>WFKR01000004.1:39050259-41550259 GCA_025331145.1 Rosa persica | reverse complement strand
AGTCAGAACTCTGGTCTCCTGCAAGATTTTTATCAGACCACTCTAAAGGCCCTTGAAGAGGCAAAGAATGAGGTCTGAATAAAATCTTTACTTTTGCAATATGGTTTTCTTTCTATTTGAATTCATCAGTAAGTGATTAGGGTCTGGTTCAAGAGCTTTGTTGATTAGGGCTTATCTTTCTTTATGTATTAAGTGATTTTCCTGCAATAAGTCACATGCCATATTCTGACTACTTGTGCAGAGGCTTTGGTTCAAGACAAATCTTAAGCTTTGCAAAATTTGGTTTGATATGAGTGAATATGGGCGAATGAGTAAGGTATCTATTTATCTTTATTACCTCTTAGCATCATATTAAGCATGTTGTGATCTTCATAGGCTGGGAATAACCTTCGTTGCACTATTAGATTTTGAAGGAACTCCACAAATCTTGTCAAAAAGAAGATGGTACTGATGATCAAAAGAAAGGAAGTCAGCTTTTGGAGGTTTATGCAATTGAGATTCAAATGTACACCGAGACTAAAAATAACAAAAAGCTAAAGGTAAGAATCTTTGTTATATGCTTAATAGCTTTCTGTTTCTCTGTGATCGATGAACTGTATCTCTATCTCAGTTTTTTGTGTGACGTGTTGAAAGCAGAAAAGTATGATTTTAAATACTGGGCTGGCTTATTTATTTGGAAATAATCTGTTCTTCATCTTGTTCGATGGTTATCCAAATGAGTCATAGTAGCTATACTGTGGGAATGTTGGATTTTTCTACATTTGGACACACACACACACACACACACACAAAGGAACCCAAGGAACCTGTTAATAGTTTGTTGTGTTGTGACAATATGATGTATTTTTGGTAGGTACTATCACAGAGGCACTTAGTGGCTGTTTGTTGTGACAATTTAATGGATCTTCATAGTTTGTGGTCTATATTTCAAAAATGCCCAACAAGGCCCCTAACTTTGTCTTTGTAGTAATTTTTCATCACTAAAATACATTGCAAAATTTCGTTACTTTGTGTGTTTCTGTTTACCTTTGTGCCCAAGCAGCATCTGACTCTACATTGAATGCAGCAATTATACCAAAAAGCTCTTGCAATCAAGTCAGCAATACCTCATCCTAGGATCATGGGAATAATTCGTGAGTGTGGGGGTAAGATGCATATGACAGAGCGTCAGTGGGCAGAGGCCGCCACAGATTTTTTTGAAGCTTTCAAGAACTATGATGAAGCGGGGAACCAGAGGCGTATACAATGCTTGAAGTATGTTCTCTGCTGCCAATTATTTTTCATTCGATCGAGTATATTTATAAATGCCACTCTAAACTCTCTCTCTCTCTCTCTCTCTTTCTCTCTCTCTCTTTCTATATATATATATATATATATATATATATATATCCCTGTCTATCCAATTGTTTTTAGTCCTTAAATTGGTGGTGAGTCTACTCCTTGTTTTGTCCTTTGTAAGGAACAAGTTATTTTGGTTGTTGGGTTGATAACATTATCACACCTTTAACTATGAAGTCATACTACAAGTAAGCATAAGGTTGGAAGTCACACTATATGTAACATACATCATTTAATACATGAAAGTAATGAAGATGCTTTCACATGATACACTGGAAGATCATATGGATTAAGTGCCCATATATTTTGGATATAAGACAATTAATCTTATTTTACCATAGGGGCTTTTGTGTGAGTGGTTACTAATTTTAGTAGCAAATTTCTTGATAGGTCAGATAGGTGTTTGGTATTGATGCAAACTTAAGTGTCAATTTTGTTAAGAATATTGAAATTGAGGGCTACTGCAACTTGACAAAGCATCTAACTGTTAGTTCCATGATGAAACTTAGTTTGGATGATGTCTTGGGGTCACCTTTCAGCTAAGCAAACTGGGCTAGGCTGTATATACAATACCTGTAATTTCTGGATATAATTCTGTATAAATTTAAGGAAGTGCTTTGTATCTTGTATTAATTTCTCCATCTTCAATTTGCATGGCTCTGCAGATATTTAGTTCTGGCTAATATGCTGATGCAGTCTGAGGTTAATCCATTTGATGGTCAAGAAGCAAAGCCGTAAGTTTTGACAAGGACACAATTTCTATGATGTGGCTCTTTTTTATTCGCTGGTCTGAGTATTTCTGTTCGACAGGTATAAAAATGATCCTGAGATCTTGGCAATGACAAATCTGGTGGCAGCATATCAACGAAATGAGATATTGGAGTTCGAAAAAATTCTGAAGGTGTAGTTATTGTACCTAATATGGTATTATGTGGGATGTTAATTTGTCCTCTGCTTGTGTGCTAAATTTCGCTCTTTCTTTTTGCCTTGCTTCCCTCAATAGAGTTTCTCTTTTTATTTTCTTCAGAATAATAGGAAGACAATTATGGATGATCCATTCATTCGAAACTATATTGAAGATCTGTTGAAGAATATTAGAACACAAGTGCTGCTTAAACTAATCAAGCCGTACACACGAATCCGAATTCCCTTCATATCAAAGGTGAACCCTAGTTTTTATCTTTTGTTGTTGTAGATAATGCATTGTTACGCTTATTTTGTTATTAATTCTTTAAAAACATTTGGAATTGTAGCCATTATCCCCCAGAAACTTACTAAACTTTTTTGATATTCAGGAACTTAATGTCCCTGAGAAAGATGTTGAGCAGCTCTTGGTTTCACTGATTTTAGATAACAAAATCGATGGACATATTGATCAGGTGAACCAGCTCATGGAGCGCGGTGACAGGTATGTTTTTACTTGATTTGTGATGTTATTTTTCGTGTTTTACTTTAAATGATTGCCACCGATTCGTTGGCAAATACTGCAGGTCGAAGGGAAGGAAGAAGTATGCTGCTGTAGATAAATGGAACACACAGCTGAAGTCTCTTTCTCAAACTATTGGTAACCGAGTATATTGAGAACGATGGCACAATATTGCTTTATATGACCTCATTCTGTATGGTGCCGGTTTTTTGTTGTTATGTCATGGCTTGAGTTGAGTTCCAACTTTACCCATTCGAGGTAAAAATGCTTGATGAGCTGTGAATGTGATTATGAGCTTTAAGTTTAGATGTTTGCTCATAAGAATTTCTCTGTGATAGTGTAGATGTCGTTACTCATCTGTGATAGCGTTTGTGCTCAAACAATTCTAATAGCAAGTTTTGGAGAGAGCAAATTCAAATAATGTCATATTCAAGCATTACAGAAATTCTTGATTCGATTCAAAATAGAAGTGTCATGGTGATTGTGGGCTTGCTCTTTGTAGTGCGTATAACCTGCACTGTCCAACTAAGAGGCCCAATGATGATAACAACTTGTTATAGGCCCCAATGATGTACGCCTAGCACCAAAACAATGAAGATATGAACGTTACGTGAAACAAATACCGTGACTGTCTAACTTGTGCATTCATGCTCTGAACTACTTACGGGAGTAGTTGCATGATATGTGGCAATATATACAACATTCAATTTCAATGCCTCGTTGGAACTTGGAAGTTTGGAATTGTTAGGCTTTTGGTCAATATATTGTTTTTAATTATTTCCCGATTCAAATATTTGAATTTAACTAAGATATCGGAGTCAATTAAATATATCCTTTGTTGGCAATAAGAATTCAGTTGGATTTCCTCGTCATTTTTGCTAAGATTAATACTTTTTGAGCTTCTCTAAAAAATATTTCCTAACATCGGTATTGTTGTGAAAGTACGACATAAATAAAATTTGGATTGCATTCAAATTAAGCACTAACAGATAGAAGTAAATTAGAATCTTAGTTGAAGCAAATTAGAATCTTAAATGAGAAGTTGAAGATTGAAATTCTTAGCATCTTTAGTGTCTTCTAGACCATTAACTGTAATCTATGATATTGATCTCTAATGTCAGTGTTTGGACTTTTATAGTTTATGTTAGTAAACTATTAAAACATAGAAATTGATCTGGTTATATTTATGTTAATATCGTAATATTTTTTGGTTAATTTCTTATACATTTCTATCATTCATGTAATTTAGACATTCATATTTATTTTGTAATTAGTAAATGATGAGGTTAGTTTTTTTTTTTTTTTTTTGTGATACTGGACTTGACAAAGAGTAAGCCCAAGAAGATGGAATAACATAGCCCAAACTTACAAAATGGAAAGATGGTTCCCAACCAAAATCCTGTTGGCCACGGAAAACCACTCTCAGAACAGAAAAAAACTAGCGCATCAATTAAACACAGAAGCAGGTGGAGAGGAAGACCGTCATTGCGAAGAACATGAAGTAAGGATGAGGTTAGATTGAAATAACTATCAAGTAAAAAGAATGGATAAAAAACCTTTTTATTTATTTTTGGTTGTTGTTGTTGTTGTTGTAGGTCTTAGTGCAATTGGTTTGCATAGAAGTACGTATCCCACCTCTGCACAGAAGCGTTGGGATTTCATTATTCAAAGACTCAAAGTACAAAATATTCTCATTGGTTTTTTTTGTTTAGTTTTTTTTTTTTAACCTCATGACCTCCTAAATAGAAAATCATTGTTCTACCACCCATCAAACGTACTCACACCTAAATTAATTGACTCTCATATATTTAATTGATCAATCACTGAACGTATAGCTGAACCATATTTTTGAGTACCACATGCATCCTGTAACGTCCCGAACCTAAATCTACCCGTTTACTAGTCATTTGGACGGTAAACGATAACTAATTTCATTTTTACTTTGTTTCGATACTTTTAGTGGTCTTAAAAATTGACTTTTTGTTCGGGTCAAAATTTGAGAAAATGTTCTTCATGAAAGTTGTAGAGGACGTTAAACCGAGCGCGTGCATATGTGGTTCGTAAAAATCGGAGTTCGTATGCGAAAGTTATAAGTGAAATACAAAAATTACTATTTATGATAGAAAGTATAAATTTGAATTTTTACTGTTGAGGCCGGTAACTTTTCTTTTCTCTCTCTCTCCTCCTCCCCCCGCGTTTTTTCTTCTCTCTTCGGCCTTCTCTGCAACTCCGGCCTTCTTCCTTCTCCGGCCACCTGAAGACATAAAGCCAGCATCTTTGGACTCGTCTCCGCTCCTTCTAGGCGCCTGTGGTGGTATTTTGCGGTGGCTCGGCCCGAGGAGCTCGGATTTGAGCTGTGAAGTTCACTGTAGCAATCCGGAAGTTTCGTCCATTTCCGGCGATTCCGGCCATCTCCAGCCACCAAACCGGCGTCGAAGGTCGGTTTTTTGCCAAGGATCATTTCCCCCTTAGCCTTGAGCCACGATTTGCAGTGTAGAGGAGGAATTGAAGATTTGAAAATTTTGGGGTACTATTCACGATTCGGGTACAAACTTCTCCTTAATTGTTGAGGTACTTCTACTCAATTTCTGACTTGGTCATAGTTGAGAGACTTGATGGGTGTGTTGAGAAGGTGCTGCTGCCAAAATTTGGTGACCATTGGAACTGGTGACTTTGGTGGCGGCGCCGCCACTGTGGGCGGCGGTAGCGGTGGCTAGGGTAGCTGTTTAATTCCAATTTCTGGCTAGTTAAATCCTATAATTATCATAGAACTTATATATGAAGTTTGGTGAGGATTGGTGGAGTTTTGAATCGGTTATAAATTTCTAAAGATTTGTATTTGGATTAATGTTAATCGTGAATCCAATTGTCGGACTTCCTCCATAATTATTGTACAGTCTGAATTTGACGATTGGGCAGTGTTGGTGAAGTTTGGTGGGATGTGGAAGAGAATCGGAGGAGTTGAGGTTATGGGTTTAGGATTTAATTATTGTTTATCGTAACATTATTTTCTTCCCGTCCGGTAATTGTTAGTTTACGAATAATTGTGTACAGGACGAGATACCGACTCATCACTTGACGAAGATCCTTACGCTTGGATACCACGTTAGCCGTATACTGTGAGTGGACTTTTGGTTTTCTAAATATTGATGCATGCAATTGATTTTCCGAAATAAGTATTTACTTAATTAATGAACATATTATTATATTTTACTTTCGGGAAATTGATATTGATTATTGATTTTGTTTTGGGAAATAAATTAATAATTTAAATTATTGTTTTAATTTATCAAGCATATTATTCGGATTTAAATATATGTAATCATGCCGATTAGAAGTTGTTATGCTCCGTTTTAAATTTGTTATTTGAAATAATCTTCGACGAGTTGTTTTCTGAGATTATTTCCGAAAATGAAAGTATTATTTATTAGCGGATTTGTTTTTTCCGAGGAATCCTCGGAAATGGGATTTTTCATCGGAACTTAGGAACTTATTTGATTTTCGTTTATTGGTTTATGATTCCGAATTTATATTGGCGGGCGGGGTCACGTCGCTGAACTAAATTTCTTTTCTTGTGAGACATCGGGGATGTCTTACTGATTTTCGATTTTCGTATGGTTTTTACCCACCATACCTGGGTCGATATATTTTATTGTTAGCTAGCCTGTTAGTACTCCTCCCTACTTACTATGTGTTCGTGTGTGAGTAGAGCAGAGCATGGGATGCTCCAGAGTGTGAGACACTCCGACCCGAGCCCGAGAGGCTCCCTTCTTTCGTATGGTGATACTTCTTCCTCATATATTATTTTATTATTTTGACTAGCAGGGCTAGTCCGATTCCCTAACCAGCGGGGCTGATCTTATTTTCTTGAGTATCGGAATTCTTTCCTTTTTGCTCGGTTGTGACTAGCGGGGCTAGTCGGTTTTCTTGAGCTGAACTAAAGTTATTGTGTTTCTTTAAAATTGTTGCATGCATCGGGTTTTTAAGAAGATATGTGCGGGAAAGTATAAATTTATTTTCTCCTTACAATTACTTATTTTTGTCCACTCACGCTAACGTTTTTATATACTTTTCCCCTGGGCCCTTCGTTTTCAAATGCCCAGTCTGCAGAGTAGCTGGTTCGGCATAGTAGGATTCGAGGCATAGCATCTACTGCTGTTGTTTTCATTGTAGGTTAACTGTGGAACCTACCTGTATTTTATTTTCTCTTTCTCTTTTAGATTGCTCTGATAACCTGTGGGATAAATGTTGTATGATTCGTATTTTAGTTGTAAATTGTGGAGTTGTTGTGATTTGGGGAGCAGGGCGGCTCCAGAAGAATAAAGATGATTTATTAGAAGTGTGAATGTGTTATTTACAGGTTTTTGGATAGTCCATTTTAGGGGTGACTCTGCTGAATTTTTGGTAGAGTTATTCCTAAGGTGAGCCTTACAGGGCCACATCGGATTTCAGGGTAAAATTCAGGGCTGGTCCTGTCACATCCCATCTTATGTGGCACCTTATGTAACAAAAGTCCAACCTAACTATCACATAATTTTATTAAATGATTGCCACATAAAATGGGATGTATGTATTATTCAAAAAAGTGATGCACCCAACATTATTCAGACTATACAACTAATTACATAACCACTAATCGATTAAAATCCCTCTAAACCCGAATAGCAAGCTCCACACCGTTTCCTTCAGACTCAGCTCCATCTTTCCCTTTCACCTGAATCGGCTTAAACGTATATATTTTAGCGCACCAAAGGTAGTAAATCAGATTAGCAACTTGTAGCAAGGTGATCAACCAGTAAAAGTTTTCCAACTTCCCCTGGTTCAAATTATTATCCGGTAGCCAGTTGGATCCATTAGTCCCAGCACTATACTTGTGCACCAACGAAACCAAGAGGGTGCTCAAATAATTCCCGGCCGATATCGCAGTCCAGAACAGTGCAGCAGCAGTGCTCCTCATGCTCTCTGGCGCCTGGTCGTAGAAAAACTCTAGGTGCCCGATTGACATGAAAGCTTCAGCTATCCCATGAAGGCTGTACTGGGGAACTAGCCAAAATACCGAAATCGGGATCATGGTGTGTGGTTGATTCAGAAGTCCATAAGCCAATGCTGCCTTTTTTCGCTTCAATTCCACGAATCCAGCGACGAAAGTGGCCAGTATGGAAATGACGAATCCGATTCCCATTCTGTGAAGGAATGTGATCCCCCTGTCCAAACCTGTCACCTTTCTGGCTAGGGGTATGAAAACTCGGTCGTAGAATGCGATTGTTAAGAGCATAGGGACCATGGTGAACACTGACATGGAGGCTGCTGGGATTTCAAAGGACTTTGAGAGGTGTCTGTTCATGGTTTTTGCTTGGCTGAGTGAGAAAGTGCTTTGTTGGGAATAGGCTGTAATCAGGAGTATGCCTGCTGCCCATATGGGTCCCATTCTGATCACTGATTTCAGTTCTTCGACGCGATGAACGGTGCTGATCCTCCACAGGTTGGGTGACTTGAGTTCGTCTTCCTCTACCACAATGGCTGCCTTGTCAAGAAATCTGCATTGTTTAGCCACACGTACATGTTATTACTCTTTTGCAATAAGAACAATATTGACTGGCTAGTTAAAAATTTGGGAAACAATTACATCTTTAAATTTGTTTATCAAATAATATGTTTAGAATGTATGCATAAATTTAGTGTGAAAACTAAAACAACACAAATAACTAACAATTATTCAAACATGTTAACGATATATAATTTGATATCTTAGTCCGATTAAATTTGAGTAAATGAAACATCGACACTATATTTAGGTGTTTTGGCATGGGGATAGAGTTCCATCTATTGTTCTTGCTCAATTATTGTTGTGGTCATGTGATGGATTCATGGTCCTTGGTCTGGTCCATGAGAAGTTTTTTTTATGGTCTGATGGTCCATGGGAAGCTGATCAATACGATCTGTGACCCATGTGAAGTAGAAAATGAAGCCAACACGTAGTCGAAAACTAGCGAAGGCGACCAGATTACATGTTCATGGCTATCGTTGGATCATTGTGGACTGTGGAGGTGGGGATGACTCTGTATGATATTGGAGCAGATGACACAGGCTCTTTTTGTTCCTTAGGGAAAGACCAAAAGCGATAGAAACCGAAGTATGTGGTGCTTGTCAAGAAAGATCAAAGGATCAATATTATGGTCCCCACATCCAAATCATGAATAATTTATTTGGACAAAATGATTGTCATCATCTGCAATTCTGCATTCTGCGATATGAATCCACCTAACGATGACTTCGATATGTAATTGGCCAGCTAAAATGGATAGTGATAATCATCAAAAAAAAGATAGTGATAAGGGAGCTCTATTAGCTAGCTACAACCCGATGGCGGTCATATTAGTAGTGGTATTTTTTTTTTGTTACACATATTAGTAGTGGTATTTGAGAGTATAACATTCTTTTATTCATGATTAAATGATTAAAAGATTCGAATTATTTGATGCTATGAAGAATTCATAAAAGCCTTTGCATGCATTTTACTATTTCCTCTTTGTAGTGGAATGGGATATGGCGTGGTAAAAGAACAGTTGCAAAGTCACTTACTTCATATGATTAGTATGGAGAAGCTTGCCACCAATAGAAATAGGATCGTCAAGTTCATCATTCTCATACAGCAACCCAGGATCAGAAACGATAGGTAGCTTTCTCTTCTTGCAAGCGGCCACCGACACTTGTGCCAACCGGGTAAACGGACTTCCAGCCGGATCCAAGTGTCGATAAAGCGGGTACCCTATCACAAATGTAATAACCGAAAGGAACATGGCTATAGTTGGAATTCCGAGCCCCCAACCCCATCCGATATTGTCCTGGATGTACACTAGCACTGTCACAGCAACTAGTATGGATGCTCCCATCACAAAGTAGTACCAGTTAAAGTAGCTCCATGTCTTGGTGTTTTGCTTCGGATCGCTCTCGTCAAACTGGTCCGCTCCGAATGCCACAACGCAGGGTCGGATCCCACCGGACCCGAGTGCTCCTAGTAAGAGAGAGATGTAAAGAATTGCAAGTTGTCCACCGTCGGCTTCTTGGCACACTTGGTTGTGGTCACATGGGGGAGGCCTTAGTTGGGGAAGTACTGCCGATACTGTCAAGCTAATCATTCCCTGCATGATACAAAAGTTTAAGTGATTAATATCTCATAACAAATCAATAAAATGGATTACAAATTCATCCATTTTCAGACCTTTCATTTATCAAGAAACTCAGCTCAATCATAGTCTATCAAATTATTCATACTGAACACTTAATTTTTGTGGCTTTGTCTCAAATTTTAATATTAATTTCATTAAAATTATAAATACATATATCAAACATATCACGTGACGATATGACTTTAAAGAAATTTAAAATTTATTTTAAAATATATACAGAACCAATATATATACATATATATATATATACATACACATATATATATATACATACACACACATATATATATATATATACATATATATCTAGATCAAACATATAGCTAAACCGCCAATACTAGGTGATTAATGTCATTATCAATAACTTATTGAGGACATAATGGGAACATAACAACTAAACTTAAAAAATTAATTTAAATGAGTCGACTACAAATAACATTTTTAAGGTTTTTACGTCGTCCGAAACTCTCAATTCAACGTGATTTTATATTTAACACTAATTAAGTATATTATTTCCTTTATAAATTCTATGATTAATGCTCTTAATCTACATGCATGTGTTGGGGGAGGGAGGGGAGGAGAGAGAGTTTAGTTAATTACAACGGTGTAAATAATGGAGGCAATTGTTATAGTCCAGAAGCGTCCGGCGTAAGCATCGGCCATGAAAGCACCGAGCAAAGGGCACAAGCTAGCAGTGCCGCCGAAGTTGGTGACGGTGTTCGCTGCTTTTGTTAACGGCATATGCATCTGCGTTGTCAAGTAGTTCACCATGTTCGCATTGAATCCCACCACAGCCAACTTCTCTGTAACCTCATTAGCTGCACCAATTCACCATGTTCAATACCATAAATGAATTAACCATAATCTAAAAGGATAAACGGATGGAACTAGAGAAAGAAAGAAGAAGAAGAAGAAGAAGAAAGAAAACTTCATTACCAAAGATGAATGGCATGGTGCGCAAGCCTCCTCTTTTCGTCGTAGCATGGACATGATTATCTTTCTCCTCCATCTTTTCCATCTAAGGTTTCTTACTGCTTCTCCAAGTGACCCACGGAACTCCATTATTTATAGGCAATGAAGAAGGATAGAACCGATCAGTAACTTGTTTGAGTTACGTAATTTTATGTTTCATCTTATTTTTTTAAGGAGGTTCTGATAACCATAAAAACCATAGATAATAAAAGACGGAGAAGTATATTTATTTACACTTTTCATGAAATTTTGTCTTAATGTAAGGATGAAGTACTGATTATTGTATATGATGTTGATCAACGGTCGGAACTTTTCCTCATTATTATTGTCTCAAGATACTTTTCCGCATAATTATTGATACCTAATTATTGGCAGAAAGCCAAAAAATCTACACCCAGAAAAGAAATCTAGCAGCCAACAGATAGAAGAATGACGGTCACAATATTTAAATGCGTTCTTAATTTGTTTTTTTAATTAGAGACTAGAGAAAGATGGAGAAAGAGATGGACTGCATGGCATGTTCCACTACTATTGGTATTGAACATACAATTTTCTTCTTCGGATGCATGGCCTTAATAAGATTTAGAGAAATTTCTTTTTGGAGTGCTGGCATGTTTAATTAAATTACGTACTGAATTCCTTATAGTATCTTCATAATCAAATTTATTTTCAGGATAACAAGTTTAATATTCATCCCTTAATATAACAATTATTAGACAAATATTATTGATCGAGCGAGTTTAATGAAAAACACAATTCACTCTAACAAAATACTAGTTACGATTTTGAGTTCGAATCTTCTTTCTCTTAATTAAAATTTATTATAATGATAACAATGAAATGGCATATGCTGAAGAGTGAAGACTAGATTGGACCAGGACCCAGTGGGGGGTGGTATATCATATTTACATTGAAGCTTCAATAATACAAGATTTCTTAATCATGTACCAATGATTTATACATATGCATCAAACCTGTAAGTCAAAGTAAGTGAACGGAGAGACTTTCATATATTAAACAAAATTCGTGTAAACTTTTTAGTGGCAAGGTATTAGTGGTTAATCTATGATTATGGCCGAAAAATTTTCAGTTAATGATTGACGTTAGAATTTTATTTGTATCTTGGACTACGTTTGTGTTTAATTAAGTTAAGGCTTCATTATTTTTCACATTCGAGTCTAGAGGGGCAACGCTGCTTCTGAGTTATACTAGCTAGGGTTCTAGTTTGACGATAAGAAATTGTATACAACATTGTTAAAAAGAGTTTATTGAAACAAGGTTCTAGGTTTAAATTTGTGTTTGAAGTAAGCATGAAGACGGACGTGTCTGCAAAATAGATGCGGGTATATATAGAAGTAATTCATTACATTAATGGTTGATTCTGATTACTTAGACTTGAATCAGTTTCTTGCATCTATTTGCTATCAGGTCGCTGATTTCTACCATCTGCGGCTCTGCATCCTCGTGATCTAGCTTTAACTTCTTCTTCTTTGTCAGAAGGTGATATCTTCGACTTTTGGAAATATTGAAGAAGATCGAGCTAGCTAGCAGCTGCATTTTCTTTTCATTGATACAATAAGCCAATTTGATTATCCCCATTATTCCTATTTCCGTTCATAGAATGTGACCCAAAGTGATCATATATAGAAGCACAAGACTACAAAGAGAACTAAAATCAAATGATATATAGAAGGGGTGAGTGCATAGCGCACAGCCACTATGCATGAGATTGGTAAAAACTAAAAACTAAAATTTATAAGAAAAATTATCTAAGCAGCTAAATACATAGTGTTTCTCTCGAGTAGTCGACAATGATAAAATATAGATCCATAGTAGTGCTAAACCCTAAACACAAATTTATATACGCGACTAGAATTGAAGCCACACACTTCCTACAAAATCTAAACAAAGGATCCAGTTTTACAGATCATTCAAGTTCTCGGTGGAGAAGTTACATGTCCTGCTTAATTTTCAGTAATACATACAGAGAGATATATAGATGGGAGTGGTCTGTCACCCAACCACCTGTCCTACTATCACATCTTCGCCTCAATGATTTGGACTCGGATCAAAACGATTGCGACTCTTTATAAACCATACATAATGATCAGATTGTGCTGCAAAGACGACGTTGATAATGATGGAGATGAGTGGGGATAAAAGGGGTCCAAGAAAGAGCACCTAGCTAGCTAGTGGTCCTTGAAGTTGAATAAGACGTACTCCATCAGTAGTGACTCACCCCCCGACATCCATGCATGCAGTTGCACCATTTTGCTAGCTTCATCGGATTCTTCTGGTTTTGGTTGGGATGATTTTAATGGCTCTCGGGGACCAAATAGGGGACGCCCACATTTTTGACTACATGATCGGCAGAGACTGGTTCGTCCGGTACGTAAGGTCCATAATCCCACAATAATGCGATTGAGTTGTAATTGTCTTTACGATAAGACGTTTTGCATCTTATTTAATACTTTTTTGAATCATGGAATGCATAAATTAGTGCATTGATCAGAAGGCGATATTCTAATATGTGAAGTATTTCTAAATAAATAAATAAAATAATAAAAAAAAAGGATAGAGAGCTTTCGGTTTGAAAGCGTAATACACAATATGATATGAATGGGGATATACACAGGGCAGAGAAAAAGAAATGAACAGAAGAAAGTGACACAGATCTTTGTAATTACTTATATAAATGGAACGTTTTAGCTTCGTATTCCTTCTTTTAGTTTTGATGTTTTAAGTTGCAGCTGCAATAGTGCTGCAAATGGTAGATACAGCCGGTACTGAATATAGAAGGAGGCCAGTGGAATTCAAAATGCCTTTCGCTACGGAATTAATTATTTTCATTCTTTTCATCATGCATTTCATTAGTTACAAGTCCATTTCAGTTACTGAAACAGAAGAACATTAGGTACCTACTCAGAAATTTAATAATTCGTCACTTTTTAATGATAAGCCAGCTGCAACGCAACCCTAAATATCAGCATGCGTAACAGCTCCCTTGAGTTGAACCGTTCCTTTAACTACTTCTAATTCCTTCAATTTTATTGGCTCATTCCTTGACCAAACCGATTGATCAAGTCACTAATGTACTCCTAATTTAACTTTGCTATTAGTCTTTTTGCTTAGAATTTGTCAAAATTCCAAAAGCTAAACCCCACAGCCTATGGGTTGTTTACAAAAATCATCGACCCTAACCTCATTAGTTTTATGAATTTTTGGAAAAATTTTAGATTATATATTTTGATGTTTGTCATCCACGTATAGATATAATAACAAATTTAGTGTTATTGTGGTAGTGTGAGGCCTTTTTCATATCTAAATTAAGCTACCGTCTAACTAATAATACTCCAAATAAAATAGGCTATAAAACTAGGCTATGCGAATAGTGATGAAAGATGACGTTAACAACTTTATGTAAATGTTTCTTCTTCATCATAAAGAATTCATTAAAAAAACAAAAACAGAAAGAGGGAGATCAAATCGTAGAAATACTCTCTCTCGTCCTCTTGCTATAGCTCGCTCTGTCAGAAACAACCCATGACATGTGATATCCTTGAAAACCTTGACTTACTCCTCAGCTCCTGTTGCTGGATCGGTGTTCAGATATATCATACATAGTCCCCCAGCCAAACACAACCTAACTCAGTATGCAAAACTCCTCTAGTGCTTGTGGGACAATATTGCCGAAGGTTAATCAGTGGCTCTGGACGTTCTACAACATGTGTTATATCATGGTCCTGTACATGACAGAACTCGTAAAGAACAGAATGTCCAATTCTGAAACGCACTTGTGCAGATGGACTTCCGGATAGCTTTGAAATTTTGATCTCAGCTAGCTTTGGGTCCCGAAAAGACAAATTATGGAAATTTGGAGAGGAGATGATTTTGAATCGAGCACGTCTGAGTCTGACAGTAATGTGTTATCACTGTTATGTCCCATCTTTGAGTTCAATAATCATACATATCCGCAAGACATCTTGCCTCTTTTTGACGAGTCCTGTCAGTGTTTGATCATTTTGGCACATTTGTACTGGATCATAGCGCATGCGCCGAACAAGCCCGCCGGCCACCACATTTTCTCGTCGGTTAGTTCAAGTACCTTTTTGTTTTCCTTTTTTCTTTAAAATATTCTGGGCATCTCTATCCTTCCGAGAATCGTACATAGGCTATAGGTCTCGGTGAATTGCCATCCCAGAGAGGGTTGTGTAGTCGACGATAAATCAGATTCTCGTTTAGAGCTTCCCTTCTTCCTTCTATATGTTTACCTTTGAGCTTCCATACGTACGCTAAGTTAAGATAATCTTTTGGAACCTGCTTGAGAATGTCGAAGCAAGCACACATTTCTAGCGAAGCATGCCTAGAAAAACAACCTATTTTAACTTTCCCAAAAAACTGAGTCATGATGACATTAGCCTTTGCTAATTCGTTTCTCATATTCATCCATATTCTATAGCTGTGTAATATTTGTGACGACGACTGCTTCCTTGAAATAAAGCGTTCAGACGATTTTTCATGCCCTGCTTCCTGATTGTGATTCGTGGCTATATTTGGACCATAACACCCATTAATCATGATGACACAAATCTTCCATTTTTTTGTCTCTCTACAGGTCTTGACGTCTATTTAAGCCAAGTGGTCTGTTACATCTCTCCGAAAAGGCCGAAGGCATACTGTGTCTGTCATACCCATATTGTGATAATGAGCTACCACTTGCATCAGCAAGCTATTCATCCCACTTACCCAGTCCTTTCAGGTCATAAAAAGCTTTAAACAAAAAAAAAAAAAAGGTAAAAAGTAAAACTCAATCTTCCATTATTCCCAAAACAATCTTCCTTTGTGTAACTATTGATTTGAGTTGTAACATTTCATTTTGGTTTAAATCCGGTTTTTAAGTATTTAAGAAAAGAAGTCAGCATGCAGCCGGGTGAGGAGTACGAAGACTAATTGTTCATTATAGACAATAAACAATCCTATTGACAATCCATATCACCGAAGCTCCAAACTTCAAAAACAGCTAAATGTGAAAAAGATGCAATAAAATTAGAAAATGAAGGAAGCCACGAGAAGAAGGGGTTCTTAGATTTTTCCTATCCTCCTTTTCTGATGGAGGGGGTTGAACCACTGATCTACCTTTCATCAATCCTCAAACTCGTGCATGTGATCTAAGAGGTAGTTTGCAGCCAATTCTTCGTTCCTGTTGCAGGCAACGAACACCTCCAATACAAGTGCTCTATCAAAGCCCATTGCTTCAAGCTGGCGTGAAAAAAGAAAAATCATCGTCATCTCAAAAAGTAACATAAAACAAATAATAAGCAAATTCAACAACTCTAATGATTCCCTCACAATCACTACCACAAAGAGTAGATAAGTAGGCCACATGAACCAAGTTTAAGTTCTTCAACAGGAATAATTGATGCAACAGTAAAATTATTCTGATAAGTAAGCCATAACAACAAATTGGATGACTAAAATTACTAGCTCGGATCATTTTCACCTTCTAAATGATGAACAAAACTGAAAATAGTTTCACATCCCTGAGATTCACTAATGATTGGACACTTAAGAACTAGTAGTATTTATAAAATAGCAAGAACTTACACGTTCTATGGCTTCACGCTCCTCGGGAGTGACAGTTATTGCTTGTGGCATTGCTGCATCCTGTTGTCCCAACACATCCCTAACAATTCATAAATGAGCATCACAGAGTCCAATATTGCATACAAACATGTATACCCCAAAAGATGAAAAGTATATAGAAGCTTAAAATAATAAGTTCTCACCCTTCTCCGCCTTCGACAGGTTCATTAATTAGGCGAAGGAAGTCAGCCTGATGTTGTTGAATTAACCTTACAAGCTGAGGATTTTGTTTTCCCAACTCTTGAAGCATAGGCTGTAACCAAAAGAGAAAAATGAGGGATGAAAGAGAAAAAAGGGAAGAAATCACATTCCTGCAAGGATGGGAGGCAAACCTGCAATATTTGTGGATTAGCTTGCACCATAGCTCGCAAGGCTTGGAACTGTGGGCTGTCACGCAGAAAATCAAGATTACCTGCACCCGCACCCGCTCCCGCTCCAGCTCCAGCTCCAGCTCCAGCTCCAGCTCCAGCACCTAGGTTCGGAAGGCCCTGAGTCACACAAAAAGATAAGTACATCACTGAGAAGTTCTCTCCTCATAATTTATCGAAGCTGCATATCACTAAGTTCTCTCATCATAATTTATCTAAGAAGCTGCATGATAAGGACCTGTGGAAAGAGGTCTAAAGGATTGGCATTAGGTCCTGTTGAAGGAGTGGATGCTGGCTGTGCTGATTGAGGAGGTTGTGCCGGAAGGTTTGCAGCATCGCCACTCACAGGGATACGAGGTACAGGAGCTTCAGGTTGATCAGGGATACCCTGCAAGAAAAATCAAATTGACATCAAAAGAGACAGAACCAATTCAAGGAGTGGCAGGGAAAACCACAGCCTGTTTCTTGTTGAAAATCAATACTCTTACCAATCTTTTTTTTTAAAATACTATTAAAACATCATTACTAAAAGAACCACGGTCTAGAAAATATACATTTAAAAGAAAGTAATATCTTCACTTACTGAATATAAGTAATCAATTGCTCTAGCTGGGTTGTTGAACGCAGCACGAAGAGCACGTACTACAGTATCCCTGTCCCAGGTTCCTCCACCCATATCCAGAATTTGCTGAATTGTTCCCTCCAAGTTGTTTCCAGCTACTAGATCAGATGCTGCTTGGCCATAGGAATCTAAACTGCTTGAACAATTATGTTGAGTTTAATAATAAAACAAAAGAAAAATTATATGCCAAGTTGGTGGGGAAGAGATGTGGGGGAAGACACAGGGAGAATAGTAAGCAGAATACATATAGACTTGTGCTCCAGTTTTAAACTGAAAACACAATCAAAAGAATAAATACTCACTCTGTTGTGGCCGAAGAGATGGGAGCTGGCGTGGTAACAGATGCCGGCCTGAGAATAAAGAATATTACAGACAGTAATTGTATTGTAACAGTAAAAAATATAACTGCATGCAATAGAATGGCATAATAAATCTTAAGACTCACGGTGCTGATGTTGAGACAGGAGCCTGAGGTGTTGTGGATGTTGCAGTTGGAGCAGATGAAGGTGTACTGGGCTGTGGTGCCTGTGCCAAAATTTACGCATACATCAAGTATATTCCGTGTCAAATTTAAATATTGTACAAGAGAATATCTTCTCTCCAATATATTGAACAGTGAAATTACATTAAGAGTACATCTACACCGTCAAAAAAAATAATTAATAATAATAATAATAATAATAACAATAATAAATAATAATAAATATTTCATAACCAGAAGCATCATGTACAGAACGTAATAATTAACCGAGAAAAGAGAAAGTTGAGATTTCGAACTTTTTAAGATGTTGACTACTGTGTTTTGTCAGCTGTCAAAACATCTTTTAAAGAAATCCCTATAACCCTAACAGGAGTGCCTATCTCAACCTACAAATTTAAGTATCAATATCTCAAACTTACTTTAGGTACTGATGCTATGGAATGAGCATGTGCACAATTCTCCGCCTAAGGGATTCTATAGTATAAGCACCCTTGCAGTAAACCAAAATTCCAGACCGAACATAGAAACAGGAAACAAAATGGTTCAGTAATGCTCCAATGCATCCTAATAAATGCAATTTACCAAGATTGTTCACCTCACTGACTCTGAATAGAAAGGTTCTCTTTCCATAAGCCCACACAAATAGATATCCATTTAAAAAACAAAAAGCAAACCAAAGATATACACATTCAAAATACACTCTTAACTCTACATTATAACAATATGTCAGCCACAGAGAAACTAAAAAGTAACAGAAGTAATCCAATCTATAATTAGAAAAGTAAATTGTGATTTAAAGAAACGTAATTAAGAACTTTGGATTCATCCAAGAAGATTGGACCCATGCTCCTCTTTTCCACCCAAACACCAGCAAGAACAAACCAGTGAAAAGAATGACAAAAGAGATGTTGGTCTTACCTTAGTCGTAGTTGCAGTTGACGCACTTGAGCCCTCACTGGATGAGCTCTTACTCTAGCATTTTTAAGAGCATAAAGTCAGTACCAAACTAGTAAGAAGGAATTGAGGCGGTAACAACTTGTCATCATTACAACAGACAAAGAAAACAGATTGAGGAACATTAAACATATATGTGGCTGAGTTGATAGGGGAAGGAATTTAGACCCCTTAAGAGTCAACATAAATCAGATTTTAGAGAAATGGCAATCAGAATGTCACCAACTTCGAGTAATAAGAGAAAAAATTATTACAATAGAATAAATACCAGACGCACAGACAGACGTTACAGCAACAGTGCATTCACAATAAGACATAAGTTCCACAAAGAAATTTCAAAAGAAAGGACTGACATACCATATGTTTTCTTAGATGCTACATCTATTTTATCAAGGCATTACATATATAATGCAATCACGGTTACAGTCACTGGTTTCCTTTCCAAGCACACCTATTGTCGCTACTTTATGCAAAAAATCAATCCATCTGACTTTCTACGATCATCCATTACCACCATATTCCTGGATTTATCCCTGCTTCCTACACCTAAAACTATGTTTAACATCATCTAAAGTACTTGATACAACACACGCACATGCACGTACTTCTTTGAGGACAAGGAAGTACTTGAGAGTACCGAATGGAAAAGAAAAATACCTTCGTCAACATTATCACAACAAAGCTATTTTCCACAACTTTGTTTTCTTCCAATGTCGTCCCATCCTTAAGTACTTTTCCTTGATGGATTAGCATCTGTTGTGTAGCAGGATATACATCCGAACCTTGAGAAGTTTCTATCGACTTCTTCACATCAGCAACCTAGATAGAGCAGTCGTTCATCATCACAAATATTGTAAATTGAATTAAACAGCCACACAGTAAAATTTGCACAGCACGAGGCAGAGTAAAATCAAAATTACACTCAATTTGTATACTGTAGAACTAGCAAATTACGATACACCAAATTCACTCCAAAACTCAATCAGAAAAAGCAATTTCACAACAAAATCGCAATAATCAGATTCTAAATTCACAAATTAGAAGCAAAAACCTAGGTCCTACTAATCCAAAACACTCTACTCAAGCGAATTCGGCACAGTACCTACGGCTCTGGAGCACAATCCATGCTTGAAAATTATATCCTTATACCCAAAGTAAGATTCATACATAACTAAACAAAGCAAAACCCTAGAAAAAAATTCCAATTACGATCATAATGCTCGTTGCGAATTCACCCTAATAAATAACGAAAAAAATCACAAGGATTGAGGTTAACCGAGTCCTGAGGCTTGACTTCGACTTCGAAGTGAGTTCCCTTGAGAGTCTTCACGAAGATCTTCATCTTCTCCGACTTGAATCGCCGCCGTGGAAAAGTCCCGAAGCTTCTGATCTGAAAAAGTTAGAAGAAGCCGAATGCGCAAGTAAAGTGGAGCAGGAGCAATAAAGAAAAAGGAAAACCCGAATTTTGGGGTTTATATACGAGGGCTACTTGGTGATCACTATACGCGCTGAGGAGATCGTGCGAGACACGCAGACCTAAATGGACATCGAATTGAGATGGGCCGAGTGAATGGGAGCGTGGGTTCGTGATTTTGAGTGGGCGCGTTGGGTGTGTTACCGATAGGTGAGTATAATGAGCTAGATTTTTGTGTCTGATAAGACTCTTGGAAATTTTGGCTGTTATATTTATCTCGTGTCGATGGAGGTTTGAAAGGGTGTCAATGGAGGTTTGGATCACACCGCTTGATCCACCGCCGATGTGGGCCCTTTAGAGGCTAATTGTTCCTACAAATTTTAGTGACTGGGATTGGGCTTAATTTCTTTTCGAGCCCATTATAGTGCAACTCTACTCCACACATTTATGTTTTAAGTCCAATCAATTCACACTATATTTCCAATTTTAGGCCTTAATCCTTAGGGATCGGCTTCTTGGTATTGGACCGCATCTTCTACAACCTTTGGGCTTTTATGAAACATGCATTTGGTTTGGAGATTCACTTTTTACTCTACTAACACTGCTTTCTTCTTCTTTTAAGTTTTAAGAGAAAGGAACTGCACACTATCATGCCGTTGCAATATTTACATCCGATATAAGTACATCCGCTAGCCAATGTTTTCATCTTAAAGAAGGATAAAGAAAGAAAGCGTAGGTATACTCCATTGCCTCGTCAACATGCTTTGAGGTTGATAACGTTACTCACTGGCTCAACTACATATCGATCTCTCTTATGTCTTCAAGTGTCGCCATAACTCTCCCACTCAAATAAGGAACAAAAATGATGTAAACTATTGTTAATGTATGCATCCAACAAATCTCGCAGGTGGTGGAAGAGGCGAGTCAAATGTTTATCTAGTTCCCAAGCCTTCAAGCTTTAGGTTGATATATTTGTTATTCCAATCAATATATGCTAGTATACACGAATATGAACCAATATATAACAACAAATAAGTGAAATTGAAATCAAATAGTTTCGAATAGAGATTAAATTTACTAACTTGATCAGATAGAGGTCTGCAATGCAGTGACCTAAGACATAAATTCTCCCCCACTCGTGCTGTAGTTTTGGACGTCTATCTAGAGGATACAACTATCTAGTCAAGTTCTTGCACAATAACCTGACCCTGGCGAATTTTACTTTATGCTTCTCTCAGAAACGATGGGAGGAAAAAGAAGAAAGGAGAATTTTTTGATGGATTGAATGACGACCTTGGGTCGTCCATATATAGAGGTTAACGCGAACAGTTTCGTCGACAGTTGGCGTCGTTTGATTTCATCCGTTGCAACTGTTTGTCGTCATCCGTTGCAATTGCTTGCCTTTATCCAAAAAAATTGAATATTAACGTAAAAAATAAAACCAGATTTAATCAACCGAACCCAAAAACCCCAAGACCCGAGGCCCGTCTTTTGACGTTTATATATGTGTACAATCCTATGGGCAATTCAATAGAAAAGCCCACGAAAAACCCACCTCTATATTTATAACTCATTTACTTATTTGCAAGAGAATCTCCTTATAAAGGTCATTAGCCTTTAAAACTTCTTCTATGTGGGACTAAAGTCCCACAAGTTCCAACAATATTCTCAATAGGGCACTGAAAATGTTTTAAATTGGACAATATGTTACTGAAAACTCATGCAACAATTCATTAGAAAATGTCAAACAACTTCATACGTTAATCAATTCAAAGATTTACCAATGAGTTATGGCTTGTTGATTTGTTGGAACATCCAACACTACAGAGGTCATGTCGAATCTCATTAGCATCATGAGTAGGTGGATTATAGTGTGATTTAAAAACATAATAATAAAAAAAATCCAAGATTAAGTTAGAAGTCCAACAAATAATTAAGATTTGCGGTCAAAATGTATTCACATCCACCACATCTTGCCAAAAAAAATTGCGATCTTGATGGTGTTGATAAAGGTAGATATATAGAGGTTAGAATATGAGAGTTTTTTTTAGAGGAATATTCACATATTCTCGCAATTTCACAGAGTGACCACTAAGATATTACATACACTAGAGTCTAAGCTCCTGAAGGATAAGAAAAGCTGCTTTTGTGTTTTTAGCTTAATTAGGAGACAAAACTCTTAACAAATAACATCAATTTTATAGCTGGCGTCACACTTTATTCAAAGCGATTAACATAAAAAAAAAAAAGTAATTTACAACAATCACCCGTCTAAGAACACGATTATTGTATGAGACTTCACTACATCTATCTGGGAGCATGCCACGACACATAGGAGGGGAAAACATGCCTCCCTACAGCGGCCCGAACCCACCTGGATCCCGCTCGTGTAAAACATGCTCGATTCCTCAGCTCATCACCGCCTCTCCGCAGAGACCCAAACGCAACCTAAATTCTTATTTCCTACCCGTCTAGATAAGTCGCGTTTCCTCAACTACCGACTCTCTTAGCCATCGTCCTCAAACGTTGCTAAACACACCCGTGTCAAAAACACAGCCTTCAAATCACTATTGCGACCGGTGCAATAAGGTCGTTGGCCCGCCTACGCAATAGGCAAGCACCCAAACTCATGGCTGCTACCACCGCCTACCACGAAGCGCTAGGGTTTGTAAGGAGAAACCCTACCTTCGACTAATAAATGGTTAGAAGATTAGAGTTGTAAACGAGCGAAGGCCATAAAAAGTTATTTGAAGTTAATAAAAATTATTTGGGTATAGGTACATCAACAGTTACCTAACAAATGACATAATTCATTCATTTTACATGTTTTAAAGGTCTCAAATCCGACTCATCAACTGCAAAACTTTAGAAACTAGTAACACTAGTTTTTCTAAGATATTCTCTTTTTGAATTCTACCATGCCACGCGTAAACACAACGATATAGAATCATGCTGCATCTTAACATGATACAATGTATTCTTCATGTTCTATCAACATTCTTTGACGTAATTACAGTTTTATCGTGTAAATTTACTGTAGTAGTAGATCGAACCAAATTTCCTTAAAAGTGAAACAAGGCATCTTTCCCTTTTGCTGTTCATGATTCCTAATTTCATATCAGTCTGCTCCTACATATTTTCTTATGACCCCTTTAAAAAGATTAAAAAGAATTTACAAATCTGTATCAGTGTATCATGTTCCATTTGCCGTAAAACGTTTCGTTTCATCCTACTCCTCCGCAGGCAGCGTTTCGAAACGCCACGAAAAATCGGAGTAATCAGACGATTCAAAATACACATCTGAGTGCTCGAACAGGCCATCAAAAGCCCCGTAACCGCTATCATCAAAGTGACTGCCAGCTCCGCCGTTCAACTCGAACGAGTCGTAACTCGGACCCTGGTCATCAAACCGCCACAACTCGCCGATTCCGGACGAGTCAGACGACGCTCTGACCAACTCAGACTCTCTGTCGTTCGCCGTCTCGCCGCTAAACTCGCCGGACGGCGGAAGGCCGAGCTCATCATCAGACGCTTCTAGAAGGTGTGCGAGATACGGATTGGACTCGCCGGAATCTGACGTAAGATCGACCACCGGCAACTGAGCGGCGGCCGTATCCGGCGCCGGACGAGGCGAAGTAGAGCAAGAATTGGAGATCTCTTCCTCGAAGCTCTTCATGAACGAGTCTAGGTCCTGAGTCGCCGGAACGGGATCGGAATAGTCGAGGAAGTCCAGTAGGTCGTCTCTGAGTCGCTTAACTTCGACCGAGTCGTGCTCCGAGTCGGACTCGTAGTCCCGAACTCGCTTCTTGATATTTGTGTCTTCCATTAAAAATCGACGGAAATCTGATGAGAGATTTTTCAGATGATCGTAAAGCAGTGGTGGTGTGGAAAAGCGATAAGAGAAGCGATCGATATATATAGGGGGACAATTTAGAGAGAGAAAGTGGAGAGAGAAAGGGAGAGTGTGGGTGATGATGGTGACGCGGGCGCGTGGGATCGAATACTTAGGCGGTCACGGACGCCTCGCCTTTTTTAAAAAATTTCTCTTTTTCTGATTTTATCGGTTTCTTCTTTCCATGGTGTCTGCTTTTTCCAGATTTGTTTTCTATTAATTGGTTTGAATTCCGGGTTCAGGTCCGGGTCAGTTGGGTTTGGCCCACTTGCCCTAGTCAATCACGGCGTTATTTTCTTTTATTTTTCTGATAACCCTTCTTTTCTTGACTCCTTCGTTGGGCTCGGCTTGGCTTGACTATGATGGTGGGATGGAATGGATGAAATTCTTGGTAATAGAGAGGGTGTTTTGGGTAATGTGGATTGGGTGTTTTAGAGTGGAATCAGTGGATTGAATTGAACGGGTTTTGGATTGGTTTCGGGTTGATTGAGGTGGAATTAAGGGGAGGTGAGACTGACTTTTTCAATGAAGACCGGTGTGAGAGGAAGGTTGTAGGTAATTGATTACGTAATCTTTTCTGGAAATTGGACGACCTTATTGGGTGGTAATGGTTTGAGTGATGACACCGATGGCTACTTGAACTAAAGCAATTGCAGTATTGCAGATAACATTCGAAATTTCTTTTATAATCAGAGAGTGGTGAGAAGTTACGCATCTTAACAACATGAATTATACATACATTTAAAGCTCGGTTTATTGTTCTTCGTCACTGTCCATATAATAGTTGTTTATTGTTGCTCGTCACTGCTCATTCATAAAACTGTTTAGTGTTACTCGCCACTGTACATACAATAGTTGTTTACTGTTGCTCTGAACTGTTCATTCATAAAGTCCGGTTTACTGTTTCTCTGTCATGTCTTCTGTATCTCATTTGAGTTTGATTCTAAGTAGGACTTCACTGTTTTATATAATGAAAATGAATTGTAATATTTAGATGTATATGAGTCAAACAATTATCCATTTATTTTGTTCATTATATTTTCTTATTGTTCTTTTCTGTAAATAGAGATGCAAAAACGTTTTATAATAAAATCAACTATGATTGAAACCAAAAAATGCTTTGTTTTAATATGGCTCATCCAAGTTTTTCAACTTAGTTATAAAATTCGAGTTCAAACCAAGAGAAAAGAAGAAAGGAAAAAAATGAGGTTTTGTTTTCTATATGGTTATGTTTTTGCTTGGTCTTTATTCATCTTTTGTTTATAGATTTCAGTGGTTTTGGTTTGAATTCTTATGTTATCTCTTAACTTAACAAGATTAGTTCATACCACAACTAATGCCTAAAAGAGAGTCGTTTATAATGTTCTCATGTAACAAAAAGTTGAATAACCCTGACACTTCATTCTGTCAGTTTCATAAAATAGTGCATTTAATTCAAAGAATATGAAAATCAGGTGGATTCTGATTTAAGGATCATAATCACTTCCTACATTCATCATCAACAAGGTAATTAGGTGGGCAAATTGGGCAAATTTTACGTTTTTAAGGACGATTGTTCAATTTTTTATTATTATATTTTATATTATTTTTATCTTCGTGCAGCAGTAGATCCAGCAAAGAAGACCTCTTTTAGACAAAGTGAAACAGCCTCAAAGCGAAACGTAACCAAAGTATGTCCCCTAATTTCGTCCATATCATATCACTGCAATCTGATAGGAAAAACATAATTTCATTTAATCTCATATGAACTTACTACAGCAACTTTGATATTGTAGACAAGATTTCACTATGAAGCACATGAAACAATTTCTACTTTCTAAATCTTGAAATTCAAGAAGGATATCGAGCAGTGTCTCTGTAAAGACATTCCTGGCTTTCCTAAGCGATGAAGTCGTGGTAAGTAAACGTCACTTTACATAATATGAACAAGCATTAAGCATCTTATCCAAAACAATAGAACCTAACAACAATTAAAATAAAATTTTAAGTATTTTGCCTAGGTACTTTACACTTAAGTTTTATATGTTGCCTTTAATCTGCATCTTAAGTTCAAATAATGAAATATTCTCTTATGTATGTCGGAATTTACACTTAGAAACTCTATTGATTTGTATTAAAATCTTATGATATACAGTAATAGCCCGTCACAACCAACATTAGCTGCAGAAAAATCACCTTGAATGACCTATGTGAACATTTTGTTTGAACTAGAAATGTAGCTATTTTTGCTGACACTAACTAGTTTCGTATAGTGAAACAGCTTTGGTTAGGATATCAATTTCGTAACCAGATTAAGATATTATACTCTACTTTGTATTTCCACTTTTATAAGATAATATAGAATATTCCGTAAACTATGAATACAAAAAAAAAAAAACTCACGGTATCGCGTGGGCATGCATTTCCTAGTACTAGCAATAGTGGAGTATTGTCTCTGGGTTCTGTGCCCCAGTCAAATTTTTGTTTCTAACTATATATGGTTCTGCCTATATATCTTAGACACAATTATTAATTGTTATTTGTTAATAGATGTTGTCCTATGCACCTACCTACCCTCAAGGGGGCTTCTTTATATTTATTGTTTCTTCTTTTTTCCTGCAAGTAAATTATTTTGCATGTTAGCTAAGTAGAGTTCTATTGTATGCATATGATATTGAATATTGATTCATTTAGCTTTGTATAATTGTGGGGAGTTCTTATTTTCCGCAAAAGTGGTTAAAAGTGTTAATGAACTAAAATAAAATGATGAAACTATTTCGTTTAATATTATAATTTTAATGGAACAAAAAAAAAACCTTAAGTGCTCCACATATATTAAATTTATGGCTCCGCCTCTGGATTCTAGGGTGTAGGATCTCAAATATTGATAGACATCAATTCATAAAAAATAAAAAATAAAAAAATTGCATTTAATAGCGTCTTAATTATGAGCACGTGACGGAAAAATAATTATTTAAATAAATATTGAAATGATACAACATCTGAAATGATATTCTCATATGACTAAAAAAGAAGAAGTGATATATCTCATATCTTTTATTTTGTTAATAGTTTGTTTTACAAACGAGGAGCTTAGATCTCAACTGAGTATCTTTGTCTTCTTTCAATTTTTGAAAAATACAATCATTTGATATGTCATAACTCATAAGTGAACACATTTACGTTTGACTATCGAGAACTTTAGAATAATCTCTTAAAAATTTCAACCGGTGTGTGTAACACAAAAGTCTAAGGAGGACGCCATTGTCGAATCAACGACATGTCAACGGGGGATTAAAGCACCCGTTGGTTGTTCTGTTCCAACTCAAAGAAAAATTGGGTGGGCGACAGCCCGATCCACATACTACTCTCTCCTCCGGTTTGGCGCGCAGGCGAGCCAAATTCCCTTTTGGCGCGCCGACCGTAAATCGATGAAGCGAGAGGGACACGCGGCAGAGGGAAATGATCGACACGCCAGCCGCTGTTTTGATAAAGCCGACGGTCGTTGATTAGATTTTGGGTTTGCTCCAAGTTGCCGACTTGCCCTTTGGCTTTCAAGTTTCCACGTGGCCGTACCTTTTTTCAATTTATTATCTACCCGCCTTTAGGCGCCAGATTTCGCATCTGTTTTTTCAATAATGGCAATGTGAGAGGGAGAGAGAGAGATCTCGAAGGAACTTATTAATGCTTTGGGCAAGAGTGGGTCCACCTGTAACAATTAATGGTGGATATTTAAAAGCATTCACATGATGCAGGGTAGGTGTACGTTATTTATGTCGTGGTATTCACTTTTCACGAGGAGTTTGGTGTTATAGTACTGGACACTGCTATACGGCCGCACTGGTGTGCCATGGCGGCATGGCCTGTTCCATACGGCCATCTTTTGAAAACAAATCAGTTTAGATTATAATAGTAATAATATATGAATTTTTACGGTACAAAAATATCCAATCACATATTCACATTAAAGTGGATATGGTTTGATACGAGTATGAAGTTGTTCTCAAATAGTTTGTCAACACACGGAGTCGATCTAATTCTAAGCCAGAGTAGTGTATGTGATAAATTGATTTCTAATAATAAAATTTTTAATATATTATACCAATCAATAGATAGCAATCCACTGAATACTCATAAAACCAAGACTCTTATTAAATGTATTAAATGACATAAAATTTATAATTTTACAATAAAACTCATGAACACATCAAATTGCTAATTATTTGACATTCGTTTGATTTACATTGAGCTTAGTTTAAGCTCAAGTCTCCTTGGCTAGCCTCTCTTATTGATTGTCGTTGACTTGTAATATCATCTGTTTGTTTCGTATCCACATATTATTTAATCATCCACGTTAACAGCTGAGTCTTAGATTACCAAAAAATGGAGTTTTCAATGCAAACGTAGTGATTCTCTTCCATCTCTTGTGATCTGCCTCCTTCCCTTGTCATTCTTTTGGGTCTAAATGCCTCCTTCCAAACCTGCTATCAATAACAAGGGCTTCAAATATGAGTATCTTCTTTTCTTTAGATTTGTAATAATTTGACAAAATCCCTAAAAGCAAGAATCTTTCATGAGCCTTCGTTGGATTTCAAGATTGAATAAAAAAAATAGAGCTTGGTGATAGATGCTGGAATCGAAAGGTAGTTAAGGATTCGTACGGTGAGGTTGGTCAGAATCTGAGGGAATCCTAGGGTCTCTAGGTCTCGATGCCCAGAATCACAAAATTAAATGTTGAAATTTGAATCCCAAATCAAAACGGGTGATATTGCTAATATTGGTACCATTTTGATCATATTGTATTGCTTTATATTTCACTTACTTTGAATTTTCATATGATCGCGTAAATTTTGATTTGGTAAAACCATACAATCCATACTACAACTGTTGAATCATTCTGGCTCGCCAAGAAGAGAGAAGTCTCTTAGATTTTCATCATATTTTACAGATACAGAAAACCAGTGAACCAGATAAAATTTCAATTATCAAACCAGGCTTTCAGATTTGTTGAGGGAGGAGAAGAAGAAGAGGCATACTGACGAAAGGAAAAGAGAAAAAGAACGTATGTTTGTATTGAAAATCAAACTTTTGGGTAATCTAAGATACAGCTGCTGACATGAATGATTAAATAACCCTTAGTTTGAAACAAACGGATGAGATTAGAAGTTAAGGACAACCAAGGAGAGAGGCTAGCTAAGGAGATGATGTTGATCCCTCATTTTCACAGAGTCCATCAAAATTGAGCTCATGCTTAGTTAAAAGTTAAATCAAGCTAATCTGAACTTGCAGGAAAAATAAAATAATTTTGTAAATCACTTGATCTCAATAAAAAACAAAAAAAAATTGAGATTTTTCGTCTTTGTATTCATTTTAATTAATGTGATTCACATCTTTTTTTGTGTGATTATTTTACACAGTGGATAATTAATCTCAAAGCTGAATTGTACATATTTAAGGTACAAATAATTATAATAATAATTTTGATACACAAGAGTTCATAAAACTCTTATTTTACAGATCTTTAACATAATTACCTGGTGTGATAAAATTATTCAAGCGGCCTAACATGCTACCCCTGTATCTAACATTCAAATCTCAACTCGCACTAACAATAGGACAATAGCGTGTGCCTGTAATAGGACATTTGTCTAACTTTGCAGTTTTTAACCATTGAAAATTATGTTTCAGAAAAGTAGAAGCGTGCATTGCAGCCTCAGACCGACCAGCTCTTGATAATCGATGGCATTATCCTGTCGTCAAGGACAAGCAGCACGCCCCCACAGTACTACTCGCAAATCTCATCATCTATCTTTTTGGACTAATCTGTCAGCCACCTCCCACGGTATCAGCAATGGAATCCAATACACTTTATAAATTGACCGAGTTTTTTATTTCAGATATAGAAATATATTTTTCTTTTCTATATTCTCGTTCATGTTTTCCAGAATCTCACGTTTGATTTATTTGACCAAAGAAAAACAAAAAGAGCTGGATTGATATCGGGTTTCCAGCATCTTGTTTTGACGTGTTTGATAAAATTCAAACTGTACATGTCAAAATGCATTACAATAATGTTATAATGTTATTATTGTAATACATTTTGACGTGTACAGTTTGAATTTTATCGAATAGAAAATTATATGTGATCATTATTGTAATGCATTTTGACGTGTACAGTTTGAATTTTATCGAATAGAAAATTATATGGTATCACATGATCAAATGTGTAAACACAGAAAATTCACTTTCAAAAAGATTTATACAAATAAATACATGATCTCATGTCCAAAATCTAAATGATACAAGCCTGACTCCTAATTTTAATAGAAAATGACCAAAATACTCAGTTTGATAAAATATTTACGCATATGCCACTGACCTAATACCAACACCCCAAAACGGAAACCCAAAATAGAGAAGCATCAATCTCCAGCAGTCCACCTCCTCTCTTGGTTGGCTCCACCAATCGACGATCGCGACCGGAGTAGCAGTACTATCCTCGAGCAATAAGAAGAACCGACGCGCTTTGTTTCGAATGTCAGAGCGGCATCGTTTTAATGCGATGTTGATGTTGTGAATTGGAACTTTGGGTTTGATTTTGTGAAAAGAGTCGGCAGGTGATTAGGGCTCAAAGAGCGAAGACTACATTGGAACAAATCCATCAAAGTGCAAATTTATGAGCTTCTAGCAGTCATCATCTCACCACTGTGGTGCAGCTTAAAGATCTGGACACCCATAATGTTGATTGGACACTAAATAGTCTATCATCTCCAGCTTTCACCAGCAGAAACTCATCTAGCCGCTCGTCAGCTTGCTGAGATCAAGGAGCACAAACGATATCCATCGTGCAATCTCAAAATCTAGATAAGTTCTTCCTTTAACATCTAGCTCCGGTTAATAAAAGCTCAATGCTTTGTATGTCCCCAGTTATTGTTCTTTGAATATATCTGCAAGTTTATGATAACATAAAAGGCATGTCCCCAATTATTGTTCTTCGAATATATCTGATAGTTTATGATAGCATAAAATAACTACACACACATCACTACTGTGCTTTACTCGAAGCTTTGAAGCACAGGCATGTGTCGTTCAACCTCTAACTATTGTAAGCTGACTTTTTTGTATGCCAGATACTAGCTCATATGTGCAATATATGATATTGCAAACATCTAATACGTGTTATCTAAGTATGTATACACAATATGTTGGCATCCCATTACTTAATTGCTTATTCAAATGGTTTAAAGCATTGTTTCAATCAATATGTAATCACTACCAAACTCTACATATCATCTATTGAGTTCATTGTCATCAATGATAATTGACAAGTATCGGACATTGCATTTTTACATGTTCAAGACCAATATGATTCATGTGCTAGCAATAGACAATCACCCATCACAAACATATATTCATATTTATATATTTGTTTAAACTCTACATATCATCTATTGAAATAACCAAAAAAAAAAAACCATTCCTGAAGTGCCTTTATGCACACAAGAAGAATCTAGTGCCTCGTAACAAATCTTAAGGAAGAATGCCCGATCTAAACTCATTAACACTTTGTATCTTTTTCACAGTATGAGGTCATAACAGCAGCATGATTGGACGAGTGCAATAGCAGAATTAAGCGATGATGAGTGTAGTAGCAGAACACGAGTACAAGTGCAGTAGCAGAACTGGACAAATATGAGTGCAGTAGAAGGATTGGACGAGTACAGTAGCAGGATTAGGCGATGACTAGTGCAGTAGCAGAACATGAATGTCAGAACTGGACGAGTATGAGTGCAGTGAATGCAGTAGCAGGATTAGGCGATGACGAATGCAGTAGCAGAACACGAGTAAAAGTGCAGTAGCAAAACTAGACGAGTATGAGTGCAGCAAGTGCAGTAGCAGGATTAGGCGATGACGAGTGCAGTAGCAGAACAAGAATACAAGTGTAGTAGCAAAACTAGACGAGTATGAGTGCAGTGAGTGCAGTAGCAGAACACGAGTACAAGTGCAGTAGCAGAACAAGAATACAAGTGCAGTAGCAAAACTAGACGAGTATGAGTGCAGTGAGTACAGTAGCAGAACACGAGTACAAGTGCAGTAGCGGAACTGGATGAGTATAAGTGCAGCGAGTGCAGTAGCAGAACTGGATGAGTATGAGTGCAGTAGCAGAACACGAGTACAAGGCCAGTAGCAAGCAACATGATTTGAACAAAAAAAATGTTTGGATTAAAGAAAATAATTAAGATTTAGTTATTCATGCATGAATGTTAGAATTGTAAATGTCTTATTGACATATGCCAACACAGTAACATAAAGAGATTATTCTCATAAAAAAATAAATAAAAGTAATATAAAGAGAATAGAAGTCAAAAGATGCAGTAGTTAAGGGTTAAAAAGTAAATTAACTCATGACATATGGCAAGTGGAAAATATATTGTCCTCATTTGTAAGATTTAATCTTTATAAATGGATTAGAAGTCAAAAGAAATAGTTAAGGGTAAAAAAATAAATTAACTCATGACATGTGACAAGTGGAGAGCACATTATCCTTATTTGTAAGATTTAGTCCTTATATGTTTAATTCAATCTTTATATGATATGTCTGTGAAATCATTTTTTGTCAATAACTTATATGTAATTTGTTATAAACTTTATTTATGTTTTTAACGTTAAAAAAGGCCATTAGTTTTGCTGGATTTGAACAACAATACAAACGTTGTGCGGTTCATTATTGTAATAAGTCAGATAAAGACACTAATTAATCACCCCGAAAAATGGCCTGCGAGCGACCTTTGGTTTTATTGCTGTCCAATGTTGTTTTGATCATGTAGTGATAGAAACATGCATCATGCCTGATTACGTACACTCCAACACTAATGGAAAACAAAATTCAGAAAAAATAAAAATAAATAAAAGGCCGGCTTCCGTGTGCTAATAATGGCCGGAGCATGTGGTTTCCATAAACGACTACCTACGGTACGAGCATATTCGGCTTTTGACCGACCAAACAAGAGTATTAGAGGAGACTAGTGTTATTTAGATACTCAACTCCGATCTTTTTGTTGATTAATTTACCACCAAGCATTTGATAATCACAAATGACAGGTGTAAGTTTTCAATACACAAACTAGTGGATGTTCTTTTTACACTGCTAGATTGAGCAATTTTTTCGGTATCACATAAAATTACCTTATGTGGTAATTGAATTGAATTGATATGAAATCCAACAAATTCATAAAATTTCACTAAATGATATGATTATATCATATCAGTTGTCATATAAGGTGGTTTGTAGGTAGTACTTCAAAGTGATTGCCTAACATTAATCTTTCCACAAACTATATGTTCGTACGAAACTAAAAATTAGAGTTGACTTACATAACTAATGAAAGAAAATATTTGCTAAACAACATTAACTCTTGCATTCATATGTCAAAGTTTACTTGATGAACCTAAAAGAATAACCATCGTAAAATCAAATGTATATACATGAAGAAATTATAGTGGGCAAAAAGCGAGATAGTATGAGTAAGTGCAACATAAAATATATAATTTGTTCTATATGTTATAGAGTATTCTCTATGAACCTCTATGAAAGTGAGTGAAAATGGATAAACATATAAAAAACATTTTGAGATGCTACTCAACCACTTTATATATATATATATATATATATGCACACACACACGGATTAATTGCAATTTTAATCCATGTAATGCAAATTGGTTAAATTGTAATTCTAACAATACAATGATTTCAAATTACAATCGTATCAAAACAATTAAGACACCGACAATCTCACATAACAAATTACAAATGAGATAACACGCAATGACTATAGTCTATTATATTATCATTTAATTATTTCTAAACAATAATAATGTTGCTGGAGGTCTGGCACATCACTCTACAGTTTGTTTCAAGTCCCTCAGATTAGCCAATAAGTGTAGTGGAAATAAAGATATAAAGATGCACGTTAAACATGCCTTTATTTAAATAACTAGGGGGACAATTTTTATGGGTTCCTTGTTCAATTTCCATGACATAATTCTATGATGGCTTTTGGTTTCAGAAATTGAAATATCCAAAGAGACTTGCGCACCATGATCACATTTTCTGCATGATTTGCTTGGCTTTCAAGAAAGATGGAGGAATCACATCCGAAAGTGGAAAATATAATTTGTAGACATGGTGGCCCATATGACCCGAATTTTCTTAATCACGAAAATGCCATGAAAGTAATTGGTAGCTAAATTTATGTGCATCCTTTTTTTGATGAGTGGGAGGTACAAATTCCTACTTATCTTCCTACTTTATTTCAATATTTATTGATATATGTGGTGACTTGACTCTAATCTTTCTTTTGCTCGAATCAATTGCCTTAAAAGATGGGCACCTAACATATTAGATCTTTTTGTTCGCCAAGCTGAAACCTAAATTTTGTTACAACTACTTCCTCATTTAAATTTAGAGAGCAGAAGAATTAGAGTTAGTAGGGACGAGATTCAATTATCTTTATGAAATTATAACTACATTATCAATTGTCAAATTTATCGCTGATTTATCTTGACCAACTTGCTCTTTAACACTAGTTGTACTTAAAGAATTTTATAACTGGAACTGTTCATTTGAGATCTTCTAGTCCTATACGCTTTACCACCATGATCTTTATCAATACCCAAATCGTTTGATTATTTGTTTGATAAGATGGATGATTCTAATTTGATTGGTTTTGAATAGTAATTATCTATCAGTGATATAGAAAATGAATAATTCTTTGTGAAAATTTGTTAATCACAACTACAGTGAGTAAATAGATTCTTCTCATAAGTTTATTTAAAAATTGTTTTTTTTCCTCCACATTTATTTAATATGTAAGATAGGTTTATAATTCGTAAGTGGGAGATCATAAGTTTGACTCTCGCAATCAACATTTCAAAATCTCATACTTCTAAAGGACCTCAAATTTACTTTATTAAACAATCATAAGAGCCCGAACTCATAATTAATATATATTTTTTCGAATAATTTGGAACTCAACCTTACTGGAAGCAAACTCGGAATCTTTTAACTTGTTGTAAATATAAAATCTCTTCACATTACTATATCTGTGTTATACTTCACCGGTAAAGCATAATGGGAAAATGTTCATCTCTTGAAAACTGTAAAGTAAACCCACCCACCCTTCATTCATGGAAACGTGTAGAAAATGGTTGAGGTCTGCATCAAAAGGACTTAGAAAATAAATGGGAAACCTAAAAAAGCAGAGATCGCCCAACTCAATCACGTATTCTATAATACTAGCTAGACATCAATCACTAAGCTAGAAAGAAAGGATCAAACTTAACCTACATATACATACGCAAGTTAAACATGCCTTGAGCATAAAGTCCCCACAACATGGAGCATCTATCACATGTAAAGACAAATGTTACGAGACTAGGACTAGTGCTTAAAGCATTGTCCTTGTTAGGTACCTGGCTAATTTAACAAAAGAAGAAATTAGCTGTACTAGCTTCAATAATGCAGCCCACATCGGTGTATGTTATGATAAAGAGATTCCTAATTCCCATCGAAACACAGAGATTTGTTCAAAACCGAATAAAGAATTTTATTTTTTTGATTAATTTAATCTTTATATACTAGACAATAACTATTTTGTTCGTCCTATAAACAAATAATTAGAAAATTGTTTTGATTAATTGATTGTAATTCAAGTGTTTTAGGGTTAGTTTGGGAAAATTTTACTTAAGTCATAAGTAATTACACATTTTAACTTGTGAAAACAGTTTCTAGCTAACTTCTCCAAACGGTCGTATACAGTTTTCAAGTATGTTGTTAATGAACATCATCGGATTAGCACAACGGAAGACAATAAAGTGAACAAAGCAAAGATTATGGGAGATAATACAATAGTTTTTTTTTTTATCCAAGATAATACACTAGTTGATGCTCATAAATCTGACTTTTACGGTAGCTGTGGATTTGTAGGCAAACCAAGTGGCAGAGTTTCTTTGTATAATTCGTGGAAGTATCAAAAGAAGCTTTTGAATCTTATGCCAGGTAATGTTTAAGACTATTCTAGACTTTAGCGGGTGATTCCAATTATCAGGTCGGTGCCGTTGGAATATTATTTCTTAGGTAAGAGGCACTATTTGACGAGAGGAGGAGATAAAAAGAATGAGAAGCACATCCCATCTTATTTTGTCTGCTGGGTAAAGTTTAATGCAAATGAATCATAGGTTACCTTAAATGTGGGTTTTTGTTCATAATTTAAAGTTGGATAAACAATCCATAAGGTGAAGAAGAAAACTCGTACGAATCGGTGAAGCGGCTATACTGTAAGAGCGTGTCTCGTACGTGTAATGTCTTTATTTGGAACTTTGGATGATGAAGCCATGAGAGTAGCTAGGAGCCTAGGAAGGTTTAGTGACCTAATGGGTTGGTGGCCATGTATTGCAATTAATGTGAGGAAAGTCGTGCTTATTGCGTAAGTAAATAGACTTTCACTTAAAAGGAGGTTCGATCTAGCGGATTAGACTTTAGATGTCTTTATTCTCAACATAATAGCGTCTTATCATGACTGTTTAGCTGTTAATCAAACAACGAATCTTAATGTGACTCATTTTCTAAATGAAATAGAGTAGAAACATGAAGCGGTTTCTGTAGTGTTTATAGGCTGAACAAAATGAACTATATGCTTCAATAAAGGTAATTGTAAGAATGAAATTTCAACTTCGATCGAAATACATATGAGATCCTTAACAAGAAATTTATCCCAGCCACACCTCATAATGATGTGGTGTTGGGCGAAAGGTCTTGCTAGGCCAATATGATTATAATATTATTTTTATCTATTTATCATATTGCGAAACTAAGATAGGAGAAATGTACGAGATTGTCTTGTTTTTATTATTACGCTCATGATATATACAACAAACTACTTATTTCAAAATAAATTTCAAATTTTGCTAATTTTAGAACAATACTCATCCAACAGAATACTTAAACAAAGTTAAATTTAACTTTTGTTAAATTTCTAGCTATATTTAGCTAGAGAGGAGAGAGAATGTAAAATTCTCCAACATTCAAATTAATTTAACTTGGGATTTAGCTTACATTACTGGAGCAGAACTCAAAAACTAACTATTACTATTAGAGATATTCTTACCAAACACATAAGATCATATCTATCAATGCTAGTCAAATTTTAGCCAAAGTGAAGTAGCTAAAAAGTAATTTTAGCTAGCCATTTTTAAAATACTTCTGCATTAGTTCTCTCTGTTTAGTTAGTTTTGAATTTATATTATTTATATAATGAAGAGAAAATAGTTTGAATGCATTTATAAATTATATAAATTAACTTAAATAAATGTTTTAAATTTACAAAAATAATATAGAGTTTCATCTCACTCTCTATATTTAGCATAGCTAAAGTTAAAATGGATAGTCATTTAGAAGTCTGATGCAACTGTTATAATTGATAAAAAAAAAATTAAAAAGCTCCAAAATAGCTAAGAAATGCTGTAAAGTCGGAATAATTGAATTGTCTTATTAATCAAAACATGTATTTGGACCTACAACTCATGGTTCAACACATCAAGGCTCAAGCCTTGTATGTATAAATGGGTAGGGCCGAACCACTCATATGGTTTGGGTCGGGTCATCCTCTGGCCTAAATGTCAGGGCTGAGTCGGGCCATCGGTAAAGTTTGGGCTATTTTAGCAAGTAAGGACCATTGCGTCAAGCACAGCAGAGCCCAAAAAAAAGGAAAATTTCAATAATCGGCGCGCAAAATACAATATCTTTTTCACCAATTCTGGGTTAGTTCCTTTCATAGCTCAATTTAATCACCAATCAATAAGAAACCAAGATACAAGAGAAGAGAATGCAGGTTGAATCGGCTATCACAGATTGAAAAATTACATTACAATCGAATTTAATTTAACAAACTAAAGAACCCAGCCGGCGCGCTTAGCTTAGCTTTCTTCCGATGCAGGATCCGAATTGAGATCCAAACCCGAATCCGCCTCCGGCCTTTTCTCTTCCTCAAAGTCTCTTGCTTCAAAAGAGAGCCTCAATTTCTCCGTCGTCGCCAATTTACGTCCAGCCGCTCCTTCCGGTTTCCCAAACTGCCTGGCCGCCACGTGCATCCTCCTGAGTATGGCAAAGAACTCCTCCACCTCCTCCGTCACCACCGCGCCGTTATCGTCCTCCAATTTCGCTTTCTTCCCGTCAATTTCGCCCTCATCGTCGCGCTTTCGCTTTTCTGCATCCATTATTACAAGGTTGTGTGTCAATTTTCAATTCTGGGTTTGCAACTTTGTATTATAGAGCTTGCTTTTGACTTTTGATCCGGTCTTTGTTTTCTTATTTTAAGATTCCTGGCCGGCTGATTAGTGATGCCATTATAATTGAGATGCTCTGCGTCATGCCAGTGACGTTTGCAACGTGCATCTGCAATTTGGAAATCCACTGCTTTTGGTTTTGGTCCTCGTTTGAAGTCCACTTTGCTCCACAGTGGACATAACAAGAATAAATTATAGAAGACCGAGGACTCATGTTTAACATTAGTCGTTTTATAGAACTTCGGCCGGATTCGTATTCCTTCCAATTTTGAGTTGACCGATTCGTTGCACATTCCGATTGCATTCATATGACAAAGACTTGCATTTCTTCGGCATACACTAAATTCAGAATTGCTTTGAAGTATAGAATTTGAATTCTTACTAAAATGTTTAATTGTTTATAACAAAACCAATATTTTCATTTTAGAACAATTCTAATCGATAAACAAAAGCCAGTCAATTTTTTTTTTTCAAACACAGTTTCAATTTTACTCTCAAAGAATTTGTTGAACATACACACTAATCAAAAAATAAAAATTGCAAATGAATGGAGCCAAAGCAAATGTCAAAATGGTCAAACTAAACCAGTTCAAACCATGTTTTCTTAAGCTCATAGAGTCATAGTCTCAACAATGGTAACCACAACAAATCCAAACGTTAAAATTACAGCATCCATGCCACCAAATCCCATGAAACCCAATTAACTCAGATCAAATTCCGGGTCCGGCTCCGCGTTCAAATCGAATCCCACATTCTCCTCCTTCTTAGTCTTGGCCATCCCTTTGACGCCGTCCGCCTCCTCGTTACTCTCGATCATTGCCCTCAACTCTCCGTCCACATATTTACTTCCACCGCCGTTAGCGCTCTTAAAGTAGTTGACTGCCACGTGTATGCGCCTGATGATAGCGAAGAACTCTTCAACCTCGCCCTCGTTCACTGTCGTTTCATCCCGCGCCTTCTTATGCTTGTGCCTCCGCGAAACGACGTCGTTGCCGGCCTGCTTTCTCTTCTCTGCCTCCATTGGTTGTTTTGTTTTAGAACGTAGGAGGCGTAGGTAATATTCGCCCCGTTCTATTTATCATAAAGATTGGAGAGGAGACTGTCCTCTGACAGCGCTGTGAAGATTGTGGGTAGCAAACTCCAATAGCATCGCGACGCGTTGCGTAATTCTGATGACGTGTTTCCGGGGTTTAGGTTTCTGCGGAGATTTTTATTTGGGTGATTGCGTATGACTGTGACGTCAGTGAAAAATTGAGTGGATGACATTGGCTGATGTATTGAACAATGGGCGGTATGAGACCACAAACAATGGGCTGTTTGAGACCTTTTGGACATCATGTTGGATCTAGTTTGGTTTGGGCCTAAACTCAACGACGGTAATTGCCAAAGGTGATTTCCAACAAAAGAACTACAGTGCGGAACGAGTCTGTTGCTAGTCAAGTGTATATTTTTATAATTAACTTTCGACGAACATAAATAGTAAATAGAAGAATATCGAAAGTCTCAATTTCCTTTTCGGAACTTGCCAAAAATGAGCTCTAGTATTGCCCACTTCGCTTCCTTGTGTCTTTATTCTCTTCTTGTTTTGGAGCTCTGTTTCTATGGTGTAAATTCAAACCAGACAAACCCTACAATTAAAGGCAAAGGCTAGTAGGCTACCGTTTGATCTCCATTAAAAATTTAAAATATGATAGTATTAACCGAAAGGTGAAAGCATTGGTAATCATTTCTACTTGGTTACTTTCTTACTTGCTCTCTCTATTTCATTCCTCACTAATTCATCCCTCTGCTCCCTGCTTCTTTCCGTGGCCTTTTGGACTCAAATGGCTAGCAGTCAAGCTATCTTAATGTCTGTTCCGTTTCATATGTTCACCAATCGGAGTCCTTATTTTTGTGGCTACACAGATTACTAAAATTCATGGCCAAAAACAAAATTGAAGAGATTGGAAAGTCAACATATCTTCGATTTCCCTTCTTCTCTTTTGAATTCAAACTCTATTAATTCTCAAAGAATGTTGTTACGGTGCTTGATCTGGAAACTAGGATTTCACCAACCTCACATATGAAGTTGACTGTTGACTGACTATCCCTGTATTAAACTATGGACTTCTTACACTGAACCCCCTCACTATCAGTTTGTGTGTCTCAGTCTCTGCTAGGACTCTGGTAATGTATAGGCAACGTGCTCCACTACCAGTTTCCCTTCACTGTGTTTTTATTTTCTTCTTCTCGTTTTGATAATCAGTTTCAATGGTGTGATTTCGACTCACACAAAGCCTACGATTAGAGGCAGAGGCTACCGGTTGAGCTCCATTGAAGAGACACCAGATGGAGGGTTTCTGGGTTATCTTCAGCTCAAGCTACTAAATGCATATATGTTCTGTTTACTTCACAATATTTTATTTTTGGCAAAGAGTATTTGGGAGGGAGGAGGCAGGTACCCCCGGTCCATGAACTTTATGATCAACCGTTTGCCCCGATTACTTAAGGCAAAAGCCTAACTAACATCTTGGCCCCGAACCGGTTACAATTGAGAGTAGACAGACCCCACAACGTTTTAAAGCCCACACTGAAGTGGTCAAGTGGTAGGACCCGCAGACATCCGTAGTCAAGCCTCGATGGACTTAGACATTCGTGATCACCAGCGCTCACATGAGCCCCGCAAGACCTCGGCACTCAGCAACCTACCAACAAAGGATAAATTGACAACTTTGGGGTTCGAACGTTGGATGAGGGTGCCAACCAAGGCAAGAACCTTGCTTTTGTCAATCCTGCCAACCCTTGTTGGTCTGTTTACTTTACATTTGGGAGCCAAAAAACATGAATTTTTTTTTTCAATGCATTTCAGTGTTTTGAGAAAATGTGGGAATCGATGTTAATGATGTTTGGTTTAATGAACCTTTTGTTACTATTTAAGATGCCTTATTTGATTTTCAAAAAAAAAAAAAGTTTTATTTGAGGACTGTGGTACCTTTTTCCAGGATTTAGGAGTAACATCTGCATGATGTACAAAATGTTTAATTCCAATAATGTGGGCGTGGGTTAAGAGTGTCAGCTTGACTGAATTTCAAACTTTATTTAAAAATTATATATATATATATATACACGGGGATTGATATACGATGCGAACATATTCACGAGTTTTAGACATTATTCATATTTAGGAGAGTTGTCAAAAGAAAATTACACTCAATAAACTTTAAGGTTTAAAAACGAAGATATTTCAAAGTATGGATATTGGATGACACTTTAATAATAAAAGTACTATAAGAATAGTATTTTTCTACGACCATATTATTGGCCGGATATAATTTCAATCCATTTTCTTACTATTTCTCACAATTTGACCGAGTATTTATACAAGGATCTCATTTATGGATACAAATTTTTTCTTTTCCTTTTCCAAATTCGAAGACTTGAATTTTTTTCCAATTTATGGGAGTTTGGTTTGACTGAGGAGACGCTACATTTTATTTTCAAAGAGGTAGAAAAGAAATACAGAATTGTAAATTGATTCTGTGTGGTGCGTGTCCATGTTTCTAAAATTGCACTTGACTCGTTAACCATTTGATTCTTCGTGATTTTACAAGCATGAAATGCAGGACCGTTTGAGGTTGCACATAAGTGACATAACTGATGCTAAGAAACAGAGGTGAGAGGTTGCGTACAATCTCCTGCCTAGAGAACAGCCTCGAAAACCTAAACAAATCACTGCAAGGTCAACAAAGATCAAAGCTTCAGAGCATTTTGGCTCTAAGTTAGTCTTCGGTTACACCACAGACCCATTTGGGTTTGCTGTCAAGAGAAAATCAGATGGCCAAGTTCTCTTTAATTCCAGCTCTGATCCTTCAGACCCATTTGGTGCAATGGTTTTTAAGCACCAGTACCTTGAAATATCCACCAAGTTGCCCAAAGATGCATCCCTATATGGCATTGGAGACAGCACACAGAAAAATGGGTTCAGGCTCCACCTGAATGATCCTTGTACACTCTATTCACCACTGATATTGCAGCTTTCAATCTCAACACTGATTTGTATGGCTCCCACCCAGTTTATATGGATCTCAGGAATGTGGGTGGTGAGGCTTATGCACATGCTGTTCTGTTGCTTAATAGTAATGGCATGGATGTGTTTTACATAGGTGATTCTTTGACATGTAAGGTTATTTGGGGTGTGTTGATTTCTACGTCTTTGCTGTGACTACTCCATTGGAGGTTGTTGATCAGTACACTTCACTTATTGGTAGACCAGCTCCAATGCCTTACTGGGCGTTTGGCAAGCTCTACTTTAACCCTCCTTTAATCCTCCATGTTTGTGTTCCATTATTTGTTTGTGCTCAGTTTTCAGTATAGATTGACATTTAGGAATAGTTCTTATTCTTGATGTTATATATATATATATATATATATCTGTTGTGGTTAAGCAATACTTTTATATCCAATGTCTCAATGGGAATTATTGAAGTTTAAGGAACTGAACTATGACATAGGGAGTGGGATAGTATCACATTCTCTATGTAAAAGGTGAAAATAGAAAATTCCATTTCCAAAATCTATCTTACTGTTGTGATGTTGCTAATAGGTTTCTTGCTTGATGGATGCTTCTAGTGCATTGCTGCCTGTTACCTGTTATAGGCTTTTAGCTTACCTGTTACCTGTTATAGGCTTTTAGCTTACAAGTCATTTAATGATGATATTCCACTACCTCATGCTTGAATTTGGGTATCGAGGCGTGTCGGTTCATCTGAGCATTTCTGTGGTCAGTACAAATTTTGTTTTTCTGTTTTTGATATGGTGGTGCATGTACTTGTGAGATATCTCTTATCAGTTGATGTATTTGTTTAAATGAGAAATTTAATTAGTCCAATAGTTCCTTTGCATTGGCACATGGTGGACTGGTGGTGCTGGGGTTGGGTGAAAGAAGACCATTCAAATGATGGTCTCACCGTCACTGCCATGCCTTTTGAGATTGGCCATCTTTGCCTGTAGGGACTTTAGTCTTAGGTTGGTGGGTTAAAAGTTGGAACTTATGCAAGTGCGCTGGATCCATTTCCATATTTCAGTTCACAAGAAACTGATAATACTTTGCTTTGTCAGATACTGGTAGAGTTCTTGTATCGGCATTGTGTCAGAGACGATGGCTATGCCCATTCAAACTGCTTTTGTAATGAATCTGTGAGTATATGATAAACCATTTTAATTTTTGTCTCACTTCATCATTTACAGGATTTCACCAATCCAGATGGGGTTACCAAAACTTATCAGTGGTTGAAGATGTAGACGAGAACTATCAAAAGGCTCGGATTCCATTAGATGTCATTTGGAATGATGATGATCACATGGACAGAAAATTAGGTTTCAGTCTCAACCGCAAGAACTACCCTCGGACAAAGCTTTTGGCATTTGTGAACAAAATACATATCGTGGCCATGAAGTACGTTGTCATTATTGATCCTGGAATTGCTGTTAATCCCAGTTACGGTGTATACCAAAGACGTATTGCTAATGATGTTTTTATAAAGCATGAGGGTGAACCCTTCTTGACCCAAGTTGCACCAGGCCCTGTAACCTTCCCGGACTACCTCAACGCCAAAACTGTGTCATGGCGGGGTGATGAGATCCGCCGCTTTCGTGAACTTGTCCCTATTGTTGGCTTATGGATTGACTTGAACAAGGCTGCAGGTTTCTGTTCTGATAAATGCAAGATTTGAGAGGGCAAGCTGTGTCCGAATGGGATAGTACATGACTATATAAGCTGCTTGGACTGCAAAAAACCTTACAAAGTCGAGATGGGATGATCCACCTTACAAAATCAATGCTCAAGGAGTTCAGGCGCCCATAGGGACCAGAATCATAGCCGTTAGTGCATATCACTATAATGGCATTTTAGAGTACAATGCTCGCAATCTGTATGGCATCTTCGAAACCATTGCAACTCAGAAGGCTCTTGTAGGCCTTGATGGCAAGCGGCCCTTTGTACTATCCCTCTCCACTTATGTTGGTTCAGGCAAGCTGCACATTGGACTGGTGATAACAAGGGTACTCGGGATGACCTGAAGTACTCAATCCCCAATGTGCTCAATTTTGAAATATTTGGGGGTGCCGATGGTTGGCGCAGATATATGTGGGTTCTATCCAGCACCTACTGAAGGGCTTTGCAATCGTTGAATTGAACTCGGTGCATTCTAGCCCTTTTCAAGGAATCATGCATTCAAGCAGTCCCCGAGTCAAGAGCTTTATCAATGGGATTCGGTAGCTATCTCTGCTCGAGTTGAGCTAGGATTGAGTTTCACATTGAGCTAGGTATGAGGTATAAGCTCCTCCCTTATCAGTACACATTGAGCTACAAAGCTCATGTCACTGGATCCCCAATTGCAAGGCCATTTCTTCTCATTCCCATCATTTACTGAATGAGTGAATGCTATGGATTGAGTACGCAATTCTTGCTAGGTAGCAGTCTTATGGAGTTATGGTATCTCCAGTTCTTTAGAAAGGAAATTCAACGGTTAAAGCATTCTATCCTCCTGGAACATGGTACAGTTTGTTTGATATGAGACAGGTCACTGTATCAAAACAGGAAAATATGTTACACTTGATGCGCCTTTGCAGGTAATCAACGTGCATTTGTATCAGAATACCATTCTACGAATGCAGCAGGGTGGAGTGTTATCTAAAGCAGCTAGACCAACCCCTTTTAGCGTCGTCATAACTCATAACTTTCCCGGCTGGGGCAAACAATGCAAGAGCCAGGGTAACTTGTTCCTTGACAACGACGCGCTTCCAGAAATGAAACTTGTAAGCGGCAACTCCACATACATTGATTTTGATCTTTGCAACTCTAAATCACGGAATGTGAAAGTGTGGTCAGAAGTTCAGGAGGACAAGTTTGCTTTAGACAAAGGTTGGTCAGTTGGTCACTTGACCACTGTGTTGGGATTAGATGGAAGTGGTGGATCATCAGCTCTTGAGGTTAATGGAAACTCAGTGAAAAGTGTTTTGAGACATAAAGTTGAGTGCAACGGAGCATACGTACCTAGAAGATATCAAAAAAGGAAAGGAGAGGACCAAGAGCGTAATGGTAGAGGTTAGTGGTTTGTCACTTCCTATAGGTGAAAATTTCGCCTTGTCATGAAAAATCGGTACAAAAGCTTGAGAGCTAGAGGGCGATTTGTTCTCCGTCACCACCCTTTTAGTTAAAGATCGACACTTTTACCATCTCTGTTAAACATTATATGGAAATGGAATGACCTATTTTACAGAATTACAGCATTTCAAGTTTTCAGCTTAATTCCGATTTGTCAAAAAAATAGTTTGCAATTTCTTTTTCTGTTCTTTCTTTTTTCAACTTGGGGGTCCAGGACCCAAACAGTGCATGCGGATTTTGGAACACTGACAGGTGATGATCGAGTATAGTCTGTTAGGGGTCCAGTAAGGTTATCGTCATGGGCTAATCGAATTTGCATGCTGTAAATTGTCATGGACCATTGATAGGTTTGGGACCGGCCATTTAACAATCGTGTGTCAGTAGGAGATATAGCTCTTGTTCATTTCAAAGGAGGACCAGTTTACTCCATGCTCAAGAAGAACTAACTACCGGTGCTTTTAGCTGTGCCCAAAATCGGCATCAAGCATCTTGGAAAATCTTTCGGTGTGGGATAAGAAAGATCAACATTACAATGCTATGATGTACGCTGTGGTTGTTACCGATTAGAAGTTGTACAGGACATAATACCAATTTAGTTTGTCCATCTTTCACAGCCGTGATTCGCTTGGCTAGTGTCCATATTTGGATTTTGAGGCCCCTCCATCTTCTTCAACCTTGGATTTTCTGAGATATATTGGGCCCGAAGATTGATCACAATTTAGGGTGAAGATTTTCCAAGAATTGTCTTCACGTGGTGGTGTTCGATCTCTTCGGCTTTCTCAGACAACGATACCTTAATTCAGTCTATTTGATGCGCCAAGGATTCTGCAGAAAGCAAACTAATTAATATAAAAACTTCATGTGGTTAAACAAAGGAGGACTGGAGGAGGGTAAGCAGTCCACTTACTTAAGTTTAATAACGAAGCGTACGTGATGGTCTATGCATGTGGTCTTGGTCTTACAATCTTATTAAACAAGTAATGAACGAACAGGACACGAGTATGGGGGAACCATGCATGGACAATCCAAAGTTGATATTTGTCTTCACGTACCCACCACGCTCGCTCCCGCCATAAATGTATGTCTGTATCTGAGTTTTAAGCTTGATTCCTGCAAACCGGCCCTAGATATATTAAATTAAGTTTTAATTTCTTTATCTCGATCTCTTCAGATAATTAACACCGACTATTTCTAAGGTTAGCATCCAAGGAGAAGCTTGTTCGTTATAGCTAGATTGTGTTGTTAGTCTGTTATATATATTTAAAGTACACAGACATCAGATTCTAGGGTTTCATCGAGCTCGAGGGAAAATGGAAATACAGTAATAAGTACGTTTTCAAAGACTTCTGTCCATGACTGTTTTTCTGCGACTACTAGCTAATAGGGATCCATATGCAAATCCCATGTCGATCGTCTTTTGCAAGTGATCGAAGCAATTTACTAAATAAGTACAATCACAACTTCATTGGGGAACTCTCGATAGTGATCCCATGCATGTTTTTCGAGATTTAGTTCATAGATCGATACTCATAGACTATAGAGACTAGCTCACTGCATTTTTGTTGTAGTTAGTGTATAATTTTTCGTTAGAGTACTATAATAATTGTTTATCTTATGATTTAAGGAATCACCATTAGGACTTACATCAAATCCGCGATTTCAATTTGTACATTAGAAAAAAATTCAATAACGATTTTAGTGAAAAAGAATAAATATGATGATATTTTAATACGCTCAAAAATTAAATCTCGACACATCATAAAAAATTATTAGTAATTAATTTAGATTTCTCTTTTTTAGAATAAAAAAAGTAACACTAGTAACATGCATCATTACACATTCTCATGTCTCTAAAGATCAATATATATGTACTTCTCAGTTCTCGATATGATAGAGACTGGCTTCTCAATAAGACTTTTATTCAAAAATGGCCGAGTTTAGTTCACATGTATTCTTTTGGAGTCCACACCCACTTGGAAACGACCGACTACAAATATCCTTTACAAACATAAGAAAAGAAAAAAAAAAAACTATTAATTCAATTACCGGCACCTAGCTATCACAACAACAGTATCTAATCTTCAGTTTAAGTCCCATATAAAATGCACTTTTGAATTAAGGTCTTGAAATAATACATAAAATAACTTTTGTTGCTGCTGTTACATTTGATAAAGAAACAAAATAGTTCATGGCCTTATCCGAATGGTAGAAACAAATTTGTGGTATATTGCTAAGTTACTTAGTTGAGCGAGTGATCCAAAAACGAGCATCCAAAGTCCAAATTACCTGCCTCGTTTGATTCCTTTTGAAGTTTTGATATTCGAGCTAGCCAATTCTATTGTTAACCATTCTTTTTGTTTCTTAATTAAATCAAAGCATAAAGCCAAATGCAATTATGGAAATGAAATATCTTTACAGTCATGCATGGAGGTTAAGATTTGATATGAGACCCGATCATAGCTTGGATTTTCCTCTTATCTTACAGGTTTTCGCATCTGGAATTCTCAGCACGTATATTTGTTTAGGACTATTCATCGCCCAATCCACATACACAAGGGACCACTGTCACGTTTTGATGCTTAATTTATAGATATATGTATGACGACTTTCTGAATTTTATTTCTTGACCATATAGCTAGCTAGCTAGATCTTTTCAATTTTAAGCCTGGATTTGAGATTTTTATCTCTTACAAGCGACTTCGGATTCGAGTGAGAGCCGAATGAGACAAGGAGGAAGAGAACACTTGACCCTTCAAATAATGTGGTGGAATGGGGTGATTGAGTTTTCTCTATTAGTCATTGAAACTAATTCATAGGTAATTAAAAAATTATATAATTTTAAAATGAGAGATTAGTATCTAAGTTTTTCTAGATTATTAATTTTCATATTTATATTTTAAAAAACATCAAAATAGTATATGACGATTTAAGCTCGATCCAACTTTAATAACTAACAATAGTAAAATCTTTAACTCCGTTAATTTTTTGAGAGTAAATCTAGTAATTCATGTATTTAAGAAGAAAAAAAAAGGAAAAAAATAAAAATAAAAATAAAAAAATGAGCTGGCCACCGCCCACGATGGTTCCTCCTCCGCCTCATAGTAATTCTTTGACGAAGAATTCTTTAAGTAAACGGATTGTCTTTGTTGTTGCGGAGGCAAACCAGACTTTAGATCTATTGAAAACTGATTCTTTTTCTTTATTTCTTCTTCTTCTTCTTATTCGAATTGCTACTTCATCAAACCGAAGACAAACCGCTCTCTCTATCTCTTTCGACTTCATGCCCCATTTTCACGCCAACGGTGAACCCGAACCCGGCCCACAACCCGCTCCAGATTCGCCCGCCCACGGAGGTCCGATTCGCGTTGTGGAACAACGCCAACGCCGAGAAATTCAACCAGCACCGCCGCGCCCTGCAAGAAATTGAGGATGACTTCCGCCGCGAGCGTCACTTCGACCACTCCACCAGAATCGCCACCGTGGCTGCCGACGACTCCTCTTCCGACGCCAAAGCAACATTCAAATCCATAGGCACGCCTTCGTCTCCCTCAAGCCCTTCAATTCCAGGCAGAAAATCCAAGTACTCCAAGAACCCTGACCCTAAGAACCCTGACCCTAGATCGCACTCAGTGTTTCACCGAGTCATCAGACCCACGAAGCTCTCAAGTATCTCTAGAGAGAAGCTGAAAATCGACCGGAAAGCCAACATCTCCGTTGGCGACGACGGGCTCTCTTTGAGAAGTGGGCGTCATCAGTTCACTTTTCTTGGTTGGCCTGATTTAGGTTTTCTTTTTTGACTTGTTTCCATGGTTGTTTTTCTTGAGAGCCATTAGGTTCTTGTTGACTTTGCATCTCGAACCATACCTTCTTCTAGCAGACACCCATTTCAAGGTTTAGGCTGCTACATCAAGATGTTGAGGAACAGGGTCTTCCTTACCAGTTGTACATTTCCGTCTTTGACCAAGGGTTGTGCCTTGATTTCCGTCCATTTTAGTGGGTTTGATTCACATGTGTTTGTTCAGACTGCTTGGATTGATTTGTATTCGAAGCTGGGACGAATTGGTGAAGCGCAGAAGGTGTTCGATCAATGCCTGAGAGAGATGGTTTTGCATGGACTACAATGTTTTTCTTTTACTCGTGTAGGGAATATAATTTCGGCGTGGACATTGTTCGATGAGATGATAGAGAGGTGTACAGCTACTTCAGCTACTTGGAATACTATGATCGACGGCGTGAAAGGTGTAGAGAATTAAAACCAGAAGAGAGAACAAGCCGTGAAGTTGCAGAGAGAAAGGAGGATGAATACTGAACTATCAGATTTACCCATGAAAAGTTAACAAAGTTAAAGATTTTACTGTTGTTAGGTACGGAAATTGGCCCGGGTTTAAATCGTCAAGTATCATTTTGATGTTTTTCAAAATATAGGTATGAAAATTAATAGTCTTTAAAAGTTTAGATATTGTTTTAATAAATTTCCCTTTTAAAATTGAAAGAGATCATATAAACTAAGAAGTCACTAAAACAAGAGCCGGTAATTAAGCAGGCAGACGGAGTAAGAGGATCTTCATGAAAATCATATCCTTATGTAATGCATGAGGTGTATACTTAAATTTTGCAGTCATTACGTTTTCAAATGATTTCAATATTTACCTGATTTATTAATTTTTCCATTATTTTATTCTTAACAAAATAACAATCGCACAAAGATTCAGTTTGCAAATTAAGTTAGCGAAAGACTTGAGGTTTATGTGCGGTTTTCATATATGGTTCAACATTTTATGAATAAGCGTGATAATAAAAATTAATTTTGTCAGATTCTTTTTGAATTTCTACATTAATACTAATTTCTCTATAGTAGGCCGAAAAAAATGTATATGAGGCGTGGAAAACTTGGAAGTGTTGGTCATCGGAACATATATCAACAAAATCAGGGTTTTGATTTCATCATTTTTGGCCTTCAATTTCCACTTCGTCACTCAAGCAACCTAATAATAAGCCTTCATTAATTTCATCAATCATTCTGAGTGCGTTGCGCTTCGGAGTCTCCTTACTACATCTGCCCACCCCTCTGAGGCTCTTTCTTCAAATAACGTTTTGCTTTCCTAGATTTCAAGAAAAATGAAAGCTTAGATCGATAACACCAAAACCATGCATGCCATTCTCGCACTTTTGTATCAAAAAATACTAGAAGCTGCGCTGTTTTCATTTCCAATGTTCTGAAAAGTTCTCTATGTAACTCCATCTCCGTTGGCCTTTTCCATGAGATTAATATTATAGCTCATATCAACTTATTTATCTGAAAATGAATAAGGAGATTTCGAAGCTAGCCTAGTTGTATTAAGATTCCATTCATATGCCATATGCGGTCTTTAAAATATTTACTTTAGTATGGGATTTTAGGTGGTGAATTAAAACACAATCATGACAAAAAGCATCAAATACTAAAATTTGAAAAAAAGCAGAAAACCTTTTTGACTTTCTCTTTTTCTAAGAAAATCAATTATTCATGGTAAGTATTTAAGGTACGAAACATGTAGGATTCTGGCTATGAACTAGTCCAACGATTCTTGCATTAGAACAGCCCTAACCAAGTTTATATACTACACTTAAGCAAGTGACCGCAATTGAGTCCAGCGCGATTGTGGTAGCCGCAAGAGAACACAATCAAGTCAATAAACTAATCTAACAATTTTCCGGAATTTCAATATTGCCGGAGTAGCAAAAAAGTAAAGCCTAACCCAAGTCTACCGCGATTAAAGCAAAGATAACTGAGCTAGGGTCCAGTGCGGCCGTGGTACTCTCCAATCGGTGGCCCACACGCCATCATCAATCACATGTATCATGACTCAGTGAGTCACTACTGGTCCATATCACTCTCTTCCATTTTATATAAACCCCATCCAGTCCCAACAGTCTCTCATTCCTCACTCTCCGAAACTCTCTCAGGGGTAGTAATAGTAGTAGTAGAAGGCTATGGTAGCAACAATGTGGTCTTCTACCACCGCACTATGCCTCTGCTCTCTTCTCCTAGTTTTACTTCTCTGTTCCTCCGGTGCAGACTCTTACACCAATCCCAAGATCATCGGCAAAGGCTACCGTCTCGTCTCCATTCAAGAAACCCCTGACGGCGGTATTCTCGGCCACCTCCAGCTCAAACAGAAGTCCAAAACCTACGGCCCCGACATCCCACTCTTACAGCTCTTTGTCAAGTACGTAAAAGCAAGAAAAAAAATAAAACACTAAACAATCTCATGTGCCGAGTATCCATGCTCTAAAATGCACTAACACCGTTTGATGTTTTGATTGCTACAGGCACGAGACGGATCAACGGCTGAGGGTCCACATTACTGATGCTCAGAAGCAGCGGTGGGAAGTGCCGTACAACCTCTTACCCAGAGAGCAGCCTCCGTCGCTGAAGCAGACCATTGGGAGGTCAAAGGATCCCATAACAGTCTCCGAGTACTCAAGCTCGGAGCTCATCTTCAGCTACACCGCAGACCCGTTCGGGTTTGTGGTGAAGCGAAAGTCAGACAAGCAAGTACTGTTCAACACCAGCTCTGATTCTTCAGACCCTTATGGGGAGATGGTGTTCAAGGACCAGTATCTTGAGATCTCTACAAAACTTCCCAAAGATGCATCCCTCTATGGGTTGGGAGAGAACTCCCAGCCCCATGGGATCAAGCTCTATCCAAATGAACCTTATACCCTCTACACCACTGATGCCTCTGCTATCAATCTCAACACTGATTTGTATGGCTCCCACCCAGTTTACATGGATCTGAGGAATGTGGGTGGTGAGGCTTATGCTCATGCTGTTCTGTTACTCAACAGTAATGGCATGGATGTGTTTTACAGAGGCAATTCTTTGACATATAAGGTCATTGGGGGTGTGTTTGATTTCTACTTCTTTTCTGGGACTAGTCCACTGACTGTGGTTGACCAGTACACTTCTTTCATTGGCAGACCAGCTCCAATGCCTTACTGGTCTCTAGGTATGTTTTTCTAATTCTTACCCTTGATGTTGTTCTTGGTTTATTTCATTAATGCTTGTTCTGGCTTGGATTTGGATTTGGATTAGGAATTTGGGATTATTGTTCTTCTGCAGAATCAAGAGTCTTGTTTTGGCATATAATATGCGATCTTTGTGGTCCCAATTTGCAAATTTTTTGCTCATGTCTCTGTTTCTATAAATTTTAATTCAAGTTGATGATTTTATAAGAATTGGGTGTTTCTTTAATGTTTAATTTATCCCCTAATATATGATATGCCTTGTGTGTGTATAACCATGATTCTCTAGTCTAAACAATATCAGAATAGTAATGAGTAATCGAGTATAGACAACAAGATTAGCTTTGTCTTTTATAATCTCGGTTGGTGGGATGGTCTGGTCCATTTTTTGGTTTTAGTCTTTTCCTGCATTTCTTTACACCTATATCTGCAGAAGCAACTTTTTGTTACTTTCCCTTGTTTAGTGATGAAAAGTAACTTTCTAGTCCACAATAGAGATATAATCCTACGTAAAGTTAAGATCTTTAATCATCTTCCTCACCGTCACAGATTTCTGCTTTTTTCTTCCAGCCATTTTTGTAGCCTTGCCATCTTTTTCACTTCTGAATAACTTGTTATCATCTCTTTTCTATATGAGGTGGTTATTGAGTTCTCTATCTCCAAGTTCTGTCAAAACGCTGTGGTGTTTGCTAGTAGGGTCTGTTGATGGTAATGTTGAAAGCCATTCCAGTCAGAACTTAATGCTCTCTGATCTCCATACAAAACTGCCATGCCCTTTGATAATGACAACCATCTTTATTTGTTGGGCATTCTACAGCGTGTTAGTATTATCCCTCATACTTGATAGCTATTGTCATATCCTGGGAAGAAATTTATAAAGTCGGAGTTTATGAAAGTGGTTCCTTTTACCTATTTTAGCTCAAGCATTTATAGAGGCTAGTTGATCTGTTCTATTCTTGTTTGTTGGATACAGTCAATGAATACGGTTTTGTCTTATGAATGAAGTACTTATTTATGTGGGAGTATTTTGTGTCACAAGTCAAAAATTAATGCTGACTCTCACAAGCCATGGCTTGCAAGTGACCATCCTCGGTTCTGTTGTCTCCCTTGCATTATTCATTTTTGCCAAGTTGGTGAGAGGAAGTTGGAATTTATGCTAGTACACGGTGCCCTTTTGATAACTTTTTGTTGCCTCATATGACACCAGTGTCGTTTTACTCTTTTGGACTATTTGCTGGTTTTCTTGTATTTCTGTTTTGAGTGATACAGTAAACAATTGAGACCATTTCAAGGAAATGTAAATTTTGCTAGCTTGATCCGCTAGACATTGTTAAATGTTGACTATGGTGGCAAATGATAGATATGTAGTGTTACTAGTGTACTGGAAAGAATTGATAATATCTGAGAAAAACATTATGCCCAATTCCTGCAACAATTACATGATATTGCTTCAAATAGGACAATATTTGCTTTTTATCAAATCAAATATTTCATCTCTTTTTCTCTCTCTTACCTGATTCTTTTGAGTTTTGTGATATTGCTCTTCTCTTAATTATATAATTCTCTTTTCCAACTTTTCTTTTATGACTTAATCAGACCAAGTTCTTGTTTCCTACTTATTGGTTTTCACTCTGCTATGTGCATCTTTTATGCTCATATTTTTTTTTTTTTTGGCTAATCTTCAACATATGCCCCAGTGCAGTGGTGGTTTTCCTTATCTTGTTCAACAATATTTTCATTCTGCTATTAGCTCCTATCAATTTAGTGTCCTGTGATTGTATGTCCCATTGACAGTTATTATTTTCCAAGCCATCTTCATTGATCTGTGTCATTTTAATTGTACAGGATTCCACCAATGCAGATGGGGTTACCACAACTTATCAGTGGTTGAAGATGTTGTTGCTAATTATGCAAAGGCTCAAATCCCTCTAGATGTCATGTGGACTGATGATGATCACATGGACGTGCGCAAAGACTTCACTCTCAGTGCCATGAACTTCCCCCGGCCAAAGCTTCTGGCATTCCTAGACAAAATTCATAAGATTGGCATGAAGTACGTTGTCATTGTCGATCCTGGAATTGGTGTTAATAGCACGTATGGTGTGTACCAAAGAGGTCTTGCTAATGATGTCTTCATCAAGTATGATAATGAACCTTACTTGGCCCAGGTTTGGCCAGGGGCTGTAAACTTCCCTGACTTTCTCAATCCAAAAACTGTTTCATGGTGGAGTGATGAGATCAAGCGCTTTCATGAACTTGTCCCTGTTGATGGGTTATGGATTGACATGAACGAGGCTTCAAATTTCTGTTCTGGGAAATGCACAATTCCACAGGGCGTCACGTGCCCTACTCCGGGTATACCTGGCTGGATATGTTGCTTGGATTGCAAGAACATTACAAAGACGAGATGGGATGATCCACCTTACAAGATAAATGCTTCAGGCTTGCAAGTCCCCTTAGGGTTCAAAACCATTGCCACTAGTGCATATCATTACAATGGCGTTTTGGAGTACGATGCTCACAGTCTGTATGGTTTTTCCCAAACCATTGCAACTCATCAAGGTCTTCAAGGGATTGCAGGCAAGAGGCCGTTCATATTAACCCGCTCCACTTATGTTGGTTCAGGCAAGTATGCTGCACATTGGACTGGTGATAATAAGGGAACTTGGGAGGATTTGAAGTTATCAATCTCTACTGTCCTCAATTTTGGAATATTTGGGGTGCCGATGGTTGGCTCAGATATATGTGGCTTCTATCCAGCACCTACTGAAGAGCTTTGCAATCGTTGGATTGAAGTAGGTGCTTTCTACCCCTTTTCAAGGGATCATGCAAACTTTGCTTCTCCAAGGCAAGAGCTTTATCAGTGGGAGTCGGTAGCTGAGTCTGCTAGAAATGCTCTTGGTATGAGGTATAAGCTCCTTCCTTATCTCTACACTTTGACCTACGAAGCTCATATCTGTGGAGCTCCAATTGCTAGGCCACTTTTCTTCTCATTCCCAACATATACTGAATGCTATGGCTTGAGTACTCAATTCTTGCTAGGGAGCGGTCTTCTGATCTCTCCGGTTGTTGAGGAAGGAAAATCTGAGGTTAAGGCATTGTTTCCCCCTGGAAGCTGGTACAGTTTATTTGATATGACACAGGCTGTTAATTCAAAGGGACAGTATGTTACACTTAATGCGCCTTTGCATGTAGTTAATGTACATTTGTATCAGAACATTATTCTACCAATGCAGCAGGGTGGAACTGTATCTAAAGAAGCGAGAAAGACTCCTTTTAGCCTCGTAGTAACCTTCCCAGCTGGGGCAAGCAATGCAACAGCGAAGGGGAACATTTTCATTGATGACGATGAGCTTCCAGAAATGAAACTCGGAAGTGGCTACTCCACATATGTTGATCTCTATGCAACCGTAAGTCAAGGATATGTGAAAGTATGGTCAGAAGTTCAAGAGGGAAAATTTGCTCTAGACCAAGGTTTGATTGTTGAGAAGGTAAGTGTGCTGGGATTGGATGGAACTGGAGGAGCATCAGCTCTTGAGGTTGATGGAACCACAGTAACAAGTGTTTCGAACATAGAGCTGAGCACATTGGAGCAGGAGTACCAAGCGGATGTGGAAGATGGAGAGAACAAGACCAAGACTGTAATGGTCCAGGTCAATGGTCTATCACTTCCTGTGGGGAAGAACTTTGCCATGTCGTGGAAAATGAGTGCCAAAGGTTGAGAGCTAGAAAATGAGCCTCTTCCGTTAGTTTAGATCTCCTCTTGATTACTTTTTTTTTTTTTTCCTTTTCTGAAGCTGTTAGCAGCGAGGGTGTTGTTCGTTTCGTGTTTATTTTTGTGGTTTTTTGATGGTGAGGAGATGAGCCAAGGATATGCTCATCCTTTTCCATGTAAAAGAAGCCAACACAGTGAGCTTTAGAGAGAGTCTTCCATTGTTGTAGCTGCTAGCGTGTATGGAATAAGGCAAATTTCAAGTCAAATTTAAGGGAAAGTGGAGAAGATACTTGTCAACTTTTCTACTTACTGCTTTATTCCAGATTGATTCATCTCTTTCTCTTATTCTTCTAGCGGCTTTTGGGCTCAAATGGAAATGTAAAAAGTAATTGATGTAATCATCAAAGCTACCTTAATGTTTGGACCAGTTTGATATGCTGACCAATCCAAGTCCATTTCTTTTGCGGCTACACAAATTACTAAAACTCTTTATCAAAAAAAAAAAAATTACTAAAACTCGGGGATAAGCTTCTTTTTTTTTTTTTTTTTTTTTTTTTTTTTAAAGGACTCAGGGATAAGCTTTGTATCTCGCAAATATGAAATATCTGACCCTTCCAACCTCAGCAAATCTGTCTTACTCTTATTTGGCAAATTAGGCAGCTCCATGTTCAGCAATCCCTCCCCGAATTTTAGTGATGATTGTCATCACTGCACTCTTCAATTCAGAAAGTGACGTTATGTGTATTTCTCGTCATTAAATTATGCAGGGCTTACTTAGCTGAAATTTTATCATGTTTCAGAGCATCATACAAGTATTCCTCCTCGTATATTTTTGTTGCAATATAAAAGTCCAATCTGTAATCTGTAATCAATTCTGTTTCTGGAAGCAGCATGTGATTTTGAAGAGTTCACCAAATACATTAGTCAAGTTCGGTATCAATTAAGTCCCACAATGAAAGTTGTAGTGAATTTGGACTACTGTAGCAGCAATTGGTCAAGTCTTTCAACGCTCACCAATTTAGTCTGAATCCTCAACCACTCCAGTCCCTTTGTAAACCTATTCTCTCACTTTGGCTTGAATTTCTCATCAGCTAAAAAAGTTAAAGAGCCCTGCAAATCTGGTAGGGCGCAATTTATTAAAAGCCTAAGAGGCTAAGATCATGACTTACATATGACCGAAATTAATCGAGTTATAGCAAGAAAATAAGGCACAAGTAACACAATGTACGTATAATGAACATTTAGCATGTAGTTTCTTATTAAGCATATCGTGAAAGGGATATTGTGATAAGACAGAAATGACCACAATTACAGTATGATGGTACGTACATATTTCGATTACTATTTCTAGGGAGATGATTTGAGGTAATATGGCTTGTTAGTGTAATATACTTTTAGTGTTGCACTCTCATTCTATGAATCGAGACTACACACTCCATCATACTTTTATGATCAAAACCACATGTACCGCTAACGTTCTAAATTTTAAGTTTTTACGACAACATAGTATATTTTTTTCTTTACAATTCTCATGTCTTTTATAGAACTCAAACTATTTTTATCCTACTCGTTTTGTTTACTCCGCAGTTTGATACCGTCCTAGTTTTATATCTAAAAGAAGGAGATTTTATATCACTTTTTCATCCTATCTACTTGTATATTTATCTAACGTGATTTGAATCATACGATACACTTAGAATTGCGGTTTTATTTCCAGCTTTATCTTATGTACTCAAGTTTTATAGTTGATGGTCAATCAAGCTTCACAAAAAGAGCAAAACCCACTCTATCCTACGTAGTAGACACTACTCACTGCTGTATTCTACATAGTATTACATTCCATATACCAGCATATACACTGCTCTAATAGTCACTTTACACGAAATTGCGGGCAGAGGCCCACCTAAGAACACTGAAGCCACCGGTGCACGACACTGTCACCTATGTCTTCGTGTCGGATTGTGGTTCGACGAAAGACCGGGAAAAGCGATGTTTTGGCGGGAGAATGACGGTTGGTGTGCACCCTTTTGGCGGGAAACTGAAGCTAAAGCCGCCCAGTCCGGTCCACTCATAGCAATTAGCGTAACTCACTGGGCCTCCTCTGACATCCCCGTTAGTCTTTGGTCAACCTCGATGCACCATGATGCATATGACCATGCCCATGCCCATGCCCATGCCATGACCGTCATCACGCCATTCACTTTAAGCACATGATTTTGAGCCGTACGATCAAGTCCCTCATGGTCCTTGACTCTTAGTCAACAGAGGGAGTGATGGATAGAGGCCGTTACCTACCGCAACTGTAGCCTGTGGCTGCCTTGGGAGACGGGACACGTGACCTTTTTTTTCTCTCTCTTTGTTTTCTCCCGAATTTCGAAGCAAACACGGTCACGTGCAGGGTGTGGGAAAATCTCACCAAGAACAACAGGCCGTGGGGGCCCGCGGTTCAGAGACATAAATATCGCGTGTCTAATAGGAAAATGAGAAAAAAGGGCGATTAGGTTATGATGAGGTCGGTCTCATAATAATTCCTTCTGCACTTAGGTTTCCTTTGATCGGGGAGTTTAGCATGCGCCGACGTATTTTTACACCTCCGGCACACTTCACGCGTTTCGGCAAGAGCGTGAGGGTTGAGACCTTAATATAATGCAAGTGACTAACTAAACCAATTTACAAGAGTGTTTTTTTTCCTTCGATCCTACAAATTTTCATTAATTAAATTTATAATAGTACATACTTGAACTTGCTGTAACCATTATAGTTGATCGAGTTGGTAAAAACCTCTAGGTATGGAACTCTCACACCCGGTGCAAATCTCGTCAATATTGATTGAAGTTCAAATCACAATCTATTCTTAATGATCAGGAGAGAGGAAACGTTTTGACATAACCCCTGCAACCTAAGAAGCTTTTAAGGATACCGTATGATCTTGATAAAAAACCAAATTAAACTTGTAAATGGTCAAACTCTAAACTTAACGAATATTATTCATTAAGATCACTCTAAAGCTAGCTTTGTAGCGGATAATACTTTGCTGCCTATATGTGGGAGCACTTCTTAACCACCCCTAATTTGTATAACTCACAACCTAACACTTCTCCCATTTCTCTTTGTAAAATCTAATAACCCTGCTTTTCTTCCCCATAGTTCTAGTTCTTCCCTTGTGATCATACCGACTTGAGACAGTGAAAGCTCACAGGGTGTTGAAGGTGAATGCTCGGAATGACGCGGTGGTCATCGAGGAGGTTGCATACTTGGAAGAAGAGAGAGAACGACAAGATCGAGGAGGGAGTGGAAGAGAAGAGTTATTGCTGCTAAGATAATACTATGTACTTACATCTAAGGGCAGCTAAAAGCTTCAAGTACTGTGACAACAACGAGGTCCTTATAGCTTATGTGTAAAACCTGGTTGAGTCCTTGAAGAAGATGCCACTATTGTGTGAAGAAGTGGAATATATAATAGATGGTGGAAGAGAAAATGGACAAGTATTGGACTGTGAATTATGATGGTTAGGAAGTGTCGCCCATATGTGGGCAGCGAAGTAATATCTCTTTGCAGAGTCATAGACTATTAGGAACTCCTTGCTCACCCAAGGCTAAATCATCTTCTATTCACTAGCATGTCTTAGCACTTAATTGTGGTACGATGAATACATAGAAAATTCATAAAACATAACTCAAAATAGCTACAACAAATAACATTTAATTACCAAATCCCATAGGAAATTTTGAGCTAGAGTCGAAGTTGTCTTGGACTCCTCGAAAATGGCAATCTAGAAAGTCTAACCATATATCTGCATCACCAAAACGACTAAGTAATGCATGAAGGTGGCAAGACACCCTCCAAAGTAGCCCAACACACAAACTGGGCAAGCCCAACAAGCCAAACTTGTAACTCATCCCTTAGACTCGGTCCAAAAGCCTAATCTAAAGAACAGGTAGATGAGGCATAGCCCTTCAGCCCCACCGCCATGTCCAGGGGGTCGCCCAACCCAACAAGCGTCATTGGAGATGGAAGTCGGAGACTACTAATACAAAACTCAGGTGGCTGACATCGCTAGCAAACTAGGGGTCGTCAACGGGCCGGGCCCAATCCGGCCCCGCCCATTCTTTGCGGGCTTGGGTCGGGCCGGGTTTTATTAAAAATGGAAGGATCCAAGCCCATCCATATAAAGCGGGCCTTGCGGGATTTTTCGGGCCTGGCCTTGCGGGTTTTATTTATAAATAAATATTTAAATACACAAATAATTTTTTTTTTAATCAAGCTTTGGAAATTCATTTGATAATGACAGATCTATATTGTACCCAAAAAAATCTATATTTACATATAGATACTAATTTATTGATAAATAAATTTTTAAAGACACTAATTTTTTATAAATCTATATTTATACATCATACACTCCAAAGAGCAACACATAGCAATTCAAAGAAAATAAGAAAACCGACCGTTGGATGTGATTATTACAATAAATTATACATGTGGTTAAAAATTTAGTCAATTTCATCGTAGTTTCGAACCCGATCGGATTAGTCAACCGTAGTCACTTGCATGTTTTCTTGGTTGACTGATGGCGTGATGACTGCAAAACTTACTTATTTTTTTACATTACGTTTGTAAATATTTCATCGATAGATGTGCGTGTATATAAGATAAAAATTTCAATTTTAATTACAAATACATTGGCCAATATCAATTTGCCTCTTAAAGTTGTATGACTTGTACATTGCATTTAAATTATTGAGGTTCATTCTAAAGCAAACATGAAGTGAAAAATGAATTTGAAAAAACCAACCGTTTGATGGAGAGATTGTGATATTTTATGGTGGTTGTAAAAAATCTAGCCAATTTGGTTTTCATTTCGAACTCGGTCAACTAGGTCAAACCTAGTTACTCTTATAAACCTATATTTATATATCACACACCCCAAAGAGCAACCTCTATTAATTTAAAGAAAATAGGAAAATCAACCGTTGGATGTGATTATTACAATAAATTATGAGTGCAGTTAAAATTTAGGCAATTTCACCATAGTTTCGAACCCGATCGGATTGATCAACTGTAGTCACTTGCATGTTTTCTTGGTTGACCGATTGCGTAATGACTGCAAAACTTACTTATTTTTTTACATCACGTTTGTAAAAATTTCATCGATGGATGTGCGTAGATATAAGATACAAATTTCAATTTTAATTACAAATACATTTACCTATACCAATTTGCCTCTTAAAGTTGTATGACTTATACATTACATTTAAATTGTTGAAGTTCATTCTAAAGCAACCATGAAGTGGAAAATGAATTTGGAAAAACCAATCGTTTGATAGAGAGATTGTAATATTTTATGGTGGTTGTAAAAAATAAAGCCAATTTAGTTCTCATTTCGAATTCGATCAAATAGGTCAATCTAGGTACTCTTATAAACCTATATTTATATATCATACACTCCAAAGAGCAACCTCTATCAATTCAAAGAAAATGGGAAAACCGGCCGTTGGATGTGATTATTACAATAAATTATGAGTGTGGTTAAAAATTTAGTCAATTTTACCATAGTTTCAAACCCGATCGGATTGGTCAACCGTAGTCGCTTGTATGCTTTCTTGATTGACCGGTGGTGTGATGACCGCAAAACTTGCTTATTTTTTTACATCACATTTATAAATATTTTATCGATGGTTGTGCGTGGACATAAGATAAAACCGGCGTTCATCCCTTTTCGATCCTCTTTTTTGGCATTGTAGGTCACGACAGAATTCCACTGACGATGGTTGGAGGTTGTGGAAGCGTTGTTGGCATCCAGTAGATGACAGGGTGTATTGGGTGTCCCATACCCGATAGACTCAAGTCTGATGGGCATGCAGATTCGTTTACTTGGGTGGCGGTGGCGATGGGAGGTGGCTTTCCTGGAAGGGCGGCGACGGGGGTCGTGGTTACTGCTCGGGCTTACATGCTGCACGGGGTGGATATGGGTTTGGGCCTAGTTGGCTTTGTTGGGTGTCGACCTCGGGCTAGGTTCTTCTTTGGACCATGATTGAGCTACTGATTGGTCCAACAAAATTTATTTTATAGTTTTTTCTCTCTGGGGTTTTTTTTGGTGGATCTAGTGAGCTTTGTCATATCTAGTTTAATTTTTTTGCATGCAACTGGATTTGGTCTTTGTCGGCTTAATTTTTAGTTTCTCTAGTTATATACCAATTGAGATATCTAGGTGACGAGATTTACTATAAAGGACTGTTATGTTGTGAGGGTTTGGGTCCTTTTGTTTCTAGACCAGAATAAGTGAGCTCATTTTGTTTACAATGATGGTTACCGGTCAATTTGTTTGGCGGCTTGTGTTATCTATGTTTTATCGGTATGAGATAATAACTGATGTAATGTATCTTCTGGCCATAGATAAGTAATAAAATTATCTATTATTTCAAAAATCAATATACCAATATATTAACATTTTTTTTTGTCTCAATACAATTGTCAATTTTGAGTGGCACTATCGGTCTGTCGATTACAGTACCACATTGAATTTAATTTAATAACTCGTGTCACTGACATTATGACCTTCATATGTTTCACTAAACTACCTAAACACGAAAAATTCTCGTTTGAATTGACAACTTCGTTCAAATCAATCTCCATCACCAATTCTGTAAATCATACATTAGAAAATCGGTTTATTAAATTAAGAATTTTCAATCAGTCTTATAAATACCGAAGTAAACGACAATCCAAGATGAATAATGACCTTCCTTGGCTCATTTATCAATGTCGTAACCGTAGACTATTCTGAACCGTAACTTTATTACTTTTTTTTTTTTTTTGAAAGAAATGTGGATTTCATCAACTCATGTCAAGATGACAATTATATGTCCTCTTGCTACATTCGACTAGACAAATCAAGAGGTTGTAGTAAGAGAACTACTGTGATACATAGAAACAGATCACTTATATTCGAACTAACCACTCACTTACTTAAAAGCAAGCCTATAAACTATGAAGAATAACAAGACATAGTAAAAAGACTCCTACCACACCTATCTATATTTGTTCCTTGCCCATCAAGGTAGGGCTAGGAGGTGTTGTTGAGCACAATTGCTTCCGGTCCATAGAGAGATTGGGCCTAATTTTATCACTATATGCGTTTTATCTGTTGTAAATGCTTTAATGGGGCCGTTATATTATAATATAAATTATGATTTTTCTGAAGCTTTGAAAATATCAACTATAAGTGGATAATAATTATATTAACTCGTAATTGACTAACTGCACATTAAAGACGAGTATTTCTTCGATGAAAAGCCTTCTAATTTGATAAACAACACTATTTTATTTATTTATTTATTTTACCGTCATTGTTTTTTAGGTCATTAATGTGGTATTTTAAGGCTTATAAAATGAGGACAAAATCTCTGTTCTCATATATGCATATTAATTTCAGTTGTCTTGGCTCTCAAGTTCACATCTCACCCATGTTTTATTGTCGCCAAAATCCAGCGGTGCATATTTACTGATCTCACAAAATAATCACCATCCTGATTTTCTCCAAAAAAAAGAAAAAAAAACAATAATAACTCTCCCAAAAACAGAAAAAATTCATTTCCTTTCACAGGAAACTTTTTATAGTACCAAACTTTTTTCTCATTCCGGGGAAATATATATAAATGCTATTTCGTAATATATGGAAATATTATATTGGAAATTAATAAATTTGGAAAATCACTAAATATTTAGTCTAATTATCCTGATTTTCTGCGGAGTACACGCTCCACTCCCCAATCTGAAAGCTGATGCAGACTCGTGGCGCTGCGTTTCTGAATTCCCAAACACGCCCCCCTTGAGCGCGTGTATACACGCGCATTGTCAGCCGTCGGATTGGCGTGTGCGCAGCAGAGATGTGAAAGTGCGAGTGTGGCACGGAACCGTGGGAGTAACAAACTAGACAGCTGGCATGATATGCATGAATGTTAGATGCTATGGTCATGCACCATGAATGGGCCCTCCCTCTCCCATCCAGGCCCATGCCAGCTCATCAGCAGCTTTCATACTATTTCCATACAAGGACAGAATTGGGTAATATTTATTTACACCTCCCAGTTTTGAGTTTTGACCGCTGGGGAAAAAGGTGTACATGTATGGCCTTGGCAGGAGCAGACCGTCAGAGAGACTGAAAGGAGCAACAGAGACTGAATAGAATATTCAATATTGGGCGAGAAAGCAAACGCAGGTATCTAAATTATTTATTTATTTATTTCTTAATTTAAATTAAATTTCTTGAATTTTTCTGTGAAGCTCCTTCTATGGAGATTTGCGTTGGGTTATTATTTACTGTGTTTTTGATTTGTTTAATGGGGGAAGGCGGTCGTCGTCACCGACTGTAAAATCGATAATAACTATTTAACCACTCACTGTCACGTTTTAGGGGAGAGACGATCGTGGCCATAGATTTGTGATCCTTTCTTTTGCTTCTTGCTTTTGACCTACCACTATATCTAAGCCATCACTGCCTTCAACAAGCTTCCCTTTTGCTTTGCCTTCTCTCTCTAACAGAGTAGTAGGAGTATTGAAGAGAACTTAGAGAGGGTTTTTGGGTGCTCCGAGGAAGGGAGAGAAGAGATTAAAGGAGGCTGATTAGGGAGATTTTATGTCGGCTTGTTTTGATTTGGTGTTGATTGGGGCTCTGTTGAAGCAGCTCTGGATTTTATCTTCAAATTTTTCTTCTTGCTCTTCTTCTGGTTCAAAGGCTTGTTCTGCTATCTGCTTTATGCTCTTCTGCTGGTTCTGGCAGAGATTCAACCTGGTGTATCCGCCGGTTTCGATGAGTTTGAAACCCATAAGGTGTGTTGATTTGATTTCTGGCTTAAACCCTTTCTGGGTTTTTCATTTTCATTTTTTTTTACTTTATTTATAATTTTGGGTTTTGTGTTTTGATTTTACAGGGATTGTTCTGGATTACAAAGCTTTCAGCCTTTTCATATAAAGCGATTTTCTTTCCTCTTTTTATTCTTGAGAGTGGATCTTACCTGATACCGCCCTGATCTTGAATCTCATCACCAATTTTGATCCTTTTTTTTAATTTTTTTTTCTGGGTAAAAATTTTGGGGGTTTTGGAGAGGGTTATCTTTTAACCAGTTTCGAAAATGCCTGAGCCTCGTAGTCCACGGCTGAATCAACGGAATAGTTTCAAGAAGTCTAAGAGGGAACAACTGTTTCCTGCTGAAGAGCCCAAGATGGTGAGGAAGGTTCGGATAATCTGCTCCGATCCTGATGCTACTGACGACTCATCTTCCGAAGATGAAGGAATTGATAGAAAATTTCACAAACGCATGGTGAAGGAAATCACACTTCCTTTTAATTTCACGCGCCCATCTAAGCTTGTTGTTGAGCCCGAGGGTTCCTCAAACAATGGAGTCAAAACCCCAACGCCTAAACCCAAGTTGGGGGTTTTGGCTAAAACCTCGAAAAAATCATCCAATTCGCCCTTTCGAGGTGTGAGGCAAAGAAAATGGGGCAAATGGGCGGCCGAAATTCGTGACCCTTTCAGTAAGACTCGGGTCTGGTTGGGAACCTACAACACTGCTGAGGATGCTTCCAAGGCCTACGAGGAAAGGAGGCTCTACTTCGAAAAGATGCTCTCTCTGGCCACAGCTTCAGAGGTTAGCTCTGAGAAAAGCAACACCACCACCACCTCTTGTTCTGCCGTCGTGTCTCGGTCGGTCAACAACACCCAACAACCTGCTGTTTCATCCGAGGAGGAATCTGACTGCGTCTACTCCCAAAGGTCTCCGGCTTCAGTTCTGGATGTTGAGACCTGTGCTTCCAACAACATTCGCAGTGGTGGTGGTGATTTGGAGAATGCTGGCGATATGGAGACTGAAGATGTCGGGACTAATGCCCTCGGGGAGCTGCCAATCCCCAACGACTTGGGATTCATGGACGAGCAGCCATTTGGGCCGGAGCTCAACTTTGATGGGATTGAACCAGTAAGCTTTCAAGCGGAGATCGACTCGCTTCTTCTGGATGAAATTGGGCAGTTTTTCAACGATTTTGGTAGCATTGATGATGTCCATATTGGTGGTTTTGAAGGAAATGAGCCCAGCAATCTTCCTGATTGTGACTTTGGGGATCTTGCCAAGGAGGACTTTGCTTGCTGGATGAATGAAACCTCCAACATACAATGCCAATAAGTTTTGCAGCTAGATATCTAGTTTAATCTCTGTTATTATCATATAAGTTATCGTTTTTGAAGCCTATAGGTGAATCCCATGAACTCTTAACTTGGGTTCTTGAGAGAGAGTGGTTTATGTGAGAGTTTATTTATTAATTTGTTTGTTCAATCGAGATTAGAGGCATGTGCAGCAGCCAGCAGCATTGTAGGGTATAAGTCCCTTGGGTTTTCTTGTGCTATTAGAGCTTTCCAAAGGGTTTATGCTTATCGGGATATAGATGGGAGTCTCTGCACATGTTCTCTTTATCTCTTCCTTTCCCCGGTGATGTAGCAAGTATGAAATGAGTTATTGCAGTTAACTTTCTCAGTTTCGCCCATCATTAATTTTAAGCTTCAATCAGAAATGCTATGTGAATTTGATGTTGTGCTATTAGAGCTTTCCAAAGGGTTTATGCTTATCGGGATATAGATGGGAGTCTCTGCACATGTTCTCTTTATCTCTTCCTTTCCCCGGTGATGTAGCAAGTATGAAATGAGTTATTGCAGTTAACTTTCTCAGTTTCGCCCATCATTAATTTTAAGCTTCAATCAGAAATGCTATGTGAATTTGATGTTGTGCTATTAGAGCTTTCCAAAGGGTTTATGCTTATCGGGATATAGATGGGAGTCTCTGCACATGTTCTCTTTATCTCTTCCTTTCCCCGGTGATGTAGCAAGTATGAAATGAGTTATTGCAGTTAACTTTCTCAGTTTCGCCCATCATTAATTTTAAGCTTCAATCAGAAATGCTATGTGAATTTGATGTACAAGATTTCACCAACTACATTGGTATTCATTTATGATGTGCTGTGCTCCAAGTTGTTCATGGCCCTTTTGTGAATCGCTGTCTGGTGAAGGAGCACAGACCTCGTGCCTCTCTTTATTCTCCAGTCTTTTCAATACTAAATTATCTGGCACCAAGTGTGACTGTGACTTCTCTCATACTCACTGGTCCTTGCGTTCGGTATGGGACTAGTACTGAAGTTCTGGCTGGCTCTGGGAGGCCTCGGGTTCTATTCCTTCGTTCAAAACGTACCGAAGGTTGCACCAGAAGGGGGGGCCTGGATGGGGGTTTCTCTTGCCAAACAAAGTATATCTTCAACCAGAGGCAGTGAAAAAGGATATTATCCTTGTTGATGAGCTAGGCTGGCTGTATTCCATTCCATCTGCCTATGCATGCTCATATTCTCATGACTCATCTCATCAGCCTTTGCTCCTCATTTAGTGGCTCAGTGACTAACTAAAGGGTGTTTGGTGACAATGTTTCAATGTGTCTGTTTCCTTCTTCGGCACGTGTTTGAGTTTTAGCGATGGATCTTCCGACATCATGTGACACTGCTACTACTAATTTCGACATGGGTGGATAGCCCTTTAATAATGCCGCTGGTGAGTCTGGGCAAATCTGGTAACTAGTACATTTCTCGTCACTGTGTAGATAGTGTGTCTGATAAAATATCTCACAAAAATTCATCTTAAAAATGAAAAAAAAAATAAAAAAATCAAACCAGTGATGAGTGAGTGATCCTACGGTGATCTAAGTTTGTGTTTTTCTGCCACTATCGAAAAGATTCGTGCAGCCACTAAACCCTTAACAATTATGTTCTCGGATTTCCCAGAGGTTTAGGCTTACCAAGTCAAATTCTATTCTAGTGCAGTTCAGTTTCGATAACAGAGTTAGGTTTTCAGCCAGTAAGTCGTGTTATTGTGTTTAGCCTCAAAAGCTGACTCAACCAATGCGTTGTGACTTGTGAGTCGCTGAATCGCATTATGCAGCTTAATCATTAAGGCTAACTAAATTGTGGGTAATTGCTTGGTTGACTTGCTGTCCATTATTCTATGTTTTTGTCATTTCAGTTTCTCAACAAAAGAAGAATGATCCTCCTTTTTCCCATCACTTTTGAATAAGTGGAACGTCTGGAAATGATTGATTTTGATTAGGAACGTTGAACAAAAAGATGTTTACTGTAGTGATTGTCTGTTAACTGAAAGGCCAACAAATAACTGGTGCTTATCACGTACCTGCATAATTTATGCCAATGCTTTAAGCTGAATAAACCATAATTATGTCTAGTTATAATAATCTGAATGACTCAGCTACATTCCCTTCTACATATTAATGTATTATCTACCACACTCCCCAGGTCTTAATCAGAGGCAGCTTCAGATCCAGTGGGTGATAGGATTGGGTTCTATTATTGTTGTTTTTCAGATTCTATTGAAGCAGAGTCGTTCTTTAATTGGAAAATATACCATTATCAGCTCACAGCTATATCCCAAAATCTCAAGGTCTTAATCAACCAAGAACTGGTTCACAGGACTCATTATTACAAGTTTTACTGCGTTAGATTTCGAGTTTTAGTTAGTTTTATTTTCGAGATCTAGTAGGTTTCATGTAGAAAAAGTGTGCTCGGGTAATATATTTTTTCTGTCAGTGTCTAGGGATTACTGTGTACATCATATGCTGACTGTGCTCATTAGTCGAACGACGGTATTCTTTAAAAAAAGAGCTAATTACCAGTCAGTGCAGTTTAAGAAAACTATTTACCAGTAACTCACATTTTGTTGTAAAGAGACTATTATGTCCTCATTCTTTTTCCTTAAGTACTACTGAGTTTTATTAGCTCTAATCTTCTTTTCTCTTTATCTGCTTTCTTTTCCCTTTGGATGAAACGTGGTGGGTTCATCTTGAGTTTTATTTGTTTAAATATAAGTGCAGTTGTTAAGATTCATCCTCTAGTTCAAAGGTAAACAGTACGTATCATTATCCATAATTTCAATCGTTGATAGACTTGAGTTAATTGTTATCTGTAATATTACAAGTAAAGAACTACATAAAGAAAGAGAAAAGCTGAGAAAATTAAAATTTTTTAGAGAAAACCTGAAAAAGGAAACTCCCAATTACTGGGATATCATCTTTAGAATTCAAACCAGAATCTATAAAGCTGAGCAAGAGATTGAAAATCTCTTATATATTCTTAAAGAGGAACAAAAACCTCTTGATTATTTGAGCATTGGTTAGATCCGCAAATCACTGGTATCAGAGCTTGCAAAGAGCTCAAAAGGGGAATCCCCAATGGGGACAATGTCAGAATTAATATTAGAGAAGTTGAATTCTCTATTAAAATCTTCTTATGAGAAACATCAAACCCTGTTAAAAGAGATATCTAGATCTCAAGTTCATCTAGATAACCTATCTGATATAATCACTCGATTGGAAAAATTAGGGCAAAAAATGGATTATATCAAAGAGCTTCCAAAAATGAAAGAAGAAAAGCTAACAACAGTTAGCAGAAAAATCAACGAACAGCCTAAAACGCTGGAGTGTATGAAAAATATGCTAAGGGACAAGAAAGCACCTATAGTAAAAGCAAAGAAAACTAATGGATTTAAACCATTAGAAAGACCAGACAAGAATCCTGTTCCAAACATGATTTTTCTGGAGCCATCTACTAGTCAAACTAGTATTAGATATGAAAAAGAAACTAGATATGTCAATATGTTGAGCATCTTTGGGAAAAAGAAAGGAGTACAACTCCTAAATGCTGAAGAATTTGAATACAACGAAATTGAACAGGAGGTAAAAAACTCCGCAATCCCGAAACTAGATTTTAGACAAATCTATAAAAGGGGAACATTTGATCTGATGGATAGCCATCATTTCAAACTACTTGAAATTACAACCCCTGCTACAGCAGGAGGAGAAACTGTCTCTTAATGATCACTCCCGCTGAAGTCTCCAGAGCAGCAGCAAAAAAATATCAATTTATGCATATTGGAGCAGTCCAAATAGGCATAAATGTGCTAGCCCGAGAAAGCATAAATTGTGCAGTTCTATATGTCTTACAAGACAGTAGACTGACAGATTTCGAAGCTAGTCTGTTGGGTACTCTTGAAGCATCTTTATGTGAACAAGTAGCTTATTTCAACTGCTTTCCAAATTTCACAACAAGTTTAAAAGATGCAGCTCACTGTCTACGACTGAGAGTCAAGACAAATGGTATATCTATGAAAGAAGATATGTAAGAACTAGCAATAGTATACAAAATATACTACAGATTGATAAGCACTACAGTAGCCCCTAAGACAAGGATAACAAATATTCCAGGTCTTACGAGTAGGATTCCTCACCAATCAGAAGAATCATTCACAAAAATTCACAAGGTTACTTAGAATGAAGTAATTATTCCTATTGAATGGAAATTATCTGGTCCTAAAAAACCACCAGAAAATGTAAAGGCAAAAATCTATGAAAGTAGAAAGACTGGAGAAATCAGTCTAAATTTTGACAATCACAGAAAAAGTGATGTCTGTCCTGAAAATATCAGGATAAACAAAAATCTTCTTAGAAGAAGCTACATCACTAGAGAAGTTAGTGGTACTAAACCTATTATTGAAGAACCAATCATTGAAGAAGAATTAGAAGCTGATCTGAACAGACCAGTTAATATGCTGAGAGCGGAAAAGCTCTATGATCTTTATGATGAAGCAGAATCCTGTGAAGATCCTAAAAGATTAGAAAAACTAATCCAAGAAATGAAAAACTTCAAAATAGGAAAGGAGAGAAAACTCCTAACCTACCAAGATATTGAAATGGAAGAAGGAGAAAACTCTAATTCCAAAACAATAATCATTAGAGAAAAGGGAAAAATAAAACTCCCTGTGCAGAAAGCCCCTACGGGAAAAAATGGAGAAAGAAATTCTCAAAGATTTATCCCAGAAGACAACATACCCAGAGTACCAATTTCTTCTCATGGTATCTGGTTGAATCTAGACAAAGCTCTAGACAAGAGAAAAACTCTTGACCAATGGGTTGATAGCCTGATGATGGCTTCTGCTTTAACCCTTGGAAAATTTGAAGCACCAGATCTGCAGGTATACTACGAAACTACTCTTATAGGAGTAGCAAAGAAGTATTACTTCTCTTTTAAAGAAACAACCAGAGGAAAAGACTGGTTAGAAGAAATCAAAAATTCAAAATCTCCGTATGATTTTGCAGTACCTCTGTATGATCAGTTCTATAGAGATCTATCAAATCTGAGTGAAAAGGCTAAAGAAACAGCCAAATCAAATATCTATGCTCTTAAGATCTGTGACATGAGATATTTTGAAGAGTACTTGAATGAATTTCAAGAATACTACTGTACGATTGGTGAACTAGAAAATACTGATCTAGTCAACCTATTACATAGAAAACTCCCCGAATCATGGAGAACAGTTGTGAGAGAAAGCATAGCTAAAAAACCAATTGAAAGATTTTCAGTTGGAGGAATTGTCGATAGAATCAGGCAATTGTTGAAAGAACAATGTAAAGCCAATCTTAGAACAAAGATGGCTAAGAAACAACTCAAAGGAGTTGAAAATTTATGCAATGGAATACTGGATATGCCAACCAACTGGGGATGCCATGAATCAACGTTCCATAAAAGAAGAAAAGAAAAATATTACCCCAAAAATTTCAAAAAGGGTAATACAAGAAAAGGTTGGAAGTTTAAGAAAAGCTCTAACTTCAAGAAACAACAGGATGAAGATCCTAAAAAGAAATTCTTCAAGAAAAATAAGAATTATCAAACCAACAATCAGTATAAACAGCCAAACAAAAAAACTTGTAGATGCTGGTTATGTAAAGCTGAAGGGCACTATGCCAATGAATGACCAGAAAAGGGTAAAAGATCTACTAAAGTTATATTTGAAGAATATGAGCCCATAGTAGAAACAACACATATAAAAGGCTACAAAATAGCCTATTCAGATGATGAAGAAGATGACAGGTCAGTATATTCTGCCTGGTTAGAGAATCATCTGACTTAGAAACAGATTCTGAAATAGATTACTTAGAATCTAGACAAATGAATGTCTTGAAAGTCAAAACTGGGAAGAAAGTAAGACAGAGGTAATAACGTCCTCTTATCAGGTGAACCCTGGTACATTCGTTTGTGACTACTGCTTATATCATGAAAAGAACGGTCTTCCTATGTTCTGTGAAGAGTGAAAAAAGACTTATCACAAAGAATGCTTCATAGCTGAAGCCAGAAGAAAAACCAAGAATGGCCTTATCAGCCAATTGATAGAACAAGAATACGAAGAATATCTCTCTGAGCAAAAAGAGAAAGAAGAAAAAGAAGTAGAAAATATGTTCCCAAAAGATATGGAACCCCCTCCTTCGTCTTCCTCTATAAAAAGGAAGAAAACATCGACGAAAATATAGAACTAGTTGAAATAGCAGAAAACCTTGAAGAATGTGAATGTAAACCATTCATTCCACAAGAATTAGCTCAAGAAAATGAGCTTCAACAATCGAAAGTCGTCTCTACCAGTAGATACAGCAACTACATAGAGATTGGACTAAATATCCCTAATCATAAGAAATATCATCTACATGCCTTCGTAGATAATGGATCGGACTTTACTGTTGCAAAGAGATTTGCGATTCCAGAAGAACTCTGGAAAGAATTTATAAAAAAAAACAGCTACTGGCGTTACATTTGATGGAAGTCACCTAACAATGAACAAAGTAGCAAAAGATGTTCATATCACAATTGGTGGAGGAACATTTATCGTCCACAATCTATGACAATCCAAAGGCCAAGGATCCGATTTTTTGTTGGAAAACGATTTCATTCTCCAACAAAGATTCATCCAGGATGAAGAAGCGATAAGCTTCAGGAAAGGCGACCGGGTATTCTGGGCGGATCGGCTTACCCCCAAGCCAAAAGTATAGTAGGACCACACTTTACTACTCAATATCAGAGATAGCATCAGAATAGTGGTGAACTCACTTACAAACCCAAATTTGAGCCCATACTCCAAATTAAACAATAACAAGAACTACTTGTTGAAGAATCTTCTGAAGAAGAAACTAGTGAAGATGAAGAAACTAGTTTCATCCATGAGCATAACCTCAAGCATTTCGAGAATAAGCTTGAGTCTCAGAAAATTCCCACTCTTGATAAAATCAAGAAACTACTCGAACAAAATATCGATGTAGACCCTTAGAAATTTTGGGAAAAAGACCCAGTGGTATGTGAATTAAGATTACATGATATGAATGATATCTGTCATGTCAAAGCAATTCCTCACTACAAAGAGGAAGATAAAAAAGAATTCAGAAAAGACATCGAAGATCTCCTGAACAAGAGATTAATTCGACCTTCCACTAGCCCTCATCATGCACCTGCTTTCTACGTAAGAAATCATGCAGAAAATCTGAGAGGAAAGCTAGAATGGTAATTGACTACAGAGATGTCAACAAAAAGACTGTCAAAGATGGCTATCAAATTGCTCAAGTAAGAATTTTGATCAACCAGCTCAAAGGAGCAAAAGTCTTTTCAAAATTCGATGCAAAGTCGGGTTTTTGGCAAGTCAAGATGCATCCTGAGAGCATTCCTCTCACTGCATTTGGAACGCCACAAGGTCATTACGAATGGTTAGTGATGCCTTTTGGTCTAAAACAAGCCCCATCAATCTTCCAAAGAAAGATGGATAACATCTTTAAACATGTGGCTGAATTTTGCGTCGTCTATATTGATGACATCTTGGTCTTCTCCTAAAACAGAGAAGAACATATGAAACACCTCCACGAGGTGGTAAAGCTGATAGTGCAGCATGGAATCATCCTAGCTGAAAAGAAAATCTTTTTTATTCTCGATGAAGTTGATTTCCTAGGAATTAACATCAAGAATGGAGTAATAATACTCCAACCCCAAATTCTTGAGAAAATCTGAAAATTCCGAGATAAGATTCCTGATGCTAAGATTCTAGAGAGATTCTTAGGAGTTATCAATTATGGGAGAGATTTCATTCCCAAAATCTCAGGACTAACAGCAATGTTATCCCCTAAAACAAGTTCCAAAAGAAAATGGAACTTCATAGAAGATGATGAAAAAATTATGAAGCAGATAAAAAATCTCTGCAAAAACCTTCCTCCTCTCCAGCAACCAGAAGAGAATGATGATATTATCCTCCAGACAGATGCTAGTGATAATTATTGGTCTGGTGTAGTTTTGACAAAAACGCCTGAAACTAATATTGAAAAAATCTGTAAATTTTGTAGTGGCAAGTTCAGCCCTGCAAAACTAAACTATCCCTCATGGGGAAAGGAAATTTTGACTGTCAAGAAAACAATTTTAAATTCTCCAGCTTTTCTTGGAAAACCCTTTACTGTCCGCACCGATTGTGCTAGAGTAAAGAATTTCAAAAATTTTAAACTTGATAAAGCAACTGACAGAGGAAGACTAGCAAACTGGCAATTATTTCTTAATCAATATGATTATAATGTTGAATTAATTGCAGGAAACAAGAACTATCTTCCAGACGCCTTAACTCGAGAAATGGCGATGTTTAGAAGAAATGATGACTACGAATGTCGCAATCCCAGAAATAGAAGAACTGGGAAAGAACACGAATATGTAGAAGAACCAAAAGAAAAACTTCTCAAAAGGTTTCTGCTAAGGTCACAACTGATCAATCCCAGGGTAAAGGGTTGACTAGCCCGTCTCAAACGGCAGACGGTAAAGGCACATCAAGACCGTTGAAGGCTGTTGCTTTGCCAAAAAGCAAACATGCTCCAACTAGAGTAATAAATGTTTTTAATTATGAATTGCAAACGTTTGATACTCCTGTGTTCAGAACTGGCAGGAGATTAGCTTACCATCAGAAGACAATCCTCGACAATCTCTTATTTGCCTTTCAAGAAAGAAACAATGGACTTATGTTCCCAGCTCTGTTTGCCCTAGCTGAAGAACTCTATGAAAATGCTAGACCACAATTTGAAACACAGCAGAGTGCTATCCAGAAAGAAAAAATTCACTATCTTGAAGATCTAGAAAGCGCAAAAATTCCTATTATTGCACTAAAAGAATCAGATTGGTTTAACTTTCATAATCTGATTGGAAGACATAATGCTGAGGCATGTATTCCTCCAACACTCTTTATAGTAAGTGGACCTTATGTTGGAAGATACTTAGTAAATGTTCAGAGTGAGCATCCTCAAGAACACAAGCTTTGGCTTGTTGAAAATGGTTTTGGCCGTAATCTGTGGACTAAAACAAATGAAGATCTCAAAGGCCTGCCCCCTATCATCATCAACACTGTCAAAAATGTCAGAAAAATGACGGCATGCTTCGATTAAAGTTTAGATCCACTCCACCAGAATGGATTCAGAAGGCAAACGGTGAAGTTGAGTATATTTCTCCATATCATTATGTGAGAATTATTCAAAGAAGATATCTTCAACCTGCATGTGTTGCTTACAATGACCAGCTAAATTCAAGCATCCCATGGATGAAAGCCATGGCTTTAGACTACATGAAAAAGATCATCTCTGAAGATACAAAGAATACTTTCCTGGCAGCAGGAGAAAAAACAATTATCACTGCTTACGATCATCCTGACGTAGTCAGCAGTGACATTTTCTTATCTCTTACCAGAAAAGAGATAGACTCGACACTTGCATGCTTACAGTGGGTTGAAAGGCTTGAAACTGACAACCACTATAAAATGTATGTTGATACAGATGTCGAAGAAAATGCAACAACTGCTAGAATGGCCCAGGCAGACAACGACTCCTTTGTCCTTGGCCACAACTCAGAAACTGACGAGAACATGTGAAGCTACAAGTGAAGAAAAGAGCGCCAAAAATGCAACTGTAGACTTTTAGACTTTTTCAAAAGCTACTTTTGTTTTTTTTGAAAGAAAGTAAAAAACATTTCATTAAAGGATCTTTGTTTTTCCCCGTACGACCTCTATCATCAGGAGCACTCAGAAAAGCAGAAGGTCACGGAGTCCTTATGTACATCTTTATGTTTTGAATTCTAGTTTGAGTTCCACTCCCTATATAAGGAGCATGAGGTTTCATTTGTAAGGCATCAGAAAATTGAGTAGAAGAGTCTTCTCTCAAGAAGTAAGAAAGCCATAGTAGCAGTGTGCTCTTTCCTTCCTGTTTGGTGTGCAGTATACTTTCAAGTAAGTAGCCGCTCTTATTCTTATGGATAGCTAAGCAGCTCTGAGTTTCTAACATGTATTTATATTTGAGAAAATAAAGTCAGATTACTCAACCACTTTTGTCAGATTTATTATTAAGCTATCTGTTTCTTATTTACATCTTGTTAAGTTCTGAAGTCTTAGATTTTTTTTTTTTTTACCAGAGAAAACCAGTTTTAAATTTAAGATTAAGACAAGCAGCAGTAATTCCGCCTGTTAAAATAACCGTTAGGTGAAAAACTTGGGCATGTTGAAGGCTAGTTTTGTTTTTTTTTTTTTTCAGAAGTTTGAAACAAAGTTTCTAAGGTTGAAAAATAAATCTAAAACTAAAGAACATTATAAGATCCTACCCTTTTAGTCTTTTAAGAAAGTTTTTGACCGCACGGAAATTACCCCCTTGGAAAACAAGTTACTAGTAATTTGCCCTTCAAAAAAAAATTATTGCTGGTTTTACTATTGAAGCCTTGAAGGGATAACTTTAACCAAGTATACAGGAAAAAAGTAAATTTGAAAAGGATAGGGGAAAATATGACAGAAAGAGGGTAAAGAACTAAAGATGAGGAGAACATAACACCCTTATTAATAGAGACCATGTTTATAAGTCTAAGTTAAACTAGGAGAAGTTTGCTGCAATTTGTGGGATCAATTCACAGAAACCCGTTCTCTTGAAAACTTGTGATGCAGTCATCAAACATTTTTTCGAGCGTTTTGAAAGGAGGAAAACCCAGTTGAGCAATTTTAGTGGTGTCCATGCTATGTGGGTTATTGTCTCCTTCCTTGCTGCTACACCTAAAATACAGTATTTCCTTAGTTAATATTTTTAAGTGAAAACATAGCTTTCATGAATGACAAAGCTAAACCACAAAGGAATTTACTGAAAACTTGCTTGTTCTGCATTTTCTACTTACTTGTTTTCATATGAATAAGATGGATATTTGGCCTTGAGCATCTCAATGATATGCGACCAGTGCGCCACCGAACTTGAACATATAAGCCTGCCTGATACTTTCCTTTCCTCCATTGCCAAAATGTGTGTTGCTACCACATCATCTATGTGCACAAATCCTACTGTTGTATTTGGGTATTCCCCTCTTAAACCTAATATATAAAATGTAAAGCTATGAGACTTTACTTCTTAGTCGAAACAGGATCTTCGATATACAACCAATTAAGACTCCTCCTTTTTGTGCCATTAGTGCAGAAGAGAGCACTTAAATAACAAACTATGCGAGTTTTTGGTTGATTAGCTAATCCTTTCTTATGCATGAGAGCCAAAATGAATGGATTTTCACTTTTCCAAAGATAATTCTCCCTGTTATTCTCTTATGCACAAAATGATATAATTACCTTACACCTTCTATATGCTATAAATATGATGAGAGAAGTGCCACTAAGAATTGAAGTACTTTTGCCAAAGATTAAAGTGCATAGAAGGTAACTCCCTCCCATGACAATAACTTTGAAATTATTTTGCTGATGAGGGAAACCTAACCTTTAAGTATTGCCAGTATCATCAGTATTGTGCTTGAAGGTTGTGGTGCTAGCAGAGGACCAACCACGAAAGACGGATTCACCACCACTAGATCCATTCCACTCTCCTCTGCGATTCTCCACGCCTCTTTTTCAGCTGTTGTCTTTGCATACGCATACCAAAGCTATATGCAAACAAGAATTTCACCACAATACATTAGTGCAACAATCCAAAATAATGAATGGCAAAATCTCAACTTGCATACAAAATCTATGTGTTGTCATGTAAGCATGCTACTTAACACAGAAGGCTTTGAAATGATTTACATTGAAGCGTTTGCAGTATTCAGGATCGCTCCAATGTGACTCATTGAGAGGAGAGGCCTGTTGGGCATCGTAACGGTACCTTATTGAAGAACAAGAAGATGTGAGCACAACCCTTTTCACGCGTGCCTTCGAACAGGAACTCAGCACATTCAAGGTGCCCTTTATACATGGATCAATCAAAGTCGCCTGCCACATTAATTAAAACAAGAAAAAAGTTCATTCAAGATTCAAAGTTTTTACCTTTTAGCCTGGATTACATGAGTTTTTTAAGCATCAATTTTACCGAGTAACATTTAATGGGAATGATATTGAAAACACATCTGATTTGAATAAGAAGTTGAAATGTCAAGTAGTAGCTTTGCCTGAACATTGTTATCGTACGGAACGAGCACCGGTGATGCGGTGTGGAAAACCCCATCCACGCCTTGTATGGCTTCATCAAAGCTTCCTTCCACCATTAGATCAGCTTTGATCAGCTTAAGCCTTTCCTTGGCTCCATTCAACTCCCGCAGATAACCAACCTTCCCCAAATCCTCTGTGGTCAAAAGATGAAAAGGGTTTTGTAAAAGCTACATAGCCATATCACATATGTAACTGTAATTAAATCTAACATAAACTTTTTGAGTGTGTGTGCCTTCTTGAGTATTGAAGCTCCAAAACACTATAGAACTTTTTGTAAGCTACCTGGGTCTCGCACAGTGGCCCGCACAACATGGCCATTTTCTAGCAAAGCCTTCACCAAGTAGGCAGCTATGAACCCTGTACCTCCAGTCACACAATATTCAGGCATCTTTCTCTCTCTACTAACCAGCTAGGAAGCTGTTCCTTTACTCCGTTAGAGTTGCATATAAATGGAGCGGTGAAAGTGTGAAACCAGAACAAAGAGAATGGAGTGTCACGTGCTATGCATTTTGCGTTTGTCTCATTAGTTTACATTTTTCGTTTACAGAACATTGTTCAGGTTTGAAGTTGAGAGGAATTTTGGCAGGTAGCTCATTCAAACTACGAGGTGGCCCGTGATTCGTATAAAATAGTTTTCATATATCTCCACCAACAAGTCGGTCGAATTACGTAATGGGTCTACCTGTCCCGCATTGTCATACTATTTTTTTTCTTAATACTGTGAAAATTACAATTCAGTCAATTTAATTTTATTAAATTTTCTACAATAAGCTTCTAATTAAATTTTATTAAATTGCCACAAAAACACAGATGTTCAGACAATATGAGATTCCGAAAAAACTTATGAATTCAATTTTTGTACTTAAAAATTCTAATACACCTTCAAAAGCAATCCCGAACCAAAAATATTTTTTTGGCTTTAGGCGAAACTAATGAAAAAACTGATGCTTGCCACTGGACTACTCTCCAACACCAAATGATTATGGCCATTTATTGCATTTACGCTCTTAACAGAGGTTTTTATCAGAAAACCATGAAGGAATTAGGGGGTCGCCTCTCCCGGCTCACCTCAAATCTAAGCTCTGTGTAAAAGAGTATAAGTTGCAGAAGTAATGCAACAAATATTGTATTTGACAGAAAAGTTATGGAAGCTCAAAGTTTGAAACTAAAGAAACAGAGGACAAACCTTAGGAAGATGGACTGTCACGCTTTGGTCTTGATATTTGGGTACCAAAATGGAGTTGCTCCTTCTCACTTATAGACTTTTATATAAACAGGCCCGTCAGGCTCATCTACTGATCGCTTATAATATGGGCCTCAGCAGAACAATATCAGCTCATGATCTCCCCATGTTATTCAATGTACTACACTCGGATGCCAACAATTTGCCAAACCCTAACGTAATTTCAAGCTGGAAAGTCGTTTCTCCTTTTCCATATTTTTCTCTGAGGGTAGGTAGCCAAATTTGAAAGTTGCAACCCTACAAACTAAGTAGTATAGTAATTGGGGTTTTAGTAAGAAGATAGAGCTAAGATGGTTGGGCGCTAGGTAGCTGCGGGTAGTGTCATATATGATAGTATGATACAATGTATAACCACCATGCAGTTGGGAGTTGTCAATACCAATTAGCTTCTAGGGAGGATTAGAGTAAGCTAGCTGTTGGGAGATTCATCGTCTGATTCGTCTCATCGGTTATATGTCTCAATCAGAACGGAGGGGGACCGAATTGGTCGCATGATCATGATAGATAGTGTTGTTGATCAGGTTCACACTTGGCTTCATTCTTTCTATGGACTAGGTTTTTCAATGGCACATGGGAATTGCTTGCCCAAGAAGGGAAAGCAAGGATTTTGCAAGAAAAGGTCGTCAAAGTTAGCTCTGCACTCTCGTACTTGCGTGGGATGCTTTCAAGTTTTTTTCTGTCGTGATCAACTGGATATATAAGTAATATGTTTATGTACTGTTTGGCAATCTTAGCTCACGTTATTATTTGCTTCAATACACGATTTAATGGTCTAATTTGATTCACAACTTGCATATAGACGTATGTACGAGAGAAGGACTAGCATTCACAAGTCATGACTAAATTAAAGTATATATGTTTTGCATGTTGTTTGAGTATAGGATGAAGGAACGTACCTCGTGGGGTACTTTAAAAGTGAAACATTCGAGTTTCACACTCATTTATTTGCCGGCTTGTTATCAGTTGATTAACACATGTTTTGCATGTTGTTTAAGTATAGCATGCATGAAGGTATGTATTTCGGTATTCTAAATGTAAAACTTTAAATTTTAGAGTCATTTGTTTGCCATCTTATTAATTTGATAACAAAATCGATACATATAAACATCAAAACTCCTACACACTAAAGTAGGATTTACAGCTTATATACATCATTTCAATTTATATAGGGTTATATAATACGAAGTTTGTGAAGCAAAATTTCATTTTTTTAGTCACCATGTAATCGAATTCAATAATCGGAAGCATACAACTCACCTTATTTTTGCCCCGCATATAATCTCTTTATATAATTTCTACAAACATCAACGGTCAGACTCTTTTATGACTTACTTGAAACTCTTCATGGGTTTTATTGGTTTATTGGGATTCAATCCCTGAAAATGTAAACTTTTATCATTGGGATCAACAACTGAGTTTATTCGGTGTCGTTAAATTTTGATTGTAGATTACTTTACTTTTATGCAGAAGGGTTTCACTTAGCCCCTCGTTTCTATTGCATTGACATTCTCTTTTAACCCCGAAAAAAAAAAAAAAAAAAACACAAAGGTAGTTGCCTAGCTATCCGCATACTTTCTTTTGGAAAATATACCTAATCTTTTTATATTCTCCATACTGTTAACCACAGCTTTAAATAGGTGATGAAACCCCACAGAATATGGGCCGCACCGTCCAATATATTGTCCATGGCAGGTTCCAGGTTTATATCATTGTCATTGTGTTAGCGAGCAGAAGCCAATGATGCTATAGCCAACATTCAGATCAATCCCCCATTTTCCTGGGGACTTTTATCATTGCGATCAACTTGACTTACATCATTTTCATTGTTTTCACTGAGCTTCATTCAGTGTCGCTAAATTTTGATTGTAGATTACTTTATTTTTACGTAGAAAGGTTTCATTTAACCCCTTGTTCTTATGTATTGACTTCCTCTCTTTCTAAAAAATGAAGTTCGGCTCCCTTTAACTCAAAAAAAAAAAAAAAAAACCTAAGATAGTTGTCTATCCTCATCCGCATACTTTCTTTTGGAAAATATACCCAATTAATCTTTTTATATTCTTCATACTGGTAACCACAGCTTTCAATAGGTGATGAAGACCCTACAGAATATGGGCCGCACAGTCCCATATATTGCCCATGGCAGGTTCCAGGTTTATATCGTTGTCCCGCAGTCCCATATATTGCCCATGGCAGGTTCCAGGTTTATATCGTTGTCATTGTGTTAGCGAGCAGAAGCCAATGATGCTATAGCCAACATTCAGATCAATATATCCAACAACTTGTACCCAATTACGTTCCAACCGATTCATCAGTATGTTACAACTTACAAGGTCACCTCATTTGGCAAAACCTAGCCTAGCTACTACATCCTCATCCAAATGTGTCATGGCTTTGGAACTACTGAATTGGCCTACGTATTGGTGATATGAAGACAGCTTTGCCTTCAAACATTTACTTTCCTCATTGTCTGAATACCTAAAGTAGAATCATCATAAATATTTTGATCCAAGCAAAATTAAAGGATAGCGGATAACTAATAACTAGAAGTGCTTAGGGTTAGTTCAAGTAGTGGGGTTAGAAATTAGGTTAAGACTTAATACTAAACCAGACTAGATTAGAGCATCTTTAGCAATGTTAGCCATTTTTGAGTCAAATTTTAACCAAAATAGCTAAAAAGTCATTTTAGTTAGTCACTTTACAAAATATTTCTGCATCAGTGCTCTCTATTTTAGCTAGTTTTAAACTTATATTGTTTTCTCGATGAAGATTAAATAGTTTAAATGTATATATAAATTAGATAAAATAACTCAAAATGAATGTTTTAAATTATAGAGCCTCATCTCGCTCCTAAAAGTTATAATAAAGAGCCACTTAGGAGTCTGGTGCAGTTGCTAAAATAGATAAAAAACTAAACATGCTATTCAAAAAAGTTAAGGAGCCAAAATACAGAGTATGCTAAAAATACTCTGAATTTCTCTCCAATATAACTAACAAAAAAATCTCATAAATAAAATTAACAGATCTAAATGAAAAGATATGTGAGAAAATGTATTAATCAAGTGGTCGCTAGACTCACTACCCAAGTTTTTAACCATGATTTATAGGCTGCTATATTCTTAATGGGTGGACTCTCCACTCACATAAAAGTCTCTCATTCATTAGCAGAATAGGCCGGCTATCAGACACAATGGTCTAATCCAATATTTTAAAATTGTTATAGACAGTTTGATATAATCAGATTATCTAAAATCAAGTCGTCTTCAAATACTTAACCGTAAAATAAATACATAAATTAAATTATTCGAATGAACATTTTTCATTGCTCATCCTCATGGTTAATATCCAAGACCTGAATATTTGTAACTACTGTTTCCACGTACTCTTTTGTCAGGATAGCCGCGCTTTCGTTTCTGTTTAACGTTTTGTAAATAACAGTTTTCCATCGTAAAATAATTAGCAAAACTGGAGAAACGATTTCTGAAAGCATTTATCAACAAAGTAGCTAGAGATTAATATATTGGTGATCAGGAACCTATAAACACCACACCAACATATCAGTAGCCATATCTAACACCCTGCCACGCTCATCAATTAAGTTATCAATTCATCGTCAGTAACAGATTCTATTCATTATTGATGCTATCGACGTTAACCCCAGTACCCCACGATCGGAGATTGCCCGTCACTAATGTGGGGAAACACACACTCTACACCTAATGAGGAGGGACGCGTGTCTTCGGCGGTCGTATATTAAGATATAAAAAAAAATCTTTGCGCGTATAACGGAATTAAGATATATATTATTACTATACTTTCTCTCAGGTGCATTCATAAAGTAGAACAATCATATATCTGTCTGGTCAGGAAAGGAAAACTCCTCTGCTAGCCAGACCTCGATTGGGTTCAACTTGAAGTTCTCGGTTATACTAGAGTTGCCAAGCTACAATCACTATGAAAAGTACACGAATTTAAATTCCAAGGAAGATACACAAATTCTACCACTCTAAGTTGATGATACACCTTACACTCATAAATTGGGGAACTAACTTGGAGGATACCACATGATGTACTTTAGGACCTTTGGCTCCTTGGGCAATCTTTTATACCTTACGAGTTAATAGTCATTTCACGGTAGTGGGACCTGGCTCGCACAGTTATAAATGTTCATTCCATCAAATTGTCACTATCGTTAGTACTCTTCTTGTTACATGTATACAATGATAATGAAGTGATCAAATACTCCAAAATACAAATTGAATATTATACAATAATGAAAATATAATCTCTAAAATACTTAAATCAACTAGACTCATTATCTGAAGGAGACAAAAGAAGAAGAAGAAGAAAGTCAAGAAACTCATATACGTATCATAAGCGATCGGTGGCATGAGCAACATCATTATATTCTTAGGCTACAATAGATATCTAGTACATTTAACATATGGGTGCGGCTATATATTGCCACGATACCATTTTCTTTGTTTACTATATTAGCTTATTATAGCTTACATTTTAATTTTAATTTTAATATTAAATTTATTTATTAATCCTATTTTTTTGTTTCAAAAATATTCTTATATGACATATCCAATTAAAAAAGAAATTATATATTACAAAAATATCTCTCTCTCTCAATATTGGCAGCCTTTGTATTTAATCAATTGGTTATGATTTAGTTTTTCTTATAAATTTATAATCTAGAAAATTAGTGTACTTATTAGTCATTTTACACATGATTAATAGTGTTTTTCAATAATTCAAATATTCAATAGTCACACCTTAATGTACAAATATCATTGTCTCTAATTGATGCAGACAACATCATTTGTTTATTTATTGATTTATTTTATAAAAACATTAGCTGCGAATTACTTAATTAAAAAATTAAGTGCGTTTAATCTTTATGTGCGGTGTTTATTTGTTCTAGACGATGAAGAGTAGCTGCGTGGTTGAATACTGAGGATCGACTATCCCATTTGGGATTTGGACAAGCACTAATTGCATGCATGCCCACAACAAAGAGCACACGTAATTTTTATATTATATTCTCAGAAATTACTTATTCAAATTATTCACGCAAAACATCTCCCTTATAATTACTCTGCTTTAAAGTCTTCCCCTGCAAACAAACCTTCTCCTTCTCTCTTTAAATGGCGTCCTCCAAAACCTGGCTACTTAAAACTTAATTTTGATGGTTGTGTAATTTTGAACTCTAGTGCAGCTGCTGGCTTTGTTTTTCGAGACTACACTGGAGAACCTATCTCAGCAGCTAACAATTTTTTTTGGAGTACAAGATGTTCTTATAACAGAAGCTTTAGCTTTATGTGCGGGACTACATGCAGCCTGGTTACATGGATTTACACATATTGAAGTTGAAGGTGATTCTAAAAGTGACAGTATAAACGGATCTTTACCAACTCCTTGGCGAGTGAGACATGTTGTACAAGACATTAAAACCCTTGCAAACATCACTCAAGTGGCTTTATTCCATCATATTAAGAGAGAGGTCAATTTCCTAGCAGATGCCATTACCAAAACTGGACATAACAAGCGAGCTCAAAGTTGGTTTCGAGCACTCCCCCTTTCAGCTTCGTCAGCTTTCCTCCTGGACAATTTGAGTGTTGGTTGTTGTCGTGGCTTTCAGTTGCCAAAAAGCGGGTCAAAACAGTGATAAACTAAGACCAAAATATCGAGTAATATAAAAGAAATATGCATAATACACCAAAAAAGTAACAAAAATGTATGACCAAAATATTTCGAATAAGAGAAATATGGATAATCCAAAAAAATGAAATTTTGCTGAAATTATGGAAAAAATACTGGATACAAGGTACTTATACCAATTTTTTGTTTTTATTTTTATTTTTTATGTAAATAAGTAAAATGAATTAAAAGTGCACTAAAATAATATATCGAAAAGATGTTGCATTTATGTCACTACTTGTTAAAACCGAAATTCAAGAATATTATAATATTTTAGAAAAGGGTCCTCTATTGATAAACAAGGGGAGCTGTACGTGATTTAACTATTTAGAGCAACTCTAACAACTTCCCTATAATTTATGTATTATAGGAAAGCAAAAGTCAATGCTTTAGCCTTTTTTTCTTCTCTAACTCCAACAGATTTCTTATTTTACAGCAATCTCTAAAATTTTCATAATTGTTCCTTAAATTTTAGAGATTGCTGTAAATTTAAGAAATTTGGTTTTCTCTTTCCTCATTATCTCTAAAATAGGGATAGTTTTAGGGAATCTGTTGGAACAAAACATGTTCATTTTTTCCTAAAATAAGGAAAAACCAAAGTATGGGGAAGCTGTTGGAGTTGCTCTTAGACTGACTAGGGAAACATAGAGAGAAAAGAATACAGATAAACATGTAAATGATGTGTATCAAACCGATGTACTGAAGATAAAGACCTTTAAGAATTAAAATTTTGACTTGATAACATGTATATTGTTCTAGTTCTGGTAGTCCTGTACAATTGATTTATTAGTGCAATTGTTGGCACATTTAACAGTTAACTGTTTTGGTAGTCCTCGAACAAAAAAACTGTTATTTATATATTTATACAATATGAAAGGCTTAATCAACGACATATATATGCACCCAACTAGTTAGCTCAATTAGTTACCATATCCAATTTTGTTTTCTCTTTGTGAGAAAACTCCTAACCCTAGCGCTGTCATTTTCATGCCACGCTCCTCTGCTCGGCGTCTTTTTTTGACGTCTCCGATCTCTCTCCATGGCGTCAATTGAAGACATGACGGCGAGCTTTGCTTTCTCCTTCACGCTGGCAGGGGATGAAATGGTGGACATCACCAAGTTGACTGCAAGCCTGTGCAGCGCGCCTCTCATGCGTTTCTACTAGGGCGATTCTTGACCACAAAGACGGTGCCGATCAGGGACGTACGCCATTATTTCCAGCGAGTATGGATGCTCTAGAAGGGGTTTCAAATCCAGGAGAAGCCCAAACCAAAGACCGCCTTCTGTTTTCTTTTGAGGATTGTGGGGACTGCATAATTGTTTTTAAGGGAGGAACATGGAATTTAAATCGGGCTACATTGATCTCACAAGAGTATGATGGCGCAACATTGAATGACAAAGTGAATTTGTGGTCGATCATCTATTGGGTACGTATTACTAATATTTCACCGTTGTTTGAGGTGAAAGATACTGTTGTGAAGATTGCTTTAGTGGTAAGGAAATATCTTGATATGGATGAAAAGCTTTCTAAGTATGAGAAGGAGATTAGGGTTAGGGTTAGGGTTTCACATAAAAGAATTGAAACTTGCATAAAGGTATTGAGGAGGAGTCTCCTTCTTCTTTGAGAATTTGATTGGCAGGTGTTGAAACTGTGCCATGATTTTTCATGCTAAAGGTGTGTGCACTGCTGCTGTTTTGCCTTCGAAGAAGTTAGCGACTAAGGCTGGGACCTCAATGATTAATTTTGCTGAAGGCAGATTTCAATTGGGAAGTACTGTAACTTTGAAATTTCAGTCTTTTATTTTATCTCCTGCGGCACGTCCGTTGTTTACGGTTTGCTGGGAAAACCTTGGAAGGATAAGAGGCCAGTAGTGATAAGAGATGCATAATCTAGGTCTGAGATGAGTGAGGAAGATGTTTTGGCTGTGGTACCAGTGAATGAGCCTTTGCAAAGGAAGAGGTGATGTAAGGTAGGTAGGCTTTTTTCTTGCCTCATAAGAAAGTGAGAATGCCGGATTTCACTACACGTATTTCTGCAAAATCTTTTGGTTTTGTGGAAACACCAAACTGTGTAATGGTACCTATAACTGGGGCAGATGATGAAAACACGGAGGTCAAAAAGAAAAGAGGAAGGCCTTTGGCATCAAAGAACAAGAATCCGCCAAAGAACAAGAAGAATGTGCTGCTATGGAACCGATAAGGTTGACTTATTCCACCATTTTTCATTGCCCTAATTCTAATCATCTAATGGCAATAAGAAAGTTTAAATTTTAGTTTTTATTTATGTTTTTAGATAAATTAATGAATAAGTGGTGGATGGATCTCCTGGAGTTTCTACAATAAATTATGGGTTCTTTTTACACTAAATTAATGAATCTCCTGGAGTACCACAATTGAGTGCATTGATGAAGGGATATCTAAGGTAGTTTTCTTTGTGTTGGATGAGTTGTCATCGTTGTTTAGACTCTTGAATAAGTAAGCAAAAATGTACTAGTGGGTGGTACCCATTTTCCCTTACCTACTTTGACCAGTAAGTTAGTGTACAAACATACGGGAATTAATTGTATGTTTCGTTTTGGCTTTGGGATTAAATGAAATTTCTATCACTTTGTCAAAAAAAAAAAAAAAGTAGATGTTTTCCCTCTCGACTTTGCTCAGCTTCCTGGTCTTCAAGGGTTTCATAACTTTGTTTAAAAACATGCATATCATATATATAGATACTAGAGTTTGTACAAAAAATTAATGGCAGATCGATAGGTATACGTGTCGGTATAACTTGATCAACTGTATCAAGTTAATTAGTGTCTCTTTCTCCTTCTGTTGTGAGTAATCGAAGAGTTTGGAAGAAAATTTGGTATGCCAAAATTCCTAGCTCGGCCAAGGTAAATGCATGGAAGATTTTTCATAACATTTTACCTACCTTAGACAGATTGGCATCTAATAATGTGCTACTAGAATCTCATAATTGTATTTTTTTCAAAGAAGTGGAGACAATTATTCATCTATTCAGAAATTGTGTTTTCACTGGAGAATTCACAGATAGCTAGTAATTGGTTTAGTGGGGATTTTGATCACTTGGATGCTATCAGTTGGTTGAATCTTTGTTCTGGGAAACTACCAAAGACTGTGTTTGATCAGTTGTTGTTTTTTCTTTGGGGAATTTGGAAAGAAAGGAATGATAGTGTGGGAAAAGAAAATCACTTCAGCTTGTGATATCACTTTCATGTCATCCATCAGACTGAGTAATTTCATTTTCACAATACGAAGCTACAAAGTTCTTAAGGGGCTAGGAAAGTTTTGAAGTGGAAATGTCCTCCCATGGGTTGGTTGAAGGTGAATTTTGATGGAGATTACAATCATGTGTCTAGCAAAGCAGCTATTGGATTCTTGGTTAGAGATTCTCAGGGGATATTTCTGGGAGCAGTTGGGAAGGTGGTGACTCATGTTCAATCTACTGAACATGTTGAACTCATTGCTTGTAGGGAGGTAGTGGATTATGTGTTACAACATGGTCTCTTTCCTGTGTTGTTGGAGACTGATTGTTTGGTTTTGAAACAGCAATTGTGTCAAGAGGAGCTGCAGCATTCTTCATATCTTGGAAGGTTATATGAGGATCTCAGACAAGATCTAGACACAGGGCATCAAGTTCGAACTATTCATGCTAGAAGGGAGGCTAATAAAGCTGCACATAAGTTGGCATCGTTTGCTGCTGAATCTGACCAAGTTTTCTTTTAGTCTCATACTCCATCTTTTATCCAAGATGTAATTAAGTCTAAAAAATGTACTCCTTAATCTTTTTATCAGTTATCAATAATGTCTAACATCATTCAACTAAAAATGAAGAAGAAGTTAATTAGTGTAATCATATATCTTATATATGTTCTTATATATTAAGTCAATTCTCCTAAATATGGTTAAATTTTTAAGCGTCAATAATGCCCTCATATAATAATAAGCTGTAAGTTATTTGATAAAAAAATAATAATTAATATATAATAGTAAATTAATTAAAATTTTTAAAAATTATAACATTTTTCACAAACACATGAAGAAGTTACCTCAAATATAGGGGTGAGAAACACCCTATATATATATATATAGATTTTTTTTTTTTTAAATAATGGTAATTCCATTGATAATAGCGCATGCCAAGAAGGTAATTACGTACCCATCCGCTGATACATAACAATGGCCAGAACAAGTATTTATAGAGAAGCCACAGTGGTACATAGGATAGATCAACCATATTTGAACTTATCGCTCACTTAAAAACGAGCCTATGAGCTATGAAAAAACATAGCGAATAGATAAGCCAAACTACACTCGTTAGGTTTCTAATACAAGAAACTTATTGTAATTAGACAAAAAGCTAAAAACATAGGTTTGGGCCAAGAGCCTAAACCCTAGTTGAAATTAGAAAGTATTGGACTAGGGTAGAACCCCAGCCCAGAAACTGAAAAGCCCACCAAAGCAAAGGTCAACCTAAGGCCCATCAGTCTGGTTCGGTCAAGTCCTTCTACGCCCACGTCCTCGTTGTATGTAACAGCCAAGCCGCTCTGTCCGTCGCGCTCCGCCATGACCTACGGTAGCCTCAATTTGCGCCTCCATGACCTGCGCCGCCACTACCACTCACCCCCTGCGACCGCACGGGCCACGCCGCCCCAACACACGCCACCACGGAGAAGATCAACCTCGATCCAGGCCCTCTCACCTCACACCGCCATCAAGCTAGACCGGTGGCGCCGTCATCGGGGTTCGATCGCCGGACCTGTTAGCACGACCACCACCTCTCACCATCCCAGCCAAAACCACCGACAAGTCCCGAGCAAACCCTATTCGATGGAATAAGAGCAATAGCCATCAATACCCGTCTGGCAGCCGACCCCATGATGACGGTGAGGCCAGAGGCCAGCCCATGCCTCCTGGCGCTGCCGGACGAGGATGATTTCTCATATCAGAACTTCGGCCTTTAGGGTTTTCTCCTTGGAAATTCAATTGTTTGGAGAGAGGAATTATGAATTATAGTAGAAACACCCTATATAAACATGGATTTGAGTGTTATAGTTTATTTAATATTTATTTTGTAAAGGCAAATCCAATTCACCCTATATAAACAAGAATGAAATTTGACTAATGATGTTAAATTTGTCAATACGGAGGATCTGACTATTAATCTTGTAAATAACTCCAATATCAGGTTCAAAACAAAAAAGTTGATTATTCTCATTCTTTCTCTCTTTAAATCTGTCAGTGTTCCAACCCTGGCCTTCTTCATTCATGTGTTAGTTTCACTACAAAATTAGGAAAGGAACCACTAACAACTAGTTAACAACCACATTAATTGGGAAATTTATTTCGCAAAACAAAATTGTTATTTGACTTTGTTATTTCCAAAAAGAAATGCTTGACTTGATTTGACTTTAATCTATTTCTTTTTATTTTTTCAGTACGCAGATCGATCTCAATGTCCATTTATAGTGTTTAAGATGTGGGCTAACAATCATTCTAGCTCCAACACTCATCCCCCGAAACTAACTTACCGTTGAATCTTCTACTCTGGTAATGAGTTTACCACAGTTCTCCAAACATAATTATATGAGTAGTATGACATTAAGAACCAAACTAAAATGGCACACCCATGACCCATATGAACCAATTTACTGGCTTTAACTTGTATGAAATTTTTGGTTTAGAAAAGATATAGAAATGCATGGATATAGCTACGTTCTGCATGCAATGCATACTTTGGTAATAGGAGGGAGAGGTCAAATATAATGGGGTGTGTAACAAGGAAGGATAACAACCAAAAATAGAAACAAGGAGTGGCTAGTGAAACCTAGTTTTTTCACTAGCTCTTGCTATTTGGCATAGGGGGGATGATATGATTGATTCTGGGTTTTAGGGAAAAGGAAGGGGGGAGTTGCGGAAAAAATTAATAACGAGTTAAGTGAGCGTTGGAATGACGTGAAGTCCCTCCATTAAAGCCCCCCATCTGCCTCCTTCAATTCCCCGGTCCCGTTGCCTTTAAATCCCACCTCCCCTTTACAACTAATATCATATCCTCCTCACCATTCTCCATTCCCAGGCCTCGATCTCTCCATCTTTCTCATTCACATTTCGTACAAACTAAACACAACAGCAATGCCTCCAATCTTGCCGGACTTCTCCAACTCCGTCAAGCTCAAGTATGTCAAACTTGGGTACCAATACCTCGTGAACCATTTCCTCACCCTCGCTCTAGTTCCTATAATGGCCGGAATTTTTCTGGAGGTTCTACGCATCGGCCCGGAGGAGGTTCTAAACTTGTGGACCTCCCTCCACTTGGATCTTGTCCAAATCCTCTGCTCCTCTTTCCTCATCATCTTCATCGCCACCGTCTACTTCATGTCTAAGCCACGAACCATCTACCTCGTCGACTACGCTTGCTACAAGCCACCTGTTACCTGCCGAGTCCCCTTCTCCACATTTATGGAACACTCCCGCCTCATCCTCAGCAACAACCCTAAGAGCGTCGAGTTCCAGATGAGGATCCTCGAGCGCTCTGGTCTGGGAGAAGAGACTTGCCTTCCCCCAGCCATTCACTACATCCCTCCCCAACCCACCATGGAGGCTGCGAGGGGCGAGGCGGAGCTAGTCATATTCTCCGCAATGGATTCTCTATTTGAGAAAACCGGCCTTAAACCTAAAGACATAGATATTCTGATCGTCAATTGCAGCCTGTTCTCGCCGACTCCTTCTTTGTCGGCAATGGTGATCAACAAGTACAAGCTCCGAAGTAACATCCGGAGCTTCAACTTGTCCGGCATGGGGTGCAGCGCCGGTCTCATATCCATCGACTTGGCACGTGACCTTCTTCAGGTTCATCCCAACTCAAATGCGGTGGTGGTCAGTACGGAGATCATAACTCCGAATTATTACCAAGGAAAAGAGAGGGCTATGCTTTTGCCCAACTGTCTCTTTCGTATGGGTGGGGCCGCCATACTCTTGTCCAACCGTAGGTCCGAGAGCCGACGTGCCAAGTACAGGTTGGTCCACGTGGTGCGAACCCACAAGGGAGCCGACGACAAGGCCTACCGCTGCGTGTTCGAGGAGGAAGACAGGGAGGGCAAGGTCGGAATTTCACTCCAAAAAGATCTGATGGCCATCGCCGGCGAGGCCCTGAAATCCAACATCACCACTATCGGTCCTCTAGTACTTCCGGCGTCGGAGCAGCTCCTCTTCCTGCTAACCCTCATCGGAAGAAAGATCGTGAACCCCAAGTGGAAGCCTTACATTCCAGACTTCAAGCAGGCGTTCGAGCACTTCTGCATCCACGCTGGAGGTCGAGCCGTTATCGACGAGCTTCAGAAGAATCTACAGCTGTCGGCGGAGCACTGCGAGGCTTCGAGGATGACGCTGCACAGGTTCGGCAATACGTCGTCGTCTTCGCTTTGGTACGAGTTGGGGTACATTGAGGCCAAGGGGAGGATGAGGAAGGGAGATAGGGTTTGGCAGATTGCGTTTGGTAGTGGGTTTAAGTGCAACAGCGCCGTGTGGAAGTGTAACCGGACCATCAAGACGGCGGCTAATGATGATGGGCCCTGGGCCGATTGCATTGAAAGGTACCCGGTTCATATTCCTGAAGTCGTCAAACTCTAGAATTGCATTGGTGCTGGTGGTGTCTTTTCTTTGGTTTCAGCTTTTATCAATTTGCCGCTAAATTCACAAAGTTGCATTTACCCTTCGTTCATGGTCTGCCGTATTTTTTTTTTTCCTTTCTCTTTCAAATTTCTTATGGCTACCAATTTGCATAGAAGTTCAAAATGTGCTCTTCTTTTATGTATTAATCATTGTATTCCATGTAAGGAAACCACAGTTGATCGAGTTATTATTGAAGTCTGCAATTAATTATTAGGTCGATCTATTATTTAGTATTTAACAGGTATATTTGATGGGAGGTAGCTAGCTACATTCTATGTGTAAAGGAAGAAGATTTACTTACAATAGCTACGATTCACTCGGACAGATAATGAGTTTCATCACCCTCGTATAATTGAACAATAAGCAAGGATGAGGATGAGATATATCGTTGGATTTGATCGGCGGCTTTAAATTTCGTTTTCCTACTTTTGTTATGTTGTGTATTGAATTTGGGTCGTCTTGTTAGGCTTGCTTTTGCAAATTTGGTACGTAATTATAGAACTAGTTAGAAAGAGAGTGACGAACTGAAGCAACATTAAACTCGACGTGTGCCCAGTTTTAATCTGTATTGTGATTGTGATATGACCAGTGCCTCAATGTCTGTTTTGGTATATACTTAAATGATGAGAACACCATCGGGGGACATGACATAGCTCGAAAGAATTAATGGTGGTTGTGCTCATTAAACTCGCTTGTAGAAACTAGGAGGTCATCTTTGACTGGAAGAACAATGCTATATCCCCTTAGCGAAAACTGTTTTTTTTTTTTTTCCTCGATGGATTAGAGGAAACTGTCATTATTGGCAAATCTCCAAAACAAAATTTGGGTTTTCCAAAATGGCTTACGTGGAGTAACTTTCAAGTTATAATGAAGAAAATACTTTATATATAGTATTTACGTATTAGATCATGAATGAACAGAAACGGTGAGAAACATCCTAAGACATTGGGCTTGATTATAATACTCGATTACTTTTCGAAATAAGGTATTTAATTTGACACAATGTGATTAACAATTGTGTTTCAATTTTTGATCCTAATCAAAAAGTTATTATGTAACATACAAATATGTTTACATGTTAACAAAAAATGCGTACATACTTGCACCATCTTAAACGTGTGAAAACTCACTTTTATCAAGTACCATTAAAAAGATCGATAGACAATTATTCTGACTTTAATCGATCTGTATATACATACACTCTCATTTTTATTAAGTACCATTAAAAGGACCGAAAGGATGGACAATTTTCCAACTTTGATCCGTATATGCATACATGAATGACGAAGTGACAAATAGGGATGGAAGCATTGAATTTTTTTGTCACCGGCCGCTAGCTAGCCAGCCAGCTACTTCTTAACTATTTTTAAGGAGGTTCTGGATATGATGGAATTGAAGTCGTAGAGATTTAGGTATTGCTTCTCTACCCTGAAATAGGGGTGTAGGGTAGGCTAGGCGAGTACTCCACTTCCACATGTCAAAAATATTGAGGCATCGATTAATAAGATCCAAATTCTTGATTTAGCTAGCTACATGCTCAGTCAATGCCCTAATAAGCGTTAATGCATTTAAAGCCTGAACTTTCTGGTATGAAGGAAAAAACAGTAATCAATAAAAGTGGTCGATCGAGCTCTCTCCTACCTACGTATAAACACAAAGATTGTGGCCATATCTTGTGGACTCGTGAAAGTCGCAACTCCCAGAAACATGCAGAACCCTAGCCTCCATTTTAGTTTCACGTCTATCTTAACCCATGCAGAAATAAACTCCTCAAACTAAGACTCTTTCATATGCATGGTAAAACCCAGAGACTTGACGTAATCACTTAGCCTTACGTGAAGTGGTGATTACAAGTAGTTAACTGATATAACTCATTTGAGGCACTAAAAAAACGGCGTTTGGCTGTTAATAAGTTATTATTACATTGAGCATATCTATACATGATCCAATGATCCACATCTTTCTATCCAATATCTGAGCAACAAGTTTTATTATATGGAGAGTGATGGATCACATTCACATTTATTCCTGTGCCATGAATTATATATGTAGTCTGCAGCTGCTCTGCCACCCTCTCTTTAATTTCCTTCTGTGGCCAGTTGAAAGACTCAAAAGCGACAGACCATTACATTATATTCGTGAAGTAGTCATTGAGTTCGATTATTTCTTTTCTTAAGGGGGCTACCTAGCCAGCAGCGAAAACCTAGAAGAAAGTAAATTGTGTGGACACACCTTCCCATCAATACAAAACGTTACTCTCAAGTTTCAATTATTTTTTGTTGCAGTAGCTGTGGCCAGTTACACCTAAAAGCTAAAGAAAAGAAATTAAGAAATTTTTTCACTGAAAAATTCATTTATCCACGTGCAATTAAAATAGCATATTCAGTTGATGTCGTTGATATTTATAAATAATACTTTTTTGACAATAAAAAATGTATGTGATGTTATCCTCCATTCTTGTTGGTTCTCTCATTTTTCATGGTATTCCCCACATTTTGATCTATCATATATCCATCTATTCTGAATTTATTTCCATGTTGAGATTCTTAAAAAAAAAAAAAAATTAAGTTTCTCACTGACAGGGTTTCTGTTTTTCTGCAATGGCAATAAGATGCTGTACCTATATATTGACTGCCAATAAACCAACTAATTTTTTGCCCTCACCCTCTGATGAGGGGAATTATATATCGATAAGAAGATATTATCAGAAGGTGAAAAAGGCAAATCAATTTCATTGCACCGTTTGCTAGCTTGTTGAATATCTTTTTGTTTGTTTGAAATGCCTTGGATAGATATATATCTGTATATTTTCTTTTCGGTTTGACGTATATATTATCCTTCTCCTCAATTAATTTGAACTTTTCATCTCGATCTTAGTATTAGGTAAAAATTTTATTTTAGCTGAGGAGAAGTAAAAGATATGTTAAGCACAATATTACCCAGCATATTAGGCAATTTTAGTGGATAGAGTATGTCAACCAGCATTTCTCTCCAATTAAGTGCCGACAACGGTTCCAGGCTTTACTCCATGTATTGGAGTTTTAAGGCTCGATAAGTCTTAACATTGAAGAATAAACACAATAAGATAGAAGTAAGTATCTGAATTGTTTTTAATATTGTAGTGTCAAGTATTTAATGTCTCATTTATTTCTGTCATCCAAAGTAGTTATTTGGCAAAAATATCAACACTAGTATGCTCATTTGTTGGTTTGATTGGTATGTCGCTCACAATTTGAAAAATGGCAGTAAAACTGAGCTCATAGTTTTGACAAGCAGAAGCTCTAAAATTTACCAATGTCAAGCCAAAGTACAAAACAAAACAAATACAGGTTAGTGGTTGCAGTTCGCTTTCAATTGGGCAGGTAAAGGTTTTGACTTTAAGCAAATTAATAAAAAGGCAGAAGGTTCTCTGGAAGTGCCAACTACCAACCAATATATTAAGGGATCAATGTAACTGACTAACTGTCCAGAGACCGTCTAATAATGACTCAAGGACTTTAGGTCATCAGAGAATAATTTCAGAGATAGTTTTAAAATTTTCAAAATTATCCTTTATTTGAAATAGTTATTTTACAAGAAACAAAACAATCTACAGTGTAATTGACATATTTATTTTGATGGATTGCAAATTTTGGTGCATGATGTAGGCTCTAATTTGTGCTCAAAAACCTTAGATTTATGTTAGCTTCTTCTCATGTTCTTAACTTGCATCAAGTCACTCACCAACAACAACGTCTCGACCCGACTTTATTTTGTGAATTTTCTTAATTCTGAATTTGAAAAATTGTATAAAAAAATCAGATAGATAATTTTGAGATCCATAACTTCAGGACGTCTTTAAAAATTATTGTTTAAAAGTAGACAAATTTTTGTGAAAAAATAAAAATGTGAGATTTTAAACAAAATTTGCACATAGATTTTGATGGAGTATGTCTAACTTTAAAATTTTTCAAGAATCTATGCCTAACAACAAAGGAATGTCATATGATTTCCAGGAGTCCAATCTCACATGGATTTATGCACCGGAATGATGACTTTGCTTTGGCACGTAAAGGTCATTGGCAGACCTCCACCACTATACACGGCGATATAATGCCACACATGAGTTCCCTTCCTTGGTTACATATTTTCCCTTTTCTTTCAATTCCAACTTCAAACTGAAGAGGTGATGACAAGTTACTTCACATCATATCGTTGTCTATCAATATATTCTCCCTAAATCTAGTCTACATTCATCCAAGGCCGGGCCTTAGGGCACAGACCTCCGGCATTTACACACACACACACACTAGCTAGTTATGTACTTTTCTTAGCTAATGTTATACCACTGATTGTATTAGTTTAGTGGTAAGGGAACGGTGTGCCTTTCTTTGGGAAGCATCCACTTTAGTTTGTTTCACAGATTATTCAATGCTCTTTGCTTTTTTTTTATTTTTATTTTTTATTGGTTTACTTTGCCTTTTTTTTTTATTTATTTTTTTTTTATACCTTTCTGGTTTCTTTTGGTAAAGTACTAGCCTTCAACCACATGCTGATAGCGGGTATTGTAATTTTTTTATTGTAATTTTTTTTTAAAATTATTTAAAGCAAAAAAAAAAGAAGTTATATGCTGATAGCGGGTAGTTATCTACAGAAAAAATGAATTTAGTGGGTAGTTTTTCCACTTACTTATATATTTCACCTTTTTTTGTTTTTATCTGTTTATTTTGTAATTTGACTATATTATAGGGAAATGATGGAAAATGTCACTTTAGAGAATGAAATAATAATAAGGTCACCTAGTTTCCCATTTGATAAAAAGGCCCATTGTGAATTGTTATTAATATTAATTTAGTCGTTATGAATAATGAAGTCCGGTTAAAAAAGGTTAGTTTTTAATTCTTTTTTATTCCGATTCTGCCCCAAAGGTAATAAACCTTTATAACCTTCCATTTCAAAATCTGCAAGCTCAAATTTTCTCTCTCCTTTGATCAGAAAGCTTCTGATTCGATTTGATCGGAGATCTCTTTCCGAGTTTCTTTCTTCGCCGCACTCTCCCTCGGCAGCTTTCGATCTCTCTTTGTACCCCTGCGACGATCTGAAATCTCACTTTTGAGTGGTTTTGGATCTTCCGTAGCTCTTTTCTCTTTTCCCTTTTCCTGGATCTCTGGCTTCGTCGGTCTTCATCTTGATCACGTTACTGTGTTCTTCTTCTTCGTCGACTCCGTCCTTAGTTACAGTCTCTCTATTTCTTCCTCTCTCTGGTTTTCTCTGATTTGATCAGTTAGCATCTCTCTGTGAATTTGTTCGTTTGGATTTTACAGTGTATTTTTGTTGTTTGTGTTAACTTCTATGTTGATGATGTTTTGTGCTATTGCGGTACTATATTTGTTCTATACTGTGATTTTTTTTATCAGTTACATGGCCAGTTATATTTTTAATACTGCTATTTTGTTCAGGAATTATTATTTATTTTGCCAGTATGATGTTGTTCTTCTGTTCAGGCATTAATAGTGACTTTGGCAGTGATCTGTTTGTGTTATTCTGTTGATTTCTTAGTAGTGACATGGTCAGTTACATTTATAATATTGTTCTTCTGTTCAGGCATTAACAGTTACTTTGGTAGTGACTTGTGTAGTGACTTGTTTGTGCTGATTCTGTTGATTTCCTTCGTAGTGACATGGATAGTGATTTGTTTTATTTTTGTGCAGTTGTTATGGATACTAGCTATGTTGTCAAGTTTATTTATTCTGGTGAAGCAGCGACAGTTCTATTGTTGCATAATTGGTCGTTTCTTGACCTATGCAATTCCATACGCTGTCGTTTTCCGGATTTGATTCAAGGCAATTTCATGTTGAGGTACATTATTCCTCCGGATTCTACTTCATGCTTTCTAGAGAGTGAAGTTGATATGAGAATGATTTTCAGGAATTTGGTTCGTTACAATTCTAATTTTGTTGAAGTGTTTGTGACTGATTTGCCTTATATTAGTGAAAGTGTGGTGAGTAATACAGTGTGTGAGGATTCTAGTACCATGCTTGAGAAGAATGATTATTTAGGGTGTTATAGGGTTATTTAGGGTGTTATAGGGCAGAGGCATCGAAAAGTTATATGACCAAAGGTTGGGAGAGTTATATTCATTCTGAAGGCTAAAAGTTTGAGGGTGGGGTTGTTGAGTGTAGGGATAAGCTGCGTAAGTATGCCATAGAAATTGGCTTTTCATATGAGTTTGTTAGAAATGACAAAGTTCGTGTTATTGCTCAGTGTTCTAAGAAACATTTTCATGGCTGCAATAGGCTTGTGAAGGCTCATTTATGCGGGGCTAATGGTTTCTTTATGATTAAAAGGTTGGTTAATGTTCACACATGTCATGGTGTGATTCGTTTGCAGAAGAGTAAGATGATGGGATCTAAGGTTGTCAAGTCTATTATGCTTGATAAGATTCGTGCCAATCCAAACAAAAAGGCAATTGATATAGCCGATGAGATCAAGAGTGATTATGGTTTGGATGTTGCTTATCGTACAGTTTGGTATGGTATGGAGTTGGAAAAAACAACCCTACATGGTGATGAAGCTGAGTCTTATGCTCAGCTACTTTGGTTCAGTCTGTTATGAAGTCAAACCCCGACTCTAGGATAATGGTTGAGTTTCATCAAGAAACACACAGGTTTCAGCGTATGTTTGTGACCTATGGTGCATGGATGAAGGGTTATCAATCTTGTAGACCTATTCTTTTCATTGATGCTACATTCATTACCAACAAGTACAAGGGGTAGATTATTGCTGCATCAGCAAAGGATGCGAATCAAGGTTGAATCTCCTTCATTATTTCTAGTTTTTTATTTCTTGTTTCTCTATTTCCTACCATGTTATGTTTTTTTGTAATGTAAGTGACATGGTTAGTTACATAGCTACTGACATGGTCAGTTACATGTTCATTGACAGTGACATGTCCAGTGACTTAAATCTGCTGTGATTTGAATGATATGTCCCTGGCTATGTCACTGTCAAGTAATATGCAGTTATGTTAGCAACATGGTCAGTGACAGTTACAGTTACATGACAATGACATCATATTGTTTTTCTATTCAGGCTTGTATCCAGTTGCATATGCTATTGTGGATTCTGAAAATGAGAGTAATTTGAGATTTTTTCTTGAGGTTTTGGCTGAAGAGTTTGCAAAACACCCTATAAGGAGGGTGAGTTTATTTCTGATCGTCATGTTGGGCTTGTTAGTGCTTTCCCTAGAGTGTTTCCTAATAATCCACATGGGTGTTGTTTTAGACACCTAATGGCTAACATTTATGACAAATATCTAGCTGGTTCTTACCTCAAGGATCAGATTCCTTACTTGTTTATGTGTTGTGCTTATTCTCGCACACCGGAGATGTATGAGTTCAACATAGGAGTCTTGAGGAGTGAAGGTGGTGACATAGTTGCTCAATTTCTGGAGGATCTCCCTAAGGAAAACTGGTGTATGCTTACTTTAATGGCAAAAGATTTGGTGAAATGACAAATAACTTGGCTGAGTCTTTCAACAATTGGGTGTTGCCTTTGAAGAGTCTTCCTATTCTTGATATTAATGATGGGATTAGACTGAAGTCCATGGCTTCAATTGCTGCTCGGAAGCAGGATGCTCAGGAATGGTTGTCTGAGTTGTGCCCGGCAATTGAAAGAAGCTGAAGGAGAATTTGGAAGTTGGAAGGCATTGAAGAGTGAGTAGGTCTGATACCTACGTGTATGAAGTTTACTGCCAGAAGTACAATAGTATGGTAAATTTGGAAACTCGCTTTTGTTCGTGTGGAGAATGGCAGCTGTATGGCTTCCCACGTTCTCATGCCCTTATAGTGATCCAACAACATGGTTCTTCCCCGTATTTGTATGTCAATGAGCTGTACAAGGTGGAGAAATATCAAGAAACTTATTCTTTCCCAATTAATCATTTTCCCTCTTTTTCGAAGCCAGTGCATGATTTTGGTAGATATACGGTGATATTGCAGCCGCTTTTGACTAGAAGACCACCGGGAAGGCCTAAAATGAAGAGGTTCAAAAAAAAAAGAGCGAGAAAACCAGGGTGATCAAGTATGGTAGGTGCGGAAAATGTGATGGTTACAACAGAAAGAGTTGTACAGCTCCGATATATGATCAAGTCTGCCTACATGACTTTAACAGTGATGGAAAGTGACATACACAGTGACATAGCAAGTGACTCCAATACTGTTTGAAATTTTGTTTTTATTTTTCATTTTTTTCAATAATTGATAAGAAGTGCTTGTAAGGTGCTTACTTATTGGATTTTTATTTTTGAATATCAGACAGTGTATCTGCTTTCTTCTTTTATAAATCATTCAGTATTCTTTGTGTCTACAGGTTTTTAATAGTTACATGTACAGTGACATAACTATTTTCTTTAGATTTACATCGATTTGTCCATTGACATTAGTTTTTAGTTATATTGGCAGTGAGTTGTTCAATGACTTGTAGTTGTATCACTACATATTGATTTGGTCATTGGCAGCGGAACGCTGTCATTGCGGTGCAATGGCACGCTGCAAATGTTAATGAAAAATAAAAAAAATTAGCTGTAAACACTTTATTTGGTTGTTGCGGTGCAGCGTCACGCTGCAAATACTAATGAAAATTAAAAAAAGAAGTAGCTACAACAACTTTGGTTGGTTAATGGGCAGTGGAACGCTGCCGTTGCGGTGCAGCGGCATGCTGCAAACTGAAATGGAAATATCATTTTGGCTGTGGCTTCACTAGTGACTTAGAGTTTTAATGTTTTTTGACCGGTGACTGGGCCAGTAACCTTACTTGAGTTTTACAGTTACTTGGTTAGTTACTTGCCTAGTGATATGGCCAATGACATTCAGTTTTACTGTTACTTGGCCAGTTACATTAGCCTTACAGTAGTGAATTTAACAATGATATTCTCACATTTACGGTCATACTTGTTCTATGAATTCAGAAGATGCATTAATCTTGAATAAAATGATCCATACAAGTCATAGTCCGAAGTAAACGCAACAAATTTCTGAAATTCTGAACTAAACAAACAAATTTTTAAAATTCTTAATTTGCTAAGTTCCAGCTTTGCTTATGTTCAGCAATTTTTTACAATATTTGAGCTTTGAATTTCATCATCTGAGCTTTGGTGACTTTGTTTGGTATCTTCTCCTCTTTTGCTATTCTTTTACCATTCTGTCCAAGTAATACATTACAAAATGTCATCAATCTAATATGTTGTCAATTAAAAATTTCAAGTTAATGATTTTGACCAACTTAGTAACAGTAAAGTTATCATTTTTAATTTTTGAATATAGACTTACGATCCTTCGTCTCGTTGGGGACAGATTTTGGCGTGGTTCAAAGGTGTCCTTCCTCCTTCATAATTTTCCTTTATCCACCTTATTGTTCTTATCTCATCATCGCTCAAAATACTTTCAACCATCCTTGTGTGAGTGCTTTGACTCTGTCAAATTGCATTCGACAACCTTGTTACAGCATTATCGTTTGCTTGATCTTTGACTGCTATCATCCACAGCTTGACCATTTCAACCTGCATTTTTTAACACAACAACATTATGAGCATAATGCCTTTTCTTTGAATTAATTATAGAGATAAAATGAAGTGACATTGCCAGTGACCTCGCTGGCTAGTGTAGGCACTGGTTATGTCTCTGTTCAGTACAGGTTAGTCAGTGATAGTTACATAGTCAGTTACATGGTCAGTTAGAAGTTTCTTACGAATTTTTATATATTTTTAAAGCACTCCCATGTTCCTGCTCTTCTTGGTTTCATTGAATCAAAATGCAGCCATTTCGATATGTCCTTGTTAAAGACCAAGAGCGTGTGGTGAAATCTTCATTATGGGTAATTGGGAAGAAAAGCATGCTGCATTTTCCCATGTTTTGGAACAACAGCTCACACAAGTATTGATGCAGGTTTCTCACAGTTAAATGTATTGTCGAATACTATTTAAAAAAAGAAAGAAAAAAAACATAGAACGAGTTATAAATAAACGAAGAATGAGAGATAAGCATTCAATGTTTATAAAAAATGCTCGTCATACTTACCCAACACATGCTATGCATAAAAGCGGATCTTCCCAAACTTTGTGAACTTTCGTTTTGCAGTTTATCCTTCAACACTTCCCCATAGCAATCAATCCAGTCATTTGCTATTGATTGATCGCTGATGAATAATTTGACATCCGCCCTTGTGATTTCGCTTCCAGCCTCTTTTCCCTCCCAGAATAATACCCTGTATAACATAGAATGGTGTTAGTCCAGTGACTTAGCTAGTGACTTTTCACTTGCCAATGATCTGGTCAGTGACTTAGCCAGTGACTAGGCCAGCTACATGGCAATTAAAGTCACTAGCCGGTGAGCTGTACCATGAAACATTACCTTTCTTCTGCCTTGTTCCAGTACTTCTCTAATTTGCTTTTAGTTTAGATGTCAAGAAGATTGTACAGTTGCTTTTAGTTTGGCTATCACTTCAATTTCATTTTTTTTTCTGTTTGTTCCTCGTCATCCACATGAATCGTCAAATCATGTATCACCTCCTCCTCTGGCTGCTGTTCAACTGTCTGTCCTTTTTTCTTTTTCAGTATTGTGATTCTAGTCATTTTCACCCTCTGCCTTTTCTCTTTCACCTCGTCCCACCACAAAATATGATGTTTTTTTTGTACTCTCTCCTTTCTCTTCATCCTAACTACATAACAATAGAGGCCAATAGATTCTGAGTTCTACCCTGATATTTCCTCAAAAATTGGCTTGGTGAACTCAGCTTTTGTCATATGTTCCGTAGGATGAATGCAACTAACTGGTTCAATGTCAAAAACTGGCTGATCTTCTGGTGATATAATGATTTGATACTTGTGCGGCTCTGCTTGCATATCTTCCAAATGGACTTTTCTTGGATGTGGAGTTTGTAACGCGACTAGAGGTGGAAACACAAACAACGCATTAACCCAAGTAGTATTCGGTGTGCATGCATCTTCTGTCATTCTCAATTTAACCTCAAGAGAGGTTGGTGAATGAAGCTGTGCAGCTACTTAGGCAAGGCATTGAAGTGGTGACTGATTTCCTCAGTCGTAGAGTGAGGTGCCGTAGATGTCATCTCAGATGCGCTTGTTGTGGAGTATGCAGGTTGTGATCGAGTTCCCTGAATTCCACCTTGAGATTTTGTGTTTTTGGAGTGGTTGCTGTCAGTTGGCTTGTCCTGATGGGCCTTTGATTTTGGCGGAGGGATATTAGGCAGTGGGGTAGGAGGAGTTGAGTCATTGTCATCACCTGGATGTGCTATTGGCGACTCATACTTCTCAGTTAGTGCCATCACTATGCTATCCAATTTCTTCACTTTTGAATTCAGGGAGGCCCTCTCAATTTTTAGCACCTTATTTTCCAATAACACATCCTCATTCTCTTCGTTTATTCTGCCAATTTCCTTTTCTTTCTCCTCAACTTCTTTTTTTCAAAGCACTTGGCTCTTCTTCCTTTCCCTCAAGCTTTGTCTGTAATTCTTTCTTCTCTTCATCGTTCTTCCATATCTCTGTCTCCATATTCTCTTTGTTAATGAACTTAATGTGGTCAGCTTTCTTTTCTCTTATTTCTAGTTCTTTCTCCAATTTCCTTATTTTTCCTTCCAAGCCCTTTTTCTCTATTTCCATATCTCTTAGCTCTTCTTCCTTTTTCTGAAGATTTGTCTCTAATTCTTTCTTCTGTTTATGATTCCATGCAGTCTCCTTCTCCGTGTTTCCACTGGTTCTATTTTCAACATTTTCTTCTTGCCCATAATTCTTTTTTTCTTGACTTTATGTGTCTGTATTAGACTCAGAATCATCTTTCTCTGCATCTTCTTTAACTTTATTAAAGATTTTCGGAAACAAAATTACAAAAGTTTTCAGTGACATAAGCAGTGACAGAAATAAAACAGCAACACAATCATAGACATGGAAAGTTACATGCACTGTGACATGAAAATATAACAATAACATGAGCAGTGACATAGTCAATGACTTGCTCAATGACCTGACCAGTTCGAACTCTACAACAATAACAAGACCAGTGGCCTAGTTTATCTACATCAAATTAACATACCTTCAACTTCCCATGGTGTTGAAATCCCTTTTTTTTTTTTTTCCTTTTTTTATATTAGGGTCTTTAATTGCCACTTTCTTATTCCGTGTTTTTTGGTTTCTCTTCCAGTGATTGGCGGTAATACTCTCGTCTTGTGGCAAAACCACAACTGTTTGGAAAAAAAAACTAGTTATTTTTCAAACAGCTGCTTAGCAATATGAATATCACAAACATAACCAATGACATATGCAGATACATAAACAGTGACATTGTCAGTGACATAAACTTAACAGTAACATTAACAGTGACTTGGCCAATGACATGATACTGATCTAGTTTTTGTACTCACAACAGCATACGTAGTTATTTATGGGACAACAAAATGATGCATAAACAAATTTTTAACAAGGTACGGGAACTTACGATCACCAATATCACGCAACCTGCCATGTTTTGAGATTCTTTTGCCTTTCATTTAACTATTTTTTTAAGGAAGTCGCCAACTTCCTTTGCCCAGCTATATTTTCCCAGACTTTCCACCTCTTCACAAGCTCTTACATAGTCCCAAGATATTGTTCCTCCAGAGTTTAGGAATAGGAGTTTGATAAAAAGGTTCAAGAGTACTAATAAGGCAACATTTCTGTCCCGTTTCTTTTTTTCTTCCCCTGTTTCTGGAGTTTCTGCCAATGTCTTCTTCAAAGCTTCCTCTGCAGCCGCCTTGTTGATCTTCTGCTTTTTGTCAAAGTATTTAATCACGAACTCAGAACTGTATGCCCATTCTTTGGTCTTTGGTACTGATAACCCGGATCCCGGCACTCCTAAAATCATAGATATATCACTTGTTAACATTTTGAATTTCCAGTTCTCAAAATCAAAAAGGTATGTGTCGCTGTCGTATGCTTGTAGCAGAAGTGTGATTAAATCATCTGATTTCTTTGCATCCTAGTCTTTAATTAAACCTCCATGTAATGCATCTATCAGTTTTGCAAAGGGCGTTTTCTGCAGCAGTTCTAAAGTCCCTTCAGTCAGTTTATTTTTGTTTTCTGCAATTGTTTTCAGAAAAGCAACCATTGTGCAGTGATACTGCACATAACCCTCTTTTACATATTTTTTCCTCTTCCCTTGGACTTTTTCCTCTTCATCATCCTTTGTATCTTCTTCCTCGTCAGTTTCTTTCTTCTTCTTTCTACTCTCTTTTTTTGTCTTCCTTTTATCCATTTTCTTGTTCTTCTTGGCACGAACTTCTTCTTCATCTTCAGTTTCTTCCATGTTTCTTTTTTTCTCCTTTTTATTTTTCTCTTTTTTATCCATATTCTTCTTTTTACTGCGGACTTGTTCTTCATTAGATTCTTCTTCCTGGTTTCTTTTTTTCTCCTTTCCAGTTTTCTTCTTTTTACCACGGACTTCTTCTTCTTCTTCTTCTTCATCTTCAGTTTTTTGCTTTCGTTTTTTTCTCTCTTTTACTTTCTTCCATTTTATCTGTTTCAACTTTTCCCCAATTGTTTCTTCTGGACTTTGTTCTTCCTATTGTTCTTCTTCGGATTCTTCTCTTTGTTTTCTTTTTAGTTGGCTCATTCCTCAAACTTTTTATAAAAATCCTGTAAACAGTTAAGAAAACTAGAAGTCAATAGTTATTTTGATAGTTACATAATCAGTGACATATTTATGCATATGTTAATGATAGTGACATAAACAGTTACATGACCAGTGACATGATCATAGCCAGTGACCAGTGCAGCGACATGGGCAGTGACAAAGACATTGAACAATGTCAAAAGGCTAAAATTTTCTCACATTAGATCCCACATGTAATTCAAACAAAACTAACATGGAAATTCATTTTCTCATCAAATCCCACATGTAATTCAAACAGAACTCATCATTTTTTTATTATATTCCACATGTAATTTAAACAAATCTCACCATTTTCTCATCATATTCCACATGTAATTCAAACAAATTTCACATGCAAATTCATTTTCTCATCCCATTCCTCATGAAAGTCAAACAAATCTCGCATGCAAATTCATTTTCCTATGAGACTCCACATGTAATTGAAATATCTTTTCTAATTCAAACAAAACCCAAGCTACTCAAATCGAAATTATATGAAAGAAGGAGGAGGAAGTCACCATCGGTTGTCTGACGAGGACATATTTTCAAATATTTTCGGTAAATTTGTAGAACCATAGAATTTGAGGCTTAGTCGGGGAATCACTCTTTCTTACCCACCATTCACGATGGAGAAAATCAGTCGTAGTCTGCTATTTTCGCCGGAGAGAAAATCTTTGAGCAGTTTCTCTGAGTTTTGAAATTGTGAAAAGATATTGTAAAATGAACGAGAAATAGTCACCCCGGGGTTAGATAACTGCCACTAGTAGTTTTACATGTAGTTTAGGGGTTAAATAGGTAATTTCAAACACAGAAAGTGACTTGAAATTTTTCCAGTTACTTGTTCTATGTATTGACTCATGACATTAGTTTTTACAGTTACTTTGGTTGATAGACAGTGATTTTGTAAATTGCGCAGCAGAACGCTGCCATTGCAGTCCAGCGGCACTCTGAAGAAAATATTTAAAAAATCCCTTTTGGCAGTGTCTTAGCCGGTGATTTAGCCAGTTACATGAGCAATGACTTGGCCAATTTTTGACACTTACAGTAACTTTACCAGTGGCTTTGCCCATGTCATTCAGGTTGCCAGTCACAAATTTTTAATATTCTCTGAAAATTTGTATTATGTTTAAAAACTAAACAATATGTATTGAAGAAGTTACTTTGAAATAGAGACAGTGGCATAATCAATGACTTGAATATTTACGGTTACTTGTTGTATGTATTGGTTCATGACATTAGTTTTTATAGTTACTTTGCCAAGTCACTATTCACTGATTTTTAATTGAAACTGGAACTTTGTTTGTTGTCGTGCAGCGGCACGCTGCAAATATAAATAAAAAGATCAGTTTGGTAATGTCTTGGCTTTTGCTAGTCAGTGACTTCGTCAGTTACTTGGCCAGTGACTTGGCCAGTTACTTTATAGGGTAGTAAGGACATGAATTTTTTTTACAGTTACTTGTTTTATGTATTGGCTTATGAAATTACCTTTTACAATTATATTTCCAAATCATGGCTGGTGACTTGTTCAGTGTCTTGCTATAAGATCTGTAGACTTATTGATTGACTTTGTTAAGTGTCTTGGCTAGTGATTTTGGCAGTTACGTTGTCAGTGACTTTGCCAGTTATTTGAGACTTACAGTGACTTGGTCTATGACGTTCAGATCGCCATTTCTAGTGACATTCAGTTTCTTTGTAACTTGGCCAGTTACTTACTTTAAAAGGTACCTAAGCACATGAATTCGTTTCAAAAGATCATGGCAAACAAACTTTTATTTACTGAAGCAATATTTGAAAATTTGGATTATGTTCAAAAACTAAACAACATGCACTGAAGAATATCTCCAAAAAACTACATAACCTATCCAGTTCCCTAAACAAATTTCTACACTTCATTATGTTTTGAGTTCCAGCTTTGCCTACTTTCTACAAATGACTTTACCACATGAGCTCTAAAATTCTAAATATCATCCTTTATGAGGTTCTTTTGAACTGTCTCCTTTTTCGAAATTTTCTCCATTGTGTACATCAATCACAAAAAGTCTGCAAACCAATGTTCATCATATAAAAATTGAAGTAAATGAATTTGAACTTTATAATGATACATTGACATTTTTTAAGAGCTGTGTACTTACGAATCTTCTCCTTGCTAAGGGATATCTTTGATTTTTGTCACTGCCATTTTTCCTTTATAGTTATCCTTGATCCATTTTATGCTTTCTTTCTCTGTTTCAGTCAATGGAACTTCCATCATTTTCAATTGTTTTTCTGAATTGTTCTTTTCATCAAATTTCATTCTGCATCCTTGTTCTAGCATGTCATCTGCTTGTTCTTTGACTGCTGTCATCCAAAGCTATACCATTTCAATCTGCATTTCCAACATCACAACATAATCCAGTGACTTTCGCAGCTACATAGACAGTGGCTTGGTCAACGACTTTACTTGGCCAGTTACTTTGTCAGTTACATTAACAATGACTTGGCCAGTGACTTCGCCATATACATGAACAGTGACTAGGCCAGCGACTTCACCTGGCTAGTTACTTCGATGGTTACATAAACAGTTACTTGGCTAGTTACAATAATAGAATTTTTAACTTAATTAAAGTATTACCCTGATGGTGCATTTTGCCAGCATTTCTGTACTCTCCTCTTGGTGTCCTGGTCCATATAATTGTATACTTTGCTCTCCTCTCAGTCTACGACCTCAAGAGGGAGCTGTTTCTCTTCTAGCTCTTCATTGATTTGTGCTTTTTCTTCAGCGTCCATCTCTCTTATTGCTTGTAGAACATCTTTTGGTAAATCATCCATCTTCTGTTGTGCTACCATCTCTTCTAGTTTTTCACGTTCAACATGTGGCAGTGAGGCCTTCATCTGCTTATCTTTTTCTTTCTTTTCAGCATCTTTCAATCTAATTTGCTTTCTTCTCTCGTTTTGCTTTCACATCTCCCCACCCGTAAATGTTGTCATTTTTCTGTGTTCTTTTCCTATTCTTTAATCTCACAACGTAAGAGTAGAGACCCATTGATGATACCATTTCACCGGAATGTTACTCTGTAAGGTGCATTGTTAACTCGTCCTTTTTGCTCTGCTCTGGTGTCTTCTGCTTTTTCTCTAGGCTCAATGTACGAAGTGGAAATGCATGTGCAACTATAGGACTTTTCACTATCTGAAACATGTCAGGTTGTTGTTCCATTTTCGTCACTGTGGGCATGTGGACTGTGGGGTTCTGGAATTGTGAGCCCTTGTGTGATGGAGGTGTCGATTGACTTTCTTCTGCCACTGTGCAGTGAGGTGGAGATTGAGCTATTACGGCTGCAGATTCTTCCATTGTCCAAATCCCATGTGACTGACCTTTCTCAATAGTCTCTTAATCTTTCTTTTTTGTGTTTTCAGCAGCCTTAGATGTAGTTGCATTTGATTCATTTTTTTCTTCTATTGAGTTAGGTGGTGGGGAGCTGTGCTGCTGAGCTGCTGTTGAAGTGTGAGTCTTTGGACTCAACATTTGCTCCAATTCCTTCAATTTTACCTCTAACTCATTCACCGATGATGTAAGGCAGAAATTCTCTGTTAGAAGTGTAGCATTTTGTTCCTCTAGATTCACCTTGTCCTCCGTGATTTTCCTTAGTTCATGTTCCTTTTCGTTCAATTTTTTCTTCAAATTATCTTTGTCCACAGTCAGACATCTTATCTCTTCCTCCTTTTTTTGAAGCTCTTTCTCCCACTTGTTTTTTCTCTGAAGTTGTTTCCTATTCAGCCACCTCAACTTCTATGTTATATTCTTCGTTTTCACAATTCTGATCATCAGCTCCTTTTTCCTCTTCTTCCAAAGCTGTCTTTTCTTAAACTGATCTATTCTGCTCATCCTCAGATTCTAATTCCTCTCTTTCCTCCTTTAGGTTTTCAAAGGATTTCTGAAAGAAACATATTCAATATGTCAGTGACATGCTATGTGACATGACCAATGACATGTTCACGACAGTTATGAAGACTAGTGACATGAAGTGTGACTTTGCCATTGACATGCAGTGTGACAGTGACTTAATCAGTTACTTTTAACAAGGATAGTTACTTGGCCAGTGACGTGTCCAGTGACAACTACTTTGACAGAGAAGAAAATACCTCTAGTTTTTTCAAGCTATTAAAATTTGTCCAATTCTATATCAGCTTCTGGATGTCCCATTTTCTCATCTCATGATCTTCGTTCTCCCTTCCAGATATTGGCTTGATTTTTCTAGTCTTTTGACAGAACCAATACTACTGGAAAAAAAAATTAGTCATAATGACTTGACCAATGACATGCAGTTTGACTTGATCAGTGACTTGACCAGTTACATTTAAGTCTGACAGTAACTTACCAGAATTATTAGAACGCAGCCCCCCGTATTACCATATGAGCTGCTTGACTCCTTCTTTTTCAAAGTCTTTATAGACTTTTTTAAGAAGCTTCCAACTTCCTTTGCCCAGTCATAAGATCCAGTATTATCCAAATTTTCGCAGGCTTTGACGTAGTCCCATGAAATTGTTCCTCCTGCGTTTGGGAACAGAAACTTGATCGACAAGTCCAGCAAGATTAATCTTGCCACATTTTTGTCCTTCTTCTAAATCCCTTCCTCTGTTGTTGGCTTGTCATTGAGAGCATATTGCAGAGCTTCCTCCACGACTTTCTTGTTAATTCTCGCTGTCTTTGGAAAAAACTGCTGGACAAAGTAGGACTGATATGCACCCTCAGACGTCTTTGGGACCAGGTCACCTTTTGCTGGCATTCATAGGATTTTTGAAATATCTCTTGTCGAGATCCTGAATTTCTTTTTCCAAAGAAGAAGAGGTTTTTTTCATGGTCGTAGGCTTGCAGGAGGAGTGTAATGAAATAATCAGATTTCTTGGTTAACTTCTCCTCTATGTAGCCACCATGGAATGCATCGACAATATTTTCAAATGGTGACTGCCTGGGCAAATCTAATGATCTTGCACTGAGATTCTTCTTGTTATCTTTAATTGTATTCAAGAAACTTATTAATGTGCACCTGTACTGCACATGTCCTGGTTTCACATGTCTCTTCCTCTTTGGTGTAGCTTCAGGTTTTTCTTCTACTTCTACTTCCTCTTCAGAAGCTTCTACTTTCTTTACTTTCAGTTTTTTGCTTTTCACTTTTGAAGAACCCTTCTTTGGTGATGGTGCTTCTTCTCTATATGAATCTTCTATATGTTTTACTTTATGTTTTTTTTCTTTTTTCTTTAGACTGCTTCTTGGGAGTCTTCTTTGGTGATGGTTCTTCTTCTTCTGTTTCTTCCTGTCTTTTTTTTATTTATTTATTTTTGTTTTTTATATTTTTTTATATTTCAAGCTCTTCTTCGAATTCTTCTTTGTCTGTATCGTTCGATTGTCTTCTTCATACTCTGATTCCTCCTCTCGGTAGTCTTCGTCATCACCGCTTGGTGCCCTTTCTTTTGCTGTTGGTCTTCCCATTTCTGATGTTTAAATTCTGTTGAAAATTTTTAAGATAAGAAAGGTTAGCATTGAGTTTGCAATTACATAACCAGTAACTTGGCCAGATCACGTGCAGTCACAGGCCATGTCAATGACAACGTCAGTTACGTAGTCAGTTACTTGGTCAGCTACATATATTATAAGTTATATGATCAATTATATTTTTAGTTACTATCCCAGTTACATGATCAATTACATACATTGTAAGTTACATGGCCTGTTACAGAATTAGATACATAATCAGTGACAGGAGTTTACCACACGTTGCCAAGGAGTTGGCATTTTCCAGTGACTTATCTGGCCAATGACTTGTCTAGCGACCTGGCCAGTGACCTCACTAGCCAGTTTCATTATATGAGCCTATAAAGCATGTATTTGCACTAGCAACATTTCCATTTTAGTAAAGTCTACAGCCTAAACAGCATCACACACAGTCATTATCTCCATATAAATGGTTATGTTACTGTCCATGTCTCTGTATCAAATTACACCGAAATGGAAACACAGCCACCCCAAAATCAAATCATACCCACTCAGACCCTATGTCACTGGCTAAGTTACAACATCAAACTAAAATTTAAAGACAATCATTGATCATCTCCACTCAAAAAAGCTTTAAATCTTCACTCAAACCAAAACTTGGAATCAAATTGTTTTGTTTCAGAATCAAATGCATAAATTATTATATCATATTTGACTTAAGATTCCAAAACTAAACACTATCTCAATGTATCGAAATTAAGTTAGAGAAGTTTCTGAGAATCGAGGTTGAAAGATTACCCGGTCGAGGTAGACGATTCAAGTTATGCAATTCTTCAAAACCCTAAAATTTGGGGCTTTTTCTGTGTAAGTACTTTTGCAGAGTCGGCGCTGCTTCACCGTTGAGCAAAACAGTAGTCGGAGAATGTATGTGTCTCAGAATGTGGCCGCCGGAGGTGAAGAAGATTGAGAATCGGAGTAGATTTGAGCGATTTTTGGAGTTTTGAAATTAAATCCCAGATTATAATGTGGAGAAGATAAGCAGTTATGGTGTCTTTATTTCATATCTAGTAAACTGTGAAAGAAACTGACGGTGGCCGTTTTTGTAATTAATATGAAATATAGTGGTAGATCGTGAACATGTGACCTTAATTATCATGGGAAATTTGTGGTGTTTAAATTATAATAAGACACTTCCAAATGACATTTTTTTTTATCATTATCCCCTATATTATCCTTATATATTTTATAAGTACTAAAATTTATTAATATTCTCTCTCTCTCTCTCTCTCTGCACTAAAGAGCGGGGTTTCTGGGATTGTGATGTTCCGTCCGGTGATGCGTCTTTGTGAAGTCGTCGTCGGACTGGCTTGTATGGTTTGAGGTTTCTCCGGAGGGGTCGATTGACATAAGTAGTGGGTTGGAGGTGTTGGGATGCCGACAAAGGCAACAGGAATGTTCGCATGGCTTGTTGGTTGGTAGCTGATCACCGACGCGTGGGTTTGTGGCCGACGGTAGGGCAGTCTATTGCAACATTCTCTCTCGTTGTGATGAGGGATTCATGGAGTTATGACAGAAGTTCGATATATAGACATGTGGTACGATCTGGATCTGTTTTGGATCTGGTGTGCTTTGTGGTTAAGTCTTCGTCATCGTCAGCAGGAGTTATACATAGGTCGCAGCAGGGTGATATGGTGGTGGTTCCAATCTGGTGGCGCTCGGGATGGCTGCTGATTGTCGTTGTCAAGGAGACGGCAGTTTGTGTTGGGCTTATGTGGTTGGGCCCCTGTTGGAGGGCTGTTAGGTTTTCTTATGGGCTTTTTATTTTACTGCTTTGTGTTAGTAATAAATCCCTACTTTATACCAGTAGGGCGGGTTGGGCCTTTTGCATTAGTGTGCACTCTCAGTGCCTTGTCAGCCTTAGAGAGGAGGCAAGTCTTTATCAATGGGTGCAACCTCCTAGTGGTAGAATGAAATAAAGTGTCGAAGTTCTGGTTGACAACAGAGTGGGAAAGTAGATTTTATTGTTTTATGGCTTTATATGAGCTCCTCGTGACAGTCCCGCTGGACAATGGCACAGTTTACTGTTGACTGTGATACCGCTAGGTTTATATACAATGTCTCCCCTTGTACATGAATAGAAAGGAGTGGGACCGCTGCCAAGTATTCTTTCAAGCTTTGGAACACTGCCTCACAGTCTGGGTTCCAGTCGATGACCTTCTTGTGGGTTGTCTTCATAATTTTGAAGAATGGGAGACATCTGTCAGTAAGTCTAGAGATAAACCGAGAAAGGGCGGTTAGTTTGCCCTGGAGACTTTGAACGTGCTTCTTGCACTCTAGAGCTTTCATGTTGAGGATGGCCTGCACCTTGTCAGGATTGGCTTCTATGCCCCGTTCACTGACTATGTAACCAAGAAATTTACTGGCGGTGATGCCAAAGAAACATTTTTCTGGGTTGACACGCATGCCATAAGGCAAGAGAATGGTGAATACGATTATGAGGTTTGCCACGTGTCCGCTAGCCTTGATACTTTTTACCAACATGTCGTCCACGTAGACCTCGATGATTCTTCCCAGATGTTAAGCGAACATGGCATTCATCAACCGGTGGTAAGTTGCCCCGGCGTTCTTCAAACCGAAAGGCATGACATTGTAGCAGTATAGGCCCTTGTCGGTGGTGAAGGAGGTGCACTCCTGGTCACTGGGGTGCATCTTAATCTGGTTGTAGCCTGAGAATAAGTCTATCATGCTGAGCAACTCATGTCCAGCAGTTGCATCGACCAGTTGGTCTATGCGAGATAGCGGGAAGCTATCCTTGGGGCAGGCCTTATTGAGGCCCTTGAAGTCGACACACATCCTCCACTTTCCTCTAGGCTTTTTGACCATGACCAAGTTGGATATCCACTGAGGGTAATTGACTTGGCGGATGAATCTAATGTTCTGGAGCTTGGCAACCTCTTCTCCTATTGCACGATACCTTTCCTCATCAAAGGCCCTTCGCCGCTGCTTGACAGGGTAGGAGGATGGTTTGATGCTCAATTTGTACGTTATGATCTCAAGGGAGATGCCTGGCATGCCAGCATAGGACCATGTAAAGACGGCTACGTTGTCAGGTAGAAATTGGGTGAGCTCATCCGCTATCGCTTGGTCAAGCTGAGCACCAATGCAGACTATCCGCTCAGGGTGTTCACCTGTGATGCTGATAACCCTTAAGGAAGTTTCTGGGTTGACATGCTCTTTTTTAACATATTTCTTCTCGTCCTCCCTAGGGTCCTCAAAGATATTTGGTGTTGGTACATGGTTTCCCATCGTTACAATCTCATGGCGGCGTGCCAAGCGTGCCATGATTGTGGAATAACATTCCCATGCCAGTTGTTGACTTCCCTTGACATAGCCTGTCCCGTTGGGCATAGGGAACTTCATGAGAAGCATGTATCCGGCTATGATGCACTTGAGCTTGTTGAGCGCCGGTCGACCAATAATGCATTATATGAGCTGAAGCAGTCTATAATGATGAACTCCTTGTGGATTTCTGCCGTACGTGGGCTAGTGCCAATAACTAGTCACATGTAGTCAGAACCCAATGGTTGTGTGACGTCACCGGAAAAACTAAGTAATGGCTCATGATCCTGTAGTAATTTCCTATTCCGTAGGAGTTTGCTGTAACAACAGTTGAAGATGACATTTACAGCGGAACCATTGTTAACAAGGACTCTTCCTACTGACCATTTGCCGAGTATGGCATCGATTAAGAATGGATCGTCGTGGGGAAAATGTACTCAGCGTTACTCTTCCTCCGAGAAGGTAATAGGTTCCCAACCAACCTTTGGAAGTTTAGCGGACCTCTCATAGCGGATGTTGTAAATTTCGTTGGGGTGGTTAGCATGTGCATAGCTCTTCTTTCCCTTATAAGACATGTTGGTGATTGGGGCACCACCGTCGATGGTGTTGATGTGGCCCATTGGTTCAATGTTGGCCACCACGGGTGGCGGTTGGCCCACTTTGAATTGTTCCATCTTACCATCTCGATATAAAGTTTCGATGGCTGTTTTGAGAGCGTGGCAGTTGTTGGTATTGTGTCCGCTGTCCTCGTGGTATTTACACTATTTGCCAGCGTTTTTGGGCTTTCCCACCCTTGGGTACTTTCTTGGGGTGGTGGGGGAATCTGATCTTTGCACTGGTTGAATATATCCTCGTATGATGTCGTAAGGACTGTAAACACTGCATACCGCTGGGAGGACTCCGTCTGTTTATTACGGTTATCCCCATGAGATGAGCAGTTGCCCCTATTGTAATATTGGTCCCTCTGCCGCTTGTTCTGGTAGTTGCCTTATTGCCACTCTCTCTTCTTGCCAATTGGTGGCGTAGCGGTGGTCTTGCTACCGTTTTCTCGATGGCTGGCGGAGGGCTGGGCTGAATTTACAGGTGTTGGTGGTGGGCTCTCTCCGTACGTAATGAATTCTGCCTGTGCATGGATGACAGCCTCGCTCATGACATGGTAATAAGCGGCATTTGGATGATTGTAATTGAGGTGATAGAGGAATGACCCTTGAGGAGTCCCTACTTGAAAGCTGCCAGTGCCATTGTCTTATTAAGATCGCGGCACTGAGACGTTGCCGCCAGCCATCTGGTGACAAACGCCTTTAATGTTTCCTCTGTCCCCTGCTTGAGGTTGAACAGCTGAGTTGTGTTGTGATGTCCGGCTGCCAACATGATGAACCGAGCAAGGAAAGCATTTGACAGTCCTTGAAATGAGTCGATGGATCCTGGCGGGTATTCAAAGAACCAGCTCATTGCTTCACTGTCCAATGTTTCGTTGAACAAGAGGCAGAGGGTGGAGTCATCAAATCCCTTCTTGTTGGTAACCTTTTTGAAGGTGTCCATGTGGACGAATGGGTCAGACGTGCCGCTGTAATGTGACATCTTTGGTGTCTTTATGTGTGTTGGTCTGACGGCTTGCAGGATCCTGGCGGTGAATGGTCCTAGTCTGGATGTGAAAAGCAGATTTGGTATTGGCGCTAGGGCACCTGCCTCCGCCAGGGCTAGCCTCTGCTCCAACTGCTGCATCCTTTCCAGTATTAGGGTGGTGGCATCGCCAGCTGGCTCCGCTTGGAGGTTCCGCCGGATTGTCCTTTACCTAGCGGCATGTGGGTTGCCTTCAGTCCTAGCTCTGGTTGCTGAGCGGCTGGTGTTTGGTTGTGATTTCGCTTCTTGCTCCATCTTTAGGCGGGGCGGAGGAGGTGGGCCCATTAATTCTGGTGGGTTCAGGGTACTTGCATCTGTATGATTGGTACAGGTACAATTCCGCCGATGTTGGGTTGACTGCGTCTAGTGCTCCGTGACTGTTCGCTCTGTGCTGTATTAGCGTTTGCCTCAAACGCCTTTTTCAATTCGACATTAGCTTGGCCACTTGTTTTGGGGCTTCCGCCTTCTCCCGACGCTCTTGTTCCTGGTTCCTGTTTGCTTTGTGGAGGTCCATCAATGCCAGCTCGTACATAGCGGCAAGATCTTGGACCGTTGGGTGATTGCTGCCCGGTTGGGTCTCCGCTACATTTTGGGTATGCTGGACTTAGGATGAGCCTTGGGGACCCATGCTAGGGTTGGCTGGAGTGTTGAATAGTGCTCGGTTAACATTGATTGCTAGGTCAACGCTAGCCGCGGGGTTGGTGGGGTGGGGGTTGGCGTCCTGGTCCGCTTGCTCCTTGGCGTTTCCCCCACTACCGTTAACCATAGTGGTGGTGGGGTGACCTTTTGTTTAAAAGATTCCCACAGACGGCACCAATGTTAATGTTCAATGTTCAGCGGTAGTTAAACTATGATCAACACAGGTCTGGTGGGCAGACCGTTACTTGATATTCTCAGTGCTTCCGCTACCTGTCAAGTGAAATACAAAGGGGACGTCAGAGGGAGACCGCGTCTGGCGGTCTTCTCTTCTCCGATGCCTAAGTTAGTCAATGTATTTGCGTTGACATGGTAACAATAGACAAGTAGTAGATGCGTAATAATGAGGAGAGAGGAGAGAACCTTTTATAGGTGAGGAAAGAGCTAATCTTCTCCATGTTTTCGATGTGGGACTTATATGTTTCAGTTCCCAGCTTCTGGAGCTTCTGATGCTGTGTTGGCGCGGCGCGTGGCGGCGCGTCAGTGGTGATCTGGGGGTAAGCTGAGGCCTAGGCGGTAGTCTGCTTGGAATAGGTGAGTCTTATGGAGGGAGCTGGTATTGCTGGCGGTAGTATGTGCGTGGCTCATTATAGCTAATTATGCTAGGTAAATGCTCATGTAAGTACAAAATTACTATTGTGAAGCAAATAGAGTTGCCAAGTTATCTGGTTTGTCAACCCTTACTAGTTGGTGCATGTTTAAATACATAGGATTAGTGGGAGTTTCTGTTATTATTCAGAATATTCTCTTGTTACTAATTGTTCGGGTTTTAGGCTTTGTGTCTCTTCCCATTTATATTCAGCAGTTTCATTAATGAATGCTTGAAGGCAGTTCGCACCAACCCTTATTTCAAAAAAAAAATTATTAATATTTCAGGCTTATTTTGGAGTGTGTGTATATGCTTATTTTGGAGTGTGTGTATATTATTTTTTTTAATTTTGACTAACAAAACTTGTTTTCTTAATAATAGTGATAATAGTGTAAATAAACATATTTCATTCCTTTTCTTTTTCATTGTTAATAATGTATAGCGTGGCGGCGCTATACCTACGAGCGGTAAGGTTGGGTCTTCCCTCTTTTCTGGTCGTCTTTTGGGTGATGATGGTACTGTTTGACATCGTGGCTTCTTCTTAGCTGTCCTCGGCCTTCTTGTGTTGATCGGAAGTGGCTTTGTTCTATGGCTGGTGAATGTTTTCTGCGGCAGACCTTTTCTGGTAGCAGCGACTATTAGATCTGGAAGTGGGAGTTCAGACCTTAATTGGTCTCTTTCCAGCATGGCTGCGAGGCTTTATTCGCCGAGTTGTGCTGGGTGTTTGGTTGGAGACGGTGATGGTGATATCACAGTCGAGGCTGGTAGTGCATGGTGCGGCGGCGGTAGGGTGATTTGGTCAGCGTGTGGATCGCTTATTCCAACTGTTGCTGTGATGGGTGGTGGCGGTGATTGGCCTCAGTCCTATCCCTCTACTGGAGGCGGCGGGGTATGGGTGTCCAAACCCGCAGCTCTTGGTCTTTTCTTTCTCCTCAACGTCGTGGTTGTTGGCGGTGGGATGGTGGCATCTCCAGTTGATCTGGTTGCGGTCAGTGTGGTTGAACCTGGCAGTGGACGCTGCCGTGCAACTAAATTTGGACTCAATTGGGCTTGGGCCTTTGACATTGGGTGTATGCTAGGGTTTCTCAGAGTTGGGCCTTGGTACTAGTGTGGGCTGGGTTAACTTGGACTCATAGAATTTTTAGGCTTTTGCTGCCTACTGATAGTGGAACTGGAAGGGATGCAGGTGCAGCATCCTCAAATAGCAATGTTTAATTTTCCTTTGGGTCGCAAGATCTGGTCGCTCGGTTGTCACTTTTACTTTATTTGCTTATGAGTTTCTGGGTTTTGTTAGAATAAAGGTGCTTGATTGTCCTTAAAAGGTAGGTGTACCCGGGAGTGCGAGACTAGGAGTGCGAGACTATGTCTTCTTAGTATAGGTCCTTTGTATGTCATAAATGACAACTTTTTCTGTCGACCCTTCTAGAGTGTGTCGTTTCTGATACTGCTAGCTGAATTATAAACTTGGTTGATCTCCTTCGATTAAAAAAAAATGTATATGGGTTTAATTTATTTTGCCCATTATAATTTGAGAAAATAATACAGATGTAAGAAACTACTACGTGAAAAATAAATTTTGTTATTAAACACCTTTCTATGAGGCCACAATTATTCACCTCAAGCCTCCAAAATGTTATGATTGGCTCCGCTTCCTAGCTTAACGGAATGACTTTAACTTGTCCTTTTAAGCTGGAGGGGGTTACCAAATCCAAATCGAAGGTTGATAAGTCTCGCCCAAAGATCAGAGGTAGAAGCTACTGTGATTATAAATTATGAATATTTAATGTATTGCTTACTGAATTATATAAAATATGTCTTGAGTTTTAACTAAAAACATGTTCTTAAAAGAAAACAATGGACAACTTTACGTTGCCTGTCTTATCTTTTGAAAAAAGTCGATCGAAGAGCTAGGCTAGTAATGTGGCCAATACAAAGAAGCAATTAACCACAATGCATGCTGTAAAATTTCCAACAAGATAAGAGGAAAAACATTCTTTTCGCTCTCGGCTCTCCTATAAGATGGATCGTATTTGATACTTTCCTTCATAGAAAAGTTTCACAACTACAAACGCGATGGCAGTATGGCAGAATCAAACATCCCATCATGGGTTTGAATTGGGGCAATTTATTGTTTCACCCGGCATTTGCATCAAAACCAGCATAGCAGCTGCCAGACTTGGTCCATGCAAGACTGAGAAACTGAAACTCGATCAGCACGAACCATCAGTTTGTTTAACAGAATCTTACATATCTATTTAATTGAATTGTACGTGAATAGTGTAACCGTGAATTAACTTTTATCAGGAGTCGATTGATCGAGCATGTTAGTTTCCAGAAATAGTGAACTAAAAGCCTGCATGCACCTGCAAGCAAGCACGATAGAGTCGGGGTCAAATTAAAGCATGGATCAGGGCATCAGGCATTACGTTGCCGACGGTCGGTGGAAGCCTATAATTTTTTTTCTATTTACATTTGGTTTGTAGAAGTATTCTTTATACATAGAATTATATTTTACCTACGAAAACAAAAAAGAAGAAGATAAAATGACATGTACACCTATAACACATCATCACCAACGCCCATTGCCAGTTCATCACCTATTCTTTGACCTAATAATTACTAATTAGTTACATATTTAATTAAAGTACATTTTTCTTCTTTATAATTTGATCGAGCAATAGTATATCGACACCTCTAGTATATTTTCTTGTCGAAGTATAAGTAGAGAAACACAAAATATAATGTTTGATTGGAGAATGATTTTCTTCTCTCCTTTTCTTTTGGTCAAAAGAATGATTTTTCTATATCACGGTGAGTCGGGCTTTCAATAGAATTATGAAAATAAAAAAATCAATGTAATTGGAACAAAACATTTGGATCCAAGTCTTTGATATATAAATACGACAAGATTCAGAAGTGATTCTCAATTTCTCACCGTCTCTTAAAACTGTCCCTTAACTGAGCCGCATTTTTTATAATTACATGACCCCCCTCAACTATTCGAGTTACTCAAAATGTACCAATTAATTATCCTATGCTTTGGCATTGCTCTCCTGGTAATAAAAGAATTAATGCGTGTATAGAACTCTTTTAACCCACAACTCATATTTTTTTGACAGAAAATACTCACTCTCTAGAGGAAAACCCTAGAGGACGTCGTGTCTGTTTGGTTGTGCCTCGGCGCAGGCGATGGCCTCGGCCTAGCCGATGCATGTTGGGTAAGGTCAGACTGGTGGTTTGTTCCTGGGATGTGTCTCAAGCTCGAAGGTTTGGATCAGACGGCATTCGGTTTTGTCTCTCTGTGTCGAAAGGAGTGGCTGTGTCATGGCAGCGAGCTGGGATCGGAGGAGGAGTTGGATTTTGCTGGGTCGGAGCGACGTTTATTGGGAGTCAATGGTTGGCCAGCCGGATTCCATGGCCAGATGGAGCAGATCGACGGTTTGTTGGGACCAAGGGCTTACTGTGACGATGGATCTAGATCCAATTACAGAAGTTCCATGTAATTGTTGGTGTTGGGTGGCCTTAGACATTTGTAGGTGTCTGACGTTGGCTGGACAATGACAGTGGCGTGATGGTGGCCTAACGTCGGTGATGGGTAGGTAGTTTTGGTGGCGGGACGACACAACTGATGCTTTGGACCAGGAAGGTTGGATACCTTGCTGGTGTGGGCTTTGGGGTTTGGGCTCACTTTGTGGGCTTGCGCGCCTAAGCTGTTATTTTATTTAATGTTTTTACTGTTTTAGGTTTTTAGTTGTTTTGCGCATTCTGCGAGCAATAAATCCCTATATTTGGTGTGTAGGGCTAGTCGGGCTTTTAGCATGTGTTTGCTTTAGGTAGGCGGCGAGTTCCTTACTTCATTAAATGGTCGCTGCTTCCTAGTGGTAGGATAAGACTAAGTGTTGTTGGATTCATCATCCAGCGACAACATAGTATGAAAGCTGTGCGTATGGTAATAATGCTACGTTGTAATCGGGTTACATATTGAGTTATATTTCCGTTATGTCACCACTATATCAATGCAAATAGAGTCACCAGTAGAGTGTTCTTTGGTAGTTGGTGCCTAGTTAAATACAGTTATTTGGTAGAGACATATGATGATATTTCATGTTGTTCTCTATATGCTTATTGTAATCAAGGGTTTAGACTTTAGGCTCAATGTCCCTCTTATATTCGACAGTTTCATTAATCAAGGCTTGAGAGCAGCCGCATCGGTCCTTTATTTTAAAAAATAAAAAATAAAAAAAACACTTCTGACCTAATAATTAACTATAAATAATTAAAATCCAAACTTCTCTATAATTCACATAAAGAAAAAAAAAAAACAAACTATAGAATGAACAGCTAGGTGTAGGGAACAAAAAAAAAATAAAAAAAACAAAGAAAACTCTAGTGGGCTTCCAATAAAATTTATGAGAAAATTATCTAGATGTTGTAGAGAAACTAAAATTGAGAGGAATTTGCTGTGTACACTCATTGATAATAGGGACCTATTTATATAGAGGATTACAATGCATAGAATCTGAACCATACAAGGAAAGTAATTCTACATTGAATAGGATTCTAAATCTCTCTAATGTAACCCTATTACCACTAGGTCAAGTAACCTAGAGTTTGAGCTAAACACAAAATAGAGATTTCCTTAAACACTCTCCCTTGTGTTGCCCAAACGAGGTGCTTCTCTCGTTGCCTCGCTAAAAACCTTGCCGAGTAACAAAAACCCAGTGGGACAAAAATAATCTCAGTCGAAGGGGAAAAAGAGCACAACACACCCTTCACGTTTCGAGACCATATATGTAGACATCTCCCCCTGATGTCTGCATCTCCCCCTAATGACTACGGTAATGGGAGTTCGGATAACTTCCTCAAACGATGCCCCCAACATGTTTCTCAAAAGTGGAATTTAGGTAATTACTTAGTAAGCAAGTCTACCAAACTGTCCACAGATCGAACATAGTTCACTTTGATCTTGAGAAGAGTCTGTTGTTGCTGATTATTCTTGGTGTTGTGGCTTTTGGTGTAGCCTTGCTTTATTTATTCAAAACAAGCAGCATTATCCTAAATGCTTATAGGCTCATCTGTGGTAGACTTCAAACCACAATTGTTTGAACATACGTAATTATGAATCCAATCCATATACATTCATGAACCACTTCGTGAATAGCTATAAACTCAGCATTGTTCAAAAATATAGCGACTAAGGTATGTTTTGTAGACTTTCAAGATATCATGGTGTTTACCCATGGTGAACACTTAACCAGTTTGGGAATGACCTTTGTGTAGGTTAGAAAGATACCAAACATCAGCAAAACCTTCCAAAATGCTAACTTCATTTTGGGATGGGGAGAGGGGACACAGGCCAGTGTTGGCGGCATTCCTGGTGTGTGATGGGTCCGAATCCATCATCTCTCTGTAGGGATAAAGCATGCCTATATCAATCGTGCATCTCTAGTATCGAAAGATATCTTTTACTCAAATCTAATGGCATCGCGTTGGTGTAGAGCTATAACTTAGCTAACAAGTTCACAATATGTGAGACGTCCGGTCTTATGCATGGAGCTAAGTACAATAATGCCCATATTGTACTTATGTAGGGCACTTCCACCTCTAGCACATCTTCTCCATCATCCTACCGACAAAATCATTTTCAGGATCAAGACTACGGACGATCATGGGGTGCTTGAAGGCTTGACATTGTCAAAATGTCTAAGCATCTATCAACACGGTGCTCAAGTTCCAAACTGAGACATAATCGTGTTCTCCCAAAATCCTTCATCTAAAAATTGGATTTCAAGTGTTCAGCGGTTTCCCTTAACTCTTTAAGGGCTTCTAATAAAGATCATGTCCAACATGAACCGCGATAGAATCCTAAACTTGTTATGGAAACGCACGGGCATATCCCTTCCCAATCAAGTAGTCACTTTAGTGAGCATTTCATCCTTATTGTAAACGCGCTCCGTGGTCTAGAGCCACTTGACTTAGGTAAATGAAGTTCACCATATACCTGCATGTATATTCTGTATCTAGATCCCCATAGAGATATATAGTGACCACATTTGTAAGCTGCATGTTCAGTTATTTGGAAACTACTAAACTGACAAGGTAGTGGAGTGCAATGACATCCACTACGAGAGAATATGTCTCATTGTAGTCAATTCCATGGCGTTTTGTGAGAAGCCTTGCGCCATAAGGTGAGATTACCATATCTTTTTCTTAACATGCTTTCTAACGAAGACCCATTAGTCAATAGATTTTATGATAGGAGGTGTTGGCATCACTTGCTCGTAAACATTCCTCTTCATTAGAGAATTCATCTTAACCTGGATCGCATTTTTCCATTTAGGCCAAATTTCTCTACGTTAATATTCATTCATCAATAGAGCGTGGTTCGATATCATCGGACTCAACAAACTCATGAGCAATGAAATGCGCGACTACATCATCAATTATGATGGAGTTTTTATCCCAGTTTCATGTACGCTAGTGTAATTTTCATAGAGCTCTTTATTCTCACAAATAGGTTCTGATGTTGAGGCGTCCCCCAACGATAACCATAACCCGAAAGATTCTCATGAGAAGCATTTTGAGTGTCGATGATTCAAGGATTAGGTTGTGCCAAAACATCATTCGAACCCACTAGCCTCCCACGCATCCTAGCTGGGGCCATAGCTTGTAATGCCAGAGTGCTACTCTTAATGGTGTTGGCCCCCTGCCTACCTCAGTGTAGGGTGGCGCTACGTCCTCTCGTAGGGACGTACTTCCTTATAGGCATCTTTACAGAACATGTGTGATCTTATTACTTTAGTAGGGATCGAGATGAGATATAGTGGGGACAGACCACAATAATTCCTGTCGTTTCTGCTGAATATTCGTGTTCTTATCTCCCCCTAACGACAGGAAGCTAGCCTACATCAAAGTGACATCCGCAAATCTAGCGATAAGGAGATCGCCTTGCAAGGGCATTAAGTGGCAGAAGATTGTTGGAGTCTCAAATCCAACTGAGTTACCCATTCGTCTGCATGGACCTATCATAGTGCGTTGTGGTGGCGCAATTGGCACAGAAATGGCTCACTCACATGTGCGTAAGTATAATATACTTGTACTCAGTCACTAGCTGTAACACAGAGATACATTGAGTGGCGGGAGGTCGCAGACGAATTAGCATAGCTGCATGCGATATTATATCACTCCAAGCGGAAATAAGGAGATTGGTGCGCATTACCAATGTCTTAACTACCATCGTAGTCGCTTATCGCGAGACTATTTGGGTGTGTACATGGGAATGTGATGTCCAACATCAGTCTCATTGCAATAACCATCGAAAGTCTTCGATGTAAACTCTCTAGCATAGTCAAATCCAATTGACTAAATATGATGATCCGGGGAGTGAGCCCGTTGTCATATGATATGTGGCATGAGTGTAGTATAAACAGCATTTACAGATGGATAATAACACAACACGTGACCAGCCTGTTTACATGTCAACCAACATCATAAGATATTTAAACGTCTGCAAGTTGGTTGAATCAGTCCACAGAATCCCCACGGATTCTATGTAAGAACAGGATGAGTATTTTCATATCCTTTGCATTGGACGGTCTCAATCCTAATTTCCCTAAGGAATGGGCTTTGTAAAATGAGCAAGGGGCTTGAGAATCAACTAATGAGGATTTTGGTTGGGCCTGAGCGTCTGTAGCGCTATTAGAAGCAAAATGTGTGACTACATCTCCTATCATGGTGTTGGAGCTATGGAAATTAGCATGTATGGCATTATGGCCACTAGGAGGAACAACCATGGAATCATGCTCATGGTTGGCGCCATGTATGGCATCATCACATGGGATGTGGGCGACCTTTCGGCGGCCCATGACAACAGCAGCGCCAGAGGCTATAGTTGTTGCGGTCTTGCTAAGTTTGGGAATCAAATTTCGATTCTTGCTTTGTTTCGCTCAAAAGGATGGATGTCCGTGTGAAGTCTTCAATAGACAGATCATCGTATCATGACTAGGATGATCTATTATGTCGTGATAAAGCTAATATGTGTCCAAATCCAAGAGTTCTTCTCTCATAACTTTATTGGATTTTATAGCTCGAATAGTGACATCGAGTCCACTAGAAAGAGACACATAAACTTCTCTAAGATATGCCTTTGTTTGCAAGCATTAGAGGTATTGCAAAGGAACACATCTCCATTCTCTACATGTGTTTTCGCATGGAATCCATTGGTTATTTATAGGTGTGATTTGCCCTATGAGCGTAGAGAGTTTTTGTGACAGTAATCAATGTGCCCTTTGGCAAGGGAGTTTGGGCTATTCTATGTCCTTGAATTAATACTGATGGCCTAGCCATCGTAGTCACAAAGTCATAATTATGCTCAAAATCAAAATAGAGTCATAATGAAAAGAACTCGAAATTTTATTCATAAGCCAACGGAGTTACACCATTGTCTCTTTGACAAAAGAAAACTTAATCCAAATGCTAGCTAATGCAAAACAATGGTAGTCGTCTGACTTCTTTCAGTAATTCCAAAATAAATGTGACTAGGTGAGTAGAAAGATGTCGGTGGAGCAAGGCTCGCTTAAGTACCACTAATCGCAAAACCTTCCTAGACATCACACTTACTTTGGGTGAGCCTACTTTGAAGAATGGCTAAACCATTGGCATTTACTGCAAAAATATATGGCAATTGCCTATTACATCTCTTGGAAAAATAAAGACTTAAATAGAATTGGAGATCTATTGATCCCAGCCAAATTTGTAGTCCTCAACCCTTCACTCTAGATCATCTTCTTGCTTCACATAATGAGCTTCTCTTGCTTCACAATATGCTTTGTACGCGGTGACAATTTCTTCACGAGCTCTACAAATATGTGCCCAATGATCAGACACTCCATATTGAGAACATACATCTCTTTGCTCAGACTCCATTGATTGAGACACTTTGAAAACGTCATTTAAATGGCTCTTAGTGTTAGTGGCGCCACCAACATGCCCAGAGGCGTTGCCTCTCTCTCTCTCTCTCTCTTTTTCCAGGTTGACCTCTTCGGTTCCGTATTCGCTTATTTTGGCGGTTACCTTCCCAAGTAGAGCGGTTATATGGACCAGAACGTCTATAAGTATCCCAGGGTTTCGCTCTTAGCGCCCTCTCTTAGGGGCGCGACTATAATTGGACTCCGGAATATGCTCTGTTTCCACGGGTCTAGAATTACAGTTTTTCACAAGGATGTTGTCATGTTTTTCAGCGACGTTCATGGCTCCTATAAGCTCTTGAAACCTTGTGATCCGTCTTGCAATAACATCAATTCGATAGTTCTTAGCAACCATCAATACAGAGACGGGAAAGGTAGAGAGAGTCTTCTCAATCAACATCGCATCTGTGATCTCTTGACCACAGAATTCCACTAAGGATTTAATGCGAAGATTCCGAATTGTAGTCAAGAACTGACTTGAAATCACAGAAGCGAAGGTTATGCCATCTCACTTCTAGGTCAGGAAGCAGGGAGTCACGAACGTTGCCAAATCTTTCTTCGAGTGAGACCCACAGCCTTCTGGGGTCTTCTTCATTCATACACTCGTACTGGAGCGAATCATCCATATGACAAGTCATTACGATGATGACTTTCGCCTTATTTGCCTCTAAAGCTTCTCTATTTGCTTTCAAAGCTTGAGCAGCACGTCCTGGTTAGGCTCGAGAATCGTCTCCAAGATTCCATCGGCCTTGAGATGCTGGCGGACATCACGAACCCACCTATGATATCCAGAGCCAGTTGTTCCTAATTGAGCAAAGTCCAATTTGTTCAGGTTACTTATCCTGAAAGAGAACAAGAAATTAGGGTTAGTTTCGGAGCGGAAAAGCTACTATGAAAACAACAGAAATTTCTGAGCGTAGTTGCTTCCAGGAAATTTAGGGATTTTTGAGTGTATCGCTTCCAAGAAAATCTGATTCCAAGAGGGGTTTTGGATTAGATCGAAACAATGATGTTTGTGGTCGATCATTTTTCTTCTCAACAAACTCTGAGTTTGGAGGACTCTACAAGCTCCAATCTTAGAGTGAGCACGAACCCCCACAATTCGGCTATTGGTCTCCCCTATGAAGAAGAAATGGAGATAGAAGAAGGGAGGTTGCAAGTCCCCGAGAAAAAGAAGAGAAAAACAATAAAAACTTCAAAAACGGGAACTTTTAGTAAAAAATATCTCTAAATAGTGATCGAAAAGTTACGGCGGTGGTTGACCGGAGAGTTGGCCTGAGGTTGACCGGAAGTTGACCTTGACTCCCCCTCCACTTTTTTTCCTTTCTTTTTCTTCTTCTGGGCACGTGGGCTTTCTGCCCCTTTTTTTTCTTTTTCTTCCTCTTCTTCTGCGTGGGCCACGTCCCTTTTTTTTTTTTTTTTCCTTCTTCTTCTATCCAGCATGTGGGCTGCTCCTCTTTCTCCCTTTTTGTTTTTTTTCCTTTTTCTGGGCCCACCCTTCTTTTCTTTTCTTCTTTCTTCTTCTTTTGTTCTTTTCTGAGCCGCAGGCCGCCTGTTTCTCTGTTTTTTTTTTCTCTGGGCCACGTCTGTGGGCTGCAAATGGGCCGCGGCTGTGGGCTTCAACTCTCTCCCTTTTTTTGTATTTCTGCCGGTTTTTCTGCCGGAAGCTCAATTAGCCGGTTGGGTAATTTTTAGGCCGGTTTTCTGGGTTTTTGTTCCGGTTCCTAAATTCTGGGATCATGATGCTTCTTCTTGAAAAAATTGATGGCAATTGGAGGTCTGGAGGATGGTGAACCGGTGGAATATTTTCCGCTGGTGGTTTGGAGATTCTGGTGGCCGGTTCAGTAGGTTTCCGACCGGTTATGGTGGTTCTGCTGTGTAGGGCTTCAAGGTGTGAGGTGGAGGCAGAAAATGATTCAAGGTTTTGTCTTCGAATTTAGGGTTTTTGCTCTTTAAATCAGGGTTTGGCTATTTGTTTCAATGTTAGGGCTTCATGCTGAAAACTTATTGTAGAGAAACTGAAATTGAGAGGAATTTGCTGTGTATACTCATTGATAATAGGGGCCTCTTTATGTAGAGGATTACAATGCATAGTATCTAAACCATACAAGGAAAGTAATTCTACATTGAGTAGATTTCTAAATCCTTCTAATGTAACCCTATTACCACTAGGTCAAGTAACCTAGAGTTTGGACCAAACACAAAATAGAGATTTCCTTAAACACTCGAGTATTATTTCTTTAATTTTACCGCAAACAACAACTTATATTTTACTTCTACTTCTCTGTCAGTGGGTATGATGCCTTTCAAAAAAAAAAAAAAAAGTATGTATGATGAATTGTGCAAGTAGCATGTAAGAGATATATTCCCTTGGAGAGGATGAGAGTCTTGCTAAGTTTTCATGACGGCGAATCTAAAATTTGGACTGGAGGAGTTGGGGTTTTTCCCTTATCTGGTTATTGTGAAGATGAGGGTGACAAGACTCTTCTTCGCTGGCTTTCCCTTGCAGTCATCGGAATTTGGTTTCAATTACTTTTTATGGTTTTCTGTATCAAAGACGTCCTCACAACAACTAAACATATGGTGGCTTTCCATCTTCAAAGGTCTTGGATAGCAGATCGGGGAGAATAGAGGTCAAGAGATTCTAAGGATGGCTCCGGGCATAGTTTATGGCAATCTATTAGAAGCGGGTGGTCTTGGCTGGGCCCAATCTATGGATAGTGGCGGTGGTAGACGCGGTCTGGACGTCGAAATGCTGCTGGAAAGATTTCAACTCTGGTAATGGTAGTTATACGACAAGGCCAGCGACATGTGGTACTGGTTATGCTGTTGATTGCGCTGGTTATGCTGTTGTGGTTATTGGTGCTGTCTCGCGGTGGCTACAGTTGTGCTTTTCTGGTGAAATTAACTGGTGGTCGGGGTTGATTGGTAGCTGGTTGTGTGGCGCTGAGGATGACGTCATTGGTAAAGGCTGCCGAAGCTTGCTAGTGTGGGCTAGGGTTTTTTCTCAGGTTCATGTGCTAGAGCTACTTACTTACAAGGCTAGAGTTTTTTTATTTATTATTATATATATATATATATATTTTTTTTTTTTAAGAAGCGGAAAGAGCACTAACATATTTAGTTCTTTACTTTTTTTCCTTTATCATAATTTCTCCTCTTATGGAGGAAGAGTGGTTTCTGAGTTATATCACCAAGAGTATCCGCATTTCCTATGACATTTTGGTTATTCTATGGGTGATGTATGGTAGTTTTGGATGAGTTTCATTGCCAGCCTTAAAAATGTTTAATTATTAAGCTGATGGCTCTTTTGTCAGTCTCATTAGAGTGAGTCGTTATGTATAATTTTTTCTGATCAATAAATGAGTTGACATAATTCTTAAAAAAAAAAAAAAGTAGGTATGATGAAAGAGGAAATAGCCATACCCAGTCATATAAGGTGGCAATAGCCTCACCCAACCCTATGAGATTTTGAAACTTAAGGTGGAAAAGTAAAAATGGGTCTACATTTTTTATAGAAAAGAAAAAAAAAATAGCCAACAAAATATTCAAAAAAATAAATTGAAATGAAAAATAAATGCATAACAGAGAGGGGATTCAAACATAGGCTAAGAGTATAACCTGACCTAGCCGTTCTCTGCTAGGGTTACTTTCTAGGGCTCTAGAAAGCAAGTTCGATTTACCATGGATATGGAAATTCTGAGTTGGAATTGTAGAGGCATCTGCAATCCGACTACAACTACGGCATTGAAGGATATCAACTCCCAAAATCGGCCTCAAATGGTATTCCTTTGTGAAACGAAAATTAGTCGCGACGTGGACTTCAAATTGCTGAGCTCGACTCTAGGGTTTGCTCATTCAGCAGCGGTTCTGAGTGATGGCCAATCTGGTGGGCTAGGTATGTTTTGGAACGATGATATTCGTGTCCAACGAGGATCAAAGTCTGCGCACCACATTGATCTGATGGTGTTGAGGAATCCAGGCGAACCAGACTGGAGATTAACAGGGTTTTATGGTTTTCCCAAAACGGTGGATAGAGACAAGTCGTGGCAACTGTTACGTGACCTTGCCGACCTTGATTCACTACCTTGGGTGGTAATTGGGGATTTCAATGAAATTCTGAACAATGGGGAGAAAATTGACGGGCCGATTCATTCAGAACGTCAGATGAGGGGATTTCGGGAGGCATTAGGGTATGCTGATCTTCTTGACCTAGGGTTTCAAGGTCCCAAGTCTTCGTGGTGGAACCCTGACACTAAATTCAGGTTAGATAGGGCAGTTTGTACGCCCTTTTGGATTGATATTTTTGGTTTTTCAAAACTGGTGCATCTCCCGCCAAGTGACTCTGATCATGTGCCCGTATTATTGCATGCAAGTACCATTCCCATACCTCTCCGTCCTCGGATACATAGGTTTAAGTTCGAGGCCTTCTACCTTCAACACCAAGCATGCGACTCGACTGTGAAGCAAGCTTGGCAAACAGACGTCACGAGGGTCCCTTTGTTTAGGGTTGCCACAAAGATCAAACACACGCTAATTGCTCTTGATAAATGGCAGAAGGCTGCTTTTCGTGAGCGTCAGCAAAGCATGTTGGGTATACGGGCTAGATTGGAAGAGCTTATGGAATCTAGGTTGTGTTATGAGGTCCAGGAGGAGAAGAAAACACTAATGGAGCGCCTTAAAAGTCTTCTGTCACAGGAGGAATCATTTTGGAAACAAAGAGCCAAGGTTACATGGCTTAAAGAAGGAGATAGGAATACCAGGTTCTTCCACAAGAAAGCTTCAAATAGGAGACGTAAAAACCTTCTTAGGGGCTTGTATGATGACAATGGTGAGTGGAAGGAAGATGATACAAGTTTGGAACGGGTGGTCACCAGTTATTTCCAAAAGATGTTTACTGCTTCGGAGCTTGATTTGGAGGCTATGTCCACAACTTTTGCGGCCATTAATCCTTGTGTGACTCCGGCAATGAATGCCCAACTTTGTAGGCTGTATTCTGGAGAGGAGATTAAGTATAATCTCTTTCAGATGTACCCTACGAAATCTTCTAATACTGATGGCATGCCCCCATTATTTTTTCAGCATTATTGGGATACCGTGGGTGAGGATGTGCTAGCTGCAGTGCAAAGCTTTCTTCATACGGGTAAGATTCTTAAACAAATAAACTTTATGCATATTTGTTTGATTCCCAAAGTTTCCAATCTGGAGCATATGTCAGATCTTCGGCCTATAGCTTTATGCAATGTAATCTATAAGCTGTGTTCCAAAGCTATTGCTAACAAATTGCGGATCTTGTTACCGGAATTGATATCACCATTTCAAAGTGCATTTATGTCAGGGCGTTTGATCACAGATAACATATTAGTGGCCAATGAGGTGGCACATTTTGTACATAATAAAAGATATGGTGCAGAGAGTTTTATGGCCTTGAAATTGGATCTTAGTAAAGCATACGATAGAATGGAATGGGAGTGCCTGAGGAGGGTGTTACAACAGTGAGGTATTCTTTTTTGGTAAGGGGAAAACCAAGAGGATGTTTAGTTCCTACTCGAGGACTTAGACAAGGGGATCCTTTATCCCCTTATCTATTTTTACTTAGGGCGGAATGGTTTTCTGCTTTACTTCAACAGAAACAAAGAGAGGGTTTTCTCTCGGGTATTGCAATTTGTCAGGATGCACCTTCTGTGAATCATCTTCTTTTTGCTGATGATAGTATGTTGTATGCTAAGGCGGAGCTAGAGGATTGTTATCAGATTCAGGAAGTGATTGAAACTTATGGAAGAGCTTTCGGTCAACTGGTGAATTTTAATAAGAGTTCTGTGGTGTTCAGTAAGAATGTAACGGACTATATGCAAGGGGAAGTGGCTGATCTCTTAGGAGTGGAGGTGGTCGATTCTCATGAAAAATATCTAGGTCTACCGACTTATGTAGGCAGGAGGAAGGCTGCTACTTTCCAGTACATTAAAGAGAATTTGGCTAAGAAATTGAAGAATTGGCAGGGGAAGTTATTGAGTGGTGCTGGAAAGGACATTCTAATCCGAGTTATGGCTCAATCCTTACCAACTTATGCAATGAGCGTTTTCCAACTTACAAAAAGGTTCTGTGATGACATGGAATAAATGTGTGCTCAATTCTGGTGGGGAAGCACTAATGATAAGCATAAGATTCATTGGAGGTCTTGGGATTTCTTGTGTAATGCTAAGGAAGAAGGTGGACTAGGCTTTCTAAGCTTAGAGGAGTTTAATTCTGCTATGTTAGCGAAACAAGCATGGAGGATCATTCATCATTCGACTTCCTTGATTGCACGGATTTATGCTGCCAGGTACTTCCCTTCGGGTTCTTTTTGGACGGCTGGGATGCATGCCTCTCCGTCTTACTCTTGGAGAAGCATATTGTCTACTCGTGATTTAATTGCTGAGGGTTTCTATTGGCAAGTGGGTAATGGTGAGAAGGTGAGAGCTTGGAGTGATCCTTGATACCTGGTCTTCCATCGTTTAAACCGGAGTTGCAAACTAACAGTGGGGATGCTTCACTTAAGGTTAGTGATCTTATTCTTCCTGAGAATTCTTGGGATGCTAGGAAAATACAGAGTTTGTTCTCAGTCAATACAGCAGAGGCAATCTTGTGTATTCCACTCAGCTCTCGAAGAGCTCAGGATCAGTGTGTTTGGAGGCTGGAAAGCAATGGAAAGTTCTTGGTAAAATCAGCCACAGATTGGCGTTCTTGCATTCTTCCTCAAATAGGCCTAGTACTGTGGCAGTCTCGACCAAGTTCTGGAAGCAGATTTGGAAGTGTGGTATCCCTACTTCGGCAAAAATGCACATTTGGACGATTTGTAATGATATTCTTCCATCCATGGAGCGCTTAGCCTCGAAACAGGTTCTTTTGGAGTCTCAGGATTGTGTTCTTTGTGTTGGAGAATTGGAGACAACTATACGCACGTGTCGGAACTGTTCTTTCTCTAGACGGGTACTTACTTCACATAGTGAGGTGCGTCAGGTTTGTTTTGATGCCCAAACAGAAGATGCTACAGTAGTTGAATGGCTTCATTATTGAGCTGGGAAGTTATCCAAGCCAGCCTTTGAGGAGCTTCTTGTTCTTCTCTGGAATACTTGGAAGGAAAGGAACAAACTGGTTTGGGAACAGAAAAGTACCCAGGCTGCTGATGTGGTGATTTGAACGAGCTCTAGTCTAGCTGAGTACCGTCTGTTCAATGTGAGGATTAAGAGAATGGGAACTGGAGATAATGCAGTTCGATGGATCTGCCCTCCCTTGGGGGTGTTGAAGATCAATATCGATGGCTCGTTTCATGCTGGCACGAAGTGTGGAGGTTTGGGCTTCGTTGTCAGAGATGATCAGGGTCTGATGATTGCCAGTGGGGTGCGGCCTCTTACTAATCTGCTCTCAGCTGAACATGCAGAATCATTAGCATGCTTGGATGCGGTCAAGTTTGTCTTGGAACAAAATTTGAACCTTGTTATCATTGAGACAGATTCTCAAGTGGTTCAACGACAAGTTTCAATGTCAAGTGTTGCATGTTTCTTAGTTTTGGGGCGAGTCTATGAGGATATTTTTGACTTGTTTTCCACTTCTCCAAATATGAAGATCACTTGCACCAAGAGAGAGGCCAACCTGGTGGCGCATAGGCTGGCAGCTCATGCTACAACGCTCTAGCAAGCAAACCTTTTCTTTTCCCCTCCTAATTTTCTGATGGCTGCACTTGCAGCTGATTCCATTATAGTGTAATTTTAAGGGATTAATAATGCATCACACTAAATAAAAAATAATGCATCACACTTGAAAGGATATATAGCAATTGAACTAAATGTTGAATCCATGTGTGTGGCCTGAAATCTTAAGGGATTAATAATGCATCACACTAAGGCTTAGTTTGGCATTGCTTCCCAGGGTGTTTTTGGGGCTGCTTCTATTTTTGGGTCAAGAGCATGGTGTTTGGTAAAATCTTTGAAAGCTGCTTTTGGTTGAAATGGCTTCTCTGTAAAGCTGAAATTGGGAAGCCACAATTTGTAGCTTTTAAGAATTGCTTTGGGAAAACACGGAGCTCCAACAGTAAACAGTTTAATGAAATCATTCTAACTGCCAACTATCTCACTCAGTTCCAGACCATCAAGAATTCACTTGATCATCTCGTTATTGCTGGTAAATCTCACCATTTCATATTCCTATTTGAGCTTCATTTGAATTGTCACGAACCATGGAGCTTCTGATCTTCGTGATTGTTAGTAACCTCTCTCACTTTTAGGTTCGAAATTGAGATTTGAGTAATTATGAGCCCTCATTTCGGGCAATTTGACTGTAGAAGCAAAACTGCATATTCTCTGAGCATGATTAAAGTTTGCTTTACTGTATTTCGAAAAGAATTGGTAGTTACTACTGCAAGTATGCACAATTTTTGTGCTTGGAGTTTCGGAACATATAAAAATGTTTAGAGTGTACTATCATGCATGTGATGCTTAATTTAGCTGAAGAACAAATGCGGTGATCGTTCTTTGTTTAGTGACAAGCTAGATCAAGTTATTTCTGGTCATACATTGTCAACAATGCTTGTTTACATATGCATGAAACAGATAGCTACTAATACTGTAGCCGTGCTGTTAGTGTGGTGTTGAATTCAACTAACAGAAACGAATAGCTAAGTGTGTTTGTGCTAATCTTATGTCCTTGAAGCTACGGAATTGCCTTGTGTGTGTATTATCTGTGTGTGATTGGATGATGTTCATGTTCCTATCTGGACCAGATGGAAAAGGACTTGTCCAATGTTTGAATTTGCTAGTTAGTGCATATGAGAAACAATCGATCTCTGTTATATCTATTTAATTGAGTATTTTTGCTCAAAATGTACTGCAGTCAGCTTGAGCTAGAACTAATGCTCTGTTTTATGGCTATTATCTCCTGTAGATCTGATATACTTGTATTTCATTTGTGGCTGGAAATTGTCTCCGTTTTTCCAGTTTAAATGTGTTGTTGCTAGTCTACTAGTTCAATAACTTTTGTTTCTTTTTTAATTTTGTAGGATCTTGATGAGTTCAAGACCATTCTCAAACCACGGCTAAAACTAATTGTCCAAAATGATGAACGGGAATGGTTTATTGTTTTTGTATCCAAGGCACATCCAAACAATGATCAAGCCACCAAATTGGCAAATAAAGTTTATGCCAAACTTGAAGTTGATTTTAGCTCCAAGAAGAGAGAGAGGTGAGCTAACTGTTTGTATAATCAGTGGATTTAGTAATATTGAGAAATTTGCACGTACTAATAATCACTGTGTATGATACCTTGCTAAAATTTTCTGCACGTGAAGCATATCTAAGTCCTCAAACCACCCAACCCCCCCCCCCCCCCCCCCCAGTTTGATGGTTTTCAAGAGCAATTGTTCTCAAGTGCTCTCCAATTTAGTTATATTGAGAAATTTGCACATATGAATGATCACTGTGTATGATAGCTTGCTAAAATTTAACTGCACCTTATATATAAGAAAAAAACATGTGGCTTCCTCAAGTGCTGCAAATTCGACCTATATAGTGTTGAATAAACCTTTTGGGAAGACTTGGAATCCAAGATAATGGAGTGCATCAGAAATACATTGGATAAACCACATGAGTTTTCTATCTAAAATCTAAATCAATTGTACCAAAAAACTACCCAAAGAACTTGATATGCTCAACCAGATATTGATTTTGATGAAAGTGGAAATTACTCAAGTGAAGAGACTAGTGAAGAAATGGAGGATAATGAACATGATGGAGATGGTCCAGGAAGACAAGAAATAGAGGTGTTAATTGCACAAAGTCTAATGAATGCATCTACTTAGCATTTAGTTGCAAATTTCAAGTGACTTTAATATATTTTGTGTAATGGTGTCCGTTGAACTATGGTTGGGAAATTAATCCAAATATACTAGACTTATTTTTGTGTAATAGTAAAACATAATATGCATATTGAAGGGTTTAAAGTAAATCTTTTATTCGGTCCAAGCAATGGTACAAGAATGATACATGAGAAATTTTTTTAATTGGTATGGTTAAATAATCAAAAAAATAAAATTATGTCTTTTAGTAGCATATCTTAGCATGTATGACCATTTTGATAATTATATTCAGTCAAAACATTTTTGTCTTGCAACTTACCAAACACCTAGAAATTGTTTTTCGTTCTCACAGCACTTTTAAAAATAGTTTACCAAACACCTCAGCTACTTCCTCTCACAGCAAGTTCGGAAGTGCTTCCCCTCACAGCACAGCAATCCCAAACTAAGCCTAAATAAAAAATATGGTGTGATTGGTATTCGACGTAATATTGCTATACTGGACATAGATATGTCAAAAGGTAATCCGATCAGTTAGATATGAAGGCCATCGACAGCTTCCACCAGTTATACATGTTTTCTTGGTTTTATTAGCCGATGAAGAGATATGACGAATGCTAGATAGAGAAGGGAGAAAGAGGAAAATATAGCCATACAGGTGAGGCCTGCTGAAAAATTGATGACAACGGAGGTGCATATTTGGAAAGTAGTCAGAACGTGGTGGCTGGATTCATTATAGTTTTCATTTTTTAATGATTTTTCTGTTCTCATTTTGTTAATTATAATAACGGACAAACTAGATAGTTTAAGATATCACGTAGAGTGAAAAAATTATAGGGTGGCAATAGCCGCACCCAGCCCTAAGATACTGACTACCCCTCCCGCACCTTCCTCATTAAACAATCAGACATACAGAGTTGGTCCGTCGTGCTTCCAATTGGCTTGTGATCCGAAAAGATGCACATCGGTGTGGAACGCACGCAATCGCATCCAACGCGTCATCACCGTCCGACAAACGCAACACAAAAAAACGTAAAAATGTCAGACGGACAATGTGAAAAGAACGAACCCGTATGTCATTTCGTCCATATTCTTTTCTCTCCTAACACCCCAACAACCCCCTCCTCTCAGTCTTCGCTTTGCTTTGCTTTAAAACCCTCCGCAATTCAGTCTCTCTTCGCTTGCAGACAAACGCAGATATGGTCGGAAAGAAGAAGGAAACGATGACTTCCTTGGAGCACTTGATACAGAATGCAGGAGGTTGCGCTGTCGTGGACGGAGGGTTTGCCACACAGCTCGAGAAACACGGCACTGCTATCAACGACACTCTCTGGAGCGCCGTTTGTCTCATCAAGGACCCCGACCTCATCGAAAGGGTACGTATCATATATACCTCCCTCCGTCTCTCTCACTTTTGCCACGATGGATCTTTGAGAATTTTTTGAAGTGGCTTATGAATGTCCTTTTGCTCGTCAGGTCCACTTGGAATACTTGGAAGCCGGCGCTGATGTTCTGGTCACTTCATCTTACCAGGTTACATTCTTGATTCTTCTCCTAATAAAAAAGTGCAGTAATTCGTAAACTCTACAGTGGTCTACAGTATTGAAACTCTAAATTTGTTAGCCTTTGCAGTGTGGCCTACCGAATCTAATGATTCTTGGGTCCAAAGTCACAATACTCAGAGCACTATACAACATCGTCTAGGATTTTGATCTATATTGGTTGCACACTGTAAGGTCATATCTGATTTGTGCCTGGACCGTGATGTCTTTTATTACATACTATAGAGATTCACTTGGAATGTGATTAGAATGTTTTCCATCAATCAAAATACAATCAAATCTTTGGGCCAGTATCAACTACATTGCGTTTCAGTACTGTCTCATCTGCGAACAGAAATGTGGGATGCATGGTTTCAGTATTTACATGGACCAACTTATTTTGACAGGCAACAATTCCGGGATTTTTGTCCAAGGGACTGTCCATCGAAGAAGGGGAGTCATTGCTGAAGAAGAGTGTGACGTTAGCTGTCGAAGCCCGTAATAGTTTCTGGGAGGCAGTGAAAGTAAGTCCCCGGCATCATCGCTATAACAGGGCTTTGGTTGCCGCCTCTATCGGAAGCTATGGGGCTTATCTTGCTGATGGTTCTGAATACAGGTAGATCCATTAGATCCTGAATAACTCTGGCCAGATGAACATTTATAATGCAAGATGTTCAGATATAACAATGTTGAAAGTGTCGATCTTTACAGTGGGGATTATGGACCAAATGTGGATTTGGATAAGCTGAAGGATTTCCACCGCCGCAGACTGCAAGTTCTTGTGGAAGCAGGTCCGGATTTACTTGCATTTGAGACCATTCCTAATAAGCTTGAAGCTCAGGTTTGTGGTTTTACCAATCTAATGTTCCTGAAAGATATAATTATTTAGATCTCCACTTGATCTAAGATTTCGGACACATTTGCAGGCCTGCGTTGAGCTGATCGAAGAAGAAAATATTCATATGCCATCTTGGATATGTTTCAGCTCTGTAGATGGTGAGAATGCGCCATCTGGAGAGAACTTCAAGGAATGCCTTGACATAATAAATAGCAGTAACAAAGTAAACGCAGTGGGGATAAATTGTGCACCTCCTCAGTTGATTGAAAGTCTCATCTGCAAATTGAAGCAGGTAATTTCTTGGTTTACCTAATAACTTGACTAACGACCAAGTGATCTTGTGATTTAGTTCTCTAACACACATGTTTCTACAGTTAACCAGTAAGGCAATTGTTGTGTACCCTAATAGCGGTGAGATATGGGATGGCAAAGCAAAGAGATGGCTGGTGAGTCAGTTGTTTTAGAACCTCTATCTCATCCTCTAAAGATTATAGTTCAACACAATACATAGGCATTATGAGTTTCTGTGTTCGAGCATTAAACAATTCTGGTTTATGTTGAATGAACAGCCTTCCAAGTGCTTCGATGATGACAAGTTCCAATGCTTCGCAACAAGATGGCGCGATTCAGGAGCTAGGCTCATTGGAGGCTGTTGCCGGACAACACCATCAACGATTCAAGCAATTTCTAAGGTTCTAAAGGGAAAATCCCAATGATTCTATTACCAAAGATTGAGCAACATTGACTGTTAAATTTACCGTCTAGGAATTCTAGCTTAATAAAAATATGGATAGATTTGATTTGGTTACCAAAGATTGAGCAGTAAGGGCACAGTTATATTTATTGTCTAGGAATTCTAGGTTAACGATTGACTTGGTTATAGAAACTTTGTTTGTTTTGGCATTAGACGCGTTAGGCTTTAATGTATTGGCAAATGAAAATTGTTTCAAGTTATTTTTCAAGGGAATGCAACGTTTTCTTCTTGTTCCTTTTCTATTGGGTGTGTGTTATGTATGGCTAATCACTATCGAGTCTATGATGAAGACCCTCTGAATGCCCGGCAGGAATTTTGCAGCAGAACCCCATCGACATATTAATTACCGAGCAAAATCCCATCAACAGATTCCATCTGTTTCCACCAAAAAGGCATATACAAAACTATTCCATAATTGATTCCGATCAAATCCAGCAGTGACTAGGTAAAAATACCAAGATAACCTCAGAAAAACATATCTTGGAATCACAAGACCCTAGTCCTACTCCTCCATTATCGACTACGAAATCCACTCCATAAGAGTTGTGATTGATCGCAGCAAGCATATATTTTCGATTCGGTCAAAATGAAATTGCGGAGCCACAATTTTAACAAAAGATTAAACGTCACCCGAATTCTGTTGCTTAATCCTGCAGCGAAGTTTTAGTTCGGTAGGTATCAGAATCAGAGAATGTAAGAGATGATATTAGTCTGCTACTGTTGTTTGAAGGGGCAGCGAACTCTCATCTTCCTTGGTATCAGCAGCATTCTTCTCGGCAACAATCTTTGACATTTTAAACATCTTGTTGATGGTCTTCTTGAAGCAAGACGCGTGTTCATCCATAGATGCATTGATAAATTCATCAATGTGATCCTTCACATCTTCCAGAAAATTGGCTTGTTCATTCTTCTTCTTTCGACATGATGTGGGAGTCACAGCAGCGGGTGAAGTAGGGGTTGTTGCAGCAGGCTGTTTCTCAAGTTGACTTTTCTGCGATTCCATCTTCACCGACACCAGAGAATCACAAGCAGGGCAAGTAAAATTTGTGAAGAAATTAATCGGGTTTTTCCGTTTATATTTATATTATATCTCATACAGAAGAACCCGCCACAAAATTCATCTTTTTAAAAATCAAAACCCAGCAAAGTTACTACAGTACTACATACATACAGTTTAAGGACCCGTGGCCTCTGGTAACACCTTTCCTTTTAGTCCTTATCCTGTATTCTAACTACAAGTCCGAGTATCAAATAACAAAGAAATTGTTAACTACAATTATATTAAACAATGCGGGAATAAATAAGTTTCATAAATTATGCAACAGGCAACTCAAAATTTCATCATTACAGGTAATCTACCAAACGCTTAATATTGATGTAGTCCGTCTGTGTGGACTCTACGAGTCCATTTTTACTCTACCCAGACAAGCAACCCCAATGGCAGAGCATTCTGTCATGCGAAAATTAACGCCGTGGTCCAGGCCTGTCATAAGGTCCCCAACCATTTCTACAGACATTGCCATACGAACCACCAGAATATCTCATTTCAGGACCTCCACTCATCATTCCATAACCCCCGCCACCTACACAAAAGATGAGAGTTAAAACAACTTGCCTTCCAGAGGTTTGTTCAGTACGCTAGAAATCCCAGAGTATGAGGCACCGTATAGAGAGAAAAAGAAAGATGGAGCGAAGAAAATGGAGAGAGAGAGAGAGTTCACCTAGCCCCCGAGCCCTCCTGCCTGCATTCATCTGCTCTGCTCGTAGCTGCTCTATTTCACGAGCCATGGAAATCAGGTTCTTTTCCATTGCTTGCTTTTGTTCAACTTGTTCTTCATTGGCTTTCCTCTCATATTCATAAGCTCTCCTAGAAAGGTGTTGATCAATTCAAATACAAATGCAAAATAAAGCATTTCCTAACTTATCCAAAAATTCATCAAGTATCAAGCTCCCCTCCTAAAGTACAAAATATTACTTCGGCAGGAAAACTAATTAAAAGTCCACTATCTAACCTTGTCTCAACAAGCTCTTTTCTCATGCCATCAATATCTGTCCTCATGGCAACTAGTTGCTGATTCTCAGCTTGTAATCGAGTGACGTCTTGAGTGAGACCTTGGACTTGGGTAGACAACTCCTGCCGTAAAGCATTTAGTTTCTGAATTTCAGCTCTCAATTGCAAAACCTCTGCCCTTACAGGCTCAACAGCACGGAGATCAGCTTCAAGTTTTAATCCTCTCTCAATCAACTCCCTAGTCTCTGCCTCTTTCTCGGCTCGGAGTTTGGGTATGACCTGCCCTAATCTATGAATCTCATCTTTTGCATCTGTTAATTCCCTTTGAAGAAGGGTATTATCGTCAATTACAAGCCGATTCTCAGCGATTATTCGTTGCATTTCTCTGTGCTGCATTGCAAGTTCTTCTTCCAGAGCTGCAGGGTGAATAGAAAACGGTTGTGGTCCATGGTGCATAACAGGCCGAGGATCATCACGATAACCTCGAAAGCCATCAGCATGGCGAGGCATACGATTTCTCCCTGCCATAACAGTGATCCTGCAGTAATGATGGCATCATCACTGGCATTTCGAAATGACCAAGCATAACATATGGTATTATGGAAGATGAACTATCACCCCTGGTCCAACAGACCGATAAACCAGGCTGTCAATACACAAAGACTAATGGAAACAAAATAAACACCCTTCCATGTCTGTTGTTTCCATGCCCACTGGGTCGTCTCTCTAATGCTCTTTGTTATGCATGAAACACTACAATAGCTTCCATTTCCATCAGATCATGAATCAATATCCTTTAAGAGGATTTGATCAGGACATAAAGTTGTGAAACCCTTCTTTTTCTTTCAACGTGAAATATAGACCTCGCATGGCTTCCGTTACTATTGGATAATGAACCAACATCCTAAACTTTCCCTATTAAAAGGACTCAGCTAAATGATCAGAAGTTATGAATCCCCCTTTTTTTTTTCTCTTTCAAAGAGAAATATAGACCTCAGATGGCTTCCATTTCCATCAGATAATGAATCAATATCCTAATTTTACTCACTAAAAGACGTTATGAAGCTGTATCTTCTTCTTCAAATAAGAAACAAACGGTCATAGACCATTAATATCAATCTCAAGTTGTCCCCACAAAGAACTCAAACCTAAACACTAATCCAAAACATCAAAGAAGTGAATTTTTGCTTGATCCTATTTCTGTGAATGTAGACTACCAGCTTAATCATCTAAACTGATCTTGCAAGTTTCAACTTACATCTACAAACTAGTCACTCGTCAATGTAAACATCTACTGTAAGTGAGATAAGTTTACCAGTCAAACATCAACCAATTCTATACATGCTTAGAACCAAGGTCAAATCCTACTCCACAAAAGGATCACATATCCTCGAATGCGAATAGAAGCACTGCAATTTGAGGAAAACCACCCTCTTTGCCTTGGTCATCATCGGACCATCATACCACTAGTAAACTAATTCAACACTTTAAACGCGGACCAAATTTTATATGGGCAAAGCTATATATCGAAGTATCGATGGTCCAGCTACAGTGACCATGAACAGCATTACAGCTCTCTCAACCCATTAGTCCTCTTTCACCCAACACACCTTTGATTACAAGTCTTCATCTCCTTGCATTATATCATTGGTTGCAGTGTCTAAGATCAACATCAACAGTAAACTACATTCCAATCTCTTTAAAGTAAAAAAATTTGATCTTTATAGACAAAGTATTGAAATAATTGATGCCCTTTAGCTCTATACAGCTCTGGAATTGCTTTCTTATGTTGCTTAATTACCGCCACAGGAAATTCCTTAAGTAAAAACAAACTATCAAAAATAACCTAAAGGAAAACAATAGAATTCTCGGGCTCAAAGTTCAACACAGAAAAATTCAGCTCTATCCAGAAGTTCATGCAAAAGAAGAAATTGCAGAGATAGCATATATCCATAGGTGTAGAGCAAAATTAAACAAAGGAAAGTAATTTGAAGAGAATTAGGAAGCTGTTCAAGTAAAAACTTACAGAGAAGGAGTGACTGCCTGAAAAAGCTTCGATCTTCAACGGGAACGATGCTTTGGCTGAGAGCAGGTCAGCAGAATGACCAAACCTACACAGCGTACCAGGATCAGACTACTGTATGACTTTGAAATTCGATTCCAGCGCATGGGCCTTCTGGCATAAAAGTCAATGGTCATGAATCAGCAAACGGGCCGTTCGGATGTCTTTCAGCCCTTGCTTCAAAGCTCAAAGAGTGTGTATTGATTTTTAATTTTTTTTATCACATCAACAACTCAGGGTTATAGTAATTAGTCTTCCGTAAAGGGTGAACTCATAATCTCTCAATTACGAATGTATAGCGCTAGACAAAATGGTATTAGGCATTTAGGCGAGTAATGTCTTTTCACCATTTTTTCTAAATTTTAAAACAATATCGTTTTTGCCCAGTACCATTTGATCTAGTAGCATAGTCTCCACTTCGTAAATGGGAGGTTGTGAGTTCAACTTACGAAATACACGTCGTAGTATTTGAGTTGTTTATCTAATAAAAAAAAAACAATATCGTTTGGACAGCGCGACGAAAAGAGTCATATTTAAGTAGTTTCATTTATGTTTCAAATTTATAATCACATATCTTGCCATCTTGAATATTTAAGTAGTTTCATTCATGTTTCAAATTTATAATCACATATCTTGCCATCTTGAAACTGAAAGGAAAAAAAAAAAAGATTAATGCATGATCTAAGACTTCTTACGGACTATTTATTGAGAGATCACCGATTAATCAAGCTCGTGCTTCTTATAACAAACCACCAAGTCTTGAAGTTTTAAGAAATTTTCCGAGTGACTTGGGCTTTGTTTTACTCTTCTAAAAGTACCCCCCCCCCTCATCTTTCAATTAAACTGAATCATAATTCGACCAAAACACAACTTGGATGAGACAAACCGTGAAACCAAGTGGCCAGACTTCGGTAATACATCGACACTCCGACGAAATCGCAACTTGGCCAACACCGGTGATACCTTCACACTCAAAATCCATGTAGTTTATCAAATAAATTTGAACACCTTTTCAAATTGGGAAAAAATCATAAACAGTTCCTCAACTATCGGCCACTAGTAATTTTCGTACCTCAGTTTTTAAAATTATCAGATTGGTACTTGGACTTTTAACCCCGACCAGTAAAATCGTTAACCCCGTTAACTTTTGAAGGGTAGAATCGTCATTTCACTTTTCATCATCTCCAAAGCTCTCTCTCTCATCTCTCTGCAATCCCAGATTTTTCATCTTCTTCTTCTTCAATAACACCACTCCTATCTCTCTTCAATGATTCACACAATCAGCTAATCATTTTCAGAAATTAAAACAAACAAAAATAAATCATCAACAAATCCCTTAGTATTTCCAAGAGAGTGAAAATTAAATAACCTTGGTTTTCTTGGATTTCTCATCTTCCATTGTTTCACTATCACTTCATACATCAATTTTGGCCTTCTGGGTTTTCCCCCCTCCTTCCCTAGTATCTGGGTTCTCACTTTGATAGCCCAAAAAGTTGAGTTCTTTGTGTTTTCCCACTAATCCTAAACCCATGAAATAAGCTTCAAGCTATAAGAAGCAAAAGCTTAGAAGACCATGAAACTCTCCTTATTAGAGTCATTTCCAATGTCTTCCATCTCTCATGAATCATGTCCACCACTCCTTTAGTAACACCATACCTCCAATCATAGTCCATGTGCTTTTTCTTGCTTCTCTTTCTACTTAGGTTTTTCCCATGAAAACTCACCATTATTCTTTCCAAATACGTTCTCCACCCTTACCGGTGGTTCTACCAACAACACACCTCACGAGTTCCATCCTTAACATGAATTCATGAAATATATATATGCTCCACAGTAATCCTCTTACAAAACAAGACCACAAGATTCAAGCATAACTTCATCCAAAATCCGTACTTCTTTGTGTTTAAATAGGAAAACCAACCATCATTTGAAAGGAACATGCAAAGAGGAAGCTCGCGATTGAAGGTGTCGATCTTGCTCATCTCCTCCTCCAATCGCTTGACGAAATCGTCAAACTTTGAAAGCTTCTCGGTCACATTTCCAATCAAAGAAACCTCCTTGAGGAAATCATTGATCGTTTTTTGAACCAAAGTGGGTCTAAAATCCAAGCTCAGTTCAAGAAGAACCAAACCCATCTTCACAAATTTATAGAGAGATTTAGATCCCTTTCGGAATTGGGCTCTGATATCTCTTCCTCTCTATACGTTTTTGCTCGCTTTGGGTTTGAGTGTGTGATTCATGGTGTCGCTTATTAATCGAGGTAATTAAGGTATGAAGAAGATGAAAATTTAGAATTGCATAGAGATAGGAGAGAGTTTTGGAGAAGATGAACAGTGAAATGACGATTCTACCCTTAAAAATTAACGAAGTTAATGATTTTACTGTTCCCAGATACTAATATTGGGTCGGAGTTAAAAGTCCAGGATTTTTAAAAACTAAGATACGAAAGTTACTAGTGGCCGATAGTTGAGGAACTCTTTGTGATTTTTTTCCTTTCAAATTCTATCCCATCTTGTATGGTTGTATATAGAAGACAAAAATACACAAGTGAGCAAGCTTCTAAAATAATTTTGGAGAGAGACATAAAGGAATGGCCAAAAAGGGGCTATTGGGTGGGAGGCCCTACGAGGATGGCTACACTGCAAATCGTTTTCAACGTGGCCAAGGAATATGGTCGATATTTCTTCATGAGAATTCCGTCGTCCTTTGTGGTAATCTTCTGCTCGGGTTTCATTCACATACATTACCATCCACGATGAGATCTCCACATCAGCTTTATCCAGATGCTTCTTCTAGCAGATGTTAAAGTTAAAATCCTGCCAACATTAGTCAATCAAAGACTTATATTTTCATTATCCATCGTTTTGTCAAGCTCATACCTACAAATATGGCTTGATCATCAGTTCATTTTCCAAGTTGATTACTCCATGCGCCTCTCTCTACATATACTAATCCAAGAGTGACTTTTGTCCAAATTTTGAGAAATATTCAAGTAAAGTCGATTCCTATTTGAAAAAATTGTCAATCTCGAATGCTGGTGACTATTAGTTCAATTATCCGCTCAACAAAAGGATGATCTCTTTAATGTGAAGAAAAACAAATTCAAAATAAAAAATCTTGTTATTATATTAGTTTTGAGTAGCTTTTGTTTTTCGATTAAGCCTTATAACCTTCCGAGCAGATTGATAATAATGAACTCTAAAATTTAAATGATTATATGGTTTCAAAATGATAGTGAGCATGTCTTTGGGAAATTCAATGTTTTGCTAATCAATTTCTAAGATTATTGTGCGTGTAGTTCATATATATGCGCACTTTATTCTCAATGCGGTAAATGGTAATTGAATGATGCATGCTAAGGCAAGAGTAGATTTATGGCCATAATGAAAATTTGAGATTTATTTTCTATTTATTCCTAAGTGTATGTGTACTAATTTTGCCTTTTCTTAGTACGTGATGCTTTATTGATTGATCTCATTATTTTCATCTTGATTGATTGTTTAAATTTGACACTACGATGGACCCCAAAAACGTTGATTTCTAAGGATATATAACTTTGAATTCCAACAACCAATCCAACGAAGAATAATGATATCACACAATACATTGCCCAGAAAAAGGCAAAATTAGTGCACATATGATACCCTCTGATAAATGGACCGCGAGCCATGTACTTGATCAAATGAATGCAATCTTCTAATGGCAGGATAAAATTGAGTGTCGTTAGATTTATTTCCGTACGGCAACATAGTGGAAAAACTGTGCTATTGATAAAGTTATCTTTTCGGTATGTCACTGCTATGTCAAAGTAAATGGAGTAGTCATTCGTGCACTCTCTGCTAATAATTAAGTGCTTGTTAGAGTACTTAGATTTTGTGGAGAATCATGGTATTTTTTCAAGACATTCTCTTAATGCTTATTGTAGTTCAGGCTTTACGTCCCTCCTCTGTGTTCTGCAATTTCATTAATCAAAGCTAGAATGCAACCGCTCCAACTATATTTCCAAAAAAAATATATATATATATATATATATATATTGATACCCTCTAACAATTAGGCTCAATCATATAATTCTACAATCCACCACAATCTATTCCCTGAGAAATTATTTTGTCATCCCGGACTACCACGTGGCACTGCCATGTAGTGGTCCAAACCAATAATATAACTCGAATTTGTTGGGGACCATGCAGAGGATGAAAAAATAAAAATAAAATTTAAATATCAGACCAATAAGAAATAACTAAAAGTCATATTGGCTAATAATATCAACCCGGACCACTACGTGTACTATGATCTGAGGCCATGTTATAATTTCCCTCTATTCCTTACGTACATCTCTATGAAAATATAAAGGAAGAGGTTCCTTATGGAAGCATTAACCAATATCCATTTGGAAAGTAAATAATCCTAATTAAAAGGAAAACTTACTTAACTATAAGGCATAATATAAACTTATTCTTGCTAGGAAAAGAAAACGTAAACTTAAATAGTAAAGTAAATAAATACCTTAAGAAACCAGAAAAATTATCAAATTTTTTCAATTTTGCATCACTGGCGAACATGTGTTGGAAAACATGCATCCAAATTAATGTAAGCTTCACATTAAAGATCTCACTTTAAATTATTTTAATACCAAGTTCTTATCTCCAGATCCTTCAGTCAAATTCTCGTCCTATTGTTTGAGTAATTGAATAGTTCATCAAGACATGTATAATAAAAAGAAGGATTAATTTCAGTTCCCCTAACCCACCGCCCCCCCCCCCCCCCCCCGAGGTTTGGGGGTGTTATCATGTTACCCCATCTATTCTCAATTTTGAATTTTTACCCCTAAACTTTCCAATTTCAATCAGATGTGTCCAATTTCTACTATTCCGTCCAAATTAGACGTTAACTTTGACTTTTGAGGACTAAAATTGTCATTTCACGACAAAAAAAAATTAAAAAAGGAATTTTGTTTTTCTGTTTTTTTTTTTGTCTTCAATCTATACACCACAAGTTATAATAGGTTTATAAGAACAAAAAAATATTTTAGGTGGTTGAAAGCCGCTCGCTGATCTACGATATTTGTGATATATTTCCGATAAAGTGAAGAATTTTAGGAGATATCCCCAATAAAGTGAAGAAATATCTGTGTAAAATCATTTTTTATAGATAAAGTGTAAAATCGTGAAGAAATATCTGTGTAAAATCATTTTTTACAGATATTTATAGATAAAGTGGTTTTACACATATATTTCTTCCCGATTTTACATTTTATCTGTAAAAAATGATTTTACACAAACATTTCTTCACTTTATTAGGGATATCTCCTGAAATTCTTATATTTATCGGAAATATATAATAAATATCGTAGACTAGCGAGCGGCTTTCAACCACCTAGAGTATCTTTTTGTTTTTATAAACCTAATATAACTTGTAGTGTATAGGTTGAAGACAAAATTTATATATAAAAAAAATGAAAAAATAGAATTTTTTTAAAGTTTTTTTTGGGTCTTGAAATGACCATTTTAGCCCTCAAAAGTCAAAGTTAACGTCCAATTTCGACGAAATAGGAGAAATTGTAGATAAAGTGTAAAATCATTTTTTACAGATATTTCTTCACTTTATTGGGGATATCTCCTAAAATTCTTCACTTTATCGGAGATATATCACAAATATCGTCGATCAGCGAGCGGCCTTCAACCACCTAGAGTATCTTTTTGTTCTTATAAACCTATTATAACTTCTGGTGTATAGGTTGAAGACAACATAAAAAAAAAAATACAAAAACGAAAAAAACAGAAAAAATAAATTTAAAAAAAAAGCAGAAAAAAATAATTAAAAAATTCTTTTTTTTGTCTTGAAATGACCATTTTAGCCCTCAAAAATCAGAGTTAACGTCCACTTTGGACGGAATAGTAGAAATTGGACACGACTGATTGAAATTGGAAAGTTTGGTGGGTAAAAATTCAAAATTGAGAATAGAGAAGGTGACATGATGACACCCCCAAACCTCAGGGGGGGGTAAACTGAAATTAATCCTAAAAAGAAATCCAGCATAAATACAGATACTTATATATGAACTCTTTCAATTTTTTGACACATATAGCACATAAATAGCATATACATACATACATACATACATACATACATATACACATATCCTATCTAGAGTGAGACCTCATTCTGAAATTAACCTGTGAGGTGTGAGTTTAGGTCACTTTTCGGTTTCATATTCACATCTCGACCGTTCAATTTTTAGGTACCAATGAATAGATCATCTCTGTAAAATTTCAGCCAAATTGATGGTCGTTAATGCGTTGATAACTGACTTAAAGCTAATACGGTTGATGGTGGATAAATTCAGTTCGTCCATTGGTTTAAGTAAGTTAGATACCTTAAAAATCATCAATTTGACTGAAACATTGTATATATGATATATACATTGGTACCTAAAAACTAAACGGTCGAGATGTAGATATGAGACTGAAAAGTGACCCTAAACTCCAACCTCACACGTTAATTTCATAGTAAGGCCTCACTCTGGATAAGATATATATGTGTGTATATATATATATCATCCAGAGCGAGACATCGCTTTAAAATTTCAGAGTGAGGTTAGGGTTTTGGGTCACTTTTTGGTCGCATATCCACATCTCTACCGCTTAGTTTTTAGGTACTAATGTATAGATCATCTGCAAAATTTCAGTCAAATTAATGGTCGTTAAGGTATCTAACTTGCTTAAACTAGTGGACGAATTGAATCTGTCTAACCTGAACCGTACTAGCTTTAAAGACGTTATCAATCACTTAACAACCATCAATTTGGCTGAAATTTTGCAGAGATGATCTATACATTAGTACCTAAAAACTAAACGGTCAAGATGTGGATATGCGACCGAAAAGTGACCATAAACTCTATTTTGTTCTGAAATTTCAGAGCGATCGAGGCCTCGCTCTGGATATGATCTACACACACACACACACAGAGTCCGGCTACACTAAGGACGTCCTTAGTTTTTCTTAGGTACGGGTTTCAGGTTTTCACTCACATTCCGATCACATTTTCACATCTTAACCGTTCAGTTTTTAGGTCCAAATGTATAGATCACCTCTGTAAATTTTCAGCCAATTTGGTGATTGTTAAGGCATCCAAAACTGCAATTTACCATTATAAATACGAACGGTTCAGGTTCGACAGATTCGGTTCGTTCGTGTAAATTGCAGTTTTGGATGCCTTAACGATCACCAAATTGGCTGAAATTTTACAGGGGAGATCTATACATTAGACTCTAAAAACTGAACGGTTAAGATGTGAAAATGTTATCGGAAAGTGGGTGAAAACACTAAATGCGTACCTAAACTTTAGGTAAGGACATCTTTACCTGAGAAAAATCATATATATATATATACACACACACACACACACACACACACACACACACACATACAAGACCCTTCTAGTTAGGGATCCCTTTTTTTGGTCTTTTCTAGGGATATGACATTAGACAAACTTTTCGATCATATTTTCACATCTCAACCGTTCAGTTTTTAGGTTCTAATGTATGGATCACTTTTGCAAATTTTCAGCCAATTTGATGATCGTTAAGGCATCCAAAACTGCAATTTATCATTATAGATATGAACGGTTTCGGTTCGACAGATTCGGTCCGTTTGTGTAAATTGCAGTTTTGGATCCTTAACGATCATTGATTTGGTTGAAAATTTGCATAGTGATCTACACATTAAGACCTAAAAAATGAACGGTTGAGATGTCGAAATATAATCGAAAAGTTTGTCTAATGTCTATTGCTATAAAAGATAAAAAAAAAAAAGGGATCCTTAGGGGAAGGGATATATATATATACACTCCTTCTTGGCTAAGGACCTCCTTAGTTTTTCTTAGGTACGGATTTCCGGTTTTAACCCACTTTCCGATCACATTTTCACATCTTAACCGTTTAGTTTTTAGGTCCTAATGTATAGATCACCTCTGAAAATTTTCAGCCAATTTGGTGATCGTTAAGGTATCCAAAACTGTAATTTACCATTATAAATACGAACGGTTCCGGTTCGACAGATTCGGTCCGTTCGTGTAAATTGCAGTTTTGGATGTCTTAACGATCACCAAATTGGCTGAAATTTTACAGGGGAAATCTATACATTAGGCTCTAAAAACTGAACGGTTAAGATGTGAAAATATGATCGGAAAGTGGGTGAAAACACCAAATCCGCACCTAAGAAAAACTAAAGACATCCTTACCTGAGAAAAATCCTATATATATATATATATATATATATATATATATATATATATATATATATATAGACAGACACGCACATGAAGCAATAGTAGTGTTCAATTGCCCGTTCGTTGTGCTTATGTAGGTGAACTTTCTGGTGTGAGAGCTAGAGTCAGATCGAGCACTTGATGATCTTTATGTCAAGGTGGAAAGATATTATTGGCCGAGTTGTCATGACACATTCCGAAGACGATTTATGTGATAGGAACCAAAACTTTACGAGAGGACATGTGGATTACAGGGTCCATAGGGACCATTGACACAAAAGTCCGAACTTTAAACAGATAATGTATGCATTATGGAGCAACCAGGACAAGCCAACAAAAAAGGGTCTCTTTCAAATTTAGCGATGAAAAGCCGAGCAGAAAATAAGAAGAGAAACTGAGATCGACAACGATGATGATGATGATGATGATGGGAATGGTATGCAAGGACTTATCACCTCCTTGGAGGGGACCCAATAATATAAAGAAAACAAATGGGAAATCCCTAGACGGGGAAAGCAGCCAATGAGAGCTCGAGGCTTAGGATTAACTTTCGGAACTCGACCAATCGGAAATTAGATAAGGCGTAGCGTAGGACCCAGAAAGTACAATCCTCTCCCAAAAGTGCAATCCAAAAGCTTAATATACTGGGAAAAGCGCGGTTGTGGGTCACTCTCCTCCTTATATACGTACACAGAACACTCCAGTACAGAGCGAGCACAACCTAGCTACCTTTCTCTTTTCTGTATACTATCTTGGATTTGCTCTGAGGTTTGAATCTTGAATTTGCTACTCTCTTTTTGGTTCTGCTCGATGATTTCAAACAAGAAAGCAGCTGCCTCTGCTTCTGCGGCAACAGCGAACGTCGTTGGTGGAAAGACGGCGAGAGCGTGTGACAGCTGTATTAAGAAGAGAGCTAGATGGTACTGTGCTGCTGACGATGCTTTTCTCTGTCAAGCGTGCGACTCCTCCGTCCACTCGGCAAACCAGTTGGCACGCAGACACGAACGTGTCCGATTGAAAACGGCGTCGTCGACGATCAAGTCCTCGACCAACTCCGTGAGTTTTGATAAATCAGAAGTGCCATCCTGGCACCGAGGGTTCACGAAAAAGGCGCGGACGCCCCGGCACGGCAAGTCCGGTACTCATCGGAATCGGTTTCCTCTTGTTCCGGATGTCGGAGCGGACGACCTTTCGTATGAGGAGAATGAGGAGGAGCAGCTTCTGTATAGGGTTCCCATATACGATCCCTTTGTTGCGGAGCTCTGCACTTCTCCTAATTCCAACACCGTTTCCAACGATGTTAATGGAAAGGAATCCAAAGCTGTTTCGAAGCCGAATAACTGCGGTCTGGGAAATGGTAATTCATCTTCGTCGCATGGTTTTGATCTTCCCAGTGATATGGATCTTGCGGATTTTGCAGCTGATGTTGATAGCATATTGGGGAGAGGGCTAGATGACGATGAGTGTTTTGGCATGGAAGGGTTGGGGTTATTGGATTGTCATGAAAAGGAATCCACAACAACAGAGGAGGGTAGTACCGGAAGATTGAAGCTTGAAGACGAGGAAGATGCTTATATGGCGTGCCAAACTGGGACGGAGATCGATCTGATGAGGGAACCGTTTGTGTTGAACTTTGAAGACTACGACGACTCGCCTGCCTCCTGCGCTGAAGATGAGGAGGAGGATGACAAATTGGGAGTGAGAATGAGACATGGCGAGATGAAGAGTAGTAGTGAAGAGCATAAAAGTTGCAAGAAGAGGAAGATATTTTTGAGGCTGGACTACGATGCTGTGATTACCAAATGGGATAGCGAAAGTAAAGGATCTCCGTGGACATTCGGAGAAAGGCCCGATTTGGACTCCGATTGCTTGCCTGATTCCATGGTTAGTAATTCTTGAAGCAATTAATCCCTCTAGCTCTTACCTTGTACTAGCTAGTTACTTAATTACTTTAAAGGTTAATTTTGAAACTCATGCTACTTGTGAAAATGTCTTTCAGGGCACGTCAAGTGGAGCTGAATTAATTCATTACCCTTATGGAGATTTGAATGGAGTAATTGGGTGGCATCCGGCAATGACTGACGGAGGGAGAGAGGCGAGGGTGTCAAGGTACAGAGAAAAGAGGAGGACGAGGCTGTTCTCGAAGAAAATAAGATACGAAGTTCGGAAGCTGAATGCTGAGAAGAGGCCTAGAATGAAAGGAAGGTTTGTAAAGAGAGCTTCGTTTGCAGCTTCAGGATCTACATTTCCTACGGTTAGTAAAGGAGTCATGGACAGGTAAAGTAGTAAGGTTTACTTATACTAAACCAGCAAGAACACTTTTTTGTATACACATCGAATAAAAGTGAGATTGTATACGGATCAAATTAATAATATTAGACTCGTATCTATGTAATTTCTACATATGTTTTTTGGATGTAGAATTTGTACAGTGTGGTTAATTTAGTTCTTTGTATTACCAAAACTGATTCAAATTAATTCATCAATCAAGTTGAGCATCAAATCTGAGTCTTCATGTGAAACAGTTGCCTTATCAAATTGGGGTTTACTTGGGAAAAATGGCAATTTAATTATAAACATAGTTAGTAATTTTTTGTATTATACACGAATAAAACACATGCTTACGTTTTTTTTTTTTCAAATACTTCCGTACTTCATATTTTTAAAAGGGACTCATTAAACTTTCCATACTTTTGAAGTCAAAAGTATTATACATGTACTATACATGATTTTTACTTTTTTTTGTTTCATATTTTACACTTATTATTGAACAAAAATAAATATAAATTAATATTTTTAATTAAAAATAATAATTATTTAATTAATTAAAAAACATTACCGAATTTTTTCAACGAACAATTTGAGAAAATGTCTGAATAATATATACATGTACGTAGGTTTCACGTACTATACACATCCCCTTTTTTACTAACTATGATTACAAGTTTCATGAATCTTGCTATTGTGACAACAGCCGAGTTGCGAGCCATAGTGAACTACAATAATCAATTACACCGTTTTGGAATTTTGTAAAATGTCAAGCATTATTATGTCAAACTCCATTCTTAAGTGTTATTTTACCAAATTTGCATGTAAGATTTTGACCAATTTGATCCATTTCATCAAAATGAGTTATTCCATTTATCTATCAGTTCAGACAGAATTTTAATCTGAAAAAACATTAGCATTTGTCCATCATGTAAGGGAGAATTTGTCACTGACATTGTTCCTATGAGAAATTATTCGATGGGCATGTGAGTTTTCAGTCAATTCGGCATTATAGATTTACATGGCCCTATTTTCAAAAAAAAATCTATGAATGCAAAGTTTATTAATAGAACATAAGGATACAAATTGCCACTAGAGTGGATCTCAGGTGTGTTTGAAACCAAATCAAGCAATACTTATATTAATTATGTCAATACAACTAGTCTAGTCACTTTTATGAACATCCGCACATTCTTTTTGAGGCCTCTACAAGTAGAGATAAAATATTTGTACTCCAAAGCACCTAAAAGTGGTATAATAAAAAAAAAGCACTCATTAAAAGAAAATGTTGTAAGTTACATGTATCATCTTTCTCATCAACAAAAGAAAGGAAACGAAAAACACACTGTTTGGCTCCAGTTTTGCTGTAGCTGGTCAACAGTCTCTTTTCCTGTGTGGACGTGCTAGCATCTTTCGGGTGCGGTCGTGGGGGTGTCCCTTGACCTGACTTCTTTCATACGATTGAGGATGAGGATAGCACCAACCTCGTCGACGCTGTGCTAGCCGGCTCACCGATCGCTTGAAACCAATGCGCCAGTCCCACACCTGAACCCTGACCTTGTTCAGGTTCCTCCTGCTAACTGTTGTGACATACGCCACGTGTCAAAGGACACGAGCTTGGGTAAGACCCAGAATTGGTTTAAGAGGTCCATAACCAGGCTGAAAATCCAGCTCAACTCGATCACAGGGGCGACGGCTGGATGGGGGTTGGTCAACCCACATGAGTTGGGCCAAAGTTCTAGCGGAGGTGGAGGGGAGAGGAACATGCACTATGTGGAAACAGTCGAGGCTTCGTGGGTGCTAAACTGGGGCGAACGGACCTGGTTGGGAATGATGATGAGGAGGTCGGGTTGGAACTGTCTCTTGGCCTTGGCTTCGGGAAATTAAACGAAAAAGAGTAATCATCAAGTATAGTTATTCTGGGGTTTGGTTTTGACAAGTGGAAGGTAGAGTTAAGACAAGTAATTACAAGTGTGCTTCATGCAAATGCAAAGAGGCATATGTTTTTCGAATTGGTCACCTGCTTTTCTTTTGGTCTTTTCCGGTCTCTGTGTTCTTTCTGGCTTTCTTAGGAAGTTAAAGTTGGGTTCATGTAAAATTAGGTGGAGTATCTTTTGGGTGTAAATCATTAGCACAGATCATAAAGATTGTAAGAGATACATGATGGATATGATGATACATCATATGCAACTATACAACTTTTTGTAAAAAAATGTAACAAATCTTCACCGTGAGTATTAGGAAGAAAAACTTCTCTCTTTTGGGGTGTGTGTTTGGCTCCAGCTTTGCTGTAACTGGTCAATAGTCTCTTTTCTTATGTGGGCGTGCCAGCACCGTTCGGGTGCGGTCGTCAGGGTTGTCCCTTGACCTGACTTCTTTCGTGCGATTGAGGACGAGGAGAGCACCAATCTTGTCGCGGGATTCTTTCTGCCTCGTGGTGATGACTTTGCTGCAGTTTCTTCTTATCACACACAATCGATACTCAATGTTGTAGATTGAGCAGAGCAAAATCATCGGAAAGTATTAAGATCTTGCTAAAGCGTGACTTTAGCTTCGCTGGGTTGCTAGGGCATTACCCTTGCTTGGTTGGTTCTGTAACCGTTGTGGTCGCGGCACTATAGTCGGCTTCCGAGGAGACTAGGGTTGATGTACATTGACAGAGGGTTCAGTGGCACTAACAGTCGGCTCCTGCGGAGACTAGGACTGGAGTGTGGCCACCTATAAAAGAAGAAGGTTGTTTGCTCCGGAGATGCTTGGATAATTGTAGAGATTTGTTGAGAGATTAGGCGTCCTTCTTTTCTCGTGCTCGCCTCAGATATAGGTTATTCTGTGTATTCCCAGTCCTCAGAAAAGCGTAGAATATTCTATTCTGGACCAAGGGTATCTGACCTGTAGAAACATTATCCTGGGAATCCTAACAAATATCGCAGATTAATTGTTAATTAATCTGGATATTGTTAAAATAGGAGCAAAACTGACTCCTCATTGGATGCGGGCAGTTGGGATATATTTGTTTAGTCTTTATCCTAGCGAGCTTATCGCATTAGTGGCGCCATAATATAGTGATGATGCTATATTCCTATTTTTCTGCAAAAGTGATCCGATTCCATAACACGTTTAGCATCTTTCTTCCGCGCGCTAAGCTGTACTACACTCTCTGACCTCCACGTGGGTGGGGAATCTCATGATTACTCAACGTGTACACCCGATCGTGGGCTCTACTGGGCCTCCGCATGGACTCTGTGAGGATTCCGCCCGGATTCCCTCGTGGGTCAGCTACTTGCTTCCTATCTAGGTCGCTGCATCGGCCCAGACTGTCGGCCACTCTTAGGATCCAACAAAAAGTACTTTTGGGCTCAAATATTGCCCCCCAGGCCCGTGGCAACTTGTAACGGATCGAAGGGGGCTTGAAGCGACACGTCTCTTTGGTAGAAACGAGGCCATTAATGAAGGGCGGTGTAATGATGAAACCAGGCAACCTTTTGGCTGCGAAAACGTCTTTTAGCTACATTGTTTCCCACACAATATCTCTTATTTAAATTTGGACGCCTCCGCTTCCATCAAATCAACAACAGTGTCAGACCCCCTTGATCTCTTTTCTTCATGAGTACATTTTCGGAGAAACCCAGAAACGAACCTCTTTCCAGTCTCTCTCTTTTCTGAACTTTAACCTCCATCCCCGAAAAGACCTAGAAATGGCACCCAAGAAATCCTTCGTTATCGATCAGCCAGATGAAATCAATGAGAACGCCGCTTATACTTAGCGGACCAATATGGGCGTTCTATGCCTGCGTGAGATCAGAGTGGAAAGAAATCAACTGATGGGCTTTGGTAAAGTGCAAATCAAGCAAGCTTGGGGCCCGCGCCTCGCGACTGTTTGCCAGATTATGCCATGGCCTACTACGGGATTCCCATCCGCCGTCCTATAGCGGCTCTCCGGCAGGTGTCCGATGATTTTAGTAGTTGGGGGCCAAGGCGAAAAGTGGGTCACTGGCCTACCGTATTTACCGAGGAGATCATTTGGTATCTGGAGGTTCGGGCGAGAGATTTAGTTCGTTGGGATGCGGTGGGTATCTTCCAAGCCATCGATCTGTGCCTCTGTCTTCTTCTCATACCAACCCTGCACCGATAGCTACCGCTCTTTGTTTCTGGAACACCTCCAGCAATACCTTTGATTTCCGGTTTAGACAGATGGGCATAACTTTGCTAGACATTCTCACCATCACAGGACTGCCCTTTGACTTTGATCCTTATAAGCATGGCCAATACAGTAGATCCTACCTGATGAGCTTTGGCAGTAAGCAAACACATCACCACAGACATTACTGCCATCAGAAACGAGGGATCCAACCTCTCGACACAGGTTTCCATGCAGAAGACCGATTTGGACCAGGTCAGAGAGGTTCTCTATAAAACACTGGGAGATCCTAGCGCTATTCTAGGCTCTCTAGCACAATCCCCCGCATCTGGCAAGTACGTATAGCCAAATTATTGTGAAAAAGCTAGCGTTGGCTACGCCGATACCTCGGGGTTGGTCACAAATGTCGCGGCAGCCAGGCGAGTGGTAAGCGCTTACAGAGGCGGTGGAAAGAACAAGCTCGCATCGTTAGCAATGCAGGGGAAAGCGACTTTGAAGATCGGAGAAGGAACTTCCTCCGATCAGGCCATAACTGCTTAATACAACAGCAATGAGGTCGAATACGCATTCGAAGAGTTCCCAGAAACTCGAGCATGAGTTGACCAAGTTGGAAGTTCAGCGAGGGTTACTGCGGCCGCGAAAAGTCAAACAGTCGTAGGTTTGGATTTCCAGTCAACTCGCGCGGGCGACGAGGCACCGATATGGTCTACATCACAGGCGTCACCTCTCAAGTTGATGCAACCTTTGCCCCAGCTAGCTGCTACTGGCGAAACAGAAGCTTATGCTCCACCTCCTCCTGACCCGAGATACATAAGGAAGGATGAGGTAGAAGCAATGATCAAGGCCACGAACTAGAGACCCAACCTAGAGGATATAAAGGCATTACGTTCTCTACCTTCTCAGGAGAGGAGGCCGAAAATGCAGCGGCCCATCTGGTCAGGTTCCGAGTACAGTGTGGCCAGTACCAGATCGACAACAACCTGAAATGTAATATCTTCACTACTTCTCTATCGGGGTCTGCCTTCACCTGGTTCACTAAGTTGCAACCACGATCGGTCCCAAGTTGGCCAACTGTCACCCCCTGAATTTTGAATAAAAAATTCAAATCCGAAACATGAATTAAACCACTTAATCAAATAAACGTCCTGAATTTTTTTCATAAACAACCACACCTCACCCACGCAATAATACGAAAACCAAATCTTCAGATTACTTATTACATTACACTCTCACAAACTTAAATTGTAAAGCCCAATGAGCATAACAAACCTCACAAAAGCAAATGCGATAAATCAAATACTGCTACACTAAGCAGCTCGATCATCACCCTGGTTCTCCTGACCTGCAGGATTATCCGCTACACCGTTTGAATAGTGTAACGGGATTGCAACAACACAAAACCCAATAAGCTTTTGAAAGCCCGTATGTGTAAATTTAAAAATTGTACAATTTAAGTTAATAAATATAAACTCCAAAATATCCTAAAATATAAAGGAATGAATACTCTCAAGACTCTCTTCTAAAACTCATACTTATGAGTCACAAGTAACCTCAACGTTACCCCCATAAGACCACTCACATTTGGCAGACAAACTAGAGCTCTAACTGATTGCAACAACTAGTCCAGCGCGAGAGCGTGGTTCATGATTATAATGCTATTAGTAACCACCAGCCCGGTACAAGAGCGTGGTTCACTGATAGTATGTCATGGTCACACTCGTGACCTATTGATCTCCACAGATCAAAACAATTTATTGTTTCTCAAACAATAAAACTCAACTCCTTTCTCAACATATAAATCACGAAAAGTAAACATTTAAACAATAATAGCAACACAACATGCATATTGTTTTCTCAACACAATTCACCAACAAATATATATATCATCAAATAAATAATATATATACAGACATTCACACAGTAATGCCTATTATTATCAAATTAATATAATTTACTAAATTCGGTTCTTAAATGAACCATGTGCGATTTACTCACCTCTAGTCTAACTGCGTCTTCTATAAATCAAATCACAATAATCCAAATGCTCGTCGACTCAAACCGTCAAGTACCTAATCAAGTACAGTCTTTACTTAGCAAACGAAGCACGAAATAAACTTAAATGATGATCCAATGGTCGGATTCTAAAATAAAGACGATCCAACGGTCGGATCCTAAAAATAAAGACGATCCAACGGTCGGATCGAATTTAGATGATGATTCAACGGTCAGATCCTCACGGATCCCTCTTGGTAACATCCTATCAAAATTATACGAAAATCCGACGGAGGATCTTCATGAATCGCCTCTCGAATCACTGTTTTACAATTATACGAAGATCCAACGGTCAGATCTTCGCTCATGACCTCACAAAGTCATCGGGACAGTCATACGATCAACATATTAAAATTTGAAGTAAACCAGATGGTTTGATCTCCGTAGATCGAAACTGAAGATAAAATGTAAAAATCGTAAATAGTAACGTCAAAACGTAAATCCGCTATTTATCAACTTGTTCTAAAATAAAATTGTGATATATCAAAACGCTCATATGGATGCATAGATCATCGTCCAGATAATATACACTCAATATATGGTCCGACGCACCGCCACACGCGGCGGTCAATGTCGGTCAACCACCTCCGATGCAAAAGTTATCAACTACAAACTTCTTCAAAATAAAAGGGTGATCAACTTTCATACCTGGAGCTAAGCGAGATTTGGTCTAGATCGTCCTAGATCGAGCTTTCAAGTTGGATTAATCTCGGTCCTCTGATCAGATTCCAGATTGAATCACAGCCATCTAAAACTTCAAATCTCGATCTTTCACTCCACATTCAAAATCGTCGTGCAAGGAGGATATGAGGATGATCAGAAGGACGAAGAGATCACGAAGATGTGGAGGATCGGCCCGTGCAACGCCGGCATAGGGGGGATCCGATTGGGTCTGCTTCTCCGTCTGGGGTCTCTTCGATCCAGGCTTGGGGGCAGCGGCTCAGCAAGGCGACGGCAGGGGGCGGCTGGGCGTCGAGCGGCGACCACGAGGAGGGCCGGGTCGTGGCCGGAGGAGGCGCGATGGCGCCGCTGGCACCGGGTCAGGTCGACGGGTTGACAAGGGGGGGGGGGGGGCTTCGCGCGAGAGAGAGAGCGGAAGGGGTTGGGGGACCAAAACGCAAAATTGCAATTTTTTCGTCCTTAATGAAGAAAATCATATTTTCTTGATATTTATAGATAAATTCTAATTTTCAAATATTCATAATTTATTTATACGAACTCCGAATAATACGTTCCACATATACGCGAGATCGTATCGATGAGCTCTACAACGTTCATGAATGAAGTTTTCCCAAATTTTGAATGTATAGAAAATCAATTTTCACGACCCCCTAAATAACGTTCGTTTCGAAAATAAAATTCGTTTCGAAACCCCTCTCCTCACATAACGACATACGAAGCAAATCCAAAATTCATAATCATATTATTGAACAAATAATATTACATATATTTATTTAAATGTAAAATTTTGGGTCTTCACACCAGCGATGGAGAAGTAGTTCAAGGAAACTTTCGGAACTATTGAGCCGGAAATAGATCTGGCTTTACTTACTCAGCTCAGCAGCCAACTGAATCTGTTGTCGATACCTTCAGCTCTTCCAGATCCAGAAGGGGAAGTTGAACGTGATTCTCCCGAAAAAAAAAGCTGGTAAAATTGGCGATCAAAGGCTTAGAGCCTTGCCAACGTAAGAAGCAGCACGGGAACAGGTTTAGTTGCATGGGGGAACTGATCACGGAAGTTGGAAGCTTTGAGCATTTGCTCAGAGAAATGGATGCTATGAAGAATTCCTCAAAAGGAACGTACATTCCGTGGAAACGCAGAATAGTGGCTGCATTCAGCCATCAGTCTAATTCCTACGATCCTCACTACAGGAGTGAGGAATCTGGCCTGGCAGAGGCCGAAGATTCCGAAGAGGACGAGGTAGCAGCGCTAGAGCTTGCAGAAAAGAAGGCATCAACGCTGAAGCAGCTGAAGTTGAGCAAAGAGCCGATGAAACTCAAGTCAGTGGTGTTCACCAAACCCAAGTTTGCGAGCTACACCTACGATGCGAATAAAGCTCATGAGATCCTAGATGAGATAATCGCTGCCAAGATGGTAAAACTGACTTCAGACCTCTCCCCAAACCTAAGCAGTTGAGGGGAAAGAAGTATTGTAAGCTCCACAATTTGTGGAATCACAATACAACCAATTGTGTCAGGCTGAAAGATCAGATTCAGATCTGTTTGAATAATGGGAGCTTGCAGGTTGAAGCACCGGCAACAGCGGCGACGCTAGTAGATTTGGATCCTTTTCCAGATACTGAAGTCAACATGGTTGACTTGTTTGGAACACAAATGATCAACAGAGATCGAACCCAGATCTGGCCCTTGAGGGCTTAGAAAAGGTGACGGAGTAGTATGTGAAGCAGAGATCAAGGCCGGCTCCACCTGTCGTGCTATGTTCATGGTGCAAGAAGGAATGTGATGTCTAGGCTTTACACGAAAAGGATGGACAGACTGTGCGCTTTGGCTCTTTACCACGAATAAGGTTACCTGCACATTTTAGAAGCTTCCAGCCAGACAGCCTGAGAGTGCTCGCTAGATCCGGAACTTCTTCTCCTAGGGATTCTAATTTGTTCAAGAAATTAAAGGTTGCAAGATAAGAAGAAAGAGCAAGCGAGGGGTCAGACTCTGTGACTAGACCGTATATTCCTCCGACGCCGGCATCCACTATCAAGGAAGGGAGACGGTATACCCAAAGAAAGGGCAAGGCAATGGAAATTAGAGCTTCAAGGAAGAGAAAACTCCAGCGGAGGTTTGGAGAGGCTAGGCAAACCTTGGAAGCGCTGGATCAGGGGTTGATCAAACCGTCACAGTTGGTGAGATCTCTGGTAGAATACTACCGCCAAGTGGAGGCATTGACCTCCAAAAAGCTAGTTTCCCCGCGAGCTTCCCAACGACATCCTGAAAGACCACAACGGGCTTCAAGACCCAGTGCTGGTAGGAAGGACGAACAGGAGAAGACCGGAGTTCTCGCGAGGCAGGAATCACCTCCAGCGCGTAAGATCAAGGTCTGCCGAAGGATACACTATGCCAAAAAGTTAATCAGATGACAGATCATCTTTGTTGTCTGATTGCATGATTTTCTGTCATCTGAGGCACTGCTGTCTCTTGTGCAATCAAACGATAGAGAAACTCTGTCGTCTGATTGCACTCAGACGACATACATGTTTTTGGTCTTCTATTGTCTGATTGTTTCTTCACATGTACAAGTGTGTGTTATGAAGATTTCAGATGACAGAAATGTGTTACCTTATATATAAACAGACATCAGCAATCTTTATCTTCTATTGTTTAATAACTATTTCAAAGACAATATTCATGATATTTCTATGGTATGAATGAACTGAAGTGTTAAATGCTGAGAACTTATTTGTTGTATGTAATGGTTATAAGCTACAAATAATTGTGGTCTTCAGTATGTTTCAATTACATATAACTGCAGTAAGAAAAGATAAGAAACATCAGTTATTTGTTGTCGTAACTACATTTATGATTTGTTTTTATGTTGTCTGAATGTGTATAAACTATAAATAACCCAACTATTCTGTTGTCTATGTTTATTAAATATAACATATATTTGTCGTGGTTTTTTAGTTAAGATTACATTTTTCTATTGTCTTAACCGGTATAAGAGAATAGTTATCTATGGTTCTATGTATCTTTCAGTGACAACTATCTGTTGTCTTAACTGATATAGGAGGATACTTATTTGTGGTTATATTTACCTTTGGGCGACAATTATCTATTGTTTTAATCAATATAAGAGGATAGTTATTTGTGGTTCTATTATATTGTTTTTCAGTTGTTCCAACAACATATTGTTCTTCAAATTTGTTGTTGCATTGCATTTCAGACGACACATATAAGTTTGCTCTTGCCATTCATTGATGTTCTCATTCATTCTGGAAACTCCAATGTCATTACAGTCATTAAAATACATCTACAATAGTCATTAATTATTCCATGGTCTCTAAGTAGTACTATTGAAGCTGAATAGCAAAATAATTTGCAATGTACTCTAGAGCTTGGACATTTGTTTCTTCTCCTGCCATGGCTTGGCTGTAGAATATATGAAATGCTCCTAGCTCCTTCAAGATGCCAATCACTTGCCTTCAGAATTTGCATAGAATTTTTCACTGCATGTGCTGATACCGTAAGGTATAAAGCAAAACCCAAACAATTATCAACCTAATGATATCGTCAAAAGAACAACATGGGCATGTTTGATGTGTTTTTGAATGAAAACCAAACATTGCAGCAACTATTGTATAAAGAACTCATCCTCTAGTCCGGGGGTGAGAGAGAGAGAGCATGAACATCTCCATTATAGGTCAAAATATAAGAAAATATTATTCCCACGAAGTAAATAATTGCAAGCATTTCAAAATTTCAACATTATCATTGCCTTCTCTATTAAAATAGACGGGAGTAATAGCATGGAAGACTGGAAGTTGAGAAATCTATCGAGCAATCAACACATCCAGGCGGCTTGTGATTAAAAATCATTCCATCGCAAAGCTGGTCCAGACAATCAAAGAGAAAGTCAATAATGAATCAAGTTTCCATAAATAATAAAGCCTATAACTGCTTGTATAAAGCTACAATAGTTAAACATTAATCTCTCTTCAACTTAAGAACAATGGATGGACCTAGTCATAGCGTTTGAACTTCACTCTACAGTCTAAAGTATCTTGAGTCTCTTTTTAACCTTGTAATAATAAAGGACAATGGTTCATGTGCATTCAGTAATCCAAAACAACAGACTAACCCGTTCACTTTTACTTACGAGTAGGAAGTTATACTTATATCTCATACAAACAAATGCATCTTAATTATAACATGATTGCGGTCATAAGGAAGATTAATTGAAAAACAAAGGTTTGACCTGAGCGAACCTGAAACCAGATCAAAATCCTAGTTCATACGACCTTGTAGAACCTGCAGTAGTGAAAGCCAAGGAAAACTGAAAGCTCACTTATATTAGAAGCTGACCGCATTGACCAATTAACAAAAGTGCATCAAAATACCACTATACAACATAGATTGCCTTTATTGTATATTAGCTAAAACAACACTCTTGTTCATAGCTCAAAATACCACTATACCAACGTCAGTGCTCACATGGGACTGATTCCCATAGCATTATAACATTTTTGTTAGCCTCCATGCAAATATTCTCAGCAAAACATATAAAAAAATGATTTTTTTTTCATGAAAAATGTGTGCTATAGTAAGGCACTTTGACCAAACTAGGGTTAAATGACTAGACATTGCCAAAATTTTGGTTCTGTTCAAGAAAATCCAGATTATGTATCTGGCCCAAACTCTAGGTTACTTGACCTAGTGGTAATAGGGTTATAGAAGGATTTAGAATCCTATTCAATGTAGAATTACTTTCCTTGTATGTTCAGATTCTATGCATTGTAATCCTCTATATAAAGAGGCCCCTATTATCAATGAGAATACACAACAAATTTCTCTCAATTTCCGATTCCCTAAAATACGTTATCGCCACGAAGCCCTAACCCTGAAACCTAATATTCATAGCCTTCAAACCACGGAAACCTCCCCCACACACCTTGAAACTCTCACCTCCAGAAACCCAGAACCTGCTACGCTGCCCCCAGAACCGGCTGGAAAATACCCGAACTGGCCCCCAGAAATACCCTAAACCTCTCTGCCCAGTTTGAAGCTTTCCTCCCTGCCCACTGCTGCCATACTCCACCAGAAGCTACAGCCTGACCCCAGATTACCGGAGCAGAAAAATCACCACCGGAACCTGCCGGCTGAAGCTATTGAACCACCGAATTGCCAGTGACCTGCATCCTCTGCAGCAGAAGTCAACCAAGCCCAGAAGCAGCCCTAGGCCCAGAAGCAGAAGCGAATCCACCAGCAGCCCACGTGCAGCAGCCAAGCCGCCAGTCGCACTCGAAGCCGCCAAGCCGCTTGTCAGAACCCATCCCGAAAATCCTTTCAAATTTTCAAGATGGACTCTGCGGGGCCCACTTTTAAGAAAAATTCGACAGAACTTCCCTTAAAAGTGGACAACCCAACCTGTGAGAAAAACGACAAAACACATATTTCTAAATTCAAGATCTCACAACAAGCAGTCATCATATATTTCACAACCACCACAGTCATTAAGCAACAACCAAGCGTAAGGCAGTAAAATTTATACAATACAGCCTCTTAGGGTTATCAGAGCAATCTACGATAAAAGCAAATATATTACATGGGGTAGGTTAATATTAACCTACGAAAGGCAAGTGGCAGAACTGGTGCTAAGCCTCGATCTCACGCCGAACAGCAACACTGCGAACTGGGCAAAGGAAACCGAAAAGCCCAGGGGAAAGTAAGCGATAAAACGTTAGTTGTGAGTGGACAAAAATATTTAATTAAGAAAGAAGTGTTTCTCACTTTCCCACATTTATTGTTTAGAACGTTCTTATGCATGCAATAGGGAACTAAAGGTTTTTAAATCACTTTCATGACTAAGCCAGCCCCGCTGGCTTAAGGGAAGTTCGATCGACCCTGCTAGTCGGACGAATAAATAAATAAGTAAATAATTTAAAAGGTATGAGGAAAAACGTCATCACCATACAATAAAATAAAGTGAGCCGCTAAGGCTCGGGTCGGAGTGTCCCACACTCAAGAGCATCCCATGCTCGGCTCTACTCACCCACTAACACAAAGTAAGCAGGGAGGAGTACCAATAGGCTAGCTAGCAATAAAGTATATCGACCCAGGTATGGTGGGTAAAAACCATATGAAAATCGAGAATTTGTGAGATTTCCTCGAAGTCTCACAAGAAAGGAACTCAGTCCAACAACGTGACCCCGCACGCCAACATGATTCAAAATTATGAATCAATATACTAAAATAATGTAAGTTTATAATCTCGAAGAAATCTTCCATTTCCGAAGATTTTTCGAGAAACCCGAATCTATTAATAAATAATGATACTTTCATTTTCAGAAATAATCTTATCGAAGATTATTTCTAATAAAAAGTTCGAAATGGAACATAACCACTTCTAATCGGCAATTTGAACCATAACTAATTTCATAATCAAAAATCGAATAATTTGCTCATTAAATAATAAATACTTTAAATAATTTCGAACTTAGAAAATTTAATTGCATGCATGACTTTAAAATCAAACGTCCACTCACCGTATATGGCTAAGCCTGCCGTCGATCCGAACCCTCTTCGTAGGAATCCTCCTCACGTCCTGTACCATATAACGTTCATAAACCAATAAGTACAGGACGGATAAAAATTAAATCCACCAAAACCAAACCATATCCTAATTGTTATTATTTGCTTAAAAATCTCAAATTTCACTTTTCTAACTTCATTTCTTTACTTTGAGCTTCCGATTAAGGAATTCCGATACACGGATTATTCGTGAATTAATCAATGAATTTCACACCATAACAAAAACCATATCTACACTTCACAAAATTAATCCGAAGTCACCAATGTGCAAACTACATTATACTATCGACTTAATAACCAAATTACGACAATCAGAAACCTGCCCTACACCACCTCACGCGCCGCCCACAGTGGCGGCGAGTGGCGGTTACTCGCCGGAATCAACCTCCTCCTATGGCCACCAAATTTCATCCACAACATCAATTCTACTCACTGATCATTTCATTCAACTACAACACATCCAAATAACAATCAAAACCAGTCGAAATCAACGAATGAACATAAACCCAGAAATTATCCAAGAACCCTAGAATTTCAATTCAACAATTCGACTTCTACACAGCAAATCGAGACACAAGGCCATAGGGGAAATGATCAGTGGAGAAAACCGAACCTTCGACGCCGGTTTGGTGGCCGGAGACGACCGAAATCGCCGGAAATCACCGAAAAACCCAATCTGCTACAGTGAGCTTTATGGCTCAATTCCGAGCTCCTCCGGTCGAGATACCATGAAATGTGACCATGAGCATGACGAGGAGGAAGAGGCGAACCCAGGAACGTCCGGGTTTCGTCGTGGGGCGGCTGGAATCGCAGGAACTCAGAGGGAGGGGTTTCGGCCGAACTGGAGGAGGAAGAAATCGGGGGAGAGGAGAGAGAAAAGGCCGGGTAAGTTTCCAATTTTGGAAACTTACCACAGTAACTTCCTATTTAAAGAATTTTACTATGAACAGTAACCAGGAATAGTAAATTTAGTTTTTCGCTTATAACTTTCGCATACTAACTCCGATTTTTACGAACCACGTATGCATGTTCTCGGATTAACATCCTCTACGACTTCCATGAATAACATTTTCTCAAATTATGACCCGAACAAAAAGTCAACTTTTAGGGCCACTAAAATCATATTACGGAGTAAAAGTAAGTGTAATTGACATTTACCGTCAAATTAATAAAAATCGAAAATTCTGGGTTCGGGACGTAACAATCTCCCCCCCCTTAAGGAATTTCGTCCTCGAAATTGACATACCTGTTAGAAAAGGTGGGGATACTGTCGTCTCATTTGATCCTCTGGTTCCCAAGTAGCTTCTTCTACCATATGATTACTCCAAAGTATCTTAACTAATGGTATCGTTTTATTCCTGAGTATCTGCTCTCTTCTATCCAGAACTTGAATTGGTTTTTCTTCATACGTTAGATCTTCCCGTAATCTTATGGGTTGCTCTTGAAGGACATGAGAAGGATCAGCAATATACTTGCGGAGCATGGAAACATGGAAGACATCATGTACCTTGGACAGTCTTGAAGGTAATACTAGCCGATAAGCGACCAAACCAATCCGTTCAGCAATTTGATATGGTCCGATGTATCTGGGGCTGAGTTTTCCACGTTTTCCAAACCTTACAATACCCTTCCAAGGTGATAGTTTTAGAAACACCCAATCACCAACTTGAAATTCTAAATCTTTCCTTCGATTATCCGCATAGCTCTTTTGTCTACTCTGGGCTGCTCTCAGCTTTTCTTTAATCACTTTTACCTTTTCAGTTGTAATCTGCACCATCTCTGGACCAATAAGCTTCCTTTCTCCTACTTCGTTCCAACACAAAGGAGTACGACACTGTTTTCCATAAAGAGCTTCATAGGGAGCCATGCCAATGCTGGAATGATAACTGTTATTATAAGCAAATTCTATCAAGGCTAGGTGGCTGTCCCAATTTCCTCTAAACTGCAAAACACAAGCTCTCAACATGTCTTCTAGAGTTTGAATAGTTCTCTCTGTTTGCGGATGAAATGCAGTGCTGAACTGAGATTGAGTACCCAAAGCTTCCATCAGCTTACGCCAAAACTTTGAAGTGAAACGGGGGTCCCGATCAGACGTAATAGAGACAGGTGTGCCGTGAAGTTTTACTATCTCATTCACGTACAACTCCGCATATCTATCTATCTTATAAGTCTTCTTAACAGGTAGAAAATGCGCGGACTTGGTGAGTCGGTCTACAATTACCCAAATACTGTCATGACTACTTCCGGTACGTGGTAATCCGGATACAAAGTCCATAGTGATATGTTCCCATTTCCATTCGGGTATTGGTAACGGTTGTAGCAAACCCGAGGGCTTCTGTCTTTCGGCTTTCACTTGTTGACATATCAAACACCTACTTACATAAGCTGCAATTTCCCTCTTCATATTAGGCCACCAATAGTATTCTTTCAAAGTCCGGTACATTTTAGTCCCGCCAGGATGCACGGCATAAGCAGAACTATGGGCCTCCTCTAATATCTCTTCTTTAAGATCATCTCGGTCTGGCACACAAATTCGATTCCCGGACATCAAAGCTCCATCCCTGCTGATAGTGAAGTCTACTCTAGTACCATTTTCCACTGCCTCTTTTAACCGTTCTAGATAGTCATCATGTTGTTGTGCTTCTCGTACTCTATCAATAAAAACGGGTCTCACCTGGAAGCTGGCTATTAAGGCTGCGGATTCTTCAATCACTTCCAAGTTAACTCCAGTAGCTCGTAATTCGTAAAGGAGTGGAACCCGCACTGCTCTCAAATACGATAAGGAAGGAGAGGGTGGCATGGTAGGATATGATTTCCTACTAAGAGCATCAGCTACTACATTGGCTCTTCCTGGATGATACTCGATCGTACAATCATAGTCCTTGATCAATTCCAACCATCTTCTTTGTCTCAAGTTTATGTCTCTTTGCGTAAGCAAATATTGTAGACTCCTGTGATCCGTGAAAATTTGACATCTGGCTCCGTACAGGTAGTGTCTCCATAATTTAAGTGCAAGTACCACAGCGGCAAGCTCAAGGTCATGCGTCGGATAATTCAATTCATGTGGCTTTAGCTGTCTGGAAGCATATGCAATCACGTTCCCATGTTGCATTAAAACACAACCCAAGCCTTGCCTTGAAGCATCACTATACACCATAAATTCTCCACTATCGTCAGGCAATGCTAACACTGGAGCACTAGTTAGACGTCCCTTAAGTTCTTGAAAACTTTGTTCGCACTCCTCTGACCAGATAAACTTCACACCCTTCCTAGTCAGTCGAGTGAGAGGAGCTGCAATTTTTGAAAAATCATGTACGAATCGCCGATAATAACCTGCTAAGCCCAAAAAGCTACGAATCTCCGTCACTGTAGTAGGTCTCTCCCAATTTAACACTGCTTCTACCTTCCGAGGGTCCACACTAATACCTTCTGCAGAAACAATATGGCCCAGAAACCCTACACTGTTGAGCCAAAATTCACATTTATTAAGCTTAGCATACAACTGTGCTTCCCTCAAAGTCTGTAGCACAACTCTCAAATGCTTGACATGCAGGGAATCATTTCTAGAGTAGACCAGAATGTCATCAATAAATACGATCACAAAACGATCCAGATAAGGACGGAATACTCGATTCATAAGATCCATAAAAGCTGCAGGAGCATTGGTTAGTCCAAACGGCATTACTCTGAATTCGTAGTGACCATATCGTGATCGGAAGGCGGTCTTAGGGATATCAGATTCCCTTATCCGTAATTGATGATACCCAGACCTTAAATCAATCTTAGAAAATACTGTAGCTCCCCTCAACTGATCGAACAGGTCATCAATTCGCGGTAAAGGATATTTATTCTTCACCGTAATCTTATTCAACTTTCTGTAATCAATGCACAGTCTCAAAGTGCCATCCTTCTTCTTAACAAATAAAACCGGGGCACCCCACGGAGACACACTAGATTGAATGAACCCCTTATCCACTAATTCTTGTAGCTGAGTCTTCAATTCTTTTAATTCAGCAGGGGCCATCCGATAAGGTGCTTGAGATATAGGTGTTGTTCCCGGAATCAAATCGATAGTAAAGTCTATCTCTCTTACCGGGGGTAAGCCAGGTAATTCATCTGGAAATACATCGGGAAATTTCCTAACCACTGGTATATCCTCAATACTCAACTCCTCCCTGCTGGTATCTACCATGTGAGCTAAGTAAGCCTGACAACCCTTGTTCAAAAGCTTTTCAGCCGTTAAAGCTGAAATTAGGCAAGAAGGGAGAACATTCCGATCACCCTGAAAGAAAATTATTGGCTTCCCTGGACTTCTAAACACCACAATCTTGCGAAAGCAATCAACATTAGCCCGGTGAGTTGCTAAAAACTCCATTCCCAAAATCACATCGAATTCTACAAGATCTAAAGGGATTAGATCAACTTCCAAATCAACATTATCAATCAACACACTACAACCTTTAAAAACCCACTCTATCTTAAATGATGCTCCCGCAGGTAGAGATACATACCACTCGCCCATAAGGGGCGACAGCGGTACATTTGCAAAACATGCAAATCTACTTGACATAAATGAATGCGAAGCACCAGGATCAATTAAAGTATAAGCAGGTTGACCAAACACAGATAACATACCGAGGATAACATTTGGTGAATCGCGGCCCTCCTGCTGAGTCATGGCATGTAATCTTGCATGAGTCGTGGGGCGTCCTCTCTGACCCCTACCTTGCTGGGAACTGCCACGAGTTACTGCACCGGCGCGCGTACCGCTGGAAGAAGCCACATTACCACTAGTAGAAGTACCAGCGGATGACTGACCTGTCGCCTGAAAATGGGTAGGTACAACTCTCTGAGTCAACAGGGGGCAGTCCCTTTTAAAATGATCTTGCTGTCCACACTCAAAGCACCCCACTGACTGATATTGCCCATACTGGGCTGGCTGACTAGCTGGAGTTCTGTGCTGACTGCTAGAACTAATCCTGCTCTGTCCAAACTGACGTCCACTTAACTGTCCCCGATTGAATCTCCTGGTGCGCCCCCCGCGTCTAAATCGAGATCCAGCACTAGATCCACTACTCTGTCCACTACCTGCTGATGACCCTGAACCGGAGGTGGAAGCTGATCTCTTCGATGGGCCCTGGCTAAGACTGTCTAAGTCTCGGGGTCGAACTCCCGATAGGTACATAGTCTCCAGCCTCAGAGCGGCGTTAACTGCCTCATGATAGGTGTAAAAGGGTATGGCTGTTAACTGAATACGATAATCACCCCCCAAACCTTCAATGAACCTGTAGATCCGCTCCTCCTCAGTACTTATCAGATCTGGCACAAACTGGGCTAACTGGGTGAATCGCTGTTCAAACTCCGTCACCGACTTATCCCCTTTCTCTAGATGTAGAAACTCATACTTCATCCTGTCACGGATAGCTGTGCCATAGTACCGCCTATTAAAATATTCCTTGAACTGTTCCCAAGTTATCGGACCGACGTCCCCCAAATCTCTGCTAGTCGTATCCCACCAATCAAAGGCCACTCCGTCAAGAAAGTCTACTGCCAACCCCACTTTTCGTTCCTCTGGACAATTAATCTTAGCAAAGACCCTCTCCATCTTGTTCAGCCAATTCTGGGCATCCATAGCATTCGGAGCATGGGAGAAACTATAAGCTCCATGTCTCCTTGCTCGCTCCATGGTAAAATCAGTCCTGGAGCCAGGAAGCGCTGCTGTCAGCTGTTGGACAATACGTCCCAAGGCATCTGCTAGTCCTCTGGAAGCATTCTCGTCTCCTGGAGCGGGAGGAGTCTCCCCGCGATTTCGGCGTCTAGGAGGCATAGCACCTGAGATGAAAAAGAAGATTAAACAATTTACAGTAAAGATACCAAGATAACTACCTTATACACCTAAGAACATACTAGCATCGAAGAGCACATGATGGGGATCCGCCGCGGTCGGGCCATCACTCGGAAGATACTAGATGTCCTCAAGTACATAAGATAGTAGAAGTGACAGGAAACAGAAAACCTAAAGCTCTGATACCAACTGTCAGAACCCATCCCGAAAATCCTTTCAAATTTTCAAGATGGACTCTGCGGGGCCCACTTTTAAGAAAAATTCGACAGAACTTCCCTTAAAAGTGGACAACCCAACCTGTGAGAAAAACGACAAAACACATATTTCTAAATTCAAGATCTCACAACAAGCAGTCATCATATATTTCACAACCACCACAGTCATTAAGCAACAACCAAGCGTAAGGCAGTAAAATTTATACAATACAGCCTCTTAGGGTTATCAGAGCAATCTACGATAAAAGCAAATATATTACATGGGGTAGGTTAATATTAACCTACGAAACCCAAGTGGCAGAACTGGTGCTAAGCCTCGATCTCACGCCGAACAGCAACACTGCGAACTGGGCAAAGGAAACCGAAAAGCCCAGGGGAAAGTAAGCGATAAAACGTTAGTTGTGAGTGGACAAAAATATTTAATTAAGAAAGAAGTGTTTCTCACTTTCCCACATTTATTGTTTAGAACGTTCTTATGCATGCAATAGGGAACTAAAGGTTTTTAAATCACTTTCATGACTAAGCCAGCCCCGCTGGCTTAAGGGAAGTTCGATCGACCCTGCTAGTCGGACGAATAAATAAATAAGTAAATAATTTAAAAGGTATGAGGAAAAACGTCATCACCATACAATAAAATAAAGTGAGCCGCTAAGGCTCGGGTCGGAGTGTCCCACACTCAAGAGCATCCCATGCTCGGCTCTACTCACCCACTAACACAAAGTAAGCAGGGAGGAGTACCAATAGGCTAGCTAGCAATAAAGTATATCGACCCAGGTATGGTGGGTAAAAACCATATGAAAATCGAGAATTTGTGAGATTTCCTCGAAGTCTCACAAGAAAGGAACTCAGTCCAACAACGTGACCCCGCACGCCAACATGATTCAAAATTATGAATCAATATACTAAAATAATGTAAGTTTATAATCTCGAAGAAATCTTCCATTTCCGAAGATTTTTCGAGAAACCCGAATCTATTAATAAATAATGATACTTTCATTTTCAGAAATAATCTTATCGAAGATTATTTCTAATAAAAAGTTCGAAATGGAACATAACCACTTCTAATCGGCAATTTGAACCATAACTAATTTCATAATCAAAAATCGAATAATTTGCTCATTAAATAATAAATACTTTAAATAATTTCGAACTTAGAAAATTTAATTGCATGCATGACTTTAAAATCAAACGTCCACTCACCGTATATGGCTAAGCCTGCCGTCGATCCGAACCCTCTTCGTAGGAATCCTCCTCACGTCCTGTACCATATAACGTTCATAAACCAATAAGTACAGGACGGATAAAAATTAAATCCACCAAAACCAAACCATATCCTAATTGTTATTATTTGCTTAAAAATCTCAAATTTCACTTTTCTAACTTCATTTCTTTACTTTGAGCTTCCGATTAAGGAATTCCGATACACGGATTATTCGTGAATTAATCAATGAATTTCACACCATAACAAAAACCATATCTACACTTCACAAAATTAATCCGAAGTCACCAATGTGCAAACTACATTATACTATCGACTTAATAACCAAATTACGACAATCAGAAACCTGCCCTACACCACCTCACGCGCCGCCCACAGTGGCGGCGAGTGGCGGTTACTCGCCGGAATCAACCTCCTCCTATGGCCACCAAATTTCATCCACAACATCAATTCTACTCACTGATCATTTCATTCAACTACAACACATCCAAATAACAATCAAAACCAGTCGAAATCAACGAATGAACATAAACCCAGAAATTATCCAAGAACCCTAGAATTTCAATTCAACAATTCGACTTCTACACAGCAAATCGAGACACAAGGCCATAGGGGAAATGATCAGTGGAGAAAACCGAACCTTCGACGCCGGTTTGGTGGCCGGAGACGACCGAAATCGCCGGAAATCACCGAAAAACCCAATCTGCTACAGTGAGCTTTATGGCTCAATTCCGAGCTCCTCCGGTCGAGATACCATGAAATGTGACCATGAGCATGACGAGGAGGAAGAGGCGAACCCAGGAACGTCCGGGTTTCGTCGTGGGGCGGCTGGAATCGCAGGAACTCAGAGGGAGGGGTTTCGGCCGAACTGGAGGAGGAAGAAATCGGGGGAGAGGAGAGAGAAAAGGCCGGGTAAGTTTCCAATTTTGGAAACTTACCACAGTAACTTCCTATTTAAAGAATTTTACTATGAACAGTAACCAGGAATAGTAAATTTAGTTTTTCGCTTATAACTTTCGCATACTAACTCCGATTTTTACGAACCACGTATGCATGTTCTCGGATTAACATCCTCTACGACTTCCATGAATAACATTTTCTCAAATTATGACCCGAACAAAAAGTCAACTTTTAGGGCCACTAAAATCATATTACGGAGTAAAAGTAAGTGTAATTGACATTTACCGTCAAATTAATAAAAATCGAAAATTCTGGGTTCGGGACGTAACAATCTCCCCCCCCCTTAAGGAATTTCGTCCTCGAAATTGACATACCTGTTAGAAAAGGTGGGGATACTGTCGTCTCATTTGATCCTCTGGTTCCCAAGTAGCTTCTTCTACCATATGATTACTCCAAAGTATCTTAACTAATGGTATCGTTTTATTCCTGAGTATCTGCTCTCTTCTATCCAGAACTTGAATTGGTTTTTCTTCATACGTTAGATCTTCCCGTAATCTTATGGGTTGCTCTTGAAGGACATGAGAAGGATCAGCAATATACTTGCGGAGCATGGAAACATGGAAGACATCATGTACCTTGGACAGTCTTGAAGGTAATACTAGCCGATAAGCGACCAAACCAATCCGTTCAGCAATTTGATATGGTCCGATGTATCTGGGGCTGAGTTTTCCACGTTTTCCAAACCTTACAATACCCTTCCAAGGTGATAGTTTTAGAAACACCCAATCACCAACTTGAAATTCTAAATCTTTCCTTCGATTATCCGCATAGCTCTTTTGTCTACTCTGGGCTGCTCTCAGCTTTTCTTTAATCACTTTTACCTTTTCAGTTGTAATCTGCACCATCTCTGGACCAATAAGCTTCCTTTCTCCTACTTCGTTCCAACACAAAGGAGTACGACACTGTTTTCCATAAAGAGCTTCATAGGGAGCCATGCCAATGCTGGAATGATAACTGTTATTATAAGCAAATTCTATCAAGGCTAGGTGGCTGTCCCAATTTCCTCTAAACTGCAAAACACAAGCTCTCAACATGTCTTCTAGAGTTTGAATAGTTCTCTCTGTTTGCCCATCTGTTTGCGGATGAAATGCAGTGCTGAACTGAGATTGAGTACCCAAAGCTTCCATCAGCTTACGCCAAAACTTTGAAGTGAAACGGGGGTCCCGATCAGACGTAATAGAGACAGGTGTGCCGTGAAGTTTTACTATCTCATTCACGTACAACTCCGCATATCTATCTATCTTATAAGTCTTCTTAACAGGTAGAAAATGCGCGGACTTGGTGATCGGTCTACAATTACCCAAATACTGTCATGACTACTTCCGGTACGTGGTAATCCGGATACAAAGTCCATAGTGATATGTTCCCATTTCCATTCGGGTATTGGTAACGGTTGTAGCAAACCCGAGGGCTTCTGTCTTTCGGCTTTCACTTGTTGACATATCAAACACCTACTTACATAAGCTGCAATTTCCCTCTTCATATTAGGCCACCAATAGTATTCTTTCAAAGTCCGGTACATTTTAGTCCCGCCAGGATGCACGGCATAAGCAGAACTATGGGCCTCCTCTAATATCTCTTGTTTAAGATCATCTCGGTCTGGCACACAAATTCGATTCCCGGACATCAAAGCTCCATCCCTGCTGATAGTGAAGTCTACTCTAGTACCATTTTCCACTGCCTCTTTTAACCGTTCTAGATAGTCATCATGTTGTTGTGCTTCTCGTACTCTATCAATAAAAACGGGTCTCACCTGGAAGCTGGCTATTAAGGCTGCGGATTCTTCAATCACTTCCAAGTTAACTCCAGTAGCTCGTAATTCGTAAAGGAGTGGAACCCGCACTGCTCTCAAATACGATAAGGAAGGAGAGGGTGGCATGGTAGGATATGATTTCCTACTAAGAGCATCAGCTACTACATTGGCTCTTCCTGGATGATACTCGATCGTACAATCATAGTCCTTGATCAATTCCAACCATCTTCTTTGTCTCAAGTTTATGTCTCTTTGCGTAAGCAAATATTGTAGACTCCTGTGATCCGTGAAAATTTGACATCTGGCTCCGTACAGGTAGTGTCTCCATAATTTAAGTGCAAGTACCACAGCGGCAAGCTCAAGGTCATGCGTCGGATAATTCAATTCATGTGGCTTTAGCTGTCTGGAAGCATATGCAATCACGTTCCCATGTTGCATTAAAACACAACCCAAGCCTTGCCTTGAAGCATCACTATACACCATAAATTCTCCACTATCGTCAGGCAATGCTAACACTGGAGCACTAGTTAGACGTCCCTTAAGTTCTTGAAAACTTTGTTCGCACTCCTCTGACCAGATAAACTTCACACCCTTCCTAGTCAGTCGAGTGAGAGGAGCTGCAATTTTTGAAAAATCATGTACGAATCGCCGATAATAACCTGCTAAGCCCAAAAAGCTACGAATCTCCGTCACTGTAGTAGGTCTCTCCCAATTTAACACTGCTTCTACCTTCCGAGGGTCCACACTAATACCTTCTGCAGAAACAATATGGCCCAGAAACCCTACACTGTTGAGCCAAAATTCACATTTATTAAGCTTAGCATACAACTGTGCTTCCCTCAAAGTCTGTAGCACAACTCTCAAATGCTTGACATGCAGGGAATCATTTCTAGAGTAGACCAGAATGTCATCAATAAATACGATCACAAAACGATCCAGATAAGGACGGAATACTCGATTCATAAGATCCATAAAAGCTGCAGGAGCATTGGTTAGTCCAAACGGCATTACTCTGAATTCGTAGTGACCATATCGTGATCGGAAGGCGGTCTTAGGGATATCAGATTCCCTTATCCGTAATTGATGATACCCAGACCTTAAATCAATCTTAGAAAATACTGTAGCTCCCCTCAACTGATCGAACAGGTCATCAATTCGCGGTAAAGGATATTTATTCTTCACCGTAATCTTATTCAACTTTCTGTAATCAATGCACAGTCTCAAAGTGCCATCCTTCTTCTTAACAAATAAAACCGGGGCACCCCACGGAGACACACTAGATTGAATGAACCCCTTATCCACTAATTCTTGTAGCTGAGTCTTCAATTCTTTTAATTCAGCAGGGGCCATCCGATAAGGTGCTTGAGATATAGGTGTTGTTCCCGGAATCAAATCGATAGTAAAGTCTATCTCTCTTACCGGGGGTAAGCCAGGTAATTCATCTGGAAATACATCGGGAAATTTCCTAACCACTGGTATATCCTCAATACTCAACTCCTCCCTGCTGGTATCTACCATGTGAGCTAAGTAAGCCTGACAACCCTTGTTCAAAAGCTTTTCAGCCGTTAAAGCTGAAATTAGGCAAGAAGGGAGAACATTCCGATCACCCTGAAAGAAAATTATTGGCTTCCCTGGACTTCTAAACACCACAATCTTGCGAAAGCAATCAACATTAGCCCGGTGAGTTGCTAAAAACTCCATTCCCAAAATCACATCGAATTCTACAAGATCTAAAGGGATTAGATCAACTTCCAAATCAACATTATCAATCAACACACTACAACCTTTAAAAACCCACTCTATCTTAAATGATGCTCCCGCAGGTAGAGATACATACCACTCGCCCATAAGGGGCGACAGCGGTACATTTGCAAAACATGCAAATCTACTTGACATAAATGAATGCGAAGCACCAGGATCAATTAAAGTATAAGCAGGTTGACCAAACACAGATAACATACCGAGGATAACATTTGGTGAATCGCGGCCCTCCTGCTGAGTCATGGCATGTAATCTTGCATGAGTCGTGGGGCGTCCTCTCTGACCCCTACCTTGCTGGGAACTGCCACGAGTTACTGCACCGGCGCGCGTACCGCTGGAAGAAGCCACATTACCACTAGTAGAAGTACCAGCGGATGACTGACCTGTCGCCTGAAAATGGGTAGGTACAACTCTCTGAGTCAACAGGGGGCAGTCCCTTTTAAAATGATCTTGCTGTCCACACTCAAAGCACCCCACTGACTGATATTGCCCATACTGGGCTGGCTGACTAGCTGGAGTTCTGTGCTGACTGCTAGAACTAATCCTGCTCTGTCCAAACTGACGTCCACTTAACTGTCCCCGATTGAATCTCCTGGTGCGCCCCCCGCGTCTAAATCGAGATCCAGCACTAGATCCACTACTCTGTCCACTACCTGCTGATGACCCTGAACCGGAGGTGGAAGCTGATCTCTTCGATGGGCCCTGGCTAAGACTGTCTAAGTCTCGGGGTCGAACTCCCGATAGGTACATAGTCTCCAGCCTCAGAGCGGCGTTAACTGCCTCATGATAGGTGTAAAAGGGTATGGCTGTTAACTGAATACGATAATCACCCCCCAAACCTTCAATGAACCTGTAGATCCGCTCCTCCTCAGTACTTATCAGATCTGGCACAAACTGGGCTAACTGGGTGAATCGCTGTTCAAACTCCGTCACCGACTTATCCCCTTTCTCTAGATGTAGAAACTCATACTTCATCCTGTCACGGATAGCTGTGCCATAGTACCGCCTATTAAAATATTCCTTGAACTGTTCCCAAGTTATCGGACCGACGTCCCCCAAATCTCTGCTAGTCGTATCCCACCAATCAAAGGCCACTCCGTCAAGAAAGTCTACTGCCAACCCCACTTTTCGTTCCTCTGGACAATTAATCTTAGCAAAGACCCTCTCCATCTTGTTCAGCCAATTCTGGGCATCCATAGCATTCGGAGCATGGGAGAAACTATAAGCTCCATGTCTCCTTGCTCGCTCCATGGTAAAATCAGTCCTGGAGCCAGGAAGCGCTGCTGTCAGCTGTTGGACAATACGTCCCAAGGCATCTGCTAGTCCTCTGGAAGCATTCTCGTCTCCTGGAGCGGGAGGAGTCTCCCCGCGATTTCGGCGTCTAGGAGGCATAGCACCTGAGATGAAAAAGAAGATTAAACAATTTACAGTAAAGATACCAAGATAACTACCTTATACACCTAAGAACATACTAGCATCGAAGAGCACATGATGGGGATCCGCCGCGGTCGGGCCATCACTCGGAAGATACTAGATGTCCTCAAGTACATAAGATAGTAGAAGTGACAGGAAACAGAAAACCTAAAGCTCTGATACCAACTGTCAGAACCCATCCCGAAAATCCTTTCAAATTTTCAAGATGGACTCTGCGGGGCCCACTTTTAAGAAAAATTCGACAGAACTTCCCTTAAAAGTGGACAACCCAACCTGTGAGAAAAACGACAAAACACATATTTCTAAATTCAAGATCTCACAACAAGCAGTCATCATATATTTCACAACCACCACAGTCATTAAGCAACAACCAAGCGTAAGGCAGTAAAATTTATACAATACAGCCTCTTAGGGTTATCAGAGCAATCTACGATAAAAGCAAATATATTACATGGGGTAGGTTAATATTAACCTACGAAAGGCAAGTGGCAGAACTGGTGCTAAGCCTCGATCTCACGCCGAACAGCAACACTGCGAACTGGGCAAAGGAAACCGAAAAGCCCAGGGGAAAGTAAGCGATAAAACGTTAGTTGTGAGTGGACAAAAATATTTAATTAAGAAAGAAGTGTTTCTCACTTTCCCACATTTATTGTTTAGAACGTTCTTATGCATGCAATAGGGAACTAAAGGTTTTTAAATCACTTTCATGACTAAGCCAGCCCCGCTGGCTTAAGGGAAGTTCGATCGACCCTGCTAGTCGGACGAATAAATAAATAAGTAAATAATTTAAAAGGTATGAGGAAAAACGTCATCACCATACAATAAAATAAAGTGAGCCGCTAAGGCTCGGGTCGGAGTGTCCCACACTCAAGAGCATCCCATGCTCGGCTCTACTCACCCACTAACACAAAGTAAGCAGGGAGGAGTACCAATAGGCTAGCTAGCAATAAAGTATATCGACCCAGGTATGGTGGGTAAAAACCATATGAAAATCGAGAATTTGTGAGATTTCCTCGAAGTCTCACAAGAAAGGAACTCAGTCCAACAACGTGACCCCGCACGCCAACATGATTCAAAATTATGAATCAATATACTAAAATAATGTAAGTTTATAATCTCGAAGAAATCTTCCATTTCCGAAGATTTTTCGAGAAACCCGAATCTATTAATAAATAATGATACTTTCATTTTCAGAAATAATCTTATCGAAGATTATTTCTAATAAAAAGTTCGAAATGGAACATAACCACTTCTAATCGGCAATTTGAACCATAACTAATTTCATAATCAAAAATCGAATAATTTGCTCATTAAATAATAAATACTTTAAATAATTTCGAACTTAGAAAATTTAATTGCATGCATGACTTTAAAATCAAACGTCCACTCACCGTATATGGCTAAGCCTGCCGTCGATCCGAACCCTCTTCGTAGGAATCCTCCTCACGTCCTGTACCATATAACGTTCATAAACCAATAAGTACAGGACGGATAAAAATTAAATCCACCAAAACCAAACCATATCCTAATTGTTATTATTTGCTTAAAAATCTCAAATTTCACTTTTCTAACTTCATTTCTTTACTTTGAGCTTCCGATTAAGGAATTCCGATACACGGATTATTCGTGAATTAATCAATGAATTTCACACCATAACAAAAACCATATCTACACTTCACAAAATTAATCCGAAGTCACCAATGTGCAAACTACATTATACTATCGACTTAATAACCAAATTACGACAATCAGAAACCTGCCCTACACCACCTCACGCGCCGCCCACAGTGGCGGCGAGTGGCGGTTACTCGCCGGAATCAACCTCCTCCTATGGCCACCAAATTTCATCCACAACATCAATTCTACTCACTGATCATTTCATTCAACTACAACACATCCAAATAACAATCAAAACCAGTCGAAATCAACGAATGAACATAAACCCAGAAATTATCCAAGAACCCTAGAATTTCAATTCAACAATTCGACTTCTACACAGCAAATCGAGACACAAGGCCATAGGGGAAATGATCAGTGGAGAAAACCGAACCTTCGACGCCGGTTTGGTGGCCGGAGACGACCGAAATCGCCGGAAATCACCGAAAAACCCAATCTGCTACAGTGAGCTTTATGGCTCAATTCCGAGCTCCTCCGGTCGAGATACCATGAAATGTGACCATGAGCATGACGAGGAGGAAGAGGCGAACCCAGGAACGTCCGGGTTTCGTCGTGGGGCGGCTGGAATCGCAGGAACTCAGAGGGAGGGGTTTCGGCCGAACTGGAGGAGGAAGAAATCGGGGGAGAGGAGAGAGAAAAGGCCGGGTAAGTTTCCAATTTTGGAAACTTACCACAGTAACTTCCTATTTAAAGAATTTTACTATGAACAGTAACCAGGAATAGTAAATTTAGTTTTTCGCTTATAACTTTCGCATACTAACTCCGATTTTTACGAACCACGTATGCATGTTCTCGGATTAACATCCTCTACGACTTCCATGAATAACATTTTCTCAAATTATGACCCGAACAAAAAGTCAACTTTTAGGGCCACTAAAATCATATTACGGAGTAAAAGTAAGTGTAATTGACATTTACCGTCAAATTAATAAAAATCGAAAATTCTGGGTTCGGGACGTAACAATCTCCCCCCCCTTAAGGAATTTCGTCCTCGAAATTGACATACCTGTTAGAAAAGGTGGGGATACTGTCGTCTCATTTGATCCTCTGGTTCCCAAGTAGCTTCTTCTACCATATGATTACTCCAAAGTATCTTAACTAATGGTATCGTTTTATTCCTGAGTATCTGCTCTCTTCTATCCAGAACTTGAATTGGTTTTTCTTCATACGTTAGATCTTCCCGTAATCTTATGGGTTGCTCTTGAAGGACATGAGAAGGATCAGCAATATACTTGCGGAGCATGGAAACATGGAAGACATCATGTACCTTGGACAGTCTTGAAGGTAATACTAGCCGATAAGCGACCAAACCAATCCGTTCAGCAATTTGATATGGTCCGATGTATCTGGGGCTGAGTTTTCCACGTTTTCCAAACCTTACAATACCCTTCCAAGGTGATAGTTTTAGAAACACCCAATCACCAACTTGAAATTCTAAATCTTTCCTTCGATTATCCGCATAGCTCTTTTGTCTACTCTGGGCTGCTCTCAGCTTTTCTTTAATCACTTTTACCTTTTCAGTTGTAATCTGCACCATCTCTGGACCAATAAGCTTCCTTTCTCCTACTTCGTTCCAACACAAAGGAGTACGACACTGTTTTCCATAAAGAGCTTCATAGGGAGCCATGCCAATGCTGGAATGATAACTGTTATTATAAGCAAATTCTATCAAGGCTAGGTGGCTGTCCCAATTTCCTCTAAACTGCAAAACACAAGCTCTCAACATGTCTTCTAGAGTTTGAATAGTTCTCTCTGTTTGCCCATCTGTTTGCGGATGAAATGCAGTGCTGAACTGAGATTGAGTACCCAAAGCTTCCATCAGCTTACGCCAAAACTTTGAAGTGAAACGGGGGTCCCGATCAGACGTAATAGAGACAGGTGTGCCGTGAAGTTTTACTATCTCATTCACGTACAACTCCGCATATCTATCTATCTTATAAGTCTTCTTAACAGGTAGAAAATGCGCGGACTTGGTGAGTCGGTCTACAATTACCCAAATACTGTCATGACTACTTCCGGTACGTGGTAATCCGGATACAAAGTCCATAGTGATATGTTCCCATTTCCATTCGGGTATTGGTAACGGTTGTAGCAAACCCGAGGGCTTCTGTCTTTCGGCTTTCACTTGTTGACATATCAAACACCTACTTACATAAGCTGCAATTTCCCTCTTCATATTAGGCCACCAATAGTATTCTTTCAAAGTCCGGTACATTTTAGTCCCGCCAGGATGCACGGCATAAGCAGAACTATGGGCCTCCTCTAATATCTCTTGTTTAAGATCATCTCGGTCTGGCACACAAATTCGATTCCCGGACATCAAAGCTCCATCCCTGCTGATAGTGAAGTCTACTCTAGTACCATTTTCCACTGCCTCTTTTAACCGTTCTAGATAGTCATCATGTTGTTGTGCTTCTCGTACTCTATCAATAAAAACGGGTCTCACCTGGAAGCTGGCTATTAAGGCTGCGGATTCTTCAATCACTTCCAAGTTAACTCCAGTAGCTCGTAATTCGTAAAGGAGTGGAACCCGCACTGCTCTCAAATACGATAAGGAAGGAGAGGGTGGCATGGTAGGATATGATTTCCTACTAAGAGCATCAGCTACTACATTGGCTCTTCCTGGATGATACTCGATCGTACAATCATAGTCCTTGATCAATTCCAACCATCTTCTTTGTCTCAAGTTTATGTCTCTTTGCGTAAGCAAATATTGTAGACTCCTGTGATCCGTGAAAATTTGACATCTGGCTCCGTACAGGTAGTGTCTCCATAATTTAAGTGCAAGTACCACAGCGGCAAGCTCAAGGTCATGCGTCGGATAATTCAATTCATGTGGCTTTAGCTGTCTGGAAGCATATGCAATCACGTTCCCATGTTGCATTAAAACACAACCCAAGCCTTGCCTTGAAGCATCACTATACACCATAAATTCTCCACTATCGTCAGGCAATGCTAACACTGGAGCACTAGTTAGACGTCCCTTAAGTTCTTGAAAACTTTGTTCGCACTCCTCTGACCAGATAAACTTCACACCCTTCCTAGTCAGTCGAGTGAGAGGAGCTGCAATTTTTGAAAAATCATGTACGAATCGCCGATAATAACCTGCTAAGCCCAAAAAGCTACGAATCTCCGTCACTGTAGTAGGTCTCTCCCAATTTAACACTGCTTCTACCTTCCGAGGGTCCACACTAATACCTTCTGCAGAAACAATATGGCCCAGAAACCCTACACTGTTGAGCCAAAATTCACATTTATTAAGCTTAGCATACAACTGTGCTTCCCTCAAAGTCTGTAGCACAACTCTCAAATGCTTGACATGCAGGGAATCATTTCTAGAGTAGACCAGAATGTCATCAATAAATACGATCACAAAACGATCCAGATAAGGACGGAATACTCGATTCATAAGATCCATAAAAGCTGCAGGAGCATTGGTTAGTCCAAACGGCATTACTCTGAATTCGTAGTGACCATATCGTGATCGGAAGGCGGTCTTAGGGATATCAGATTCCCTTATCCGTAATTGATGATACCCAGACCTTAAATCAATCTTAGAAAATACTGTAGCTCCCCTCAACTGATCGAACAGGTCATCAATTCGCGGTAAAGGATATTTATTCTTCACCGTAATCTTATTCAACTTTCTGTAATCAATGCACAGTCTCAAAGTGCCATCCTTCTTCTTAACAAATAAAACCGGGGCACCCCACGGAGACACACTAGATTGAATGAACCCCTTATCCACTAATTCTTGTAGCTGAGTCTTCAATTCTTTTAATTCAGCAGGGGCCATCCGATAAGGTGCTTGAGATATAGGTGTTGTTCCCGGAATCAAATCGATAGTAAAGTCTATCTCTCTTACCGGGGGTAAGCCAGGTAATTCATCTGGAAATACATCGGGAAATTTCCTAACCACTGGTATATCCTCAATACTCAACTCCTCCCTGCTGGTATCTACCATGTGAGCTAAGTAAGCCTGACAACCCTTGTTCAAAAGCTTTTCAGCCGTTAAAGCTGAAATTAGGCAAGAAGGGAGAACATTCCGATCACCCTGAAAGAAAATTATTGGCTTCCCTGGACTTCTAAACACCACAATCTTGCGAAAGCAATCAACATTAGCCCGGTGAGTTGCTAAAAACTCCATTCCCAAAATCACATCGAATTCTACAAGATCTAAAGGGATTAGATCAACTTCCAAATCAACATTATCAATCAACACACTACAACCTTTAAAAACCCACTCTATCTTAAATGATGCTCCCGCAGGTAGAGATACATACCACTCGCCCATAAGGGGCGACAGCGGTACATTTGCAAAACATGCAAATCTACTTGACATAAATGAATGCGAAGCACCAGGATCAATTAAAGTATAAGCAGGTTGACCAAACACAGATAACATACCGAGGATAACATTTGGTGAATCGCGGCCCTCCTGCTGAGTCATGGCATGTAATCTTGCATGAGTCGTGGGGCGTCCTCTCTGACCCCTACCTTGCTGGGAACTGCCACGAGTTACTGCACCGGCGCGCGTACCGCTGGAAGAAGCCACATTACCACTAGTAGAAGTACCAGCGGATGACTGACCTGTCGCCTGAAAATGGGTAGGTACAACTCTCTGAGTCAACAGGGGGCAGTCCCTTTTAAAATGATCTTGCTGTCCACACTCAAAGCACCCCACTGACTGATATTGCCCATACTGGGCTGGCTGACTAGCTGGAGTTCTGTGCTGACTGCTAGAACTAATCCTGCTCTGTCCAAACTGACGTCCACTTAACTGTCCCCGATTGAATCTCCTGGTGCGCCCCCCGCGTCTAAATCGAGATCCAGCACTAGATCCACTACTCTGTCCACTACCTGCTGATGACCCTGAACCGGAGGTGGAAGCTGATCTCTTCGATGGGCCCTGGCTAAGACTGTCTAAGTCTCGGGGTCGAACTCCCGATAGGTACATAGTCTCCAGCCTCAGAGCGGCGTTAACTGCCTCATGATAGGTGTAAAAGGGTATGGCTGTTAACTGAATACGATAATCACCCCCCAAACCTTCAATGAACCTGTAGATCCGCTCCTCCTCAGTACTTATCAGATCTGGCACAAACTGGGCTAACTGGGTGAATCGCTGTTCAAACTCCGTCACCGACTTATCCCCTTTCTCTAGATGTAGAAACTCATACTTCATCCTGTCACGGATAGCTGTGCCATAGTACCGCCTATTAAAATATTCCTTGAACTGTTCCCAAGTTATCGGACCGACGTCCCCCAAATCTCTGCTAGTCGTATCCCACCAATCAAAGGCCACTCCGTCAAGAAAGTCTACTGCCAACCCCACTTTTCGTTCCTCTGGACAATTAATCTTAGCAAAGACCCTCTCCATCTTGTTCAGCCAATTCTGGGCATCCATAGCATTCGGAGCATGGGAGAAACTATAAGCTCCATGTCTCCTTGCTCGCTCCATGGTAAAATCAGTCCTGGAGCCAGGAAGCGCTGCTGTCAGCTGTTGGACAATACGTCCCAAGGCATCTGCTAGTCCTCTGGAAGCATTCTCGTCTCCTGGAGCGGGAGGAGTCTCCCCGCGATTTCGGCGTCTAGGAGGCATAGCACCTGAGATGAAAAAGAAGATTAAACAATTTACAGTAAAGATACCAAGATAACTACCTTATACACCTAAGAACATACTAGCATCGAAGAGCACATGATGGGGATCCGCCGCGGTCGGGCCATCACTCGGAAGATACTAGATGTCCTCAAGTACATAAGATAGTAGAAGTGACAGGAAACAGAAAACCTAAAGCTCTGATACCAACTGTCAGAACCCATCCCGAAAATCCTTTCAAATTTTCAAGATGGACTCTGCGGGGCCCACTTTTAAGAAAAATTCGACAGAACTTCCCTTAAAAGTGGACAACCCAACCTGTGAGAAAAACGACAAAACACATATTTCTAAATTCAAGATCTCACAACAAGCAGTCATCATATATTTCACAACCACCACAGTCATTAAGCAACAACCAAGCGTAAGGCAGTAAAATTTATACAATACAGCCTCTTAGGGTTATCAGAGCAATCTACGATAAAAGCAAATATATTACATGGGGTAGGTTAATATTAACCTACGAAAGGCAAGTGGCAGAACTGGTGCTAAGCCTCGATCTCACGCCGAACAGCAACACTGCGAACTGGGCAAAGGAAACCGAAAAGCCCAGGGGAAAGTAAGCGATAAAACGTTAGTTGTGAGTGGACAAAAATATTTAATTAAGAAAGAAGTGTTTCTCACTTTCCCACATTTATTGTTTAGAACGTTCTTATGCATGCAATAGGGAACTAAAGGTTTTTAAATCACTTTCATGACTAAGCCAGCCCCGCTGGCTTAAGGGAAGTTCGATCGACCCTGCTAGTCGGACGAATAAATAAATAAGTAAATAATTTAAAAGGTATGAGGAAAAACGTCATCACCATACAATAAAATAAAGTGAGCCGCTAAGGCTCGGGTCGGAGTGTCCCACACTCAAGAGCATCCCATGCTCGGCTCTACTCACCCACTAACACAAAGTAAGCAGGGAGGAGTACCAATAGGCTAGCTAGCAATAAAGTATATCGACCCAGGTATGGTGGGTAAAAACCATATGAAAATCGAGAATTTGTGAGATTTCCTCGAAGTCTCACAAGAAAGGAACTCAGTCCAACAACGTGACCCCGCACGCCAACATGATTCAAAATTATGAATCAATATACTAAAATAATGTAAGTTTATAATCTCGAAGAAATCTTCCATTTCCGAAGATTTTTCGAGAAACCCGAATCTATTAATAAATAATGATACTTTCATTTTCAGAAATAATCTTATCGAAGATTATTTCTAATAAAAAGTTCGAAATGGAACATAACCACTTCTAATCGGCAATTTGAACCATAACTAATTTCATAATCAAAAATCGAATAATTTGCTCATTAAATAATAAATACTTTAAATAATTTCGAACTTAGAAAATTTAATTGCATGCATGACTTTAAAATCAAACGTCCACTCACCGTATATGGCTAAGCCTGCCGTCGATCCGAACCCTCTTCGTAGGAATCCTCCTCACGTCCTGTACCATATAACGTTCATAAACCAATAAGTACAGGACGGATAAAAATTAAATCCACCAAAACCAAACCATATCTCAATTGTTATTATTTGCTTAAAAATCTCAAATTTCACTTTTCTAACTTCATTTCTTTACTTTGAGCTTCCGATTAAGGAATTCCGATACACGGATTATTCGTGAATTAATCAATGAATTTCACACCATAACAAAAACCATATCTACACTTCACAAAATTAATCCGAAGTCACCAATGTGCAAACTACATTATACTATCGACTTAATAACCAAATTACGACAATCAGAAACCTGCCCTACACCACCTCACGCGCCGCCCACAGTGGCGGCGAGTGGCGGTTACTCGCCGGAATCAACCTCCTCCTATGGCCACCAAATTTCATCCACAACATCAATTCTACTCACTGATCATTTCATTCAACTACAACACATCCAAATAACAATCAAAACCAGTCGAAATCAACGAATGAACATAAACCCAGAAATTATCCAAGAACCCTAGAATTTCAATTCAACAATTCGACTTCTACACAGCAAATCGAGACACAAGGCCATAGGGGAAATGATCAGTGGAGAAAACCGAACCTTCGACGCCGGTTTGGTGGCCGGAGACGACCGAAATCGCCGGAAATCACCGAAAAACCCAATCTGCTACAGTGAGCTTTATGGCTCAATTCCGAGCTCCTCCGGTCGAGATACCATGAAATGTGACCATGAGCATGACGAGGAGGAAGAGGCGAACCCAGGAACGTCCGGGTTTCGTCGTGGGGCGGCTGGAATCGCAGGAACTCAGAGGGAGGGGTTTCGGCCGAACTGGAGGAGGAAGAAATCGGGGGAGAGGAGAGAGAAAAGGCCGGGTAAGTTTCCAATTTTGGAAACTTACCACAGTAACTTCCTATTTAAAGAATTTTACTATGAACAGTAACCAGGAATAGTAAATTTAGTTTTTCGCTTATAACTTTCGCATACTAACTCCGATTTTTACGAACCACGTATGCATATTCTCGGATTAACATCCTCTACGACTTCCATGAATAACATTTTCTCAAATTATGACCCGAACAAAAAGTCAACTTTTAGGGCCACTAAAATCATATTACGGAGTAAAAGTAAGTGTAATTGACATTTACCGTCAAATTAATAAAAATCGAAAATTCTGGGTTCGGGACGTAACAATCTCCCCCCCCTTAAGGAATTTCGTCCTCGAAATTGACATACCTGTTAGAAAAGGTGGGGATACTGTCGTCTCATTTGATCCTCTGGTTCCCAAGTAGCTTCTTCTACCATATGATTACTCCAAAGTATCTTAACTAATGGTATCGTTTTATTCCTGAGTATCTGCTCTCTTCTATCCAGAACTTGAATTGGTTTTTCTTCATACGTTAGATCTTCCCGTAATCTTATGGGTTGCTCTTGAAGGACATGAGAAGGATCAGCAATATACTTGCGGAGCATGGAAACATGGAAGACATCATGTACCTTGGACAGTCTTGAAGGTAATACTAGCCGATAAGCGACCAAACCAATCCGTTCAGCAATTTGATATGGTCCGATGTATCTGGGGCTGAGTTTTCCACGTTTTCCAAACCTTACAATACCCTTCCAAGGTGATAGTTTTAGAAACACCCAATCACCAACTTGAAATTCTAAATCTTTCCTTCGATTATCCGCATAGCTCTTTTGTCTACTCTGGGCTGCTCTCAGCTTTTCTTTAATCACTTTTACCTTTTCAGTTGTAATCTGCACCATCTCTGGACCAATAAGCTTCCTTTCTCCTACTTCGTTCCAACACAAAGGAGTACGACACTGTTTTCCATAAAGAGCTTCATAGGGAGCCATGCCAATGCTGGAATGATAACTGTTATTATAAGCAAATTCTATCAAGGCTAGGTGGCTGTCCCAATTTCCTCTAAACTGCAAAACACAAGCTCTCAACATGTCTTCTAGAGTTTGAATAGTTCTCTCTGTTTGCCCATCTGTTTGCGGATGAAATGCAGTGCTGAACTGAGATTGAGTACCCAAAGCTTCCATCAGCTTACGCCAAAACTTTGAAGTGAAACGGGGGTCCCGATCAGACGTAATAGAGACAGGTGTGCCGTGAAGTTTTACTATCTCATTCACGTACAACTCCGCATATCTATCTATCTTATAAGTCTTCTTAACAGGTAGAAAATGCGCGGACTTGGTGAGTCGGTCTACAATTACCCAAATACTGTCATGACTACTTCCGGTACGTGGTAATCCGGATACAAAGTCCATAGTGATATGTTCCCATTTCCATTCGGGTATTGGTAACGGTTGTAGCAAACCCGAGGGCTTCTGTCTTTCGGCTTTCACTTGTTGACATATCAAACACCTACTTACATAAGCTGCAATTTCCCTCTTCATATTAGGCCACCAATAGTATTCTTTCAAAGTCCGGTACATTTTAGTCCCGCCAGGATGCACGGCATAAGCAGAACTATGGGCCTCCTCTAATATCTCTTGTTTAAGATCATCTCGGTCTGGCACACAAATTCGATTCCCGGACATCAAAGCTCCATCCCTGCTGATAGTGAAGTCTACTCTAGTACCATTTTCCACTGCCTCTTTTAACCGTTCTAGATAGTCATCATGTTGTTGTGCTTCTCGTACTCTATCAATAAAAACGGGTCTCACCTGGAAGCTGGCTATTAAGGCTGCGGATTCTTCAATCACTTCCAAGTTAACTCCAGTAGCTCGTAATTCGTAAAGGAGTGGAACCCGCACTGCTCTCAAATACGATAAGGAAGGAGAGGGTGGCATGGTAGGATATGATTTCCTACTAAGAGCATCAGCTACTACATTGGCTCTTCCTGGATGATACTCGATCGTACAATCATAGTCCTTGATCAATTCCAACCATCTTCTTTGTCTCAAGTTTATGTCTCTTTGCGTAAGCAAATATTGTAGACTCCTGTGATCCGTGAAAATTTGACATCTGGCTCCGTACAGGTAGTGTCTCCATAATTTAAGTGCAAGTACCACAGCGGCAAGCTCAAGGTCATGCGTCGGATAATTCAATTCATGTGGCTTTAGCTGTCTGGAAGCATATGCAATCACGTTCCCATGTTGCATTAAAACACAACCCAAGCCTTGCCTTGAAGCATCACTATACACCATAAATTCTCCACTATCGTCAGGCAATGCTAACACTGGAGCACTAGTTAGACGTCCCTTAAGTTCTTGAAAACTTTGTTCGCACTCCTCTGACCAGATAAACTTCACACCCTTCCTAGTCAGTCGAGTGAGAGGAGCTGCAATTTTTGAAAAATCATGTACGAATCGCCGATAATAACCTGCTAAGCCCAAAAAGCTACGAATCTCCGTCACTGTAGTAGGTCTCTCCCAATTTAACACTGCTTCTACCTTCCGAGGGTCCACACTAATACCTTCTGCAGAAACAATATGGCCCAGAAACCCTACACTGTTGAGCCAAAATTCACATTTATTAAGCTTAGCATACAACTGTGCTTCCCTCAAAGTCTGTAGCACAACTCTCAAATGCTTGACATGCAGGGAATCATTTCTAGAGTAGACCAGAATGTCATCAATAAATACGATCACAAAACGATCCAGATAAGGACGGAATACTCGATTCATAAGATCCATAAAAGCTGCAGGAGCATTGGTTAGTCCAAACGGCATTACTCTGAATTCGTAGTGACCATATCGTGATCGGAAGGCGGTCTTAGGGATATCAGATTCCCTTATCCGTAATTGATGATACCCAGACCTTAAATCAATCTTAGAAAATACTGTAGCTCCCCTCAACTGATCGAACAGGTCATCAATTCGCGGTAAAGGATATTTATTCTTCACCGTAATCTTATTCAACTTTCTGTAATCAATGCACAGTCTCAAAGTGCCATCCTTCTTCTTAACAAATAAAACCGGGGCACCCCACGGAGACACACTAGATTGAATGAACCCCTTATCCACTAATTCTTGTAGCTGAGTCTTCAATTCTTTTAATTCAGCAGGGGCCATCCGATAAGGTGCTTGAGATATAGGTGTTGTTCCCGGAATCAAATCGATAGTAAAGTCTATCTCTCTTACCGGGGGTAAGCCAGGTAATTCATCTGGAAATACATCGGGAAATTTCCTAACCACTGGTATATCCTCAATACTCAACTCCTCCCTGCTGGTATCTACCATGTGAGCTAAGTAAGCCTGACAACCCTTGTTCAAAAGCTTTTCAGCCGTTAAAGCTGAAATTAGGCAAGAAGGGAGAACATTCCGATCACCCTGAAAGAAAATTATTGGCTTCCCTGGACTTCTAAACACCACAATCTTGCGAAAGCAATCAACATTAGCCCGGTGAGTTGCTAAAAACTCCATTCCCAAAATCACATCGAATTCTACAAGATCTAAAGGGATTAGATCAACTTCCAAATCAACATTATCAATCAACACACTACAACCTTTAAAAACCCACTCTATCTTAAATGATGCTCCCGCAGGTAGAGATACATACCACTCGCCCATAAGGGGCGACAGCGGTACATTTGCAAAACATGCAAATCTACTTGACATAAATGAATGCGAAGCACCAGGATCAATTAAAGTATAAGCAGGTTGACCAAACACAGATAACATACCGAGGATAACATTTGGTGAATCGCGGCCCTCCTGCTGAGTCATGACATGTAATCTTGCATGAGTCGTGGGGCGTCCTCTCTGACCCCTACCTTGCTGGGAACTGCCACGAGTTACTGCACCGGCGCGCGTACCGCTGGAAGAAGCCACATTACCACTAGTAGAAGTACCAGCGGATGACTGACCTGTCGCCTGAAAATGGGTAGGTACAACTCTCTGAGTCAACAGGGGGCAGTCCCTTTTAAAATGATCTTGCTGTCCACACTCAAAGCACCCCACTGACTGATATTGCCCATACTGGGCTGGCTGACTAGCTGGAGTTCTGTGCTGACTGCTAGAACTAATCCTGCTCTGTCCAAACTGACGTCCACTTAACTGTCCCCGATTGAATCTCCTGGTGCGCCCCCCGCGTCTAAATCGAGATCCAGCACTAGATCCACTACTCTGTCCACTACCTGCTGATGACCCTGAACCGGAGGTGGAAGCTGATCTCTTCGATGGGCCCTGGCTAAGACTGTCTAAGTCTCGGGGTCGAACTCCCGATAGGTACATAGTCTCCAGCCTCAGAGCGGCGTTAACTGCCTCATGATAGGTGTAAAAGGGTATGGCTGTTAACTGAATACGATAATCACCCCCCAAACCTTCAATGAACCTGTAGATCCGCTCCTCCTCAGTACTTATCAGATCTGGCACAAACTGGGCTAACTGGGTGAATCGCTGTTCAAACTCCGTCACCGACTTATCCCCTTTCTCTAGATGTAGAAACTCATACTTCATCCTGTCACGGATAGCTGTGCCATAGTACCGCCTATTAAAATATTCCTTGAACTGTTCCCAAGTTATCGGACCGACGTCCCCCAAATCTCTGCTAGTCGTATCCCACCAATCAAAGGCCACTCCGTCAAGAAAGTCTACTGCCAACCCCACTTTTCGTTCCTCTGGACAATTAATCTTAGCAAAGACCCTCTCCATCTTGTTCAGCCAATTCTGGGCATCCATAGCATTCGGAGCATGGGAGAAACTATAAGCTCCATGTCTCCTTGCTCGCTCCATGGTAAAATCAGTCCTGGAGCCAGGAAGCGCTGCTGTCAGCTGTTGGACAATACGTCCCAAGGCATCTGCTAGTCCTCTGGAAGCATTCTCGTCTCCTGGAGCGGGAGGAGTCTCCCCGCGATTTCGGCGTCTAGGAGGCATAGCACCTGAGATGAAAAAGAAGATTAAACAATTTACAGTAAAGATACCAAGATAACTACCTTATACACCTAAGAACATACTAGCATCGAAGAGCACATGATGGGGATCCGCCGCGGTCGGGCCATCACTCGGAAGATACTAGATGTCCTCAAGTACATAAGATAGTAGAAGTGACAGGAAACAGAAAACCTAAAGCTCTGATACCAACTGTCAGAACCCATCCCGAAAATCCTTTCAAATTTTCAAGATGGACTCTGCGGGGCCCACTTTTAAGAAAAATTCGACAGAACTTCCCTTAAAAGTGGACAACCCAACCTGTGAGAAAAACGACAAAACACATATTTCTAAATTCAAGATCTCACAACAAGCAGTCATCATATATTTCACAACCACCACAGTCATTAAGCAACAACCAAGCGTAAGGCAGTAAAATTTATACAATACAGCCTCTTAGGGTTATCAGAGCAATCTACGATAAAAGCAAATATATTACATGGGGTAGGTTAATATTAACCTACGAAAGGCAAGTGGCAGAACTGGTGCTAAGCCTCGATCTCACGCCGAACAGCAACACTGCGAACTGGGCAAAGGAAACCGAAAAGCCCAGGGGAAAGTAAGCGATAAAACGTTAGTTGTGAGTGGACAAAAATATTTAATTAAGAAAGAAGTGTTTCTCACTTTCCCACATTTATTGTTTAGAACGTTCTTATGCATGCAATAGGGAACTAAAGGTTTTTAAATCACTTTCATGACTAAGCCAGCCCCGCTGGCTTAAGGGAAGTTCGATCGACCCTGCTAGTCGGACGAATAAATAAATAAGTAAATAATTTAAAAGGTATGAGGAAAAACGTCATCACCATACAATAAAATAAAGTGAGCCGCTAAGGCTCGGGTCGGAGTGTCCCACACTCAAGAGCATCCCATGCTCGGCTCTACTCACCCACTAACACAAAGTAAGCAGGGAGGAGTACCAATAGGCTAGCTAGCAATAAAGTATATCGACCCAGGTATGGTGGGTAAAAACCATATGAAAATCGAGAATTTGTGAGATTTCCTCGAAGTCTCACAAGAAAGGAACTCAGTCCAACAACGTGACCCCGCACGCCAACATGATTCAAAATTATGAATCAATATACTAAAATAATGTAAGTTTATAATCTCGAAGAAATCTTCCATTTCCGAAGATTTTTCGAGAAACCCGAATCTATTAATAAATAATGATACTTTCATTTTCAGAAATAATCTTATCGAAGATTATTTCTAATAAAAAGTTCGAAATGGAACATAACCACTTCTAATCGGCAATTTGAACCATAACTAATTTCATAATCAAAAATCGAATAATTTGCTCATTAAATAATAAATACTTTAAATAATTTCGAACTTAGAAAATTTAATTGCATGCATGACTTTAAAATCAAACGTCCACTCACCGTATATGGCTAAGCCTGCCGTCGATCCGAACCCTCTTCGTAGGAATCCTCCTCACGTCCTGTACCATATAACGTTCATAAACCAATAAGTACAGGACGGATAAAAATTAAATCCACCAAAACCAAACCATATCTCAATTGTTATTATTTGCTTAAAAATCTCAAATTTCACTTTTCTAACTTCATTTCTTTACTTTGAGCTTCCGATTAAGGAATTCCGATACACGGATTATTCGTGAATTAATCAATGAATTTCACACCATAACAAAAACCATATCTACACTTCACAAAATTAATCCGAAGTCACCAATGTGCAAACTACATTATACTATCGACTTAATAACCAAATTACGACAATCAGAAACCTGCCCTACACCACCTCACGCGCCGCCCACAGTGGCGGCGAGTGGCGGTTACTCGCCGGAATCAACCTCCTCCTATGGCCACCAAATTTCATCCACAACATCAATTCTACTCACTGATCATTTCATTCAACTACAACACATCCAAATAACAATCAAAACCAGTCGAAATCAACGAATGAACATAAACCCAGAAATTATCCAAGAACCCTAGAATTTCAATTCAACAATTCGACTTCTACACAGCAAATCGAGACACAAGGCCATAGGGGAAATGATCAGTGGAGAAAACCGAACCTTCGACGCCGGTTTGGTGGCCGGAGACGACCGAAATCGCCGGAAATCACCGAAAAACCCAATCTGCTACAGTGAGCTTTATGGCTCAATTCCGAGCTCCTCCGGTCGAGATACCATGAAATGTGACCATGAGCATGACGAGGAGGAAGAGGCGAACCCAGGAACGTCCGGGTTTCGTCGTGGGGCGGCCGGAATCGCAGGAACTCAGAGGGAGGGGTTTCGGCCGAACTGGAGGAGGAAGAAATCGGGGGAGAGGAGAGAGAAAAGGCCGGGTAAGTTTCCAATTTTGGAAACTTACCACAGTAACTTCCTATTTAAAGAATTTTACTATGAACAGTAACCAGGAATAGTAAATTTAGTTTTTCGCTTATAACTTTCGCATACTAACTCCGATTTTTACGAACCACATATGCATGTTCTCGGATTAACATCCTCTACGACTTCCATGAATAACATTTTCTCAAATTATGACCCGAACAAAAAGTCAACTTTTAGGGCCACTAAAATCATATTACGGAGTAAAAGTAAGTGTAATTGACATTTACCGTCAAATTAATAAAAATCGAAAATTCTGGGTTCGGGACGTAACACCGCTGCTCACGTGCACCTGCCGAAAAAAAAAAAAGAAAGAAAGAAAGAGGTGGGCCGAAAAGAAGAAAAAGAAGAAAAGAAAGGGGGAAGAAGGCCTGCAGCCCGAAAAGAAAAAAAAAAAAAAAAAAAGGAGAGGAAGCCCACATCCACATTCGAGGAATGGATGAACTACAATGTCTCGCGGATAGTGCGACTACGCACATCATTCTATGACATAGGTAATTATTCTTAGAGATATTGCCTACATATTCCTCTGTGACTACGATGGCTGGGCCATCAGGTTTAGTTCAAGGACATGAAATGACCCAATTCCTTTTGCCAAATGGCACCTAGATCAAAGTCACTGAAGCTCTTTACGCTCCTAAGGCAAATCAAACCTTATTGAGCTTTAAAGATATAAGAGCCAATGGATTCCATGCATAAACGCATAATGAGAACGGAATAGAATTCCTTTGCATTACCTCTAATGGTTGTGGCAGAAAACGCATCTTAGAGAAGCTTACATGTCAATCTAGTGGACTTTATGTCACTACAATTCGACCAATTGAATCCAATAATGTCATAAGAGAAGATCTCTTGGGTTCAGACACATATTGGCTTTGGCATGACCGACTAGGACGTCCTGGTCGTGATATGATGCTCCGTATACTAAAGACTTCACATGGACATCTATTCTTCAGAATGAGAAGAAGCAAGAATCAAACGTTGATTCCCGGACTTAGCAAGACCCCAAAAATTGCAGCCTCAGGCGCTACTGGTGTCTTGGGCCGCTGCATGGCCGCTCTTGTCCCTCTTGATGACACCACAAATGGCGCCAACCAAGAGCATGATGCCCTGGTTACTCCTCCCAGTGGCCATGACGCCACACACACCAATTTCCATGGCTCTAATGCCATCATGGGAGATGTAGTCACACATTTTGCTTCTAATAGCGTTACAGACGCTCCGGCCCAACCAAAAATCCTCATTGGTTGCTTCTAAGGCCCCTCGCTCATTCTGCAAAGCCTGTTCATTCGGGAAATTAGGACCGAGACCGTCCTACGCAAAGGATCCCAAAATACTTATTATGTTCTTACAGAGAATCCAAGGGGATATCTGTGGACCAATTCAACCATCATGCTGACCTTTTAAATACTTTATGGTATTGGTTGATGCGTCGACACGCTGGTCACATGTCGCGCTGTTATCCACTCGCAATGCTACTTATGCTAAACTCCTTGCCCAGATTATCCGTCTACGGGCTCATTACCCCGACCATCCAATTAAGTCAATTCGACTTGATAATGCTGGGAAGTTTACATCGAAAACATTTGATGATTATTGCATGTCATTGGGGATTGATGTTGAGCATCCAGTTCCCCATGTTCATACCCAAAATGGTCTCGCAGAAGCTGCTATCAAACGACTACAAATGATAGCTCGGACATTGGTTATGCACACCAGTCTTCCTGTTTCTGCTTGGGGATATGCAATATTGCACGCAGCGATGCTCATTCGTCTACGACCTAGGTACGAGCCTGATATCTCGTACTTACGCATTTTTGGGTGTGCTATTTATGTGCCTATTACGTCGGCACAACGTACAAAGATGAGTCCACAACTACGAATGGGCATTTATGTTGGCTATGAATCTCCAACTATCGTCCGCTATCTTGAACCTTTGACAGGCGATCTCTTTACCGCTAGATTTGCGGATTGTCACTTTGATGAGACAGTCTTCCCATCGTTAGGGAGAGATAAGAACACATATGTTCAACAGGAACGACAGGAATTTTCGTGGTTTGTCCCCACTATGTCTCATCTCGATCCCCGTACCGCACAGTCTGAACTTGAAGTGCGAAGAATAATCGAGCTCCAGAACGTAGCAGACACTCTACCTGATGTGTTTTCTGATGTTGCCAAAGTGATGAGATCACACATACCTGCTGCAAACGTGCCTGCAAGGATTGATGTCCCTAATAGTGGACATAACGCCACTCATGTGACACCAGGAGATGGCGCCATTACCCAATATGGCAATGATGTGGCATCTATGGCCGCAAGTCCTGCAAGGAAGTGCGGTAGACCAATTGGTTTGAAGGATACTCGCCTTAGAAAGAGAGCGAATAAGGCACAAACAAATCCTTTGATCATCGATACTCAAAATCCGTCCCATGAGAATGTTCCGGATTATGGTTATGTCCAAGAGACATCATTGGGGGACGCTCCAATGTCAGAACCTATCCCTGAGAACGTAGATATCTCTGTGAATTACACTAGTGTACATGGGACGTGGGAAAGAAGCTCCATCATCATTGATGATGTATTCGCGTATTCAGTAGCGCGTGAGATTATTGAGACCGATGACATCAAACCAGGCTCCGTTGATGAATGCCAACGTAGAGCTGATTGGCCAAAATGGAAAGATGCGATCCAGGCAGAACTTGATTCTCTAATGAAAAGAAGGTATTTCGCAAAATTATACCAATACCGCCTAACACCAAATCAGTTGGTCATAAATGGGTATTCATTAGAAAGCGTAATGAGAAAAACGAGATTGTAAGGTACAAAGCTCGCCTTTTGGAGCAAGGCTTCTCACAACGCCCTGGAATCGACTACAAGGAGACCTATTCTCCCGTAATGGATGTCATTACGTTCCGCTACCTTATCAGTTTGGTGGTTTCAGAAAAACTGAACATGCAGCTTATGAACGTGGTTACAGCGTATCTATATGGGGATCTAGATACGGAAATATACATGAAAGTTCTAGATGGAATTCATTTACCCAAATCAAGTGGCTCTAAACCACGGAGCGCGTTGGCCATAAGATTAAAACGCTCACTATATGGATTGAAACAATCCGGACGGATGTGGTATAACGGTCTAAGTGACTACTTGATTGGGAATGGATATGTCAATAATGAACTATGCCCATGTGTGTTCATAAAAAGGACAAGTTCCGGATTTGCAATAGTAGTGGTCTATGTCGATGACATGAATATAATTGGCACCCAGTTAAGGGAAACCGCTGAACACTTGAAATCCGAGTTTGAGATTAAAGATCTTGGGAAAACACGGTTTTGCCTCGGTTTGGAACTTGAGCACCGTGAAGATGGTATTCTGATTCATCAATCAGCTTATACCCAAAAGATGCTTAGGCGTTTCAATACTAATAAGATTAAGCCTTCAAGCACCCCAATGGTCGTCCGTAGTCTCGATCCAAAGAAAGATTCATTCCGTCCAAAAGATGACGACGAAGAAGTGCTAGAGGCAGAAGTGCCATATCTAAGTGCAATAGGCGCATTATTGTACTTAGCACAATGCACGAGACCGGACATCTCATTCGCTGTGAACTTGTTAGCTAGATATAGCTCCGCACCAACACGACGCCATTGGACTGGTGTTAAAGATATCTTTCAATACCTAAGTGGTACGATCGATATGGGCTTATTCTATCCTTACAGAGAGATGATGGATTTGGACCCATTAAATAACCGGAACACCACACATGGTGGATTGCGTTCCCTCTCCCCATCCCAAAACGATATAGGTGTTTTGGAAGGTTTTGCTGATGCTGGGTATCTCTCTGACCCACACAAAGGTAGTTCCCAAACTGGTTATGTATTCACCATGGGAAACACTGCAATATCTTAGAGGTCTACAAAGCAGACCTTAGTCGCTACCTCTTCCAATCATGCAGAGATTATTGCTCTTCACGAAGCAGTTCGTGAATGTATATGGTTATGATCTATAGTTACGCATGTTCGAAGTAATTGTGGTTTGAAGTCTACCACAGATAAGCCAACAAGCATTTATGAGGATAATGCTGCTTGCATTGAACAAATGAAGCAATGCTACATCAAAGGCGACAACACCCCCAAGCATATATCGCCCAAATTCTTCTACAATCAGCAACAACAGAAGCTCCTCAAGATCAAAGTAAACCAGGTTCGATCTGAGGATAATGTGGCAGACTTATTTACTAAGTCATTGCCTAAATCCACGTTCGAGAAACATGTGGCAAGAATTGGCTTGCGGAAACTATCTGAACTCCCATGATCGTAATCATCAGGGGGAGGCGCAGACATCAGGGGGAGATGTCTACATGTATGGTCTCGAAACGTGAAGGGTGTGTTGTACTATTTTTCCCCTTCGACCGAGGTTATTTTTGTCCTACTGGGTTTTTGTTACTCGGCAAGGTTTTTAATGAGGCAACGAGTGAAGCACCATGTTTGGGCGACACAAGGGGAGTGTTCAAGGAAATACAGATTATGTGTTTGGCTCAAACTCTAGGTTACTTGACCTAGTGGTAATAGGGTTATAGAAAGATTTAGAATCCTATTCAATGTAGAATTACTTTCCTTGTATGTTCAGATTCTATGTATTGTAATCCTCTATATAAAGAGGCCCTTATTATCAATGAGAATACACAGTAAATTTCTCTCAACTTCTGATTCCCTAAAGCAGGTTCCATTTTCCGCCGCACAATGAGATTCATAGATGAACTTTTCCTAGTTGAGTCCTACTTGAAGACCATAGCCTAAAAACCAAGTATGAAACTTTCTAGATCAAAGAAGCTATAGAAACATGGGACAGAAATGGTCTCTGAGATACCAACATTAAGATTGCACATGAATACACAGTCACACACAAACTTCAGAGTCTCATGAGATATTATTACCTCCTCCTCACGAAGTATCTTAGTCCTTAGGGCCCGGTATATTGATGAGATTTTCCTTATTGATGAGATTTTCCTTACTGATCAAAGAAGCTTCATGTTGGTGTCACTGCATTGTCGATTTTCCTTGTTAGTCATCAAATAAAGGGAATAGAATAACACCAAGAAGACAATCCAATATCATCTCATCATGATTGTCAACGATAATATAAAAATAAAATAAAAATACTAAAAGCAGCTTCAAGCGAGATTGAACATGTCATTACTTTAACCTGTCATCTCCAATATGGGATGTCCCATCAACAAAATATGCTGCAAGTTACTTTTTGGCATGCTTTATCTTTGCACATAGCAGTATTCCTAGAACAATTTTACACCAGTTACAATCAAGAAGTATAACGATTATTGTCGGTAACTAACAATGGAAAGGTTATCTAGACTAGTAAACTGGAAACTGAGGATCGTATTTGAATAAAAGGATCCTTGTGGTTCTTAGATGTCTCTATGAGAGATGTAGTAAATATCATTAAACTATTCATTTTACACGGTACAACTTGGCACCGAAATGTATATCTGCAACAAAATAAACAAAAAAAAAACCCCAACTGACATACCATGTATATCAATTACTGCAATGAAACTTTGAGACCCAAAATGATAAAACAATCATGTGTTTTTATTCCCTACGTTGCAATGCACATAAAATCTCTAATTATGAAGATTTCAGAAGTTCTTGATAAGCATAGGTTGTAACCTTGATTCAAATAGCTAGATAGAGTATGTATTCAAATTTATCTCATGCCCAGAGCTATGCCCTAAAAAGGCTAGGCATATTGATTTGAAAAGAAAAAAAGAAAATAATAAGAGATAACATCGTTTTGAACAGCTTTGAGATTATATGGTACCTGAAGTGCCCCTTCCTAGGCGATGAACATGAACAAGATGTGATTTTTTGGCAGGCTAAGTTATGGATCTTTTGAGTTTGCCGCCATAGGAGCTGTGTTAGAACTGTCCGTTGCTGGAAAAGACCTCCAGGTAAAACTTGTAGCCTGCCTGGCTTATTCAAAGAAATCTGAACACATATTAGCAATGTTATGTCAAGCACAATCACCATCAAAATGGATGAAAACAAACAATACTGATTATATTCTATTACTGAGAAACCACATGATGCTTTATTTGGTTGCTAATATACTTTTTGAAAAGAAAAGTCATCTCAAGAATCTTTATGTTGTTGGCTCTTAGGAACCAGATCAATTTGAAATACTAATCTGATATGGTGAGATAAAACTAAATTGAGGACCTACCTTACAGTGGGGTGGGCAATTTGTACCGAAAATGCGGTTATCGATTCGAACCGCACTGTAACGCAGTTCGGCAACCGCACCGAATTAAAACGGTGTCGTTTCATGGTCACACTGCACCAAACCGCATAAAAGCGGTTCGGTTGCGGTTTCGGGTCATAAACCGCCCGATTCAAACTGACCCGCACCGAATTTGTTTTAATTACATTTTATTTATTTATTATTTCTCTATTGATGGAAATTGTTGGTTTTTAATATATAAGAAGTCAATTTTTATTTAGGTTTTCAGTTTGTAATAAGTTGCTATGTTTACTTGATCATTGATATATATATATATATATATATATATGGGTTTGTTAAGTATTCAAATATGGTCTTTCTGCAAGTTTTTTTATTTTGGGTGACATTTGCCAATTTGTGTAGACTCTAAATGCATTCAAATTTATTTATTTATGCCTTATTGAAACTGTTAAGTAAAAATAAGCATGATTTTGGCCCTCTCTTTCTAGTTGAAATTAATAAATTGGTCCAAACCGAAACCGACCCGCACCGCACCGAAAAATGGTGTAACCAAAATAATCGGTTCATCCCTTTTGTAATGCGGTTGCGGTTTGATATATAGGCCAACCAAAAAACGCGGTTTGGTTGCGGTTTGAGCCTTAAACCGAACCGAACCGCACCGCGCCCACCCCAGTGGCTTACACCAACCCACCTCATCCCTTTAGCACAAAGGCAATGCTCAGATGGCAAAGTGGCAAGATTTCATCAAATTTTATTTAGTTATGTTCTCGGATAATCTCCAAAATCAACTATAATACATTGAGATATATACATATTTGAAGCATTCAGTCAAACAAAGGCATTTTTGCATGAATACATTTATTAAACAATACCAAACACAATGATAACAGTCACCTGAATCTCTTACAGTGCAAAAATTCTGTGCTTTCAATTACAACTGTTATCACACAAGTTGCTTCACATTATCTTAACCATGAAGAAACAAACTATAACTGGTTTAAGACATTTACCATATCATCATCCTCATACAGAGCCTTGAGCAAGTATGGCGCATCCGGCTCTCTCCACGGAAGCCTATGATAGACCAATTGTGAAACAACCCTAACCAAATGCATTACATTAAGAAAAAACACCACATAAGAATTTTCCTTTATGCACAAGGAGCAGAAATAGCATAAAGACAATAGTATCCATACAAAAAATAACAACAAAGGAGTAGGCATAACATAGAGACAATACCTAAGGATCGTATTCGAATCTCTAATAACTTCTCCATCAACTGTTATCTGTAGACCAACAATGCAATGCTGCAAATTTTCAAAGCAGATGTTCATTTCTCAAAACAAAACGCAGAATCTGGTGCCACCAAGACATTGCTCATAAGCTCATAACCCAAAAAAACCCAAATTCAATCTTCATCAACAAACAATAAGCAATGGCACCCATTTGAGAAAAGCAAAGGATTTACCTAGTCCGAGTGGGTGTGAGTTGGAACAGAGCAGAGTCCAGTCGAGCGGAAGACCTCATTTTTTCAAGAAATTGATTAAAGGGTGCTCAAAGCACTAGGCTTTATGAATTAGGAAAGTGAAAATTTAAAGACTCATTAGGAAAGTGAAGAACTTTGAAGCAGAGAGTGGTTTAGACTCCAGAGGTAATGGGAAAGTGGTTTAAACATTGGTTCAGCCAACAATAACCATGAAGACCTCATCTCTATCTTGCCATACTCCTGCTTCTCCCCAACCCTAACCACCGTGCCAAGCCACTGCACAATCAATTGCAGCCCGTAGCAGATTCTGAGGACGAAGATGCCATGGGCCTAGACCCACTCGGCGAACCCGGGTGGAAGCTGGGGGAGTTGTTGCTGTGGACGGAGTGGGGCCCGTAGAGAGGATGATGACGCTGGAGTTAAGATCGGTGATGGAATTGAGGGGGTTGGTGCTGGAGATAGTGAGGTAGAAGATGGAAAGGGATCAGATACGGCAAGTGATGAGGTGGGTGTATTGGGAACCGTAGTCAAGGATGAGGACCAGGTCCGATTTCGAGGCCTTTGGGTCCATAGCTGCTGCAACTGCACTAGTTTCTATGATTCTAGGGTTGGACGAACGGGTGACCTAGAGAGTAGAGAGAAACAAAATGATTTTGGATTCGAGCATCCAAACGGTACAACTAGTTCCTCGTTTATAGGTCTAGTGAGGGAAAGAAACATGTAGAAAGCGGAAGAGTGATGGAGAAAGGGTGAACTGCTCGAAACTTGAAAGTTTTAGACGGAATGAAAAAAGTATCGGGTTTAAGGACTGAAGGCTTTCAAAGGTAAAAGAAAAGATAAAAATTGAAAAATTGACTCCAATACATTCACACAACACAATTTTCTTAAATCTATAATCTGAGTGTTACCCTTGTTTTGACTCAGGTATGGTTTAACCATTTTGAGAGGGAATGGTCAAAAGAACATGGAGGGAGAATTCCAAAATTTCAACCATCTATATTCAGACAACAAATTTCTCATATCACCGTTGTCTGAATATGACGACCTTTTAGGCTTAGATGAATAAAAATTATAGGTATATTTCTATCTTGAGCTAACAACGTTAATATGTTTTCTGAATGCCTCCATTTTATTCAAAATGAAAAAAGTGTGTTTCAGTGTGTATTCAGACAACAGAGTTAGATTTTTATGTTGTCTAAAAAACTCAGACAACAGAAAATTAGTCTTCTGTCGTCTGATGTGTGTCGTTTGATTAACTTTTTAGCATAGTATCCCGCGAGGGAAAAGATAAACAACCTTCGATCTTTGACAGGTTGGGGGGCAAGGATAACAGGCCCACAATTGCACAGTGGAGGCCCAAGAAAGTCCAAAGCATAGTGGTTACGAGCCTAGGAGAGGATTCTAAACAACCACAGAAGGGTGAATCTTCCCACATAGCAGATGCACAGGAGAGAGCCATGCTCCAAGATGACGGGTCATTACTAACATACGTCGCGAGGAAGTTCGCTAAAGAAGTAGATTTGGACTCTCTAGTGAAAGAGGTGGTGGAAACTGAAATGGCGGAGCTGGCATGTGTAACATGGTCTACGTACTATCAGTGAAATATGCACTGCCAGTAGTGGCTCAAGAATGCTCTATGGTGGAGAGGGAGGCCCCAAACAAGCAGTTGCTCGAGATAACTTCAGTAGCTTCAACGCTTCCAAAGGTCTCTTCACCAAAGCTAGAAAATGCCGCAGAAGGAAGTCATGACATGAGATTCAGTAAACCAATGATGATAATGGTGCAGCACATGAGGCCATTATACATCACCGCAGAGGGGAACGACACCAAAGTTAGCAAGATTATGGTGGATACCAGTGCTGCAGTCAACGTCTTGACCACCAGGACCATGCAGCTATTAGGGATCAAGAAAGAAAAGATCCAGTCCACATCACTTACGCTGAAGAACTTCGCAGGGACAGTGAGCAAGACATTAGGCATGATCTTCCTGTAAGTGAAAGTAGGTCCAGCAGAAGGGGTTTACGCCTTCTTCGTCACCGACTGTTGTGCAGCTTATAGTGCAATTCTGGGTCGTGACTGGATCCATCGGAGTTACTGTGTCTAGTCTACCCTGCATCAAGAACTGATTATTTGGGATAAAGTTGCAGACAAGGCAGAGGTTATCAAGGCAGACCCATGACCTTTCTCGGTGTTCGCTAGCTATGTGGATGCAAGGTACTACTTAGAACCAATTTCTCCTTTACAGGTTGTGGGTACTGATGACAAGGGTCACCCCACAGGGGTGACGACCTTTGACCTGGCACAATGGGGGCTCGTGGTCGCAAAAGGTGACCTTAAAAGTCCTGGACATGTGGTGCCATCTCTAAGCTATGATTAATGAATCACGACCTCTCAAGGGAAGAAATACAGGCCTTTCGTTCTTTACATGATAGATTATCTTCATATTTAGCCAAAACAGAGGCTTATGCACAAGTGGCAACATTGGAGTACATCGATGAGATCTCTCTGATCATGAAGAAGAGGAGGAGCCCATAAGGCTGGCTCTAGCATCTTTGGTCGATACCCCTCTGAAGGTTAGGGACCCTACAGAAAAGGTGAACTTGGGAACGGAGATCGAGCCAATGGAGGTAGCAATCAGTGCCAACTTAGGGCTCGAAGAACAACAGGGGCTCATCGACTTATTGCAGGAGTATAAGGATTGCATCGCGGAAAAGTATGAAGACATGCCAGGCTTATCTCCTGACTTGGTCTGCCATAAGCTATCGACTATCCCAGGTCAAAATCCAGTGAGATAGGAATCTAAGCGGATGAACTAGAGAACCCAGGTTTTGGTCAAGGAGGAAGTCGAGAAGATGCATAAGTCAGGAATCATCAGGGTCGTTAAGAACAATCAGTGGCTATCCAATGTTGTCCCAGTCCGAAAGAAGAATGGCAAATTAAGAGTGTGCGTCGATTCCCGCGACCTCAATAATGTCATTCCTAAGGACATTTATCCCATGCCGGTCGTAGATATGTTGGTAGACGCAGTAGCTGGTTATAAACACCTGTCCTTTATGGATGGAGCCGCCGGATATCATCATATTCCAGTGGCAAAAAAGGATAGGCATAAAACTGCATTCAGATGCCCAGGCTTCACAGGAATTTTTGAATACGTAATCATGCCTTTTGGCCTGAAAAATGCTGGGGCCATATACCAGTGAGCAATGAACCTAATCTTCCATAATATCCTTGGAAAGATTTTAGAGGTTTCCATCAATGATGTGGTCATCAAATCCAAGAAATGAGGAAACCACATAGAGGACTTGCAAAAGGTTTTCGAGCGCATGTGAATACACAAGTTCAAGATGAACCCTACGAAGTGTGTGTTTGGAGTTCAAGCAGAGGACTTTTTTGGATTCATCGTACACCAAAGGGGCATCGAAGTATCCAAGGATAAGGCCAAAGTAGTGATCAATGCTTCGCCCCCACTAACGAAAAAGAAGCTGCAGAGGCTATTAGGAAAGATCAATTTCTTACGGCGGTTTATCTCCAACTCCACCGGCAAGATTCAACCTTTCTCCCACCTCCTAAAGCTGCAGGGACAAAAAGAATTTGTGAGGGAAGAAAAACATCAAGAAGCCTTTGATAGCATAAAGGCCTATCTAGCAAATCCACCGGTTCTTGTTCCTCCGAAGCCAGGCTACCCATTTAAGGTGTACATTTCAGCGACAGAAGCTTCAATCGGCAGCTTATTAGCACAGGATGATGAAGAGGGGGTGGAACACGCCATTTTCTACCGAAGTAGAACGTTAACAGATTGCGAAACCATGAACACACCAATGGAAAAGCTTTGCCTAACGTCATACTTTTCTGCCTGTAAACTGCGACACTACATGTTGTCGTCCACTACATGCATAATTTCTCAGACCGACCTGGTTAAGTACATGTTGCCGCGGCCTATTCTTAGGGGCCAGATTGGCAAATGGGTCTTGGCTCTTTCAGAGTTCTCTTTGCAGTATGTTCCACAAAAAGCTGTGAAGGGCCAAGTCGTAGCAGATTTTCTAGCTCATCATCCAATGATGAATGCTAGCGAGATCCGTGAACTCAAAGTAGCCGTGAATTCGGTTGAAGACCTGTATGGAACACACAGCCAGGAGCACTACGATAATTCCTTGGCAGCTATTATGTTACAACCATGGGTGCTATACTTTGACGGTTCAAGAACAGATGCCCTGGCCAGAGCAGGCGTTGCGCTGGAAAACCCATCCGGAGATCATTTTTCATACTCTTTTCAATTGGAGTATCAATGTACCAATAACCAAGTGGAATATGAGGCCTTAATCATCGACCTGGAAGTGCTCTTAGAGATGGGAGTCAAAACTGTGCAAATACTTGGAGATTCACTGTTAGTAATCAATTAGCTATGCAAAAAGTTCAAATGCACTAGTTTTTCGTTGTTCCTATATTAGGAGAGAGCCCTGGAGTTACTCGACCAATTTGATGACGTGGACTTCGAGCATATTTTGCTCGAGCGAAATTTCACTGATAACGACTTGGCCCAGTTGGCAACAAAGATAATGCTGAAGTATGGCGTTCGCGAGCGAATTCTGAAAGTGGAACGTTGAACACTTCCTTCTTGGATGAAAAGAAAAGATCCACCAGAGGACTCTGCGGTCGCTACCTTAGAATCCATCGATGTGGACTGGCGTGTTCCTTTGATCAATTATCTCAAACATCCTGATCAACCCGCTGACAAGAGGATCCGCTATATTGCTCTCAATTACTTCGTCATAGGTGATGAACTTCATAGGCGAGGAGAAGATGGCTTAGATTTCTGGTGTGTTTACGGCGGCGAAGCGAAGCAACTCATGCAGCACGTGCATTCTGGTGTCTGCGGCGCTTACCAAGCAGGTCTAAAGATGCGTTGGTTGCTCCGGAGACATGGATACTTTTGGCCTAGTATTTTGAAGATTGAATTGTATTCGCGAAAGGTTGCTTGAATTGTCAAGCTCATGGGCCGGTCCAGCATATCCCCAATGTCCCAATGCAACCCATTATAAATCCTTGGCCAGCGAGAGGATGGGTGCTGGATTTAATTGGGATGATTCACTTGCATTCCTTATTTCAGCATAAGTTTATCATCATCGCTACTGATTTCTTCACAAAGTGGGTCGAAGCAAAGCCTTTGAAGGGAGCAACTGGTAGTACATTGCGCCAATTCCTGTTCAGGAACATCATCTGCAGATTTAGTATTCTAGAAGTCTTCGTTTCAGACCGGAGGGCAGCTTTCACGGGTGGTGAAGTTAGTAAATTGGCAAAAGAATGGGGAATACAGTTCGTCCATTCCAGTCCTTATTGTGTTCAATCTAACAGTCAAGCGGAGGCAAGCAACAAGATCATCATCACTTTGTTTAAGAAAATGTTGGAAGCCAATCCACGACAATGGCATGAGACTCTTTGGGCCTATCGCACATCGAAGCGGTACCCCACTGCAACAACACCTTATGCTTTGATGTTTGGCCATGACGCAGTCCTACCTTTGGAAGTCAACGTCCAATCCCTACGAGTTTAGGAACAACATCAACTTATTAGGGAGGACTATCTTAAAGCTATGTGGCAGGAACATAAAGACCTTAGCAAAAAGTGTTTAGAGGCTTTAGACAGTCTGGTCATGGAAAAGCAGTGAGTATCTCGCGCTTATCATAAGCGAACATGGGGAAAGAGTTATAGCGAAGGTGAGTTAGTCTGGAAAGCAGTTCTCCCACTTGGAGAAAAGTTGGATGGTCGCGGCTAATGGACTCCAAGATGGGAAAGTCCGTATATCATCCGTAAGATCTTAGAGAAATGAGTTTTTCATCTCAAGGACTTGGATGGTGATGCCCATCATAACTCCATCAATGGCATATACTTGAAGAAATATTTTGCTAGAGTATGGGATTCGGAGGAATTATAGACAGATTCTGCGCATGAAGCTGGGGGGGGGGCAACTTTAGTCTCACTACTCTCTCAAAGCTCATTTATATGGGTCCATTTTGAGGCCCATAATTGTTCCTTCACTTGGGGCCTGTATTTACATGAGCATTTGCCTAGCATAATTAGCTATAATGAGCCACGCTCATACTATCGCCAGAAATACCAGCTTCCGCCATAAGAGTCACCTATGGGAACACAGCCAAGCAGGCTACAGCCTACGCCCTGGCTTACCCCCAGATCACCACTGACGCGCTGCTACGCACCTCGCCAACACAGCATCAGAAGCTCCAGAAACTGGGAACTGAAGCATATCAGTCCCACATCGAAAACATGGAGAAGATCAGCTCCTCCCCACCCATAAAAGGTTCTCTCCTCTCTCCTCATTAATTACGCATCTACTACTTGTCTACTGTTATCATATCAACACAAATACATTGACTAACTTAGGCATCTGAGAAGAGAAGACCGCCTGACACGGTCTCCCTCTGACGCCCTCTTTGTATTTCACTTGACAGGTAGCGGGAATACTGACAATATCAATTAACGGTCTGCCCACCGGACCTGCGTTGATCATAGTTTAGCTACCGCTGAATATTAAACATTAACATTGGCTCCGTCTGTGGGAAGCCAACACAAGGACTTCATCACTTACCATTGAGTTAAGTCATCTTCACATATTCTTAGCGGCAACTTGTGCAATCTGCCAAGTCAACGCTAGGTCAACGCCGAACAAGTCTGGTCAACTCCAACTTTGGGCCGGTCAACGCCAACAACTCCAATCAATGCCATAGGACTGGTCAATGTTGACAAGGTTGGTCAAACAATGGTCAACGACCATCTCAAAAAACAGGAACGTCAAGAACAGTTACCCATATTTGACCAAAACACGAACACCAACCCACACTAACCCAGATTCGACCATCTAGCAAAAATCCCTAAACCTTATCTCTGTCAAAAACACCAGAAGAGACCCCTCCCAAAAAAAAAACGCGTTTTACACCCTCAGAGCACACCAAGGAGGCACAAAAACCACTCAAATCGAAAACCCAAAAAGTGGCAGAGCAAAACAGAAACCAAAAAAAAAAACTAAAAAGGCTCAGAATTACTAACCTAATGGTGTGAAAATTCAGGAGCGTTCGAACTCTACGCCTTCACTTCCGGGGATCCCTTGCACCAAAACACTGATCTCTCGCTCAAGTGGCAAAAGTCACTTCTCGAATGTCAGAGAACAGAGCTTGAGGACGACGAGAAAGTTTGAAGAAGAGATAATGGTGACAAGCTCTGGTTTTCCCCCTTTTTAATGTCAACATCAATCAAATCTAGGTCGTTCACCAAAAAGCGACTTTACTCTCCAACTGCACACCTGTCCCACGATCGCATTCAGTTTCCGGAATAACCGAGGCGTCGCCTCGTAGATTGAGTCGATAATTACTCGCATTAATGACGAGGAGACCGGCGTGCTCAGAACTCACAATCCCAAACGTTAGACCGACGCATGACGGCAACGTGGCAGAAGCCATCAAAGAGGGTGAGTATACCAATCGTCCAGGTTCAGTGCCCTTACGCCAGAGGGAACCCCTCTCTCCTTATCTTTCAAGTAAGTCTCCGCTACGGGCAACACCGCTAGAGGAACTTCTCTCCTTATCTTGAAAGCGAGCCTCCGCTACACGCAACACCGCTAGCGGAACTTCTCTCCTTATCTTGAAAACGAGCCTCCGCTACTTGCAACACCGCTAGCGAAACTTCTCTCCTTATCTTTCAAGCAAGTCTCCGCTAAGTGCAACACCGCTAGCGGAACTTCTCTCCTTATCTTGAAATCGAGCCTCCGCTACGCGCAACACCACTAGCGGAACTTCTCCCACTAAGCCTGCAAGTGAGTCTCCGCTACGCGCAATACCGCTAGTGGAACTTCTCCCTCCGCGACGCTACCGCCCCCTTACCCTCGGCGGAGGTATTCCCTCCACATCCGATTCTTCAGGCTAAGAATCATACGTAAAACCACCGCCACGCGACATTGCAGTAAAACCATGGTCCTCTAGGACAAATACAGGGACACGTCAACAGTTTTTGACGGCCCTGTTCAGGCACGTTGACCCTCGCCACTTGGGTATCAAAGTTTGGGCTCACTACCCAACACCCTGTGTTCAACATAGATCCCTTGAACAAATAAAACACAGACCAAATGGAGGTCTATCTTAGCCGGGGAGTAGGGGACTCCTTGGGGGGCCTAGTAGGGGCCCACCCGAAAGGGTATAAGAATTTGCTCAATAAGTCCATGGTTGACAACGTACTAACGCTAATTATGCTTTGCAAGTCTAGCGGGAGCAACGCTTCAAACCACTAGGCAACTCCCCAACCAAGATGGCCCTCCTTGACTGGGGACTTGGGGGACTTGTACTTACATGAGCATTTGCCTAGCATAATTAGCTATAATGAGCCACGCTCATACTATCGTCAGAAATACCAGTTCCCGCCATAAGAGTCACCTATGGGAACACAGCCAAGCAGGCTACTGCCTACGCCCCGGCTTACCCCCAGATCACCACTGACGCGCCGCCACACGCCACGCTAACACAACATCAGAAGCTCTAAAAACTGGGAACTGAAGCATATCAGTCCCACATCAAAAACATGGAGAAGATCAGCTCCCTCCCCACCTATAAAAGGTTCTCTCCTCTCTCCTCATTAATTACGCATCTACTACTTGTCTCTTGTTATCGTGTCAACACAAATACATTGACTAACTTAGGCATTGGAGAAGAGAAGACCGCCAGACTCGGTCTCCCTCTGACGCCCTCTTTGTATTTCACTTGACAAGTAGCTGGAATACTGACAATATCAAGTAACGGTCCGCCCACCGTACCTACGTTGATAATAGTTTAGCTACCGCTGAATATTAAACATCAACAGGGCCCATTTAGGAGGCTTTGTCTCACTTAGTCAGACTAGGGGGAAACAGTCTGCATGGGGTAATTTGTTTGGCCGCGAGGACTAGGTCCATTTTTGGAAGGAGAATTCGTTTCGCCGCGGGGTTATCTAGTTAACGGGAACACTTGGCAAACTTGTAAATTTCTCAAGCACCTTTCGTGGCGGTCATTTTGTGTCACGGGGAGTCTAGTTCGTTGAGGAAAATACGTCAAGTTTATTCTTTGAATGGCCAATTGTGGGGCCTATTTTGAGGCCTCGCGAGTATTCAACCAGCAGTTTTTATGAGTATTCAAAAGAACAGTTTACTGTATTCATACAGTGGCTTTGCGGCCAAAGCAATACACTCGAAACTTTCCCCATATTACAAAGCCAAAAGTGGCTAAAATTACAACAATACAAAGCCGTTGAAAATCTTCTTGAAGTCTTTTATTTCCTTCTTCACATGGATGTGGCTACGAAAGCCAGTTCTGGGTTGAACCACGCCTGTGTCTCGAAGAGGGGCAGAGTGCAGAGGAACTGACAGATAGGCGTGAAACTCCACTCCCTCTTCAACTTTGGCAGTCACCATTTTCTGGGCATGAAGTGTGGGAACGGCCATCCTGCAGCCGACACCCATTCCTTCCGCAAATCAATCCTCTCCCTCCAAGATTCTATCAATGTCCAGAAGGGAGAGATTGAGAAGAAGGTGACCACCAAAGCCCCTTCCATCTAGAGGACTCGGTTCGAACCACATCCAAAGGGATCCGAGGAAGAGCAAAGGCCTCAAAGTGGCCTTCCTCTCTTCCCCGGTTTTGTTCCGCGCAAGGGATCCAGCAAAAGATGATCTCGCAGGTCTGGATCTCCCACACTAATAGAGTCCCTCATTCTTTTCCACCCTTGACAGCCGGAATGAAGATATAAGCTGGGAGGAGTTGGTAAGCACGAGGTTGCCTGAGATTAAGCCATCAGGCCTAATCCAAGCTTGAGATTTTCACCATAAGGCCTAAAGTCTAGAGGCTGCGAATGTTCTTATGGGGTGAAGACTTGTGGATGAGAAGAAAGAGAAGTAAAGATTGGAAGGACGTGGTTCTTGATTTCATGGTCTGGCTATCCTTAGTTCAAAGTACGCCTATTTATAGAGGAAGATTTGATGAATCCCCACCCTTGGATGAGCGGTTGAGGAGTCAAATCAGCGTCTTAAATCCAGTTTAATTGCTTTAATCTCAGAAATGAAGCAAGAGTAATGGAGCGTAGGGAACCGAGCGATTTTCAAGGAGGTAACTATTCCATTTTCAAGATTATCTTTTCGCAACCGTTTTTCAATAGTCAGTTCATGCGCAGTAAAAATCCATTATGACGACAAGACAACGAGGTTTGCGATTTGGGCCAGCAAGTGGATCCAAATAGAGCATCGGTTCGATACTGGGATATATAGGGTCGTTTTTAGGCTTCGAAAATACACTCTTCTATACTGTCAAGGCCCATGTTAACAGTGGGGGCACTTCTAGTGTTCCTAATCTTACGAAGCCCATTCATGAAGGCCTGGTTTTGAGGCCCATCATCGTTTCACCGGACACCTGGAGGAGAGCCACTATAGGACGGCTGATGGGAAGCCCGTAGTAGGCCATGGCATCATCTGGCAAACGGTCGCGAGGCGCCGGCCGCAGGCTCGCTTGATTTGCACCTTAACCAAAGCCCCATGAGTTGATTTCTTTCCACTTCGGTCTCAGCAGGCATAGAACGCCCATGTTAGTCTGCCAAGTATAAGCGGCCCTTCATTAATGGCCTAGTTTCCAACAAAGAGATGTGTCGCTTCAAGCCCCCTTCGATCAGTTACAAGTTGCCACCGGCCTGATCTCGAGGCTTGGGGAGCAATGTTTGAGCCCAAAAGTACTTGTGGCTGGATCCTAAGAGTGGCCGACAGTCTAAGCCAATGCAGCGACCCAGATAGGAAGCAAGTAGCAGGCCCAGCGAGAGAATCCAGGCGGAATCCTCGCTGAGTCCCCATGGAGGCCCAGCAAAGCCCACGATCGGGAGTCCACGTTGAGTAATCATGAGATTCCCCACCCACGTGGAGGTCAGAGAGTGCAGTACAGCTTAGCGCCCGGTGGAAGAAAAATGCTAAGCGTGCTATGGGATCAGATCAATTTTGCAGAAAAACAAGAATATAGCATCATGACTATATTAGTACGCCATTAATGCGATACGCTCGCGGGGATAAGACTAAACAAATATATCCCAACTGCCCGCATCCAATGAGGAGTCAGCTTTGCACCTATTTGAACCATATCCAGATTAACTAACAATTAATCTGCGATATTCGTTAGGATTCTTAGGATAATGTTTCTACAGGTCAGATACCCTTGGTCCAGAATAGAATATTCTACGCTTTTCTGAGGACTGAGAATTCACATTATAGCCTATATCCGAGGCTAGCACGAGAAAAGAAGGACAGTCAATCTCTTAACTAATCTCTACAATTATCCAAGCTTCTCCGGAGCAAACAACCTTCTTCTCTTACAGGTGACCACACTCCAGTCCCAGTCTCCACAGAGCCGACTGTTAGTGCCACCGAACCCTCCGTCAACATACATCGTCCTAATCTCCTCGGGAGCTAACTATGGTGCCACGACCACAACGGTTACAAAATCAGCCAAGCAACCGTAACGTCCTCGCAACCCAGCGAAGCTAAAGTCACGTTTTAACAAGATCTCAATACTTTCCGGTGATTTCTCTCTGCTCAATCTACAACATTGAGTATCAATTGTGTGTGATAAGAAGAAACTGCAGCAAAGTCCTCACCACGAGGCAGAAAAAATCCCGCGAAGAGGTTGGTGTTCTCCTCGTCCTTAATCGCACGAAAAAAGTCAGGTCAAGGGACAGCCCCGACGACCGCACTCGAACGGTGCTGGCAAGCCCACGCAAGAAAAGAGACTGTTGACCAGCTATAATAAAACTGGAGCCAAACACACACCCCAAAAGAGAGAAGCTTTTTCTTCTTAATACTCACGGTGAAGATTTGTTACATTTTTTACAAAAAGTTGTATAGTTGCATATGATGTATCATCATATCCATCATGTATCTCTTACAATCTTTATGATCTGTGCTAATGTTTTACACCCAAAAGATACTCCACCTAATTTTACATGAACCCAAATTTAACTTCCTAAGAAAGCCAGAAAGAACACAGAGACTGGAAAAGACCAAAAGAAAAGCAGGTGACCAATTCGAAGCCGCCAAAACATATGCCTCTTTGCATTTGCATGAAGCACACTTGTAATTACTTGTCTTAACTCTCCTTCCACTCGTCAAAACCAAACCCCAGAATAACCGTACTTGATGATTACTCTTTTCCGTTTAATTTCCCGAAGCCAAGGCCAAGAGACAGTTCCAACCCGACCTCCTCATCATCATTCCCAACCGGGTCCGGTTCGCCCCGGTTCAGCACCCACGGAGCCTCGACTGTTTCCACAGAGTGCATGCTCCTCTCCCCTCCACCTCCGCAAGAACTTTGGCCCAACTCATGTGGGTTGACCAGCCCCCATCCAGCCGCCGCCTCTGTGATCGAGCCGAGCTGGATCGGCCTGGTCATGGACCTCTTGAACCGGTTCCGGGTCTTACCCAAGCTCGTGTCCTTTGACACGTGGCGTATGTCACAGCAGTTGGCAGGAGGAACCTGAACGGGGTTAGGGTTCAGGTGTGGGACTGGCGCATTGGTTTCAACGATCGGCGAGCCGGCGAGCACAGCGTCGACGGCGGCCTGGCATTGGGCCCAGTTCCCGGAAGAGAGCAACCCCACCGATCCAAAAGTCGGGTTCACAATCCTTCCGCATGCCTCGTACAGCAGCGACTTGAAAATCCCTGTTGAGAATCCAACACAATCATATAAAATCATTTTTGATTAATGAAAATCTGACACCAAAAAGGGAAAAAGTCTCGAATAGATTTAGTGCAGTTTGAAAGTAACCTGGGCGCTGGTGGTCTGCTCCGGCATTGATGAGATTGAGAAGCCCGGCACGGCCGTAGAATTTGGCCAAGAAAAGAGTGGCATTGGCCTGGGATTCCGGCGATTTGATCCACTCAATGCAGGGTCGGATTTCGCAGTTCTCACTGCAACCTTTTCGAAGAACCCTACAGCCATTGCAGCTAGTCCTCATGGCTTAATTATCCCCCTAAACACTCCCCTTGAGACTAATTAATCAGAGATTAGAGAAGAGGCTCATGAACTCATACGGAACAGTACGGAAATGCAGAGGGGGTGAAGAGGGTGTATTTATGAGCAGAGTTGGTGAGGGCAAAACGGGAAATGTGTGTGGGGGCGCAGTTGTTTCCTGAGCAGTGTAGGATTAAAACCAGCGGTATGGGTGGGTACCTTTTCCCAGTAAGGTAAAAGGCGCCCAGGAAAAACCGGAAAATCCAGCTGCACTGTTTTTGCGTTTTCTTGTTTCAGCAAAACCCTGCATGCAGGACTTTATTACGGACCCAACCACAGGAATTTGAACTGATTAAGTAATTAACTGCTCTTTGCTTTTATGGTTATACATGGTAATACAATCCAACTCATAAACACGATGGATTCCAGGATTTAGGTGATTCAAACTATGGATTATCAGAAATGGGAAGAACACTTTTTGACCGCAACTCTCAATATTTCGATTTGGTATATAGGAAATTTGGTTATTTGTTGCAGAAAGAGTTTTGCCTAGATGCAAATGAGTGATAATTAGTTATTTGATTTTTACTACATCAGATGAAAGAGTGTTTAAATTGGGCGCGTTAAAGATGAAAGACACAACTTAATTAAAATAATTTATCGTGTTGGGTAAAACTATTGGTTATGTCACGGAGAACATTTAAATTCTATTAATAGTTTGATAGATTACAAAAGTTCATGATAAACTACAGTAATGTAATTGTGGAGCACACATAGTTACGCATCATGCGTTATAAATCAATGAGCTGTTTCTTTTAATTAAATTAAATACATAATAGCTCGAAGATAGTGGGATGTATGATAAATCCCAAGATTAAATGTAGTTTGGCAGATACTTAACGGTGAACAAAACTTAGGAAATCTGTAGCCATGTAATGGAATATACTATTATGGTGAACAATAAAAAGAAAATTGTGAAATTCGGATACTCCTGGTCGTGGGAGTCCATACGAATTACGTGGGCCGGGCTCCGAGGGAAGCCCATTGTTTTGTGCTAGCAGTTTTTAGCATACGCAAAGCTTGGTCGACATTAGTTCTCTCATCAAACACAAAATTTTCCTTCTAATTTCTCTGTGTTAGTTGAAATGTTAAATCAAGACTCTGGGAGCACCTAATTTTCAGATTCCAATTTATGTGGCAATGTTATATATGGACTGAGTATAAGTGTCATTTGATTTTGACATATATCATGTGGCTACATACGTCAATTCATTTTTTGTTTCTTAATTTGGAAGGCCAATTCATAATTTGGGACTATATAGGTCATATTTTCTATAATGAAACTATGAGGTCCTTTTATGTATATTAATTGTAGAGAGAAAATTGTGATTATAGTCGTTTAATGTTCTCAATCTCATGTAAATTAAGGTGAAGCTTACTTTTAAGCATCTCTTTCCTCCTTGTGAGATAAGCAACATCCTTTCTTGGCCTTTTTTCTTTTTTTTTCCTTTTCCCTTTGTTACAAGAAAAATTTGAAATTGCATTTTCAACTTTCATATAATGTCTACAACGAGAGGCTTCCTATTGCGTTTGTATTCTTGAACACCTTACATTTTTCTCAATCTCATTCCTATATCGATAAAGTAGTTCTATTCATACCTCCTAATTTAGGATTTTGACCTCCTCAAATTTTTGCACAATTTTAAACTCCGTTATACCCCCAAGCAAAAAAAAAAAAACCAAAACAAAACAAAAAACAGAATCTACCTGTTTCAGTTTCATGTCTCTCAGTTCACTTCCCCACCTATCTTCAATTCTTCTCTATAAGTACCATCTATGTTCGTTCACCTCTTTCTCAAGTATCTCTCACACCTGGATTCGTCCATTTCCTTTTGCCTTTTTCCCCCCTTCTCTCTAGTCATTTTGCATTGCAGCAACAATAGCATTTTTGATTATGTGAATTAGGAAAACAAGATAATGATACTCCGGCCCCTCTCCCTCTTCTCATCTCCATCACCTCACCCCTTTACTCTTTCCCAAGATTGTTTGATCTTCTCGCTGGCATATATATATATATATATATATATATATATATAGTGAGTAGAACTGGGAAAACATGAAGGTGAGGCCAGCAATTTTTGACGAAAGCTCATATTATGGATATGAGAAATGGAGGAGCCGTATATATATTTTTTTTAGGTTAAATACTGTTTAGTCCCTGAACTTTTACTGAAAAAACACTTCAGTCTCTCGCCTTTTAATTTGACATGTTTACTCCCTGTTCTTTCAGTTTTACATCCAATAAGTCCATTCCGTTAGACTTCGTTAAATTGTACTGTTAACTCTCTATTTTAAGGATAAAATTACTATTATAGCCCCGACTTTCTCTTTCTATAATTTTTTTAATTGTTTTTATTCTTCTCTTTTATTTTTGCTTTTCTTTAATTTTTTTTATTCTTCTCTCTTATTTTTTTTCTTTTGATTTGCACCAATAAATTACTAATTTTTTTAATTACTTTTAATTGTTTTTTCAATTGTTTTTATTCTTCTCTTTTAAGGATAAAATTACTATTATATTCCACCCCTTGTTTCTTCTGTTATGACTAATTTTATTGGGTGTTTGGGTGAGCCGGAGAAGAAAAAACTAATCATAACCAATAGATCCATTCCCTTACACTCTGTTAAATTGTGCCGTTAACTCTCTATTTTGAGAATAAAATTACTATTATAGCCTTGACTTTCTTTTTCTTTAATTTTTTTAAATTGTTTTATTCTTATCTTTTATTTTTTTTCTTCTGATTCACACCAATCCTTTTATAAAAATCGTATTAGAAGTTATGACTATTTTTTTCTTCTCCGGCTCACCCAAACACCCAATAAAATTAGTCATAAGAAAAGAAACAAGGGAGAGAATATAATAGTAATTTTTATCCTTAAAAGAGAAGAATAAAAATAATTTAAAAAATTAGTAATATTATTGGCATGAATCAAAAGAAAAAAATAAAAGAGAAGAATAAAAATAATTTTAAAAAATTGGTAATTTTATTGATGCAAATCAGAAGAAAAACAATAAAAGAGAAGAATACGAAAATTAAAAAAATTAAAAAAACCAAAAATAAAAGAGAAGAATAAAAACAATTAAAAAAATTAGTAATTTTGTTGGTGCAAATCAGAAGAAAAAAATAAGAGAGAAGAATAAAAACAATTAAAAAAATTAAAGAAAGAGAAAGTCAGGGCTATAATAGTAATTTTATCCTTAAAATAGGGAGTTAACGGCACAATTTAACGGAGTCTAACGGAATGGACTTATTGGGTGCAAAATTGAAAGAACATGGAGTAAACATGTCAAATTAAAATGTGAGGGACTAAAGTGTTTTTTTAGCAAAAGTTCAGGGACTAAACAGTATTTAGCCCTTTTTTAAAAAATAAAAGTTGAATTCATTAAATCAGCAGCTAAAGGTTAGAGTCTACCGTGACTTACATAAGCTAAACTCGACAAGAAAATCTGAAATAAACTATTTAAGCTAGGGCAGATCATTAAAATATCTGGGACGCTCACATTTAAGCGAGTCTATACAAGAATGAAAAAATCTCGCCTCCTACGGGAAAGAAATCATTCAACTAGCTCTCTCTTGCCAATCACGCAATTGTAGTACAAGTAAGATACTAGAAACGTCGTAGAAAACTCATAGAAGTTTATCCAACCTCACACAGACTCAATACCCTAATATATTAGGGCCCAGATTTCCTTGACCTGAGCCCAAGCCCGTAGGCCTAAACCCAAAACAAGTCTTGTCTAGCAGGAAAGCTCCCCTGCCCCATCAGCCCAAGATTGAGCCCAGAGCCAAAAGACCCAAGCCCAAACCCAAGCAAACAGAGGAGGAACCTCTCTGCACCGCTACTCCTTTGTCGTCGCCGCCTTCATGTCTTCCGGCGGCAATCCTTTGGACCACAGCATCGGAAGTGCAACAAAATACTGGACCCTCCGCCCTACCTCTACTTGACCAACTACGCCGCTTCCTCAAACACCAGCAACACCGATCGAGCCTGAAGCTACAGCAGAGATTCAAGCCTCGCCTCCCTTACAGTCCTGCATAGCCGGCCGAAAATATGCCCTCCTAAGCCACTGTATTCCAGTACGACTAGAAGCCCAGACCATAGTAAATCCAATCAAAGCCTCTCAGTAGCGTCGCGAATCCACCAACACAACCACCACCTGTTGCGCCTCACACAACCCCTCCGACACCACACAGGGCTTTCCTCCCCAAATCAAGAATCAGGAAATCTCACCAAGCCGTGGCCGGCGTTGAACGTGAACTGATCTGACGACTGCCGCTTTGCACGTCACCCTAGGCTTAGGGTTTTGCTAGACTTGTGGTTTGTTAGTATGAGAAGGGAATGTTCTGTAAATGGAAGAGAAAAGCTGGTGTAAATGGATAATTAAAGGGTAAAAATAGTAAGTTCAAGCCAAAAAATTATGATGAGAGGTCTAAATATTAAATTAGAAAGTATGAATAGAACCACTTATATCCATATGATGCGACTGTCTTAGGTTTTTTTTTTCTTTCCTTTTCTTCTTTCGAAAAATGGTTATTAATAAGACTTATTTATGCATTAGGTCTAAGGTCCACGCTGACCTCCCCAAATTCCCTCATGTTGGGTATTGGGTTGAGCTCGAAAATTTTCTTCTCGGCTTATTAATTACTAGTATACATTTAATCGGCCCTAGGCATATGGTCCTAAACCCAACAAGCATAAAATAATAATAATAACAATAATAATAATAAAATTACATATTAGAAAAACACATCTTGCTAACAATATTTTTTTTTTGAGTAAATGTGGATTTCAATAAACGCATGTCAAGATGGTTACGATAATACATAAGAATAGACCACCTATATTCGAACTCAACGCTTACTTATTAAAGCAAGCCTATAACTGTGGAGATTTTTAAGACATAGTATAAAGGCATAGCACCACATAAACCTATCTTTTTTTCCTTGCCCTTCAAGCTAGAGTAGGGATATTTGGTGGTCAACAGACCACCTCATCTTGGCTGATATAAACAAATCGCTGGTGCAGGAGAAGAGAAGGCACTACATATCCAAAGTTTCCAAATCCAGACACCAAAAGCTCAATATTGGCCCCAAACTTTTCCAAATCCCAAAAACCAAAGACTCCACTTCGCTATGGACACCTCACAAAAAAAGATGCCCACACCTTGACCCCAGCTGACTAACTTGTTATGCCTTGTATCCAGAGTTACAAGTTTACTAGTCATTTGAACTATAAACAACAATTTTACTTTTATTTTAACCATTTAGAGGGGGAGGGAGGAGACCTCTCTTTCTCGGACTGTATACCCAGAGAGATACAACTGATGCTAACCAGGAGACCTGACAGGTTTTTCACCATCCGGTCCACCCAGGCCACCGCACTGGTCTGATTAGTTACGCCTCTCCACGCTACCTCTTTTTTTGCCTTTCTTTTTACTCAATTTGCATCATAGAATGAGAATTGAAGCAATTTTGGCTTTAGCAGTCCTCACCGTGTGTCCTGATCAGAACTTGCTTCTTTGGAACCTCCGACGACGAGAACACCCTCATTTAGAAGCCCTTTCAACGCCTAGAAATCCCTTTGTAGAGGCACTTTTGATCAAGGTTGTACGGTAATGAAATCACAATGGCCGAGCCTAAAATCTTGTCCCCCTTGTCTGAGTTAGCGAAGGCTAGGCCCAGTAAACTTCGAAGGATTGAGTATCCTAAGAAGCTTGTTGTTGTATACTTGTATTACTCGCGAAAGCTTGTTGTTGTATTACTGGCGACAGCTCCTTCCTCATTCATGGTGGTGAACTGGTTATGTGTTATCTTTCAATAGAAGGCTTAGCAAGATGCGTGTGGCATAGGAGCTAGAAAAACATGATTTATAGTTAAGATGAGAGATTTATAGCAACTAGGAAAGATTGGTTTCAGATTGTGGTTGATGAGTTTTGGATTGGAAATAGGTTTGTTGTGGGATATATGTTAGGGGAATTGCTTGGTTTGTTTTGCATATGCATTGTTTTGTATATGTGTTTCTTGGTTGAATCTGGATCTTTGGGATAAGTATTGGGGTATTGTTTGGGCTTGTTTTGCATATGAATGGTTTTTTGAGGTTGTTTCTGAATGGCCCCTTGCAGCAGCAAGAACTCTAAATTTATAGGAGTTGAGCCATGATGCCTCATTACTCTTGTTGCCTTAGGAGTATGGTTGTGATCCTAATCCCTAAGATCTGCTGCTGGGATTGCTATCTAGGATTTCTGCTGTGAAATTTACTGCTGGGATTACTATTGTAGGATTTCTGATGCTTAAATATCCTTGTAAGATTGCAGTCCCATAATTTCTGTTGTACTACTGGGATTATGTTCCTCTTTGGGATATGTTGTGTGGCTGGGATCAAGAATCCTATGTTTAGCATTTACTATTTTGTTTGGCACTAAAGGATTTGGGCTTGGGATTTTGGGCTCTCTCTCTTCTTCACTTACTCATGTTAGGATTAGACTATTGGGCTTGAATTTTGGTTCCCAAGTCCAAAATTACCAGTGTCTAAAACTAACGATGGGTTCATACTTTTCAATAACCTTCCACACCACACTCATTCTTGTAAGCTTCAAATGCATGAATGTGGCTTAAGTCCGCATGCGTGGAGTGATGGTTGTAGGTGTAATTCGCCTTGAAATATGAATTGGGCATGTTAGCTGGATTTTTGTGTGTTAACACCCTTCAAATGGCTTGCATCGATTTGAAGTGAGGAGGTGGAATCGAGCTTTGGAAATTCTAGGGATTCCGATTTCTCTTCGAGGAAATTCTGGCCGATTGGGTTTGTTTCTAGCTTTGTCGTAGTTCAAGAAATGGTTGGGTGAGTTGAGACGATTCTGTTGACCTAGGTTTTGCAGGTCAATTAGGTAATCATTGTGGTGGCGTGTAGGACTCCCACGTCGCTGCTTCTTAACTTTCTTTTTACCGCATTGCATAGAGCTTAGTATTACGAGCATGTTGGTATAACTTTTTTTGAATTTAGTGAATATTTGGTAATCGATCTGAAATTCTGAAATTTGAAAATTTCAGATTTCAATTCGTAACGATCCGACAGTTGGGTGTTCGTGAATTTTCACTAGAATGTTACAAATATCGAGTTTACAAAACCCTTGAACTTTGAGACGATCCTGGTGTGATTTCGGAATATCAAGAATTTCGACGATTTATTAAATTAGGGTTTCAGAGTTTCCTATGAACATGATTATAGTTAAATATTAATTTATTTCCGACCAGAATGTCAGAAATGAGTACTAATTTCGATTTGTGATATCTTTGGATTTCATTTCACATATGATTTATGATTTTCGATGAATAATGCGGATCATGTTTTAATTATAAATTATGATTTTCGATACATAGTTTAGATATATTCTTTTTTTTATTTGCTGCCTCCGATAAATGTCTCGCATTTAAGCTTGGTTGTGATCGGAATAAATTTTTTGATTGAATTTTGGTTATGATTTATGGACATTATAATTATCGATTGGAGTATTTTATGTTTGTCAGTTTGATAATAATTCGACGAATGTGTTTAGTTGTTTGAGACTCTAAGAGATAGGGGATGGACTAGTGGTGTCGATTTGTGGCACCATAAGAGAGGGGATGAACTGGAGACCATTATTGTTATTCTGGCACCAGAAGATAGGGATGACCTGGTGGCTATTATTGTTATTCTAGCACCAGAAGCAAGGGAATGAATTGGTGGCCATGGCAGGAGATGAGGCACTAGGAGAAAGAGGATGGACTAGTGACCATTGTTGTTATTATGGCACCAAAAGAGAGGAGATGGAATTGTGGCCGTTAGGATTGTTAATTTGAAATCTTTATAATTGATTTTGTATGAGACATCTATCGATTTTTTGGTTTAAATAGATTTCTCTGAATGTCACTATTTGTTTATATTGAAACTTAGTTGTTGAGATTCATGGGTTGTGAGCTACATATATTTCAGTTGGAGTGTGGTTGTTATATGAGGAGCAGGTAGGCTCCAGGACTTTGAGGTTGGACTTATACTATTAAAAGTGTATAGCTTGTTTTGCAGGATTGAGTAGTCCATTTTTAGGGGAAATTCAACCAAATTTTCAATAGTATTTCTCCTAAAGTAGGACCAACATGGCCATTTTGGATTTCTAGGTAAAATCTAGGCGGGTCCTATCACAATTACACATCTGTTGTCAGTACTACCATAAGTTCGGTGACAACTGCAAAACAAAAGCAATAATGTCCAAATTTGTTCCAAGTTTGATCAATTGAGACTTGTACCCGCCGTATTTCTCCGTAGCTCCAATAAATGAAAATTTGATGTCGTACAGCATCGCAAGGCAGCAACACAGCTGCCAGAATCAGCAACACCTCTGTCGCAATCTCGCAGCGAATCATCTTCCCAGTCGCACTAACACCAACGACCAACATCGCCACTGCTACATGTGGAAGTCTCTTCCTGATTGTATTCCCAACCCCAAGTTTAGGAGATAACCCAGGAAAGGGTATATGGCCGCCATCGCGACTTGGTTTGGACAGCCGCTTTGAGCTAGACACCACCGGACAACCTCAAGATGACCATCAGGCCAATCAAGCAGCCAATCCTTTGAATCCCTCGCTCCGCTGCAATGAAGATCATAAATAATGCCTGAGAGATGTAGATGAAACAAGTATCCAATTGGATGGATTAAAGGATGGGAAATGACCCAGACAGAAGCGCCCTGGAGTTGGAAGTCGGACGGAGCCACTGTGTTCGTCGCTACCACAAGAATGCAACGTTAGTGTCAGCGCGAGGAGAAGCGTTGCTGGGAAGGCTAGGGTTTTCATGCAAAGAAGGGCTTTACTAAACTAATTTTATAAAATTGCACCAATACCAGTAGCCAAAGGATGGAAGTTACCAAAAATGACCGATAACCACCCCAGATATCCAAAGAAGCCAAGTCATGGATGAAAGCGACAATATAAAGAAACCTTCTTTAAAATGCTTTAGCAAACTAAATAGAAGATTTGATCCATTAGAGCATCTCCAATAGAGTTTTCTTTTAGCTTGTGTCAAATTTGAATTTGACATGTGACATGACAACTTTTTTTTTTACATTATCTTACTCTAACCAATATGTCAAAATTTCATGTTATTTTAATATATTTTATTCTATTTATTTTCTTTTTCTCAATATAACTAATTTAAAAAAAAAAAAAAAAAAACCAGATCTCATCTTCATGCCTCTCTGCTTCTTCTGTTTCCTTCAATAACCTTACTCCAACCTACTGATAATGTTGTTTTCATAGCTTGAACACAAAGGTCTCCACCACTCTGCCATGGTCCAATGGTTTGAATTTTATCTCCTGTGTTCAACACAAAATAATTCCCTGGTAATCCTACCTTTCCTTTCATTCCCTCAAGCCTATAAACCACACAGATAGATTCTAAACAACCCAAAAACCCAAAATCAACAGGCAACAATATACACAAACCCAATTCTGGTCTATGAGCACCAAGCAAATTATATAAACCCAAAATCTCAAAAATGGGGACAAGTTTAGAATATAAAACACATATCCAATTCACCAAATACAAAAAGCTGAGAAACCCAACTCTTAGAAAATCAAAAGCAGCACTTCCAGGCCAAAAAGCTACAAACTTTGACAACAAAAATTGCACCTTCTGTTTGTCAAATGACTCAATGAGCTCTCTTTCACCTTGACAAGCAATAAAACAAAGCCAATGCTATACGATCTTCTTTACTCTTCTCTTTATGTAATCAAGTGGTACCCGACTAATCTTCCCAAATTATTGATCAATCAAAGCCCAGATCAATCAAGATCTGCTTAATTCTTAGCTTTATGCTCTATGTCTTCACGAATTCCAGATCTCGTGCCATTCCATCAAAGCCCAGAAGGATCCATGAAGACTTTTTTATGAGTTGCCTTGGTCTGGGTAGGGAGAAGAGGGAGAGAGGGAGAGAGAGAGAGAGAGAGGCGAGAAAGAAAGAGGGAGAATGAAAGAAACAATAAAAAAATTAAAAGACAAAGAGTTGGGGCTGTCAAATTTGATACAGGAAACATCACTGTCAAATTCACGTGTGTATGATCTATGAATTAAAAAAATGTTTCATCAGTCATTTATTACTGTTTTATCCTTCACGTGATTTGACCAATCCCTTTAAGATGGTCTTATAGATCTTTCTCAAAATCTCATGGGTGTTGTGGAGCCCATTCCACCGAAATTTCAATTCATGACATATCTCCACACCTCCTACAAACCATGCTTTAATTTCTCCATGTTACACAGGCCCCGGTGACTAAGCTCGGTAACTTCCGATTCACTTGAATTACTATAATTGAACTCAAGAATTTCAAATCAAAATGTTTTTAATTGGAAAAAAAAAAGTAAAACAAAAAACAAAAAAAATCTAAGGTACGAGTACTATTTTTAGAAATTAATGCATCGATGAGCTAAAATGTGTTGACTGTTGTGCTAATGAATGAACGAATGAATGGGTGTTGTAAATTTAGAAATAGATTCCACATCCAAAATACTAGCAGACAAAAAACTCTACCATCTTCGCCGCATAATACGTGGCCCTTTCTCACATCGGTTTCTCTGCTCCCTCTTTCAACTTATAAACACCCCAAATTTCCAGAATACGAGACAAACCCTATAAATTTTTTTTTAACCATATGCAAACACCGGGCACTATAAAATCGAAGAATTAAACTACCTCAGTTAATTACTATTATTTCCACCTCCCTTTCATTCTCAATTGGATGGTGGTAACTTTTGTCTCCATGCATTTCTTGCTATATAATAAAACTGACAAAAGAGATTTTGCAAGAAACCCACAAAACTAGAATGATATCATACTCTTTCTGTATTTACCCTAGTTTACAAACACTAGAGTCCACCCAACATTAAACCACGGGGTAAACCACAAGTACCCTTTTTTACAGTTCAATCATTTCACATCTTTGCAGTGGATGACTCCCACGTTTACAAATCCCACTCATTATCCCTAGCTTGAAAGTCATCCCAAAAGAAAACCCACTTCCTTGGAAAATAATTAACCACATTAACCTCGATAAGTAAAACTTAGTTGTTTGGGGAGTTAACTCAACTTATGGAGAATAGTAAAGCGTTCATATGAATTTGGTTTACCACTGCATTGAACTAACTTACTAATGCATAACTATTTATATATCAATAGTTAATACACCGTCCGTGATGTCTCTTTTTAATACAGATTAACTTCTCTCTTCTTTGACCTAAAGCTAGGTCGTATCCATGTATGGCCGTCTATAACCTCGAATTGCCACTTTCTGCTAAAGTTACAAAAGTGAAAATCTAGGTTTGATAAAAGCCACATTTGTTGGGTTTTAGACTTTTAGTGTAAATTATGAAGTGTTTTTAAAAGACCAGAGAGTCAACGGATAGCTATTAGCAGAAAGACCTCTGTGTGTGTCTATATATATATATATATATATGAACAAGCAATTGTCCAGCAATTATGCAGACACCTCAACTAGAAAGCGATCTCATCAAGGCTATTAGATATATGTTGCTAGGTCATGCAAGAACAGCAAAAGGCATCAAAACCAATACTATAATGACCAGCTGGGTCATGCAAGAATTGGGTTTGAGACCATTTCTGAAAGAGGAGAGGACAGTGATGGAACATTCAAATTTTTTTCTTTTTCTTTTCTACCAGTTGAAGTAATAGGACAGGATCGAAAACCTATACATGTTCAGAGTAAAACTTACCACATAAGCCAAACTCCTCGACCGAAAGATCTACTACTAATTTATGATGCATCATCATTCATCACAAAAGCTAGAGGACTACCAGGTCAACAATGCATTTCAATCTCATGATCAATGCCAGAAACTATCTGAGATGGATTACCAGAGCTTTTCACCAAAATAGCATTCACTTCATTGGCTCTATGGAAAAGCTAGAGTTAACATTCTTGATCCAAATATGAAATGAAAAGATTTGTCTTTATATGGTTTGTTTCCGAAGTACTACTACTGAGACTGATTAGATATGCATGGTAAGAAAAGAAAAAGAAATCTCTATTTGTAATTGCATACAGTCTTTTCTTCTAATCATCAAAGGCAATGAAGAAGATCTTAGGGGAGATTCTAGGAGCTAGGAGTACAAAAGCTACAGAATGGCCGGTGGTCATTACTGTGAATGAAATAAAAGTAAAAAAGAGTGTCTCTATTTCCAAAGTAAAATGGAAAACCAGATTTAATTCTCCACTACTGATTCTATACACATCATTGTCATTGATCATGATCGTCCATTAATTCTCAGTAAATAAAATAAATTAGACCAGGGGATTTGATTAGCTAGGATACCAAAATACCCTCGGTTTTCCCACTTGAATTACAGACACTAACCCAACATCGGAATCACTCGGTGAGAAAAACGCGGGTATTTTGGCCGGTAACAAGTCCCATCGATCAACAAAATTTTCCAGACAGAAGAAGAAGAAGAAAGAAAGAAATGAAACAAAAAAAAAATGTAATTTACTAGTTGTGGAGAGGATCTGGGCAACTGGGCACTCTTCTTTTGCTATCTTCGAATCCCTTTTCGGTTTTGTTGAATATTGAAGCCGACGATATTCCGCTGAAGAACTTACGAAACAGCTCCTCTTTACTAGCCTTCTTCTTCTTTTCATGTTCTTCTTGGTGCTGTGATGTTACATGAGGATGATGATGCTGATTTACATTTCCTGGTGGTGGAAGTACCCGAATTGCCCCTGCTTTGCAGTACCGGTCGTCGGAGCAAACCCAAATATGTAAAACCGACATCACGATCAACGCCACCGCCAGAGACGAATACCTCAACTGCCACCTCCTCCTGCCGCCGGCGAACGACATAACAGGAAAAATATGCGCTCCGCTACATAAATTAAAGCCCTGCCTGCGCCTCCCTCCTCCAAATCGCTAATGCAAACAACTCGATATATAGATAGATACGATCTCTTAGATTTCTAGAATTCTAAAAATTAAAAACTAGCTGCTATCTCATGAAGAAGAAGTGTTGACTGTTGAAAACTCCAAGCGCTCTCTCTCTGTCTCTCTCTCTCTCTAAGGTAATCTATCTCCCTCTCTCTCTCTCTCTAAGGTAATCTATCTCCCTCTCTCTCTCTCTCTCTCTCTCTCTCTCTCTCTGGGGTCTAATACTGTGACCTGTGAGCAAGGGATTGACGGCTAATGGTGTTGTAATTTGTATTGTATGCCTGCCCACACTGGCCCACGTGAAGAAAATAGCACCAGTCTCTGCCAGTCTATGTCCACGGTCGCTCTCACTCCCTCTATTAATTTAAAAAATGGAGTAATTATTTACTAACTTAGCATTAAACTACGTAAACTGTATTGTAACCAAAAAAAAAAAAACTACGTAAACTGTATAAACCTCGGAGCATATTAATTAGCAATAAAACTTAATGCTACTCATGCATCACTACGTAATATTTCAATCCTCTGCATGTCGGTGAGCAACGGTAGTGTAATTATAATAAACTGTCCACGCGCCATGAGAGTCTCTCTAGGTTTGTCTGACTGCATAATGAAAATCATTGGGTAGGATTGCGAGCCGAGGACCACAGTAGTCGATGCTTGAGAATGGAGAAGGCTCTCGTCGGCAATGTCTCGCCGGAGATGAACCACGCGGCGAGCAAAGCGTGGAATGCACACTCGAATTATATATATATATGCGCTTGGAATTTGTTTGAATAAATAAGAAGTTGGAATAGAGAGAGAAGCAAAAACATGGGGATAAGCAGACGAGGAGGAAGAGGAGAGGTGGCCGGGAATCCCGCCGGGGTGTTGGACACAATTGTACCTAATTCATTAAACGTGTATTAATACCTTTGCGTACGATCTTAATTATAATTAGCGGTTGCCAAATTTAATGCAATCTTGTGAGTGAGGGAGGGAGCCAGGGAGGTGAGCTTGAATGACCAGAGTGTCCTCAGTGGGTCAATATTTATAAATGCTTTCAATTTCGTGAGTCATGGTATTAGCCTATTAGGTGAGGAGGGTTAATGGGGACGGTGGACGAACATATCTTTCATCTTTTGCCCAGAAGTAGAAGCACAACTGTGCCATGCATACATGCCTGTTTCTAGATCGATCACCATTCAACAACAAATAGACTCGAACCTACTTCCAGTTAATCAATCTCTGGCCAGCTCATATACTTCATTATCGAGCCAACGAGAAAGGGAACCATAACGCGTCGAGTAATGTATGAGATAATGAGCAGTTCATGATCATCGATTGCTATTTGCTAATGATGAAGCAAGGGGTTTGTCTCGAGGGCATCGACCAAAAATAATGGGGTCCTGAAGGGAGAATCAAGAAAAAGGAATTCGTTAGAAGGAAAGAAAAACCCTTTTTTATGTTGATCACAATTGGCTTCAGGACACATAAAAACTGGAATTTGGAGGAAACGGAGAGATGGTGGGGAAGGTAACGTCTTGTCATGAAGAGATGGATTGCCTAACCACAAGTTGGACATACGTTGCTGGCTACTCAATTATTAGTGAAAACCCTAATATCCGCTATGAAGTACTATGAGTGGTCGGTTGAAGGATGCAAGCGCGGAGCGTTCTATAGTGCTCCGCAATTAATTAGAAATCGTTGAAATAGTTTAAAGACACACCAGAAAAATTAGTGACTAAAAGTTTTCAATTCCATAATTTGATATTTCAGAGTATTTTAAAAATTTCGTGCCAAAATAAAATATTTGTTGTAGAGAAACTGAAATTGAGAGAAATTCGCTGTGTGTTCTCATTGATAATAGGGGTCTGTTTATATAAAAGATTACAATGCATAGAATCTGAATATACAAGGAAAGTAATTCTACATTGAATAGGATTCTAAATCTTTCTATAACTCTATTACCACTAGGTCAAGTAACCTAGAGTTTGGGCCAGACACATAATCTGGATTTCCTTGAACACTCCCCCTTGTGTAGCCCAAACGTGGTGCTTCTCTCGTTGGCTCGCTAAAAACCTTGCCGAGTAAAAAAAACGCAGTGGGACAAAAATAACCTCGGTCGAAGGGGAAAAAGAGCACAACACATCCTTCACATTTCGAGACCATACATGTAGACATCTCCCCTTGATGTCTGCATCTCCCCCTGATGACTACAGTCATGGGAGTTCGGATAACTTCCGCAAACGATGCTACTAACATGTTTCTCGAAAGTAGAATTTAGGCAATGACTTAGTGAGCAGGTCTGCCATACTGTCCTCAGATCGAACCTAGTTCACTTTGATCTTGAAGAGAGTCTGTTGTTGCTGATTATTCTTGGTGTTCTCGCTTTTGATGTAGTCTTGGTTCAAAACCAGCATTATCCTAAATGCTTATAGGCTCATCAGTGGTAGACTTCGAACACAATTGGTCGAACATACGTAATTATGGATTCAATCCATATACATTCACGAACCACTTCGTGAAGAGCAATAATCTTTGCATTGTTCGAAGATATAGTGACTAAGGTCTGTTCTGTAGACCTCCAAGATATCACGGTCTTTACCTATGGTGAACACTTAACCAGTTTGGGAATGACTTTTGTGTGGGTCAGAGAGATACCCAATATCAGCAAAACCTTCCAAAACACATGTTTTAGGGTGGGGATAGGAAACGCAGGCCAGCGTTGGAGGCGTTTCTGATGTATGATGGGTCTGAATTCATCATCTCTCTATAGGGATAGAACAATCCCATATCGATCGTACATCTCAAGTATCGAAAGATATCTTTTACACCAATCTAATGGCATCGCGTTGGCGCAGAGCTATACCTAGCTAACAAGTTCACAACATATGAGATGTCAGGTCTTGTGCATTGAGCTAAGTACAATAATGCGCGTATTGCACTTAAGTGGGGCACTTTTGCCTCTAGCACATCTTCGCCATCATCTTTTGGACGAAGAGGATCCTTTCAGGATCAAGACTACAGACGATCAGACGATCATAGGGGTGCTTAAAGGCTTGACCTTGTCAAAATGCTTAAGCATCCATCGACACAATGCTCAAGGTCCAAACCGAGACATAATCGTGTTCTCTCAAAATTTTTCATCTTAAACTCGGATTTCAAGTGTTCAGTGGTTTCCCTTAACTCTTTAAGAGCTTCCAATGAAGGTCATGTCCAACATGAAATGCGATAGAATCCGAAACTTGTTATGAAAACACGTGAGCATATCCCTTTCCAATCAAGTAGTCACTTTAGTGAGCGTTTCAACCTTATTGTAAACGCGCTCCGTGGTCTAAAGCCACTTGACTTGGGTAGATGAAGTTCACCATGAACCTTCATGTATATTCTGCATCTAGATCCCCATATAGATACGTAGTGACCACATTTGTAAGCTGCATGATCAGTTATTTGGAAACTACCAAACTTACAGGGTAGTGGAGTGCAATGACATCCATTACGAGAGAATATGTCTCATCGTAGTCTATTTCAGGGCGTTTTTATGAGAAGCCTTGCGCTATAAGGCGAGATTACCATATCTTTTTCTCAACACACTTTCTAACTAAGACCCATTAGTCAACAGGTTTTATGATCGGAGGTGTTGGCATCACTGGCTCAAAAACCTTCCTCTTCGTTAAAGAATCCAACTTAACATGGATCACAACTTTCCATTTATGCTAAATCTCTCTACGTTGGCATTCATTCATCAACATAGCGTGGTTCGATATCATCGGACTTAACAAACTCATGCGCAACGAAATGCGTGACTACATCATCAATTTTGATGGAGTTTCTATCCCGCATCTCATGTACACTAGTGTAGGTTTCATAGAGCTCTATATTCTCAGGAATAGGTTCTGACATTGAGGCGTCCCCCAATGATAACCATAACCCGGAAGATTCTCATGAGACGGATTTTGAGTCTTGATGATCCAAGGATTGAGTTGTGCCAAAGTATCCTTCGAACCCACGGGCCTCCCATGCATCCTAGCTGGGGCAACGGCCTGTAACGCTAGAGTGCCACTATCTTTGGCGTTGGCACCATGCCTACCTCCGTGTAGGATGGCGCTATGTCCTCTTGTAGGGACGTACTTCCTTGCAGGCATATTTGCAGTAGATGTGTGATCTCGTCACTTTTAGTAGGGATCAAGATGAGACATAGTGGGGATAAACCAAGACAATTCCTGTCATTCCTATTGAACATTCATGTTCTTATCTACCCCTAATGACAGGAAGACTGTCTCAGCAGAGTGACAACCCGCAAATCTAGCGATAAGGAGATCGCCTAGCAAGGGCATTAAGTGGTGGACGATGGTTGGAGTCTCAAATCCAATTTTCTCATTCGTCTGTAAGGACCTATTATAGTGCGCTGTGGCGGCGCAATTGACACATAAATAACTCACTCAAATGTGCGTAAGTACAAAATACTTCCAGTCACTAGCTATAACACATAGATTGAGTGGTGGTAGGTCGTAGACGAATTAGCATAACTGCATGCGAATATAGGGAGATTGGTGCGCATTACCAATGTCTTGACTATCATTGTAGTCGTTTCCGTGAAACCATTTGGGTATGTCCATGAGAATGTGATGTCCAACATCAATCCCATTGCAATATCCATCAAAAGTCTTCGATGTAAACTCTTTAGCATCATCAAGTCCAATTGACGGAATAGGATAATCCGGGGAGTGAGCCCTTTGTCATATGGTATTTGCTAGGAGTGTAGCAGAAGCAGCATTTACAAGTGGACAATGGCACAACACGTGACCAGCGTGTTTGCGTGTTAACCAACATCATGAGATATTTAAACGTCCGCAAGTTGGTTGAATCAGTCCACAGAATCCCCACGGATTCGATGTAAGAACATAATGAGTATTTTCTTATCGTTTGTATAGGACGGTCTCAGTCCTAATTTCCCGAAGGAACAGGCTTTGCAAAATGAGCGAAAGGCCTTGGAAGCAACCAATAAGGATTTTGGTTGGGCCTGAGCGTCTGTAGCGCTAGTAGAAGCAAAATGTGTGACTACATCACCCATCATGGCGTTGGAACCATGGAAAGTGGCATCCATGGCGTCTCGACCATGAGGAGAATCATCCATGGCGTCCTGACCATGGGAAACGACTTCCATGGTGTCATGGCCATGGGTAACGCCATTTATGGCGTTGTCACATGGGACTTGGGCGGCCCTATGGCGCCTCAAGACGGCTACAGCGCCAGATGCTGCAATTGTTGCGGTCTTGTTAAGTCCAGGAATCAATTTTCGATTCTTGCTTCTTCTTACTCTGAAGAATGGATGTCCATGTAAAGTCTTTAGTAGACGGATCATCATATCATGACCAGGATGACCTATCCTGTCGTGGCAAAGTCAATATGTGTCTAAATCCAAGAGATCTTCTCTTATAATTTTATTGGATTTAATAGCTCGAATAGTGACATAGAGTCTACTAGAGAGACACATAAACTTCTCTAAGATGCGCCTTTGTTCGTAATCATTAGAGGTATTGCAAAGGAACTCATTTTCGTTCTCTACATGCATTTTCGCATGGTATCCGTTGGCTATTCATAGATGCGATTTGCTCTAGGAGCGTAGAGAGTTTCTGTGACAGTAATCAAGGTGCCATTTGGCAATGGGAACTTGGGCTATTCCATGTCCTTGAATTAATACTGATGGTCCAACCATCATAGTCACAGAGTCATATGCTTTGAATCAAAATGGAGTCATAATGAAAAGAACTCGAAATTGTATTCATAAGCCAACGGAGTTACATCATTGTCTCTTTGACCAAAGAAAATCTAATCCAAAAAGCTAGCTAATGCAAAACAATGGTAGCCGTCTAACTTCTTTCGGTATTTCCAAAATAAATGTGACCAGGTAAGTAGAGAGATGTCGGTGGAGCAAGGCTCGCTTAAGTACCACTAATCTCAGAACCTTCTTAGACATCACAGTTACTTTGGGTGAGCCTAATTTGAAGAAAGACGAAACCGTAGGCATTTACTACAAAAATAATATGGCGATCGCCTATTACATCTCTTGAAAAATAAAACTTAAACAGAATTGGCGATCTATTGATCCCAGCCAGATTTGTAGTCTTTAACCCTTCATTCTAGATCATCATCTTGATCTTCTTGTTCCACGTTGTGAGCTTCTCTTGCTTCACAATATGCTTTGTAGGCGGTGACAATTTCTTCACGAGCACTACAAATGTGTACCCATGACCGGATACTCCACATCGAGAACATACATCTCTGTGCTCAAACTCCATTGATTGAGGCGCTTTGAAAGCGTCATTTAGATGGCTCTAAGTGTTGGTGGGGCCACCAACATGGCCAGATGCGTTGCCTCCCTCTCTCTTTCCACGTTGACCTCTTCAGTTCCGTGTTCGCCTATTTTGGCGGTTACCTTCTCAAGTAGAGTGATTATATGGACCAGAACGTCCAAATGTATTCCTAAGATTAGGTTTTGCTCTTGACGCCCTTTCTTTGGGACGCAACTATAATTGGATTCCGGAATATGCTATGTTCTCCCGAATCTCGAATTATAGTTCTTCACAAGGATGTTGTCATGCTTTTCGCGACATTCATAGCTCCAATGAGCCCATGAAACCTTGTGATTCGTCCTGCAGCAACATCGATTCGATAGTTCTTAGAAACCATCAATGCAGAGAAGGGGAAGGTAGAGAGAGTCTTCTCAATCAACATCACATTTGTGATCTCTTTACTACAGAATTCCATTAAGGATTTAATGTGAAGTGCGTCCTGCTCTATTTGCTTTCAAAGCTTAAGCTTGCTCAACAGTTAGCACGTCCTGCCTAGGCTCGAGAATCATATCCAGGATTCCATCGGCCTTGAGATGCTAGCGAACATCACGAACCCACTTGTGATATCCAGAGCCAGTTGTTCCCAATGGAGCGAAGTCCAGTTTTTTCAGGCTACTCATCCTGAAAGAGAACAAGATATTAGGGTTAGTTTCGGAGCGTAAAAGGCTACCACGAAAACATATAAAAAATTTTAGAGTAGTCGCTTCCAAGAAATTAGGAATTTCTAAGCGTAATCGCTTCCAAGAAATTCAATTCCAAGTGATATTGGATTAGATCGAAACAATGACATAAGTGATCGATCATAAATTCTCTACGAACTCTAAGTTTGGAGATCTCAACAAGCTCCAAGCTTGGAGGGAGCACAAACCCCCACAATTCGGTTTAATTAGGTCTTCCCTATGATGAAGAAAGGGGGGTAGAAGAAGGGAGTTTGCAAGTTCCCGAGAAAAGAAGAAGAAATTGAAAAACTTCAAAAACGGGAAATTTTAGAAAAGTTTACCTAGAAAAGATGCCAGAAATCTTGGCCGGAAAAGTTGTTGGCTTGGCAGTGCAGGGATATTGTAGGGTCGCTGCAAGGATGCCTCGAGGCCACGAGGATGTTGAGGATCTTGGGATTGAGAATTTAGGGTTTTGGCTATTTGTTTCAAGTTTAGGGTTTTGTGCTGATAACGTGTTGTAGAGAAACTGAAATTGAAAAGAATTCGCTGTGTGTTCTCATTGATAATAGGGGTCTTTTTATATAAAGGATTACAATGCATAGAATCTGAATATAAAAGGAAAGTAATTCTACATTGAATAGGATTCTAAATCCTTCTATAACTCTATTACCATTAGGTCAAGTAACCTAGAGTTTGGGTCAGACACATAATCTGGATTTCCTTGAACAATATTTAATTAATAGAAAATTACATACAAGTAACAGCCTAGATTTAAAAAAAAAAAAAAAACAGAAAACTCATCTTCTATTAGATTTATACAAATAAGGACACAAAACTCATACCCAAGGAGAATAAAGTATACCTAATCCCTGAGATCTCATGTGTAATTACGAATTAATCTAATTTTCATTAAAATTACTGCAATGCCATTGTGAAAAGGTTATGACTTTTTTCTCAGCTCCCTCTCTTCATTGACCGAGACCCAAACTTCTCTTTCTCTCAAAAAAAAAAAAAAAAAAAAACCATGTCTAGTCAAATCTCTCAATCTATTCACTCCTCATCCCAATCAGTTTCAGGATTGGTCTGAGCCTATTGGCTTCGTCGGAATTTCGTTTTGTATATAAAAGATTCAAATATGAAAGATGATGGTGGGAATGTGGTGATGCTCATGGTCTTTGCAGCAGTGATTGTTCACAGCCACCTTGAAGTTGCTGGAACACGACGAAAATGGCAGAGTAACGGTAACCTCGCAAGTCCGAGATGGTCCCTCGGGGAAACGACTGCCCTCGTCGCCGACGGCACTCGTGGAATTGGGTACGCAGCAATGGAGAAGCTAGCTGTGCTTGGTGTGTTTGTGTTCACCTTTTCTTGGAACTCGGCAGAACTTGCAGAAAGGTGTTAAGGAATGGTCGGCTAAGGAGTTCCATGTCACTGGGGTTGTCTTCGATGTTCTGATTAAATTAGATGAATAGAAAAACTAATGGAGCAAGTGGGTGTTTCTTTCACCGGGAAGTTCAACATATTTGTAAGCTAAAAACCTTGGCCCACTACTATTTTGTATAATTGTATCAGACAATTGATTATGGGTGTCACTTCAGTTCTGAATTGGTGTGTGGTGTCATGGTGGAACTAGGTGAATAATGTTGGGACAAACATAAGGAAGCCAACTACTGGGTACACTTGTGAAGAGTATTCAAAACTAATGGCTACTAATTTGGAATCTGCTACATCTTTGGAATGATTTGCAAGCTGGTTGCTTTTATTAACTAATTCAGACAAGTATCAACACGAGTACAAGCAATATGCAGTGACAGAACACAAGCACAAGTGTAGTAGCAGAACTGGACGATTATGAGCGCAGTAGCATGATTGGATGATGATGAGTGCAGTAGCAGAACACCAGTACAAGTATATAGCAACTGAACGAGTATAAGTGCAGCAAGTGCAGTAACATGATTGGACGTGTGCAGTAGCAGAATATGAGTACAACAGTAGTAGCATAACTGGGCGAGTATGAGTGCAGTAGCAGGATTGGACGAGTGCAGTAGCAGGATTAGGTGATGACGAGTGCAGTAGCAGAACAAGAATACGAGGGCAGTAGTAGAACTGGACGAGTATGAGTACAGCGAGTGCAGTAGCAGAATTGGACGAGTACGGGTGCAACGAGTGCAATAGCATGATTGGACTAGTGCAGCAGCAGGATTTGGGAAAATAAATTATTTGGATTAAAAAATAATTAAGATTTAGTTATCTATACATAAAGGTTAGAATTGTAAATATTTTATTGACACATGGCAACAAAGTAACATAAAGGGATTATTCTAAAAAAAAAATTAACATAAAATGATTAGAAGTCAAAAGAAGTAGTTAAAGGTAAAAAAAAAGTAAATTAACTCATGACATGTGGCAAGTGAAGATTAGATTGTCCTTATTTGTAAGATTTAATCCTTATAAAGAGATAAGAAGTCAAAAGAAATAATTAAGAGTAAAAATGTAAATTAACTCATGACATATGGCAAGTGGAAACACATTGTCTTTATTTGTAAGATTTAGTCATTATATGTTTAATTTAATATTTAAATGATGTATTTGTAAGTCATATTTTATCAATAACTTATATGTATTTTATTATTAAATTAACGAGTCAAAAACCAAAGGTTGATTAGCACTTTCGAGCTAGAGAGAGATGAATGTGAAAAAGGTAGCCTAGCTTGGGTTTTAATCCGACTGGTAGAGAAAAACAAAGGGAAAATGTCAAAATTAATAATGAAAATGGAAAAGATCGAGAGAAATGTCCAACCGGCGTGTCGTTGCCGAATTGATAAAACAAAAATGGGGTACGGCTGCTCTCTACTCATTCAGCAATTGTCACTTCCATGTAAAAACTCTTGACGGGACTCGAGCAATTTCTTCACTTTCTTATGGTACTTGGTGGTTGGTAACTTGGTACGGTAAATTCCAATTATTAATTTGCAGGGGTGGAAGTGGTAAATTCGATACGGAATTGGTAAATTCGATGCAAAGCCAAGGGCATAATGGAAACGAAGAAGAGCACGTGAAACATAGTCATGTTGGTTAACACCAAGTCTAATGCTTAAATTTATCCGTGTCTAGTAACACTGGTTCTGTTTTGGTCGTCTTCTTCTTCTGCCAAGAAAGAAAACTAGAAAAGTGTGCTTTGTTTTATGGCTGGAAAAAGAAAAAAGGGCCGACAGCCTAAAGTCTTGAAAAAGAAAAAAAGCTTACCCTATCTCAAATCATCTCTCTGCAGCTATAGTTGAAACCTTTTAGCTTCTACTTGGACTTTGTCCTCCTCCTCCATGGCTCTTGACGTGGTGTATATATAAATTTAGGAAAATGATTTGTGTTCTCTAAACCTAAGATTTGTGGCCTCAACTTTAGGTATCATATCATATCATCTATACAAATCACCTATTTGTCAAATCATGTCATGTAATTCTTGAGAAAAATATCATTTTATCTTTCCAAAATCTAATAACTCTAAATGATTTTGGCTTTCTTCTAAAAAAAAAACTGATTTTTTTTTATTTATTTTTTTATTACACTCATGCTTAGATTTAAACAATAATTCTTCAATCAAGAGTAGAAAAAATTTCATATAATCCAGTCAATAGATTTGCACGTACATTCAATTAATAGATTTGTAAACACATGTATATGAATTCAACCTTGGTTGGGTTCCTGCAAATTTTGAAAATATAATGTGAAAAATACATATTCATATGATTGTATTTATTCTTTTGTTCATTGTTTTCTCTTTAAAAACGTTAGATCTGAATTTATTATTTTTTGTTTGTCTTTACCTTATATTTAGATTGTAGATGTTAATTAATGGCTGCTAACGTGTAATTTTTTCTTACCTCTTAATTTAGACATAAGTATTTCCCAAATTCAATTTACTAATGCTATATTTTTGTGGATGAAATTAATCAATATTTGGAAAGAAAAGTTAACTTCTATTTCTTGACACATAATTCAATATATTAATGCCATTTGGGAAGAAAAATTAAAGGAAAGAATTTAATTAAATGAAGAAAAATATTGATCAAAGAATTTGTAGACATATCTCTTAAATTAATATATAATTAATAGTTGATTTTTTTTGTCACATAATTAAATTCATTAATGTAATTGATTCACCCCCTAACATCTAAAAAGAAATGTAAAAGGGTAAAATTGGTGTTGAAATAATATAATGTGGCAAGATATATTATATGAAATTGAAAATAAATTTTTATTTACTTACATGGCCTGACGCCTAAGATTTGAGACCACAAATCTTAAGTCTCATTGAGACCCTATATCATTGTCCATAAATTTAATAGATAGTATTTACACTCAGAGATTTTGACTTGGGAGTAACTATTCCACTTTGCCATTTGCACTGACCACCCTTTACTACTTCTCAGTCTTCTCTTACCCCTGGCTTAAATGCTCTTGCCATTTTCTTCTTGGCCTCATATAATCCTGCTCTATACTGTAAATTGATTATTCAGCGGTTTAAGTCATGGATATTTGATCAATGATTCCAACAGGATGTACACCATTGAAATGAAATGCCTCAGTTGGGCAGAGGTGACCTAGTTTTGACCAACATGTTAAGGGAAGGTTCCTTTTCCCAGAAGGGGTCTCATATTCAGGGGGGTCGGCCCGACGTTTCGTATGTACAATTTTTCAGTTCGAAAACCATCCTACTCGCCAAGAGATAGTTTTAATATCTATATCCGAGTACATATCTTACATGCATCGTCAACATGTAACTTTATTGGTGCCCCTTGCAGACTCGCAGTATGCGGCCATTTGCAAAGGAACACCCAATTCTATCTTGAACCATCCCTGCTTATAATAGACATTGTGATTTAAGGTTAAAAGTTGACTTTTCATTTGGACGAAACTCATATTACTGTTGCAAATCATAGTTAGATACTTAGAAACCGCATGGGTAATATTTCATACCACCATAAACTACCGAATCATAGGGAAATTTTTTTCTCTCTAGAACGAGCTCCACGCGCTGGAAACCTAGAGAACGCCTTCATTTGCCGCTTTCCCTGTCCGGCTACACACTGGCGCTGGTGATGGCCTCTGGCCTTGCCGGCGCTCTATAGGTGCGATCGAACTGGTGCTCTGTTTTGCTGGGTAGATCTCGATCTAGGGAACAAGGTTCATGAGGGGGCATGTTCAGTTGTCTTTGGTCGAAGGGCAGGCTGGTTCGTGGCGGTGTGCTGGGATCGGAGCGAGGTATGAACTGGAATGGGTCAAAGCGGCTTTTGGCGGCTATCGGTGGTCGGCAAGCTGGGTGCGATGGCTGGCTGGAGGAGATCGAAGACTGGTGCTAATCGGCGGTTTGGCGGGCCGGTTGACGGCGACGCTTGAGGCTGGTTGCAACGCTTACCGTTTTTGTTTGATTCCAGGTGGGGATCGAGGTGTCGCGAACCTCTAGTGGCCGGACGTTAAGGGTGAGGCGGCTGTGGCCCAGCGCTAGTGGAGGGAATGCAGGATTGGTGGCGTGATGAGACAGCAGGTACTTTGGGCCGGGAGGATTGAAATCGGCCCGCTTGCCGGCTTGGTTTCTTAGGCTGGGAATCTACCTTTATGCCCTTGCTGGTGGGCTATTGTTTTTAGATGTTTATTTTATGTCTGTTGTTTTTTCACAGTTGTTGCTTCGTTGAAATTTAGTTCCCACAGTAGTGGTGTAGGACTAGTCGGCCTTAGTGCCGGGTTGTGCATTTTTTGGGCCCTGTATGCTCTAGGTAGGCGGCGAGTTCCTTATTTTTACAAATGGTCGCAACCTCTTAGTGGCAGTAACATGTCTGCTCTAGGTAGGTGGCGAGTTCCTTGCTTAGTCAAATGGTCGTCGTCTCCTAGTAGTAGGATGAAATTAAGTGTCACTGGATGCATTTTCCAATGGCATCATGATGGGAAAGCTGTGTGTAGGGTAATTATGCTTTGCTGCAATCAGGTTGCAGATCAAGTTATCTTTCCGTCATGTCACCGTTGCTTTCAAGCAGTTAAAGCAAATAGAGTCGTCAGTAGAGCACTCTTTGTTAATTGGTGCTTTGTTAAGTACGAGTTTTTAGTAGAGACTCTTGATAGTATTTCTGGATGTTCTCTAACTACTTATTGTAATCAGGGGTTTAGGTTTAATGTCTCCCCCTTGTATTCGACAATTTTTTTAATCAAGACTATTAGGGCTTAAGGGCTACCACACCGCCCTTTATTCAAAAAAAAAAAAAAACAACTACCGAATCATTAGTAACTTTTGGACTTCTTGTTTCCTAAGGATTATTCATATAGGCACTTGTATATAAAGTTATAAACCATGAGATAAACTAATGTAATCTAATTATATATTAAAAGTAATCACATACCAAGTCTGCAATCACAGAGGCATCCCATACTCATATAACATTTGAGAAACCAATAATCATAATCAAAACGTAAAACTCGACTTGGAAGCTATCTAGCTTGTCGTAGTACTGTTCTATCTATGCATACCCAGCCATCCCGATGTTTGAGCTTGTACGCTTTGCTTTGTGAGCTGCCTGAGTAGTGATTGCCTTGGTGAAGTACAGGTAGTAATAGACGTTGAGGACCATTGTTGCAACCACAAACACTGCCCCAGCAATAAAAACACCTTTTCGCAATGCATCACAGGAGAAGTTCTGAGCATATATCATTCCCCGGTACTTGGTGTGATAGGCATTTTTTGTAGCACCAGCAATCAAGCATGATTCTGCAATCAGAAAAGTTACCCTGCAGATGCAAAAATGGAAGAAATTTTAATCCAAGAGACCAAATTCAATCTAGGCAGCAGCAAATAATCCCACATGATCTGATTATGAGTTTCTGACATGCTATGATTTATATATGATAAGTGTAAATCCATGGTATTGAAGGAAACTGGCATTCTCACAATGATGAGACAAAATATATAATGGTCCAAGCTCGATTTCCGCCAGGGGCTAAGGGTCTTCCAAAACACATGCACTTCGTGACACCCATCAGTAAGGATTCCCCCGAGAGAAGAAACAAGAAGCCGCCCACTCCATAACCAGTAGCAACATCCGAGTTATAGACACAGTAAGTTTCATTTGTTCCTTCATGCTTATGTATTACACCCTGCCAGGAAACAAAGGTTACTTTAAATTGATGGTACAGAAATTTGAGACCATAAAGCACCACAATCCAGCTTAATCCCAACATGTCAACAAAGATTTGCCAAACAAAGTTAACCAAAAATCCCTAAATCCAGTTTACTTTCGATATGCAAGCTGTACTAACATACTTGACTTGGAGATAGAACATACTGTACTTTACTTGCTGCTATTTAAGATCCTTACTCCAACAAAAAATATGTCAGCCTGTTAAAGATTCTAACAAGAGAAAGACATCTGAAGAAATGGCAATGCCATGGCCAATCAGATACCGCCGAAATGCTTGAATATCTTCCATCCGTAACTCAGAAATTAAAGGAAGTATTAAGAACAAAAAAATCAAGCCCTTACTATTTTGGCAAAATCTCACAAACAATACCTGACCTATCGGCCACTAATAACTTTCGTACCTCAAGTTCAAAAAATATCAGATTGGTACCTGGACTTTTGACCCCGACCCAATATTGGTACCTGAGAACAGTAAAATCGTTAACGGGGTTAACTTTTTAAGGGTAGAATTGTTATTTCACTGTTCACCTTCTCCAAAACTCTCTCCTCCCTCTCTGCAAACCCAGATTTTTTATTATCTTCTTCATACCTCACACACACAAACCCAAATCGATGTGTGATGAGGTAAGAAGAAAAATAAGAAATCTGGGTTTGCAGAGAGGGAGGAGAGAGTTTTGGAGAAAGTGAACAGTGAAATGACAGATTTACCCTTCAAAAATTAACCCCGTTAACGATTTTAGTGTTCCCAGGTACTGATATTAGGTCGGGTCAGAAGTCCAGGTACCAATCTGATATTTGAAAAAATTGAGGTACGAAAGTTATTAGTGACTCGAAATTCAGGTACTGTTTGTGAGTTTTTCCCTACTATTTTTGAACCCTTTGGTAAAGGAGTCATACTATCTCTATTTCTTCTTTAGTAATGGGACTATTCTCATTAGTTAACTAAAATAAAGTTGTTAAGAGTATCGATTACAGATCTATCACTGAAAACCTTATCTCTTCTGATACATCAGAAAAAATATAAGATCCTCGAGTCTACAACCACATCCGTAGTCTTGTTTGATACAAATCTATACATTCATGTGCCAAAACCACAAAAATGACCATATGGCTCTTATATTCACTCAAATATATGATTGAAAGGTTTGAATTAACTGGATTACTGCAACATCATCCAAAGAGAAACAACTTCATATACTGAATTAACAGAGAGGGAGCAAAGAATACGATAGTCTTACTCCCCATGTGCTTCTGACAGCAGATCTTAATGAAGATGAGTGATAATTAAAAATTAAACCAAGTAATGGTAATGAAACCAGATCTAATGAACTAAAAGAAAGGGAGCGGAAAGTGTGGAGAAAAACAAAGCAGAATACTGTGACATATATTCTTTCCACTCTTCCTTACCCATATTTACACCAATACTACCAGGGAAATGAAAAAACTCAGGTGATTTCACTAATGAATCTACAAAGTGAAACTCTGTATGGGAAACTGAAAGTAATAGCACCTATAACATTGCTGCGTACTAGCACAACATTTGATATTTAGAACAGGGTAAATGTTGCAAGCTGTTAGTTTCTTTCTGATGTCTCTATTTGAATGTTTTGTTTGAAAAAAAGAAACAATTTTTGAAATGTTCTAAAACTGAGTCAAGGTGATACAGGCTTCATAAAGCTGATCCAATGATGCATGAATTGACTCCTCTTCTATGCCTCCATGGAAGTGCATAGTTCTTCACAAAAAATTTCATCATCCTTAAAAAAGGACTGCCGGACTGATGAATTGAAAATTATGGTCTGAAGCCTATAAAGCCAATAAGTAAAGAGGGCCGGGAAGAATCATTTTAAACATACACAGTCAGCAGTCACTAAGTCAGCAACATGTTAAACATCAGTCTATAGTACGAAACTACGAATAAGCTAGAATACTTGATTAAAAATCACACAAAAAAAAAAAAAAAATCTGGCATCATAGATCACAGATTGACAATGGCAACAATTCTAACCCTGAAACAAGAATTTAACCACAAGCAGTACAAAGCAACCTTCACTATGCCAAGAAAAATCTGTAGTATAGTGAAATCTCATTAAATCAACAGGGGAGATCAGCTCTGGCGGCATATAAAATTTTCACCCCACTTGCTCCTAGAAGAAGAATGAATAAATTCTTTATATATATTTTTTGTTTAAGTTCAACATCAAAAATCCCAACTTGTGCATCCATCACAGAAGCCCCAAACCCAAATTTCAACATCAGCAAATCCAAACTCAAAAATTTTTAAGTAACCCACTTTCAACGGGCGCTGATTAAAACTCCCATGCCATTCTAGAACCCTAATCATAGTCCTTCACAGAGTACACACAACAGATTCAAATACAGAACATAGAATCCATGGAATATAAGCACTATAAAACCCAGATCAAGAGACAAAGACGAGAAGTAGCTAGTAGAAAGATTAACCCCAAATTACAGAGGAACAGTAAATGAGCCAAGTAGAAAGCAAAAAAGGGTGAAACAGGCTTACCACACTTCTTCGTCTCTCGGCGGCAATGGCGAACCCAAAAGCCACTAAACTGAGAACGACGACCAGAAGGTGCACCAGAGTCGAGCCTTTTCCTTCTCCCATCTCCGGAATCAGATGCTGTAAGCCGGTGCCGACTGACACAGAGTGAAACAGCAACACAGCAAAGTGACAACTTTGCTTTTCTCCTAAGCAGTGGAAAAGAGCTTTTGTATTGGCGGACGGGGAAGCTTCTCGGACCCACGCGAGGGTTGCGGAGAGTTCAGGACACGCGAGGGTCAAAGTGGAGAGGACGGGGGTCTCTGTTCCGCCGCTGTGCGAAAGTGTTGGCCACGCGGGGAAGTAGCGGTGGGTCGTGTGTTTAGTAGGAGAAAGGAGGAGGCGGGTTCCAGTTTATGGTGGTTATTATGTGAGAAGAGTAGAGGGCTCAAAAGTAGAGAATGTAATTGGGAAAAGGCCAATGAGTTCAAATTCGTAACAATGGCGAATCCAATATAAGATTAGGAAACATAATAATTCAAAGAGGATAACATCTATTCATTCAAAAAACATGTAGAAATAGTTATCTGTTAGAGAATTATAATGTAAATACAATAATTACTTATGAAAATTTCTTAATCTAGATTTAAGATGTTCAACTAGATATCAAATGGGTTATGTATATATGTAATATAAAAATATCACTTCAACTAACTAGTATTTGGTCTAATAAATTAGGCAGTTCTCCTGATAAAATGTAAAGGTATAAAATTCAAATCTTCTTTTACCAAGTTAATATGTAACATAATGATTGTACAAACTCTTAAGAGGTTGGGGGCAGTCGTCTGGTTCCCTTGGCGGCAGTTTGGCATCATGGGCCGGGGGTGGTGGTTGTTGGGGTCTCTTCTTCCTTTATGGTTTCTTTGAGGGTGGCGGTGGCAGTTTGCAGAGCCGTTTCCTTGCAGTTATAGGTTTCAACTCTATTGTGGTTCTCATCATCGGGTTTTTCAGTGATGTGGGAAGGGTAGTAGCAGAAGGAAGAGATCATATTTCCTCATATCAGGAAGGCTGGGGTATTAAACCTAAGGTTAAGATATCCTACACAAACTTTTGATGTTGCTTAGAGGTTAACAAGGACAAGACTAAACCATTATATGTGGTCGAGTTGGTAAGAGCCTTCAGGTGTAGAACTCCTACACTAGGGTTTGAATCCTATCAACGCTAATTAGAGTTTAAATCTCAATATATTTTTTGTGGTCAAGAGGGATGAAGCGTTTGATATGACTTCCGACACGATTAAGTATATGGGCCTAAAAAGCCTTTAAGTGTATCATGTGATCTCGATAAAAAACATTAAAACAATAATATAAAAAAAATGAACAAGACTGGGGTTTGAGTTGGCTACAAACACTAGACCGTTGTTCAAGACTTTGGTGATGGACTTGTACATCAATGATTGATGAATTATGTATTCAACTTGAGTGTTAGCTCCGTGGTTAGAGTGCCCATTACGTAAAATCGAGGTCATGGGTTCGAGTCACCATGCGAATATGAGTGAAATCCTTAAACCCTCTTAAAAAAATACAAAAAAACAAACAAACTTGGGTGTCGTAGCGAACTGCCATTGACCTAGCATTATTATCGGTGTGGATTAATTATCTTCGGCCTGGGCGCTGTACGAAGTTGCAACTCGCAACGCATTCATGGGGACGGCTACCACATAATGTGGGAGGTTTTCTAGGGTTTGTCAATTTCTGATGGGCCTAGGTTTTCGAGAAATGGGTTTGAACCTTAGCCTTTGGGTTGAGTTTGTCCTTTTTTTTTTAATCATTATTTGGAAGAATTCCTTCTCTTATAGGAAAGGTGTTTGTAGTTTCATGTTTGAGATATGTCACCAGGAGTACCCGCATCTCCTTTGTCATTTTGATTGTTCCATGAGTGATGAATTTTGGATGGACTTCATTGTTCTTAAAAAGTTTGAGTTGCTTAGGTACTGGCTTTTTTGTTAGCCCCACTAGGATGAGTCGTTATATGTAATTTTGCATATCAATAAATGAGTTACATGATTCTCAGTTTCTCACTAAAAAAAATAATAATAAGAAAGACCCTCATATCTAATACCTATTTAATAAGAACAAAAAAAAAATGTGTTCTTTTCAAACAAAAAACAAATGCGTTTTTTTTTTTTTACAATAGAATTATAGAAGAAAAAAGTGTTTAACGAAAATGAACAAATAAATCATAACGACCCTTCCTACATTTTAACTCCATAATTTTGAGCATCATGCAATCCACATGAGTATCAAACATCATGCTGAACTACTAATTGTAGAAACATTCATCCCAATATACTTGAAAATCTCCTTAGTAATCTAAGAGAGTTATATCCAAGAACATACATGATGTACTACTATCTCTAATTCTATAAGATAGTGAAGTTTACACTCTTTATCTTACAATCACATTTCTTTTTTTTTAATAACTTAAATCTTGTCTTTCGTCTCTCGTAAAAATATCAACCAAAACAATGAAAGAAGTCGAAATTACAAGTTAAGAAATGTGAATTCCACCCTTCATTCTTTAAGGTGTCTTTTGTAATATGTAATACAGGGTCTAAGATTTTTCTTAGGGAAAATAATACAAACAGTATCCAACTTATGGCCGACTTTAAATTTATGTACCCAAGTTTCCAAAACTATCACAATGATACCCATGTTATCTCGTATGACCCAACATATGTTCATGTTGTCCATGACGGCGTTAACCCATGTGCCACGTGACGTACTTGATGGATTTCTTTTGGCAAACAAAGAGAAAATGGATTAGAAAGCCAAAAATTATGGTTTTATTTTTTAGCCGTAGGATTTTAGATTGGGTGGAAATGAAAGCTGATATTCATTTATAAGTAAATATAAAACTAATAAAAAAATTTCAGTTAAAGAAAAATACTAAAAAAATTTAAAAACTAAGATTAAGGCATGGAATGACTAAAATATCCTTGAAATTATGCCCACCTAGCATAATAACTAACACCGTTATAGACGGCGTGTATGGATGTTGAGTCACGCTAGATAACATGGGTACTATTGTGATAGTTCTGGAAACTTGAGTACAGAAATTCGGAGTTGACCATAGATTGGGTACTGTTTGTATTTTTTTCCTTTTTTCTTATTCAACCAGAGAAATAAAGATCATAATTATGGGATTAAAAGCTTATAATTAGGTTCCCAAAGGTATAATGGGATTAAAAGCTTATAGTTAGGCATGGGACCTCTGCATTTTCCAGAGGGTAAAATACTCTGAAGTCTGAACTCTGAAGGCGCTTGTTTCTAAGGATCTGAAGCAGATCTCACATTTGTGAGTTTGTAGGCCCTGCACCGTCATAAACAGACGACAAGCATTTCAATCAAAATTGAAGGAGGGCACGAAACGACGAATGTTCCATGTTATGACTCCCTGTCTTTTTTATTTTGCCTGCGTACCCTCGAAACTAGACCTTATTTGCTTCTTATCAGTCATCACCATTTTGTTCTTCCATCTAGCGATTCAGTAATTCAGAAGTAAATAGAAACCAAACTCGGAGCTCATGTCTTTTGTTCTGGATTCTGAACAAGAGACGGATATTTCAGTTGTAAACTACTCAACCTCATTAGAGTAAGTTTACACGTTAGGTCACCAGGTCATTAGGGTAGGAAACTATTCACTGTCACTGGACCTTTGTTTCCACCGGTTGTGGTTAGGGTCACCAATCAATTATTGTTTATCAAATATTTTAATAATTTTTTTAGTGTAAATGAGAAATGTGATGGAATTTAATACTATTGATGAACATTTTAGAAATGCAACCAAAGACTTTTGTTTTTTGGATAGACAAATTTGGTAGGTGTGATAGTGAAAAAAGAGAATAGGTATTTATAGGAAATTTTTACAAATTTTTAAGAATTTTTTGTTACCGTTTCTATACCATATACATTAATCTAGTACCATTGGATCTGATCCTTAGTTAAAACAACGGTCCAGATCTCATGGCCATTGGTTTCAAAACTCAAAAAGGTCCAACAGCTAGCTCCCACGTGGAACAAGTGGAATTCTGCAAATGTACCACAATCCTACACCATATGATGGCGCTACAAGACAAAAAATGGGGTATACGCGCCATGCAAAACTCCTCTGTTCCTCTCCCTTCTTTGGGCCACGTGGAGGCCTGGGTCACGGGCTCGGGCAACATGGTGACTGAGCTGATGTCCTGGGTCTTCCACTGTTCTCTTGCCCCAAGCCCTGTGGAAGGAACAATTTCACAATTTTGATGACTTGGGTCACCGTTTGTCGTGGTGCCCGGACATAAGGGCCTCCGGTGAACTTGACCTTAGGACTATGGGTGAAGCTGCTACCTTATTTTCTTTCTTTTTCTTTTTCTTTGAAACACAATGAAATTCTCTTTCTTTTTTAATTGATCAGTCATATTATGTTACATGTCTATCACGCCATTTCACTCATTACATTTTGAAAGAATAAATTGTTACTCAGAACATGTCCTACTTGGTTTGTGAAAAGCTGAAAATACCCATACATGCTTTAAAATTAGCCTCTATAAGAACGCATCTATTATGAATTGCTTCAAAAGAAAAGGGTAAACACCGATAAGCTAAGGTGTTATGCTTATGCCAATTTTTTGTCGATTAAGAGTTTTGAATCCCCTTCTTCATTGATGCGGTTGTATTGATAATGCTTGACCTTCTTGACATTTAATAACTTAGCTAATAGTTATTTAAATTTACCAATGTTATGTGAACACCGTTGCTAGTTAATCATAGGAAGGGGATTGTTGTAGAAATTTTTCGTTGTAAGTTTCTTTCTTTAAGAAAAAAAGAAAACAAAAAACAAGGAGTTCACAGACTCATGGGCACAGCAACATTTTTGAGAAGAAATAAAGAAAACAAACAAAAAGAAACTGACATTTCAGAATTTCACTGTCATGTCCGTTTGCCAAGAAAGGTAATGGGCTATAGAGTTTCTTTAGGGCCTTATTTGGCAAAGAATTTTCTAGTACCTTCTTTAGTGGGCTGCTACATTTTCTTCCTCTCTTTTTTTCCCATCTTTTTCGTGGGCTAGAACATACGAAGAGATTCAGTGGTATCTCAAAAAAGACTTTGACATAAGCCAAGTCAGGAGGCTTAGATATTTCTTTCCACACCCAACCATGGAGAGGTGCCATCACTTATCACTTATCTCCAACCAAGAGCAAAGTACTGGTTCTGATTAGCTCCCGCTGTCCCTGCAATAATTGTGACGTGGATATGAGTCAAAAACTTATTTGATTTCGGAAAATTTCGAGTTTCTGTTTTTGGTATAGGTAGGCATTTGCAAGTTGGGAGTTACTTTCATTCTGTCGCAATCGACTGAAGTTACACCGACCAAAAACATCTTAGCCTCTGCACGACCCAACTCTAAGCCTCACAAACATTACGAACATCAGGAAAATAATTCATAGCTTCCGATAAGATATGGCTGCAAGCCAGGTGTCATAACCTATGGAGTGCATAAGATAAGGCTGTGGATTCAAATTTCCCCAATCATGTGGCCCTGGAGCTGTAATGTCAGCCCGAGCATGATCGAATGGAGGATAGATGCACGAAAGCCAGTAGATGAGGTTGTGACCATTGGATGGCAGTTTTGGACTGTAGAATTGAGGTTTTTACTATATATAGAAAGAAGTAGGAAACACTGCCAAGTCCTCTTAAACCTACTTAGCTGAAGAAGAGGAGGAGAGCTAAGGTAGAGAGCAGAAATGGCTTCCTCTATGATGTCCTCAGCAACCGTTGCCTCAGTTAACCGTGCCCCGGTTCAGGCTAGCATGGTTGCACCCTTCAACGGGCTCAAATCGGCCTCCGCCTTCCCTGTTACCCGCAAGGCCAACGATGTTACCTCTGTTGCCAGCAACGGTGGAAGAGTCCAGTGCATGCAGGTACATATATAACCTAGCTAGCTACACACTAATTAGTAACTTACTTCTGAGGTGGTTTAGAGTTGGGTGATTAATCGGGTTAGAGTTAACTAAATCATGGTTTGATGAATGCAGGTGTGGCCACCAGTTGGATTGAAGAAGTTTGAGACCCTCTCTTACCTTCCTCCTCTAACAGTCGAGTCATTGGCCAAGGAAGTAGAGTACCTTCTCCGCAACAACTGGGTTCCCTGCTTGGAATTTGAGTTGGAGGTAACTAAAATATGTTAATGAATAGTGTTTTCATTTCTTCTAAAAAAATATGTTAATTATTAAAGTGATTGGATAACAAGTGTGAAAAGATCATTTCATGAATCGTTACCAAATCTAAAACCATAAGATCTACTTTCCATCTTAAGTATTTATAACTAGTTATAAAGATATTCAGAAACATTTTAATAGTTTAAGTGAGAAGATCAGCCTGTCCTCTTGCTTCAAAAGAACCTGATAGTACATGTTTATTGGCATATATAGACTTGTTAAGAAAACTTGCCGATAATTAATTTCTAGTTTTCTCAAAGGACTTTTGCTTGTGAATTTTATTGAAAGAGGTTACAATAGAATTTTATGTACTGACTTAAACTCGTTGTTGTGTTGATGGATGTGATGTATGTAGCACGGTTTCGTCTACCGTGAGAACAACAAGTCCCCCGGGTACTATGACGGACGTTACTGGACAATGTGGAAGCTCCCCATGTTTGGATGCACCGACGCTTCCCAGGTTATTGCTGAGCTCGAAGAGGCCAAGAAGACTTACCCCGAAGCCTTCATCAGGATCATCGGATTTGACAACGTTCGCCAAGTACAGTGTATTAGTTTCATTGCCTACAAGCCAACAAGCTACTAAGTTCTAAGCCCATATTCATGATACTAAACCTATCATATATGGCTTTTCCCTTGCAAGTTGTGTAATATCTAGAGTCTGCTGTGTATCATTCGTTTTGTAGCAATTCCCATTTTTCCTGTTTCCTTTCTGTAATCGTGTGTTTACTCTTCTGATTTCCTTCTGAGAACAGAGGTAATAATTAATGGAGTGAATTTGTTGTTCATGAACTTCCGCATATATGTTATAATAATTTCCATCAGATGGTTATTGTCTCAAACTTTTCACGCATAGAGCTAGAAGACAAGTGAACTATATATGATCTAATATGTACTTGCAGGCTGTGGTTTGCAGACAAGTCATTTCGATTTCAAAATTAGTGTGGCCCGAATACTCTGTTCATATACAAACACCAGATGTTACTACATAACTCCAATTTTTTTACAGCCACATACTATTTTTTCCTTCTCTGAAAAAAGATCTTATACAAAAGCAGAATCATTGATCTGATAACGTATCAATTGTCACTCATCGGTTCGAAATTGGAATCTCCTTGCTGGTGGTCCTTAATCCCCAAATATCATCGTCCCAAACCACATGATCACTAAACAATCCATAGTGTGCTTCACCCATGAACTCCACATCCCACAATGGTGACCAAACTGACCCCCATGACATTTGCTCATCCAGCCAAACTGACCCATCACTACACGAGTAATTCTCCTCCTCCGCCGCCGCCATCGCAACCTGAGCCGCCACCATTTGATCGTTTCCACCATCAAGACTCACATTTTCCACTTTGATGGCCGCTTCTTCTTTCACCTTGGCAGCGGCTCTGATCTTGCGCTTCTTGCTCGGCATTGACATTGTTGCAACGTCAAGCTTTGGAGCTTCCGCGGTAGCACCACCACCATGATCCACACGTCTCTGCCTCTTCATTGATGCAATTGGGGTTTTCTTTCTTACAAAGAGAGCTGGTTTATTATAGAAGAAGCTCGGTGAGCTAACTTCGTGAATGAGACGGCAAGAAGATATTGATGATGATCACACTTTACACAGGGTGTATATATATATAGGGATGGACGGTTGTTTGGGTATCTGGACATGTAGTTTGATTAGAATTGAGAGCCTGGAGGTAGAGCAGGAGTGGTTGATATTTTTATGGAGAGTGTTCACGTGCCTTTGCCTTGTCGTTTTCGAAGCGTAAATACCAAAAGGCCATGTAGTGGGCTAGTGGCAGTTCTTTATTGAACTTTCCAAAGGACAACTGGGCAGCTAGCTGAATCAATGTCGGCCAAGCCCAGTTTGGTTAAATTATTCATACACCGATCATTCTTCTAAATGGTGTCAAATTCGATGTATTTTCAGGCACTTTTCGATCATTCGAAAATTAATTGGTTGATGTTTAAGATTTTTCACCGTGAGATTCTATAATTCAGCAAAAAATTTAACGTAAGATTCCTTATTAGTTCTTGAAAGTAGTTATCATTATAAGAGAATTTGTGAGAATATGCACCGAATTAACAAAATATACATGTAACCTATTAGAATGAATTGTTTATTTGTTTCAAGCAGTTGAATGAGAAAATAATATTTTATTTTAATTAACTTTCTCTTTTCAGAGATATATTTTTAAAAGAATAAAAAAACAGTTTAAATTATGAAACTGTAAAGTAAAACTATGCAAATAAGAAAAAGTTAAAGGCCTCCTTTGGAATTGTTTTGCTTTTAAAAAATCAGTTTTTGTGAAAAATTTTATATTTTATTATGTTTTGATATATAAATAAAAAACTGTTTTAATTGAAAATTATAAATAACTAGCAATAGATTTTAAAAGTAACACAAATAAATCACGTTCTGAAGTTGTTTTATGTACTGACAACACTTTTTAAAGTATTATTTATCAAATACGAAATTGTTTTAATTCACATCTGATCATTCTCATAACACAGCAACAGTAGTTTTTCTTTTTTTTAAAGTCATAGTAATCCTAAACTAGCCATAAATTAAGTGATATCTTTTAAGATTTATAACATGACTATAAATAGTACAAATCCATCTCTCATTCTATCAAATTTATAGTCATCAATCTAAATCAGTTAACAATAAATCGAGCGATCTAGATGAATCTAATTTATATTATATATATATATATATATATATATTCTCATATATCGTATTATCGTGGTCTATTTTCAACAATTACAAATAGACTTGTTGGGGAAAAATATGGGACTGTAGATAACTATGTTATCAACTCGATCCTCTGAGATAACAGTCGGGTTTTTCAAGATTTTCTGTGCGCCATATTTTTTTTTGGTCAGAAAAGATCTTTTTGATTTTGTGCAGTCGTCAGGATTCACAAACACGTTGTCATTTGCCAATTCCCAAATATTTGTTTACGATTAGATCACAGTGTCTGTGGAATAAATAGGTTCCTACGATAATGTTTATATATCTCGATTGTGGCAACAACTAGAAAGCTATCTCCAGTTGTTGCTGGCAAGTGGCAAGTGGCAAGTGGCAAAAGCCAAGAGGGCAGCCAAATAGCTCCAACTTGTTTAATTGAAATGACAGCTTTTGAGTGGTGCCTGGCCGACCTAGGATTTGTCCCTTGGGCTCATATAGGGCCTAATCTGGCCGCCGAGTTGGGTCATAAAACTTAGAATTGAAGAATCGCACTTGGGCATCTAGAAGTATCTTATCCTACTAGTTCTGGTGATTTATACTTAAAGGTTTGATTGTTTGCAAAGTCACGAAAAATGACCCCTATCATGGGTTCCTATATGTGTTACAAGACGTCACAACATAAATGACATCTTTTACTTGTGAAAGTTGTATATCTAAATTTTAGTTTACCAAATTGCAACAACGATTCTCGAACATTTTGCTTATTCAGATAAAATTTTGGTAGTTCTCCTTATGTTTCTTCTCTGATGACAAGCCTCCTAACTCAACCATTCAATAACCCAATTTCACCTATTCTTGTCTACACAGTCTATTGATCTATGCATTTTTTGTTTTATTTACTTGTTTGAAAAACATTGATTGTGTTAGTAGAAAATGTATATGACGTTCCTTATTTTAACAAAACAACTCTACCCATTAAAGCCCAAGTCTAAAAGTCAAGACCATGTTGTTTAATTGTAATATTCTTCTCTATTGTGGTTGTCTTGCTGTCGAAGATCAAGGTTGAAAAACAGAAGTTGTCCTTCATACCCATGGCTCAGGTAAGCTCATGCATGGCATCTGTTGGTCCTTCAATTGCTACAAAGTTATGGGTTCTTTCTTTGGCCTCCATTCTCGTGTCAGCTTTGATTAAGGGGTTTGGGTGTTGGCTTCTAAATTGGTTTTTCTAATTTTAAGGGGTATGAGTTTTCCTATTGCAATCTGAAATTAAGGGGTATGGGTTTATATATTGCAATCCAAAATTAGAAGTATGGTTTTACCTACTCCAACTTATATTAAGGGGCTCTCCTTGGTGAACAGATTTTCCTCCTCCTCTATATATATGGAAACTTTGTTCCTTCTCTTGGATTGAAAATAGTTTTGCTTTTCAATCTCTTTGTTACTCAAGAGTTATTCTTTTTGGTTTTCTGTTTTTCAAAATGTCATGTTCCATATTGAAAACAATTTGAAAAACACAAACCACTCATTCATGCATATTCATCTCTTGCATCCCATGAGGTCATTTGGGTTCTGCAAGCTTTAAAGATGAAATCTCCAAGAACTTGTTGCGTTCATAGTTAAGATATATGAGTGTGTCACTTGTATAAACATTTTGCAAGGACTGATTACACACAACCTAGTGAGTCAGTCTATGAAGGATTTTCACGGTCAGTGCAATATTTGTGTTGTAAACTTATAATCTATTTTTCATTAGTGATTTGGTTTTGGTCTTTCAAAATTTAAAGGCTACACAAATGTTTTCCCTCGATAGGGTTTTACTGCGTCAACAAAACTTGTGTTATTTACTGCTTTAGTTAGCTTGTTTGATTCTACATGCATTATGTTCAATATCAGTACTCAGTATTGATCATTCATTTACAATCCCTAAGAAAGTTTTTGAACGAAAAAAATTGGTTGTGAGCTTATTGACCCCCCTCAAGACTCCTTCTAGGATCTTCAACCTATTTTAATTATTTTTTCCCTCTCTTATTTTTCTTTAAGTTTCTAAACGTTTGTCTTTATAAAGTAACAAAAACATATAATTTACTTCTCCCGGCCTTTATAATCAAAATAACTATTTGCCTCTGTAAGTTACATTGGACCCCGAATTTGTTTAAAACCAACCCTGCCAAACTCATGAACGTGGATAGAAACTGCATGCGGTGTCACAGAACTCGATCTTTATGAATAACTGCTAACATATCAACTGGATCTGAGATATTTGTGATGTCTACGACTTTCCTAGATATTTTAGGAAATGTGGCTCAACCCTATCAGCAGAGGATAGCCTTCCACCGCCGCCATCCACCGCCCACTTTGAGTAAGATATGGGCTTCAGTTAATTTATCGTATTTGAATATGGAGAGCCTCAGCCTCTCTGGTTTGGCAGTTAGACGTACACGGACCCTAACAATTTCTTACATGGTTGCCTTTCTTTTCTTTAACTGTGCACAGACTGCAGTGATTTATTATTATTATCTGTGATGGAAGCGCCATGTGCAGCAGCCACCCATTTTAGGTAAGCAACAAACTAATAGAAAGAGAGGGACTGCCCCAAACCGAAACGAAATGTTTAAGCTTGGGACTGGGGAGACCTTTGAGGTTTGGGCAGGCCAGCTGAGAAGTAACTGGCTAGTCAAATACTTCTGCGCAAAAGCAGTTCTTTAAGCCGCACTTGTTCAAAGGCAACCAATCAAGGGCTTCATGCAGCTTTTGTTAGGATTCGGCTTCTCTGCTATAATATTAGATGCTAGGATCTGCTATAATTTAATATAAGGCTGCCACATCAGCAAACCACGATCTAATGGTTCAAGATGAAAAATTTCTAGCACCCCAATATGGATGTTGAAGCAGAAGATTATTCTCCCATCTCCTCTTTCCTTTCTGTCCTTCTCTGTGTCACCTGACATCTCTCTTTTTTCTCTCAAACGGATGGTCTCCTCCTTTCTCCTCTCTTCCTTTCTCTTTATCAATGTAATTCCAGGTAAGATCTTTCAACCGAAGGTGCAAGAAAAGCAAACCCAAGAATTAAAGAATGGTCCATCAAAAATGGAAGAAGAAGGAAATAGAGAATTCAGTTCGACTCAAAAATGGTGTTAGGATTTTAAACTGATTCAAGGGACAAAATAGCTTCTTTTTCTTCAAATTCGTCAATGCTCTTCTCTGTCTTTACTCAAATGGCTAGCTATTCAATACAATCTTTCATGCTTGGGGTCTTATCAGGTCGTTCCTCGTGCAGTCCTGCCTTTTATCTTTCTGGGTAGGTTTTGCAGAGCAAAGGAGAGAGAGGCATGCTGCAGCAACAAGAAAATTGATTTTTGTATCTTTTTTATTTTCAGCCATTCGATTATGTTGTGGTGACGTGGTGGACTCACGCAAAAAATCTAGCAGATCCTAGCATCTAATATTATAGCAGAGAAGCCGGATCCCTTTTGTTAATATATAGATTTCTTTTTTCTTAAGTATATTGCAATGCAGACGCTTCAACCCTAGATCTCATTGAGCAGCATAACCCTTAATATTTTAGTTAATTTCACACTACGGATGAATAATAATAATAATAAATTAACTCCGTATGAGACTAGATTAATGTTTAATTGAGATCCAATTCTTTGAACAAAAAATTTGAAAAAGAGATTACTTAATTTCAACGACACAAGCAGTAAAGTTTGTGTGTAATGATGAGATTGGTTGACAATGCATGTGCAGCCCCATCCCAAATATTAAAGTGAGATCCTCCCTAGTAAGTTGTTAGTAGTAACTTGACTTAAATGTCTTGTTGGAAACTACTGCATCTACTTTCCGAGTCCCACTTACAGTTACAAACGACAAGCGAGTATCAGCGGTGAAATAATCTTGCTAGTCGGTACCAAACTTCAATTTCTGGTATACACCAGACCCAAAAATGCTAGACACAACGGGAAGCACAAAACACACACAGAAGTTCTTCAACAAATTTGATAGAATCAATTGGCAAAATTTCAACGTCTGTATTTCCTCATTTAGCTTCAACAAGACAACTTGCTTTCAGAAACAAAAGGTCCACTACTCGATCATAGATGCTCGACATTAGGAATAAAGGTGTGTATACAAAAGCAAATCATACAGATGGAAGAATGATCCTTTCTTTAGCCATAAAAAAAAAATGAACCTTTCTTTTTATAAAGCATCTATGATGTAAGATCGATTCCAATGATTCAAATAGACTCTCCGAAAATCTAAGCTAAAATCAACAGATATAGCAGAAGATCATATCACGGCCAAACAGCAAAAAGCTTATCACGGCGCAAATTAGCGTGATTCGTAAGCAAACTGGTCGCATCATTTGAACGTGTTGAACAAATCCAGAACAGAAAAGCAAAGCTGAGAGACAAATGTAAATTATGGAATATATACATTGTAAATGACTGTTTACATGGACTCAACAGCCAACAGCAACTTCAATTTGTACAGATTTCCTTCTTAAACCGCTCATCAAAACCAACACACCTAAATGGAAACAAATTGAAAATTTTCCAACCATGGACTCAAAACTTTGTACAATACAAGAGGGTGGTAGTACAGAGACTCAATTTCTCAACCAAATCCACCCCTCATAACCCCTTGAATTATTTGCCTAAAAACTCATGTAATTACATGACACATCTCATTTACACTAATCCTTCAAACATATCTACACAAGGCAGAAGGACCAACTCCATTTTCGTAATGAGAATTTCCAATATTCTTCTCAGTTTTTGTGATTGATTATAGCACACACTAAAGCTGAATCTTTTTCCTATGTACCTCAAGCCAGGGAAGGGATGCTGCAATTTCGGCCATCCCTGTCCAGGCAATCAAACCCCTCGACCCTCACTGTTGGTTTACTCCCAAAAATAGCACGAACACAGCCTCCTCCATTCCTTGTGGAAGATGATGGAGACGATGACGACACAGGTGAAAGCGGTGACACTGGAGTGAGCTTCTCACTCCCAAATCTAGCATCCCGAATCAATGGATTAGCTACTCTGCTCGGCGGCGACCCGCTGAAAAATGGGTGCGGTGAGCCTATTTCTGTACAAGAAAACTGTTCAACCCCCTGCAACAAAATCCGATCTTAATAAGCATAAAGCATATTAACAACCATAACCCCAACATGTCACACACACAAATAAAAATGGATTTCTTACCCTAATCTTCTTCTTCTTTTTTGATTTTTTATTTTGTTTACGAATTGAAATTACAATATGTGGTAAAAGGGGATTCAAAGGCCATACCTTTGTTAAGATACTGTCCAAAGCATCAGAACCTGCCTTTGAATCACAGAGCTCCCCTTGATGGCTGGAATTTCCAAATTAAATAATTTTTTTTAAAAAAAAATTCCACATAATTTGAAAACACGTTGAGAAACAGTAAAGCAAAATTTGAATTACCCGAGATGCCATCTGAGAGATCTGCCGGAATCGTGAAAGGTGGCGTTCCGGAGTCCGAAACGGCGCGGTTTGGGGCAAACGACGGAGTCTCGCGCCGTCCTCATCTCTTCGCAAACCGAAAGGGCGCTGCTCTGCTGTATCACGCAGTGGTTCATCTTCGAAAAACCTGCTCAAACAAAATCAGCAATTAACTCTCAGCTAATTCTGCAATAGATTAAAACCAAACCGTGCAAAGTTGTATTTGAGCTAAATTAGATCCGGTAGATCTAGAACAAGAAAATCCAAAACTGAAATTGATAACGTGGATCTGGAGAGCTACAAAAATGCACCGGATCGTTTTGAAATTAGAGAAGGATTTGAGAGCAAGTACAGGCAGAAGTACCTGAAGTTTGAGTGGAGCTGGAGGTGAGGTAAGTCTGTTCAGACTAGAACGAAAACGAAGGCAAAAATAAGCGAAGGAAAGGAAGGGAGGGCATGGAGGCGATTTATAGGGGGTGAGAGAGAGGCACAACCAAAACTCCCAAAGGGGAAAGAAATATAAAAGGGAGACCGACAATCGCTTCCTCTCATTTGGGGTTTTTATAAATTATTAATTTTTTTTGACTAATTTTTTGGGTTGTAAATCGAATAGAATCTAGTTGATATTTTGCAATAAATTTTGTGAATTTCACATTTGTCTAACGAGTTCTTTTTTTTTTTTTACTTCCTGACAGAAGGAAACGAAATTATCTAGATACTTCAAAATTACGAACCGGTTTATATAAGTAATCGGTTTGGTAAAATTTATTTTTACAAACATTACTAGAGATTCTTTCCTTAATTTAAGTCCAATAAATCTCTCATATCACATAGGTAGTTTGTAAAAGTTTTTTTTTTTTGGGTTTTTATCCATTTACCACATTTTTAGGAATTTTTTTCCTACTTACCTCATTAAGTTGTTTTAATTCCTTGTCTCAAAACACTCTAAGGAAGTATTCCCTAATACCCCATTAAGTTTTTTTTTTAATATCATTTTACCCTCACATTTTTATTACTTAGAGAGAGAAGAGAGAGAGAGAGATAAACCACAGGAGACTTCGTCGGAGTCGATCATCGGCTGTCGGATTCCGATCACCAACGGCCAGAATCCGGTTAGCGGCTGCGACCCACTAGAATTTGCTGAACATATCACTGGAAATGTTTTTTTTACCTCAATAGACGTCTATTGCCCCAATAAACGACTATCAGCCATGTATTACCTCCTAATAGAAGACTATCAGCCATGTATTACCCCTCAATAGACGTCTATTGTTCCCCGATAGGACTTTTAGTCACCAGAATGAGAACTAATATCTCTAAATTTAGACAAATAAAACTTTGATTACAGAAAAAAAAAACTAAGATATTACATCAATTCAAAACATATATATCTCTCCAATAGCCTTCTATTGTCCCTTAATAAATGTCTATTGGGAGCAATAGATATATAGATATCTATTAGGAGACAATAAAACACTTTTTTTTTTCTTTCCTTCTAGGCCTTCTATACTGAGATTGAAGTAGAACCATTTACCAAAAAAAAAAAAAAACTCATTCACCAATAGAGAAGCAGTGGCAAATGAAATTACCCATTACTAATGAACTCTCAAGAATCAACCAATTACCAATGAAAACTTAGAAGCAGAAAGAGCTGAACCAAACCAAAGCAAGCAAGAACCAACCCAGAAAGCAAACCCGTAAACAAAAAAACAGTAATTTAACAGCCAACATCTCAATTTCACATCCACAACCAAATTCCAAATCACCATCCCCTAATAATCCCCACCTGTGTAACAAACCACCTAAACTGATAAGCAGCCATAACGGCAAACCCCACGGGCACTCTGGCAGACGCTGCCGAGACCTATCATCCCCGTCCGCCATTTTATCAATCAAGCTCTCGTTGCTCCTCTCCTTCAGCAACTGGATCACCTCAGGCATCAATTTCATCATCAAAACATCACTCGATTTATCGCTGTAATCGGAATGAGCATATGAGATTCTAGAAATGCCCGGTCGGCGGCGGCGATGAGGTGAGCTTCGCTGATGTTAGATTAAGGTTTCGAGGAAGGAGAGGCTTCATTAAGGCTTTCATGAAGACGTTGCTGCTCTGTGATAACAGGCACGGGTAGCTGTCCCTTCGAAACTGCTGTCTCTGACATGCTGCGGCGTCGTCGGAACTTCAGGTCTCTGAACGACTAGCTTTGGCAAAGATGGGAATTTGAGGAACAGGACGTGGTGTTTGCAGAGAGATAGAAGGGAGAGAGAGCGATTTGAAATCGGGGGAGGGAGGGAGGGAGAGAGAGAGAGACGACATCGTCGGAACTTCAGGCCTCTGAACGACTCGCTATGCGAAGATGGGAATTTGTGGAACCGGAAGTGGTGTTTGCAGAGAGATAGATGAGGGAGAGAGAGAGAGATCTGAAAGAGGAGAGATGAGGGAATAAACAATTTGGTTAAGGGTTAAATTGTTGTTTTGCTTGAAATTGGGTAAGTGAGAATAAAAATTTGTTGCTGAGGTAAGTGACACTTATCTGATTTTGGTGCTTTGGGTCAAGAACCTTTTTTTTATACAACAATTAGTCTATTGTGAGTCGAACTTATGATCTCTGACTTACAAAGGAAATACTTATGTCACTAGTCAAATAGTACTGAACTTGTCAAAGATTCTTGAAATTCCCGTTCTCACTACCATTTTTTATTTTAGGATATTCTAAAGAGGTTTTACGACATTTGCTAGTCCATATAAGAGAAATTATATATTGCAGTGTGAATGTGTGATCTGATTTTTTGGTTTTAAGATTTTTGACAATGGATTGGTTTAGTTATATATTGAAGTGTGAACGTGTGATCTAATTTTTTGGTTTTAGATTTTTGACAATTGGTTTAGCGGAAAAGAGCTTTTTCTCCATCAAAAATATTAGTAAACGTCCTAAGTTTGAATCTCCATGATAAAATGGCCCTATAACAAAGTTTTCCCCATAACCATCTAGCATATTGAGAAAAGCTATACATTTGTGAATAGGAGATTCTGATTTCAACCGAGAGTAAGTTTGAGCAAAAGAGCCTAATATTTAAACATAATTTTGTTTTTGAGGAAACTAAACAACCCTTATTTCAATCAGCAAGTAAAATTATTGACTTTAGCATGATCTATGAAACTCTGCATGTGGCATCGACATTGTACGTACATTCATCACCACTCAACTTGAAAGAAGATATAATTCATAGCATACATAATAGAGAGGAATTTGATTCTCAACTTTTGCAATCACATCCCCTATTGGCGGTATTGTAACCTTACATGTTTCACTTCCCGTATTGTGCTGTTGCAGTCAGAGATATCTCTCTAGCCTGCAATCCCTCAGAATTGCCAGTACTATAATGTCCTATATTACAACTCCAAGAGAGCTGTTAATGCATCACATTATGTGTACTACTGTAAGAGATTAGAGAGCGAAAGGTTTGTGAGATCAATTCCAATCATTAAAACAGCATTCAGTACCCCGAAATCATAACCAAAGAAGTCCACAAATTAAAGATCGAAAGTTCAAAACCATCGATTAGTACTGACCATTGCTCGGGGATGGAAGTTGAATAACATGGTACAGCAGGACTCAGAAAAACAAGTGAATGCAATCACAAGGAGAACAGAACAAAACTTGAAAAACACAAATGGTATATTTACACAAACTGTTTAAATCAACTCAACAGCAACTTCATTTGTACAGATTCACTTCACAAGCCGCTCATTGGAACTCCGGAAATACCCAACTGGTAACAGAAATAAAATTTTTCCACTAGACTCTTACCATGTACAATATAAGAGGGTGGTGCAGAGACTTCTCAAACCATATTTCACCCCCTCATAACCTCTCCTAAAATTGGACCTAGGACCCCTCTGTTTATTTGGTTAACATCTCATTTACTTACATGACACATCTCATTTACACAAATCTCTCGAACATATTTACAAAAGGCAGAAGGATCTCCTTCATTCTCGCTTGAGAATTTCAAAATTACCTCACGCTATCAAAGTTTCGTAATTGTCTATAGCAAACTTTAGCTTAATCTCATCTTATGTACCTTCTTCAGTGTTTGTCGAGCGGGCTAGCTCTATGCCAGGGTAGGGATTCTGCAGTTTCTCCTATCCCTATCCAGGCAATCAAACCCCTCAACCCTCACTGCTGGCTTGCTCCCAAAACTGGCCCGTACACAGCCTCCTTTCCTTGCAGATGATGATGGAGACGATGACAGACCTGAAGGGGGAGGTATAGGTGACAGTGGTGAAGATGGGGTGAGCTTCTCATCCCCAAATCTAGCATCCTGAATTAGTGGGTTAGCTACTCTGCTCGGTGGCGACCCGCTATAAAATGGGTGCGACGAGGCTATTTCTGTACAGTAAAACTGTTCAACACCATAAGAACCCTATACAAAAATACAATACAAACACTTGTATTAGACAACCATACAAGTTACACACACAAGGAAACCAAACACGAAGCACATCTCATATTCGCACCAATTTCAGTATGCCCGAAAATCCTAATCAAGCTTCTTGACAAGGGAAGAACAACAATTGGGTTTGAGTAGTTCCTATCCTAGCCAATAAACAAGGCATGGTACCTAGAACAGATCTAATGATACTAAATCTAATTGCAAATCTGCGATGAAGTTCAGAATGTCCTGAACTGCCTAATTAACTTTCTTGTTGAACTATCGAAACATAACTTAAGCATGGTAACTCAATCATACCTAAATTTCCTTTCTATAAACAATCATTTTAATTGCAAATCCGAGACTCTTACAAGTAACAAAGGATTTGTACCTTTGTAAGGAGGTTTTCCAGAAGATCTGACCCTGCTCTCCCATCACAGAGCTCAGCTTGGTGGCTGAAATTCAATCAAAAAAATTATAAACAAAAGGCTCATAAGACTATCCATTTATTCGAATCCCTAAAGCAAAAAACACAAAAGTGGATTAAATAAAAATTGTGAAATACTCACCCGAGATGCCATCGATAAGATCTGACGGGTTCGTGAAGAGTTGCGTTCCTCAAACGTCGAGGCTTGGGACAAACGACGCCGTCTTTGAAATTCCTCATCTCTTCGCACGCGTTGTTCTGCTGAATCGCACAGTGATTCATCTTTTCCTCGCTTTGAAACGTCAACGCACGACGTGGTCAAACCAAAATCAATAATTAAATTTCAATCCGCAGAAAAATCATTTCCAATTTTCTGCAACAGATCAGGGGCAAGCCAGAATCGATCTGATCTAATTAGAAAAAAAAAAAATTGAAAAGATCCGGCCAAACTTAGCCGCAGATCTGGAAGACGTCCATCGTTTCCGAACAAGCAAGAGATCCATGACCATAAAATTGAAACCGCTGACGCGTTTTCAATACAATTCGGAGAAGGAAAGGAAAAAAAAGAAGAAGGATGTTTACCTTTAAGCTAAGAGTGATGAGTTAAGCTGGTTGAGCTGTGTCTGATAAGGTAGAAATCTATAATACAATTAACAGAAAGAAAAAGAAAAATTGAGCAGAGAATGGAAGCAAAGTTAGGCGAAGGGGAGGAGAGGAGGGAAGGTTAACAGAGGAGGGGCTCTACAGAATTTATAGAGCCAAAAAGGGTCAGGAAAAAGAGAGGGAAGAAAGAATCATAAATAAATTGCAGAGAGAGGGTTCGGTATTGGGCAACACAGGCTACCAGCACAGCTAGAGAGAGAGAGAGAGAGAGAGAGAGAGGTGGGGAAGGTGAGAGGTGTGGAGCGTGCCAGAAGAGAGACAAGGACCAACAGAGGCTATGTCGTCTTTTTTTTTTTTTTTTGTTTCTTGGGAAGGTGTAATTAAATTATGAATTGGGTTCTCATGCAGGCGGTGCCTCCCGCGAGAAGTCTCATCGATATTGGCACCCGCAACTGACTTACTATTTCCCGCTGTTTTGACTTTACCCGTAGCTCCCACGTGTCACGTGCGTACAGCATCTCAGTGAAAGTATTTATTTATTTTGTTTTTCCAAAAATACCAAGTGGTTTTGTTTTGCACGAAATTCGAAAAATTAACGATAATATAATTTTAAAAATCTTTATACCCACACTAACTATTGATTTAAGTAATCTTAAATTCCTTATATTTATAATTAATAGTTTTTTAATAACTAAAAAATATATTTAATGTTATCCAACTGTTTATTCGTGTTAGTATTTTAAATCCTCTCTAATTTCTTTATATTTTTCATTTTACTATCCACATTCTTTGTTTTATTTTTTAATAATTTAAATTTAAATTTTTAATATTTATGAGAATAAATTCTATTCACAAAAATTGCGTTAAAAAATCTTAAATATGTTTGAGTTCTATGAAGAACACTAACATGGATCATGTTTTTTATGAAGGGTGGGGAGATTTTTTATGAAGCTAAAAGTAATCCATACACATCATTATCCAATATAAACTACAATTTCTGATAAAAAAAAAACATATATAAACTACAATCATAAGTACAAAACATGGCATGTACTTTTTCGTTTTTGTTTTTTCAACAAGTAGTTTGCCTACCTAATAGGGTTTACCGAATGTTTGTTTGCGCTAAGCAAATTCTACGATAACATTGCTAGTGTGAACTGTGAAGATAAATATCTCACTTTAAGTCTTCTATCATCGTGTATTCGTGTTGGGTTATGTATAGTTTAGTATTTTACAACTATTGCAAGATATGAAAGTAAAAGATATTTTGTAACCGAGACAAAGAAAAAAGTGAAGGATAGCCCACATTTTAGCAGTAGCCCATGTGGGCGGTAAAAATAGAACATTTTAAAACCCTTCCCGCCACAAATATCTGTAGCAGTAGATGCAGTACTAGACTATTAGCAGCTAACCCACGTTTGGACAGGTAGTAGTAAAAAGCTGACAGTCAAACTTATAGCAGGCTAGAACCTACTCTACCACCTAGATATTTTACAAGACAAAAACACTGAAACGATGTGCTTCAATTCAACTTTTCACCCACAGTAAGGCTAACTGGGCCTTCCTTCTAGTTATGGTTAGATGGGCTTGTCGTTGGATAGTATTAGTTACAGGGGGGGTAGGTAGGTCATTATCAATTTATTCCATGTTGTTCATATGACCGACCACTTTTAATTAAAAATAATCAACGTTTTAAATTGTCGTGGATTGGGATCTAATTAGAAGTAACTAAGCCGCGTGAAATATCAAATTGGTGGCGAGAGGGTGTCATGTTTTCATGTAGAAGGAATCCGATGCGAAGGGAGGAGCTGTAAACGGCTGTCACGGCGTTCCGATTGGCGCAGGAAATGACACATTTGACCACGTTTCTTGATTAGTGAAATGGCATTTTGAGCCATCCCTGTTATGTTCTAGTCATGTGGAGGTGATGGAGCAATTGACAACTACCAAATAAAATGGGATTTGGACCCACACTGCTATCAATTTCCTAAGAGATATAGATGGTGATGCATTCCGATTTCAGGGACCAGAGAATCCTCCCCACCGCCAATTCATTGAGCTGTGATAATAACTGTTTTGAAAATTCAATCATCTTTTGAGTCTCAACCGTTAAATTCGGTGAACATGATGTTCGAGTTTTTTAATCGTTAAACTCGGTAACAAAGTACATCTGTCCAAGAAAATTCAAAGTATCACATGTTCTAACACATTGATAAGTTTAGGCTCAATTATAGGATCCTAACCTTCAACAGTATTTGATATGGTTCCCTAACCTCTACCATAAATTACCTCTCTCACATCAAATACCTAAAACATTAAAATTTTCAACTACATTTTTCTGATTGAGCAAGTTAGCTGAGGATGATATTTGACATAAAGCAAAGGCTCCCCTTTGCACTATTGTAAAAAACCAGACAGTGGTGGGTACGAAAGCAAGGGTTTGCCATGCTTCTTTGGTGTAAATGATCTCACATGCTTTCTCTAAACAGACCCAAATGATTCCATCTCACGACTTTAGTCAGTATGGCCGGCATTTTTGGGTTCGGTCTATCTCTGCCCTTGTTTTTAAGGGCAATAGATCCAAGTTATTAGACAAAATGGCAGAAAATCCCGTGTCTCGTGCCTTTCTTTTTCTTATGATTAAGCAAACATGGGCGTGACGATCCCACTATGACTTAAATATAGAGCACCACTCAACAATAATACCACTACTCACTAAAAATGAATTAGAATCGAGTTCAAAGGTATCTACGACATGGAAAGCAAAGAAGATTCCGAACAATTTCATCAACCAAGATATCATTGTTAGGGATGCCAACAATTTGGATGCTTCGTAGTTGAAATTCCTCCTCATAGATCACATACGTCATGCATAGTCCAAAAATATGAGTGGCTTAGGACAAGAAACTATAAGTAGCTAGGAGTCACTTTAGCAAAAGAATTGACCTAGGATTGATGAGATTCCTCAAGCCAAATTCAAGGGTTGGGGAGTGATGAGGTTACATTTGAAGGATTGACGAGATTACTTTCGATATTTATATATGAAACAACAGCCAGAAGTTGGTCAATAATCCTGAACTGGTAAACAAAAATAATAACAGGGATGAAAAAATTGAACAGCCTTAAATGGGTTACCATGTACTACTCCGCCTACAAGTTTGAACAGTGTGGCCAAGAAGTGGACTAAGCAGATGGTGATTCAGCAGCAGCAGCTGCGGCTGCTCTTTTCTTGGCAAAGTATTCGTCAGCACGGGCAATGTTCTTAGCAACTGATGGCTTTACCCACTTCTTCCGGCCCGGTAAAACAGTGAGACTACAGCCAGCAGCCTCAAGCTTCCCCTTCGCTGCTGCAGAAAAAGCCCGAGCCTTAAAGCTCAGCTTCACTTTGAGTTCCCCATCACCAAGAATCTTGAAAAAGAGAGAAGTCAAGTGAATTTAAATCAGTTTATAATTCCAGTGACTTGAATTGCAATCAACCATGCTTCCACTGAATTTGCAGATAATTGATTAAGAGGTGCACAATGATAACTGATTAACCCCATAATAAGTATATGCTATCCCATATGCATTGAAAATTTAGTGGGCCAAATCAGGGATCAGAATTTCCCTTATGATACTGTTAGTTTTTTATACCATGATATAGTTTTTTCAGCTAAAGTTTCAAGACATCTTTCAGTCATATCAAGTAGGTCAGCAAGAAGCTAAATTTGGTTCCAGGATTAGAAAGCATTTAATATGTTACCAATGGCATCAAGGTATCAAAGCCCAATCATATAGAAAGTTTGGACAAGTTTTGGCCAGAAGTTCCAGAACGCATCGAAGTATCGGTTCCTTTAAACAAGACCAAACATTTGAGGAATCAGCAGAAGATGAAACACGCAAGATGATCCACTAATTGGTATTACCAACCACTACAGATTAAGTTGCATTTTTCTTCACCAATGGTTATACACAGACTTTATAATTGTCCACATTTATCCTTTACCCTCAGGGTATGCAGAAAAGAAAAATCAAACTAAAACTTATACCTCCTTAAAGGAGCAAAAGTCAACTTATCACAAGTAACAAAGTTATTCAAAAAGAGTGGTTCAGATAAAACACACACACACACACACATGAAAGTTATTGACACTAATACTTACATAATTGTTTACAAGCTCAAGAGCCAACAATACTTCATCTGAGAGAGTTACTCATGCCATATTATACTAACACAGATGGTATCTCAATGTATGTGATTTTCCCAAGCTTTGTGCATTTAGTTTAACTTAGTTTAATGTTGAGCTGCAATTGGTATGGAGGCTAGATCTACAATGGTTGGTATGTCTAACTTATTAACTAGTCTAAGTAAACCTGTGCAAACAGTCCAAGAGTAACCGCGGATTCATTCTCCTTTTTATCAAAATAACATAAAAAAATACGATCACCATATGTAAGCTTATATGCATTAATATCACTCATCCCAAACTTCTATTCTTACAAGAAAATTCCCATACTTCTATAGCAGCATATCATATTTGACAGCCTATAACCAACCGTTACTGACAGCAAAGCTTAGTCGAAAACTTCAGATGCAAAACATCTTAACCGCCAAATGCATAAATTAAACAAATCAAGCAAGCACTACCTTCAAAGGGAGTTTCCTCTCTCTCCCCGACGGGTTGATCAACCCCTTGTCCTTCAAACTCTCTAACGAAACTTCTTCTCCTTCTTCAAACCCTGCATCTTCTATATCTTTCAAGTTCACAGGCACATATTTAGGCAACCCCTTTCGCATACCTTGCAACAAAAACACACACACACACACACAACCAATTACACATCACATTTCGAGCAATGCACAAACCCCAAACCGATACACAAGCTCATTCAGGCATTTCATCAAACACCTGGCGTGCACGTAACAATGAAATATTAATACCTCCAGCAATTCCCTTGAGCTTGGGAATTCGACGATAGAGCGGCATCTGTCCACCTTCAAATCCGGGCCGGACACCCGGTCCGGACCGGGACTTCTGTCCCCGCATACCGAACCCGCAGCTGTTCCCTTGCCCAGCAGCAATACCCCTTCCCTTTCTCTTACCCTTCTTTCTGGACCCGGGTTGCGGGCCCAAGTTGTCCAGCCTGAACCGGACGTTCCCAGTCGGAGCCCCGACTACCGCTGCGGCCGCCTTGTTCACAACCACGAGCCGTCTTCTCTGAGTCGTCGTCGTCGTCGTCGTCTTGAGCGAGGGTATTGAACATAAGCTTGGCCTCAAGTTGCTCACATTTCCCTGCGGAAAATTGAAACGCATTTTTCAGCCAATTAGGCAATTCATACAATTAGAGACGCGGAGTCGAAGAAGGAATGAAAACCTTGAATGGCGAAGAAGGGAAACGCAGGGCGGGGCTTGAAGAAAGAAAGAGCGGGGACGCTGCCATGGATAACAGAAAGTGTAGCTGGAGCTAACAGAGTGTGACACAAACAGATAGGATAAGCTGCTTTTTCTTCTTCTTCTTTCTTTTTCTTGGATTTGCTCTCTGGGCCTAAAGTAACGGCTGGTGTTTATGCCCGTTAGATCATTTTGGGCCTGATCTGTACAAAATACTCGAACTGGATTTGGAACTAAACACCCACAAACATAATTGAACCGACTAAGGATAACCGAAGTCGAACTGAATTAGTGCTTATAGTGCGGTTTTCGAACACCCTATACTGATAGCTAGTATTCAGACCCCTTTGATTGGCCTGGCGTGTAGAGCGACTGAAATTCAAAGGGCCTCATATGAATAAATTACAGCCCAGACGAAGTGGGCTTTTGACTTTCACACTTAATGGCGATAAAACATCAAATTGGGTACACCTGAAGTTGGGAAAGTTGCATTCTTTAATCTAAGTAAGAATAAACGTTTTAAGCTTCAACAATCTGCGCAAGGCTGCTGCAACTAGTACATTGATTCCCTCCCTATCCTTTTTTGAATGTCATTTTTCCTTTATTTTTGTGCCACTACTTATTTAAAAACTTCATAAATTGATACAGCAATATTGATATGTATGATAAATAAATCTGAAACTGTTGCATAGAGCTCGATCTGGGCTCCATGATCGAATTTGATTGAGCCGGAGAAAGAGATGTATGAATGTATGACTGGAAAGGATGACTGAAACGATTATTACTGGAATAATGTTAGAAGATGAAGGTAACTAGCTAGCTTGCGCTGAAGTACAGAAGAAAAGAGAAGAAGATGGTTTCATATAAATTGGTGTTTGGTGGAGAGGACCACTTGAACAATGTTTTCAGTATTTGGATGCACGGCCTATGCATGCTTGCATGGACGGACTTTACAAATTTGTATTTGAAATCCTAATCATGAGTCCACCTCGAGGTCTATATGTAGAGTGGTCCATCAACCACCTGAATACTTATGTATTTATCAACATCTATTTTGATTTTTTTTTCTTTCTAAATATGAGATACCCACCTTAGTTATCATGATTCTTTTGACTGAAAATGTGGTTATCATATGTGATCTGTCACGGTCTCGTTGAGTTGGGCACGGGTGATTAAATGAACACTATTGTTATATGTCATATTGCCTAGGTCAGGGCTCGGGTCAGGCTGGACCCTAAATTTAGTAAGACCGAGACTGAGTCCGAAACAATCGATTCGAGCTTTTTTAAAAATGGAAACCGACAAAAACTGATCCCAAACAGGCCGGTTCGGTTTTCGGGCTTTTCGGGCCCAAAATCCAGCCCAATGGTAGATGGGTGTCCGGTCGGAGTGAACGTTGCGTGCTAGCTTCCCTTTCGAAATCATGCATAGGTACTATCGGGGGAGATGAGCACGGATTGGTATCTATCACCCCAAGAGTTGAGTGCTCCTAGTGGGAGATGAATTCGCCTGGAGGTCACGAGTTGGTGCTTTGATACGAAGGGTCGACGACAAGTGTGGGATCTGAAGGGTTTAGATCGGATCGACATGCTCTGATCCTGTTTGGGCTGTTTGGTCGAATTGGGTCAGCTTCCAAGGACGACGATGCCGACTTGTGTGATAGAGAGGACGGAGGGCTGGATAAGTTCCGAGAGGCAGAGATGTAGGAGGAATCAGTTCTGGTCAGTCTTTCAGTCCTGGAAAATATCAAGTCCGACACCGACTTGATAAATTGTAATTAAGGTCGGACTTTACACCGAACCGATATTTTCCAACACAAAACCGAACCGAATCAGGATTTTTTGATCAGTTCGGGTCGGGTTCTCGGGTCCATACTCCCAGGCCTAATATTGCCGAAGATTTGGATTAGTAACCCACTAATTCGTAAATATTTGCTTAAGGGCTTAGATAAAGAAGTTTGCTCCTAGGTCACGGCCGTCACGTACTTACTGAGTTACTGAACATGTATCCCTTGTCCAGTTTGGTTGCTGATGCCTGAACCTCTTTCAAATATTTAAACATATATGTTATCCTAACACCCTAGGGAAAAGTTCAAAACAACACAAACTTGTTGAGCAAAACCACATGGATTGAAGAAAAAGAAAAGATAAACAGGGGGGTTCTACTGCCTACTTTACTGAATCCTTCTATATATTTGCCGTCAAGGATTCCATGATAGATCAATAGAACACCCCATGTCGCTCAATGTAAAATGGCGTCATATGTATTGCGCCATAGATACTCAAGTCATCGTCTATCTTGTATAAGCTATCTAATAAGATCGAAGGGATTACAACTAGGTAGCTATATAATGCTCTCAAGTAATCGAGTTATTCAGACATTTGATCCCCATCTCTATCTCCTTTCGGTATCGACAAAGATTTTTCATGAGAAAGAGAGGGCAGTTGATCAAATTAGATTCAATTGCGAACTCATACAAACCGTTCATATTGTAAACCAAAGTGTACGTAGCCAAACATTCTCTTTCATAATCATATATATGGTCCATAATGGGTATGGAGGCGTTGGTGCTTTTGTCTAAAAGTAACTTTGCATTGCATTATTACGAAGTTTTAAGATAACCAAACCAGTACTCATTCATCGACATAAGTATATGAATATGGGGTTGGATGGTTACATTCACATATATAGTCTCGATCGACCCTTTATTAATTTGCTTAATCTCGACGTTGGTTGAAAATGACTACGAACAAAAACCCAGGTACTAGTAAGGAATAAAACAAGACATGGCTAGGTGGGGTTGACGTTGAGCCCATCCCAAGTTAGATCATGAAAATATTGATAATCAGACATTGATAGTAACACTTCCATGATCCATGGCAGTCAAAGTGGTACAATGATACCCAGGAGCCCTTAGTCTTTAGGTTAATAGCTTTGTGCATTAAACTGTGGACCATCCATTACATAACCTATATAATCTCATCATATATATCTATATCGGTCTATATATCATTCTCGATCTTATATATCTTTAACATTTATTGATCGTAGCTACTGCATGATCATTCACTACAGTGGTAAGTAATATATGTCTTCACTGATTGCCCTGATCAACCTCCATAGCTTATAAATACCAGCTTTCACTCTTTTGGTTCTGGCTTGGCTTTAATTATATACATGCCTAGCTAGAGCTGAGCCACGCTATCACAGGACAAGCATAAAGACAGAGACTAGCTAAGTAGCTAGCTAGCTATTTGATTCCCATACATATATCTCCTCCGATCCTGTGGTGAAGAGCAGTAATCTTCATTATTATGAATTTTGAAAATGGGGATATTATGAGCAAACAAGGAATTGAAAATCTTATGTAATAAGACAACGGGTGTTTTATAGTATTTTGGTGTTAAGAGCAGTTAAATTAGTTTGTTGTGTGAAATACACTATAAATAATGACTAATTTAATGAACTTCAGATTTTCAATACTTTGAAGTATTATAGAATCATTCTCTTAACAACGAAACCATAATGACACTTCACATACTTAGCCATTTTTAAAGTCACGAGACCCAGTACTGTCATCCTTTGTTCCTTTTTGAATTTTAATTTATTGTATGAGAGAGAGAGAGAGTGGGAGAAGAGTCCAAAATCCAAAGGGTTTGGCAGAGAAAACTGATAGAGAACTTTCAAAGCTCTTTATCTTCCACCATCACTCAACCAGCTTCTTCATTGCAGTACTCTCCAACTCAAAGTCCCTTGAATTATTTTCTCTCCTAAAAGCTATAGCTTTACTACTCACTTCCAAGTTCCAACCCCATCCCACATCTCATCTGAGAGAGAGACTCAGACAGAGAAGAGAGAGAGAGAGAGATACAGATAGCTTTGGGTTTGGGCTTTTGCCTCATATTTTCGTTTCTGTCTTTCTCTGTCGGTACCATGTAAGTCATCATCGTCTTTAATTAGAGTCCCATTAACACCTCTTTCAAACCGACCTCCTCTCTAGTTCATCCAACTCCATCTTTAACCCACACAAAGTCTAGTACATCGTTAATGTTAAAGTGGGATTTGTTATTTTGGTGTTTTGCAGGAATCCATTAGACCTCAACAACTTGCCTGATGATCATAATCGAGACAGAGATAGAGATAGAGACCGGGAAAATGGTAAACAATTCATCGACGGCGACGCCTCCTCCTCCTCAGGTACCGGTATACACAAATTTCCGACCAAAGGGGCCGTGGGCCGTTCAAAAGTGAACCTTTGTTTCTTCTTTTTTCAGAGCTCCTTTTTTTTATTTTTCTCAACTCTAGAAACAAGTTGTTATTTCATCCAAGTTACAACCTTGAATCATGAAAACTGTCTACATAGGGCATGGACATTTTGGGTTCATAATTAACTTTTTCCTTAAAACTGATGTCTGTTAATATATGAGATTTGGGTAATTAATTAAGTAATTAATTTTAGCTAGCTAGGGTTAGAGGTATAGCTAGGATTAGTCTCATCGAAGAAGGCTTTGGTTTGATTGGTTGGTTGGTTTTGCAGGCCATAGAAAAAAGAAAAGCGGCGGAAAAGATGGAAAAGACGAGAGTGGGAAGGTCTACGAGTGTAGGTTTTGTTCCCTCAAGTTCTGCAAATCTCAAGCTCTTGGGGGACATATGAACCGCCACCGCCAAGGCAAGTCTAACTTAAATTAAATTATTCACTTCACCAGTCTCTCACTATCTGTTTTTTCTCTCCCGTATAAAGTTCGAAAAGTTGGTAATTTTATATTTGAGAAAAAATTGGGGATACTGCCAGGTTGATGATGGATCGATGTAGCCATGAAGCCTATAGCGTGGTCATGTCAAATGTAAAAAAACAAAAGTTGGGGTTTGTTATTGAAAGTCTTTGTGGATTTCTGATGTGATTTGATTTGTGTGTTGGGGTTTTTGTTTACAGAGAGGGAGACAGAGACACTAAACCGTGCTCGTCAGCTGGTCTTCAACAACGATAACCTAGCCGCTCCTGGCCCTCCTCATTTAGGGTAATGTAAAAAAGCAAACTATGCATGTGAATTTTTGATCAAATTTCTCTCCCCCATTTTGATCTTTTCAGTGATTAGTTTGCTAACTAAAATTTTATGGTTTTCATTAAATAGCTGCTGCCATCCGATGACATCTCCAGGAGGGTATCCCCACCCAATTGCAGGAGCTCCCCGTGACCCAACAACATTACCTCTGAGATTCTCTGCAAGAATGTTTTCTGGTTCTCCTTCCACACAACTCATACCACCGCCGCCAGCAGCGGCCCCAGGTCAACCACCGCAAGCCGTACAGCCCTCGCAGCCCTACTTATACCCCTCTCCTTCACGCCCCATGTCCTACCCTTCTTCGCACTATCAACACCAAAATGACTACTATGTCGGTCATGTCCTCGGCGGTAACAACACTAGTGCATCCCAGTATGGCCATAATCTGAATATGAGCTATGGCGCCACGGCAGGTGTACAAGATCATCATCAGTCCAACAACAACGGTTACAGCAACTATACTTGTATTGGTGCTCCGGTCACCCATAGCGGGGGGTTTGGGCAAGGCAGCAGCAGCCTGAGTTCGGAGTTGACTGGATCGGGAGGAGGAGGCGGTGTCGGTGGTGGAGCTAGGGATGGGTCTATGAGCTACTCAGGAACACAACCTCCTCCACCTCCTTCCATCAACCGATTTCAACATGGCTTCTAATTAATTATTGAAACCTTTTTCTTTTTTTTTTCATTTTAATGGAGTTATAGTAAGTAAGTGTGAAGTAGTATCATTAGGCTATTTGGTGACACGCCACGCAGAAATGACAGGGAGAGAAGAGAGACCCAAAAGAAGCTGACAAAATGGGGTCATGAATATGCAAGAAGAAGAAGAAGAGAGAGACTGAGTTTTGGTGTTTCTCTACAGGAAGGACTGGACTAAGGGACAGCTTTAGAGATCATGGACAGGCTCAGCAAGTTTGGCTTCAAGCTGTGGGGATTTGGAAGAGGGTGTTGGGTTTCTTGTGTATGTTGTGACTTGTGTGTGTGTGTAACTCTGCGCTAAGCTGTGTATACTCCCAACTCTGAAAAGGAAAAGAGAGGGGAACTAGAAAAGGAGGGGATGTGGGGCAGCCACTTAGAAATGAACTGAAAGTTCCCAACCCCTTTTTGCATTTCCAGTTCGTTTTGCATGCTATAATTGAATACTTTAACCTTCGCCTTCTATGACTTCATTTCATATGACTTTTCCTGTGGAGCATTCAATGGTATTAAGATGGCTTCACCTCTTTGACCGTGAGAAGAAAGAGGGCTCTCTCTCTGCACCCAAAATTGGGGATCTTCTGGTTTTGCTGGGTCATATATTTATGTAAGTCACTGTGTCACACCATGCTTGCACTGTAGGGGGCAATGACCTGCTGATAACTCACAATTCCATTGTTACTTTTTGCTGCAAATTTCTTTACACACCACCAGGAAAACAATCAAAGTATGTTTTAGTGTCTGTTAGATCCACTTTGCAAATTATCCCTCCAGAGAGTCCAAACTCCAAAGCACTTGTATCACCCCACAGTGCGCACAATTGAATTATTTCAGATTCACTCTTGAGAAGAGAAGAGAAGACACTGCTACAGATATAGTACTCTTACATGCATACGTTCTAAAATAATTGAGTTGGAAAGTATCCCTACCTAGCTAATATATACGGTAACCATGCAAAGTGGCCTTCGATCATCTTGTGAAGATCATCTCTCTTCACAGAACTTTTGGATTAAAACATTTTGCCTCTTCACGTTTGAGGAAAGACCGATTTAATGTCTCATTATTGTTACAATCCTGGAATTTTTTTTTTGGTATTATAATGAGAGCATGTGTTCAATCTTTCAATCAATTATGCTCAATTATTCTTGGATCTAGATCCAGCAGTAGAAATAATTATTTTCAAGTTCTAGTTGTTTTATTTTCTATCATTATTTCTAGATTTAATAATAATATAATTTTTTTAATCAATTACGGAGCACGTAAACATTAATAGTGTTCAACATTTGAGGCTCTTAAAGAATTAAAGTTCAACAAACTTGTTATATATGTAGCTCGGAAACCTCACCCACCATTTTCATCTATCTCTCGATCTCTTCTAAACATTGGAGGAAAATAAATTGTTGGAACTGAGTTTTAACACTTGCAATTTTTCTTTTGAAAAAAAAAAAAAAACAATTGACATTTTTATCCATAAAAAATTTACCATGTCCCTTGCACAACTCTTTATTATTTTAATTGCAAACACAACGAGAACCTAGGTATTATTTGAGGACTACGGGGATTTTGTCTTATTTTTCCAAAAGTGAATAATGGGTGAACGATTTCAAACTTGTTGTGAGGGCGTAATCGACCAGTTCGAAAAAAGTCATGTGATATATTTAGCTATTCTAGCTCGTTTGGTTCACGGATTTAAGACTTGAGAAAAAAAAAATTTGTTCATGTCTTATGTTTGGTAAGCACAAGGAGGAAAAAAAAAAAAAAGGGAAATGGGAAAATCCTAATTCTAAGAGATTCATTTTTTTGCACTCTTTATTTACATTAATAACTCATTGATTTTATAATATTTGATTGCATTACTTATGAATTTCCTAGCAATTTTTCTACCACTTCTCCAATGTTATTTAATACGAGATGAAGATTTTGTGAGAGGAAATCCAATGAAAAATAAATAAATTATTTTCCCTTTTACGAACTAAACGAGGGTAGTTCCCAGAGGGCATAGATCGAAAGCATTGACAGTCAGCCTGATTCGCTGCCTCAACAAAACAAACCCCTCAATGGTCAGCCATTAGTCCATCTAGTGCCTCTTAGTTGCTCATTGGTGGTCTCGGAGAACAATGTTCGGAAATATATTCATTTATGATTAGATACTTAAATATGCAAAATTTAGTCAAATTAAAAGTCACTAACTACACATATAGTTTACCATACAACAACTGTTCCTCGAATAGAAAATCTAAAGTAGAGGAGGGTAAAGTGCATAAAGTTACAAGAATTAGATATGGAAATGGTACTAAAATCTCATAATTGATATAGGCCCTCTAGTTATTAGCTAGCTACGCGCCTACGCCCATGGCCCCAACCATTGGATATATGTACATATACAGTATACATATACACCTGGAAAGCCCCAGCCATTGGATATATGTACATATACAGTATACATATCTTCGTAGAAAACAACCTCTGAACTTGAATTTAATTAGATTTCCACTGTTCGTATTAATTAACTCTCATGATCGAATTCCCAGACATCTTAGTCTGCTCAATGTAAGTAGTGTAATATCAACAGGACCCTAATCTATTGCATGATTTGCAATAGTAATTAGACCAGATTAACCTCTCTTTGGGCCAATTGCTGGGGGTTGAATATAGAACTGAAGGCGATTTAGGGCTTTCAGGTGCTTAAAACTGCAACTTGAAGTGATCGATGAAGTGTAATAGAGAGAGGTAGAGCAGCAGGAGCTAGACGAGAGACAGACCAATGAAAGCGGCTCTTACAAACCCTTGCTAGCTAACAGCTATCTAGCGATCCAGACTAAACCTGCTGCACATATATTCATAGTTTAAGTCAGGTCAGGTTAGGTTAAGCTGGACTGCAACATCTACAGAAGTAGCGCCACAAAAATGTTGCAGATCCATAATTTAATTAAGCAGCTGTGTATATGTAAAATCAAATCAGTCTGTTAACTCATGGCCTGGAACTACATCAATCTGATTCGGACCAGGACCATCCTAGCTGAGAAGCTAGCTATTGCATGCTTATCCATTTCTGGTTAAGAGTTATATAAAAACCTAGCTATCTGGACCCACCGTATAACTGAAGATCTTTCACAGTTCGTTTATTTCAATCTATTCTTTTGATGAAGAAGAGATAGGTCATAGCAGAGATCTAGTTTTTTAAGCCATTAATTTGTTAATAATTGTCATTAAGTCTATACTGGATTATCAATCTTTTATTCTATTTTTTGGTAAAATACTTGTCTGCTATTCTTGTTGAAGCTAATTAATATATAGTATTGGTAGGGCTGCATGGATTAATTCATCTTTCTCTGGCTTTCAGTTGCTTAAAGAGTTAAAAAGAACAGAAGGAAAAGAAAAGGAAAAAAGAAGAAGAGTAAACGTACATAATTATAAATGTCCGCCTCAAAATCTTCATCTTTACAGACCGAATCAAAAACTAGGTCAGACTAGATGTTCAGGCATTCAATTAGTAATAAGTAAAGACCACAGACCTACCATAAATGTACAACAACAAAACAAAGAGAAAACGTTGATGAGGAACATTGATTTGATTGGAATTGCATCTTTAATTCACATTGGTTTTTGTTTTCTATTCAATCTTCACTGACAACTAAAAGGCTAACAGCTACCTACCTATACAGCAAAAGAATAAGCATTCTTCTGTGAAATGCACGGCATGCCCTAGCTAGCTTCACTGTTTAAATATTTAACAATTATATATCGATTGGGGTATTTGTCGGTGTGTTGTGTCTATAATTAAGGTCTAAATGCTGCTTAATTAAGTTAAGGACGATTAATATACATGGAGCGACTGTACTGTACTGTACACAAACACACACACTCTCTCTCTCTCTCTCTATATATATATATATATATGTCTATCTATCTACCGGAGCGATCCCAAGATGATCAAAGGGATTGACATAGAGATATATTGAAGAAAGGTACGAGACTGCAAACTGGTCACTGTATATATTGTTGGTTGACAAAGATTGGACCAGATAAACAGCAAAAGAGAGGGATTGATCACGGATAATTGGATCTCTAGCTTAGCTAGCAGCTGCATGCGGTATTACTGTTCTATAGTACAAAGTATAAGGCCAGAACTGATCCAAGAGATATATCACGTATTTTCCATTTTTCATAAAATAAAATAAAAAGTTACAAATGTCTAATATTTCTAAAGCTAGAGTAGTTTGATAAGTTTTGCAGTTAATTAATATATTATTCACCGTCAATAAATCGATAATCACCACCACCTCCCTAGTCGTTTTCAGAGTTCCACTGATCAGTTTGTTGTGCTAGTTAGTTATCTCTTTTATCCGATTAAGTACGAAGACAATGACTTTAGCTCGTAATATTAACCCGGAATTGATTAATGGGTTCCACTAACTAGTTTGTTTTGCTTATTAGTTATCTCTTTTATCCGGTTAAGAAGATTATGACTTTAGCTCATAATATTCACCTGGCATTGATTATTGGCATGCATCAGTATAATTGACCAGTAATTACTAGTGCATGTTCCGTCTTGTTCTATGAAAAACTAGATATAGACTATAGAGCTAACTAGAATAGCCAAACCAATTGGACCAATGGAAATTCAACTCAAATCTTTTGTTTTTTTTCTTCCTTACAATTCTAATACCTATCATGAACAAAATGACATAAATAATTTTTATAATGAAAGGATAAAGAAATTGGAACAGAACAAAAATTAGTGTCATGGAGATTATTATTCTACATAATATAAAAGAAATATGTGGTGTTATAGAGCATGGCATGGATAGTAGTTGATCTTTTGGTTATATATGTGAAGTTAATTAACTTTAAGCATTTATGATTGGCCAGAAGAATTTAAATATTTGTACAAGGTAATAAGTTCATAAGTATAAAAAAAAAAAATATTGAGTTCATAACTTCATTTTCTGCAGATGAGGATATATTTAATTCTAGAGATCGAGAGCTTTAGCTAACTACAATTTAATTGATTTGACTAGTTAGAATGTAGAAAGTTGGCTAGCTCGTTTAGCTCAAAAGAATGTGTACACTACCTCTAGCTGCATGCATTTAAAGCAAGCAGCGACTCTGAAATTTGAACTTCTAGCTTCGATCATGCATGAAAATGAAGGAGGTATGCGAATCTTTCCAAATTATATGATGAAAGTGTGCCATATATAAATATGTCTGTTAAGAATGGTAATTACAAAACGGTACTGACCAAAACAAGCCTAACGAAATGGTAATTACATGATGTGTGGCTATCACCAAACTAGCCTTTGTTTCGCTACTTTAGAACAATCAAACACTTACTATTATTATGAATGTTAAGGGGGCGGGGGAATTGCTATATTCCCACTGCGTTAGATAAATGGTGATCGGTTTGAATACTCATATTTTATTTTTGTTCTGAATTATATTTTTCATTGAAAAATCAAAATCAAAATCAAAATAAACGCAGGATAATTAGTATATGTGTAAAATACTTTACCACCGACACATGCTACCACTCATGTGCAAAATGTTATCCTCAGTCTCAAGGAAGAGATTAAGAGAAAGCCTAAATTATCTCCTCATGGACATTTCCTTGATGGACAAAATCACTTGAAACGTTGTGCTTAGCATGTCCGCTACACAAATATACACATTGATTCATAAAAAGGCAATAGAGTGTCGGGTTCGGGGAAGTTAAATCCTTACCCGCCTACATCTGCTGTAGATTTCAGGGGTAAGGGTATCGCCAACCACTGATTAGGCTAGGTTTTACTGTGCACTCCATTTGATATGTTTTTTCCTTTCTTTTTTTCCCGATACTTTTACGAAGTAATATAAATGAAGAATTATTCAGTTGGAGCTACAACAATTTAGGGTGTGAAACGACCAATGGAAACTGTGCGTGTTAAAACGAAATTCAAGACGGAAAAGGACGTCTCATGCATAATATCAATTAGTTGCCAACAATATTATCAAAGTTGGTTTTGTTGAGTGTCTTAGATATCACGCGGTTGATCCCCTGTTATGGCAATGTTATGATTCACACCAGGTTCTCTTTTTTGGTCCTGTTAACTTCGTCTCTGTCTTTATTACCAGTTCAGTTCTCTCCTCCTGTAAATAATCCATGTTACATCTTTGTCACACACAACTTTAACACTATCTCTCTCTCTCTCTCGCTCTGGGGTAGGGCACATTGAATATTACACAAGTACGGCTCTAGTGTTCCTTTCAGAAGAGTTTGCTGAAGTTTCATGCATGAGAATACCAGTGCCCTGTGTGAAACAGACGTGGTTCCTTGGTTGTATCAGAGAGCTAGGTGTGTGTGTGTGTGTGTGTGTATTGTGTGTGTATCGTTGAGAAGTGTGACTGTATTGTACAAGTCTACATCAGGTAATGTAAACTTGTCTCTGCCTCGCTCCATATATTGCCAGCCAGCATGATAACAATGCATCTATGAAAATGAAACCTAGCTTTACATATAGCCTAGCTCCCTAGGGCATGCAACAGGGATCTCTTATATGTAACCTAGCTATAGCTTGCTAGGGTCCTCTCTCGGGCCTCTCGTGCATGCCAGTGTTGTGTAGATCGGAGTACTTGATCTCTGGGAAAGCAAACAAGAATGTTTTGGTTTTTACTATCTGCTCCATCTGTGAGGCTGTGACCAAGTCAATAACAGACTTGGTTTTCTCTGGTTTTACTTATAACCTAACAGGGTTTGTTATTTCATGTTATTGATGTGCCCTTGGTAAATAAAACTAGTGTTTTTGGTAATTATGATATTACTGCACGTGTATATTTGAGCACCAAAAAAAAAAAAAAAGTTACTGGTGAATATAATCCATGTTTTCATCAAGAAATACTTAAGCTACTGTGATAAAGAGAATGCTTCTTAAGCTCCGATCCTCAAGAATTAGAGAACCCAGTACGCCCAAATTAAAATTTTGAACAAAAGCAACCCCATGTTTACTACACCCATGTTCATTGACTTCAATTTAGCTTTTTCGAATAGAAATGTAAGTCTATTTCTGGTTGGCAAAGAAATGGTAGGAGTCTGAAACCTCAAACTAACAGTTCCCCTCGCAAAAATGAGTAAACTTTGCTAGACTAATTTTTATGTCCAGCAAACAAATGAGTAAGTCGGCGGAGTTTGAAGCAGATTTAAATTCCATTCGGAGCTTTTGCCTCAATGCTAGGTAACGAATAAATGCAATCAAAATCATGATTGACAACATATGGCTCAAGGAGGGCCTGATAGATTAGACATACTGGTACTTGGAGTGAAACACAATAGTAGAAAATAGGTTGCAGTAAATGTTGATATACAAATCATATTCACCGGTAGTGTACCCTTTTTCACGTTCTATGAAGAGAATTTGAAAGGGTGTTACCCAAGTAACATGTGTTTTCTTTAGTGTTGTGCCTCGTGCACTGGGATCAAATGATCAATTTGAGTACTATAATGACTTAACCAGCTCAGCAGCTGAACGGGCAGCAGCAGATGCGCGTTCAGCAGACGCAATGGCAGCTCGAGCTTTCTCCAGGATCTCAGATGATTGTGGTCTTGTTTCCCTAACTGGTACTGCATCGCTATTAATTGATGGCTGAATCTCATTAGTACATGACACATGCGTCTGAATTAAAGATCTTGAAGCAGGAATGTGTTGTTGAGGTTCTGGTTTAATCTCTGCGGGCTGAATATAATGTGCACCATTAGAAGGCGGAGAACTAAAAGACACTTGATTTGCAGGAGCTCGAGAAGGCAGTGCAGCTCCACCACTTATGTGCTTGGATCCACCCTACACATAATGGCAAAGGGTCCGATTTTAATCAGTGGAAATGACAGAGAATAGAAATTGAAATAAATTTCTAATTCCACAATCAACATTTCGTTACAAAGATCTGTGTCCAGTCTCAGATGCTATTTCAAAATTTCATGAGCAAGTCCCTGTTAAGGCACTGAACTCATAAGAAAATAATAATACGGTAATTGTTGATTAACAAGTGTCAAAACAAAACCAAGGAACAATAACATAATCTGGTCATAATTCTGAACAACCAAACAACGTCACAAGTTTAAGCTACACCTAATCATTTTGAAAAAAGAGAAATAACATAATTGAGATTTGTACCAGTAGATCTTCATGTTTTCTACTGAATTCCGCTTCAGTGCTAGAAGAATCCCAATTCAGATTGTACTCTTGTGCGATTTCCTTCAATACCTTGAGCCTTGCCTCTCCAGAGGGAGCACTAACTGAAAGCTTTTCAATTATCTGCACAAATCATATCATGTATTGAAAAAGCAGTACAGTTTTCTGACTACTGTAATGGCTGTTTCTTTAGAATTCAAACTTGCATATCCAATATAACCACTTAACAGTTCGGTTGACACCAGAATCAGGACGAAGCTCAGAGGCAGATGCTATAAATTCCTTCCCATATTTTGCTGTAAACAAATTCTTGATCTGCAATAAATCCGGAACTTCTGAACATCTTGGGGCAGAAAAAATTATGCTTGATATAGCCTCTCGTAGTTCTGGTGGGCAATCCCTGTAATAAGCAGAAAAATGGTTCAGATAATTGAGTAGCAATGGCATAAACACATTATAGAATGATATACAACTGTGCAGATCAAGCAGGCTTCAAATATGCATTCTGGTTAAAGGTTAAGACAAACCACAATGCCGAAACTGTTTTCAAATCCAATTATATCCTTGTCCTCTAGACAAGCTTTCCAAAGTCTTTATAAGTAAATAGTAATTCACAAGTGATTTATATGATCATGTTTGACAAGACGATCCCTCAGTACATCAGCATTTTTATAAAGCCAAACTACCACTAAGGACTTACTTTTGGCTCTCAATAATGGGAACCCGTGCAAGAACAAATTCACAGAAAAGCTCCAATATCTCGTAAGCAGCCCATATGTTTTGCTCTCGTATAACATGCTCCACCTACCAAATTATGAAAGGTTCATTCTTCAACAACATTATCTATCACAATTCAAGTAGAGAATAATCTAAACAAACAGGCATAGACATTGTTCCATATAACTGTTGAAACTTGTACCCGAATTCGAGCTATTGCTTCTTGGCCAGCCTGCAAAAACTGAGCAATCTCCTTGCGCATATGTTTAAGCTGCATATCTCTCTTGTTTTGCAGCAACTTAATCCGCGAAATCGCCAAATTCAGACATGTTTTGCTACAAACAAACCATCAAGATCAACAACAACAACAACAACAACAACAAGAGCAATGCAAAAGAATACAAATTTGGCTACAAGCCTCCCAATTTGATAATCACACTCAGCTGAAAAAACCCATTACTAAAAACAATGAATAGCTAGAGCCCAAAAATTCACTCACAACAGCAGAAATGAATCAATAATATTGAAAAAAAGAAGAAGAAGCAAAAACCGATCAAAATATTGCCCCTACTAAACCCCACATGCTGAAATGTACTACACTGTATTGGGGATCTCACAGAAACAAGAATTTCGAAAACACACGCCTCACAGATTGAACTACAGAATTGAATAGTGGGTTCCAAGTATCAGTTGACCGACTCAAATTCATAGCAATTAAATCACAGATCACCAAGAAAAACAAAAGCCAGTTGATTAAATCGATCAAAATGAAGAAGCGCTTATAGGGAAGATATATAGAGGCCAAAGGCAAGACTGACCATTTTGTGCCGAAAACGCCTCTATTGAAGAGCTGGTTCAAGAGAGACATGGATGCCTATAAGAAGACGATGAAGCCTCTCGCAGGTAATCTTTGATCGCTCACCAAAGGCTTTACGATATTTTTAAGCTTCTGGAAGACGATAGCAGAAACCCAACTACCCTGTTCTTGAACCACGATGGACTCTCCCCTGCGTCCAGCTCTGTTTGGCTTTCGCTGTCTTCAATTTTTAGTTATTATGTACCTTCATTTTTTACCGACACATTTTAACTTTTAACTTTTTCACATTTTACATTTACACTTTAGAAATTTTACTTGTGGTCGGATGGCAACTCTAAATCCAATGTCACCCACACATGTAGGGATTGCAAATATCTCCGGTCAGGTTCCGATGGTCTCTAAATGTTAGGAGGTAAATTTGAGGTCAAATCAGGAAATGAGAATGAATATGCATAATCACCACGATCTAAAACTATAGATGATGCGTGTATGAAATTATATGATCATATATTATTTTTCAAAACTAGTCATTTTCTTTTTTTCACAATGAAAATAATATATACAACTTTATTTTTCTTTGCCAAGATTACATAATATGGCTTTACCACGTTTGGATTTGATGCTTTGCTTGTAACTTTGTCAAGAATTTAAATTTTAAAAAAGAACACGAAAAACAAACTATTCAATCCATTGACTTCTTAATCGACGGGTGGGGGATTTTGGTTGGTGAGAGGATAAAGGTGTAGAATGGATTCGGAGATGAGAATAATATCGGAACTCTGATTTCCAATCCACTCCAATGTCATCCCTAGCGAGATAAAGGTTGTAAAATTGAAGTACACCAAGATTAACCTTAGTGGAGAGACGGAGACATTTCCATTTGCATACAACGGAAGAAAGAAAACAGGTTACATTGGATGAACTTTAATCTTAGATTATTTCTATAAAATGCAGATTAATTATTCCCATAAGAAGAAGAAAAAAAGTAATCAAGGACTAAAATATATGAAATGGTTTTGTCTTAATAGAGAACTTTGTCTACTTGAGCAAACACCGGTGATCAAGCCAAGTGATAATATCTTCAAGGACTGAAAAGATTCTATCATCTGGTTCTCCTTCGAGAATGCAATGAAAGCCATCTGGGTAGAGTTTTAGAGTTTTGTCTTTGCTTGAGGCCTTCTCATAAAGAAACTGGCTCACTAAGGGATCAGTCACCTTATCTGCAGCTCCATGAAGAACTAGCAGTGGAGATGAAACCTGTGCCATATGCATATCCCATTTGGTTAATCTATCCTTTAAGTTACTTTAAACACGACTAATAATTCATGAAATCACAAAGTAAAACCTGCCTTATGCACTTGCATCTCAATCTCCTTAGTAGCGTTTAGCAGTTCCACAGCAGTCTTCAATCGCACGGGGCCATTGTAGCATGTCACATTGTAGACGGCCTGATTAGAAATTAGCAAAGCATTATTGACTCAATTATCTTCATTCAATACTGAGTTGTTTTCTCCAAGATAACATTTTGCCCCACAAGCAGAACATGTTGATAAGTACTAACCAGTTTCCTTTTCCTTTCATCTCTGAAGGCCAGCTCGGCCAAGTCTTTCTGCGGGACAAGCTTTGCTTTGGGGACAACATTGGACATAAGAGTTAATAGCTTCGCTGCCGCTGGTGGAGGTGTTACATCCTCTGCAATCTTTCAGCAATTCAATGTCAGCAAAAATTTTCATATTGTGAAGTACATTGGTCTACACACAAAATTAGGTCCTGCAACTTCTGGACCAGCTTATTAAGCAAATTCTGCACACAAGAAATCAACATCATCTTCTGTGAGTTGCTTGTCTTATGCTGGCTTAATTCTACTAATTGTTTGAAGAATGGCTCACCATTAAGGACATATTTCACCGTTCTATCATGCCTTGTGTTAGACAGGGTAAATTAACTTCCCTTGAGTGAAGCGTGACACATATCACAAGACTACTACTTGTCAAGATTGTCCATGTAAATAGGCAATCAACTAGTATCAATACTACAGACTCAGCTAACTAGTAGTAGAAACCTACGAGTCTCAATTTGCTAAAATTGGAGTCATCAGAAGAAAAACCATAAATCCAAACAATGAGACAGAAGTCTTTAAATCTATGTGAAGTCAACGATACTTCAGAGCTTAATATCATATAGGAAACTGAAACTGAAGATGAAGTTGATGAATGCTAAGTATAGATCAATAGATGTATACATTGGAACAAGGATGAACTTACTTTACACATTGGAGCCACAAGAACTATGCCATCCCATGCATATGGTTGCTTAAAGTGAACTTTGAGAGTAACAGCTCCACCCATGGACTGGCCCAATATGAAGTGAGGCAACCCTTTCAACTCTGGTTTTGCTGTCAGGCACAATTTGAAAACAATTAGTTAGTCTAAGAAGGCTAGGCTGCAACCACTGATAACAAACAGAGTTAAGACTAAAGCCAAACCTTTAATCCTTGTATACTGTTCAATAACATCGTCAGCTAGCTGATCAAAGCTCGGGATATAACCATGCAATCCTTCTGAAAGGCCAAAGCCTGGGTAGTCCATGGCGTACACAGCGTACCCAGCTGCCGCAATCTGCTTGGCAATACCTGAAAAATCCAAATATCACCAATACCATCCCTTGTGCATAACCCTTTAAAATGTGGCTCAAGTATAACAATGTTCCAAAATCAAGAACATACACAAAAGCTCCACAATTTACTCATAATAGAATATCCAAGTTAACAAACCTTCAAAGAAGAAAACGCAAGTATCACCATAACCATGGCAGAAACACAATACGCCTTTAATCGGAACACCTTCTCTGGGCTTCCAGCTTTTACAGAAAATTCCTAGCCCCCTTGAATTTATTTCGTACCACTACAAGGTACAAACCCAGAAACAATTACAGTAAACGATACTGTACACACATTCTATCCATATACTTACTTATTTGCAAAAGTAACAAGCTTTACCTCTTCTGTTCTGATCCCAGTTGGAGCCAACTATCCACCAACCCATTGCAATTCAAGAGCAATATAAATAGTCAGACTCCTAATCACTGGTAACAAATCAAAGGGTAGTAAGTAATCACAGACCAACCTTAAACAAGCAGTGATCAAGTTGTTGCTGCAGCTCAACGAATGCGGATCGAACTCTTCTCCGAGCCGGAGCAAAGTCAAGACTCTGATCGGCGATCAAATTGAGCTCCTCGCTAATGCCTTCAATGGGTGGCCTTCTTCTCTTGGTCTTGACCGCTGCAACTGTTATCTGACTTCTTCTTCTGGCGGGGACTGAAATGGCGGGCTTCTGGGTTTGGAGTTGTTGGGGGCAGAAAGGAAGCTCCAGTTGCTGGAATCTCAGAGCTCGAGAAAGTTCCATGGTGAGTTTGGTGAGGAAAACGTTAAGCACGGAGCTCTCAGAGTTCGAATGAAACTGAGTCAGCTGACTAAGGTTGATGCTAGAGTTTCGACCGTCCAGTGGACATCGCTTTCTTTGGAAGATGCACATGGAGCATGTGTAAAATATTAATCTACATTGTCTGTTGGTATTCCATTACAAAAAGTACGGCTACAACTGTGATTCACATGAATCATATAGTACTAATTTTTGTCTTTGCGGGTGTACATTTTCTTAAGGCAACCGTTTCAATTTTGAATTTAATCGAAAATTCTTACGGAATATTGAAATTATATAAACGGAAATTATTAGTTATTAACTGTAGTACAGTGAAGTAATCTAGCGTCTCTCTCGACAATATTCTGAAGTACCATAGAATACCCCAATTTTACCCGGTTGAAATGTTGTTTCGCAATCATTGGTGCGAGATTTTTTGAAAACTGATATAGCTTGGAAGCAAATGACAGAATTACATAGGGAGGGCCTCGTAATCCCAACTTTTGAGCTGTAACTCCGTAATATTATCATCTTCCACCAGGTTCAGTTCAAGCACAGTGTATCATAATGTTCAAGGGATATACAGAAAGGAATTAGCTGCAAAATACAAGGAGGCTAGAAATGACAAAATATTTTATTTTCGGAAGCACCGGGAATCAAGCCAAGTAACAATGTCATCTAGGACGGTGAAAATTGTGTCATCAGGCTCCCCTTGAAGGATGCAGTGATAACCATCTTGATAGAGCTTCAAAGTCTTATCCTTGCTACAGGACTTTTCATACAGCAACTGGCTCACTAAAGGGTCTGTCACCTTATCTGCTTCTCCATGAAGAATTAGCAATGGGGTTGAAACCTGCAACATGTTTAGAATCTGGTCAATTCCTGCTGGTTTATAAGAAATTGGCAAAGAAAACCACAAATATCAACTGACCTTATCCAACTGCATTTCAATATCGCTGGTGGCCTTCAGAAGTTCTACAGCTGTTCTTGATCGCATTTGGTCCTTATAAGAAATCACGTTGTAACCAGCCTATGCAGCTAGACTAGCATCAGTATTTTGTTGGGGTTGAAAATAATGGAACAGCATGTGTGATTCTAATAATTGATTGAGATTGATTCAATGAGTCTGCAGCCTATATAGTCATCACTAAACCATCTTGTACACTAAGCTTTTGCAGTACAAAACCATACAAGTCAAATTAAATTGAGAGAAGCACATAGGGCTAACCGTTTTTCTCTTTCCGGGCTCTCTGTAGCTTAGATGAGCTATATCTTTCTGTGGGAAGAGTTTTGCCCGAGGCAAAACTTCAGACATGAAGGCTAATAGCTTCAGCACTATTGCTGGAGGCATCACATCATCTGCAATCTTGAAAGCTCAAAATCAACAAATCTTTTTGAATCGGTGCAACAAAAGAGAATAAGGATTTTGATTATCAAACTAAATCATTATCAAAGCTAACACATTTCATCAGAGGAGGAGCTTAATTACTTTACACATTGGAGCTACAAGGATCACTCCATCCCATTTATGCGGTTCCTTTAGATGAATCTTTAGAGTCACAGCTCCACCCATCGACTCCCCCATTATAAAAAAGGGCAAACCTTTCACCTCAGATCTTCCTGCATTGTAAAACAAAGCAATTAGACAATAGCAACCATATTATAACCAATGCCATTAGACTCCTCTAACCAATCAATTTCACACCTTTGATACTAGTAAATTGTTCAATAACATCATCGACCAACCCATCAAAATCTGGGATGAAACCATGCAACCCTTCAGAAAGACCAAAACCTGGATAGTCTACTGCATATACAGCGTACCCAGACTGAGCAATTCTCCTAGCAATACCTGAAAATCAAAATTTCATGCGTAAAGATAAAACCTTTCAAATTTTGGCAATCAGAAAATGAAAAGACATAGAGGCCAACCTTCAAAGAAGAATGTGCAAGTACTACCGTACCCATGGCAAAAACATAAGCCAGCTTTGATTTGATCACCTGGTTTTGGCAACCAGCTTTTGCAGAAAATTTCCATACCCCTTGAATTCCTCCCATACCACTAAAACGCCAGACTCAAGTTTTAAATCCATAACAATAAAACCAATGAGATTACAGAGATAAATTCATTTCTTTCTTACCTCCTCTGTTCTGATGCCAGCATGATCCATCTGAATAAATATCACCAACACGAAAAACGCACTGTAAGTTCGATTATCAAGATCAAGAATTTGAATCTCATACTAGTGTAGCAGCAGCATTAGCATTAGCATTAGCACTCGACTATGATCGAAATTTAACGAACCTTGAACAAGCAATGGTCAAGTTGTTTATGCACGTCGATGAATGCCGAGCGAACTCGTCTCCGAGCAGGCGCGTGATCCAGGTTCTGCGAGGCGACGGTGTTCATCTCTTGGCTTAAGCCTTCCATAGGTGACCATTTCCGAGCCGTGACCCTGAACTGAGGTTTGAGGACTCGGAATTGTAGTTTGGGGTACGTGAGTAAATTGGGTACTTGCTGTTTTTGCAGATGTTTGATCGGAGAGCTATATCTCCGGTGAAACAGAGACGCCTCTGGTGATCGGAAACTCAGGAAAAGGTTCGTGGCTGTCATAATTGACTAGTTTTTAGAAAGTCAGTCCAAGTTAGCATTTATATTGTGACCCAAGAAAAGGTTAAAACTTTGGGGAGTTACATTTCGCTGTAAAAAAGGTAATGAAAAAGTAGTGTACATTCTTCATTTGAGAGGTTTAGGGTTTAGTGTTCGAGACGATAGATGAATTAATGCTTGCAAAGCAATTAGCTTTCTCACTTGTGTGGTGAAGATAGCGAAGATTGCGCTTACATTGGCCCAAAAATCCGCTCATAGATTCGTTGAAGAAAAGTTCATCTCACTCTTGCAGTCATGTAAGAGTATAAAGCAACTTCACCAGATACAGGCGCAGGTAACCCTCCACGGGTTTTCACGGAATGACTACGTTACCCCCAAATTAGTGACGGCATGTGCGGAACTGAAGCAAATGGGTTATGCCCACCATGTGTTCGATCATATTCCTGAACCAAATTTTGCTCTATGGAATGCATTGTTGAGAGGGTATGCAAAGAATGAGAGGCATAGGGAAGTTGTAGCTTTGTTTGGCAGGATGAAGAGCATGGACATAATGCCGAATTGCTATACATTCCCCGTTGTGATTAAATGCTGTGGGAGATTGAGTAGGTTGGTAGAAGGTGAAGAGGTGCATTGTGTTGTGATAAAATGTGGGTTTAGAGCAAACCCCTTTGTGGGAACAACGCTGATCGAAATGTATGCGGCTGGGGGAGTAATTGGAGCTGCTTATAAGGTGTTTGGTGAGATGTTTGAGAGAAATGTGGTTGCTTGGACTTCCATGATTAATGGCTACATTTTGTGTGGTGATATGGTTTCTGCACAGCGCCTTTTTGATTTGGCGCCAGAACGAGATGTTGTGTTGTGGAACACTATGGTTTCTGGTTATATTGAGCAGGGGGATATGGTAACGGCTAGAGAACTTTTTGATAAGATGCCGAGAAGAGATGTTATTTGCTGGAATACGCTATTGAATGGCTATGCAAGTAATCAAGACATTGAGGCCTGTGAGGATTTGTTTGAGAAGATGCCTGAGAGGAACGTTTTCTCGTGGAATGGATTGATTGGAGGGTATGCACGCAATGGACGTTTCATTGAAGTTCTGGAATCTTTCAAGCGGATGCTTACCGAGGGTAATGTGCTTCCTAACGATCCCACATTAACAACTGTGCTGTCAGCATGTGCGAGATTAGGAGCTCTTGATTTGGGTAAGTGGGTGCATGTATATGCAGAGAACATAGGATACAAGAGAAATGTATATGTTGGGAATGCATTGATTGACATGTATGCAAAATGTGGTGTTGTCGATAATGCAGTAGATGTCTTCAAGAACATGGATAAGAAAGATTTAATTACTTGGAACACTATAATATGTGGCTTAGCAACACATGGACGCGGGGGTGATGCCTTAAAGTTGTTTTCACAGATGAAGACTTCTGGATTGAAACCAGACGGGATCACCTTCATAGGCATTCTGTGCTCTTGTACACATCTAGGATTAGTCGAAGATGGCCTGTTGTATTTCCAATCAATGGTTTGTGACTATTCAATTGTGCCTCAAATTGAGCATTATGGTTGTATGGCTGATCTGCTTGGACGAGCTGGTCTTTTGGAACAGGCTGTGGAGTTTGTGAGGCAGATGCCAGTAGAGGCAGATGTTGTCATTTGGGCTGCCTTACTTGGAGCATGTCGAACTTACAAGAACATTGAGTTGGCTGAGTTGGCTCTTGAACGGCTCATTGAACTTGAACCGAAAAATCCTGCCAATTATGTCATGCTTTCAAATATATATGGTGATCTTGGGAGATGGAGAGATGTGGCAAGATTAAAAGTTGCAATCAGGGATACCGGGTTCAAAAAATTCCCCGGTATTAGCTCTATTGAGGCCAATCATGGTGTGGTTGAATTTTGTTCCTTGGATAAGAGGCATCCTGAGACCGAGGAAATATATGAAGCCTTGATGGGATTGACCAAAGTGCTGAGATCATCTGGATATGTGCCAGACATTCTGGAGCTTCGGCATGGAGACTAGTCATAATACCCGAAATTGGGTAATACTTTTATTCATCTTTGATATTGTTGGATTGCAATAGTTGAAAATCATCAGGTATGGCACTTCAAAATCTGTCTTTTTTTTTTATCTTTTTTTGGACTAAGAATGAGCTCAATCCAATCAGGTAAGCCTTATCATATTGTTGCTGTGACTATAGTTTCAGTTATAAACTTATTCATTTTGTGGTGTGTTTAAGAATGAGATACTTCGAGAGAGATTGATGAGAAAATTATGTTTCATTATTGAGAAAATAGGAGTCCTATATATAGGGATTACAAAGTACATGTTCTTAATGATACAAGGAAAACTATTCCGAATAGGACTAGGAATTCTAGAACATTCTCTTATATTACAATCATGGAACCACTCTTAATTTGATTAGGCACACAAAATTGATTTTCCTTCAACACTCCCCCTTGTGCCGCTCAAACTTGGTGGTGACGCTTTATTCGTTGCTTCGTTAAAAACCTTGCTCGAGTGAAAAACCATGTGGGACAAAAACAAGCTCGAGGAGGAGAAAAAGAGTACAACACGTCATTCACTCTTCGAGATCAAATATGTAAACATCATAACTCTCCCTGATGTCGATATCTTCCCATGATTGCTACAATCAAGGGAGCTCGGATAACTTTCTCAATCCGATGCTCTTCACATGTATCTCGAAGGTAGATTTAGGTAACGACTTAATGAATAAATTTGCTACATTATCCTCTGATCAAATTTGATTCACTTCAATCTTTAGAAGCGATTGTTGTTGCTGATTATAAAAAAATTTAGGCTATATATGCTTGGTGTTGTCGCCCTTGATGAAACCTAACTTCATTTGCTCAATACAAGATGCATTATCCTCATAAATGCATGTAGGTTCATCTGTAGTAGGCTTCAAACCACAACTTCCTTGAATATGTCTAATTACAGACCTTAGCCATATACATTCACGCACGGCTTCGTGTAGAGCAATAATCTCTGCGTGATTTGAGGAAGTAGCAACAATGGTCTGTTTTGTAGACCTCCAAGATATCGCAGTGCTTCCCATAGTAAGGACATAACCCGTTTGGGAACAACCTTTGTGAGGGTCAGAGAGGTACCCTGCATCAGCAAAACCCATCAAAACATCATTGTCGTTTTGATGGAGGGAAGTAGGGGGACGTCGGCCACCATGGACGGCAGCGGTAATATGGCCGGTTGCAAGGTTTTGGACGGTGGCATTTTGCCTCTTGAGGTCCGATCCCAAATTTCCGTCATTCCTTTTCTCTCTGTAGGGATAAATAGACTCACATCAATCGTACCTCTTAGGTATCAAAAGATTGTCTTTACACCAATCCAATGGTGGTGTGTTGGTACAAAACTATGTTGAGCTAACAAGTTCACTGCGAATGAGATGTCCGGTCTTGTGCATTGAGCTAAGTACAATAATGCTCCTATTGCACTTAAATAGGGCACTTCGGCCTCTAATAATTCTTCGTCCACATCATTTGAACGAAACAGATCTTTTCCGGACTTAAGACTACGGCCAATCATGGGAGTACTCACAGGCTTTGCTTTATCTTCATTAAAGCGCCTTAGAATTTTCTGAGTGTATGCAGACTGATAGATCAAAATCCCATCACTACGGTGCTCGATTTCTAAACCGAGACAAAACCATGTTTTTCCAAGATCTTTCATCTCATATTCGGATTTCAAGTATTTAGCAGTTTCCTTTAACTCATCTAGAGTTCCAATTAGGTTCATGTCATCGACATAAACTGCTACAATTGTAAATCCGGAACTTGTTCTTTTAATGAACACGCATGGGCATATTTCATTGTTAATATATCTCTTCCCAATCAAGTAGTCACTTAGACGGCTATACCATATCCGCCCGGATTGTTTTAATCCATATAGTGAGCGTTTTAATCTTATTGAAAACGCACTCTGTGGTTTAGAGCCACTTGATTTGGGTAATTGAAGTCCATCTGGAACCTTCATATATATCTTTGAATCTAGATCCCCATAGAGATATGCTGTAACCACATTCATAAGCTGCATGTCAAGTTTTTCAGAAACTACCAAACTGACAAGGTAGCAGAAAGTTATAACGTCCATTACGAGAAAATATGTCTCCTCGTAGTCGATTCCAGGGCTTTGTGAGAACCCTTGCACCACAATGAGGGCTTTATATCTAAAAACCTCATTTTTCTCATTACGCTTTCTAACAAAGATCTATTTATGGCCAACAGGTTTTACATCTAGGGGTGTCTGCGTTACGGGCCCAAATACCTGTCTTTGTGTTAGTGAATCTAGTTATGCCTGGATAGCATCTTTCCATTTAGGCCAATCCACTCTTCGTTGACATTCTTTGATAGAGCGAGGTTCGATATCATCATATTCTTAATTCCTTTTGCAATATGATATGCAAATGCATCATCAATAGCCATAGAATTTCTATCCATAATCTCATGTACACTAGTGTAATTCATGGAGATCTCTATTCTCTGGAATTGGTTCTGACATTTGGAGAGTCCCCCAATGATGTTTCTTAGACATAACCATGATCTAGAATATTCTCATGAGATTGATTATTCACATAGATGATTAATGGACTCCTTTGTGCCAAACTCGCTTTCTTTCTTGGGCGAGAATCCATTGAACCTTTTTCTTGTAGGGATCCCGGCCTGAGCCACTGTGCCTTCATCATTGTGGGCAGCGGCGCCTTCCTATGAAGGCCGGTTTTGGGGTGAACGACGCCGTGAGGCCCAGGGGTTCTTTCGGGGTCCAAAATCCGATTTTTACTTCTTTTTGTTCTGAAAAATGGATGTCATTTTTACTTCTTTTTGTTCTGAAAAATGGATGTCTATGTAAAGTCTTTAATATACAGATCATGATATAATGAACTGGATGTCTCAAACGGTCATGCCAAAGCCTATATGTGTTGGAATTCCATAGATCATCTCTCATAACATGATTGGATTCAATTACTCAAATAGTGATTGCATACAACCCACTAGACACATAAGTTTCTCTAAGACTCTGTTATATCCATATTCATTAGAAGTGATGTAAAGAAACTCTTGTCCATTCTCACAATGTGTTTTCACATGAAAACCATTGGCTTTTATATCTTTGAAGTAATAAAGTTCGAAAAATATGTCCAAAACATGTGATAAAATAAATTAACACTTTATTAATAATAGTCAATGATTACATCAAAGTTTCTTGACCAAAATCTAATCCAAATGAAAAATCAAATTTTAGATAAATTGTAGTCACTCAATCCGTTTGGTAACTCCAATTTGATGGTAACTCCAATTTGGTTGTGACCAGATAAGGTAAGGCGATATTTTGGTGGAGCGTTGCTCACTTTAAAACCGTTCTCTCAGTTCAAACTTTTCTTAGACATCACAATTACTCTTGAGTACGCCTAGTGAGAAAGAGTTAATACAATAAGTCATTTTATTAATTTAAGGCATAATTGCCATTACATAATTCTTGGAAAAATAAAAGACTATTCTAAATAGAAATCTGCGGCATTTTGTCTTCATCGCCAGATTTAAAGTCTTTTTGACCTAGATGTCTTGATCACCATGATGCGGCTACATTCTTAGGTACATTGCAAATTCAGGTCCATTGATCAGATGTTCCATATCAGAAAGAGACATAATAAAGAGGATTCTCCCTTGATTGAGACGCATTGGCGTAATATGCATAGTCCCTAGAACTTGTGGCGTTGGAAAGTGATCACCATGGCCAATGTTGGCTCCATGGTCTCCAACCCTTCGTCCCTCAAAATCACTACTCTTACGGTCGCGTTATTGTTGCCTTGAGCGATTACCTTCTCAAGCATATCGATTGTATGGATCATGACGTCGATGGTGACTTTCTCTAGCCATAGGATGATGCTCTTGATGGCTATCTTGAAGCCTATCAATTTCTCTTTTCACAAGCTCATTGCCATGTCTTTCAACAGTGGCCATAGCTTCAATAAGTTGTTGAAAACTTGTGATCCGTCTTACATTTACATGAGTCAGGAATAATTCAGAGGACCTCATAGCATGGACGGGGAAGGTATTGAGGGTTTTCTCAATCAATTGGTCTTCTGCGATTGTTTTTCCACAAAGACGCATCATTGTTTTGATGCGGTGAGCTTCCACATAAAATTGCATGACAATGTCAAATTTAGAGAAGCTAAGATCATTCCATTCTGCTTCTAGATTCTGAAGGATGGGGTCACAAACATTGTCATATTGTTTGCGAAGCGCTTGCCAAAGATTTATAGCGATATCCTCATTTATGAACTCAAACTAGAGGTCACTATCCATGTGACGTTTCATAAAGGCAAGTGCCCTGAAATTATCGATCTCAGTTTGAGAGTTTGGAGCTGTTGCTGTAGGACAAAGCTCTTGGATTGTATGCAATAAATCACGGGCAATAAGGTGGATCTCGACATCAACAGTCCATATTAAGTACATTTTGCCTGCATAATCCAATGGAAGAAAATCGAGTTTGTTCGTGTTTGACATCCTGAAAGATGAAACAAGAACAAGTTCGTTTCAGAGTCAATGCTTCCATGAAAACTAATATAAATAATAAGATTTCCGAGCTATGTTACCAAAAAATTGATTTCCAAGAAATTTTGGATTAGACCGAAACAATGATGTTTATATGGTCATAAATCAATGCTTACGGACGCTCTTAGTCCGAAGCTTACAAACAATCTTAGTCCGTAATAATTCGATGCTCACGAACACTCTTAGTTCGTGGTTTACGAACGCTGTTAGTTCGTATAGTGTGAATCCCCACGATTCCGCTTTTAAGGATTGAACCCATGTTATAAGAAATGTGGAATGTGGAAGAAGGTAGGTTACAAGTCCCCGAAGAAAAAGAAGAGGAAAAAATAAATTTCAAAAGCAGGAACTTCAATTTTAACTTACTTGTTGAAATTCGTAGCAGATTCTCTTCTGAACAGCTTTAACTTCGATTGGTGTACAAGGTCTCAAAACAACTTCGATAAGGCAAACATTTTGGGGCTTGCAAGCAGACTGGCGTGCACAGGAACGGAGAAGCACTACAACAAAAAGGCTTTTCAACGACCATATTTTTAGCGAGAAATTTATTTTCTTCACAAAATGCCACGTTCTACGAGGAATATTTAACTTTCTTGCTAAATGCGTCGAATTTTTTGCGAGGAATATAATTTCCTCATTAGATGTCACTTTCTACGAGGAATTTTTAAGTTTCTCGTTAAAGAAAACCGTAATTCAGTAGCATCAATTGTTCTATTATTAGAGAGGAAATATCAGACTTTAGTGAGAAAAATTTTCATCGTCAAAGCTACATTTAGCGAGGAAATACGGATTTCCTCAATATAGGTTTGGCGGAAGATTTTGTGAGACCCACCAAATCTAGTAGCGACGAAACTATAGGTTTCTCACTAAATGTCAATGTTCTACGAGGAAACATACGGTCGCCAAAAGATGCAGTTTGCGAGAAAATTATTAATATGTCACTATAGTTTTGGTTGGAAGTTTTCTCAAAACCGCCAAATTGTATAGTGATGAAAGTATGATTTTCTCGCCAATAGATGACTTTTAACGATGAATGATTTCCTTGCTAAAAGAGGGTTTTTATCTATGAATGATTTCCTCACTAAAAGAGAACATTTAGCGATGAATGATTTCCTCGCCTTTGATATATTTAGCAAGAAAATAATAATTTCGACGCTATAGTTTTGGTGGGAATTTATGTCAAACCCGCTAAATTTTACAGCGACAAAAGTATGTGTTCCTTGCTAAAAGAGGAGTTATAGCGATGAACGATTTCGTCGCCTTTGATACATTTAGCGATTATCTAATAAAGAAGTGACCAAAATTATTAATAACACTGCAATAATTTTAGTGGAAAGTTTTTTGAACTCGTCAAATTTAATAGTGACGCAACTAAGTCTTCCTCACTAAAAGTATTATTTTATCGATTAAAGATATTTTTGTCACCGCTAATACATTTAAGTCACTACTAGAGAAAACCCATTTGGAGACAATTCTTTTTGGAACGGACCAATTTTTCGTCTCCTAAACGCATGATGAGAGACAAAAAAACAAGTTTTGTCTCTAAAAGTTTCATTTTTCAAAAAATAAGTTTCAGGTTAGAGACAAAAAATATTTGTCCCAAAATTTAATTGGGGACGAAATTAAATTTAGTCTCCTATGCGTTTTAGATTTTGCTAATAATTGGTAAAATTTAAGCGGTTAGTTGCACGAATTTCAAATTTTAGACGAACAGAATTAGGGATGAAATTTTCATCCCTAATTTTGTTGGTGATATTTTATTTATTTATTCATTTATTATTATTATTATTATTATTATTTCAACTTTTGCATCTTGACGGGGTTTGGCAAAAATAAAGTGTGTAGCAACTGATTAGATTGAAACGATGTTCAATCTCACATATAAATAGCCTCTCCATTTATCTTAGTTCTTCGAAGTATTCAACGATCACTGCTCTGCGACTTTCCCTTACGAATCTCCGAACACCAATACTCCTAGCAGTAGTGTCTCTATCATGCAATCCCTCTCATCTATCTCGCACCTTTTAGTTTCTCTTATCCTCATTTAGTATCCTAAATCTTGAATTAGGGTTTTCAATGTTGTAGAATTTTAGTCTTTTGTTTAGTTTTAGTACTTCTAATCTTTGTTTCTCGATATCGTAGTAAAGTTAAGAGGCTCAACTAGAAGACAATTGTATTGCTAACTACTACTAAGAATCCAGTAGAACTTATTTGAAAATCCGAATTCTAGATCATCTTTTATATGAAAAGAGTTTAGTGCATTAGGATTCATTTATTTTAATTATTTTATCTATTAAACATTTAAGTGTTTGGGTAGCCATTTTTTTTTTTACGTACATACCCCCTATAGACATACTATGAAAACCACATTAATGAACAGGGATAGACAAGTAAAATTACAAGTAACAAAAAATAAAATAAAAAATAAAGATATATTTTGATCTTTTATTAAAGGTAACTAGCCTTAGGGAGATCATTTGTTTGTTTTAATTGTTTCTTTTTTGAACTAAACAGGATCTTCGCGGTGTGCCCAGGACGGATAAACCCTAACCATATCTTCAACGTGCTCGGGCCTGATGGCTGGCTCCTCCTTTGGTAGCGGTGCCGCGCCCTCAGCCCTAACCCGTCGCAAGCCTTCTTTTTCTTCTCTGGTTGCCCCTGCACGGCCTCCACCACTTGGCTTCAACATTGATGAGTTTCTGTTGCAGTTCATGAAGAATGGTGTGATTTCATTTCATACCCCCGAGGCTTCTTTCCTCGGGGGTCTAGAGCGCTGCGAGACAAACCTTGTGGGCAAGGTTGTGCTCCCTCCCAAAGCCACGCCGCTCAAGACGCACCATCTGGCGCTGCAATAGAAGGCGCGTTGGCCTGCCTTGTAGGGTTGGTCAGTTTCACCCTTGGGGAAGGGATTTATCATGTTTCGATTCCAGATTGTTGATGATATGCAGTCGGTTTGGTCCTCAGGTTAGTCTGCAGAAGGATTTACAGAGGTATGCTGATTATACTTAGTATGCATTATGCAGACATGTATCCTAAAGACGTGATTTGATTCTAGGCATTTTATTATGCAAGGCACTTACCATATTCTTGGACTCAATTGTCCCAGAATGGCTTGCTATCTTTGCTGCAGTCATCCTTGTACTTGCTTTTACGGAGATAAAAGTTTGCATTATGAAATGTCTCCACTTTCAGTTATGTAATTAGGCATGAAGAATCGGTCTTATTCAGTCTTCTTTTTTATTTTTCTTTTTTCATCTTTCTAGATTATCCCTCAAGCTTTGTGTGCTAGATATGGACTAACTGTTGGTGCAAAACTCTCTCTCTTGGTCCCATTTCTTCGAACTGTCGGCCTTCCTCACAATATCATATCCAACCAGTAAAGTAAGCTAAACCAAATTTCAAATATCTACCTGAAAATATAGATGCCATTTATTTATACATACTATTGTAATGGATATTACTACAGCTCTATTGGATTGCTTCCTTGGGAAAGAGCATTATGTACTATTCAAAAGACTTTATTTATGTTACAAGAAGTGGTAGCCTATCATCATTGTGATTTCTTTGTAATATGAATGAAGCACTAACCTTGCATCAACTACTTATTTCTTGGCAGCTCTCAAGAACGTCATATGATAATATACAAGTGCCTAGTGATCTATAAAACACCGAGTATGTCAGAAAATAATGCAGCCTTTATTTTTGGGATCAAATTGTGCAATTGCAGCTATCATGTATAATAGGTTTTGGGTGGTGGTGTTGTTGAAAGCCTTTTACAAGTGGTTTGCACTACCTCTGTTTCTCATGTGTACTGCAACGGATATGGCAGTACCATGTCGTGGTAATGGGGAGGGTTGCTATTCAAAGTAAGCACTCATATGAGTATCTGCTTTGACTAAACATTTATTCTGATACATGGACTTATCTATCAAGAATTGTTTATGGTATTAGATATGGTTCCTATCCATTGAAAGGGAAATATTGCCACGAAATGGCTCTGAGGATTCTTCTGAGATATCATTTAATATGTTGACTTTGTTTTGCAATTTTCTTTACTTATGTTTTAACTGAAAAGACTCACAATTTGAGCTTCTTGTTGGATTTCAGTGCAGTGGTTTAGGGAAGGGCACACGAGGAGCTATCTAGGTATGATTGTCAAGTATGCATGTCTACAGATACATTTAGATTCCGGTATGGTTATTAGAGTTCCTACCAGTAAGGTTACTAAAGTTCTGATTCATGGGTGTGAGCTCTAATTCTATATGTCTTTTATTTCTTTGTATTGGTAGCCTAGTGTAAATAAAGCCACATTAAATGGTTTATATGTTTTATGATTTAGTATTGTGATCTATTCCTAGATATGAAAGATTTGTTGATTGATAGCTGAGATTTGTTAGATGTGTTGGATTTATTAAATGTGGTTTTGAAGTTTTGGTTTTGCTCATAGTTTGTTGGTTGATATCGATTTATGTTATTTGCACTCAAACCAAATATCAATCATTTTCAGCCTATGTTGATATTTGGCACTCCAATCAGATCTTTACCAATGAGCCACTTGAATATAACAAAAATTGTGTAGGCATGCTGTAAAGGTAATTTATGACAATTGTATGTTAAGCACTATATGACAGTTATATGTGAAGCACTTTATGTTAGAGCATTTTTTCTTGCCCTTGCATATGCTAACCTCTACTAAACATTGTAGGTACAGGACATGAAGTTTAGTTTTCCATTTTGAAGAGCCTTGTGAATAATGTGAAGGATGTGTGAGGCTTGTCATGTTAAGCTTTCTTGAATAAGAGCTAAAGCTGCTAGTATGTACTTTTGCCTTTGAAATATAGGTTTAGATCTTTTCCTTCAAGTCTGTGAGAATAATGAACTACCAAGAGAGTTTTGTACTGTAAACCATATGTAAACCATGTTTGTTGCAATATAAGTTTCTCTGTTCCAAAATTCTTGTTATGTTCTTTTATTTCCTTTATTATTTTGTTTATTGTTTAACTAGTTTTGAATAAGAATCCTCTGTGGAATAAATTTAATATGTATCGCCCACAGACCATATCGTAATAAGTAGACAACCACAACAAAAAGAATATTTCTCTGCTATAGACTAAAACTAATAACGACAAAAGTAAATTTCCTCACTACATACGTTAGATCCTACATTGATGGAAAAAACATTCCTCATTATTAAGTATCTTTGGTGAGAAAACTTTTTCTCACTGAAAGGATATATATTGCGATGAAACAAAATTTCCTCTCTGAAAATGGCTTATATCAAGGAAAAACTTCCTTGCCTGAAACTATTTATAACGACGAAAATATATTCGTCCCAAAAACCAGAGTTTAATTTTTTAATTATTAATTATCATTAGAGAGAAAATAAATAATTTAGCGGCGATATCTAGTTTGTCGAAATATATATTTAACGACTATTTTATAATTCGCTGATTTTTTTAACGAGAAAAAAGTATGAGTTTGGGTGAGGAAAAACATTGTCGCTAAAGAATGACAACGAGAAAAATTAATTTCATCGTGAAAAGGGTTTGGCGAGGAAATAGTTTTTTCGTCGTTGAAACTTTTCTTGACGAGCTTTCTCCGATGAACTGAAGACAACAAAAATTTCCTCACCAAAATACTACAGCGAGGAAATGTTGGTTTTCAGCGAGGAACTTGTTCATCGCAAATGAGGTTTTTTTGTTGTAGTGAAGGATGCAGTTGGTGTGCGTCGGTGCTGCAGGGGCAGCAGACGTGCGGCGGTGTTGCACGAGCAGTAGGGATGCATGCGTAGGGGCGCTACAGGGGCAGGCGTGCAGGTGAGGCTAGCGTGGGCTAGGAGCTGTGGTAGTGAGGCTTGAAGGTGGCAGCGGCGGTTTTGAAGGATTTCTGGTTTGGATTTTATTCTAGTGGTTAGGGCTCGTGCTAATAACGTGTTTAAGAATGAGATAATTCGAGAGAGATTGATGAGAGAATTGTGTTTCATTATTGAGAATAGGAGCCTTATACATAGGGATTACAAAGTACATGTTCTTAGTGATACAAGGAAAACTATTCCGAATAGGATTAGAAATTCTAGAACATTCTCTCCTATTATAATCATGAAACTACTCCTAATTTGATTATGCACACAAAACTGATTTTCCTTCAGCATGGTGGTTTAATTTCCCATTACTAGCTTCTCCTGCTCAGACCAAAAGGAAAAAGCTTCACTCGCATTACCTCCATTTCTGAAGTCACTGGATCATTATCAGTTTGATCTGTTTTTCTTTGTTTTAAGCTAAAGCCCAATATGCCTTTAGGCCATGGGCCTTTTGACCCTTTCAGAACTAAAACATCAAAGAAATGGAGCTGGGGGAAAAAACATTCATGCCTGAACTCTGTAGCCCATAAGTTGTCATTTGCTTATATTTTAAATACTTTCATGAATAGATAATTGAAAACCATTTTCAACTTGATGCTCGTGGGTTCCATTTCAACAGCTCCTGAACTTTTCTTTTTTGATTAAAAACAGCTCCTGAACTTATAACCTTAGGTTGTCGCTTCATTTATATATAAACATGAAACCTAACCCATCATCCTCTGAACTCAGTAAACTAGCTGACATGACATGCTTAACTTGTTGGTTTTATATGTTTGTCCTTAAGCTAACAATCATTTGTTTATCTAATCGCTTAATCTCTTCTGAAATACTAAACTGAACACTTCATCAAGATAAGTCCGGCGGTTATATATTCATTCTTGATGCCTAGATGACCAACAAATGCAGTGTAAATGGATAATTAAGCCAAGTGGAGGGTAGTCTTGGCAAGTTTTTGATTTTATAATTATCGAGTATATCGATATGGTTCACCAAAAAAAGAGTATAAATCCATACGTAATCTGGTTTGTCTGTCTCTTTCATTACGCATGTGGATTAGAGTAAAGTAGCTTAATGGGTGTGATTTGGACTTGATAGGTGTATGTTTTAACTATTAGAGCATCTTTTTACTTCTATCTAATGTACGGATATATTTGTTATGTTTGAAGTCGGTATGAAGCTGGTGTGAACATTGATCCCTAAAGTGCCATAAAAAAAAAAAAAACATTGATCCCTAAAGAAGTTTAAGATGTGAATCCGACAATCATATATACCAAACTGAATAGACACAAACTAACTCATTTTTTTTTGCTGCATAATGTGACTTTTGGCGATGTATGTATGAATTGAAGAAGAAAAGTAACCACTCGTATGTAACACATGATCAAGTAGCTAGCTTACTGGACTAGAGAGTGATTTTGGCGGAGGATTAACTATATATTTGTTGAGGATTGTACCATAAATTTTGGAGGGCGTTGGGCAAGTAATGAAATGAAGACCTTATTTGGTGATTTCAACTTCAAAAAGCAATTCAACAGTCAACAGTTGAAAATCATAGGCCGCTCTTTGAGATTTAAGGAAAGTTGTTGTGAAATCGAAGAAAATGATACAAATTATCCTCCTCCAAATACAATTCATGTTGAATATGATTACATCAACCTAAAAGTAAAGAAACAAATAGTTCCACAACCTCATATTCACTTAATCACGAAGCTCCTTTTCTTTTGCAATAACCTTCATCACCGGCCAGAAAGTGATGGCTAAACGAAGGCATATCATATATATAGATCATCTCTCACTTTCATCATACTTATGGTGGTTGGTTTCCAATTCATTAGCTTAATTTCCTTTCTATATCAAAAACATCTGGTTTTTCTTATTTTTTTAAATATTTTTATAAAAGATGATTAAAGAATTTCATTCATACATAATCTCTATAATGACTTGAATCCATATCTTCATTATTAAAAACATCTAGTTAAACAAAAACAATATACGAAAGAAAAGTGATGTCAATCTATCCCATACAACATGCATCAACATCAACTAGCTGGCTCGATCATCGACATCAACATCAGCATTAAGAGCAGTGATGTTGATATAATTAATAATTGAGAGCAGACGCGATCACATTATCATCGATCTTCATTCCATATATAGCCGGTCCCTGGAGTTGGTTCTTTGTCAGTTTAGATTGAATTGGTACCTAAGTGGGTCTAGCTAGCTAGCTAGCTAGGCAGAGATATATGGGGTAAAATCATTGGGCATATATAGTTTGGTTTCGTACAATATTTCATGACACTATATGAAATGACTTGGGCTGTAATCTAGCTAGCTAACACCGTACTTGATCTTAAAGCATATGTACTGGGAGCGCGCGCACGCCTAGCATGTGGGCTGCTTGCTTGATCATGGCTGTTGAATTCAAAAGCTGCAATATGCAATCTGAATCTGCATATGAATATTGTGGAAAGAAGAGTAGTAACTACGAAATTCACTGGTCAAGATATTTAAGCCCCAGTATCAAATCTTAGAAAGAGCCATTCTAGATGGTTGATTAGTACTTTTCATCTTATGGTCAAAAGGATATTCAAGTAGCTCGTAGAAATTAATCAAGCTTACACCAAAAGTCCCGCTAAGGATCTGATATAAAGCTTAAAGAGGGAGAGAATTTAGGTTAAAGTTGCTGCTGCTGCTTCTGTTCTGGGTCATTTTCCTCCTTTACGGTCACTATAAGTCGAATCTAAGCAGCTTTAGTATACATCAACGGATGTTGGGTAGAGGTCAATCAATTCTTGGATGCAGCTTGTTAATTATTAGAGACATTAATTGACATACTGAATGGGAGAAAGTTCAATAGTTGAAAATGATGATTACGATGATGTTGATTATTTGAGCTTTGAATCCCGGAAAATTCTCTTGAATCCCATATTCAACACCAGCTCTGATCTTTTAGTCGGCTTCTAAATCTTTTCACTTTATGCAGCACGAGCCATCTGATAGAAATTCGAATCCCCTTTTGAGACGACTAGTTTCCATATGCTTGACTTGGATATAGTTGCTCATCGGTCATCCTATTATCATTGTTGGCTAGCTTTTGGTAATTTCAACTGATTTGAATGCAAGAATCCAAGCTCGGCAAATTTCTGAACCCCAACTTCTATCTAAAACTGACTTCAAAATGATGGTATTAAAATGAAAAGAAAAAAAACGGCATCACATGTGATGCGGTTTTTTCTTCACTTTAATGCACATCACCCTTTTTACTGTAAAAGTACATGTACGAAGAAAAAACCGCACCACACTTGAATGTACATTACTTTTTTTTACTTTAAAGTTGCATGCACATTTTTGCAATACAACAGAAGTATTCTTTCTCACGTTCTCGTTTTCATTCTCATTCTAAGAGGGTTTTGATTCAATGATTCGCGTAAGTATTACAATCGTATAATTAAATGATACGAAGTTTATTTAATGACACGTTTACTTACTTGAAGTGGAAAAAATTATGAATCAGAGACAACTAGAATAGGAGAAGAAAATAATCGATATGTGAATCATTCATAAACCCATATATACCCCCTCATTTGGTTATCAAACTAAGGGTTATTCGGGAATCGATTCCTGATAATGAGATGAGATCTAACTCTAATACCTATATATGCTAATAAATGCAGGAATCTCATACATTAGAATCATTCACATATAGGTATGCTAGTAAACGTAAAAACTCTCATACATCAAAATCATTCTTTCATTTTCATTCATATTCCAAGTAAGTACACCTGTAAACGTGTCATTAAACACATTACGAACTCATTCTTACACGATTGAGTTCTACACCTAAGGGCTATATATATACACACATATGGGAATTTCAAACCTAGTGAGCTCGTCTTACAATACAATATGTACGTACGTCATGATTCATTTCTTTGCTTCTTGTATATTGGTTTAGATTGAATACTCTACTTTTGAACTTGATGTTCAAGCTGGTTTCCACATAGCGGGTCTAACAACTCCGCGTACTTCATGGCAAATGGTCAAACTCTTTTGAGAAAACGAACCCATATAAATAGAAAATTAGATATTATTGTCTGTTAAGAAACGTGATCCATTCAAGTCTATCACTAATATTGTGAATCCAATACCTATGTGATAATATTGCACTTTTTTTTTTTTTTGGCTCGACAAGGGAATGAAAGAGGCATTAGAACTCCTTAGTCCTTACCCCTCACCACCCAAAAATTTATAGGAAAAAAAAACAGAAGATATTGCACTTATTAGTTAAAGGGCTAAACTCTGTTTAGTCCTTGTACTTTATCTCTGTCATCGTTTCAATCCCTGACATTCTAATTTAATCTAAAAACTCTCTAACCTCACAATTTCCCTCCAATAGATCTCTGCCTTGGGTGAAATATCAAATATATCCCTCAGTTATTTCTTTTTTCTTTTCCTTTTTAATTTATTTTTTTGCTTTTTTTCTTTTTTCTTTTTATTTTTTTTCATTTTATTATTTTTCCTTTTTAATTTATTTTTTTCCTTTTTAATTTATTTTTTTCCTTTTTTTTTATTTTCTCCTTTTGAATTTCTTTTTTTCCTTTTGTCATTTTTCTTTTTAACTTATTTTTTGCTTTTTAATTTCTTTTTTGCTTTTTCTTCTTTTTTTTCCTTGTTCCTTTTTAATTTCTTTTTTCTTTTGCGTTCTGCCTACTTTCTACTTCCTCAACCCACCAATCCCATTCCGATCAAACTCCACAACCCATCTGTTTCCCAATCAGCCTACTTCTCTCTCTCCCACTCAAATCCCACTTTCTCTCTCCACATCAAGCCTCAATTTGAAAACTTTTCACTGAAAATTACTATTTTTTAACTTTTCACTGAAAACTACCATTTTTTCAAACTTTGAGGTTTTTGGGTCCTGCGTGGAGAACAAGAATTGGGGTTTCGGGTCGATTTGGATTGGTTCGTCGACGTGGCACTACTGATGCAGCAGAATACGATGGTCATTAAAAAGGAAAAAGAAAAAAGAAAAAAAAGGGAAAAATAAAAAAAGGAAAAAAGAAATTAAAAAGAAAAAAAAGAAATTAAAATGGAAAAAGGAAAAAAAGAAAAATAAAAATAAGAAATTAAAAGAAAAAATAAAAAATAAAAAATAAAAAAGAAAAAAGAAAAAAAAATAAAAAGGAAAAATAAAAAAAGGAAAAAAGAAAAAAAGAAATTAAAATGGAAAAAGAAAAAAATAAAAATAAAAATAAGAAATTAAAAGAAAAAATAAAAAAGAAAAAAGAAAAAAAGATATTAAAAAGGAAAAAGAAAAAAGAAAAAAAATTAAAATGGAAAAAGGAAAAAAAGAAAAAAAATTAAAAAGGAAAAAAATAAATTAAAAAGGATAAAAAAGGAAAAATAAATAACTGAGGGGTATATTGGACATTCACCCAAGACAGGGACCTATTTGAGGGAAATTGTGAGGTTAGGGAGTTTTTAGATTAAATTAGAATGTCAGGGACTGAAACGATGAGAGAGGCAAAGTACAGGAACTAAACAGAATTTAACCCTTAGTTAAAAGACTACGTAATTTGACCGTGATTTATAGGCCATTAGGCCAATAACGGCGGCCGTACCTTTGATATTTATCTTATACCGCGTCACTAGCTACAAAGTAAGGCTAGTTACTAGTTCCAATTGGTCCTATGATTGTGGGTCTAAATTTTATGAATCAATTGATACATATAATGCTGTTTAAGGAAAATAGAATTGAGAGAGATTGATGAGAGAATTGTATTTCATTATTAAGAATATGAGTCCTATATATAGGGATTACAAAGTACATGTTCTAATGATACAAGGAAAAATATTCCGAATAAGACTAGGATTTCTAGAACATTATCCCCTATTACAATCATGGAACTACTCCTAGTTTGATTAGGCACACAAAACTGATTTTCCTTCAACACTCCTCCTTGTGCAACTCAAACTTGGTGGTACGTTTCATCCGTTGCCTCGTTAAAAACCTTCCTTGAGTGAAAAACCTTGTGGGATAAAAACAAGCTCGAGGAGGAGAAAAAGAGTACAACACATTCTTCACTCTTCGAGATCAAACATGTAGATACCATAATTCCCCCTAATGTCGATATCTCCCCCTGATTACTACAATCATGGGAGTTCCGGTAACTTTCTCAATCCGATGCTCTTCACATGTTTCTCGAATGTGGATTTAGGTAACAACTTAGTGAATAAATCCGCTATATTAACCTCTGATCGGATTTGATTTACTTCAATCTTTAGAAGTGATTGTTGTTGCTGATTATAAAAGAATTTAGATGATATATGCTTGGTGTTGTCGCCCTTGATGAAACCTAACTTCATTTGCTCAATACAAGCTGCATTATCCTCATAAATGCATGTAGGTTTATTAGTGGTAGACTTCAAACCACAACTTCCTCGTATATGTCTAATTATAGATAGTAGCCATATGCATTCACACACGGCTATATGTAGAGTAATAATCTCTGCATGATTTGAGGAAGTAGCAACAAGGGTTTATTTTGTAGACCTCCAAGTTATTGCAGTGCTTCCCATGGTAAAGACATAACCTGCTTGGGAGCGACCTTTGTGAGGGTTAGAGAGGTACCCTGCATCAGCAAAACCATCAAAACATCATTGTAATTTTGATGGAGGGAAGGCGGAGGACACCGGCCACCTTGGACGGCAGCCGTAGCATGGCCGGCGGTCATACTATGGATGGCGGCAATTTACCTCTTGGGGTCCGGTCCCACTTTTCCATCATTCATCTTCTGTCTGTAAGGATAAAATAAGCTCATATCAATCGTACCTCTTAAGTATCGAAAGATTGTCTTTACACCAATCCAATGGCGGCATGTTGGCGCAGAATTATGTCGAGTTAACAAGTTTACTGCGAATGAGATGTCAGGTCTTGTGCATTGAGCTAAGTACAATAATGCACTTATTGCACTTAAATAGGGCACTTCGGCATCTAATGATTCTTCGTCCTCATCCTTTGGACGAAACGGATCATTTCTGGGCTCAAGTCTACGGCAAATCATGGCAGTACTCACAAGCTTTGCTTTATCTTCATTAAAGCGCCTTAGAATTTTCTGAATGTATGCAGACTGATGGATCAAAATCCCATCTCTACAGTGCTCGAGTTTTAAATCGAGACAAAACCGTGTTTTCCCAAGATCTTTCATCTCAAATTCAGATTTCATTTATTTAGCAGTTTCCTTTAACTCATCTAGAGTTCCAATTACATTCATGTCATCGACATAAACTGCTACGATTACAAATCCGGAACTTGTTTTTTTAATGAACACGCATGAGCATATTTCATTATTAATATATCTCTTCCCAATTAAGTAGTCACTTAGACGATTATACCACATCCATCCGGATTGTTTTAATTCATATAGTGAGCGTTTTAATCTTTTTGAAAACACTCTCCGTGGTTTAGAGCCACTTGATTTGGGTAATTGAAGTCCGTTTGGAACCTTCATATATATATATATATATATATATATATATATATCTGTGAATCTAGATCTCCATAGAGATATGCTGTAACCACATTTATAAGCTGCATGACAAGATTTTTGGAAATTACCAAACTGACAAGGTACTGGAACGCTATAACATCCACTACTGGAGAATATGTCTCCTCGTAGTTGATTCCAGGGCGTTGTGAAAAACCTTGCACCACAAGGCGGGCTTTATATCCAACCACCTCATTTTTCTCATTATGCTTTCTAACAAAGACCCATTTATGGCCAACAAGTTTTATATCTGGGGGTGTTTGCGTTATAGACCCAAAAACCTGTCTTTTTGCTAGTGAATCTAATTCAGCCTGGATCGCATCTTTCCATTTAGGCCAATCCGCTCTTCGTTGACATTCTTCGACAGAGCAAGGTTCGATATCATCGTATTCTATAATTCATTTTGCAACATGATATGCAAATGCATCATCAATAGCCATAGAATTTCTATCCATCATATCATGTACACTAGTGTAATTCATGGAGATCTCTATATTCACTGGAATTGCATCTGATATTGGAGCGTCCCCCAATGGTGTCTCTTGGACTTAACCGTAATCCAGAATATCCTCATGAGATACATTATTTACATTGATGATTAATGGATTATTTTGTGCCAAACTCGCTTTCTGTCTTGGGTGAGAATCCATCGAACCTATAGTGGCCTCCTGCGCTTTTTTGTAGGGAGCCTGGCCTGAGCCACTGCACCTTCACCATTGTGGGTGGCGGCGCCGTGCCTAATGACACTAGGGACGACGCCATATCCTCTGACATCAATCATTGCAGGCACGTTTGCAGCAGGTATATGTGATCTCGTCACTTTAGCGATATTAGAAAACGTATCAGGCATCGATTCTACTACTTTCTGAAGATCGAGAATTCTCCGCACTTCAATTTCGGACTGTGTGGTTTGGGAATCAAGATGAGACAAAGTGGGGACAGACCACGACAATTCATGTCATTTCTGTTGAACATTAGTGTTCATGTCTCCCTCTAACGATGGGAAGACTGTCTCATCAAAGTGACAATCCACAAATCTAGCTGTAAATAGATCACCTGTCAAGGGTTCTATATAGCGGATAATGGTTGGGGAGTCATATCCAACATAAATGCCCAATCGTCTTTGAGGACCCATTTTGGTGCGTTGTGGCGGCTTAATTGGCACATAGACTGCACACCCAAATACGCGTAAGTATGAGACATGAGGCTCATATCCAGTCACCATCTGGGACGCAGAAAAGGGTTGGGTGGGAGTGGGTCTCAGATGAATAAGCACAGCTGCGTGCAATATTGCATAGCCCCAAGCAGAAATAGGGAGATTGGTGCGCATAACCAATGCTCTAGCAACCATTTGAAGTCTTTTAATGACAGTTTCTGCGAGACCATTTTAGGTGTGTATATAAGAGATAGGGTGTTCAACCTCGATCCCAATGGACATGTAATAATCATCAAAAGTTTTTTATGTAAACTCTCCAGCATTGTTAAGACGAATTGACTTAATAGGATGATTAGGGTGGTGAGCCCTTAACTTAATAATTTGAGCTAGGAGTTTAGCAAATGCAGCGTTCCTTGTGGACAATAGCATGACATGTGACCAGCGTGTCGATGCATCAACCAACACCATAAAATATCTAAATAGTCCGCAAGGTGGTTGAATAGGTCCACAATTATCACCTTGGATTCTTTGCAAGAATGATATATTTTCTTTAGTGTCTTTTGCATAGGATGGTTTCGATTCTAATTTTACTAAAGAGCAGGCTTTGTAGAATGAATGATGAGCTTTAGAAACAATCAATGAGGATTTTGGTTGAGCCATGAAGTCACAATTGACTTTAGAAGTCAAATTGGAGACAAAAGAGCATTGGTGGCGTCAAAGCCACCCTTGGGACGCAGGGGGAAGGCAGCACAGGCCGTTGAAGGTCGGTTGTGGGGGTGAAAGGCACCGTGAGGCGCATGGGCTCTTTCGGGGTCCAAAATATGATTTTTACTTCTTTTCGTTCTGAAAAATGGATGTCCGTGTAAAGTCTTTAATATACTGATCATCATATTACGACCTGGGTGTCCCAAACGGTCATGTCAAAGCCTATATGTGTCGGAATCCTATAAATCATCTCTCATAATATGATTGGATTCAATTATTCGAATAGTGGTTGCATACAACCCACTTGATTGACACATTTCTCTAAGACTCTTTTATGTCCGTAGTCATTAGAGGTGATGCAAATGAACTCTTGTCTATTCTCACAATGTGTTTCCACATCAAAACCATTGCTCTTATATTTTTGAAGCTCAATGAGGTTCTTCCTGCCCTAAGAGCATAAAGAGCTTCGATGACCTTTAAAGTTGTGTCATTTGGCAACATAAATTGGGCTGGTCCTCTACCATGAATCAATTGAGATGATCCAGCCATCGTAGTCATAGAAGATCGAGTAGGTGCCATCCATAGGAATAATTGCCTATTTCGAAGGATGGTATGTGTAGTTGCACTATCCATAGGAATACTGAAATAATAAAGTTCGAAATTAAAATATGTCCAAGACATTTAAAGAAATCGAGACTTTATTAATAAAATAGCCAATGATTACATCAAAGTTTCTTGACCAAAATCTAATCGAACATAAAAATCAAACTTGAGATAAATCGTAGTCACTCAATCCGTTTTGTAACTCCAATCAAATATGACCAGGAAAGTAGAGAGATATGTCGGTGGAGCGAGGCTCTCTTAAGCACCACTAATCTCAATCACTTTATTTGATGCGCCACTTGGGAAAGAGTTAATAAAAATTTTCATTTATTGATTAAGGCATAATTGTCATTACATAATTCTTGGAAAAATAAAGGACTATTTGATGAAAATCTGCAGCATCCTTGTGCAATTCTTTGTCAAATTTGAAGTCCGCTATGGTGAGATTAATGTTGGCATCATCACCATCTTCTTCTTCATCGGCAAAATGTGCCTCTTGATCTCTTGCTTCTCTATATGCCTTATAATGTGCAGCCAATTTGTTGCTTGCATTTCATTGTTTGAACCAATGTTCAATAGATCCACATCTATGACATGCATCATTACGATTTCCTCCCTGGAATTGAGATGCATCTTGTACATGACGACGAGATTGACGTCCTTGTTGGACAATGGCGCCATCCTTATGGCCGGCGGCCTTATGTCCAACTCTCCCACATTGGCCTTTGTTTCCACGTGCTCCCGCTCCATTTTAGCGGCTTCTTTCCTTTGTAGGGCAGTTGTAAGTATGGACCAAAACGTCCGTTGTGTCCCTTATTTTTAGGGTCTCTTAATTATGACATGCCTTGAATTATAATTCTTCACGAGAATATTATCATGTTTTTCAGCTACAGACATGACAATAATTAGCTCATGAAATCTCATGATCCGTCCAGTATTGCACTCAGTTTGATATTGCTCTGATACCAAGATGGCTGAGACGGGGAAGGTGGAGAGAGTTTTCTCAATTAGCTCTTGTTCTGTGACATGTTATCCACAGAACCCCAACATGGTTTTGAGGCGTAGAGCTTCTGAATTAAATTCAGCTACGGACTTGAAGTCGGTGAATCGTAGATTACTCCATTGAACTTTCAAGTCGGGGATGAGGGAGTCCTTAACATTACCAAATCTCTCTTCTAGTGCAACCCATAATTCTCTAGCATCCTTGATTGCCATGTACTCCAATCAGAGTGATTTGTCTATGTGGCGTCTCAACACGATGAGGGCGTGGCATTATTTGTAACCGTACGCTCAAAATTAAGCGCAGGGTTTGGTGCCTGAATTATGGGTAGGATCCTTTTTGAATTGGGATGGTTCTCAACATCCGTGACCCAACTATGGTATTCCGAGCCAGTTGAGTCAAACATAGGAAAGTCAAGCCTCAACTTCGACATCCTGAAAACAAGAAGAAGAAGTATATTAGTTTCAGAGTCAAAACTTCCACGACAACAAATAAATAATAAGATTTCCGAGCTATGCTACCAAGAAATTGATTTCCAAGAATAATTGGATTGGACCGAAATAATGATGTTTTATATGGTCATAAATCGATACTTACGGACACTTTTAGTCCGAAGTCTTACGAACGCTCTTAGTTCGTTAATAGCGTGAATCCCCACGATTCCGCTTTCTCAAGAATCTTACCCACGTTATAATAAAGGTGGGATGTAGAAGAAGGGAGGCTGCAAGTCCCCGAAGAAAAAGAAGGAGAAATTAAATTTCAAAAGCAAGAACTTTAATCTTAAATACTTACTTGTTAAAAATCGGAACAAATTTGCTTCTAAACAGCTCCCTCTTCGATTGGCGTACAGGTCTCAAAACAACTCCGATAGGGCTGAAATTTTGAGGTCAGATAGAAAAGACAGAGACGAATAACTTTGATGAAGGACGGATTTTAATCTAACGTCTTGAACTATATATTTCGGGACTTGCAAGCAGACGGTCGTGCCCAGGAGCAGAAAAGGATGCAGTTGGTGTGCGTCGGTGCTGCAGGGGCAGAAGGCGTGTAACAGTGTTGCAGGGGCAGCAGGGATGTGTGTGCAGGGGCATGCAGGCGCAGTGTTGCAGGGGCAGCAGGGATGTGTGTGCAGGGGCATGCAGGCGCTGTAGGGGTAGGCGTGCATGTGAGGCTAATGTGGGCTAGGAGCTGCGACAGTGAGGCTTGAAGGTGGCAGCGACGGTTTTGAAGAATTTTCTGGTTTGGATTTTATTCTCGTGGTTAGGGCTCGTGCTGGTAACATGTTTAAGGAAAATAGAAATTAGAGAGATTGATGAGAGAATTGTATTTCATTATTGAGAATATGAGCCCTATATATAGGGATTATAAAGTACATGTTCTAATGATACAAGGAAAAATATTTCGAATAAGACTAGGAATTATAGAACATTATCTCCTATTACAATCATGGAACTACACCTAGTTTGATTAGGCACACAAAGCTGATTTTCCTTCAACAAATGTCAAACATCTCTCAAGTCTCTAGGTCTTTTACCTTCTTAGATTCTTACAATTGATATACTCGACCTCACATTTCTATACCAAATGTGCGCTAGCTAGCTGGCTAGCTAGATATGTGAAAGAGCGTACTCAAATGCTTGTTGAACCAACTAGCTATAACATAAGAAGATGCACAAACTGAATGGCTTTCTGATCCAAGCACAACACCAATCCGATCAACAAGGCAACAAGTACAGGATCTCCCTTTAGAACAAAACACAACTACCTAAGTACCTATATGGTGATGCATTAAGTGCGTGCACGGAGAGCAGTTTGCCCAGAATTAATGATATTGCAACACAAAGCAAAAACAGCCTTCTAACATGAAGGCAAGTATGTAACCATTAGCTGCTACATGAATCACTAACAATTTAACTCATTTTTCTCTGTTTTCCTCATATGGTGCCTTAGAGGCTTCGTGTACAGTAAAGCAATTGCTTGCATCGTATCTCTCAAATGCAATTTCAAATCTAGTCATATCTTTCATGAAGGCAATTAAGTTGCTGATGTCCTTGCTAACTATAAATGGTGCTTCATAGGGGTGGGTTCGGTTCCGATCGGTTCGGTTTCAGGTCATAACCGAAAACTGCACCGAATTTAGACTCGGTTCGGTTCGGTTCAGTTTTGAAATTTTCGACGGTTGAAACCGAAAACCGAACCGGACCGTTCGGTTCGGTTCAGTTCGGCCCATTTCGGTTTTTTTTTTTTTTTTTTTTTTTTTTTTGAAAAACATATTTCACCATTCCTACTTATACATCTTGTAGTCTTGTACTCTTTCATTATTGTAAATCTATAAGTAAGAAGTTTTTTGTTTCTTAATAAAGAATTGAGTCTAAAATTTTTAATGTCCAATTATCCATCAACAATATAGTTCATCAAATTTTAGCATCAACATATGAAAATATGCATGAAATGGTAAAAAAAATATAGTCCAAAGTTTATAAAGTCCATCAAGTCATCAACACAAAAAGAATGAATCACAACCATCAACATATGAAGGAGGGCAGTAGGGCATGATCTCAAGCTTGGAAAGATGAAGTGTTCGACTTTGGAGGTAACATACCACTCCGACTACTTCCCACTGCAGCTCCACATGACATCTTAAGTAACTCTACATTGACATAAGAGAATCACAAAAAGATAAACATTAGAAACAAAAAACATACAATCATATATAACATAAATATTACTTCATTAATCCAAAAAACTTTAACTAAGAAAATAGAAATAATTACCTCTTTCCACTTCTTCACACAACTCCATCTCCTCAATAGTAGGCATATGATGTAGATACACATTTTCACTCCTAAGCCAATTTTGTGTACATATTAATGCCTCTACCATTCTAGGACTTAAGGAGCTACGGTATGGATCAATAATTCTCCCGCTCGTGCTAAAGGAAGATTTCGAAGCTATGGTTGGCACTGGAATAGCTAGAATATCCTTTGCAATGCGGGCCAATTTAGGATATTTACAAACTCCATTCACCCTCCACCAATCCAAGAAGTCAAAATCTTCACCATCTCCTTCAATAGGATCTCCAAGATACCTATCCACATCATTGTTGACTATCTCGGCTTTCTTTGCTCTTTTCCTTTGCTCCTTCTCTTTCAATCTCTTTTCTAAATCCGTTAGACTCTTACTTGAAAAAGAGATCCCCTCACTTGATACTTGAGGACGACTAACACCAATAACACCACTTTCCCTTCCATCTTCCTCATATACCTTGTAAAGCTCATACAAGAGATCTTTCACACTTTGTGTGTTAGCTTCTACATTTTCATCCATATCCCCATCTAGAATCTCAAAATAGTCAACAACTTTCTCAAGTTTATGACGTGGATCAAGAATAATAGCAATGAATATATAGTGATTTAACCTCTCAAAACTACCCCAATATTTTTGAAACTTGTCTTGCATGGGTGATGCAATCCCACACAAACATGGATTCTTTTGTTCTTGCAAGAGACCATAAATAGAGAGTAAATCACCAAAAGTATTATGAACGGTAGGAGAATTAGAACAACATACCTTCAAAGTGATTTCATAAAATGGTCTCAAGAAATCCAGAAATTGTCCCCCATACTCCCAATCAACACTTGTCGGTGGCCCTTCTTTTGGCTTTTCACCCTTGGCACCTTCAAGCCATGCACAAAAATTACCCCCATCTTCATCCACCATTCTATCAAAAGCTTTTTGGAATTTCAAAGCCCGTTCTAACATTAAGAATGTGGAATTCCACCTAGTAGGGACATCCAAAATCACAAGCCCTTTGCACTCAAGTTTCACCTTTTCAACACATTCCTTGAAAAAATCAAGCCTTTGTGGGGAGGATCGAACATACCTCACTGCATTACGAATGGCACCAATAAATAGCTTCATCACACTCAACCCATCATGGACAATCAAGTTAAGAATATGGGCCACACACCGGACATTCAAATTCTTCCCTCCATGCAACACTGCATTAGGGACACCCCAATCACCTATTCTCTTAATCAACTCCTTTAATGCAACATCATTTGACGAAGCATTATCAACGGTGAATGTGAGAATCTTCTCTATACCCCATTCCAACAAACAATCCTCCAATAGCTTACCTATAGCCTCTCCCTTATGATTTGGAATCACACAAAAGTTTAAAATTCTTTTATGCAACACCCAATTATCATCAATAAAATGTGCAGTGAGAACCATATAATTAATGTTTTGAATAGAAGTCCATGTATCGGTTGTAAGAGACAACCTATATCTACTCAATTTATCCATCAATTTTTTCTTTTTCCCTAAATAAAGCTTAAGGACATCTTTTGCTATTGTCTTACGGGAAGGAATTCTCCAATAAGGAAGAGCTCTACTCATAAAACGCCTAAACCCCTCTCCCTCCACATGAGAAAATGGTAACTCATCTAATATTATGTACTCCACACATAACATAGATAGCTCTTCTTGAGTGCAATCTACAGTACACAACTCAGTAGTTGATTTCTTAAAACATAAAATCTTTTGCCTTTTAGCTTTCAACATCTCAATATTAGGGGGATACTTTAAACACTTATCCATATGATTTAGAAGGGATGTTGTACCATTCTTCCTAGGATCAGCATAGTATTCTTTTCCGCAATAATTACATTTACCCTTAATTCTACCATCCACCACATTCCTCTCAAAATGATTCCAAATATCTGACCTTTCTTTTCGTTTCAATGCCTCAAGGATGCTTTCCACACTTCCATCATCTTCAAGCTCGGTTGCTTGACTTTCTTGAGTTCCTTGAACTTCTGGAGTTGCAGCAGAAGTTTCTTTATGGGGAGGTTTTGGTGTTGTAGATTCACCAACACTAACGATCATCTGCAAAATAGAACCCAAACTACAGTAAGAAACAAAAACATAAACTGCGGTAACAAACAAAAACACAAAACTGCAGTTCCAAATCCCATAGCACTAAAAAGAAACAAAATTGATACCTGAGATGAAGAGATTGATTTCAAATTACCACCGATACTAGTAGCAGCAGATTTAGATTGCCTCCTCATAATGTTTGCTACTAATCACTCCTATTCAAATTCAATGAGTTGCAATTAGCTCACTGCATAAAAAATAGTCTGGTATGAGGTATTATTAATATTAGCCATTTAGTTCCATTATACATTAAATCATTAATTCCATTATACAATGATACAATTATACAATGATTCAATCTATTAACAATGAATCAAGCTTTCAAGCTCTATAATCATTAAATCATTAATTCCATTATACAATGATTCAATCTATTCAATCTATTAACAATTAATCACCAATTCACAATGCACATCAAAGTATCAAAATTCAAAACTGCTTCAAATCAGAAACAGCCAATCTCAAAATCAAACTAAGCGGAAACCACCTGCACATTTGTTCTTCACATTTCACACTTCAAACCACCTGCACTAAGCACTTCAAATCACAGAAATTGGAAACCAATTAGGGAGTTCCATCACAGAAACTCAGAAAGAGGAAACCATCAAACTAATTATGAAATCACTGAAGATGCTTACCGGATTAGAAGAGAAGATTTCCAGCGAGGTAGTGAGGGCGAGGCTGTGAGTCTGTGACTGCTCCGATTTCGTTGGGGGCCTCAGTGACGGGGCGACGGCGAGGACGCGAGGGCAAAGACAAGGACGCGACTACTATGACTCGACGGCAAGGACGCCAGGGCTCCAACGAGGACTCGAGGGCAACGAACTAAAGAAGAGGACGTGACGGCCACGGCGAGGCACTGATGAGTGATGACTTGGGCACTCAGGGTCTCGGCCTCCGAGGGCGACGGCGAGGCACTAATGAGTGATGACTTGGGCACTCGGGGTCTCGAGTTCTAAGGGGCGACGGCGATGACTCGAGGGCGACGAAGACGACTCGATCACTACGACTTGACGGCGACAGAGAGGATGCGAGATTGTGAGATTGCAAGGGGCTCCGAGGGCGACAGCGAGGACGCGAGGGGCGCCTGCGAGGACTCGAGGGTGACTGGATCTCGGACACTCGGGCTGAATGAACGATTGGCTGGATGGGTCGAACTTCGAAGTGATGAAGACTGAAGACTCGAAGACGAAGAGTCGAAGTCTCGAAGAGAGAGGCTAGAAGAGTAGAAGAGGGACTGAGGGAAAGTGAGGCGGACTGGCTGAGTGAACGATTGGCTGGATGGGTCGAAGAGATGAAGACTGAAGACTCGAAGACGAAGAGTCGAAGTCTCGAAGAGAGAGGCTAGAAGAGTAGAAGAGGGACTGAGGGAAAGTGAGGCGGACTGGCTGAATGGTTGACCTTCTGACTTAGGGTTTCTCCGTCTTCAAAACGACGCCGTATAAGGTAAGCACCTGATCCCAAAACGACGCCGTTTCATTCAAGTTCGGTTCTCGGTTCGGTTCGGTTTCGGCCGGACCGAAACCGAACCGAACCGCACAGATTCGGTCCGGTTTAGTTTTTGCCCTTCGGTTTTGGTTTTTCTCCGGTTCGGTTTTTTCGGCCTCGGTTGCGGTTTTTTTCGGTTTTCGGCTACTTTTGTCCACCCCCAGTACTACTGCTTCATCAGATGGCTTTACTTGGTGCATGAGATTTAACTCCAGATTTTATGGTAAGTCATTATTATAGAGATCGTTTAAGTTTTTCAAATTTTCGGTCTCGTTAATTTGTATTCTTTTATGCATGTATTACCTCATTTATCTTTGTAACCTTCTTTTTATTAATTAAATTTCACTCTTTTTGTTGAATTTAAAAAAAAAAAAAAAAACTTGTAAGGGCCAAGCATGTGATATTGAGCCTGAGTGACACATGCCTGACCTGGCCTCCGCAATATCGAGAGTTTGAGACTGACGAACGCGACCAATCAACTAAGATCTTATGGCCATGCCATCCTTATTTGCCTCCCAAATTCCCAGTTAAGACACAGAGGCATGGAGTAATGGGAGCTAGAATTCATGCACGCCATCATTACAATTCACGATACATTATTGATTATTCAGTTGTGAATTAGTGCATGACACAGAGACCTCTTCAAGTAGATTTCGCTGTATAACCATCACCATCTTCCCTTTTCTTTCGTTGACAAATCGACCAGTGGAATTGATGTTATCGTCGTTATTTCACTTTGATCTTTTCCCACTAAATTTCTTGGGGAACTCTGTGTGTTGGATGATCATTGAAATTCATGTTTTTTATTTTAGCTGATTTTTCTTAGAATGATGATTGCAAAAGAAACTGCACTATTCAGAATTTGGATCATTGAAATTTTTATATACTAAGATAGTTGGGATTCGATATTACAAGGGTAAGCTGCTTGTTCTCTTCAGTTTAGATTACAAATTCTTCTTCTACAGTACAGGATCATAAAAAATGAATTTAACGATCGTTTAGTGATCAAACTATATGGAACGATTGAATAATTTTGGTTGTTGGGGTCAAATCCTTATCTTAGTTGGTAAATTTTTTTTTTTTGGTCAATTGTTTTGGTTCATGTTTGCGTCATGTAAACCCTAACTGCAAGCCCAACGGGCCAGCAAACGAATTGCCACCAAACCCCTAATTGTAAGCATAGAAACTAAATCAAGTCAATGAGAAACTATGAACAACTGGATATAGACTAGTGGTAGTGTGTTTGTGCTGCTATTGGCAATAAAAAAGGTGTCTAATTTTATAAAAAAAGACTGCCAGGGTTCTTCGCTGCAGCTGCTGTTTGCTACATGTCAGATTCTAACTTAATTTTTATTGTATTTTTTTAATCTCTAATGGAAAAGAACAATTTGGGGTCAACTTAAAAACTTGGCAAAGAGTTCTAGTACGTATCTGCACGCGGGAATATTGTCGAAGGGCCTTATTTCTATTCTTATTGCTACTGCTGCACATAATTTGAACCAACATGTGTAATTTACTATTTGAGTGCAAGTTACTGTTGTCTCTAACATTGATCATGAAGCAAAGGACCTTTTGATTTGACCGAAAAGAAAAATGGTCAAAGCTAGCTAGGTTTCCGACATTACGTCTCAAATTATGCTATAAGGAGTAGAATCTCAATCTTAATGGTTTCTTATTAAGCCATGACAGCAAGCTATGAACCCTGAATGGCATGCAGCAATCTCTGGAGGCCTGTAAGGTGTGCTTCAATAACTCGGGTTTTAGGCATGAAACAGGTTTAGGAGCATGAACCTCCTCAAGAGGAGGTTTGTGAGTATGCAATATTAAAAGAGAAGAGAGAGAGAGAGAGAGAGAGAGAGAGAGAGAGATCATTACTCTTAACAGACTTGGATTAAACAAGTGAGTTCAGCAAGAGAAAAGATGCATCTTGTACTGAATTCTTGTGACAATTTAACAATAATGCATCGGACTGCATCCTCCTTAATTAGTTCATATATGCAAATTCATGCATCACTCAATTTTTGATCCTTCTGACTTGTTGTTTGAATCTCTATTTTTTAAATTAATTTTGACTTCTCTTACAAAATAGTTAATTTTGACTTTATATGTATAGTTAGTAACCTACAGTCCCACATAATGACATAAATAACTGGAATCATGATTGATAGGATTCCAAAACTTGAAAGCTTATTGTTATTTGATACTTTGATTACTTGGGTATTTCATTTCAATGACGAAATAAAAATGAAATATTTGGTATTTGAGGGGTAAAGTCCTGGGATAGTTTCTTTTCTTGTTATGATCGGACAAGTTTATATGAGCTTAAGGTTTAGGGTTTGACAAACATAAATGAGCCTCGTGTTGTCACTAAGCATTACTATTCTATACCGCTTTGATCAATCCATCTCCCCTTAAGAATTACGACCCTTGTAAATCGATAATTTTGACAGGCATTGTAGATCAAAAGTTTCAACGTCTGCTTGAACTTGGATAGTGCTCCATCTTAGCAGGGAGGTTTTGATCATACATCTTGATGGGTTAAACATAAGGTGAGTACGTATTAGTGATCTTCTCCTTGCTAGAACGGGTAAACAATACATAGCATCATCGGCGTGGTTAATTAATAATTATTAGATTATTTTATTAGTCGACTCGGTCGTTATCGAGCGATAGAGCTAGAGTTTGGTGAACTAGCTAGTAAAACATGAATCACTGCTTTTTCAAGTAGTTTTTTTTTTTATCAAGGGAAACAATATATAAATATATAACAAAACGCATGGTATATATATACTAAACGGCACGGCAGCGAGAAGATATATATACAAGGGATGTAATTATTCTATTCTTATGTATCACTGTGATTTTTCACCATGAATCCTCATTCTGTCTATAGAAGGCAGTGGAAGGGTATGTGATGGCCTTCTTGACATATGTATTAATAAAATCATGACAGATTATTTTCCGACTTCTACTCAAATATATATATATATATATATATATATGACTTTGTTCAGGTGAGGATATCCGCGTCTAAGCAAAAATGTACAGATTTCCAGTTCTGATCCACTTTTCAATCATATTTTCACATTTTGCCCGTTAAGTTTTTAGGTCATAAATTGTAGTTTTGGATGCCTTAACGATCACCAATTTGGCTGAAATTTTGCAAAGGTGATATATACATTATGACATAAAAACTGAACCGTTAAGATGTGAAAATATGATCGAAAAGTGGGTCAAAACTGGAAATCCGTACTTAAGAAAAACTGCGGACGTCCGTAGTGGAGAAGTGTTGTGTGTGTGTGTGTGTGTATAATTTTGTTCAGGTGCAGATATCCGCACCTAAAGAAAAAGGTACGGATTTCCTGTTTTGACCAACTTTTCGATCATATTTTCACATCTTAACCGTTCAGTTTTTAGGTCCTAATGTATAGATCACCTCTGCAAAATTTCAGTCAAATTGGTGATCGTTAAGTTATCCAAAACTGTAATTTACAAGAACGAACTGAATCTGTCGAATCGGAACCGTTCGTGTACATTGTTGTAAATTGCAGTTTTGGATGCCTTAACGGTCACCAATTTGGCTGAAAATTTGTAGAAGTGATCTACACATTAGGACCTAAAAACTGAACGGTTAAGATGTGAAAATATGATCGAAAAGTTGGTCAAAATAGGAAATCCGTACCTTCGAACAAAATTATATATACACACACACAACACTTCTCGTTCGCTTCATCGCAATGCCGCAATCAGTTCATTCCCTCCTCCTCTTCACCGCCAATCTGTTTTGTTCGTACGACTGATCAGTGTACGTACGTCGATCAAGATTCAGGAACAGAGAGAAAAAGAGCGGACAGAGCAGGACTCACACAACAGACACAGCTGAAAAAAACACGCAGTCACCACTCTATTTAGATTCCGTATTCGCTTGGTGTGGTGTGTGCAGTGTGTGCTAGCTAGCTAGCTAGCGAGCTCATATTCCCAGCTCATCCTTCACCACCAAAAGTAAACCAGCCCGTCTCTTTCCCCTCTCTCGTCTCCTTCCTTTCTATGACACTTTATCCCTTCTCAACTCACCAATATTATAATATTACCACATTCAAACATTTCCTCTCCTCGCCGCCGGTCAACCTCACTCCCCCACCATCTCTCACCCACAAGCCGCGCTGGGCCCGAATGGACTCCGGCCCAGCATCCAGCCCACAACAACATCACCACCAGCTCCGCAAGGACAAGCTCATCGTCATTATGGGAGCCACCGGCGCCGGCAAGTCCCGTCTTTCCATCGACCTCGCCACTCACTTCCCTTCTTGCTTCGAAATCATCAACTCCGACAAGATACAAGTCTACGAGGGTCTCGACATCACCACCAACAAGATTCCCGTCCCCGACCGCCTCGGGGTCCCTCACCATCTCCTCGGCGAGATAGACCCGTTCGACGGCGAGCTCTCCCCCTCCGAGTTTCGACATCTCGCAGGTCGAGCCGTTTCCAGCATTACATGTAGAGGTAATGTGCCCATGCTCGTGGGTGGGTCCAACTCTCTTATTCACGCGCTCCTCGTAGAGCAGTTCGAACCGGGTGTCAATGTGTTCGAAAACGGAGCCGAGTTAGTGTCATCGGAGCTCAGGTACGATTGCTGCTTTCTCTGGGTTGATGTGTCATTGGTGGTTTTGGCCGACTACATATCGAAGCGAGTGGACGAAATGCTTGAGTCGGGAATGTTTGAGGAGTTGGCCGAGTTTTGCGAGACGGAGGAGGTGGACGACTCGGCTGTTCGAACCGGGTTGAGAAAGGCTATTGGAGTGCCGGAGTTCAGCCAGTATTTTAGAAAGTACCCGCCGGGAAGAAGTCAGTGTCAGAGTGCCGGGCGGAGAGGAGCAGCATACCACGATGCGGTGAGGGCCATCAAGGACAACACGTGTCAGTTGGCCAAGAAGCAGATTGGAAAGATTTTACGGCTGAAGGGGGCAGGCGGGTGGGAGCTACGGAGGCTAGACGCGACGGAGACGTTTAGGGCGGTGGTGACGTCAGATAACGACGATGTCGGAAGGAGGTGGTCGGAGATATGGGAGGAACAGGTGGTGGAACCAAGCGTGAAAATTGTGAGGCGATTCTTGGAGCAGGAGTAGGTCGTCCAGCTATTTCCAGCTATACTCAAATTTTCTAGTTATTTTTCTTCCAAATTTTTAGTTTTGTTTAACTAATATTTAGGAGGGATGGGATTTTCATATCGTGGAACTGGGAGTGGGCTGGACCTGTCAAGACTGAAAAACAAATGTGGGATTGTGGTGTTTACAAATTTTGGGTTTGGAGGGAACTGCCCAAAATACTCTTCACAGTAAAATACCAAGGAAAAAAGAGAGAGAAACAAAAGTTTTTGTCATCAAGAGGAGAGTTTTGTGAATTGTCGCCATCTTAATCAGAAAATTCTGTGAATTTTGTTATAGGTTTTCTTTTGGGAATTTCTTGATCACATATTACTCGTGTTATTGTTTTCTATGAGGGAGGAAGAAGCAATTTGCACAGCGAGCAAACTGTTCCAACAAGGCAACCCTCATCTACTTGCTATTTAATTATTTTGATTTTGGTCCTTATATATGATACAAGATTGGCCTTTTTGTAGCTTAAAGTGCCAAACACACATCACTAAAATAATACAAATTGAGGGAATAAATAGATCTGTCATGTAATTTGACTTTATTGTAGTAGCTAGCTGCTAGCTGAAGAAGGCTGAAGCTTAAATGCATCTGGATTTCCCATCAGAAAAATGGGGAAAATCCAATTAGACTGTCTTTTATTGCCAAATGAATGACAGAGTAAGATGATGAGCACAAAGCTAAGTTTACTAGATTCTGCTCTAGATCTTGTCTATCTCAAATTGATCGATGAGATCGGATTAAAAATGCAGAAGACAGATCTTCTTGAATATACTGTTATACAACACACGTTCTTAGTCCCCAACGTGTACCGATCTCTCTCTTCATTTTAGGGCTCAAATAGGCACTTGATGTACTACTTTTTTTTTTCACAATCCCAGATTTAAAGAAAAATTGGGATTCTTAAGGATCATGAGTGCAGCATCACCCCATTTATTTTCCTTATCCTTATAATTAAGAGAGAGAGAGAGAGAGAGAGAGAGAGAGAGAGAGTTGGTTCTGCATTGTAAATTGATGAGAGAATTTTGGAAATTGTGCAATATATCCAAGTCCCAAAGTAATCACTAATCATGTTCATAAAATGCTTTATTTTCTGAGAATAATTTTTTTTTTTTTTCTTTTAATTACCACATGCACATTTTCCTATATATTCAACTTCTTCAAGAATATATATCTCTGCCAAGTAATAGCTAGTGGTAGTAGCAGTACTGTAATAGTGTTCATATATAATTATGAGTTTAAAGAGCATTAATTTACTCACTATTGAATTTGGATAATATGCAAATTGGATGACAGAGTGAAAGGCATGGTCTAATGGGGCTGGTTGTGCCAGCAGCAACAGTGCAATATACTATAAGTCTACAAGGGGAAGAAGCATTTTCTTGTGCACATACAAATTTCAATTATTTGTATAATCTGTCAAAAAGAAAGATTGTATAATGAAGCAAGGCTACGCTTGTATGATGTGATGAATCATTGAATTTTATATATGAATGTGAGTGAATGACAACTTAGCATATAAATATTCTAACTTTCTAGCTAGTTCTACATATAGGAGAAGCTAGAACTAGACAAAAACTTGATGTTCTTATTTTGTGATCAAATTATTAGCTGAAGAACCAGTCAGCCTGAAGCTTTGCTTTGGGGACAATCAAACAAAAGGGTTTATCTTCTCCGAACTCGAATGTTGTAATGAGCTATATATATATTTACTACTTCATTTCTTCACCAAACACAAGGTGCAACCAGAAACCGCATATATATATATGTATAGTTAATAGGGAATGCTCTAATCGAAATGGTGAAGATGAATGCATGTGCAATGCGCATGAAATAGCACGTACAAATGAAAATTGAATAATAATACTAGATAGCATAAATTCGATCTATCATGAACATCTCGTAAGTCGTAACCAACACAAACGTGCTTATTATTAATACCTATATATAAATTACCTCGCCCTGCTTGTAAGTATGTTTGCGTGAGCCAAGAAGAAGCTCAAGACAGAAGCATCAAGCATATGAGTACTCAACACAGATTAGAAAACAACTATATACGGGTTTACGATCTGTAAGGAGATACTGGTATAGCAATCTAGTTAGGTTGGTCCTCCAAGCTATATACATGGAAGTAGTCACAATCATGGGTCACATTTACTGGTACTATTAGAAGGGTACCAGCTAGTCTCGCTTGGACAACCAAGCCTTCAGTATTCACCAATGTAGTAGCTATAGCTAGCTAGCTGCGTGCACAGCTACCTATCATGATGGGGCTTAATTAATTGTTACAGTTACTACCATATATGTGTTTGGAACTTTGGAACTGATTTTGCAGAATCCAGGATATGATATTGGATCAGAAGCAACAACAAGCCATTTTGGTGTAACCCCCAAAATTTAAAAAAGAATAGAGGGATGGATGGAGTGGGTGCTCTCATGCTTACTCATCATAATAGTGGAACTTGCCAGCGCAATTTTACAAGTTTATTTAAGAAGCCAATAGAGGCAAGAGGTTTGAGTGTGAACATGCCGGTTTTAATGAAGCTGTCGTCCCATTTAACTAAGATTAAAGATAAAGAAGCAATAAATCAACGATTCCAGAAAGGGAATGATTAAAGGGTGAGAATTGGGAGATCCAAGACCGAGGAATACTGCCGGATCAATCGAAAGAGTGAAAGACAAAAACATCGAGACACTCAGCAGCATGAAGCTACCTACTGTACTACTTCTGAGAAACAACTTTATAATATCGATCTATGAGTATATAATATCAATGAGCTAGTAGCTAGTGAGTAGTGTCGACCAACATGCTTTTGATGTATGAATGAATATACAATGAAGCTAGCATATGGGTGGAGATCGAGAAGCATGATGGTTTTGTTTGGTTTTGTAGCAGCTAGCCAATATATACATATATTACACACACACACGTATATATGTATATATATCGATCAGAGGGAGGGAGCTGGAACTGTGTTTACTGCTACTGATATAGAGGAATGGCAGAGAAAGAGTGATCAGTGCGCGTGCGGTTGCTACTTAATTAGTTTGCGCGCGCATGAGCGATATATTAACTTGTGGTCTTGTTTCGTTAATTTTCCTTGATGAGGAACCAGTACATAGCACTCCATGTTCTAGCTTGCGAGCTTAACCGTGAGTACAAGTCTAGAAGAGTTACTGCTGCTGCTCCCAGAACCACAATGGCAACCATGTGGATGTGGGGGCTTGGTTTGCAGTCTTGATTCTGTTGAAAATGTGAAAATATACTCCTACGTTCAAAAAATATAACTTTATTTGTGACTTTCGGCCACTCCATTCAATGTCAATTGGTTTTGGATGTGAACTTCATGTCAATTAGTTTTGGATGTGAACCCCAGATTAAAGTATCAGGTTTCGCCTCTGATTATAAAATTGCGTCAAGTAAGATCGATCGTGGTAATGATCACACCAGCCATTTTTACTGCTCCGAAGTCCAAACCGACCACTTTTTATGACTCATCTATATTGCCTCATTTTGAACATGAATTTCATGATCATAGGCATTCACGCTTCACCTCCTGAGTTTTATACTTAATAGTTATTGCATTTGCAGTTCCGATAGAGAATTGGAAACCGAACAGAATAATCAACTACTGGTAATGAACGATGTGACTCCCATCTGATAGAATAATAAAATATCTAATTCAAATTAAATGATTTTTTTTTTTAACATTTAGCCCACCTCATCCTTACTGTTTGAGCCCAAAAAGTATTTTTGGAAGGATCTTTAGAATGGCAGACAATGTGCGCCGACATAGCGGCCCATATAGGGAACAAGTAGCAAGCCCAGCGAAGGAATCCAGGCGGAGTTCCCGTGAAGCCCATAGAGGCCCAGGGGAGCCTACCATCGGGAATCCACGTGGGGTAATCATTATATTCTTCACTCACGTGGAGGTAGAAAGTGTAGTACAGCTTAGCTCGTGGTGAAAGAGGAGTGCTAGGCGTGCTATGGGATCTGATCACTTTTGCAGAGAATCAGGAATATAGCATCATGACTATATTAGTGCTCCATTAATGCAATGCGCTCGCAGGAATTCAATTAAACAACTATATCTCAAATGCCTGTGGCCAGCAAGGAGTCAGCTTTGCTCCTATTTTAGCTATATCTAGATTAATTAACAATTAATCTATGATATTCATTGTGACTCCCAAGATAATATTCTTGCAGATCGGATACCCTTGGTCGAGAATAGAATATTCTATACTTTTTTGAGGACTGAGAATTTACAGAATAGCTTATATCTGAGGCTAGCACGAGAAAACGAAGACGGCCAATTCATCAACTAATCTCTACAATTACCCAAGCCTCTCCGGAGCAAACAACCATTAATTTCTCCTCTTACATGTGATCACACTCCAGTCCTAGTCTACACAGGAGTCGACCGTAAGTGCCACCAAACCCTCTGTCAACGTACGTCTTTCCTAGCCTCCTTGGGAGCCGACGGTAGTGCCACGACTACAACGGTTACAAAACCAGCCAAGTAAGGGTGACGTCCTCAAAACCCAGCCAAGCTAAAGCCGCGCTTTAGCAAGATCCTAACACTTCCCATTGGTTTTCGCTCTGCTTAATCTGCAATATTGAGTATCGACTGTGTGTGAATAGAAGAAACGCCAGCAAAGTCCTCACCACGAGGCAGAAAAAATCCCACTACAAGGTCGGTGCTCTCCTCGTTTACAATCACTCCATAGAAGTCAGGTCAATGGACCCCCCGACGACTGCACCCAAACGGTGCTAGCACACCCACCCAAGAAACGAGGCTGTTGACCAGCTACAACAAAGTTGGAGCCAAACATTTTATCACGCCCAGTGGGACTAACAAGAGTTGAAACTTTAGCCAGCAGCCATTGGGAAGTCAGGAGCTAACCCGTATCAAAAAGGGTTACACCAACTGTTCAATATACAAGACCTCCAGATACATATCGCACTCACGTGCGGACTGTCGTGGTCTTTCTAAAGAGTTAATAAACCAAAGATTTTCTCTGAATTCACCATCGACTAAGATGGCGGCTAAACAAGGAGGAAGTCAACAACTCCAGTCACCCAGCCTAAGGAGGTTGGCGACATATCTAAGGTCAATCAGGTAGCCGTGAGCGCGGCTACGATTGACGAGTATGCACCCATTCTCATACCAGAGAATGCAACCTTAGAAGAGCGGCTCAGTATTCTTTAACAGAATTCAGCCGCATACCATCACAAGATGAAGAAAGCCCTTGAAGAGGATCTTAGGTGGCTTGATGAGTTCACGATTTCAGTAAGAAAACTTAAACTCGCATCCTAGATGACAACAGGGCGAGTGGATAACATGAACAAAAAGATGCAGAACAACCACGAAGATCTTCTGGCGGCAAGCAAGCACATCGCCATAGATATTGCGGCCATCAGAAACGAGGGATCCACCCTGGCAACCCAAGTCGCCATACAAAAAACCGATCTGGATCAGGTCAGAAAGGTTTTGTGCAAAGCCCTGGGAGACCCTAACGTTATTTTAGGCTCCCTAGGACATTCCTCCGCATCTGATAAGTATGTGCCACCAAATACGTGTGAAAAGGCTGGCGGGGACAACGCATCCTCCCCTGGGTCAATGACAACTGCCACGATAGCCAAGCTAGAGGCAAATACTCGAGGCGGCCCTGGAAAAGAAAAGTTCTCACCGAGTTTAGGAGCACGAACTTCCGCCGATCCAGCCAGATTCGTTTAATACGATAGCGACGAGGTCCAAATCACATTCGAAGAGAGCCGGGAAGCCCAGGGAGAAGTCGGCCAAGTGGGAAGTTCTGTAAAGGGCACTATGGCCGCAAGAGGTCAAACGGTGGTTGAATTCGTATCCCAGTTGGCTCAAGTAGGCGACGAGAAGCCAAAAAGCTCCACTTCACAGTCATCACCACTGAGGTTGACGCAACCTTTGCCCCAATCAGCTGGGGAAACAAAAGTTCATGCTCCACCTCCTCCTAATCAAGGATATATAAGGAGGGATAAAGTGGAGGCTATGATCAGGGCCACGAATCAACGGCCTAATTTGGAAGAGGCCTATCATGGGCCTTTCCCGCCACATATTTCGCAGGCGCCTTATCCTAGGGGATACAAGGCCATTACGTTCTCTACATTCTCAAGGGAGGAGGTCGAGAGTGCAGCAGCCCATCTGGTTAGATTCCGAGTGCAGTGTGGCCAGTACCACAATGACGACAACCTGAAATGCAATATCTTTGCTACTTCTTTGTCAGGGTCGACCTTTATCTGGTTTACTAAGCTGCAATCATGATCAGTCCCAAGTTCGCCAGCGATGGAAAAGTTGTTCAAGGAGACTTTCGAAACTATCAAGCCAGAGGTAGATCTGGTCTCACTCACTCAGATGGCCCAACAACCAACCGAATCCGCAGTCACATATCTTCAACGCTTCCAGATCCAGAAAGGGAAGTTGAATGTGATTCTCCAAGAGAAAGAGTTGGTGAAGTTGGCGATCAAGGGCTTAGAACCTCACCAACGCAAGAAGCAACATGGGAGTACGTTCAGTTGCATGGGAGATCTGATCACAGAAGTTGGGAGCTTTGAGCATTTTCTCAGAGAAATGGATGCCATGAAGAATTCCTCAAAAGGAACGTACATTCAGGGGAAACGGAGAACTGTGGCAACAATGAACCACTACTCGAGCGCCTACGATCCTTATTATAAGAGCGAAGAATCCAACTTGGCAGACTCTGAGGAGTCCGAAGAGGATGAAGTAGCAGCGCTAGAGCTCACCGGGAAAAAGGCATCAACGTTGAAGCAGCTGAAACTAAGCAAAGAGCCGGTGAAACTCAAGTCAGTGGTGTTCACCAAGCCTGAATTCACGAGCTACACCTATGATGCAAATAAAGTACATGAGATCTTGGATGAGAAAATCGCTGCCAAGATGGTGAAGTCTCACTTTGGACCATTCCTCAAGCCAGAGCAGTTAAGGGGGAAGAAATACTGTAAGCTCCACAACTTGTGGAATCCTAACACAGCCGACTGTGTGAGGCTGAAAGATCAGATCCAGATCTGGTTGAATAATGGGAGCTTGCAGGTCGAAACACTGCCAACAGCAACAGCGCTGGTAGATTTGGAACCTTTCCCAGAGACTGGAGTCAACATGGTTGATTTAGTTTGGGGCACAAAGGATCAACAGAGATTGAGCCCAGATCGTGCCAATAAAGGTTTAGGAACGATGACGGAACAATCCGCGAAGCGTAGACCAAGGCCGACCCCATCTTTCGTGCTTTGTTCACGATGCAAGGAAGAGTGCAATATCCAAGCTTTGCATGAGGAGGAGGTACAGACCGTTAGCTTTGGTTCTTTACCACCAATAAGGGTATCCGCATATTCCAGAAGCTTCCAGCCAGGTAGCCCAAGAATGCTCGCTGGGTTAGGGACTTTTTCACCAAATGAGTCCAATCTATTCAAGAATTTGAAGGTGGCGAGAGAAGAAGAGAGAGAAAGCGAGCAATCAAATTCAGTGGCTAGACTGTATATTCTGCCGGCGCCGATGTCCACCATCAAGGAAGAAACGTGGTACACCCAGAGAAAGGGTAGGCAATAGAAATAAGAGCTTCGAGGAAGAGGAAACTCCAGCGGAGGTTTGGAGAGGCTTGACGAACCTTGGAGGCGCTGGATCAGGGGTTGATCAAACCATCACAGCTGATGAGATCCCCGGAAGAGTACCAACGCTAGGTGGAGGCATTGGCTTCCGAAAAGCTAGTTAGACCGTGGGATTCTCAGCCGTGATCCGAAAAGCCACAGTGGGCTCCAAGACCTACCACGGGTAAAAGGGATAAATAGGAGAAACCCCAAGTCCCCGCGAGATAAAGATCACCGCCGATTCGTAAAATCAGCGTGTGGCAAAGGATCTCTTGCGAGGGAAAAGATGTCCAGCCTTCGATCGTTGACAGGCTGGGGGGCAAGGACGATAAGCCCGCAACTGTGCAATGGAGGCCGAGAAAGGTCCGAAGCATAGTCATTGTGAAGCATGAAGAAGCCTTATCAGTGACGAAAGGGCCGTTGGAGAAGGAATATCCTGTCGCCGGGGATCCCCTGGGACAGGCCCAAGAAGAAGGATCGTTGGTGGCTTACGTGGCGAGTAAGTTTACGAAGGAAGCCGACTTGAGTTCCCCAGCAGATGAATCAGAAAAGGCAGACATGCCAGACGTTACGTTTAACATGGTGTATGTCATGTCGTCAAGATATGCCTTGCTGGTGGCAGCTCAGGAGTGCCAGGCGGAAACAGGTGAATCATCTGGCAACTCATCGCTTGAGATCACCTCAGCAGCAGCGTCTTTCATGAAGAAACTTATACCGAGGAATGTAAAGATAGCAGAAGCTGCAGATACTAATGAGAGAAGCCAGGACATGGGTTTCAGCAAGCCAACACCAATAATGGCTCAACACATGAGACCATTATATATAACCGCCGATATGAACAGTACCAAAGTTGGTAAGATCATGGTGGATACCGGAGCTGCAGTAAACGTTTTAACTACCAGAGCCATGCAACTCCTAGGAATCAAGAAAGAGAAGATCCAATCCACATCCCTGATGTTGAAGAACTTTGCAGGGACTAAGACCAAAAATTAGGTATGGTCTTCCTACATGTCAAGGTGGGACCAGTAGAGGGGGTTCACGCTTTTTTCGTCACAGAGTGTCAGGCAGCATACAGTGCTATTCTAGGCCGTGACTGGATCCATCGGAGCTTTTGTGTCCCATCCAGCCTTCATCAGGAGTTGACTATTTGGGATAGAGTCGCGGACAAGGCGGCAGTAGTCAAAGCGGATCCGCGACCTTTCTCAGTTTTCACAGTCTGTGTGGACGCCAGGTACTATTTAGAACCTATTTCTCCACTGCAGTTCGTGGGATTGACAACAAGGGCTGCCCACAGGGATGAAGGCCTTAGAGCTGGCACAATGGGGGCTCGCAGTTGCAAAGGGTGACCACGAAAGGCCCGGACATGCGGTGCCGAACCTAAACACTCATTAATGGATCATAACCTCTAGAAGGAAGAGGTACATGCCTTTCGTTCTTTATATGATAAATTATCTTCATATTTAGTCGAAACAGAGGCCTATGCGCAAGTGGCAACATTAGAATACATCGATGAGGATTTCTCTGATCATGAAAAAGAGGAGGAGGCCATTCAGTTGGCTCCAGCTTAGTTGGACGAGACTCCTCCAAAAGTCAGGGACCCCACGAAAAAGGTGAACTTGGGAACTGAGACTGAGCTAATGGAAGTGGCAATCAGCACCAATTTAGAGCCCGAAGAGAAACAGGGGCTTATCGACTTATTGCAGGAGTATAAGGATTGCTTCACATAAAAATATGAAGACATGCCAGGCTTATCTCCTAACTTGGTCTACCACAAGCTTCCGACTATCCCAGATCAAAATCTTGTGAGACAGGAATCCAGGCGGATGAATGTGGAAATTCAGGTTCTGGTCAAGGAAGAAGTTAAGAAAATGCATAAATCAGGAATCATCATTGTTGCCAAGTACAATCAGTGGCTATCCAATGTGGTTCCAGTTTGAAAGAAGATGGCAAAATAAGGGTATGCGTCGATTACCGCGACCTCAACAATGCCACTCCCAAAGACGTCTACCCCATACCGATCACGGATATGTTGGTAGATGCAATAGTCGGTCATGAGCGGTTGTCCTTTATGGAAGGAACCACCGGTTATCACCAGATTCTAGTGGCAGAAGAAGATAGACACAAAACTGCATTCAGATGCCCAGGTTTCGTGGGAGTTTTCGAGTACGTGGTTATGCCCTTCGGTTTGAAAAATGCGGGAGCCACGTAATAACGAGCAATGAACCTAATCTTCCATGATGTGGTCAAATAAAAGCAGCGGGGAAACCACATCGCGGATTTTCGGAAGGTTTTTGAGCGTATAAGAGTCCACAAGTTAAAGATGAACCCAGCGAAATGTGTGTTTGGAGTTCAAGTATGCGACTTCCTAGGGTTTATTGTGCATCAAAGGGGCATCAAAGTATCCAAGGATAGGGCTAAAGCGGTGATCAATGCTTCACCTCCAAGGACAAAGAAAGAGCTGCAAAGGCTGTTAGGAAAGATCAATTTCTTACGATGGTTTATTTCCAATTCTGCCAGCAAGATTCAACCTTTCTCTTCCCTTCTGAAGCTGCAGGGACAAACAGAATTTGTGTGGAAGACGAAACACCAAGAGGCCTTTGATAGCATAAAGGCCTATCTAGCGAACCCACCGGTTTTGGTTCCCACAAAGCCAGGATACCCACTTAAGCTGTACATTTCAACGGCAGAAGCTTCAATCGGTGGCTTATTAGCACAAGAAGATGAGGAAGGTGTGGAACATGCCATTTTCTACCTAAGTAAAATGCTGACAGACTGCGAAACCAGGTACTTACTAATGGAAAAGCTCTGTTTAACGTTGTACTTTTCTGCCTATAAACTGCGACACTATATACTGTCGTTCACTACATGTCCAATTGCTCAGACCAATCTGGTCAAGTACATGTTGTCGCGGCCCATCCTTAGGGGCTGGATTGACAAATGGGTATTGGCTCTTTTAGAGTTCTCTTTGCAGTATGTTCCCCAAAAAGCTATGAAGGGCCAAGCCATCGCGGATTTTCTAGCACATCATCCAATGCTAGAAACTAACGAGATCCGCGAACTAGAAGTCGTCGCGATTTCTCAAAAAGACTTGTATGGAACGCCCGCCCAGGAGGTCAGGAGAATTCATTGGCAGCTGTCATGCTACAGCCTTGGATATTGTACTTCGATGGTTCAAGAACAGATACCTTGGCCGGAGTAGGCATTGCACTGGAAAACCCATCCGGGGATTATTTTTCATACTCTTTCCAGTTAGAGTATCAATGCACCAATAACCAAGCGAAATACGAGGCCTTAATTATTGGCCTAGAAGTGCTCTTAGAGATGGGAGTCAAGGAAGTGCAAATACTTGGGGACTTTTTGTTGGTGATCAATCAGTTACGAGAGAAGTTCAAATGCTCTAGTTTCTCACTGACCCCGTATTGGGATAGAGCCCAGGAATTGTTGAAGCTGTTTGATGATGTAGATCTGGAACATATTCTGCGCTAGCGAAATTTTGCCGCGAACGAGTTGGCTCAGTTGGCAACAGGGATAATTATGAAATATGGCGTTCACTAGCGAATCCTGAAGGTGGAGCGCTGAACGCTTCCTTCTTGGATGGTAAGGAAAGAGCCGCTAGAAGACGTCGCAATAGCAACCCTAGAATCCATTGATGTGGATTGGCGGGTTCCTTTGATCGACTACCTCAAACAACCGGGTCAGCCCACTGACAACAGGATCTGCTACCTCGCTCTCAATTGTTTCCTCAGGAATGATGAACTCCGTAGGCAAGGAGCGCTTGGAGGCTTTGGATAGTCTGGTCATGGAAAAACAGCGAGTAGCTCGCGCTTACGACAACCTGATGCGGGGAAAGAGTTTTAGCGAGGGAGAATTTATGTGGAAAGCAGTTCTCCCACTGGGTGAAAAGTTAGATGGTCGCGGCAAATGGACTCCAAGATGGGAAGGTCCTTATATTGTCCATAAAATTCTAGAGAAATGAGCTTTCCATCTCAAGGATTTGGATGGTGATATCCATCACATCCCTATCAAGCAGATACTTGAAGAAGTACTTTCCTAGTGTCTGGGATTCAGAGGAATCATAGGCGGTTTTGTCGCATGAACCCTGGGGGGCAACAGTAGTCTCATTGCTTTCACGAAGCCTATTGACAAGGGCCTGTTTTTTAGGCCCATACTTATCTGTTTCACTAAGGGCCTACCTTTGGGGTTTTGCTCCACTTGATTGGACTTGGGGAGGGGGGGCCAAAGTCTTCAGGGGCCGAACAAGCGGCTATGAGGAGCAGGCTGGTTGTATGATTTGATCAGTTTCATCGTGAGTTTATTTGGTTGGCGGTGGGAAGCTTAGCAAACTTGTAATTTCCCAAGATCTTTTTCCATCGGCCAATTCGCATCACGGGAAGTTTAGGGTGCTATATTGAGGCCCCGCGAGTGTTTGAATAGCAGTTCTTTACGAGCATTCAAAAGAAAAGTTTCATGTGTTTATAAAGTGGCTTTGCGGTCAAAGCAATACAATTGTAACTTTCCCTAGATTACAAAGCCAAAAGTGGCTAAAATTACAAAAATGAAAATCTTCTTGAAGTCTTCTACTTTCTCCTTCACATAAAAACAGTTATGGATGCCAGCACTGGGTTGAGCAGTGTCATTGTCTCCGAAAAGGGGCAGAGTGTAGAGGAACTGAAAGAGCAGCGTGACACTGCGCACCCTTTTCTACTTTGGCAGTCACCATTTTCTGGGAATTGGGTATGGGAATGGCCGTTCTGCAGCCCACACCCATTCCTTCCGTGAGTCCATCCTCTCCCTCCAAGATTCTTCCAATGTTCAGAAGGGAGAGCTTGAGAAGGAGGTGACCACCAAAGCCCATCCATCTGGAGGACTCGGTTCGAGCCACATCCAAATGGAAAGGGGGTTAAAGGAGGAACAAAGCCATCAGGGTGGCCTTCCTCCCCCCTCGGCCTGCTCCGCGTGTGAGGGATCCAGAAAAGATGATCTGGCATATCCAAATCCCCCACACTAATGGAGCTCCTCGTGCCTTTCCACTCTTGACAGCCTGGGTGAAGATATACGCTGGCAGGAGAGGTAGGCACGAGGTTTACCTAAGATTAAGCCATGAGGCCTAAACCAGGCTTGAGATTTCGCCATAAGGCCTAAAGTCTAGGGTCTGGGATTGTTTTCATAAGGGGAAGATTTGTGAAGAAGAAGGAAGAGAAGTAAGGATTGGAAGACCATGGTTTCTGGGTTCGAAACAAGTTTTGGAAGATCTGTGCATCCCTTGTTCGAAGTACCCCTATTTATAGGAGAGATTGAATCAATCATGACCTTTGGATGAGCGGTTGGGGAATCCAATCATTGTCTTTAATCCAGGTTAATTACTTTAATCTCAGAAATGAAGGGAGCATAATGAAGAGTGGGGAACCGAGCGGTTTTCAAGAAGGTAACTATTCATTTTTCAAGATTATCTTTTAGCGATAGTTTTTCAACGGGTTGTTAATGCGAAGTTAAAGCCCATTATGATGACAAGACAAAGAAGTGCGCGATCTGGGCCAGCAATTGGATCCAGATACAACGTCGTTCCAGAGGATAAATTCGGCTATAATATCAAGGTCAATTTTTACATAATGGGGCATTCCTAGCGTTCCTAATCTCGCGAAGCCCATACATTAAGGCCTGTCAGTGAGGCCCATCATCGTTCCTTCGCTACGACTAGCAACACTAGGGGCAACACTACACCAAGGATGAGCACCACGTCAGCAGTTCCCCAAAACATTTTGTTTCAGCGGCGCTTCCCAGTGACCACGAAGGATAGGTCTATTTCTAACAGGGTAATTTGAGCTTTTTGGGGCATAGGGCCTACACTTAGAGCCTTACGAGACATAATTATCAACATCAGGATGAGAAAATAGTATTATTTTCATAAAGGGCTTTGCGGCCAAAAGCAGTACATTCATTACAAGGCCAAAAGTGGCTAAAATACAAGCATTGAATATTTGGATATTTTTTCAGAATCTTTCTTCAAATGGAAGCGGCTGAGGAATCCAGCGCTAGGTTGAGCAGCACTATTATCCCAAAAGAGAACATAGTGCAAAGGAGTTGAATATCGGTTTGAGTCTCTGCACCCTCTTCAGCCTTGGTAACCACCACTATGAGGGCGTGAAGTATGGGAATGGCCATTTTGTACCTTGAGTCCATCCCTTCCACGACTTCTATCTCTCTAGCCCTCCAAGTTTTTGTTAGGAAGAGAAAGATTCAGAGGAGGAGGCCATCAAAGCCCTTTCCATCTGGAGGACACAAGTCAAGTCGGGTCCAGGAGGAAAGGAAACAGAGAAGGAAAGACGAACCACAAAGTGGCCTTCCTCCTTTCCCCGTTTCGCTCCGCGTGTGGGATTCTAGCAAAGATGATCTTGCATGACTAAATCCCCCACGCTGGGAGCCCCCTCGTGTTTCTTAACCAATCTAAAGCCTAGCACATTCCATCCAAACTTTTGAAAGACCGAAACAAAGGGTTGCTTGAGATTAAGCCATCAGGCCTAATCCAGACTCGAGATTGCACCATAAAGCCTAAAGGTTAGAGGCCGAAAACGGTTTCGTGAAGCGAGAGTTTTTATTACAAAGAATGAGAAGTAAACATTAAAAAGCCATTGTTAAAGACTTGAGGCTCAGAAGAAGGTTCAACGTGAGCATTCCCAACCCCAGCACACACCTATTTATAGGAGCAGCTCATACAAACCTCCACCCTTGGACGGATGGCTGAAGATAAGAGCCAAATATAGTGTCGGTAGATCTTGATTAAGTGGCTCTAAAAATCAAAAAAGCACATCCACCCTTGGACTGACAGTAGTGGAGTCAAACCGTATGTCAGTAAATCTTTGATTAAGACTGCCCCAAATCGCAGAAAGAATGGAATATTGGCGCATGGGGGACATAACGTTTTTCGAAGAGGTAACTATTACGTTTTCAATATTATCTTCTCGCAACTGTTTTCGTTCGACAGTTACTTAATGTGAAGTTAAAACTCATCAAGAAGATAAAACCAAGAATGTCAAATTTGGACTAGCAAGTGGATCCATGGGAAGAAGATTGGTTAAAAAAACTAAAGATACAATCTTTGCTACGATATATATATATATATATACACACACACACACACATATGTTCTGTTACAATAAGGCTTAAGGGATCAACTATTGTAAGTTAGAGGGGGCCTAAAGTGGCCAGCATGCAAAATCGAGCATTACATAGAGCATCTCAACCTGGAGGCTTACGGCGTGAACTCCATTTTCAGCCAACGAAGCCCGTTCTACGAATTGGGCCAAGCGTTTGGTCAATTCTTTAGAAGCAGCCAAGGGAGCTTCCAGTCAGGCTTCCTCCACTCTAAGCTCATTGTTCATATGGGCCAGGCGGGCTTGGAGATGTCGGATTTGGGCTTCTATGTTCGAAGTCTGGAGCGTTATTTCCCTCATTCGAGAGGCCCGATCTTTTAAATGGCCGTGAAGAGTCTCTGCCTGATTGACAAAGTCATTATGGGCCGTGTGGACCCCGCGAGCTTGAGCCTCCCTGACGGATTGATGAGCGCGGGCCACGTCGAATTCCCTCAACATCTTCTCTATAACTTTGAGCTGAACTGGGTGGACCGCACACTCTCGACGGAGGGAAACGATGGCCTCCTGGACCCTGGCCAGTTCTGCAGGCCCCAACCGCCGATGTCCCAAAAGACTTCTAAGCTTCGCCCTTGCTAGTTTAGCAGCGGTAGGAGGATTTCTGCAAGAGCCCGAGCAAGTCGCTCAAGCCTAGTAGGAGGAAGTGGTGGTGGGTTCCTCAATTCCTTCATCTTTGCCCGCAGCTCCGACGACAGCCTCCTGAAATTGGTTTGGCATCCCCACCGCTAGAGACTCCAGAAATCCAGCACAAGCTTCACTATTGGATTGGGGGCAGCAGTTCTAGGGACAGAGCTGCCGGCGGCAATGTTCGCTGCGGTCATTTTGGGGATCAAGGGGCCAACATCACTGATCCCTTCATCCAAGTCTGGGATGTTCATCCCGCCGGCGAGATCTTTAGCATCAATGACTACCTCCTTGGTATGAACGGAGTCCTGGGAAGTTTCAGAAATCCACAAGGTTTAGGGGAAGGTTTCTATTTAAAGGAAACCAAAAATATAGGCCAACGGTAGCTTACCTCTCGAGCTTCTGGTTCAAGATCCAGCACAGGGTCATTTGGGAGAAGTGATCATGTTTCATCCACTTCTCGGGCCGCTAGGACAGCAAGAACCTCTGCTTCCACCAACTCCTCATAGGCAGCAGAAGCCTCAGAGTGGCTTTCCACACTATTTTGGTCCGGAGAATCATCATCGGAGATGGTTATTAGAGGGACAGGACCTCGCGGTTGTTCTCCAGATGTGGGAGCAAGGAGAGGCTCTGCGGGGCTAATCGGCGCTAGAATAAGCGCGGGAGCCGAATCCTCTACAGCGGCAGGAGGAGTCGCTGCTTGGATAGTTAGCGTGGGAATGAGCGCTGGAGCTAGATTCTCTACAGCGGTAGGAGGAGTCGCTGCTTGGATAGTTATCGTGGGAAGAGTCGCCGCTGAGTTATTTGTTGTCGGAACGCCCGCTGGTGCTAAGCCTGATGTAGCGGCTGAAAACCCAGCCTCATTCACATGAGAAGGACTAATGATCCTCTGATGAACTTGTCGAAGAAACAGTGCATAATAAAAACACTGCTAAAGTCCTACATAGTCAATGAAAATAAAATATGGTCAGAGCTTACCAGTCGCATCAACAAAGGCTCATCATCCTCAAAGCCCTCTTCAGTGAATTGGGCGCGATCGCGCTTATGAGTAAGAGCAGCAACAACCTGTATAGAAGGAGAGGATTACAACTCAAAAAACAGAAGGGGTTTAGAAAGCCAAATGTGCAAAGTCGGAATTGGTCTGGGCTAAGTTACCTCTGCGAGGCTTTCATCATCATCGTCAAAAGACTCCCCATCAAGAGGCTCCTCTGCCACTGGTTTCTGTTTCTTGGCCTGAGTAGAGGCTGCCCTGCTCCGAGTTGTACACTAAAAAATACACTTAGCAATAAGGACAGAGAATCGAACCAAGGAAAATAAATGCGAAGGAAAGTTGGAAACTTACTAATGCCCCATGTTCACGAATATGTATCCCCGAAAGTGATGATCGAGGAGGTGGAGCAGGTTGCGGGGCTGCAGGAGCGCGAGCGTGCACAAGAGCTACGTGATCCTCTGGGCCAGGACTGCTTATGTGACGAAAAATCCGACCAAAGATTTCATCAAGCGTCGAGTCCCAGTAATTCACTGACACTTCTTTCCACCAATCCGCATAATCATCGCCGACTTCATTGACAGGGTACAGCATCCTAACCAGGTCAGGGACCGCTACCAAAGTGAACTGGCTCTGGAAAATGGGGGACCCAGGCGGGCTTGATCTCCACCAAGAGGTGTAGTAGTTGGCAGATCGAAGCAGAGGCTAAGGCACCATTTGGGCCAGTCCAAGTTGGTGAGCAAAATGGTTTGGGGCATAGAGCTCGTAGCATATGTTGTCATCAACAAGGCGGATGTCCCAACAAGAGATGGCTCGATGAAAAGCTTCACGAGCTCGCTCGCTGTGACCCCTTCCACTGGGCAGGAAACCATCCTCAAGCGGAGAGGGATACCACCTAGAGAGGACTATCGTCGGGTCCGACATCTCCAGCATCAGGTACAAGTGGTTGAAGCACACGGAGTAGGAGGGAGTGCGGTACTTTGCGTCGAGGCAGAGCTAATTCTCCAAAAAGGAGTCAACTGGTGGATCTTCATAAATATAGTCACGGCGGAATTGAGGAAAATAGGTTTATAGCCAAAAGGCGAGGATCCAGAAAGGGCCGCCGATATCGGTATCGAAAGGGTGCATCACGGCGGTGTAAAGGGAACGATACAGCGTACCCAACATAGTTTGCCCAAGGCCAATGCAGATACCATTATAAAGAGCAGTGGCTAGAGTGTTCTAAGTACCAGTAGTTTTTTCAGAAGAGATACAAAAAATGAACCTACATAGCCAAAACTCAAGGAAGGTAATCCCTGCGGTCGCATCGTGCTTTTTGTGGTAATAGTCTCGTCATGTCGGGTAGGATCTGATGTAGTGTCCCCGGCTAGTTTGGTCCATGTGCGATGAGAACTCGACTTTATCAAACTGACCAGGCTCGTAGGGGGGCCAATCGATGGACAATCCGGTGATAGTGAGAATGTCCATCAGAGTTATACTCATTTGCTCAAACCAAAAATTGAAGGTATTGCTGGAGGTGTTCCATAAGCAAAGAGCGGCGGCTATCGACGCAGGGTTGGTGTGAGAAGGAAGACGGAAGCACAAATCGATGGCTTGGGTAATACTCACTGCATCCCAACAAGCCAAATCCTTTGCTCGGACCTCCTGGTACCAAGTCAGATCGTCAGCAAGAACGGTGGGCCAGTGACCCAATTTTCGCCGCGGCCCCCAACTGCTAAACCGGATAGGAAGCCCGTAGTAGGCCATGGCATCGGGCGGAAAACTGCTGCGAGGTGTGGGCCCTAGGCTCGCCTGGTGTCCACTTGTACCAAAGCCCATCAAGCAATTTCTATCCACCCCAGTCTCACGTAGGCATCGAATGCCCATATTGGTCTGCCAAGTATGGGCGTCTTCTTCGTTGATCTCATCTGGCTCATCAACGGTCTTGTTTTTCTTGGGTGCCATTTCTGGGTCTTTCAGGGATGGAAGATAAAATTCAGAGAAAAGAGGGAGACTGGAAAAGGTGTTGTTTGTTTCTGGGTTTCTCCGGAAAAGGAAAACAAGAAGAAAGTTGGTCAAGAAAGGCTGATACTGTTGCTATTGATTGGATGGAAGCAGAGGCATCCAAATTTAAATAAAATATTTTGTGAGGGAAACGATGCGGCCAAAGACGTTTCCGCAGCCAAAAGGTCACCTCGTTTCATCATTACACCACTCTTCATTAATGGCCTCATTTCCACCAAAGAGACGTGGTGTTTCAAGCCTCTTTCGATCAGTTACAAGTTGTCACGGGCCTGATCTCGAGGCCTGAGGGGCAATATTTAAGCCCAAAAAGTATTTTTGGGCTGACTCTTAGAGTGGCAGACAGTGTGGGCCAACGTAGCGGCCCATATTGGGAACAAGTAGCAGGCCCAGCGAAAGAATCCAGGTAGAGTCCCCGTGAAGCCCCACAGAGACCCAGGGGAGCCCACTATCGGGAATCCATATGGGGTAATCATTATATTCTTCACCCAAGTGGAGGTCAGAAATTACAGTACAGCTTAGCTCGCGGTGGAAGAGGGGTGCTAGGCATGCTATGGGATCTGTTCACTTTTGTAGCGAATCAGAAATATAGCATTATGACTATATTAGTGCGCCATTAATGCAATGCGCTCACGGGGATTCAATTAAACAACCATACCACAAATGCCAGCGACCAGCGAGGAGTCAGCTTTGCTCCTATTTTAGCTATATCCAGATTCATTAACAATTAATCTATGATATTCATTGTGACTCCCAAGATAATGCTCTTACAGATCGGATACCTTTGGTCGAGAATAGAATATTCTACACTTTTCTAAGAACTAGGAATTCACAGAATAGCCTATATCCGAGGCTAGCACGAGAAAACGAAGACGGCCAATTCATCAACTAATCTCTACGATTACCTAAGCCTCTCCAGAGCAAACAACCTTTCTCCTCTTACAGGTGACCACACTCCAGTCCTAGTCTCCACAGGAGCTGACTGTTAGTGCCACCGAACCCTCTGTCAACGTACATCTGTCCTAGCCTCCTCGGGAGCCGACGATAGTGCGGCGACCATAACGGTTACAGAACCAGCCAAGCAAGGGTGACGCCCTCGCAACCCAGTCAAGCTAAAGTCACGCTTTAGCAAGATCCTAACACTTCCCGTAGGTTTTTGCTCTGCTCAATCTGTAATCTTAAGTATCGACTGTGTGTGAATAGAAGAAACGCCAGCAAAGTCCTCACCACGAGGTAGAAAAAATCCCATGACGAGGTTGTGCTCTCCTCGTTTACAATCCCTCGATAGAAGTCAGGTCAAGGGACACCCCCGACGACTGCACCTGAACAGTACTGGCACGCCTATGCCAGTCTCTTTTCTTGCATGGGTGTGCCAGCACCGTTCAGGTGCAGTCGTCGGTGGTGTCCCTTGACCTAACTTCTGTCAAGCGATTGTAAACGAGGAGAGCACCAACCTCATCGTGGGATTCTTTGTCTCGTGGTGAGGACTTTGCTGGCGTTTCTTTTATTCACACACAGTGGATACTCAATATTGTAGATTGAGCAGAGCGAAAATCTATGAGAAGTGTTAGGATCTTGCTAAAGTGCGACTTTAGCTTGGCTGGGTTGCGAGGGTGTCACCCTTGCTTGGTTGGTTCTGTAACCGTTGTGATCGCGGCACTATCGTCGGCTCCCGAGGAGGCTAGGACAGACGTATGTTGACAGAGGGTTCGGTGATACTAACAGTCTGCTCCTGTGGAGACTAGGACTGGAGTGTGGTCACCTATAAGAAGAGAAAGGTTGTTTGCTCCGGAGAGGCTTAGGTAATCGTAGAGATTAGTTGATGAATTGGTCGTCCTTGTTTTCTCGTGCTAGCCTCGGATATAGGCTATTCTGTGAATTCTCAGTCCTCAGAAAAGTGTAGAATATTCTATTCTCGACCAAAGGTATCTGATCTGCAAGAGTATTATCTTGGAAGTCACAATGAATATCGTAGATTAATTGTTGGATTTAGCTAAAATAGGAGTAAAGCTGACTCCTCGTTGGCCCCGGGCATTTGGGATATGGTTGTTTAATTGAATCCCCGTGAGCGCATTACATTAATGCATACTAATATAGTCATGATGCTATATTCCTGATTCTCTGCAAAAGTGATCAGATCCCATAGTATTCCTAGCACCCTTCTTCCACCGCGAGCTAAGCTGTACTGCACTTTCTGACCTCCACGTGGGTGAAGAATATAATGATTACCCCACGTGGATTCTCGATAGTGGGCTCCCCTGGCATTTGTGGAGCTTCGCGGGGACACTGCCTGGATTCCTTCACTGAGCCTGCTACTTGTTTCCTATATGGGTCGTTACGTCGGCCTACACTATCTGCCACTCTAAGGGTCCGGCCAAAAATACTTTTTGGGCTCAAACAGTTGTAACTCAATTTGTTAGTGTTGTATTTGTTCTTCTTAAAAAAAATAGAACTCGATTCTTTAGTAATATATAAGACCTATTAATTATCAAGAGACAATTGAAGACCGCAATGACGTCACATCAAGCTAAGTTCTGTAGGTGATTTGGAAAATGAAGAACCCCTTAGTCATCATACATATGCTCAGACTTAGATGAGTTCATTATTTTCCTAGTTTGATGAAGGTGAAGCAACTCTAGAAGATGAGAATTTTCTTAAATCTCTCTCAAAATCTCAAAATAAAAATTTGAGCCCAAGAGAGATTCACGACCACCTTACCCTACCCGCAATCGAAACCCCGTTGTGCGTCTTGATCTCTGATTCAATCGGCTCTTCTTAATCTTGCTTATGTTTTAATTGCCTTTTGATTTAGTTATTTCTTCAAAAGGGTCTTAGTCTCATGTCCCCCTTATATTCTATCTTTTTTATTTAATAAATATTTTCGTTTGCCAACAAAAAAAACCATTAATTACTGCTTCTCCATTTGAAAAAAAAATATAATAAAGTAAACAATGTTTAAGGAAATCCAGATTATGTGTCTGGTCCAAACTCTTGGTTACTTGACCTAGTGGTAATAGGGTTATAATAGAAGGATTTAGAATCCAATTCAATGTAGAATTACTTTCCTTGTATGATTCAGATTCTATGCATTGTAATCCTCTATATAAAGAGGCCCCTATTATCAATGAGAATACACAGCGAATTTCTCTCAATTCCAGTTTCTCTAAAACACGTTATCAGCACGAGCTCTAACCCTAACCCTAACACCAAAACCCTAAATCTCCACAGCCCCTGCAGCATCCTCGTGGCCTCGCGACATCCCCGCAGCAATCGCATCCCCGCAGCGGCATCACAACAGTCCTCGCGGCATCTCTGCAGCGTCCTCGCGGCATCCTTGCAGCGACCCTGCAGTATCCCTGCACTGCCAAGCCAACAACTTTTCCGGCCAAGATTTCTGGCATCTTTTCGAGGTAAATTTTTCTAAAATTTCCCGTTTTTGAAGTTTTTCAATTTCTTCTTCTTTTCTCGGGGACTTCCAACATCCCTTCTTCTACCCCCTTTTCTTTTCATCGGGGAGACCAAAAGCCGAACTATGGGGGTTCGTACTTACTCCAAGCTTGGAGCTTGTAGAGTCCTCCAAACTTAGAGTTTGTTGAGAAGAAAAACGATCGACCACATACATCATTGTTTCGATCTAATCCAAAACCTCTCTTGGAATCGGATTTTCTTGGAAGTGACTACGCTCAGAAATCCCTAATTTCTTGGAAGCGACTACGCTCAGAAATTCTTATTGTTTTCGTGGTAGCCTTTTATGCTCCGAAACTAACCTTAATTTCTTGTCCTCTTTCAGGATGAGTAACCTGAACAAATTGGACTTTGCTCTATTGGGAACAACTGGCTCTAGATATCACAGGTGGGTTCGTGATGTCCGTCAGCATCTCAAGGCCGATGGAATCCTAGAGACAATTCTCGAGCCTAGCCAAGACATGCTAACTGTTGAGCAAGCTCAAGCTTTGGAAGTAAATAGAGCAGCCTTAGAGTCAAATAAGGCGAAAGCCATCATCCTAATGTCTCGTCATATGGATGATTCGCTCCAGTAGGAGTATATGAATGAAGAAGACCCCATAAGGCTGTGGGTCTCACTCGAAGAAAGATTTGGTAACGTCCATGACTCCCTGCTTCCTGACCTAAAAGTGAGATGGCATAGCCTCTGCTTCTGTGATTTCAAGTCAGTTCTTGACTACAACTCGAAAGTACTTCGCATTAAATCATTAATGGAATTCTGTGATAAAGAGATCACAAATGCGATGTTGATTGAGAAGACTCTCTCTACCTTCCTTGTCTCTGCATTGATGGTTACTAAGAACTATCGAATCAATATTACTGCAGGAATGATCACAAGGTTTCATGAGCTCATTGGAGCTATGAATGTCGCTGAAAATCATGACAACATCCTTGTGAAGAACTATAATTCGAGATCCGTGGAAACAAAGCATTTTCCGGAATTCAATTATAGTCGCGCCCCTAATAGAGGGCGCCATGAGCGAAACCCTAAATTTAGGGATAATCCTAGACTTTCTGGTCTATATTATCGCTCTAATGAGGAAGGTAACCGCCAAAATAGGCGAACACGGAACCGAAAAGGTCAACGTGGAGAGAGAGAGGGAGGCAACGCCTCTGGCCATGTTGGTGGCGCCACCAACACTAAGAGCCATCCTAATGACACTTTTAAAGCGCCTCAATCAATGGAGTCTGAGCACAGAAATGTATGTTCTCGATGTGGAGTATCCGGTCATTGGGCACAAATTTGTAGAGCTTGTGAAGAAATTGTCACCGCCTACAAAGCATATTGTGAAGCAAGAGAAGCTCACAATGTGGAACAAGAAGATCAAGATGATGATCTAGAGTGAAGGGTTAAAGACAACAAATCTGGCTGGGATCAATAGATCGTCAATTCTGTTTAAGTCTTTATTTTTCTAAGAGATGTAATAGGCAATCGCCATATTATTTTTGTAGTAAATGCCTTTGGTTTCGTCTTTCTTCAAAGTAGGCTCACCCAAAGTAAATGTGATGTCTAGGAAGGTTTTGAGATAAGTGGTACTTAAGCGAGCCTTGCTCCACCGACATCTCTCTACTCACCTGGTCACATTTGCATTGAAATTACCGAAAGAAGTTAGACGGCTACCTTTGTTTTGCATTAGCTAGCATTTTGGATTAGATTTTCTTTGGTCAAAGAGACAATGATGTAACTCCGTTGGCTTATGAATACAATTTCGAGTTCTTTTCATTATGACTCCATTTTGATTCTGAGCATATTACATTGTGACTATGATGGCAGGGCCATCAGTATTAACTCAAGGACATGGAATAACCCAAGTTCACTTTGCCAAATGTCACCTTGATTACTGTCACTCTCTACGCTCCTAGGGCAAATCGCACCTATGAATAGCCAACGGATACCATGCGAAAACGTATGTAGAGAAAGAAAATAAGTTCCTTTGCAATACCTCTGATGATTGCGAACAAATGCGCATCTTAGAGAAGTTTATGTGTCTCTCTAGTGGACTCTATGTCACTATTCGAGCTATTAAATCCAATAAAGTTTTGAGAGAAGATCTCTTGGATTTAGGCACATATTGGCTTTGCCACGACAGGATAGGTCATCCTAGTCATAATATGATGATTTGTCTACTAAAGACTTTACACAGACATCCATTCTTCAGAGTGAGAAGAAGCAAGAATAGAAAATTGATTCCTAGACTTAGCAAGACCGCAACAATTGTAGCATCTGGCGCTGCAGCTGTCTTGGGGCGCCATAGGGCCACCCAAGTCCCATGTGACAATGCCATAAATGGTGCCAACCATGAGCATGACGCCATGGTTGTTCCTCCCAATGGCCATGATGCCATACATAGTAATTCCCATGGCTCCAACGCCATGATGGGAGATGTAGTCATACATTTTGCATCCAATAGCGCTACAGACGCTCAGGCCTAACCAAAATCCTCATTGGTTGCTTCCAAGGCCTCTCGCTCATTTTGCAAAGCCTGTTCCTTTGGGAAATTAGGACTGAGACCGTCCTATGAAAAGGATATGAAAATACTCATTATGTTCTTACATCGAATCCGTGGAGATTCTGTGGACTGATTCAACCAACTTGCGGACGTTTAAATATCTCATGATGTTGGCTGACACGCAAACACGTTGGTCACATGTTGTGCCATTGTCCACTTGTAAATGCTGCTTCTGCTACACTCCTAGCAAATACCATATGACAACGGGCTCACTCCCCGGACCATCATATTCCGTCAATTGGACTTGACGATGCTAGAGAGTTTACATCGAAACCTTTCGATGGTTATTGCATTGGGACTAATGTTGGACATTATATTCCCATAAACACACCCAATTGGTCTCGCGGAAACGACTACGATGGTAGTCCGGACATTGGTAATGCGCACTAATTTCCTTATATCCTCTTAGGATGATGCAATATCGCATGCAGCTATATTAATTCGTCTACGACCCACCGCCACTCAACCTACCTTTGCGTTACAGCTAGTGATTGGGTACATGTATCGTACTTACGCATATTTGAGTGTGCCTTTATGTGCCAATTGCGCCGCCACAGCGCTTTATGATGGGTCATCACAGACCAATGGGCAACTACGTTGGATTTGAGACTCCAACAATCGTCCACCACTTCATGCCCTTGCTAGGCGATCTCCTTATCACTAGATTTGCGGGTTGTCACTCTGCTGAGACAGTCTTCCTGTCGTTAAGGGGAGATAAGAACATGGATGTTCAACATGAACAACAGGAATTGTCATGGTCTGTCCCTACTATGTCTCATCTCGATCCCTACTAAAAGTGACGAGATTACACATCTGCTGCAAATATGCCTGCAAGGAAGTACGTCCCTACAAGAGGACGTAGCGCCATCCTACACCGAGGTAGGCATGGTGCCAACGCCAAAGAGAGTGGCACTCTGGCGTTACAGGCCATGACCCCAGCTAGGATGCTTGGGAGGCCCGTGGGTTCGAAGGATACTTTGGCACAACTCAATCCTTGGATCATCAAGACTCAAAATCCATCTCATGAGTATTTTCTGGATTATGGTTATCGTTGAGGGACGCCTCAACGTCAGAACCTATTCCTGAGAATATAGAGCTCTATAAAAATTACACTAGTGTACATGAGACGTGGGATAGAAACTCCATCATAATTGATGATGTAGTTGCACATTTCGTTGCGTATGAGTTTGTTGAGTCCAATAATATCAAACCACGCTCCGTTGATGAATGAATGCCAACGTATAAAGATTTGGCCTAAATGGAAAGATGTGATCCAGGTTAAGTTGGATTCTCTAATGAAGAGGAAGGTTTTTGATCTAGTGATGCCAACACCTCCTATCATAAAACCTGTTGACTAATGGGTCTTCATTAGAAAGCGTGTTGAGAAAAAGAGATGGTAATCTCGCCTTATGGCGGAAGGCTTCTCACAAAAACTCCTTGGAATCGACTACGATGAGACATATTCTCTCGTAATGGATGTTATTGCACTCCACTACCCTGTCAGTTTGGTAGTTTCCAAATAACTGATCATGCAGCTTACAAATGTGGTCACTATGTATCTATACGGGGATCTAGATACAGAATATACATGAAGGTTCATGGTGAACTTCATCTGCCCAAGTCAAGTGGCTCTAGACCACGGAGCGCATTTACAATAAAGTTGAAACGCTCACTAAAGTGACTACTTGATTGGGAAGGAATATGCTCACCCGTTTCCATAACAAGTTTCGGATTCTATCGCGGTTCATGTTGGACATGACCTTCATTAGAAGCTCTTAAGGGAAACCACTGAACACTTGAAATCCGAGTTTGAGATGAAGGATTTTGGGAGAACACGATTATGTCTCGGTTTGGAACTTGAGCATCGTGTCGATAGATGCTTAGGCATTTTGACAAGGTCAAGCCTTCACGCACCCTCATAATCGTCTGTAGTCTTGATCCTGAAAATGATCCTCTTCGTCCGTAGGATGATGGCGAAGATGTGCTAGAGGTAAAAGTGCCCCACTTAAGTGCAATACGTGCATTATTGTACTTAGATTAATGCACAAGACCAGACATCTCATATGTTGTGAACTTGTTAGCTAGGTGTAGCTCTGTGCCAACGCGACGCCATTGGATTGGTGTAAAAGATATCTTTTGATACTTGAGATGTACGATCGATATGGGCTTTTTCTATCCCTACAGAGAGATGATGGATTCGGACCCATCACACACCAGAAACGCCTCCAACGCTGGCCTACGTTTCCTATCCCCACCCCAATACAACATGTGTTTTGGAAGTTTTTGCTGATATTGGGTATCTCTCTGACCCACACAAAGGTCATTCCCAAACTAGTTAAGTGTTCACCATAGGTAAAGACCGTGATATCTTGGAGGTCTACAGAATAGACCCTAGTCGCTATATCTTCGAACAATGCAGAGATTATTGCTCTTCACGAAGTGGTTCATGAATGTATATGGATTGGATCCATAATTACGTATGTTCGAACAGTTGTGGTTTGAAGTCTACCACAGATGAGCCTATAAGCATTTAGGATAATGCTGCTTGTTTTGAACAAATGAGGCAAGGCTACATCAAAAGCGATAACACCAAGCATAATCGGCAACAACAAACTCTCCTCAAGATCAAAGTGAACTAGGTTCAATCTGAGGACAGTGCAGCAGGCTTGCTCACTAAGTCATTACCTAAATTCCACTTTCGGGAAACATGTTGATAGCATCGTTTGCGGAAGTTATCTGAATCCCCATGATCGTAGTCGTCAAGGGGAGATGCAGACATCAAGGGGAGATGTCTACATGTATGGTCTCGAAACGTGAAAGGTGTGTTGTGCTCTTTTTCCCCTTCGACCGAGGTTATTTTTGTCCCACTGGGTTTTTGTTACTCGGCAATATTTTTATTAAGGCAACAAGAGAAGCACCACGTTTGGGCGACACAAGGGGAAGTGTTCAAGGAAATCCAAATTATGTGTCTGGTCCAAACTCTTGGTTACTTGACCTAGTGGTAATAGGGTTATAATAGAAGGATTTAGAATCCTATTCAATGTATAATTACTTTCCTTGTATGATTCAGATTCTATGCATTGTAATCCTCTATATAAAGAGGCCCCTATTATCAATGAGAATACACAGCGAATTTCTCTCAATTCCAGTTTCTCTAAAACAAACAAAAAAAAAAACTAAAAAAAAAAAGTAGAAAGAAAGAAGAAGAAAATGTAGAGAACACGGGTTATGTTTACATATTTAGTCAATTCTCTTATAAGTTGTTCTTAACTATCATTAGATATAATTCACATGTAATAATAAAGTAGTTAAAATTATATATTTTGTTCGATTCTCCACTCGTACAGTTAGATTTAATGGAAATTGAACACAATTGAGCATAAAATTTATTAAGTAGGTGAATAAGATTGTACTATACACATAGTTAAATTTAAACGTAGTTAGTGAAGTTAACATGTTTAGGATCGAACTGTTATCAGATCAGGGATTATCAGATTCACAGTACAACAACGAGAGGCCTATGAGTTAAAGGATGGTCCAGCCCGTATACCTTATACACTTTGCAAGCCTCATGACTTGATATTCTCTTTGGGCCAACAACCTCATGTTAACCAATGACTTAATTGAAATCCTTTTTGAATGTCAGTTGAAAAAGATGAAAGTAGGCAAACACTACGGTAAATATTTTTTTTCTTTTGAGAAATCAAACATTACAATATTAAGCTATGCTCTTTCCTATTGTTACTATTTAGCTTATTCCAAGAACATACCAGTCTACTAAATGTCAAATTAAGGACAATTGCTCCATTGAAGAGTTCTCCCGAAACGTGCAGTTATATAATCAAAATTGAAGCAAATAAAATTGAAGGGCATTAGGTAATGTTCTGGTATGTCAACTATAACGTGAAATTACTCAATCACATTCATATTTAACACTTGTTCGACAAGCTTTAGATAGAGATATATGTTTCAGCACGTTTCATAAGTTTCATATTTAAAGACACGCATTATAAAAGTTATTGTTTTAGATTGTATGTTTGTATTAATTTTAAATATCATTCAACATTAATGTTGATTTTCATGCTATAAGTGATGAAGACATTGTCCCGATGATAATTTTTTGTCTTCCTTGACAAATACTAGTAGTAAGAGCTTGCATTGGTTGCTCGTGTATGCATAGCTGACTTAAAAAATCTGGTCTTATTTCACTTTCATGTTTGAAAGTATAGCTGGAAAAGATGACAATGTTTGGTGTTGACCAGAGCATATTATTACCCAGACAAGCAGAGTGGATCGAAAGAGCTTAAATTTGTGGAGGTAACGGAGGCAAAGACTATGATTAAAGCTTAGCTTGTATGATTAAAGTCAAAGCTTCAATTTTCAAGCATTGGTCGAAGCTTCAATATTTAGCCATCTGACTGGTTGAGCCCCATAGAAGAGGAAATTCGGCCCTAACTAGCGGAAGCTTCCCCATGATATTAAATTGTTTGCACAAAGATACAGAGCAATTACTTTGAGCAGCTTGTGCATCACGTTTCACAATTGTGTTAATTTGATTAAGATTAAGAAGGCCATAATCAATTATTGTTAAATCTAAAATTACATTTTAAACTCAATGTACTCTCGATGATCAATTTACTATAAACTTGTTGTTTACCAATAACTAAGTGAACATCTTTTGTATCTAATATAGTCTAACACCAATTTTGGGATAGCTGGGGTGGGCTAAGAATTGTAGTTTCTCGGAAAGAAAAGGTTTTGAGTGTACAACATATGTTTATAACAAAAAGCATAACAAATTCGATCAAGTCCTACTCATCATTATTCACTGAAGTAGATAAAGGCCAATAAGGGTTTAGTTTTTTTAAAATTGTCTTCGGTATTAGCCCAAGTGTTAACAAAATGTATGAGAATTGAGTTAAAATTAGGTTAATTTAGAAGTTCACTTTCCACAAATGTAACAAAAAAAAATTTCTTAATTTGACTTACTGATATAAAAGTGATATCCAAAATATATTCGAAACTAGTTTTTCAACCAAAACGAATCAAAATTTCTATCAAACTTTTCAAAATTTGAAATGCCAAAATTTCAAAATCCCAAATAAACCATTTTAGAAGAAGGTGGTGAGGAAGTAAGCTGGGAGCTGATGTTGTTGTTTAGTTGTGCTACTTTTTTACATTATTTCTCATGTATTTTCGATCCTTTTCTCGCCCTCGTGGCCTAATGAATTTCTCTTTCGGACCAAAAAACAAATATGGGAGCTGAGGGTAGACGTCACAAGTGGCAGCTGTATAGCCTCCCATATGTCTTAATTATGACAATAAATAATGTTATTAAGGAGTGAAAGGTTTTCAGTGTTCCCACACTAATCAAGGACAAAAGCCAAGAAAAGTAATTAAAAAACTATTCATTGACCGGCTACTCCGCCGTCGAGGACAAGCCGACAAAAACGCCCCAAGAGGACAACTAAATCCCAAAAGGTCGTCACCGTCTCCTCTCTCTAGCAACTTCGCCGGTACTCCCTAAACCAACCTGTGCAACATTATTCAACCTCACGGTCCTCACCACCTACGTAACCCTACCTATCCATTTTTATCTTATCATTGTCAACGGTCAGAATCGCTGGCTAAATTCTCATTCATCTCTCTATATATATACAGTATCACTCCATTGCTTTCCCTAGTAATTAACCTTCCTGTTCTAGCTCTCAACCAACTTCATTCCAGTTTTTAGCCATGAACTCAGTGAAGACGTTCCATGAAAATGAACAGCGTTCAGTTGCAAGGAAGGAGACGATGATCACTGGCAACCGACCCTCTCCATTGAAGATCAACAGAGATTCTTATCTCATTCATAAACAACAGCCTTCTCGCATGGCCGGCGCTCATGGATATCATCAACAGCAACAACAGCGGCACCATCCGGTCATCATTTACACTCAGTCTCCAAAAGTCATCCACACACGACCCCACGATTTCATGGCTTTGGTCCAAAAGCTCACCGGCCTCTCAAGGTCCGATGAAGAACACGTCGTCAAAGAAGACCAAACTCATAACGAAGCCGCTCACAAAACCCTACATGCTCGTCAAGTTGAGGATAGTACCATCATCCACAGGTGTATTAATGATAATGAAACCTCTTCTGGTGTGACAGATGAAATTAGTGGTGGTGGTGATGATCATCGTCATGGGGAGAATATTAATGTTGGCGGTGATGTTCGAGCCGACAGTTCCTGTTTTAAAGCATCATCAGCAGGTCCAAATCGCACTTTTAGTGGCTTTAGCCCAATGCAGCAGCAAAATCAGTATCGATATTTTACTGATATTCCAATGTTTACGCCGACTTCGATGGATCATCATCACTTCCTCTGCTCACCTCGACCGCCTTACAGATTTCCGGATTCCAGCTCACAGATCTCTCCGAGTACTCTTTGCGGTTCAATCTCTCCTTCAATGTTCAAGTTCATCAAGGGACTACCAGAATACTAATCGATCGACACATTCGTATGATCAATGATTACCTAAGCAGCTAGCTAGCTAGCTACTACTGCACTTTTAATTCATTGATTAATTCTTTCATTCTGTTGCTCTTGTCCATACCTCCGTTTCTTGATTCTTGTAGATTGATCAATAATTTCCACTATTGTCAAGGAAAGCTGCTACTAATCAAAGTTATGAATTTGACTATTTAATTTATGATATCAATTTACAGGTCAATGTAACATTGTTTTTCCTTTCTCATAGTCAGCTTATTATCTTGGGATTTACGTAAGTACCAGCTACCAATAGCAATGTATGTCTTCAATTCCCACCGGCATATTCTGAATATTAAATACAAAAAAAATCATTAATGATGTCTGGACACTTAGAGGACTTTCAAAATGATACATGAACTTACAAAGTTATCAATGTGATACCATGACTCATTTTTTCGTATCAATGTCGTACCTACGACCAATTTCCTTCATGGAGCCGTTAAATTTTACAGGGAAAAATTCACCAATGATGTCTGGACACTTTTAGGACTTTTAGAATGATACATGAACTTACAAAGTTATCAATGTGATACCTTGACTCATTTTTTCGTATCAACGTCGTACCTACGACCAATTTCTGTGACTCACGTGCACTGCATGTGCAAAATTTAAAGGCTCCATGACGGAAATTGGTCGTAGATACGACATTGATACGAAAAAATGAGTCCAGGTATCACATTGATAACTTTATAAGTTTAGGTATCATTCTGAAAGTTCTCTAAGTGTCCAAACACCGTTAGTGAATTTTTTCCTATTAAATTGATTTGGCATATTTCATTACCCTAATTAAGTACTCACTTCAATTCCCACGTAAGAAAAAGTTTAAATACTATAGCTAGCCTCAACTCTTGACTTTGACCACAAACGGTGTATGTCTTCAACAGTATATTTATGCGTTAAACTATGTCGTTGCTGGACTAATTGTCGTGTATATATGCATATTATATATATATATATATATAGATGTATAATTTGACGATTCCATGGGGGAAACTGTTAGTATATGATTTTCTAAAACCATATATATATGAATGGAAGCTCGAAATGGTTTGAGACGGTAAATATTAACAATAACAAGTGGAATTGTTAAACGTTGCTACTTCCCGGTTCTTCTATATATTCCACTCTAGTTAACAAAATGCATACGAATCAAAGACATACACCATTGACTATATTTATAATTGAATATTGATTATACCAATCGATTATAAGCATTGACTATAGCTATAATTGAATATTGATTTGTAGTAAATTAAGATTACCCGGGGCCCGGGGGCACATGGTTAAGATTAGGACCAAGTAAATTGATACGAGTTAATTGCATGGTGTGCACATACGTGCATATGTCTTAAGATTGCTGAAATGCAGATCAAAAGAGAAGAATTGAAACTACTACATTTTCAATACGTGCAATATAAAGTTAGAAAAGTCTTACACGAGTTAGCAATTATCCATATATACCAATCGATTATAAGCATTGACTATAGCTATAATTGAAGATTTGTACATGGTTAAGATTAGGACCAAGTAAATTGATACGAGTTAATTGCATGGTATGCACATACGTGCATATGTCTTAAGATTGCTGAAATGTAGATCAAAAGAGAAGAATTGAAACTACTACATTTTTCAATACCAATATAAAGTTAGAAAAGTCTTACACGAGTTAGCAATTATCCATATATATCAATCGATTATAAGCATTGACCATAGCTATAATTGAATATTGATTTGTAGTAAATTAAGATCACCCGGGCGCACATCGTTAAGATTAGGACCAAGTAAATTGATACGAGTTAATTGCATGGTATGCACATATGTGCATATGCTTAAGATTGCTGAAATGTAGATCAAAAGCGAAGAATTGAAAGTGAAACTACTACATTTCTCAATACAATTCAAAAGTTAGAAAAGTCTTACACGAGTTAAAGATTATCCATATGTACCATTATTTTTAAGAAAAAAAAGGTGTTGTCATTTAATGTAAATACCCTTCATATGTTAATTTATATTAAAAATCAATTTTATAAAAAGGGCAACGAAATTAACTTGTAACAATAAAAATAAAAATCCCAAAAAAATAAGAAGAAAATGATGACAGACCTAGCCATCTCTCTGTGCTAGGGTTTCCTCGAGGAGTCCTTCTCGACAAAAACTGTCCTCATTCTCCTCCTCTATGGTGGCCATGGGGATGGATCGGATGCGGGATTGATCTCTCACGACTTTGCAAGAGTCTCACTTGGATCGACAGGACTTGAGGCTCTCAGTGCAGATCGCTGGTATTTGGTTACTTGGACCCAAGGCCATGTTTCCCGGCTTCAAGGGTACCATCTCTACTATTTGGAGGATGAGATCAGGATTGACTATCCAGGATGCGGGAGATCGTTTTGTCTTTCAATTTACTCATGTAGCTGACCGCAACAAGATCTTGCATGGAGGCCCAGGGTTCTATCGGAATACCATGCTGGTTTTGGGTGAATATGATGGTGTCGGATCAGTGGCGGAGGCTCCCCTGAATTCATTGGAGACCTAGGTGGTGATCAAAGGTTTATCGCTGGTTCTACACAACAAGAAGGCTCTAGGTTTGGTTGAAGCGACCTTGGGTCGTGTGATTCGGTTTGATCAGACAACACTTAACCGGAAGGAGGAGGAACAAAGTATCCGGATTGTCTTTGATGTGCGACATCGAGTTAGGGTTTGGATGGTGTTTAAGTTCTCGGCGGTAGTGGTGCCGGAACTGACTATGGTTTTTGAGAAGGTTAAGGGTTTTTGTCGAAACTGTGGATTGTTTATCCACGATGCGACTGGGTGTGATGGGTTGCTAGTGAAGGAGAAGGACAGCAACCTGGCAGAGGCACCGGTGGTAGCTTTGGCCGGCCTTACTTTGGGTTCGGCGTCGCATCCTAGGTTGGAAGGGACTGGGCTGAGGACGGGCGATAACTCTAGTTTGGATGCAATGATCACTACGATGGGGAACGTGGAGTTACCGGGTGGTGAGGATGCGACACCTTTGATCCAAGGGTTTGAATGAATCCCATGCAACACTGAATTCCAACAATGATGGACCTTTGACTCAAGTGAGGTCAGCATTTGCAGGCTTTAACATGTCAGAGTTCCTGACAAACTGGACTAAGCAGACTTTGGATTGCAACGCTCAGGGGACTATCGCTGGGGAGGTTGGTCCATTGGCTATGATCCGGCCCCTGCCCTCTGGAGGTAGCTCTGATGGCACGCTGAAGCTGCCATTACTTGGGTCTAAGAGAGAGGCGGTGGATATACTTGATCGGGTTGGTAAGAGGTATGTCTTCCCCTCTGAACCTTTTCTTCGTGTTGATGATGGTATGCAGTTGGTGCTCCAACACAGGAATGGCAAACTGGTGGTCTCTCCAAGGAAGAAGAAACTGGGGAGACCTAAAGGAAGTAAAAATCGACCCAAGTGCGCTAAAACCCTTGATAAGGAACTGAAAAGCAAGAAGACTAAGAAATGGAAAGCTAGTGAAGAATTGTTACATGAGACTACAAATGGGGATGTGGGCCTTGATGATTCGGGGTTTGCTCAGAAGGAGGAGCTTCCACAGGATGGTTGTTGGGGGGGGGGGGGGGGGGGGGGGGGGGGGGGGTGGCGGGGTGGGCGGGGAGTTGGGGAAGGCTGCTATGGCAGCTTCTTCTACCAGTAATATTTAATTTTAGTTTTGGGTCGCGAAATCTTCTGCTTGGTTGTATTATTTATTTAAACAGCTTCTAAGTGGTTGCAATATTGGCGTAGCTACATGAGCACTGGAAGGGTCAAATGACCCTGCTCACCATTTTGACCAAATCTACTGTGTCTTAGATTTTTACTTTTGTATAAGAGAATTATAAACTATTTGACTCATTTTGCCCCTTCTAATATGATAAAATATGTAGTTGTTTTTAGCTAGTTTATGAGACCGAAGTAAATACACTGTGTTTCTTTGTATATATTTTCTCTCATTTCCTCACCGTACGTTGGTTTATCTCATCTTTATTTATAGTGTGTTTTTTTTCTCAATTATTTATTATACGAAGAAATATCAGAGATAATAAAAAGATTTCTTTCTATATAGTTAAGTCATCCAATTCATAGATTAGTACCTATATACGGTTGACCCCTTTAACAAAGTTTCTGGCTACGCCACTGAGTGGTTGGTTTTTGTTAGAATAATGGTGCGTTAATCTCTTAAAAGGTGGATGTACTCTGGATTGTGGAGTCTTCTATTTGTCTAGAATAGGTTATCTATAAGTCCTAAAGGACGGCTCTTTATTGACGACTCCATTGGGATGTGTCGTTTAATACTGTTTGCTGAATTATAAAATCGGATTTATATTTTTCAATTTAAAAAAAAACATACAAAAATAAAAGTAAAAAAAATTAAAGATGTTAATGGGGACATCTGCCGACGAATAATTAGTCAGTGAAATTTGTCCCTATTATTACTATTGAGTGATTAGTGATATCTAGCAACGAACGGTGTAACGTTAAAATTGTATTCTTATTATTATTGGGGAACGCAGGCGCCTATTACGCAAATCTCTATTTCCAATTTTCCACGTAGCTATGAACCTTTTAGGCCCATCAGTCCCCAAACTCGAGCCGAAGGAAGGACACAACTTGGGCCCAAGAGACACTGAATTGAAGCCTGCTGGCGTTAGAACGCTGAATCATCTAGAACATCTACCGGTATAACACGAAAGTCAGAAACTGAAGCAACTCTGGAAATAGTGTTACGTTTTGCTTCTCGTGAGAAACATCAAAGTCGTCACGTAATTGATAGCGCTACACCAAGTTTGGTTTGTTTTCTGGGCATGGGTGTAAAACAAAGCGTGCGTAATTTGGTCTGTGGAGAAACTTGCTCGTTCAGCTTTGCGTAAGAACTAAGTACAAAACCTAAACGCTATCAGAACTAGATGAGTCATTTCTTAACTGTAAATCGTTCCAACACCAAAAGAAAACCCTTGTCTAAGACCATGTATAGGGCAAAGCTTAGGCTTTGGTTTCTTCCACTAGGGTTCTTCCAGAGTTGGCTGCACATCTGATGGTAATGCGCCAGAAGGACAAACAATTCTTGATATGTTGCAAGAACAGCACAGCTAGCATCACCTTAATAATATAGATCTAATTAAATTCATTGATTAGGCACAACAACCAAATAAACTAATTTGTCCAAGAACCATAACCTTAATTATTGCTACCTAGATTTTATAACGTATAAACTTATCTTTACAACAAAGCAGCACAAACATATCTTATTCTACTTTGAAAAAACATGTATATGGACTTAAGGTGTTTGGTTGGTAAGATTCCTAGTCATGACTTACAGATCTCTCTCTTTCAACTTTGTGTTTCCTTAATTTTTTTTTCTTTTCATGTTTCTCAATCATTAGAGTAGATATGAATCGAACGTTTGAGACTCAATAATCGGAATTGAAACATATTATCACAATTGAACATACATAAACTTTTTGTGAAATTTAGTTCAATAGGATAAATCTCACACATGGTCTGACCTTGTTACTTTCCTTGTAATTGAGTTGAGTGATATCATCATATCTCCTTCTAGATACAGGTATGTAATACCTACTCCGATTCTATCATCGTGTGTCATTAACTTTGTGCAGCTCACTATTCAATGGTTGAGATCATCGTATAAGCGTTGGGTCATTTACACTGTCGGTGCATAAAATAATTTTCACTCACCGTTAATGTAAAATGTGAGTTATTCTCTTCTATTGTTTGAAACAATACCTATTTAATATCACTGGTATCATTGGGTGCATCTTAATTATTAACACATTCTGCATCAAAGCTGTCCTGTCCACATCTAAGTGGGTACAAGCAAAAACAGAAATTGTGTTTTGCAAGAAGTTTGTTACTTAAGGAATGTATAGAAAAAATGGCTGCAAGTAGAAATTTCACAGCAAGGTGTGGGTCAACACACTCATAATCCTCCAATATTATGATGATTTTGGTCGAGAACTTGAGTTTACTCTACTCTCGTGACTTCCTTTTTTTTTTTCAATTATTTTTAAGTACATTCATCGTGAGATTAACTTTGTAGTTGATACAATCATTGTTAATCACATGTCACCAAAAAAAAGATATATCTATATAGTCTTATCGTCTCCTATTAGTATGAGAAATTAAGTTGTGATAGCATTAGAGGTGTTAGGAAAAAAAAAAAAAAAAACAACTTGAGTCTCGTGGTGGTACCAAACATTTCTTAGGTCAGCAACTCATCAGTTACTGCGTGAGAAATAAAAAAGCAACAGTGACAACAAGAATAATAGACCGAATCCAATTTCTTTATTCCTTCCACGTGGGGCATATTATAGAAGTTTCAAATTTTAATTTCTCTTCACTTGTCATTGATCCACATTGATTATGGTTAAAAATAAAATAACGACTTATAAAATGTACTTTCATCTTATTCTAATAATAATTTATTTTTATTCTGGCGGTGCATGATAATTTATTTAAAATCACATTAACATATGATTTACAAAGTTCTTGGGATTTCACGATGAACCTATCAAGAGGCTACCAAATCCCATTTTTTCTGTAAATTTTTTTGTTTCTGGGTTTCTAGAAAGTAGAAACTCACCGAACAAAATTTGACAGAAAATGATATTAATAATATATCATAAAAGGAAATAAATTAGGAAATATTTACAAATTAATAGCCTTTATATCCGTTATTATTGCCCTCTCATAACAGATAAGACCTAACCGCGCTACAACATCGAGTCACGGCCGAGTCACAACCACTCGCGGCGGCCGACTCATCAAAACACTCGTCCGAGACCATAACTGCATCGGCGTCCCACCACGTATCGCTCACGCCAGCATCCGTTACGTTTCGTAACGGAGCTCCCACTTTCCTCACGTCACCGACCATTAGCACCCCCGTAACGTCATCCTTGACGTAAACCTTGTCTACGCCGCCCGACGACACTCCGACGATTCTCCCGATCTGCGGGCCCCACTCGGCGAGCATCGCCGGGATACTGCTGCCCACGCGCGTGTCCCACATGCCCAGGGCTACGCGCCCAAAGGCGTTCGTATCCGCCGTGAGAATCGTGGACCGCGAAGACGTGGCGGCCGCCGGGACCTGGAATCTTCCGGAGAAGGAGTTTATCTTCTTCTGTTTGTTCATGTCGTAGACGGAGACGGTTCTGCCGGTGCCGGAATATTCGTCGTCGCTGTCGTCATCAAGGTCCAATCCTAAAGCTAAGTTGTCCCAGAGCTTCACGACGCTCTTGCCGCTGGCGAAGTCGGACCACGAGAACCGGTTTAAGTTCAAGCCCGCGAAGCTTCTGCCACGGCGGAGCCTCAAATTACGGTTCTGTCCTCGGTCAGCTCCCGAGACATTGAAATCTTCGTCTCTTCTGTCATCCTCTTCTTCCTCCTCCTCATCGTCGGAAACCGACGATGACGTGGAAACGGAATATGTTTCGTCATCGTCGATATCGGAGAAATCGTCTTCTTCTCGGAGGCAGAGAGGCTCGGCGGTCTTGTGGCGGAGCCGTCGGATGATAACAAAGTTGATTCTAGTGATGATGGTGCCGAAGGAAGCTATTACGGCGAGTATTAGAGCGCCCCATGTCCAGACACTGTAGACCTTTTCGATTCCGGAAATGGAGAAAGCCTGCGACGGGAAAGACGGGCTGGGCAACTCGAAATCGCTTATTCTATTCACTACTGGGATTTCCATCAAAGAGCCTTGTTGAAGTTGAAGCTTATGGTTTAGTTGGAAAGGAGGTTTTGGAAAGAGTGGGGGATTGGTATTTATAGAGGGAGAATAGTATGTTTGAAGGGGTAATTTCACAGAAAGAAAAGGGTTTTAAGTTTTGGGAAGACTGATGTGGAAGATAACGACTGGGTCTGAAACTAGCAGAGATATTCGCTCCATGTCAAAAAAGCGCAGCGGACCGTGCAGCACCGGCCCACCCAGAAGAGAAGAGAAGTGGAGAACCCCAGCGATGATAAAGAAGATTGAATCATTGACAAGGGCTGACTAGGAGGGAGGAGGAAGAAGGCAAATATGATCCTCTAGTTTGGAGGGCAGCTCCGAAACCTATGGTGGTCAATGACTTGACGGTTGGACCATTAGGATGTTGACACGTGGACGAAATTGGTTGATTTTAGGTAAAATAATACGATGTAATTGTGGCTTCCACCTTCTTGAGTGGGTTGCGGCTTCCACCGTCTTGCGTGGGTAATATATATGATTGGTGTTGCTTTGGTTGTTACTAGGGCTAGGGCTGTGGTGGAATTGCCTCTGTTGCACGACTCACCGACCAACATCTAGAACTGTCCAAAAATTTGAGGTCCGCTCGATGAAAATCACACACATGAAAAATGTTAGGTCCAATAATTTCATATCCAGTGTGTGTAACTCGTGGTGCATGCGCACTTTGATTCATCGATTTCACGTGCAGGCTAAGTGAGTATTGGGTTGGAATGCATCAATGTTCACTAGAATTGATGTTTGATTATGCTGTTGGGATTTTATGAGAATTAATTAGGAAATGTAAGTCTAAATTGGACTTGATTAGTTTTCTTAACTGGACATAATTTATGTCGAAACTTATTCCTTTTATGAATATAATCTTTGTTCATGTACGAAATTGTTTTGGTTTTTCTACGACCAATTGGATTGTAAGTGGAGCGCCTATATTAATAGATGTTGAGAGGGAGTACGACTCTTGGATGAGGGATTGAGTTCTCGGGGAACTAATTCTATGAGTGTGGGTGTACATGGATTACGGGTTTAGGTTATGATTGTTTAGCTCAATTGTATCTTGTACTGTAAGTGTTCTCTTAATGAAGAACATGTATCTCTCGGGAGGGACATAGACATTAATTTGTGTAGAATCTCATTAAATCTCAATGTTCTCTTGTTTTTATTTTTTCTTGTTGTTTGTTTATTTTTCTATTGATTTACATTGTGAGCTTTGACGGGAAAAATTGTAACTCCCTAACATCTGCACCGTCCCATTAAATTCTTTCTTTGATTGAGTAAGATTAGGGCTGGCTTAAATTACCATACCTACCGAAACCAGCCGAGATAGAAGTTTATGGATTTAATTCAAAAAAATCCTACTCTCTTGGGTTTGCCGAGCATCGAACCTTTGCCAACATCACAACAAACTCGTGCCTCTTACCACCAAGTCACAAGCTTGCTTGTGAAAAGTTAAGGAAAGAAAATAATTAAATGGAATCAGAAATGATGAAAATTAAAATGTGTTTCGAGCGTCTTCTTTGTTCTCTCTGTTTCTCTTTCTCCTATGTTCTCTCACTTTATGCTATCTCTCTCTCTCTCTCTCCATTTCTGGCTCTTGTTCTTCTTATATTCTTTTGCTTCTTCCTCCATTTTCTCATCATTTTACTTATTCATTCTTCCACTTCTTCTTTCACCTCTAGATATGAATCAAAAATAGGATCTCCAACTAAATTTCTAGATCTGGATTTAGGAGGGCTGCTGTTCTTCCTCACTGCCGCCGCAGCCTCGGTCGACAAACCGAAATCGAGCCGCAAATTCAGTATACTGATTCATCGATAACCGATCTATCGGAATAAGCGGCGGTTCAAAAAATTTAGAACCGATGAGTTTTTGTTCGGTAGCGGTGGTAGAGCAAAAAATCCGGTTACCGTTACCGAGCCAGCCCTAAGTAAGATGTTAGATGGATCGTTGATCGATCGGCATTGCGTTGCATTCATGCTGAATAATATATTACAGTTAATTTTTTATTTCTCTTTATCTCTTTACGTGAATGTCTCTATTGTAGTGGAAAGAATAGTGAGGAACTTAAATTTCATCTTTGAACTGGCTTAAAACGACAGAAGCAGGATGGGGAATACGTGTGCACAAGTAACTTATTTAGGTGCAACTATTTCCACACTACAAATTATTTTGTTTACCCTATATTCTCTTCTCACCCTACATATATTTTTTAAATTAGAAGTTTACTTAGTTCACCCATTTGCAGTAGCCAAAATGCCCTTGCGTCTATCATTACAAACTAACTACATTGTTCACCCTACATTCTCTTCTCACCCTACATATATTTTTTTTTAATTTCAAGTTTACATTGTTCACCCATTTAGCTTCCTCACCGTCTCTCAGTTGTTTTTGGCACCCTCTTCGTCTCTCTTAGTCAACTAGTCTCATGAAAATTGATGATAGTCATGGTATTGAGAAGAAAAAGAAGGGTGGGTTTCAAGTGAGTAAGAAGAAATTGAAGACCAAAACGGTTCTTCATATATGCATATAGCTTGGAGGTATCAACATCACTCATCATCTACTAAAAACAATTAGATATATATCCGAATGAAATCATGCATATTGTCTTTTATAATAAGCAATGATTGCTTGCACTTCTAATAACTACTAATAGGTATCTTCTAATAACTTGACATGTAGAAGACAGTTAGTAAACCTGAATGAAGACGAAAAAGAACTCAAAGCTTTACACAATATCTTTTATTTTATTCAAGCTTTACATAACACAATACCATTGACTAAACAAAACTCAAAACTGAAAGCTCTCACAGCTTTCCATAGTAGGGTTTAACCCTAAACGGTCATGCCCCTTGCTAAGTTGGGCGACAATAAGCTTTTTAGGCTGTCTTTGTGGTTGATTGTTTTCACGTCCATGTGTAATTTTTAATTCTAAACCCTAAATTATAAACAAAGAAACATGAAAACAAAAACAAAATTACCTCGTCTTCAGGCTCCAAGTGGGTGTTTCCAGACTCCATTAGCGTTAATATGATATATTTTGAGAGTTGAATATGATGAATGTTAAGAAACAAAACGTTATGGTTCAACGATGAAGGAACAGAGAATGAAGTTTATGTACGTGTTGTTCTGTAGGGTGTAATAAGGAAAAAAAATTTGTGATTTGTCCTTTATTGAAAGTTTATATTAGAGCATTTTTTCAATAAATCAACAACTTATAGGGTGGACAAAGTAGTTAGTAGGGTGAAAATAACCACACCTCTTATTTATTATATTTATTAAGGATAAGTACGTGCCAGAACACAATTCTAATAAGCATTAGAATAATATGCGTACCTAGACGATCATCATGGTAATATGCGTAAGTTAAGCTGCCTGCTTTTTTTTTAATTGGGTTCCCCTCTGAAGATGTATGGTATAATATAGATGGATAGAGCAGCGCTTCAATAATATTGGAAGGTCGTCTGCTCCTTCATCTTTTTGGGTCTATGAAGCAAATGGTAGGTATATCCGAGCTAGTATACACATACTAGTCATGGTCAATATGCTTCTATATTGAATTTCATTGAGCAGCCCTAGCTAGCTGTCTGTGTAAACACAAAATTAATCCATGCTAGTCTCGTATAGAGATCATTAAGAATTGGACTTTGACTCATAATAAACCGAAAAAATATGAAAGACCAAGTTAAGAGAAGAAGTCAAAGTCAAATGAATTACCAACGACATCTTCTAGCCCAGCCTTGTAGGAGATATTTTACTCAGTTGATCGAGCGGAGAGGAATATTCCCAAGTTAAAATGGTGGATGCAGGAAGCTACTGCAATTACTGTTAAGAGATAAAACAAAAGACCTTAATATTAAAACGCAATGTGTCCCATAGGTCATTGACTTCGATGTAGTATTTTTTGGTTAATATAGGTTTAACCTACACATGATGATGAATGAGAATGATGTGTACATTGTTATCCGATATTCATTGGTCTGAAAATTGGTTTAACGCGTATCCAAATTAAGAACGTTGAACCAAATTAAATGACATGTTGGAATTAAATCACAACTACCAAAATGATGTGTATGTCCATAGCTCAATAACTTAGTAAACTTTTTGAACAGCTCATAGAAAGAGAAGCCATCGATGGCACTAGTGATTTGACTTTTATAGTTTGGTAATAAGCTGGGAATTGATAAATGCAAGAGACCGGAAAAAAGTCTTGCTTAGTAAAACAAGAGGGAAAAAAAAGTGCATGCAGCTGGTTATATTACCTGACGAGTCATATTTAATTTTCGATTTGTTGCATAACGATCATTTGGTGGAGTGAGCAATAGCTGCAGTACTTGCCAAAATTCTAAAAAAGCCTATAACGAACGAACGTCTCCGTTCTGGCCAGATTTTGTTTGATTAAAGGAAGTCATCCAAACTAATGATCGAAAGGACTTATGCACGCAACGTACGTATAGGGAATATTGAAATAGGAAATGAAATCTAGCTATTATCTGAATACGCCCTTCTATTTTGATGACATGCTACTTGATTACCTCCAGCTTCTTCGCAGCTCAACCGACAAAGAGATCAACTGAAGGCCTATCTCAGCTAATATATCTATTTCATACACGATAGAAATGTAGAATTTAGATTCCAGCTAGCATCTGCTCAATGATGATCAAACATTTTGAATGTTGGCCGATCACAGTAAGAATATATATTTTGTTTATATGAGATCGTAACGCTTACATGAACCAAGCGGAAACAGACATCATAAAAGAATATGTAATTTTCAGAATTTCCGACAATAAGAGGAGCAAAATTAACTCCTTATTTTCATGATGGGGAAGATTAGTGAATGTGTTTTAAAAGTCTATAAAAACTAAAAAGGAACGAAAAAAGATTGGGGTCTCACTCTATCGATCAGGAAAGGCATATGCATGTGCTGCACGTTTCCCTTTCTCATCATACATAACAAAAAAATTAGTTGTACCAATAAGCCAGCATGAGGAGGTAGAATTAATTAGGAGAAATTGAGAAACTTCATCTAGCCTTCTTATAAAACTAATCAATTATCTCATTTTACTTGCCTGCAGTCTGCAGCATGTGCAATCTTCTATACTTAAACTTTATGACTGACATAAATTATTTTCTTTCTTGTTTTTATATTCGTGCAGATCCTGGCTTTTACGTTTGAATTAGCTATCTATGCTCTACTATATGTTGACCAAAATTAAGTTAAACAATATGTAGTTATATAAAAGGAACCCTATAATAGAGCAAAATGTAATTGGTTATTCTGAGAAGACGATAACTACTCAAGTACTCGTGCTTCTAAACTTCATGGAGATCTTGAGCTCAACTAGTTTAAAAGCCAGAAGTTAAGCAGGCCCAGTACATGAACCCAAAATTTTATATCAAAGAGCCTGCAAGGGGAGAAGATCCAAAATATGAAAAGCCCAAGTTTTCTGTCTTTAAAAAAAAAACAAATATGAAAGCCCAAGTCAGCTTACAGCCTAACAAGAAAGATGAAATTATTGGCAAAGGAATTGGAATTGGAATTGGAATTATGCTTTCTCTATCTTCTGAGAGAAAAAAACGACCTGTGTTGTGCGAAAGCAGTGAATAAGTCTCATTCGCTCACAAAAAGTCTCTGTGTGTGGTGCCATTCCTTATAGTTCAATGGTAGACTTTAATGACTCTCATGACTAATCAAGCCACTTTTGCCAACACTCTACACTACATGTGATAACGACATGTTTTAAGTTGCTTGAAGATAAGCAATGACCTATTGCGCTTAACTTGTATGTATACGACAGGTTACATACAACACAAAAAGTATTTGAACCAACTTTCATGGCGATTTACTGCAAGTGTAAACTATGAAGTGGTTTTCCGGTATTCAGGTTAACAATCAAAATTTCCCTTATTCTACCTTGTCTCATGTTATGTATTGTCTATATGCATTGTATTCATTAGCTAGTTGACCTTTATAGTATTGATTGTAATTTAGTATAGGAAGATTTGGCTCCACTGATTGTAGATCAGTTATAGTATTGTCATTCTATCAATGTAATTTAATTCACTACCAATTTTACAAGGACTAGAGATTGGAATTTAAAATACTGGAAATTAACCTGCCAGTATTTAGATGTGAGCCAGGAAATTCAATATGATTGAGTTTCCATGTCTAGCCGGGAATCTGTCCATTATATCCTCAGGTACATTCTGTAGTTGCGTACCGTTACATTCCCACCACCGTTTCACGTTTCAAATCCTTCTTTTTTTTAAAAAGATTGCCTTCCTTTCCAATCACGCAGCCATGAATACGTATAGAAACCAAGATCTCCTTCTTAAATGACCAAAGATGCTTGATATTAACCTTCATTCACATCCTGTTGTTGTGAACCAGGTGAGGTGTGAACATGACAGCCAAGGTTCCATCTGCGAAATCGGATATTCAATCATCCTAGCTTAGCCAAAAATATAAGGCCAAGAATTCAATTCCAGATTTCCTTCCCGAATTGAGTTCTCATACTAACTATAAAACCAGAGAAACCTACCCCATCACACCTTCATTCAGTGGAGAAATTAACCTCATGGAAAGTGGCAGCCTGGTCCGGATAGTTCCTTTATGTTCACTGCTTCTTCTTCTTTTTCCTGTGATTCATGGTTGGGGTATCGAGGGTCACACGACGGTGTGTAGAATTGCTCAGGTACTTGATTGCCCTTTCCTAATCCTGTCGTTTCATCTTTTCTTCTCTTCTGTGTGACTGCAGCGAGCCAATTCAATTATAAATTTGTTGGTGTCACTTCCATATATACAGTCTAGGTTGAGCGATGCGGCAGCAGATGCAGTGAAGCAATTGCTTCCCAAGTATGCAGAAAATGACTTGGGGACTGTGTGCATATGGGCCGATCGTGTCAAGTTTCGGTATCACTGGTCATCTGCCCTTCACTACATTGACACTCCCGACAACCTTTGCACTTATCAGTACAATAGTAAGCCCATCCTTCATGAACATTAATGGACAGATTCACATTTCTAAGTTTCTAACTTGTACTAATATGAATTTCTTCAGGGGACTGCAAGGACGAAAATGGAGACAAGGGGCGTTGTGTTGCAGGGGCCATAAACAATTACACCACTCAGCTTCTCACTTACGACTCCGGTTCTTCCAAGTCGGAATGTAAATTCTTTTACTCTATGATTTGATGATCATTTTTATGTACTATTACTATAACATGCTGCTCTAATATCATCAGATAACCTCACTGAAGCACTGTTATTCCTTTCTCACTTTTTGGGAGACATCCATCAGGTACTATTGTGCAAGCTCTATAACCAATTTAACCATATATATGTACATGATTTGATTTCAATGTCAATCCTATATATGACCAAACAACCTATTTATTACCTTCATTCAGCCTCTACATGTGGGTTTCAATTCTGACAGGGGGGCCAATACCATTGAAGTTAACTGGTACACCAGGAAGCAAAATCTTCACCATGTGAGTCTGTCTTGTTACCAACTTCAATTCCGTTTTTTGTGCTTCAACCTTAATTTCCACTGCAAGATACTTCAAGTTACAAGTCGAATTTTGAAATGTGCAATGCATTCAGATATGGGATAGCAACATAATCGAAACAGCAGAAGAGAGGTTCTACGAGAATAATCTGGATGAGCTGGTTGATGCGATTAAACAGAACATTACGGTACTATCTTAGCCTTTGGGAATGTTATCTGGAGGTTCATCCATCTCAACATTTTCATTCCTTTTGTTTAATACTTTTTTGCAACAGACTGAATGGGCAGATGAAGTTAACGCTTGGGAGACCTGCAGTTTGAACAAGACAGCATGCCCAGATGTGTATGTATCACACTTCATAAGCACACTACGAAAGCTATTAGCCGTAAGAAAATATAAGCAAACTTCATTACTTTATGCGCATTTCTCTATTGGGATGTGCAGATATGCATCTGAAGGTATCAAAGCAGCTTGTGATTGGGCTTACAAGGGTGTAGATGAAGGCTCAGTCTTACAAGGTACTTTAGCAGAAATTTTTGATTTCATCTATCAATTAGTGCAACAGAATTCTTTTGTTCCTTGAGGAGTGTTAGAAGAACTTATCTTGAATTGCAGATCCATACTTCCTCTCCCGGTTACCTATCGTCAATAGGCGGTTGGCTCAAGGTGGAATCCGGTTAGCAGCCACTCTCAACCGGATCTTCGGTTGACATTTCCTTCAATTTCTAGGAGAATATCTCCAAATTTAAAATTATTGAAGTATATTATGTATTGATCTTAAAACTATGGAGCAACTGATTAGAATATCACTCTTTCAAATTCAAGTAATTTCTTTAATCCAAAGATATGTACACAGTATAAATCTGATACAAGATGGGTTTCTGCCAGCACCTTTCATATTAACAAACACAAGACTCATAGGATTTCACCAGTACTACTCTGTCAAAAGAAAACAGAGTTTCATTACATTGCCATCATTCATTTATATAATTAGAAGCTAGAATTCAAGTCAAACACATTTGATATCACACGACATTCTTCTGATGCAATTATTTACATGCTGGATTCTGGAATTTGAATCACATCAAACAACCTGTGGTTTCTTCACAACAAGAACAGGGCACTTGGCATTCTGAACACAGTAGTTGCTAACACTCCCAAGGATAGCCCTGATTCGGCACAATAAAATCATCAGACCCTAAACAACACGAACATGGGACAACTATACAAGCACCAACACAAATCAAAGTGAAATGAAACTAATTACCTTTTGATTTTTCCGAGTCCACGCTCACCTAGAACAAGCAAATTGACATTGTATTTTAGAACTGCAGCACATATGGCTGTTTTAGCATCCCCAATCTCTGTAACTGTCTTCGCAGTCACCTGTCGAAAATATTGAAAATGATGAACTTTGAATTTAATTTTGGACATAGTTATGCTCCTAAACTTGTTATGCATTTGGAACCATCCATCCCCAAGTACTTATAAACTTTAAGCACTAACCCTTAACAATATTATTGAAGAACTGCTTAGTGATATTATATTGGTAAAATGCCCAAGACAAGTATATCTATATCCTGATTCAAAAGGCCTAAAACCAAACTACTATGAGTAGTTATACGAAAGATGAAGGATATAATAAAAATCGACTTTACGAATCACGGTACCTATCTGCCTACAAGTACAATATTCCAGACAACATAAAAAACTAAAACAAAATAACATTCTGCCATTCAGGAATCAATTAAGATTTAAGAGCTTACCCCATGACTAGCACATATGTCTTTAGCTCTCTCCAACAGAGCCACTGTAAGCTTCCTATGATTTTCCTGCATATTGTTGGCAAACTCCGGAGCTGCAGTAACAACACACAAATTTTGAGAAACAAAATTTCCCTACACTCCTCTGCATATCGCTTAACGTGAACAAGTTTGAACAACTTAACTGGGAGGGCAATACATGCGAGCAGCCCCGAGAGGCGCCGCGAATGTGACGCTGCTGGCCGGAGGAGGCTGCGCCATGAAGATGAGCAGCGGCGACTTGGTAGTTATGGACTCTTTGAGGTTGTCAATAACCCACATGAGGGCATAGTGACTGCACTCACTTTCATCAATTGCCACCATAACTGGCTTCTCAGCAATCTCAGCTCCTCCATTTTCTACTACCTCGCCCATTTTTGTCTTTGATTTTAGGGTTTCAAAGAGATACACTATACCAAAGAGGACTCCACTTACGACATATATAGGACTTCAGTTTCAGGCAGAGGCTGCTGTTTTGTTAAAAGTAGTTGAAGCAGCAGAGGGCGGTCATAACCGTCGGTCAAGCACCAAATCTGTGGGCCCCAAACAAGAGGAATCGGATAAGTTGCTCTAAATTCTTCGTCTACTTTCTGATGACGATCATTGTTTATTTGTTTTAGAGCACTAATCATAAACCACGTACACTGAGGCCCCATGCTCTTCCTAATGCTGGATAACTTTCCGGTAGATATTTCTTGCCACTCTCATTTTTATATTTCAAAAAATAGTCAATATTTTTTTGGTCTGAAAACCTAGTCAATATTATTCATCGGAATTCTTTCTATTTTTTTACAGGTTTTTCATACAAGGAAACCAATCTGTATCGCCTCAGCTTATACTTGAGCACAAAGTATTGATTGTTTTGTATGTATGTTTTATCAGATTGTAGGATGAGCTTGCCAACTAACTGAAAGCAGAGTGACACTGTCTATGTCCACCATAATCCAAAGTAATCCATTTTGGTTTCCAGCTAGGAATCCTGCCTCTGTATCCAATACGATCGTTTACCAAATAAACAAAAATGAAAATGACATATACCTACAAGTAAACGGTTTGATGAGGTTGGGCAAAAAGAAAAGATCTTGTCCCAGAGAGTTCCATCACACTCATGAAACGCATAAGGAACTTGGCTGGACTCATTTCGAGTTCTGAAGTCGAAATTCATGCCAAATTAAGAGTTTAATGTTTAGAATGGTTGCTTAAGCTGTGTGATTGCAAAATTCAAATTCTTCCTTTTTGAAGAAACGTACAAGTATTTCAATCCATAATCCAGTTATGCATATATAATCGTCCGAGAATGTTACTTCATTGAAAGTTTTATTAATTAATCTTGGATTTCATGTTTCTAGCATGACATAGGTTTCGGTGATACCAAGAAGCATATCAACAACATGCAACCTTTTATTTCAGGACATGCTATATTTGGTCCAAGAAAGCCATATAGTACATGCTTCAGGGCATTAAAACTTTGCAGACAAGAAATTAGTTCAGAGATCAGAGTGTGAGGCGCATTGCGAGTAGTGACTAACCTAACATTGTAGTCCGGATTATTACGGAATTGTCACACTAGAGCTACAGATCATACATAACAGAAAAATGTTCAAATTGGTTTCCTCACAACAAGAACAGTACATCTGGCATTATGAACGCAGTAATTGCTGACACTTCCCAGGAAAGCCCTGTACCAAATCCCAAACAATATAAATCAGAATCCCACAATCACATGCAACAAGTTAATGACTTTCAGAAAGCTGAGGCAGCACATCACAAATATGAAGAAAATCAATAGAGAAAGCGAAAGCTATTGAAATTCTGGAATTAAAAGTTGTTAAATTAGTCATTGATTGTGGAATGACAAGAAAGCTTCCGATTATGAAATTTCAATATTCCGAAACACTATAGAATAGCCCAAAAGCTTCCGATTCCGAAACACTATAGAATAGCCCGGAAACTTAAGAAATACCTTTGTACAGTTCCTCGACCATGACTGCCTAGTACTAGTAACTCGATGTTGAATTTTTCTACCGCTTCACATATTGCCTTTTTAGGATCACCAACCTCTGTTACTGTCTCTGCAACAATCTGTACCAAGAAACAATACTAGAATTTTACTCGTCTCGAAGAGGTAAAAGGTAAAAAGAGAAGTGAAATTAACACAAATTGTAATCCACCCCATGGTTGGCGCAGATGTCTTTAGCTTTGTCCAGCAAAACCAATGCCACCTTCTTGTAGTTTTCTTGTATAGCTGCTACCAACTCAGGAGCTGCATCGTCCATACAAAACAGGAAGAAAAAACAAAATTTGTTTAAGAACTAGAGGATTTGATAAACAGAATAGAAGAGTAAAATTTCAGAGAGAATGAGGATTTCAATGTGTTTATTCATCTCATACAAAGGGGGTATTTATAGGATTACATTGAAGTGTGAATGCTCAAAGAGAAACTCAAAATGATAACCATCTTGATGATGATTTTCTGCCATGCTTGTTGCCCTTTGGTAAAGCATGTTTACATAAGTCTTCATACACTCAAGTACCTATGATTATACACTCAAGTACCTATCTAAATACTTTTACGTATTTTGTTACATGATATAGACATATACGGTATATATGCGATTTATACTACAACACTCCCCCTTGGATATTTCATGTTCAATAGTATTGTGTAGATGGTGCGCATCGAAGTTGCCTCGTTAAAAACCTTGCCAAGTAATAAAACCCTGTGGGAAAAAACAACCTTGGTCGAAAGGGAAAAAGAGCACAACGCGCGTTGAGTGTGAAGTATGTTTCTGGATACTCCCCCTGATTTAGACTCCTCTTGAAGATTGTGGGAGTTCGGATATCCTCCTCAATCCGATACTCCTTACATGTTTCTCGAAAGGAGATTTTGGTAGTGACTTAGTAAATAAGTCAGCTACATTATCTTCTGATCGGATTTGATTTACTTCAATATTTAGAAGTGTTTGCTGTTGCTGATTGTAGAAGAATTTCGGTGATATATGCTTGGTATTGTCGCCTTTGATGAAACCTAATTTCATTTGCTCAATACAAGCTGCATTGTCCTCGTAAATGCATGTAGGTTCATTTGTGGTGAATTTCAAACCACAAGTTCCTCGAATGTGTCTATTTATAGACCTTAGCCATATGCACTCACGCACGGCTTCATGTAGTGCAATTATTTCTGCATGATTTGAGGAAGTAGCAACAAGAGTCTGTTTTGTAGATCTCCAAGATATCGCGGTATTTCCCATGGTAAAGACATAACCTGTTTGGGAGCGACCTTTGTGAGGGTCAGAGAGATACCCTGCATCAGCAAAACCCGTCAAAACATCATTTTGATGGAGGGGAGGAAGAGAACGTCGGTCACTATGGATAGTGTTGCCGGCGCTCACATTTCTTTTCTCTCTGTAGGGATAGAACAAGCCCATATCGATCGTACCTTTTAGGTATCGAAGGATTGTCTTTATACCAATCCAATGGCGGCGTGTTGGTGCAGAACTGTGTCGAGCTAACAAGTTTACTGCAAATGAGATATCCGGTCTTGTGCATTGAGCTAAATACAATAATGCGCCTATCGCACTTAGGTATGGTATTTCAGCTTCTAATAAATCTTCGTCCTCATCCCTTGGACGAAACGGATCTTTCATGGGCTCAAGACTACGGTTGATCATGGGAGTACTCACAGGCTTTGCTTTATCTTCATTAAAGCGCCTTAGTAACTTTTGAGTATATGCTGATTGATGGATCAGAATCCCATCATTACGGTGCTCGAGTTCTATTCCGAGACAAAACCGTGTTTTCCCGAGATCTTTCATCTCAAATTCAGATTTCAAATATGTAGCAGTTTCTTTTAACTCATTTAGAGTTCCAATTAAGTTCATGTCATCAACATAAACTGCTACAATTGCAAATCCGGATCTTGTTCTCTTAATGAACACGCAAGGGCATATTTCATTGTTAACATATCCCTTCCCAATCAAGTAGTCACTTAGACGGTTATACCACATCCGTCCGGATTGTTTCAATCCATATAGTGAGCGTCTTAATTTTATTGAAAACGCGCTCCGTGGTTTAGAGCCACTTGATTTGGGTAATTGAAGTCCATCTGGAACCTTCATATATATCTCTGAATCTAGATCCCCATATAGATATGCTGTAACCACATCCATGAGCTGCATGTCAAGTTTTTCGGAAACTACCAAACTGACAAGGTAGCGGAACGTTATAACGTCCATTACGGGAGAATATGTCTCCTCGTAGTCGATTCCAGGACGTTGTGAGAAACCTTGCGCCACAAGGCGGGCTTTGTATCTAACAACCTCATTTTTCTCATTACGCTTTCTAACAAAGACCCATTTATGGCCAACAGGTTTTATATTTGGTGGTGTCAGTGTTATAGACCCAAATACCTGTCTCTTTGTTAGTGAATCCAATTCAGTCTGGATCGCATTTTTCCATTTTGACCAATCTGCTCTACGTTGGCATTCTTCAACGGAGCGAGGTTCGATATCATCGTATTCTATAATTCCTTTTGCAATATGATATGCAAACGCATCATCAATAGCCATAGAATTTCTGTCCATAATTACATGTATACTAGTGTAATTCATGGAGATCTCTCTATTCTCTGGAATTGGTTCTATTATTGGAGCGTCCTCCAATGATGTCTCTTGGACATAACCATAATCCGGAATTTTTTCATGAGATGGATTATTTATATCGATGATTAATGGATTATTTTGTGTCAAGCTCGCTTTCTTTCTTGGGCGAGAATCCATCGAACCTATAGGCCTCCCGCGCTTTCTAGCAGGAGCCATGGGTCTAGCCACTGCATCACCCATAGAGGGGATGTCATGTCCTTTATTTTTAGGAACATCAATCCTTGCAGGTACGTTTGCAGCAGGTATGTGTGATCTTGTCACTTTAGCGATATCAGAAAACGCATCAGGCATTGATTCTGCTACGTTCTGAAGATCGAGAATCCTCCGCACCTCTATTTCAGACTGTGTGGTTCGGGGATCAAGATGAGACAAAGTGGGGACAGACCACGACAATTCCTGTCTTTTCTGTTGAACATTAATGTTCTTGTCTCCCCCTAATGACGGGAAGACTGTCTCATCAAAGTGACAATCCGCAAATCTAGCGGTAAATAGATCACCTGTCAAGGGTTCTATGTAGCGGATAATGCTTGGAGTATCATATCCAACATAAAGGCCTAAGCGTCTTTGAGGACCCATTTTGGTGCGCTGTGGCGGCGCAATTGGCACATAGACTGCACACCCAAATATGCGTAAGTGTGAGACATTAGGCTCATACCCAGTCACCAGTTGGGACGCAGAAAAGGGTTGGGTGGCAGTAGGTCTCAGACGAATGAGCACAGCTGCATGTAATATTGCATAGCCCCAAGCAGAAATAGGGAGATTGGTGCGCATAACCAATGCTCTGGCAACCATTTGAAGTCTTTTAATGGCAGCTTCTGCGAGTCCATTTTGGGTGTGTACATGAGGGACAGGATGTTCCACCTCAATCCCAATGGACATGCAATAATCATCAAAGGTTCTTGATGTAAATTCTCCAGCATTGTCAAGACGAATTGACTTAATAGGATGATCGGGGTGGTGAGCCCTTAATTTAATGATTTGTGCTAGGAGTTTAGCAAATGCAGCATTTCTTGTGGATAAGAGCATGACATGTGACCAACGTGTCGATGCATCAACCAACACCATAAAATATCTAAATGGTCCGCAAGTTGGTTGGATAGGTCCACAAATATCACCTTGTATTCTTTGTAAGAATGGTATATTTTCTTTAGTGTCCTTTGCATAGGATGGTCTCGATCCTACCTTTGCTAAAGAGCAAGCTTTGCAAAACGAATGATACACTTTAGAAGTAACTCTTTGGACCAATGTTTGGTTCGTACTTCTTTTCGTTTTGAAGAATGGATGTCCGTGTGAAGTTTTTAATATACGGAGCATCATGTCACGACCTGGATGTCCCAAACGGTCGTGCCAAAGCTTGTATGTGTCAGGATCCCATAATTTGTCATTCATGACATGGTTGGATTCAATAACTCTAATAGTGGTTGCATACAATCCACTAGAGCGACACATAAGTTTCTCTAAAACTCGTGTATTTCCGTAGTTTTTAGAGGTGATGCAAAGGAACTCTTGTCCATTCTCACAATGTGTTTCCACATGAAAATCATTGGCTCTAATGTCTTTAAAGCTTAATAGGGTCCTTCCGGCCCTTGGAGCATATAGAGCTTCGGCGACATTAATATTTGTGCCATTTGGTAACAAAAATTGAGCTGGTCCTCGACCATGAATCAATTGTGATGGTCCTGCCATCGTAGTTACTGAGGATCGACTGGGTGTCATCCATAAAAATAATTGCCTATGTCGCAATATCGTATGTGTGGTGCCACTATCAAGAAGGCATTCCAATTCTCCGGAAAACATACTGAAAGGAATAAAGTTCGGAATATTAACACATGTCCATGACATTGAATGCGATACTTTATTAATGGGAAAATAGCCAATGATTACATCAAAGTTATTCATAAGTCTATTCCAAATATCAAACTCTAGACAAATTGCTATCACTCAATCCGTTTGGTAATTCCAATGGAATATGACCAGGAAAGTAGAGAGATGTTGGTGGAGCGAGGCTCGCTTAAATACCCCGATCTCAATTGCTTTCCTAGACATCATACTTCATTGGGTACGCCACATAAGAAGGAGTTTAATACAATTGTTATTTATTGACTAAGGCACATTTGCCATTCTTGGAAAATAGAAAGAGGATTATTCTAATCAAAGTCTGTGGCATCCTCGTGCTCTTCATCTACAGCTTTGAAGTCCTCAACAGTGAGATTGACATCTTCACTATTTTCATCTTCGGCAAGGTTAGCTTCTTGCTCTCTTGCTTCCCTGTACTCCTTGTAGCGTGCAGCTAATTGGGTACTTGCATGACATTGTTTAAACCAATGCTCGATTGATCCACATCTATGACACATGTCATTGTGGTTTCCTCCCTTCATTTGAGGTATAGGTTGTGCAGGTTGTACAGTTTGTACAGGTTGTGCACGTTGTGGATATCCCCTAGGAGGGTTGCTGCTACTACCACGGCGCATGGTGCGACCTCCACGGTTCATGGTGCTATTTCCACGGCCGGTGTTGCCATACCTCCCTCTTCCACGTGCGGAGTTACCATCACGTGCGCCCGCTCTAAAGTTGCGGTTTCCTTCCCTGTTGGGGCGGTTATATGGACCTGTTCGTCCTTCATGTCCCCTATTATTAGGGTACACATGTCCCCTATTGCTGGGGTACCGCTCCCTGTGCCCTCTTTTGGGTGCATTATAATTTGCCTCACGAACGCTCTTGGTTCCAATGGGTCTTGAATTATAATTCTTTACAAGAATGTTGTCGTGCTTTTCGGCTACCGACAAAATATTTATGAGTTCATTGAACCTCGTAATTCGTCCAGCATTTACTTCAGTGCGATACTGCTTTGATAGCAAAATTGCTGCAACAGGGAAGGTGGAGAGAGTTTTCTCAATTAGCTCTTCTTCTGTGAGGGGTCTTTGACAGAACCTCAACATGGATTTAAGACGAAGAGCTTCTGAATTGTACTCAGCAATAGACTTGAAGTCTGAGAAGCGTACATCGTTCCACTGAACCTTCAAGTCAGGGAGGAGAGAATCTTGGATATTGTTAAAGCGCTCTTCTAGTGCTTCCCATAAATCCTTTGCATCTTTGATGGACATGTACTCTAGCCTGAGTGCTTTGTCCATATGACGTCGCATCAAGATGATTGCTTCTGCATGCTTCTTGGGTGATCGAGGGAACACAAGAGCCGGATTTGGTTCATGGATGATGGGCAATATCCCCTTGGATGTGAGATGGTTCTCAACGTCGGTTTTCCAGCTATGGTACTCCGAACCTGTTGAGTCAAGGATTTGAAAATCGAGTCTAGGTTCATTCGACATCCTTGAAGATAAGAAGAAAATATTAGTTTCGGAGTTAAAACTTCCACGAAAAATAATAAGATTTCCGAGCTATGCTACCAAGAAATCAATTTCCAAGAATCATTGTGAACACTCTTAGTTCATTTGGCGTGAATTGCTCTAATTCCGCTTTTGATTGTAAGTTCCCGAGAAAAAGGAAAAAAGGAGAGAAAATAAATAAAAACTTAGAAACGGGAACTTTTAGTAAAGAATACCTTGGAATAGTGTTGCCGGAAATTTTTGACCGGAAAAATTATCGGAGTTGACCGGAAAGATCGTTGGAAAAAGTCGAGAAAAATCGTCCAAAAAGTCGCCGGAAAAGTCGCCGGAAAAGTGTCGAAAAAGTCGTCGGAAAGTCGCCGCGCAAATCTGTCGACAGATGTGTCGACAGCTGCTCGGCAGCTGCTCGGCAGCTGCTGCGCAGCTGCTCGGCAGATGGCTCGGCAGCTGCTCGGCAGCTGCTGCGCAGCGTCTCGGCAGCTGCTCGGCAGCTGCTGCGCAGGGTCTCGGCAGCTGCTGCGCAGGTGCCTCGGCAGCTGATGCGCAGGGGCCTCGGCAGCGTCTCGGCAGCTGCTGCGCAGGGCCTCGGCAGCTTCTCGGCAGGTCTCGGCAGCTGCTGCGCAGGGCTCTCGGCAGCGTCTCGGCAGCTGCTGCGCAGGGCTCTCGGCAGCTTCTCGGCAGCTGCTGCGCAGGGCTCTCGGCAGGTCTCGGCAGGTCTCGGCAGGTCTCGGCAGGACTCGGCAGTACCTCGGCAGCACCTCGGCAGCACCTCGGCAGCTGCTGCGCAGCTCTCGGCAGCTGCTCGGCAGGTCTCGGCAGCACCTCGGCAGCTGCTGCGCAGCTCTCGGCAGCTGCTCGGCAGGTCTCGGCAGGACCTCGGCAGGACCTCGGCAGGTCTCGGCAGCGGTCCGGCAGCGGTCCGGTTCGGTTTTTCGGCTTCCGGCGGCCGGTTCAGGCCTTTTCCGGCCGGTTCCGGTGAATCTGAGACCGGTTCCGGGCTCCTGGAATCAAGGGCTTTAATCTGAGCTAGGGTTTGGGGATTTTTTGTAGGTTTTGAAAAATGACTTCTATCGATGAAGAACTCTTCTTTCGTCAATTTTTCGATTCTAATTCTAGAGCAACTTCGTGCTGATAACGTGTTTAAGAACTAGAGGATTTGATAAACAGAATAGAAGAGTAAAATTTCAGAGAGAATGAGGATTTCAATGTGTTTATTCATCTCATACAAAGGGGGTATTTATAGGATTACATTGAAGTGTGAATGCTCAAAGAGAAACTCAAAATGATAACCATCTTGATGATGATTTTCTGCCATGCTTGTTGCCCTTTGGTAAAGCATGTTTACATAAGTCTTCATACACTCAAGTACCTATGATTATACACTCAAGTACCTATCTAAATACTTTTACGTATTTTGTTACATGATATAGACATATACGGTATATATGCGATTTATACTACAACAAAATTAATAAATTAGAGGCTTGCACTCATAATTTTTACACTGGTGAATTCTGAGAAACATTAACTAAAACAAAATGGATCGAGAACATTGTTTGTGTAACCAAAATCAATGGTGGTGGGCTGTGCAGTGAAGACGAGTAGCTCAGAATTATGAATGGTGTTGCCAAGATTTTCGAGGGTCCATTCGAGCGCGTAGTGGCTAAGCTCGCTCTCATCAATTGCCACCATCACCTTCCTCTTCATCTTCTCCTCTCCCTGCTGCTCCATTAATTCCCTCTCTACCTATCCACCGTCTACCGGTTTTTAGATCATTGATTATATCTAGCGCGGAGTTATAAACAGGACTCGAGGTTGCGATGAAGATTGATTTGTCTTCTCTTTTAACCAACACGTAAGTTTCCTATATGACCATCAAACTTCTACAAGTGCACACGTATCCTAAGAGTCCAGAAAAACAGACTTCCTCCGACTACGTGTTAGGACCACAGACAATAGTTTGTGAGTTTTAAATAGAAAATCATGAACTTTATTGAACATTATTACACATTAGCCGTCTCATATAGACATATATGCTAAGGAATCCTGTACTTTAATCTTCTAATACTAACAACAATCTTAATTACTTAATTCTGTGAATGGAATCTATTTTATTCTTCCTCCGTTCGAAGATACCATTATCCCACTGGAGGTTTTAGTAACGAAGACTTTCCCTGGGACCAACTCCGTTGTGCGGGACACCGTTAGACTCCTTATGGCGACGAAACCGGACAAATTTAGATGTCACCTCCGATGGAATACGGACAGGGCGGTAGCCTTTATCAAGCCACACTGCTGTGGCCTTTGCTTCCAAGATAGGCTGTTTAGAAACCCATGCCAAGATTAGAAGGTTACTCGGCGTCAATGGAGTCATGATTGTAAATAAGAGTAGAGAGTGATAATGGCAAACCTCTAGATTTGGCAGCTTGAAAATGAAGTGATCAAAGTACACGCGAGCGGCTGAGGAGTGGGTCATCCCGACCTTTATGACAAACTTGTCTCCACTCTATTTAGTATTTACACATCATGTAATAGAAGCAAGAATGAGTTTTCACAATCACAGTGCACACATACAAGCATGCATGCTATAGTAGAACAAGGGGAGAGAAAAGAAGGTGCACATTTACAATAATGTGTGGTGACATACGTTTACTGAACTGCAATTAAACAGAAAATGACTTGAGAGATTCAAATGAAATGCATACCTTTAGAGGTGCAATGAATTTCAGAGACAGTTCTGATAAAGCGAATGCTTCACCGGTTCTGGCAACTGCATCAGCACTCATGCCAACCCCTTCAAGAAATTCATGAAGACCTGATCAAAATGTTGAAGCACCAATGTCAATCTAAATCACATATGGGGTAATGGGGACAAGATATAAAAAATGTGATCTATTACTGCTGATCATTTTAAAGGCCATGTGTAAACATCATGGATTCATTTCCCATGAGAGGATTATCACCCCTGATGCCTTGATTTAGATTTAGCCACCAAATTAAGCAAGCATGTTCCAAAAACTCTGTTGATATTAATGAAAAGCCTTTCAAAATATAGAAATTTAACTATACAATTCTGATACGAAAGAATATAGAGGTCTCACCGTGTTGGCAATAACTTGCATAGACAGCATTGTTAACGACGCCATACTGATCAAGCTCATAGTCGCGGACTTTAAGCTCAACATCATAAAAACCGCTCATTCTGCAAGGTTCAGATAAGAGAAAGCTTTTATTACATATTGAACTTTATTCACTTGCAGACATCAAATACCTTAGAAGTTAAAACAAAATTACATGCCTAGGCACATTACACTATATTGATCGGACAATCAACAAAACCATGTCATCAAATAGAAAGTTAAGCAAATGCTAGATAAGTTTCCAAATTCTTAAACATGGATGATATGTTTTACACCAAAATGCACGACTTAAGATGAAAAGAAATGCACAACAAAACCCACCAAGCAAAAATTATGACTTTAACATGGTTAGCAAGCAGTTAAACCCAAATAACAGAACTTAAAAGAGTATAACTGAACTATGAAAAACTCAACTTTGTCCATTACATATACGTTTCCAGATTTTTCAACAATTCATTGAGGGTTGTAAATAGTAGTACCCTATGCCACCTCCGAAATCGCATGCAAGGGAAGTGCTGCATATCCTGACGGTGGGGAGTGATCGGAAACGCGCCAGTGTGGTTGGAAAAGATACCCACTGACGGTGGAGATGGAGTGAAGTAGGAATGATGTGTGAGGAGGGAAAGGTCACATGATTGTAGTCGGGAATTGAAAATGCCTGCAACCTCAACATCTCTGCTGCTGACTACTGCTGGGCAAATCTAGAATGTGTGGAGAATATCTGAGACGGACTGAGCCACTGAGGATAGGTTTTTCTTTTTTTATATATCAAAAACAGACTAACATCAGGCATTATGAACACACTAACTGCTAACGCTGCCCAGAAAAGCCCTGTCCTACCCAACCTCCATGAATTAGAATTCCACATGCAACATTAATGACCTGTCTTTCTGAAAGCTTTTACCAAGTGAAAACGTTTGATCAATCAAAATGTTTACTTATTGCAGATCTGACATAGGTGTGCCTAATACCTTCCCAGACCATGACTGCACAGCCTAGTCATAATAACTGGATGTTGAGTTTTTCTACTGCTTCACATATAGCCTGTTTAGGATCACCAGTCTCTGTTACAGTTCCTGTAATAGTCTGTACCAAGAAAAACTTAAATTGTAGTTGACCCACAGAAGTAAAAGAAGAACTGAAGTACATACTGTAACCTACCCGACGGTTGGCACAGAGATTGTTAGCTTTGTCCAGCAAAACCAATGCCACTTTCTAGAGCTTTTATTGCATGGCTGCTAACAACTCAGGAGCTGCATTGTGCACAGAAAAGAGAGGGGAAGAAAAAAAAAAAAAAAAAAGAAGAAGAACGGCAGCCGTCAAGCATACTATTGCACTCCTAATTTCAACTATGTAAAGACTGGTGTATTTTGAATATCAGATATGAACTTGCAACGGAAACAAAATTCATCAAGACTTGTTTCGGCAACCCAAATCAATGGTGGTGGGCTGTGCAGGAAAGGCAAGCAGCTCAGAATTGGCAAGGGTATTGCCCACATTTCCAAATTCCAAGGGTCCACTCAAGCGTGTAGCGGCTAAGTTCGCTCTAATAGTCTGATCCATGCCTACATCACCTTCTTCTCCCCATTTCCCTGCAACTTATTTCTCTCGGTCTCTCGGTCTCTCTTTCTATTTTTGTCAACACGCATCTATGTTTACATCTATCACATGTCGATCAGATAAAGTTGATGATTATTTGTCTTCTGTTCAGCCTAACAAACAAGTTCCCGACTTACCATCAAACTACAGCAAGGGCACCCTGGATAATAATTATCCAGAAAATTGACAAAAAAGAAGTCTGTAAACTGAGAGATCCTTTGGTGTCTCTTTCCTCTAGTTTATGATATCATGAATTTTGTATCTTTCTTGAAAAGTATAGCAATGATTATCAGTCTCACATACATAACGAATTACTTGTATATTTAACTTTAACAATACTCTTTTCTTAGTGTAATCTGTGACTGAAATAATGTTTCCTCCCTCCATTTTCCTGTTAATTTCTTAGTGTATCCTCCCCATTCTCCAACTGGAGCTTTGGTAATGAAGACTTTCCCACCAACTCCGTATTGCAGGATAATCAGTTAGACTCCTCGTGGCGAAGAAATTGAACAAATTTAGATCTCACCTCTGGGGGAATACGGATAGGGTGATAGTTTTTATCAAGCCACACTGCAGTTGCCTTTGCTTCCAAGATAGGCTGCTCAGAAATATCACAACTCCCAAGGTTAATCAGCATCAGGGGTCAAGACAAGTACCTCATAGGATTGAAAATAACTTCAGGAGTGATAAATGACAAACCTCTAGATTTGGCAGCTTGAAAATGAAGTGATCAAAATACAAGCGAGCAGCTGAGGAGTTGGCCACCCTTACCTTTATGACAAACTTGTCTCCACTCTATTTACACATCATGTAAAAGAAGAAGAATGAGTTTTCATAATCAGTGTATACATATACAAGCATGCTTACAATGGTAGAATAAGGGGAAAGCGAGCTGAGCATTAATATTGTGTACTATGACACGCTTACTAAATTTGCAGTATTAAAAGAAGATGAAATTAGGACATGAAAATGAAATATCGAGCCATACTCTTAGAGGCGCAATGAATTTGAGAGACAATTCTGACAATGCTAGTGCATCACCAGTACGGGCAACCGCATCAGCGCTCATGCCAACCCTTTCCAGAAGTTCATGACGACCTGATCAAAATGTTGAAGCACAAACGCTCAGTCTCTTCAAATGGAGTTGTAAAGAACTAGAGATTAAAAAAATATGATCTTTCGCTGCTAGCTCATTTTTGAGGGCCATGTATAGCTCCATGTTTTCATTTACCATGACAACATAGTCCTACGTAAATTCTGCCAACATTAGCAATCTAAGTATGATATGAAATTCATAATGAGTCATTACATTGAGGAACTTAGATACGGCCACCAATCAAAGCCTATAAGTAAGTATGTTCCGCAAACTGTGTCGTAATGAACAACTTTGCAAATTGCAGACATGTAACAACATAGTTTTGAATTTTTGATACAAATGAATGTAGCAGCAGTCTCACCGTGCTGGCAGTAACTTGCAAAGACAGCATTGTTTACAACACCATACTGATCAAGCTCGTAATCGCGGACTTTGAGCTCAACATCATGAAACCCACTCATTCTGCAACGTTCAAAAACGAGAAAGCTTTGTTTAGGTGCACAAGACAATTCTGATCGGACAATCAACGAAACCATGACTTATAACAATTGCTGAATTTTAATGTAGAAGCCAATTCTTAAAACCCACCAAGAAAAACTATGACTTTGAAGTCTTAAACCCAAAAAAAGAACAGAACTAAACCAAGCTTCATGACTGAACTATAAGAAAAATTGAGGAATCTATCGAGGGTAGTGAGAAAGTAGTACCCTTTGCCACTTTTAAAATCGAATGCGAGACAAGTGGTGCATTTCCGGGAGGTGGGGAATGATCGGACACGTGGCCGCGTGGTCGGAAAAGAGACTGACCGGCGGTGGAGATGGAGTGACGTAGGGATGGCACGTGAGGGGGGAAAGGTCACGTGAGAGGCGTCGGCAATTGGAAATGCCTGCAACCTCAACATCTTTACTGCCGCTGAGCTCAGTGCTGCTACTCTGCTAGAAAAGGAGCATGGAGGATATGAGAGACGGGCGATAAAACCGAAGTGGTGAAATTTGGGCCCAAATTTGAGATCAGATTGTTGGGCCTATACTGTCTCGATCCACAATCTTATGGTCTTTCAATCTAAGAAACAGAAGTTTAGCAGAGACACTGGGCCGGGTGCAAAACCTCATACTCACTACCCGTAAGTCGTCTTCAATGGCCCGACGTACCACTCACGTGACTGAGCACTGATATCAAAGATTTACTCCCAAGTGGCCAAGTGGGACACCAACGGGTGTAAATGTAATAGCGCTACGTAACCATTGGATTAGTGAGGCCAGTCAATAAAAAAAGAACATGTATTAAAAGTAAATGTGTTTTCGAAAATTTAAGATATTCGCAGAGGATATTATAGAGATGGATTCACAGTGGTTGAATGTTTTCATTTTTTTAATTCAAATGAAAACTATTTCTGTGACATTTAAAGTGGCTATGCCACATCGATTATCATGACCTAAGATATTTTTCAATGTTACTGTCCCTTTCTGAGCCAAGACTTTATCAATGTTGCTTAACTTTTATGTTTAACATTGTCTAACTACAACATGATCCTCAATTAAGTAATGTGATTATTATCCACCCTTTGAGAATTTACCATCTGAAGCAAGATAAGGACATAGCCACTAGAATATGGCTGATTATTTGCCAGCACAACGACAGGCAAAATATCTAAGGATAAAATAAATTTACCGACAAACTTTTTACACGGTTTGTTCGAGCCGCCTAAACGCCTTGTTTATCAGTTTATCAAAGAAAAAAAAAATAGAAAATGTAAAAAAGGTTAAGGATAATGGAGAAATTGACGTCTTTCTTATTTACCATAAATGGGAAAAAATCGTTTCCATTCTTAGAACAGCCACCAAAGCAAGTAGTACCTACTCCTGTTTCAACTCCTTCAACTTCGGGTTCCTCACGTTAGGTAAGCAAATTAACAAATCAAAAGAGGAAACAAAACCCATCAACTTTAAATCAAAACTGTTCGATCTCTCTGTTTCTCTGTATATATATATTTTTCGTGCAATCATACATATGATTGGTGGATTTTTCTGAGTTTTCTTCCCTTAGATCTTGGTGCTTGCTAGGTTTTTGCCTAAAATAATCAAAATTAAAATGAACCCATTTCTTAAATCTATGTATTCGATTTATGTTGATCAGTGGTTGGTTTGATACTTTGATTTTTGATGAATAATAACTAGCAGTTTGCCTCAAATAATCAAAATTAAAATGAACCCATTTCTTAAATCTATGTATTCGATTTATGCATGTTGATCAGTGGTTGGTTTGATCCTTTGATTTTTGATGAATAATAACTAGCAGGTAACTTTAGCTAGATATGATGAAGCCGACGAGCAAGACGATAAAGATCGAGAAGATTGACAACTTGCCGGCGAGGCAGGTGACGTATTCGAAGAGGAGAAGAGGGCTTTTGAAGAAAGCTAGAGAGCTTTCAGTTCTATGTGATTGTGAGTTCTCTGTCATCATCTTTTCTGCTACTGGCAAGCTCTGTGAGTCCTCCAGCTCCAGGTACTTCTCCACCACCACCTCCTTATTTTGACTTATCTTACTTGAAAATTATATAAATTACGTCTGAGAATTGTGTCAATATAAGGAGGATACCTTTGTGCGAAATTTCATGGTTTCAGGTAGCAGTAGTAGTAGTGTAAATGGATAGTGTTTTTGGTTATGTGTGCTGTTTGTTTTTCCACAATTAAACACGTGGTGGTTACCTAGTTGAGTATGAAGAGTTTTGATTATGACATGATGTTCTGTTTTTATTGATTACATTAAATTTTGCTCCCTTTACTTGGAAAGATATGTATGTCTATTATGATCGATCAAGTAACCTAGCTAGTTGATCATTGCATGTAGTTCAATTATATATGCTCCAACCTTTCACATATAAATGACCGATCGATATAGATTATACAGGGGGAAGGTGAAAGATAAGGTGAGCTGTCGTAGGGAGCTAGCTTATATAGGATTATAAGATTATATGTTAAAAATCATAGGGGCTTCCCTCGTTAGATAATCATATGCTTTTGTAAGACTCTTCAATTAGAATCACGCACATAAATTTGTTTAGTAAATTATTTTCTAAAATTAATTCAGGCGATCAATTGGTATCTAAAAACATTAAATAACAGATTATTTAGTGAGAGGACTAACCGAAATTTACACACCTAAAACTCAATGTCGGTAAATGTGGTAACGATTTACAGGAGACACACTTACAATCAGATTAGCAGACAACTAGACATGCATTATGTTATATCATTTGAGGTTTTCTTACTAGGCAAGTGCATGATTTGATGATAAGTTGGATCACATCATAGAAGCTTGAAGCCTTTCAGCTGGCATGCAATGAGTGGTGGAGCTACCATGACTATGCATGCATGCATATATAAACATATATGTATAACTAGCTAGTTTATGCCGTGCGTTGATTGAGTTTGCAAATATCTCAAAATAATGAAACAAACTTTCATAACATGTGCATGCATGCATGCATAAGGAGAAGATCTAATAAGAGAGGGAGGGTGAGAATATATTAATTGTAGACTTGTAGTAATGTAAATTATGGAATAAGAATTTAAAGAAGCTTATGTTTGCTTTTATTTACCTGAAAATAAGTATTGTATTGAATCTCAGTAAAGAGAAGGGTTATAGTAAAAGAGAAAAAGAAAAAGAATATTGCTAATATAATTTTTTTTTTTAATGATCGGGATCACTTCATGCATGTCTACTAAAACTAGAAATACTGAAATACCACCTATGAGGTCGTTTTCTTTATCCCAGAAAATGTGTCAGTTTATAATTCACTTTTAGATGTGGATGTCTTGCACCGCTTCAAGATGTGATCTGTATATGAAGGTTGTTTTGATTCGTGCTTCAAAAGAGCAAACGATTTAGCTGGCGTAGTCAATATTGATGGCTATGACTTGCAATAAAAAAATGCCATTGTTTGCTGCAAGTTGATTTGCTAGAGAGATGATATGGTTTGCTTTGTGATGTAGATTTGCCTATGCTATGTTTCTAAAAACATATGAATGCGAAACATTAGGGGGAAAAACTTTATAGTTGTAAGAAAACTTATGATGGGGAAGACCATATGGTTTCATTGATAAAAACTTGAGACATTGAGTATAACAAAACAAATAATATGTATTACTAAACAATCTGTTATGAAATGAAAATTGACCTCATTATCTTAAAAGTATAGAAAGAACCCTTTACCTGTAGAATTCTGCAAAAGTCCTCAAGGTTGTTAAAACATTGGAAATAGAATTTGCGATCTTTAAAAATTAGGAACTCAGAATCCGATTCTTCAGAATTGATGGTAGGGAGTCGTAGATCCAAATTTAAAGTCTTAAGATGATGTGGAGCGCAAGTCCAAGTGTAAAACTACACGGGTCTGAGATCTGAATTTGGGGTATCTTGGTTTGATGTGTTAGATGTAAAACATTAGAGAACTAAAGAAATAAAATGACGAATTTAATTTGTTCTTCGGTATTAGATTGAAGGAGGAACAATTTCAGCCACCAAGCTGAGACAAAATGGAACCAACTTGCACTCGGCTAAAAGCGTTCACAAGGATGTTGAGCCTTTAGAGCAGTGGATTGGAGCTATGGGGGCGAGGCTGCAAGAAATTGAGAGGCACTACCTTGTTCAGTATTGCACATTGCTGGGTCAGGATTGGGCTTCATAGGTTCAAACCCTTATTTCTTTAGTCACATAGGTTCCTTATTTCTTTATAGGGCGATGCCAATGAAGATATCGATGCGAGCTCAGATTCAAGACGAACATGTTGGCCTATATATAAAGATTGTTTGAAAGGAGTGAGGGGAAAAAGAAAAAGAAAAAAGGCGTCGAAGTTGTACTTGAAATTAGCACATTAGAGATTAAGATGCGTGGAGAGGTCGTTTAGCATTTGGATTAAGAGCTGTGCATCGATGAAGAATCTATTTGGCTAGTGTACAGGTATAGATTCAAATCCCTAGCAATAAGCTCAACCATAACCACACGAAATAGAGACTACCGGAAGATGAAAGTTGACATTGTATATATGCAAGCTATAAATAGATTGGAAGATTGCCGGAGTTGCTCTTAATTACTATTTTGTCAGTGTTTGTAAGCTATATATTTAAGGAAAGGAAGACCACCACCTTACTAATATCTTCTTTTGGTAGAAGAAGCCTTGTTTGGTACTTGGTTCTGTTCATTCTGAGCATGCTTGTAGCAACGGTAGGTCAAAAAGAATAGTGAAGAGTTGATTGTATCAGGGAAGAACCATTTGTGAAAGTATATTGGACCATGCTATAATTAAAATAAGAAGACATGATGTCTTATTATCCCATACTATAATTAAAATAAGAATACATGATATCTTATTCATCTCACCAAGAGGTTGTAAAGTATACATTGGGTAAATGCTAAATACAATAAGTGACAGATAAATAGACTAATTACATTTCTAATAGAATAAAATAACTACGTTTTTAATAAGAAGCGTTGACTCACTCTAACAATTTCCTTCAAGTTAGAACATACAAGTCACGAATGCCTAACTTTCTAATGAGTCATTAAACATTTTAGTGGAAACTCCTTTAGTCAACAGATTTGCTAGCTAGTTATTCTTCAGTTGTAACAAATGGGAAGGCAATTAACTCTGCATCCAATTTCTTCTAATGAAATGTTCATCGACCTCCAAATGCTTGGTATACTCATGTTGTACCGATTATGTGATATATCAATTACTGTATTATTGTCACGATACAATTTCATAACAAGTTAATTTAGGTTTGAACCCTAAGACACATGACATGTTGTGTAACCATAGGACCTCACACTTCATAAGCCATCTCTCGATATTAGGTTGTTGTATTGACTGTGCTACCACCTTTTGCTTTTGACTTTGCCAAGTAACGAGGTTTCCTTTTACAAGTGTGAAATAACCTAACGTTGACTTCCTGTCAATAACATAACCTGTCTAATTTGCTTCAGCATAAGTATCACCTTAAGATGATTGTGTTTAGAACATTAAGCCTTTCTTAGGCGAGTCTTCAAGTATCTCAGAAGTCTCACCACAACATCTATATGATCTTCATTCGGATTGAAAGAGAAAATCCAATATGGATCTTTGCTATGTTACCAACTTGAGAATAAGAATATGATTGAAAGAATACATGATATCTTATTCATCTCACAAGGAGAATATATATACAGCAAATTACAATTATATATTGAGTAAGTACTAGATGCAATACGTAACATGATATATTTAGATTAATTGCATTCTTAATAGAACAAAATAACTACATTTCTAATAGAAAGTGTCGACTCACTTCAACTGCCATTCTCAATTATTATTTAAAGTTGGATTTCAATCAGTGGATGAATATGTAAAACACCGGTGAGGATAGCTACTTTGAAGAGATTGAAATTTGGTTTTACAATTACTCAAGGTAAGAGCAAAGTTCAAAGTCCATCTGGCTACTTTGCTTCGACATGATTTTGGGAATGAATGAGAACCGTAAAAAATTGGCCAAGAAACCACGTGAGTGGTCAGTATAACCTAGCACTGCTACTTGGTTTGGTAATTACCAAACCGACCGATACTAATCGATATTTTAGATTTGGTAAACCGATTTTTTAGTAATCAAGACCAATAAAATCAAAACTAAAAAGTACTTAAAAAGTTTGTTTGGTTTTGGTAAATATCAAATCTACTGATTATCAAAATATTAGTTTTATATATTATATTTTTCAATACACATACATGTATATTAAGAAATAAATATAAAAAAATTCATAATATTATGAACAGTAATACATATTATACATATATGAAAGGTAACTGTTCATTTGGATGCGAGAAGACTTTTCTGCCCTCATTTGGAATTTTTTTTACGCCTCTGCCACTGACCTATTAATAGTGTGTGTATCTTAAGTAACCTAGTCAAAGATGGTTAAATAACCTAATTTTATTGAAAATAGCTAAAACTTGATGTCATATGCATAAAAGAAAACTATAATAAGTAAATGAATACAAAGTTTACAACTATAAAATTGAAAAATCTAGTATTGTTTATTCTAATTTTTATTACAAAGAATTAGTTATTCTAAAGTTAGTAATATCGAAAACCGAAATATCGAATTTGGTAGGTATGATTAAAAACCGAAAATTTTGGTTGGTAATTGGTATCTCAATTTTGAAATCGAATGCTTTGGTTTTGACGTTGGTAATACTTATAACTGATTCAAACCGATCAAGTGACAGTCCTAATATAAGAGTAAGTCTACCCGTTGAGCTTGACCGATCAAGACTATTCACTGTTTTTTTGCCTTATATTTCCATTATCGAGGTTGGCAGGTCAGACACTGTTCACAAAATGTTAAGAATGGTCACTTTCTTAGTCAATTTTTTCTTGATTAAGAAAGTGACCATTCTTGACATTTTGTGAACAGTTTCTGACCTGCCAACATCGATAGTGGAAATACAAGGTAAAAAGGCAGTGAATAGTCTTGACCGGTCAAGCTCAACGAGTGGACTTGCTTTAACCTCTTGCTTGCCTAGAGTTCAGAGAAAAGAGAAAAAGGGGTTTGTGTGTGTGTATATAGAATATGAAAGTCCTGTTGCTAAATTTTGGAACTTAATGTTGACATGATTTCCCACGTACAATGTACAGACTTTCAGAAGTTAAAAGGGAAAATGTCACAAACAGTACCTGATCTATTGGCCATTAATAATTTTCGTACCTCAAGTTCAAAAATATCATATTGGTACCTAGACTTTTAACGCCGACCCAAGATACGTACTTGGAAACCGCTAACGGGGTTAACTTTTGAAGGGTAAATGTCATTTCACTGTTCATCTTCTCCAAAGCTCTGTCCTATTTCTCTGCATTCCCAAAATTTTTCTTCTTCATACCTCAATGAAAATGAGAATCAATTCTATTCTGGAGATGGTTTCTGGGCAATTCTATTCTTCTTCATACCTCACAACCAATCAATTCTATTTTATTCCTAATCTTCTTCTTCTTCATACCACACTCAATACATGCTTTTAAGCAACCAGTTTGACAAAAATCAATCAACCAATCTACTTCTTCTACTGAATTGTCAAGTGTGGTCTAGATTTACAGAACTTTTTTATTATAACAACCCAAATTATGCACCCATGGCCATGTTGGGTCTCCTAAAATCAACCCACAAAGCAAAAATGGTTGGTCTTTCATTGCACAATGTAGGCCTCATCATATGGCCCTTGGGCCCAAAGCCCGCCTTAAGCCCGCCCGGTCCGTAGGGCCTAAACCCGGCCCGACCATTCCATTAGGGCGGGCCGGCCCGACCCTTTCTAAATTAGGGTAGGGTATGGGTCATACAAATGAAACCCGGCCCTGTCCTACGGCCCAACCCTAAAAGCCCGGCCCTAACCCAGTCCTAAAAATTAATATTATATTTTTGTTATTTTCTATTACAACATTACTTATGTTAAAAACTATAGAAGTTTTGATGAATATTTGAATCTGTCAATCATATTATAAAATGGGTCTCTTAAAGAAGAGTCTGTCTATTTAAGGCCCAATGCCGAAGGTACGAAACCCAACTCAAGTAGCAAATGTAGGGTGGCAGACACTATCCCACTATGGCACTATCGACTCTCTCTCTCTCTCAGTCTCAAATGTAGGCCGCCTCAGAGTTAAACAGTCTATCTCAAACCCTCTGTTCCTTCAGAGGCCAGAGAGTCTTTGGTGTACTCCTTCACTGCCAGCCACGATCGAGGTTGTTCCAGTAGGCTTGCGATGAGTCGGATCGAAGATCGAGGAGAAGTAGATGAAGTAGGCAACGTGAGACGAGATCTGAGGCAGTGAGGAGGTTCCGACGCGATCTAAGGCAATGGGGAGGTTCAAACGTCTGAGGTAGAGGACATCAGTTCCCAGTCTTCGGTATGCATCCACTATCGACGCACAAGGTGACGCATCAATTCCCGGTCTTCAGTATACCATTTCCCGATTTCTGTTCCTTCTAGGTTTGAATCTCTCTCTCTCGCTCTCTCTCAAAATCTCACAGTTCTTCCTTGATCAATAATTCTCAGAGCAAAAACAGTGACGGATGATCTCCTCAGATATATAAATGGTGACGTCGGTGGTGGTCAACACTATCCACTTCGAGACCCCATCGTCGCCCTTCGCTTATAGAATAAAGACTGAAGCTTTTGCTTCTGGGTAGCATGATGATGGAGACTGATGAAACATGATCTGATCTGGATTAAAGAAGAAGACGAAGCTTTAGGAAGCTTTCGGCGACTCCGTGTCTTCGAATCTTAGCCCTTCTAATCCTTGCAGAACCTAATTCGAGGTTGGTCTTCGCCGGCTCGTGTATTACGTCTTCATCACCTTTTGTCTCCTTCTTCTTCTTCTGAATCACTTCTTTTTTCTTCTTCGTCTTCTTATGTTTCAGAGTTCAGACTGTGTAATTGATGATATTCATATTTCAGACTTTGTAATTGAGATATTGGAATAGTCAATTACTGAAGATTTTGGCATCAATCCTACATGTGAACATTTTGCTTGTATAGTAGATCTACTTGGTCAAGCTGGGTTATTGAAGGAGGCCAGGAATTTGATTGATGCAATGCCTTTAAGCCAAATGCTGCTATCTGGCGGGCTCTTCTTGGTGCTTGTCGGCTTTGTCGTGATTATAATTTAGCAGGATTTGTAGCAAGAAATTTGCTTGAATTAGATTTTGATGATTCTGGCAGTTATGTCCTTCTAGGCTTCTAGCTAATACATATTCAGATTGTGGACAACTAGAATCATTCAGATTTTTTTTTTTTGAAGTGTTTATTTCTATGTTCACTTTGACAGTTTGAGAGTTAAGCAGAGAAAAGCCCGGCCCAGTCCTTTTTAGAAGGGCTGGCTCGGCCTGACCCTTTCGACCCTAGTGGGATGGGCTTTAAGGGCGGATAAGGGCTTACATATTGAAGCCCCGGCCCACCCTAAATAAAGTTGACTTGGTCAAAGCCCGGTCTGACCCTAAGCCTTAAGTAGGGCTGGTCCTAACCCAGCCCATGATGACCCCTAGCACAATATAAAGATCCACCCCCCCCCCCCCCCCGGGTCCCCCTTCCTTTACACGCTGGCCCTCATCCTTCGGTCGTCGGAGATCCACAACTGGATTAACAAGCTCGTCGAGTACTCCTCCAAGAACAGACTCGACTTCGAAGCCATGATTCGCGAGAAGCAGCAGGATAATCCGAACTACGCTTTGCTTTTCAGCAGTGAAGGCCACGGCTATTACTGTTACAAGCTCTTATCCGGACTACGCTTTCCTCTTCGACAGTGAGGTCATGCTTGTTGAGGTGGGTGGTGGGGTAGTGGCTCGATTTCCAATTGAAGAAGTGGAGGGACTCGGTGGCTGAGGCGGAGCAGGCGTTGAGGACGATGAAGTCGACCCGGATTCGGCTCGCCGGCGAACATCGCGGCCGAGTTGTTGTTGTTGGCGGTGGTAGTGGCGTTGTCATTGTCGTCGTTGTTAAGGTTTATGCGAGGGTTGGGCATGAGGGAGGGGTAGGAATTGAGACCCACTATCATGTTGGGCTGCGGCAGAGGATGCGGTGGGGCTTAACATGATAGTGGCCAACACTTGAGGAATTGGGGAGTTCAAGTATTGTTTGTGAGTTTTTTCTCAGTTAAAAAACAAATCTTTCTAGCATAGGAGTGGCCAACACTAAAGCTTCTTTTGTTTGATCTTTCTTAGTATAGTGGGACTTATCAGCTACTCAGCAAGTGGCCAACAATATAGGGGAATTGGGGAAAAAAAAAAAAAGATTTATTTGCATGCATAATCAAAGGAATCAAGTCCATACGTACTAGTAGCTCAACCTTACTATTTCTTTTTTGCATCAACCTCTATATTTTAAGATCAGAATTCAATTAAAATATACGCGACCTTCTTAAGATGACTATTGTTATTCATGGTTTTTTATGATGATACTTGTTATGTACTTATGATATTTATATAGTTCAGGATTTAGCCTCCATGTTCCCCCTCCTTCCTTCCCGATGTAAATGAAGTTCGTCTATTAATAGAAATAATGGGTGTGGGAATGAGCCAGGATAGGTCCTCCCCACTGCCCATTCTCAAAAAAAAAAAAAAAAAATGATCTGTTATTATTGTTGAAAGTATATTACATATTGGGAGCCTGAGCCTCTGTATTTTTCTAATTAATAGCATATATATGTATGCTATTCTTCTTCCAAAGGGTACCTCTTTATCATGTTATGGGAATTCGAGAATAACCTAATACATAACATCTTTGAGCCAAAACGAAAGTAGTGGTTATGAATTAGAAATCAAATTCTGCGATCCTTAAGATTGCAGGTAATTTAATGAATGGTAATCTAGGTGCTGGTTTTTGTTGGCTATATTAATATAAATTTTTTCTTTTTTATTGGTATTTAAAAATTACAGAAAATCAGTATCCACTTTTCAGAGATGAGCAGACTTTTTGTATAAGCCACTGATCGGGACTATGAAAAATAAAACGAACCAAAACCAATAAATCTGTCTGAAATTAACTCAATGTGAAGGACATTTCAGGCTTGGAGAACATTCTTACTAATTAACTGGTTAATTTTGTTATGTCAAGTACGAAGGATGTTATTGCGAGGTATGAATCGCTCATTGAAAATGTGGGAAAGTTGGACCGGCCATCTCTTGAGCTCGAGGTAATTGTCAATTCAGCAATGCAGTTGACTAATGTCTGGCAAAAGAAAATCTCGGTTGATACATACAGTAGGGCATGGGAGTTTCAAAATGTTCTTTTCAGAAGAATGATGCATGCTTACCTCCTTTTTTTTCCTTTTTGCACTTCAATTTTTAGGCATTAATATATTTCATGATACAGATTATATTAGTGAAATGACGGTTGCTTTTCTCATGTTAGCATGACTGCATCAGGTTGAATAGAGAACTTGCGAACAAGAGCCGCCACCTAAGGTTATTAGTTAACCTTAAATATGATTTATAAGATGTGGATGTCAATACGTACATGCTGCTATAGATCGATCAAATATTTGGAGTTTTGGACTGTACGCCTTTTGCTTCGTCACAACAGGCAGATGAATGGAGAGGATCTAGAAGGGCTGAACATAGATGAGTTGCAGAGATTGGAGAAAGAGATTGAAGGATGTCTTAACCGTGTGAATCAAACTAAGGTGTTAAAAATATATAAATTCATTTCTTAAAAGCATAGATCTAATTAATATATTTTGGCTTATATATTATATTTATATTTTTCCATCATTTCAGGAAGAAAAGATTAGCAGTGAAGTTCTGGCACTTGAGGCAAAGGTTAGCAAGTTCGAATAATAGTAGGGTTGATATACAGCTAGTAGCTAGACATACGGATATACTGGACATTAAGGCCAAAATTAAGAGTTAATAAACTTTGCAAATTAGATACAATGATATCCTTTTTGTTTACCCATTATTTTGCTTGTTATATATAATTGCAGGGAGCTGAGTTGATGGAAGCGAGTAACCAATTAAGGCAGGATGTAAGTAATAATTACCTAGTATGGTTCTGTATTAATACTATTAGCTAGGGTCATTTACTTAATTAAGAGGCTGAGTGAATATGGATTTTGCAATAATTACGGACAGATAGGGGTGTTATCCAATGGAAATGGGGTCATCTTTGAGTCAGATATCTCGACTGCTGAAGAAGGTTGGTTATCGGAGTCTGCCACAAATGCCAGCAGCTGCCTTTCTACTGATTCTTCCCTAGATGATCACTCTCCCACCGACACTTTATCTCTCAAACTTGGGTGAGGGAGCTTGCTTTGTTTCTTTCATCTTCAGAGAAGTCATGCATATATATTTATATATATATAACCTAGCTCATCCGCACCTAAAAAAAAAAGGTACGGATTTTCAGTTTTTTTTTTTTTTCCACTTTTCGATCACACATTCACATCCTAACCATTCAATTTTTAGGTCCTAATATATAGATAACTTATGTAAATTTTCAGCCAATTTGATGATCGTTAAGGCATACAAATCTGTAATTTACACAAACGGACCAAATCTGTCGAACTGGAACCGTTCGTGTTTATAATGCTAAATTGCAGTTTTTGATGCCTTAACGATAATCAAATTGGCTGAAAATTTACAGAAGTGATCTATACATTATGACATAAAAACTGAACGGTTAAGATGCGAATGTGTGATCGAAAAGTGGGTAAAAACCGGAAATCCGTACCTAAGCAAAACGTGCGGATATCCGCACCTGAGAAGCCTTGTATATATCTCCTAAAACATAGGATATATATATATATATATATATATATATATATATATACCTTGCTCAGGTGCGGATATCCGCACCTAAGCAAAAACGTACGGATTTTGTGTTTTTCCCCACTTTTCGATCACACATTCACATCTTAACCGTTCAGTTTTTAGGTCCTAATGTATAGATCACCTCTGCAAAATTTCAGCCAATTTGGTGATCGTTAAGGCATCCAAAACTGCAATTTACACGAACGAACAGAATATGTCGAACCGGAACCGTTCGTATATATTGTTGTAATTTGCAGTTTTGAATGCCTTAACGATCACCAAATCGGCTGAAATTTTGTAGAGGTGATCTATACGTTAGGACCTAAAAACTGAACGGTTAAGATGTGAAAATGTGATCGGTAATTGGGTCAAAACTGGAAATACGGATCGAAAAACTGCGGACGTCCGCAGTGGAGAACCGCTGTGTATATATATATATATATGACCCTTCTAGTGAGGTATCCCTTTTTATGGTCTTTTCTAAGAATAGAGCATTAGATCAACTTTTTGATCATATTTTCATATCTCAACCGTTCAGTTTTTATGTCCTAATGTATAGATCACTTCTGTAAATTTTCAGCCAATTTGATGATAGTTAAGGCATCAAAACTGCAATTTTCCATTATAAACACAAACGGTTCCAGTTTGACAAATTCGGTCCGTTCGTGTAAATTGTAGTTTCGCATGCCTTAACGATCACCGATTTGGCTGAAAATTTGCAGAAGTACTCTACACATTAGGACTTAAAAAATGAACGGTTGAGATGCTGAAATATAATCGAAAAGTTAGTCTAATGTCTATCCCTATAAAAGACTAAAAAAAGGGATCCCTGGATAGGATATGTGTGTGTAACTGAAAAGTGATCCTAAACTCCAACCTCGCTCTGAAATTTCAAAGCAAGGCCTTGCTTTGAAATTTCAGAGGGAGGTTGGAGTTTATGGTCACTTTTCGGTCGCATATCCACATCTCGACCGTTCAGTTTTTATGTACTACTTTATAGATCATCCCTGTAAAATTTCAGCCAAATTGATGGTCTGTAAGGCATTGATAACTGATTTGAAGCCAGTACGGTTCAGGTTGGACAGATTCAGTTCATCGATTGGTTTAAGTAAGTTAGATACTTTAAAAATCATCAATTTGGCTGAAATTTTGCAGAGATGATCTATAAAGTAGTATCTAAAAACTGAACGGTCGAGATGTGGATATGCGACCGAAAAGTGACCCTAAACTCCAACCTCGTTCTAAAATTTCAAAGCGAGGCCTCCTTCTGGATAGGATCTGTATAAGGGTCCTTCCACTAAGGAATCCGTTTTTTTTGTCTTTTATAGGGATAAGCATTAGATAAACTTTTCGATTATATTTTGGCATCTCAACCGTTCATTTTTTAGGTCTTAATGTATAAATCACTTTTGTAAATTTTCAATTAAATCGGTGATCGTTAAGGTATTCAAAACTGCAATTTACACGAATAGACCGAATATGTTGAACCGGAACCCTTTGTGTTTATAATGATAAATTGCAGTTTTAGATACTTTAACGATCATCAAATTGGCTGAAAATTTGCAGAGGTGATCTATACATTAGGACCTAAAAACTGTATGGTTAAGATGTGAAAATATGATCGAAAAGTTGATCCAATGCCCTATCCCTAGAAAAGACTAAATAAAGGGATCCCTCAGCCATATATATATATATATATATATATATATATATGCATGTATATGTTTTCATAACTCAAATGAAACTTATTCATCAATTTGCACTCATCTATATTTCAGGCTTCCTTACGGTGGCTAAGCTGGGGAGATCCAGAAGGTGAAAGTATTCATGGTACGGTATTCTGTATTTGTAATGAAAGTACTTAAAGATGCCATGCAGGTTATTATATGCATGTATTCATTTTGGTTGTAGATGGGAAGACGTGGCTAGTAGTGTGAGTAACTTGCCAATGCACTTAATTTGAGCCCATTGAAAACTTATTATCTGTAAAACTATTCTCAAGGTTAGTGCGAAAAACTATGTTTGCATATGAATAATGCAGCCAACTATGCAATTTACTGAAAATGGATAATTGTTTTTTCAGTTGACCCCACTGTAACTAGCCGAAAAATTACCGACGGTTCTTGGCAATTTGAAATTGAGCAATTTTAGGTCGAGCAGTTTGCATTTATTTTGGCCATTTGTACTTAATGAAACTTTTTTGAACTTTTTTATTTCTATAGAACTTCACCCAAAAAGAAATGAAAAAGCCGGAGACCTCAGGAAGAAACCGTGATTTTCCCAAGTCCCACTAGAGATATAATTGGGGGACTATATTTGTATTTCATCTTGTTATGTTGCTTGTACACCCCTTGGAGAAGATATGGTGGGGCGGACTAAATACTAATGAATTTCTTCCCCGTCGACTAGGGTGGCTGAACGGCCGAACCTGCCCGTTACCTATTGTTGGTATGAAGATAGGAACTGTCCCCCCTCCCCCAAAAGGTCATGAAGCAAAAATCATAATGTAAGAGGCACGTACCTACAGTATGATCACAAGTTCACAACAATATAATTTAGATAGTTCACGAGGAAGGCCTATTCTTTAATTTTTAGTGACCTATGAGGGACCTTAATTATAAGGGTATATTCAAACCCACGTGATAGATCCCTCTTTCATTTCAAGTGAAGCTGTCTTATGGTCTAGCTAGACATATATATACCAGGGTCCCTCCAACCCTTATTTCCTTATTAAGGATGCAATGTACCTGTTCCTAGCTAGCTTTATCAACCTTTCAGTATGGATCGAGTATACATAAGATATGCACAAAACCAAAGTCGCTAATTATTATCAGTCCAGTTGCCTGCTCTACCTACTCGATCACCTAAATAGTTTATTCAACTTGATTAGTATATATACCAATGCCATAGAGTATTGGCGAATGATCATAGTTAACTGCAGAGAGATAATGTTAATATATAGATGATGATATATACTAATATAACACTGAGTCTTCAAGCTTCTCTTATACTAGTACTGTGATATTGATCAGAATGTGAAGGTACGTACTACGGAACAAGCTAGATTCATATATATATATATATATATATATATATATATATATATGAAAGAGGAAATTTTTATTGTGGTACGAAGAGAGATGACATTGTATGCATGTTGTGCTAGCTTGATTAACGTTATGGGAACTGAAAGTTGAACTCAAAGAGGCCACGATATTGATTGGCTAAAAGAAAGTCCTCCTCCTCCTCCATACCCTTGCTCTGATCTTACCATATTCTCTTGTACCTCATATGCATTTGTCCCCTGCAATATTAACCCCTATTAATTCCGTATTACTTGTACTGCTCTCTCGCCTTTATCAGATTCAACGTATAATGTCATGCTTTAATTTAATTTAATAGAAGAAAAAAATCATCAAAATCGATGCACCTGCGTTGTGTCAACAGGATCTGCATGACCTGGTGAATTGAAATCATAATACACGCTTGCTGCAGAAAGCTTCATAGAGAGAAACTTGGAAACACCAATATGAAATGTGCAGCTAAATTAGTTCTAATTAATTATGTATATGAGAAGTTAATCACGATCACTTTAGTTCTAATTAGTACCTCAATTTGATTCTGCAGTGACTGAACGTAACTGATAACCACATCCAGCATTACTGCCATTCCCATTGTCTGCAAATAAAATAAATTATAAACCCTTGACTAACAAACACTGGTCCTAAACACTAATTACTTCTCAAAATGAAGTTAATATGGCCTTACCTTATAGCACCCTGGAACAAGATTTTGCAGGCATCTCAGCCTTTCATTTATTTTTTCTCTTCTTACCTATATATCAAGTTGAACATCAGTCTTATGTAGTAATGGAGAATTATCTATGGATTTCTTTAAAATCTAATTTAGAGGGTTGCTTCAAACTCTGGCCTTGAAACAACATGAGAAGAATAACAGTTTTATATAGCAATTAATCTATGTATATATCCTTTGTGCCACAGCATATATAGTGTTGTATTTATTAATTATTAAAGCAATTAATCTATGTAAATACCCTTTCTGCCAAACTGTGGCTATCAGTAGCTTGGCCTCGCTTAGCTCTAACATGAATGACCTCTTTTGGTTTGTCCATATCTTTATCAGTATTGTTCCTCTTTCTCTTTCTTCCTCCCAATGGCTGCCAATTAAACAGTTTCAAGTGAATATAGATGCCAACATCAAAAGAAAAGAGATTAAGATATCTGAAATTCAATCTCAAAATCCATGAAAAACTCTCCAAAAAAATTAAACCAGTTCACAAGATTACCTTTTCCATTGGGCTTTGTTCGCCAAAATCTGCAGCTGTTGATTGAGCAATTAGGACATGATGATGATCATCATCATTTCGATCATGAGAATGAGAAAAGCTCTGAATATCATGACTATGATCAGTGCTGAAGTTCATAGCTGCAGGGACTTGAGGTTGTTGCTGATCATGATGATGATGAGGAGTAAAGCTGTCAGTGGAGAGAGCCATGATTCCATGATGATGATTGGCGCCGAGACTCTCCAACTCACAGAGACTGTCTATCAGTTCCATATTAATCAATTGATTGAGCTGCTCGCTTGGAGACCGCGTAGTAGTGTGGGATGTCTAGAAAGAAATATGTTTGAGGTTTTGCATGCCCCTGGTAAACTTAAGTACATGAGCATAATGTACAGATTCTAATTTCCGTTATAAGTTGACTTCGTATGCCAATTATTATAATTATTATTTTTATGTTTTATATGAGCTATTTTTTTATTTTTTTTTGGCAAAATGTTTTATATCAGCTTTGAGTGGTACCATATATGCACCAAACGCGTTTTGGATTAAGCACACGATAATATTAGTCTTATATAGATCATAGCCTATATATGCTGATACTACGTTTAGTTTGAGTAATTAACTCTTAATCAGTTGAAAATGAATGGGAAATAACATTTATATATTGTAAGGCAAGGTTTTACATTTCCGATGAGTACAATTGTCATCTCATCATAGTAAAACTCCGATGTAAATAATTAAATTTGAGATTAATTATGCGTTGGTTTATTTTTATTTAGCGTTTATGGCAACATTTATCCTTTTTATGGAAAATGATGACCTTACTACAAATGGCATACATAGGCTCAAGACTTCAACTCCTTTCAATCAAAGCTTGTAAAACCAAATATAAAAGAATGGCTGCAATTGGAGTATTCATAATCTCTGGAGTCCATAACAATGTTGACTATAAACTTTCCAAAAGTGGAGTTCTACTTCTCTATCTTTTGTCTATTACATAACTCAGTCGAAGAAATGAACCTTGAAAACCCATACCGACCCATTGACAGCTGTTTGAAAAACCCTAGCCAGCTAGCTGTTAGGCTCCATACCCCTCAAAAGCCCAAATGAAAATGTCTTTTGCTTGGATTTTTGCGTTAGAACAAAGTACTGCTTACGAGTCAATCTTCACCATAATGGCATAATGAGGGTTGGCTTTTGATTCTTCTTCAGAACGTACTCCATATCATCCACATCAACTTCTAAGAACTTTTGTAACCTAGTGTGGCTAAGCTACCAGATCTTGAATTTAGATGCATTCGATGCATACCAAACTAAAAGTATACCTCTAATAGTTGGAACCATAGGGTGGTTAGGGTTTACACATTTAGTGATGATGTTACTATTTAACGCAGAGATGAGACTGACCATCCTCATCCAATTTTCTTTTCTTTTGATGGTACAACTTAACGTACATCACAAATTGTCTGTTTAGTAATATTTGTTTAGACTTCGATCGATTTTGATATCATTTTCATTTCACATTTCTTAGATGTGTACGTGAAGTCATAAAATAATAAGTATTATTGCATGTACTCGTGAACTTTTATCTTTGTCCATCTCTTAAATTGTTGTATAATCTCTAATACTTAAGTTACGTAAACGAGGTCTCAAGTTCGATTTTGTCCCTCCTATGTTAAAATACAATAATATATGTGAAGAATTAGTGCCTTTCAAAACGTTGTAGTCATATTCAAAGTCTAAATGATGATCCACCTAATCGTCTAATTCCCCAAATCCAATTTGATCTACTATTCTATATCAAAATCTATACAATGCACATGATGATACTCCATGTTACATGACATCAACTTAGTCACTGGTGTAGTCTTAAAGCTCTAATTTTTTAACCCTTTATCTAGGATCTAATTAGAAATTTATAAAGTTAAATACAAAACGGTTTACTTGTAGTTAATGTGAAAAGAAAAAAAATAAAAACTATAAATTAGGTTACTAACTACATTTCATTCCCCAATTTCATGAAAGTTGAACCCCATAACTTTCTAAAAAAAATTTTAAAAAAATAAATAAATAAAAAAGACTTCAAAATCATGATTTCTCCCCCAAAATTGTGGACAACACATGATTTTTTGCCAAATCTCATGTTCTTATTTTTTCACCAAACTTTTCCACCATCAAATAATGATTTTGATATACTTCTTGAACTGACTGAACTAAAAAATCATGGTGCAATTTTTGTATGATTTTTCAAAATAAAAAAAGGACTAATTTCTGCTTACTACCCTGTACTTTCAAGGGTTCATCAGTTCAATTCATGTACTTCTAATTTAATCAGAAAAGTCCTTGCATTCTCCAATTTTATCAAATCGATCCAATCCGTCATCACTCTGACAATTTTCGAGGAAATTTTTCAAATTACCCATCTGCATTCACAATATAGACGCATTGGCGGGTTGCTTAGAAATTGGTAGTTTGAGAATTTTCCCTGTGAGAATGTCCCACGTCAGTATTTTAACAGCTAAAATTGACAGAATAGTGACTGATTGGATCGATTTGATGAAATTGGAGAGTGAAATGACTTTTCTGATTAAATTAGAAGTGTAAGGACTGAACTGATAAACCCTTGAAAGTATAAGGTAGAATTTAATCCTAAAAAAAATTCATTTGAGTTTTTAGTGTTTCGTCCATTAGAATATGTTCTAAAATAGTGAGCTTATGGCACAAAAGAATTTTAAGAAAAAAAAAAGGTTTAATATGTTTCGGCAATGCATTGCATTCCATAGATGCCACATAGCTCCTCTCAACATGCCACGCCTCATTTTTTATTCAAATTTTAATGTTTTTTAATCTTATTTTTTAAATGTGTTTCAATTGATTAATTGCCGAAATCTCTAATTCTAAGCTGTTCTCCTAATTTTTTATTATAATTAACATCCTTTCTTGTTTTTTTTTCTATGTAAAATACTAGCAAATGAGTTTTAATATTTCCTAGTAATTGAGAAAAAAGAAAGAATAGACTATATATAAAGTTTATTCTCATCCATTCACAACTTTTTAATATAATCGTCTGAAATGGAAGTATAAACTTGAGTATAAATTATAGTGCTACGGATCCCCCTCCACATATACTACATATGATGGACCTTAGCAGCAGATCCAGTGATGAAAGTATAACTTCTAGGGTTTGGGCCTTCATAGGGCCCCAAAACAGTATAGGTGAGTGGGCTTCCAAGCCTTCTAGTTTTGTGTTCTATCATTGGATATTCCATTCTAGACTTCTTGTCCTGCAGTAGGCTTTAGATGAGGGATTTGTTCCAAAAGTAGAAGCTGCCAGCTACATAGCCAAAATATATCAGCATCATATACCCTAGCTCCCCACCTTCGATTTAAGTTAAAGAACATATATATCTATAAACATGTGTAAGGCATGGAATTTTATGTGCTAGCTGCAATTCAACTTTAAGCTGTTTTGATGTTTCACTGAACTTGGACGAAATAAATGCCTGCAGAAGAACCTGTGCGTACATTGCATATGCACAATGGACAAATTGAAAGGACAACTCTGCAGGTACCGGAGTTGAATTTTTGTTACCTAAATCATTGCAGTACAAGCCAGATTGAGGACTCGAGCTAGACACAAAACAATACTTGAAATGTACAAATCTTGTAAGAACTCTCAGTCCTCTCCCAAAACATGTTGTTTCTGAATGACATTGCCTTTCAATCACCACTGCGACAATAATAACGAGGAGTAGTGTGGTATTCATACGAAGATTTGTGTTGAATAGAATCAAAATCGAGAAATTTCTCACTATAGTACGTCTAATCTATAGCTCATTCATCACGTAATTTAACATGAGATGATGTGTGTATATATATGACTCTTGTATCTACGGATGCTTGTCTATCTAAAACTAACCAACTGATTGCATCGTTCAAACTATGTGGACCAATTATAATGTCAATGATTGAATATGCATCATCATCATCATAGTGGCATAGACATTGTACTACGTACTATCTCTTTCTCAACCACAGTTCTCCATTAGAGCTGGGTCACCACTTAGAACACGCGTGAATCCATTGTGGTTTACGATTGATTTCAGTTTTCATATCCTAGTCTCAATAATTGCAGGAATTGAATTATCCTGTTTGATAGATATCAAGTCACATTATGAGTTTTAATCTTTAGCTTTTTTACAATCAAAAATAGGAAAGGTGACAACAGCATCTGATGGAACCATCGACTCAAAATGGAAACCTCTTTTCTTCCAGTAATCGATTCTTAATTATGTGTTATCATTACTCTAAAAATCCCATTAGAATCTCTTCCATCCTTTAACCAGGGTCCCCCACCCGCTTCGAAAGCTCCCCTAATCAATTCATAACACTTCTTAGGGATAAAATTAGTTACTGAAATTGGCAAAGCTTCAGTCATATACGTACGCATATATGCTTTGAGAATAATCCGTTGTGAAGCGACGAAATTGAGGGTTTGCTAAATTCTGACTAATTCAGCATGCAATAGTGTAAAACTCTTTGTACTGTGTGTTACTTTTAATACAAGCAACCAATAGAAACTGCCTATCACCAACTTAAACTTCGTTAAGGACCTTTATCCGATCCCAAACCTAGGCTAGCTTTATACCCTTTTCTTTTACCCAGAATCTGTAATGTACCTTAATAGTGATGATGCAGCCTTTGAAAAGCATTTATCCACCTTCTGTAGCTTCCAGCACCCAATAATTGAAAGTTGAAAATTTAAAAACCCATTTCTGAAAGCATATTTAGTTCTTAATATGGTAATGTTTTCAAGTACCATATGGGTCTTTGAAAGAAAAAATGGCAGAATTAAGTAGAGCGTTGAAACTGCTGTACTTGCAACAGGCTTCATTATCTTGCAACCTCATTGTCAGTATCATAAATAAAGTTTCCAACCATGAAAATAACCCTATAATTCCACTCTTAGTTTTGTAGTTTTCTTGCTAATAAAGCTAATATATTTTGTCCAGTCAATCACGTTTCTTGTACAGAAAATCCTGACTGACATTGGAAGGAAAGGAAGTAATTCCCCTGAAGAAACACCTAGAAATATCTCATTTTCATTCTCAATTTAGAACCAAGTGATCTATTCTCTCTTCTCTTTCTTTAGGACCTTCTCAAATCTATCCAACAGTATATGATCAAATCATGAAGCAATTAAGAGTACTGTGCAAAGTTCAAACACATTATTTGCTATTCTTTTTTTGGGACTGAATAGGGTTATTTTGCTGTGGCCTCAACTTCTCTAGCATAGCCACCTAACTAAATAACACCTATTGAACCTATACAACCAAACCTCATCTCATAAAATTCCATTCTGGCTAGTTTAGAAAGGCAGAACCATGTGGACAAACTCTTTTTGGGTTTTACTTTTCTAGATTTGAAATCTATTCTGCTCTATAAGTCCTTGGCTTTTATTTCTCTTCCTTAAGACAAACAACTTTGTATAACAGGCTCCTTTCTTTCTTTCTTTCTTTCTTTCTTTCATTCTCTCTCCCTTCCTCACAAACACATAACACTCTAAGGAGCAGCCATGGCTGGCGTTGCAAACAGTGTGTACACAAGTCCTAATGAAGAAGAGAATGAGATGAGAAAAGGGCCATGGACGCTTGACGAAGACACCCTGCTCATACATTACATTGCCAACCACGGCGAAGGACATTGGAATGCCTTAGCAAAATGTGCAGGTAACAAGAACAGTTTTGAGTCTTCATGACATGCATATCACAACTTTTTTATCAATGAATTCATTTCTCAGTTCTCATTCAACTTGGTCAGGATTGAAGAGGACAGGAAAAAGCTGCAGATTAAGATGGTTGAATTATTTGAAACCTGACATCAAGCGTGGGAACCTTACTCCACAAGAACAACTCTTGATCCTTGAACTCCATGCCAAGTGGGGTAACAGGTAAAGTTAATAATTTTAGTCAAAGTTATAGCATACATAGTTAACTTTGTACTCTTCTGATTCCTGTACTCACTCTGGGAATTTTAGGTGGTCGAAAATAGCACAACATTTGCCAGGAAGAACAGACAATGAGATTAAGAACTACTGGAGAACAAGGGTGCAAAAACAAGCGCGCCAACTTAATATTGAGTCTAATAGCAAGAGCTTTCTTGATGCTGTTCGATGTTTCTGGATGCCGACTTTGCGTCAGAAGATGGAGCAAACTTCTTCACTTAGTTTAGACCCCCCTTCTTCTTCTTCTTCTCATTCTAATTACTTGACTTCTCAGATCTCTATAGCTCCTTCTCTGTCGACGTCTCCTCAAACTTGCTCGGTTCCTTCTTCTCCACCAAGCAAGGTGGTCTCACACGTATCTGATTATTCCCCAATTGGAACTTCAAGCCCAAGTCATAATAGTCTTTCCTCGGATTCTCTTATTTCACAGCTGCCTCAAATTCCAGAACAACCAGCAAGTTCATCCTATGCCTTTGAAGCTCTAAATGACAATTACTATGTGGACTATGACATGGAGGGTTTTAGCCTTGACCATGTTTCAGAAATGGCATCTTTTGACACTTCACAGTTTGATTGCCAGATGGCAGAAAGCGATTGGATACCAAGCAATTACATGACTGACACTTTATGGAACATGCAGGGGATGTGACAATTTGGGGAAAGATACAAGATCAGATGGGGCATCAACGATTAGAATCCATATTAGGAGTCTAAGGGTGTGTTGTAATCTAAGTGACCCTTTCATCTATAGGAACCTTTAGTTATATAGCTGTATGATTCTGTGTCTGAAGTTGTATGCAAGCTGGAATGTACTGTCTTTGGAAGACTACTATATCCTCCATGGCTGTTATCACTGGCTTTTTCCATTCAAATAGTAACTATATTATCTACAAGTAATGCAAAATACATGATGTTGTTTGACCTTGTGATTGAGTGAGTTAAAATCTGCAGTCAATTCAAAAAATGGATGGAGATCTAGGAAGAGTGACAACTCAAAATAAACAACAGTTGAATCACATCTATGAAAATGCAGTAACAACCAAGTTGAATCACATCTCTGATCTTGAAGTACTCCTTAAACTCACTGTAATTGATTATTTCTTGTTAAAGCTTATAATATTGAAGAATTTGTACTCCATGAATCAATAATTTCAACTGTACAGGGACCATTGTCGTGTACAACTATGATAAATCAATCAATCAACTCGTGCTTTTGTATTGGTGAAGCATAATAGGACATTAAAGCTCTTAAAACTTATCGACGAATAACTATGGCAAAGAGTCTGCATTATGAATCAGTCAAAATTGTATAATGCAGACTCTTTTCCTACACATAACCTCCTTTCTCCCTTTTTTTACTAGGATTCGAAGTTGCTTGGCTTCTATCACAAGTCACCGGCTGGAAGAAGCATATACCTATTATTCCGATGGTCAAAGGCTCTATACCACGTCCCAATATGACGTATCACTGGGTAGCTGTATAACAAAGGCAGTAAGATTCTCAATAGGTTTCTCCAGTGGGTATATGAGTATCTTATTCTTGGATGTTGGTCATCATGATGGTACAGATTTTGTGGATGAGTGAAAGATGATATCTTTGAAAAAGTCGTACCTGAACATGTGTGATATGACCCAAATGACGCGAACATGTGTGATATGACCCAAATGACGCTAAGTTTTCATCTGAGGCTGGAACCTGAGAGTGCATGATGAGAAAATAGAATGTGGTCCTTTATCCTTTCAAACTTCAATCAAATCAATCATTCTTTCACTTTCACAAGCAAGCGTGAAGAGACTGAACTCTCTTCACAGTAACAGGAACGCTGATGGTGATAGGCTTTTACTTTTCTTGCTTGTGTGAAGACTGAAAACTCAGAGGGTGTTCCTGACCACTTTTATTGCTCCTCCTCTGCAACTCAAGCCCATATTTTCCACAGCCACTTTCCCACTCACCTAAGTTCTCTTTTCATGGACACTAGTCCAACACAAGGAAGTAAAAGGCACTTGAAATCAGTGTAGGCTAAAAACCAGGAAGAGCCACTGTGGTTTACTTTTCCAGCAAAAGACGTGTAGATGCGGAACCAAAGGTCCAGAATTGAGACTACGCTGAAAGCCCTATCCACTGAACTCGTATACCAAATGACATGACAACAATGCACAAAACTGGAAGTATGGCAGAAAAGACTTGCATGCCAACAATGTCAACTGGATATATAACTTCGTTGTATAATTGGTTTGAAATATACACAAAATAAGTATGGTTGAAATAACATCAACTGTCTAAACAAAATATTCAAGAAAGAAACATGTCAATTGTTGCTATAAAACTACTTCCCACATTCCTCTCAATTCTGATGATTCCAAAGATGACCTACTTCCCACTCTTGTAGCTATCTCGCAGCGTGACCGTACGATTAAACACAAGCTTCTCAGGAGTTGAATCTTTGTCGACCACAAAATACCCTGGAATTGCATATAGATAGAGTCAGACAACATATTTAGCAATATCTCCAAATTCATGAACTGTGAGCGTAAGTTATATGGAATCAAGCTACTCTATAGTCTATATCAACCCATTGCTTCTATAGCTCAGCAGTCTTGACAAATTTCAGAATCTATTATTTCATGTAAACGGTATACCAGAGATTTACTAGTTAGATTTCCAGTAAATGAAGGGTTTATCAAAAGAAATTTTTCCAAAAACATCCCAAGCAAAGTTAAAACATGGTGAAGAAGAACAAGAACTTGTTTGAATATAGGTGGAGTTTATAAAGCATCTTTCTTAACTGACAATAATCAATGGCATTAGCATTTTTTTGAGATACAAGTTGGGTAATCACAAAGTTTCGCCTATGTACTCATGTCTCATGAGACGGGCCTCTATCTATCTCTTTAACAAAACCAACAAGTCAATGCAGAAACTTACCAAGTCTTTCAAACTGAAACTTGTCGCCAACACCAACACCTTTACCAAGTGGGGGAACAGCAAATGCATTTGGTATTACCACTTTCGATTTTCCATTCAGATCAGAAAGCCAGTCATCAAGCTCAGCAGGATTCTGGCATAGCCACAATTTTTGTTAGGAAAACAAAAAGTTATAGAGGGGGGTAGGTTTTGTAGAAAATAAATGATGGTCAACCTCTGAGTTGAATAGTCTGTCAAACAATCGGACTTCCACTTTGAGTGGATCGACCCCAGGAGAAGGTTCAGCGACCCAATGCAGCACCCCCTGTGGAATACATAAATTGATGAATTCAGAAAATGAGCAAGCAGCAGTGCGTATTTTTGAAGCACATTTTCAATTCCAGCACAAGAGATTATAAACCTTTGGCTTTGTCTTCTTCTCCGGATCATACTCGACCCGTATCTCAAGGACAGTCTCATTATCCTCGGCTAAAACAACATCCTTTGCATCCACACACTTGATAGGACATGCGTATCTGCAACCATGAAGATAAAGATTGTTACTGGAGAACCTACATCTGCTAAAGGGTGAGGGAAAATAAAAAAACCCGTAAGCCATACATACCTGAGCAGGGCAGATTTTCCAGGAGCAAGTCCGAAGTAATCTTTTGAGTCTTTAAGGCGAAAATCGGAGCGCTCAATGTACAACACCTTGGAAAATGGAACCTGATGTGTAGGCCAGAAAACATAAGTCAGTAACAAATATAAGCACCACAAAAACTGATAAAGGTGGTGATAAAATAAAGCAACTTGGAAAAAAAAACACAAAAAAAAAAAAAAACGATGTGATCCTCTTTAGAACAGTGAAATCCAGCCAATAATGTTTTCCCTATAATTATATCTCTAAATCATATGGACCCAAATACTGTTGGAATGATATAGATTGTTAACAGAAATTACAAATCTAGAATACTGATCACCAAAGATGACCAAATTTCATATATCAGCACTATCCTCAATGCATACAATTGATCTGTGAAATCCACGGTACCTTGTAAGACTCCGCCTCAGAATCAGGCCACTTTCTTGCTTCACAGTCCTTTATGAGGTCATCTTTCCAGTTGGTAATGACGACCTTACAACAGAAATGATTGGTCATTCAAAGAAAAAGAAAATCATATCAAAGCAAAAACAATGGCAACAAGATTCACACCTTTACAGGATCAAGCACAACCATTGTGCGTGGAGCTGTTTTATTAAGCTCTTCTCTGATGTGGTACTCAAGGCGACTCAGATGAATCATACTACAATCACTGCAGCAGAAGAGATCAAAAGTTTATAAATGGTTATGAGCACTGTAAATCTTACAGTCTTTAGAAGAGGCTCATGTGATATACAGTACGCATACACAAAAACATATTCACACCTTCTGGTGATTCCAATTCCTCTAACAAACGTATTAATGGCAGTCGATGTCACACCCCTACGTCGTAAACCAGCCAGTGTCATAAGGCGTGGATCATCCCAACCATCAACCCAATTTTCAGTCACTAGTCGATTTAACTGCCACATAAATAGTAGTTGTTAAGTGTGGAGGAAACTCATACATGGTATTGAATATTAAATTTGTGAACAACATAAGTACATCCGATAGTTGACTCACCTTACGCTTCGACATAACTGTGTTACTGACATTCAGTCTTGAATATTCCCAAACATATGGTTGATACAGGCCCAAAGCATGCAATAGCCAGTAGTATGAAGCACGGCGTGTCTCAAATTCTAAAGTGCACAGCTGCCATATTAATAGACCAGATGAATAAAGAAAACTACACTCTTTACAAGTTATAAGAAACACTGCTAAGTTGGAAAAGAAAAACTCAGTTTTACATGCAAAGGACTGGTGTTAGTATAAGAAATTTCAACTAGTGATATGTAAGTATAGCAATCCGGGTAACATTATAGACAAGAAACATGATGCTTCCAGGCTTGTTCTGGAAAGACAAGTTGCTCTGATAAATTTAAAGATCACGAATTATTCCACTTAAGTACATCTCAAAGAATACCAATCGAAGGTTGAAAACTTACCGAATGGGTGATATTCTCAAGAGAATCCACAATGCAATGAGCATAATCGTAACTCGGATAGATACACCACTTATCTCCAGCATGTGGATGAGGAGTAAACTGAAGAAAATAAAATCACACAATTATTATGAGGAAGCCATAAGCCTCGGTAACCAAAAAGATCATTTGAGGTAGAAACTTACCTTGATACGATACGCAATAAGGTCATACATGTTAAAATTATCACTCTGCATATCTTGTTTCATTCTTAAAGTTGCTTTCCCTTCTTCAATCAGGCCTCGCCTCATATCCTCAAAAAGTTTCAGTGACTCTTTAATTGGCCTGTCCCTCCAAGGGCTGTTCTTTTTTTTCTCCCTGTACTCCTTTATCTCATCCCCTGTCTAAAACCAAGCAAAAGGAAGCATCGTTCTCAAACCAATGCAGATTAATTAATACCACCAAAGTCATTAATCAAGTAGAAGTGATAATCAATCGATACTATCCCTCTAGTTGGAGAGATTAGCCAGCTAGATATAAGAAATGATGGGGTCGGGTAATGGAACTACATTCTACAGAGGACTTGTCCATGTAAGTACTCAATACTAAGCATGGAAAGCAATTTTCAAAGTATTCACACATTCAAAATACTATAAACTAAAACCTGATGATCAACGTAAGCATGACCCCTTCGTATGAGCTCCACTGCTAATTCATACAGATCTTGGAAGTAATCACTAGTGTAAGTGATCTGCATAAAATTAAATGTCAGCAATCACAATGAAGTAAGGTAAAAGAAGCAAAATATCTGTCCACCAACTCTTTTACCTTGTAGGGCTCCCAACCCATCCAATTGACAATTTCCTGAATATGATCAATATATTCCTTCTTTTCAGCTTCCGGATTTGTGTCATCAAACCTACAAGCAAGAGAAACAAAAAATCAGATTAAAATTCCTTTCTCTCTTCATATTAAACCACATAAAAATTTGAAAGAAGATTATACAATTCTGCAATGATCACTTGTTAATGCATGAAAATTTTATTGCCGTTTTAACTTTAACTCCGAAATATCATATTAAATAAAAAAGAATGATCAGGAAAAAATTTCTTAGTTTCAGATATTGCAAACAAGTTCAGGTAAGACCTTCAGCAAAATGGAAATACAAATAGTATGTCATATACCATCTTATATAGTTGAGATCACAACTGATAACAGCATGTCAAATGATAGGTCTGCATGTTTGTTCTTTTTCCTCTTCTTATTAGAAAATGATATATAATACATATTTAAAAAGCTGGCAAAGTGACAAGGAATGACTCTCACCTCAGATAGCAGCCACCACCTCTCTCTTTTGCCAGGCCAAAGTCAATAAACATTGCCTGATGAACAGATACGGTTATAAGTTAGAACTTGAAGAATCACAGAATCTAGCCTAGGAACCATTTATATCCTTACCTTGGCATGGCCTATATGTAGATATCCATTCGGTTCAGGAGGAAAGCGAGTTAAAACTCTGCCTCCAGTCACACTCAAGTGTTTTTCAAGGAGATCCTTTGAGTTGCAACATCTCAGAATAGAACCATCACTAAAGAAAACTGAAGTATGAACCTGAAAATTTACAGTAGAATAGCAAAGTCTCTTAAACAATCGGTGGTTGGTGAGAACCAAAGGCACACCAATATGCAAAAATACAATCACTAGTTTTGAAATTACATGGAGCAATTTTTTTCTTTAGTTTTCTGTCTACCTAAATAACAGCTTCCTGAAGTAATTAGAGTGCATTGTAACAAAAGAATGAAAGAAAAAGTGATTGGTATTACCTTAAAGTTTTCCTCTGGCTGAGGAAATATTGCATATGGATTTAGAATTTCTTCAGCTGGTTGTTCAGGAGTAGAAACAGCAATAGCTTTTTCCTACACAAGTTGAAAGGGAGCGAGAAAAAAGAGAGGTGTTCAGTCATCTGTCAATAGCTTTGAGGCAGAATGACAAAATATTATAAAATGCTAACCTCTACTTTAGCAGGCTTCTCTTTCTTCTTTTTAGTACCCTTTTCATCATCTGCTGCAGTCCTTTCACCAAGTAACTCACGCAACTTTGTATCAATGGATGCCTGTAACAGGAATAGGCATATGGCAGTCAAACAATTACTTGTAAAAACAATGGTGTATATATTCAACTATACATTCAAAAGAGTAAAATAAGAGTACCTTGACTATTTTTGGGTCAGCCCAGGGATGTCTCTTCCTAAGATGTGCAAATAAGTCACCCACTGAAGTAAAAAAGTAGAAGTGAAGTTTAGTTTAGTTTCCAACAAAGTGCTCATGCAGCATATAAAAAAAATGAATTTTTTTTAAGAATTGGGGAGAGGTGGAAGAGATGAGATTGTAGGGATCGGAATATGTGTTCCCATGAGATTGTAGGGATCAGAATATGCATGTTTCAACTAAGCTAAAAAAGACTCACCATTTGTTTTATAGCGCTGCTCCAAAATTGCAGACTTATTCTGTTCAAAAACCTCATTAACAGATTGCTTGATTTCTTCTTCTGAAACTTCAACACCTGCTCGCAAATTTAATAAGGTTATAGATGCCTACAATTCTAGATAGCACCTACAACCTTGCACTATATGCAAGGTATAAACACTATCTAACAAGCCTACAGCATATTCAAATTCACATTCAAATTACGACACTTCAATCCTACCAACACCACATGCTTCTTCAAATTCAGTTGTTTTGAAGTTTTCTGACCCCGTATTCACAAAATATGACAAAGCCGCATCTAACTGAGCCGGGATTTTAATCTGGAAAATAAAAAACTTGCATGAGCATTGAGTAAAACTAAAGCAATAACCAATTGGATCGAATCATAAACACAGTAAACATTCTAGAATCAAAATTCCGAAGGCTAAGGTATGTTCACCAACCTTCGAAGACACAATGTACTGTGTTAACACGGGGCGATGCACAAGGGCATTTGCCGGAAACTTTGTAGCAACCTGTCACAGATGGTATGGCACCACAATACATTAGTAACTAATCCTCAAATTCTTAATGAAAAAATCTCGAATGGGAGCCAAAGTAAAATTCCACAGGACTAGAAACTACACTAACATTTACCGGATTAACATCTTAAGCAGAACTAACTTAAAAAGTTAAAAACTACTCACCGTGTATAGAAGATTACCAACGCTTCGACTGCATCCATCAGTAACTCCAGCCTGAGCTTACTCAAAAAAATCAAAGCGAAAAGAATAAATCTCATAGCTCCACACAGGAATTTAACCACAAAACTCACGAAATTGAGCTAATCGGACATGCAGTACCTCGTGAATGACGGCTGTTAGATTCGCCGTAACCTTGTTGTTGGCGATGGTGTTTTTGGCCGTCCGCTCATCCAGTCCGACCTTCAGGAAGAGCTCAAGGTTCTTCTCCTTCTCGGCGGCGGCGGCGTCATCCTTGGCCGGCATCTCGAACGGCGGCGAAGGACAACCAAGTGCGTCGGTCTGTGAAGCTAGCTTAGGTGAGCTGCTGTGAAGATAAACCCTAATTAAACCAGACAAGCAGTGGAGGAATCAGTGAAACGTGGCAGTTTTCTACTTCGTTCGGACGCCGTCGATGGTTCTCTGTATCTGTGGGCTTTACTTGAGAACCACGCACGCGTTTCCTACCGTTTTGGCCCACCTGGGCTTCAAGAAATTACCGCTCAACGGTTCGACCCGAACGGATTAGGAACCGGGTCAACACTCTAGAAAATATCAGGAATAAAAATATATTCCTTGTGTTCACCGAAAAATATATATATATATATATATATATATATATATATATTCTTTGTCGATAATTAAGAACCAGAATCTTGAGAGAATCTTCTTGTATTTGTGGGGAGATATTATGTCGAGAATGTTTTACATGTGACCTCTGAAAAAAAATCTATTTCTATGCTATTAACAAAGCTAGAGTTAAGATTACTGCTCAAACGGAAGCTAAAACAACTAGTAACATAACATTGGCAATACAAAATTCAAGTCGAATTTTTGGTAAAAATCAAGTCGAACTTACAATTGCATTTATTTGAGGAGTGAGGAGCGACGAGACCCCAAGATGAAGAACGAAGGTGTTGATCAAGAACTAAGACTGATTCACGAACCGATGAAGAAGAAGAACAAGTGGAGATGGGTCTGAAACGTCTAACTGGAGGAGAAAAAACGCTCAAGTGACGAGTGGCGACCTAGAAGAGACCGATCCCTAATTCTTGATTTAGGGCTTAAACAACGCTAGTCGTTTGCTACAGACTATTATAGGTAATAAAAAAAATTTGCCAAAATTCCCGGCACTTGCTTTGGATCCGGCCCAGAATGTCTCTTTGGAGAAGCATATTAGCATAATTACATCAAAGACACAGAATATTAGAATGAGGCGGCATTGGTGTCAAGAAGATTAGCATGGAATCCGTCCAAAGCTACAAGACATTACTTTTCTTTGCTACGCGACATACAAAGAATTTTCTTTGATATATAGACCAAGAAAAATCATGATGTGTAATAATATTGATTATAGTTGTGGAAAATAATGAAGAAACTATTTGTTTGGGTCTTTTAGACCCCGTTTGTAACCAAAAAATAATAATAATGAAGAAACTATTTGGATCAGATGCTAATGAAACGATTCATAATTCCAAATAAGTACTATATTAGAAACATAAGTTATTCAATTATAAGAATTTAAAAGGATAAATAAAAAAAAAATAAAAGAATAAAAGAGCATTACTACATGCCTACGGACAACAAAATATCCATTTGTCCACGTATTATCTAAATTCGAAGTAAGAAATAAGATAAGTGCAGGCTACAAGTCCTTAAAAAATGTGCTGTTCGCCCCCACCCTATACAATTGTAGCTCTGTTGATCTAGCAGTAATGCTAATCTTGGTGTGGGCAGGCAAAAATAGAACCTCGCCCTCCTCAACTAGATCATCATCTTCTGTAACTACACCATCCTCAGCCAAGCCTGCATCAAACCTGCCTTTCCCTGCAGTGACTAGGAAAAGGGATGGTCCTATGACGGAGGGAAAAACTACCGAAGCAGACTGAGGAAGATTACAGCAGTCGACTTCAAATTCTTCGAAAGGTGGGACGAATCTTGTTGTGTATGCGTTCATAGAAACTCCTTGCATAATTTCAGGAGCTCCCTGGAAAGCAATAGAGCAAACAGAAAAGATTAGTGCTGCTAAACAAAGAAGGGTTTGCCATTTAGCCTCCTCTACTAAATGATGGAATATCCCTCTCTGGAAATCTACTAGTAAACTTGTGCATTTTTGTACCAAAGATTTTGATCCATTACCTGTCTGTATTTGAGCATAGAAAGAAGTGTCTGAACATCAATTTGTTTTGAGGTAAGGCCGGCTCGAACAACATTGTCAGAGGTAGCCATACATTCGACGCATTCACCAGAAATATATGCATGGGGTTCATTTGGCCCACAATATAATGCTTCACCACGTTTCAGCTTCACATAGTTCAGGAAAAATGCAGCTATAGCACCCACATCAGCTGGATACTGATTCTCTAATCTGAGTACCAGTTGTTCTTTAACTGTCAATTGCCTTTTCTGGTCGAATGAAGGAGGATATGGTTATTGCAAAAATAAAACCCAATTATGCAATCAACATAACCATAGTGGACGAAAGGTAGTACTCCAATCCTACTGACCATTGAAGCAACATTCGCACTTCTTGACTTTGTCAAGTCTTAACTCAAAATAGCACCATATTAACTTTTCCTACGAAAGCCAAATTACTAAGCAAAAGTAGATGGAATCAACAACTCTTTTGTCCTACTGGTCAATGACTGGACTATATCTAAACTATTTAGCACATCATGAAGGATGGTCTTAGAGCTTTCAAATTCTATACATATTGGCATTTGGCAACACAACATATAATTATCTTTGTTCTTAGTGTTGGGTTCCATCATTCAACATAAATGAAGTCACCCAGCATCAAGCAAATTCCTCATGGCTACAACAATAATATGCGACAAAACTTCACTAAGATTGCTGAAGTGGAAATTACCTTTTTCTCAAGGTTAAGACGCCTTTTCAGTTTGGATATCATCTTAGAAATTGTCTCTTTGCTTGACAACATGAGTCGACTGAACATGGACTCTAAATCTGTGTTTAGTTTCCCATTCTCATGTCGCTCACCAACAAGTAGAATTTGCTCTGCATCTGCCACCCCAACCAATTCCGCAATCTCAGGAACAGTACAAAGCATGTCTTTTAGCTCCTAAAATATATATAAGCATAGAATAAGTACAAAAAAAATAATATGGAAGATGAGACATTGTTTGATATACAAAACGGGAATGAGATATAAGAGCAATTCTAAGAGCTCAACTAGTTTATAGGTACTTTTCCTTTAAAATATTGGTTTCATTCTTAGTTTGCTCATTTATCATCACCTCTCAAGCGTTAATTAAACTCAGGAAAATACTTGAAAAAGTTTTAAAATGGTTTATTCATTATCTATCCCAAGTCTTCATGCTGCAGCAAAAGAGTCATCATATATTGATTTCAACTTCAGTCATTTCCTTCTTATTGCAAGGATTGCTAAAATGAAACTAACTGCTACATGCTCTGTATCATGACAGGCAGTAAAAATCAAAGCAAAAGCAGAGTGGAGGCTCCGTTATTAAGGATCTCAATCATGGCAGCTAGAATTCACAGGTTGACACACTAATCACAACAAACCTCAAACAAAACCTGTTACGTGCTGCAACAAGTTGACAGAGTAGTGAATTCATAATTACCAATATCGCCTTAGACTCTTTGAGCTTGTAATCATTAACCAACCAAGTCACACTTCCAAGCATACTAAAAACATCATATCCACTATTAGCTACGAAAGAATCACAACCAAATGAGCTCTAAAACCACCATCCCTGTCTTACCTTGAGACTAATAAACCCGCAAAGAGCCTCGAACTCCGTCAGCGCCAATGCCACTTCAGGCTTGTGATTATCATCCTTGTAAACACTGGGGTGCAACTTGTGCAACACTCTAGCCATCTCTTTATCTGGATGAGCCTGTATCGACAGAGCCTTCTGTACCGAAAGTACCTAAATCCACACAAATCACCCCAAATCAAAACACAATCAATTTTACTCAAAATTCCAAATATAATGCAATTTATATTTTCTTCCTACCTTGCACAAGAACGGAAGATCGGCGCCCCACTTGTCCAGAACCTTCTCGCCGAGAACGCTCGGATCCTCGGCGATCCAGGACTTCAGGCTGAGGGGCTCCTCCGACCCGGAATCGACGTAGGACGGCCCGGATTCATGAGTCCCGATCCAGAACTCAGCGTAAGGCTTGGCGGGGTCGATGTCCGACCCGGAATTGAGAGCGAAGAGCCTGGCGACCTTGGAATTGTGGCCGAGAATGCCCCAGTCGTAATTCTTGACGGAGCAGCGGAGCCGGATGGGCCTCCGGGTGGGCCTCCGCTTCTTCTTCATGGTGTTCTGCCACGGCTCCATTAGCTACCTCATTTCGATGCAGAAGAAGGGCGATGAATAAATAATGATTGCCCCGAATTGCAGGAGGAGAGAGAGAGAGAGAGAGGGAAATGGGATTCTGTCGGTGGCGGAATGTGGAGGGTAAAGGCTTACGAGAGCCGATAGTCAAAACTGTCAACGTCGCTCCGATGGGGTCTTTGGCTCTTTGCTGGGTATATATTTTGCTCTGCACGACCCTACATCCAGGCTTTTTAATCAGAGTGACAACTTTGTCCCTATAGTTGGAAATAGAAAAGGACAGTTTAGTCCTCTCCTCTCTCCCAACCTTTTTTCCACACAGATTCCCTACTCTTTTCCTTATTTTGTTTTTTCATAAACCATAAAGAATGTGATCGAATGGGAACTTCAGAGTTCAGAGTCTAGAAGTGAGCCGAATGACACTTCTAATCAGTAGCATGTGAATGCAATACTAATTTTTTGTTCACATTTTGTACACTTTACCGTAAGAAACAGTGTTTACAAAACTATATTTTGTATATTTTGTGCATAATATGTATTTTAACGTACTTCTAGTTAATCTTCTATACTAATATATGAATAAGTACAAACTAAATTAAATCGAATACAATCAAAATTTTACATACATATTATACATATTGATATGTTAAACAATTAACATGATAATCAAACTTAAACTCTAAAAGTAAGCTGAATAAGTGATAAATAAAATATATCCTCTTTAAAGTTATTAACATAAAAATTAAATCATATGCAATTGGAATTTCACATATACAATAGTGATTTTGGAGACCTTTCTCCTTTTCTCGTACAAAAAGGAATAAAACAGTCGATTTCTCCATGTTTAATTTTCCACACACGAGGACAAAGTCGTCAGTTTCTCAACAGGTAGCTCCTCAACCGTAGGGACAAAATGGTCAAGTCGTTACCAATAAACCAGTGCGTGTTCGCGCGTATATCTCTCGTGCAAGCTGCGGTTTAGATCTGAGGTTTCCCATTTCTGCTGATAAGTCGTATCTAGGGGCTGTTTCGGTAGTTCTGTTTTTCAATGCTTTTGCAGATGTTATCCTTGTGGTCGTTTTGGGTTTTGCTAACCATATGTGACCACGACGCCGTTTTATAGCGCTAGTTGGTTGGTTATATCTCCATTTGCTGAAGTATCATTGTCTGGGCTATAGGATATGCCTAGATTCCCGCCAGTACAATGCGGACTGCAAGGACATTATACCATGTGGGCGGTGGGACGGGGAATGAAACCAAGCCTAGATTTGGACCGTACGATATGGTGATGCCCTGGAACTCTAGAACTACTCAGAGTACCGGTCGGGCGACATACGATATTAATCGATTCGTATCTTGTCATGCCCTTGAATCGGATTTTTAAGTATACATTAGTGTTAGTTTTCTCGAATTGTATTCGAGTATCACTCGATCAAGTACAACTCGTGAGAGAGACTTGGTTGGTGTTCACCACTCCGTTAGACATTAAGCAATATATTAAAGTTTTGCATTTTGATGCTGAACTAATGAACATAAATTGACCTTCGGTAGGGAATCAATTCCTGGATGTATTAAGAAAAGTATTTCATTCAATGATGATCTAAGGATGAGTATTCAGAAAATAGAGTAATATCTTGGATTCTTAAGGTCTTCTTTTTGTTCACTTCATAATTATATCATTTTAAAAAAAAATAGTTCTACTTAACAATGCATTCATTGTGTATAAAATGTGTCTTTCTCATTTTCTTTATGAAATTGTATCATTTATTATAATCCATGCGAGATAATAAATATATTGGTACACTAAACTATAGGATGAGAGAGTCACAACAAGTATGGAGTTAGTAGACCCGGATGTCTCTCTTGTTTGGGTTGTCAATTCGGTTGTTACAGATGCTGAGGCTTGAGCATTGTACCAGTTTCTAGCTTTTACTAAACTCATCTCAGTCTTTTGCCCCTAAATGAGGTAACAAAGTGACATTGCTTTAGAAGCGGTACTCTGAAATAAGATGCACCTTAATACACATTATTAAACGACCCCACATAGCGTGCCACATTATTGTCGCCATATCAATCATCAAAACCTTCTGTCAGTCAGTTAGACAACAACTCCACACACCCCTTGCTTGCTTGTGAATAATAATCAAAGACTATTAGTTCTGGAATATTATGACTGATTGAAGACCCCAATTGTACATATGTGTCTTATAATGCTCTTGAGTAATGAAATTTTGTTTGAATTGTTAGAGGATAACAATGACTAATATAACAGTTTCTACTCTAAAGTTTCAATACTCTAAATCACTATAAAATGTTCATTCCGGAACCTGTTTACATCTGAATATACTGCTACTTGTAAGCTCTAGTACCAGACAGGGAAAATTAGCTAGCTGTTTATATTATATTGGCAACTAGATCCACCCTCAACCAGTTGTTCCCCCATGCAATTTTTGTTCCTTTTCATGCAGAGATCAGATTTTGGGTTTTAATAATCTGCTGAATGTGTAAATACGCACATGGATTGGTGCTGTGCCAATTGATTTCAGAAAGGAAGCTTACCGAGTTATAACATGAACACATTTTGATCAGATGGATGCCAAATTTGTATAGCTTTTTTTTGGACCAGAAGGCAAAAAAAGCCCATGAAATCAGTAATAATAAGGTCATTTGCCTCCTAACAAGTCCTCAATCACTTTCACTCTGGGATTTCCATCCCCAAAAGTAAAAGTTTCATAGAGAGGAGGGCTTCTTTTATAGCCTTTCGGTGCCTAATTTCAACCACTTTCATTCTTTTTACTCTTTCCTTTTTCTTTTTTCTGGTAACTTAGGGAATATAAGCAGTACTTTCAATTCTTCTTCGGCATTACTGATCTGGTTCTCCATTTATTGCTCAAAGCTCAGACGAGGTGGAAAAGCTAAAGCAGCAAATGCTGCCTTCTCATTCCCATACTTCAAATCCCTGCCAGCTTTTCTTCTTCTTTTGACTCCACATCTGTTGACATCCCTTGTCATTTTCTGGCTCTCTGTTGATTCAAAATCTCCTTCTTCAGGTTTTCTTTGAATTTAAAGCAGTGGCTTGGAGCAGGTTTTTCCAGAGTTACACTACTCTCTCTCTCTTTATGAAAGTTTTCTGTTTTCAACTATGGCCATCGAGGTGTGCTCGGAGATTTCCAGCCCTGGATTTAGTCCAAGGATTTCGTTTTCTCATGATCTCGACAAGGCAAACGTTACGGTGACAAAAGAAGAGCAGCCACAACAACGGTTAGACTCATCTCTAGTGGATTCAAGTTCTGATTTCGACTTCTGCATAGTCAATAATATCAAGCTAGAGCTGTCTTCGGCCGACGAGCTTTTCTCCAATGGCAAGATTCTTCCTGTCCAAATCAAGCCAAATCCCAATACCACCGCCGCCAAAGAAGCCCTTCTTCAGCCTCCTCATCAATCCGCAACAAAGAACACAGAGAAAAAGAGACTGAAGGAGTTCTTAGACGACAGCAATGCCGAAGATGAAACTAATGAAAATGATGAGAAGCCTGCGATTGCAAAACCCTCCTGGCAGTTCAGAAGAAGCAGCAGCCTCAATTTCGATAGTACTACTACTGCTCGCGGTATGAGCTTAATCCGATCACTCCATTTTCTTTCGAGAAGCAACTCAACCGGATCAGCTCCAAATCCAAAGCAAACAGTTACCCCAAATCAGAAGCAGCAGCATTTGCGGAAAAACCAATCTACCAACTCAAGAAGAAGATCATCATCAGCATCATCATCATCATGTTCAAGTAGCACTACATATTATCCTTACAACACTTCACCGCGGTCACAAAAGCCTTCGTTAAGGAAGAGTGGATCTTACGGCAATGGGGTAAGAATTAGCCCAGTCCTGAATCTCCCACCACCTTACATTTCAAAAGTTACCGTGAGTTTTTTCGGGTTCGGATCTCTCTTCTGTAATGGTAAGTTGAAAAGGAAGAAGAAATGAGATGTCATCGTGTCCAAACACAGATGCAGTTAGCTGTCCAACCATGTGATCATACTCTGTAAAATAAGAAATGTTCAGGAATCTTTGCTATAATGTAAAAATAGAATAGTTCATCGACTATTTGGGTTACTACTTGTGAAAACTACAGGGGAGAGAAGTGTAGGGTCAGTAACTCTGCATTTCATATCAACGTCTTACTGGCTTAGGAGACAAGATAAACAAGGTATCTTTCTCTTATGCCTCTCCTCACATCCCTTTCTTTCCTTTTCTGCTTTTGATTCTTTTTTTATGGCACAAACCAAGTAAATACGACTCTCTTTTCTTCGTTTGAACACTGATTAATGGTTTCTTTTTGTTCTTTTCTGCTTTGCTCTGCTTAAGTTCCTTAAATTTTGTTTTATTTCGTGGTATTAGAATAGAAAACCAGGTTAGCTGAAAGAAAAGAAGTTAAAATGGCCTATGACATATCTAAACCCTAGTGAGATTTGAGTTTTAGTAAGGGGGGATTGCGTTGATCAAAACAGATATAAATAGTAGCAACAAGGGAGAAGCAAAACCTCCAAGAAGAAAAAAAAAATAGAAACAAAATAAAATAGGACAAGAACAAACAAGGCTATATGTCTAAAATGAAGTTTTGAGGTGCCTAGGAATAGAAAACTGAGATGGAAATGAGAAGCAGGGCTGTGATCTGAGACCCCTCAAAATAACAAAGAAGCTTCAGATTGGAGTTCAAGTTCCACTTGTCTAGAACTAGTGGACTGGAGATTAGAGAGATTAAAATGGGTTTAAGCACTTGGGCCTCTGAATAGTTGAAGTGAAACAGAGTACTACTGAAGAAAGCAACAATCGTCTGACGCGTACTCAAAGGTCAAGAATGCCGAGTCAAACAACAGCCTTTGGACCTTGCTTCTCCGAGATTTGAAATTCAAGTGCCAAAAGGAATAACAGGTCAGCCAATTCCAACCAAACCCCACGAGTCAAACTCAAACTAGGGAGTTGCTCCAGAGCCAATTTCCAGGATGGAGGAAAGTGCAGCAGAGACCAGAAAGCGAAAGCCAGGCACAGCATAAGCTAAAGCAAGACAATAGTGAATGGTAAGATTATTATGATTTAAGAAGACAGTTGATTAATAATCCATAATGTACAAAAGCTCATCATTAATCAGTACTTTAGCATTGGAGATTAGTACTTATTAGCCTCGAGGAACTCCAAATCCGTGATCACAAGCTTTCACGGCAATTTGCTTATCAAAGTAACCAACTTCAAAAAGAGAAGAGGTGGGTTTTACTGTTTTATTATTGCCATTTGCCAAGTACCAACAAGTTTTGCCTCAACCAACCCAAATGAACATATGTCTACATTATCATCATGTCTAGTTTGAAAATTTCAGCATAAACCAGAAGAAGACAGAAAATGACAGTTTACCAATTTGGAAGCAGAAATTACTAGTTTTTCAGTTTTCATATAATTTGGGAAGGGCATGGCCATAAAGTCTAGTATGCCTCTAGGGATTAACAAAAGAATATCCATCTCAAAGCAGCAAGACAGACAAAGAAGTCAAGCAATATAACATGAAAGATTCCACTGAACTACTATGTTATCAGACCAACTCTATATTCACCACACAGAATCTCAAAACATCTGAAATACCAGTAAACAATGAACAAGGAAGTAGTAGAACTCAGTCAAGTATTTGATGGCAGTTAGCAGGGAAGGAAATGAGGGTTTAGCAATGAAGGAATGAAAAGATTGTACAATTATGATGATTAATACTACAGTATACAGGTTAAGCCAGAGAAAGACGTTAGAAGTACTAATAATATAGCCAAGCTGACGAGGGAAATTAAATAACGGTTTGTAAAATTTGATCAACAGTGAGTGATTTCCAAGCCAAGCAGCCAGGTGACTGAAGAGGCAAGAACCCAAGACCCCTAATAGCATCAGACTTGAGTACATTCCCAAGAGAAGAGCTTATTGAGTACTTACTATGAGCAGAATACTACAGGATACGGAAATGAAAGGCTTCAGATTCCATTTTCATACAAACAGTCACCCTCCCAAGCTAATCCTCTTCTCTCACATTCACTTATTTCAAGAGAACACATGTAGACGAAGAGACAGCTAAAAGACTCGAAGACACATTGTCTGGTACCCAAAGAACACATCAAATCAAGAAGAACACTGAGTACACTGATATTAATGCAACTTCAACATTAGACAGTCACAAAATCAAGATGATAGAACAGGTATTCTATTCCATATAACTAGTTCCATATAATAGCAGCCACCCAGCTTACCTTTATTTACATTTATTAAGAAAAGAAGAAAGATGATGAATTATAATTAACAAACAAAATCATTGTTCCAAAGCAACTGAACATTTAGCAGTGCAGGGGATTTGACCTTTCATCAAATTCCCATTGCACAATGTGTACTGTGGCCTACCACTAATTAGCGCCACCGGCAGCAGCAGAAGTCAGAAAACAGAGCCTTGAAACAATCAACACAACCCAGCATTCGCTCCAAATCGCTACCTCTGCAAAACCAATCAAATTCAAAATTAAGAAACCAGACTTCTGAAAACTAAGTCATCCAAAAAACAAGCTCAAGTAAAATAAAAGAACCAGCTGAAACAACTTTTGTTCATCGATTGATACTCCGAAAGATTAGTGACAAAAGAGAAGAAGAGCGGGAACTTTGAATTCCATGTTCTTCTTCTCAACTTATGAACCCACAGCACAAGTACTCAACTACATTGAAGCCAAAACTTCATAATTCAGAGGCTAGAGACCTAAACTACCAGGGCCCTAATTTGTTATCATTCTGTTCCAACGAAAGAATGAAACTTTCGAAATTTTCAGAGAGAACTCAGAAGAAAGCAAATACCTTGACATTTTCAGGGAACTCAGGAACCTTGTACGAATCAGCTGAGACCTCCGTCAACCACATACCGGGAAACAAAGCCTGTAAATCCAAACCACCATGAATATCAATTATTTTGTTTCCAGTGAAACCAAAGGAAGAAGAAGAAGTGCAAAGACAGTTAATTTGGTAGAGATGAAGAAGATAAGTCAAATTGTGAAGAAAGAGTACAAATTTGGAATTGACTTACATCCAATTGCTTCTGCACCGCTCTGGGCCGCTTCTTGGGGCGGCGGGGAGGGCGGTGGCCGAGCATCTGTATGAAATCCTCATCGATCTCCTTCTTGGAGAGCGTGAGTGAGAACTTGGGCCTTTCCTTGGGCTCGTCCTTCTTCTCCAGACCCGAACCGGAAGCCCCTCGGACCAGCCTCGGCGACTTGACGCCATTGTTGCCTTCACTCCTCAACGGTGAGTAATTCGTCTTCCTCTCCTCAATTTTCAACCCCTTGCCGCCGCCGCCGCCGCCAATTGGAGCCTTGCACGCCGCCCTCCTCGTCCTCAGATTCCACGGCCTCACCGCAGCCGCCGCCGGAGACGATCCCCCCTCCTCCGCCGCCACAGCCTCAGCGTCCTCCTCCTCCGCCGCCGCCGTCACGTCAGTAACAACAGCAGCAGCAACCGGCGCCGGCTCGTCGTCGTCCTCCTCCACCCCTTCCTTCTCCCCTCTCAAAATCGCGTCTTTCATCTTGTCCGCCGCCGTTTTGAATTCAAACATGAGCTTCTCCCTCACCGCCTCGATCCCCTCCTCCTCTTCGCCGTCGCCGGCGCTCTCGATCCTCTGCCTCCTCACCCTGCTCCGCCTGTCGAACTGCCCCTCCGATTCCCCTCCCCGCCGCCGAACCACCCCCACCGCCGATCGCCGATCAAACGGCGCCACCGTGTCGCCATCGGAATCCACCTTCATGCACCGCAGGTGCCTCTGGTTCCCCCACTTCAAATCCCACGGCAAACTGAAATTGTGCAGAGGCTTCGCCGCTCGCTCGGAATTCATGCCCGCCGCCGACGACGACTTCGCCGCCACCACTCTCGTTCTCTCCTCCGACGCCCCCGTATACACCATTGATCGGAACCTCAAAGCCAGCCCCCCACTCTCAGATCACAGAGTCCTCTCTCTCTCTCTTCGCAATTTTTCTCCGAATGGAAAATTATCTCTCTCTCTCTCTCTCTCTCTCTCTGGCTCTCTATGCCCTTTTTTGTTTTCTCTCTCACAAATCGCCGGGAAACCCAAGTTTATATACGAGTGGGGGAGAAGGGTAGTCTCAGTCAGGGGCGTTTTAACGTTCGGGTTTTCGTTATATTACAAATTTTTTTTTTTTTTAAATAATCGCGTTGTTACTTGCCAGAAGGAAATGTCCTTTGTATTTTATTTTATTTTTCGGTTTGAATTTCCATTTCTGGGTCCCGGCTAATGTGCGCCCCAGTGTGATTCGCGCACCCGCGGGGTTTTCCCGGGTGATGCGTCGCGTTTTTGAGCGAGCTCTGTCTTTGATCTCATCTTATAGCCGTTGATTCAAATCTTATTTTCTTTTCCTAATTGCTATCTAGACTGAAATTAAAATGTTGAAAACCTAATGTATGTAAAATTTACATTTTTTACTCATGTTTAATTTGTTAAATTCAACGTGAATATTTTTTCATTCCGAAAACTCATTAAAGGATAGTAATATGCTTTAACAAGAATGCAAATAACTTCGGTTTATATTAGAAAATGATTTCTATTATTTCTATACTTTGCTGGATACTGTGGAATGCATCGATTCAAATTTGTTTTATTTTTCACTCACGTTTAATTTCTTAAATTCAACATGAATATTTTCTCATTCCGAAAACTCATTAAATAATAGTAATATGCTTTAACGGAAATGCGAATAACGTCAGTCTATGTTAGCAAATTATTTATATTGTTTCTATATTTTGCTGGATACGGTGGAATGCATCGATTCAAATTTGTTTTATTTTTTCACTCACGTTTAATTTTTTAAATTCAACACGAACATTTTTTTCATTCTGAAAACTCATTAAAGGTTAGTGATATGCTTTAACAAGAATGCAAATAACGTCGGTCTATATTAGAAAATGATTTATATTGTTTCTATACTTTGCTGGATACGGTGGAATGCATCGATTCAAATTTGTTTAATTGTTTCACTCACGTTTAATTTGTTAAATTCAACCTGACCATTTTTTTCATTTCGAAAACATTCAAGGATAATAATATGCTTTAACGGGAATGTAAATAACGTCAGTCTATATTAGCGAATTATTTATATTGTTTCTATAGTTTGCTGGACACGGTCCAAATTTGTTTTCTTTTTTTTACAAATACCTCAGAATCAAATAATGTTATTTTTAGGTTTTAATTTAAGAGGCGCATATCGATTTCTATGTAATATCATGTATTAAGCTGGCTAATGTTTACCATTTTAATACAATTCTTTTATGTTTTTCAAATGTGTGATTCAAAAAAACTACCAAACAAAAAATCAAGATTTTTAAGTTTTGTTTACAATTTATTTGATTGGATTCCCTCTCAATTTTATTAGAAATTCTGAACTTACAACCAGGTTTTAATTTATCATACTTCATCTTTTGTCACACCAAGAGAAAATTTGAACTGTAACACCAATCTCACAATAATGGATCACCAACCATATAGATTTTTCATGATGTGAATTCGTCGTTTCACAATTTAGTCTTGCTTAAAAAGTTATGGTCTCGAAATTTTCAAAATTTTTAATTAGGGTTTGTAATGTGCATTAGAGCTAGTTCTCATCCATCCATACCACATTGCAACTTGTTGTGCTCATGTTACAGTTTGGTTCTAGTTGTGCCTCACATCTAGGTACCCATTTCATATCCTATTAGCCATTTCTTTATTGATTCACTTTGGAGCGTTGTGTATCTAGTCAAGAGTTTGCTATCAGATTTAAGAGGCGAGACAAATGACTTGGCATGCCTTGCCAAGTGGTGGTCCATAGTTGAGCCACGCGTACATAGTCGTAATAGTCATTTATTGGTCTTACTTGGTATAGGACCGGGGTCATCTCCGTTATTGATGTTGGTTATTTCATTATGTCTCTGTTGCGTAATAATGATTCTTACTTATATTATTGTTTAGATTGATTATTACTATTTAGAGAACGTACAATCATTAAATGGGATATATTCACCTTTTTTTTTTGAACTATTGCATAAATAATTGACGCAACAAACTATTGCAAATGTAATAAAAAACAAACAAACAATTGCAAATATAACGTGACACCGGATTGATCCATGGGGGAATATGTATGGAGAAAGAAAACGTAGACCCAACTCAATACGGTATGTATATAACTATATATTGTGTATGCTTTAATACATAACAAGGCACTTCGCACACACAAACCCTCAATACTTCGCAGAATGCATGTGATCATATACACGAAAAGTGCCCCAAATCTGGTTTCAAGATTTTTAGTATTCGAAACTTGATGTTCATAGAATCATAGAGAGAGGGAAGGAAACCCACTCGGGGTCCAACTCCAACGGCTAGTTTCTTATTCTTTTATGAGAAGCAACCGACCATTATACCCACTTTTTACAGCTAGGCTCCCAACCAGCAATAAGATTCGCTTCTCCTCACTCCTTTTCTGCATCCTTATAAATCCTTCTCTTACTCTTTGACTCGATCTACCCCATGAAAGCCTCAACCTTTCCATAACGAAAAGGAGAGCGCAACTGATCCCAATCTCTCTTTTCACTTCAGATTTCCATAAAAATGTCCAGAAAACACCTACCCGTTTTTTCGAAGCTCCTTAGAGTCTTCATCTTCATTGCCAAAGTGAGGAAGCTCTCGTTCGAGAAGTACTACTCGTCACTCATCAGGAAGTCGCAGAGAAACCGAAAGAATCTGAGGTTTATGGAGCATTACAACTACGGCTTCCTGGGCGAATATGAGTTCTCGCCTTCCAACACTCCCCTCATTCGCTACCCCAGAAAGCAGTTTGTGAAGAAGAGAGGCTCCCGAGACTTGGAGTCTCTGTTCTTTCTCTGTCGATGCTGGAGTAGCTTCCGAGTGCTGGAAGGCGAGGACAACAGAGATTTCGCCGGGGAAGCTCTTCAGGCCAGTTCTACCGGCACTGAAGATGCAAATGCGTTGGCTCTTTTGGCGCCGTCGTTGGATTGGGGAAGTGAAGAAGCTTCGATTGATCTGCGGGCTCAGAGGTTTATCGAGAGGTTCTATGAGGACATGAGAATGCAGAGGCAGGAGTCTATTTGAACTCGTTAGATTTTTTTGAGCCCAGATATGGCATGTTGTTGCAAACTTGTATTTGTTATTTCTTTTTTTTTTTTTTTTTTTTTTGCTCTCCACAAGATTTTTTGACATTGTACGTGCCACGTGGAGATTGATTGGTTTGTAAATTTTTAATTTTTTGGGATAATACAATTTTTTATTGGTTGTGTGAAGATTTAGATTTCTGTGTTTTAGATTGAATCGACTCATCATCATCAATCCCTAAACATAGTATTGGTGTCTATGATCTGTCTGTTTAACACAAGAATTGGAATTTTTACTATGCCTAAAGCCTGGATGTTACCATTAGCTGGATGTTACTTACTAGGGGTCCCAAAGTTCAATACGCATCAAAGAGTGTTTCCCCCGACAACGCCATCATGAGCTTCTAGAAATACACTTCATAAATGGATAGACAATTCCAAAGGTTTATCTCAAATTTGTGACATGCATGTAGCGTAGCACCGTGGTGTGGGTTGCGATTAAGAAGATGGAACGATCTTTTTTTTTTTTTTTGGGATAAGGAAGAATAATACGTTGAAACCGTTGAGGAACATCGATAATTACAATAGATCACTGGGATCTTGTTAAGGAATACAAAATTAAATAATGTATTATTGAATGAAAATAATATAATTACTTGATCATATAGTATTCAAAGAGTTACGACATATTTATATCATTAGGCAAAGAATTTTGATGACGAAAACGGTCTTCTATCTTCACAATGATATAGAAGTTAGAACAACTTGATTTATGTGCAAGTTGTATGCAATATGCACATCATGGTATAATGTATCTCTTTATGAGCATCTATTCAGAGTGAATTAATTCATAAATAGAAGATAAATATCTTTTTTTGGACCCAAAAAACAATTTCAACCACTTGTTGTCTATAAATCCTTTTCTAGGGAGAATCTTTGCAAAAGTGAAGAAAATTTTAGCCTGTTTAGTTTGGAAATAGTAATCAAGAAGTAGGGGAACATGAGCTACCTATAAAACCATAAAATGGACAATTATGGTTGTTTGGACCCAAAATGAGCATTTTGGCCTGACAAGGCACGTCTTGGAGAAATCGAGCCAATATCAGTGGCTCAAGCTATATATTGTCGACAAGTTCGAAATATATATTTAGAGGCTAAATAAAGCCTACTATGGAAGCATGGAAATGAAAAGTCAACTTTAGCACATTTTCCTACTTCGGCTAGGAGAAACCGAGCTAAACAAGGAAGAATGGGCTGCAGACTAACCATCCGAACTTCAAATGAGTTGAAACTTTCCAGATTCATTCTAGACATCCCAAGGATCATTTCTTCTGAAGAGTGCTAGAGCTTGTTCGAAGTGAAAAACCTTCAAACAATCAGTCCAATTTTCTGCAGAAGCAAAACTGGAAAACTGGACCTGTAAGGAGTCCAGTAGCATTTTCGGCCCAACCACATGGAAATAAATTCTGAAATTTTACCACAATAATCTACATCCATGGTGGATCATTTCATATGAAGAAGTTGAAATTTAAATATGAATTCTTAGTGGAGATAAAAATTAAAGGAATAAATAAGTGTTAGTGAATTTGGCCTAACAAAATCCACTAAGTGTTAGTGAATTTGGCCTAACCAAATCCACTAAGTGTTAGTGAATTTTGCCTGACCCACTATGATTTGTTTAAAGGCCAAATAGTGTTGCTTGGAAGCCTATATATAGAGGCTACAACAAGTATCATCTCACCAATTCACTCATCAAAACATCTATAAGATGATCTAAGTTCTCTCTAGAGCAACCTCTCTAAGAGTAATTCCTCTCCTTCTCTTTCTCTTATCGGTGATCACACTCTAAGTTCTAGTCTCCTTAGGAGCCAACTTTCAGTACCACCAAATCCTCTGTCAAAGTGCTTTGGTCCTAGTCTCCTTGGGAGCCGACTGTAGTACCACGACCACAACGGTTACGGAACCAGCCAAGCAAGGGTAACGCCCTCGCAAACCAGCCAAGCTAGAGTTACGCTTTAGCAAGTTCTCCTCACTTCCCAGTGGTTTTCGCTATGCTCGATCTACAACATCGAGTATCGATTGTGATTTTGAAAAGGCTCAGCAAAAGTCCTCGCCACGAGGCACAAAGAACCCCACGACGAGGTTGGTGCTCTCCTCGTCCACAATCGCTCAAAAGAAGTCAGGTCAAGGGACACCCCCGACGACCGCACCCGAACGGTGCTGGCACGCCCACGCAAGAAAAGAGACTGTTGACCAGCTCAAGAAAAACTGGAGCCAAACATTTTGGCACGCCCAGTGGGACCTACTGCGAGCTGTAAACCACACCACTATTAAGAAGATGAGGTTGGTAAGGGGTTGTGAATCATAACGGAATAGGTGAAGTCTCTTTTGTTAATATTGACCTAAACTCCTTATTGGTGCCTAGTTCAGGTCCATTAAGGTTAAGGGCGGTTTTTATTAACACTTGTTGAACTGTCTTCACACTTATGATCTTTCTCATCTTAATAAGTATAGCCTATGTGAAATGGTGTCTAGAAAGGGGACAACGTTCATAACAGGCTATTGAATCCAGAAGTGCGTGTAAATGGGCCTAAACCACTATGTGGGAGTAGTTCATGCCAAAATGGATTCTGCCTCTTTTGTTCGCCCTCCCCCACCTGGCCATTTCAGTAAGGTTGCCCAAAGGATTTGAAAGAAAGTTTGTGTCTAGGCGACTATACTTGGGCCGCAGGTCTAAACTTTGATTCACAATGTCTTATTGAATTCAGCTACTTATTGAATTCAGACTTCCAGAAGCCATTGGGAAGTCAAGCATAAACCCTTATCAAAAGGTTTACGTTAACTGCCCGAAACATAAGACCTCCAGTTACAGACCGCACTCGCGTGCAGACTGTCGTGGTCTTTCCGAAGAACAGGTAATCCAAAGATTTTCTTCCCACCCTCCATCGACAGAGATGTCAACTGAACAAGGAGGAAATAGACATCCTACTACTGAAGGCGAGCAAGTTCCTGCCGCCCAGCCTAATCAGGCTGGCGATATATCTAGCATCACCCAGGAAGCCACGAGCCCAGTTACAACTATTGACTTTGTGCCTATTCTCATTCCAGAAAATGCGACCATAGAAGAACGGCTTAATATCCTTCAACAGAATTCTGCCTCATACCATGAGAAGATGGAAAAAGCCTTTGCGGAGGACGGTCGACGGCTTGATGAGTTCACATTCTCGATCAAGAGGCTTGAGCTAGGGGCACAACAAACACAAGGGCAATTGGATGGCATGAACAAAAAAATGCAGAAGAACCATGAAGAGCTGTTGGTCGCAAGCAAACACATGGCTTTGGAAGTCACGACGATTCGCAAAGAAGGATCCAACGTCGTAACCCAGGTGGCCATGCAGAAGGCTGACCTCGATCAGGCCAGAGAGGTTCTACATAAAACACTGGGAGATCCTAGTGCCATTCTAGGCTCTCTAGGTCAGTCCCCCATATCTGCGAAGTACATACCACCAAATGCTCGCGGCGGCAGTACATCCATATGCGCTACTGCCGCATCAGTCAGAGGTAAAGAGACTACTCTGGCAACGAGTGGGAAGAACAACGCCGCGTCATCAGTCACGCAAGGGACCAAGACTTTGAAAATCAATGATGGGGCCTTTGTTGATCATAGCCCGTTTCCCCAATATGACAGTGACGGAGTTGAATACGTGCACCACGATCCACCTCCAGCAAGCCATTATGGTATCGACCGGGTTGAAAGTCCAGCGAAGGTCACCGTAACCACAAAGGGTCAGCCAACAGTGGGTTTTGCATCACAGACGTCAACCCGACATAAAATGACCCACGGAGGCGGCATGTCTTTGGTTAATCAAGCTTCACAGGCACCACCGTTGATCTGGTCAGTTGAAGATACAGTGGTTCACCCACCTCCTCCTGATCCAAGATATGTAAGGAGAGAAGAGGTAGAAGCAATGATCAGGGCCGCGAACCAGAGGCCTAACTTGGAGGAGGCCTACCAGGGGCCCTTCCCACCGCATATTACACAGACACCTTATCCTAGGGGATATAAGAACATTACGTTCTCTACTTTCTCGGGAGAGGAAGTCGAAAATGCCGCAGCCCATTTGGTTAGGTTTCGAGTACAGTGTGGCCAGTACCAGAACGATGATAATCTGAAGTGTAATATCTTCGCTACTTCTCTATCGGGGTCTGCCTTCACTTGGTTCACTAAGCTACAACCAGGATCAGTTACGAGTTGGCCCGCGATGGAGAAGCTGTTCAAGGAAACCTTCGGGACTATCGAGCCGGAGGTAGATCTGGCTCCACTCACTCAGATGGCTCAACAGCCAACTGAATCTGCTGTCATGTACCTTCAGCGCTTTCAGATCCAGAAAGGAAAGTTGAACGTGATTCTGTCGGAGAAAGAACTGGTGAAGTTGGCAATCAAAGGCTTAGAGCCCCGCCAACGCAAAAAACAGCATGGAAGCATGTTCAATTCCATGGGGGAACTGATCACAGAAGTAGGAAGTTTCGAACACTTGCTCAGGGAAATGGACGCTATGAAAAACGCCTCAAAAGGGACATACGTCCCAGGGAAACGCCGAATAGTGGCTGCGCTCAGCCATCAATCTAGTCCCTTTGATCCTTACTACAAGAGTGAGGAATCTAGTACAGCAGAGGCTGACGAGTCTGAAGAAGATGAGATTGCTGCGCTGGAACTCACCGGAAAAAAGGCTTCAACACTAAAGCAACTGAAGCTGTGCAAAGAACCGATGAAGCTCAAGTCGGTGGTTTTCACCAAACCAGAGTTTGCAAGTTATACTTACGACGCGAACAAAGCGCATGAAATCTTGGATGAAATGATCGCCGCGAAGATGGTGAAAATCGACTTCGGCCCATTTCCTAAACCAGAGCAGCTAAGGGGGAAGAAATACTGCAAACTCCATAATATGTGGAATCATAATACAGCCGATTGTGTTAAGCTAAAGGATCAGATCCAAATCTGGTTAAATAATGGTAGTTTGCAAGTAGAGACACCAACAACAGCAGCAGCGTTGGTGGACCTAGATCCCTTCCCAGATACCGGCATCAACATGGTGGACGTGGCATGGGGTGAAAAAGATCAGCAGAATCAAAGTCCAGACTATGCGGTTAAGGATTTGATAAAGGCTGGAGACAAAGCTGTGAAGCGGGAATCGAAGACTCGTTTACCCATTGTCCTATGCTCGCGGTGCAAGGAAGAATGTGACACTCAAGCCCTGCATGAGGAAACATCCCAAACTGTCCAGTTTGGATCTCTGCCGCCAATACGGTTAGTATCATCCTCTAGAAACTTCCAACCATGCAGCCCAAGAGTACACAGTGATTTAGAAACTCCTACTCCAAGGGACTCAAACTTATTCAAAAAGTTGAAGACTGCGAGGGAAGAAGGGCAAGCAGATAAGCGGCAAGGGGTTTTTATCAGACCTTACATTCCGCCAGTGTCAACATCCTCCATCAAAGAAGGGAGATGGTATACCCAAAAGAATGGCAAGGCGGTGGAGATGAGCTCTTCAAAAAAGAGAAAACTCCAACGAAGGTTTGGAGAAGCAAAGCGAACTTTGGAAGCACTAGATCAAGGACTAATCAAACCATCTCAATTACTGAAACCTCCAGAAGAGTATCAAAGACAATTGGAGGTACTGGCCTCGGAGAGATTCGTTTCCCCGCAAGTTCAGAAACTGCAGCCCAAAGTATTATGCCAAGGGCAAAACCCATGTGCCCCCAAGATCAGCGCTCAGGAGAAATCCCTAGTTCCAGCGAGGCAAGAATCGCCGCCAGCTCGTAAAGACAATGTTTGGCGGAGAATATCTCGCGAAGGAAGCAATAGCGAGCCTTCCATCTTCGACAAGCTGGGGGGCAAAGACAATCGGTCCGCGATTATGCAGAAAGTTCAAAACTTGGTGGTCACTCTCCCAGAGGAAGTGCCAGGGACGAAACAAATTTCAGAGTCACTGAACCAGATTCCTATAGTACAGGAGCACGAACAAGCCAAAGCGGTGGTCCCCGTAGAGAAATCCTTGGTTGCTTTCATGGTTAAACAGTTTAACGCCGATATCCCAGCAGATGAACCCAAGCTCAATCTTGATGATGACATGGACGAAACAGAAATGGTGGATATCTCTTGCAATATGGTTTATGTGCTCCCTGCTAAGTATGCCTTACCAGTCGCTGCGCAGGAATGCTGTTACGTCCCGAACCCAGAATTTTCGATTTTTATTAATTTGACGGTAAATGTCAGTTATACTTAATTTTTACTCCGTTATATGATTTTAGTGGCCCTAAAAATTGACTTTTTGTTCGGGTCAAAATTTGAGAAAATGTTCTTTATGAAAGTTGTAGAGGACGTTAAATCGAGCGCGTGCATATGTGGTTCATAAAAATCGGAGTTCGTATGCGAAAGTTATAAGCGAAATATTAAAGTTACTGTTCATGGTAAAAAGGTATAAATTTGAATTTTTACTGTAGCCGGGTAACTTTCTTTTCTTTCCTCTCTCTCCTCCCGCGATTTCCTTCTTTCTCCTCTGCACATTTTCTTTCTCTCCTCTGCAACTCCAGTTGCTTTCTCTTTTCTGGCCACCAAAAAAGCGTGAAACCGGTGGCTACGGACTCGTCTCGACCTCCTCTTGGCGCCTGCGGTGGTGGCTCACGGCGGTTTGGCCAGAAAATAACGCATCGGGTCCTTGAAGTTTCACTGTAGCAAAAGTGGTCAAAGCCGATTTCTCCCGATTCCGGCCACCTCCGGCGACAAACCTTAGTCCAGTAGAAGCGCCTTGCGACGTAGATGATGCTCCTCAAACCTCTTGCAACGATTTGCAGCGTGGAGGAAGAAAGCATAATTGGAAGATTTTACTGTTCATACGGGTTCAAACTTCTCCTTAATTGTTGAGGTACTTCTACTCATTTTCTGACTTGGTCATAGTTGAGAGAATTATTGGGTGTGTTGAGAAGGTGCTGCTGCCAAAATTTGGTGGCCATTGGAGCTGGTGACTTTGGTGGCGGCACCGCCACTGTGGGCGGCGGTAGCGGTAGCTAGGGTAACTGTTTAATTCCGATTTCTGACTAGTTAAATCCTATAATTATCCTAGAACTTGTATATGAAGTTTGGTGAGGATTGGTGGAGTTTTGAATCGGTTATAAATTTCTAAAGATTTGGATTTCGATTAATGTTAATCGTGAATCCGATTGTCGGATTTTCTCCGTAATTGTTGTAAAGTCTGAATTTGACGATTGGGCGGTGTTGGTGAAGTTTGGTTGGTTGTAGAAGAGAATTGGAGGAATTGAGGTTATGGGTTTAGGATTTAATTATTGTTTATCGTAATATTATTTTCTTTCGTCCGGTAATTGTTAGTTACGAATAATTATGTACAGGACGAGGTACCGACTCATCATTCGACGAGGATCCTTACGCTTGGATACCACGTTAGCCGTATACTGTGAGTGGACGTTTGATTTTAATTTATGCATGCAATTAAATTTTCTAAGTTACGAAATTATTCAAAGTATCTGTTCTTTAATGAGCATATTATTCGATTTTTGATTATGAAATTAGTTATGGTTCAAATTGCCGATTAGAAGTGGTTATGTTCCATTTCGAACTTTTTATTAAAAATAATCTTCGATAAGATTATTTCTGAAAATGAAAGTATCATTATTTATTAATAGATTCGGGTTTCTCGAAAAATCTTCGGAAATGGAAGATTTCTTCGAGATTATAAACTTACATTATTTTAGTATATTGATTCATAATTTTGAATCATGTTGGCGTGCGGGGTCACGTTGTTGGACTGAGTTCCTTTCTTGTGAGACTTCGAGGAAATCTCACAAATTCTCGATTTTCATATGGTTTTTACCCACCATACCTGGGTCGATATACTTTATTGCTAGCTAGCCTATTGGTACTCCTCCCTACTTACTTTGTGTTAGTGGGTGAGTAGAGCCGAGCATGGGATGCTCTTGAGTGTGGGACACTCCGACCCGAGCCTTAGCGGCTCACTTTATTTTATTGTATGGTGATGACGTTTTTCCTCATACCTTTTAAATTATTTACTTATTTATTTATTCGTCCGACTAGCAGGGTCGGTCGAACTTCCCTTAAGCCAGCGGGGCTGGCTTAGTCATGAAAGTGATTTAAAAACCTTTAGTTCCCTATTGCATGCATAAGAACGTTCTAAACAATAAATGTGGGAAAGTGAGAAACACTTCTTTCTTAATTAAATATTTTTGTCCACTCACAACTAACGTTTTATCGCTTACTTTCCCCTGGGCTTTTCGGTTTCTTTTGCCCAGTTCGCAGTGTTGCTGTTCGGCGTGGGATCGAGGCTTAGCACCAGTTCTGCCACTTGCCTTTCGTAGGTTAATATTAACCTACCCTATGTAATATATTTGCTTTTATCGTAGATTGCTCTGATAACCCTAAGAGGCTGTATTGTATAAATTTTACTGCCTTACGCTTGGTTGTTGCTTAATGACTGTGGTGGTTGTGAAATATATGATGACTGCTTGTTGTGAGATCTTGAATTTAGAAATATGTGTTTTGTCGTTTTTCTCACAGGTTGGGTTGTCCACTTTTAAGGGAAGTTCTGTCGAATTTTTCTTAAAAGTGGGCCCCGCAGAGTTCATCTTGAAAATTTGAAAGGATTTTCGGGATGGGTTCTGACAGTTGGTATCAGAGCTTTAGGTTTTTTGTTTCCTGTCACTTCTACTATCTTATGTACTTGATGACATCTAGTATCTTCCGAGTGATGGCCCGACCGCGGCGGATCCCCATCATGTGCTCTTCGATGCTAGTATGTTCTCAGGTGTATAAGGTAGTTGTCCTGGTATCTTTACTGTAAATTGTTTAATCTTCTTTTTCATATCAGGTGCTATGCCTCCTAGACGCCGAAATCGCGGGGAGACTCCTCCCGCTCCAGGAGACGAGAATGCTTCCAGAGGACTAGCGGATGCTTTGGGACGTATTGTCCAACAGCTAACAGCAGCGCTTCCTGGCTCCAGGACTGATTTTACCATGGAGCGAGCAAGGAGACATGGAGCTTATAGTTTCTCCCATGCTCCGAATGCTATGGATGCCCAGAATTGGCTGAACAAGATGGAGAGGGTCTTTGCTCAAATTAATTGTCCAGAGGAACGAAAAGTGGGGTTGGCAGTAGACTTTCTTGACGGAGTGGCCTTTGATTGGTGGGATACGACTAGCAGAGATTTGGGGGACGTCGGTCCGATAACTTGGGAACAGTTCAAGGAATATTTTAATAGGCGGTACTATGGCACAGCTATCCGTGACAGGATGAAGTATGAGTTTCTACATCTAGAGAAAGGGGATAAGTCGGTGACGGAGTTTGAACAGCGATTCACCCAGTTAGCCCAGTTTGTGCCAGATCTGATAAGTACTGAGGAGGAGCGGATCTACAGGTTCATTGAAGGTTTGGGGGGTGATTATCGTATTCAGTTAACAGCAATACCCTTTTACACCTATCATGAGGCGGTTAACGCCGCTCTGAGGCTGGAGACTATGTATCTATCGGGAGTTCGACCCCGAGACCTAGACAGTCTTAGCCAGGGCCCATCGAAGAGATCAGCTTCCACCTCCGGTTCAGGATCATCAACAGGCAGCGGACAGAGTAGTGGATCTAGTGCTGGATCCCGATTTAGACGCGGGGGACGCACCAGGAGATTTAATCGGGGACAGTTGGGTGGACGTCAGTTTGGACAGAGCAGGGCTAGTTCTAGCAGTCAGCACAGAACTCCAGCTAGTCAGCCAGCCCAGTATGGGCAATATCAGTCAGTGGGGTGCTTTGAATGTGGACAGCAAGATCATTTTAAAAGGGACTGCCCCCTGTTGACTCAGAGAGTTGCACCTACCCATTTTCAGGCGACAGGTCAGTCATCCGCTGGTACTTCTACTAGGGGTAATGTTGCTTCTTCCAGCGGTACGCGCGCCGGTGCAGTAACTCGTGGCAGTTCCCAGCAGGGTAGAGGTCAGAGAGGACGCCCCACGACTCATGCAAGATTACATGCTATGACTCAGCAGGAGGGCCGCGATTCACCAAATGTTATCCTCGGTATGTTATCTGTATTTGGTCAACCTGCTTATACTTTAATTGATCCTGGTGCTTCGCATTCTTTTATGTCAAGTAGATTTGCATGCTTTGCAAATGTACCGTTGTCGCCCCTTATGGGCGAGTGGTATGTATCTCTGCCTGCGGGAGCATCATTTAAGATAGAGTGGGTTTTTAAAGGTTGTAGCGTTTTGATTGATGATGTGGATTTGGAAGTTGATCTAATCCCTTTAGATCTTGTCGAATTCGATGTGATTTTGGGAATGGAGTTTTTAGCAACTCACCGGGCTAATGTTGATTGCTTTCGTAAGATTGTAGTGTTTAGAAGTCCAGGGAAGCCGATAATTTTCTTTCAGGGTGATCGGAATGTTCTCCCTTCTTGCCTGATTTCAGCTTTAACGGCTGAAAAGCTTTTGAACAAGGGTTGTCAGGCTTACTTAGCTCACATGGTAGATACCAGCAGGGAGGAGTTGAGTATTGAGGATATACCAGTGGTTAGGAAATTTCCCGATGTATTTCCAGATGAATTACCTGGCTTACCCCCTGTAAGAGAGATAGACTTTACTATCGATTTGATTCCGGGTACAACACCTATATCTCAAGCACCTTATCGGATGGCCCCTGCTGAATTAAAAGAATTGAAGACTCAGCTACAGGAATTAGTGGATAAGGGGTTCATTCAATCTAGTGTGTCTCCGTGGGGTGCCCCGGTTTTATTTGTTAAGAAGAAGGATGGCATTTTGAGATTGTGCATTGATTACAGAAAGTTGAATAAGGTTACGGTGAAGAATAAATATCCTTTGCCACGAATTGATGACCTGTTCGATCAGTTGAGGGGAGCTACAGTATTTTCTAAGATTGATTTAAGGTCCGGGTATCATCAATTACGGATAAGGGAATCTGATATCCCTAAGACCGCCTTCCGATCACGATATGGTCACTATGAATTCAGAGTAATGCCATTTGGACTAACCAATGCTCCTGCAGCTTTTATGGATCTTATGAATCGAGTATTCCGTCCTTATCTTGATCGTTTTGTGATCGTATTTATTGATGACATTCTGGTCTACTCTAGAAATGATTCCCTGCATGTCAAGCATTTGAGAGTTGTGCTACAGACTTTGAGGGAAGCACAGTTGTACGCTAAGCTTAATAAATGTGAATTTTGGCTCAACAGTGTAGGGTTTCTGGGCCATATTGTTTCTGCAGAAGGTATTAGTGTGGACCCTCGGAAGGTAGAAGCAGTGTTAAATTGGGAGAGACCTACTACAGTGACGGAGATTCGTAGCTTTTTGGGCTTAGCAGGTTATTATCGGCGATTCGTACAGGATTTTTCAAAAATTGCAGCTCCTCTCACTCGACTGACTAGGGAGGGTGTGAAGTTTATCTGGTCGGAGGAGTGCGAGCAAAGTTTTCAAGAACTTAAGGGACGTCTAACTAGTGCTCCGGTGTTAGCGTTGCCTGACGATAGTGGAGAATTTATGGTGTATAGTGATGCTTCAAGGCAAGGCTTGGGTTGTGTTTTAATGCAACATGGGAACGTGATTGCATATGCTTCCAGACAGCTAAAGCCACATGAATTGAATTATCCGACGCATGACCTTGAGCTTGCCGCTGTGGTGCTTGCACTTAAATTATGGAGACACTATCTGTACGGAGCCAGATGTCAAATTTTCACGGATCACAAGAGTTTACAATATTTGCTTACGCAAAGAGACATAAACTTGAGACAAAGAAGATGGTTGGAATTGATCAAGGATTATGATTGTACGATCGAGTATCATCCAGGAAGAGCCAATGTAGTAGCTGATGCTCTTAGTAGGAAATCATATCCTACCATGCCACCCTCTCCTTCCTTATCGTATTTGAGAGCAGTGCGGGTTCCACTTCTTTACGAATTACGAGCTACTGGAGTTAACTTGGAAGTGACTGAAGAATCCGCAGCCTTAATAGCCAGCTTCCAGGTGAGACCAATTTTTATTGATAGAGTACGAGAAGCACAACAACATGACGACTATCTAAAACGGTTGAAAGAGGCAGTGGAAAATGGTACTAGAGTAGACTTCACTATCAGCAGGGATGGAGCTTTGATGTCCGGGAATCGAATTTGTGTGCCAGACCGAGATGATCTTAAACAAGAAATACTAGAGGAGGCCCATAGTTCTGCTTATGCCGTGCATCCTGGCGGGACTAAAATGTACCGGACTTTGAAGGAATACTACTGGTGGCCTAATATGAAGAGGGAAATTGCAGCTTATGTAAGTAGGTGTTTGATATGTCAACAAGTGAAGGCCGAAAGACAGAAGCCCTCGGGTTTGTTACAACCGTTACCAATACCTGAATGGAAATGGGAACATATCACTATGGACTTTGTATCCGGATTACCACGTACCGAAAATAGTCATGACAGCATCTGGGTGATTGTAGACCGACTCACCAAGTCCGCACATTTCCTGTCTGTTAAGAAGACTTATAAGATAGATAGATATGCGGAGTTGTACCTGAATGAGATAGTAAAACTTCACGGCACACCTGTCTCTATTACGTCTGATCGGGACCCCCGTTTCACTTCAAAGTTTTGGCGTAAGCTGATGGAAGCTTTGGGTACTCAATCTCAGTTCAGCACTGCATTTCATCCGCAAACAGATGGGCAAACAGAGAGAACTATTCAAACTCTAGAAGACATGTTGAGAGCTTGTGTTTTGCAGTTTAGAGGAAATTGGGACAGCCACCTAGCCTTGATAGAATTTGCTTATAATAACAGTTATCATTCCAGCATTGGCATGGCTCCCTATGAAGCTCTTTATGGAAAACAGTGTCGTACTCCTTTGTGTTGGAACGAAGTAGGAGAAAGGAAGCTTATTGGTCCAGAGATGGTGCAGATTACAACTGAAAAGGTAAAAGTGATTAAAGAAAAGCTGAAAGCAGCCCAGAGTAGACAAAAGAGCTATGCGGATAATCGAAGGAAAGATTTAGAATTTCAAGTTGGTGATTGGGTGTTTCTAAAACTATCACCTTGGAAGGGTATTGTAAGGTTTGGAAAACGTGGAAAACTCAGCCCCAGATACATCGGACCATATCAAATTGCTGAACGGATTGGTTTGGTCGCTTATCGGCTAGTATTACCTTCAAGACTGTCCAAAGTACATGATGTCTTCCATGTTTCCATGCTCCGCAAGTATATTGCTGATCCTTCTCATGTCCTTCAAGAGCAGCCCATAAGATTACGGGAAGATCTAACGTATGAAGAAAAACCAATTCAAGTTCTGGATAGAAGAGAGCAGATACTCAGGAACAAAAAGATACCATTAGTTAAGGTACTTTGGAGTAATCATATGGTAGAAGAAGCTACTTGGGAACCAGAGGATCAAATGAGACGACAGTATCCCCACCTTTTCTAACAGGTATGTCAATTTCGAGGACGAAATTCTTTAAGGGGGGGAGATTGTTACGTCCCGAACCCAGAATTTTCGATTTTTATTAATTTGACGGTAAATGTCAGTTATACTTAATTTTTACTCCGTTATATGATTTTAGTGGCCCTAAAAATTGACTTTTTGTTCGGGTCAAAATTTGAGAAAATGTTCTTCATGAAAGTTGTAGAGGACGTTAAATCGAGCGCGTGCATATGTGGTTCATAAAAATCGGAGTTCGTATGCGAAAGTTATAAGCGAAATATTAAAGTTACTGTTCATGGTAAAAAGGTATAAATTTGAATTTTTACTGTAGCCGGGTAACTTTCTTTTCTTTCCTCTCTCTCCTCCCGCGATTTCCTTCTTTCTCCTCTGCACATTTTCTTTCTCTCCTCTGCAACTCCAGTTGCTTTCTCTTTTCTGGCCACCAAAAAAGCGTGAAACCGGTGGCTACGGACTCGTCTCGACCTCCTCTTGGCGCCTGCGGTGGTGGCTCACGGCGGTTTGGCCAGAAAATAACGCATCGGGTCCTTGAAGTTTCACTGTAGCAAAAGTGGTCAAAGCCGATTTCTCCCGATTCCGGCCACCTCCGGCGACAAACCTTAGTCCAGTAGAAGCGCCTTGCGACGTAGATGATGCTCCTCAAACCTCTTGCAACGATTTGCAGCGTGGAGGAAGAAAGCATAATTGGAAGATTTTACTGTTCATACGGGTTCAAACTTCTCCTTAATTGTTGAGGTACTTCTACTCATTTTCTGACTTGGTCATAGTTGAGAGAATTATTGGGTGTGTTGAGAAGGTGCTGCTGCCAAAATTTGGTGGCCATTGGAGCTGGTGACTTTGGTGGCGGCACCGCCACTGTGGGCGGCGGTAGCGGTAGCTAGGGTAACTGTTTAATTCCGATTTCTGACTAGTTAAATCCTATAATTATCCTAGAACTTGTATATGAAGTTTGGTGAGGATTGGTGGAGTTTTGAATCGGTTATAAATTTCTAAAGATTTGGATTTCGATTAATGTTAATCGTGAATCCGATTGTCGGATTTTCTCCGTAATTGTTGTAAAGTCTGAATTTGACGATTGGGCGGTGTTGGTGAAGTTTGGTTGGTTGTAGAAGAGAATTGGAGGAATTGAGGTTATGGGTTTAGGATTTAATTATTGTTTATCGTAATATTATTTTCTTTCGTCCGGTAATTGTTAGTTACGAATAATTATGTACAGGACGAGGTACCGACTCATCATTCGACGAGGATCCTTACGCTTGGATACCACGTTAGCCGTATACTGTGAGTGGACGTTTGATTTTAATTTATGCATGCAATTAAATTTTCTAAGTTACGAAATTATTCAAAGTATCTGTTCTTTAATGAGCATATTATTCGATTTTTGATTATGAAATTAGTTATGGTTCAAATTGCCGATTAGAAGTGGTTATGTTCCATTTCGAACTTTTTATTAAAAATAATCTTCGATAAGATTATTTCTGAAAATGAAAGTATCATTATTTATTAATAGATTCGGGTTTCTCGAAAAATCTTCGGAAATGGAAGATTTCTTCGAGATTATAAACTTACATTATTTTAGTATATTGATTCATAATTTTGAATCATGTTGGCGTGCGGGGTCACGTTGTTGGACTGAGTTCCTTTCTTGTGAGACTTCGAGGAAATCTCACAAATTCTCGATTTTCATATGGTTTTTACCCACCATACCTGGGTCGATATACTTTATTGCTAGCTAGCCTATTGGTACTCCTCCCTACTTACTTTGTGTTAGTGGGTGAGTAGAGCCGAGCATGGGATGCTCTTGAGTGTGGGACACTCCGACCCGAGCCTTAGCGGCTCACTTTATTTTATTGTATGGTGATGACGTTTTTCCTCATACCTTTTAAATTATTTACTTATTTATTTATTCGTCCGACTAGCAGGGTCGGTCGAACTTCCCTTAAGCCAGCGGGGCTGGCTTAGTCATGAAAGTGATTTAAAAACCTTTAGTTCCCTATTGCATGCATAAGAACGTTCTAAACAATAAATGTGGGAAAGTGAGAAACACTTCTTTCTTAATTAAATATTTTTGTCCACTCACAACTAACGTTTTATCGCTTACTTTCCCCTGGGCTTTTCGGTTTCTTTTGCCCAGTTCGCAGTGTTGCTGTTCGGCGTGGGATCGAGGCTTAGCACCAGTTCTGCCACTTGCCTTTCGTAGGTTAATATTAACCTACCCTATGTAATATATTTGCTTTTATCGTAGATTGCTCTGATAACCCTAAGAGGCTGTATTGTATAAATTTTACTGCCTTACGCTTGGTTGTTGCTTAATGACTGTGGTGGTTGTGAAATATATGATGACTGCTTGTTGTGAGATCTTGAATTTAGAAATATGTGTTTTGTCGTTTTTCTCACAGGTTGGGTTGTCCACTTTTAAGGGAAGTTCTGTCGAATTTTTCTTAAAAGTGGGCCCCGCAGAGTCCATCTTGAAAATTTGAAAGGATTTTCGGGATGGGTTCTGACAAATGCATAGAAGCTGACGCAATTGGAGAACAGCAGTTGCAGATCACTTCAGCCGCAACAACGCCGGTGAAAGAAGCAGTGTCCCTTGAGACTGAAGATGCTAACAGCAAGAGTTTCTTCATGAGCTTCACAAGACCCACACCCGCCATGGTGCAACACATGCGACCTTTGTATATCACAGCAGAAATTAATGGGACTAAGGTCAGCAAGATAATGGTTGATACCGGCGCAGCTGTGAATGTCATTACTACAAGGACCATGTAGCTTTTGGGAATCAAGAAGGAGAAGATCCAGTCTACCTCTCTCACATTGAAGAACTTCGCGGGCACAGTAACTAAGACGTTAGGTTTACTGTTCCTAAAAATCAAGGTGGGTCCCTCAGAAAGCGTTTATGCGTTCTTTGTTACGGATTGTTACGCGGCCTACAGTGCCATCCTGGGAAGAGATTGGATTCACCGAAGCTATTGTGTTCCATCAACACTCCACCAAGAGCTGATTATGTGGAATAGGGTGACAAATAAGGCTGAGATAATTAAAGCAGATCCCCGCCCTTTTTCTGTTTCAGCGAATTACGTAGATGCCAAGTACTACTTGGAGCCAATTACTCCATTGCAAGTCGGTAGCATCGACAATAAGGGCCGCCCCACAGGGGTGACGGCTTCTGAGTTGGCACAGTGGGGACTCACGCTTGCAAAAGAAGACCTAGCGAGGCCCGGACATGCTGTGCCCCACACAATGGGTAATTAATGGATTACGACCTTCCAGAGGAAGGGATAGAGGCCTTCCATTCCTTGTACGAGAGGCTATCCTCATACTTGATGGAAAAAGAGGCCTACGATCGAGTTGCGACCTTAGAAATTGTTTATGAAGAGTTCATGGACCAAGAAGAGGAGGAAGAAGAGATTCAGCTTGCTCCAGCGGCATTGGATGACACACCTCCGAAGGTTAGGGACCCTACTGAAAAGGTCAATCTAGGAACAATTGATGAGCCTATAGAAGTGGCTATCAGCACTTACTTAGAGCCTAGTGAGAAACAAAGGCTCATCGACTTATTGCTAGAATTCAAGGACTGCTTCGCGGAAAAATACTAGGACATGCCAGGCCTATCACCAGACTTGGTATGCCACCAACTACCAACGCTACCTGATAAGAGGCCTTTGAAGCAAGAGCCGCGAAGAATGAACTCAGAGACCCAAGTACTGGTCAAAGAGGAAGTTGAAAAGATGCACAAGTCGGGCATTATCAGGGTAGCCAAGTACAATCAGTGGCTATCCAATATAGTGCCTGTTCGCAAGAAGAATGGCAAGATGAGGGTCTGCGTGGATTACAGAGACCTTAATTTAGCTACACCTAAAGACGTCTACCCCATGCCGGTGGCGGACATGTTGGTAGATGCAGTTGCAGGGCACGAACTGTTGTCTTTCATGGATGGCACAGCGGGATATCACCAGATACCGGTTGCAGAGGAAGATAGACACAAGACCGCATTCCGCTGCCCTGGGTTCATGGGAGTTTTTGAATATGTGGTCATGCCTTTTGGACTGAAGAATGCCGGAGCAACATATCAGAGAGCCATGAACTTGATCTTCCACGACATACTTGGGAAGATCTTAGAGGTTTACATTGATGATGTCGTCGTGAAGTCTAAGAAGAGTGGAGATCACTTCATGGATCTCAGAAAAGTTTTCGAACGCATGCGACTACACAAGCTCAAAATGAATCCCGCCAAGTGCGTCTTTGGAGTTCAGGCAGGCGATTTCCTGGGATTCATTGTCCATCAAAGGGGCATTGAGGTCCCTGAGGATAAGGCAAACGCGGTCATCAACGCATCTTCCCCACGAACGAAGAAAGAATTACAGCGACTACTGGGTAAGATCAACTTTTTGCGACGTTTCATTTCTAACTCTGCGGGCAAAATCCAGCCTTTTTCCCCACTGCTGAAGTTGCAAGGACAGAACGAGTTTGTGTGGGAACCTAAACATCAAGAGGCTTTTTAGAAAATCAAGGCCTATCTGGTGAGCCCGCCAGTGCTTGTTCCTCCCAGAGCTGGATTTCCATTAAAGTTGTATGTTTCAGCAGTTGAGGCTTCCATTGGCAGCCTCCTCGCTCAGGATGATGAAGAGGGTGTCGAACATGCCATCTTTTACCTCAGTAGGACACTCACAGATTGCGAAACAAGGTACACTCCAATGGAAAAGTTGTGTCTTACATTATACTTCTCAGCATGCAAGTTGCGGCATTACATGTTGTCCTTTACTACTTGCATCATTGCTCAAACCGATCTAGTCAAGTATATATTATCGCGACCTATCTTGAGAGGTCGTATTGGCAAGTGGGTGCTCGCCTTATCAGAATTCTCATTACAGTATGTCCCACAGAAAGCAGTAAAGGGGCAAGCCATTGCGGACTTTCTGGCACATCACCCTATGCTAGATCTCCCCGTGGTTAGAGATTTAGAGGTCGCTGTCACAAATTTAGATCGCCCAAAGTACGCCACACTGTATCAAGCCACAGTCTCACTCCAGCCCTGGGTTTTATATTTTGACGGGTCAAGAACGGATACGCTAGCAGGAGCAGGAATTGCACTGGAGAATCCGGCTGGAGATCACTTTTCGTACTCATTCCGGTTGGAGTTTCAATGTACAAACAACCAAGCAGAATATGAGTCCTTAATCATAGGCCTAGAAGTACTGCTGGAAATGGGAATTAGAGATGTACAAATACTTGGCGATTCTCTCTTGGTTATCAATCAGTTGTGCAATGAGTTCAGATGCAATAGCTTCACATTGGTCCCTTATTGGAACAGGACATTAGAACTGTTGGACCAATTTGATAACGTACATCTTGAGCACATTCCTCGCGAGAGAAATTTTGCCGCGAATGAGTTGGCCCAGCTGGCAACAGGGGTAACATTGAGATATGGCGTGCGGGAGAGAATCCTTAAAGTCAAGCGTCGCACCCTTCCTTCTTGAATGGCGAGAAGAGATCCTCCAGACGATACGTCAGTCGCAACCCTGGAATCCATTGACGTGGATTGGCACATCCCTTTGATCAATTATCTCAAGCATCCTGATCAGACCACAGATAGAAGGATTCGCTATCTTGCCCTCAACTACTTCCTCAGAGGTGATGAACTTCGCAGACGAGGAGAAGATGGCATGGATTTCAGATGTGTTTATGGCCACGAAGCCAAACAACTCATGCGCCAAGTTCATTCTGGCATTTGTGGAGCTCACCAAGCAGGTCCAAAGATGCGATGGTTGCTCAGACGACATGGATATTTTTGGCCCAGTATCTTGAAGGATTGTATCACGTTCGCTAAAGGTTGTTTGGACTGCCAAGCTCATGGGCCGGTCCAGCATGTTCCTAATATTCCAATGCAGCCCATTATACAGCCTTGGCCTGCAAGAGGATGGGCGCTGGATTTAATTGGGATGATTCACCCACATTCATCACTTCAACATAAGTTCATCATCGTTGCGACTGATTTCTTTACAAAGTGGGTTGAAGCAGAACCTTTGAAGGAAGCATCTGGTGGCACGTTGCGACAATTCCTATTCAGAAACATCATCTGCAGATTTGGGATCCCAGAAGTTTTTGTTTCGGACCGGGGGGCAGCTTTCATGGGTGGTGAAGTTGATAAACTGGCAAGAGAATGGGGAATACAGTTCATCCATTCTAGTCCGTATTATGCTCAGTCTAACGGTCAAGCGGAGGCCAGCAATAAGATCATTATCAATTTACTGAAGAAAATGTTGGAAGCTAATCCACGACAGTGGCTTGAGACACTTTATGAAACTCTTTGGGCCTACCGCACCTCTAAGAGGAATCCCACCGCGACAACACCTTATGCTTTGATGTTTGGCCATGATGCAGTCCTGCCATTGGAAGTCAACGTCCAGTCATTACGAGTTCAAGAGCAACATCATCTCATTAGAGAAGACTACGTTCAGGCTATGTGGCAGGAACATGATGACCTTAGCGAAAAGCGCTTGGAGGCTTTAGATAATTTGGTTATGGAAAAGCAACGAGTCGCTCGTGCCTATGACAAGAGGACGCGGGGAAGGAGTTACAGCGAAGGAGAGTTGGTTTGGAAAGCAGTTCTCCCCCTTGGCGAAAAATTAGATGGTCGCGGTAAATGGACTCCAAGATGGGAAGACCCGTACATCATTTATAAAATCTTAGAGAAATGAGCTTTTCATCTCAAGGACCTAGATGGAGATGTCCATCATAACCCTATCAATGGGAGATACTTGAAGAAATACTTTCCCAATGTTTGGGACTCGGAGGAGTCGTAGACAATTTTTTCGCATAAGACATGGGGGACAATTCTAGTGTTCCTACACTCGCAAAGCTCATTTATGAAGGCCTGTTTTTAAGGCCCATAATCATTTCTTCGCTATGTCTAGCAACACTAGGGGGGCAACACTATACCATACTAAGCCTAAACCCGCCCACTGGGCAACTTTGTATATAAATATTCATGCTATTTTATTAAAAAAAAAAAAAAAATTATAGATACAACTCTTAGGGGACAATTCTAAGTGTTTCTACACTCACGAAGCTACTAAGCCGAGTCAGCGGCTCCGAAAGGTTTTTCCAGCTTTGCCTTGCAGGAAAGGCTGAGCTCAAGGGAAGTGTAAGAACCACCACCGTGACCGCCACCTCCATCGGAAGTAGTTTTCATTTTGCTAAAGATGTCCTCACCATGCACGGGAAACAGTGAAAGGGTTTCAATCTCCTGGTGATCTTTTCCTCTTTGTTCCATGAAAGTTTGTTCTACATTCATGTCAAAGAAAGTAGAACTAGTTCCCGCTCCAGCTGAGATTGAACAATCCCTAGCACTATTCTCCATGTTCATAGATCCATAACAGCCATAGTTCCCCATCTGCCTGTTAAAAGCAGTCATCACACCAGCGGAAGAAGCAGAAGCAGGTGCAGAAGATCCAAAGTTAATATACTGATCCTCATGTTTCCAATTGGTAACATTATCAGCACCAACAAGCCCTGATCTTTGCATGGGCACATGAACATCCGAAGTGGACCTCTTCTTCTGCTTCTCCCGAGCCCTTTGGTTCACGAACCAATAATAGACGTTCTTGACCTCGATCTTGCCGTACCATTTCAGCTGGAGATAGATCCTCTGAATCTGCTCTATAGTTGGGGATCTTTCGCCCTTGTTGTAGAAAAGCTCCTTGAGGATTCTTATCTGATCTGTAGTAGGAATCCACCTAGTACTGCTCCTCCTGCGAAGCATGTTAGCACTACTCCCGGCTGCTTTGTTACTTCCTCCATCCTTGGTTGGATGCCGGTTTTGTGGTTCCATTGGTGATGGATTGAGAGAATGCAAAAATTGAAGAGTGGTGATGATGAGTAATTAAGAAAGATTGCTGTTAGAAATATTCGAGTTGATGAAACGATTTTGGGATTGAAAATTTGGGTTTATAATGTGGAGGAAGATATAGGTATGCAAATATCCGCCCTTGGATGGACGGTCAAAGAGAAGAGTCAAACTAAGTGTCAGTAAAGCGTGATTAAAGTTGCCATAAATCTCGGAAAGAATGGATTAGCAGCATGTGAGGGAACCGAACGGTTTTCGAGGAGGTAATTGTTCTTTTCACGAGATTATTTTTTCACGGTGGAATTTTCAACAGCTAATTAATGCAACTTGAGTTGGGGCCAGCAAGTGGATCCAAAAGATAAATATTTTCTCAAAACCCTCATCGCGAGGCTCGTTTTAACGCAGAACATATTTTAAAAGTTCATATTGTTTTCAATATACAACTATGGGGGCCTATATTTGAGGCCTTGCGAGACACAATTCTTGGCTTCTCACGGATATTGGAATATCATGATAAAAAATATTATTGTATTCATAAAGTGGCTTTGCGGCCAAAAGCAGTACATTCATTACAAAGCCAAAGGTGGCTAAAATACAAAAACAGGAATCCTCGGATATCTTTTGAATCTTTCCTCAAGTGGAAGCAGCTATGGAATCCAATGTCGAGTTAAACAACGCCATTATACCAAGGAGAGGCAAACTTCAGGGAAGGAAAAAGAGAAGTAACGGAGCCTCCGCGCCCCATTTACATGGAAGCGGTAGAGGAATACAACATAGGCTTGGCCAACACCATTATCCATGAGAAAGGGAGACTCCAGTGAGAGAAAATGGAGCATCCAAGCCCCCTCAATTGGAAGCAGCTATGGAATCCAACGTCGGTTGAGCCGCGCCATTATCTCCGGGAAGGGCAGAGAGTGAATGAACCGAATATCAGCTTGAGTCTCTGCACCCCCTCTAGCCATGGTAACCACCATTAGTTGGACGTGAAGTATAGGAACAGCCATTCTGTAGCTTGAACCCATTCCTTCAAAGAGCCCATCCCTTCTCATCCCTCTAAGATTCTTTCAAGAAGAGAAAGGGGGAGAAGGAGGTGAGAACCAAAGCCTTTTCCATCTGGAGGGCACAACATGGGCCGGGTCCAGAAGGAAGGAAACAGAGGAGGAAAGATGAACCACAAAGTGGCCTTCCTCCCTTTCTCCATTTCGCTCCGCGTGTGGGATCCTAACAAAAATGATCTCGCATGATCGTGGATCCCACACTCGGAGCCCCCTTGCGTTTCTAAACCAATCTGAAGCCTGGCATTGTTATTGCAAAATTCCAGAAGGGCGAAACAAGGGGTTGCCTAAGATTACGCCATAAGGCCTAACCCAGGCTTAAGATTACGCCATAAAGCCTAAAAATTTAGAGGCTAAAGGTCATTTCATGAGGGGAAGATTTGTGAAGAAGGAGAAAAAGAAGCATGAACTGAAAGGACATTTCTTGAATATTTCAGAAAAGTTGTTGTGAGTATTCCCTTCCCAAAATACAACTATTTATAGGGACTTCAGGCAAATCCCCACCCTTGGATGAAGCTCAATTTCAAAACTGATGACAGTAAATCGAGATTAGTGATTCCAAATCTCGAGAAAAAAAGGGACTAGCAGCATGTGAGGAGACCGAACGGTTTTCGAGGAGGTAACTGTTCTTTTCACGAGATTATTTTCTTTACGATCGTTGTTTTTCAACGAGTGATTAATGCCTTAAATCTCGGAAAAGAAGAGATTAATAGCATGTGGGAAACCGAACGGTTTTCGAGGGGGCCTACAGAGATTGACTCACAAAGCTCAATTTCAAACAAAGTTCTTCCACGTGGCGTTTCGCCGCAATGGCACCAGCTTCGGCCTGAGTGGCCCGTTCTCTGATACGGGCCAGGTTACGGCCCATTTCTTCAGAAGCAGCCAAAGGTTCATCGAGTTGAGCTGCTTCTGCAACAATCGCATTCTCAACAAAGGCTAAATGGGCTTGGAGGTTCTCAATTTGAAGTTTGAAGTCAGACCTTTGGATTTGTAGTTCCCGTAGGCGGATGGCTCGCTCATTTAAAATATCGCGGGAGAGGTCCATTTCTTGAGAGACACTATTCAAAGCCTCTTGAGAGTCGTGAGCCTGGGTGTTCATAGCCGATTGACGTCGGCGGGCCATATCAAGTTCATTCAGCAGAGAGTCGATAGCACTAAATTGCCATGAAGTCAAAGCTTTCTCCTGGCGGAGATACCTTAGAGCTTCTAAGACTCGCGGGAGGATGTCAGTCTCCAATACCCAAGGACCTAGATGTTCACGAAGCACCAACTTAGCCTCATCCACAGTAGAAGGAGGAGTTACCTCTAACACCCTCATCAATCTCTCGAATCTGGTAGGAGGAGGAGGCGGGGGAGGCGCCACAGGATCACGAACCACCACTGCAAATGGGTGGACAGCTTCCTCAATTTCTTCGTCTTTAACAGGTTGGTCTGTCCCTTCAGTCGCAGGAGAATCTGGAAACTCAACTCGCGGCTCACCATAGGTAAGTGGAGCAGATTCAAGCATAGAGCCCTCAGCTCCGACGGTTGTCTCATTTATTCGCAAGACTTGGGGGGCACCACCTCCGTCAGTATCATTTTCCATCTCTGGGGCGACTGTCCCGCCGATAGAACCCTCAACTTTTACAGCCACCTCTTCGGTACAAATAGAATCCTGGTCAGATTCAGAAATGTCAGAGAGCGGGGTTGGATCAGAAAGGGAAATGGAAAACATTGGCCAACAGTGGCTTACCTCTTGAGTTGTCGGGTCAATATCTGATATGTGGTCTCTAAGAGGAAGAGGCCTCACCTCATTCACCTCTTGGACCTCTAGTGCCGTGAGAATCTCTGTCGTCATCAGTTCCTCGTAAGCGGCAGAAGCCTCAGAGTGGCCTTCCATGCTTTCATGCTCCGAGGACTCATCATCGGAGATCGTTATTAAAATGGTAGGACCTTGCAGATGCTCTTTAGATGTGGAAGACGGAAGAGGAGCCACGGGGTTAGTTGATGCTTGAACTAGCGAGAGAGTTGGCTCTTCTGCAGCGGCTGAGGATCTAGCCTCGCTCAGGCGAGAGGGATCAGTGGTCCTCTGACGAACCTGTCAAAAGATACATAATGAAGATCCTGCACAGATTCTAAAATTTAAATAGAATAAGACGGGGCCAGAGTTTACCAATCGCATTCCCAGAGTTTCGTCATCTTCAAAACTCTCTTCGACGGATTGAGCTCGATCGCGTTTGCAAGCAAAGATAGCAGTGGCCTGCACGACAAAAGAATCACAACTCAAAAAGGGGGAAAGCACCAAAAATGCAAGTTTGGGATCGTTCTTTACCAAATTACCTCAGCAGAATCTTCATCATGAGAAGATTCTCCCTCAGGAGTCCCCTCTGCTATTGCCTTTTGTTTCCCGGCCTGAACAGAGGCTGTCTTGCTCCGGGTAGTTTGCTGCAAAACACACTCAGGAATAAGAGCGGGAAAATCAAGACAAGGAAAAGGAATGGTGAAGAAAGACAAAAACTTACTGTTGCCCTAGGCTCATGGATTTGTATCCCTGCACACGATGAGCGAGAAGGTAGAATAAGTCGCCGAGGTTGTGCTGTAGGGTTGGAGAAGCGCTCAAAAATCTTGCGGTCCTCCGGACCAGGACTACTCATTCCACGAAAGATCTGGACGAAGAGTTCGGCATGTGGCAGGTCCCAACAGTTCACAAACACTTCTTTCCACCAATCAACATAATCATTGTCGACATCGTTGAGGGGATACAGCGCTCTGACCCAATGGGGAATCACTATCAAAGTAAACTGACTCTGAAAGGAGGCAGACCCAGATGGGGCTAATCTCCTCCAAGAGGTGTAGTAATTGGCAGAATCAACCAGAGGCCAGGGTACCAACTGGGCCAACCCAAATTGGCGAGCAAAGTGGTTAGGGGCATAGAGCTCATAACTTACGCGGTCGGTGGTAAGACGAATATCCGAGCAGGAGATGGCTCGACGAAAGGCCAAGAGGGCTCTTTCGCTATGATCGCGTCCACTGGGCAGAAAGCCATCATCAAGGGGAGGAGGGAATCGCCTAGAAAGGACTATTTTTGGGTCCGGCATCTCTCCCAACAAGTACAAGTAAATAAAACACTCGGAGTAGGGTGGAGCTCGATGCCTTATGTTGCCACAAAGCCAGTTCCCCAAAAGGGAATCGACTGGAGGTTCCTTTGGAATATCACCGCGACGGAAGCGAGGGAAATAAATCTGCAACCAAAAGGCAAGGATCCAGAATGGACCACTAATGTCGGTATCAAAGGGGCGCATTACAGCTCTATAAAGGGAGCGATATAACGAACCCAATACAGGTTGCCCAAGGCCAACGCAAATACCATTGTAGAGAGCAGTGGCCAGAGAATTCCAGCGCCCAGTAGGTTTGTTGGAAGAAGTGCAAAAGATAAATTTGCAAAGCCAGAATTCCAGGAATGCGATACCTCCTGTATGGTCACACTGGGTGCGGTAATAATCACGCCAGACAGGGTAGGATTTACTGTGATGCCTCCGACCAGCCATATCCATTCTCAAAGGAAATTGAATACCATCAAACTGACCATGCACATAGGGGTCAAAATCAATGGGCAACCCCGTGATGGTAAGAACATCCAGCAGAGTTATGCTCATCTGCCCAAACCGGAAATCGAATGTATTGCTGGAAGTGTTCCAAAACCAAAGAGCAGCGGCAAGCGGTGCAGTGCTAGTATTATGGGGAAGACAGAAGCATAGATCGATGGTTTGGGTGATACCCACCGCATCCCATCGAGCCAAATCTCTCACTCGGACCTCCTGATACCAAACCTTTTCCTCGAGAGTGATGCTAGGCCAGAAGCCCACTTTCCTCCTTGGTCCCCAACTGCTAAAATCACCAGGCACCTGCCGAAGAGCCACTATAGGACGGCGGATGGGAAGCCCATAATAGGCTATAGCATCATCTGGCAAACGATCGCGAGGTGTGGGACTCAAACCCGCTTGACTATCACCTCCACCAAAGCTCATCAGTCGACTTCTCTCCTCTCTGGTCTGACTTCTACATCGAACACTCATGTTAGTCCGCCATGTGAATGTGGCTTTCTCAGTGATTTCATCTGCCTGATCGATAACGAATGGTTTCTTGGATGTCATTTCTGGGTCACAAGGGACACTTCTCCATTACACCTTGATTTATAGCTCAAGTGTTTTTGGAGATTAATTTATTAGCTGGGCCAGTGAGTGGCCCTAGTTGATAATTAATGAATCACTATTCTATCTTGAGAATCGCATCTAGGGCGACAGTGAAGATATTCCACCTTTTCCTACCACCGCAGGGCCAGCATAGTGACCTGATATTTTTTTAATAAAACATGATTAAAACCAATGCGGTTTTAGATGCTAAAGTTGTAGTAAGTATGGTGGTTTCACTTCGTCACATGTCATGATGACGATAGCCATGATTCAATCATCCTCTTCAGCATAAGATTCGCGAAGGATTAAATGACAGCAAACAGTTTGCTATTCAACATCTTATTTTGCCAAGTACTATAGGCCTTGATCAAACTTGATCTAGCCAGCAAAAAGGCTCCAAACACCTACATTTGAGAAAATCAACAGAGAGCCAGCGATCAAGGCAGATACTTGCTGCTATACACATGGCGAAGCTACCACCAAAGAAGAGAAGGATCCTCATTCGCAATCAAAAGCAGTCTCCTTCGCATGGGGGGCACGCTAAAGTTCTGATATCCTACAACCTGCCTAAGTTTGGCCAATTCACTGCATACCAGACATCAGATACGGGGGCAATAAAGTTGGCAAAGAAAGCATCAGTTTATGACAAAGGCAATTCAGATTGTGGCATCCAAGCTTTATGGCCTATTTAGAGGCCTATATGGAATCAATCAAGTAATTTCAGTCAAGCCAATACAAGTGGCTTCAGAGCAACGATATTATACGAGTGGTACTGATTCAAGACCTCTTCAGTCAAGACGAAGACCTTTGACTTCGAGGTCTAGGGGGCAATGTTTGGACCCAAAATGAGCATTTTGGCCTGACAAGGCACGTCTTGGAGAAATCGAGCCAATATCAGTGGCTCAAGCTATATATTGTCGACAAGTTCGAAATATATATTTAGAGGCTAAATAAAGCCTACTATGGAAGCGTGGAAATGAAAAGTCAACTTTAGCACATTTTCCTACTTCGGCTAGGAGAAACCGAGCTAAACAAGGAAGGAGGGGCGGCAGACTAACCATCCGAACTTCAAATGAGTTGAAACTTTCCAGATTCATTCTAGACATCTCAAGGATCATTTCTTATGAAGAGTGCTAGAGCTTGTTCGAAGTGGAAAACCTTCAAACAATCAGTCTAATTTTCGGCAGAAGCAAAACTGGAAAACTGGACCTGTAATGAGTCCAGTAGCATTTTCGGCCCAACCACATGGAAATAAATTCTGAAATTTTACCACAATAATCTACATCCATGGTGGATCATTTCATATGAAGAAGTTGAAATTTAAATATGAATTCTTAGTGGAGATAAAAATTAAAGGAATAAATAAGTGTTAGTGAATTTGGCCTAACAAAATCCACTAAGTGTTAGTGAATTTGGCCTAACCAAATCCACTAAGTGTTAGTGAATTTTGCCTAACCCACTATGATTTGTTTAAAGGCCAAATAGTGTTGCTTGGAAGCCTATATATAGAGGCTACAACAAGTATCATCTCACCAATTCACTCATCAAAACATCTATAAGATGATCTAAGTTCTCTCTAGAGCAACCTCTCTAAGAGCAATTCCTCTCCTTCTCTTTCTCTTATCGGTGATCACACTCTACGTTCTAGTCTCCTTAGGAGCCAACTTTTAGTACCACCAAATCCTCTGTCAAAGTGCTTTGGTCCTAGTCTCCTTGGGAGCCGACTGTAGTACCACAACCACAACGGTTACGGAACCAGCCAAGCAAGGGTAACGCCCTCGCAAACCAGCCAAGCTAGAGTTACGCTTTAGCAAGTTCTCCTCACTTCCCAGTGGTTTTCGCTCTGCTCGATCTACAACATCGAGTATCGATTGTGATTTTGAAAAGGCTCAGCAAAAGTCATCGCCACGAGGCACAAAGAACCCCACGACGAGGTTGGTGCTCTCCTCGTCCACAATCGCTCAAAAGAAGTCAGGTCAAGGGACACCCCCGACGACCGCACCCGAACGGTGCTGGCACGCCCACGCAAGAAAAGAGACTGTTGACCAGCTCAAGAAAAACTGGAGCCAAACAATGGTAATAATCAAATGTTTAGAAAATTTTGTATTTACTACAACTTCATGTTGAATTATTTGAAATATTGTCGGATTTTTCAAAAAAAAAAAAAAAAGTAATTAGCTTCGAAGCTAGGTTGACCTCAAAGTTCCATCCCCTCTTTTAATCTCTATTGTTGCGTTATGGTGAAATGAATGGGTTTATTGGGACTTCATTTGCTCATGCAACAACATTCTTTACGACTTTTTTTTTGTGCAAATTTCTAACTTTTTTTTTTTTATTAATAAGAAACTTCATTAATAATGAATTGGTTACAATGAATTTGCGCAACATCTCTTACACAGAAATGACCACTAAACTTCACACTGGAACTCTATAATGACTGACTGAAGGAGCCAGAAGGGCTCCGACTAAAAAAAACTTGCAAAATAACTATATGGCAAAGACAACATGCACAGGAGCAGTGGATCCTTAATACTCAACTTTGTCAACACTAACTCACCATCCAAAGTCCACCTGACCTGCCTTTGATCGACCAACCCAACACTCGTTGTGACTTCGAACCCGACCAAAGTGAATTGCTGGACCATCGGACACGTGACTAAAGTAAATCCAACACCGTCACCACCCTAATGTCAACACCATCAATCCACTGATGCTCCAAATCGCCATCGCCTCCGACCCGAAACTAGAAAGGAACGACCCACTAGAAGGCCAAGGATAATTGTCAATGCCACTGCTAGACTTTTTCGCCATCGCTGCTAACCCAACTCCAGAACAGGAACGACCCTCTAGACGGCCAAAGAGAAGATTGTCTTGCCACAACTTACAGTGCGCCCGACCTAACAACTAATACCTAACATAACTAGAACACCTGCTAATACCACAAACCAAAACCCTAAATCATAAGCCCTAACCCAAATTGGGAGGGACTTATTGCTCGCATAATGCGCAATAAAGTTAAACAACATAAATAAGTAAAAACAAAAAAAAAAACACTAAAACCTAAGTCCAGACCCAACACTTGAGACCCAACCCCATCTTCAGCCCATAGCAGGCCCACTGTAGCAGAGTCTGGGCCGAAAGTCACACAGGCCCGAGGTCCATCCAAGCGAGCAGGAAATCATCGTCATCACACCACTTCTCCCACCGGACCACCGCCACCATGATCGGAGCCATGAACAAACACACCACCGCTCTCCGCACACTTCACCACCACCTCAGCGCCACCACTCCTCCAAAGCCAAATCGGGAACGAACTAGCCATCACCCCCAATATGGGGTTTCTCGTCCCAGACTAGCCACTAGACCAGACTAGATCGGAGGTCAGATCCTATCCGATAGGATTCCGCCCAGCGAAGCCTCAAAGATCAAGGCAACCCGTTCCACTAACCACCAGCTAACCCTCCAAGCCAGATCGGTCCAGCCTCCCCATCCACGACGTCCACGTACGGCTCCTCCGTCCAACTCCAACCAGGTGCGCACCTTCCGATCCTCCAACCAAATCTCTGTCTGCCAAAAGCCCTGCATCTCATTGTTCGAACCCCAAAACCTGTTAACCAAGGATCAGATGCCACTATTTGCCTATAAATGGCGACAAGGCTACCCGTCCGGCAACAACGTTCGTAGAACGCATCGTCAGACGAGTGAGAAAAGTTTTGAGAGGGACTCCCTTGCGGCTAGGGTTTTCGAGAGAAAAACTATTTACACGTTATATTTGAGTTTTGCAAATTTCTAACTTTACTTCCCTTTTTTATTTTTATTTTTATTTTTTACAAAAAGTGTTAGCTAATGAGCAAGGCCATTCCTGTCCTTTGAAATGGGCAGGCCTTTTAACCCTTTGCATCCAATAATTTGTACTGAGCAGTTGGCCATGGGCCTTATACGGCTTTATAGTGACGACTCGTGAATGGCAGGGTCCAATAAGGAGAAAGTTTCTCCTCAGCCCACCTTTGAGTGGCAATTGTGCAGCCCGTTACTACCCCCCCCCCCCCCCCCCAAAAAAAAAAACATTATTACCATTACCACTCAATTTTTTTATTTTAATATTTTCTTAACTATAATATATACTATTTTTTTAAATGATCTATACTATTAAGAGAAGAAGGTTTGTTAGTTAAAATAAAAAATTTGACAGAAATGATCATAGAAGATTAATTGAGAATTAATTAAATTAAAAAGACAATTATGACATTTATAAAATATATTTATATTAAAAAAAATTTAAAAAAAAAGAACCCATAACCCACTTTTCTCTCCCATTATCTTTTGTTTGCAATAACCGTTCTCCTTTTTTATTTTCTGAAAGAAAAAAAATATATATAAATAAATATATATATATATATATATATATATATATAAGTTTGCTCATGTGCGGATATCCGCACCTAAGAAAAAAGGTACGGATTTCCAGTTTTGACCTACTTTTCGATCATATTTTCACATCTTAACCGTTCCGTTTTTAGGTCCTAATGTATAGATCACCTCTGCAAAATTTCAGCCAAATTGGTGATCGTTAAGGCATCCAAAACTGCAATTTACACGAACGAACCGAATCTGCCGAATCGGAACCGTTCGTGTACATTGTTGTAAATTGCAGTTTTGGATGCCTTAACGATCATCAATTTGGCTGAAATTTTGCAGAGGTGATCTATACATTAGGACCTAAAAACTGAACGGTTAAGATGTGAAGATATGATCGAAAAATGGGTCAAAATTGGAAATCCGTACCTAAGAAAAACTGCGGACGTCCGCAGTGGAGAAGAGCTGTATATATATATATATATATATATATATATATATATATATATATATATATATATATATATATATATATATATATATACTTGCACATGTAGAGCATGTGTGGAGAAAATCTAATTATGTTATATACACTATCGACAACTTCATACTAAGCTTACATATACTCATTGTTTGGCTCCAGTTTTGTTGCGGTTGGTCAACAGTCTCTTTTCTTGCGTGGGTGTGCCAGCACCGTTCAGGTGCGGTCGTCGGGGTGATCCATTGACCTGACTTCTTTAGAACGACAGTAGACGAGGAGAGCACAAACCTCGTTGTGGGGTCTTCTGTGCCTCGTGCTGGAGGACTTTGTCTTGTGTCACCAAGTCGATACTCAACGTTGTAGGTCGAGCATAGCGAAATCACCGAGAAGTAGAGAGAACTTGCCAAAGCGTGACTTTAGCTTAGCTGGTTTGCGAGGGCGTTACCCTTGCTTGGCTGGTTCTATAACCGTTGTGGTCGCGGTACTACAGTCGGCTCCCGAGGAGACTAGGACCGAAGTACGTTGACAGAGGGTTTGGTGGCATTGACAGTCGGCTCCTGAGAAGACTAGGATTGGAGTGTGATCACTAGTAAGAGAAAGAGAAGGATTCTCCAGAGAGAGTTGAGAAGTCGTAAAGACTCTTTGATGAGAAATGTGTGTTGTGAATTGTTACTTGTTGTAGCCTCTATATATAGGCTACCAAGTCATAGTGGTTGACCTTAAACAAATCATGATTGAAAATTTATTAAGATCATGATAGAGCACTTAATGGGTATATAGAGCACTTATGAAATTATGGAGCACTTATTAGGATTATGGTGGGTTAAGCACTTAAACACTTAAGTTTTGGAGTGGTTTTTTAGTCACTTTTTGCCCATTTTTTCCTTTAATTATATCTCCACCAAAAATTCATAATGGGCATTCGACTTTTTCATATCAAATGATCCACCATGAGTATAGATTATTCTGGTAAAATTTCAGAGCTTACTTCCATGTGGTTGGGTCGGAAATGCTACTGGACTCCTTACAGGTCTGGTTTTCCAGTTTTATCTTTCAGAAAATTGGATTGATTGTTTGAAGGTTTTACACTCCAATCTAGCTCTGACACTATTCATAAGAAATGATCATTCGGATGTCTAGAATGAGTCTGCAAAGTTTTAGCTCATTTGGATTTCGTTTGATTATTATGCCACCTCTCTTTCCTTGTTTAGTTTGGTTTCTCATAGCCGAAGTAGGAAAATGTGCTAAAGTTGACTTTTCATTTCTATGCTTCAATCATTTCATTTTCTTGTAGCTCGCATAATCTTTCATAATTTTGCAGGTATGCTTTATTTAGCATCTAAATAATATATTTCGAACTTATTGACAATATATAGCTTGAGCCACTGACATTGGCTCAATTTCTCCAAGACACGCATTGTTGGTCAAAATACTCATTTTGATTTCAAACACTCATCGACTCATTCTCACGAAAATAGTAAGAAATAATCCAATTTGTAATCCAATTTTAAAAATGGGTATGAAATCAACACTCCTCTTTTTACATTTTACACTCTCACTTCAGTTTTTGTATTAATTTATTAAGGAAAATTCCAATTTTGCCCCAAGCAATTGTGCAATGCTACCTTTTCTCATCCCTGCGTCCAGCAAAAACAAAACTTCTTCTCTGTATATTCAGTTCTGAGGTTGCTTTCGAAATGGGTTGATGGCAAATCCGTGTCAATCCAGTCATTCTTCAAATGACTAGAACTCCACTGAGGGCTCCCACTCTTGGGCAAAGGTGAAGTCCTTCGCTTCCATATGCATATTATTCTCTTTGGCAACAATTTTGATACACCCGTGTCAAACACATTGTCATTCTGTTGGATAAGAACCTGGTGCCTAGATGGTAATAGGAAGATAGAGATTGTCATTGTGCAAAAGGCCCGGTGGCAAATGGGATTCCAATCCCATCTCTGCTTCCAACAAAGAAATGTAAATTGACGACATAGTTAATGCAGCAGACAAAAATGGGTTCTTGAGTATAGACCCAAAGACTCCATTTTATGTCAAACCTCTGTTAATTGATCTCTGTTACTAAAGAAGTTGAGCTTTGAATACAATTACAAAACAAAACCTTGCCTAAATATCTTACTGTTCTAAACAATTTGTTAACTTTCTTAGAAACCCAGTCCTTAATTCCCTTTCTCCATTGACATAAGCCCAGAGAAGTTCAATTGATTTTCGAAAGCACGAGCTCAATTTTTTATTAGTTTAGCTTATTACAATATATTCGAAACTTCCATTACATTGATACAATTACATCCAGAACCTTGTAAACACATATCAAACAAAGAAATACACAGCTGAAAATTAAGAGAGGGACTCTTTGGACTAGGAGATTGGATTTGTGAAACACAAACATAAATAAGAGAGTGAAGCCGATAGGGTTCTTTGTTAATCGTCAATGACATATGGTCTTTATTCGCTTTGGGTCGATAATTTCTATAGTGAATCTCATAAACGAAGAAGAAGAAGAAGATGAAGATTCAAGATATTTTGGAGGGAAAACTTCACCAATGGTCACTGAGTTATGACTTATTCGACACTTAACTTACTGTATTTTCAACAATATCACTTAACTCACTCAATTTTACATCCGTTTTCACTTAACTCACTGTCGTTAATTTTTTTGTTAAAAACTATTAAAATTGAGAGTATATTTGTCTAAACACTAAAAAAATACATTGCTAACTTTTTTTTTAATAAAAAAAGACAATTTTTTTTTCAAATTATATTTAAGTTAAAAAAATCATTTTTATTAGAAATCTCAGAAATTTAAAAAATTGAAAAAAGTCTAATAAATGTAAATTGAGGGTATATTTTTCTCTAAACACAAAAAAAAAAACATTTCTAACTTTAAAAAAAAAGACAATTTTTTTTCAAATTATATTTAAGTTAAAAAAATCATTTTTATTAGAAATTTCAGAAATTTAAAAAAAATTGGAAAAAAATCTAATAAATGTAGTTTTTTTAAGTTAAAAATGATTTTTAAGTATTTTGACAAATATACCCTCAATTTTAACCGCTTCTAACGGTAGAATTAACGGCAATGAGTTAAGTGAAAGACATATTTAAAACTGAATGAGTTAAGTGACATTGTTGAAAATATAGTGAGTTAAGTGTTGAATAAATCATAACTCAGTGACCATTGGTAATATTTTCCCTATTTTGGAGACCAGAGACCAAAAGTGGTAGGAGTTTGGGTGACTGGTCTACGTTTTCGAGACTGGTATAAATTGTTGTTGGAAACTCAATTAACAAAAAGTGAGTGGGAGTGCAGAATGCAAAAAGGAGAGTGTAAATTTCACTCCCTTTTTTAAAATTGTTTAAGAAATAACATTTTTCATACAATCATTTACAATATTTCCAATATTAATCCTTATCTCAGCCCTTTGACAAACAAGACTAGGTCTTGTGTGCAACACTAAATTCAAATTTAGATAGAGAATGATGATTTGTAAGTGATCCAAAATACATTGTCCAAAAGATGATTTATCTGACCACGTTGTACAACTTGCAAAGTTATAGTTGATTGTAACTCATCTTTAAACTACTATTGAAGAACGTTCTAACGAATTATATACTAACAAAGAAAAAGTTGTCAATCGTTTGATTTTTCAAGTTTTGAAAATTCACATCATGTCCTAAACTGTATGTATCGAAAATCTATCAACCATTACCCATGTGGTGTGACTTGGATGGCAATCCAATGAGCCTCCAAACAGGACGAACGCTGCTTCGATATTAGTAATAGGTCGGAGGTTCTAATCCTGCTTTGAATAAAAGCATCCATGGGGAGAGTCAGGCCCCGACTTGGAGGCTCAAAGCTTCGGCTTTCCCTTTTGTAACCAAAAAAAAAATCTATCAACCATTAAAAGACGTTAGTTTGACCTTTGTGTACTGTCAAACACATCAATTATTTTTTGTTTGGTACGCGTAACTAAATTCTTTATCAAAAGACTTTGACATTCAATAATTTCTACTGACCGTAATTAACACTTTCTCTTTTCGTTTTCCTTACCTTACCTTCCAATATGAGGTTACTTTTCGTTCTTTTTTCCTAAGCCAATTTATATCCCAGAGTAAAGCGTCGTCTCATATCTAGGGTTAGGTTTTGTTCTGAAATTGAGCAGACAGGTTCCACACGAGCTTCCGTTACTAGTGGTGGGGGGGGGGGGGGGCAAGAGGGGAATACAATGGCCGAATTTAGGGTTTACAACTCGATGACGCAGCAGAAGGAGGTCTTCAAGCCCATCGTTCCCGGCGAGGTCAGTATGTACGTCTGCGGCGTCACCGCCTACGATTTCAGCCACATCGGCCACGCCCGCGCCGCCGTCAACTTTGATGTCCTCTTCAGGTAAAATACACAAGCTCAATTTCATCAAATTTGCGTTTCTCCGATCAATTAAGCTTCGAATCGAATATATATGATGAATTGAATAACTAGTTAACAGTGACATTCAAACTGAACAGATACTTAACGGAGCTGGGTTATAAGGTCACATACGTGAGGAACTTTACTGATGTTGATGACAAGGTGAGATTTGTGAACTAATTGCTGATTTGAACTACATTCTTTATTTTCTGTACTTCTCTTATATATATATATATATATATATATATATATATATATATATATATATATATATATATATATATATATATATATATATATATATAGTCCGGCTACACTAAGGACATCCTTAGTTTTTCTTAGGTACGGATTTTCGGTTTTCACCAACTCTCCGATGACATTTTCACATCTTAACCGTTCCGGTTTTAGGTCCTAATGTGTAGATCAACTCTGTAAATTTTCAGCCAATTTGGTGATCGTTAAGGCATCCAAAACTGTAATTTATCATTATAAATACGAACGGTTCCGGTTCGATAGATTCGGTCCGTTCGTGTAAATTACAGTTTTGGATGTCTTAACGATCACCAAATTGGCTGAAATTTTGCAGGGGATCTATACATTAGGCTCTAAAAACTGAACGGTTAAGATGTGAAAATGTGATCGGAAAGTGGGTGAAAACACCAAATCCGTACCTAAACCTTAGGTAATGACATCCTTATCTGAGAAAAATCCTATATATATATATATATATACACTTGCTTTATAGGAAGTTATATTGATTGTTTTGAGAATGATACTATAAATGTGGACAAGAAGTCGAAATCTAAATGGTAACCATGCTAGCTGCGTAATAATCTAGAAAATTGAAGAAGAATGTAATCATTGAATTCTATAAAGACAGAATCCTCATGAAATTAGTTAAACTTGTGGATGGAATTCACTGTTAGTTCTCTTAATCTGCCAATTTGTTTGGAAATTTGAAGTATCTCGCATGTCTGGCTGTTGTCATTTGTTGGTCCGAGTGACTTACACTCCTAGCTCATCAACTGAGCTTTTGGTATATAAAGTTTCTCACCCTAGTCATATTTTGTTTTCCATGTCACGGTGTTTATATAAAAACAATTGAATCCGGAACATGAATTCTGAACTATTTTGAGTTCATTCTGTCTTCATATCGCTTTAAACTAGCTGTTGTGATTAATGTTGAAACAGGTTTAAATTTGTTTGAATTAGTTTTAATTTGGGGGACTTATAACGTGAAGATCATTTAGCTTGCTTGGTGGCAGATGGTGCAAGTCTTGTGACACATTTTTGTCCTATATATTATAGTTTTATATGATAGAGTATGTCCTGTAACTTATCTAATTGTATTATTTGAATGTTCTCTCTTTTTTTTTTTTTTTTTTTTTTGTACATTGATTACCTATTGCCTGATTTTTCTTCTTTTTTATTTTAGTATACTTAAAAATGCTGATACAGAGGTTGCTAATATCTGGAAATTTCAGATAATTCATAAAGCAAATGAGATTGGGGAAGATCCATTAAGTTTAAGTAATCGTTTTTGCCAAGAATATCTCAATGACATGGGAGATCTCCAATGCCTCACTCCAACATATCAGCCGCGCGTTTCTGATCACATGGAACAGATAATAGATATGATAAAACAGGTTCTCTGCCAACTTTTGCTTCACTTTTTTTTTTTTTTAGTTTGGAATCTCTTTCCTATTCTCTTTGATTCATTTTTGTTGTCTTTTCTTTACTTGAACCGGAATGTCATTCTAAATAGTTGTTTTATCATGTAGATCATCAACAATGACTATGCCTACGTGGTTGATGGGGATGTATTCTTTGCTGTTGAGAAATTCCCAAATTATGGGCAGTTATCTGGACAAAAGTTGGAGCATATTAGGGCAGGTGAACGAGTTTCTGTTGATTCAAGAAAACGCAATCCTGCAGACTTTGCATTGTGGAAGGTCTGAAACCCGCACAAGTTACTTCATTGTTAGAGTTCTTATTAATATTTTCTCAAACTTCTGATATATCAAAATATTTTCAGTCTGCAAAGCCTGGAGAGCCAAGTTGGGACAGCCCTTGGGGACTAGGAAGGCCGGGGTGGCACATTGAATGCAGTGCCATGAGTGCCCATTATCTTACGTTCAAGTTTGATATTCACGGTGGTGGTATTGACTTGATTTTTCCACATCATGAAAATGAGATTGCTCAAAGTGGTGCTGCATACCAGGAGGGCTGTGTCAGTTATTGGTTGCACAACGGTCATGTTACTAATAATAATGAGAAAATGTCAAAATCATTGGGAAACTTTTTTACAATTCGTGAGGTAAACTGATACTTTTTTTCCTATCTCGCTAAAATGTACCTTAGAGCTTCTACATATTGCTGTCTTGTATCATAATTATATGCAAAATCCATTTTGTTGCAGATTACTGAACGGTATCATCCCCTGTCTTTGAGACACTTCTTGTTAAGTGCACACTATAGAACTCCTCTCAATTATAGTGTCTCCCAGCTGGAAGCTGCATCGGATGCAGTGTATTACATATATAATGTATGACCTCATGACCCTTTTCTAAATTTGAATAATATTTATTTGGAAGTTTGTTCCTCAGTCCTTAGCTAGTCAATGGGCAGGCATGCACCTTCTATATTTTCTTATGTTATTATTTCGTTATAACTCTGTTGTGTGAATTGTAGTGGATGATGCACCGCACACTTAGAACTTACTTTAGCCTTGTTGTGAAACTGCTTTTCTGTGTTGATATTCCTTTTGTCCGAGTTGATGTTAGTCCCTAGATCATTAGGCTTGTTTTGTTTTGATGTCTGGAAACTGCTGTTTGTTTAATGTTGTCTACTGTTTTTGGCAAAATATCTACACGACACTTCAAGTACTTAACTGTGCCTCATATTTGCTAGTACAGAAGCAAAGACAATCTCAAAAATGAATGTGTGTTGACACTTATAAATGAATCTTATGTACAATGTCTGGTATCTTATGGCTTCTTTGTGATTGTTAGACTTTACAAGAATGTGAGGATGCTTTATCTCCATTTCAAGATGGGGCCCAAAAGGAAGGTGCAGAACAAAATGGTAGAACAGTTAGAATTACTCAAGAAGCCGAAGTATTGATCGGTAAGTTAAAGAAGGAATTTGAGACTAAAATGTCTGATGACTTGAACTCTGCAAACATATTGACCGGTGCTTTTCAAGATGCCTTGAGATTTATAAACACATCTTTGAAACCACTCAAGGTAAACGTTTGGTACTAGTTCCAGAATGCCTCACTATCTTTTGTATGCTCTCTCTCTCCCTTCTGTGTGTGTGTGTGTGTAATAATAGATGACACTTTATTTTCTACTTTCCAGAAGAAGCATCCGAAGCAACAGCAATTATACAAGTCACTAGTTGAAACAATGAAAGCTGTTAAAAGAGTTCTTGACATTTTGGGTTTGCTATCCTCCCTTACATACTCTGAGGTGATATTTCTTGCCCCCTGTTTTCTATATGTATGAAGATGAATGCTCTTTAGTTCAAGTTATGAACAAAAAGGTTTTGCTATGGACAGGTAGTGCAGCAATTGAAGGCTAAGGCGTTGAAGAGGGCTGGACTTTCTGAAGATGACGTGCTGCGTACAATTGCAGACAGGACATTAGCAAGGAAAAACAAGGATTATGCAAAAAGCGATCAGATCAGAGTCGAAATGGAGGAAAAGGGTATTCAAATCATGGATATTGGCAATGAGAGTATCTGGAGACCTCGTGTCCCAAAAGAACCAGAACAAAATTAGGAATCCTTATCCTTTGCATTGCAGTTCTGTATTACTTTTATTGTTGAAATCAGATTATAATATTGGATATCTTGCATAATCATCGCATTGTAAAGTGCAAGTTTACTGTCTGCTCATGATGTATTCTGAGAATTGCAATTGTGAGAATCTGAGACTAGATTGTCACAATAGGAATTGTACTTGTAAGAGTGGAGGGAAGCACAATACGAAAAAGGTCGTTTCAGATTCAGGATGTGTACAATAATCACTTAATCTTGGCGGGAGGCCGAAATGAATGGGCGGGCTTGTGGGGACTTGAATTTGTTTGGAAGCAGCAATAGTGGACTCTCCTTCAGCTAGGCTTTGCCTTGATGCAACGACTCACAGAGCCTCTTAGTCTAGCTAGTTAGCTATGTTGGGAACCTAGTAAGACAACAGTTTATTCAAGTTCAGCTGTTTGCATGATACGGTATTGTGAGATTATGACGTGGAAATGTTTTAATGAAAAGTAATGTAAGTTTGGCACTTGTGGCATGACAAAACATGTTAAATAATTGTTATTAAAATTTCTCTTATGCCATAACTTCATGGATAAAAAATGATTTTTAAGAGTTGTTTTAAGTGACGGTCGCAAATATCTCAATCTGATTCTTTTCAATGATATTTTTTTTCAGTTTTTCTAATTTGAAAAATTGTATAAAAAAAAAAGTTGAGATTGTTGAGTTTTTTTAGTGCTAAAATCGTTTAAAAATCATGATTTAGAGGTAGTAAAATTTTGGTGAGATACTAAAAATATACAATTTTGGCCAAAAAACTGTACTCGTAGTTTTGGGTGGGAAATCATGGTCTAGATTTTTTTATTTTTCTTTTTCAAGTTCTGGGGTTAGCTCCCATGGAGTTGTAAAAGCATACGACATCTTTCAGTGTGCTTAGCGTCGCTTGAAGATGGACCGTTAGTCTCGCTTGCATGGACATGGGTATCGTTAGCCTTACTAGATCGACATCGATCATTGTTGGCAAGGTTCTAAAAAAGCTAAGCGCTAGTCAGGCGGTGACCCGGGGACTAGCACCTAGGGGCTTAGGCGGGGACTATGCTTTTTTTTTTTTAAATAAAAATAAAAATATTTGAAGTCTAAAAATTAATTATCAATATAAAAATAGTTAAAATATAGAATAAATTAGGGTTTAGGGCTGCCTAGTCCCTGCCTAGCCCGCTTAGTAGCCCAGCGCCTAAGGGCAACGCCTAGGCCAAAATCCGACCAGTTCCTTACCACCTAGTGGCTAGGCGACTGCCTAGGCTGTTTTTTAGAACATTGATTGTTGGCCTCAGTAGACATGCTTACCATTAGCCTCACGGGCATCATTAGCCTTGTTTGCATTAGCCTGAGCACACCCACCGTTGGCCTCTCTTGACATGCCTATTGTTAACCTCACTTGGCTTGCCCACATGTCTACCATTATCATCCTTCCCTTCACATCCCCACCCTCACTCTCAATTACGTTTCTAGAAGATAAAGAAGAAAAGTTCATCACTGGGACCAAACTAGGCCTAGGCATTTTAGCCCAAAAGCCCGAAAACCAGGATCGGATCGATTTTGACTGTCATGTCTGAGCCGAGCTTTGAGAGGAAAAATAGACAAAAAAATAAAGCCCAGACCATTTGAGTTTTGATGGGCCGATCCTGGGCCCGGTATCCATAAGCCCAAAAGCCAGAAGAAAAGCTCAATTAAATATATCCCTTTGAAAGGGTTCTACTAGTCTTATTGTCTTAAGACTCTTTCAGTCAACATTTAACTCTCAGCTGTCAACACTCAACACAACCCCTGAACCCCGAGTCCCCGACCCTTTCTCAGTTTGTCACTGTTTTCAAAAGCACTTTGATTTCCTTAGGAGTGATCAGAAGGGTTTCCAGTTTCCCTTCGAAGCTCAAACCCAAATTTCAAAGCCCTCAATCGATTTCCCAAAGCTTGAAGCCCTCAATTGATTTTCAAATTTTTAATTCGAAGCCCTAATTTCTAAAAACCTAGCAGCAATCCCCTTTGGCCTTCTTCACTAACTCGAAACCCAACAACAATTTCAGTTTTCCATTTCGAAACCTCAATCCTAAGGTGGAACCCGAAGCCTCTCTCTATCAATTTGGCAATGGAACCCGAAGATGCTGTTTGTGGGAACGAGATGGTGGTGGCTTCTAGCCAGCCTGAGGGCGGTGATGATAGTGAGCCGACAGGTGGTGCAACAGGCATGAAGAGAAAGAGAGCTTTGAAGTTTGAATGTTATTTTCTTCATTTTGTAGCTTAGCTTGTGGTTTATATAATGGATTAGGCTGTGCATTAAACCCAGAAAAAAAAAAACATGATGAAAGTGGCAACAAAATAAGTTCGGAAAAACTAGACTTTTGGGCCTGAAAAGCCCAAAAGACCGGCCCGTTCATTTACGGTCCATTTAATTCGGGCTTGATCACGGGCCTTGCTTATACCATGTCGGGCTGGGCCTGTGCCCAGGCCTGGTTCACCTAACCATAATCGTTAAGTGCGCAGTTTTCAGAAAGAAATTATGTGCGCAAATCTTCGGTCTCTCATACCCTTCTTATGTTAATATGTGATGCCCAAAATCGAATGCCACATCGCTGTTACGCAATGCATCAAGTAGATCTAGAGTACGTATCGTTATATAGAGGTTAATGATTTCAGAAGTAACTTTAGTTAACGAGGCATTGGATCGTTACAAGTAATATCAGAACACAACCAACCCATTCATTACCTTTGAGGGAGTCTTGAAGGCTAGGAGCCATGGTTAAACTCTGACGTGAAGTACAAACCCTTTAATCTTGAACAAACCTAATAAATGAGCTCCATACCAGAACCTTAAGCTTCCCTCAAGTTCATGGTTCATTGATTCTGAGCCAACAAGAAACAGCTAGCTAGAACTGTAGGTAGGACACTCATCTTGACTGAGTTGTCTTCCCCTGAAATTCACTATCAACTTCCGTCTAATCTTTCAGGCTGAAACGACTTGGCCCCGTTGACTATAAGCCCTATGTTTGTAAAAGTATGCAACTGATTAGAACACAAGGTCCAAATCAATCCCTCTCAGAAATGAGAATAAGTAATCCTGAAGAAACCATCATTTGAAAAGGCAGGTGATAATTGCTTTCAATTCTAATAGTGATAGACTGATAGCTAGCTAGCGAGCAAGGTATGAAACCCAAGTGCCAAGTAGGGTCGACCATAGAGATTTGTGGCATTTTTAAATCCCGGCAATAACGCTAAAAATTGACATGTAATTCACGGTAGGACATAGTAATTCAAAGTGTGTTTGTGCAGCACTGCAGCATGTATGGCTCTGTACAAAAGCAAAAAGGAATTGAACGAATGCCTCGTGTTCAGATTGAACCTCATACCTCCTCAAGAAAAAGGCAGAACGTGAAAGTGCCTAGCCATCTATCTAAAGATATGAAATGGCTTTTGAAATTTTGTTCTTTTGTAGCTTAGAGTCATCATTATATATTATATGCTCCCTTAAAAGTTCTTAGCGTCCGACAAGTAGATCATTAGCAGTCGTATCTTGTATGTATCCAGGGCCCTGGAGTCCCACAAGTTAAGCTAAGCTAGGTCATATATAGTCTGGGAGTACAATCCATAGTTCACATCTCAGTTATGTGAACATTAAACACAGATGCATGCATATATCAAATCAAGCTAGCTAGCTAGCTACCTAATTTTGTACTGCACTTTGGCTTATGATAAGAGGTGGCCAATGTTGGATTTAGAATATTTTGAGAGGTGAGAAAACAACAGGCCGGTTATGTAGTCTACTTCTTTGCGCACTTCCTAGAGCAGCTTGCTACCACTTCTTTTTAACTGATAACCGAGTTTGTTGATATTGTGTGGCTCTACATTAGTATGCATGAACTTTATCTTACACTTAAAAATTGACAGAATAATAATCGTGATATATATGTTCAATTACTTATTATAAGTTAACGCATTTGAGAAATTGAAAGATCGGATCTAATGTGACTTTGTGCTTGACATAAATGGTCAAGTTGGTAACAATACCGATGCTCAATCAAAGTGTCGCGGGCTTAGAAACATCCTTTGTTTAAAAAAGTTGTCAATGGTAAGTTTTTGTTAAATGGTTAAGAAAATCAATTCGTTGTTCATTTCATTTTTTTTGAGACATTTTATAAAATATCTTACTTTTAACTACTTTATTAAAAGATAAATTAGGCGATGGGATTTTTTCTTTTCTTTTTTTAACCAACTTATCAGTTGATAAACAAAGTTGCAAATGAGGAAATTTTCGTCTAGTGAGGCGATTGCCCCTGTTGCTTAACCTATCTGATTAACATGGGGCAGCTGATATATCTAATTACTAATTGAATTCCAAAAGTATAAAAGAATCTGAAAGGTTAGATAGCATCAAATGCAACAATATATAACAATATATTGTTGAAACATCGACTCCCACTTCATTAATAAACGTGTAAGATAATGGTGGCAATGCAAAACCCACGCAGAGATGATACTTGATTGGTTGTAGTTGAAGGTCATTTTCCAACCCAAGCTACCCATATATATGTTTCACTTAAAGGTCACAATATACATTACAAGAAAAAGACTGCCTATCTTCTCTACCATTTGTCATTGATCAATTAGATGCAACCATATATATTGTTGAAGCCAGCAATCACTTAGAAATGGGAATCTCATGCTTTGAGAAACCATATTGATTCCTTGGTACCGGCATTACTTTCAGGGAGCTAATTACTAATCAAAATGCTTCAATTTGTCATATTTTGAAAGCGTGCTATATTTAACTATCCCAATTCAACTTAATTGGATCACGGTGACTAGGAACAGAGACGATAGTACTTAAACTCTCATTCATCACTTGTTTTAAGTGGAGAGTGACTCTGCCTGATATGCATACTTATATATACCTAGTGACTAATTATAGAGACTGAGAGAAAGAGATTTGATTTGTGGAATGAAGTGGAAAAGCTCTAAATTAAGAAGATAATATATAATTGCCTGTGGCAAATGAAGTACACCAAATTGCTTTTTTGGTTATATAGTTAATTGGAAAAGCTCTAAATTAAGAAGAATGAAACCTTTTCAAGTGCATATAAGTTTCTCAAATCTAGTATTGTATATTCTTGCACACCTTAGCTACTTCCCTTTATTTTCTTCAGACCACCTCAACTTTCATGCCAAAACTACCATCCAACATTGTAAGGAAAAACCCCGAAAAGCAGCCAATCCAATCAAATCCATGTTTTGCTTAGTTGTACTTGTATAATATAACCTCGATTGTTAATTCTCCGCTGTCAATTTTTTTCCATGTCGTAAGAAATTATAATAAAGATTATACGGATCATAATGAATCAAAGATCGAATACCACCTCAATCATTGTAACTAATTTTCCTCAAGCAATAAGTCAGATACACATGAATAATATGGTGCATGCATTTTAAAGTTAACTAATCTTCTCCCCAAGTCCCCATTATCAAGTTAATTATCACCAAATAAAAACTAATTTTTAGGTGCTCATGGCGCAAAAAGCACCGACTTTGTGATACATTATTCTGAACTGTCAAAATTTTACACCAAAAAAGGGTACCAATTTTGCATAAGATGGCTTGCTTGGCATGCATTATCTTTTGCTTTTGTGAAAACACGCAAAGCTTAATCTGTTTTTAGTTTTTACCCACAAGACAATACAATTAAGATTAACCCTAGCTCGCTACCACTTGTTTATATATCTCAACACAACTGGATCACTACTCCATTTGTTTTGCATTAGTTGCAACCAATTATCCTCCAATATCAAAACCTTAGAAGCCTCGTTAACTATTAATTAATCTCTTAATTAACAATAGGGGACATTGAAAATAGTACGTCTGTACGTGTTTGACTTTAACCTAATGAAGCGTGTTTATTTCAGATAGTTAAACTATCCAATCAAACCAGTACTGATTTAGAGAGATCTCCATCAGTTGCAGCTGAGTGGTCATACATTTCAATCACCAGCAAGTCATCAAGATGATCTATCAAGAGTGATTGATGAAAGAGGGCAGCAGACATCAATCGGTTTTAGTCGGAATTTTTCTTTACTTGACAGCTCCTGAAATAATAGATGACATTTCTGCATAAAATAACAAAACAGAATTATTTTCTGCAATAATTCGTAGCAGTTTATTTGGAATCATGCACAGTTCGCAGACTTGTCTTTTGCCAAGCATTGAAGAACATCTTGGTTTCATGCTAAAGCATATAGTTGGCAAGCCATGCTTTCGTGTCTAAGACAAAACAGACTCAAGGGGGCATCGATCATGTATATAATGGAGAAAGACACGACTCAAAACCAGAAAGCAGTACTCCTTCAAATCATCGAAGAGTTCTCCTGAATAATTTTTTAAGATACACACACACACACACAGAGAAAGGTCTAACAAGTTCAGAGGACTTCAGTTAGATTGGCTGGTGTGAACTTCATCAAGATTTTATATAATGAATCATAGCTTATTACTTTAAACTCTATTGCTCACTCGAGTAGTCAACACCAGATTGATTCGCATGAGATCTATCTCATACCCATCCTTTACTTTACTAATGGAATAAATTAATGTTCACATTTTAAAAGTGGCTTACAGTATATATATATATATGACTATATTCAATATGCTAAACAACCAGAATCCGATAGTAGATCGACAACAAAAACAAATAATTCAAACTACGTATCCTGGTTCCTTCTTTATTTTGTCATAATGGAGAGTATCGCACTTATATCATGATCCATTGATCCTCGATACTTTTCATATACTGTGATCTTAACGGACCTAACTCAGTACAATTCAAACTGAGAAATTTTACAATGTGTTAACGTATGACATTCATACAACTGCCTTAAAGTAATAGAATGAGTCATCAAAATAATAATATTAGTCCTTAAAGTGGTACATGAGTTCTTAAAGTGGTAAATTTTCTGAGTTACCACATGAGTTCTCAAATGTAAAATGAATCATTAAAGCGGTAAAATGAGTCCTCAAAGTGGTAAAAATAATTGATGTATGAGAAATATTAACATATCATAGCTTTACCAATTCAAACTAATCCAAAGAGTTTAAAAGTTAACGCTCGAGCTAATATTCAAACCACTTTAGGTTATTCTTTCCTTTGTTATAAAGAAATGGAATGGACACATGATCGACCTCTATATTTGCCTTGGCTATCATCCCTGGCCATTCAGACTAATTATCTCAAGGATTACATGCCATTGATTCAAAAGTCGCGTAGCATGACCATTTGGATGTTCTGTAACCCAAAATTCCAACATGGAAAAGGACTATCATCATTTGGAATTGGAATAGAGGATGCCGCAAAGGATCTTCAATTTTCACATTGGTTTTTATACCTTTCCAAGAATCAGAGTGAAAAGCAATAGTTGGAAAACGATTATTCCTTTACATTTACCCCCGTACACAATGACCAAACGCTTCATGTACTACCTACTGTTACTTGAGTCATGACTTGGTATTAGGTACATTAGGTACACATTAAAAACACATTGCCGACGATTTTTTAGACTCAAAATTTTCAGGTCCCACCTCCATCATTCTAACTTGTAAAATGGGATTCCAGGTTTCAAACTTCCAAAAATTTAGTCATATCAAGAATGCGATTCAAGCTCAAAACCTCGTGTACGTAGAAAATGTTTACTCTTACTAGAATCACAAACACGAGAAAAAAAATGTATGCCTCTGAAATTACTTTCTTAAAAATGAAATAAATAAATAAAATTGGAAAATGTACAAGATCTGACTACTAAAATAAACATTACGTTCCCAACTGCATCTAATGGAGACAAAGTCTGTTCAAATTTTTCTCTCATGCCGGAGTCAGAGGCTAAGTTGTAAGTCCAAGCCCAGCCCATCGTCAAAACCTGGCCCACCATCCCCCTTCGTGAACCTACTCAACGATGGCCCGTCCGCTCTTCCATGGGCCCGGTGGCCCTGCTGCACTTGCGGCCCCATCATCGTCAATGCCGACTCACCTCCGCCGTACGCATAGCTCCCTCCGCCCCTCCCATTACCCGACGCCGCCGGAAACACGCAGCCGTGCGACACCTGGAACGGCGTCGCGGCGCGAGGCACGTAAACCCACGACGGGGACGCCGGAGACGTCGACGGAACCATCACGGACCCCGGCGGCGCCAGCAGGTGGTGCGGCGGCGCGAAGGCGGAGATTATGGGGTTCCGCGAGTACGAGACGGCGGCGTTTCGGCTGGCCTGGAGCTGGGCCCGCTTGAGCTGCTGCCTCTCCTTCTTGTGAGCGTTTTGGTGGCCGCCGAGCGCTTGAGAGTTAGCGAATTCTCGGCAGCAGTACTGGCACTCGTACTTCCGGTCGCCGGCGGTGGAAAATCCGCCGGATTCCGGCGAGCCGGATGGAGTGGTCTTGGCGGAGTCGAGCACAACGGCTTCGTCGACGTCGTCTTGGTGCTGGTTGACATTGAAGCCAAAGAGCTTCAAGCGCGTGGTGGTTGGAGAAGTAGCAGCACTACTAGTATTATTAGAGGTATTGATTGGTCTGGTTTGATATTGCAGCTCTCTTTCTGCAGCCTCTGCCATCTTAGGAACACAGAGAGAGATTCAGATGAGGGAAGAGAAGAGGGGAGAGAGAGAAGGGAAGAGGAGAAGAAATAACTCAAATGAGGATGTAGTGGAGTTGTTGCATGTGTTGGTGTATTTATATATAATTCAGAGAGAGAGAGAGAGAGAGAGGTCTCTCTAGCTCTAGCTAATTGACTGACTTCTTTGATGATGATGATGATGATGTGTATGCATGTTTGCTACAGAGAGAGAGAGAGAGAGAGAGAGAGAGATGAGAGAGAGAGTTAGGGAGAGAGATGGTTGCGGTTGCGGACATCCCAAGAGTGGGAGAAGAAAGAAAGTGAGAGTTGTTGCAATACTGTAAATATTAGGGAAACACAGGACCCAAGAAACAATCTCGGGGCCCCAAACCCAGATTGCACTTGTCTTGCTCTTGCTTTGCCCTATTCGATCTCAGCCTGCATGTCAAATTTCAGGAATGCCCTTTGATTAACGTGAGGAGGCTTTCTTCCAAATCAGGTACTATATTAGAAAATAGGCAAATGCATTGTCTATGATTTTTGGAGGGTTTGTCATTTCTGAGTGGAGAAGAATGTGATGCATGTGATGCTGAGCATGGAACTAGTGTGTTGTTTAATTTTGAATTGGAATTAGAATAAGAATTAGAATTATGATTGGGTTTGTCTACCAGGGGCTTAGCTTAGCTTAGCTTGTTAATTTTGTAGTATTTATTGGGTGTACCAAGCAAGCACTAAGCAAAGCATATGCACTAGTTTTAACTAATAGCCAACAAGATTTGATTAGTTTTCATTTTCGTGAACTGGACGGTTTGGTGTTGGGCAGCATCAGAGACTGATTTGAGCCTTTCAATTAGAGGACTAAAACCTCATCATCACTCTCATTAGTCAATAACAAAGAGAAATTAGGTTAGAAAAGTCTGAGCAAGTACTTGTATCTGGGCCAGCCGGTGGCTTAATTGCTTTCGATTAATCATGAAAACTTTGAGGGGAAGATGGCCAATACCAAAGCTGAGAGAATGTGTTTGATCAAATTTAGAAACCTTGGCTAAAGAATCATCTATCACTCACTGTACTACTGCTACTTCAAGGCTCATTAGTCGACACGTTATAGCTAGGTCCCATCGTAGCTGATGAACAAAGTACCTGCCCTCATATGTTTCTATAGCACGTACGTACATGTTAGATTTGTCTCATATATGAACAATTTCAGAAGGAATTTGTGTGGTGGTGGTTGTGAGACACGTATAGCTTGCACTTTAGAATTTGAACATGTAAATAGTACAAATTTGAAAACTTTTTGTTTTTAAGAAAATTAGAAAAGAAAAAAGAATGTAATATTCATCGAAGCCAGGTTTCATTAACATTTATTTGAAAGAAAAAAATTATTTTAAAGAAAAACATAAAAGAAAAAAAATATAATATCATCGGTTACATTTCACTGACGTTTAGTTGACGTGTAATCGAGTGTCAGATATGTGAAAACAAGTGTTCTAGTTTTATAACATAATTTTAAATGTATGGTGTTCTATTTTATAAATAAGTAAATACATCTGTACATCTCGTTAGATTTATAGAGCTGGATTTTGACAAATTTACATTCAGTAAAATTTAATTTTTAAATAAAAAGTTGTTGAATATCTCTAGCCACTATTTTAGTGTACTCTTTTCTTCTCTTTATGGTAATAAAGAGTTAATTTGTATAACAAATTGAAAATGAATCAGTCACATGGTGTGATTAGATTGGTCGAGTAGCCTGAAACCTCCATGTATAGTATTCAAGTTTCAACTCCTACTACTTTGTGGCTAGTAGATGATGGGAGATTAATCTGACTTCACTTAGATAATCTCTTAGATCTCAGTTCGAATACTGATAAAATAAGTGTGTTACTAACTCGCTAATATAATTGATGTAACTTACTAGCTCACCGCCTACAAAAACAAAGGAATGAATCAATTAATACGCGCCTCGAAGCAATAAAGCTACATACACACACCAATGTTTTTGATAGAGTAGAAACTAATTAAAGAGAGACTACGGATTTCAAAACGTGGGTACTTACGTAATCTCACAGGTAGTTTAAAGCTCAGTTGCAGTAGTGGAACGAAACCCTAGGAAATGAAGCTACATTAAACCCAACTATTTTCTTTGTTTCCCTGACCCCAACTGCTCCTTCAACTGCTAGAGAAAAGAAGCCTAGAAGTTTAAAAATATTACCCAAAACTTGGAACATTCAATTCACTTCTTCAGTGTCTCCATCTCCAATACCCTGCACTTCCAGTTCTACCCTCACAGTGATCTGCTAAATGGCTCTGGAATCTGGAGCTCAAACCTCAGGAGCCGACACCACCCACCAATAGAATTGAGATTTTTCTGAGGAAAGTCAAAACCTCCATGCATGCAAATCTTTCATGGCTGGCTCTCTCGGTCGGGGAGGCCCCAGATCTATTACCGTCAAGCTTCCCGACTCAGTTTGCATGACCCAGGTGTCACCATCGTAATTATCTTCCATATCTAGCTACAGATACGCATGGCCTCCACAATTCCAAACGTTTAGCTTCGACAAATTTTAAAGCAGTAGCAGTATAGTACCGGTAATGATGGCAGTTCTGTGATTAAAGTCAACATGGGAAGCCCTCAACTCAAGCTAAGCTTTGGCTAGCTAAGTCTAAGGTGTTCGATCAGGTGTGTCTTGTTCGGTCCTACCATTACGTGTTGATGATGAGTGGTTAGATTAATTAATCGACGTTTAATTTAGCTAGGGATGTTTGCGTGATTGACGTTGAAATCCACATTAATCAAATGGATGAATGATTTACTTTCTCAGGAAGAGATCTCTGCGAATCTTACTAACTACGAGAGAGAGAGAGAGGAAGAAGAAACTGAAGTGATCGAATTTGGCTTCGTAATCTCCCACTTCCAATAGATTTGAATTAGTTTAATCAAATTGTTTTCGAAAGCTCTTTTCTTTAGCTTCTGGTTAACCCCAAGTCTTCATCAAAACTCCAAATCTGACCCACCCTGTCTCCTCTTTCTCATCTGTTTCTTTCTGTTCACTAATTAGTCAAAATTTTCCCAATCCTAAAAATCTACTCGATCGGATCCCTCATCATCACGTGGATCATCACCTTTGGAGACTCAAAGCTTGCAAACTTTTCGACCGTTTGATTTGGTAATTAATCATCATTACTTCCATATACAAATTAACTAAGCTTAATTTTAAACATGAGATATCTATGTTAGGTAAACAAAAGTCAAGCTGTCGATCATAGTTATTTCATCACATGAGTTTTCTTCAATTTCCCCCCCCCTTTTTTTACCCATCAATTATGGAATGGTACGTTGTCACTTGTGACTTATGAACTGTCTCTATACTCTGTTCAAGTTCTATATACAATTTGTGACCTGGTACCATATTTTTCTCTTCTTTCCGGTTTCGTACCACTAAATTTTCTGCAAACAAGATAGTGCTATTAGTACTTCCTTACTATTCATATATCCCTTTTATATTAATGAAAACTAATGACTTCATAAAACAAAAAATTTTAAGCTGATCGTACTTATATCCGTTGAGCCACCAATAAGAAAGTTAATTAGACTTCTATTAAAACAAAAGAAATTGCTGCCTAAATAATTGTGTGGTTCAGATTTTTTTTTACACTGTAAATAAATACATATTTACTCTGCATTTATTGAGATGGTTATTCAGCATTTCAAAGTTAATATATTTAATCATACAATAACACTCATGTACCGTTACCCTTAATTCATGACTAACTAAAATATATGTTCTCTCAATTCATATAAAAAGTTCATAACATGGAACATAGATGAGTTCTTGGGGTCAGGAATAATAATTCACAAGGCACATAGATTTAGGACTTGGGATTACAGATATCTCTGCAGTAACTAGTTTGAAATGCTGGATTATATACTAATTTAATCCTCTTAACCTAACAACGGACCTTTTTTGCTGTCTTAATTGGATCCAATGATTTTGATCTGAGGGTCTTTATCTTGACTATTAGGGGAGCAAGGTAGGCAAAGGCAAGCTAATCAGCTACTATATACATGGGGGCATGGGGCTCATTTCATGGAGTTGTCCAACGCAAAAAGAGAAAAAGAAAAATGTAGGTATTGAAGTGATCGATCTTCTCGATCATGTCCATGTGTGTGCCATAAAGGTTGAAGAGTTCATATAAGCTTGTTAGTTGGGAAACAGTATGTGGTCGCTGAATAAATTAAACTCTGTACTTAGTGAATTGTCTCCCTCTCAGGTTTTTCTATTTACTTTTTCTTATTTAGAGGAAATTAAGTTATTAATTTTACAATAAAAATAGCTTCCATAAATCAATGTTCTAGCCAAAATTAGGTAGATTTCACATTTTTTGATACCTTAAATTATTCTTCAATTTTAAAAGAAAAAACTATTACAATTTAAGGCAACATTCTCTTCTATAAGAACATCAGTAACACTTTAGGTGTACAAAAATATTGAATACTTTTGAGCCAAACTCATTTCGCGCTTGTTGAATAGTTGAAGTCCCACTTTTAATAGTAAAACCTAAATAGACCATACTCACGCACTATTGTCATATGGGCAAAATTTTATGAAAATTTTATTTAAAAATATCAATGAATTAAGTGTATTCATTATCGTATTCATTCACCAATTTTTGTTTAAAAAAATATTTGTTTGGTTAAGGGGAGTGGGTAACTACTAAAACTAGCATCCAATCGACTTCAAAATATATAGACTTGGATATAAAAGTCGAAACATGGATCAAACATGCTGCCCAAGAGGGAGAGAAAACTAGAGCAATGGCTTCAAAATCCTTATATATATATATAGATAGAGGTATTTATGTTGAATGTTGTAACACGGGTGACATAAGCACAAGGTCTTTTCCACTGATGAACGGTTACGCATGTGAGGCTACGCCTCATTGGTTCCTCACTATTTGAACCAACTCCAGTAGGACCTGAACCGCACTTTGTGGGACTCACATCCATACCAAGTCGAGGACTCGATGAAAAAGGCTAGGGTTTATAATTGTGCGTCCAATCAGATAGAGCTTCTTCTAGAGTAGCTGCTTAACCCTTTTGATTAATTAACAACTGTCTGCTTAATTAACCTTTCATTCTCGTATAGTCTAGCTTGTTGTAATGGTTTCCACCCCATCTTGGTATAAAACCACTTATTTTAGGGCCTTAATCATGCTTTCTTTACTTTCCTAGTTGATTGAACTTTGAAGTGATGCCAATATTATCGTCTTAAGATTTCCCAAATCCCCATTATGGCCCACCAAGTGGTTCTTAATTATTGGTTGACGATAATCAAACCCAACATATTATGTATTTGGGACATGATCCTACTTGCTATATGATCATGTTAGAACTCCATTAACTTTCTAATCTCCTTTTGTTTCTTTTGGCAACCCATTACTTTTGGAAGGATCCAAAAACAATGTAGTAGATCCAAGCTTTGGTTTGGTTTTTCAAGTTGGGAATCCCTTTTTGTGGATATGTTTAAAGGATTTTTTTATTTTTATTTTTTAAATTAGGGCAACAAAATCCCAAACAATATGGGGGTGACTCAATGAGTCCCTCCATGTATTCCGAGTGACACTACCTACTTCTTTCTCCTCAATTAACAATTAGGGCGTAGGGCTTGGGTGGAGTTAGCTTTAAGTCATGTGAAGCGACCCTTTCTCTCTCCCTCTCTCTCAATTATTTAACTAAACATACCCCATTATCAATCTAAACTTAATTAGAGCTACACATTAGATCACAGTCTAGAATGTTTATATTTAAACAAAGGTATTAAGTTATAAAAATACACAATTGGAAGTCCGTGAAGTGAGTTTTGGAGTAGTAGTGGGACTTTGGTCAATCAATGGGACAAAATAAATGTGCTAAAGCTAAATCAAGTGAGTGAGAGAGAGACACATTGACGACTAAACGCAACCCAAATAACATGTAACCCAAAAACAACATATATAAGGTAGCAGCTGGTAGACACCTGCACATGATATGACACAAAGAATGCATTTGAAAACTCTAATATTAGATTCCGCACGATCACATCTATCTAGTGCCACAAGTTCCGCACAATCACATCTATCTGGTGACACAAGTTCAACGCCACTAGAGGGTTTTACCGAGTCTTGATTGCCACCTTGTTCATTTGACCACTACTCTTAATCTATTGTTCCTCCCAAGTTCCAACCCTTTCTGAATTACGGTAACGTATTGACATATCGAGAATACCAGTTGAATTCTAACAAGTAATACTAATATATCGATACATGGAGATGACCAGCTTCATACAACGCATGATTTTAGAACTCCTCATATTTTAATAGCATATCAATACATGTAATCGAAAATATAACATCTCAATACATTGAGAGCCAGACCTGAAACCATATATATATATATATATATGAATTACATTTTTTGTCAAATTTGAAAAATTATAAAAGAAAAATTGCGTCGTGATTTTTTTTTGTTATGTTGGTTTGAGAAGTGTTTAAAAATTATTATTTGAGTATGAAAACAATGCGATTTTGGTCAAAAATTGTGTGCTATAGTCTCGAAACTTTAAGTATAGATCATCGTCTTGGAGAAAAAATTATTATTTATTTATTTTATGCTTAGTGGTTTTGAAATCTAGTTTCAAAATGAGTTTGAGAACAAGGATAGTATGAGAGGAAAAACCCTAGCCTCCTTAGCCTCCCAACGAGTTTTCAACCCTTAGAGAATTCTTATTTGTCCGGCGGCGCGTCCTTGGGATGTCATCGTTAGACGGGCATCTAGGCGACATCCCTTGACGTCATACAACTGTTCCTAGGATGTGCATGCTTCATGGTTCTTTAGGCTTGGTTGAGATTGGTCTCCATGGCCGCGACTCTGGCTTCGTTAGGTCAAGGAGGACGACAATACTGCCGGTTAGATGAAGGCGTATCGGGCGACATGATTCGTTATTGACGGCGGCTGTAGGGGTGGTTCGGGAGGTAGCCAATTGCTTTTGGATCCGGGGTTGATGGTGATTTCATCGCTTTGCTTTGGATTGGCCGATGATGGTGGTCACTCACAGAGTGGTTACCAGATTTGGTCATCGGTGCTAGTGGCTTCGTTGTTACCAGATGTGACAGAGAGTGTGTGGCACATTGGAACTGCTCGTCGTCGGAATTCTGCTCAGGCTCATGTGGTTGGGCTTGGTTTGTGTCCTGCTCTTGGACTTGTGGTCTTGTTAGTTTTTTTTCCTTTTCTTTTAGTCTTGTATTTTCTAGTCTCTTTTTAGGTCTTTCTTGGCAATCTAGTGGATTTTTTCCTACCTAGTTTAGCATTTGGTCTTGGTCTTTGTCGGCTTAATTCTCAGTGTCTCTAGTTGTACACCAATTGAGGTCTCTAGGCTACTAGATTTATTGTTTTGAGAGTTAGGTTGGGAGGGTCGGGTCCTTCTATTTTTAGGCTTAGTTTTTCTAGCGTCTCCGACATAGTACCAAAGGAGTATTCTGCTATGTCTACGTATTTGATTGTACAATGAATAGGTCTATTTCCTATGTACCACTGTGGGTACTACCACTATCTTCTTGTCTGTCTATAGATGGCAGCGGAATAGTATGTAACGGCCTATTCTGGCTTGTGATGAATATAATTTTCACCCTATGGGCTCGATTAAAATAAAAAAATAAAAATCTAGTTTTCAAAAGAATCCACCGGTTATTGGCTAATTTTTTAAAAGGTCCACAAAAGTCGGAGTAAAACTTTGGGTCTCTCTCTTGCATTGGTTTCTCTTATCCGGCGGCTCCCCAATGCTGACAAAGGCTCTCTGCCTAGTCGGAGTATGGTGGTTGCGACCAGGCGGGGATGTGGTTGCCTTGGGCGTGGGGTCATACAGAGATCTCCTTTTTTTTCGATTAGTGACGGCGGCGATTTGAGGATCACGACGATGGACGAGAGAAAAGGGTTCGGGCTTCTCTGAACTTGATGCGTGATGCCCATGGTTGGTGGAGTGGTGATGGATATCAGGGTTCATGGTTGAATCATCATGGATGGGAGCAGTGGTATGTTGGTGATGGTCAGGGCCTATGGAAAAAGGTTGATGGTTGGGTGAGTGGAAGGGTGTGGTGGCCACCATTTTTAGAGTTTGGAGATGATGAGGTCAGTTGGGCAATTGTTGGTTCATCAGGTGAATGCTCTTAGGTTAGTGTCGAAGCTTTGGGAAAGGTAGAGGAGGGCGGCGACAGCAGCTGGTTTTTATTTTTTATTAGAGTTTCATTTTTTGTTAGTTTTGGTTTTTGTTTTGGTTTTTGTTTTTTTTTGTTTTTTGTTTGTTTTTTTGTTTGTTTTTTCGTTAGGGTTAATAAGTGCCCACTCTTTTGAGCTGTGGTTGGGTCATGTTGCGATGCCATGGTTATGGCGTTATCCCCGAGACGATTAGACTTATGTTTGGTTTACTCTTGTGGTTAATATGTTGACATGTGATCCTTGCACGTGGTCTTGGTAGTTTTGAGACACAGTGTAGAAGAGGGCGTAGTCTTTTATGATATTGATTACGAGATTTTATTGAGAATCTCGGGTATATGTACGTGGTTTAAGTAGCCTTGGAAACGGGCGTATTGTGGTTATAGTTGAGCCCCCTATCGACTCATGGTATCTGTAACTGCCATCTCTTTGGGGTTTTAGTCTATATCCCCCTTGAATGTATTATTTCCGTGATTGAATGAAATTTCTTTTTCTCTCAAATTAAAAGAAATCTAGTTTCCAAAGAGTTATTAAAACATAAACTTTACTTAGTTTATAGTTTTTTACTTTTTTATTTCACCTTAAAAATAAAGTAATTTGATATCTAGTATTATAAATTACGAATTAGAGTATAGATTTTTTGGTTAATTTTTATTATTCACCTTACGTTCTCCAAATTCTAGGTCTGATATAATACATCAAATATTTTTATTGATACATCAGCGCACTAACATATATTATGTGGTTTGCTACAACATTTTTGCTAAGAGAGGAAGAAGAGGAGAATGAAAAGAGTTTTATTTTCCTCATTCTATAGGTGCGATCATACTAGCAATAATGCACCGGATCCTATTAGAACTCCGAAGTTAAGCTTGTTTGGGTAAGAACAGTACTAGAATGGGTGACCTCTTGAGAAGTCCTCATGTTGCACCCCTCTTTGTAAATGTAACCAAAAGAAAAGAGTTTTATTTGCCTCAACCTTAGGTACCACCACATGTTAACACAATGTGACAAAAGATTCAGAACCTACTGTTCCTGAACATGGGAATCTTCAATCTAGCATAAGTTAGGACTTTAGTCAGTTACATATAATAGGAACCTATTTTTAGGCACATGTGGGACTTTGTCTTTGATAAGGAGTTTAAGCATTTCCTAATCCAAATTCTACATGATTTGCTCGTCTCTTTGGTTTTTAAAAACTAACCCCAAGATATAAAAATGCCACGAAGAACTTATCCCTTGGGAACGTCCAAAGTGGTTTCATATCTGTCTAAATGAAGGATACATAAACTTCAAACACAGGTCAAGACAAAGTTTGGGTTGATATAAAATAGTGTTCAAGAATCCAGCTTTGCTTTTAATGGATGCCTCCTGAGGTGTTATGGTTTGGCAATCTAGTCCCAAAGCAGATAACCTAAGATGGTCAGGTCCATATTTTAAGGAAGCAACCATTTTCTATGGTTGTTAATTAGTTGATTGAATTTGGAGCAATTTTATATCAAGCTTCAAAGGGAGACTCAACAACTAGGCCTAGTAGGCCATTCTATATGGCACAGGGCTAGCCATGACTGGCGGGAGCCCAATCTTTTTTATCACCTGATCAGTTTCGAACTAATCCGACCTGTGTACAAACAATTTTCCTGATGTTTATATCAGGAAAAAAAAATTATAATTTCGAAAACAATTTATTTAGATGTATATGTGACGGAACTATACAAAAATTTTGTGGACCTAATATTTTTTCCTTCTCCTGAAAAAAAAAAAAAACAAAACAAAACAAAACGAAAAGAAGAAGAAAAGACTACATTCCTCCTACTTTCTCAACCTGGTAACCCAAATCTCAACAATTGAATGGGACAATAGACAAAATTAGGCATCTAGTGAGGCACTGGCCAATTTATACTTCAGCATGGTTTACCCAGTTTTTCAACCATTTTTTTTCCCTTTCTGATTGAAGCCTTTTACAATGACTTATCTTCATGATCTTGGCTTCTCAACCTCTGAATCTTCACCAGGATATTTCTAATTGTTCCTCACAGTGTAAGAAGAATAGATATTGTCTCGTTGTTTCAGCAGCTCATCTACCTGAACAGGAAGTACAAATAACAAAAGCTCATAATTAGACACTATTTGCATACAGAATTTTCATGTCTAACTCAAACTTACAGATTGTTTTTCGAGGGGGTATCTGTTTGTCACTTCTTGAAAGTCTGCCAAAGCCTACAGAGAATATTAATGAAATGAAGTGAACTCTTGTAGAAAATAAACATCAGGAGTCACAAAATCCAAATCAATTTAGCCGACCACAACTACAAAGCACGCGAGGATCAACGTGAATACCTCCCTGAACTCCGTCTCAAATTCGTGAAGTTCATCTCTCTTTTTTAAAATCTGAGCCTCAACTTCTCTAAGTCTATGTGCTTTATCATTGGATGACTCCACACAAAGTGCATCAATTTTATAGGGAGTTTTCTTGTAAAAATTATCTCCTGAAGAAATCAGTCTAAGTAGTGTAAGATAGTAAAAGAAATATGAGTGAGCAGCAATATTATGCCATGGAGGAACTCAAATTAAAGTTGTTCGTACCATAAACAGCGAATATATGAGTGCCAGCTTTCAGTTGTGAGACCTCACAAGGGTGAACACCTTCCAAACTCTTAAAAAATGCAGCTGGAGCCTACAATAAACAGTAAATCTACTAAATCGCCAAAACAAAATTAAAAAAGAAAAGAAAAAGAAAAATTAAAAATGTGCATACCGCGTTCAAAGTTGAATCCATTATATATACTTGAAAATGCAAAAAATACATCCCTGCAGATGGTACATTGCATATCATCTTACTATCTTCCTGTACAGGGAGGACAATCAATATTAAATTGACTAGTTTGCAAAAGCGACAAGTCAGAGAATAACTGATATTCACAAAAAGAACACAATACCAATCAACACCTAAGCTGGTTATGCAAACAATTGTTTTCAAATAACTGCAGGTAATAACTCCAACCGATTTCAAACATATGAAAGAGGTGTCAAATTCTAAAGCAAATGGACCAGTTGCAAGGTTATACAAATGAATTGACAAGGAGTATATATATCATACCTGTGAGACCAAATGATAAGCAGCATTATTGGCATCTTGCTCAAGATAAAGCAACTGGAAATGACAACAATGTGATGAACGGATGTCAGTATTGCACTAGCAACAAGGCAGAAAAATTGAGTATGGCAGCAAATATTATGCACCTTAAATCTATTTCTTCCAAACAAAGTAACTCGCACCACAATCCCCAAGTTGGCTTGTTGCTCGTTTATGGTTACACCAAAATAGTGGGCACATTGTTTCTTCACCTGCAGAGAATCACGGAAATCACAAAATTAGGCACCCCAGGATCAGTACTTTGCGGCATTCCAATACAAAACTTGAATTACCTACCTTTCCACTAACTGATGTTCCAAGTGGGAGAGGTCTAACGGCAGCATTACCATCCTGAGTTTCTTCGAGTACATTGCGGGAAATTATAGTCTTTATAGGAGCAACCAATTTGCTATAAAGACATAAAACGAAATATCAAAACATGAAATGACTCTAAACACACAAGTATATCAAACTATATCTAATATGTTACCAGAATAAAGCTGCAAGCATTGTATGGACAGCTCCTAATTTCGACAAATCAACTTCTATATCCTTGCGTTCAGCATCAATAGCCTCACCAAAAAAAAAAAAAAGAGATTAAACTTCTCCAGAATAAAGAAAATAAAAATAAAAATTAAGGACGGAAATGCCTTTACCTTGTCGTCGGTCTTCATATCCAGTGCCTAAATTGCTTTCTACGTCTTCAACCTTAATCTAAAGCAAGAACAAAATCTCAAGGACTCTGACGATTTCTTGATTCATATGCAGACTTTACATGTCGTTTTTACCAGGGGTTGAAGAAGATGAACTTGCTTTATCTTTCGACGAATCGCTTTCGTTGGCGGCTGTTTCCGATGACGGCCGAAGAGTTTCGGCGAGTCACTGAGCTCGGAGAAGATGTGAGGAGTGTGTTGCCTTGAGGATTATGGCGCGTAGGGTTTTTGGGGATGAGATGGTGGAGACCCGTAGTCCGTTCCCGTTTTACCCGCGTTACTCTCCATTGTTGGGCTTTTTTTCGTTCTTAACCAATTTGGGCCGCCGCCTTGCTCATGGGCCTGTGCGTTGCTCAATGTCGAGTTTGTTGAAATGGGCCATGTTGCTCGATACCATAATATGAGTAGCAACTGCTCCATGGATATCAAGTGAAAAAAATCCACGACACTGATCGAAAGTAAAACTGACATATTTTTACAGCTTCAAAACTAAATCTGTTTGCATTGCTACAAGAGAATGAAGGATAACTCTGACAGACATGAGTGTCATGATATTTATACAGATGCATTTTCTAATTGCCATGTTTTACAGAAGCATATAAAAAACATACAACAATGGGCAACCTATATAAGAGAAAAAATTCAAAGAAATACAAGAGAGGCCTCTGTGCGAGTAGGCGCAAGCATTTGCATAAATTGGATATATTAAAAGTCTCAAATAATGAAAAAAAAAAAAAAAAAGAGTTATCCAGACCCCTAATCAAAGCTTTTTATCTGATGCCGATCCTTTGAGGTTAAGATTGAACCATTTCTTTTTAGCTGACTTATCCTTCCCATCTGAGCCTCCATCCTCCATTGGGCTCTCTGACTTTGAATCTTCGCCAAGAGTCTTGCTACTACTACTACTACTTCCATTGCTTACACCACTACTACCCACAGCATTGTTGGCTGTCTTGGTGACAGTGAAAGATGAATGAATACTGTCTCGTTGTTTCAGCAGCTCATCTACCTGCATATTAAAATCACAAGGTCCAATTAATGAAACAAAAAAACGCAAGCTTCAGATAGTAAAATGTTTCGATAAAAAAGTACAGAAGAATATCTCTACTACACTACCTACCATCATCTAACATTCTAACTGTAATGCAAAAGAAACTGAGAAGACAACATAATCCTCCATAGTTTAAACCTGCATCGCTGAACTACGACCCTAGTGTCTAAGTTGTCCCTCTACTTAACTATAGGAAACATCCAGTAGCTCTTATGTCTGCAGAGTTCATCACACATCCTAGAATTACTGCTGCAGAGGAGCTCATGCCAACTAATGCTGCACACTCCACCTCACCCATTGGGCCCTTTCCGGAAAACTACCATCCTCCTCTTCCCACCTCTACTAAGACCCCAAGCCATTGCCTCCACCCATGACCATTCACTCTCTACATCTCTTTCAAAATAGCTAGTTTTATGCTTCCACACATGAATCATGTTCACAGACGATGAAAGCCTTCATTTTTCTTTTGTGCTAACTTATTCATTTATATATGATTCTTGATGCTGTTGTCGTGAATGTCAAGTGCAAGTCAAATGAATGTTAGTATTTGATTGATTGGGTTGACAAAAGGCTGTTAGGCATTTCCCACAGTTTAGGGAGTCGTTGCTTATATCGAAATTGAGACCCCAAACTCATATCCCACTTAATCAATGGAGGGTCAAACTCAGGCATGTTTTTGTAAAGGAATTAAATACCTACGACTGTAAATCATCAAATTTAGAAGCAAGACTTGGAAAAGAAAATAACATAACAATACATCAAAGCTCATGAACACCATTATATAGAATTGTCTATTAATTAATGAGTGTGGGCATATGCATCCAAGGTTTATACTGTGTTACTGATTACGAAAGCAGTAAACAGAACTTACAGATTGCTTTTCCTGGGTGTATCTATTTGTCACTTCTTGAAAGCGTGCCAATGCCTACAGAAGATACAATCGAAATATATTAACAATATGACCAGATCCTATTACAAGCCCAGCTAAAAAAGTTAGGATCCATACCTTCCTGTACTCGGTCTCAAACTGGCGAAGTTCATTTCTCTTTCTTAATATTTGAGCCTCAATCTCTCTAAGCTTGTGTGTCGTATCCTCGTATGACCCCACACAAAGTGCCTCAATTGTATACGTAGCAGTCTTAAAAAAATTATCTCCTGAAGAAATCACAGTGCATGTTAGTAATCAAGATAAGCAATGTAGCATGGAGGAACTAGGAAGCCATGGAAGAAGCAAAAGAATAAAGGGAGCAAATTAAAGTTCATACCATAAACAGCGAATATATGTGTGCCAGCTTTTAGTTCTGAGACCTCGCAGGGTTGAAGACCTTCCAACCTCTTAAAAAAAGCGGCTTCAGGATCCTTTGCCATAGCCAACTACACCACCATCACAGGGATACATCATCATTTTTGGTCAAAAATTGGAAATCTACTCCAAGAACATTCCCTCAACCCCACCCAAAAACAGTGGTCAAGGGGGTAAGTGGGTGGGCCAAAAAGGGCTAGTTCCGTTTGAAATCGACGTGGTGAAAAAAGTTTAAAAAGAGAAATATTAAGAATACGTGCATACCGCATTCAAAGTTGAATCCATTCTGTATACTTGAAAATGCAGAAAATACATTCCTGCAGATGTTATTTTGCCGGTTTTTTCACTATCTTCCTGTAAAGAGAATAGAAGCTGGTTAGGCAATAACTTTTCACAAGTAGTTCAAGAGAGGTTTGGTAATTAATAGAACCATCAAAGCTATGTGTTATATCATCATCACTCTATAAAGAACACAAGGAAGGTTTGATCTTTATATTTGAATAATTTCAGGGGATTTCACTCCCTGATTTCATGTGAAAAAGGTGTCGAATATGAAAATAAGAGCACTCATACAGTTATTGTAATAAAGTAAGATCAAGAATCATTAGAGAATATCATACAGTACCTGTAAGGCCAAACCATAGCCAGCATTGGCATCTTGCTCAAAATAAAGTAACTGGAAATTACAACAATTAGATAGCAAATGTTAGCATTGAACTAGTAATCATTAATAACAACAAGGATAATTCATGGTTTAAAAAGGGGTCAATTTTTTAGAACATTACGCAAATGTATGTACCTTAAATTTACTTTGTGCAGTTGAAGTAACTCTTACTACAATCCCTGCCGCGGCTTGTTGCTCATTGATTGTTACACCAAAAAAGTGGGCACATTGTTTCTCCACCTGCAGAAAATCTCTAAATAAGTAAAAGTGACACACCAAAATTAGTACTGTTGCACTATGATACAAAGCAAGAATCACCTTTCCACTAACTGATGTTCCAATTGGGAGAGGTCTAACTGTAACGGTACCATTTAGAGCTTCTTCAAGCACATTAGCTGAAATTGTAGTCTTGATAGGGACACCCAACTTGCTATAAAGAAATAATATAAACTATCAAAAAGACAAAATGATACTGACCACAAAATTCTGTCTAACAATATTACCTGAATAGAGCTGCAAACATTGTATTGACAGTTCCAAGATTTGACAAGTCAATTTCCATGTCCATGCCCTCAGCATCAATAGCCTGGAAAGCAAACCAGAACCGTTAATGATCGGAATGCTCCAGGACACAAAACAAAAAGATAAGGATAGAAATGCCTAAACAAGGAGGCATAGTGGCAAGTCAAAGATTCTGGGGTGTGATCATGTGATTTGTAAAGTGGTTGATAAACATAATAGCAACGCACTAGGACATTTAGGATATTAACCACCAATGATGGTCTCATTTATACATTTTTTTTTCCTTATTTTTCATCTAAGGAAAGTAAAGATGCCTCACTTGGCCTGGTTGATTGTCGTAATAACAGAGATATCCTCAACCAAACAGAATCATTTCAATAGTCTATGCAGTAGCACAAATGTAACATGCAATACTTTGGCCATAAGATGGTGGAATGCTACTACAGTTTGGATTCTAAATTAGCCACTCCAGGTCTATTTGAATAAATCCAGGTATCTCCATAACATATGATTCCAAGTCAATAAACTAGATGATTCTTCATTCAAGCCAAACCCAACAACTTACAATCTTAACACTCGAGCAGGCACATACAAACTCGGCTATAAAACAAAACACTGCGAGAGTGAACAAAAGAAGAAAATCACCTCAAACCCAGCATTGTCATACTGCCTCCTCTTCTCTGGGTCAGATAAGATGCCATACGAAAACGCAACCTCCTTGAACTGTTCTGCCGCTTCCGGATTGTTCGTATTCTTGTCTGGATGATACCTAATCCATAATTTGGTTCAAAACAATATTGCATCTGAAACCATGTCCAAGACTAGCATCATAATTACTCCACTAAATAAATTGACTGCTATACTTCTGGCCATTTCACTTGAAACTTAACCTTCCCAAAGCATAACACTAACTATTAACAAAACCTCACAAGAATTTACACAAAGCAAACCAAAAATTTACCTAAAACAATGAAATGAAAGAATTTCGAAGACGAAAAAAACTCCGAAATTGAACTTACTTGAGAGCGAGTTTCCGATAGGCGGTTTTGATTTCCTGATCAGTTGAATCCCTAGAAACGCACAAGACTTCGTAGGGGTCTCGCCGTATAGGCAAAGCTGATGTGCCTTCCAGTTTCGAACCCGAGCCCATCTCTCTCTTTCTCAGTTTCTCACTCTCCCAAAACGAAGCTTCTCTACTTTACAAAAGCAATCTCTGCTCTGTAATCACCGAGGGACCGGAATTCAAAGCTTCGTTGGATCGCTCTCTCTCTCTCTCTCTTCTTTTTCAAATCTCGGAAAACGAAGAGGGAGTAATAATAATGAGAAATTTGTAATAAACAAGTCGGAGGAGACGGAAAGGTTTGAAATCTATCGGCGAAATTGGGAATTGATCGGAAAAAGGGAAAAGGGTTGAGGGGTTTCAATTACGCAGAGGCCTGAGCTGGAATTGGAGATTGAAATCCCAAAACGCTCTCTTCTTTTTCTTTTTCCTTTTCCATTTTATTATTTTTTTGATTTTGCCGTCTAAAGGGGTTCTTCTTAACGCAGTGGGGATCGAGGACTTCTAGGTAAAGCCGTAAATGATTTTTTTTTTTAAATGGAGAAATTTATTTATTTTTTGAAATGGAGTAAGCTATTTTTATCACTAATGTAAATATTGAATGAAAAACAAAATAGTGACTCAAAATTATGTTAGTTCAATTTGCCAGACCTAACTATGTAAAAAAGAATGTTAAGAATGATAGTTGAATAGAAACGAAGACTCATCCTAGACAAAGAAACTCATCCTGGTTTTTTTATTTTTGTTTTCTTGGAAAGGTTTATGTATGATTTAAGTATGACCTAGCATGATGTTAACCCTCACTCACCACTTAAGCTGATCCCTGGTGCTTAATTCATCCCAAACTTAGAATCAAGCTTATATATCCATGCATTCAAAATTGTCACCTACTTTTTATACTTTCTTATTCGATACAATGGTCTAATTTTGAAAGCCACCAGCTTGACAATACAGAGTAGAAAATCCCAATTTATTGTCGGAGGTGAGGTCCACGAAGCACGATTGGATCCCAAGTGTGTTTACAATCCCAAAATAAGCGCGGGAGCCTTCTTCAGACTCAGGAGAGATACAAATTCATGACCTCAACACCCCATTGCATTTATCAGAGGAAGTACAAAGGCTTGACGACATCTCATACCCGCGCCGAATGTAATAAAACCTTCCATTATTTTTCAGAGGTATGAAAATGAAAATTAGGAAAACTGAATAAGCTATAGTACAGTGTGCGTGGCTGAGTCCAATTTACAAAGGAGTGTAGTACCTAAAGGAAACTGTATATACACATAGGCAGATGAAACTTGAGAGCTGGGAAAGTGGGAAGTCCACATGATATGCCATCCTAGTTGCCTGATGATAAGCAGTGGTTGCTGGAATCAATCCTGATTACCTTCGTGTTATAGGATCCACAAGAGCCACACTTATGGTACAGCCAGTGGAACGGCGCTGTCCCCTTCTTATCACAGTCATTGCAGAGGATGTCCTGGAGAAAACCAAAAATAATCACTTCTCAGTTAATGAAGATAAGGATGCAAAGAATAAGGGATAAAAGCAGTCGGGGCAGTTTGTTTACCTGACAGCGATCCCTGTATTCTTCTGGGAGTTCCTCAGAAGCCAGTAGTGCATCAAGCATGCCAAAGTAAACCTACAAGTCGAAGGAATAAAAGATTGATCAAACTTCTACTGACCATCATAAAGAGATTCTGATACCAGGTGTGCACAAGGGAATAAGTAGGGTGGGTAATTCCAATATATCATTACCGCCATATCTCCCAAAGATTTGCTGCAGATTGGGCAAATGTAGTGACTACAAGTGTATGCCTGAGACAATGAATAAGGTAACAGAATTACATATCAATCTTTCACCAAGCCTACTGTTCCTGACTTGTAGAGCATTTTTGAACAAAAGCACAAACCTGGAAGCAAGCTGAATGCATGTAATGGCCACAAGGAAGGGATCTCACAGTTGCACTTGATGTAAACAAAAAGTCACAGCAGATGGGACAGTTTATTTCTAGGCCCTTCTCCCTACATTTGTGGTCCAGTAACTTTATCCCCAGGCAACAATTGCATGTCATGCAATGAAAGAAGTCGACACCAAGACCCTTCCCAACACGGCATAAATTGCAGGAAGGACAATGATAAACCGTCCTGATAGAAACAAGATATGGTTAGAAATCAATCTTTTTGACCAAATCCAGATTTGCCCACCAACAAAGTTGGCATTCATCTAGCTTAGGTAACAAAATGCTGAAAACAAGGAGAATGGAAGTTCTGACGAAGTGAAGTTGTACCTTTCATCATCAAAAAATTTGCAAATGTTACAGTAGTACTTTGCCATCAACAATCCACCACAGGAAGATGTTGTGCAGATTGGTCCCACAGGTTGAATCTTCAAGCAGCGCATACACATCATTTCAGATGTAGCCTTCCTGCATATCAGCATAAATGTCAATTTCCACTCATAAATTCATAATCAGCATAGCATGCCCTATCAATAGGAACGATTCAAGAGTACAGCATGAAGCTACCTATCCATTGAGTGGTCGCTCACTTCATCATGGCAGAACCTGCATGTATATAGTTTTCCACAGCAACTGGCGCGAACTTTACAATTTCTTTTGTAATGCTTACAGCCAAACAATTCTTTCTCTGAATCATGAAATGAGGGTGAACATCCGAGCAAATCTTCACCATTTGAACCTTCGACTGCACCTGCTTGAGGTGATTTCTGCTGAGAAGCTATCCAGCGACTACCATAACCCATTACATGATCAGAACAAATATTGCAACATTGATCTAAATCATAGAAGAAAAAGTTCAAGAAATGCTTAAGACATGAGCATACCTAGTCATTAGATTTTGAATAAGATATGCTTTTCTTCTTGGATCAAGAGTTGAATCTCGAGCAACCTTTCTTATTTCTGATTCAAGCTCATTCTGATTCATCCGAAATATATCTTTCCATCCAGGTTTAAATGTTTCATCACTCTGTTCCAAGCTAGCATGTGCATCTGCATCTGAAACTGTAGATGAAAAATCTATTACCCAATTAGAATGTTATGGATCTCAAGAGCAACAACTCTACCTTTGTCACATATACACAGCCTGTATATAGATAAGGAATCTTTTCAAGGAACAATATAATGCAGCAGTCACAATAGTATTATACTGACCTAGAGAAATACAAGTTTCTGGTGTCTCTGTATGTGAAGATTCAACACGAGTTCCATTCCACCATTCGTCAAGCCATTCACTGAACATGGTATTTTTGGTCGCCTGCTTCCATGTGTCCATCAATTTATTCTGTTCTTCCTGAGTAAGAGCAGCAGTTACCCATGGCAGCATTGATTGGAGAACCTCTGCACCTGTAGTACCAATTATCCTGCCAACAATTTTATCTTGTTCTTCCACAGAAAAATGTTTATCAAACAATGGCCACAACTCGAGTTCTTCACGGAAAACATGTTGATCCAATGTCACTCTAATGGATTTACACATCCCCTGAAGCTTTGTAGCTAGCTCATTGTACTTTCTCAAAGTATCACTATGCTCGAAAGAATCATAATTACTTCGTCCTGAATCAGCAGACATATTTCTAATGCTCATGAACTCGCTAAGTTGTGCAAGCTCAGAAAGAACTGAAAAAATATCCTCAAACAGTTTCTCTTCCTGCTTGTGATCCAGTGTGTAAGAATGGCTAACATTATGAAGAGTCTCTTTTGATTCCAATGCTGGGAACACAATATCGTCCTCTGCATTGCTATGAGCTCTATATAGACCCCATAACAAACGAAACCTACCAGAAAAATGCCTGATAAAAGTCTCGTTACAATCATTAAGCTTTCCCGATTCAATATCTAAATACTCCAAGTCTTTACGTATAGCTTTATGGAATTTAAATATGTTATCAATAGGTCGTGTTCCAGTACTAGTATCTTCAGAGCTGAAATCTGTTTCCCAATTGAAAAGACTAGAGTTGAGTGAAGGAGCTGAAGGATTAAAAGTTAAGGCACGAAGAGATTTTACTGCAGCTAGAGAACCCACTCCCAAGTTACTGTCATTTACTCCCAACCCTGGGACACAGCATGTCTGGTTATTGCAAGATATATGAAGGGTATTTCCATTATCTATGGGCTGCCCTGCTATAGTTTCCACAGATGACACCAAACTTTCACACTTGGATGGCCTTTGATTATCATCTTCTCCATCTGTTGATATGCATAGAGGCCTTTGCTTAGTGGAAAACATAGAGGTGCACGAACAGAATGGTTTCTTGCTACTCACTTTTTCACTTTCAGTCAATGTTGTTGCAGAACAACAACCAATTGCACTTGAAGACAAGCAAATGTTCTTAGAATGACCTTTGCATGCCCAACCAGAAAAAAGAGTGACCAGTGCTGAATCTGATGCTGGAGCTGCATTTAGATGACTCTGCAAGTCAGACTAAATATAAAAGAATATTGAAAATGGTATGCAGACCACACAGTTTGTTGAAATAGCAATGACAATAATAATAAGTTAACGGATAATCACCTGCTATATAAATGTTCTGAAGGAAGGAACTTGCTTCTTCATCACTAAGTGATCCTACTAACCATGGTAAGACACATTCAATCAGCTTCAATGGCATCATACATAAGCTTTGATACAGAAGTTCTCGTTGTCTTCTGGGGCTAAAATGCTTTCGGGCAAGTGGAAGCACCTAGAAATGCAAGACATAAGATGGCTTCTGAGAAGAATAAATGTTGACCAGAATGACAATCCAACAGTCCCAAATGATGTGTTTTAACAGATATCCTCTTATGATGTCAAGAAACCCTATATCATAGGCAAGCTCAGCTCCTACTCATATTGGAAATAGAATCAGTACTCACCTGAAGTTCCTCACTCTGGAAGTGTTTCAGTATGCTATCTATTATCTGATCAGCGTGAGAGCACAAATTCATATAAAATTCAGAAGTAGATGATTCAGCTCCTGCCCTCTGGATGCTTTCCATGAGGCGCCTAAGCTTGTCAAACTGAATTTCTTCATCTTTATGCTCCTGAGCAAAATTGAGTTCAGCATCTAGAGCAGGGAATATAACTTTGTCCTCAGCAATGCTGCAGTCAGAGGCAAGAGAAATTCACATCATAAGATATACAGTATCATAAGATGCTCAGTATAAAAGGCATGTTATTCCTACACAAGGATTCAGTATTTATAGTTGGTGCTCCTTCATAGATATAAGCCCAAACAGATACTCCAATTACATAGAACCCGGGAAGGCTCAGAGAAAAGGCAAGGCAGCGAATCAATCAGTTAAAAATTAAAGATACTACAACATACACAAGAGGACTTACATAATTCATTGAATTTAACATTTATTTAATGAAAAAAAAAAATTGATCCAAGCATTCACAGGGAGTGGCAAAACACAGTTCCTGTATACGCAGTTTACAGACTGATTCCCTTCTAATCGCTCCTATTCACAAGGATGAGAATACTATTACTTGAATCAGACACCTCAAATTAGAAGTATGTCGATGTCTGCTAAAAGGAAAACACTTGGAGAGGGAAGTAAATATGTAAATAACATACCTATGAAAAATGCAAACTTCTGCAATAAATTGCAACCTCTTGTTGAATGCTGAAAAATCAGAAAAATCACCAGAAAGTTGTATCTTCCTGGCTGCCTCTGCTATGTCGTTCAACTCTCTTTTTATAGCATTATGCCAAAGCAACATTTCATCTATAGGATTTAAATTTGAATGTTCAGATTTTAGCTCCATGCGTTTCCTTTTACAAGTCTTGGAAGACTGACATGCGCACTGGTCCTTCTTTCCAGAATCTTGAAATTGACCCTTGGATTTATCTTTGCAAGCAGAAGCTTTTACCCCTTCCATCCAGGAAAATACAACCTTCGCATCATAAAAGTTGATGTCAACATAATATTTCTAAATAACCATCCTAAAATGATAACCCATGAAAAAGAACCCTCACCTGCTGCAGAAGCTTCTCTTCTGGTATTACCTTACTCAAGTACTTGTGCATATCCTGACGTTCATCACATGATATGGAAGACGAGAGCCAGGGAAGAAATTCTGCCATCATGTTAACAGGAATACTACACAGAAACTGCCAGACCAACGATGCCTGTTCTTCACATGAAAACTTCTCAATAAGCAATGGGAAGACCTGCAAAATTCAAAGAACAAACTTACGCTCATATACTGCAACTGGGGAAACAAAGTCTCGACCCAAGAAAAACTTCTTCTGCAACCCTTTTAAATTATTAACATGCTGGAAGCATATCATAATAATTGGCCCACTTAGAAAAGCATTAATGTGTCACAAGTAGAAAAATTTCAATGTGTTAAGTTGACTAACTTTCTGGTAAGCTAGGAACAGCTAAGTGGAATTCGCGTCAGTTATAAAGCACAATAAAGATTGAATGGAATGACTTGGAATAATTACTGCAACAAAACTAAACAAAATATGCCAGAACCTCCCAAAATTACAATTTATTGCCGTTTAATAAATCACTCTGGAGAGAGCTGTAAATATTTTTTTGTTTTATCAACCATGCTCTTAAAATCTATCACAGTTGAATATCGACTGCATCTAACTCAGCATTCACAGAAAAAGAGTGATCAATGCATGTGTGATTCGAACAATACCTGTTCCTCTTCCTTGAACATATGCTGGCTAATTGATGTTTGAAGAGCTCCAGTACAAGAAGCCAACTCTCTCCGGTAGCTTTCCTCATTTTGCATACTCGAGTTTAGAAGCTCAAACAATTGATCAAATAGAACACTCTCTCCCTCGTGCTCGAGGGAGTAAGTTCGAGCCACATTCTTCACACGTATATCCAGAGCTGGAAAAATGACCTACAGTGCCCAAACAACAACTCTTTACAACCTAATAGAGAATTTGCATAATTCATAAGCCAACAACACTCATGCAATCCATAAACTTCAATTTGATACTTCACAATAGAATAACAATCGCACCGAAAGTAAGTAAAACACTAAATCAATTACAGTTATCAGATTCTGTAAAACTTCAGATTTGAAAAAGCCAGAATTACACTACCAGTAGTACAATGTTGAGAGCGGAAACGCACCTCGTCCTCCGCATTGCAGTGGTGCTTATAGATGGCGCGAAGGAAGTGGTAGCGCTCCAGCAGCGGCTCGATTCCGGCGCCGGTGGCTCGGCCGGTGGCGTAGGCCATGGCGGCACGGTGGAGGCCGTCGAGCTCGGAGCGAATAGCCTTGTGAAACAGCAAGAAGATGAGAATCGGAGACTTGTGCGGCGAGTTCTTCAGGCAAGTCTTGGACGGAGACGGATCGAGCGGAGTTAATGGACCAGCCATTACCGCGACACCTCCTCCACCGCCTGGAAATGGTGCCGCCATATTTATAATATAAATATAAACAAGAAGAGAGTGCTCAAATTGGAAATGTGATTCAGATTCAGATTTCCATAAACCCTAAGGGAGAGCAGGATTTGGGGGCACTCTGGTTTGGTCACCAAAATGGATACATAATCGAAGCAGGGAGGTTTGTTTGGTTGTACGGAGCGTGGAGTGTGGAATGTGTGTGCTTCTACGAGGAGGGAGGGAGGGGGGCAAAAGGCTTTGCCTTTTTTTCTTTTCTTTTGCTTTGCTATAGAATATAGATAAGGGAAGGGGCATTTTCTAGTTGTCCACGTGTCGGTGGCTGACCACGGTGTACTGACCACGGCTTGGCTAATGGTTTTGGCTTTATGAGTAGTACACGTGCTTTCCACGCATGTGTAGCCTCCACCACGGTTTTTGTCGTTTTACGACGACCACCAAAGCGTCCACTCGGTCACGAAGAAACAGGGATCAGGCTGCCGAGGTGGACCTTTACGGGGAATTGTGATAAGTGAAAGTGACCGGTAGGTATTTATCTTCTTCTTCTATCTGTGAGCCATTTATCTTTTAGTTAGCCGAATAAATTAAAATTAACACCGTAGATATTACATGCTGATTTTAAGAATGAATTGGATAAGTAGTTAAAACAGTGACAAGCGAACCATTATTTATTAGTATCGTCTCAATTCAATCACTTATTAAGTGTTGAGTTTTAATCTAAAAAAACATCAGTGTAATTAGACGGTACGATCTATCCACTTATAAGTTATATTATCTTTTATTACTGTGAGATTTTTTTCTCTCAAATAGATAGCCCAAATATGTGGGCGTGGCCATGTGGGGATCTAGCCATAAATCATGTTGTCCTAATTGACTCCCTTAACAATAGTTCGATGTGCCTAGTTTGTAAATGTGTCGATCATAATTATTTGAGTTACATTGGTTTTAATTCTATAACATTAATTTTTTCTTTATTACTTTTTACTCTTTAAGAAGTGGTGGGTTTTACTGCAACTGTGTACTCACTCGACTTATGTTAGTAATAGTTCGACTTTTTTTTTTTTTAAATAATCCTTAGCCCACCTCATTCTTACATATATCGATGAGAATCGAATTCATGACCTTTACAATATTAGAACTACAACTTATCAACATATTACAGCTCACGGGCATGTTTATAATAGTTCATCTAACTATGAAAATTTATGCGAGTTTTGTCTGAAATAATTTATCGGAGATTTGAAAACTATCAATTTGTTAGTTTAATATATGTACTGATCTTTAGTTTTTGATTCATAATGAAATCAAACAAAGGAAGGTCAAAATGGTGTGAATGCATTGAAAATTGTGTGAATTTGATTGAGAGAGCTACTTAGGATGAACACGAGGCGCGGAGGCTGTGGCTGTCTTTGGGCAGCACGCGACATGCCCGTGTAGTCACATGTCAGTAATATCTTACTTAGCTCCCACAGCTCAGGAGATTCCACGACTACCAGGCTACCTCCTGTCTTGCATGTTCCATTCTTCATATGAACGTTTGCATGTCATTGTTCGACATTGCTTTCGTTTAGGTTGAAAACATTCACTTAAACTTTGTGTTAAACATACGAAACCTCACAAGTCATAGATCATAACACAAGTTAATCCAGCTTATTGCGGATCGAAAAGACGGATCAAATTATCAAATCCTAATCATATTATATACGACTCTATTCTGAACAGAAACTTGATTAATTGTTAATTAGGTTTTGGGTGCTTGAGTGGATCATTGAACAATGTTAGTGGAGCGTGGAAGGCTTATGGTTGCCACACATTCTTGGTTATAATACTTGCGCACGAATCTAGCGTATTGGATAATCCACCACCATGGGCCATGGTCACAATTAGTGATTACCATCATTTTCCGTATCTTCTTCTTTCTTTAATTAGGTAAAGCAGTACTTCCTCTTTGATTTTCATAGAATATTAAATATTTAGACAAAGCATGTTCTTAGTTCACGTCTCGGTGCTTTGAATCTCGTGAAATAATTGAAGAACAAAGTAGTTAATTATCATGTATTTTGATAAGTGTTCGACCAAAAGAGAAATGTATTTTGATAAGTGCGTGAGCTTATTTATACGTTGCTTGCAAATATTATGATGTTTTTAGTAGGTTGTGGTTTTATGTCATTAATAAATTTATATTAATTTATGGCAGGGCTAGGTGTACTCTATTCTAATTTGTGCACCGTGTGACTCGTCCGCCATATGGAGGTGGTGAGCATTGAGTTGTTTATATTAGTGACAGAATGACAATAATGTGAAAAAATATGGTACACGTACTTAATTCGGTGAAATTTTTGAATTAGACCGTACTATTTTGGTTCTCCCAATAACTAAAAAGTGTATCATGCCTGAATCTAATTGGGGTTATTTCGTGAGAGAGTAATGCTAATAACATTATGCAATGTAGTTTGATTGCTCTTATAATGCTGTGTTTCTACTATTAGTTATATATACTACCAATAAATAGAATAAAAATTGTGGTAAGTTCTTATGATTCTAAAGGGCATATTATCAAGCACCCTTCACTATTTCAGATAGTATTTATGGTTCTACCCTTTTCTTAGCAACTAGCTTTCATGGTTTTATAAGTTATCTTTTCTTGATCACTTGTGGCATTCGCCAATGTCTTTTGTTTCGCCAAATTTATTTTCGATCAGTAACATAGTGAGAAAGTTGCTTTTGCTAATTTTTGCGTTAGCATTATCTCTGTAATATATCACTGTTAACGTATATCAAATAGAGTAGTTAGAATAATACTATTTGTTAATTGGTGTATGTGAGAATATAAAAAAATAGTGGAGAATGTTGTTATCAGCTAGAATGTTCACTCAATGCTTATTGTAATATGCGATTTAGCTTGACATCATATCTCTTGGTCTTGCAATTTCAGTTATTAGAGCAAGTTCACCCGTTGGGTCACCAAGTCACATACTATTCACTATTTTTATGTGTATTTTCACCATCTGGGTCACGGGCACAGTGTATTTCGTGCCCTGGGTCACAATGATCACTTTATGGGTCACCGTGGCGACCTGCACAGTGTATTTCATGCCTTGAGTCACAGACACAGTGTATTCATGACCTAGCAAATGAAAATATACACTAAAAAACAGTGAATAGTATGTGACCTAGTGATCCAACTAGTGAATTTACTCTTATAGTTAGAAGACATTCTCACTACCCCTTAAAAACCTAATACATCCGTAATATTAATTAATTTTATTTGCCTATAAATCCCTCCAAATCTCCAATGGTATCCACGTCTAGTCTTCTTTAGTAGATTTAATTACACTCGAGTTAGTGGGAGAGAGCTTTAATTTTGGCATTTGTGTCTATCGTGTGTCTATAGTGTGCAAAGCCAAAATTCCTCTTCTTTTTCTCTGAACTTTATACTTGTCTATGCTCTATAATTGGCTTGACATGATTGCTACCTGCATTATAATGACCTTCAGTTTGTTTAGTCTAATGTCTTTCCATGATTAATCTTATTTGAACTATTCCATCTCCAACTTCAAAGGGATTCATGGATTCCAAACACAAAACTAATCCACAATCTATATTGTTGACACAAATACTCAAGAGTCGAGAGAATGTTGGTGTGTATAACTACATCACAAATATTTCGGTCCAAAATAACTTGAAGAATCAAAATAACTACGTTTCCATAATAAGAAATATTCGAAAGAGTGTAAAGTCTTATTATTTCCGGATTAGGTTTTTCACTCTCCACTTCTCCATGTTCTCCGGTCAATTCAGTTTCCAATTCAATCAAATCATGCATGGTGCTCTATTTTCAGTGGCTCAGCCTATGACATTTCACTTCAATGCCCATCTCCACCGTGACAATGTCCCAAGTGTTTCTTTTTATCTTGTTGGTTGGGTGCAGCTACACTTGTACCACCATCCTTCCCAGGTGACTTCTTTCAACTTTTTATCTTGATACACACACACATTGATAAAGTGGCTTTTTAATCGATATGATTACAAGCGCGACCAATCTTAGCAGTCTTATTCAGATGATTTTTATTGTTCAAATTACAAACTCTCTCTAACAGAGTATACTTTGTTAACATAAAACATAAGATGTGAAAATGTTACCTATTGGTCATTTAGACGTTTGTAATTTCAAGTTGAAGATGTCAGAAAAATATCACATAACGATGTTGCTTGTTCTATGATGTCAACTCTTCATATCATTGAAGCAGAATTTTACCAAATGTTAAACTTTTTACCCACCGATAGTGTGAGGTGGGTAAAATTATAGTTAAACATGTAAATTTATTCTCAAAGATAATTCAACCCACTACGAGAAAAATATCCACTTGATTATCGTGCTTAGCCTCTCACACAATTGATCATAAAGAAGTGGGTTATTATCACAAATGGTACCTGAATTATACCTCAATCTCATTGATAGTACCTTGAACTTCAATTTTGATCACAACCAGTACTCGAACTTTTCGATTTCATTTTAAATGATATAAATAGCCACCTCCGGTCACTATTCTGACTAAAAACGGCGTGTAAGGCGATCATAATGATGATTTTTGATGATTTCAAGGGTTACGATCATATATAGTGATGATCTTTTTAGTAATAAACTTGCCTTGAATTTTTATTTTTATTTTTTAGATTTGACTTTTTTGGCCGGAATAGTGACCGAAGGTACCATTTAAAATGAACTCGAAAAGTTCGGATACTGGTTGTGATCAAAATTGAAATTCATGTACTATCGATAAAATAAAGGATAAGTTTAGGTATCATCTGTGATAGTAACCCTAAATAAGTCTATTACATGTTTTGGGTTGTATGAAGGTCTAAGATTTTGTGGCTACCCAAGGACAAGATACAAGGCCAGTTCAGTTTCCCAAAAAACCCAAAGAAGTGGGCTTTGCGTAGGTTCATCCCAACTCATCACCTCCACGTTTTTTTTTTATCGCTGTTTTTTTTTTTTTGGTTTCCCGGCAAGTCGTTTACCTCCAATAACGGTCACATCAACGTCGCTAAACTATTCCAGCATCTCAGTCTCCCACTCTATTCCAGCATCTTCAACCTCACCAACCCATTAAAATCACGCGCGGTTGCGCCGCTGTTTGGTACAACCACCTCCAAATTGAAACACCTACCTCTTTCACTCTCACTCTCTCTTCCTTCTTCAACCTTCTCATCGCGTTTCGCTCCAACATCTCGCCATGGCAATACACCACAAGCTCGCCGTGATTCTCGATCACCCTCAAAACGACGCCGAATTCCTCCTAGTGAAGCAGACGCGCCCTCCCAAATTCGACGACGATGAGTACGACTCGTTCGTCGATTCCGACCTCTGGGACTTGCCCTCCGCGCAATTGAACCTTCTAGAAGGTCAGTCGGAGTCCTCAGTCGCAGTTCAAGGCGCAGAGTCGTGGTCGGAGAAGATAGAGTTGACCAAATTTGACCTGGATTCGGCTCTCAATTCGGTACTTACGAGTTTTGCAGCTCGGTTCTAATTTTATTTAGGGGCCTTATTCTCAATTAGTCATTAGTTATTTTTTGGTGTAATAGATTTTGGAACAAGTAGGGTTTAAGGCAGCTGATGCCGGAGACTGGAAGCTGTGGAAGTATGTTGAGGAAGCTCAGTTTGGGCCTGGGCCGCCAATCAATTCGGTTTTTGTTAGGGGAAAATTGGTGATTGCAGCTCAAACTTTACACGGTTTGCTTATATCACTCTCACTTCAGCATTATAAATATTTTGTTTCGATTTTTTACTATCTAGCTTTTCGCTTGGATTCGATAATATGTTTTACACTAGAGAAAGAATATAGGACACAAATGTATCTTTTGACTTAGATGAAAATGTTTTAGCAATGTATTAACAAGAGGATTTTTTGTTGTTGAACAAAGCAGTGGTTTTATGTCTAGAAGATTAGGCAAGTCCTGTACTTAATATAAATCAAAGGCTCTAGGAGAAATCAAAAATGGTGAAAACTATGCTGTTTTGGTAAGATATGTGGGACTTAAGTTAAATGTACACATGCAGAGACGTGTAAGTGGATGTCGGTTGAAAGCTGTCTAAGCTGGCTTCAGGAAGTGAAACCAAGATGCGAGCGTGTGGGGCCTTTGATAGTTGCTGGGCTTCTAAATGAATTTGCACAAACAAGAGAGTTGCAGATCCCATCGACCTTACCTTACCAGGTTTGCCTGCTGCATTGCTAGATGGATTGAGCATGTTTTAATAAGCTTCAATGATGGATGTACTTGGAAGCATTCATAAGGAACCTTGTAATAATCCTGGATGCTATTAGAATTGCGTAGAATGGCCTATGTCTACCTTTCCTCTTTTTATATGACATTAAAACCCACTCACCAGCTATTCAACTTGAGGGAACCGTTTGGTGAACTGTCCTGGCTTATTTCATTCTCCTTGATTAGATGTGTTTTGACCTTCAATATCTGATTTAACAGCTGTAATGAGAAAATAAGTTTGCGAATCTGATAACCATGGTGTTCAAGTACTGGTTCTGTTGTTTTATTTACTGCACAATTTTTGTCAAGCATTACAGATTCATATCTTTGTTTGTGGTCTTATAGAACTAAGGAGTAAAAATTTATTTTCAATTCAGGAGTACCCTCCTGGTGTTGTGCTTGTACCTATGGGAAGCAGGACAGGAAAACCTTTTCGTACAACAAACCTGGTTGTTTTTGCACCTAAAAATGTTCCAAATGATTCTGGAAAGAATGGTTTTATCGCGTGTGGAGATGCATTGATAGTGGATCCTGGGTGTCAGTCTAAATTCCATGAAGAGGTATGGCATGTTAGTTTGCTCTGCTGCGCCTGGAAAATGGTTTATTTTTAGCCATCTTTTACCAGGTCTGTTTAAGAGAAGAAATTCTTGTAAAAGAATTAGTGTTTACAGATTTTATTGTGATAGTAGGTTTTGCCAAGACTGAAACCAGCTTTATTTTTCATCTGTTACAATTTCAACAAATTCTGTACTGAATGCTTACCACTTTAGTTCTTAATATATATCGTTTTTCTTTCTGTATTATCAGCTCAGACAAATTGTAGCTGCTTTGCCGAGAAAATTAATTGTGTTTGTTACTCATCATCATCGTGATCATGTGGATGGTATGTTGTGTAAAACTAATAAAACTTAGGGTAAGACATTGTAATTTTTATTTAAATTGATGTGCAGGTGTTTGTTCCTTTTCTGTTCCCAGGTCTTTCAGTTATTCAACGTTGCAACCCTGAGGCTACATTATTAGCACATGAAAATACCATGCGACGCATTGGGAAAGGTTGTGATCGTAACATTATGTGTATCCAGTGACTGAAAAGCCTAGGGAGAAAGATATTAATCTCAATTATGTAATTCCCCAAACTTTCCAATATTTTTAAATGATTTTAAATTTAAAAAACTAACTCTATATGAAGAGGTTAAAACTTTATTTCCTATTCCTCATTTCCCTCAGTATACTAGTCTTTCTGTACCCTCAGTTAAGAACATTTTTGTTAACTTTTAAAATATTGGAATGACTATGGTAATTGTTTAGCAAGATAGATGAATACTGTTTATGGAACTTAGGATAGCAGTTTGTAATTATTACCTTTGCTCTGCTCTTTTCAAGCTCTGCTTATAATTTCTACTTCCTAAGCTCATGGTCTTATATGTTGACAGATGACTGGTCTCTTGGCTTTACGGCTATTTCTGGAACTGAAGAGATTTGCATTGGTGGTCAGCGGTTGATTGCCATTTCGTCTCCGGTATTTCTCACTTGATTTTCTTACTCATATCAAATTTAAGATGGGATTTGCAATAAAGTGGGCAACAATATAACATTTCTTGTTTCTCCTCATGGAAGTGTCTTTGATTCGAACTGGTAGAAGCTCACTTGTGCTCAGATATTCTGAGGCTCGAATGCTTGATAACTTCATTTCTCTAAACCAAGATATTGGTTGTGTTACTCTGATATGATTACTAAGTTGCTATAATGATAGAACCTGTGCCTTGTGGTTTCTTTAGGAAAAAGTATGATGAAGGTTTCACATCATAATTATAGCTAATTTATTAATATAGTAATTTAGTAATGCAATCTTTCTTCTTGATATAGTTTGTAAAAATTCTGACATGAAGCTTGTTATATGGGGAGCTCTTAAAATGGACAACTTTTGTAATTCAGGGACATACAGATGGCCATATGGGACTGCTTCATGCCAGTACTCACTCATTGATTGTAGGTGATCATTGTGTGGGGTAAGATAGAGGAGAACTCTGCTTTGCTATGAGCAACTGTGAATTGATATGCAGCATTGGAGTGTCATGACTTATGAGACTGAAAAAAAAGAAGAAAAAAACTTAGGTAGCATGTAGTAATGTACCAAGAGATTTTGTTTAAACAGTGTCAATTGATAGGCATTAGATTATGTTTCAATCCACTGTTTCAGTAAATTATTTGTTGTATCTGGGAATTCTGGGGAGACTAAAACAAAAGAATAGTTGAACAACTACAGATGGGATAAAGGCAATTAAGAATGAAGTGAATAAAAACAAAAGTATATTAAGAAGACGATTTTTGGACTTCAGTTATTGCTTTAAATTTCATTTTAAATTATGAATGAGTACCCTTGCTTTTGCGATAAAAGGATTCTAATGTGGAGTTTATCTGAGCCTTGTTGTTTACACTTCTAGTAACTTGACTAGGGTTAAAATGAAATGAAAACATCATAGACAGTGCAGTGAACTATGAACTATGAACTATGAAAGGATTAAACATGTAAGCCAAAAGGTTATAAAGTCTTGCCTCCACCTCCCCCCTAGTAGAATATGTGATTCACTTTTTGAAATAGGTTTTTTCATAGGTGTGGCATTGTTATATGCTGGAACTCTGCTAAGAAAAACTTTGGTTTGTTTCAGTCAAGGTAGTGCTATATTGGATGTTACTTCTGGGGGAAATATGACTGTAAGTTCATTTGTCCTATTTATATTGTGTCATAACTTCAGTCTATTTCCTATATAAGTTCCTAGCCTAATTAACGAGTGTCATTGTGGGATTAGACCAGAAAACACATGCCCAATTTATAGTTACTATATGCATGAAGATTTTTGTCTTTCTTCTCATTTACAGGATTACTTTCAATCAACATACAAATTTATGGAGATTTCCCCACATGCTTTGATCCCCATGCACGGGAGAGTTAACCTATGGCCAAAGCACATGCTTTGTGGATATCTCAGGTATAAAACATAAGGCTGTCCTCTCGAACATCACACTTTGGCCTAAATGCTTTTGTAAAATTACTCACCATAGCTCTGTATCAAATGTAATCTGACATAAGAGGGTTGCTCTTTCAGGAATCGTAGAGGTAGAGAAAGTTCCATCTTGAAAGCGATAGAAAATGGAGCTGAAACATTATTTGATATAGTTGCAAATGTATATTCTGAGGTTGACCGTAGCTTTTGGATTCCTGCTGCATCAAATGTGAGGCTTCACGTGGATCATCTAGTCCAGCAAGATAAGTTGCCAAAGGTAAAGGTTTCATGACAGTAATCTGTTTCTTTGGCCTTATATGGTAGCAAAGTCACCTGCATGTAGGTTTTGTGTTGGTAGTTCCAATACACTTTTTGCAGCAAGCATATAACACATTAAATCCAGATTCAAACAATCCAATTTTAAGCTGTGCAGGGATTTTCTTTAGAAACTTTCTATCGCAGCTCAGTTGCATTTTCTGAGAACGTGGGTAAATTATGAGCCTGAATGAGGAAGCTGCTCTCTCTTTGGTCCACTTACAAATTACCTTTAGGTTGGACCATTTTCCTTGCATTTTTCTGCTGAAATTACATTGATTATCATGGTACAACTCCATATGAAATGTTGCATATACCACTTGCAACTTCATTGAAGATTTAGAACCTAGACAACGAACTTTGCCTGCCACGATTTTGTTAGTTCCTTATTAATATTAGCATCAGAGAACAAAACACTAATTGAATATTGGTCATTAGTCATTGTGGGGCTTCTTAAAGTTTGCTGCATTACTCCATGTAGGCATTTTCAATTCAGAAGTTCCAGAAAACTTGCAGACTGCATTTCTTCTCTCGATGGATGTGGGCTTACCTCAGTAACGATGTCCTCGGAAATTGTTCAAAGCCAAGAATATCTCATCTTCTTGTTGCTGGTGTTGTTGCTAGCTCTGCCGTGTTGTACATGTTTAAAAGACGGGATTAGTTCCACATAAGATCCTTTTTTGAATTTTTTAGAGTAATTGCCAGAAACCGACCATAATAGTGTGTTGATAGTTGATACTGGGGGTATGAATACTACAGTTAAATAATCAACTGTTAAACTTCAGCTGATGAAAAAGTCCGCATTGTGTACTTTATTTCGTTTTCTTATTATTAGATATGATGTAACTCTGATACTAGCACATGATATTGATGATCTCTGCCCCCTGTTCTCTAGGATGAACTTCATGGTCCATCATATACCCCATTTCTATCAATCTATCATAACGTTTCAGGGTTTGATGGCATTCTCATGTGCTCTGGCTTCAATCAAAACGTTTTAGCCCTACCCATTGCTGTACCAGAAACTTTTTCTTGGATCAGGATGAACTATAAATTTTGTGTGGCTTCTCGATTGAAGTCTCACACACACAACCGAGAAGCAGGGACACAAACCCACACAGATGAAGCAGGGTAAGCTCACAACGTCTGTAAAGGACCTTTCCACAGGCTATTTGCATGTTAAAACCGCTATCATACTCTCTTCGTCTGTATTATTGCTTCTTTTCGTTCTGGGTATGTTCATTATCGATCACACTACGAAATTCTTAAGTTCAGAGGTCTACTTCATCCCCCAGCTGAAGACATTTTCCCCACTCACAGCTAATTGCACTAGCCACGCACAATGTCAATGCAACTTTTCTGCGTCTCCGCAGTTACTCCCTATTAGTTCTCTTCCAAATATAAGAGATTACATTGCTCCCAAAGAGCTATGGCACTTCATGAATGATAAGGAGCTAATATGGCGAGCCTCTATGGTGCCACAGGTCACCGAATACCCTTATAATCGAACGCCAAAGGTCGCATTCATGTTCCTTGCAAAGGGAAAACTGCCATTGGCGCCTCTTTGGGAAAGGTTTTTCATGGGACATGAAGGCTTCTTCTCAGTTTATCTCCATGCAGCACCGGAATTTAAGAACGAGCCCCCCGAATCCTCAGTGTTTTACAATCGGAGGATACCAAGTAAGGTCAGAATTTTATACCAATCTTTTATGGGTTAGTTGCAACTTTGCAACTTTAGATTCATACTGAAAATGTATTATCTGCAGGCAGTTGAATGGGGAAAGGCCACAATGGTTGAAGCAGAGAGGCGCCTATTAGCCAATGCCTTACTTGACTTCTCAAATGAGAGATTTGTACTGCTCTCTGAATCATGCATACCTCTCTTCAACTTCACCACAATCTATGACTACCTCATCAACTCCAACTACAGTTTCATTAGCTCATTCGATGACCCGAGAGGCACCGGCCGGGGGCGCTACAACAGGCGAATGTGGCCAACCGTGACATTGTCCGATTGGCGCAAGGGTTCACAATGGTTTGAAGTTCACAGAAACCTTGCCTTAAAGATAGTATCAGATGTAACCTACTACCCTATATTTAAGGACCTCTGCCAGCCTCCTTGCTACAACGATGAACATTATTTGGCAACTCTGGTGAGCAAAGTTGGCCCCGGCATGAGTTCAAATAGGAGCATTACCTGGGTTGATTGGTCCGTAGGTGGCCCGCACCCTGCAACGTATGGGAGGCAACATGTGACAGAAACGTTTCTGAACCAGTTGAGACATGGGTTTGATTGTACCTACAATGGTGGCATTAGTAACATTTGCCACCTCTTTGCTAGGAAATTCCGTTCTAGTACACTTGAGCCTCTGCTAAAAATAGCTCCGGCTCTGTTTGGATTTAACACCGATAATATTACTATTATAAAATAACATCAACATAGTTTAAACCAAGCGTAAAGTATCTGTTTTTGTTACATTCAAGATTACGAATTTCTGATTTGTCATAATTTTAACTCATTCATAATTTATGAAATAAAAATTCGAACTTCTAACTTATCCTAATTTTAACCCATTCACCCATTTTTAACTCTAATTACTTGGATCACTACAGTGGGAGCAAAGAAATGTAGGTGAGCTCTGCCTTTGCATAATTGCATTGAATTGCACCACTTGTGTTGTGCAACAATCTAAAACCATCAAAAAAAGTCTGTAGCTGTATTGTACACGGAATGCAATCATGTTGGATAGGCAGCCATCAGAATGGACGAGAGACCAAGACTAAACACTCGCAACAATTTTTTGGTTTCGTTTTGGGCCACACGAAAAAGATCAAAACTTTATTTTCAGAAGATGAGGCCACCAGTACGTGTTGCTCCATCGCCACCTAGCCAGGTGGCTCGAAATTTAAATCTCAAATGTGTATAGTCTAGATTTTATTTCCTTTATGCATGTTTAAAAAGTTGCCATACATAGTCTTCCTGATTATTTCTTTCGTTTCTTTTGAATAGTCAAGTCCGCAGATTGAGCCTATAATATTGATAGTCATCATGCAGAGACAAATTTATTTTGACAGTAAATTGCGGAAAGTTCAGATGAATTTGCAGAGGTTTCTAAAAAGACAATTTTTATGTTTTTTTTTGGGATGAAAATTGCTCATTCACCTTATTTAGAATAATAATTACCTTATACTTCTGTATGGAAATTATTTAGGATCAAACAATCATTCTCCTTCCAGTTATAAAAAGTAAAAAATAATTTTCTACAAATGAAAATGAACGAACAAATTCGTTAGAATATACATAACAATCATTGTTTTTTTTGAATAAACAATTAGTGATTTTTTAATTTCACAATATTTTGCACCACAGTACCACACAGAAGGAGTCATCTAGAAACTTAAGGTTCAATGGTAACAAAAACAAAGATTAGGAATGGTCTTTTCATCATTGGTCTACGAGTCTCCAAAGATTGAAGTTTCTAATTTAGGGTTCCATTCATCCATTGGATCAAAATGTGACAGCCACGTTGATTTTCAACAGAATATTCTTGATAAATATCATTTCCATGCAAATAAGGGAACAAAACCCACAGGCCATACTGAGAGAGAGAGAGAGAGAGAGAGAGAGAGAGAGGTCATATCAGTTCCCAAAAGCGTGGCCGTTTTGATAAAATCAGTCACAGGATTTGAATCTGAATGAGTGAACGGTTGTTGTTCGATCGAAACGTGTCCCCATGCATAGAAACTCCGTTTTTCATAAGGACTTTTATTAGAATTAATTCAATGGCGGCTAGAACTAGTATTCTAGTAATTAATTTGTAACATCAATTTTTATTCAAAGTCCACACAGGTAACGCCTCCGTCGTTTCAAAACCATGACCAAGCACACTGTAACAGTAAGATTCAGGGATCGCATCCCACAAGGAATGTTCTTCTTTTCTCTAAAACCTTTTACTACGTTACATATAATTCCTTTCTGAAAATATTATTTAATCATAACAAATCAAATCAGTCCTTGTTTCTTCAACTGAATGAAGGGTTTTATAGTCACCGTAATTCTGGGTTTTGGATAAAAGTTTTGAGGTAAAAAGGAAGCACAACGCGTTTCATCTACTTTAAATATATATCAAATACAAATTAGTACTTGCAGAATGGTGAGAAGGAGTCCTACTTGTAGTCCTACTACGTACGCCTACCCCATGGTTGTTTAGCTAGAAAGTTATTAGAAGCTTCACCATATATGGCCTTAAATTCAAAGCCGACACCAGACCTTCTCTCATTTCTTCTTCCTCTCTTTTTCTCTGATCTACAAAGTCCCTGGTAAGACTTACCCTTTTCTTCTTCTGGGTTTTAGTTCATACTGATACAGTCCTTGATTTTCTGTATCAAATATTTTCATTGATATATAAAAGGTTCATATATTTACAAAGTCAATTTCCTTGGTTCTTCTCAACATTTAATTCAATTTGAGTATTTCGCAATATTGATATTGAGGTTTCAAGAAACATCTGATCTTCAATTTACAAGATGAAGGGTGGTACTAGTCAGAATCTGAGCACTGTAAAATTTTTTCCAAAGCTCATCAATGTCCAACTCCATCACCTCATCAATGTCCTCTCTTATTTCCTCTTATTTGGTGTTGGAATAACCCTCGGGATGATCCTCACCTTCTACCTCAAAGACTTTTCTTTCAGTCTCCAACTGGCACAATTCTCCTTCTCAACTTCATCATCTTCATCTAATCGAAACATGATACTGCCAAGTGTGACAGCTGCGCAAACCAATTTCAGTCACCCCCAGCACATCGGATTGGAGAAATTTCTGAAACCCCCTAAGATTTTGCACGACATGAATGATGAAGAATTGCTATGGAGAGCTTCTTTGGCTCCTCGGAGATCCGACTATCCATTCCATCGAGTTCCGAAAGTTGCCTTCTTGTTCTTGACAAAGGGACCAGTTTTTCTGGCCCCATTGTGGGAGAAGTTCTTTAAAGGGCATCAAGGTTTGTACTCGATATATGTGCACTCGAATCCGTCTTACAATGGATCGTACCCAGAAAGTCCGGTGTTTCAAGGCAGAAGAATTCCGAGTCAGGTCAGTATTTATCAATACCGTTTTAGGCTTGTGACATTTTTGAGGCTTGAAATCCGTACTAGTATTAACCAAATAACAGAGGAAAAGAGGAAAAAGTGCAGTGTGATGGTATTTATTTACTTTTACAGTTTTACCTGAATGTGTTAATGAAATTTAGACTTTTGGAGGGAAAGTTGGCTCTGGGAAGGGGCAGGTGAAGTTGAACAAAATTTATAATACGAAGTTGATCCACCATGTTAAACTAAATGGCTGACCTCCAAAGACTAAATGCTCTGTTTATATCAATAAGAGGAGTGCCTTAGAATTTAAAGAAACTACCTACTTCATGTGAAATCCACTATCATCATATAACCAAATCCTTGATCTTCAAGTCATTGTTATTGTTATTCACTTTGTACTAAAGTGCTTTGTATGCAAAGTATGAATGATGCATGCAATCAATGAGAGGAGTGCCTTAAAATTTAACGAAACTACCAACTTCATGTGAAATCCACTATAATCACATAACCAAATCCTTGATCTTCAAGTCATTGTTATTGTTATTCTCTTAATACTAAAGTGCTTTGTATGCAAAGTATGATAAAAATGATGCATGCATTCAATTGGGTACCTAGAACACTGATCACTATAAATTGAGTCAGGGAGTTTACACTCATTGGTTTGTTTCTACTTCCAGTAAGCCCTGCATAACCATAATGTTGCTGTTCATATACTGTGAAATTGTTTTTAACAACTTCAATATTTCAAATGCATTGCAGGAAGTGGAATGGGGAAATGTGAACATGATTGAGGCTGAGCGCCGCCTATTGGCAAATGCCCTTCTTGATATCTCAAACGATCGCTTTGTTCTTCTCTCGGAGTCATGCATCCCCCTCCACAACTTCCGCACCATCTACCACTTCCTTGTAAATTCGAAGCAGACATTTGTTCAGGTCTATGACGATCCAAGCAGTGTTGGGCGCGGGAGATACAATTCACACATGTATCCGCAAATCTTATTGTCACAATGGAGGAAAGGGTCTCAGTGGTTCCAGATAGACAGAGACATTGCCACTGAAGTTGTCGCAGACAAAAAGTACTTCCCACTTTTCCAGAAGTACTGCAGGGGCTCATGCTACGCAGACGAGCATTACTTCCCAACATTTGTTCATATAAAATTTTCTGCAAAGAATTCAAATAAAACCTTGACTTGGTATGACTTTTCGAGGGGTGGACCGCACCCTGCCCAGTTCACCAGAGCAGACGTAACGGTTGATCTGCTGAACAGCTTCAGGAATGGTACCAAATGTTTTGATTATCTAATGACAGGCAAAGTTTGTCCTCTCTTGTTTGCTAGGAAGTTCACTCCTGGCACTTTGGAGAGACTGCTGCGGTTTGCACCAAAATTGATGCAGTTCAACAGATAGATCTATGGTGATGATTCATCATCACTAATTTATTCATTCTTGGATTGATTAAGTGTAGAGTACAAATTGAAAATGATCTTTCCGATTATTATAAGGTTTTTTGTTTGAAGTTACACATTTCTTTATTTTTGGTCAAGCCCTTTTTTATTCTAAACACCCCATGAATGATCCAGAAGACCAGAACCCAACTGATGGCGAAATTGATGCAGGAAATTATGGAGACGAATCCCAACTAATTCTTGGGTCAAAGAGAGACATTAAATAAGTAATCTGAAGATGCCCTATGCCACTACAAAATGAATTTTAACCGATAACTGCAAAATGAAGCAACTTAACGTAATTCAAATGAACAATATCTACTAAAACAATATTCTCTGCGTTCAGGATCTTCTACTTACAAAAAGTAGAAGAATGTCACTAGAGGAATATTGATATTGGGCAATCTTTAGTGTTGATCTTGTACGAATTTTTCTTTCACTTGGAATTTATGAGCGTGATAATTATCTAATTATAATCATTAAATTTTAGGATTCGAATGTGATGACATTTTATTGTTTCGGACGTAAGCACATATTTTTAAAAAACAAAAGTTGTTTTACTTTTTCATTCCTATAGATTTCCAAACGATGAAAACTAATAAGGAAATTAATTAAGAATTCTGATTGACTAAATCTCAACTTTTTCACCTTTTTAAGCTGTAATCAAGGCTTCCATTTTATCAGATTCCAAATAACTCATTTTCCTAATGCAGACAGGTCGATATTGAGAACCACGCCTCTCCCGGCCGGCCTATCTTTCCCATTGGTTGCTCCAAAAGTCGTTCAAGGCACGTATATAGCCATATTGGTCAATTTAAGGCCGAGGGAAAGAGTCACCTTTCTTCACCACCATCACGTTTACTTTTCTATTCCTCATCCTTCTCTTTGCTTCTTCAAACACATCGATCCCAAAGCTTCTGCTTTAAGATTAAGAACCCTCACCATTCATAAAGCTAACTCAAAATGAAGGATCATAATCAAAACCTTTCAAACTTCTTCACAAAACTTATCAATGTCCGAGGCCACCTCCTCAATCTCCTCTCTTATTTCCTCATCTTTGGCGGTGGTTTAGTTCTCGGAATCGTACTTGCCTCTTCTTATCTCAAAGACTCTTCCTTTAGTCTACAAATAGCCCAACTATCATTCTCCTCTTCTTCTTCTTCATCATCTCCGTCCAATTGTTCCAATATTTCACACATGACAATTAGTCCAAATGACACAATCACGATGTCTAACATGACCGAAGTTCATATAGGAGCATTAGAGGCATTTCTAAAGCCGCCTAAGGTTCTGCACGACATGGACGATGAGGAATTGCTCTGGAGAGCTTCCATGGCCCCTCGGATACCCGAATATCCATTCCACCGAGTTCCGAAAGTTGCTTTCATGTTCTTGACAAGGGGACCTGTTCATTTAGCTCCATTGTGGGAGAAGTTCTTCCAAGGGCACCAAGGCTTGTTCTCAATCTATGTCCACTCAGATCCGTCTTATAATGAATCGTCTCACCCCGAAAGCCCAGTCTTTCATGACCGAAGAATTCCAAGTCAGGTGGTTTTTTTGCTCACTTCGAATGGTATACATAATTTCATGGTCTGTTTTTAATCTATAATTCTATATTAACTTTTTCCGTCGAGTCTTATTTGATCTAAACCATTCATCCGCCAGCATAGGTGATGAATCCCAACCGAAATTCGTTCTATGGTTCTCATATTACAATTGAGCTGAAGAAGCACATAATTGAGGGTAACCACAATGTGATCTGGAGTCTTTACATTTCTACCTACATGTTTTCAATTCTATAAGCAGTAAGGTTGGAGGGAAAAGTAGTTTTGAAAGGGGTAAGTAAAATTTCAGCAATATATAATAACAACTTGATTGACTAAAAAGTCTAAAACTAATGTGCCAAGGCCCATGACTAAATGTCTTTACCCTCGAGGGTGTTTGCTCTGTTTAGACTTTAGACAAAGTGTTAAAATACCTTCTTCAAATCACATAACATATTAACCTGTTGATCGCCATTTCATTAGAGATTGTTCTTATTGTGTGCTCTATATCTATTGCAGAGAGCAGAGTGGGGGCAAGTGAACATGATTGAAGCTGAGAGCCGCCTAATTGCGAATGCTCTTCTCGACATCTCAAACCAACGTTTTGTTCTGCTTTCAGAATCATGCATCCCCCTCTTCAATTTCTCCACAGTCTACTCTTACCTCATAAACACCAACAAGACTTTTGTGCAGGTCTATGATGATCCAAGCGGAGTTGGGCGTGGCCGATATAATGAAAGCTACTACCCTCAAATCACATTGGACCAGTGGAGGAAAGGGTCGCAGTGGGTTGAACTAGATAGAGACATTGCCATTGAAGTTGTTTCAGATCAAAAATACTACACAACTCTCCAGAAACTCTGCAAAGGCTATTGCTTTGCAGATGAGCATTACTTGCCAACATTTATGAACATAAGATTTCCAAAAAAAAATTCAAACAGGACTGTGACGTGGGTTGATTGGTCTAGGGGTGGACCTCATCCTGTCGAGTACGCGAGCACAGATGCCACGGTTGAGCTTCTGAATATTCTGAGGAAGGGTAACGGCTGGTGTGATTACAATGGAAGGGGCACAGATGTTTGTTTCTTGTTCGCCCGGAAGTTCTCGCCAAATTCTTTGGATAAGCTGCTGAGGATTGCACCACAGTTAATGCAATTCAACACAGACATTGATAAAGAGTACTAGTTAGTACTGTTAGATTGGATATATTGATCGAGTCTAGAGTACAGAACGAGAATGGTCATTAAATGCAACATGTAGCAATAGCTCTTTTGTGATTTTCTTTTTGTTTCCATGGGTGATTGGAAGCCCAAGTGATGGTGAAACTCCGGCTAATTAGATGCAGGAAACGCAATACCAGTTCAAAGTTAAAATTTCATCACTTTGTTTGGATTCCAAGCAATTATTAATGCCAATATGTCACCACCAAATATATATATATGAAAATATTACCACTCTATGAGGACTACCATTAATTTGAATTTTGACTCAAGAAGGGTGTCCAATGCACTTGTAGACTTGTAGTTAGAAGGTAACAACGCCATAGATATCGGAACACTAAATAATCATTAGAGAGTCAAATGCGCGCGGGCAGGCTCTTTTTTCTTAGCTAGCTACCAAAGAGGCCATGGTTGAAAGTAGGGACAAAGAGGCCCAACCAACTATTGTCAGTGTAGTGTGTGTAATCAAATACTATGAACATCTCCTTCGTACCGAAATAGTATGTCTTGAAAATTGAAACTAATTTATGGTCAGGGTTGTTGTAGTATAAATATATTATATTATATATGTCTATATCATATAACAAAATACATAAATGTATAGATAGGTACTTGAGTGTATAAACATATGTACTTGAGTGTATGAAGACTTATGTAACATGTTTTACCAATGGGCAACAAGCATGGCAGAATTCATTATTGAGATTGTTATCATTTTGGTTTTCTCTTTGAGCTTTCACACTACAATGTATTCCTATAAATACCCCCCCTTGTATGAGATGAATAAACACATTTGAAATCTCCATACTTTCTGAAACATTACTCTCTCTCTCTCTGTATATTTAGCTTGTTCTTAAACACGTTATCAGCACGAAGTTGCTCTAGAATTAGAATCGAAATTTGACAAGAGTAGAGTTCATCATCAATCGAAGTCATTTTTCCAAACCTATAAAAAACCCTCAAACCCTATCTCATATCAAAGCCCTTGATTCCAGAAGGCCGGAACATGCCTCAGAACCACCAGAATCGACCGGAAAAGGCCTGAACCGGCCGTCGGAAGTTTTGAGCAAGAATCGGACAGCTGCCGAGAAGCCCTGCCTAGAGCTGTCGACAGCACCTGCCGACATCTGCCGAGCACCTGCTGAGACCTGCTGAGGAGCTGCCGAGAGCACCTACCGAGACGCTGTGCAGCAGTTGCCGACAGATCTGCTGACAGATCTGCGGGGCAAGTTTCCGACGACTTTTCCGACATTTTTCCGGCGACTTTTCGGACGATTTTCTCAATTTTTCCCAGCGATCATTTCAATCACCTCCGATAACTTTTTCCTGCCAAATTTTCCGGCAACACTATTTCAAGTTATTCTTTACTAAAAGTTCATGTTTTTGAGTTTTTATTCATTTTCTCTACTTTTTCATTTTTCTCGGGAACTTACAATCAAAAGCGAAATTATAGAAATTCACGCCAAACGAACTAAGAGCGTTCGTAATCAATGAACTAAGAGTGTTCATAATGATTCTTAGAAATTGATTTCTTAGTAGCATAGCTTGGAAATCTTATTATTTTTCGTGGAAATTTAAACTCCGAAAATAATATTTTCTTCTTATCTTCAAGGATGTCGAATGAACCTAGACTCGATTTTCAAATCCTTGACTCAACAGGTTCGGATTACCATAGCTGGAAAACCGACGTTGAGAACCATCTCACATCGAAAGGGATATTGCCAATTATTCATACACCAGACGCGAGTCTTGTTTTCCCACGAACACCCAAAAAGCATGCACAAGCAATCATCTTGATGCGACGTCATATAGACAAAGCACTCAGATTATAGTACATGTCCATCAAAGATGCAAATGATCTATGAGGGGCGCTAGCAGAGCGCTTTAACAATATCAAAGATTCCCTCCTCCCTGACTTGAAGGTTCAGTGGGACGTTGTACGCTTCTCCGACTTCAAGTCTATTGCTGAGTACAATTCAGAAGCTGTTCGCTTCAAAGCCATGTTGAGGTTCTGTCAAAAACCCCTCACAGATGAAGAGCTAATTGAGAAAACTCTCTCCACCTTCCCCGTTGCAGAAATTTTGCTATCAAAGCAATATCACACTGAAGTAAATACTGGGCGAATTACGAGGTTCAATAAGCTCATTAATGTTTTGTTGGTAGCTAAAAAGCACGACAACATTCTCGTAAAGAATTATAATTCAAGATCCGTTGGAACCAACAACGTTCGTGAGGCAAATTATAATGCACCCAAGAGAGGGCGCAAGGAGTGATACCCTAGCAATAAGGGACATGTGTATCCTAATAATAGGGGACATGAAGGACGAACATGTCCATATAACCGCCCCAAAAAAGAAGGAAACCGCAACTTTAGAGCGGGCACACGTGATGGAAACTCCACACGTGGAAGAGAGAGATATGGCAACACCGGCCGTGGAAATAACACCATGAGCCGTGGAGGTCGCACCATGCGCCGTGGTAGCAGCAGCAACCCTCCTAGAGAATATCCACAACTTGCACAACCTGCACCTCAAATGAAGGGAGGTAACCACAATGACATGTGTCATCGATGTGGATCAATTGAGCATTGGTTTAAGCAAAGTCATGCAAGTACCCAATTAGCTGCACGCTACGAGGAGTACATGGAAGCAAGAGAGCAAGAAACCAACCTTGCTGAAGATGAAGATGGTGAAGATGTCAATCTCACCGTTGAGGACTTCAAAGCTATAAATGAGGAGCACGAGGATGCCAGACTTTGATTAAAATAGTGCTCTTTCTATTTTCCAAGAACGGCAAATGTGCCTTAGTCAATAAATAACAATTGTATTAACTCCTTCTCATGTGGTGTACCCAATGAAGTATGATGTTGAGGAAAATAATTGAGATCGGGGTATTTAAGCGAGCCTCGCTCCACCAACATCTCTCTACTTTCCTGGTCATATTTTAGTAGAATTACCAAACAGATTGAGTGACAACAATTTATCTAAGGTTTGATTTTGGAATAGACTTATGAAAAACTTTGATGTAATCATTGGCTATTTTCCCTATTAATAAAGTATCGCATTATCATTCAATGTCATGGACATGTGTTAATATTCCGAACTTTATTCTTTTTCAGTATGTTTTCCGGAGAATTGGAATGCCTTCTTGATAGTGGCACCGCACATACTATATTGCGACATAGGCAATTATTTTTATGGATGACACCTAGTCGATGTTCAGTAACTACGATGGCAGGACCATCACAATTGATTCATGGTCGAGGATCAGCTCAATTTTTGTTACTAAATGGCACAAATATTAATGTCGCCTAAGCTCTATATGCTCCAAGAGCTAGAAGAACCCTATTAAGATTTAAAGACATAAGAGCCAATGATTTTCATGTGGAAACACATTGTGAGAATGAACAAGAGTTCCTTTGCATCACCTCTAAAATCTACGGAAATACATGAGTATTAGATAAACTTATGTGTCGCTCTAGTGGATTGTATGCAACCACTATTAGAGTCATTGAATCCAACCATGTCATGAATGAAAATCTATGGGATCCTGACACATACAGGCTTTGGCACAACCGTTTGGGACATCTAGGTCGTGATATGATGCTTCGTATATTAAAAACTTCACACGGACATCCATTCTTCAAAACGAAAAGAAGTACAAACCAAACATTGGTCCAAAGAGTTACTTCTAAAGCATGTCATTCGTTTTGCAAAACTTGCTCTTTAGCAAAGGTAGGATCGAGACCATCCTATGCAAAGGACACTAAAGAAAATATACCATTCTTACAAAGAATATAAGATGATATTTGTGGACCTATCCAACCAACTTGCGGACCATTTAGATATTTTATGGTGTTGGTTGATGCATCGACACGTTGGTCACATGTCATGCTCTTATCCATAAGAAATGCTGCATTTAAACTCCTAACACAAATCATTAAGTTAATGGCTCACCACCCTGATCATCCTATTAAGTCAATTTGTCTTAACAATGCTGGAGAGTTTACATCAAAAACTTTTGATGATTATTTTATGTCCATTAGGATTGAGGTTGAACATCATGTCCCTCATGTACACACCCAAAATGGACTCGCAGAAGCTACCATTAAAAGACTTCAAATGGTTGCTAGGGCATTGGTTATGCGTACCAATCTCCCTATTTCTGCTTGGGGCTATGCAATATTGCATGCAGCTGTGCTTATTCGTCTGGGACCCACTGCCACCCAACCATTTTCTGCATCCCAGATGGTGACTGGGTATGAGCCTGATGTCTCACACTTACGCATATTTGGGTGTGCAGTCTATGTGCCAATTGCGCTACCACAACGCACCAAAATGGGCCCTCAAAGACGCTTAGGCTTTTACGTTGGATATGATTCTCCAAGAATTATCCACTACATAGAACCTTTGACAGGTGATCTATTTACCGCCAGATTTACGGATTGTCACTTTAATGAGACAGTCTTCCCGTCATTAGGGGGAGACATGAACACTAATGTTTAACAGAAAAGACAGGAATTGTCGTGGTCTGTCCCCACTTTGTCTCATCTTGATCCCCGAACCACACAGTCTGAAATAGAAGTGCAGAGGATTCTCGATCTTCAGAACTTAGCAGAATCAATGCCTGATGCGTTTTCTGATATCGCTAAAATGACAAGATCACACATACTTGTTGCAAACGTACCTGTAAGGATTGATGTCCCTAAAACTAAAGGACATGACGTCCTCTATATGGGTGATGCAGTGGCTAGGCCCACTGTCCTGCCAGGAAGCGCGGGAGGCCCATAGGTTTGATGGATTCTGGCCCAAGAAAGAAAGCGAGTTTGACACAAAATAATCCATTAATCATCGATACAAATAATCTATTTCATGAGAAAATTCCGGATTATGGTTATGTCCAAGAGACATCATTGGAGGACGCTCCAATAGCAGAACCAATTCCAGAGAATAGAGAGATCTCCATGAATTACACTAGTATACATGTAATTATGGACAGAAATTCTATGGCTATTGATGATGCATTTGCATATCATATTGCAAAAGGAATTATAGAATACGATGATATCGAACCTCGCTCTGTTGAAGAATGTCAACGAAGAACAGATTGGTCCAAATGGAAAGATGCGATCCAGACTGAATTGGATTCACTAACAAAGAGACAGGTATTTGGGTCTATAACGCTGACACCACCAAATATAAAACCTGTTGGCCATAAATGGGTCTTTGTTAGAAAGCGTAATGAGAAAAATGAGGTTGTTAGATACAAAGCCCGCCTTGTGGCGCAAAGTTTCTCATAACGCCCTGGAATCGACTGCAAGGAGACATATTCTCCCGTAATGGACGTTATAACGTTCCGCTACCTTGTCAGTTTGGTAGTTTTCGAAAAACTTGACATGCAGCTCATGGATGTGGTTACAACATATCTCTATGGGGATCTAGATTCAGAGATATATATGGAGGTTCCAGATGGACTTCAATTACCCAAATCAAGTGGCTCTAAACCACGGAGCGCGTTTTCAATAAGATTAAGACGCTCACTATATGGATTGAATCAATCCAGACGGATGTGGTATAACCGTCTAAGTGACTACTTGATTGAGAAATGATATGTTAACAATGAAATGTGCCCTTGCGTGTTCATTAAAATGACAAGATCCGGATTTGCAATTGTAGCAGTTTATGTCGATGACATGAACCTAATTGGAACTCTAGATGAGTTAAAAGAAACTGCTAAATATTTGAAATCTGAATTTGAGATGAAAGATCTCAGGAAAACACAGTTTTGCCTCAGAATAGAACTCGAGCACCGTAATGATGGGATTATGATCCATCAGTTAGCATATACTCAAAAGTTACCAAGGCACTTTAATGAAGATAAAGCAAAGCCTGTGAGTACTCCTATGATCAACCGTAGTCTTGAGTCCATGAAAGATCCGTTTCGTCCAAGGGATGAGGAAGAAGATTTATTAGAGGCTGAAATACCATATCTAAGTGCGATAGGCGCATTATTGTATTTAGCTAAATGCACAAGATCAGATATCTCATTTGCAATAAACTTGTTAGCTCGACATAGTTCTGCGCCAACACGCCGCTATTGGATTGGTATAAAGACAATCTTTCGATACCTGAAAGGTACGATTGATATGGGCTTGTTTTATCCCTACAGAGAGAAAAGAAATGTGAACGCCGGCAACACTATCCATAGTGACCGACGTTCTCCTCCTCCCCTCCATCAAAATGATAATGATGTTTTGACAGGCTTTGCTGATGCAAGGTATCTCTCTGACCCTCACAAAGGTCGCTCCCAAACAGGTTATGTCTTTACCATGGGAAGCATCACGATATCTTGGAGATCTACAAAACAGACCCTTGTTGCTACTTCCTCAAATCATGCAGAGATTATTGCCTTACATGAAGCCGTGCGTGAGTGCATATAGCTAAGGTCTGTAAATAGACACATTCGAGGAACTCGTGGTTTGAAATTTACCACAAATGAACCTACATGCATTTACGAGGATAATGCAGCTTGTATTGAGCAAATGAAATTAGGTTTCATCAAGGGTGACAATACAAAGCATATATCGCCGAAATTCTTCTACAGTCAGCAACAACAAACACTTCTGAATATTGAAGTAAATCAAATCCGATCAGAAGATAATGTAGCTGACTTATTTACTAAGTCACTACCAAAATCCCCTTTCAAGAAACATGTAAGGAGTATCGGATTGAGAAAGATATCTGAACTCCCACGAGCTTCAAGGGGAATCTAAATCAGGGGGAGTATCCAGAAACATACTCCACACTCAATGCGCGTTGTGCTCTTTTTCTCCTTCGACCAAGGTTGTTTTTTCCCACAAGGTTTTATTACTTGGCAAAGTTTTTAATGAGGCAACTTCGAAACGCACCACCAATACAATACTATTGACATGAAATATCCAATGGGGAGTGTTGTAGTATAAATGTATTATACTATATATGTCTATATCATGTAACAAAATACATTAATGTATAGATAGGTACTTGAGTGTATAAACATATGTACTTGAGTGTATGAAGACTTATGTAACATGCTTTACCAAGGGGCAACAAGCATGGCAAAATTCATCATTGAGATTGTTATCATTTTGGTTTTCTCTTTGAGCTTTCACACTACAATGTATTCCTATAAATACCCCACCTTGTATGAGATAAATAAACACATTTGAAATCTTCATTCTCTCTGAAACATTACTCTCTCTCTGTTAATTTAGCTTGTTCTTAAACAAGGGTCAGTTTTTTTTTCCCCTTTTTTCGGGCTTTCTAGATTATACGTATACATTGCAAGAAAGGTAAGATGATCAATTCTTGAAAACTTTCCAAAGAGGAAATTTGAAACTACCAAACAATTGATGAATCGCAAGATGGCATTCTAGATTATATTTGCAGACTGGTTGAAATGGAGATTGCTGCCCCTACATTGCAGACTGATTAACCACTAGAAAATCTTTATAACACTTTGAAATCGCTTAAAAATGAAGGATCGAAATCGATGCCCACTAAACTTGCTTTCAAAAGTCTTGGTCAAACTCCACCTCAATCTCCTCTCTCATTTTCTGTTCTTCATCGGTGGTTTCACCCTTGGAGTATTACTTTCCTCCTCATATCCAAGAAACACTCCATTAATTTTAAAAATAGACCAATTCTCCGTCACTACATTACCTCCATCCAGTCATTCTAATTCACAAATGTTAGTGCCAACAAATGTAAAGGCCCTAACATCCTATATGAGCCACGTTCGTATAGGAGTCGAAGCATATCTGGAGCCGCCTAATGTTATGCACGACATGAATGACGAAGAATTGCTATGGAGAGCGTCAATGGCTCCTCGGATTCCTGAATATCCATTCCATCGAGTCCCAAAAGTTGCTTTCATGTTCTTGACGAAGGGACCTGTACATTTGGCCCCATTGTGGCAGAAGTTCTTCAAAGGGCATCAAGGCTTGTACTCAATTTATGTTCACTCAGATCCATCTTACAATGCATCATCACACCCAGAAGGTCCTGTTTTTCAAGGCCGAAGAATTCCAAGTCAGGTCAGCCTTTTTGCTTAGTAAAATCATCCTCAATATTCATCAGCAGTTATTTCATGTCCTGCAGAAAGTAAAATGGGCACAGGTGAACATGATTGAGGCCGAAAGCGGCCTAATCGCGAATGCTCTTCTTGATATCTCAAACCAGCGCTTTGTTCTCCTCTCGGAAGCATGCATTCCCCTATACTTCTTCTCCACTATCTACTCTTACCTCCTAAACTCCCAAGAAACTTTTGTGGAGGTCTATGATGATCCAAGTTCAGTTGGACGCGGCCGATATAATTCAAGTTACTACCCAATAATCACATTGGATCAGTGGAGTACAGGGTCACAGTGGGTTGAAATTGATAGAGACATTGCCATTGAAGTTGTCTCGGATCGGACATACTCACCAGCCTTCCGGTTGGGCAACCGCTCTTCTTTTGCAGATGAACATTACTTGCCATTTGCCAACATTTGTGAACCTAAAATTTTCGGCAAGGAATTCAAACAGGAGTGTCACCTGGGTTGATTGGTCTACGCGTGGCCCGCACCCTGTCGAGTACAATAGCACATCGGCTGAGCTTCTGAACACCCTGCGCAATGGTAATGGTCAGAGATGTTTATATAATCGAAGGGGAAGCAATGTTTGTTTCTTATTCGCCAGGAAGTTCCGGCCTTCTGCTTTGGATAGCCTTCTCAGGCTTGCCCCAATGATCATGCACTTCAACCTAAATTAATCTTAAGAGTAATTTATCAGCATTTCGGTTTTTGATCATTTGAGTTGTATTTGGAAACTGTTTGGTATTGAATGACTGCGCATTTTATCGAACAGGCTATCAAACATTATTGAAACACATATGAACCCATTTTGAGAACAAAGAATTAGTTAGGATGACACTGTGTGCTAAACCTTGCTGATAATCAAACTCCGTATAGCATAATTCATAATCCTTATAATCAGCACAAACCAAAAACCATAAGTTAAAAAAAAAAAAAAGCAAGTAAACAAATCGAAATTGCCTAGCTAGCTGACAGATCAAATTGATCTAAGAACAAAACCCCATGATTTACAACGTAGCATCATCATCATCATCATCGTTAATGATCATCACTGACTTGCTCCGCAAGTGTCCTCGGACAAAGCCGGCGACTCTGTCATGGAATCAAACGCCTCATGAGGCGGTGACCCTGCCACGCCTCGAATCTCGTCGATCATCTTCACCACCTGGCTCATCCTCGGCCGCTGATCAGGCACAGCCGTTGTGCAAGCCATTGCAACCTGCAAAAGCCCCACCATCTCCTCCTCAATGTCCTTGTACCTCATCAACTCCAAGTCAAACACCTCGGCAGTCCACTCCTCTCTCACCACTGACTGGACCCACCTCGGCAGGTCCACCAACCCGCCGTATCCACCGCCGGACCCGCCATCCACCACCGCGGACGGGCATTTCCCGGTCAATATCTCCAGCAAAAGAACACCGAAAGCATACACGTCCGACTTCTGCGTTACTTTCCGACCCTCCAGCAACTCCGGAGCGCGGTACCCGCACGACCGCGGGGCCGACGCGGCGGAAGAGGAAGGCGAAAAAGCCGAAAGTCCGAAGTCGGAGACACGAGCATTGCCGGTCTTGTCCATGAGAATGTTGGTGGATTTTATGTTGCCGTGGGTGAGCTTAAGGGGAGCGCAGGAGCTGTGAATGAAACCTAGCCCTCGTGCAGCTCCGGCTGCAATTTTCAGTCTGGTGGTCCAGTCCAGTGGGGTTCTTCCAGGTCCTCTGTTACCTAAATAATTCAAAGTAGCCCTCATAAGTTGATGATAATTACACATATCCATTATCGAACCCTAGGGCTTCACTTTTTGGTTCTGTCTATCTAAACAGAAAACAGGGAAAGGTGACGGGTCAATTATAAGCAACAAAAAGTGAAGAAAAATAAAGACAGAGACCGTAAAGCACAGAGACGGGACAGACTGTCCTCACAGCTCGTTCCCCAAATCGTAATTAAGTGCTTTTCCTGTCGCCATGTATTACTGTTCACTTTGTCTTTAATGGCTCCGAAAGCTACAAAAGCAAACGTGAACGGCCCATCCCTAATGATATATGTGGATTCCGAAATTTTTACATTGCTCCTGAATGTTGAAACTCTCAAGTTGAGAGAGTCGTTGAATTAGAGTTTTTACAGTGTCGACCGTACAAAGAAACTAATCCAACGACTCTCGGTCTCTCCTTTTTCGAGTTTCAATACTAAGACACCGAAGCCTAAGCGTTATCAGCTCTACCCAACAAACCCCACAAAAGACTCTGCAGGTCACAAGAATCTGGTCCATTCCAAAATCCAAACTAATAATGGTCCACTTATGATTAAGTCAAACATCTATGTCTACTTCTATATCTAAGCTAGATTCTAGATTTTAGAGTGCATTAGAACATAAACATGCATTATGCAGCGGTAGATTAGATTCATCTAAATCAAAACCGATTTACCAATTTACCATCGGATGATTTTGGTTTCTATAATTGGTCTTGTTTTCAACTTTTCATGTTCATGGAGTTCGTCTATAATTACATAAAATTAATACATTAAACTAAAAATGAAGCTAAGCAAAAGATGAAGCAGCTTACCATGAAGAAGCCAAAACAAGCTTCCATTTGGCATGTAATCGTAGACAAGCAACTTCTCCTCCCTAGCGAAATAATAAGCCCGCAAGCTCACAATGTTGAGATGGTTAAGCTTGCCCAGAACCGCCATGTGCTGCTCAAACTGATTCTTCCCACCAATCTGAGCATCCTTGAGCCTCTTCACCGCCACAACATTGCCGTCGTCCAAAACCGCCTTGTACGCCGTCCCGAACCCACCTTTCCCCAACATCTCCGCCGAGGCTCTCAGCAAGTCCTCCAGCTCGAAACGCTTCACACCTTCGAAAAACACCATCTGTCCCCTCTCGAAAGTGGGCTGGGCTGAGTATGGGCTTGACGAGTAGACTATCTTCTCTGTCTCTAGAAGCTTGGAGCTGCTCTTGCCCTGCCGCATTTTGGCGGCGAAGTTCCGCCAGAAGTAGCAGTAGAGAAGCAGCGAGACCAAAAGGAGGACCAACACGTCGCCGACTATTATGGCGATCAGAGCCGCCGGACTAATTTTGGAGCCTCCGTTGTGGTGGGACGTCGACTTTTCCGATTTGGTGGACGTAGAGCTTGATGGCAACGAAGTCGGCGAGGACGCCACTACGGTTGGATTTCCGGCAGGTATTACAGGAGACGCAATAGCCCCTCCGGGTCGAGTCGGGTCGGTTTCTGTTTTGCAGTTCTGAACCGGAGACCCGCACAGACCCGAGTTTTGCGCAAATGCAGACTCGGAGAAAATAGACAACGACTTGGGAATTTCGCCAGACAAACGGTTAGCGGAGACGTTGAACTCCTGGAGGTTAGGGATGTTGAGGCCGGAAATCGAGCCGGAAAACCGGTTCGCTTCGAGGCGGAGAGTGAGGAGATGAGTCAAATGGTTGACCGTCTCGGGAATTTCACCGGACAAGTTGTTGTAAGCGAGATCGAGGCGGTAAAGCCGGAAAAGGGACGTTACGGACGCGGGAAAGTCGCCGGAGAAGTCGTTGTAGGAGAGAAAGAGGAGCTTGAGGGAAGTGAGGTTAGAGAGGTCGGGAATGGGGCCGGAGAGGCGGTTCCGCTTCAGGCTGAGAACTCGGAGCTGAGTCAACCCGTTCAGCGCAGCGAACGAGCCGCTAAGGCCGAGGTTCTCGAGGACGAGCCGCGAGACCCGGCTCCGGGTGCAGGAGACTCCGGCCCAGGTGGTGCACGGGTCGGAGGAAGAGTTCCACGTGGCGAGAGCATTGGAAGCATCTGACGTGGCCTTGAAGGATAACAAAGGCTCGGAATCTGGGTTTGAAGTTGCGTGGCTTAGAGAGATAAGGAGAAATAGTAGAGAGAGAATGAAGAAGAAGGCCCCGGCTGCCATTGTTTTCTCTGCAAATGAGCGAGGAGAGTGAGGAGTGAGGTAGTGAAAAATAGAGTGGATAGGGTATTTACGTAATTAATGCGAAGTTGAGGGGCATAGATTGTATTGAAAAGAGCTGGAGCCTGGAGGTCTGGAAAAGCAGGTAACATTGTACTTGGTTTTACAGGGGGTGATTTGACCTGAAATGACAGTGATGCCCTTGATGTTTCAGTGCCAGTGAGTAGTTGTAACGAGCGGAATCTATGTCGTTTCGCGTACATGAGTGGGATACGTTACCGTCACATCCATCTGCCCGTTAATATGAATGACTTGGTTGTAGGGTAATGAGATTGATGGAACGAGATGGCGACACGCGGAGGTTAGTGCGCGGGCATCATGACTAAACCGTGAGTTTATTAGTTTTACTATAAACCGTGATACAGGCGATCCTCCGTACTCTGACACGCGTGTCCTGCCCATCACATGTTTCTATTAAATGAGTCAATGTTAATCATAGTTTAATCTAATAATTAAGAGATAAAATGGTAAAAATATGTTACTGGGGTCAGCCCAAGGTTGAGAGCGAATAGGAAATTGGGTAGGATTAGACCAGATTCGGTGTTCGAGTCCCCTTCAAACTAACAAATGACAACAATATAGCGGTGGAGGAGGCGGCACTTAGGTGGTGATTTCAGTTCAAGCAACGACGTGGATTTTGCGGTGGTAGTTTCTCATGGCTAGAACCGATCTCGTCTAGATGGATGCTAATTTAAATTGTAGAGTTGCGACTTTTTCTTTTGAGTTTTTGTTAAGTATTTGAATCAAGCTCGTTACGAGATTTATTTTATTTTTGTTATGCCTATGTGTTGGGGTCGTATATACCTCTTGTGCCGATCGTATATACTTTTTGCATTTTACTTTATTCTTTGTTCATCTAATACAATTTGACAGAACAAATAAAGAATAGACAAAAGGTGAAAAGGGTAGGTCATCTTGTTCTAAAAAGGATTTAGTGCTTTCTGCTTTTACAGTTTTATTGGGAGCGGGTTAGAATGATAAATCAAATCAATTAGTCATTTCTTACTTAAGGTTGCTTGGACTTGCATTGGGAACTTGTTAAGGTCATGAAAAGCAGCATTAATGCATTATAACTTTGGCTTTGGGGCGAATAGTTGATCATTAAGTCCAAAGTGAGATTTGATGAATAGAAATTATATAAACAGATTTGTTAATGAAATAAAATAGGGTTAAATTATGCTTACTACCTTATAGGTTCATCAATTCGGTCCATGTACTTCTAATTTAATCAGAAAAGTCCTTACAATCTCTAATTTCATCAAATTTATCTATTTCGTTACTATTTCGTTAATTTTCGCTTTAAAATACTAACGCGAGACCTTCTCACAGGGAAAATTTCCAAACTATCAATCACTAAATAACCCGCTGACGCGTTATTGTTGTGAATGCAGATGGGTAGTTTGAAAATTTTTCCCGAAAATTGATGTAGTGATGATGGATTAAATTGATTTGATGAAATTGGAGAGTGCAATGACTTTTCTGATTAAATTAGAAATGCAAGGACTGAACTGATGAACCCTTAAAAATACAGGGTGGTAAACAGAATTTAATCTAATAAAATAATAGTAATGGATAGTGCACGAACAAGCCAACAAGGGGTTGGACCTTGGTAATGCATATGAGACGACTTTATTAAATATCTTGTTTCTTTTGGGGCAAGTAGGGTTCGAACTGCATTAAACTAATGGCAATTTGAATTTTATGTCTTCGATTTGCGATTCAAATTATGATTGATAAAAAAGAGTAATATGAATTTAAACTCGGTTACCACTGCGCGGCTGCGCGCCATAAAGCATGAGTTTTTTTTTTTTTTTTTGTTTTTTTTTTGCCGCCCTTTCTTATTAATTTTCTTTTTGGTCTGAAAGATGTTTCATGATTTATATATGTACATGAGCTAAGTTTTGATAAATTAGGCCAGAAAGAAAAGCATAATGTTGTCGCTCGTAAAGTCGTAATTTAGAGAAATTTGTCTAATGTGAATAGAACACTTTATTTTCTTTTAGACCCTCTAAAGTCTTGATTGATAAATAGATGCATGTCTGGGGATGTTTCAATTTACCATTATTTCGAATAATTTTGATTCTACGTTCCTCCAGTTTCCTCACTTCTTAATGAAGTAATGAACCACACATATTTTGGTCTAGTTTCGTAAACTGCTTCTCATATGAAGTATGCTCTTCCCTTAAACTGAAGAAGTAGCTTGGAATTTCATCAGTTTAGACTGGCTAATATAAGGCCCATATTGGGTATGTGTCTCTGAAAAACTTGTATGGGCCTGAGCTATACCCATGCTCCCTTCAAGTTCCTTCCGAGTCCAATTACATTTGCATAATTTCATAGAGGCTGGGCTTGCTCATCCTTCATATCATTGAAAATACGTCAATTTTGTACCAGTGCAGTGAGCTAGTGATCTTATGGTAAAAATAAATGCCAATTCAAAGAAAGAAACTGTATTCGTGACAGCTTCAGTTTCATCCCTCTGGATTCAAATAGTCATCAAACTAATCTAAGAGAACCAAACTGCACACTAACATTTGATGGACTTACCTCTTTTTAGACAGCAAATTCCATAGCTTGTTATTCTCCGGTCGAAGCTTCAGAAGGAAGCATCAATGTAGAGTTTGAATCAACAGTTTTTCAAGGAAAAAAGAAAAGTTATTGCATACTTCAAGTTTAATTGATCGATCACATTATTACCTCATGTCTTTATACTTGTTCTCTATATTTATGGATACCACATTAAGGTTCCCTTAATAAACAAGTGAAGTAATTTGGAGCAAGAACTAATTAAGAGATTACAGTACTACTCCGACGCCGCTAGGGCTTTTCCTTCCCATGCATCCTTTCAATTTTAATTGTTGTTTTCCGGTTGAAGCTTCAGAAGGGTGCATGAATGTAGAGTTTGAATCAACAGTTTTACAAGGAACAAAAAAGGTTAATGCACAGTTCAAGTTTAATTGATCGATCACATATTACCTCAATCTCTATATATATGGATTAGCCCTTTAAGGTTCCCTTGAAACACAAGTAAATTAAATACAGATTTCTATGGTAGTGATACCAAAGTAGAAGAATGTGTTGATTCTGCTAGGGATTTTGGAGAAGTCAAGTAAGGTTTTGGTGGTATCTGCAAAGAATCAACACTCCCAACGTTTCTATGACTTGTTTCATCGCTGCTTGGTTTGCAGGGTCAGTTTGTATGCACCATAAGCTCACGATTATCATCTTCCTTGCTCTAGCTTTGTCTTCTTCATTCATGATTCTCTGAAGGGCAAGTTCTTGATCCAATTCAAGACGCTTGTATATCCAGTGTGGAAAGTATATCTCACTTGTATCTTCAACTTCAACACTTATGTTCTTTCTTCCCCCAACCATCTCCGAAAGCATCATTCCATAGCTGTACACATCGGATTTGTGCGAGACACCACCAAAATTTCTACATAACACTTCTGGAGCAATGTATCCAGCAGTACCTCTTGCACCCATCATTGACACAATACTCTCGTTTCCCTTGTATATTTTAGCAAGGCCAAAATCTGAGATTTTTGGTGAGAAGTTCTCATTAAGAAGAATGTTATGAGGCTTGATATCAAAATGCAAAATTCTTGTGTTACAACTGCGATGTAAATATTCTAGTCCTCGACCAGTGCCAAGTGCAATTCAATCCAATGCTTCCCACCCCAAGTGATGATCTTTTTGTGGGTTATTTGCATCAAATATGTGAAGGAATGGATGGATTTCAAAACTTTTTAATTAGTGCGGAATAAGTTTAACAATTAAACTACTAACTAAATATAAAATCCATTCCTTTAACCCATGATCTTGGCTTATTGTGATATGTATATAAACATAGCATGCATAGTCATTAAGAACAAAGAGGTAGTTTATGTTCTACTCACTCTTGGAGCGTGATTTTAATCCGATTCAAGTGAACCACTAAAGTTCATCTCTTTGATCTCTCCTTGTGTGTGTTTCCTCCACCTTGAATTAAGAACTCCTTCTCGTACTTGTGATCTTCTCCTTGATGTAACAAGTAAAGCCACAAAAGTATATGGTCTCTAAGGATCTTCACCAAGTGAATCAAGAGATGAAGAAAGATGAAAGAAAAGAAGAAATTATGCAAGTGTTCTTCTTTCCTTTTAATTTTGTAATGGACCAAGGGAGAACTCTCTCTCTCTCTCTCTCTCTCTCTCTCTCTCTCTCTCTCTCTCCCCCCCCCCCAAATCTAAAAATAACAGTGTGGAGACACACTTATCATTTTTGTCCATGCTTCCACTTTCATAAAGAAAAATATTGACTTTCATAAAGCCAATATATTGGCTGGTCCATACATTCTATTGGGCACTAAAAATGTGTCTTGGGCTTTCATTTAAATTTTATTTGGTGAAACCCAAATCCATACAAAAAAACCCGACAATCGTTTAGGCCTAATAGGTTCGGTTTTACCCGAAACTCCTAATTATGTTCAAATAATAAATCTTATTAATTATTTGGTCATAACCAACTCTCGTTTAATCTTCTTCATATACAATCTCAAGGATCCACTTATATGGTATGCGATCTCTTAGGTTCTAATTAACAAGGCAGTGAAGTTTATGAAAACCATTCTATTTTGTTTACGAATCAAAAACGGAGTTTTTGATTCTCCCTTGTTAATATGATTATAAATATTTATTAATCATCGGGGATTTCACAAGTCATGAGTGACGTCTTGCAACATATCATGACCACCATAGTTAATATAGAATGACAAAGAACCTATTCAATTGGAATTACATTACAATACGGTCCTTCTCTAACACTATGTTCTAAATCACGTCATCGGGGTATGAAATTAATATGTCAATCCCCTAATGTGATTTTCATTCTAATGTGATTTTCATTGTGATTCTTAGAATGTGATTAGAAACTCCTTTTTATATCATTCAATGCTTTGGTCAAAGACTCATTGAATCACATATTTGAACATACACCTTGTTTACTTAAGGATAGAGATTCCTTATTCTACACTCACATGTCTCCATGACTGAATTGATTATACCAATGAATGCATCTATTATTTCCATTAAGGGACACAATATTATTGCATCATCAAGAGATAATCCATTCACTCATAAGACAACTATGGTGTCTCAGGTCAAATGATTAATTTGTTATTGCAATTTAGAGTTCAAGTTTGACATGTAAGTAAGACTCTATACAAGAACTCTAATGATCGCGTTTAGTGTACTCTTTAAATTAAAAGCACTCACATACTTGTATTAGTGTCTCTACAAAAATGACAAGAGACATATCATCATCCATATTGAGCATATATAGTATATGCTAGTCTTTCCGGATTATCAATGTCCAAGTGATAATCCAGTGACTAGGAACCTTTTAGGATAAGAGTGTGAAAGAGTAAAGGTCTCACACATCTAACTCTTTAGATTACTTTCTCTTTAACTCATATTCCTTGGACCTTGTTCAATCAAATATTAAATATAAGCAATGAACAATAAAACTAACCCTTTTGATTAATAATAATTACAATAATAATTTCATCAAAATGATTGTTTTAGGACACAATTCCTTCAATCTCCCACTTGTACTAAACACAATCAGCCATAACACGTACACCCATCTTCTCAAGATGTCGTTCTAGCTTTGCTTGTGATAAAAGCTTAGTGATGGATCCGATATGTTATTAACAGATGCTACTTTGAGAATGTTAACATCTCTACGATTAACGATCTCCCTTATGATATGGAAACTTCTTTCGTTGTGTTTGGATTTTTGATGAGACCTTGGTTCCTTGGCTTGAGCAATTGCCCTATTGTTGTCACAGTAAAGTGGAATCGGTGACTCAATGGTAGGAGCAACATCAAGTTCAGTGATAAATGTTTTCATCCAAACTGCTTCCTTTGTAGCTGTAATGTATTCTGCCTCAATAGTGGAATCTGCAGTAACGCTTTGTTTACAGCTTTTCCAATTTACTGCACCTCTATTCAAGGTGAAGATAAATCCTGATGCGGATTTTCTGTCATTCACATCAGATTGAAAATCTGAGTCTGTGTATGCTTCCACTTGCAACTTTGATTGCAAATTACGACCTCCATAAACGAGGAATAAATCTTTAGTCCTTCTCAAATACTTGAGGATATTCTTAACATCATTCTAGTGTTCTAAACCTAGATTGGATTGATATCGACTAGTTATGCTTACGCCATAACTAATATCAGGTCTAGTACACAGCATCACATACATGAGGCTCCCTATTGCAGACGCATATTGGATTTTGCTCATCTTTTGCACTTCCTCAATCGTTTGTGGGCTCATTTTCTTAGAGAGGTGATGCCATCTCTGACAGGCAGAAAACCCTTCTTAGATTGTTCCATGTGAAATCTATTTAGCACTTTGTCTATGTACAAGGATTGAGATAATCTAATTAATGTTTTTGATCTATCTCTATAGATCTTTATTCCTAATAGATAGGCAGCTTCTCCAAGATCCTTCATAGGGAAGGTCTTGGACAACCAAACTTTAATTGAAGATAACATTCCTACATCATTCCCAAAGAGTAGGATGTCATCTACATAAAGTACAAAAAACACAACAGCACTCCCATTGACTTTTTTTGTAAACACAAGGTTCATCTATGTTTTGTGTGAAACCAAAAGATTTGACTGCATCATCAAAACGGATGTTCCAACTCCTTGAAGCTTGCTTGAGTCCATTGATGGACCTATGAAGCTTACACACTTTATGAATGTCATCTTTAGATGTAAAGCCTTCAGGTTGATCCATATAAAGCTCTTCCTCAAGGTTGCCATTCAGAAAGGCAGTCTTTACGTCCATTTGCCATATCTCATAATCATAGTGAGCAGCTATAGCAAATAATATCCGAATGATTTAACCATGGCAACAGGAGAGAACGTAACTTCATAGTCAATGCCCTATCTTTGCTTATAACCCTTTGCCACCAACCTGGCTTTGTAGGTTTCTATTTTACCATCTGAGCCTATCTTTTTCTTGAAGACCCATGTGTTTCCAATTGGTCTAATACCAGGTGGATGGTCAACAAGAGTCCAAATTTGATTGGTGTACATAGAGTCAATCTCGGATTCCATTGCTTCTTGCCATTTCTTTGAGTCAATGTCTGACATTGCTTCATTATAACTAGAAGGATCATGTAGGTTTTCATTGTCACCAAGGAGATTTAACTCCCCAAGGCTTTCATGACATAAACCATACCTCTTAGAAGGTATCCTGATCTTACTAGATCTTCTTGGAGTTTGTGTTATAGTTGGTTCAGGAAGTCGTTCATCGGGAGATGAAGTGTTTGTTTGTGGCTTGTTGGACATTTCCATGAGTTCTATCACTTGCTCAATATTTCCATCAAGGACATAGTCTCTTTCAAGGAAAGTAGCATTTCTGCTAACAAGCACCTTTTGTTCTTCAAGTTGATAGAAATAATATCCTAAACTATTTTTAGGATATCCCACAAATAAACATTTGCTTGATCTAGCTTCAAGCTTGCCTGCTTCTAGTCTTTTGACATAAGTTGGACAACCCCAAATCTTAATATGATTGAGACTTGGTTTCTTCCGATGCCACATCTCATATGGTGTAAGTGGGACGGATTTGGAAGACACTCTATTTAACAAATAAATTGTTGTTTGAAGTGCATATCCTCATAAGGATATAGGTAAATCAGTATAGCTCATCATGGAACGAACCATGTCCAATAAAGTTCGATTTCTCCTTTCAGATACACCATTGAGTTGTGGTGTTCCAGAAGAAGCTAATGAAGAAACAATGCCTTCTTGTTTGAGATAATCAATAAACTCATTGCTTAAGTATTTGCCTCCTCGATCGGATCTTAGAGCCTTAATACTCTTGTCGGTTTGTTTCTCAACTTCATTCTTAAATTCTTTGAACATTTCAAAGGCTTTAGATTTGTGCTTCATAAGGTATACATAACTAAATCGAGAGTAGTCATCGGTAAAGGTTATGAAGTATGAGTATCTACCTCTACTAATAGTGGACATAGGATCGCAAACATCTGTATGTATTAGGCCTAGGAGTTCATTAACTCTTGTTCTTTGACCTCCAAAATGAGACTTGGTCATTTTGCCTTTTAGACAAGACTCACAAGTAGGCATATGATCAGATCCTAACGACTCTAAATATAGCAAATTACCACTAACTACACTTTTCATCCAATATTTACAAGTAATAGGCCTGTTTTCTAAATTTCCCTTGCGGTACTGTTCTTGACCCATGCGCAAGGCCCATATCCCGTGCGGCCATTTTCCTACCACTTTTCTGAATTGTTCTGTTAATGAGAAATTACAAAAATAACCTCAACTGATCTCTAATCAGATACTATGGCTTGCACCCACAAAGCGATCGTGATTTCCAAAGCTCCTTCAACCACTGCGTCATTGAAGCCCGGAACGCATCGAAGCTTTGATTCTGGTGGAGGTCTAAGTGCACAGTGAGTCTGAATGTAATCGAAGCTGCCGTTTATCATGGAGAATTTGAATCCAAACACAAGCTCAGGTTCTAGCTTAATTGTGAATTTCTATCTTCTTGGTTTAGTGATTAGCTTCCGTCTTCTTCGATTCATTTTTTGAATTTGCTTTAATTAGTTTTATATGTTTCAATTTGATGACTTTCCTTCTATTTGATCAGTTTCAATTTGTTTACAACGTCTTTTTTTATTTTTTTGGTTTTGCACTTTTTGATTTAGTTATTAATAGCTTTGTTCTTCAACCAATCTGGTTAGGTTTTGTTCAATTACTTGTAAATATTATTTCGATTAGTTTCATTCAGCAGATTAGGTATAGGGATGGTTAAGTGCTTAATGTTATTGACGTTTAGTAGGTTTGCCTGATTATATGTGTGTGTAGTTGTTCTTACTTTTTGGAGTTCATTTGTGCTAGGAACTATGTATTCAGAGGTGGTTGCTAGGTGTACTTACATGTTAGAGACTGTGATGGTCATCATTGATGGTACGACAAGGTTCGCCGATTTTTTCAATGAAATTTGCATGCGGTTTAAGGGTTTGAAGCAGGCTTGTTTGAGTTGAAGTATACCTTACCAGATTACCCTTCTTGTGCTCTTGATTCTGATTTAGATATGAGGTTGATGTTTAGGTCTTTAGCTGAGTTTAAGAGAACTTCAGTTGACATTTTGGTGAGAATTTGTAATTTTGGTACTAATTGTGTTGCTGATGGAGTTCAATGTACTGCCGCTGCTGCTTCCTCTTCATTTGGGTCAACAGGATCGACGATGATTGATGAGAATGATTATTTGGGTGATTTTAGGCCTGAAGATCCCAAAGCTTACATGTCTAGGCAGTGGAGAGAGTATATTAAGTGTGTGGACCAAAAATTTAGAGGTGGAGCTGTGGAGTTTCAGCAAAAGTTGTGTATGTATGCAATTGAGGTTGGGTTTGTCTTTGTCTATGTGAGAAATGACAAATGGAGGGTAGTTGCTGAATGTTTTAACAAGCTTTCTGAGAGATGCGAATGGTACATCAATGCGTCATAATGCCCTGCTAATAATTTCTTCTATATTAGGCAGCTTAATAATGTGCATACTTGTTCTGGTGTTCTGAGGCAGTAGAAGCATAAGCTTTTGAGTTCTACTATTGTGAAGACGCTAATTAATGATGAATTTCATGGAAATCCCTCTCTCAAGCCACATGATTTTATGGATAGGTTAAAGAACAACTACAGTCTTGATATTACATACCGTGTTGCATGGAAAGGTAAAGAAAAAGCAATGAAAGAGTTGCACGGTTCAGATGAGGACTCCTATTCAATGTTAACTTGGTATCGTGATGCTGTGATGGAGAGTAATCCAGGATCTTGTTTTATTTTGGAGTGTGATGAATCCATTGGTGGTTTTCAGAGGCTTTTTCTTTGTTTTGGTGGAGTTATTGAGGGTTTCAAGTCTTGCATACCTCTATTATTTGTGGATGGTGCACATCTGAAGAGCAAGTATAAGGGTCAGCTTCTTTCTGCTACAGGAAAGGATGGTAATCAAGGTATGATTATGATTTTCGTTTTTATTTTTTTGATTCATATTATGGAAGGGATGGTAGATTAATGCTATTGTGGAACAATACTTTTGTCTTTGATGCTTTATTTTCCCTTTTCAATAGTTGTTGAATTGATGGTATTATGGAAAGGATTTGAGTTGCTTATTATGCAGCGGCACGCTGCTAATAATAGTGAAAAATGATGCATATCTAAGTTTAGTTATGGAGGTTCAGTGTGTTACTGAGGTTCAGTAGTTTTGTCTTCTGTTCCTCCTTTCTTTGTCCTCCATAATTTTGTTCATGGTTTAGGGTTTAGTAGGGTTTAGGGTTTTATTTAGGGTTTAGGAAAAATGATGCATATATGGAGGTTCAGTAGTTTTGTCTTCTGTTCCTGCTTGCTTTGTCCTCCATAATTTTGTTCATGGTTTAGGGTTTAGGGTTTATTTGTAGTTATTGGTGTTTTCCCTCCAAAAAACATCATGCATATCTAAGCTCTGTTATTGAGGTTCAGTAGTTTTGTCTTCTGTTCCCGTTTTCATTGTCCTCCATATTTTGGTTTTGATGCGGTATATTCTCTTCTTTTTCCCTCAGGTTTTTTCCCTCTTACCATTGTCGTTGTTGATCCTGAAACTGATGCCAATTGGAATTGGTATTTTGGGAACTTGAAGACAATTCTAGACTCGCAAGGCAAAATTATTACTTTTGTTTCTGATCGACAACAAGGGTTGATAAATTCCTTGGCTAGAGTTTTTCCAGAGTCTCCTCATTGCGTTTGCCTTTATCACTTGAAGAATAATCTCCAAAACTTGTTTAAGGGTAATAATAACAGTGCACTCCGCGTCACAATTGTTGATAAGTTTTACAAGGTTGCATACTCATCTACTGAGCGTCAGTATCACCATAACCTGAGGGAGCTTCTTGATGAGGGTAAGGATCTTGTTGTGCAATTCCTTACAGGACTACCTGTTGAAAAATGGTGTAATGCCATCTTTCGAGGTAATAGATTTGGTGAGATGGTCAATAGTACAACAGAATCTTTTAATAGTTGGACTGTCAAGGCTCGGGAACTCCCAATTTTTCCTATGTTGGAAAAGATCCGCATGATGATGATGGAGAAGATGGTAGAGAGGAAGCTCTCGGTAAGGAAGTGGACTTTTCCTCTTTGTCCGGTAATGCAAGCTGAACTTGTTAAAAATATGGAAATAGGGAGAGATTGGATAGTTAGTAGGTCGGATGAGTTTGTTTATGAGATTCACTCCGAATGCTCGACATTTGTTGATATAATGGCCCAGACTTGTGCATGTCGTCAGTGGCAGATTAAATCATTTCCTTGCTCTCACGCTCTTGCTGCTATCCAGCGAGCGGGATATATGGTTTACCCATATATTGAACGATATTACTTTAAAGAGGAGTATTTCAAGAGTTGTTCATTTGGTATTTAGCCCATTCCCAATATTGTGCAGAGCTATGTTCAATGCTCTGATAGCACATCGGTCAAACCTCCACTGACTAGAAGACCTCCAGGAAGGCCCAAGACCAAACGTATCAAGTCTTTTGGCGAGGTGTCTTCAAAGGAGAGGATGTGTGGTCGTTGTGGCCGATTGGGGAGGCATAATAGGAAGACGTGCAATGTTCCAATATGATTTTGTCGAAAATAGGTGCAATTATTGCTGCTTTTTTATTCATTGAACTTCTATTATGAACTTTACTTTTCTTTCATTTTCTGTTAAGATACAACATGATTTTACGACTATTGACTGTCTATTGATGTTCAGTAGCTTTCTTAAAAATTATGCGAAGGAATTTTTTTTGCCGGTTATAATCCATTTTATGCTTTCTTATTATTCTTCTCCAGTTGTAATATTGATTTCGTTAAAAGCAATACTTGAAGAACATATGTAGGATCACATACTGTGGTACAATAGTTTTAATATACTGAGCTTCAGTATCATTCTGAAGGATCGCAGATTTATTACTGGGTAACCTACTGAGTGTAACCTATTGACATTGTCATAAGAAAAAAAGAGGTTTTGCGATTTATTCTGAATGTGTTGAACTTTATAAGCTTGACTAAAATACTTCGAGGTTGAGTGTGTTTAGGAGTTGGATCAACCAGTTAGCTTCCAATATTTACGTATGCCACAATTTCATTCTTGGTCCTATGATCTTTGTCAATTGCAATTTCACTGATTGTGTGTTGAACTTTATTATTTTCATTCATCGACCTGCCCAATATGTATGATACATTTCATGTGCAAACCAACTGCACCTCAATCCACAGGTGACAAAAAATGATGAAATTGATCTTGTGCATGAGAAATGCACATACTTTTGAATATCCCCAATTGGAATATCCCCAAAAATCCTAATCCTCATCTGTCAATTTACTGAGTGTAACCTACTTTTGAATACCAGCCCTCATCATGGTTAAGAAACCTTTTCACCATGGTTCTTCTCATGTTCTTCAAGCTTTCTTTGATCTCTCTTTCTAATCCTAACACCTTGTCAATTAAAATGCCTCTATCTGCTTTGCTTATCTGCAACCTGTTCTTTGCCATATTCTCTATAGATTGTAGGATATAAGGCCCATAGTCCAACCTACAAAATGAAAAAAGAAATGAAAGAGACATTCTCAATGTACTTAACAGTACTGACACTCAGTAATGTCGCTATTTCACTTACGAATTATCAGGTTGCTGCGCACAATACATGTCTTCATCCAGCTTTAAGTTATCCACATCAGTTTTTACAATCCAAGCGATTGTTTTCTCTGCATTTTCATCAATCTGTATTTCCTCATATACCATCTTTTTTCCTTTCTCCCTAACAAATTTGCGCCTCCTCTCCTTGTTCTGCTTGTGGAACTTTTTCACATCAAGCATCCACGTTGTCACTGCTTCTACCTGTATATAAAAGTGTAATTAACCCATTGGAGTGAACAAATCTCAAACAACGCATCAAGCTACTGAGGGTCAATACACATAACAAATATCAAATAACCCATCAAACTTACCACTTCTTTGGCATTCTCGTAGCCTTTGCTTTTTTCAGGATTTGTTCTTTTGCGCATTGGATTGTAATGAATCCATTCTTTTGCCTTCTTGTTGAACCTAAGCATTGTGTAGTGGTAGTCTTCGGTCGTGATCAACGGGATGAATATGTTGTCGCAGTGTCCTAAGAGAGTCATCATCGGTTCAAAGACATTATTATGCTTCAATCTCAGTGATGTATCTCTCAGTGAATCCTGAATCCAACAGAAAACAAAATTTTATTTACGTTTTCTACGCTTTGTAATCAATTCTATTGACGGTCTGTAGGGATGCGTAAATTTATACTTACCAACACATATGTCATCATGATTCGTTGGTTTCTAATGCCGGATTTCTCTAAATCACCTTTGATTATGTCTATGTAAGCATTGACCACCTTCAAAACAACATTTTAGAAGAATTTTCAATTTAGTTTATGTTTGATAAATTAAAGGAGGGGGGGAAGTCTCTTGGTAAAGTTAATAGGGTACTTACATTGGAATTTATTGACGATCCTTCAAGCAGAGCTTTCATATCAGACTTTGAGACACTCCCAAACTGTCCTCCATCCCAAAACTGTTCACTGCATTTTTTTTTTCATAGCAAGCGTTAGTTTGAGGTCAATATAAAACATAAAAATACAATGCTACTGACCCTTAGTAAGGATTGGTTTATGTTCTTACCCTTCTCTAGGTTCTTCCTAGAACTTTTGTATCATTTCTTGTTCTTTAGGAGATAAGTTTTTCCAATGTATCCTGGTGCACTTGACTCCATGCAGCTTATATGCAACTTTCGATGGAGATCTCTTAAGAGCATTTTTCCCTTTTATTTCTGGAGGAGTGTCGTACATGTATTTGCTGGAGTCCTTTGTGTCCTTTCTGTTCTCCCCTCTCAGTTTCATTATCACTAGATTTTCTGCTTTCTTTTCTTGCTCTTCCCCTTTCTTCAAGTCTTCAAGGCATTCAATAATCACTGAAGTTGCCTCGTCCCTTTCTACACCAAACAAACATAAATTGCCTAAACTTAAAGGATCCTCAATTACAAACATGTTGAAACTAAAAAAATTAGTAAGATTACCATTTAAAAAGTGAAATTATTGGAGGGATTGAAATTCAATTGAAAGAGAGTAAGAATCTCACCCTTACCGGTTTGTGCATCAGCGTTCACATTTCCTTTCTCTTGCTCTTGGTAAATTACCATGTGTAGCTGCTGCCCCTCAGTAGGATTCTCATCCTTTTGTTTTCCACCTTTTCCAGCCTGTAGTTGCCTTTGGTCATCTGACTTATTTGCATGCTACTGCCCCTCAATAGGATTATCGCTTTCACCCTCATATTGTTCAAATTTCTCACCCACCAATTCCTTTATCTTCTGTCGAAGCATGCTGATCCTCTACTTCAATCTCTTTTGAATCCTTCTCAGCCTTTTTACAATTTTTTGAGCTCCTTCCCAATTCTCCTCATTCATTTTTGATTTTAAAGCTGTGTCGAGGCTGTCCAGGATTTCCTTCATGTTTTCATTGCTCTTCTCCAGTTTATCTTTCATCTCTTGGCTGCTAGGAGGCATTTGATAATTTTGTTTTCTAATGTTAGTCATTACTCCAATAAAAATGCATAAAAGTATTGAACCACAGTATGTTTGGACTTACTCATTCACCAAATGTTGGTGTGCTTGCTGTTTCCTCTCTTACCATGTCATCCTCTTCTTCATCCATCTCCTCCCTCACTTCTTCATCGCCCACTTCCATTTCATTCTCTTCTTCACTGTTTTTGCTCTTGTCAAACAAGCTCTATTTCAAAAATTCCAACAGAAACAATGAATAAATTTTAGAATGAATGTCAAAAGAAAAAAAAAAATAATGTATTGACGTTCAGTAGTATTATTTTACCTCAAAATACTTGTCGGTGATTTCCAACATCGAACATGTAGCTTCGGGAGCCCCCATTTTGCAAATGTTGGCTCGTACTCTTCTCTGTTGGGGAATAACCTCTTTCAATGCTCCTAGCAAGAAATACCTCTGTTCAGAATGATATTTACATGCAAGAACATATAGGAGATTACAATGCTGGAAGGCCACAAAGAAGTATTCATAATACCTTCTTCGTTTGTCAACTTAATATCACTTTGAGGGAATCTTAAGGTCTCATCTTTAATAATCTTATTAATAACAATCACATTGCATTTGCTTTAATCCTAATGCAATCACATATTCATTATACTTGATCTATAATAAAATATTCCCACTAATTGTTTTCAGAAAAACAATTTGATTTCATCAAAAACATTTTTCAAATGGAATCATGGGAAGTATAAAATTACTTGATCAAGTGCAATGAACATGCAATTATAATAGGTCATATAAGATGATTATGGACTTATTGTTTGATCCAACACGAGCTAATATGTTGGATCAAGGTCATGTTTGGGTGGTTGATTTTAATTACGCGTAACGATTACGAAAATTAAATAACTAAGCTTAGCTATTACACTTTGCACTTGAACTCCTTTCAAGGCTTGATGGCTTCAAACTTCTTCTTTGGATTATTCTCATGTGCCTCCATCTTCGATTACAAGAGCGGATAAGGGGCATACAAGCTCTCATTTAAATTTAATCAAACTTGAATAAATTAAATAAGCTACTTAGTTATACAACCAAATGAATTAATTAAATTAATTACATAACACAAATGAATTAACTACTTTGATTACATCACCACATTCATTCAAAATGAATAGTCGGCCAATCTCATACTCAATTATATTAGGTCATAGTCCATAATCATCCTTTAATTAACTAAGATTAATAAGGTTAATTAAACTAGTATAATTAACTCAATCAAAATAAGTTAACCACTAAATTACTTTAATTTAATGCAAGTAAATTAGTTGAGTGATTTAGGAGATGATGTCTCACATCATGCATCACCAACTTTTGATGAGTGGTTTAGGGAATGATGTCTTACATCACCTTTGATGAGTGATTAAGGGGATGATGTCTTACATCGTGAATCACCAAATTTTAATGAGTAATTTAGGGGATAATGTCTTTAATCATGCATCACCAACTTTTGATGAGTGATTTAGGGATACATGTCTTTTATCTCATTTCAACTTTTGGTGAGTAATTTCGAGAAACTAATAGTAAAGATGACTAACTCTACCAACTATCTGGTGAGGGAAACATGGAAATGATTTTATGTCGTCACTAACTAGTAGGTAATTTTCAATTCATGAATTTATGGATCAAACGTGAGAGCAAACACCATGAAAAATTAGCTAGTTCATAACTAGTTTAGACATATTCCAAAGCTGGAAATTTTATTTCCAGCTTTGTGTTCTTCCATTGAACACTTGTTTACTTCATCTTTGAAGCCAAAAATCATGCATACCCTAAAACATATGTAATCTAACATGTTTATAAGATTAACACCTTAATTAAGAAACATATAGTCCCCTTAATACAATCCCATATGCATCAAAGTTTCATAAAACTTAAATCACTTCCTACATGTAATTTGTAGAAACTTTTTCTTACTATCATAAAATCTACCTTACATCACATGTTTCATAACTTTTATGACAAAACAAATTTTTTGATCTAAATTACATGTTACTCTAGACTTAAGAAAATCACATCAACCAACATACTTAGCCATGTTTATAACATACCAAAATTAAGCCAATGACTCTGATACCAATTGAAAGAATGGATGGATTTCAAAACTTTTTAATTAGTGCGGAATAAGTTTAACAATTAAACTACTAACTAAACATAAAATCCATTCCTTTAACCCATGATCTTGGCTTATTGTGATATGTATATAAACATATCATGTATAGTAAGGAAGAACAAAGAGGTAGTTTATGTTTTACTCACCCTTGGAGCGTAATTTTAATCCGATCCAAGTGAACCATCAAAGTTCCTCTCCTTGATCTCTCCTTGTGTGTGTTTCCTCCATTTTGAAGCACCTTGAATTAAGAACTCCTTCTTGTGCTTGTGATCTTCTCCTTGATGCAACAAGTAAAGCTACAAAAGTATATGGCCTCTAAGGATCTTCACCAAGTGAATTAAGAGATGAAGAAAGATGAAAGAAAAGAAGAAATTATGCAAGTGTTCTTCTTTCCTTTTAATTTTGTAATGGACCAAGGGAGAACTCTCTCTCTCTCTCTCCCCCCCCAAATCTAAAAATAATAGTGTGGAGACACACTTATCATTTTTGTCCATGCTTTCACTTTATATAATAGGAAATAAATCCAATTACAAAAAAAAAAAATATTGACTTTCATAAAGCCAATATATTGGCTGGTCCATACATTCTATTGGACACTAAAAATGTGTCTTGGGTTTTCATTTAAATCTCATTTGGTGAAGCCCAAGTCCATACAAAAAAACCTGACAATCGTTTAGGCCCACTAGGTTCGGTTTTACCTGAAACTCCTAATTATGTTCAAATAATAAATCTAATTAATTATTTGGTCATAACCAACTCTTGTTTAATCTTCTTCATATACAATCTCAAGAATCCACTTATATGGTGTGCAATCTCTTAGGTTCTAATTAACAAGGCAGTGAAGTTTATAGAACCATTCTATTTTGTTTACGAATCAAAAACTCCATTTTTGATTCTCTCTTGTTATTAGGATTATAAATATTTATTAATCCTCAGGGGCTTCAAAAGTCATGAGTGATGTCTTGCAACATATCATGACTACCCTAGTTAATATAGAATGACAAAGAACCTATTCAATTGGAATTACAATACAATACGGTCCTTCTTTAACACTATGTTCTAAATCACATCATCGGAGTAAGGAATTAATATGTCAATCCCCTAATGTGATTTTCATTCTTATGTGATTCTTAGAATGTGATTAGAAACTCATTTTTATCTCATTCAATGCTTTGGCCAAAGATTCATTGAATCACATATTTGAACATACACCTTATTTACTTAAGGATAGAGATTCCTTATTGTACACTCACATGTATCCATGACCGAATTGATTATACCAATGAATGCATCTATTATATCCATTAAGGGACACAATATTATTACATCATCAAGAGATAATCCATTCACTCATAAGACAACTCTGGTGTCTTTGTATTATTGCAATTTAGAGTTCAAGTTTGACATGTAAGTAAGACTCCATACAAGAACTCTAATGATAGCGTTTAGTGTACTCTTTAAATTAAGAGCACTCACATACTTGTATTAGTGTCTCTGCACAAATGACAAGAGAAATATCATCATCCATATTGAGCATACATAGTATATGCTAGTCTTTCCGGATTATCAATGTCCAAGTGATAATCGTATGACTAAGAATCTTTTAGGATAAGAGTGTGAAAGAGTAAAAGTCTCACACATCTAACTCTTTAGATTACTTTCTCTTTAACTCATATTCCTTGGACATTGTTCAATCAAATATTAAATATAAGCAATGAACAATAAAATTGTCCTTTTGATTAATAATAATTACAATAATAATTTCATCAAAATGATTGTTTTAGGACACAATTCCTTCGATGTGAACTTCTCCAAAGATCCATTAGACATGAATTCATAGATGAGAGCTCTTTCTGAACCCTCAAAACAAAATCCCACAAGCTGACACGTTGACATGGGAAGTTCTACTAATGGCTGCAACCTCATTCATGAACTCTTCACCATTACCTTTTGATCTGTTTAAGATCTTCACTGCTACAAGACAACCATCGTTTAGTTTTCCTTTGTATACACCACCGTAGTCCCCTTGTCCTAATTTTTCCTTGAAGGAGTTGGTCATTTTCTTCACATCCAAGTAGCTGTATCTCTTAACTTGAAGTGGTCCATAGCCCATTAGAAATTCCTCAGCAATTTGACGCTTTGATTTTTGTTTGTCCAAAAGAAAGTAGATTCATCAGACAACTTTCTCCTGAAGCAGCAAATAAAAACTAATACTAGAATAAGACCACCTGCACCTGCTGATCAGAGAATAAATTAATTGGAAACATGCGGTACGAGGTGTCAGGAAAACATAAACTAGCACGGCAATGCTGATTGATATTCAAAGTTCGAATCCTGAATCTTAATCCTGCATTGGGGCACTTGGAAATGACTTGATTCCAAGGGTTGAAACACTTGTATCAGATGAGAATTGCATATTTAATTGAAGAGATAGCAATCTTACCTAGTCCTATGCCCATTCCTAGCTTCAATCCCAATTCATTTCCTCCAACACAAATGACCGAATAAATAAAAGTACATTTCCGAGGAGGTTGAGATTTGATCATAATGTTGACAATGGTTAATCAGAGGGGTTTCGAACCAGTAGAACTTTTACAGCTCATCCAGATTCATGGTGAAGGTCCTCAACAACAAGGCAACTGAATATATCATTTTCCCTAGCTACCAAATGAAAAGACAAATTGTACAAACACAAATTTCGATGCATTTACCTGCTTTGGCACATTTGCGTCCCTCCTTCTCATCCTGGCATTTACCTTTTTCTGCGAGGGCACAATTGAATTCTCCCTTCTCATTCCAGCATAATGGCGGGGCACATTTCAATTTTCCATTGTCATCCAAGCATTTACCTCTAGTAGTATAGCACTGATCACAATCTTTGGTAAAATGCACTTCAAGGGAGAAATTAGCAGTCAATGCAGAACTATTGTAGACAGTGGAAGGAGAATGTGGAAGTATGGGGGGACGGGAATCTTGACGTATGGGAATCTGAATGGCTGAGCAATTTAAACTATCATTTGATATAGTATAGTAAATATAATTTACACTCCTGCAGGCATAGTTAGGATCCTTGTAAGAAGTTTTCTTCTGGGTGTTGTTGCATCTGAACAGGGTAAGGTTGTTTGTGGATGTATGGAGGATGGGAGAAGGGCCTGGAAGACTTAAATCATTGAAAACATCATCATCACAGGTATCTCCTTTTAAGCGCTCTATGCGCTCCTGAAGCCGGCTGTCATTGATTAAAACGGCCCTTGATCCAGTCATTCTTTCCAATTGGAACCAGTATCCTTCATCTTTGAGTTGGATCTTCGGATTATGGGGGTCAGAACAGTTGACAGTGTACAATCCGCATTCAGGACTCTGTGTTATGTTTCTAAAGGGGAAGGAAATACTACCTACAATCTCATTACAGAAGTAGGGTGGACAACTCTCAGCGGAGTAAAGAAGCAGAAGATGAGTGAAGACAGAGAAAATAAAAACAGCCATGGTAGCCATCCAAGAACTTCCGGCTGTTCCTAGAACACCATCCCTAAAAGGAAAACACCTACTTCCTCAGAAGAAGACTATCACCATTACAGAAGAAGACTGGACAAGTAGTTTGGCTTCTTTTTCCTCAGCGGAGTGTATTAGATAACAAGACGAGTGAGAGCAGGGAGAAAGTAAACAAAACAGGACGACTGTTTGCTCCCATTTTCTCCCCAAAAACCACAACTGAACAAAAACAATAACCAGTAGTTAAATTATTTACTCCCCTCCCTGTCTTTAATATCTCCGCCTCTCAACACGCTATTGACGCGGAGAGTAATGGATGCGGAAGACTATGAAGCGAGGTTACGCGGTGATAAATTGAACGGTCCCAAGCTAATTCAGACTTGCAGCGAGGTTACGCGGAAACTCCGAACCAATTACCATTTTAACATGGATGACCTTCAAAGTCAACCGACTTTAGACTGAAAAACGTGGAGATTGAAATCAAGCAAGGTTTCTATTAAGTACCAAGTCTCCTCCAATAACTAAATTTGTGAATGAATGAATGGATTTCAAAACTTTTTAATTAGTGCGGAATTAGTTTAACAATTAAACTACTAACTAAACATAAAATCTATTCATTTAACACATGATCTTGGCTTATTATGATATATATATAAACATAGCATGCATTGTAAGGAAGAACAAAGAAGTAGTTTATGTTCTACTCACCCTTGGAGCGTGATTTTAATCCGATCCAAGTGAACCACCAAAGTTCCTCTCCTTGATCTCTCCTTGTGTGTGTTTCCTCCACCTTGAAGCACCTTGAATTAAGAACTCCTTCTTGGGCTTGTGATCTTCTCCTTGATGTAACAAGTAAAGCCACAAAAGTATATGGCCTCTAAGGATCTTCACCAAGTGAATCAAGAGATGAAGAAAGATGAAAGAAAAGAAGAAATTATGCAAGTGTTCTTCTTTCCTTTAATTTTGTAATGGACCAAGGGAGAACTCTCTCTCTCTCTCTCAAATCTGAAAATAATAGTGTGGAGACACACTAATCATTTTTGTCCTTGCTTTCATTTTATATAATAGGAAATAAATCCAATTACTAAAAGAAAAATATTGACTTTCATAAAGCCAATATGTTGGCCGGTCCATATATTCTATTGGGCACTAAAAATGTGTCTTGGGCTTTCATTTAAATCTCATTTAGTGAAGCCCAAGTCCACACCAAAAACCCCGACAATCGTTTAGGCCCAATAGGTTAGGTTTTACCCGAAACTCCTAATTATGTTCAAATAATAAATCTAATTAATTATTTGGTCATAACCAACTCTTGTTTAATCTTCTTCATATACAATCTAAAGGATCCACTTATATGATGTGCGATCTCTTAGGTTCTAATTAACAAGGCAGTGAAGTTTATAGAAACCATTCTATTTTGTTTACGAATCAAAAACTCTATTTTTGATTCTCCCTTGTTATTAGGATTATAAATGTTTATTAATCCTCGGGGACTTCACAAGTCATGAGTGACGTCTTGCAACATATCATGACTATCCTAGTTAATATAGAATGGCAAAGAACCTATTCAATTGGAATTACAATACAATACTGTCATTCTCTAACATTATGTTCTAAATCACATCATCAGGGTATGAAATTAATATGCCAATCCCCTAATGTGATTTTCATTCTTATGTGATTCTTAGAATGTGATTAGAAACTCCTTTTTAATCTCTTCAATGCTTTGGCCAAAGACTCATTGAATCACATCTTTGAACATACACCTTATTTACTTAAGGATATAGATTCCTTATTGTACACTCACATATCTCCATGACCGAATTGATTATACCAATGAATGCATCTATTATATCCATTACGGGACATAATATTATTGCATCATCAAAAGATAATCCATTCACTCATAAGACAACTATGATGTCTCAGGTCAAAGGACTAATTTGTATTATTGCAATTTAGAGTTCAAGTTTGACATGTAAGTAAGACTCCATACAAGAACTCTAATGATCGCGTTCAGTGTACTCTTTAAGTTAAGATCACCCACATACTTGTATTAGTGTCTCTACACAAATGACAACAGACATATCATCCTCCATATTGAGCATACATAGTATGTGCTAGTATTTCCGGATTATCAATGTCTAGGTGATAATCCTATGACTAGGAACCTTTTAGGATAAGAGTGTGACAGAGTAAAGGTCTCACACATCTAACTCTTTAGATTACTTTCTCTTTGACTCCTATTCCTTGGACCTTGTTCAATCAAATATTAAATATAAGCAATGAACAATAAACTTGCCCTTTTTTTTATTAATAATAATTACAATAATAATTACATCAAAATGATTGTTTTAGGACACAATTCCTTCAATTTGTTTTTACATTATTTATCAAATTTACAAATACTGATGCATCACTAGAGTAAAGCAATGCCTGGCCTAGGAGAATAGGTTTTGAAAAATTGAATGAAGGGTTTAAGAGAATCTGAGTAAGAACTAACACAGAAGTTACAGTACTCTAACTCTGCTAGGACTTTTCCTTCCTATGGTATCCATCTAATTTTGACACTCTGAACAAAAATGAAAGGCCCTTGCCAGGGCTTTGAACTTGAATGAATGCTCATATTAGCTTCATTTTCATCCATTATAATTTGCATAGTCCACAATGGATCCAAAAATGAGACATGACAAATACAATAGATAGAAACTTACAAGTAAAGTGCAAAGTTCTTATTGTATTGATGCCAATGTAGTAGAAGAATCTAAATTCACTATAGGGGATTTTGGAGGAGATCAGTATAAGTAAGGCTTCGGTGGCATCTGCAAGGACTCAACACTCCCTTCCAACATTTCTATAACTTCTCTAATCGCTGGCTGGTTTGAAGGGTCAGTTTGTATGCATGCACCACAAGCTCACTATTATTAGTTTCTTTGCCCGTACTTTGTCCTCCTCATTCACGATGCTCTGCAGACCAAGTTCATTCTTATGTTCACCATTGGCCAGCACTAGAAAGACTTGAGGTTTTGACTCTTCAAACAATGATATAAAGACTATTCTTCATTGAGATTAGCCAGCCTGCATAAATATATAGATTTCATTCTCAAGTGTACTTGAGAATCATGAACTACAGTTACAAGATTATTGTCATCACCTCAACATTTTCTTTCGACCAAAAACTCATACAAAGTCCAATGCTGCAGTGAAGTTGTTGAATCAGGAAGAACAAGGAGCACAAAGATTGAACACACTGGTGCTGGACTAGGCATATGTGAGGCTGTCTAAAACCTAAACACCCCTAAAACAGCTTCCATGAAAATCAGACCATGTTCACAGGGAGGTCACGTGGTCACTACGAACCAATTATGTTGTAGCATAAATGTATTATGTATAAATGTCTATATCATGTAATAGGTACTTGAGTATATAATGTAGGTATAAAGACTTGTGTAACATGATTTATGCCAAAAGGCAACAAGTTTTATGCCAAGAGGCAACAAGCATGACAATTATCATCATTGAAGATAAACCATGTGGAGTTGTTTGATGATGATCATAGTTACCAAATTGGTTTTCTCTTAGAGCATTCACACTAGCTTTGTACTCCTATATAAACCCTCCATTAAGAGAAGAATAAATACACATTACACTCTCCCTCTCTCTGTTAATTTTACGTTTGTCTGTAAACACGTTATCAGTACCAAATTGCTCTAGAATTAGAATCGAAAATTGATAAGAGGAGGAAGTTCATCATACAATCGAAGTCATTTTTCCAAACCTACAAAAAACCTCCAAATCCTAGCACATATCGAAGCCCTTGATAACAGAAGCCCAGAACCGACCTCAGAACCGGCTGCCAGAATTTCTAAACAGCTGCCGAGAGTTGCCAATCAGCTGCCGAGAAGCTGCCGAGAGCTGTAGAGCAACTGCCGAGAAGCTGCCGAGAGCACCTGCCGAGAGTTGCCGAGAAGCTGCCGAGGACCTGCCGAGCACCTGTCGAGGACCTGCCGAGCAGTTGCCGAGGACCTGCCGACAGATCTGCAGGACAAGTTTTCGACGACTTTTCCGACGATATTTCAGATGATTTTCTCGACTTTTTCAGGCCAAATTTTCCGGCAACACTATTTCGAGGTATTTTTACTAAAAGTTTCCGTTTTTGAGTTTTTATTCATTTTTCTCCTCTTTTCTTTTTCTCGGGAACTTGCAATTAAAAAGCGGAATTATAGAAATTCACGCTAAACGAACTAAGAGCGTTGATAATCAATAAACTAAGAGTGTTCATAATATTCAGACCGCAAGCATCAATTTATGACCCTATTAAAACATCATTATTTCTGTCTAATCAAAATATTCTTGGAAATTGATTTCTTGGTAGTATAGCTCGGAAATTTTATTATTTTAGTTTTCGTGGAAGTTTAAACTCCGAAACTAATATATCTTTCTTCTTATCTTCAAGACGTCGAATGAACCTAGACTCGATTTTCAAATCCTTGACTCAACAGGTTCGGATTACCACAGCTGGAAAACCGACGTTGAGAACCATCTCACATCGAAATGATATTGCCCATCATCCAGGCACCAGACGTGGGCCTTGTGTTCCAATGAACACCCATAAAGCATGCACAAGCAATTACGTCATATGGAAAAAACACTCAGATTAGAGTACATGTCCATCAAAGATGCAAGGGACCTATAGGTAACGCTAGAGGAGCGCTTTGATAATATCCAAGATTCCCTCCTCCCTGACTTGAAGGTTCAGTGGAACAATATACGCTTCTCCGACTTCAAGTCTGTTGTTGAATATAATTCAGAAGCTCTTCGCCTCAAAGTCATGTTGAGGTTATGTAAAAAACCTCTCTCAGAAGAAGAGCTAATTGAGAAGACTCTCTACCTTCCTCGTCGCAGCACTTTTGCTATCAAAGCAATATCTCACTAAAGTCAATGCTGGACGAATTATGAGGTTTAATGAGCTCAACAATGTTTTGTCGGTAGCTGAAAAGCACGACAACATCCTCGTAAAGAATTATAATTCAAGACCCGTTGGAACCAAAAGCGTTCGGCAGGCGAATTATAATGCACCCAAAAGAGGGCGCAAGGAGCGGTACCCTAACAACAAGGGACATGAAGGGTGAATGAATCAATATAATCGCCCCAATAAGGAAGGAAACCACAACTTTAGAGCGGGCACACATGATGGCAACTCCACACGTGGGAGATGTGGATATGGCAACACCGGCTGTGGAAGTAGCACCATAAGATGTGGAGGTCGTACCATACACCGTGGTAGTATCAGCAACCCTCCTAGGGAATATCCACAACGTGCACCATATGCACCTCAAATGAAGGGAGGTAACAACAATGACATGTGTCATCGATGTGGATTAATCGAGCATTGGTTTAAGCAATGCCATGAAAGTACCCAACTAGCTACACGCTACAAGGAGTGCAGGGAAGCAAGGAATCAAGAAGCCAACCTTATTGAAGATGAAGATGGTGAAGATGTCAATCTCATCATAGAGGACTTCAAAGCTGAAAATGAAGTACACGAGGATGCCGCAGACTTTGATTAGAATAGTCCTTTCTATTTTCCACGAAAGGCAAATGTGCCTTAGTCAATAAATAACAATTGTATCAACTCTTTCTCATGTGGCGCATCTAATGAAGTATGATGTCAAGGAAAGTAATTGAGATCGGGGTATTTAAGCGAACCTCACTCCACCAACATCTCTCTCTACTTTCCTGGTCATATCTCATTGGAGTTACCAAACGGATTGAGTAAACTACAATTTGTCTAAATTTGATTTTATTCTGGAATAGACTCTGGAAACTTTGTTGTAATCATTGGCTATTTTCTTTATTAATAAAGTCTCGCATTATTATTCAATGTCATGGACATGTGTTAAAATTCCGAACTTTATTATATTTCAGTATGTTTCCCGGAGAATTGGAATGTCTTCTTGATAGTGGCACCACACATACTATATTGTGACATAGACAACTATTTTTATGGATGACGCCTAGTCGATCTTCAGTGACTACGATGGCAGGACCATCACAACTAATTCATGGTTGAGGACAAGCTCAATTTATGTTGCCAATGGCACAAATATTAATGTCACCGAAGCTCTATATGCTCCAAGGGCTGGAAGAACCCTATTGAGTTTCAAAGATATAAGAGCCAATGGTTTTTATTTGGAAACACATTGCGAGAATGGACAAGAGTTCCTTTGCATCACCTCTAATGACTATGGAAATACACGAGTATTAGAGAAACTTATGTGTTGCTCTAGTAGATTGTATGCAACCACTATTAGAGTCATTGAATCCAATCATGTCATGAATGAAAATTTATGGGATTCTGACACATACATTCTTTGGCACGACCGTTTGGGACATCCAAGTCGTGATATGATGATCCGTATATTAAAAACTTCACATGGACATCTATTCTTCAAAATGAAAAGAAGTACGAACCAAAAATTGGTCCAAGGAGTTACTTCTAAAGCCTATTATTCATTTTCCAAAGCATGCTCTTTAGTAAAAGTAGGATCGAGACCATCCTATGTAAAGGACACTAAAAAAAAAAATACCATTTTTGCAAAAAATACAAGGTGATATTTGTGGACCTATTCACCCAAGTTGCGGACCATTTAGAAATTTTTTGGTGTTGGTTGATGCATCGACACGTTGGTCACATGTCATGCTCTTATCCACAAGAAATGCTGCATTTACTAAACTCCTAGCACAAATCATTAAGTTAAGGGCTCACCACCATGATCATCCTATTAAGTCAATTCATCTTGACAATGCTGGAGAGCTTACATAAAAAACTTTTGATGATTATTGCATGTCCATTGGGATCGAGGTTGAACACCTTATCCCTTATATACACACTCAAAATAGTCTCGCAGAAGTTGCCATTAAAAGACTTCAAATGGTTGCTAGAGCATTGGTTATGCACACCAATCTCCCTATTTCTACTTGGGACTATGCAATATTGCACGCAGCTGTGCTTATTCGTCTGAGGCCCATTGCTACCCAACCCTTTTCTGCGTCCCAGATGGTGACTGGGTATGAGCATAATGTCTCACAATTACGCATATTTGGGTGTGCAGTTTATTTGCCAATTGCGACGCCACAACGCACCAAAATGGGTGCTTAACGACGATTAGACATTTATGTTGGATATGACTCTCCAACTATTGTCCGCTACGTAGAACCCTTGACAGGCTATCTTTCACCGCTAGATTTGAGGATTGTCACTTTGATGAGACAGTCTTCCTGTCGTTAGGGGGAGATAAGAACATAAATGTTCAACAGGAACGACAGGAATTGTCGTGGTCTGTCCTTACTCTGTCTCATCTTGATCCCCGAACCGCACAGTCAGAAATTGAAGTGCGGAGAATTCTCGATCTTCAGAACGTAGCAAAATCGATGCCTGATGCATTTGATATTGTTAAAGTGACAAGATCACACATACTTGCTGCAAACATGCCTACAAAGGATTGATGTCCCTACAAATAGAGGACATGACGTCCCCTATATGGGTGACGCAGTGGCTAGGCCCACGGCTCCTGCCAGGAAGCGTGGGAGGCCCATAAGTTCGATGAATTCTTGCCCAAGAAAGAAAGCGAGTTTCGCATAAAATAATCCATTAATCATCGATATAAATAATCTATCTCATGAGAATATTCTGAATTATGGTTATGTCTAAGAGACATCATTGGGAGACCTCCAATGACAGAACCAATTCCAGAGAATAGAGAAATCTCCAAGAATTACACCAGTGTACATGTGATGATGGATAGAAATTCTATGGCTATTGATGATGCATTTGCATATCATATTGCAAAAGGAATTATAGAAAACGATGATATCGAACCTCACTCCGTTGAAGAATGTCAACGAAGAGCAGATTGACCTAAATGGAAAGATGCAATCCATACTGAATTAGATTCACTAACAAAAAGACAGGTATTTGGGTCTATAACACTGACACCCCCAAATATAAAGCCTGTTGGCCATAAATGGGTTTTTGTTAGAAAGCGTAATGAGAAGAATGAGGTTAATAGATACAAAGCTCGCCTTGTGGCATAAGGTTTCTCACAACGCCTTGGAATCGACTACGATGAGACATATTTTCTCGTAATGGACGTTATAACGTTCCGCTACCTTGTCAGTTTGGTAGTTTCCGAAAAACTTGATATGCAGCTTACAGATGTGGTTATAGATCTCTATGGGGATCTAGATTTAGAGATATATATGAAGGTTCCAGATGGACTCAATTACCCAAATCAAGTGGCTCTATACCACGGAGCGTGTTTTCAATAAGATTAAAACGCTCACTATATGGATTGAAACAATCCAGACGGATGTGGTATAACCGTCTAAGTGACTACTTGATTGGGAAGGGATATGTTAACAATGAAATATGTCCATGTGTGTTCATGAAAAGAACAAGTTCTGGATTTACAATTATAGCAGTTTAATTCAATGACATGAACATAATTGGAACTCTAGATGAGTTAAAGGAAACTGCTAAATACTTGAAATCCAAATTTGAGATGAAAGATCTTAGGAAGATACGGTTTTGTCTCGGAATAGAACTCGAGCACCGTAGAGATGGGATCTTGATCCATCAGTCAGCATATACTCAAAAATTACTAAGGCGCTTTAATGAAGATAAAGCAAAACCTGTAAGTACTCCCATGATCGGCCATAGTCTTGAGCCCGGAAAAGATCCGTTTCGTCCAAAGGATGAGGACGAAGATCTATTAGAGGCTGAAATGCCCTATCTAAGTGCAATATGCGCATTATTGTATTTAGCTCAATGCATAAGACCGGATATCTCGCTCGCAGTAAACTTGTTAGCTCGACATAGTTCAGCACCAACACGCCGCCATTAGGTTGGTATAAAGACAATCTTTTGATACTTAAAAGGTACGATTGATATATGATTGTTTTATCCCTACAAAGAGAAAAGAAAAGACGGAAGTATGGGATCGGACCCCATAAGGCAAAACGCCATCTTCCCTAATGAAAACGTCAGCACCACCATCCATGGTGGCCGACGTTCTCCCCCTCCCCTCCATCATAATGATGGTGATGTTTTGATGGGTTTTGCTGATACATGGTATCTCTATGACCCTCACAAAGGTCGCTCCCAAACAGGTTATGTCTTTACCAAGGGAAGCACTGTGATATCTTGGAGATCTATAAAACAGACCATTGTTGCTACTTCCTCAAATCATGGAGAGATTATTGCTCTACATGAAGCTGTATGTGAATGCATATTGCTAAGGTCTGTAAATGGACACATTTGAGGAACTTGTGGTTTAAAGTCTACCACAAATGAATCTACATGCATTTACGAAGAAAATGCTGCTTGTATTGAGTAAATGAAATTAGGTTTCATCAACGGTGATAATACCAAACATATATCACCTAAATTCTTCTACAGCCAGCAACAACAAACACTTCTAAATATTGAAGTAAATCAAATTCGATCAGAGGATAATATAGCAGACTTATTTACTAAGTAGTTACCAAAATTCCCCTTCGAGAAACATGTGAAGAGCATCTGATTGAGAAAGTTATCTGAACTCCCATGATCATTAGGGGTAGTCAAAATCAGGGAGAGTATCCAGATGCATACTTCACACTCAAATGCGCGTTGTGCTCTTTTTCTCCTTCGACCAAGATTGTTTTTTCCCACGAGGTTTTTATTACTTGGCAAGGTTTTTAACGAGGCAACCTAGAAGCGCACGACCTAGACAATGCTATTGACATGAAATATCCAAGGGGGAGTGTTGTAGTATAAATGTATTATGTATAAATGTCTATATCATGTAATAGGTACTTAAGTGTATAACGTAGGTATAAAGACTTCTGTAACATGCTTTATGCCAAGCCAACAAGCTTTTTGCCAAGGCAGCAAGCATGACAATTATCATCATTGAAGATAAACCATGTGGAATTGTTTGATGATGATCATAGTTACCAAATTGGTTTTCTCATAGAGCATTCACACTAGCTTTGTACTCCTATATAAACCCTCTATTGAGAGAAGAATAAATACACATTACTCTCTCCCTCTCTCTGTTAATTTTACGTTTGTCCTCAAACAAATTATAATTTAATAGAGATGACCTTCTAGACAGATATATTTAGACTTGAATGGGAAAAACGTGGGGATAGAAATCAAAGGAGATTTCTTTTAAGTACCAGTTCCAATTCCGGAATTTTGGTATAAAACTGCGAAGTAAAAAGTTGGGGTCCCATCACGTAAATGATACAGTTCAGTGCAAGTACTGTGCAGTAAGACAACGAAATGACATGTTACTGTTCATAATGAATAGGAATATACCTTTCTGAGCGTTGAGACATTGAGCTTCTCCTGCCCCCTAGCATATGCCTTCTGTGTAGTAGCATTCATAACATTCTTGCGATACTGTCACTAGCTTGAAGCGTAAAGGTAGCAGTGAGGTTATGGTGAGAATGGTTGGAACCAGCAAGAACAAGGACCTTAAAGATTAAACAATCTAGTGTGGGAATAGATATGCTGTTCTTAGACATAAAAATAGTAGATATGGTAAGAATTGCTGCGGCCAAAGCTAAGATCACTTTAAGAAGTCTCCTCCAGGATATTGCTGCATTTGAACATAGTCTAGTTGTATGTGAACATATTTGATATTTGAGAACTACTGGGAACACTTAAAGCTTTGAAAACTTCATCATTGCAGGAATCTGCTTCGAAGCTCAACTGAAGCTCTTTGTCCACGATAGAAATCATATTCGACTGAGAGATGCTTTCGATCTCATGTTACTGCCCTCCCTCTTTGAGTTGGATCTTCAGAATAGAGCGTTCAGAACAACATAATTTGACTCGACTGCGCTTTGTGTTTGGTTTACTCCTTAAGCTAATAGTCACTACTTGAATGGTAACCAAAAAAAGGTTCCCCAAAGATGAGTATGTTCCCAGGGAGGTTACGTATACACTACAGAACAATTCAAATTTAATAAGGATGACCTTCAAGACAACAATATTTAGACTTCCACAACACATGGATATAGAAATTGAGTGGGGTTTCTTTAAGTACCAATCTTCCTCAATTCCTAAGACTCATTTTACATTATTTATCAAATTCACATATACATTTCATCCATCACTAAAGAAAGATTCAAACAATGCCTGGCCTAAGAAAATGGGTTACAAAAAAATTGAATGAAGGGTTTAAAGAATAGGGATGAACAATAAAGAAGTTGTTGTAGTATAAATGTATTATAGTATGATGGCTATATCATGTAATAGGTACTTGAGTGTAAAGACATAGTACTTTAGTGTATAGATATACGTATGAAGACTTCTGTGGCATAAAGCTTGTAGAGAGACAACAAGCATGACAATTATCATCATTGCAACAACCATGTAGAGTTGCAGCTATGATGATCATAGTCACAAAATTGGTTTTCTCGTAGAGCATTCACACTATCTTGTATTCCTATATAAATCCTCATTTGAGAGAAAAATAAACACATTACTCTCCATTCTTTGCATCTAAATTCTCTCCCTTTCTCAAGTTATTTTATGTTCATTCTACAACACGTTATCAACACAAGCCTAACCTCAGCCTACTTGCACACCGAGAAAAGTCTTTTCGGGACCTCTAATCAAAATCCTTTCTTCATCAAAGTTGTTCGTCTATGTCTCTTTTATCTGATCTCCAAATTTCAACACTGTTGGAGTCTTTTTGAGACATGTACACCATTTGAAGTAGGATATGTTTAGAAGTAAATTTGCTACGAATTTCAACAAGTAAGTTTTAAAGATTAAAGTTCCCGTTTTTGAGTTTTTATTCCCTTCTCTTATTTTTCTCGGGGACTTGCAATAAAAAAAAACGGAATTATAGGGATTCACGCTAAACGAACTAAGAGCGTTCGTAATCAGTGAACTAAGAGTGTTTATAATTTTCAGACTAAGAGCATCCACAAACATCAATTTATGACCATATTAAACATCATTGTTTCGTTCTAATCTAAATATTCTTGGAAATTAATTTCTTGGTAGCATAGCTCAAAAATCTTATTATTTTAGTTTTCGTGGAAGTTTAAACTCCGAAACTAATATATCTTCTTTTCTTATCTTCAGGATGTCGAATGAACCAAGACTCGACTTTCAAATGCTTGACTCAACAGGCTCGGAATACCATAGCTGGATAACCGACGTTGAGAACTATCTCACTTCAAGAGAGATATTGCCCATAATCCAGGCACCTAACGAGGGTCTTGTGTTCCAACGAACACCTACAAAGCATGCTCAAGCACTTATCTTGATGCGACGACACATGGATAAATCACTCAGATTAGAGTACATGTCGATCCAGGATGCGAGAGACCTATAGGTAGTGCTAGAAGAGCGCTTTGGCAATATCCAAGATTCCCTTCTCCCTAACTTGAAGGTTTAATATAACAATATACGCCTCTCCGACTTCAAGTTTGTTGCTCAATATATTTCAGAAGCTCTTCGCCTCAAAGCCATGTTGAGGTTTTGTGAACAACCTCTCACAGAACATGAGCTAATTGAGAAGACTCTCTCCACCTTCCCCGTCGCATGCAGCACTTTTGCTATCAAAGCAATATCGTACTGAAGTCAATATTTGACGAATTATGAGGTTTAATCAGCTCATCAATGTTATGTCTGTAGCTGAAAAACACGACAACATCATCCTGAAGAATTATAATTCAAGACCCATTGAAACTAAGAGCATTCATGAGGCGAATTATAATGCACCAAAAAAGGGCGCAAGGAGCGGTACGTAATAAAAGGGGACATGAAGGACATATGGGTCCATATAATAAAGAAGGAAACTGCAACTTTAGAGCGGGCACACATGATGACAACGCCACACGTGGGAGAGGTGGAAATGGCAACATCGACCGTCGATGTAGCACCATGGGCGGTGCAGGTCGCACCATGAGCCGTGGTAGCAGCAGCAACCCTCCTAAGGAATATCCACAACATCATGACCTGCACCTCAAATGAAGGGAGGTAACCATAATGACATGTGTCATCGATGTGGATCAATTGAGCATTGGTTCAAGCAATGCCATGCAAGTGCCCAACTATCTGCACGCTATAAGGAGTATAGGGACTTGAGGGAGCAAGAAATCTACCTTGCCGAAGATGAAGATGGTGAAGATGTCAATCTCGCCATTGAGGACTTCAAAGTTGGAAATGAAGTGCACGAGGATGCTGCAGACTTTGATTAGAATAGTCATTTTAATTTTCCAACAATGGAAAATATGCCTTAGTCAATAAATAACAATTGTATTAACTCTTTCTCATGTGGCGCACCTAATGAAGTATGATGTCTAGGAAAGTAATTGAGATAGTGGTATTTAAGAGAGCCTCGCTCCACCAACATTTCTTTCTACTTCCTTGGTCATATTTTATTGGAGATACCACACGGATTGAGTGACTACAATTTGTCTAAGTTTGATTTTATTTTAGAATAGACTTTGGAAACTTTGATGTAATAATTGACTATTTTCCTTATTAATAAAGTTGCATTATTATTCAATGTCATGGACATGTGTTAAATTCCGAACTTTATTATCTTTTAGTATGTTTCTCGGAGAGTTGGAGAGCCTTCTTGATAATGGCACCAAGCTTTATATGCTCCAAGGACTGGAAGAACCCTATTAAGTTTAAAGATATAAGAGCCAATGGTATTCATGTGGAAACACATTGTGAGAATGGACAAGAGTTCATTTGCATCACCTTTAATGACTACGGAAATAAATGAGTATTAGAGAAATTTATGTGTCGCTCTAATGGATTGTATGCAACCACTATTAGAGTCATTGAATCCAACCATGTCATGAAAGATAATTTATGGGATTCTGACATATATAGGCTTTGGCACGACCGTTTGGGACATCTAGATCGTGACATGATAATCCGTATATTAAAAGACTTCACACGGACATCCATTCTTTAAAGCGAAAAGAAGTACGAACCAAAGATTGGTCCAAGGAGTTACTTCTAAAGCCTATCATTTATTTTGCAAAGCTTGCTCTTTAGTAAAGGTAGGATCGAAACCATCGTTGTGCTCTTTTTCTCCTTCGACCAAGGTTGTTTTTTCCCATAGGGTTTTTATTACTTGGCAAAGTTTTTAACGAGACAACTTAGAGGCGCACGGCCTAAGCAACACTATTGACATGAAATATCTAAGGGGGAGTGTTGTAGTATAAATGTATTATAGTATGATGACTATATCATGTAATAGGTATTTGAGTGTAAAGACATAGTACTTGAGTGTATAGATATAAGTATAAAGACTTGTGTGGCATAAAGCTTGTAGGGAGACAACAAGCATGACAATTATCATCATTGCAGCAACTAAGTGGAGTTGCAGTTATGATGATCATAGTCACAAAATTGGTTTTCTCTTAGAGCATTCACACTATCTTGTATTCATATATAAACCCTCATTTGAGAGAAGAATAAACACTTTACTCTCCATTATTTGCATCTAGATTCTCTCCCTCTCTCAAGTTATTTTATGTTTATTCTACAACAGAAGTTACACTACTCTTACTCCGCTAGGGCGTTTTCCTTCCATGGCATCCTTCTTATTACAACAATCAGAACAAAGGAAAGGCCCTTGCCAAGGCTTTGAACTCATGGTGAAGATGGAACTAGCATGAACAGATATGCCCTCACTCGGTGCAAGGTCAACATGGCATACAGCACATATAAACAGCCCAGATGTTGTCGAGTGTCCCATGCACTCATCATTGCCCAGCCTGCAACACAATCATGTAATCATCAGTTTCAGATATAACTGAAATACACAATAGGAAACTTCCCACCAGAAAATCACTTTTCGGAGAAGCCAAGCAACAAATAGAACTTCCTAATCAAAATTATGACAGTGCTCAAAACTTTCTTTTGAAGCTGAAAGGACAGATGCGAATAATCTTCCTGGAGAGAATCAGCTAACCTTTCAGCAAGCATCTTCAAATAGTTCTTCAACAATGCCCACAGTTGATAGCTTCTTGGATAGTTTATGAGCAGAATCACATGACTTCTTCCTGAACAACAAGGCCCTCAGCATGTTCTGCTTTTTTGGGGGAGTTGTAGGCTGTACTGAGTTATTAGGAGGGATTATGTCAACAACTATACAGGTTGTATCATCCTTTAAACCCCTTGATCTTAAAGCCTCCTACACAACACCTTGACCTTAAAGCCTCCTACACAACAACTCAAATCAAATGCAATAGGAAAGAGTTCTTGGCTTTTATTATATACGCAAACTGAAAGAAAAGGCATAAGTGGATAATTCAAAATTTCAAAGTACCTTCACTACTTGTCTAGCAGCAAGTTCGGCAACCCACAGCAAGATTTTGCTGCCTCTTCTGAGGATAGGGCATCCCAGATGCCATCAGAACCAATTATGAGCCTCCCTCCTCTATTCGATAGCTTTATGTTGGAATATATTGCCCAAGACTATCTACTTGACCATCTATGTTGGAAAGTATCAAACCACTAAAATCCAGACAGAAAATTTATAGTGAACAACTGATCAAACTTGATCATGCCTCATGGTTCAAAAATATAAAAGCTGAGCTGCGAGAGTATGATTCTGCATGCCTATATAAGAGTGACTCATGATTACCGCAAATGCAGAAAATGTTGATGAAGAATTTTCGGGCACTCGCTGACCATCAGTCTTGATCAGGAAATAATCCTCCCCCTTCCTGGATTGAGCCGCATGCCCGTATTTGACAGTCGGCTTTTCCATCTTCTCATTCTTCAGCTCTCTGTTGATCAATGCAGCAAGAGGCACCAGATTATGCCTCCCTTCTGTAGACCCCAGAAGTACCACACCACTATCTTTCCAGAGGCCCAAGACCTTCAAATTGATTATCCAAACTCGCTTCGTTAACCCAGCGGATTATTGATAGCTCGATCTAAATCCGTATCCTTCGGATTAACGGATACCCGATCCGCTAATCCGACCTGTTTATAATTTCAAATATTTTAAAATTTTAAATAGTAATATTAAATTTATATCATTATACCTCATAAGATATTAATAAAATATTAAAACAACATGAAAAGTATCACTAAAAGTAGAATTACGTTATCAAAATTCTTAATGCTTCTTAGAATCTTGGGTTGCAGACTGTCCTTTAGATTTCTGCAAAAAATTTGTATTAGAAATTCTTCATATTTTATATTTTATATTTTAAAAAAATAATAATATATTAATAAAAAGTAATATTTGATTATTACAAAAAGCAGGATCATTAACGGATCAGATTGACCTAAATTCATATTTGATCCTTTAAATAAACAGGTTAACGGATTCGGATCATTAACGGATCAATTGATCAAAATTTTCGATTCAAATTCGTCCAATAGTCACAGATCTGGAGTGGATCCGGATCAAAATCCGGTCAATTTACAGGTCTAATTATATGCAACCTGCATTCAGGAGGATGTGATATATTTTGGAAGGGTTGAGTGGATATATATAGCATAGTTTCCATTACAATACTAGGAGGTCTAAATTGTGCATGCGGTTAATTTCCCTCGATGTAGTGAACAGAAAGATGATTGAGAGCAGAGAATATTAGGAAAGCAGACCGACTTTTTACCCCCATAACAATTGATTGTCAACCACAATGCTTTAGCTTAGTTTTGGGATTCCTAAGTCGTAACCAGCTTCTTCCTTCAAAATAATTAAATTCTCTTGCAACAGGCTACTTGATTAGGAGAACTATTGGATATACAAAGAGGAAAATGATTTGCGGCCTCAATGAGGCTTAAGATTTGTGGCCTCAATCTTAGGTATCATGTCTTGTCACCTACACACATCTCCTATTAGTCAAATCATGCCACGTAATTCTTAAGTAAAAAGATAATTTTATACTTTCAAGATCTAGTAATGACACCAAATTATTTTAGTTTTCTTCTAAAAAAAAAATTATTTTGGCATTTTTTTTGTTTCTTTTCCTTTTTTTCATTATATATATATATATATAATTCGTCCAAAAAATTAGGGGTGTAAATGAGCTGAGCCAGAGCGAATACCAGGGTGATCATGTTCGGCTCATTTGTTTTTTATCGAACTCGAGCCGGACTAAAGCTTGAATATTTTTTTCCATGTTTAAGCTCGGCTCAGCTTGAATATTTTTCTTAAGCCCAAGCTAGGCTCGGCTCGGCTCGATTTATTGGACAAGATCGAGTTTAAATAAGGATCGGCTGTGTTCATTTAACTTTAAATTTAAAAATTAAAAAAGGAAGAAAGAAAATTTAAAATAATAATCCAAAATTTGATGTCTAACCATCACATAAATCCCTTTTGACTTTATTGTAATATATTTTACTTAAAATATCAGATTCTCTTCCAATTGAAAAGGAATGTAATAAAAAGAACTAAAGATTTGAGATCAGAAAAATTATATTTTTATTATACTATAAATTTTCATGAGTCGAGTTTTAACAAACTCGAGCTACTCATGAGCTAGACGAGCCAAATATATCATTGTTCAAGCTCGCCTCATTTTTTTGTCGAGCCTAATATTGAGCTCATGCTCGGCTCATTTATCTTACGAACACGAGCATAACAAGCTAAAATCGAGCCGAATACGAGTCGAACACGAGCAGTATCGAGTCTATTTACAGCCCTACAAAAAATTATATATATTGTTTGGCTCCAGTTTTGTTGCAGCTGGTCAACAGTCTCTTTTCTGCACGGGTGTGCCAGCACCGTTCAGGTGCGGTCGTCGGGGGTGTCCCTTGACCTGACTTCTTTTGAGTGACTGTAGATGAGGAGAGCACCAACCTCGTTGTGGGGGTCTTCTGTGCCTCGTGGTGAGGATTTTATCTTGTGTTACCAAGTCGATACTCAACGTTGTAAGTTAAGCAGAGCGAAATCACCGGGAAGTAGAGAGAACTTGCCAAAGCATGACTTTAGCTTAGCTGGTTTGCGAGGGCGTTACTCTTGCTTAGCTGGTTCCGTAACTGTTGTGGTCGCGGTACTGCAGTCAGCTCCTGAGGAGACTAAAACCGAAGCACATTGAAAGAGGGTTTGGTGGCACTGACAGTCGGCTCTTGAGAAGACAAGGACTGCAGTGTGATCACCGGTAAGAGAAGGAGAGGAGTTGCTCTTGGAGAGGAGTTGCTCTTAGAGAGGGGTTGCTCTAGAGAGGCTTGGATAATCTTAGAGATTGTTGTTAAATTGTGTTGTGAATTGTTACTTGTTGTAGCCTCTATACATAGGCTACCAAGCCATAGTGGTTGGTCTTTAAACAAATCATGATGAGTTAGGTTTGAGCACTTAAACACTAATGGAATGTTAGGTTTAAGCACTTACTACTCCAATTTTGTTGCAGCTATATCTCTACCAAGAACTCAAAATGGGCTTTGGACTTCTTCATATCAAATGATCTACAATGAGTGTAGATCATTGTGGCAAATATTCAGAGCTTTCTTCCATGTGGTTGGGCCGGAAATACTGCTGGACTCCTTAGAGGTCCAGTTTTCCAGTTTTCCTTATGCAGAAAATTAGACTGATTGTTTGAAAGCTTTCCACTCATAAATAGCTCTGGAACTCTTCATAAGAAATGATCCTTGGGACGTCTAGAATTAATCTGGAAAGTTTTAGCTCATTTGGATTTCATTTGGTTAGTCTGCCGCCCCTCCTTCCTTGTTTAGCTTGGTTTCTCCTAGCCGAAGTAGGAAAATGTGCTAAAGTTGACTTTTCATTTCCATGCTTCCATCATTTCATTTTCTTGCAGCTCGCATAATCTTCTATAGTATGCTTTATTTAGCCTCTAAATAATATATTTCGAACTTGTGACAATATATAGCTTGAGCCACTGATTTTGGCTCAAGTTCTCCAAGACATGCCTTGTCAGGCCAAAAATGCTCATTTTGGGTCCAAATATATATATATATATATATATATATACACACACAGTCCGGCTACACTAAGGACGTCCTTAGTTTTTCTTAGGTACGGATTTCCGGTTTTCACCCACTTTCCGATCACATTTTCACATCTTAACCGTTCAGTTTTTAGGTCCTAATGTATAGATCATCTCTGCAAATTTTCAGCCAATTTGGTGATCGTTAAGGCATCCAAAACTGTAATTTACCATTATAAATACGAACGGTTCCGGTTTGACAGATTCAGTCCGTTCGTATTTATAATGGTAAATTACAGTTTTGGATGCCTTAACGATCACCAAATTGGCTGAAATTTTTCAGGAGGGATCTATACATTAGGCTCTAAAAACTGAACGGTTAAGATGTGAAAATGTGATCAGAAAGTGGGTGAAAACACCAAATCCGTACCTAAACCTTAGGTAAGGACATCCTTACCTGAGAAAAATCCTATATATATATATATATATATATATGTATATAATTCGTCCAAAATTATATATATATATATAATTCTTCCAAATAATGTATATGTATAATTTGTCCAAATTTATACACACACACATACATTCGATGTAGAATTAATATGGTATAAGTATATATATTAATATCATAATTACAACCACAAAAGTCAAAAAATTTTGATAAAAAAAAGTCAAAAAATAAAATCTGATCCATAAAACTGAAAAGAAAATATATTAATATTGTAATTATAACCCACGAAATCTGATAAATTGAAGTAATATTAAACTATTTTAATAAATGAATTTAATAAAAAAAACCTACTATTAATGTTACCTTACACTAACAAGTTGATTAGAAAAGTCAAAAATTAAATTGGATCCACAAAAATGGAAAGAAATATATTGAAATCGTAATTCTAACCTAAGAAATATGGTGATTGAAGAGGTAAGAAAACCAAAATAATTTAGAGCCATTAGATTTTGTAAGGATAAGATGGTATTTTTACTAAAAAATTACATGACATGATTTGATAAATATGTGATTTATGTAGATGACATGGCATGACACATAGGATTGAGGCCACAAATCTTAGGCCTTATTGAAGCTCTATATCATTGCCCTATACAAAGACTTCAACCACTACAGTGAAGTCTTTGGCTCTCCAGGCTAACCTAGTAGTTCGTGTTCGGTGTTTACCCCAAGTGATGCAGGAGCATCCAAAAGACTTCTAGTTTCTACCCTGCATCACCAAGACATTTTTTCCCCCCAGAATAAACATTTCCAGGGAGATTCAATCGATGATGATGATAATGGTCATTAGAGGGGTTTTGACCTTTTACAACTCAAACAAGTTCATGTGCGAGAAAACATGTACGGTTTCAACCTTCGTTGACCTCCACAGAAATTGAAACAAAGATGTTCAAATAGTGTAGAGGCTATGATTAAATTTGAGGCATGCCAGTCTTGACCAACTGTAGGCGGTCCAAACCCAGTGTGGAGAGAGCTACAAAATGTGCAGGGCTAGTGTTAAATTTGAGGAATGTCATGCTCTTGACTAAGTCTGTGGTTCTGTTAATTTTAAGTGGGAGAAGGCTGTTCAAATCAGGAAATTGGAATCCTTGAGGATGTGGGCTTGACTCGATTCAGATAATGGGATAGCCAATATGTAAAAGATAATGGGAATCTGCAATACTTCATAATGAGGTTGTTACAATAGAAAATAAGTGCATGTTGCAGTATAAATGTATAAATACTATGTATGTCTCTATCATGTAATAAATACGTAAAGTATTTAGATAGGTACTTGAGTGTATAATCATAGGTACTTGAGTGTATGAAGACTTATGTAACATGTTTTACCAAAGGGCAACAAGCATGGCAGAAAATCATCATCAAGATGGTTATCATTTTGGTTTTCTCTTTGAGCTTTCACACTTCAAATGTATTCCTATAAATACCTCTTTGTATGAGATGAATAAACTACTAGAAATCTCAATTCTCTCTGAAATATTACTCTCTCTTTCTGTGTGTCAATTTCTCTTGTTCTTAAACAGTGCATAGATAATGAGATGGTATTCTCACCTGATAAAAACACTCACAGATAGTTCATTGAAATATTGTTCATTAAATCATTATACAGATTGATGCCTTCAGTTAAAATATAAATGCAGAGCACGTACTATTGTATTGAAACCAATGTAGTAGAAGAATCTGTCACGCAGGGGATTTAGGAGGAGAAGATTAGCAAGGCTTAGGTGGCATTTGCAAGGACTCCACACTCCCTTCCAACATTTCTATGACTTCTTTCATGGATGGCCTGTTTGAAGGGTCAGTTTGTATGCACCACAAACTCACGATTATCATCTTCTTTGCTCTTACTTTGTCTTCCTCATTCACGATGCTCTGCAGGCCAAGTTCTTGATCTAATTCAAGACGCTTGTAAATCCAGTGTGGAAAGTATATCTCGCTACTATTATCAGCTTGAACATTGATGTTCCTTCTTCCTCCAACCATCTCCGAAAGCATCATTCCATAACTATACACATCAGATTTGTGGGAGACCCCTCCAAAGTTTCTACAGAACACCTCTGGAGCAATGTATCCCGCAGTACCTCTTGCACCCAACATTGACACAATACTCTCTTTCCTGTCACATATTTTGGCAAGGCCGAAATCAGAGATCTTAGGCAAGAAGTTCTCATCAAGAAGAATGTTATGAGGCTTTATGTCGAAATGCAAAATTCTTGTGTTGCAGCCACGATGCAAGTATTCTAGTCCTCGAGCAATGCCAAGTGAAATTTGTTCCAATACTTCCCATCCCAAGTGATGATCTTTTCGGGGGTCATTTGCATCAAATATGAACTTCTCAAGAGATCCATTAGGCATGAATTCATACATGAGAGCTCTTTTTGAACCCTCAAAACAAAATCCCAACAAGCTGACAATATTGACATGGGAAGTTCTACTAATGGCTGCAACCTCATTCATGAACTCTTCTCCATTACCTTTTGATCTGTTCAAGACCTTTACTGCTACAAGACGACCATCTTTTAACTCTCCTTTGTATACACCACCATAGCCCCCTTGCCCCAACTTTTTTTTGAAGGAGTTGGTCATTTTCCTGACATCCGAATAACTGTATCTTTTAACATGAAGTGGCCCGTAGTTCCTTAGAAAACCCTCAACATTTAGATGATCTTGCAGTTTCTTCTTCCAAAAGAATAAGCAAGAGATAACCGCTAGAACCACAACTCCAGCCACTGCACCTGCTGATTGAGAAAGAAAACCACAAATTAAAGGAAATGGCAAATGCATGCTTTAAAGCTAATAGAATGTTGGTGCTGCACTCGTTCAGTTTTCTGCAAGATGATCATTCTCCATATCAATTAGATATTTACTTGAAGAGATATTGATCATACCTAGTCCTAGCTTCAATATGGATATCTGATCACCTGCAACATTTTTGCGAATCAAGTTATGTCATTAGCAAAAGCAAAGAGGAATGAAACAGATTGACATTGAATTCCAGAAACAGTAGAAAGCACAATCTGATCTACTGTTTCCTCTTTCTAAGAGTTATATCACTGGATAAACGAGTGTAGTTATCATACAGTAGAGAAAGGAAAGCAGTTAATATGGCAAGCATCAAATTTGTGCCAAAACATAGGTTTCTGTGTAACACTCTTTGGAACATTTAACTTTTCTGTCAACATATTGTTATGTGCCTTTTCTTTTTTCTTAACATTAGTAACACTCTTTGGTTAATTGCACCTGAAGGGAGAACCGAGTAGTTAATGCTAAAAGAATAGTTGAATGGAAAGTATGGAAATCTGAGTGGTTGAACACGATGGTGCGGGACTTGGTGAAGTTTTAGTATGTAAAGTATAACAAGTATAATTAGTATCGATGAAGCCAAAAGGTAAGCTCTATATCAGGAGTTTACAGAGTCTTATCAGGTTGCATTTCAACAGGGTCAGATCATGTATGAACAACAGATTAAAGATTGGTGAAGTATATGCTTGGTGCCATCATTCTCTCTTAACAAACAAATAATAACTAATGACCAAAAACCACCACCAGGCTTAGCCTTAGCTTGGATTCCTTATCTGCTCCAATATTTTTCCAACTTTAATTACTCAACTTCTCAGTCAACAGGGTACTTGACTGAAAAAATATTTGGAGCTAACTTGAGATAGAAAAGGGCTGGGCACGGCCGAGCCCGTATGACATTGACATTTTGCTGAGCCCGGGACCGAGCCCGAGACTTTCGGTCCGGGCTCAAAATGTGTTTTTAAAAGCTGGGACCGAATAAAACCCAGCCCAAAATTTTTGGGCCCAACCCGTCCTTTAGAAAAAAAAAAAAATGACGTGCAGCTGCAGCATATCTTCATCGCGCTCTCTCTGCTCATGGAGATCTTTGGCTTTGAAAAACCAAAGGGAGGAGATTTGGATTGCTGGGAAAAGAGAAGAAAGGTCGCGGCTCGGAGACTTGATCTTGCGGCGGCTATCTTACTTGGGATTTGGATTGCTGGGAAGAGACTTGCAACGGCGGCGGAGGAGGACGAAGAGACTTGAAGGCTGGGTTCGAATGTTCGACTAAGGGATTGAATTTGAAATCTGGAAGGGGATTGAATCATTTGAATGGGAGAGAAGGCTGGGTATGAGTGTTCGACTAAGGGATTGATTCGATTGAATTTGAGATCTGGAAATCGAGGGTTCTGTTATTCGAAGCTAGAGTAGAGAGGATCGGGGACAACTGAGAAAATTAGCAAAAGAAAAAAACGATATCGTATATGGGGATAAAATGAAAAAAAAAAAATGAAAGGGGATTATAGGGTCTTCGGGTTTTACTTGAGACAGTTTCCTCGAAAATAAATTATATTTCCAGGGAGGTTGACATCTGAAAATGATGACAATGGTTAAATAGAGGCGTTTCGATCCGGTAGACCTTTTACAGCTCAACCAGATTCATGTTGAAAGAAAAATACAAGGTTAATTTCAATCTTCATTCACCTCGAAGGTGAAGGTCCTCCGCAACAAGGCAACTGAATCTATCAATATCTCTACTGGATGAAGAGACAAATAGTACAACACACAAATTTCGATGCATTTACCTGCTTTGGCACATTTGCCATCCTCCTCATCCTGGCATTTACCTTTTGGTGGGGGGGCACAAATGAATTCTCCCTTCTGATGCCAACATTTACCCTCTGGTGTGGGGCCACACTTCCATTCTCCAGTGTCATCCAAGCAATTAAAATCAAGGGAGAATTTAGCAGTCAATGCAGAAGCATTATAGACATTGGAAGGAAAACGTGGACGTATGGGGATCTGAATGGGTGAGCAATCTAAACTACGATTTGATACAGTATAGTAAAAATAATTTATACTCGTGCAGGCATAGTTAGGACCCCTGTAAGGAGTCTTGTTGCATCTGAACAGGGTAAGCTTGTGTTGGTGTGTATGGACGACAGGAGAAGAGTTGGGAAGACTTAAAACATTGAAAAGATCATCATCACAGGTATCTCCTTTTAAGCGCTCTATGCGCTTCTGAAGCCCCCTGTCATCGATTAAAATGGAACCTGATCGATTCATGCTTTCCAATTGAAACCAGTATCCTCCATCTTTGAGTTGGATCTTCGGTTTAAGGCGGTCAGAACAGTCGACAGTGTACAATCCGCATTCAGGACTCTGTGTTATGTTTCTAATGGGGAAGGAGATTCTACCTACTGTCTCATTACAGAAGGAGGGTGGACAACTCTCAGCGGAGTAAAGAAGCAGAAGATGAGTGAAGACAGAGAAAATAAACACAGCCACGGTAGCCATCCAAGAACTTCCGGGTGATCCTAGAACAAACTATCACTAGAAGAAAAACACCTACTTCCTCAGAAGAAGACTATCACCATTACAGAAGAAGACTGGACAAGTAGTTTGGCTTCTTCTTCCTGAGCGGAGTGTATTAGAATAACAAGACGAGTGAGGGCAGAGAGAGAGTAAACAAAACAGGACGCCTATTTGCTCCCATTCTCTCCCCACAAACAACAACTGAACAAAAACAATAACTTCTTATTTACTCTCCTCCCTCATCTTTCATATCTCTCTGCCTCTCAACACGCTTTTGACTCGGAGAGTACTGGATGCGCCAGACTTTGAAGTCTTTGCGTTTGGGTGGTGACAAATTGAAGGGTCCCCAAGCTAATCCAGTACTTATTCTGAGTATATGCTCACAGCGACGTTACGTGGAAAATTTGGTAATATGCTAGCTAGTAGACTTGGAAATTGGAAATGTAAGTCTTGGAACTTTCGATTGGATGAGGTAGTTTCCTTCTCATGTTCACCATTGACCAGCACTAGAAAGACTTGAGGTTTCGACTCTTGAAACAAAGATATATAGACTGTTCTCCATTTAGATTGGCTAGCCTGCATAAATATCTAGATTTCATTCTCAAGTGTACTTGAGATTCATGAACTACAGTTACTACATTATTGTCATCACCTCAACAATTTCTTTCGACCAAAAACTCATAGGAAGTCAATGCTGCAGTGAAGTTGTTGAATCAGGAAGAACAGGGACCCCAAAGGTTGAACACTCTGGTGGTGGACTAGGCATATGCGAGGCTGCCTAAAACCTAAACACCCTAAACACCTTCCACTAAAATCAGACCATGCTCACAGGGTGGTTACGTGGTCACAACGAACCAATTATAATTTAAATATGTCAGTGTGAGTCATCGTTCCCTATTAGGAATAGACTATAAGGGAATAAATTGTTGTAACTACTTACCTTGTATATGTTGTGTAGTACAGTAGTACACAGTAGTTGTAGTACGATTGTAGTCTCTTTATATACACCACAGAATGGGTGTAATATTATCATCAAGAAATTCATTCTCTCAATCTTGTCTTATTTGACTTGGTATCAGAGCGAAGATCCGAAACGGACTTTGTCTCTTTATTCTCTCTTTCTTTTTCTCTTAATTAGAGAAAAATAGTTTTTAGCACCCCAATTGTTAGGGTTGTTTTTTGACTCCACCGACATCAGCCTTCATCTGTCAAAGATCGGTTTTGTCCTGTCTCTTTCAGGTCGTCTGTTCCCTTCAAGGTTGACTTCACCTGTCTACATCAGCTTCACGTTCACCGGCTTCATCTTCCAGATCACCCAAGTCCAGGTCGCCCAGGTCGCCTCCATCTCTTCAGATCGAATTCGTCGGTTCCCGGCGTCGCTGAAGAGCACCCATATCGTCGACAAGATCGCCGTCTTCCTCTTCGGGTCGGGTTTCTCCTTCTTCTTCGTCTGTGCCCCGGGTTTCTCCTTCTCCAGGCACCAATCTCTTCCGGCACCGATCTCGACCCAGTCCCGTCTGGCCATCTGCTCCATCTCCGACCGTGCTTTAGTCCACGATCGTGCCCAGACTTGACTCAGTCCGGCGTCGTCTTCCAGTCGCTCGCCTCACTCGGTCGGACCAGCCTCAACTCGGTCAACTCAGTCTCACTCGGTCAGAGTCAACTCAGCAACAGGTTACCCTTAAAAAAAAAAAAAAAAAAAAAAAAAAAGGGTTTCTGTTATTGTTATTTTCCGCTGCAATTGTTGGAATTTCCTATCTTTTTCCGCTGCATACTCTGTGATTTTTGCTACTGTATTGTTGTTATGGGTGGTGATAAAAGTGAAGGTCAGGGTTCTAAGGCCAATGAGGTTCAGAAAGTTGAGGTCTCTGTCAAGAGCTCAGAAGGTGGTTCTTTTGGAGGTACCAAACTCACTGGTACCAATTTCCGAACATGGAAGAAGATTATGTCCGTTTATCTTCGTGGAATACACAAGATAGGGCATGTGACAGGAACAATCCAGGTTCCTAGTGAAGATGACGTGGAGGCCTATGCTAAGTGGGAAGATGATGATGGGTTTGTAATGTCAATTTTATTCAGAGCCATGACTGATGATGTGCTACAGATGGTAGAGGAATGTGAAACTGCTGAGGCAATATGGAAGACGTTGGGAGATCTCTATACAAATGAGTCTGATTTTATACAGGTTCATGAACTGATGTGCAAAGCTGCAGGAATGCAACAGAATGGACAACCAGTGTCTGTGTTTTTTACCAAGCTGAAGAATGTATGGGCTGAGATTGATCAGAAGCGTCCTTGCAAGATCAAGAATCAGGAGGATATTACATGGTACCAGAAAGAGAAGGAACTTGAGCGGGTTCATGCATTCTTGAGAGGACTTGATGCGAAACATAATAGTGCCAAGGGAGAGTTGCTCAGAATGCCAGACCCTCCTAGCTTGACCACAGCTTTTACATATATTCGTAAGGATGAATCTCAGCAGGAAAGTCTCAAACAGGCACACGTTGAAGTTTCTAGCCTAGCCATTCAAGCACCAGCACCTTTACTCCAGCAGCAGCATTCGGTCCCACTTCATCAACAAGGACCTCCACCAGGTTTTGCCCATCGCCCTAGTCCTCAGTGTTCTTATTGCAATGATATTGGGCATGTTCGAGAGACTTGTTGGAAACTGCACCCGCATCTTAAACCTAAAAAACAAGGTTATCGTCCTAAGGCGAAAGCAGCTGCTGTTCAATTGGTTCAAGAACCAGATTTCTATGGAGTGGCTGGACAGGATCATCATACGGCAGGTGGGACTATTCCTACAGCCTCTATAGCTGGTCGTGGTAAGATTGGTATGGCTTTAAAGGTTTCTAACTTTGTTGGTTCTGATACATGGATTATTGATTCTGGTGCCTCTGACCATATGACTTATGATAAATCATATTTTACTGAATTGTCTTCCCCACCAGTGTCCTATGTCACCAATGCCAATGGTGAGGCTTTTCCTGTGTTAGGGTCAGGGTCAGTGCGTATTACTCCCACTTTAGAACTTCATAATGTGTTATATGTGCCTGACTTGTCTCATCACTTGATATCTGTTCCACAGTTGAATACTGAGTCTAAATGCTCCGTAACCTTTTATCCTATGTATGTGATTTTTCAGGATCTTCTCACCAGGGAGTTAATCGGTCGGGGGTATCTGAGGGGCAGGTTGTTCCATCTGGATCAGACATATGCAGGGGAGAAACCAGGGGCACAGTCCCGCGCCGCTTTGATTTCGAATTCTGATAAGCTAAGTGAAATTTGGTTGTGGCATCGCCGTTTAGGGCATCCATCTTTTAGTCTTATGAGAAAAACCATGCCTACTCTGTTTATTGGTGTGGATGAGTCTGCTTTCCATTGTGAAACATGTGTCTTGGCCAAAAGTCATCGTGCTACTTATTCTCCTAGTATTTCTAATAAAAGTGTTATTCCTTTTGAGTTGATTCATTCTGATGTTTGGGGACCTTCTAGAGAACCCACTGTGTCCGGTATGAGATATTTTGTGTTGTTTATTGATGATTGTACGAGATTGTCATGGGTTGCTCTTCTTAAAACCAAAGATGAAGTCTTTCCAGCTTTTCAAACTTTTCGCACTCTTGTTCAAACACAATACCATAGCACCATTAAAGTCCTTCGTTCTGACAATGGGGGAGAATATGTTAATCATGTTTTCCAAGAGTTTTTCAACACCCATGGGATTGTTCACCAAACCACATGTCCACAAACACCAGAGCAAAATGGAGTGTCTGAAAGGAAAAACCGTCATTTACTTGATATGGCTCGTGCCCTTCTCTTTAGTGCTCATATGCCTAAGTATCTTTGGGGCGATGCTATACATGCTTCCTCCCATCTTATCAATCGTCTCCCATCTAGTGTCCTTCAGGGAAAAATTCCATTTGAGGTTCTTGCATCTCATGTCTCCTTACCTTCATTTCATAATCTTCCAGCTCGTGTCTTTGGTTGTGTTGCATTTGTCCATGTCCCTAAAAACCAGAGGTCTAAGTTGGATGCCCGGGCACTTAAGTGTGTGTTTGTTGGTTACGGAGGTTATCAGAAGGGGTACAAATGTTATCATCCACCTACCAGAAAGTACTATATCACTATGGATGTTACTTTCTTTGAGGACATGAGTTATTTTTCCTCCTCAGATACAGCTCTTCAGGGGGAGAATTCATATTTTGAAGAGCTGTATCATGGAGAGAGGGAGGAATCAGAAGAAGAAGGAGAAGTTGCACAGGCAGGAGGTATTTTGACTGATCCAGTTGAGAGCATTGGCTCATCACCTCCAGAAGCAGAAGCTCCAGACATCCAGACACCAGTTTCAATCATTGAACATGCAGTTGAAGACACAACTGCCCCTCCTGTCATCACTTCTACCCTTGACCCACAACTTCCTGGTACTGAAGATCACCCATTTGAGGTATGTCCATCCATTGATACTAGTAGTAGTGAGTCTAATGTTGAGCAATATGTGTTACCACATAGGACCACTCGAGGTCAATCAGCCAAAAGATATGAACCTACTCTTACTGCCAAATCAAAATACCCAGTAGCCAACTATATGTCCACTAGGAGGTTGTCTAAGTCATATGAATCGTTTGTGAATCAAATATCTGCTGTATCAGTACCTAACAAAGTGCAGGATGCATTGGGAGATCCAAAGTGGAGGAAGGCAATGGATGAAGAGATGGAGGCATTGCAGAAGAACAATACTTGGCAACTTGTGCCTCCACCACAAGGCAAGAAGGCTGTAGGTTGTCGTTGGGTGTTTACCGTGAAGCATAATGCAGATGGATCAGTGAATCGGTACAAAGCACGCCTTGTAGCAAAGGGGTTTACTCAGACGTATGGTATAGACTATGATGAAACTTTTGCTCCTGTTGCCAAGATGAATACTATTCGGGTCCTGCTCTCATTCGCTGCTAGTTTAAACTGGCCACTCCGACAGTTTGATGTCAAGAATGCATTTCTTCACGGAGAGTTAGCCGAGGAAGTATACATGAGCCTTCCACCGGGGTATGTAGTTGCTTCTCCCGGTGATTTTGTATGCAAATTGAGAAAATCTCTGTATGGTCTCAAACAGTCACCTCGTGCTTGGTTTGGAAGATTTTCACAGTTCATGCGGAAGGTTGGTTACAGGCAGAGTAACTCAGACCATACCTTGTTCCTCAAGCATCAACAAGGGAAGGTAACAGCTCTAATTATTTATGTGGATGATATGGTAATCACTGGTAATGATACTGTTGAGATGGATAGACTGCAGAGACAGCTAGCTTCTGAGTTTGAGATGAAGGACTTGGGTGAGCTCAAGTACTTCTTAGGAATTGAGGTAGCCAGGGGGAGAGAAGGAATCTATCTGTGCCAAAGGAAGTATGTCCTTGACTTGCTGACAGAGACAGGTTTATTGGATTGCAGACCTATTGATACTCCTATTGAGCAGAACCATTGTTTAGCTGAGTATCCAGATCAGGTACCTACTGATCGAGCTCGCTATCAGAGGTTAGTTGGGCGCTTGATTTATTTAGCTCATACTAGACCAGATGTTGCATATGCAGTGAGTGTGGTGAGTCAGTTCATGCATAATCCGAGTGAGAGTCACATGGATGCTGTTATGCGAATTCTGAAGTACTTGAAGTCAGCTCCAGGAAGGGGAGTACTGTTTTCTAAACACAACAACATTCTTGAGGTTTGTGGCTTCACAGATGCAGATTGGGCTGGAAATATCACAGACAGGAGGTCGACATCAGGTTACTTTACTTTTGTGGGAGGTAATTTGGTTACATGGAAGAGTAAGAAACAAAAAGTTGTGGCACGTTCTAGTGCTGAGGCTGAGTATAGAGGTATGGCTCACGGAGTGTGTGAATTGTTATGGCTGAGAAATCTGTTACGTGATCTGGGTTTCAAACTCAAAAATACCATGCAGTTGTATTGTGACAACAAGGCAGCTATTGACATATCACATAATCCAGTACAACATGATCGTACTAAGCATGTGGAGGTTGATCGTCACTTTATAAAGGAGAAGCTAGATGCCAAAATTATTAGCTTTCCTTTTGTTCCAACTGAAGAGCAACTTGCAGATGTACTTACCAAAGGAGTTTCTAGGAAGGCGTTTTATGACTCACTAAGCAAGTTGGGCATGGTTGATGTATATGCGCCAACTTGAGGGGGAGTGTCAGTGTGAGTCATCGTTCCCTATTAGGAATAGACTATAAGGGAATAAATTGTTGTAACTACTTACCTTGTATATGTTGTGTAGTACAGTAGTACACAGTAGTTGTAGTACGATTGTAGTCTCTTTATATACACCACAGAATGGGTGTAATATTATCATCAAGAAATTCATTCTCTCAATCTTGTCTTATTTGACTAAATACAGATGACCTTTTAGACAGACATATTTAGACTTGAATGGGAAAAACTTGGGGATAGAAATCAAAGGAGATTTCTTTTGAGTACCAATTCCAATTCCTAATACTTTACATTATTTCTCAAATAACTTATACATTTCTAAGCAGGACTATTCGCTCCCATCCTTTGTTCGCAAACACAGTTGATGGATGACAACAGGCTAAGGCTTAGCATTTGGATTTCCTACCTCTCTGATCAGAAAGAATGATTAGACGGGTTTTGAGATTGACCCTTTCTAGGTTCATCTGGAAAGAAGACCGGCATATTCGTATAAAACTGCGAAGTAAAAAATTGGGGTGTCATCACATAAATGATACAGTACTGTGCAGTGAGACAACGAAATGACATGTTACTGTACATAGTGAGAAGGAATATACCTTTCTGAGCGTTAAAACATTGAGGGCACGTTTACTTACTTGGAATGGGAGGGAATGATTACGAGGTAAAATTATTCATACGTTTACTAATACATAAATGAATCAGAATGATTCCGGGTAAAAGTATTCATGTGTTTACTAACACATGCAGAAATCGGAATAGGTGTGAGTCTCACCTCCTTATAAAGAATCGATTCCTGAATACTCAGGAATTTGATTTCGAAGGGGGGAGATGAGTTTAGGAATCAACTCCTCCGGAATCAATACCGATTCTTTTCTTCTCCCATTCTAATTGTCTCTAATTCATGACTAGTTTCCATTCCAAGTAAGTAAACATGTCATGAGCTTCTCCTGCCACCTGACATATGCCCTCTATGTAGTAGCATTCATAACATCTTGCGATACTGTCACTTGAAGCGTAAAGGTTGCAGTGAGGTTATAGTGAGAATGGTTGGAACCAGCAGGGACCTTAAAGATTGAACAATCTGGTGTGGGAATAGGAATGCTGTTCTTAGATATAAAATAGTAGATATGGTAAGAATTGCTGCAGCCAAAGGTAAGATCACTATAAGAAATCTCGTGACTCTCGTCCGGGGTTTTGCTGCATTTGAACATAGTCTAATTGTATTTGAACATATTTGATATTTGAGAACTGCTGGGAACACTCAAAAGCTTGAAAACTTCATCATTGCAGGAATCTGCTTCGAAGCGCGACTGAAGCTCTTTGTCCACGATAGAAATCATATTCGACTGAGAGATGCTTTCGATCTCATGCTACTACCCTCCCTCTTTGAGTTGGATCTTCGGAATAGAGCGTTCAGAACAGCAGAGTAAGATCTGCATTCAGGAGAATGCATCTTATTTTTCAAGGGGAAGACGATATTGCTTATCATGTCATTACAATAGTAGACTGGACAATCTGTACGGTTTCTCTCTTCTTCACCGGAGTAAATTAGAACCACAAGCGTGAGAACAGAGAGAATGAATAAAGCAAGACTACTTTGCACTGCCATCCTTTCCTGACAGATCACAACTGAACAACAGTAACCAGTAAGGAAAATAGGCTTTAAGCTGTTGGATGGCGCTCCCCTCCCTCATCTTTGATGTCTCTGCCTCTCAACACGAGAATTTGACTCGGCTGCGCTTTGTGTTTGGTTTACTCCCCTAGCTAATATTCACAACTTGAATGGTAACCAAAAACAGGTTCCCCAAAGATTTGAGTATGTTCACAGGGAGCTTAAGAATACACTACTGAACAATTAACACTTAATAGGGATGACCTTCAAGACAGCACAACACATGGGTATAGAAATAGGTGGGGTTTCTTTTAAGTACCAATCTTCCTCAATTCCAAAGACTCATCTTACATTATTTATCAAATTTACATATACATTTCATCCATCACTAAAGAAAGATTCAAACAATGCCTGGCCTAAGAAAATGGGTTACAAAAAATTGAATGAAGGGTACAAAGAATAGGGATGAACAATAAAGAAGTTACACTACTCTTACTCCACTAGGGCGTTTTCCTTCCATGGCATCCTTCTTATTACGACAATCAGAACATAGGAAAGGCCCTTGCCAAGGCTTTGAACTCATGGAGAAGATGGAACCAGCATGAACAGATATACCCTCACTCGGTGCAAGGTCAGCTTGACATACAGCACACATAAACAGCCCAGATGTTGTTGATTGTGCCGTGCACTCATCATTGCCCAGCCTGCAACACAATCATATAATCATCAGTTTCAGATATAACTGAAATATACAATAGGAAACTTCCTACCAGAAAATCACTTTTCAGAGATGCCAAGCAACAAATAGAACTTCCTACTCAAAATTATGACAGTGCTGAAAACTTGCTTTTGAAGTTGAAAGGATAACTGCGAATACTCTTCCTGGAGAAAATCAACTAACCTTTCAGCAAGCATGGCAGAGCCTTCTTCAAATAGTTCTTCCACAATACCCACAGCTGATAGCTTCTTGGATAGTTTGTGAGCAGAATCACATGACTTCTTCCTGAACAACAGGGCCCTCAACTTGTTCTGCTTTTTTGGGGGTGTTGTAGGCTGTACCGAGTTATCAGGAGGGATTATGTCAACAACTATACAGGTTGTATCATCCTTTAAACCCCTTGACCTTAAAGCCTCCTACACAACAATTCAAATCAAATGCAATAGGAAAGACTACTTGGCTTTTATTATATACGCAAACTGAAAGAAAAGGGATAAGTGGATAATTCAAAATTTTAAAGTACCTTCACTACTTGTCTAGCAGCAAGTTCAGCGGGCAACCCACGGCAAGATTTTGCTGCCTCTTCTGAGGATAAGGCATCCCAGATGCCATCAGAAGCAATTATGAGCCTCCCTCCTCTATTTGATAGCTTTAATACCAATAAACAATATCAGCTTTCATGTTAACAGAAGACCTGTCATGGGATTGAATTGAAACGAGTCTATGTTTTAGCTCAGCAAGGCAACAGATACCTTGACTTGTTTCACATATGGTATTGGAACTATGAACTCCCCAACATCCATGTCTCCAATCGACCTAGACAGGCATAAACCTCCTGGCCAACAACGAAGAGGACCAATCTGCAAATATTAAACAGCATATGAAACAACGATAGATAAGAATCATATTTTTCATTTGAAGAGGTATCTTAATTCTTTTTTCAGTACAAACAAGGTTTAAGAGCCCTCACCTCCGCACCACCAACAATGCTCAACCTCCCTACTTCCCCGCCACTCGCAGCAACACGCTCCCTCCTGCAATTACAGAACAATTATTCATGACTAACCATTACAAAATCCAGGGTACAGGAATCTGATTCTATATATAGTTGATACGTACTCTTCTACATTCTCTTCAAGTCTATGATCAACAGTTAAAGTGGAAACCGCACCACCCTGAGTATCTAAGATACAACGGGAGTCTCCTACTGATGCTACTGTCACAGTCCATCCATCAACTATTACAACAGTAGCTGTTGTTCCAGAAGTTTCTCCTGGAGAATACGAGTATAGAACAATAAGTCGTCTTCCTTTAGTGCATGGAAATTATGGGGTATGACATAAAACAAGGAGAAGATAGGCTTAAAGAATATGCAAGTTACATGCCTCTACTTTGGAAATCCTTATCAGCCTTCACAAACCCTGCAACCAAGGCCCGAGGTAAGGCTTGGAGCCACTCCTCCCTTCCTAGCCCCCTGGGAAGAGCACCCAACACATGATTTAACAAGTTCTCCCTTGTATATATGGCTGCTGCGTTTCCATTGTGCCCGTCAAAGATCTGGCAATAAAGAACATTGCTTTAAGCACACTGCTTCACCCTCAAAATGTTTATATTGCAAGATTATCTACTTTACCATCTATGTTGGAAAGTATCAAACCGCTAAAAATCCAGACAGAACATTTATAGTGAACAACTTCACAAACTTGGGCATGCCTCGTGGTTCAACAATATTAAAGCTGAGCTGCGAGAGTATGATTCTGTATGGACATATAAGAGTGACTCATGATTACCGCAAATGCAGAAAATGTTGATGAAGAATTTCCGGGCACTCGCTGACCATCCGTCTTGATCAGGAAATAATCCTCCCCCTTCCTGGATTGAGCCGCATGCCCGTATCTCACAGTCGGCTTTTCCATCTTCTCATTCTTCAGCTCTCTGCTGATCAATGCAGCAAGAGGCACCAGATTATGATGATTACGCCTCCCTTCTGTAGACCCCATAACTACCACACCACTGTCTTTCCAGAGGCCCAAGACCTTCAAGTTATCTAACTAAACCTCAAAAGCATACTAACGCTAAACAGATCCCAACACTATAATAACACTAATAGCATCCAACATAAGTTTTGGTACTCCAGCTGATCTGCATATATCAATCACAAAAACAATTACAAAACTGAACAACAAAGACAAAGTCGATCAATCAACAGCTCCGTAGCTAACAAAAGTAAATGGAAAAAAAAAAAAAAAAATGCCAACCCAGCATAGATGTTAATACTCCATTATTTGTCCCCAAAAAGATTCCAACTTTACAAAACGAAATGAAAGATGTCAACGTTAAACCTGTGTTTCAGCTCACCCAGATGACAAAAATTCGAAATTTTGTTCTGTTCGGAGTAACCAGGGAGAAGAACAGAGATTCGAAAACAAGAGGAAAATAAAATGTGGAATACCAGAGAGAATGTCTTGAGTGTGAAAGCCAAGCGCAGATCCGATTGCGACAGTAACAAGCAAACACAGCAGAAGAAGAAGAAGAAGAAGACTAAGAAAAGCAGATAAAGAAATCAAGTCGGAGACGTAACGCGTTTTCGTGACCAGGTATGAACTGTAAAACCCATTAATCAAAACCCAAATCTTCAATCTTTTAATACTTAAAAACCAGCCTTTGAATTCTTCTCGAGTCAGCTTCACAACATTTTCCTCCACCAAGCACACCACAATTTAGAAAGAAAAAGAATACGAAACAAATCTCAGACCCAGAGATTGTTTTTTTTTTTTTTTTTTTTTTTGGTTGTGGAAACGGGAAAAGCTATCTTTTTAGTGCGAAGGAAAAAGAGAAAAGTGGGTTTGGCTGACAACAAAGCAGTGCATCCATACATAAACCCACATTCTGCAGCTGCTAAAAGTCGGTTTCTCTGAAGTCTAAAGCTTTACCCTTTTCTTTGTTTTGTTTTTTTTTTTTTTCGGGAACGAAAGTTACAGCAGGATTTGATTTATTGAGCTCTAAGAAACAGCATCGTCTGTCTGTTTGTTTGTTTACCTAACAGATCTTGTAGGAGAGTTTCCCGGAGATTATTATTGATCGTCTTCTAATGACAAATTATGGCCTCTTTGTTTTTATTATAGTGCATGCTTTGACATTCTCCTTGAGATTTAAAAAATGGAAATATTTTAGACGAGAGAGATTTGAAGGTGAAATTTTATTTATAAAGAAAAGTACTAATTAATAAATTAAATTTCAGTAATATTTCTTTAAGCTTTAAAATCGTCACATTAGAAATTTTAAGACAGGTTTTAGATTATTAAGTTGTTGCTTTCATAGTGAATACTTCTTTTGAGTTTTGCTTTGTTTGAAGTTACATGTTTAGAATTCTTGTCATGTATATTGATGCATCTTAGAACTGAATCATTTTATAAGCAAACTGTTACTTCTTACAAGTTTTGTAATACTAACTTATCAACTCTAATTACATTGTACGAAAACCAAATAAAAGTAACTACAACTAAAACGACGCTTATGAGTCTATCTCTACAAACACTATTTCTTGGAATATCAAATTCAAATTTATTTTAGTTATTTTTTTCGGAAAAAAATGATAAATATAGACTTTAGAAATGGTTTGGGGCTTCCCTAACCTCTTCTTCTTCTTCCTTTTTTTTTATCCTGATTGTTATATTTGTGCAAAATCTCAAGCTTTTCATGCAATTTATTTAATTCTTGCCTTCGCCAAATTTATTTTTGTCCTTGTTAATATTAGCAACCCCAAAGAATACGAGCTGAAGACCCTGAAGTTGAAGCAAGCTCACGGGGGAGGTTCCGGTGCAGTGGAGTGCAGGGTTGCCAAGTGGCATCTGACCGGAATTCAAAAAACTTTGTAGCGAAAAGCTGACACGTGCGTGACAATCGTGCATGTGTTTCTGTGAGGGCCAATGATGTGGACACGCGGCGCAGTGCGCACGTTCTATGTTCTGGGTTGAATCCTAGTGCTGCAACTGTAGGCTTGCTTTTCTCCTGCTGTGAGGCTTCTGGTGGTCCCCATACACCCCGGTCAATACTGAAGGTGATGCTTATAGGACCATTTCTCTTATCCTGTGGCGCAATACGCTCTATCTTTCCTTTTCAGTTCATTATAAGGATTAGTTGCCCCCCAATTCGGTTTAAAAATTGTTTGACCTTTTTGGTTTTGTTACGTGGTGTAGTTTCTCAATTTTGGCCGGTGAGAAGTGAAATGGTTCGGAACTAGAGGTAGGAAATAATCAAATTATCGGTTTAGATGATTGATTGATTGACCATTCGGACCCGAACGATTCGTCATTGAGTTGTATTGAGTATTGAGTTTTTAACTAAGTCAATTAATATTATTCGCACAATTGTGGTTTTAAGAAATTCTAATAGAGACTACATGAAAACTCATATCATGAAACTGCTATCATATCTAAGTCCTACATCATACAATATCGAGTCTGTCAATTGCTTCGATCGATGCACTTTCAATAAGTTATCGGTCTACTACATGAGAAATTAGATATCGAAATATTATGATTGGACTAGTTTGACCACTAATTCGCACCAGGATGACCGGTACCCCCATCTTGATAGTTGGTTTGATCACGGTAGCATATTTTGCAATTGATGTTAGGGTTTTGGTCTTCAAACTAAAATTTTAATTGTTATCAGTGGGTTGATTATTGGTTTTTCTTGATCTTCCATGGAAAAGGGCTTCTGTCCCTCCTTTTCTTGATCTTCCATGGAAAAGGGCTTTTGTCCCTCCTGCTTATACAATATAAGCACAAAAACAATGAAATAGAAACAAAATGGATATGTGTACCAGTGTCCTTATGTAGTTTCACTTGTTAATTAGATTTGTCCTAATTATCAGAGACTGAGCGTTTGTCGATTAATCTCTCATATAAAGTGATAGTAAATTGAGTGATTAGGTACAACAGCATGTGGTTGTGTAATAATGAAGTTGCCCAAAATACTATAAGCAGGGCAGGGGGTTGTAGCCCTCATGGGGCTATTCCACAAATCCCAATTATAAAAATGGGTGACCGGCAGGGTATCCTATGTCCCATATAATTAGCGTTAACGTTGGCTTCATGATTTATAGTGAGAAAAAAGGATAGGTTTGGATCAAAACCAAACCGAGATAGAAAATGCTCTGCAAAAATGATGTATCTCCCATACAAACCATTAGACTCAATCGATCAACGAGAATAGAAGTATATCGAACTGATCGATAATCGGAGTGAACTCGAACGGATAGCATCAATGCTCTAGACCATTATGGAAAATCCTTCGTCCAGCAACCAAACTGAATCCCAATTGCCCGCAGATAGCTAGCTAGCTAGCTGGTCTTACCGTCAAATATATATTTGTCTGGGATGAACAAAGCTGAAACCCTGCATGTGTTGCAGCAAGCTCAAGGAATTAAACTACTCCCCAGGAAAGCAAATCTCATGTAAGACATGTCAGTGATTTGGTATCATTTTATTAGGGTTTGCTTTATTCCTCTAGCTAGCTGCCAAGATATTTAGAATGCGGAATATATATGGATCAATATCAGTATGAATATGAAAGCGGCTCTGTCTGGGGATGGTATGGATTACGACATTAGCAAATTGTGATCATATATATAATGGAAGTGCCATTCAATTCGTCCACACAGAGTTAAGTGCAGATGGGGAAGTTTGCAGTTGGAAGAAGAATAGTCTGGTGGAAGATTTAATAGGGCGGAGGATCTGCATGGAAATTGACCAAAGATAACAGCAAAATGGCAACTCGTTATCATGTGTTGTATCTGCCTTATGTCAACTCATTCTCATCAACACCCCCAGGTTCGTGTTTTTACATCTTCATGGGAGTCGACCAAGGATATCATATTGATGGATATATAAACTTCTTCCATCTCGCCATAACATCTCCAAAGTTTCTATCAATTTAAATTAAATAAAACTTAGACGAAATGTCCTTTAAAGGAAAAAAAAACTCACGTCGTCTTTTTATATGAAATCATTGAAATGACAAATGTTATTTCCAATTCAAATTATACAAAATGTGTGATGACAGTTCCTTAATTTAAACAAAACTAAGACAATCTTCGCACATACTTTTCATCAGCAAAGATTATTGTTTGATCTAATTTGATGACACTTTTGATCATTTATGTTTAAAAATATAAGTCGTTAGTAAAATTAATTCAGTAATCAGTCAACCTGACACAAGACATTCTCGTAGAATAAAGATACGTAATTATATCACATGTTCTAACTTATCATCAATAACGTTTTAAAAAAAAAGAAAAAAACTCAGCATCAATGGTGAGTACATGTTCAACAACTTCTTACTATTTTTTATTTTTATTTTTGAGAATAATGTTCAACAACTTTTTACCAAATTGAGATTTCTGAGAATTCAGTAATAATCCCCGTACAAATCAGATGCCTTGGATCCATCATTGAATCATATTATTCTATATTCCTTTTCTTGCTTTCAGCTATGAACTTTCACGGCAAGGAAATTAGGAAAAAACAAAGTCTTTTGTGTGTTTTGACTTTTGAGCTGGGATAGCGGGTCTCGCAACACGTGGAGTGTTTAGCCCACCTGCCACTTTCAGTGGACAACCAACCACTTATTGGGCCCGGCAATCAAGATTCATTATCCTGCTGAATAGTACAAATTAGAGATCTCCTTATTTGGTTTACTTTTTGTTGGCTACTTCAGCCCAGCCCAAATTTTTGACCCTGTCTATTTCAGTCCCCCAAGCCTATATCTGATCTTATGCAAGCCCAACCCAATACCAAAATCTTGTGAGGCTTCTCTCATCACATCCTCAGCATTGGTCTGTGAACTATAACTTGTTTGAAATACTCCCCTATATTTTAGCAAGTATAAATTGTACTTTTGTAAGGGAGAACCTAGAAGGGCAGAATGAGGAGATCTCACAAACTTTCGAGAAATTATTGTATAGTTCCGAACCGCCATGGTACTAGTGTTATTGGCATACATGCAAAGATTTGCTGTTGTCGACCAACTTCACATAATTCTACCCAAAATGTCGTGATTGTATTGATACAAACCACCAATAGGCTAGAAGACAGTTGATGAGGTAGCCTACCAAATTTAAGAACTTTGGGCCTTGAAAGCAGCAGGTGGCCCAAATTTTACTAGGAAAAGGAATCAGATTTTTTTGTTCCCATTTATTTTCTGTGGTCACAGAAAGAACAATAACTTTGGTGGCTGCAAAGAATCTATTATTAAAAAGGAACAAACAATGATATTGAAGTCTCACTTAAAATTTAGGTCTTAATTTTTTTTTTCTTTCATAAATTGGTATTCAAGCCTAAAACCATGTCTTTGTCAAGCAAACCAATGTCACTATAACACAAGAATTTGTTTCAGTGATGAAACCAATTATTGGCTTACATCATGAAAACTAACAAATCAAAATCAATTCTGCCTAAAGGAGCAGTCCCAACATCTAAAACTCCAAGTAATAAGAGAGAGAAACAAGTGTAACAAATGCAATTTATCTTTTCGTCTCGTTCATTCGTCCATACCAAAACATCAAAAATAAATTATTACTGATAAATTCATTTGCTCGTTGTTCAATACGTATGTTTTCGGTCTCTAAATTTTTAATACTGATCTATCCATTTATCCATTATTCAACGCATGATTTTCACACACAAATTTGTTTTTTTATTGAGACTGAAAAATAAAAGAAGAAAAAGAAAGGAGGAGTAATTTGCCAAGTAAGTCTGTAAAACCATCTGAGAAAGGAAGTAGCCCTTTCCTGATATTCCCCAATTGGGCCATTTCCAATTCAGAGCTTCTTCTTCTTCGTCTTTATTCACCGCCCAAACCCTTCAAACACGACGCAGGCACACAGTCAGGTGTTCTGATTCATAGTCTCCAACCCCAAACACACTGCACCTGACTCCCCCAATTCAAATGTAACCCACCCAACTCCACCAAGCCCCGAGCTACCTCTATATATACACACACGCAGACCCATCTGTATCTATCTATCTATCTCTATCTGATACACTATCCATGAAAATCACCTTGGTTTGAACCCCAGCTTAGGGATTTCCAAGATGGGCGTCGAAGCGGCCCACCATTCCGACCACCAGGCCGTCAGAGATGTCATCTGCCACGCCGTTGCCGGCGCCTCTGCTGGTCAGCTCCTCCTCAATTTTTAGGGTTTCCGCGCATTTCGGAATTTAATCAAATTCTCTTCGTTTCTGAATTGTTTTGAGATTGAAAAACTTGATCTTTTTCAGGTTCCATGGCGGCTACATTCGTCTGCCCTTTGGATGTCATCAAGACCAGGTTACAGGTCCACGGCATGCCTACTGGTCAAAGAGGTAATTCTGGGTTCATTAAGTTACTGTATTCGGTGCAAGTTTCGATATTTAACAGTCCCAGATTTACTTCCTAATGTATTGGAATTGTATTTAGAACTATAGTTTCAATTTCTGTACTTTAATTATTACCACAAATTTGAGGAAAAGTAAGTCTTGTTTGAACTGTGGAACTGTGGAAGTATTACTTTTGGCTCATTACATTGCATTGATAGACTTCAAGTTTCTCTCTATATGTGGTAAATGGGTCGTACTGATGGATGACTGTTATGCTCAGGCAGTATCATTGTCACGAGCCTACAGAACATATTGAAGACGGAGGGTATTAGGGGGATGTATCGTGGCCTTTCGCCAACAATTCTTGCGCTACTTCCGAATTGGGCAGTGAGTATTGCTTTTGTTGCCTTGTTTATGAGGGACAAATTGTCTTACTCTATATCATTTTCACTGTCACATGCAAATGCTTTTCTTATATCTTCTGTATTTTGTTTCATATGCAGGTGTATTTCACAGTTTATGAACAACTCAAACGTCTACTCCAGATACACGGTTGGTGTTGATTCGCTTGAATTTTTGTTTATACTTCTATGAATTCTTATTTAGTACATAATACTGGTTTGGTTATGAGCACAGGAGACTATTTAGTAGTTGGTTTCAAACATTCTACATTTTCATGCAGAGGATGGTGGGGAACTCTCAATTGGTGAAAATATGATAGCTGCTGCTGGGGCTGGGGCTGCCACAGCCATTTCAACAAATCCATTGTGGGTTGTGAAGACAAGACTGCAAGTAAGTTTTCTGTTCTTATGCTTGTAATTCATTTGAAGTGAAATAATCGGAATGTGTGTGTGTGTGGATATAAAACCTATCAGTAATGATCTTATGTTTTTGATACATTCAAATGTGATGCCTAGGACACATGTAATCAGGACATCTCTGATTCCCTATCATCTCCGCTAGGCTGCATGCTCATTCTATGGTTACTCATTGTAATAACCTGATGGAGTTGTCTGTGTCCACCTATCAGTCATGCCCTTGCAAGCATGTATCTGTGTTCTGTATTCAGGGCTTTGTAGCTCCGGTTAAATTTAGTTCTGGAGTTTGTTTCTGTTAGCAATAGAAAATGCTTCGTTGTGTTGCAGTCTCACTGAAGAACCTAAACCAGGCCTTTTAACTTGAAATGGATGGGATTTCAGAGGATCAAAGTTAATCTAATATCAGTCTAACATGGATGCATTGGCCAAGCAGGCATATATTTTGTACCATAGAAGCATGGTTCCTGGGATTTGGATACGACGACATATGAGTTAAATATGGTCCAACTTAAAATTTTCTGTTTTGAAGTAACATTTTTTTTTAATTTGTTTCATTATGAGCCGAACTTTGCTAGCCTCTGTATAGTGTAGGTATTTTATGTTTTTATTTTTGAAATTGAACATGAAAGGAATAGAACTATGTCATAGAAAGCAGCAAAATCTATTACTACAAACTCTCTCAATATCCACCTACTAACTTATCACACAACTTCCAGCCACTCATTAGGCCTTCTACTTTTCTAGCATTTTGTTTGGTCTGGTTTGGGACAAAGTATATATATTGGTATAAACTATACTATTGCTTTTTATTGAAGGTTCACAAAGCTGTGTAACTATCATGCTCTTGACATCAAGCATTAAAAGAAAGGAAATTATTCATGAAAAGTGATTTCAAAAAAGATTATTAGTTTGACACCACACACACATTTGGCTTTGCTTGCAAAGCCAGTGCTTTTTGCTAGGTTCTCTAGCCTTCTTCTAGCAAGTTCTTCTTTGGTACTTGTTGAATTGAAGATCCATGCAGTTCACTAGAGATAGATCTACAGTGCTTATAGATTTCCAAGGAATGTGTGGGCATCCAGTAATTTTAGGGGTTCATGTTGACTAAGCTATTGACTATCGTCCATATGATTAGATATTGATTGCTTGGGATTATCTTCTTCATGGTTTTAGAAATTCAAGAACTCCACTCTGGTTGGTTTTATTAATTTGACGCGTCTTTTTTAGACATTAATATATTTTCTTGGTTATCTTCATCTAGACACAAGGAATGAGGCCTGGTGTGGTTCCATACAAAAGCATGAGATCTGCTTTCACAAGGATAGCAACTGAGGAAGGGATGCGAGGTTTATATAGGTCATTTTTCTTATTTTACTAATATAGCATGTGGATACAGAATATCTTGTATGTGTTTTACTGTTCATCAAATTACTAATCAAAATTTTTTTTTTTTTCAAAATCACTATAAGAGACCCACTCAAGTTGTATACATTATGAAAGTGTGGTTTCTACATCAATTGATTGGATGGAACTTTTATCCTTGTCGTTTCAGTTGATGAAATGCTTTTTGTTGTGTGTGGTTTGGAACAGTGGGATCATACCTTCTTTGGCTGGGATAAGTCATGTTGCAATTCAGTTTCCTGCTTATGAAAAGATAAAGTCGTTCATGGCAAAAGAGGGTAATGTGATATGTTTACTTTTTGCTGTTTGTATTAAAGGAATCTTCAGTGTTTTCTTTTTACTATATAGTGTTGATTGTATGAAACTAAATTTTCAGATAAGACAACTGTTGATAAGTTAAAGCCTGGGAGAGTTGCCATTGCCTCGTCAATATCAAAAATATTGGCTTCTGTAATAACTTACCCTCACGAGGTATGTTCAATAAGATTTTCCTCATTAAAGTGCATTATATCTTTGACGGTTATTAGTTGAGAATCCTGTTTCTTTCTCTTTCTGTCATATGCTTTTCTTTTCTTTGTTGCCCTGTCTAAATCAAATTATTTCCAGGTCATACGTTCCAGGCTTCAAGAGCAAGGGCAGGCTAGACATATTCCACCGAAGTATGCAGGGGTTATTGATTGTATTAAAAAGGTGTTCCGAAAGGAAGGCCTTCCTGGTTTCTATAATGGCTGTGCTACAAATTTAATAAGAACAACACCTTCTGCTGTTATTACATTTACCAGTTACGAGATGATAGATAGGTTCTTGCGAAGGGTTGTTCTTCCAGAAAAGGAGCACTCACGAGACCCCCCAAAATCTGAGGGCCACGACAAACCTCAGCAGGGAGATAGAGGCAATGTGGGAGATGATGATAAGACTTCTTTGCAGCAACTACAAACCCAATCAAGTAAGGGTGGTACAATTCCAGTTGGAAACTAACAGCAAGCGACTGATCGACTTGTTGTGCCTTTTGGAACTCAGATTTTGGTTGAAAGAAATTTTTTCTTGTAATAATGAAATTAAAGTACAGTAGATAAATGTAATTGCATTTGAAGAAAGAAAAAGATTATTTGCCTTCCGAAGAAATGGCACATCATCTCATTGGGCATCCAAGTAGTTATTTGAAGCTCTTCTTTGAAGTTAAAGTACAGAGCATAGCATTTATTTGATGATCAAGTTGCAGTCTATTATACTTTGTTACAAATTTTAAGCTCCTAGATGGGATTTTGCCATGTTTGGAGTATGAATGCTATCCTCTCATATATTGAATTATTGAGGCATTATTGCAAGATAAGAATTTTCGAAAGTTGTGCTTTTTATCAAATGCCAAAGCTTGAGCTTTGGTGGTAGACGAAGCAGAAGCATGCCTATTATCCTTTGCCTTTTCCCCAAGAAAACACTAGTTACTTTAGCACATGTATTAGTGCTTTCTCAGCATCCATGGTTCTGGTCCAACCTTCCAAAGCCACTTTAACTTTTGCAAGGCATCTCAAGAAAAGAAAAGAAAAAAAAAATTGACAATGCTCCATGGATGACACAAACTTGGATTTTCATTGATTCTTACTTGACATTACATTTCATTTTGCATTTTTTATTTTTGCTCATGAAGAAAAACAAATTACAAGACAAAGCATTTAGGGTAGCCTACACCAAGGATCGAACCTAACATCACGGCCAGCTTCTCCCGCAGGACTCCAGCACTCTTACCATGACCAAGATTTTCGTCAAGAATTTAGCTTGACGAAGAACATGTTTAAACCGAACATAATCCAAATCGCCGCGAGTTGACAAGAAGAAAATTTTACTTTGAGACAAGGATTGTGGTTAACAAAAAATTTTCTGGACCAATAATCACTGAAAGTTGGAAACCATCAGATAATAACAACCTCTACATTATACATATCGTAGTTTAATTTTTATTTTTTTACTCAGGAATAGTAACCAACACAGGACGCCAAGCCCTCCTCAACAATGACTTGTACCGGAAACCGGTCCACCCCGGTCTCGGCGAACCCGGTCCAACTCCACCGGCTACCACTACCAGTCCAAACTCTTGCCGCTTCTCTATTTTCTCTCTCTCTTCAAAAGGCGGGGACGACACAAACAGCTCCTTCAGGCTGTTCCTCCTCTCCGGCAGCGGCTGCACCGGCGCCGGCTGGTCATGTCGTCTCGTCGATCGCCGGCTCCCGCTCCGGCTGAGAAGCATTAGCAGGCTGGGTTTCCGGCGAGGGAGCTGGATCAACGGGCTCGTTCTGGGGCTTCGCGTTGGGCTTTGGGCCGCTCCGCAGTGCAGGGCTAGGAGCTTGAACTTCTGCAAAGTCGCCATCTTTTGAGGTTTGTTGCCGCTGCAAACTGCCATCTCTACATGTGACGATTATATATATATATATATATAGGGCTCAGAAAAGATAGAAAATTTTTACATGGGATTTTGCTGGGATTTGAATTTAAATTAGTAGAATGATTGCATGAGGGAGGCAATTGATGACTTGTGAAATGGAGGAGAGGATATGTTGGGAAGTGGATTCATCTTTTTTATACAGTCCTAGGCGCAATAGTGATTTGGTTTTCTCTCTTTTTCACCAAATTTCAAAAGAAAGGATTTTGAGGTGGTAAAAAGAGAGTGAGAGGGAGGTTCATTTTCCAAAGTAAATTCCAAATTTGGTTGATCTAGAATCTGTGGGGTTCTGAAAAAGAGGCGCCACACACCTCATTCTTTGACTGGGAGACAATTGAAAAGTCAGTTTTAACCATTATTTGCAGATGAAGATATAATAAAGACTTGATTGTCCAGTGAGGTGTGCTAGCCTAGTAGCCTGCATCCTCCTCTAGATTCCAGTACCCTACAGATTAGAGTCTGAACCCAAAATTCTTGAACCACATTGTTGTCATTACCTCTTCATTTTTCACCAAAACTACAATGCATTGTACCAAACTATCTAAGCAAAGTTCATTTCTTTAATGTTTAATGAAAGTAGTGCTACTGTATACAGAGAGTTAAATTATTCTAGAACCTTCAATAGTTTCTCTTTTCTATTATTTTTGGCCGGAGGAGGCGTTAAATCATATCATACAGTCCAAAACTTTAAAAGATTATCAGTTGAAACAGAAAGAGGAAGACAATGCTAGAAGACAAAACACAAGGAGATCTAAATGGGCCATTATAATCTGAAATATACACCCACAGTATCAGCGTTAATATCAACAGCTCTGTTTAATATGTACATTCCCTCGGGTCTTTAGCCAGAAGTTGTATGCCTAACTAATTTAGGTTTTTCCTTTTAGCAACAGATGTAGTAGGTGAGTAGAATATAACATTAAACCGTTTAATTGGCTCTGAAATATATAATCATACAACTCATTGAAATCTAATAGGAATGGAACAGAAAAATATAAAAAAATCAGCGTCTGGCAACTTAGCTGATGTAGTATACCTAGTGTAGGCACTATTTACAGGTCAAGAAATTTAGTCACGGTGGTGGCCTCATGTCGTTCAAATATCCAGTCTCTTTGCCATCTGTTGAAGGGAAACCGGGTTCAGGATGGCGTGTAATATTTCTGAAGGAAGTCGGCATCACATTTAAGGTGTCTTCCATCAGTCAAGTCAACTCATATGCTTCACACTAGTGGAAATTCTCAAGGACTGCAACTGCCCTTTAAAGATTGGCAAATGCTTAGGGGTTTCCCCACCACGTGGCCTTACGGCCACCCAATCAGAACAAAAAAAATTTTCAATCTCTTCTGAAACTGTCTCTACTTCCTAAAGTGAAATACCCAAAACACTCCCCTGCTGGGCAGTGATTAGTCATCCCCACCACGTGTCCATGCGGGTGCCCTACGCAAGATTCTCTCTTAAAGATTGATGCATGAATTATTCTGATGAGTCAAATTCTAGTAATTAGGAATCCGAAAAGACATAATCCAACACTTGTCTTATGTTATACACACTATATATATAGAGTTTTGAAAGTCAATAAACCTGAAAATATGTGAATATTGCACATATTCCCAGCCACAAAAGCTCTTGATTAACAGGTGCTCAATACTTGGATGAGATTATTTACTCTACTTCTTCTAGGTCTGAATTTGAGTAGGGCTGAGTTTCTTGGAGACGACGTTTGAAGAAACACGTTTTTGTTTGTAGTGCAGCAGAATAACTAAGCATGTCACGCCCCGAATTTCGAATAGAGGAATTCGAATCCGAAATGCGATAACTTAACCAATTGCCCGAAATTGTAATACCCACAATTTTTATTTTTAAATTCGAGTAATTGTATTGAACGATTATTGTGCGATTTCACAAATGTTGTTCGATAATATTTCACTTTTTGAATTATCGAAGGTTCGGAACGATTATTTTTAACGAAAAGCTCGAAATGCTCGGTTTGAGAAATCGACTTTTTCTACGTGCGAAATTTGGGGAAACTTCCTTCGTGAAAGTTGTAGAGCTCATCGATACGAGTCCGTGCGTATGCGGAACACGTTGTCTGGATTTTTTTTGAATTAGTTATAGAATTTAGAATTTATTTCTATTTTGGTATAAATAGAAAAAAACCTAGCTATTTTCAGAAGATTTCCATTTTGGTCCGGCCTCCTTCCAGTTTCGGAAGGTACTGTTCATCATCTTCCTCCTCCGTTCCTCGACCGAAAATGACCGAGAGAGAGAGAGAGCAAGTTCACCATAATCATTCTCCCTCCACAGATCACCTCTCGACCTCAAACCAAGTCTCAGGCGTTCGTCTCGAGCTGCTCTACCTCCTGGACGGCGTCGCTTCCACCGACAAGGCCTTCAGCTCCGGCGAAACCGTCCGAAACAGTCGGACCCGAAAACAAACCAAACCAAGCTCCTTGCGTTTTCGCCTCCAAACCAAGTGAAACTCCTCCTTCTACATCGACTCAACCTCCTGAAGCTCCCAGAAGCAGCTTTACAAGGCGGCGAGGCCTGTGGCGGCGGCTGGAAGCCAGCCCCGATCGGATCGAACGAAAATTTCAATCCAAATATCTCGAGCTATACACGATCGTTTCTTGTGGTTCTTGGCTTGTTGAGTTCGCAAGGAAGTTCTGAGCAAGTTTCCAGAAGGGATCGAGGCGTGAGGTTGCAGTTTTTACTCAGTTTCAAGCTCGTCGGTTTCTGGAAAATTTCCGGCTGCCGACTGTAATTGGTACTTTTCGATCCCTTCCCGTCATTTTTTGATCTTGTGCTAGTTATGAAAGTTGCTCAGAATGATGAAACAAAGGGGACAAGCTCAGCCCCGACACCATTGGTGGTGGTCGGCGACGGCTCTGTCCCTAACTCCGGCGGCCCTTTCCGGCCACCTCCGGAGGTTTAAAATTTGGTTTCTGTCCATTTTATGATTCTATGTTTCAATACGATCATTTCGGCGTATTATACGCATTTTTCGGATATCGTATGAATTAGTTATGAATTTTGTGATTTCGATCGATTTTGATCGTTAGATTTATGATCTGTGAAATTAGGACCGTCAGATGAACTTATAATTTGATATGATGATCATATGACTGTCCCAGAGGCTTTTTATGGTCATGGGAGAAGATCCGACCGTTGGATCTTCGTATATGTGCAAAACGGTAATTAGGGGAGCGATTCGTGAGAATCCGCTCGTCGGATTTTATTGTAAATTAGAATCCGGCCGTTAAATGATAATTCAATTATGTTTTGGAATTATTGGCTAAATTCGAATCACATTTGATTAGGTGATTGACGGATTGTATTTAAGTGGGCTATTTCGGCGTTAATTATATTTGTATTGAAGACGCAGCGGGAGTATCGAGGTGAGTAAAACTCACGTGGTTCATATTACGAACCGAGCGTTTTAAATTTATTTATTTTTGGTAATTGTGTGAAAAATATTTGCGGATTAAATATTTGTTTTAAAATTTCATGGACTTGAATCACCACGGTCCATAGGTAAGTAAAATGAATTTTAATTATACAAATGAATTTCACGATTTTCTGGTGTGAACTATAGATGGTATTAGTGATCATTCCTGAGTGGATGATTACGTATATATATATTTACGTAGAAAATATATATTGATGAGTGGATTGTTGAGTGATGATATGATTGAGTAGAATTGATGAATTGATTATATTTCAATTGTGTAATTTCATAATAATATGGTATATCTTGGTTGGGTTGATTTCAGTATGTGATATTATATGTTGTGCTCATTTATGGGTTTAGGGTCGACGTAGTGACCGGTGTGGGGTAATCGGACGCTCTAATCCTGGGTGGATGATGAGATACGATTGGTTGAGTATGTGAAATTATCGGACGTTCTAAATATGTATATAAATATACATATTGATGAAATACGATAATGATAAATATGTCGGATGCCATAACCTAGGCCAGGTGACGGGCTACGAATCAGTTAGAGCTCTAGTCTGTCATGTACCGTATTTTTATAAATATGATGTTGAGGTTTTGTGAAGAAAGATGTGAGTTGGGGTTGTCTTGATTTATTGATTTGCTATTTGATTGAGATTGTTAGTACTTCGTGGTTGTGGAAACGGTTGAGTGTTGACTTGAGTAGAATTGATTATGATTAAATTAAATAACAGTATTTTCTTTTACTTATACGAGCTTTCATAAGCTTACCTGGTTTTGTGTTGTTGCAATCCCGGTACACTATTCAAATGGTGTAGCGGATATTCCTGCAGGTCAGGATAACCAGGGAGGTGACCGAGCTGCTTAGGTGTTACAGCAGTTTTTGTTATTTCATTTAGTTGTCAGGTGTGTACGCTTATTTAGAGTTTTACAGTTCTGTGAAGACCCGAAATTTCAGTTAAATATTTTGTAATTCAATATTTCTCAAATTATATGAATTATGAGTTGTGAGTGTGATTCGAATGTCGTTATTTGAGAAATTTGGTTTCGAATGATTTTAGTATCGAAATTTAACGTTATTTAGGGTTATTAAAATTGACTTATTTTTACGTAAGGAAATTGAGGAAACTTCCTTCATGAAAGTCGTAGAGCTCGTCGACGAGTTCGTGCATATGCGGAACACAAGAATCGGAGTTTGTAGGAAGAAGTTATGACATTTAGAAGTTTTCGATTTTGTATATATATAGGTTACCATTTTTGGAAAAAATCTAAAAAATCAGAAAACCTAGATTTTCTCTCTCTCTCTCTCTCTCTCTCTCTCTCTCTCTCTCTCTCTCTCTCTCTCTCTCTCTCTCTCTCTCTCGCGGCATCGAACCGAAAGCAAAAACAGAGCCAAACTTCTCCAGCCGAGTTCTTGCTCCTCCGGCCACCTTTTGACGCCAAACCACCTCCCATGGCTTCGCCTTGACCTTGCGCAGCTGCCAGAAGCAGCCTTGCGCCATGGCACGGCTTGTAGCGGCGGCGGGAAGCTGGTTTTCTATTTTCGGCCGTTTTGAGTGCGAAGCGAATATCTCGAGTTCTAGACCACCAAATTTCGAGTTCTTTATCTCGTTGAACTCGTATTGAGGAGTAGAACACGCAGTAAAAAGGACAGCACCTGAAGTGGAGGTTTTCACGCTCGTCGGAGCACATATCGGTTTCTGCAGTTTTTCCAGCCAAACTGGACTGTTTTTGGTAAGTTTCGGCCACTTCCACTCATTTTCTCACTTCATGTTAGTTATGAAAGTTGCTCAAAATGATGAAACGAAGGGGATAAGCTCGGCCCCGACACCATTGGTGGTGGTCGGCAGCGGCTCTGCCCTAAACTCCGGCGGTCCTTTCCGGCCACCTCCGGGGGTATCATGAGCAGTTTCTGCTCATTTTTAGATTTTACATGTCGATACGATCATTTTGATATATAGCATGCAAATTTTGGATATCGTATGAATTAGTTATGAATTTTACGATTTAGATTGATTTCGATTACTCAATTTGTGATTTATGAAGTTTGGACCGTCCGATAGAATTCTAGTTTTGATATAATGATCGTAGGACTGTCCCGGTGACTTTGTGTGGTCACGGGTGAAGATCCGACCGTTGGATCTTCATATAAGTGTGTTTTTGAAATTATACGCTAAGTTAATTATCGTTTTGATTAGGTATTTGACGGATTTGTTAGCGACGATTGTGAATCGTATTTTTGGGCTGTAAGAAGACACAGCGGGAGTTTAGAGGTGAGTAAATCTCACTTGGTTCATTTACGAACCGAATTTCCTTAATTGCTCAATTTATTGTTAAGTGTGAGAAAATGGTTTTTAAGAAATGTGTTTTAAAGTATATTAAAAATGAATTTCTTGATTTTGTATCATGTGAACTATAGTTGGTATTAGTGATCATTCCTGTGTGGATGGTTACGTATATATATATTTACGTGATTATATATTGAATGGTGTGACATTGAGGTGTGGAATTGTGATAATATGTTGTTGATAATGTTGATAATATGATTTTAATTATGTTGTTAATATTTGATAAATGTTGGTGATAAACATGTTGATTTTGTGAGTTGAATAGAAGGTAGAGAAACGTAGGATTCTGAGGATCGAATGGTCCAAGGATCTTTGGTTAATGATAACCGGAGTGTATGTGTTATGAGGACAGGGAGGTCCAAAGTTCGACCGTTAAATAATAACGGGGATATATTGTTCTGAGGACATGAAATGGTCCAAAGTTCGCGGGTTACTGAGTAACCTGGAGGTGCCGTTACTTGACCCTAGGGCCAATGTGTCAGAGGTAACGAAGCAGTTAGAGCTCTAATGTGGGTGTCAAAGTGGCGATAGTTGTGATTAGGTGCCAAAGTGGCGAGAGTTGTGATTTGGTGATTGTGGAAATGTGTTCCATGTTGTCTCATGTGTGTTGGATTGATGTTGCTTGTGGTTGTTGAGATTGTTGGATGTTTACTTAAGATAAATGAGTTGTGGTCTAATAAATCAACCGTTCATTCTTATTTACTCACACGAGCTTTCAGAAAGCTTACCGGGTTTTGTGTTGTTGCAATCCCGGTACACTATTCAAATGGTGTAGCGGATAATCCTGCAGGTGAGGATAATCAGGGTGGTGAGCGAGCTGCGTAGGACAGCAGGGTTGAGACCAGCACTTGGTCTATTTTGGTGTGTTTTTGTAGACTCTTGTGAGCAGGACATTTTATTTATGTTAGTATTGTAATAATTGACTCGAGAGATAGTTTGCTACGAGGTTTGTGTTATAGTTTATGAGATATTGGTTTTGGGAAAAAAAATATTGTAGGACGTGATTTGTTTAGTTGTATTCATGTTTCGGATTTTGAATTTATTATTCGAAATTCGGGGCGTGACAAGTTCATTTTGGATTTGAGATGTAATACTAAATTCGGTTTTGATTTTATTTCGGGTGGTGAGGTTGTTAAGGAAAGAAATTTTCAGGATGATTATTTTGAGTTGTGTTAAATTTCATGTTTCGGATTTTGAATGTTTATTCTAAAATTCGGGGCGTGACAGAAATACATAGAAACTTTTTCAATTTAATCTAGCAACAACATAACCAAAAACACATAATGTCAATAAAGATTCAAACACTCGAGTCAAATATTACATCGTCAAGTGTTTACAATACCTAAACCTTGCGAGTGAGAGAAATCAAAATCAACTTCTAATTAAAGAATTGCAAGGAATTTTGAAACAGTTAAGAACCTAAAAGAGAAAATTTGATCCAGGTTATTTTTAAAGCCTCAATGAGGAGCCAGGTTTGGTTCCCCCAGTGTGTTTATGCAAAGAAAGGCAAACATCCGGAACTGAGGCATTGAAGAAAAAGGACCTCTCATTTCAAGAATATGGTGATATTCAAAATTATAAACTCTTTCTAATCTGCTTAGAAAATTAATCCTCTGTTGAGGCAATGGGGAGTGATTTGGTTTGCATTGATTCAGAATACTTTTCCTTTATGAGCATTCAGATATTTAATTGAAGATATATTGATCTTACCTTGTCTTAGCTTCACTACAAGAAAAATAGTCTACGAAAATATCATATTTATAACATATTATAAATGCTCATTGTTGCTTATAGTTTTTCACAACGGGCAAACAATGTGTGTTGTAAAAAACTGTATACCACAACATGCGTCATTTATATGATGTTAATTTAGTTATTGACAACTCACCGACAACTCACCTTACACGTTGATATTTATAAGTTGTCAATTAAAACATTAACAAGTATGATTGTTAAATATTTTCAAAACAACAACGAGCAGCAAACGCTTTTAAAACTTTGAGATAAAAGATACAAGAAAAATAACAGAACAATTGTGCTCAACATAAAGCACCTGTGGGGTGTGGACTAAAGTCACTACAAACTCAACTCGATCTTTCTCAAAGAAAAAAAGAAAAAAAGAAAAAAGGAAAAAAATATATAAAAAAATCAGCCCTCTGAATCCATCAGAGATCCAAAACGTATAAAATCGTGGGCTTGAAGAATTGAACTCTGAAGCTCTCAACTCTCATTCTCTCAAATGGCTTCGCCCTCACCAGCCTAAACCCTTAACCACACGAAACGATGTCGTGGCTTCCCTCAGCCGTCGCTCTCAATTGCATCGACGACTTTGCCATGGAGCAAGACCAATTCTCCGGCGTCGCCGCCGTCGAGACCGCTCAGCCACTTGGCCGGCGGCAGGATCGACTCTGCCTTTGCTGTGGTCCTCCAATCATTCGCATACCTCCCACGCGCCGCCCAGCGTCGGCTACGTCCTTACCAGCTCATCCTCTGCCTCGGCTCCGGCGACTGCACTTTCACCGCTGACGTCGGCTGTCAATCTTCGATGGCTGGATTTCCGGGCTATGAAGGTACTTCGTTCTTTCTTCATATTAGGTGTTCCACTGTTTCGCACCTTCAATTTCATCGTCTTGGTTCCTATTGCGTTCTAATCAGCACAGCATGTTGTTTAGCTTGAAAATTGTTTGAAGAACTCAGCTTTTAGCCTCGCAGCTGCAAAACACTGTTATTCATTTGCTTCTTCATGTTTGCTTGTTCCTCCTGAATTGGCATATTGTCGAACACTTGGTGTGCATTGAAAATAAAGATGATTCATGCTAGATAGTGAAATTGATATAAAAATTCGATTGAAGGATGTGAGTATGAGACATTGCAGTAGTCTTACTGTGTACAACTGTGGACAATATAATGAATGTTCATGAGAATTAGATAAAAGTGGTTTTGAGAATGAATTTGAAATACTTTAATTTTAGCTGTATTGGGAATCATCCTCTGAGAGTGATGGTCTAATGGATGGTGTATCAGGTATTCCTTTCTGTAAACTACTACACACACTAAGCTATACATGCATTACAGCAGGGGCATCATACTTGATCTTAAGTATTATCTTCTAAATAGTAAGTTGAATTTCTATGCAGTGATTCTAATTAAATTAATATAAAGACTAAAGATTATTGCCCTGAAACTCCTAAGGAAGCTAGCTAGCTACTATTATGGTACTGTTTAATTACTGAACCACTTTCTTCATTCCTTGACTAATTAGTGCTTTTATATGTTTGTTAGAATTTGGAATAAGTCTTGTATTATTTATTAATAGTCTATTTGGTTATCATACTGAGAAGATTTCATACAGTTTATTGGAGCTGGTATGCACTTACAGAATAGAAGATTTTGGTTTGATTTGTACAACTCTAGCAAAATTGTGGTTGATTATGTTGCTGAAATGCTTTCATGTAGGTAGCTAAGATTGTGTCTGTACTGCTTGTAATTTGTGGCAACGTTTGATGTTTCGGTTTGTGTAATTTGCATAATGATCGATCAGATTGATGTTAATGTGGTTGTGTATATGCAGATGATGCGAAATGTGGTACGCCGACATGGATCTGCAAGGGGCTTACTTATTTTCTTATTTGCAGGCCTGGTTTACTTCTATCTCTAAGGTTCGTTTGTTGCCTTAAAGTAAGCATCAACTTAATTATTACTTTACAGTGCTTTGAATTTATGCCCTTCTTTTATGTGATCATGTTCAGGCTTTTGATCTGTTGGAAATGGTAAAGGCAATCAAAGGTATTGTCTAGCAGAATGTTTTTGATAGAAAGCTGCAAGTAGTCAAGCAGTTAGCTACTATCGTTACTCCATTATTGGTAATTGGATAGTCGGGTAAAACTATAAATGTTGAGTAAAGAACACAGGTTCAAAGATATTGTCTTGGTCATGTATTTTACTAGAGTAATGCACATATGGTTTTGAGTAGAAGGCTAGAAGTTTCCTGGCAGATGTTGCTTTATACTCCATACATTTTGGTTACATTAACTTTTAGGTTTTCATTTGCATAGCTTTTCCAGCAGTCCATGGATGCTTAGAAAGGGGATTCTTGCAGCAGGAGAATCTATTGTTCATGTAAGTAGTATGAATGTTCTCTTATGTAAATACAATAATTGCAAAAAAAAAAAAAAATTGAGTTCAAAATATGAAGATTGTGTGGAATAGGAATTACTGTAAAATAGTGTATGTAAAGATGTAACATATGAACTGTTTAGACATTATTCGGTAGTAGCTTATAATCAAATTGGAAGCTGCAGTGATTTGATTAGTATTGCCATCTTGAAGTCTTTTTTCTTTCTTGTTAATAAGGAGTTCTGTTAGGTTAGTTGAGGATTTCTTGTCCTCTATTGTGAATTGGTGGCTAATTTCTATTTCAGTTCTTTTTCTCTTTTTTCTTTTTTCTAAAATTAAGATGTCACATGTGAATTGTAATTCATATTTCATACTTGCAATAGTAGTTCATTGCAGAGAGGTCTGATGGCGCTTGCTTATGTGGAGAGTGCACGAATTCATCTGAAGCAGTTGACAATTGTATATTAAATTGCTAGCTTGGAGTCTCTACAAGAGATCCTTATGAGGCATTATACTCGCAACTTCGTCATGAGATAAACGGTACATATTAGAACTTATCTGGTAGGCTTTCTTGAGTGAGTGAGTAAAACTTATCTGCTAGGCAACTTCTTCATGAGATGTATAGCATCTCACTCCAAATGTGTAATCAATTAAGTAATTGAGGTATGTAAATAGTATATTAGTTTGTGGATTAGTCTATTAGATGCAAATGTTTATTTAATTGTTTTCAATATATCGATTTCAAGGGACTCAGAGGTCATCTTCAACCACCGATCAATGGAGTTGAGAAACATGGTCTTCCTGTTGTGCTCTAAGGTAATTTATTGCTGAGATGTAGTAATAATAAACTAATCATCTTTGTTTCCTTTTAAATGTCACTCCACAGGTTAATCGATTTAATAACCTAAAACACACAGATGATTGGTGTTAGTTTCCTGACTGTTGGACAATGCTTTCATGTTTTCAGTATCTATCGCGCAGGCATAGCTTTAGATATTACAGGTTTCGTTGGCCAAACCAGCTGCTAGGATTCTTGAAGTTATTGGAAAAACTGCACAGAGCATTAGAACCCGATAGGATCTATTGAACTTCCTCTTAATTTATGATATTTGTAGTCACAACAATACTTGTTTTGTCAATTACCAATGATCCACAAAGGATTCAGTACTTTGTCTTGCATTTTTTGTAAGGAATATATGTATTAGGGAATATGGTACTCTTAATCAAATGAATATTTTTCTTTTACATGGTTAGTCTACTAATATTGGCATGGGAATGTGCTCAAGTAATGGTGAATGTTTACAGAGAAAGGTAAAGGAAAGAACCCAGCAAATTGGGTGCAATAATATATATTAAAACATTATAACAACATATTCAGTAATATGACAACATACCATGTATGCTGTCGAAAACTAAAGACAACATGTTGAGAGTGTTGTTAAAACTTACAACATGCATTTGAAACTTTGTCGAAAATTTATGACAACGTTCAGAGCTCATTGTTGAATAATTACAACAACGTGCTTCGCTTCTTTTTGACAACGTGTAAAGCGCGATGTTAAGGACTCGTGAACTATTAATGACTCTGGCATCTACAACATGCACCAAACGTTGTCAAAAGTGATTGACAACATGAATTGCAAGTTGTTAAACATGCTTTTTCTTGTAGTGCTTCAACCCCAAGTTATCTCCTGCAACATAACTTGCGAAGGAAAATGTTGTTAGCCCAAGCAAAGAAAATCGAAGTGGCATTGTTCAACACAAGAGAAAAATTCTACATAACAATAAGTTCTAAAATCTTTCATTTTTTGTATGTGTATGTGTTTGTGAATTTGTTCTGTTTAACATAAATTTCTACCCTTTTTCTAAGAGTTATACATTATCATGGAAGACAGGGATTGGATATGGCACAACTGAGAAAAAAAGCAGGGATTGGTTACACCCCGAATTTTAGAATAAAAATTCAAAATCCGAAACATAAATTATTACAACTTAAAATAACCATCATGAAAATCTCTTTTTCTTAACAACCTCACCACACAATTTAATTCTAAAAACCTAATTTAGTCTCGGTTAATTATTACAACTCGCTCACAAAATAAATTGTAAAGCTCTAATTGAGCATAACAAACCTCACAACTTAAATGAAATCAAAATAAATGCTGCAACACCTAAACAGTACGGTCACCTCCCTGGTTATCCTGACCTGCAGAAATATCTGCTACACCATTTGAATAGTGTACCGGAATTGCAACAACATAAAACCATATTTATTTTCACCCAAGTCAACAATCAACAATTTTCACGTCCACAAGAAACCAACAATCTCAAAACAATCACCAAATCACAAATCAACACAAAACCCTAATGCACATCTTTCTTCTTAAAACTCTGAAATCATATTTATAAAAATACGGTATTGACAGACTAGAGCTCTAACTGAATCGTAACCCGTCACCTGGCCTAGGTTATGACTTCCGACATATTTATCTTTATCGTATTTCATCAATATGTATACGTATATACATATTTAGAACGTCCGATACTCGTACTTACTCAACTAATCGTATCTCATCCTCTACCTAGGATTAGAGCACCTGATTCCTCCATACCGGTCACTACGTTGACCCTAAATCCATAATGAGCACAACAATATGTTTTCACATAATGAAATCAACTCATCCAACATACATAATATTATTATTAAATTTAAGCATTTGAAATATAATCCAAATCATTATTCCAACTCAATCATATCATCACTCAACAACACACCAATCAATATATATATTCCACGTGTATATATATATATATATATATATATATATATACACACACGTAATCATCCACTCAGGAATAACTACTAATACCATCTATAGTTTACACAAGAAAATCGTGAAATTCATTTGTATAATTAAAATTCATTTTACTTACCTATGGACCGTAGTAGATCAAGTCCATGATTTTAAAAACAAATATTTAACATAAATATTTTTCACACAATTACAAATATTAATAATTTAAAGCACTCGGTTCGTGATATGAACCACGTGAGTTTTACTCACCTCGAAACTCCCGCTGCGTCTTCACTTAAAATACAAATCACAATAATCCAAATGCTCGTGAACTCAAGCCGTCAAGTACCTAATCAAGTGCGGTCTTTACTTAGCAAATGAAGCACGAAATAAACTTAAATGATGATCTAACGGTCAGATCCTAAAATAAAGACGATCCAACGGTCAGATTCTAAAATAAAGACGATCCAACGGTCGGATTGAATTTAAACGATGATCCAACGGTTAGATCCTCACGGATCGCCCTTGGAAACATTCTATCAAAATTATACGAAAATCCGACGGATGGATCTTCATGAATCGCCTCCCGAATCACTGTTTTACAATTATACGAAGATCCAAAGCTCGGATCTTCACCCATGACCACACAAAGTCATCGGGACAGTCATATGATCATCATATTAAAATTTGAAGTGAAACCGATAGTCTGATCTCCGTAAATTGTAAACCGAAGGTAAAATGTAAAAACCGAAAATAGTAGCGTAAAAACTTAAATTGACTATTTATCAACTTTTTCTAACATGACCATATTATATATCAAAACGCTCGTATAGATGCATAGATCATCGTCCAGATAATATAAACTCAAAATTTGATCAGACGACGGTCAACCCAGGTCAACCACCTTAGATGCAAAAGTAGTCAACTACAAACTTCTTCAAAATGAAATTATGTACAACTTTAATGCCTTACTTTTTTTCGAGATAATGTCTAGAGCGTCCTAGATCGAGCTTTGAAGTTGGATTAATCTCGGCCCTCGATCACGTTTCCATATACAACCAGAGCCGTCAATTTTCAACCCTTGATCTACAACTCTACACTCAAAATCGTGATACAAGCCACATATGAGGATGAGGAGATCACGAAAATGCCAACGATCGGTCGAGGAGACGCCGGAAAATGAAATTCCGATAGGATCCGTTTGCACTTAGATCGGCGTCCGATCTCTTTTTGGAGGCAGCGGCGGGGCGAGACGAGGCCAAGGAACGGCTGGGCTCTGCGAGGCGCGTCGTTCTGGCGCGGGTCAGGAGGTGGCGATGGCAAGCAAGGGGAAGGGGTCGCGCATGAGAGAGAGAGAGAGAGAAGAGGGGGACTGAAATGCAAAAATCTGATTTTTTCGTCCTTAATGAAAAAAATCTGATTTTTAATGATATTTATAGAAAAAGTTCAATTTTCAAATATTTATAACCTATTCATACGAGTTCTGAAAAATGCGTTCCACATATGCCCGATATCGTATCGACGAGCTATACAACTTTCATGAAGGAAGTTTTTCCAAATTTATAGCGTATAAAAAGTCAATTTCCACGACCCCCTAAATAAAGTTCGTTTCGAAAATAAAATTCGTTCATAACCAAATTCCTCACACAACGATATACGAAGTAGGCCCAAAATTCATAATTCATATTATTGAACAAATATTAAATTACATTTAATTTATTTAAATTAAATTTCGGGTCTTCACTGTCTACCCTCCTTAAAGGAATTTCGTCTCGAAATTCAAGCACGCTCGTCAACAAAAAGCTGAGGATACCTCTTCCTCATGTCAAACTCCAATTCTCATGATGTATAACCTTCATCATGATGACTCCACAACACCTTCACAAGATCAACCTCCTTCCTACGAAGCTTCTTCGTAGACCTATCCAAGATACGAACAGGTTCAACTACAAATGTCACATCTGTGTTTACTTCGATCGTACCATGATCAATCACGTGAGACTCATCTCGGACATACTTCCTGAGCATAGACACATGGAAGACATTGTGCACACCCAACATGCTAACAGGTAAAGCAAGTCGATATGCCATGTTCCCAACCTTTTCAAGAATCTTAAAAGGTCTAACATACCTCGGTGCGAGTTTTTCTTTCTTGCCAAATCTCACCACACCTTTCATAGATGAGACCTTCAAGAACACATGATCGCCTGTCTCAAACTCCAAAGGTGTCCTCTTCAAATCAGCATAACTCTTCTGTCTACTCTGAGCGGTTCGGATTCTGTCCCGAATAGTAGTGACCTTCTCTGGAGTCTCCTGTACAATCTCAGGATTGATGAACCCTTTATTCCCTGCTTCTGCCCAACAGATAGGAGTCCTACATGGCCTACCGTAAAGAGCCTCACATGGAGCCATACCGATACTGGAGTGATAGCTGTAGTTGTAGGCAAACTCTACCAATGGCAGATGATTCGCCCAACTTCCCTTAAAGTCTAGAACACAAGCTCTAAGCATATCCTCCATCACCTAATTCACTCTCTCGGTCTGCCCATCTGTTTATGGGTGAAATGCAGTGCTTATTACAAGAGATGTGCCAATTGCCTTATGGAACCTATGCCAGAATTCTGAAGTGAAACTAGCATCACGATCAGGGACAATTGTCACAGGCACACCATGAAGCCTCACTATTTCATTCACATACAACTTACACAACACATTCCCTGAGTACGTTTTTGCCACAGGAAGAAAATGTGCTGACTTAGTCAACCGGTCAACAATCACCCAAATAGAGTCATAACTTTGCCTTGACTGAGGCAATCCAGTCACAAAGTCTATGGAGATATCTTCCCATTTTCAAACAGGAATCGACAAGGAATTCAACATTCTTGCGGGTCTCTAATGCTCTGCCTTCACTTGTTGACATGTAAGACACTTCGACACATGTTCTGCCACATCCTTATTCATTCTATACCACCAAAACTACCTTCGTAGATCCATATACATTTTAGTACCCCCTGGATGTATAGTGTATCGATACCTATGTGCTTCCCGCATGACCTTTTCCCTGAGGTTATCAACACTCGATACATACAATCTCCCTCGAAATCTCAACCCTCTATCTACCCCAATCATCCACTAGGAAGGACCCTCCACATCCGGATCAGAAGTCATCTCAGCAATCATCGCCTAAGCAAACTCATCAGGTGTCTGACCCTGAATGATCCTGGAGATCAAGGTGGGTTGTAAGGTGATACTACCGAGAAAGATTCCATGTCCTGCTCCTGCGGGCATAAGGTCAAACTCTGATGCAGTTTCTAACATGCGCCACTCTTGCACCATAATTGATGCCATAATTACTCGAGGTTTTCTACTCAAAGCATCCGCCACTACATTCGCCTTTCCGGGATGATACTCCAATGTGAAATCATAGTCCTTGATGAGCTCCATCCATCTTCTCTACCTCATGTTCAATTTTTTCTGGGAGAATAGATACTTCAAACTTTTATGATCAGAAAAGAGTTCAAGTTTCTCACTATAAAGATAGTGCCTCCAAATCTTCAAGGCAAACACCACTGCTGCTAGCTCTAGATCATGAGTGGGGTAATTTTGCTCATGTACCTTCAACTGTCTAGAACCATAAACAACAACGCTACCATTCTGCATCAACACACACCCCAAATCTTGATGAGATGCATCGATGTAGATGACTAACCCACCACCACTAGTAGGAATAGTCAACATCAGAGCTGTAGTTAACCTAGTCTTCAGCTCATTGAAAGCCTTCTCACACTCATCCGACCACACTAACTGAGTTTCCTTTCTTATCAATTTGGTCAAAGCCGAAGCAATACCAGAAAACCCTTCAATGAAACGCCTGTAATACCCTGCCAATCCAAGGAAGCTACGGATTTCTATAATCGTAGTAGGGCGACTCCAACTCATCACCGCTTCAACCTTCGAAGGATTCGTAGAAACTCCATCATTCGAGACCACATGACCAAGGAACTTGACTTCACTCTGCCAAAAATCGTACTTCTCAAACTTGGCAAATAATTTCTTCTCTCTCAATGTCTGTAGCACAATCAGCAGATGCTTCTCATGCTCATCTGATGACCTTGAATAAATCAAGATGTCGTCAACGAACACTACCATGAACTGATCCAAGTAGGGATTGAACGTGCGGTTCATCAAGTCCATAAATACTGTAGGTGCATTCGTGAGACCAAAAGGCATGACAAGGAACTCAAAATGTCCATACATGGTCCTGAACGCCTTCTTTGGAATATCTTCATCCTTCACCATTAACTGGTGATATCCAAATCTCAAATCAATCTTTGAGAACACAATAGCCTCCCTAAGTTGATCGAACAAGTCATCAATCCTAGGTAAAGGGTACATGTTCTTGATGGTCACCTTATTCAGCTGTCGATAATCCACACATAACCGAAGTAAATTATCTTTCTTCTTCACGAACAACATTGGTGCGCCCCAAGGAGATACACTAGCCTGAATGAACCCTTGCGCAAGTAATCCCTCAATCTGAACCTTCAACTCCTGAAGTTCAGCTGGTGCCATTCAATAGGATGCCTTCGATATAGGTGAAGTTCCTAGTATCACATCAATGGAGAAGTCCATTACCCTTTTCGGAGGTAACCCAGGGATCTCCTGAAACACGTCAACATACTCTGAAACTACAGGAATCCCTGTAATCTTTGAAGTACTACTCCCAGATTCAATATGGGCCAAAATCCCTACCCTCATGGTGATGTCAGACTTCAGATAACGGTAATGAAACACTGGTTGTCCAGGAACATGGAATGACACAATCATCCTAAAGCAATCAATCACTGCATGGTTCGAGCTCAACCAATCCATACCCAAAATCACATCATACGTGTGATTCAGAATCACAATTAAAGATGCAGAGAACTCTCTGCCACCAATCCCAATAGGGCAATCATCACAAAACATGCTAAGCTCAAGAGACACACCGAGAGGTGATGTAACACATAATGATCTAGTAAGAGGCATGGCAATCAAACCGAACACATCCACAACCGAACTAGATATGAAGGAGTGTGAGGCTCCTGTATCAAACAATACTCTAGTAAGATAGTGATAAACAGATAAAGTACCTTCCACTCCCGTGCCTGCCTGACCAATGGCAAAGACTCTAACAGGTGCAGGCGGTAGCTGCCTCTGCTGGTTTCCCTGCACTCTACCCTAATTTCGGGGACACTCCCTGGCTTGGCGCCCTGTTTGTCTACAGCTGTAGCATATCCTACCCCGTGGTTTCGTGCAAGCACGAGAGATGTAGCCAGGCTCGCCACAGTTAAAGCACTTCACTAGAGCTACTGGTGCTATATGCCTAATAGGCATAACCTAAATAGGAGGAGCTACTGTTGCCCTAGCTAGGGCATGATGCTGAAACTGAGTCTTCTGTTTCTTCTAGAAACCGCCCCTAAAGTCTCTGGACCTATTGCTTCCTGCTATTGCCTTTCCCTTACCCTGGAAGTCTCTCTCAGCTGACTCATTCTCTCTACGAATCAGGTTCTGCTGCTCAATGATTCTGCCTTGGCCAAGATTTCTCTCTTCGTCTTCAGCTCTAAGATGGCCACATCACGCTCAATCGAAGGGCTCAACCCTCGCTGAAACTTCTTAGCCAAGGCTTCGTCATCCATCTACTTCACATACTTGTACAGCCTGGAGAACTCTGCATTGTACTCGATCACGGTCATCTTCCCCTGTACAAGTGCGAGGAATTCCTGTTCCAACCTTTCCTTCATAGCTGCTGGAAAGTACTTCTCTCTGAACAGCCTCTCGAAGCCATCTCATGTCAAGGTAGATACCTCAATACTCCTCTGTGTGACGTTCCACCACACTCTAGCCTCATCCTTCAGCATGAAAGCGGCTAGCTTCCTCTTATCAATCTCACTGCAATCAAACAGATCAAAGTAGGTATGCAAATCCTCAATCCATCGATCCCAACCATATGATCAGTGCCTCCTCCAAACATGGTTGCTCGCAAGCGGATAAAATTTCCTTCGCTAGTACTAACAAGCAAGCAAGATCATCAATCATGCCCACAGGCAGAATATGCTGATCATCATACCTCCACCTCATATGCATCATCGACCGGAGGGGCCTTACCCCTACCTCGGTCTCTACCCCTACCACGAGGTCTGCCTCTACCTCGACCTCTAGCTTCATTCCCCTCAATCTCCATTACCTAATAAGCAGGGCATACTTAGTTAATACACGCATAACACTTAATCATGGCATAAGTAAAATGCAAGTGCATATTAACCAAGTAATGGTGATTTGGCATATCGGCTTGCTTTACTTGTTAGCATGTCTGGCGTACACAATGTCTTCCATGTGTCTATGCTTAGAAAGTATATCTGAGATGAGTCCCACGTGATTGATCATTGTACGATAGAGGTTAGAGGGGATGTGACATTCGTGGTTGAACCTGTACGTATCTTGGATCGGTCGACAAAGCAGCTTCGAAGGAAGGAAGTGGAGTTGGTCAAGGTGTTGTGGAGTCATCATGATGAGGGTGATGCATCATGGGAGTTAGAGTTTGACATGAGGAAAAAGTATCCACAGCTTTTTGTCCACGAGCGTGCTTGAATTTTGGGACGAAATTCTTTAAGGAGGTTAGATTGTGAAGACCCGAATTTTCATATAATAAATTTATGTAATTCAATAATTGTTCTATTATTTGAATTATGATATTTTGGATAAATTCGTATATCGTGGTTTGAGAAATTTGGTTTCGAATGATTTTATTTTCGAAAACGAACGTTATTTAAGGGGTCGTGAAAATTGATTTTTTATACGTTTATTATTTGGGAAAACTTCCTTCATGAAGGTTGTAGATCTCGTCGATACGATCTCGTGTATATGTGGAACGTAATATTCGGAGTTCGTATGATTAAGTTATAAATTTTTGAAAATTGAGATTTTTCTATAATATAAAAAAAATCAGAATTTTTCATTAAGGACGAAATTTTCTCATTTTTGCGTATCAATCCCCCAGCCCTCTCCGCTCTCTCTCTCTCTCTCTCTCTCTCGAAACCCCCCCCCCCCCCAAGCCCGGTCTGAAACCGTTCCAACCTGACCCGGCCGGAAGGCCGCCTTCTCGGCCTCCACGGACCAGGACCCGGGCTCCCCCGTGCTCATCGCTCCAAGCCCAGCCTCCCCCCGGTGCCGCCTTGCCAAGCCGCTACCCCAAAAGTTGGATCGAAGCCCCCCGAGCCGAGTAGCCGACCCGATCGGATCTTGGTCGTGCCAGCGTTGCACGGGCCGATCCTCCTCAGCTTTGGGTTATCCTCCTCCTCCTGATCATCCTCATATTCTCCTTGCATGACGATTTTGCATGAAGGATCAAGATTTGAAGTTTTCAATGGCTGTGATTCAATCTGGAATTTGTTCAGAGGATTGAGATTTATCAAACTTCCAAACTTGATCTAGGACGATCTAGACCTCATCTCGCTTACTCCAAGTATGAAAGTTGATCACCCTTTTATTTTGAAGAAGTTTGTAGTTGTAAACTTTTGTATCGTAGGTGGTTGACCGGCGTTGACCTCCGGGTTGACCACCGTCTGACCTTCGAGTGTGGCGGCGCGTCAGACCATATTTTGTGTTTATATTATCTGAATGATTATCTATGCATCCTTACGAGCGTTTTGATATATCACAAGGTTATTTTAGAAAAAGTTGATGAATAGTGGATTTACGTTTTGACGTTACTATTTACGATTTTTGCGTTTTATCTTCGGTTTACGATCTGCAGAGATCAGACTATCGGTTTTGCTTCAAATTTTAGTATGTTGATCGTATGACTGTCCCGATGACTCTTTGAGGTCACGGGCGAAGATCCGACAGTTGGATTTTCGTATAATTGTAAAACAGTGATTCGGAAGGCGATTCGTGAGAAATAGATTTCATACAAAGGCAACAGAGAATGACACTCAAAACAGTGGTGTTTTTGTTGAAGGGGACACGTATTGTCGAGCTAGTGAAAAAGACACTGCTCTAAGGTTGGAGATGGTAAACTACTATGGCGTTATAAGGGAAATAATCTTGTTAGACTACCATAACTTTAAAGTGCCTCTCTTTCATTGCGATTGGGCAAATATAAGTAATGGTGTCAAGGTGAAAGCTGGATTTACATTTGTTAATCTCAACCAGGGGAAGCATCAATTTGAGAGGGACCCATTTATTTTTGCATCCCAAGCAAAACAAGTCTTTTACTCAAGAGAGAGTAAGACATCGAACTGGTATGTAGTCCTAAGATCCCTACCAAGAGGGTTTTATGAGAATGAGAACCTTAATGAGGTAGAGTATATTCCATGTGCTCCATTTGATGTATTACAACTTGGCCACAATCTTGATGATGACGATCGTCTGAGACGTGATAGTGAGGATATGAATAATAATGCTTCGGTAATTTCTGCTTGAATATGCAATAGTGCCTGCATATCATTGTGTTTTATAATTTTGATATGAAATCTGTGACTTGGTTTTGATATTCTAGTTGTGTGTTGATATTTTAGTTGTTAGTTGAGTGCTGATATCATTGTTTATGCTTAGCATGTAGTATAGACTGATGAAGATAATATAGACTGATCATATTTAGTATTTTACTGATTTACTGATTTCATCTATAATATAGACTGATGAAGATAGTGAAGACACTGAAGATTAATCACAACTAAAGGAAAAGAAGTCTTGCTTATTCTCTGTAAGTGCTAATATCAATTTTATGCTTAGTAGTACTTGCCCACTTCTACTAGAACACCTGCTGGATATTATTGGAGTCTATGATTGAAAATTTTATTTATAGCGTATGCAATGAATGGTCTTGTTTTTGGGTTCACATCTTAATGGCTAATATGCTTATGTTCTTATGGATGTTTATAGCAGCTTTTTTAAGGATATTACTTCTGTCAAGCACAAAGGAGAAGTAGTCAACCATGGCTAATGGAGAAGTAAATTAAGCCTTGTATTCGTTGTTTTAAATATTAACATTAGTTTTACTTCACTTGAGAAATAATCATGAGTTAATTACTTATTCATTGTTAATGCTAGACTTCACGAAAAGGTGAGAAGAAAGGGAAAAAACAACGGAAAGCTGTGTTAGCCGCTGCTGCAATGAGGCAAGAAAGAAATGAAACTTTACGAATCTCAGAGGGAGGTTCAAATTCTCTCGAAGCACCTGCTAGTAGAGGAACTGAAAATGAGACAAATTCAGAACTTTCAAACAGAAAACCAAGAGGTAAGGCAAAGGCATTAGACAAAGGAAAAGTAATAGAACCTATTGAAGTCGAATTCAATGAAAGAAGTCAGCCTTACGGGAAACATACAGCTGGATTTGCTACTTTTCTTGGGGTCACAACAATAGAACTAGTATCATTAACAATTCCATCTTGGACTGGAAAAGCAATCTTACATAAATTCAAAACTCAAATTTGGCAACACATCACTGTAATTTCCCTTTTAATTACAAGTTTGTAACCACTTAGTATGATCGTTGTTTGTACAAAAGTAGTGTTTTATTGATCTTATTTTCCTATGTAAACTTATTACATTGTGGACGAGCGTCACAAGAAAGCAATTTTTCAAAGAATGGCTAAGCTTTGGCGAGATCATAGATGCTTGACATTAAAAGAAGTACGGAAGCAAGCTGAATCGGTAGGCCTACAAACAGCTGCTGCAATGTGTAAACCTGATAATATTCATTCTATGGATGCATGGTTAAGTTTTATCAAATCCAGAATGACTCCAGCCTGGTAAGTTTATCGACAAAGGTTTCCCGTGACTATTACTTGATTTCCTACTCATTTTGCTCTACTATATCTTGGATACATATGACAAATTTACTTTCACTTGGTTTTGTTTATAGGAAAGATGTGAAAAGTTTAAACGGATGAGAGAGCAGAAGACTTTACTTCATAGGACAATTAGAAAAAGTTTTGCCTGCATTGAGGATGAGTTGGTAAGACTGAACAAAATTGCATATGTTCTATGAATGAGAATAATAGAGCTGATCTCTATCATTTTTGTTTTGTAGAAGCAAAAAAGTGATGAACCTGATTCAATTCAAGGTGTGATGTGTGGCTTCATGCTTATGAAGCAAAGAAGAAGGATTCAACTGAAGATGTTGAAGATCCAGAAGTAGTGGTGAGTAATTCTACCATCTTTGACTTTGAATGCATATTTCACTTAGCATATTCTTTGTTTTTGTTGAGAAATTATTGCTATATTTTCATTTGTTTGCTATATTTTTTAGAAACAAATGGAACAAACCATGGCAGAACAAGCAACTTCACAAACTCGTTCTATCAAGGATGATGTTGTGTCTAAGGTTTTAGGACCCGATTGACGAGGACGAGTACGAGGATATGGATTTGGAGCACTTCCTTCAAAGGTAGATGGTCAAACATACGTGGGTAGCAAAGTTACAATGTTGGAGAATGCACTACTTGCTACTTCACAAGAGCTGCAAGAGATGAAAATGGTGGTAAAAAACATTTTAGCTCAGTCAGACAAAGGAGAAGAGAAGAATGTAAGTATTCTGGAACAAAATACATCATGTATTATATTTTTTTCATATGTATAGTAATGTTACTGATTTATTTGTTTATGTAATAAAAAGGAAACAAGTAGTGCTCAGCAATCTGCGATTGAGATTGCACAAAGGAAAAAAGTAAATGACACTGCAGAGAGCAAGAAAAGAAAGGAAAAAGATCATAGAGTTAGAGGTTCTGAACAAGAAGGAAGCAAAAAAGCAAGCAGAAGACACATGCAAGTACTTAGCCAACAACCAAAGAAAAGGAAGGTGGGAATGAAGTAAAGATGAAGAAATTACACTTGTTAAGTTGGTTGGATAAAGACTCAAAGATTGTTGCAGCTGCTGACCTTCACTCAGAGGATCCAAACGAGAAAGTACATTGTGTTCCTCTTGGTCTTGGTTGTTGGAAAGTTTGGGTGTGTGAAGTCTCTCATGACATACCTTTGTTTCGACCAACCCAAGAGTTCAGTACGCTTGCTGCAGCTAAGGGAAGCACAGTGGCTTAGCCCATCAACTTCATCAAGCTACTTTAATATGTGCTATTTGAGGTAAACATTTCGATTTGAGTGCATTATGGTTCAATACAAGGCAAAGATTGTAATATTTTTAGAACATATAATTGATCTTTGAGAGAATAGATGTTGTAGTTTATGGAATTTTGAAGAGCAATAGTTGTTACTTTGTTCTAGTGCAATCTGTCTATTAGAAGGAACAAACCATCTTTAGCCTTGGTAATTTGAGCATTGGTTTTGTTTAGCATTCATGTAAAGTCCTAGAAGTATTCTATCTCAAGTATGCTGCCATTTGTTGGGCTAGACTTCTTTTTCTATTTGTATACTTTGTGAAGCGGAAGTCATATGATTATTTCCTCCTTGCAGGTGAGCAATTGAGCCGAAGGCAAATCAAGAACATACTGATAAGATGTTTGATCATTTCAAAAACAAGATAGGAAGAGCATATATGAGATTCGAGGATGGGCAAGTTTTGGACCTCTGTTTCCTTCTGGCCTCTCATTTCATTTTGAAGGCCTCTTTTGTTATGGCTAGAAGAATAGTTTCTCAATATTGGATTAAATTGAGTTGTTGAATATAATGGATAATTTTATAAAATGCACATTTTCTTAGTTTGTCTACTTTACTTTTGGGTGCTTAAGTTAATGTACTGTGGAAATGCAAAGAAAATGTAACATAATAGCTCATTGAAATGGGGAAAATATCCAGGAAAAATAGACAAATTAACGGCACGGATTTGTCCATCCATGGCGTGCATAAATGTTGATTTACGACGTGCAAAATGTATACTTACGACGTGCATATGTTGATTTACAGCGTGCACAATGTGAAATTACTGCATGCGTACGTGTTGGTTATGGCGCGCACTGGTGTAGTGATTTTAACATTTTCAATTTGGCTGGAAGAGATTCACGACGTGCTTTTGGATTCATCTACGGCGTGCATTCAAAATGCATGCCGTAAAATTGTAAAATTGAATTTGATTTCAAGACGCTGTCTATAAGAGCGTGTTTCTGCATGGCTTTGCGCGTCATCAATTGTAATCTACGGCGCGCTTTGAACGTATTGAAAGACATTTTTTTCCTGTAGTGGGGAAACAGAGAGAAAATCATGTAAACTTGGCAAGCATCTAATTTATGAACATTTACTGCCATATATACCTCTAGGACATTTAAATTTTCGGTCGACAACCTGGCATGTGCCTTTTCTTTTTTCATAACACTGATAACACTCTCTGGTTACTTGCACTTGAACATGGATTGATTGGGAAATATGGGAATCCGAGTGATTGAACATGGAGGTGGTGGACTAGGTGTACTTTTATTGTATAAAGTATAATAAATATGCATAGTATTGATGTAGCCAAAGGTAAGATCTGCATAAGGAGGTTTCACGAAGGTGTCGCATTTGAACAGGGTCAGATTGTTGGTGACCAATAGATCAAAGAGTGGAGAAGGGCTGGGCAGACTCAAATCATCAAGAATTTCATCATTGCAGTAATCTATTAGCAAGGGCTTCACTAGCTCTTTGTCGTTGATATGAACCGAATTTGTTTGAGAAATGCTATCAAAGTCATGCCAGTATCCTCCCTCTCTCAGTTGGATCTTCGGACTTGATGGGTTGGAGCAATCGACTGTGTACAACCCGTATTCAGGAGGATGTGAACTATTTTTGAAAGGGAAATGAATATTGCCTACCATGTCACTGCAGTAGTAGGATGGACACTTCATCCCCTCACCGTAATGAAGAACTAGAAGATGATTGAGAACAGAGTGCGCAAACAAAGCCACCGGAGCCATCCAAACTTTCCAGTTGAACAACCAGAACAAAGCAACAGGAAACGGAAACTTTATGATTCAGAACCAGTGTGTTGGATCATTTACTAGCAGTTTGAATTGTTCACAAAATATTGAGCAAGTTCTCTGTTAACTTGGAAATTGGAAATGGAAGACCAAGTACTATAGGTTTTTTTTTATCTTATTTTTTTTAATCCCCACCCCTCCCCATCCATGATGGGGCTCGAACTCCTGAACTTTCAAATGAGAGTTTAGAACTTTACCACCCCACCAACACACACACACCATGTACTATATGTTGAGATGATGAAGACTTAGTTCTGGGTTCAATGCTTTCATAACACTGTTGTTCGGCAGGCTTTGAAGACTTGGCGTTGGGGTCCGTCTCTATTAACATCCAATTTTAAAAGAGAGATAAATGTTCAATGAAAGAGTAGCTCGATATAAAGAGTATAAATACAGATCCTTTCAATATCATACAGGTCCAAAACTAAAATGATAAAATCATAATTATATGCAAACTATGAAGTATGAACACAAATAACAATTGATTATATTTGTTTAACATAAAAACAAGAAAATGTTTAAGCATGAACATAAATTAACAGAGAGAGGGAGAGAGTTTAGATACAGAAAATAGAGAGTAATGTGTATATTATTCTTCTCCATTGTTGTGGCTACATCATCACAGCTGCAACTCCACATGATTACTGTGATGATGATAATTGCCATGCTTGTTGCCTCCCCACAAGTTTTATGTCACACAAGTCTTTATACCTATCTCTATACACTCAAGTACTATATCTATACACTGAAGTGTCTATTTACATGATATAGCCAACATACTATAATATATTTATACTACAACACTCCCCTTTGGATATTTTATACCTATCTCTATACACTCAAGTACTATATCTATACACTCAAGTGTCTATTTACATGATATAGCTAACATACTATAATACATTTATACTACAACACTCCCCCTTAGATATTTCATGTCAATAGTGTTACCTTGGCCGTTCGCTTCTAAGTTGCCTCGTTAAAAACCTTGCCAAGTAATAAAAATCCTGTGAGAAAAAACAACCTTTGTCGAAGGAGAAAAAGAGCACAACACGCGTTGAGTGTGGAGTATGGTTCTAGAAACTCCCCCTGAAAATATAATCATGGGAGTTCGGATAATTTTCTCAATCTGATGCTCTTCACATGTTTCTCGAAAAGGGATTTTGGTAACAACTTAGTAAATAAGTCCGCTACATTTTTCTCTGATCAGATTTGATTTACTTCAATATTTAGAAGTGTTTGTTGTTGCTGATTGTAGAAGAACTTAGATGATATATGCTTGATATTGTCACCCTTGATGAAACCTAATTTCATTTGCTCAATACAAGCTGCATTATCCTTATAAATGCATATCGGTTCATTTATGGTAGACTTTAAACCACAAGTTCCTAGAATATGTCTAATTACAGATCTTAGCCATATGCATTCATGCACAGCTTCATGTAGAGCAATAATCTCTGCATGATTTGAGGAAGTAGCAACAAGAGTCTGTTTTGTAGACCTCTAAGATATCGCGGTGCTTCCAATGATAAAGACATAACCCGTTTGGGAGCGACCTCTGTGAGGGTTAGAGAGATATCTTGCATCAGCAAAACCCATCAAAGCATTACCCCGATTTTGATAGAGGGGAAGAGAAGAACGTCTGTCACTATGGACCGTGGTGCCGGCGTCTACATTACGGAAGGTTGCGTTTTACCTTGTGGGGTCCGATCCCATACTTTCGTCTTTTCTTTTCTCTCTGTAGGGATAAAACAATTCCATATCAATCATACCTCTCAAGTATCGAAAGATTGTCTTTATACCAACCCAATGATGGAGTATTGGTGCTAAACTATGTCGAGCAAACAAGTTCACTGCAAATGAGATATCTGGTCTTGTGCATTGTGCTAAGTACAATAATGCGCATATTACACTTAGATAGGGCATTTCAGCCTCTAATAAATCTTCGTTCTCATCCTTTCGACGAAACGGATCTTTTTCGGGCTCAAGACTACAGCCGATCATGCGAGTACTTACAGACTTTGCTTTATCTTCATTAAAGCGCCTTAATAATTTTTGAGTATACGCTGACGGGTGGATCATAATTCCATCACTACGGTGCTCGAGTTCTCTTCCGAGACAAAACCGTGTCTTCTCAAGATCTTTCATCTCAAATTCGGATTTCAAGTATTTAGCAGTTTCCTTTAACTCATTTAAAGTTCCAATTAGGTTCATGTCATCAACATAAACTGCTACAATTGCAAATCCGGAACTTGTCATTTTAATGAACATGCATGGACATATTTCATTGTTAGCATATCCCTTCCCAATCAACTAGTCACTTAGACGGTTATACCACATCCGTCCGGATTGTTTCAATCCATATAGTGAGCGTCTTAATCTTATTAAAAAGGCGGTCCTTGATCTTATTGGAACCTTCATATATATCACTAAATCTAGATCCCTATAGAGATATGTTGTAACCACATCCATAAGCTGCGTATCAAGTTTTTCAGAAACTACCAAATTGACAAGGTAGCAAAACGTTATAACGTCTATTACGAGAGAATATGTCTCTTCGTAGTCGATTCTAGGGCGTTGTGAGAAACCTTGTGCAACATGGCAATCTAACAACCTCATTTTTCTCATTACGCTTTCTAACAAAGACCCATTTATGGCCAACAGACTTTATATTTGGGAATGTCAGTGTTATAGACCCAAATACATGTCTCTTTGTTAGTGAATCTAATTCAGTCTGGATCGCATCTTTCCATTTAGGCCAATCTGCTATTCGTTGACATTTTTCAACGGAGCGAGGTTCGATATCATCGTATTCTATAATTCCTTTTGCAACATGATATGCAAATGCATCATCAATCTATCCATCATCACATGTACACTAGTGTAATTCATGGAGATCTCTCTATTCTCTGAAATTGGTTCTGTCATTGGAGCGTCCCCCCAATGATGTCTCTTGGACATAACCATAATCCGGAATATTCTAATGAGATGGATTATTTGCATCGATGATTAATGGATTATTTTGTGCCAAACTCGCTTTCTTTCTTAGGCGAGAATTCATCGAACCTATGGGCCTTCCGCGCTTCTTAGCAGGAGCCGTAGGCCTAGCCATTACGTCACCCATATAGGGGACGTTGGTGCCATGCTCATGTCACGCCCTGAATTTTGAATAATAAATTCAAATCGGAAACATGAATACAACTAAACAAATAACGTCCTGAATTTTTTTCACAAACCAACATCTCACAAATCATAACACAAATCTCGTAGCAAACTATCTCTTGAGTCAATTATTACAATACCAACATAAATAAAATGTTATGCTCAAGAGAGTCTATAAAACATACCAAAATAGACTAAGTGCTGGTCACAACCCTGCTGCCCTACTCAGCTCGCTCTCCATCCTGATTATCCTGACCTGCAGGATTATCCGCTACTTCGTTTGAATAGTGTACTGGGATTGTAACAACACAAAATGCGGTAAGCTTTCTGAAAGCTTGTGTGAGTAAATAAGAGATGAATGTTGATTTATTAATCACAAATATTTTAACTCAAGTAAACAAACAACAATCTCAACATCCAAAATGAAACATCAAACTGACATACATGAAACAACAAGGAATACATTCCCACAATCACCTAATCACAACTATCACAACTTTGGCCTAACAACTATCATCACTTTGGTCCCACGTTAGAGCTCTAACCACATCGTCACTTGTCACCTTGGCCTAGGTGCAAGCACGATATAATCCCAGGTTAACTTAATAACCTTTGCACTTTGGACTATTCCCATGTCCTCAGAACAACATACCTCGGTTAATATTTAACCGTCGAACTTCGGACCTCTCTGTCCTTAGAACACATACACTCCGGTCATCACTTAACCAAAGAAACCTTAGACCATTCGGCCCTCGGAACCCTACATTCTCTATTTTCCATTCAACTCACAAAATCAACATGATTATCACAACATTCATCAAAAATCAATCACAATTAATCATGGCAAATTCCAAAATAATCACATATCAAAAATCAAGTTATCACAATTCCACAACTCAATGTCACACATTCAATACATAATCACGTAAATATATATATATATATATATATATATATATATATATATATATATACGTAATCATCCACTCAGGGATGACCACTAATACTAACTATAGTTCACACGGAGTAAAACCCAAGAAATTCATTTTATATATTCTTTAAAACTCATTTCTTAAAACCATTTTTTCACACATAACAAATAAATTGTGAAATTAAGGAAATTAGGTTCGTAAATGAACCAAGTGAGATTCACTCACCTCTGATCCAGCTGCGTCTTCTCAACAGCTTAAATACCGTTCCAAAATAGCCCGCCAACTTAATTTCGTCAATCACCTAACCAAATACGATAATTAACTTAGCGTACAATTCAAAAACTTATTTGAAGATCCAACAGTAGGTCATCAGGACAGCCCTACGATTATCATATCAAAACGACAAGTCTATCAGATGGTCCAAATTTCACAGATCACAAATCGTACGATCGAAATCAATTGAAATCGTAAAATTCATAACTAATTCATACGATATCCAAAATTCACATGCTATATATCAAAATAATCGTATCGACATGTAGATCTAAAAATGAGCAGAAACTGCTCGTGGGATCCCTGGAGGTGGCCGGAAATGGCTACCGGAATTTATGGTAGAGCCGCCGCCAACCACTGCCAATGGTGTCGAGGCTGGGCTACTACACTTCATTTCATCATTTTGAGCAACTTTCATAACTAGCACGAAGTGAGAAAACGACTGGAAGTGATCGAAAATACCTAAACAAGCCGATTCGGTCGGAATTTCTGTAATTTCCGATAGCTGCTCCGTTCACCGTGAAAATGATTGCTTCGGGTTTGGTCCTTCTTGTTGCATGTTCTACTCCTTGGGACAAGTTCAACAAGCTAAAGAACTCGAGCTTTGGTGGCCGGAGCTAGGAGAAATCTTGGTTTGAACTCAACTCGATCGAAAATGGATAACTCATTCCCGCCGCCGCTACCGGCCATGCCGGGGCCCGTGCCGGGGCGCAAGGCTGCCACTGGCAGCTGAGCAAGGCCGAGATGAAGCTGTAGGAAGTGGTTTGGCACCATTTGGTGGCTGGAGGAGGGATAACTCGACTGAAGTTTGCTTGCTCTGTTTTCGGCTCGGGACGGCTCAGGAGAGAGAGATGAACAATGTTCCCATTTTTGGATAATTTTCCAATTATGGATATTTTAGAAAATAGTAGCTTATATATACCCGAAATGAAAACTTTTCCAAATGCGATAACTTCCTCATACGAACTCTGATTCTTGCATTCCGCATATGCACGAACTCGTATCGATGAGCTCTACGATTTCATGAAGGAAGTTTCCTCAAATTCTTATGTATAAAAAGTCAATTTTAGTAAACCCTAAATAACGCTAAATTTCGATACTAAAATCATTCAAAACCAAATTTCTCAAACAATGACATTCGAATCACACCCACAACTCATAATTCATATAATTTAACAAATATTGAATTACAAAATATTTAACTGAAATATCAGGTCTTCACAACTCATGTACTCTTGAGATGGCGTCATGTCCTCTTGTTTTAGGGATTGATGTTTGTAGCAGGTATGTATGATCTCATCACTTTAGCGATATCAGAAAAGGCATCAAGCATCGATTCTGCTACGTTCTGAAGATCGAGAATTCTCCGCAGTTCAATTTCAGACAATGCGGTTAGGGGTTAAGATGAGACAAAGTGGGGACAGACCACGACAATTCCTATCGTTTCTGTTGAACTTTAGTGTTCATGTCTCCCCCTAATGACGGGAAGAATGTCTCATTAAAGTGACAATCCGCAAATCTAGCGGTAAATAGATCACCTGTCAAGGGTTCTAATAACGGATAATGGTTGGAGAGTCATATCCAACATAAATGCCAAATCGTCTTTTAGGACTTATTTTGGTGCACTGTGGCGGCACAATTGACACATAGACTGCACAACCAAATATGCGTAAGTTTGAGACATCAGGCTCATACCCAGTCACCATCTGGGACGCAGAAAAGGGTTGAGTGGCAGTGGGTCTCAGACGAATAAGCACAGCTGCATGCAATATTGCATAGCCCAAGCAGAAATAGAGAGATTAGTGCGCATAACCAACGCTCTACCAACCATTTGAAGTTTTTTGATGGCAGCTTCTGCGAGACCATTTTGGGTGTGTACATGAGGGACAGAGTGTTCAACCTCGATCCCAATGGACATGCAATAATCAATAAAAGTTTTGATGTAAACTCTCCAGTATTGTCAAGACGAATTGACTTAATAGGATGATCAGGGTGATGAGCCCTTAACTTAATGATTAGTGCTAGGAGTTTAGCAAATGCAAAATTTCTAGTGGACAAGAGCATAACATGTGAGCAACGTATAGATGCATCAACTAACACCATAAAATATCTAAATGGTCTGCAAGTTAGTTGGATAGGTCCATAAATATCACCTTGGATTCTTTGTAAGAATGGTATATTTTCTTTAGTGTCTTTTTCATAGAATGGTTTCGATCCTACTTTTTCTAAAGAGCAAGTTTTGCAAAATAAATTATAGGCTTTAGAAGCAACTCTTTGGACCAATCTTTGGTTCGTACTTCTTTTTGTTTTGAAGAATGGATGTCCGTGTGAAGTCTTTAATATACGGATCATCATATCACGACCTGGATGTCCCAAACAGTCCTGCCAAAGCCTATATGTGTCAGAATCCCATAAATTATCTTTCATGACATGGTTGGATTCAATGCATCTAATAGTGGTTGCACACAATCTACTAGAGCGATACATAAGTTTCTCTAATACTCGTTTATTTTCATAGTCATTAGAGGTGATGCAAAGGAACTCTTGTCCATTCTCACAATGTGTTTCCACATGAAAACCATTGGCTCTTAAATCTTTAAAACTCAATAGGGTTTTTCCAGCCCTTGGAGCATATAGACGTTCGGTGATATTAATATTTGTGCCATTTAGCAACATAAATTTAGCTGGTCCTCGACCATGAATTAATTGTGATGGTCCTGCCATCATAGTCACTGAAGATCGACTAGGCGTCATCCATAGAAATAGTTTCCTATGTCACAATATAATATATGTGGTGCCACTATCAAGAAGGCATTCGAACTCTCCAGGAAACATACTGAAAGATAATAAAGTTCAGAATTTAACACATGTCCATGACATTGAATAATAATGCGACACTTTATTAATAAGGAAAATAGCCAATGATTACATCAAAGTTTCGAAAGCCTATTCCAAAATAAAATCAAACTTAGACAAGTTGTAGTCACTCAATCCGTTTGGTAACTCCAATAAAATATGACCAGGGAAGTAGAGAGAGATGTTGGTCGAGCGAGGCTCTCTTAAGTACCACTATCTCAATTACTTTCCTAGACATCATACTTCATTGGGTGCAGCACATGAGAAAGAGTTAATACAATTATTACTTATTGACTAAAGCACATTTGCCGTTCTTTGAAAATAAAAAGGATGATTCTAATCAAAGTCTGCGGCATCCTCGTGCACTTCATTTCCAACTTTGAAGTCTTCAATGGCAAGATTGACATCTTCACCATCTTCTTCTTTGGCAAGGTAGATTTCTTGCTCCCTCAAGTCCGTATACTCCTTGTAGAGTGCAGCTAGTTGGGCACTTGTATGGCATTGCTTGAACCAATGCTCAATTGATCCATATCGATGACTGATGTGCTCGGAATGAGCGCTCAAAATTAACCCTATTGTCAATTGTTAGTATAAAGCAAGTAAGGATCATTCTATCCAGGGATAGACGGTACTCCCATGAATTAAACGTAAAATAAAGAATTATTATTCACAAGTATAGGATACTTACAAAAATTACAAAGTAAAAGGGGTTTTGAAAAGTTTGTATTCTAATCTAATTAACTAATTACAATGATTGATCAAACCAAGAATCAAGATAGAAGCAGATGAATGGAGTTAGTAGAGATTTAATTAACAACCATTAACACATAAACAAGTTATCAAATACAAATCAAGAATCAAAATATGTCATATAAAGAAATCAATCAAGAACAAAATGGAACGCCTACAAAGTTCTTTTTTACCTTCCTTAGTTAGATTAACTAGATGAACGCACCATAGTTAACCCTATTAAACATGCAATGCTAGTTAGTGATCAAAACCCTAACAAAACACACTTAACTCAATAAGAGCCATGAAAGTTTGATTGATTTAAGAAGAATACACAAGTTAGAACGCTAATCAAGAATGCAAATCTCTTTGTTGATTTACCTATGGAACTGTAGGTTTTTCACTTAGCAATTAAGACCTAGAATGCTAGCATATCTTAATTTGGAATTAATCATGCAATTGAGTCCTAAGCTGGCCATCAAAGAACACGAAAACATGAAAGGTGGGATTGAAGCACAAAATCAACAAACATCTAATAGCATATAATGGAATCGCAATTTGTAATCTAAAACGTTAACACATGCTTCATGGTTCGAAAACTAAAATCAACTACATAAGCTTTAATCTTACAACGTTTCGAATCCAACAAAAGAAAACAAGAAGATGTTTTGAATTACAAACATAGGAAACCGAAAGCAAAATAAAGATAAGCATGCATACACTTTTGAAGAACTTCAAGAACGCAAGATGAACTTCAAGAGGATGGAGGCTACGACAAGGATGTGATGGAGATGATGGAGCTTGCTTCACTACTTCAAAGGAAGGAGGCCGAAACTATGAGAGAGAAAAGGGAGAGAGTTGCGAAATTGATTAAGGGTCTGAAAGATGATTTTTTGATGTCTAACTCTCCCCTATTTATAGCCTTGGTGTCATGATATTTCTTCATTATTCGACCAATAGGAATCTTCCACAAGCAAGGAGAAATCAAATTGAATTAGGACTCTTCCTTTCTCCGAAATATGCTTCTAGGTTGTAGAAGTCAAATTGAATTAGGACTCTTCCTTTCGCCAAAATATCTCTTTTAGGTTGTAGAAACCAAATTGAATTAGAACTCCTCCTAAAATATCTCTTATCTTCTAGAGATATTTTTCCAAAATAGCATTTATCTTCCATCATGAAGCCACATGGTCTCCTAGTTGATCCAGGATTCCTACTTCAACAGCGATTCCTTTTCCTAGTAAGATTAGGAATACTTCATTTTTCATTTCTTGACCAGTTCTGCGCCTCATTTCCTCCTTGCCGTTATTTCTTTCATTTCTTGCTTCCTAAAGCTCATTTTCTTTGTTGTAGCTCAGATGTACCTAAAGACACTAAACTAAGTTAATATGATTAAGTCAAAGGAAATAACTTAGCAAAATGTGAGTAGAAAACACTTAAAACGTCGCATATAATGCTCCTATCAATGACACATGTCATTGTGGTTACCTCCCTTCATTTGAGGTGCAGGTCGTGCATGTTGTGGATATTCCCTATGAGGGTTGCTGCTACTACCATGGCTCATGGTGCTACCTCCATGGCTCATAGTGCGACATCCACGGCCCATGGTGCTACCTCAACGGCCGGTGTTGCCATATCCACCTCTCCTACGTGTAGTGTTGCCATCACGTGTGCCCGCTCTAAAGTTACAGTTTCCTTCCTTATTGGGGCTGTTATATGGACCCATAACTCCTTCATGTCCCCTTTTATTAGGGTACTCATGTCCCCTATTATTAGGGTATCACTCCTTGCACCATCTTTTGGGTGCATTATAAATCGCCTCACGAACGCTTTTAGTTTCAATGGGCCTTGAATTATAATTCTTTACGAGGATGTTATCGTGTTTTTCAGCTACACACATAACATTGATGAGCTAATTAAACCTCGTAATTCGTCCAGCATTGACTTCAGTACGATATTGCTTTGATAGCAAAAGTGCTGCGACGGAGAAGGTGGAGAGAGTCTTCTCAATTAGCTCTTGTTCTGTGAGAGGTTGTTCATAAGACCTCAACATGGCTTTGAGGCGAAGAGATTCTGAATTATATTTAGCAACAGACTTAAAGTCGGAGAAGCGTATATTGTTCCATTGAACCTTCAAGTCAGGGATGAGGGAATCTTGGATATTGCCAAAGCGTTCTTCTAGTGCTACCCATAGGTCTCTTGCATCCTTGATCGACATGTATTCTAATCTGAGTGATTTATCCATATGGCGTCGCATCAAGATAAGTGCTTGAGCATGCTTTGTAGGTTTTCGTTGGAACACAAGACCCACGTTAGGTGCTTGGATTATAGGCAATATCCCTCTTGAAGTGAGATGGTTCTCAACGTCGGTTATCTAGCTATAGTATTCTGAGCCTGTTGAGTCAAGCATTTGAAAGTCGAGTCTTGGTTCATTTGACATCTTGAAGATAAGAAGAGAAGATATATTAGTTTCAGAGTTTAAACTTCCACAAAAACTAAAATAATAAGATTTCCGAGCTATACTACCAAGAAAATAATTTTCAAGAATATTTAGATTAGACTGAAACAATGATGTTTAATATGGTCATAGATTGATGCTTGCGAACGCTCTTAGTCTGAATATTATGAACACTCTTAGTTCATTGATTAAAAACGCTTTTAGTTCGTTTAGCGTGAATTCCTATAATTCTATTTTCTTTTATTGCAAGTCCCAGAGAAAAAAGAAAAGAGGAAATAAGTAAAAACTTAAAAACGGGAACTTTTAGTAAAAAATACCTCAAAATAGTGTTGCCTGAAAAAGTTGTTGGAGATGACCGGAGAAGTCGAGAAAAAGCGCCTGAAAAGTCATCGGAAAAGTCGTCGGAAAACCGTCAGAAAAGTCCCCGGAAGTCGCTGTGCTACAGGCTGTCGGCAGGGGTCTCGGCAGTTGCTCGGCAGATCTATCGACAGGTCTCGACAGGCTGTCGGCAGGGGCTCGGCATGCTCTCGACAGGTGCTGTCTGCAGGTCTCGGCAGATCCTCTGCAGCTCTCGGCAGATCCTCGGCAGCTCCTCGGCAGATCTCGACAGCGGTTCAGATTTTTCCGATGGCAGGTTCAGGCGGTTTCCGGCCGGTTCTGGCGGTTCTGGGCTTCTGGGATCAAGGGCTTTGATATGTGGTAGGGTTTGAAGGTTTTTTGTAGAGTTGGTAGAATGACGTCGATTGAATGATGAACTTCCTCTTCTCTTGTCAATTTGTAATTCGAATCCTAGAGCAATATCGTGCTAACGTGTTTAAGCATGAACATAAATTAACAGAGAGAGGGAGAGCTAGAGTTTAGATACAGAAAATAGAGAGTAATTTGTGTATTCTTCTTCTCTCAAAGCATGGTTTATATAAGTGTACAAAGCTAGTGTGAATGCAATAGTAAAAAGTCTATTGTTGTGGCTACATCATCACAGCTGCAACTCCACATAGTTGTTGTGATGATGATAATTGACATGCTTGTTGCCTCCCCACAAGCTTTACGCCACACAAGTCTTCATATCTATCTCTATACACTCAAATACTATATCTATACACTCAAGTGTCTATTTACATGATATAGCCAACATACTATAATACATTTATTCTACAACAGAAAAAAGAAAATAGCAACTACATTATAATTCTATCTACTTGAATCTGCAAATGTGTTAATTGACATGCTTGTTGCCTCCCCACAAGCTTTACGCCACACAAGTCTTCATATCTATCTCTATACACTCAAATACTATATCTATACACTCAAGTGTCTATTTACATGATATAGCCAACATACTATAATACATTTATACTACAACAGAAAAAAGAAAATAGCAACTACATTATAATTCTATCTACTTGGATCTGCAAATGTGTTGATTGATGGAAAGTTTCAAGTTTGAAAGTATCAGGCACTGGCATTAGGTGTAGTAGACCTAGTGCTAGACCATTTTTCCATCACTGAATTTGGTGAGGATTGTGCCGTCATGTTCTTCAACGACCCAATCCGGTCACAATCTGGTGAAGGATGGATACACTCTCCCATCCCTGCATCACAGAATGTTGGGTTTAGATTCTTTGGCACATCGTTCCTGCTTTCGATTTTCTTCAAAGCCTCCAAAACCTCACACATGTTAGGCCTTGCATCCCTATCCTGCCAAAGACACTGGAAAGCCAAGTCTGCTACTGCAGTTGTCATCCTTTTAACTTCAGGATCTGACTCAAAACCAAGACATGAATCCACCAGCTCACAGTATAAGCCATTTTGAATCTTGTTTATTGCTATGTTAGACAGATTTATTTCATCCCTATGCCTTGTTATATCAACTGCTGGTAAAGATGATATAAGCTCAATGAGAACAACCCCAAAACTATAAACATCACTCTTGGGAGTTAGCTGGTAGCATTCGTGATACTCTGGATCAACATAACCAGGGGTACCCTGCGGAGCAGTTGAGACATGAGTGGCATTAAGGGGGAAGAGGCGAGAGATCCCAAAATCAGCAACTTTAACAGAAAAGTTGTTGTCAAGGAGAATGTTGGTGGTCTTCACATCTCGGTGTACTATATCAGAAGCATGTAGGTAACACAATGCGCTTGCAGTTTCTTTGGCAATACTCATGCGAATAGGCCAGGGAAGTGAGCCTGTGGCAGCTCGGTCTCCATGGAGATGATCAGCAACAGTGCCATTGGCAATGTACTCGTATACAAGAAGGAGATCACGGCTGTGGCGTGAAGTAAATCCATACAGGGTGACTAAATTTTTGTGGCGCAGATGGGTAAGAATCTCAATTTCATTCATAAATTGTTCTGCACGTCTGTAATTGTGCTCGTATAATCGCTTGACTGCAACTTCTCGGCCATCTTTAAGTTTGCCTAAATCAAATGAACCCAAAAGGTAAGCTGCTGCACATGGTGTTCAATTTAGTTTCCTAATGTAGCTTAAACAAAAAGAAATTAGCAGAAACATAGAATGCTTGCTCTTACCATGGTATACAATTCCAAAACCTCCATCTCCAATTTCTTTTTCACTATCAAAATGATTAGTTGCTTCCTCAAGTTCTTTGTAGGTGAAGACTGAAACACCTAAGAAGACACTGCGCCCTTCTGGGTCTGAATTTGAAATGTTCCTTGATGATACCAAGTTTAAAGAAGCATATTTTTGTCTGTAACACCACAGAATAAAGAAGCATGCTGCAAGAAGTGTTGGTACTCCAAGTCCAATACCTAAAGCATACAGATGAGAGAGATCAACTTTTAACCAGAGGACTAAAGAATGGAGTAAAATACACTTGAAACATAGTTTATTCCACTGGTTGCTTGAAAGAGACAGTTGAGTTTAAACTAGGACTGGGATATGGCTAGATTTCCTACTCACAGTATTTACTATATCTAACAGCCTTCCAGTGGCAAAAGCTTACAAAAGATGTGTCTAAAACCTTTAACCAGGGATATGGGGACGAGAATATGCCCAGTTACAAATTCTAGTGACAATTTGTATTGGAAAGAAGTCAAAGAACTATGGTGTTATGCCAAGCTTGTTCATATATATCGTGATATGATACTGTTAAAATAATTGAGTTCAATCAAATAGATTTTAATTGAAGAGATATTGCTCTTACCTAGTCCTAGCTTCAACCGCCAGTTTTCTCCTGCAGCAAAATCAAAAATAAAATTTTGTTAGCTATGGAGTGGCTTATTTCAACCACACACAAAAAAAAAAAAAATGACAGTCATCTGAAAACTTTTTTGAGTTTATGTTAATGCTTGTGCATCTACCCTTGATTCAAAAAGTTTCAACAAACTGTGTTCGTTTTCTCAGAGTCATATTCCCTGAATCAACGGAATTGCATTAAGGCATGACAGAGAAAGAACAAAGGTTAATTGTTTAGCAACCAATTTTGTCTACCTCTATTCAGATGGATGTACCTTTTGATGCAGGAGAACAAGTAAATTCTCTCTCGTCTGCCAGCCGGCATATGCCACCTCTATCATAGCATGCAGAACATTTTTCGGATACTGTCACTTGAAGGGTGAAGTTAACAGTGAGGTTAGGGTGAGATTGATTCGAAAAATTCCAATAACCCGGAAGAAGGTGTGGCTGAACAACTGGACACGGTGGAGGAGGTCTTGGTATATAATTGGGAGAAATATAATAATAAGTATGGGAAGCAATGCTGCAGCAGAATTCAAGATCCGGAACGGGCTTGCTGCATTTGAACAGGGTCAGATTGGATGTGGTGGACACATTAGATATTGGAGAAGGGCCGGGAAGACTAAAATGCTCGAAGCTTTCATCATCGCAGGAATCTCTTTCCGGTCGCTGCTGAAGCGCTTTGTCGTTGATCGAGATGGTCTTAGTCGACTGAGAGAAGCTTTCAACTTCATACCAGTATCCGCCTTCTTTGAGTTGGATCCTCGGAGGTTCAGAAAGACAATCAACAGAATACAATCCGCATTCAGGACGATGTTCCCTGCTATCTCTGAAGGGGAAAGAGATGCTGCCTATTAGATGATTACAGACGTAGTAGGGTGGGCAACGTGTGTGGATTTTCTTTTCTTCAGCAGAGTGAAGAACAGCAAGATTAGTGAGAAGAAATGAAATAAACAAAGTGAAAAGAGCCATCCAAGAATTCCCGGCTGAACAACAAGCACAACAAAACTGTTGAAGAAGTGTTTTCTCTTAAGATGTTGGTAAGTGAATTTTGTAACACGCTAGCTTAGTTGACTTGGAAATTGGTAATGGAAGACTTGGAACTTTTAATTGGGTGAGGTAGTTCCCTCCTCATCTTCAACATTGACTAGTACCAGATAGAGCTCAGGTCTTGACTCTTCAAACGATGAAGTAAGACCTCATTGTCAATTGATATAAGCTAGCCGGCTTCTATAGCCAGATTCCAATCTCTAGTGCTGAGTTTATACCAGAGATTCATGAACTACAATGTTGTCATTGTCCTCACAAATGATTCAAGTAACTAGGTAGAATGCCCGCGCGTTGCTGCGGGGTTGATCCTTTTTTTTTTTTTTTTCACTTAATATCATTACAGCTGAGATGACAGTTTCATTTACTTTCACTGCTACTTCACATATTGGGTATTGAAATTACAATTGAGAACTGAACGTTATATTATTACATTTGTGGAGAAAAGAAGGCTATGTTGAATAGAGAAAGCATTATATGTCATCAGGCAATTTTGCTGGTAAGTTTACACCATAGAAGACGCTTCTTGATTTCCTTATAATATATGCTGCTGCTTTGAATTGCATGTTAACATTTCCTGACCAGCTGCGGACTTTGATGCAATGCATAGTGTGTTCCTGGCTCCATATGAATCATTCAATTACTAATTACTTTACCATTTGCGGTAAAAAAAATGCCTATTGTTAATTCATTTCATGGGACACCAGCCAAAAAATCAACCCAGCAGAACAATAATTTGAAGAAACAAATTGAAACAGATCATCACAAATACATGAATCAACATGGAAAACTGGTCCTTTGCACATAAACGTAAACCCAGAAACAATTCCAACCACCAAACCTGAAAGGGGCAAATTTGAAACTCCCAGCTAAAACATTACAAAAATATCATGGAGCCATTTATAGGTAAAACATACAGATTAATAATTATATGGAAATCAATTTCACTCCCCCTATAATATGTGATTCATCCTGTTTCTTTGACTTGAAAATTTACCAAAGAAATAAACATTGATCCAGAAATGATGATATCATGGCATTATCTACAGTCAGGAACCATTGATTTCTAATTGCTTGCAGTCTAACATCCCCATGAGCAACAGAAAAGTTGAACACAGAAAACCATAATATAGACCCCCTCTGCAATTGATTTCTCTATCTTCTGAGAAAAGAAACATTTTTCTAACAATTTCAAGACAACAAATTTACAAATATATTCGGTACAAACGCACACATAAATGTATACAGTCACAAAATATCAAATCTTCAAAATGAAATCAAATCTTTAAATTTTTAAACTCTACATATCAACCTCAACCAATTATGGACTTTGATATCTAATTAATTTACCTGCTCAGTGCATTCAACCAAACCAAAAGCTCAGAGATCAACCACAGCAATGGAAGCCATCACCAACTGCCACCCTACAAATCCCAAATAGCCGAGAAGCCAAATCAGAAAACCATGCCACAAATACATTAAAAAAGTCGCAAATTCAAACAAACATAAACCACAAAAAGAAAAATATATATCAATTTCATAATCAAGTTCTCAGGTACCAAAGCCCAAAAACCCAATTTATAACACCACATAAACCATCCAAGCATTCCCACTCTCATTCTCTCAATAGCTCTTACACAAAACCTGTAGAATAGATCGAAAGAGCTGGTTTGATTCAATACCCTTGAACAGATGGGAAAAAGGCAAATGCCAATACAGTACAGATAAGAAAGGTGCTACACCTAGACTGAAAAAAAGAAGTGCTCATCAAAACATCAAATGATGAAGACTAAAAAAATGATTTAAGGTGGCATTGTCCACGGAGAAACCACCCTGAATATAAAAGGTACCAAGCATGGAGTGTTTAATTTCTTTTCTTGCACCGTTCTTCATCATTTTCATCGTTCACTTTTCCCCTGTCCCATTGAAGTGATAGTTAGAAGAACAAAACCAAAACCTTTACTGAAATTAACTAAGGTGGACTACGTAAAACCCCTCTGTATCAACACACTCTAACTAAACCCCTCTGTCCCATTGAAGTTATAGTCTCATTTATTTTCTTGCAGTGTTGTTCATCATTTTCATCGTTCACTTTTCCCCTGTCCCATTGAAGTTATAGTCTCATTACTATCCTTGAATAACAGTTAGCAGAAAAATTGGCCTGATAAACTTCAAAATAAATGCATTACAAGTCCATCTCACCATTTAAACTCCCCTTGTTTTCTCGAATACCAAACTCAGCTGCTGCCGATGCAAATAGTGTAAAGGTGAGTACTTTCTTACCTGTAGAATTAATCGAGGAATCATTAAACTAGAACCTTCCAATCAAATTGAGTTATAGACAAAACACCCTTCAAATTAATGCATTTCATTCATTAGGAGTCAACATGGCTGCAAAAATTGTCAGTTTCGGGGTTGATGCCCATAACAGAAGTACTGTGAAGATCAACACAGGAAGCAATAAGGCATTGATTCTCTCAGTGATTGATATGATAATTTAGAATCAACGGACTTGTTAAATTATTACCTGCTGATACAAATTCTCTCCTAATCTGCTCAAATTTCTGAAACTTTCCTGAAAATTTAAAAATTTAGAATCCTCTATGTAAAGATAAGTCAGATTTTGACTACTTACCGGGCTTTGAACAATGATTGAAGTCTTTGCACCATCGTTTGCCGGATCCAAAGCAATTTCCATTCCATATCTTCCAGTTCGCTCTTCTTGTCTCCGATCATTGGTAAACATTGTATGCTGTTGTTCCTACTCATAAAGTTGAAAACTTTTTGTTACTACTACATTTATGCTAATATAATGCTGCCCTTTTCTTCACCCAAAACACAAATAACCAAACCACTGCAAAAGCAGCTCACATTTCTCTTTCACTGTTGAATGAACTGAGTTAAATAACAGATTGAACTCATACAAATAAACATCGTAGTAACTGTTACCTCGATAGGAATTCTGAAAAGGAAGAGCCTCTGATTTCCTTTCGGCCCTGTGTTAGTATAGAAGAGTCAAATTTGAGAATAGAGACGAAAATGGGGATGTGGAAAAGTAACACAAATAAATAAATAAAAAAGAGCAATTTTTATAAATAAATATAGCCTTAAAATCCACCACAGTAGTTTATAAATAAATAAAAAAAGGGCAATTTTTCTGCTATCAAATGTTTCAATATTTGCAGAACATCAAGTAAATCCCCAAACCAATCACCAAACACCAATGTTTTGAACTCAAACAACTAAAAGCATCCCTTATTTCATATGCAAATCAAGAACATAGCAATTAATCAAGAACATGGAATAAGAACAAAAGGTAATACCTAATCAAGTCGATGCTGGATGCGGCAAAATCCAATCAACAAAGCAACAACAGGGAGATGCTCCAGTCCACAATACTGAAAACTGCGAAACCCAAATCAAAATCTCACCTCCAACCTCCTCCAACCAATTGCTCAAACCGCAAACTCCACAACAAACAATATCCCTAAAACATGAAAACCCATATCAATTCAGAGGCAACGACAACAAAAACCCCAATGAAAACCCAAAAATCTAGAAATCTACCACACAATACCTTCGATGCTAAACCTTTGACAATCCACAGAACCAACAGCCGACCACTTATCCAAATCGAACAGAAGCAAATTTTTTCCCTTCTCCCCGTGATGATCCCAACGATGTAATAGCTTGTATCGCCTTCCTCTGCTCTACTCGCTTCTATTGCAAAACGGCAACCTCACACTACTAATGACACAGCGTATTTGACTTCAGTTTATACCCTTAACATGTTGCTCTCCTAGCTCTCTCTCTGTCTGTGTGGATAAAGCGTAGGTGAACGCTCGGCAAATTGTAATTGAGGGGGGAAAAAAAAAAAAGCAAGGGCAAAAACGTCATTTCAAATCCGTCCCTTAGAAACAGTTCTGAGGAACAGTAACTTATAGTAAATTCTCTTCTGACCGAACTCACTGAAAAGTCCAATTCCGGAAGAGACTAATCAGACCATGTTCAATCAAAGAGTGATTCAAACATATCACCTTTCACTATCATACAGTCCTAGAGGACTAAAGCTTAGTTGATTAATATTAGAGGAACCACAGTATGTATTCAAAGCCAAAGTCGAAATTCCTGGAGATATAATGGGAAATCATGGTCTGATATTTATGCAAAATATGAACATAATGACAATAACTCCATTTAATATATACATTCCCTCATGCCTTTAGTTAACAGTGATGTGCCTAATTGGATATGTTTACCTATTAGTCAAAAATCAAGTAGATGGGTAGAAATCATATATAACCCATCTAATTGAATCTGAGATATACATTCATATCATTTATATGGGAGTTCAAAAGAAGTCAGCAACTGGCATTAGGTGTATCGGACCTAGTGCTAGGCCATTTTTGGGTCACGGAAATCGGTGAAAATGGTGGCCTCATGTTCTTCAACAACTGAAGCTCATCACATTCTGGTGAAGGTGGTGGCTGTATACTCTTTGTAATCTCGACATCACCAAAGTCCTCCTTCAAATTCTCTGGAACATCTTTTCCACTTTCAATCATCTGCAGAGTTTCCAAAACCTCAGACATGGTTGGCCTTGCATCATTGTCCTGCTGCAAACATTGGAAAGCCAACTCTGCCACTGCAATCGTCATCCTTTTAACTTCATGATCCGACTCAAACCCAAGACATGAATCTACCAGCTCACTGTATAAACCTCTTTGTATCTTGTTTATGGCTATGTTAGACAAATTGATCTCATGCCTATGCCTAGTTATATCAACTGCTGGCAGAGATGATATCAGCTCAATGAGGACAACCCCAAAACTATAAACATCACTCTTACTAGTTAGCTGGTAACACTGGTGATACTCTGGGTCAACATAACCAGGGGTCCCTTGTGGAGCAGTAGAGACATGAGTGACATCAAGAGGAAAAAGCCGCGAGAGCCCAAAATCCGCAACTTTAACACAGAAGTTGTTATCAAGAAGAATGTTGGTAGTCTTCACGTCACGGTGCACAATATCAGTAACATGGAGGTAAGACAGTGCATTGGCAGTTTCTATGGCAATGCTCATACGAATAGGCCACGTGAGTAAACCATGTTCTGCTAGGTCACCATGGAGATGATCAGCAACAGTGCCATTGGGAATGTATTCATAGACAAGGATGAGTTCACGGCTGCGGCGTGAAGTGCAACCATAGAGGGAGACCAAGTTTTTGTGGCGCAGACGGGTCAGAATTTCAATTTCATTCATAAACTGTTCCACACGTTTGTAATTGTGCTCGTACAAACGCTTGACTGCAACTTCCCGGCCATCTTTGAGTTTGCCTAAATTAGATGCATTAAAAGGCCTTTCAGTAAGATAATGCAGATAGTATTAAACTTCATTCATCTCTTTAATTGCCTAATGCAGCTGATATATTATTTTGTTGTAAACAAGACAAACACAGAATGTTCTCTTACCATAGTAGACAGTTCCAAAACCTCCATCTCCAAGCTCTTTTTCACTGTCGAAATGATTAGTGGCTTCTTCAAGTTCCTCGTAGGTGAAGACCGAAACACCAAAGTAGGCAGTGGCCCCTTCTAGGTCTGATTTTGAGTAGGGCTGAGAAGAAATGTTCCTGGAGAGTACGTTTGAAGAAGCGAGCTTTTTTTTGTAACGCCTGAAAAGAAACAAGCACGCTGCAAGGACTCCTAGGAGTGCTGCACCTCCAAATCCAATACCTATTGCATACGGGTGAAAAAGGTCAAGCTTTAAAACCAAAGGACTGCATGGACTACAATAAATCAGTTTAAACAGTAGCCTACACCATAGGTTACTTGGACGAATTGAATTTGATGAAAGGTATGTTTTGAAGCCTAGGTAAGGATTCAATTTATTTCTCCAACGTGTTTAAGAACATAAGGGCTGAAGAAAGGAAGCATCAAAAGTGGACTACTGTCAGTGCAAGAAATTTTGAGTTCTTCAAAGCGTGTTCATTCTACTATATGCTTAGGAAAGTAATCCTCTGTTGAGGCACTTAGGAATGATCTGGTTTGCATAGGTTCAAACACTTATTACTTGATGCTATCCATATCAATTAGATATTCAATTGAGGAGATCTATCTTACCAAGTCCTAGCTTCAAATCCTTATGATTTCCTGCAAAATAGCAAAAGCTGTTGTTAGCTAAAGCGGAGAATATTGAAGTGGCATAGATAAACATTCCACAATAACAAGATAAATTTGGCCTACAATTAGTCCCTACAACAGATTGCTTCCTATTTTCTCAAGAATATCGCTGGAGGAAAGGAATTGGAGCATGGCACGACAGAGCAAGACAACCGGTGATGTGAGTGCAGGAAGCATCTACATTTATGCACATAAATTTCGATGCATTTACCTGCTTTGGCACATTTGCCATCCTCCTCATCCTGGCATTTACCTTTTGGTGGGGGGGCACAAATGAATTCTCCCTTCTGATGCCAACATTTACCCTCTGGTGTGGGGCCACACTTCCATTCTCCAGTGTCATCCAAGCAATTAAAATCAAGGGAGAATTTAGCAGTCAATGCAGAAGCATTATAGACATTGGAAGGAAAACGTGGACGTATGGGGATCTGAATGGGTGAGCAATCTAAACTACGATTTGATACAGTATAGTAAAAATAATTTATACTCGTGCAGGCATAGTTAGGACCCCTGTATGGAGTCTTGTTGCATCTGAACAGGGTAAGCTTGTGTTGGTGTGTAAGGACGACAGGAGAAGAGTTGGGAAGACTTAAAACATTGAAAAGATCATCATCACAGGTATCTCCTTTTAAGCGCTCTATGCGCTTCTGAAGCCCCCTGTCATTGATTAAAATGGAACCTGATCGATTCATGCTTTCCAATTGAAACCAGTATCCTCCATCTTTGAGTTGGATCTTCGGTTTAAGGCGGTCAGAACAGTTGACAGTGAACAATCCGCATTCAGGACTCTGTGTTATGTTTCTAATGGGGAAGGAGATTCTAGCTACTCTCTCATTACAGAAGGAGGGTGGACAACTCTCAGCGGAGTAAAGAAGCAGAAGATGAGTGAAGACAGAGAAAATGAACACAGCCACGGTAGCCATCCAAGAACTTCCGGGTGATCCTAGAACAAACTATCACTAGAAGAAAAACACCTACTTCCTCAGAAGAACAAGACCGTTGAATATATTACTTACTAACTTCCATTCTCTCTTCACAATATATCGAGTAAGAGTGCTCTGTTTAACACGCTAGTTGACTTAGGAATCAGATGGGAAGACTTGGAACAAGGAAGAAAGAAAGGCAGGATGTGGGCAACCACCTCTGAAAAGCTTGACAAACACTGCTGATTGGCTGGCTTGAAGCCTTAAAGCCTTTGCATGAGTGAGTTTCCTTGCCAACTTCCCCATTGACCCAGGGCACTAGGAAGACTTGACTGACACCTTGACTCTTCAAACAGAGATATTATTCAAAATGAAATCATGGCCTTAAGAAAGAAAATCCTTACGAGCTGCAACTCCTCCGAACCACTCATATTGCGGCAGACGTGAACCATGCTTTGGGGCTCTTTTGGGTATTTATTTGTGTGAACAAGCCGTATAAATCATCGCGATCGATTCTGGTTATAACGTTCACTTCAGGGTATGTTAATATAAGTCTTACTCGTAATAAAGTAAATAATATCAAATATATTTGATACTGTTGGTTTGGAAAAAAAATTATAAAATTTCAGAGTATTGAAATTCTAAAATAAAAAATCGTTAAATTAGTCATTGTTTGCAGTGTGTTGTTAATTTAATAGTTCCAGACTCTGAATTGTAATACTCCTTAACACTGAAATACACTCCTATTGGGTGCAAGGAGAAGAGGCACAGGGAGTTTGAGAAAGAAGAGTCTGATACCAAAAGGAATTGTCAAATAATTGTGGTCACTATCATTTCCCATATTACAAGAAAGAATATTAGCAGTTGCATACAAATGTGAACCTTGCCCAATTGTCATGCTCTGGCGGTTTTGATGGTGCAAGTAGGAGAGTTTAGAGGAAAACGTGTTCGTAAGGGTGGTGTTAGTCATAGATGAAGAAAACCGTTTGTCATTTCTTTATTGCCCTCTTGCCTGGGGCTTCTTCAATCTAATGGAGATTATCTTCCCTTTCTTGGTTTGAAGCTAAACGGAACGAATCGTCTACTAGATGAACGAAAGGTTTAAAAGCCTTTGCCGGTTCTTGAAAAAGGCAAAATGTAATCACCCAAGATGAGACTAAAGACAGAAGGCTCGTTAGAAAAACTGACCTTGTAGCATATCCAAAAATGAAGACTCCCGGCCAATCTTTTATCCTACTTTGTTTCACTTACTCAAATGTTACTACTCTGCAACCAACATTCTAGAGAGGCATGGTTTCATGAACTCGATCTCTAGTGAGTTTTGTCTTGGAAAACCTCACACTTCCTTCACTAACTTACTATCAGAAATTGATTATAGTTTAATAAAATCAAACTGCAGTTTGAAGACATTAGCAATCCAACAATCTAATTTGGATTGGTCAGAGTTGAAGAGTATCAGGAGCATGATTTGGCTGCTGGAAACCCTTAGCTAATCAAAATTATACAGTTTCATTCTAGACGAACTTGCTACGTAGGTGCTCGTTACTGAGTCAAGGCAGAAGCTTTATATACTAACCATATCCGACTACCTTATAAGTCCTATACTAGCTTAAAACAGCAGGACATTACTCAACTGTTGTCTTCACTAATGTATTGTGCCCCAACTCTTAACTTGACATGAGTCCACCTTCTCTTGTCGACATAGGTGAAGCTTTTAGGTGATCTCGAAACTAAAAATATAGTTCAAAGATCGTAGTCTTTGACCACCGAAACTCAAAAATTGTTGTAGTATAAAATGTATATATACCGTATATGTCTATATCATGTAATAAAATACGTAAAAGTATTTAAATAGGTACTTGAGTGTATAATCATAGGTACTTGAGTGTATGAAGACTTATGTAAACATGCTTTACCAAAGGGCAACAAGCATGGCAGAAAATCATCATCAAGATGGTTATCATTTTGAGTTTCTCTTTGAGCTTTCACACTTCAAATGTATTCCTATAAATACCCCCTTTGTATGAGATGAATAAACACATTGAAATCTCCATTCTCTCTGAAATTTTACTCTCCTTTTCTGTTTATCAATTCCTCTTGTTCTTAAACACGTTATCAGCACGAAGTTGCTCTAGAATTAGAATCGAAAAATTGACGAAAGAAGAGTTCATCATCGATCGAAGTCATTTTTCAAAACCTACAAAAAATCCCCAAACCCTAGCTCAGATTAAAGCCCTTGATTCCAGGAGCCCGGAACAAGTCTCAGAATCGCCGGAACCGGCCGGCAACTTTCTGATAACTTTTCCGGCTACTTTTTCGACACTTTTCTGGCGACTTTTCCGGCGACTTTTCGGACGATTTTTATCGACTTTTTCCAACGATCCTTCCGGTCACCTCCGATAATTTTTCCGGTCAAAAAATTTCCGGCAACACTATTCCAAGGTATTCTTTACTAAAAGTTCCCGTTTTTGAGTTTTTATTTATTTTCTCTCCTTTTTCCTTTTTCTCGGGAACTTACAATCAAAAGCGGAATTATAGCAATTCACGCCAAACGAACTAAGAGCGTTCGTAATCAATGAACTAAGAGTGTTCACAATGATTCTTGGAAATTGATTTCTTGGTAGCATAGCTCGGAAATCTTATTATTTTTCGTGGAAGTTTTAACTCCGAAACTAATATTTTCTTCTTATCTTCAAGGATGTCGAATGAACCTAGACTCGATTTTCAAATCCTTGACTCAACAGGTTCGGATTACCATAGCTGGAAAACCGACGTTGAGAACCATCTCACATCGAAGGGGATATTGCCCATCATCCATGAACCAAACCCGGCCCTTGTGTTCCCTCGATCACCCAAGAAGCATGCACAAGCAATCATCTTGATGCGACGTCATATGGACAAAGCACTCAGGCTAGAGTACATGTCCATCAAAGATGCAGAGGATTTATGGGAAGCACTACAAGAGCGCTTTAACAATATCCAAGATTCTCTCCTCCCTGACTTGAAGGTTCAGTGGAACGATGTACGCTTCTCAGACTTCAAGTCTATTGCTGAGTACAATTCAGAAGCTCTTCGTCTCAAATCCATGTTGAGGTTCTGTCAAAGACCCCTCACAGAAGAAGAGCTAATTGAGAAAACTCTCTCCACCTTCCCTGTTGCAGCAATTTTGCTATCAAAGCAGTATCGCACTGAAGTAAATGCTGGACGAATTACGAGGTTCAATGAACTCATAAATCTTTTGTCGGTAGCCGAAAAGCACGACAACATTCTCGTAAAGAATTATAATTCAAGACTCATTAGAACCAAGAGCGTTCGTGAAGCAAATTATAATGCACCCAAGAGAGGGCACAGGGAGCGGTACCCCAGCAATAGGGGACATGTGTACCCTAATAATAGGGGACATGAAGGACGAACAGGTCCATATAACCGCCCCAATAGGGAAGGAAACCGCAACTTTAGAACGGGCACACGTGATGGTAACTCCACACGTGGAAGAGGGAGATATGGCAACACCGGCCGTGGAAATAGCATCATGAGCCGTGGAGGTCGCACCATGCGCCGTGGTAGTAGCAGCAACCCTCCTAGGGGATATCCACAACGTGCACAACCTGCACAAACTGTACAACCTGCACAACCTATACCTCAAATGAAGGGAGGGAACCACAATGACATGTGTCATAGATGTGGATCAATCGAGCATTGGTTTAAACAATGTCATGCAAGTACCCAATTAGCTGCACGCTACAAGGAGTACAGGGAAGCAAGAGAGCAAGAAGCTAACCTTGCCGAAGATGAAAATAGTGAAGATGTCAATCTCACTGTTGAGGACTTCAAAGCTGTAGATGAAGAGCACGAGGATGCCACAGACTTTGATTAGAATAATCCTCTTTCTATTTTCCAAGAATGGCAAATGTGCCTTAGTCAATAAATAACAATTGTATTAAACTCCTTCTTATGTGGCGTACCCAATGAAGTATGATGTCTAGGAAAGCAATTGAGATCGGGGTATTTAAGCGAGCCTCGCTCCACCAACATCTCTCTACTTTCCTGGTCATATTCCATTGGAATTACCAAACGGATTGAGTGATAGCAATTTGTCTAAAGTCTGATATTTGGAATAGACTTATGAATAACTTTGATGTAATCATTGACTATTTTCCCTATTAATAAAGTATCGCATTCAATGTCATGGACATGTGTTAATATTCCGAACTTTATTCCTTTCAGTATGTTTTCCGGAGAATTGGAATGTCTTCTTGATAGTGGCACCACACATACGATATTGCGACATAGGCAATTATTTTTATGGATGACACCCAGTCGATCCTCAGTAACTACGATGGCAGGACCATCACAATTGATTCATGGTCGAGGACCAGCTCAATTTTTGTTACCAAATGACACAAATATTAATGTCGCCGAAGCTCTATATGCTCCAAGGGCCGGAAGGACCCTATTAAGCTTTAAAGACATAAGAGCCAATGATTTTCATGTGGAAACACATTGTGAGAATGGACAAGAGTTCCTTTGCATCACCTCTAAAAACTACGGAAATACACGAGTTTTAGAGAAACTTATGTGTCGCTCTAGTGGATTGTATGCAACCACTATTAGAGTCATTGAATCCAACCATGTCATGAATGACAAATTATGGGATCCTGACACATACAAGCTTTGGCACGACCGTTTGGGACATCCAGGTCGTGACATGATGCTCCGTATATTAAAAACTTCACACGGACATCCATTCTTCAAAACGAAAAGAAGTACGAACCAAACATTGGTCCAAAGAGTTACTTCTAAAGTGTATCATTCGTTTTGCAAAGCTTGCTCTTTAGCAAAAGTAGGATCAAGACCATCCTATGCAAAGGACACTAAAGAAAATATACCATTCTTACAAAGAATACAAGGTGATATTTGTGGACCTATCCAACCAACTTGCGGACCATTTAGATATTTTATGGTGTTGGTTGATGCATCGACACGTTGGTCACATGTCATGCTCTTATCCACAAGAAATGCTGCATTTGCTAAACTCCTAGCATAAATCATTAAATTAAGGGCTCACCACCCCGATCATCCTATTAAGTCAATTCGTCTTGACAATGCTGGAGAATTTACATCAAGAACATTTGATGATTATTGCATGTCCATTGGGATTGAGGTGGAACATCCTGTCCCTCATGTACACACCCAAAATGGACTCGCAGAAGCTGCCATTAAAAGACTTCAAATGGTTGTCAGGGCATTGGTTATGCGCACCAATCTCCCTATTTCTGCTTGGGGCTATGCAATATTACATGCAGCTGTGCTTATTCGTCTGAGACCCACTGCCACCCAACCCTTTTCTGCGTCCCAATTGGTGACTGGGTATGAGCCTAATGTCTCACACTTACGCATATTTGGGTGTGCAGTCTATGTGCCAATTGCGCCGCCACAGCGCACCAAAATGGGTCCTCAAAGACGCTTAGGCCTTTATGTTGGATATGATACTCCAAGCATTATCCGCTACATAGAACCCTTGACAGGTGATCTATTTACCGCTAGATTTGCGGATTGTCACTTTGATGAGACAGTCTTCCCGTCATTAGGGGGAGACAAGAACATTAATGTTCAACAGAAAAGACAAGAATTGTCGTGGTCTGTCCCCACTTTGTCTCATCTTGATCCCCGAACCACACAGTCTGAAATAGAGGTGCGGAGGATTCTCGATCTTCAGAACGTAGCAGAATCAATGTCTGATGCGTTTTCTGATATCGCTAAAGTGACAAGATCACACATACCTGCTGCAAACGTACCTGCAAGGATTGATGTTCCTAAAACTAAAGGACATGACATCCCCTCCATGGGTGATGCAGTGGCTAGACCCATGGCTCCTGCTAGAAAGCGCGGGAGACCTATAGGTTCGATGGATTCTCGCCCAAGAAAGAAAGCGAGCTTGACACAAAATAATCCATTAATCATCGATATAAATAATCCATCTCATGAAAAAATTCCGGATTATGGTTATGTCCAAGAGACATCATTGGAGGACGCTCCAATAGTAGAACCAATTCCAGAGAATAGAGAGATCTCCATGAATTACACTAGTATACATGTAATTATGGACAGAAATTCTATGACTATTGATGTTGCGTTTGCATATCATATTGCAAAATGAATTATAGAATACGATGATATTGAACCTCGCTCCGTTGAAGAATGCCAACGTAGAGCAGATTGGTCAAAATGGAAAAATTCGATCCAGACTGAATTAGATTCACTAACGAAGAGACAGGTATTTGGGTCTATAACACTGACACCACCAAATATAAAACCTGTTGGCCATAAATGGGTCTTTGTTAGAAAACGTAATGAGAAAAATGAGGTTGTTAGATACAAAGCCCGCCTTGTGGCGCAAGGTTTCTCACAACGTCCTGGAATCGACTACGAGGAGACATACTCTCCCGTAATGGATGTTATAACGTTCCGCTACCTTGTCAGTTTGGTAGTTTCCGAAAAACTTGACATGCAGCTCATGGATGTGGTTACAGCATATCTCTATGGGGATCTAGATTCAGAGATATATATGAAGGTTCCAGATGGACTTCAATTACCCAAATCAAGTGGCTCTAAACCACGGAGCGCGTTTTCAATAAAATTAAGACGCTCACTATATGGATTGAAACAATCCGGACGGATGTGGTATAACCGTCTAAGTGACTACTTGATTGGGGAGGGATATGTTAACAATGAAATATGCCCTTGCATGTTCATTAAGAGAACAAGATCCGGATTTGTAATTGTAGCAGTTTATGTTGATGACATGAACCTAATTGGAACTCTAGATGAGTTAAAAGAAACTGCTACATATTTGAAATCTGAATTTGAGATGAAAGATCTCGGGAAAACACGGTTTTGTCTCGGAATAGAACTCGAGCACCGTAATGATGGGATTATGATCCATCAATCAGCATATACTCAAAAGTTACTAAGGCGCTTTAATGAAGATAAAGCAAAGCCTGTGAGTACTCCCATGATCAACCGTAGTCTTGAGCCCATGAAAGATCCGTTTCGTCCAAGGGATGAGGACGAAGATTTATTAGAAGCTGAAATACCATACCTAAGTGCGATAGGCGCATTATTGTATTTAGCTCAATGCACAAGACCGGATATCTCATTTGCAGTAAACTTGTTAGCTCGACACAGTTCTGCGCCAACACGCCGCCATTGGATTGGTATAAAGACAATCCTTCGATACCTAAAAGGTACGATCGATATGGGCTTGTTCTATCCCTACAGAGAGAAAAGAAATGTGAGCGCCGGCAACACTATCCATAGTGACCGACGTTCTCCTCCTCCCCTCCATCAAAATGATGTTTTGACGGGTTTTGCTGATGCAGGGTACCTCTCTGACCCTCACAAAGGTCGCTCCCAAACAGGTTATGTCTTTACCATGGGAAACACCGCGATATCTTGGAGATCTACAAAACAGACTCTTGTTGCTACTTCCTCAAATCATGCAGAGATAATTGCCCTACATGAAGCCGTGCGTGAGTGCATATGGCTAAGGTCTATAAATAGACACATTCGAGGAACTTGTGGTTTGAAATTCACCACAAATGAACCTACATGCATTTACGAGGACAATGCAGCTTGTATTGAGCAAATGAAATTAGGTTTCATCAAAGGCGACAATACCAAGCATATATCGCCGAAATTCTTCTACAATCAGCAACAGCAAATACTTCTAAATATTGAAGTAAATCAAATCCGATCAGAAGATAATGTAGCTGACTTATTTACTAAGTCACTACCAAAATCCCCTTTCGAGAAACATGTAAGGAGCATCGGATTGAGGAGGATATCCGAACTCCCACGATCTTCAAGAGGAGTCTAAATCAGGGGGAGTATCCAGAAACATACTTCACACTCAACGCGCGTTGTGCTCTTTTTCCCTTTCGACCAAGGTTGTTTTTTCCCACAGGGTTTTATTACTTGGCAAAGTTTTTAACGAGGCAACTTCGATGCGCACCATCTACACAATACTATTGAACATGAAATATCCAAGGGGGAGTGTTGTAGTATAAAATGTATATATACCGTATATGTCTATATCATGTAACAAAATACGTAAAAGTATTTAAATAGGTACTTGAGTGTATAATCATAGGTACTTGAGTGTATGAAGACTTATGTAAACATGCTTTACCAAAGGGCAACAAGCATGGCAGAAAATCATCATCAAGATGGTTATCATTTTGAGTTTCTCTTTGAGCTTTCACACTTCAAATGTATTCCTATAAATACCCCCTTTGTATGAGATGAATAAACACATTGAAATCTCCATTCTCTCTGAAATTTTACTCTCCTTTTCTGTTTATCAATTCCTCTTGTTCTTAAACAAAAATATTTTACTTTCAGTTTTGTCACTGTATAAATGTCAAGATAAAACAACTTTGCGTTCCTAATTCAATCTAATAAGGGTCATCATTCTCATTACACGTTTCTACAAGCCTTTGAAGTTTTAAACACAAGGACTTGAAGTTAGTGCACCGTGGGTCAATGGCTCTCAGATTTCTTATGACTCGGTCTCTCTGCATTTAACCAGCAGAAAGTCATCGGAACTATCATGAACTCCAATTGCCAAATGGGGTAAGAATTCATCATCAAATTACTTTGATGCTAAGAAAAATGGAAAATCTTCTACTACTTTCGAGTTCCAGTGTCTCAAACTTTATGGGATAAAAATATCGGCGAAGCTGGTTTAATTTTCAAAAGTCTCTAGGTAAAAGATACAGTCACGCCTAATAGGGATCAAAATACGACTGGCAGAGATAGTTCGCAGGGGTTTGGCCGGTCAAGAATGGCTGGTAAGGAATGACAAACAGATTGGTGGTTCAAGTGGCATTGAATGTGTCATATAGCAGTAGGTTTAAACTCTAATCTTCTTGCTCCGTAAAATGACTTTTCTTCCTTGAACAAGATTTGCTTTAGTAATTCTCTGAAAATTATCTGATAAGGTGATGTGACTGCATAATAGTGGAAACTGTGGAATGTTGGGTTTTGGTTACCAACTTTCATCATTCTGTGATCCACAAAAGGCTCACTACGTGTGCCATAGAAACCAAAAGGTTGAACAAAAATTGAAAGCATGAGGTACCAACACCACTAGCTAGGTGCACTAATAGTAAACGCCTACCTACAATGGGATCCATCCACATCTTTTTTGTATCTCAAACTCTCAAAGTGGTCCTTATCTCAAATTGATGCACTTCCTGCTAATCTTGAAGTAGGACTACTTAACCTCTAATACTATCACTTCTAACCTAACCTCTTATATATTAAAAATCTTATATTGATTTTCAATTATTATGAATACTTTCTTTGGTTTCTTCTCCTTAATTATGCACTTGTTAGCTAGCTTGTTGACAATTCACTATTAACCAGCCGCCTGGTTTACTTGTTAGACCAACCGACCTAAATGTGTTGCATGAATTAGCCTCATCCCCTATCATCACTGGTAATAGTTTCCATGGCAGCAATAATCTATCTAACAATGAACTCAAAACATTCACAAACAGAGGAAGAACAAGAAGGAAGATACATAAGGGACTAACCTTCACCTTTACAGCTGACAGCATGAGGCCTATCTGGGCAGAAACAGCTGAAATGGTACGTCTCGGAACTGAAGCCACACTTGCCTCCACTGTCCTCGCAGCGGCTGCAGTTGCTTGCAAACCATTTGAGCATAAACCCTCTGCTCAATACCTCTTCAATACCCAACTCAATATTAGTGCCATAATCTTCAACCGGAGTTACCACCACTTCTCTTCCACACTTGTGAGACACATTTGCAAACAGTTGGTGTTTATCCCCAGGCAGCGCCAGAACTGAAGTCCTACTACTAGTCCTACTGGTCAGCGTTGGATCACAGCTACCGAATTGGTACTCCGAAAACGAATCATCAACCAAAGCAGAGCTGCAATTATACAGCAAAACGATTTCTTTTTGGTTCGGAACAAGGTCATACTGATCAGTAGGAAAGGTTATGTTTTGGACTAATGGAATACAATCCGTTGATTCCGAAAGAGCAGCGTTTGAGACGAGAAGAGTTTGGTTTCGGTAACTGATATTGTGGACTAAGTACTCATTTCCGGCCAATTGGAGAGTAGGGTATCCATCTTCTTTATTACCACTGCAGTTGAGTTGAAACCCGGGAAAGCCGCAGTAGGCTTCTTGCTGGCCTGGGATGTAGAACGGAAAGCTTATGTTTTGGCCGCCACAAGACTTGGGCACACTGCAGTTTTGGTAGTGAAAGTCCACAGCAAATGAGGTCTCTGATAAGAGAAAGAAAATGAGAACATAGAGGTTTATGAATGGGGGGAAGAAGAACATGTTTTGATGATTCATTTGGGAGCTTGCAATTTTTGGCAAAGACAATGAAGATGATGATGGTAATGTCAATATTGAGAATTGTATATGAAGGAGGATGATATGTTTGACTTGATGATAAGGCAACTGAAGTCTTAAAGCTGACGGTTGACACTTTTTTTAGGGGGGTTTGAACCATATTATCTGGCTCACATCTTAGAATTTAAAGCTGGATTGCCTAAATATTATGGGCCATATTCTAACAAAGTCATACAAATTGACCACCCTATTAATTCAATTCAACTCTCCACATGCCCTTCTTCACAGGACCAAACATCACTGTACAATTTCAAACTGGGAAATTATCCTATGATTAGCATGAAGAAAATGAGAAATTGATGTTACAGACTTGGGTATTGTATATCCAAGTGTAATCGGTATGTTTAATTGAAGAGAACAAAATACTAGCAACCTAAGCAAAGGATTTGGTCAGCTCTGCACCATGCATTGTATAACATGATGCGTGCATTCTCTCTCTCATTTTCCCCATTCTGGTTAATTCTTATATATTGTTTTAATTAGCGCATATATTGGTTTCAGGAGAGGGTTTTAGGATGATGACGTTAGCAGCCGTCAATGCCCTTCACTCTGCAATTTTTAGTTCAGATTCCCAAATCTATATCGAAGTGTACAATGTTTTGGAAAAAGCCGCCGGACTGAAACCGACCACGTGAACCTAATCTACACAAATCAGAAGATGCAAGATTCGGTATTACCTCTTTTTGTTTCTCCTGCAAATTTTTTCCCTCAAATTCTTAGGCAATACATTTGTGTCATGGGACATCACCAATATACTATTTATGATCTTCTGCTATCCAACTTGGGTGCTCTGGGTAAGAAGGATTACCAAAAACAACACAGTCAGTTTGAATTTAAGATGTATGTGTTTATTTCTTTTTTTGTCATCCTTGATAGCTTTAGTGGGATCAGTTGTGGTCTTAGAATTCGCTGCTATTTTGTTCAATAAAACTATTGATGTGGTGCAGGGATCCAAGGATCTAAACTGGGTTTTGAATCAAGATTACAGTACATGCTCATATCATCACTTTGAAGTTTGACCTGTATAGTTTGTACATGACTATAGAATGTTGGTATTGATCTCAATCCTAAGCCTCCGAAACCCCGTGCATGGTAGGCCTCATATTGTTGTCCTGCTTCAAACACTGAAGAGCCAATTCTATCAAACCCCTCTCCTTTGGGATTGAGGGTGGGACATGTTCCATATATCGTCTACCTCCGAGGAACTAATATCGCCTAATCCCTTATTGGTTAAAAAAAAAAAAAATGAGTCAATTCTATCACTACAGTCGTCATCTTTTTGACAATATTATCCGACTCAAAACAAAGACATGGATCTACTAAGTGTCACTAACTAAACCACTTTGCATCTTGTTTCTTGCTAGGTCAGCCAAATCAATATCATATGCCTGCCTCCTCTTATTGAATGCTCGCATAGATGATACTAGTCAGTGTTATGCAATTGTACTTAATTAGTTTTCCTGTTCCGGGTAGGAGAGTCATTTAGTTGTCACTAGGCTATGAATACCCGCGCGATGCTACAGGTTTTTTTTTCTTGTCAAACTTTTACATTCATAGTTTACGGAATATTATACACTAATGTTACAGAAGTGGAAATACAAAGTAGAATATGGTATCTTAATCTGGTTACAAAATTCTCTCGTAACCAAATCTGTTTTGTTATACAAAACTGGTTAGCATCAACAAAAATAGCTACATTTGTAGTTCAAACAAAATATTCACATAAGGCAGAGGTCCTTCAAGGTGATTCTTCTGCAGCTAATGTTGATTGTGACAGGCTATTTGTTACGTCCCGAACCCAGAATTTTCGATTTTTATTAATTTGACGGTAAATGTCAGTTACACTTAATTTTTACTCCGTTATATGATTTTAGTGGCCCTAAAAATTGACTTTTTGTTCGGGTCAAAATTTGAGAAAATGTTCTTCATGAAAGTTGTAGAGGACGTTAAACCGAGCGCGTGCATATGTGGTTCGTAAAAATCGGAGTTCGTATGCGAAAGTTATAAGCGAAATATTAAAGTACTGTTCATGATAAAAAGGTATAAATTTGAATTTTTACTGTAGCAGGGTAACTTTTTTTTTCTTTCCTCTCTCTCCTCCCGCGCGCTCCCTCTTTCCCCTCTGCACATTTTCTTTCTCTCCTCTGCAACTCCAGTTGCTTTCTCTTTTCCGGCCACCAAAAAACGTGAAACTGGTGGCTACGGACTCGTCTCGACCTCCTCTTGGCGCCTGCGGTGGTGGCTCACGGCGGCTTGGCCAGAAAATAACGCATCGGGTCCTTGAAGTTTCACTGTAGCAAAAGTGGTCAAAGCCGATTTCTCCCGATTCCGGCCACCTCCGGTGACAAACCTTAGTCCAGTAGAAGCGCCTTGCGACGTAGATGATGCTCCTCAAACCTCTTGCAACGATTTGCAGCGTGGAGGAAGAAAGCATAATTGGAAGATTTTACTGTTCATACGGGTTCAAACTTTTCCTTAATTATTGAGGTACTTCTACTCATTTCCTGACTTGGTCATAGTTGAGAGAATTATTGGGTGTGTTGAGAAGGTGCTGCTGCCAAAATTTGGTGGCCATTGGAGCTGGTGACTTTAGTGGCGGCGCCGCCACTGTGGGCGGCGGTAGCGGTGGCTAGGGTAACTGTTTAATTCCGATTTCTGACTAGTTAAATCCTATAATTATCCTAGAACTTGTATATGAAGTTTGGTGAGGATTGGTGGAGTTTTGAATCGGTTATAAATTTCTAAAGATTTGGATTTCGATTAATGTTAATCGTGAATCCGATTGTCGGATTTTCTCCATAATTGTTGTAAAGTCTGAATTTGACGATTGGGCGGTGTTAGTGAAGTTTGGTTGGTTGTAGAAGAGAATTGGAGGAATTGAGGTTATGGGTTTAGGATTTAATTATTGTTTATCGTAATATTATTTTCTTTCGTCCGGTAATTGTTAGTTACGAATAATTATGTACAGGACGAGGTACCGACTCATCATTCGACGAGGATCCTTACGCTTGGATACCACGTTAGCCGTATACTGTGAGTGGACGTTTGATTTTAAAGTCATGCATGCAATTAAATTTTCTAAGTTACGAAATTATTTAAAGTATTTGTTATTTAATAAGCATATTATTCGATTTTTGATTATGAAATTAGTTATGGTTCAAATTGCCGATTAGAAGTGGTTATGTTCCATTTTGAACTTTTTATTAGAAATAATCTTCGATAAGATTATTTCTGAAAATGAAAGTATCATTATTTATTAGTAGATTCGGGTTTCTCGAAAAATCTTCGAAAAGGGAAGATTTCTTCGAGATTATAAACTTACATGATTTTAATATATTGATTCATAATTTTGAATCATGTCGGCGTGCGGGGTCACGTCGTTGGACTAAATTCCTTTCTTGTGAGACTTCGAGGAAATCTCACAACTTCTCGATTTTCATATGGTTTTTACCCACCATACCTGGGTTGATATACTTTATTGCTAGCTAGCCTATTGGTACTCCTCCCTACTTACTTTGTGTTAGTGGGTGAGTAGAGCCGAGCATGGGATGCTCTTGAGTGTGGGACACTCCGACCCAAGCCGTAGCGGCTCACTTTATTTTATTGTATGGTGATGACGTTTTTCCTCATACCTTTTAAATTATTTACTTATTTATTTATTCGTCCGACTAGCAGGGTCGGTCGAACTTCCCTTAAGCCAGCGGGGCTGGCTTAGTCATGAAAGTGATTTAAAAACCTTTAGTTTCCTATTGCATGCATAAGAACGTTCTAAACAATAAATGTGGGAAAGTGAGAAACACTTCTTTCTTAATTAAATATTTTTGTCCACTCACAACTAACGTTTTATCGCTTACTTTCCCCTGGGCTTTTCGGTTTCCTTTGCCCAGTTCGCAGTGTTGCTGTTCGGCGTGGGATCGAGGCTTAGCACCAGTTCTGCCACTTGCCTTTCGTAGGTTAATATTAACCTACCACATGTAATATATTTGATTTTATCGTAGATTGCTCTGATAACCCTAAGAGGCTGTATTGTATAAATTTTACTGCCTTACGCTTGGATTTTGCTTAATAACTGTGGTGGTTGTGAAATATAGGATGACTGCATGTGGTGAGATCTTGAATTTAGAAATATGTGTTTTTGTCGTTTTTCTCACAGGTTGGGTTGTCCACTTTTAAGGGAAGTTCTGTCGAATTTTTCTTAAAAGTGGGCCCCGCAGAGTCCATCTTGAAAATTTGAAAGGATTTTCGGGATGGGTTCTGACACTATTACTATAAATCATAACAGCATTGGGTGAGTAGATATTTTAATACAAATCAATAGAGTTTCTAAGTGTAAATTCCGACATACATAAGTGTAAATTCTGACATACATAAGAGGATATTTCAATATTTGAACTTAAAATGCAGTTAAGGGCAACATATACTTAAAATTTTATTTTAATTTGTTGTTAGGTTTCTATTGTTTTGGATAAGATATTTAACGCTTGTTCATATTATGTCATATTATGTTAAAAAATGGTCATTTACTTACCACGACTTTACAGAGACGTCGCTCGATCTCCTTCTGGAATTTCATGATTTAGAAAGTAGAAACTGTTTCCTGTGCTTGATAGTGAAATCTTGTGTACAATATCAGGATCTAAATGTCAGGGATAAAATTAGAGGCCATAATTTGGGTATGTTTCACTTTGATGCTGTTTCACTTCATTCCTTGTAGCCTTGGTATCAAGATTCCGTGTTATTTCTTCCCACAGCGTCACTCGTATGTCCTATATTGCATTTGCAAAACTGAAATAGTTTTTTACATATGGTTGATATAACTAAATTAATTTCATGTTCATTTTTTTTTCTATAAAGGTAACTGAGTCGCTAGACAGACTAAAAATAAATAAAAGCTAGTAATTGTGTTTGCAATCAATATTCAAGTACTATTGTTTCATGCTTTGTTGCACTCCTTATCATATGCATTAAGAAGCTTCAGCATTGAAGCTTAATTTGGCTTTCTGTACTACTTGAACTCTTATCTGACAATGGTTTATCTGTTGAATGAAAAAAGGCAGCCAGCTCTCTCTCTCTCAACAATTGATAAAGATGATCATAAGGATATATCCAGATCCGAGGTAGAGCCGGAAAAAAAATTTGAAGCGAGGGCAAAACGGTCCAACCACTTGGAGCCAAATCACTGTTAAAATGAACAGTATAAGAAATTTACTATATAGTAAATGTGCTTGGCATGCGTAATGGTTAATTGGTCGTTAATTGAGTCAGTTAGAGTAAAGCTGCTAATTAGCATTTCAATTAGTTGTAACCAATACATGGCGGACACGTGTCCGTGGTAGGTAGCTCATCTTGGGCTATATAAACCAGTCCCTTGTATTTCTCATCTTATCGATCAGTATATCTAAATTTCCTTTGCTTCTTTCATTTTTCTGTTGATTAATCTTCCAGTTAGGGTTGCCTCCCCTAACAACTGGTATCAGCGCCGTCGACCATGGAGAAATTGAAGGGGGTGGGGAAGCCCCCGTTGTCACCTCGTGCTTCCGGCAAACCGTTACACCTAGAATTTGAACTGCAAATTCACTGTGATGAGACCAACGCTTGATTGGATGAGATGCAAGCTTCTATTCAGGATTCACTCGTCGTCTCCTTGGCGAGCTTTCGATCCGTGCTCATGGATGATCTGAAAGCGCATCTCACCGCTCTCAAGGAGCCTCCAGTGGTCAACCAAGGTAGCACTGCGATACCACCACCTGATGGCACTGTTCGTTTTGGTTCACTACCTTCTCCATCGGTGGTCACAGCTACTGAGGATACATCATCCACTATGGCCAGATCTGAGGATAATCCAACTCATACCTCAACTTTTCCTGATTTTAACTTTACTACTGATGATGTGTTGTTACAATTAACTAGTACTGTGCCTACTAGTTCTATTGAGGTCAACACTGAGTTACAAATTATTGGGAATAATGGTGAGAAAATGGAGAAAAAGGAGGCGGGAATGGTTGAAAATATGGGGCCTAAACCTATAGGCAGTGTTAGTACTATGGCCTTAGTGAGCAGTGGATCATTAAGTGGAGCACCACCACAATTCTTCCAGCAACCCAATTTTGGCTCCCAACCATACCATCCCACTACAGGTTAAAGCTGCATGGGGTTTTATCATTCTCAACCACAACCATCTCATAAGCATACTCAGATCCCAAATAACCATAACCCTTTTGTGATGACATATTCTGGTCCTTATTTAGTTACAATGCATGATTTCCCAAGAAATTCTACTTCAAATTCGAATTTTGTGGCACCTAATTACACACAGAACCTTACACCACAATTCTATAGTGCACCCTCCACATTTGCACCATCTACCACTGCTGAAGTATCACAATCACCATACTTATATAGTCAAGCTCACCATTCTGCTTCATTTCACCAACAACCATTGCCACAAAGTACCCAACAATCTATTCCAATATTTCACACCATATACCCTAATCCATTGTTCCAAGCACCTCCACATTCATACTCCCCACCATATGTTGACCCTAATCTCCCAACAATGAAACAAATGAGACTGGACTTCAGTGTTTTTAGTGGAGGAGATCCAGTAGAATGGTTGAACAAGGCAGAGCAGTACTTTGAATTTTATCAAATACTAGACGATAGGAAGCTATCGATTGCTATTATGCACTTGTCTGATAAAAGTATGAGTTTCCAAGTACTTGGCAAGGGTTAGCTGATTTACTTATAAGAGATTAGCGATTATAATAGGACGAAATATCAAGCAGTTCTAGCTAGAATGTCGCAAACGGGCAGTGTTGAACACTACAAAGAGCAATTCACCAAGTTGTCCAGAAGAGCTCCAGGCTTTCCTCAAGAGGTGTTACTGTCTTGTTTTATTGGTGGCCTTAAGGAAGATATAAGAGTGGACGTGCAAGCTCAGAAACCTAAAACATTATATGAAGCATGTGAGCTTACCAGGGTTTATGAGACTAGAAATGAAGGACATAGACATTATGCCAGAAATTCTAGAGGGTCTAGATTATCAGTGGGGTCACCAATTGGGATGCACACTAAGATTCACTCATTCAGCACTAGCACCAAGGTTCCAGCACCCCCATTTACATCTAAGAACATGGTGAACAATACTGCAGGACATTCACATGGCAGCAGAAGATTATCTCACTCTGAGTATCAGGAAAGAAGAGCAAAAAACCAGTGTTTTTTCTGCGAGGAGCCTTTCAAACCAGGCCACAACTATAGGAATGGCCAGCTCATGATCATGGAAGTCTTATAAGAGGACTGCAACCTGTTGAACTCTTCAGAAGATACGGATACAACAGAAGTACCTCCAATTTTGGATACTGGAAAACCTTTAATCTGACTACAGGTAATGGGGGAAAACAATGCAGCAACTATGCAGCTGAAAGGCAACTTCAATGGTAAAACAGTGCATGTGCTCATTGACTCAAGAGCTACACACAACTTCATCCATCCTCAGCTACTCAAAAGTACTAAGGTACAAGTTCATAAACTTTCTCCCTTGAATGTTATACTAGCTAGTGGTGCCAAAATGAAGACTCGAGCTGAGGCCAGGATTGAACTCAAATTACAGCAATTTATTTTTTCTGATGATTTTTATATTTTACTTGTGACTGGATGTGAAATTGTGTTAGGGGCCAGTTGGCTCAAATCTTTGGGTGACATATTATGGAATTTTGAGATCATGAAAATGGGATTCAGGGTAAAGGGATCAGAATTCTTACTTCAAGGGGAAGTTAATCCCCAAGCTACTGTCATAGGATGCAAGGCAATGACAAGGCTGTTGAGAAAAGAAAGGGAGGCAATAATGATCCAAGTCCAACCTGCACTGATGAGTCAAAGTATTGCTCCTCAGAACACACAACTTCAAACTTTGATAAAAAAAATATAAGGATTTGTTCACTCCTCCAACCTACTTACCTCCAATCAGAATTCAGGACCATAAGATTGAGCTTTTACCAAACACTCTACCTGTGAGTGTGAGGCCTTATAGGTATCCTCACTGCCAAAAGGCTGAAACAGAAAAAAATAGTACAAGAGCTGCTGGACAATGGGATAATCCGGCCTAATGTGAGCCCTTTTTCTTCTCCTGTATTATTGGTAAAGAAAAAGATGGCACTTGGAGGATGTGTGTGGATTACAGATCATTGAATGCTACTACAGTTAAGGACAAGTATCCAATTCCTGTGGTTGATGAGTTATTGGATGAAGTGCATGGCTTAACCATTTTTACTAAACTTGATTTGAGGTCTGGGTACCACCAATTTCGAATGAATCCAGTTGATATCAACAAGACTGCTTTCAAGACACATAATGGTTATTATGAATTTTTGGTCATGCCATTTGGACTTACCAATGCTTCATCTACATTCCAGTCAGTAATGAATGATATATTAAGAGAGTATCTTAAGAGAGTATCTGAGAAAATTTGCATTGGTCTTTTTTTATGACATTCTTGTGTATAGCCCCAGTTTTGAGTTACACCCATAGTGGGCTAATTCATGAATTGAATCAAATGGACCCTTTTAACTAAGCGATAGAGTCACGCTCTTTAAACGCCCTAAGAAATAGGCGTAAGTCATCTGTTCCAATCAGATCCGAAAAAGGAGAAATCAATCAAAAGTAAGTGCAGTGGTAAATCATGACTATATAAGCTATTCTGATATTAAGATTCGATATAGATGAAATCGTGGAAGCGGACCTTTGATTTCCTTGGACCACGTAAGAATTCGCTGTCTGGATGTTCCTGGATGCTCCATAGAAATCCATCGCTATTCCTTTCTTCCACCGAGAAAGGTTCATTCCGAATCACAAGAGAAATTTATCTCTCTTTTTTTTTTCTTTTCTTTATGGTAATGCAATGCAAAAGAGTTCTCGAAAACCGGGTTGTTTCTGATGAAGAAAAGAACTTTTTTTATGTTATGTGAAATTGATGAAAACCCGATATTTAAAGGTCGGTAATGTTAGAAGACGACTGTCAGTTGCAGTGGTTGGAATCAGTTTTTATCAAATTATAGCAGCATTCTCTAAAGATCAAACAAAGCAAATGCAGCTTTAGTGTTGATAAGGTGGAATACTTGGGACATGTTGTGAGTGCTGATGGAGTTTCTGTTGATCCAGCAAAGATTGAATGCATTATAAGAGTTGAGAGAAACCAAAGACTATCAAGAGATTGAGAGGTTTTCTTGGATTGGCAGGTTACTATAGAAATTATGTCAGGAATTTTGGTATTATAGCCAAACCATTGACTGACATGTTGAAACTTGGAGGTTTCCAATGGGCTCCAACTTCTGAAGCAACTTTTGACATGCTGAAACAAGCACTCAAGTACCCCAATTTTGGCATTCCCAAATTTCTGTAAAGAGTGTGTCATTGATTGTGATGCCTCTGGAGTGGGAATTGGGGCTATCTTATCCCAGGAAGGCCATCCCATTGCATATTTGAGCAAGGCTCTAGCCCCCACGCATGTGGCATTATCAGTGTATGATAAACAAATGTTGGCTGTTGTTTTTACTGTGCAGCATTTGAGACCTTACTTATTGGCAAACCATTTTATGATCTACACTGATCACAGAACCATTCAATATTTCTTGGATCAAAAGATTTCCACCCTAGCTCAACAGAAATGGTTGCTTAAGCTTGCAGGTTATGATTACACAATTCACTATAAAGCTGAAGAAAATAACACAGCTCCAGATGCTTTATCCAGAAAAGAAGAGCTGAGTAGCACTCACACTGAGGCTATCACTAAATATGGAGCCTTAAACGTCAGTTTTGGTATCTCCACACCAGTTCACAACTATGTGCTAGAAATCAAAGATGTCTGTCTATTGGATAATGAAGTACGTGTCATAATCAAGCAACTGGAGCAGGATCCCACACTTCACCCTCAGTACTTAATGATTCAATCTCAGTTGCACTATAAGGGTCTCATCTTTGTATCTGCACAAGGAGGTTGGAGAGCAAAGATCATCACTGAATTCCACAGTGGTTATAGTGGAGGATATGCCGGTACACACAGAACTAAGAAGAGAATTACAAGATCTTTTGCATGGCCTGGACTTCATAGAGATGTTAAGACTTTTGTAGTGAGCTGTCACACATGTCAGCAGAACCACTATGAAACCATTCAACCTCCAGGGTTGTTACAACCAAATGCCATACCAGAGAAGGCCTTGGCCATTGTCTCAATGAACTTTATAGAATGCTTGCCTAACTCAGCAGGGAGGACAGTTATTATGGTGGTGGTGGACACGCTAACCAAGTTTGGTCACTTTGTCCGTCTCTCCCATCCTTACACAGCTGCAGTTGTATCTCAACACTTATCAGCAATATTTTTAAGCTTTATGGGATGCCAAAAGGTATTATCTCTAATAGGGATCCGGTTTTCTTGAGCAATTTTCAGGAGGCTTTCTTCAAGGCCCAGGGAACTGCTCTCAACACAGAGAACCTCAACCAAACTTTGGAGCAGCACCTCAGGTGTGTATTGGGTGAAAAACCTCACTCATGGGTGGAAGCATTACTATGGGCTGAGTGGTGGTATAACACTGCTCATCACTCTGCAATAGGCATGACTCATTTCCAAGCTCTCTACAGGTATGAACCTCCTACAATCAAACCCTACATCCCTAGTTCTACATTAATGTAAGTTGTCGATTATCAATTGAGGACTAGGGATGGATTACTAGCTATCTTGAAGAGGAACTTGCATATTGTACAGGCCAGGATGAAAATTTTCTATGACAGAAAACACACAAAGAGGTCTTTTGAGGAAGGATACTGGGTGTATCTCAAACTACAACCCTACAGGCAACAATTTGTGAGTAAGAGACACATCCATAAGCTAGCACCAAGATATTATGGTCCCTTTCAGGTGGAAAAGAAGAGTGGTCCAGTGGCATACAAGCTCAAACTTCCCAACTCGGCCAAAGTACACCCGGTGTTCCATGTATCACTGTTGAAAAAGAAGCTGGGAAATGTTTCAGTTATTTAAGCACATTTGCCTTCTACCATAGACCTTCATAATCCAAGATGGTATCCTACACAAGTTTTGGACAGAAGAATCTTCAATTTTAACAATGAGTCGGTTACCAAGTGGCTAGTCCAATAGCTGGGGGCAGCAGCTGAAGAAGCTACTTGGGAGGTAGCTCATGACATCATGACTAGGTTCCCAGATTTCAACGCTTGAGCTCAAGCTGGTTGTTTAGGGGGCGGCAATGTTATGCAATTGTACTTAATTAGTATTCCTGTTCCGAGCAGGAGAGTCATATGGTTGTTAAGTGCTTGGCACGCATCATGGTTAGTTAGTCGTTAATTTAGTCAATTAGGGTTAAGCTGCTAATTAGCATTTCAATTAGTTGTAACCAATATATGACAGACACGTGTCCGTGGTAGGTAGCTCATCTTGAGCTATATAATTCAGTCCCTTGTATTTTTTATCCTATCGATCAATATATCTGAATTTCCTTTGCTTCTTTCATTTTTCTGTTGATTAATATTCCAGTTAGGGTTGTCTCCCCTAACAGTCAGGCACAGAATTAGAGGGTGGTTGGGTTGAGCTGCAGCCCACCTCATTTTTATAGAAAAAGTATTTTAAGTACAACTTTTATATAGGGTGTAGCCTCTAAAAAGTCAAAAATCTCCTCTCATCCTCCTATTTTAGTCTCTGTCCCCATTTCCCAGTTCTAATTTTTATCTAAGTTAGTCATCAATTAAGAAAATGACTCTAAATTAATGAACTTTGGTTTAAATTTTAGTAGCAGTTTTCACGTAGAATTAACTTCAATTTGCAGCCCACCCGATTTTTCAAAGTGACTTGTATTTAAAGAAGGATTTTTGTTGACTTGATGAAGTACTTGGCAGCTTCTCAGCTGACTGACCATATGGTTGTTGAAAATAAAAATTCCACATGGAAAATAGGGATCTTACCGTGTATAAGGATTTTAATTGGGCCTCAATGTTAGGATCCGAAAAACAGGCTAGACCGAATCAAAACAGGTTAGGACCAAATGGTTCGGTCTAGATTTTTTTTTTAAAAAGGGTGTTTTTTAGTTCAATCTGGACCAAATTTTCTATGAACCGATCAAGTCGACCGAAAAGACCTAAATACATGTCCTTTGACATGTGTCATTCATTTATAGACTCTTTGAACAAGTCTTGTATAGACCAACCACCTGTAATTCCTCACCCAAATGTAAATCCAAGACTTCGATCCCCAATTTAGGGATTCTCTTCGACTGAGTTCAACTCAAACCCTAATCCTCTTGACATTTCCAATATTCATCTCTTCGACAGTTCACCCCTAATTCTGGGACTCATTAGTCATCGCTCAGCTCATTTCCCAAGTCACTCATTCTTCTCCATTTCCTCTCAACCTCTCACAAAACCTGCCTCTCTTAATCTCTCAATTTATTCGGAAAAAAGTTCAAAAACCTCAATCTCTCAAATCTCCTCCAGTTCATCACTCATCCCTCCAATTTTGTAAGATGACCACACTGACCCTGATCTCTCAATGTCTCCCTCTAATGATTTGTTCTTCAAAGGCAAGTTAGTGCAGTTTGAGCCTTCCTCAATCGTGTTCAAAGTGTCCGACTAGAACTCCAAGCACAATTTACCGGGTCATTGTTATGTCCCCACCAAGTTCTGGGTCTTCACGTCAGGTGTGAAGAAATTCAAGTCCAATTCCAACGGCCTAAAAACAAAAGTAGCCCATAAACAGATATGTGCCAGACCCACAAGAATAACAAGAGAATAAGCACAAGCCGAGGAGCTTGCCACAATGAAGTTGAAGGTGCAGAAAGTTCCCATTGTGTATTTGTTCACCATAGTCCAAAAATGCTTTAAAATGGCGATGCTTCTCTACGTTCGTATTTCAAAACACTACGACGAGAACATGGGCCTGAAAATCTGGCAAAATGGGCCAAAAAACGTTCGAGCTTATAATTTGGGCCCACCCACATGGACTCCATATCTTCCATTATAAATTGTACATGAGTCTTTCAAATTTAGGCCTAAATGATTAGTCCAATTTATGGAGCACACAATTTATGTTTGACTAATAACAATTGACATCTCAGTATTTTTAAATATTTTGAAGTTCTACATATTTTTTGTAAGGCAATAGTTGCTTGGAGAACTTGATTGACAAACGACGATAGTTTGGGACTTGATTCACAAGATCATCTTACCCTATTTTCCCAAGAACAATGTTATTTTGAACACTTGGGGTATTGTATATTTGCGTGTTAGGGCTGTTAAATAATTTTTGCTTACAAATAAATTTCAATAGTCAACTAGCCAGCATTGTCCATTTAGAACCTAATAAGATCAGAATGCGCTTTTAAAAATTAAGGCACTGATAAGGTCGATTAATTAACAAATATATTATGTAACAGTAGGGCTGGGCATTTAAGCTCGAAAACCCTTAAACCCGGACAGATCGGTCAAAGCCCGACCCGAACAGGCCGGGCCCAATTTTTTTTTTTTACCAAACTATTCAGGCCCGGACCTTGATCTTCAGACAAACGGTTAGGGCCGGGCTTGTATTTCAAAGCTATCAAAGCCCGTCAGGCTCTTCATATATTAAAGAGGACAGGTGTTCATGTAGTATTGGTCCTCATATAAGCCTCAAAAAATTTATAATAGGATCATACACACAGGATTGCATTCTTCACTCAAATACCTAAACCTAATCCTCATTCCTCAACCTTCATTTCTAATTTCCTTCATGTAGCTCGATCTGACCCAAATAGCAATGAGAGGCCGCCTCATTCTCCTCCGCTGAGACGCTGAGACCCCTGCCGTTGAGACTCCCAGGGCTGCTCTCTCTGTCTATGTCTCTCTCTCTCCACTTCACCTGTGGAGCTGCAGGCCCGAGAGCCTGAGACTGCAAGGCTGTTGCAAACCGAGTTCATCTTCCGATCTTCGTCTGAGTTCATCTTCCAATCTTCGTCTTCGTCTTCACCGGAAAGAGTTCACATCGCACCAGAGGTCACCTCCGTCTCTCAGTTTATCCCTCTCCTCCGCCATAGCTATAAGGCCGAGACACTAAAATAGGAGCCCGTTGTTCTTCAAGTCTGCCATCTCGTTTTAGCTTCAGTTTACTTTATATGCTTCTCTGATTGATCACCACTTGACATTCTCTTATAGGAACCAGAGAAGCCATAGATACCTTCATGTTACTTGAGAGTCAAGTGAGTTTCATTATCTTAATTCTGTCCGATATTGAAGTGTTAAGAGGCTTTAAATTTTGGTTTGATTAATGCCTTATTAATTAAACAATGTTTTTATTAACTTTTGTGGTTGTACTAAAACTAAACTTTTGTTTGCACCTGTTTTGTTGCTACAGTATGATTTATGAGGATTTTTTGTCAATTTGGCAAGTTTGTATTGCCTTTTTTTACTTCTTGGCACAAAACTGTATTCTCGTGCCCTTTGATCAGAACGACTGATAAAATTAAAATTGTTGTGGCTGAGGTCATCAGATAAAATTTAAACAATGGAGCTCAGTTTTTTGTTTTTTATTTGTTCTGTGAGTACATGTTCTTGCTTTTTCTTCTTTGTCGATCTTTCATTATTGAAAACCCCTGGCTTTCATAGTAGTTTATTCAACTTCATTGAGTAATATCTAAGCATGCTTCTATGGTCAGCGTGTTTATTTGTTTTTCTTGGATTTTTGTTGCTTGTTAAAAATGCCAATAAGAGAATGTCAAGTGGTGATGAACCCGTAGTGAGCCCGTTGTGCCTCTCTGGTTCCTCAATTTATTGATAAATTTGATCTCTTTATGTGCTTATGTGCTTGTGAGTTGTGGTTCCTGAAAATGGATTTTAATGTAGCTTGTACTATGTGATTGCAAGCTTGTACCACTGCTAAACACAACGATCTGTGAGTTTCTTTCTCTGGGTTTTTGCAACTCTTTGTTCAGTTGTTGTGATATTCTGATACAGTGATTGTGTTTGTGTGATAGAGTTATTGTGTTTGTGTTTGTCAGTTTATGTTTGCTGATAAAATGAGGCTGAAATGATAAAATGAGGCTTGTTCTTGTGTTTATGTTTATGTCTAATACAGTGATTGTGTTTGTGTCTGATAGAGTTATTGTGTTTGTGTTTGTCAGTTATGTTTGCTGATAAAATGAGGCTGAAATGTGATGGAATGGTTGAATCCTAAATTTAAATTTTTGATTTTTAGTGACTGCAAATATGCTTGTAAGTTGTGATTCCTGAAAATGGATTTTAATGTAGCCTGTACTATGGATTTTAAGCAACGGTTCAATTAGCAATAAAGGTAGCTTGTAGGGCCAAAAAATTGAATATGACTGCTGGTATTTGGTGTATTGCTTGCTACATTTTTTTGTGTGTAGTGCTAGTTAAGTTGCAGCTTGAATGGTTTCCTCAGTCCTCACTTCCATTTTATCTAAATCTCTTTATGATGGTTGTTGTAGGCAAAAGCAAAACTGTGGAGTCCAATTGATGGATGGTAGCTGTTGAATTGCTGGATGGAGAACTGGAAAAAGGGCTGCTAAATTGTTGTATTTGAAATTTTGAATTTGGACTTTCTATTTCAATTGCATATTTGTATTTCAAACTTGGACTTCATATTTAAATTGGGTCATTGTATTTCAAACTTTCAATTGCGGGTATTGTGATTGACTTGTATTTGAATTTGGATTTTATGTATTTTGGATATTTCAATTTGCAGCTTCAACTTTGGATCTTGATATTGTGTTTTGATTCAAATCTGAACAGGTTAAAATGAATGAAATGAAATGAATGAAATCTGGTATATAGCAAGATAGATATATATCCTACTAAGCAAAGGTAAAATACAGGTTTTTGGGCCCGCAAGCCCGGCCCGAAGTTAAACGGGCCGGGTTCGGACCTAGTGAAAAACAGGCCGGTTCCTGACCCAGTGAAATTATAGTTAGACCTGACCCGTGTCCAACCCTATGTAACACGTCTAATTTATCAATTATATGCAAGCACTAGCCTTGAGGTACAAACTGAAATCTTTACCCACTACTATTCAAAAATGGCGTTGTTCACCTACTGTATTAATTTTTCTACCAATTTAAGTAAGAAATTAATTGAGGAGGAGTTTGAGTGCTTAGTATTTACTCATTTTTAAACACAATTCACCAACATCAGCTCCAAAATGTATCAATTTGGACAGATGATTGAGGCCAGCCCAACACCAATTCCCAGCCCAATTTTAGATAACGACGAATTACATGATCCAACGGAAACAAAACTATTCTTCTTCCGACTATTTAATCTCAAGATTCCACCTGCTCCCAGAGTGTGTTCTTGCTTTCTTCTCGGGAGCAGCTTTGCTCGGGTTCCTGTCCGGTGAGTTTTTCTGAACGATTGTTATTTTGCTGCTGCAATTTTGCAACTTTTTTGAGGTTTCTTTTTCTTCTAGCCCAGATTTGGTGCCATTTGGTAAAAGCGTTTGTGTTTCAATCGATTATGCCAATATGATTTCATGCAATTTGTGTTTCTTCAGTCACTAAACCCCAATATGTATACTGGTATCGTATTTTGAGGGTTTTACGCTTGTAAAAGTGCATGATTGGGTCCAGAAAGATTTCATGATGAAAGCATAGCTGAGCTCATTTTTCTGTACATGTTTTTTTTTTTCTTTTTCTTTTTCCTATTTCCTGAAAAAATCTTGTCTTTTTCTGTGAAGAATTTAAATGGGTGATGACTTAAATGCACTGACTGCTTTGAAAGTTACAAACTCATTGAAAAGGTTTGGCTTTTAAATTCGATTCTGAATCTGTGAATGTGTGGTGGAATCTCCTGTTTGCAAGGATCTAAAACTGAAAGAAAGGTTCCTGCTTTAAGGCTCTAATTGCACTATATCTTTGAATTCATGAATTCAAGCTACATAAATTCGAGTTTCAGAATGGTTGAACAGCAGAATGGTACTAGATTGGGAACTAGTCATTTTGTCTGTTTGAAGAAATATGCAGTATGTTCATTGGAGCAATTTTATTATAATAGTTCAGGGTTTGGGTGCTGGAACTTCTAGTTGCTTTGACATTCATGTAAGCTCTAGGAACATATACGGTTCTTTATGGCATCTAATTTTTTTGAACATGCACCTTTTAGAGTTTCTTCTAATTGTTGACTTTGAATTGAATCAACTGGTAAAGGGAAATTATTTATTCCATAAAACATAAACTTCCATCCACATCTATCATAGTCAGAATTTCAAGTTTAGGTTTTAATTTTGGTAAAATCTTTTCTTTTGTACAGGAGTGGAATCATAGAGCTGCACTATGGGGCAAAGAAGGAGAAATAAAAAGCAGAAGAAGCCTATAGATATTGATTGGGCAGGTCTGCCTGACAATATTCTTGAGATAATCTTTGAGCGACTGAATTTGATGGATTGCATGTCCGTTAGTGAGGTTTGCAAATCTTGGAGACATGTTGTTGCACAAGAACTTTCTGGTTGGCAAGGGCATGGGTTTCCATGGCTCTTGATGTCTGGTGAGAAAGACAAAAGGGTAAGGACTTGTGTTAGCATACTACAGGAGCAAGAGTGGGAAATGTTGCTTCCGAAGGCTTATGGTAGATACTGCTGGGGATCATACCATGACTGGTTGATTCTAGTAAAAGATCTTGGCTCTTTCAGGCTTGATATTAGCTTGTTTAACCCATTCACTCGGAAACAAATTGATCTTCCCGGAGCATGGAACTTGTATCACAAGATGGTTCTCTCAAGGCTTCCTTCTCGTGAAAACTTTATCTGCATGCTGGTTCATAGTCACTCCCAGAAGCTTGCCTTTTGGGTCCCAGGAGCTCAATCATGGCTTGAGCATAAGCTAGATGGTGAACCATTTGTGGATGCTGTCTTCTCCAATGGAAGTTTCTATCTCATTGGCAATGATTATAACGTTTGGGAAATTAAGGGTGCTGATATTTTTGCTGCCATGAATAGAGTCAATGCATTTGATGTCGAAAGGCATTTCCATGAAGTAACCATGTCAGATGAGCATGAAAATAATGGTGTGCTGAAGTATCTTGTTGAATCTTGTGGGGAGCTTCTACTTGTTTGTAGGTTCTATAGTACTAACCCAGGTGCTGTGCTGGTAACAAATTGTTTTAAGGTATATTCACTGGATTTTAGCCAAATGTCCTGGAAGAGGGTAGAGAGTTTGGGAGATCGAATACTATTTCTGGGCAAGTGTTGTTCGAGATCTGTATCTTCCAGTGGACTTGGTCTTAATGTGACTGATTGTATCTATTTCTCTAATGATCATGCTGTTCCGTGGTGGAACGAATGGGATTCTGATCATCTTGATGGCATTTCGACTCGTCTTGGTCTGGACAATACTGGGAGAAAGGATTGGGGCTTTTTCAGCCTCAGCAACAAGAATCATGAAACTTTGTCGATTCGGTTCCGTGGCAATCGAGACAGATGGGGACCTGTTTGGTTTACTGCGCCACAGTGGTGGTGTTGTAAGAATTTGGTTCTTGCCTAGTACTGAATTTATCTCATCTGAGGGTATCTTGTTGCAGAACTTGCAGTGAGCATATCAAGTTAGGAGCTCATTTCAGGTACAAATGACATTGTACAGCCTCAGTGTAGAAGGCATATTTTGTAAGTAGATTAGGAAAGTATCAGACATGTCACTATAATCTAGTATTGTTATTAGTGGAAATCTTTTGTGTCAAGCCCTTCGGTTAGCCCGGGGAATTTGGTCAGGATTATGTTATGTCAGACGTTTGATCCCTCAATGGTCGGTGCTTGCACTGGTTATTGTAATTTGGTGGTCCATGTCGATCTAACCGACCTTTTTACATGAAGAAAATGGCTTGCTTTTGTTCAGTTCTTTAAGCCTTGAAAGCTAGAAAGTAGAAACCCTTTATTTATGTTTTACCATATTCCAGTTCTCGCAAATCATAATATTGAAGCATTATCTTCAACATTCCTCACAAGTGGACCTGTGGATGGTTCGGTACGTAGCAGTAGGTGATCTAAAAATCCATGGAATTGACTGATTCTTTATTTGTATGAATTTGTTGTTGACACGTTTAGCAGATATAGTTTTAAGGAAAAAGATTGATTAGAAACATCTTTCGGTGATATTAAGCTGACTAATTAGTGGCTAGTAGGATTAGTTAATCATAACCGTGACAATTAGCCTCGTGAATTCAGAAAATAGTCAAGCAATCCTTGCAGGATAATGAAGTATTCAATATTATGAAACAAGAATAAGAATATATTAATATCAAATCGCCCTTGGAATTGACCCAAGTATGATATTAAGCTTCTGTGAGACCAATCGTTTTAGATAATTGAACCCAATTATGTACCATGTCTCCGTATTATCACAGTAATGTTAAATGCATTGAGAGTCCTTAAATTATGATAATTTATCGGTTAAGTTTAGCACGATTAAGTCCGAACCTAGTTTCGTGTCCTCATCAAAGCAAACATAACAGTGTGAAGGGCGTTAGTAAATTGGTGGTGGACGTGAGGGGGTTGTTGGGCTGGGAGGTCTGATATCATCCTCAAAGGGACATGTGTTTGGTATTATCATTTGATGTGGTTGAAGTGTTTTGGTAAGAACCAAATTTGACGTGGTATCTGAAATTTGGTCATGAGGTTGCCTTGATGACATTTCCAGAAAATGGAAAATGGACAAATTCAGAGATGAACATGCATGTGAAGGCATCTTCCTTATTATAATCATCGTGTGACCGACACTTATGTCCTTCTCTTCTGCTTCCTTTAGGGCTTAGTTGGTCTTCAAACATTAGTTTAATGTAAACTTAGTAAACATTAATGTTGGAACTTGGAAGCGGAAACAGCAACAGAAATGGCATTGTTGTGTAAAATGTCACGCCAATAAGGTCAATCAAGTATGATCTAGTTTTCCTTTTGGTTTATGGATTTGATATTTGACCATAATTATAGAAAACGTTTTTTTTTTTTTTTTTAATGTTTAACTATCAAACCTTAGGTTGGTTATGTCTCATCCCATAGCATGCTGTAGAGTTTCGATCTCATTCTACATTGCTCAATTATAATTATAAGATGTTTAATTAGTCATTATTTGCGAACACCATGAACTAATTCAAAAACGCTTTTATATTCTGAAAGTAGTAAAACATTAAACAATCAAATTGTGATGATATGGAGGATTGAGTTTTAATTGTTGGACCTTAGCCTAATCAATTTGGCAATTAGTTAATACTTGAGACTCTGCTTAATCTTGAGTAGAGTAGGATGACCTAAAGAAAATAAGGTATTTACTAGTTTTTAGTTACTAAATACAAAAAGGTTTGAAAATCCTCTTCTTTTTTTGTTTACATTGAAACGAGATCAAATCCCCTAGCCCTAACCTCATTTCATACTCTTCCTCCCCACTCGGACTAACCTCTATAACCTATTTTTATGCCTATAGAAAAAAATAATCAACCCACATTATCAAGCAAAATTATAACTCATTAAAATAATGAAATATGACGTTGTAATTACAGTCCATAGAACCAACCTTTTAGAACTGTGATGACGAAATTATCAATATTTTCATTCAAAAAAAAAAAAAATTTAACAAAAGAAACTTTTTCTGGTCTGAAAAAGGAAACAAATCAATACTAATTCTGTATATTGCACATTTATTCCAATCCCAGGCGACCGTTGGAACCGATTTGATCCCAAACGGGGGTGATCCGACTGCACTTTAGCAAAACTGCAAAAGCCAAAACGGCGCGTCGCCTCACGCCCCCAAAAGAGCTCGTGGCTCAAATCAATAAATGCAAAGTCTATACATTTTCTCGAGAAAATCGAATGGGGATAAGAAGGAAAAGACACCTTACAGCGTTCCTCAGAATCTGACCATCCACGTGTGAAACTACCCACACGCGTCGAGCATCCAAATCCATCCCCTCAGTGACTAATCCGAGTGGCCACAAACCCACCAATCCCAGCCCCGATTATTAAAAGGCTCTTTAAGATCTTTTTTTTATTAGATAACGCTCACCACACCCACACACGCCACCGATTTTCCTTATCTGCCCTCGTCAAACACAAAATTTCCACCATCTCCGAGCCTCACAATCGCATTTAAAGTAAAGACAAAATTGTAATTCCGGGAACGTGAGCGCCCAAAGTAAATGACAACTAATTATTTATTTATTATTATTATTTTTTTTTTTTGAATTTGTTCTTCTCCTCCTACCCCTACGCAGTGGCTGCCCATCAATTTATTCAGAGCTGCCTCCACCATTTCCTTTCCTTTCTCTCTCTCTCTCTCTTCCTCCATTGAACTGTTTTACCAATTTGCCCCTGCAAACCCGCCTTTACCAGACCTATTACCTTCCCCACCAGATCCATTTCAGTCCCCCAGGCTCCATTCTAGGGTTTTGCTGTTTCTATTCAATCCATTTCCGCGATCTGATTCGCCCACTGTTTTTCCAACCAGCACCAATTTTCACAACTGCCGGCCGATCGTGTAATTCCATACCGCCGCCGCTGCCGTTGTTTGGTTCCGATTCCGTTGACTTTTGAGGGTTTAAGAGGCTACGACCGTCGATACGGGACCGGATTCAGGGTGCTCGGAGCAAGTTTCTGATTCCGGCGTGTTTTCTTTTTTTAAATATGTTGGGAACGGGATTGCAGGTGACGCGTGGCCGCGGAGAAGATCGGTTTTACAATCCGGCCAGAGCGCGTAGGGCCCACCAGAGCCAGAAAGCCGCCGAGCAACTTCGCCGAGCTCAGAGCGACGTCACGCGGAGCCAATCGCCTTCGCTGAAGGGCGTCAACCCGAACCGGGAGCCGGAGAACCGGGCCGGTTCGGATGTGCAGCTCGCCAAACCGGTTGCCGTACCCGCCGGCGAGCCGGCCGTGAAGCCGGTGAGTAATCTCGAGCGGTTCTTGCAGTCCATCACGCCCTCAGTTCCTGCTCAGTACCTCTCCAAGGTATTCGATTCTTCTAATATCAATCTGTGTTGCTGTTGTATTTGATTTGTGATTAAATGTTGTACTAATTGATTGATTGGTGCAGACGACGATGAGAGGATTGAGTACATGTGACGTGGAGTTTCAGCCGTACTTTGTTCTTGGTGATCTGTGGGAGTCTTTCAAGGAGTGGAGCGCTTATGGTGCCGGAGTGCCTCTGATTTTGAATGATAGTGACTGTGTGGTGCAGTACTATGTCCCTTATTTATCCGGTATTCAAATATACGGCAACTCTATGAAATTGTCCTCTAAGTCAAGGTATTACATTTCACTATGTATCCCTTACGTGATTAGTCAAATAATATGGAGTTATACCTCGAAAGGTGAAAATGAATTCCCTTGAAGCCCCAGTTGATGTTACAATCTGTTTGCATACTGTGATATCTATTTTCTAATGCTCAATACTATGTTATGTCAGCAGAATGGAAATGTATCATGATTGTTGTGTTCAATATGGACTTGTCGTTACTATTATGTCTGGATTGAACATGGTGCTTATTGGCTGTCTCACCTTACGTGAGGTGTGACCCCTCTACTAAAGACTTAGAAAGAGGAATTGTTGAATACGACATGTTTTCTGGTGTTGTCCCAAAACTAACATCTGCTAATAGTGTCCCACCATGCATTCCATCTACAAGATTACCGGTTGAACTGCTGTCTAAAGTTCTATTTTCCTTGGAAAAAAGAGTTCATAATTCCATTGCAAGTCAGAACAATATAGTCTGTATTTTTTTTAATCTTATTTTCTTGTTCTAGCCGAGTATATTATGGCTTTGACATTTTGTACATGGAAGCTAGACGATTAATTGGAGTAACCATGTTTCTTCTGACTCTTTCCATCTGAATCTGTAATTTTAGTAGTATTGATCGATTTTTTTTTTTTCATCTCTCACTCTCCACCGGTCCTCCCAATTTATGTATAATCTGTTCCATGTGCATATCGTTGATTGTTTGACATCATAATAAGATCAATCGTGTTTCATTTGTTTCTGTACTGCAATCTGATGGTCCTTGTGTCTGATAGGCGACCAGATGAGGATAGTGACAGTGATTTTCGGGATTCTAGTAGTGATGGTAGCTGTGATTCTGAATCGGATAAAATAAAATATTTGAGGGAGCAGCGGAATCATCAAATGTCGAGTGAAATTCCTCAAAGGTTAGAAAGCATATCTCTGAGAGATCAGCATTATCCACTCCAAGAGGACTGCTCCAGTGATGAGGGTGAACCTGTAAATTCACAAGGTTGCTTATTATTTGAGTATTTTGAACGTGATCTTCCTTATTGCCGTGAGCCTTTAGCTGATAAGGTTATAACCGAACTTGTACCCTAATTCCCATTGTGTTTAGAACAATATAGTAATACATTTTTGCTCGTTATCACGTTGCTTCCTGGTTTTCGTCTTTGTTCTGAACCTCTCAATCTTACAGATATTAGATCTTGCGTTTCGTTTTCCTGAGCTGAAGACAATAAGAAGTTGTGATCTACTGGCTTCCAGTTGGATTTCTGTTGCATGGTACTATCAAACTCTGCATTTGGTTCAGTGGTTTGTACACAATTATTTGACTAATTGATTTTGAGTGGTATTATGTTTCAGGTATCCAATTTACAGGATTCCAACAGGACCAACTTTAAAGGATCTTGATGCGTGCTTTCTGTCATACCATTCACTTTTTACCCCCGTGGGAGGTAATAAGTAATTCCATTGTTAGTTTTTTACATCTGTGTATGATTTTCTCTTCATGATGGAAGTATTTCCATGATGTAACATCTTGATACTATGATATATTCTTCTTATAGTATATAGATGTAGGCTGCTATATATAGATAGGCTCCTCTATAATTTTACTCTTGGATTCCTTCATCTAGTGTATCGTTCTGAGTTATAATTTGTGATTTGTTTACTTTTAGGTGTTATTCAGTAATCAAGAGGTAGACATGTTTTTAAAAATGACATGCATAATAAATCTAATTTGTAAAGATACGACACCAGTATCGTATCCCCAGTGTGCACATGCATGTCTTCATGTCAAAATAGATACATTCTGGTAGAGAAATCTGTGGAGGATATCATTTGGTGTGAAGTTTATTGGAGGAGTTGTGTTGTTTGTGAAACTTCCCCTCTTTACAATTGTTTGCTTATATATACATTATGTTATCTTTCAGGTGTACAAGATCCTCGGGCTCCTGTAGTGACCTATCCGAGTGACATGGATGGTATCCCGAAGATGTCCTTGCCTGTTTTTGGTCTTGCTTCATACAAGTTCAGAGGGACCTTGTGGACTCCTAGTGGGGGATTGGAACGACAATTAGCGAACTCCCTCTTGCAGGCCACTGATGACTTTCTAAGGCTGCATCAGGTAAATCATCCAGATTTTCTGTTCTTCAGCCGTCGATGATATCAAGACACAAATGTGATGCTGCCACCACTCTAAAAGTGAAAGCCTGTTTGCTTTGTTAACTGGTTGGAAAGCTGCCTGTTTGCTGTATTCGGTGAAACTCCAGGTGGCAAGTTGGTTTTCAGTGATTCTCTGTTTTGGTTCTCTCTTATTTACTGAAAAGAGAAAAAGAAAAAATGAATGAAACTTATAGAAAGTGAACCTTTGACATGTGATGCTGGCTGTGTAAAGGCTCAGCAAAAGGTGAATAGAGGAAATATAGAGTTAGATAAGCTATAGATGGGCTAGTTAAATCAAAGTTGTTAGCCTAAGCAAGTTTCATCTTGCTCGTTTTCCATATGTATTAGCAAGGGTATGTTATGAAAAAAACAGGCTCTTTTTTAATGTCCTGATAAGCTTAGTGTGGGGATTTTGATAGAAGCATTGTAAGTGTTAGCTTCAGGTTCCCCGAATTTGTACGAGTCATGACCTTTATTGTGTTGTGAGTTTTAGTAACAGTTGACTGATTATTACACTTGGTTTCTTTGATCAGCTAACAAGTTATTTATGCGTCCTTTTGCAGATTTCCTGTAATCTGTTTTGGTCAAATTCGGTACCTGATCATTTTGATTCCTATTTGTTTGTGTTTGAGCTTAGTTTTATTGTCAGCCAGAAAATAGAGATGTGGTGAGCCTGTAGCTTTTAAGAGATTCTGTACCGCAGCTAACAAGAACGAAATATAATCCTAGTCTCAAAAATTTATCATTTTGATTTCTTTCACCGAATCGAATTTAAATTTCTGATGACCATCATCAATTTTTTTTGGACGGGGGTAATGGAACTTCTTATATTGTTGTTGAATACGTAGAATACATTGATACTTTCACCAAAGTAATAAAACAAAGCACATGATGAAACACTGGCTCAGAAGGAAGCTCAGAAGTCCAGCATAGTAATGGCTCTGGGAAATCATAAGGTATGCACAGCAATCAGATGGAAAAGTAAGCAATTGATCAACTCGCTGGGTCAGGTTATCTTCTTCTCTAAACAGTCGGAACATATCTGAGTCATGATGCGGTAGAATGACATCAATTCAGATATCTGCTCTATGGACATTTTCCCAATGATGGCCCTTGCAAATCTCTCCCTCTCCTCGCCCATCTTCAATTGTTCCATGCACGCTGAAGCATTTCTCACTGTTGCCCCCATTTGCTTTAGCCTTTTCTCTTGCTGCAAACTCAATGCTGTATTTGCCTGAAACAATGCAAGAGCAACATCGGCGTTAAAAGTACTGTAAATTAGTAAGCATATAGTTATCTCTCTTTCAGTGACTTCATTTTACTGACTGACCTCTAGAAACTCAGCTCCAACTTCCAGTTCAGATTCTTTGCTTGATATACTACCACGCCTAGAATACATGTTTTTGGCGACTGAGAAGCTCCTTAGGAGGCTCTTTCTCTTCATCTCTAGCTCATGGTTAAGCTTTGGAGCCTTTGGCACGCACTCCGACTGACTGAGCTTCTTTTCATAAGCTCTTACTGCTTTAACAAATTCCTGCATTGATATCATAATATTAAGGCCCAATACATGTGCATTCATTTTGTAGCATTATAAAGCACTACCTGATATGCATATGCGCATCCTGGGTACTCAAAATCGTCCGAATCAGGTTGCCGCATTCTCTCTGGATGAAATTGAAGTCCCATGATGAACTTACCTTCTTCAGGACTATAAGCATCCGGATCATAAAACCCTTCGATCAAACCATCAGGGGCGAAAGCCATTGGCACAAACCTCTGCGCCAATCTCTTAACACCTTGATGGTGATAACTGTTGACTCTCATCTCCATTTTCTCATCATCCAAAGAATCTCTAAACCATTGATGCAAAGGAGTATTCTCCACCACCTTCACCACATGTCTATGTCCATCGTAATCATCATAGTTCATGTGAGTCACTCTCTGATTCTGATTCGGGCACTCTTTCTCGAGTTCCTTCTCAACATCCTGATACAATGTACCCCCACATGCCACATTGAGGACTTGTGACCCTCGGCATATTCCCAAGTAGGGTATGTTCCTCTCTAGGCATAGCTTCGCCAGCCTCAGTTCAATGGAGTCTTTCTCTTTGTCAATGGCGGTGTCACTCGCGTGTAGCTTCCCGATTTCTTGGAGCTCCTCGGAGGAGAACCCCGAGAGCTCTGCGTCGTAATGTGATGGATCTATGTCTTCCCCTTCGCATAGGAGAACCCCATGGATTGGTTCAAAGCTTTGGAGTAGCGTATGGACTCCACTGACTCGTGGAACAATAATAGGCACCGCTCCATAGCTCACAATTAGATCTAGATGATATTCTCCTGTCACATATATCAAATGAAACACCGAAGATCAAAAACAACGACGACCACAAATCATGATGAACACGTTAAAAGTTGCACCCAGATGTTAAGAGATTAGAAACTGACCGACGAAATCTACAAACTTGTTCTTGCGGAGTGTGCGGCGGGAGACGATGAGAACCCTAGGCAGAGCCATTGAGAGATCTGAATTAGCCATGGATTTGGATTTACAGAGAAGGATGGAGGATTTACATATATAAGACCCTTTATGGTTTTGAAAAAGCAGGAGGAGTAACTTCTTAATGAATATGGATTTCCGGAATGAGGTCTTAATGTGCGACGTTAATTCTGGCTGATTATGGGGAGGGAGGCAAAAACTGTGGGAGATTTAGTGCTGTAACAGTTTTTTTTTTTTTTTTTTGTTGGATTTGGTCTTGCTGGGAAACAGGTTTGGTAGCTTGGGGAAAAGGAAACAGATATTCAGGTGGTGTTTATCACCAAAAAGAGAGAAAAACCGATGGATTTGGTCGGTTTGTTCGTTTTTCAGGCGCCGCATATTTATGAAGGGAGATTAAGAATTGGCCAAATGTTTGTTAGCGTTATAGTAGGATCAGGATGGATTAGGATGACGATTGTTGATTACTACAAGTCAGAGTCAATGAAATCCTATATTCATAGGACTTGTGTAAGTTTGGAGTTTTGACTTGAGATAGAAGACGATTTTTTGGTAGGAATTAAAAGATACAATCTAAACATAGCAAGGGTATGGTACAATGTGTTATTAGAAAATTGGTAACAGCAAACATCTCTAGTCAAATTGTAAATTCTTAGTTAAGAAATTAAGAGTTTTAACAAAATTGCGAGACTGTTAAAACTCGTAATATATTTCTTAACTAAGATTTTACAACTTGACCAGAGATGTATGATGTTATCAATTTGGACAAAGTAATTAATATCTTGCTAACGTTTATTTAAATTTTCTCAAAAAGTTCAAGAAAAATAAAATATAAAATGGCAACTCTCTCTCTCTCTCTCTCTCTGTGGTTTTGGTTTGCGAGTTTGTAGCTTTTAAACCTTGTTTGGTTTGCAGATTTAATGGCTTGCGGAATGAGACTGATTCACTTTTGTTTGGTAAGCACAAGGAGAGAAATGAGTTTCCCAAATAAAAGGGAAACTACATGAGGAAAATGAATCTTCTCATACCTTTCGGCCATCTTTTTGTTGGCCGAAAGGAATGGACTTTTGGACTTTACTTGCTGATGTTTGGTAAGGAAAAAAAAAAGTTACCAGCAAAGTTTTTAAAACTTTTGTAATTAATGCAATAGAATAATAAAAAGTAAGTAATAAATGCAAAGAAATAAGGAGGAAACGAATCCTTTGGGTATGGAATGAGCTACTTTCCCTATATTTTCCTTTCCTTCAGAAAATGTTTCATTTCCATTCGTATCATTTCCTTTGTGTGATGATATTCACTAGTTATGTGCTTCTTTTTTCTGGCAAGTTGTGGGAGAACACCTCACAACCTGCATATGCTCTATTATGTAGCTCTGGCTTGTCTTGATGAATTTCAGAAAGCTAGATCCTCTCCTGTTTTGCCAAAGTAGCAAATAAAGAAAAGTTGAGAGCCAGAAGCAAGCAATGGAGTCAAAATCAATGTTGATTGTGCATTTTTACCAACATTGACACAAGCTAGGAGGACTTAGTGATGTTGTGTGTGGTGCTCAAGATCAGTCTATAGCTACAATTTCTCATTCTATTCAGCATGTGAGTTGTACTAAACATGTAGAACTGCTAGCAATAAGGGAAGGTCTTCACCTGGCACAACAGATGCAATTACAGCAGGTTACTCTCGAAACTGATTGCATTGCGGTAGTTCAGATATTACTCGCGCATATTCGAGTTTTCTAAATTTGGCAGTGTCATTGATGATATTCATGAGGTCTTAAGAGGTATGCAGGGTGTTCAGATTAACTTTACTCTTAGAACATAGCAATCAAGTCGCTCATAGACCTGCCAATTTTGGTTTCTAATCAGGGCACAGGGCAGCTTGGTACTCTCAAGCTCCCAAGTTGTATTAAGGAGTTACTCCAGGATGATTGTAATCAGCTGACCTAGTTGCTTGATAAAGGTTCATTTTTTCCTTCAAAAAAAGAAATGATTAGGCTTCATTTCCCAAGGCTCTAATTTCATGAATCAAATGAGATCAAATGATTCATTTTCCCTCTCTTTTCTTGCACTAATTACTCACCTTTTATTATTTTATTGTATTAATTATTATTTGCACAACAATTTTTCTAATGTTACCATATATGGGAATGTAGAGTTCATGAAAATCTTAATTTCTCATCTTATAAGAAAGATAAATGAATCAGTTTTCTTTGCATGAACCAAATTAGGCTTTAGCATTTTAATATCTCTCTCTTTGCTATGAATCTAATGGGTGCAAACAGTAAAAAGAAATAAACGGAAATTAAAGCATCGTCATGTCATTCCTAGCCCAAACTAAGAACATCATACAGCTTATAAGCAGACTTGCGATAAGATTCCCTGTCAAAAGAATTGCACAAAGTTAAGGGTGGGCATAATGCATCGCAAATACGGTACCGCACCGTTTCGCACCGAAACAAACCGCACTGCCCCACATGAATATGGTGCGATTGTGGTTTCGGGTCCTAACTTCTCGCGTTTAAACCTGCACCATCCCGCTTTTTTATTTATTTTATTTTCATATTATTTTTAATAATAATATTTTTCTGATTGGTTACAACTCCAAGCTTATGTAGGCTTGAGTGCACCCGATCAACAATTAGGGTTACCCAGATTAATTGGTTTAGCACATTTGAAAGGCGGTTGCGGTTTGTGAAATTCCAATCTGATATAAGTAGTGCGGTTCCGGTTTTAGCCTTAATCCACATCGCCCTGCACCGCGCCCGCCTCTAAAAGGATAGTACGTACTTTGTGTCTTTGTCCTCAACAAATGAGACAAGGGAAAGTTTTTGGGCCTAATCTTGGGCTTTAAGGAAGTAATTTAGGTTGTGACGGTGGGTGACCAACTGAATCATGTTCAAGGCATGTCTACAAGGGCCGAAGTTATGTGAATCTAGCAATTAGGGCCGATCCAGATAAAAAACAATTAGGGCCGATCCTGGATATGGGCCTAGGGCCCCGATCTTATGAACCCTTTTTTTTTTTTTTGATACACGTGTAGTTTTGTAAAAATAATAATAATAAAAATCTTCATAAGTGTAAACCTACCCTATGTCTTGAACAGTTTTCATTAAACTAAACAAAAGCAACAATTAAAGTCAGTACTTTGGTTAATCTTGAAGTTTTTATTGGACTTTCAATACATTACATGAGACATACGGAGAAAATATGATCTTTTATTAGAGGTGGTTCTCAAGTTCAAGATCGAGCCTCAGGTCCATGCCTTGGGCTTTGTTCCCATGACCTTGCTAGTGGTTTGGGTTTCTTGTCGATGATGCTGTTTGTGGTTGCCTAGGTCAAGAAAACATCGGTCCACTGCCATGACCTCCGGAAAAACGGTGCCCCGACACAACCCAACCCCGCTCCACCTCAAACACTAAAAATCTAATAATACTCTCATATAAAAAGCAACAAAATTAACCCGCTTAGCTGCTACACTCTGTTCACACCGTGACACGTAACACAACCATCCAAAAAGCAAAAGCAAACACACTCACACTTCACTCTCCACTTACATACAAAGTAACAAACCCCAAACCCCAAACCAAAAGCAATCGCAGATCTTTTCATCTCCGCTATGGCAGTCTCCGTTCCCATAGTGGCCATCATCACCTCTCTCCACCTCATTGCCTTCATTTTCGCCGTCGGCGCCGAAAGACGCCGTAGCACGGTGAGCTTTCGTCTCTCTCTTCTTTCTCTCTTACTACTGTTATTGAACTTCGAATCCCTAAGTTTTCGTTGCTTCTCAGGCGAAGATAGTGCCCGACGAGTACGACGAGCAAACCTACTGCGTTTACGGCACCGATGCTTCCACCGTGTACGGATTGGCCGCGTTTGGGCTTCTTCTGCTCAGCCACACGGTGCTTAACGGCGTCACCAGGTGTCTCTGCTTCGGCAAAGGCTTAATCACCGGCTCCTCTACTACTTGGACTGTCTTCTTCTTCGTCTTCTCCTGGTGATTATCTACCATTTCCTTAGTTTCGTTACTAAATTGGAGGCTCTGTTTGTATCTAGGTTTGGTGATTTGATCCACGGTTATGATAATTTTTACATTAGTTTATTGATTTAGTCCGATTATGGCCGGATTGATTGCTCATTTGGCACTGTTTGTTTAGATTTATTTAATTGGTGATTTAGTAAAGTTGTTACAGTGTATTGTATTCTTGCATTTGTCTGGAATATGGTAAAGTACTGAAAAGTGGCTTAAGTCATGATTAGTGAGCAATTTGCATTACTTTGGCTACCTTTACTCTTGTGCTTTTTCGCCTTTTTCAATCGGGTCAGTCTTTAATTTCAACTTTTTTGACATTTAAAACCTACAAGTTTTCTTCTATCAGACTCGGACTGGTTCACTAGCGTATGACCTGTCATAACTTTTACGCTGTGAATCAGAATATGCCAATTAGGTAGAACCGTAGAATTGTCATGTTTGAAATGCAGTGTTCAGCTTTTCCTCTATAGTGAATTAGTGATTTTTACCCCTTAATCATTTGCTTCAGTACATGTTCTTTCTTCTCTACTTTTTTTTGTACAGTGGAATTCCATTTGCTGCATTTTGTTAAATGGAAGTTTGAACTATGAAACCAGGACAACCTTTTTGGGAGCCGAGGCATGCTTATTGGCAGGGTCAGCAAGGAATGCCTACCACACCAAGTACAGGGGGAAATTTAACCTAGACGACTTGTCCTGTGCCACTCTCCGTAAGGGCGTGTTCGCTGCAGCAGCTGCTCTTACACTGTTGTCGCTGATAGGGTCAAACCTTTACTACTGGACACATTCCAAAGCTGATACTGGAGGGTGGGAGAAGCACCGCAATGAAGGCCTTGGCATGGGCAATTCCAATTATGGGCAGCATGAGCAGCAGCAGCAGCAGCAGCAGCAAACCACTGGATTTGAGAAGGTGTAATTCTGCTATGGCATTGCTTTCTTTTCAATGGCCAACGGCCATGGTTGTGGAATGAGATTGAGTAGATCAGTATTCAAAGTTTTTGTGGCTTCTGCTATAGACTTGTATATGCTATGTCATCTGCTCTGTTAGAAATGCGAGTAAAATATTTGGTGAACAATGGAAGTAATATATTCCATCCTTGTATCATGCACGACCACTTTTGTAGCTTTGCTTTTGAAAATTCAAGTTGTACACCCCACTTTGCTCATTTGCTGGTTGGTTGCTTACTAGCTTTTCCTTATATCCTGGCATATGTCATAGCACTCCCAGGACTCTTGTGGAATCATTGTATATATCCATCTTTACTTTCATCTGCTTCTCTCTCGTAATCGGGCCAAGAGAATCACTCTTCCTCAGTGCTAAACACTACTCGTATTGCTAATAGTTAAGAACTTGAGATCATAAACAACACAATTGTAAATCAGACCATGAAACTTGGAGATCAATTAGCATCTGGGAAATGGGGTGCCCGAAGTGTTGGCGACCTTGGCAAATCCGAATTGTAGGAGTGACATTCTAAAAGGTCAGTTTGATTCATGGGAAGCTTGTGTTGCAAGAAAATTGGGTTTTGGAATGTTTTAACTGTTCGGGCACCAGAATATTTTTCCTATTATTAGGCATGGAAGCGATTCCAAATTTTCCTTGCCAGTTGCCAAGATCTTCTTTCCTAACAAGCTTAGGGGCACGCTTCTTACCAAAAAATGGCAGCACGTACTTGTGCTAAGATGTAATATCACCGGCCCAAAAATACTTGCTTAATTCTTTGCTACATTCCTTTTCCTTATAGTAATGAAAACCTCACTTCTTTGTGGAACAAGGAAAATCTATGTGCCTATTTATGAGCAAAAAATCAGAACTTCTCTTATCTGTCTGTCTTTTGGGAGTGAGAGAGTGCTTTAGGTTTATCCAGGGTTCGAATTTGTGATTGTTCTAAGCATTCTTGTGTAGAATTTCCTTGTCTTCTTTGGTGGTGAGTGTTTAAGTTCAAACGCCAAACCATTGTTTTCTGTGAAATTTCATAATTTCTAAGCTTTCCTAAAAACTCATATCGTGTGATTCTTGGCAACAACATTGAGCAGTAGAATCATGTCTATGCATAGGCCTCTGTATGCCATTCTTGGAGGAGGAATAGGTAACCTACATTAGCCTCCCTAGCTTGTTGTTTTTACCATATATGTATGTTCTTCCCTAATTTACTTTTAAATTGCCTCTGCGTTTGGTCTTGCAGTGGCTGACATACTGCTATGGAAGGACAAGAAATCAGCTGCTGCAATCTTATTAGGGTTCACCGCATTATGGTTTTTTCTACAAGTACTAGAATACCATTTTGTATCTCTTCTTTGTGACACCCTCATGGTGTTCATGGCTGTTGGAGTCCTCTGGTGCAAATTCGCGGGACGAATATTCAATCGGTAATTGTACATAGATGTTGTATAGTACTATTTGATATATATATATATATATATATATATATATATATATATATATATACAGTCCTTCTTGGCTAAAGACCTCCTTAGTTTTTCTTAGGTACGGATTTCCGGTTTTAACCCACTTTCCGATCACATTTTCACATCTTAACCGTTCAGTTTTTAGGTTCTAATGTATAGATCACCTCTGAAAATTTTCAGCCAATTTGGTGATCGTTAAGGTATCCAAAACTGTAATTTATCATTATAAATACGAACGGTTCCGGTTCGACAGATTCGGTCCGTTCTTGTAAATTGCAGTTTTGGATGTCTTAACGATCACCAAATTGGCTGAAATTTTGCAGGGGGGATCTATACATTAGACTCTAAAAACTAAACGGTTAAGATGTGAAAATATGATCGGAAAGTGGATGAAAACACCAAATCCGCACCTAAGAAAAACTAAAGACATCCTTACCTGAGAAAAATCATATATATATATATATATATATATATATATAGTTGTTGTAGATATCTGTTGGTTTTTGGTTGGATCTAAATGGGTCTTGGTATTGTACTTTATAGGATGCCATCGGAGATCAACATTCAACTGCCACAATCTACTTGCATGTACATCTTTGGAACAGTTAACTGGTTCCTACTGAAGTTCTGTGAAATTACATCCGGAAAAAATTTCAAACTCTTCTTTGTGGTATGTAAATTTACTTTTTCCTTTTCCTCATACATTTACCCCGCAGTTAAGTCTTTGAAGATCGACGAACATATTTGCAGGCAATGGCTGGTCTATACATGTTGTCATCTATAGGAACTTATATCAGCTCATTGAACCTATTATATACAAGTAAGATATCCCAGACCAACATATTTACACAAAAAACATACATTATCTTTGTAATTGTATTCATTCCTCGGTTGTTTTGATTGAAGCTAACTTTTTTTTTTTTAATTGGTTATGAAGTCATTCTCTCGGTAGGAACATTGCCAGCTTTGTATGCGCGATATGAAACTCATGTGGATACAATCGCAGCCAGATGTTTTGGAGTTGTGACGAATTTATGCAAATTGTTTCAGGTCAAAGTTCTTGACATGATACCGAGGCACAAGAAACTAAACTAGATAAATAATAGGAAATATCACTATTGGTCACTGAGTTATGACTTATTCGATACATAATTCACTGTATTTTCAACAATATCACTTAACTCACTCAGTTTTATATCCGTTTTTCACTTAACTCACTGCCGTTAATCTACCGTTAGAAGCCGTTAAAATTGAGGGTATATTTGTCAAAAACACTTAAAAATCATTTTCAACTTTAAAAAACTACATTTATTAGATTTTTTTTTTCAATTTTTTAAAATTTCTGAAATTTCTAATAATTTTTTTTTCACTTAAATATAATTTGAAAAAAAATTGTCTTTTTTAAAACAAAAAAGAAATGCATTTTTTAGTGTTTAAACAAATATACCATGAATTTACATTTATTAGATTTTTTTCATTTTTTAAATTTATGAGATTTCTAATAAAAAATGATTTTTTTAACTTAAATATAATTTGTAAAAAAAATTAGAAAAGCATTTTTTAGTGTTTGGTCAAATATACCCTCAATTTTAATAGCTTTTAACAGCATAATTAACGACAGTGAGTTAAGTGAAAGACGAATGTAAAACTGAGTGAGTTAAGTGATATTGTTGAAAATATAGTGAGTTAAGTGTCGAATAAGTCATAACTCAATGACCATTAGTGATGTTTTCCCACAAATAATTCATCGAATCAATTGTAAAGTTATTCATGTATGATGAACACCATAGTACATTCTTTTAAGATATCTTTATATACTTATGAGGAAGGGTGGTTCTAGTTAGATCTCTAAATTTGATTTTTTTATTTTTTTTTTGACAATCAATTAGAAACTGATATATTAAAGAGAAACTATTACACAAGGACAACTAGGCCTTCCAGAAGCCAACAAAAGTAAACAACAGAGCCCAAAGGGCCCAAACAAAAAATGAAAAACAACAAACATAGTGGGCCTAAACTAGGCAAGCCCACAGTCTTGGTTAGCCAACACAGTTGCCGACAACGAAGAAGAACCAGCAGCACCGCTGCACTGTAGAGCACAGCCACCAGTAGCAACATCCAACTGGAACGAGACATCATTGAAGGGATCGATGGCGATTACGAAGTACCCATCCGCCAAATTTCCAGATACAAAAGTCAAAAGCACGTAACTCAAACCATCTCCAACAAGAAGATCTTCATCTGCCAAGAAATCAACCAGATAGCCTAGTTGAAGAGAGAGAGAGAGAGAGAGAGAGAGAGAGAGGTGAGATCCAGAAAGGGATCGAAGGGACAGGCACCCAAAGGGTACTCAGTTCCTTGTAGCATCACCGGGTGCACAAACGGGCAAACCCCGTTTTGAGATGAGCTCCGAGGAGCATATTTACAGGTCATGGCAGTGGGCTTAGGATAAGCATCACCGGAGATAGCGATGCACAGGTAAAGGGACGGGTTTGAGGGGAAACAAAGTAGATCTGGAAAATATTTGGTCAGGAACATGAGAAACAAACCAATAAAACCAGAAGGAAAGAAACAACAAGGGAGACCCAACTAAAAGGAAAAAACAGAGGAAGGCAAAGAGAGGCATATGGCCTCAGATCGGAGAGAAACTCGGGGCAAAAACGCCCCCATGGTGGGCGGGATTTGGACATCCATCATTTTTTAATTATTACTAGATTTTGCCAACTACTATAAAAAGACAAATAAAGACAAAGACAGAGCAAAAAAATAAAAATAAATAAATAACATATCTAAGAATTTTCAACCAAATATTTGCTTCTCCTTTTTCAACTTCTCTGAGATCCGTTCACTGAAAAATGCGTGAAGAAGCAATGCATTCAGATCTCACTCACTTCCAAGATCTAATCTTTCTGTGACCCAATTCCTCTGTTTCTCAGATCCCTCACCAATCACACCAATTTCTGTTTAACCAAAGTCAATTCACAATTCATCATAGTAGAAAAAGAAGAATTAGTATATGTCTTATGAATGGCCATAGGTCGTCCCACTTGAACAATATGGCATATGGATGGCCAGGAACAGGGTTTATGCCCAATTGCCTATCTTCCCACAAGATCGTACTTGGTTAAGTATTCAAAAAAAAAATGAATTAGAGGTTTAATAAATAGGAGAGGTCCAAATATCAAATTTAGATGTCTAACTAGAACCACCCTATAGGGAATTCTGGCTGATTTTTCTATCAAAGAAGTTAAGTTATGTTACGGCATTGTAACTTCATCTCCAACCTTGGCTAAGGGGTGGATATAGCCCAAAAAATATCAATTTCCATCTCCAACCCAAAGCTAGGCTAAACCAAAAATGTGATTTGATGGGCTAAAATGGCCAAGGGGTGGGCTAAATCTAGCTCTTTGAATAGCCGTTGGGCTCTTTGTTCGTGGGGACCACACTGGTGGCCCAAATAAATCAAATATGAGGCTTAACAAATCAATTGCTCAGATGACGAAGTGGCGTTAGCTCAGTGGTTAGAGCACCCACTACCTAATGATGAAGTCATGAGTTCGAGTCACCATGGTGTAGGAGTGAAATCCTTTGATTCTCTTTAAAAAAAGAAATATAAAAAAAAAATCAATTGCTCAGATTAAAGCACATATGCACATAGGGATAATAAGACATAAAATCTTTCAAGAATCCGAATAATTGCTTACAAAGTAACATGTGACACTATAAAATCATATTAAAAACATTACTAAGATTTGATCAAAAAAATAATTATATAAGAGTAGAAATAATAGCATAGTTATAAAATACTATATATTTGAAATACATAATGAAAAACAATAAAATAACATGACATTTAAACTTATAGCTCTAAGGTTTGGATAATTATAACCCATACTATTTAAATGAATAGTGATCATCGAGGCTAAAGGTTTTGCCTGGGTTTAGTTTAACCACCCACAGCTGGATCAGATGGCCGAAGAAACAAAAAATAGTGTCAAAGTCAAGTGCTTAAAACACAATACAAACTACAAAGAAACATAAAAGTATTTATGTTTAGAAAGAATAAGTGAGAAAAAAAAGTCACTTTAGTAATGATAATAGTATTACTTACTTACCTCATTACTTTTTTTTTTTAATAAAAGGCTGGTGCGGCTGCCCTCAAGTCTTAATTAATGAAACTGTCGAATACAGGGGGGAGTGTAAACCCCTGATTACAATGGGCACCTAGAGAACATTCTAACATAATATCATGACTCTCTACTAAACACTTGTATTCAATTACGCACCAACTAGTAAAGAGTACTCTACAGGCGACTCTATTTGCTTTACAGCGGTGACACAATGGAAAGATAACTCAATCTGCAAGTTGACTACAGCATAGCATAATTTCCATGCTCACAGCTTTCCCATCATGTTGCCACTAGAAAATACTTACCTTGTTACTTATTAGACATGTTCTGCATCTTATTTTGTAATTCTGAAATTCCAAATCATCAGTAATGGCACTGAGATCTCGCAAGGGAGGCCTTAAGTAGATCACATACGAGAGGTCCTGAAAATCTCGAACGGGAAGCCGTAAGATCACGCAAAGGTGGCCATGAAGTCATGAACCCATACAGGGGCATTAAGATCTTGCAAACGAAACCTTAGGATCGAGTACGGGAGGTCCTAAGAACTCGAAAGAGAGGGCGTGAGATCATAGAAAGATGGCCATGATTCCCGTACTGGGGCACTGAGATCTCGCAAAAAGAGGTTTTGGAATCATGTCGAAATGCCATGGTGTCATGACAAGGTGACTAAGAGAACTTGGGCAAGAAAACATGACTTCATGAACGAGAATAATAGAGGTACCTCTGGACCTGTACTTTCCATGATTAATTGTTCCTATATCCATCTCAAATTCTCGATGCTCACCACAATTTAGCTCTTCTTTTTCCTATATTGATGCATCTTTTTTTTTTTAAGGGGGGACTAGGCCAAAACCACTTCCAAAGAACAAAGAAACATAGGAAAATAACCTAACAAACAGAGCTACCAAAAGGATCAAAGGCCAAAAAAGAGGGAGTAATACACTACAAAGCTAAATAATCACAAGCTCATTATCTCAAAAAGTACGTAATACCTGAAAACAAATCATGACCATAAAGCCCAGCAATGAAGTTGGGGACTGTAATCCACCAAATAGACCCTTGGTTGGTAGATCCATACTCAGCTAATTTGTCAGCCAAACTGTTGCCTTCTCTGTAAATGTGGGTAACCTTAAAATGAATGGACCTAGCATACTAAAGGCTATTTAACCAAGCCACTCTCCACCTCCAAGGAACCAGATTGGGAGATTTGAAGAAATGCAAGATTAGAGCGGAATCGGTTTGCAACTATATGTTATTCCATTCTCGCACTTTAGCTATAGATAAAGCTTCAATAACTGCTAATATTTCAGTGTCAACTGCACTCTGAATTAAAATATTATGAGCAAAAAGCACCTTGAAAGATCCCATCAGAGTTTCTGAAGATTCCACCATAACCAGCCATGTGGGGGCCTCTAAATGAGCCATCTATGTTAACTTTTAGCCATCCAATAGATGGAGGTTGCCAGAGGATACAAGTGAATTTTGGAGCTTTGAGCCTCAGGGAAGAAACACCAAGGACATTGAACATTGGGACAGTGACCAAGGAGTTGGAATAAGGTGAAAAATAAATAGAGGCAGTGTCTTTAATAGACAGCAAGAAGAAATGCTTAAAACAAGACAAATCAAAATTACCCCCATTAAATTTCAACTTGTTTCTTTCTTTCTAAATACACCAAACTGCATTGCAGTAAGCAAACCCCGATAATTTCCTGGTTGCCGGAGCCATGGAATCTAACAATGAACTAGAGATCAGATCCTGGCACCTCATCTGTGGTTGCAGGGATTTTCGAAACAAGCTGAGAAGCCATCCCTGAAAAGAATAGACCCAGCTGCAGTGGAAAAATAAATGATCCATGGACTCAATTCCATTATGACAAAATTCACACCTGGAACACAAGGAATAACCAAATCGTTACAAACGATTATAAGAAAGAAGCCTGCAGTGAAATTTCCAAGTAGCTAGGCTTTTACGCGACTGGATGGCCTTATGCCAAATGGTCTTACACCAACACAAAGCAGGAGGAGTTGGAGAGATGAAACTATAGGCCTCTCGTGATGTTAGAATGCCTGAAGTTGGAACTAGCCCAAATGACACGATCTGCAGCAGGGTAGCTAGGCAGGGTAACCTTGTGAATCTTCTCTGCAATTTCAGGAAAAGAGGAAGAAAAGATAGCAGGAAGAGACCACATATTATTTATAATAAAATCGCTAACCTTTTCTTTCAAGTAACCCCTCACTTCTGGAGCAATGTTTTGAGAGTCAACAATAGGAGAATCCAACCAATTGTCATTCCAAAGACCACCATTACCCACAAGCCACTGAAGGCCAGGCCAAAAGGAAGGCCATACTTTCTTCAAACCAACCCATACTGAAGAACACTGGTAATACTTGAAAAATTGAAAAGATTTGTTGAAGAATCTGTTACGAAGGAAGATAGAAGAGGAGGAGGCATCTTGTGTGATGTCCCAACAGCGCATGAGCAATAAAGATTTATTAAGTGAAAATAAATTCTTCTGCCCTAAGCCACCTTGATGAATCGGCAAGCAACATTGATCCCAAGCAATTAAAGTTGTCCCTCTCTTCAGAGGATCACCAGACCAGAAAAAGTTTCTTGACCAAGCTTGAATTTTAGCCAACAAGGACCGAGGCCAAGCATAGATTTGGAAGCTATAGATGAGTAAACTTTGTATCACAAAAGTAATAAGTTGTAACCTGCCTGCTTGTGACAATTGAAGACCCCTCCATGAGGAGAGCTTGCAACGCACCTTATCAGCTAAAGCACGAAAGTAAAGTGGCTTGGGGCAACCCTTGAAAATTGGCACACCTAAATAGTTGAAAGGCAATGAACCTTCTGGGGTGCCCAAAATCCTATTGATGGTGTTTCTCCGACTAACAGCAAATCTTCCCATGAATACTGAGGACTTGGCCTTGTTGTAACCAAATAATTAATCAAAAGTAATAAGTTGCAACCATATACTTTTGATTTTACTATTATATATCTTTAAGATGCATCTTCATATATGATAGTAAAACCAAAAGTAGTTGTAACCAAATGATTAATCAATTTGAGTAGGTCACTGTTAACCAAATTTAAACCTCGTCCACAATCCTCTTTTCTTTCCTATCTTCCTCTCCTTGCCTCCTGCACTGCATGTGCAAGATCTGCAGTTTCCATTGAAGCACATCTCTCATATTTCTTTTAATTGGATGCTTTAAGATGCTGGAGTCATCAAGAGCCTAGGTGCAAATCCATGATTCACCCAAATCAACTCCTCCCTCCTCTTAAGCAAGGATAGATCAATATCAATTTACTTAAAAGGGTTATTTAATTCATTGGGTTCGGTATCCAACTTCAAACCATGACGGGTCTGTTTCTCATATTTCTCTTGACATCTCTAATAGGTCCTCCTAGAGATATAGATATCTTATCATCAGATATCGATTATAAGACATATTTAATTGAGATCCAATGATAATGAGATATATCTAATCTAATTAGATTCTAAAATATATTTATTGAATTTGACAATTCTTAGCGTATGAAATGGCTTGAATGATATTCAAACTCATGGAAAGTGCAGGTCAAGAGGTGAACTAAAATGATTAATCAACTATTTGATAAAACATGATTAAAATTTATTTGACAACTTAAAAGAGGTCATTTATCAAAATTTCTCTGTGAATAATAGAGGTACTTAACAAGTAAAATTATGTGAATTATAGAGATTTTTGTGTATGTAATGGGTAATCATATCAATCTTGTGAGTACGTATGAGTATGGCCCGATGAATAATCTTGCATACAACATACATACATGATAGTGTTCGAACTATTATATCAAATTAGAGTATTTCGGATCGAGTTCAAGCAAGTTGGGTTGTGTTCGAGCAACTCATGTGTTGTTGAGCGTGTTAGGTGTTATGCAAGCATACGGGAGTGGTCCACGTAAGTCGTGACCTTACTCAATAGCCGAGCGAGTCTAAGCCCAACAATGTTATAAGTATGCATATTGCATTTATTTAGCAAGTATCAGATGTTTATATGTAGCATGATAATTGATGGTTTGCAAGTAAATTAAACATTGTATGTGTATTCAGCATTTATGTGAAGACTCAAATTTTCATATAATAAATTTATGTAATTTAATAATTGTTATATTAATTGAATTATGATATTTGGGATTAATTGGAATGTCGTGGTTTGAGAAAGTTGGTTTCGAATGATTTTATTTTCGAAAACGAACATTATTTAGGGGGTTCGACTTTTTATACGTTCAAAATTTGGGAAAACTTCCTTCATGAAAGTTGTAGAGCTCGTCAATACGAGTTCGTGTATATGTGGAACGTAATATGACGAAAAAAGTTATGAATTTTTGAAAATTGGAATTTTTCTATAAATAGTATCAAAAATCAGATTTTTCATTAAGGACGAAAAAAATCAATTTTTGCATTTCAGTCTCCCTCCCCTCTCTCTCTCTCTCGCGAGCTGCAGCCTTCCCTCCGTCTGACCCGGGTGGAAACCACCCTTCCCGGCCACGCCGCCGTCGGACCCGGTGCTCTCCGCCTTCGCAGTGCTGCGCCCAGCCGCTCCCTGCCCTCAATTTCCCCAGCCGCGGCCCCCTGCTCTGGATCGAAGCCTCTTTCCGAAGCTCCAACCCGACCCAGCCGGAAATCCACTTTTCCGGCGGTGCACGGGCCGATCAACCCCATTTTCGTGACGTGCTCTTCCTCCCGATCATTCCCATAGGTGGCTTGCATCACGATTTTGAGTGTAGAGTGGTAGATCAAGAGTTGAAGGTTTCGACGTCCCTGATTCAATCTGGAAACTGATCAGAGGGCCGAAATTAATCCAACTTCAAAGCCCGATCTAGGACGATCTAGACCTCATCTCGGAAAAAGTCAGGTATTAAAGTTGTTCACAATTTCATTTTGAAGAAGTTTGTAGTTGACAACTTTTACATCTGAGGTGGTTGGCCGGCGTTGACAGCCGTCTGACCGCCACGTGTGGCGGCGCATCGGACCAAATTTTGAGTTTATATTATCTGGACGATGATCTATGCATCCATACGAGCGTTTTGATATATAACATGGTCATGTTAGAAAAAGTTGATAAATAGTCAATTTAAGTTTTGATGTTACTATTTACAGTTTTACAGTTTATCTTCGATTTACGATTACGGAGATCAGACCATCGGTTTTACTTCAAATTTTAATATGATGTTCATATGATTGTCCCGATGATTTTGTGTAGTCACGGGCGAAGATCCGACTTTTGGATCTTCGTATAATTGTAAAACAGTGATTCGGGAGGCGATTAGTGAAGATCCGTCCGTCGGATTTTCGTATAATTTTGATAGGATGTTTCCAAGGGTGATCCATGAGGATCTAACCGTTGGATCATCGTTTAAATTTTATCCGACTGTTGGATCGTCTTTATTTTAGAATCCAACCGTTGGATTATCTTTTACGTTTATTTCGTGCTTCGTTTGCTAAGTAAAGACCATACTTGATTAGGTACTTGATGGTTTGAGTCGACGAGCATTTGGATTATTGTGATTTGTATCTAAGTGAAGACGCAACGAGAGTTTCGACGTGAGTAAAACTCACGTGGTTCATATTACGAACCGAGTACTTTAAATTATTTATTTTTATAATTGTGTGGAAAATATTTATGGATTAAATATTTTTTTTTAAATCATATAGACTTGATCAACTGCGGTCCATAGGTAAGTAAAATGAATTTTAATTATACAAATGAATTTCACTATTTTCTTGTGTGAACTATAAATGATATTAGTGGTCATTCCTGAGTGGATGATTACGTATATATATTTACGTGGAATATATATATTGATTGGTGTGTTATTGAGTGATGATATGATTGAGTTGGAATGATGATTTGAATTATATTTCAAATGCTTAAATTTCATAATAATATTATGTATGTTGGATGAGTTGATTTCATTGTGTGGAAACATATTATTGTACTCATTATGGATTTAGGGTCAACGTAGTGACCGGTATGGGGGAATCGGACGCTCTAATCCTATGTGGATGATGAGATACGATTGGTTGAGTATGTACGATTATCGGACGTTCTAAATATGTATATAAGTATACATATTGATGAAATATGATAAAGATAAATATGTCGGATGCCATAACCTAGGTCAGGTGACGGGCTACGATTCAGTTAGAGCTCTAGTCTGTCATATACCGTATTTGTATAAATACGTTATCGGGGTTTTGAGAAGAAAGATGTGAATTAGGATTTTTTGTTGATTTGTGATTTGGTGATTGGTGAGATTGTTGGTTTCTTGTGGATGTGGAAATAGTTGAGTGTTGACTTGGGTGAAAGTAGACATGATTTAATTAAACAACCTTTATTTCTTTTTACTCATACGAGCTTTCAAAAGCTTACCGGGTTTTGTGTTGTTGCAATCCCGGAATACTATTCAAATAGTGTAGCGGATATTCCTGCAGGTCGGGATAACCAGGGAGGTGACTGTGTTGTTTAGATGTTGCAGCATTTATTTTTATTTCATTTGAGTTGTGAGGTTTGTTATGCTCATTTAGAGCTTTGCAATTTATTTTGTGAGTGAGTTGTAATAATTAACCGAGACTAAAATTCGGTTTTTGAAATTAAATTGTGTGGTGAGGTTGTTAAGAAAGAAGAAATTTTCAGGATAGTTATTTTAAGTTGTGGTAATTCATGTTTCGGATTTTGAACTTTTATTCTAAAATTCGGGACATGACAATTTATTTATAGTAGAGATGCCAATAACATTTTTGCATTTTGCTAGCATGATTAAGAATCATGGAGATATCTAAAGCATAGCATTAGTATGTAGGCATAACGGGTATGCTACTAAAATTATCACATTTTGTAGGCATGTTTAAGTTATAGACTATAGCCATTGAAGCATGTAAAGTATGACGCTAGAGCCTAAATGATAACTTATCTAGAGCCGATCAAAAGTAAGGGGGGAGGTGATCATGGGCAGGAGGTCATAAGATTATGCTGAGATGACCATGAGAAGATCATACTAAAGTGACCATCATATCGTGCCAAGCTGACCGAGAGAGATCAAGTCGAGTGAGATAAGATCACGTCCAGCGAGATAAGATACCGAAGTGATCATGCTAATGTGATCATATATCGAGATCATAACATCATACCGAGGTGATCAAGAGATCACGAGAGTGAGGCAAAGAAATCTCGAGCGGGAGGTCATGAATTATGGAAGGCAGGCCGTACATCACGTTTGGAATACCGTGAAATCTGAGGCCATCAGATCATGCATCACGTACGGGAGGCCATGAGATCTCGAACGACAGGCCCTGTGATCATGCACAGGATGCCACATCGATATTTTTTCTTGAGTTATTTCATTTCAAGTTCAAAATTAATGTCTTATACCAGATGTGATCCACGTGTATTTTTCTACTAATTCCAGTCCAATGACTCACCTACCATATAGGATTACTTTTCTTTTTTGCATGTTTATTTCTTATAAGTATCTTTAAATTAGCCCATTCAACTAATTTTGTATTTTGAATCTACCACTGATCTGAAGTATAGTGAAAGAAGGGAAGTTCTTTTGTTCTAATTCTATCATTAAACGAAAAAAGTCAAGTCATATTAAGGGCTTATGGCATAGTAAGAAACCAAAAAGAGTGTCAAACTCAAGTGCTAAAGCACAATACAAAGAAATTGCCAAAATATTAAACCCCAACTCATTGATGTTTCAGGAATTGTATATTGAATGAATATAGGTTGCCAGTGTAAATATTCTCTGTATCTAGTTAAGATTCGATTATATTCTTATGTTTTGTGTTAATAAGATACTTTGAGCTAGAGAAGAAGAACAAGTGTGAATTCCTAGTACACTCTGCAGGTTACTAGTCATCAAAGATATCCTTAATTAGTTAGCAAAGCAATCTGCAATCCTGCTGGTTAGCTTGTCGAGATTTCTCAATTATAAATGCTTGGCTTCATTCTTGTGAACTCTTTCATGTATACTTGGCTGGACTCGGTCAGCAGCATCATAAAATTAAGATGAGATCAGAAGCACTGCAGATAAGAATATCGGCGGCCTCATCTTTGTCACTTTGCAAAGTTCTAACACTGTCAAGCTTGACAAGAAAGCTAGTTTCGATGTTCTTGTTCTGACCTCTAAAATAGTGTTCTGACCTGACATTCGGTCCATAGTTAACTCTTGCTACATATAGGATTTAATTATGTATTTGCAGTTAAAATGCGTTGGTTGGCAGTACTCGAGGGTACTTCAATCTGAAGCTAGCTAGCACCGGTGTAGGTGCCTATGGATGCACTAAGATTTCTTCAACATGATCATAAATGCATGGCTGCAATGGGTACATATCCATTGTGTTTATGAGATATTTCAGTTTCTTCGGCTAGAAATATCTGTGTTCTGTTATATAGAATTGACCAGACTCACGGCTCGGCAGATTAAAATGTGAAGGCAGCAGCAGATGATAACGGCTAATAGTAAGTTTACGTCAACATGACCATGCTAGTTCTTCCTCACCAGATTGAATTTGCAATTTGCAACAAAGTTGCAAGCTTGTGCATTATTCAAGTTTATCTTTCTATAATTGGGAAGATACTCACATTAGATTGAATGACACTGGTAAAAAAAAGAAATAGAACTTGTTTTGTCTGTGCAGTAACAAGCTTAATATCAATATATCTAAATTTTCTTTCACTCGATTCTATCTTGTTAAGATTTAATGGAAATAACTTTTTATTGAAAAAAATATTATAAAATAAGTGAAAGTCGGTTTAAGCATATCAATTTCCAATAAACTTTTAAATATTTCTTTAAAGGTTTCCTCTTCAGTAACTCTCTAAATTTATATTCCCCATTTTCCGGCTTCAAAACAATTACAATGACAGCGGAGGCGTTGACAACTTATTTCAGTTTTTACTTGTTCTCTTGAAGCAACTTTAGCACATTTAAAAAAAAAAAAAAAAAAAAAAAGCCAACTTAAATACTCATACTTAAAAACCTAGGACTCGAAGGCGCCGCACGCACACAAGCTTGGTCGAGTTTTAGCAGAGTTTCTCTCGTCCGGCGGCGTTCTGCATCGGCATAGGGCTTGCCTCGTCGTCATTGGGAGGCTGCCGGACGGGTGATGGTGGTCTACGGTTCTCTGGCTTCTAGGATTTGCAGTAACTCGAAGTCGACAACGGGTTCTGGTCTTCGTTCTGGTTTGAAGCCTCTTTGTGGCTTGAGCTGTCGTGGGATTCCGGCTTAAGGGGCGACGCGTGCTAGCTTTGGCTCCTGGAGGCGGCGCAGCGACATTGACAGGGTGCGGTTGGCCTTCCTAGGGCATCGGGGATCAGGTCCCGTTTTGGATCTGGTCTGGTGCTTTCGGGGTTCGTTGATGCCTCTCAGTGGTGGCAATGTGTTGTTGGCGGGGTTCCTTGAAGCTGGGCGGTGATGACATGATTGCGGCACGGCGTGGAGGAGGTGGCTGCTTGCGGTGTGTGCGCGTTGATCTCAGCGTAGGGAGGTGGAGGTGGAGGTGGAATGAGTTGGACCAGCTGTTGGGCCTAGGGTGCTGCTATCTTCTTTGGGCTAGTTGGACTTTTCTTAGTTTTTTTTCCCTTGTTCTAGAACCCTAGGTTTGTACTCTCTAAGTTTGTTAGGGAATTGGGCGCACTTTCGTGCCTCTAGCAAATCCTCTGGAGTACGGAGGATTCTCGAGACAAGTTTTCTGTTTATGTGCTTAGTATTTGCTTTAGAGTCTAGTGCTATGTAGATTAGCTACTCTAATTGCACACCGATTGAGGTCTCTAGACGATTAGAGTTGCTATAACAAGAAGCTTAGATAGTTTTGGGTTTTGATGTTTTAGCTAGTCACTTTAATAAGTGAGCGCATTTATCTACAGTGAGGGTCACCTGTCATATGTTTGGCAGCTTATGCCATTCGAATTCTGTTAGTATGAGACAACCTATGACGTACGTGCGTTCTGGCCATGGATAAGTAATGAAGTTATCTATTTCTCAAAAAAAAAAAAAAAAAAAAAAGATTTCATCTTCATCTGAGAAATTCTAAGAGACAGAAAATTGTTGATTTTGGGTGTCGCCACGTCAAAGACTGTGAAACACCCTAAATGAATGACTAACATTATATGTAGGAGTGCATTGTTACAATATATATTCCCACAAACCACACAAGACCACTGTATATGTCAATTTTTTGCTATACAACCACACAAAATGTACGTCACAATATACCATGCTTTTAATAATAATAATAACAAATGTGGAGCTTAGCCTTCCAGGTAGGCTCGGTTTCAAATCTCTTTTCACAAAAAAATATATAGTACTGCCAAGTGGCTCTTTTTTTTACTAAATGAGTTTCTAGCAGAATTTCAAAGCTCAAATAATAAATTGGACATATATGAAATGTTTGCATGAATTGTATATGACATTAACAACTTAAACTGTATAACTAATCTCTGTATCTGACTGAAATTTTATCCATGTATTCTTTATCCTGGTCTATCATTTTATTCTCTCAATCCTTGGCTTTACTCAACGATGTTGCTTCAACCTAAAGCTAGCTAGTACCGGGGCACGGGCCATTGAAATTTCTCAAGCATATAGAATCATAAAATGCATGGCTGCAATGAATCCATATCCACGGTGTTTATGAAAGATTTCAGTTTCTTCGGCTACAAATATCTCTGTGTTCTTGTATATATAATTGGCCGGACTCATCGGTAGACAAATTAAAATGTGAAGGAATTTGCAGAGATAACGAAGATCGATATCAGCTACTCGTCTACTCGTCAGCATGATCATGCTACTTCGTCTCTGCAGGGGGGTTTCTCCATTGATGACAGAAAAAGAAGCAGCTATCTGGTTCGATCCATTGAAGTCTTCGAGATCTTTGGCGGCCTGATATTTTTATGGGCCTGCCATTTTAATCTAATTCAATTATTTGCAATTAAAACTTGTGGTAGTGCTTCATGTTACGTATATGGGCCATGGGAATTATTAAGTACAATAAAGGATCGGCCCAACTACAAGTGCAGAACTGCAGGCCAAGCCGAAACTTTGTTATTGTCACTACATATCGTATGGCTGCGTATGAACTAGGCACTAGCTCTACAGATATTCTTTTTTTGAGGAGGAGCTCTACAGATATTCAGCCGCAAAAGAGATTATTAGTCAGATTTATTTCATTTTAAATATCTGATGATACATTCAGGATCAGAATCATTTATGTTGTAGAACTTCTACGATAGACATTAGAAGTAAAAAAAAAATTGTTACAAAAATGTTTGAGATGTCAAATTTTTGTACAAAATTTGGCTCTGAAATGCTAGATTAAGAACTTCCAACTGTTTTCTTCTTCTTCTTCTTTTTCAAAACGATATCTCTTAATTATCGTTAAAATAAATGGGTTATTTATAAATCTTTCTTCATGGCCGCTACCACATACAGTTACCACCATAAAGTGGCTTCAAATTTCTTTTATCAAACTCATTATTTCTTATTCATCAAAATCTTTTAGAACCGTTCAATATGCTCCTTAATTGAAAAATATATAATTTTATATAGTGAAATTCAAGATATTGAGATTTGCAATGATATACATATATAGTAGAATCAACTTTAGATTATGAAAATATATAATTTTATACAGTGAAATTCAAGACATTCAAGAGTTCAGAGATTATTACTTTTCACGAAGAGGTTCGTGAATGTATATGGATTGGATCCAGAATTACGCATGTTCGAAGCAATTGTGGTTTGAAATCTACCACATATGAGCCTACGAGTATTTATGAGGATAATGCTGCTTGCATTGAATAAATGAAGCAAGGCTCCATCAAAGGCAACAACATCAAGTATCATCAGCAACAATAGACTTTCCTCAAAATCAAAATAAACTAGGTTCGATCTGAGGATAGTGTGGCAGACTTGTTCACTAAGTCATTGCCTAAATCCACTTTCAAGAAATATGTTGGTAGCATCGTTTGAGGAAGTTACCTGAACTCTCATGACCGTAGTCATCAGGGGGAGATGTCTACATGCATAGTCTCAAAACGTGAAGGGTGTGTTGTACTCTTTTTCTCCTTCGACAAAGGTTATTTTTGTCTCACTTGGTTTTTATTACTCGGCAAGGTTTTTGACGAGACATCGAGAGAAGCACCGCGTTTGAGCGATATAAGGGGAAGTGTTCAAGTATATTTGAATTGTGTCTGGCCCAAACTCTGATTAGTTGTCTGAGTTGTAATAGAGTTAGTCTTACAGATATTTTCGGAGATATCTTATTCAATGTATGATTCAGTTTCCTTATAAAACTCATATCCTCTGGTTATAATCCTCCATATAAAGAAGCTCATATTATCAATGAAAGACACAACTCAATTCTCTCTCCATTTCAGTTTTCCTAAAACAGATAAAAGATTTTTCATTCCATTTTGATTTCTCACTAATCTTAAAAGATATATATGTTTATATCTAATTTGCAAAAGATTGAACACTTGATAGAATCGAAGGTCATACTATTGTTTTGATAAAAAAAAAAAAAAAAAAAAAAAACACAAAATAAATAATAAAAAATAAATTTAAAAAAAAAACCGAATAGCTATAATAGATAGCATAAATGATAGGGGTATTGACTAAATGCCCAAATTTAAGCAAATATGAACTCATGTATTATTATGCCCACTTATCCAATTTAAAGATTAAAAGATAATTTTAACCTTCAAATAATTAAGAAATTACAAAGCACCTCTCTTTCTTTCACACTCTCTCTTTCTCACGCACACAAGTCAGAATCCTCCATCGTCAATCTGTCTGAGTCAACTCGCTCCGGCCAATGCAACTGCCTCCTCGACGGCTTCGCGGCCATCACCGCCGGCTTCTCCATCTTCGAACCCTAGGCCGCCATCATCTGAGGCTTCATTGTTGCCGTCGTGGAAGGAGAAACCCGAAAATCTGGGCGGGTCGAATTGCGGTCGCTCATCTGCGGCGGCGTCAGTGGCGTAAGAAGTCACTCTCTGTGCCTTCTGGTTCTAAGCTTGGGGGAAGAGATGTACAGTCACAAAAGTAGCGTGGAAGGAGATGAACACGTGGCTTGATGAGTTTAGCATTTTTTGACTAGTGGTTGATTTTGTTGTTTGCTATGATTTATTTGTTTATTTTTGTAAGCTTGATACTTGTTCTAGATCTGAAGTACTTTGGGTAGTATTTCAGACCGCAATTTTCATATTCATTGTGCCTAGAAAGAAGGTTTTTGTTTCGGAGATTGTGGTTGGCGGCAGGCAAGATTAATCATGTGTCTGGAGGTAGAATAGGTAATACCATGAAATCTGATGGCAGTAAGAAAAATCACTTGTTAACCTCATTCATGTCTAATTTATATTTGGGTTTCTGCTTTAAAGAAGAAGAAAAACACAAAAGTATTCTTCTCTAAATTAACAAATTTACAAAATACTCTCCTCTCTCTCTCTCTCTCTCTCTCTCTCTCTCTCTCTCTCTCTCTCTCTCTCTCTCTCTCTCTCTCTCTCTCTCTCTCTCTCTCTCCCTCCGGCGAAATCTAAGATAATGGTGGTATTGAATAATTTTATTTTACTAGGGTTTAGGGGGCCAATAAAATTATTATTGGAGAAAATAAAGTTATTATTGTCCCTCAATAAAACTTTTATTGGGGGACAATAATACTTTTGTTGAGGGATAATAATAACATTATTGCCTCCCAATAAAGTTTTTATTAGGGAGCAATAATAGTCTCCGATGACCTTTCCGATGACCTATAAGATCTCTGACGACCTCTTTAGAGATATTTGGTGAGCTCCGATGAGGTTCCCGGTGAAGTCCGGACTCCGACGACTGGTGTCCGGATTTCGGATTCCGGATTTGTTGACTGGTGACTGAAGTCTGGCGAAATCTCTCATGATTTTTTTCTCTTCCACTCTCTCTCAATGTGAGAGAAAGAGAGATGACAAACTTGTCCTAAAAATAAATAAATAATCACTTTATTGGGTATTAGAGCAAAAAAATATGTAATTTATTGGGTAAGTGGGCAATCTTATAAGATGTTTGGGTAAGTGGGGTTAGTGTAGTTCAAATTTGGGTAAATGGATATTTTCCCTAAATGATATTTAAAAGATTATATACATAATGAAGGAAACAGACCAAAAATAATACAAGCGAGATTTTCTCTCAACCTAGCGGCTCCCCCAAACCCTAGCTATCACGTCGGCAACCTTTGCCATCTTCACGTCCTTGCTTTCCCAATGGCTTCAATCGACGCTGTCATTATCAGCTTTGCTGCCTCTTTGGTTCTCGCTGAGAGAGGTAACGCCCCGGATCTGGGAAAGATTGGCGGAGGTCCTGTTCGTTGATCTTCTTAGTCTTTTCTTATGGGGAAACATCTCACCCGTAAACCTATTGACTCTAATGCCTTCAAATCACATCTCTTCCGGACATGAATGGTGGAGAAGGATTATAGGATTCAAGAGAAGACTGACAATCAGTTTCTCTTCTCCTTTGAATCAATTCGAAATAGGAACAAGGTGCTCAGATGTGGTGTGTGGTGTTTTGACAGAGCCCCGATCTGTTTGGAGGAGTATAATGGTGTTCTTCCAATCACTGAAGTCTCTATGAAGCATGTTAGGATGTGGGTTGGGGTTTCTGACATCCCTCCTCTCTACGAGGAACCCGACAATTTCATCCTCATTGGAAACTTGCTAGGTGGTTATCTGGACTATGATAAGAGAGAGTTTCAAAAAGGTATTGTTCGAATTCTCTTCTCCCATGACATCTCTAAACCTGTTATTCTTAAGCAAAGGGTTTTCTTGGCCCCTGGTATTGAGCCTATTTTGCAGTTCCAGTTTGAACATCTCAAAGGGAGATGTCCTCAGTGTGGATTGATTACACATTCTGGGGCTAAATGTGAGGAGCTAAACGCGACAGTTTCTGCTCCTAGGGTTTTGAAGTTTAGTGGTGGCCCTTCTACCTCTGGTCGCGCCTTCTCTTTCTCTGCTCAGACTACTCGAGATCTACCTATGCCTTCTTCTTCCCTACTAAAAAGAAGAAGCCAGTTATTCATCGGCTAGAGAGATCAACTTCTGAAATTGCTTCTTAGGATACAGTGCACATCACGGCTGTCACGCCCCGAATTTTAGAATAGAATTCAAAATCCGAAACACGAAAATTACCACAACTCAAAATAATCATCCTGAAAATTTCTTTTCTTAACAACCTCACCACACGAAATCAAATCAAACCGAATCTAGTTTCGGTTAATTATTACAACACAAATACGCAATAATTTGTAAAACTCTAAATGAGCATACACACCTCACAACTCAAAGAAATAAAATATAACTGCTGTAACACCTAAGCAACTCGGTCACCTCCCTGGTTATCCTGATCTGTAGGAATATCCGCTACACCATTTGAATAGTGTACCGGGATTGCAACAATACAAAACCCGGTAAGCTTATGAAAGCTCGTATGAGTAAAAGAAAGAACGGTTACTTAATTTAATCACATTTATTTCTACCTAAGTCAACATGCAACAATTCTACAACTATAAAAAGACAACAATCACAATAAATCAACTACTTAACACCAACCCTTACTCACGTCTTTAACCACAATACCCCATCATCGTATTTATAAAAATACGGTATTCGACAGACTAGAGCTCTAACTGAATCGTAGCCCGTCACCTGGCCTAGGTTATGGCATCCGACATATTTATCTTTATCATATTTCATCAATATGTATACTTATATACATATTTAGAACGTCCGATAATTGTACATACTCAACCAATCGTATCTCATCATCCACCTTAGATTAGAGCGTCCGATTACCCCATACTGGTCACTACGTTGACCCTAAATCCACAATACGTACAATCGTATGTTTTCACATAATTAAATCAACTCAATCAACATATATGATATTATCATGAATTTAAAGCATTTGAATATAATCCAAATCATCATTCTATCACAATCATATCGTCACTAAAATCACACAAATCAATATATATATTCCACGTAAATATATATATATATACGTAATCATCCACTCAGGAATGACCACTAATACCATCTATAGTTCACACAAGAAAATCGTGAAATTCATTTGTATAATTAAAATTTATTTTACTTACCTATGGACCGTAGTGATCAAGTCCATGTGATTAAAAACAAATATTTAATCCATAAATATTTTCCACACAATTACCAAAAATAAATAAATTTAAAACGCTCGGTTCGTAATATGAACCACGTGAGTTTTACTCACCTCGAAATTCCCGCTGCGTCTTCAATAAATATAACTCACAATAATCCAAATGCTCGTCAACTCAAGCCGTCAAGTACCTAATCAAGTACGGTCTTTACTTAGCAACGAAGCATGAAATAAACCTAAATGATGATCCAACGGTCGGATTTCTAAAATAAAGATAATCCAACGGTCGGATTGAATTTAAATGATGATCCAATGGTTAGATCCTCACGGATTGCCCATGGAAACATCCAATCAAAATTATACGAAAATCCGATGGACGGATCTTCGTTATCGCCTCCCGAATCACTATTTTATAATTATACGAAGATCCAAATGTCGGATCTTCGCCCGTGACCACAAAAAGTCATCGGGACAGTCATATGAACATCAAATTAAAATTTGAAGTAAAATCGATGGTCTGATCTTCGTAAATCTCAAACCGAAGGTAAATTATAAAACAGTAAATAGTAACGTCAAAACAGAAATTGACTATTTATCAACTTTTTCTAACATGACCAAGTTATATCTCAAAACGCTCGTATGGATGCATAGATCATCATCCAGATAATAAAAACTCAAAATTCGGTACGACGCGCCGCCACACGCGGCTGTCAGACGGTGGTCAACGCGACGGTCAACGCAGGTCAACCACCTCTGATGCAAAATTCGTCAACTACAAACTTCTTCAAAATGAAATGGTGAACAACTTTAATACCTGACTTTTTCGGAGATGAGGTCTAGATCGTTCTAGATCGGGTTTTGAAGTTGGATTAATCTCGGCCCTCTGATCAGTCTCCAGATCGAATCAGGGACGTCGAAATCTTCAACTCTTGATCTACCACTCTACACTCAAAATCGTGATGCAAGCCATATATGGGGATGATCAGAAGGAAGAGCACGTCACGAAAATAAGGAGGATCGGCCCGTGCACCGCCGGCACCACCGAGATCCGACCGGGTCGGGCGTTCGGGGCTGAGCTGCTCCGATCTCCTGCTTGTGGCGAGCAGGGGCGGCAACGGGATCGACAGGGAGGCAGGCGACGTCGATCTGAGCTGCCTCGCGGTGGTTTCGTCGCCGTTGGACGTCGGACGGCGCCGGTGGCGTCGGGTCGGGTAGCGCGGGTCCTGGTCAGGTCGGTAGGATTTTCTTCAGTCCTTCGGACTTCAGCCGAGAGAGAAGAGAGAGAGAAATTTTTGTTATTTTTTTGGTTTTTCTGAAATTTCAACAAAAAAAATCCTATATTTATAGAAAAATTCCGATTTTCAAATAATCATAACTTATTCACACGAACTCCGAATAATACGTTCCACATATGCACGAGCTCGTATCGACGAGCTCTACAACTTCCATGAAGGAAGTTTTCCCAAATTTTGAATGTATAAAAAGTCGATTTTCACGACCCCCTAAATAACGTTCGTTTTCGAAAATAAAATCATTCGGAACCAATTTCCTCAACCCACGACAATCCAAATAATCCCAAATATCACAACTCAATTAATATAACAATTAATGAATTACATAAATTTATTGTATGAAAATCTGGGTCTTCACAACGGCACAGATGGAAGGTTTGGATCAAAAGGTTTCGGCGCCGAATAAGGTCAATGAGTTGTCCTCGGTGGAACCTTCTGACCCTGGTGCTCAAGATCTCGCTATTCCTCTTGTCATGCAAACATATCAGCAACAAACCTTGGTTTACACGAAAAGAGGTCGGGAAGAGGTAACTGTTCCTTTTCCATTCTGGGTGGTAAGCTTCTCACTTTCCATGCAGAAGCTCTTGGTTTGGCTGAAGCTGAGGATGATGTCGCCTTGGTGACACTGAAGAAGAGGTCGGGAAGACCGCTGGGAAGCAAGAACAAGGGTCCCAGGTCTCAAAAGAAGGTTGGTTTGACCCCTCTGCGTCTTACCTATCCTTCTTCTACTAATGCTCAAGAGGTTGGCCCTAAAGCTAAGGGCCAGGGAAAACTCTAAGGTTCCTGTTTCTGTGCCTACCTTTGATTTAGAGTCTGATGTTATGCAAGTTAGCTTCTCTACTCGTATACCAATTAAGGTCTTTAGACGAGTAGAGTTGCTAAAGCAAGAGCTTAGATTGTCTTGGGTCTTTTTCTCATTTGGTTTAGGCACTCTAATAAGTGTGCGTATTTTACAATTAGGGTCACTTGTTATTTGTTTGGCAGTTTGTGACATCTAGGACAGTTGATATGAAATAACATGTGATGTATCATGTATGTGCTTTATAGCCATGAATAAATTAATAAAGTTATCTATTTCTCAAAAAAAAAAAATGAGGAGAGAGACCTATCTTAACTCCTTAATTCTACTCAATAAAGAAAAGCCGGCTCATCCCATTAGTCATTGGCTTTCCGTTTCCTCACTCCTAAAGTCCCAAGTCCTAAGTCATCGTTGTGAACGAATGATAATATATACAACATTGTGTTGACCATTTACCATATACCAACACCACTCCAACACGTTGTTGGTCACATTTATAAATACAAGAGGTCTATAAATATGATTCTTTGCCTTGATAGAAAAGAAACACGTCTTGTCGATATAACATTAGAGGGGATCTAGTCAAAGAGGTTCAAAGCCTTGAACCATTTCTATATATACCGACACAGAAACAGAAGACAGAGCGGGAGGGAGGAGAGATACAGAGAGGAGAGAAGCCACATCCCATATGGCGAGGATTTTGAAAGACTTGGCTAGTAGGAGTGGCGACTGTTTAAGCAGCGCGGTGTATCTCTTCTGGGCAGCTCTGGTCACCTTAGTTCTTGTTTCGACTATCATCTTCTCATGTTCAGATGGTATGCCCAAAGAAGACAAAACCTCCAACACACATACTGATACTTATGGTACGACTTGCGCGGCCGGAGGTTGCGGTGGAGCCTGCGGGGCTTGAATTCTCTCTCCTGCATCAGAACTAGCGTCACTAGCGTCACTAGCGTCGATTTCCACAGCGTATTTACTGTCCAAGTTTTTTCCTGATTTCCGTGGAGGATATATCCATCCGGAAGTTCTCTGGTGGAATTGAAATGAACATATCTCTTAGCTCTTCTGGAATTTCAAAATCTTCCAGCACCTGAGAAGTAATATGAAACAGAGATAAGCACTCCCATAAAGTGTACCAGCGATGATCAGAAATAAGCAGGTAGTTTATGAAACTTCTAACATGCGAACGTACCTTGAAAACACCATCTACATTACGACCGCCCACAAGAAAAGTGGACCCTGTTTTCTTGCATCCAAGAAGTATATCTAGCATTTTTCTATAGTCCCCGTCATAGTATTTGGGCTGGACAAAGAAAAATTTGAAACTAGAAAAAGTCAAATAGCAAATGCGATGCTACACTCTCAATGGAAAATTAAGAGGTGTGTAAAAAAATATGAAGTCAAGAAAAGCCACATTATAATATTATATTAAACCACCAAAATGGCGTGTTGTTTGTTAGGTGAGAATATGGTTTTTTGTATTATAAGTCGTCAGACTTCTCACAGTGCAAGATAAACTATATGCTTGAATAACATACATTAATCAGCCTTGCTGCTGTGTCAGCACCAATTACAAATGCACTGCCTGGGAAGAGTTCAGCTTTCTTATAAAAATATGGCTGATTGGATATAATTACCGTTTTTCCTATCAATCAAAAAGAAAAACTATGACTTACAGGTCAGAGAACATGGGAAAACTTATCAATATCTTGAAAAAGAAAAACCTCTAGAAATGTTAGTAACATTGCACCCAATCACTCATTATCCCTCCAAACCCCAGAAAAAGGACCAAAAAATGACAGATATCAGCCTCACCAACTTTTTCAAATTGCTTGACACGATCTTTGATTTGTGATATCGAAAGTGGAGGTTTGTCAGCATTGATTGCAGATAGTTCAAAGCATGGGTAGCCGTCGCCACAGATGCTGCATAAAAATGAGTGCCTGATGAGACTACTATACATTTATTCTCTTTGATAGGTTAAATGTCTCCAAACGAAAATCAGGTATATAGATGCTTATTATGAAATGGTTATATCGAAAGTCTTCCAGGAGGGGGACAAAGTTCGATTTCAGTTTTACATAGGTATACTTATTCCTACTACCACCTTAACTCTGACTCCTTAACGGCTTAACCATTACTTTGATCCATGATCAGTTTGATCCACCTTCATCTATTATTCATCTAAGGTATTAAATGCTCCATTACTCATCACAATGATGACATAAATATAATAACTGTGATAAATGTTCACGATGATGCAAACAGTGTCGTTGAAATCTACTTAGTAACAGAAAGTATCACCATTGTCCACTATCAGAATAAATTGAGAAACAAAGAGAGGAGGAGGAGATCAGAGTGAAATCGACAATGCATTATCTGCCCCAGCTGCAACTCAACTAGTTGAACTTTGCCAGAGAAACCCAGGAAAATAGAACACTGATGAAAAACTCAGTAGAGGGACATAACAAGGAGTTGCAGTAGAAATAAGTTGTTGTACCTGGTAGCAACCTCCAATAGCTTGAAGTGACCTTCATGTAATGGATTAAAAGAACCAGACAATATTATCCTTCTTTCTGCAATTGGCACAGATGGCTCTGGAACACAGTTTATGAATAATAAGGCATTATACACATTTGGTGAGGCATACACTGACACACACGTACGAAAGCTGATTAAGCGTAAAGGTTAGAACATACCACTTGAAAAAGGATAAACCTTGAAGCATATTTGCCCATTTATAAGTTGCTCTAATTCTTCATCTTCGCTGAACTGTTTTTCACATTCATCAGGCACTTCAGATTCAGTAAGATTTGAAACAAATGTTCCGGGAACTTTGCACGCATTTGCAATTGCCTGTAACCACATTGATAGAAAGGCTGCATAAGAAACAAAAATTAACATATGAGTTTACACAAGTTACATTTTGCAAGAAAATAAAAAGTGAGAGGATCGCTGCTGCTAAATATTTTCTTTTTATTAATAAGGTATAAACAGTAATTTCAACATTGATAAAAATTTTAATTTACTTTGTCCTTGGAGCACTTTGGTCCCTAAACTACCAAACCTCCCAATTTGGTTCTCAAATTATACTATGCGTGTAGGCATGTTAGTTAAGGAGGCCTACAAACTTTTATAAAGCTAACACAAATTATCATGTGCCTCACACATGGCCACTTATTAAGTCAGAGAGTCGCAAGGTCCTAGAGGGAGTAAAAGAGAAGTTTTCCGTGGTCAGAATTCAATTTCTGGGCTTCAGAACTCTAAGAACAACAGAAAATATGAGAATCAATCCTTAGATAATACGGCAAAAGTTTCCAATTTAGAGTGAAAAGTTCAATAGGTCCCAAAAAGACCATGAAACAGTGTTCGTCAAGAAGCTTTTGTTAACTTCATAATGTTTTTCAGCTTTTGTCCTCAACTAGAACACTTACTATAGTTCGTGCGCCAAATTGGGACATTTGAAATGTCAAACACAAAATCACAGGGGTCAGAGATCAGGGAGGAAATTTGAGGGAAAAAATGTCTGAAAATAATCTTAAAACAATATATGCTAAAAACAAAAGAGACAAACATAGGATGTATGCAAACAAACATATACAGCACATGTTTTGATCACAATCCTGTATCTTGTTTGTCACACACCTTGAGTACAAGATGACTTGCAACCATATCTTCTCCCTCTCGGTTTCGTAAACCCTATAACGATGAGAATGAGTACATAAGAGAGTGCAAAAATTCAAAATCATAGTCAAAACAGAAACAAAATAGACAATCACCTTGGAAAGGGTCACTGTTGATACCGAAAGTCTGTCAGATGTCCTTGTTGACAAATAAAACCTATAGATCACAAATAAAATCACATTGACCACAGATAAACTAAGACAAAAAATAAGAGAGAGCAAGTTTGAGAACATCTATGATACAGAGTACATACTGTAGAAATAAAATTCACATAATAATCCTGAAAAACATACTCATTGTTTAAAGCTCAGTTTAATAATAATACCCTATTCACGAGTATCCTAGTTAACAACTCACCAACAGAAATATTAACTAGACTTCTATGAAAGGCACATTGTGTTGAAAAGATAATTAAAACCAGTACACAAAAACATATAAACAATGACACTGACCAAATGGATTTGATCACACTTAGCGTACATTGAAATGCAGTTTCCTAGCCTTCGATTATGTCACGAAAGGTAGACACGTTCCCATGTATGGCTTTTACTGTTATTAGTTATTACTTGATGCTTTCGATTAATAATTACTCTGCTTTATCAAATAGGTTGTGGACCAAGTGCTAAATTCACTGCCACAGTAAGAACGCTAAAAGCACAGAAAATGAACACTGACAAGAGTTCTCCTCACTTATGCTATAATAATCCATGCTCAGCAACTTCCATGAAGCAACAAGGAAAGACTTTCCCTCACTCTGACCACCATATACGTGTGTAAACCAAAAAAGAAGAGCTACTACACACAAAAACGATGTATCTATGTACCTGTGGTCCCCGAGCTTTGGACGTGAGGTAGCCAAAGAACCAGTGAAACCCACACCAAGAACTGGGGAACCTATTTCAAAGACAAATAGAAGCCACATCAAATCCCAAATTGCATTCAAATGTAACTATTTCCAGTTACAGATAGCACCTAGTAAGCCCCAATTCAGCAATAGAGTGCATAGAAAGCCAAAATTCTCCACAAAACGTAAACGCCGCCACACAACTAAGCAACATAAATCTAATAGTGTAGTTTTACTGAAAACTCGTTTCAGTGATTGTGCAAACTGCAAAGTGATTGCGCCCTCAATTACCAAGCTTCAGCATTCTAGCAAATTTAGTATGCAAGTATAGCCGTATACACAGACAAAGTGAATGTGAATTAGTAACAACCTGGTGAGGAGAGCTTGAGAGCGCGATTGTAAGCCAACAGAGCCATTTCTTCAGCAGTGTGCTGGCTACAAAAATTGTCCGGAATCTATAGCAACAAAGCAAATCAATATTTACACAGATATAAAATCGATCAAAAATTCAAAGCTGGAAAAATTGAAGACGAACCTTGCCGAGTAATTGGATCATAGACATTCGGGAGTAAGGCACTACAGTTTCCAAGACTGTGCTTGAGGCTCCGGGAACGGAGAGCAGCCAAGCCACCGCCTGAATTCTCAGTCTTAGTTAATTTTGACGGAATCTCAATCGGAATTGTTAACCGGAGAGAAAGAGAGAGAGAGAGAAACCTGAGAGGCTCCGCCGGAGAGATAGAGAACGGACTGCGTAGGAGTAGAGTGAATGGCTTCCACTAGTGCTCTGATTCCGCTATTCATCACATTCGTACAACAAGCACCCTCCGTCATTTTCTTCTTCTCCTGCTTCATCCATCGTTTTCGCTCGGTACAAAAGTGTGCGGTGGATGGGAGCTCCTACGACGTCGTTTTTGTTGCTGGATCCTGTTTGTTTATACTCAACGCTCCCTTTTCGTTCTCGAGAGATTCGAGTCCAAGGCCCAAATGGTCATACCGGGCTTAGATGAAGGGAAGAACAGTCGCAATACGTGTCATCCGGATTGTTTTCAGATTTCACATTCATCCAGGTTTCTCATAAGAATTTCACTTTCTTGATTGTATCTTGTCAAAATCTGATGGATGCAACTTTTTATATGAGAAAATATTATAAGATGCAAATATCGGTTCAAACAGATCAATATTCGATAAACTCTCAAATATTTTTTGAAAATTTTCATCTCCTGCTAAGAAGTTTCAATAGTTAAAACATAAGTAACTTTGAAGGTTCACGGCTACGTCACTCTGAGAGTTTTTTTTTTTTTTTCTTTTGAATCAAACCTCGCACATGCGAGGGAAAAGATTTAATAAAAATAAAAAGAAATACAAGTAAGATGAGAGAACATATCCTACATCTTCCAGATGTAAAGTACTACAGATGAGGAATGACATACAACAATTTTAGAAAATAGGGTAAAATCTTCATATTGAAAATGCTGACAATCACACACTTGAGTGATAGTAGTGGAAATCTCTACTATTTACACGTGATATTTTGCACGATTGATTGGAGGCCTCACGTAAACTAAATAAAAGAAAATATGAAAAAACCTAGATGAATGAAGACCAACATCTGTAGTAGTACATGCTTAGGATTGTTTTCACATTTCTAATCATTAGGCTGCCAAAAAAATTATGATCACCGATCATTTATGAATTATTTTGGTATTAAAAAAGAATACATGTGATGATAAATACTTGAGTCATTAGGTGAGCTAACAATATTTCTGGTTCCGTGGATAAAACAGATTAATTATTTAGGTCATAATAACATGTGTCCAAACAGAAATTCTTTTATGTACAGATGTCAGTCCAGTTGGGTTGAATTGAGTTGCTGCATTTGTACAAATAAATGAATAATCATGCACACATTTACTTTCAGACCTGGCCAAAAGGACCACTTTACGACACGAAAAAGCTGTAAAGCTTTCACGTCCTGTAACTCTCCACTCTATAACTTCAATACTGTATAGCATTATAAAGCTTTGATTTGCACTCGCCCTGTCACTGCTGTTCAACACACGATAGAAATTAGAAACATAGATTTCTTCACTATTTACCCCAGATTTTTTGCCAGACAAAAATCACTAATTACCCAGAGATGAAAATTAAAGTTGGAACAGCATGGTCTTGTACACCGAACCCTTCCGGAGAAAGGAGACCACGCTAAAGTGAGGGACGTATTGCCCTTCAAATTTTAATGCACCTTTAATTGTAATAATTTGCATTTAAGGCCCTCAGAAAAATAAAATTTTCACTTATATTCTCTAGTCTCCATAAAGTTTAACGAAGGCCCCTCTGTACCTAGCTACCTACACACCAGTGGCCAGTCTATGCACAAAAGTCTAGTGAAGTGGAGTCCACCACTGACAAACGGCTACTCCCAGAGTCCCAGTCTCTCTACCAATGCTCTATTCACATGTCAATTTATCGTCAATTTCTCACTGTCTCGTTATATTTTCATTTATCGTCCCAAGTGTTTAGCTAAGCTAGCTTTGCGTGGAGATTTGGGAGCAATTAGTTTAGTCTAATTTTAGAAATCTGTATAGGGTTGGTGTCCCTAATGAATTTAATATGGTCATTTGTTTGGGCGCTCAGTGACCATAATCATCTTTTGTTTCCTCTAACGGTTTGTAACTAGTGTGGGACAATCATCACTGTCTAATATGCATTTGCTGGCACTGCCTCTCTCTCTTGCATTTCACTTTAATCTGTGCCAGACGTTCAATAGTACTTTGGGATATTAAAATTCCGTCTAAAATTATTAAATTGAACATTATTTGTAGTGTACTATTATAATAAATTAATTTAGCGACTCTCAATTTCGGATTTTCTCAATAATATTATATAATAAAACAATTAAAATTCGATTGTTGTGTGTTTTTCTCGTGCTTTATAATTTATACAAACCCAGAAAAATTTCTGTACCGGCTATTTCTTGTATAATGATAACCAGATGCTTTTCATGGCTAGTTAAATAGAAAAATCAAAAATGGTAGGAGGGGTTCACAAAAGATTTAATGAATGGAAATAGGTTCCTAGAAATTGTATGTATTTCCCACAAAATATCGCGATAAATTGCATGGTGTGGGAGTGGTGGGATTTGACAATGGTGACAATACTCTATGCATTCCCACTACAACCTTCTCTTTTGCCATTTTCTTATGAGTTTCCCTCACTACTTTCCCAATGTGCTTCTTGCTTGTTGAGCCTTAGCGTTCTGCAAACGCTCCTCTTCTCCAATCTCTCCATCACTGTCAAAGCTTTCACACTTCCTTTCCTACTATTTTGAGTGTTTTCTCACTTCCATTGTCTCTCTCAGCTTTCTCCACAACCTTCTCTGTGTTCTGGTTCACTAAAGGTAAACCCTTTCAACTCCAGCTTTGTTACTTACACCATGTTGTACTTTGTTTTGGTGCTTGTGCTTTTCTGCAACTCTGATAGCCTAGTGGGTGCTTTGAATGAAGAAGGCCAAGCCCTCTTGTCATTCAAGCAGTCAATTACTCAAGACCCAGAAGGGTCTCTGAGTAATTGGAACTCTTCTGATGCAAATCCTTGTACATGGAATGGGATTACATGCAAGGAGCAAAGAGTTGTGTCCCTTAGCATTCCAAAGAAGAAGCTTTTTGGGCTTCTTCCTTCTGCCATGGGGTCTCTCTCTCAGCTCAGACATGTCAATTTAAGGAACAATAAGCTCTATGGGAGCTTGCCCATTGAGCTTTTTGGAGCTTTAGGGTTACAAAGTTTGGTTCTTTATGGGAATTCCTTTTCTGGGTCTGTGCCTAATGTTATTGGGAATCTTAAGTACTTACAAAACTTAGATTTGTCACAAAATTTCTTCAATGGGTCAATGCCTTCTTCAATTGTGCAATGCAAGAGACTCAGAAGTGTGGATCTTAGACAGAATAATTTCACTGGTTCTCTGCCGGATGGGTTTGGAACTGGCTTGGCTTCTCTGGAAAAGCTTGATCTTTCTTTCAATAAGTTCAATGGCTCAATTCCTAGTGATTTGGGAAATTTGTCTAGCTTGCAAGGCACTGTTGATTTGTCTCATAATCAATTTTCTGGTATAATCCCAGCTAGCCTTGGAAACCTTCCTGAGAAGGTCTACATTGATCTCACTTACAACAATTTAAGCGGTCCTATACCCCAAAATGGTGCTCTAATGAACAGAGGACCAACTGCCTTTATTGGGAATCCTGGTCTCTGTGGCCCTCCATTGAAGAACCCTTGTTCTTCAGAAACTCCTGGTGCAAGTGCACCATCTTTTCCATATCTGCCGGATAACTTGCCTCCTCATGATTCTGATGATAATGCTGGTGAGAGATCGAAAGGGTTAAGTAAGGGAGGTGTGATTGCAATTGTAGTGAGTGACGTGATTGGTATTTGCCTTGTTGGGCTGCTTTTCTCATATTGCTATTCGAGGATTTGTTCTTGTAGTAAGGTTAAGGGTGAAAATGGTTATGGGTTTGCGAAGGGCGGCAAGGGGAGGAAGCAGTGCTTGTGCTTCAGGAAAGATGAATCGGAGACTCTATCTGAAAATATGGAGCAGTATGATCTGGTGGCATTGGACACACAAGTGGCATTTGATCTGGATGAGCTTCTTAAAGCTTCTGCTTTTGTTCTTGGGAAGAGTGGAATTGGGATTGTTTACAAAGTTGTGCTTGAAGAAGGACTTATCTTAGCAGTTAGGAGATTGGGTGAAGGGGGATCTCAGAGATTCAAGGAATTTCAGACAGAAGTTGAAGCAATTGGAAAGCTAAGGCATCCTAATATCGTTACACTAAGGGCTTATTATTGGTCTGTTGATGAGAAGCTGCTGATATATGACTATGTGCCTAACGGCAACCTCACCGCCGCCATTCATGGTAAGTTAAACTATATCTTAGTGTTATTTGTCGTATAGTTCTGAATGGAATTATTAGTGTTTATGTTGATCTGATTATTTTGGTGCATGTTCAGGAAAGCCAGGAATACTATCATTTACGCCACTCTCATGGTCTGTTCGGTTGCAAATCATGAAAGGAATTGCGAAAGGCTTGGTCTACCTGCATGAGTTTAGCCCCAAAAAGTATGTCCATGGAGACTTGAAGCCGAGTAACATACTTCTTGGACATAACATGGAGCCACACATTTCTGATTTTGGACTCGGACGCCTTGCTAATATAGCCGGAGGTACCCCAACACTGGAATCCAACCGAATGGCCACCATAGACAAACCACAAGAAAGGCACCAAAAGAGCGCATCCATTGAATCTGCTATAGTTTGTTCATCTAGTAATTTGGGATCTTGTTATCAAGCTCCAGAAGCTCTGAAGGTGGTGAAACCATCACAGAAGTGGGATGTCTATTCCTACGGGGTAATCTTACTTGAAATGATTACCGGAAGATTGCCCATAGTCCAAGTAGGTTCCTCAGAAATGGACCTTGTTCATTGGATTCAGCTCTGCATTGACGACAAGAAGCCTCTTTTAGACGTATTAGACCCACATCTAATGCAAGATGTAGAAATGGAAGAAGAGATTATTGCAGTGTTGAAGATTGCAATGGCTTGCGTTCATAGCAGCCCGGAAAGAAGACCAATCATGAGGCATATTTCTGAAGCTTTAGACAGGTTGGCCACACCTGCTGTGTGAGATAGCTAGACAGTGTTGAATTGAATTCAATTGACTTGTGAAGCTTGGTGTTTGGGTTAGTTCAATCTTGAGTGAATATATGACCCTGATTTTCTACTTTTTCCCACTGTCATTTGTTAGAGCTAGGTTGAGTTTGGTCTTCTTTAAGAGCATTGAAGTAGAGTTTGCAGGAATTTGGCCTTGAATAGTTGGTGTATATGTGAAGACTATCTTCATGCTCTTTTGTAGACCTTTTGTATCTTGTTCTTGTAGGTTAATGAAGTTAATCATTTGTTTCTTTGCTTTTACCCCTCGATGAAAATTTGTACTGTGTTTCTACCTTTGCATATCCTCAAACTCACTCCATTATCTTGTCCTTGGATCTCATTTTTATTCTCAGTCTTAGTTCCATACGACTTAAAAGTGTTTCCCAACTGTGAGGCGCGATTATAGGGGTAGAGTCCACCAATCTATGTATGAGTCAATCTGTAAAGATTCTAGCTGTCTTTAGCTTAATTGGTACTATAATCTCACTCTCACAGTACTTTGACTTGAACAGAACTTCTTTGTCGGAATGTATTTGGTCCATTATATACAACTCTGCACACTAATCCTAAGCAATAAACAAACAAAAGTTGTTGAGCTTCATCTTTCAGAATAACTTTGCGACCTTTGGGGACTTCTGTATCATGCACAAGAATGTTTGACAACTCACAAGTAAAATTTTACTCTGATGAGAACAATAATGTTATACATTGTTGCATCCAGCTATGGAATCCTTAGATATGTAATTTTACACTAGCTTCCTCCAAGTCAGGGACATTATAAGAGCATACATCACAGAGAGAGAAAAGAGAAATTAGTTCAATTTCGCATAACAGGGAAGAATAGCTCAGTTCTTTCTCGCAATCCTTAGCCGCTTCACACATTCTACGAATTCCCTGTTTGTTGTGCAATACACAAAGCTTCAATTACAACATGGTTCAGCAAGATTATAATGGCAGATCTAAGATAATAAATGAACAAATAAAATGGAAAATGACAGTATGGAGAATTTAAGTCGTAGATAAGGAGCATGAACCTCCACGGAACATCACCAACAGTTCTCCAATTGTCATCTCTGTCCTTGTAAAAAAGTGAAAACTCAGATCCAACCTGGAACAACCTCAACCCAGATACAGATTGTCTGCCTGAAAACAAAGAACCACTTATAATTAATTTTCTGAATTCAAACTCCTCACTCTCTTCTGAGATTAATTGTACCTACCAAACATGTCTTCTAGTTGAAATGCAAGGCTCGAGTAGCCACTATGATCAAGTACACAAACTTTTCTGCCAATAACAATCCCATCCATGTTAACTTTCACATAAGCCCACCTCTCCTTGCTCTGGACTCCCTCTGCTTCCTCATCAAAATCTTCCGGTATATTTCTCGGACTCATGACATTCGAATTCTTCAAATTCAAGTTGTCAGCCTGGGGCCAATCTATCAGACCATCATAGCCCTCCAAGCTCACCACTGCGCATAAAATGCAAAACCATAATTAGTACATGTAGTGAGCAATCTAATTTAAGAAAGAAAACAAAGGAAAATTAAGGAATGTACAATGTGCTGATGGATGATGATAAGTTTCAGGTTGAAGAGCTCTGAGGCTAAGACCAAGATCAATAATACCCTCATTCTCTTTGGCTTCATAATAAAATGATTGAAAGCTTGAAGGGTTCAGAAGAGAGCTTGATGCATTAGGATCCATCAAGATATTAGATACTTATCCCACTCACATATACAACTGATTAAATAGAGAGTAGAACATAGATATTTATATTAGCAATGGTGAGAATATGCCAACCAAGATTTAATAAGTGGGGGCAAAGGCATTAAACATGGAAGACAGAGAAAGAGAGGTTATAGCTTCCATTATCAACGGTTCAGTGTTGCTTATCTTCTTCTGCTGCTACAAACATGCAAGTACGACAAGTATGGAACAAAACACCAGCAAGACGAGATGGTCTATATGATTCTGACAGAAGTTGGTTGGATTATGCAACCCAGTGTTGCTACAAATTAAGGGTTCCATGCTTCAGGTCATCGGAATCCGATGGTGATTAGGATCGATCAGCTGATTAACTAGCAGCAAACCTCACTTCATTGTCAATTCTCAACTTTATAGTTCTGTTAATTGGGTTAACTCTTCTCTCGGCTCGGCGTGTTAATTGCTAGTCTTCAAGGGAACAGCGATCTAGTAACGACCCTACGTTCCACCTGTTTATTGGGGTAACTCTTCTCTCGACTCGGAGTGTTAATTGCTAGTCTTCAAGGGAACAGCGATCTGGTAACGACCCTACGTTCCACTCCAGGATGGCCTTGTATACAAGACATGATACAAACTGAAGTAGATAACAAGATAATCTAGTTTTACACTCGTCAGTCATTACAAATCAAATAACCCCCGAGGTCTTATCAAGGTTAGTTATGAGGCATCCAACGTGATATATGAAGCCAAAAGAAAATAAAGTGGAAGCTCGAACCATCAAATTCCTATGTAGGATTTCAATGTCAGATTCAAAAAGCAGAGGTGAAAATTTAAGAAATTCTTTCCAATAGCGAAAATTCTATTGTGAACCAAGGTACAGGTGGACCACAGTTAGATTAGCAGGCTTTGTTCGAATAGCGCACATTTTAAAGGCTGCTAGGAGCGATCACCTTCTTTTAATTTTACATGTGTTTGTCATAAAACAGTTCATTGGAACCCGAGGCAGGGAAAGTAGGATAACTGAAAACAACAAATGACCTTTTATGAACAAGTTATCATGAATATACATCTACAAATTATCCAAGGGTGGCGGTGAACAGAACTGTGTTTATAAAATAACTGTGCATTCCGCTCTCGGAAGAAAAACATCTCCTGTGCACTCTTCTTGAAAATTTAGTGTCTCTTTCTGCTAGTAATGCTTCTCTGCACCAGAAATCCTAACAACATGATGAGCATGTGTGACAGTATCAATGATCGCAGCTTCTTTCAAAGCCTGTTCTAAGATCAGGCTTGGTCCAGTAATGATTTGACGGCGATTTAAGTTTCATGGTTTCAGGTAATCAATCATCAGTCGTGCTGACTAAGAAATTCAATTATACAGGGATAGACTTGCTCTGCTGCCTACAAGTCAAAAGAAAATAAAAACAGAGCTATAAGCAAGTGCCAATGCAAATAAATAACAAGTCGAGAACATCATTGTATTTGCCACATTAGTTAAAGGAAAGAGAGGCAAAGAAAATTACATACCATTCGGCCTCCTACCAAATCATAATGAGCATAGTGTGCACCTCCAGCTTCTCCAAAAACTTTATATGTAACCAGGTGCTCTGGTATTACCTTAACAGTTTCTGGTACATCAAAAATATTTTTATCAGTAAGCACTGAAACTAATAAAAGGATATAGGTAACCTCTGATAAGATTTTACCTTCAACAGCTTCAGGAGGGCATATTAGATCCTTATCTCCAGCAAGAGCCAAAATAGGGACATTGCTTTTATGAATATGATCCTTATACAAGTAGGTGCCACTCCTGTCACGTAATCCACCCTCCTTAAAAGCTGTTGTTAGCTGCAACAGAAGTTTTGCTGGTATTGTGCCTGCCAGTTATAATTGGACCGTATTTTTATTAAGTTATTCATCAAAAAGAAAATAACTCTCATAATCACACTCTTAAAAAGCATAGGTAGAGTGGTTGACTAATTAGCAGGCGGCATCCATTAGGCAAATCTAGCAGATATCTTTTAAATAACCAGGCATTATCTTAATACATTGCATATCTCAGATGAAATTGGCAAAGTAGGACTCCATATGATGTCATAAATACTCACAAAAGTTATTCAAAACTAGCTTTTCCAATAATTCTGGATGCATCATGCCCTGTGCGGAAATCAGATCATTGAGCCAAGATAAGACATAAGGAGGGCGGGATGAGAGAGGATAAGCCGCTGCCAATAATGCCCCCAAAGGAACAACAGGGACATTGAGAGCCTGGGCGGGGTCTGCCTGTATGACAAATTTCTGAACATTAGATTATTGGCCCTTTTCAAGCTATGATTGCAATAAGGCAGTGAACGACATTAATTACAAGATGAACTGCTTAAAATCAGGCAGTCATTACAGTTCATTTTAAGATGAAACTACCACAGCTATCTTTGCATCTACTTACAAGTGGTATAAGCAATTTGAGAGTTGATTTCGAAGATGTGTAATCAAGTGATGAGGCCAGCGTTACAACAGCTGCTAGGTTGCACGTTCTTCCTTCAGAACCTTACAAGACAAAAGTAAAATAAAATAAATACAATAATAAAAAAAATTGGAGATAAGAAACTCATATGCTAGAAGCCTTCTGAAACAATAATACTACACCCAAAAGGAATATATTTAAACAACATTATGAACGGCCAACCATTACTTCTTGAAAAGCAAAATAATTAAATAAAAAACGTGCTACAGGAAAAAAAAACAAAACAGCTACACCATCATTTATATTTCTCATTCAAAGGTCACAAACTTAGAAACAGGTGGGGACCATAAATTTAGATTGAAGGTTTCTAAAAGTTTGCCTTCAACTTTAGCCATGGTTTGACATTTTTCTTCAAGTAAACTGGGAAGCTTACATAATGATGCATTCATAGTGTCATATTTTACTGGAATTACAGTAACCACATACCTCATATATCCTTTCAAACAGTACAGCACTACTTCTCAGTTCTTATATAGCTTATCTTACTTAATCAGACTATTCACAAAGAAAATACAATGAAATACATGATTCTCACCGCATCGTGAAAGCAATGCATAAAGCAAGATCCCACCCATTGAGTGCCCAATAGCTAACAACTTCCCATCCTTCGGCTTACTTTCTGCCAATATATACTCCATCTGTGTTGTAAATTCATCATTTAAAAGGTAAGCTACAGTATTTGATTCTATATAAAAGAAAAGGTTCTATCTAAAATTCAACTTTGTTCTTCATATCAAAACTATAATCAAGGGCAGTCATATCATAGCCTTCCAGCAAGATAAATTGTCACCTCACCACAGCAGGTATATCCTCTTCAAGGTAGTGATCAAAGTCCCAGTCATACTTCACTATCAAGTCAAGTTGCTTCTGAAAATCTTCTAGTGTGGAAGAAAGACGCTCTTGCAAGTCAAACAGTGATGGAGAAACAGACCGCTGAGCTTCTTCAATTATATTCACAAGCCTCTGACTGAGGTCTCTGATTTGGCTAGCAAAAGCGGAGTTTTGTCTTGTCTCTAAGAGGCTTGAAAGCTTATTGCTTATATCATTGAAACGCTCAGATAAGGTAGAATCAGCAAAAAGTTTTGAAATTTGATCAAGTAAATTAGCAGAGATGATACTGGATTGACCTTCACCAAGAAAGCCAGACAATCGTTCTGACATCTGCGTAAAAGTTTCAGTCAACCTTGTTACGGATTTTGATTCACCCCCTACAGTTGGTATACTTGTAAGGTCCCCTTTGGCATCTGAAATCTGGTCATTTATTTTGTGAACAGGAGTTTCAAATGCTGAGGCACCAGGAAAATTATTTGACTGCTTTTCTGTAGAAATAGCTCTATCAGTTGCACTCTGAGAAACAGCTTCCATCTGTTCAGATTTTGCACAGGCACCAGAGATGCTATGTGACTGTTTTTGTGCAGAAAAAGCTCCATTTGTTGCACCCTTAGACGCAGATTCCATTTGTTCAGATTTTGCATGGGCAGACTCCTGGATTTGTTTCCTATTTGCTTCATGAACACTCAATCCAGCACCACGAACTTCGAGAACCCATGTCTCAAATCCTTGCCCAGACATGTAACGTGCAAATGATGACTGCAAGTATGCCACATTAGAACTAACAAACAATGAGGCAACAAAACTAAGCCATGTAATAGAAAGATTCCAAAATGTCTTTGTTTAGGGAGAAAGCATTTGTTTTTCAAGTCGTTACTTGTTGCTGTGGACTTCTTGTTGATTCCAAATTCGTAACAAAGTTCTTAACCACTTCTAGAATTAAGTTGCTAATTTAAAAGGTGTACATGGGCGCATCACATGGATTGAACTCGAAGTAACTCCAAGGTTAAATACAAAGATCAGGACCACAAGGCCACAAAGGACTAAACTTCATGTAGGTGAGAAATGGTCAACTGTGTGTTTTTATCAGTTTTGACAAAGATAATGAAAAAAAAAAAAAAACTGACGAATGACAATCACATAACAATAGTAATTAAGCTTAGTCTAAGTAGGCTTAACCACTTCTAGGATATAATCTAGCAGCATTCTGGATCTCTTGGTCTAAGCAAGCTGCAGTGCCAAACTAAGTTGCTAATTTAAAAGTTGTACACGCACATCACATGGACTATATTCGATCATACATACTCGAAGTAACTTCAATGTTAAAAATATTAATATTGAAAAAAAATAACCAACTGGTATTGCACAGTGAAAAATGACAGTTACATAACAATAGTAATTAAGCTTGTAAATCGAGGCATATTTCATGGAAATCTTACCTCAGGAGAGAGATCATATCCAATTGCATTGGTCCCCACCCCAGACAATAGCAGCAATGGGTGATTCCTCTGAGGGCCCTGTTCAATTTTCCAACATTCAAATCCAATTGTAGTAATATACATAGTTAGCTATTCTCATACAAAATGAATCAAAATTAGAACAAAATCTAATACCTTGGGGCAAGGGCGGTAGCGCCAGAGGGCGAGCCTCCAATCGGAGTCGGGCACGGAGACGTAGTGGAGCTCGTCGGCGGTGCATATCGACGGCTTCTCCGGAAGCTTGACGGCCTCTTTCGACTCGTCATTGGAGAAAGCTCTGACGCGGAACGACGTCGTCCACGGCGAGGAGGAGAACGACGACAGCACCCGACGCGCCGCGGAGGCGCGCGAGGTTATGCGGTGGGGACTGAGAGTCCTAATCGTGGATAGCGACGACGACGACGACGACGACGACGGCGATGCTGACGGCGATGAAGACGACGTGGCCAAGTGAAGAAGAAGGGCGCAGCGAATATCGTGGTGAATTGAAGAAGAAGCCATGGGGGGATTATTACGTGGGAGAGGAGTTATGATTGGTTAATTTAGCGGTTGAGGCGGTGAAGTGTTGATTTGATTTGATTTGATTGCTTGTAGCGACAAAGCTGTGGATTCGGTATTTGGAACACAAATCGTCTCTCGTTCTTTTTTGTTTTGAGAATGATAATTTGGTTGTGGGAATTATTTGACTAATATTAAGACATCATGGTCAAACTGATCGGTGATGAGGCAGCAGTGACTAGTCCAGAACAATATGTCGTACGAGTTATTATTAACACTTTGTTAAATTATTTTTAGCAAGCCTTATATAGTTATATTTATTGATGAAGAAAAAGAAAGAAATGCTAGAGATTTATGAGATTGTTCATTGTTGTCCAACAAGAAGCTGTAGACGTCCCAAATCCCGTTATTGTGGAGAAATGCTATAAAAAAAATTGTCATGTTGTGCAAAAGGGAGGCTGTAAAAGTCCGCAAACTAACGGATTTAATTGGTTTTCTAAACACAAATCAAAGTAAGATGGTCTTAGTTGCAGAGGAATTAGAAAGATATCTACCATTTCTCGAGTTTTAATGGGAATGTTTTCTGCACGATGATCTTACTTATTAGTCATAAGTGGATCCAACATATCTAATACTTACTCAAACTCACTGTTTTCTTCGAATAATACTGATAAATCATAAATTTTTACTAGTAGTTTAGTTTTGAATAAGGTCATATCCATCTATAATGAAGGAAACAATCCAGCACGAAATAAACGGTGGTACTTAATTAATGCAAAGACAGACCTGAAGTAATATGTTCAAGCTGACAGTTTGTTATCTCCTGAGCTGACAGTCTGTTGACTTCTACATACTGAACGAACGCAACATGAGCCTCTAAGAGGTCGTTTGATAGAAGAAGAAGCTCGTTTGGATTGTTTGCATCACTAAATGAAGGTATTCCTTCAAAATCATCAATATATTTATGTGTCAAAGTTAAGTAATCAAGTTGACTATGAAACAGAGATATATTGATGATCTTGAAGGAACACCTTCCTTCAGCGATGCGAACAATCCAAACGAGCTTCTTCCTCTGTCCAAGGACTTCTTAGTTTGCATAAATCAACAAACTTTCAGCTCAGGAGACAACAAACTGTCAACTTGAATATATTGCTTTAGGTTTTTCTATACATTAATTAAGCACCGCAATTTATTGCGTACTAGATTCTTTGCTTCAGTACTGATGGATATGACCTCGTTCAAAACTACATTACTAGTAAAAGTCTATGATTTACCAATATTATTCGAAGACAACAGTGAGTTTGAGTATGTAGGAGATATGTTGGATCCACCCGAGACAGAGGAGCAAGATCATCTTGCAGAAAACATTCCCAATGAAACCAGAGAAATGGTAGATATCTTTCTATTATCTCTACAACTAAGGCAATCTTACCTTAATTTGTGTTTGAAAACCAATTAAAATCGTCATTTGTGGACTCCTACGACTTATTTTTGCAGAACATGACAATTTTTCTAGCATTTCTTGTTGTGTGGAGATAAGCCTCCTAACTTGATCGGGTTCCAAACTTCATTATTCCCAAAAAAAAAAAAAAAAAAATTCATCCCATAAGTTGAAATGTCACTAATCTCCCAATTCCTAATATTTTAATCCAATTCACATCAAAACGTTAAACCGTGTGATGAAAAAAACCTAATTCTTGACACGTAGAAAGGCTTGATTCTAAAATCATGAAATCCTAACCTTATAATTTTAGTCTGGAGAGAAGATATTAACATTTATTTTTATGCAATAAAAATATAGTAATAAATAGAGATAAAGAAGTATATGCATCTAATATTAAGAAATAAAAACTCTAAATCCTTACACTAAATTGTAAAACTGAAAATTGCAATTGAATATAAATCAAGAATATTAAAATCCTTTACCCAATTATTTTGATGACTGGACTCAACCCGGATTGCTAGATCATGAAGCCTCATAATATGAGCTTGTTATCTACAATAGAGGGCGACAGATCTACGAACAAAGAAAAAAACCTAGACAAATTTGAGAGGTGGGAGCGAAGAAAGATATGATTTGAAAGATGACTGCTAGTTTGAGAACAGAGTAGCGAGGCGAAACATTAAATAGTGAAAGAGGAAGGAGGGCATTTAGGGTTAGAAGGGTATAATTGTAATCATATATAGAAATATGTTTGGAAAAATACTGGGAGCATTGCTTCGTAAACAATGGTAGGTGTATTGTAAATTTGTAACGGTCCACGCAAATTCTTGAACGTTTAATTTTTGATAATCATATTCATATATAGCTAATTTCATCTCATTACCATAAATGTCCACTAGTACTACTAGTACCCTGACCCATAACAGGTTTAGGTTCTAAATCTTGGAGTCATTTTTGAAAGTCCTTGGGCCTTTAGCGACTGACGGCCCAATTGCTCTTTCTTCCTTTGTTTTCCGAACCAGCAAAACCAGTTGAAGCCGCCCTGCCCTCTGCTATACACAGTGCCTCTGCCACGGCTCTCTTTCTCTTTCTCTCCGATTCTTCCACCATGTCCACCGTCGGCGGTGGCCGGAGTGAGGTTGAAGTAAAGCGAGTGTTCATAGGAGCAGGGTGCAACAGAGTAGTGAACAACGTCTCATGGGGTGCTTGTGATTTAGTCGCGTTCGGCGCCCAAAACGCCGTCGCTATTTTCGACCCAAAGGTGCCATCTTTGTCTTTCCTCTATATCTTCTTCTATGTAAATTTTAAAACCCAGTTTTGTGTTGAAGCTAATTCCTCTGCTAAATGGTGCAGAGTGCTCAAATTTCGACTACGCTTCCGGGTCACAAGGCTTCTGTTAATTGCACCCAATGGCTTCCAAGTAATAAGTTTGCATTCAAAGGTAAAACTACTTATAAGTTTGCATTCAAACTTTACTGTTCAGAATCCTTGTTCAAGCTAAGAGATTTACCTTTATCAACAGCTAAAGGCTTGGACCGACATTATTTGCTCTCTGGAGATGCTGGGGGTGCCATAATTTTGTGGGAGTATTCTGTTCTTGAAGGAAAGGTAAAATCTTGTTGCTGTAATGTTTGGTGTTCATTGTGTGTGTTATCTTAAGTTGTTCTTCATAAAATGATCACTAAAGTGATGTTACATACTTACATTGAATTTTTGTAATGAGATGATAGTTAGCTGAAACTATCTCAAAGGGTTTGTACTTTTTGGAGTAATAGCATTACCTCTGGGGCTATCTCCTTAGTATTTATCTCTAATTTCAATATTGGTTTCCTGTTTAAATTGGTGAAATTCATTTACTATCTGTTTGTTTGTTTACAGTGGAGATATGTATTGCAAATACCTGAATTACACAAGAAGGGTGTCACATGCATTAGTGGAATTATGGTTTCTGAAACTGAGGCAGTCTTTGCGTCTACTTCATCAGATGGTACAGTTTATTTATGGGAGGTTGTTTTCCCATCTACTGGCGAAGGTGAGCCCGAAAGTTCACTGAATAAGTATAAACTGTTCAGTTTTATATATTTGATAGATTTTTTTGTAAACACTTTTATATATTTGATTGATTTACCATTGGTGATCATTAGTTGTACACGCTCCTTTCTTGAAAACCCTTCCTTAAGTGTTCATAGTTTGATACATAGGTTCATGCTGTGCATTGAAATGATCATTAGTTGAAAGTATTAAACTGATCTCAATCAAGACACCATCATTGTTGTAAGAATGTAGAACAGTGTTTTGGAATCGAACTGTTAAGTTAGAAGCACTTCAGACTTGTATGTAAAGAATGGGCCTCTAGATTGGATTAGTGCGAATCTAGATTTTTCATAATAATAGTATGTAACGTTGATCAAGGCTTATGATAAGATCATTCTAAGATTCTGCCTCCCAAGCAAAAATTTGGGTTGCAATACAGAAATCAACAATGGTTCTGCATCTTATCAATATTGTGTATATTCCAACAGCTTGTTTGCTTTGGTCTTGCATTGAAGCGGTTGATTGGTGTTTCAGGTGACTGTAAATTATTGCATTTGGATTCTCTATTTGTTGGTTCAAAACCAATGGTAGCACTTTCACTAGCAGAGTTGCCTGGGAATAATGGGCATTTAGTCCTGGCCATGGGGGGATTGGATAACAAGATCCACCTATACTCTGGGGAGAGGAGAGGAAAGGTATTTGGCATCACATTTATCAACCTTACCCTGTGATTTACATCAGATATGGTGGCTTAAAACATTCTGAATTTTTTCATATGTACACCCAGTTTGTTCGAGCCTGCGAGTTGAAAGGGCATACAGACTGGATCAGAAGTCTGGATTTCTCATTACCCATATGCACCAATGGTGAGGCACATAGTATTCTACTTGTTAGTTCATCACAAGACAAAGGCATACGCATATGGAAGATGGCTTTACGGGGTTCTTTGGACAGCAGCCAGAGTTCCAGGCAAGGAAAAATAAGCTTAGCGTCTTACATAGAAGGCCCTGTACTTGTAGCTGGAACTACCTCGTATCAGATTTCACTGGAATCTCTTCTAATTGGTCATGAGGATTGGGTGTATTCCGTGGAGTGGCAACCCCCGTCACCTGTATCTTCAGAAGGGATTGCCTACTGTCAACACCAGAGCATCTTATCTGCATCTATGGATAAGACAATGATGATCTGGAAACCAGAAAAAACTTCTGGTATCTGGATGAATGTTGTTACTGTTGGGGAATTAAGTCATTGTGCTCTAGGATTTTATGGTGGCCACTGGAGTCCCAATGGAGATTCAATCTTAGCACATGGGTATGGTGGATCTTTCCATCTGTGGAGAAATGTCGGTACTAGCTTAGATAATTGGCAACCACAAAAAGTTCCATCTGGGCATTTTGCAGCTATTACCGACATTGCTTTGGGGAGATCTGGTGAATACTTGCTGTCAGTCAGTGATGACCAGGTGAATATGTTGCTTATATTACAGTAGACTCTAATGAAAGTTTCATTCATTCCTAGTAAAGTGTGTATTACTTTGAGAATTTTGAATTGTGGCATGGATTTACAAGAGGATGTTTTTAAAGGCATGATCTTTTTTCAGGACAGTAGTAGGTTTTTTATAAAGGCATTTGGACAGAATGATAACTAACCTAGTTTCTTCTCTTCAGTTTTTTTCTTTTGCAAAGAGATACCTAACCTAGTCTTCATTTATATAATGTGAACAATCAACTTGACTTGTCATCACTTGAAGTCAAATTATAACTCACAACCCTTTCAAAATATGCAGACGACACGAATTTTTTCTCCGTGGCAAAATGAAACATCTCTAGGAAATGAGGGTTCTTGGCATGAAATTGCTCGTCCTCAAGTTCATGGTCATGATATGAACTGTGTCACCATCATCCAAGGAAAAGGAAACCATCGTTTTGTCAGTGGAGCCGATGAGAAAGTTGCCAGAGTGTTTGAAGCTCCTTTGTCTTTCTTGAAGACATTGGGTCATGCCATTTCACAAAACTCTACCTTTTCCGAAGATATACAATTGGGTGTACAGATTTTGGGCGCAAATATGTCAGCTCTTGGGCTATCACAGAAACCTATTTATGTTCATGGTGACCCTCTCTCTCTCTCTCAAAAGCTTAATTCTTAAAATAAAAAATCTTGCAATTGATACCATGTCTTTTAAGTATCTTAAATCTCGTTCTTCCAGCAAGTATCATTGTTTTAAATCCTATAAAAATACAAAAATTAATAATATTTTTCTGATGGAATTTTCATTTTTGGCAGCTGAGCAGCACACCATAGAGAAGAATCCAAATGATAGCCTTGACACCCTTGAAGCCATTCCTGATGCAGTTCCTGTTGTGTTGACTGAACCTCCGATTGAAGATCAATTGGGATGGCATACACTGTGGCCAGAATCACACAAGCTTTATGGTCATGGGAATGAGCTGTTCGCTCTTTGCAGTGATCATGAAGGGAAGCTTGTTGCTTCGTCATGTAAGGTATATGGTGTCACTGTACAACTGTTATATTATTAGTTATGAAGCACTTGCTGCAAGTAGATAGATTCAAGGAAATTGTTTCGAGAAAGTAACTGTCTATTGCTTTAGTAACTTTTTTAATATGTCGAATGCAGCATTTGCTCTATATATAAAATTATAATCACCAAACATTACTGTACTAAACTTTGCAGGCCCAATCAGCGGCAGTCGCAGAAATATGGCTGTGGCAAGTTGGTTCCTGGAAAGCAGTTGGTCGCTTGCAGTCTCATAGCTTGACTGTTACACAAATGGAATTCTCTCTTGATGACAAATTCCTGTTGGCTGTATCTAGGGATCGCCAGTTCTCTGTATTTTCAATTGACAAAACAGGTACTATTTGGTTGATGTCCTGGTAATATTTAGTTAAAACTTACCTTATGCTCTGTTCCAGTAATGATGGTGTATATCAACCAGTTTTGCGTATGCTGAATATTTAGGATTTGTTCTTTTTAAAGTTTTAAGTAACAGATTACATGAAGTACTGAACAGTGGCTTTTCATCTTTAACTTTTTGACGAAAAAGTAAGAAATATTAAGAAGTTGATACCATCCATTGTCTAGCCAAGTTTTGTATACATCTTGATGAGGTTGAGGGTTAAAAACTGGTTGTCTAGACTCCAGGGCACTTGTTTTACATATTTAATTCCTTAGTTATCTCTTACCTTTCTAAGTTCACCCCATTCTAGTGCCGTAACACCCAAGGGACATGGTCATAAGTTGAGTATGAAATTATGGCAGTGTTGTTTTCACTGTTAGCGTCTGGTCACACTCGTTGAGAGCAGACATTGCTTTCTACAATTTGAGCCAATTGTTACAAACAGTTTGTGATGCATAGTTTCTTTTATGTCTGTTTAGGCACTGATGAAACTATTTACAAGCTGGTAGCAAAGCACGAGGCACACAAAAGAATCATATGGTCATGTTCCTGGAATCCCCACGGCTATGAATTTGCAACAGGCTCAAGGGACAAGACAGTGAAGATCTGGACTTTTGGAAAAGATTCATCAGTTAAGCTGCTCGCGACTCTCCCACAGTTCAGCAGTAGCGTCACAGCACTATCGTGGGCTGGTCTTGATTCCAAGAAAAATAATGGATTGCTTGCAGTTGGAATGGAAAACGGACTCATTGAATTGTGGAGTCTCTCTGTTAACAGAACCGACGATGGTCTAGCAGCAGGTGTACTTGCAGCTCTCGTTGCACGGTTTGATCCATTGATGTGCCATGTTTCTTCTGTGAGCCGTTTGGCGTGGAGAAAGCGCAAGACTGAAGATTGCAGTAGCATACAGCTTGCTTCATGTGGAGCTGATCATTGTGTGAGAGTGTTCGAGGTAAAATGTTAACTGATCAAACATTAATTACTTTACTGTCTGTAAAATCAAGTCTGTAAGCTCTAATTTAGTGGACCCAATTTTACAAGTTGAAATTTTGACACACGGGCGCCATGGAAGTTTGAAAAGTCTTCTTCTCCTGCTGGGACATGTCATTGATTCTTGTGCATCGTATCAGGTCCAAATCCAAATCCAAATCAAATTTTACAAAGGAATAACATGATTCTTCTTTTATTGAATGTGACATGGGCTGAGTCTTGATGGCGCCGATATCTTCTGGTAGAGCTTTCTCTTTCAGATGATTCTTCGCCGTTTGGTATGCCCATTGATCCCAAATTAGGGTTCAAACTCTGGCACTTTCATTCAGCCTATTCAACACCGAATGTTGAATGCCCCAACTTTGATGGTCCATGGTCCGTTCCTATTTGGCCATGTTTACCATAATTGAAGCAATTTAATGAGGCTTATATAGTAGGGTGAGACCGAGAGATTTCTAGTCATTTATCAGTGTACCAAACCCTACTCGGAGTTTTATCGTTGACGATTCAATCGCTCTCACTCTCTGGTGGCGGTGTCGTCGGTGTTGTCGGTGGCGTAGCTCTCATTGTAAGCAGAGGTCAGCAGATTCCGGTTTAAAATGTGCAAAAATCACGTGAGCTTAATTATCATAGTCCTAACAGTCCACAGCCAACTGCGTAATCTCTCGCATCCCAAAAAAAAAAAAAAAAATATTAGAATCAAACCTCGTACCTCTGCTCATAGTTTAATGAGTAATTAAGGAGTAATTAAGGCGTAAATCTCTTGGATAATGAAACGAAGAATCTAACCGCACTCTGTGTCATATCACTGCTTACTCACACGTGAATCAACGAGCCGAATAATAAGGCACTTTCTTATGTGGAGGTTTTTGGACCTATACCAGCTATGAGTCAATTTCGATATGATCATGGGATAGACCATAGCAGAATGAGCCAATCTTTTCAACACATACAACATTAATCGAAAATTGTCATTATCGTTCATCTTAAGGAATTTCAATTCCATTGGAGATTTGGGTCCCCATCCATCAGATTCCATCATCGAGTTTTCCAATCTCGGATTTGATTTCTCTTTTTTAAGACTGAAGTTACCTAGCGTCATATTTGGTGCACAAAATTGAGTTGATATATAACTTGTTGAGTTTAAAGATAGTATAAACTAATTTCCAACTTTTAGATTAAATGAATAAGATAATTATTTCAGCAAGGAAATTTGTGATTTCTAGTTCCTACAAAATGGGCTAAATTTAGGTCATTATGGCCAATCCATCCCCTTTCTTTCAACTAGGGCATATTGTTTAGAATTTATCTAAATTGTTTGTGAAGTAGGTGTTTGAATATCTTTCATTTATTTAATACTAGATGGTGGTTGTTTGCACGTCTGAGCGAAACAGAGCAAAATTGAAGAAAGTGACGAGTACTTGCAAAAACTAATAGCAAAGGTAGTTTTTACGTTACGATTCCAGTAGTGGCTACTTCATCATCAACTTAATCTTCGAAAAGGGGCACTTCGAGTGAAAACTATTGTAATTCCAGCTATTACAACCTAGTTACAGTGAACATAGTGCACAATAATTCAAATTAAAGCAACAAGAAGATCATAACGAGTAAAGGGCAACAGCTACATTGCTCATCCATCTGCATAATTCAAAACTCTTGCTACTTATAAAACATTTATTCAGAAACCGATCTGCACAAGCACACAATATGTTTTCATTTCCAGCTTTTACAGTATAATCTCAGACCACCTTTTCATTTCCTATGAGTCTCTCTATGACAATGAGAAACAATATGACATACAAGAACGAGTTTGAAAACGTACCACCAAGTTCCTTATTATCTATCACAAATACATACCACAATCCAATTACCAAAGAAACGGATAATTTAAAGATAAACCAGGCACCCCACTTCTCCAAAATTGTTTCTTCCTTCTGAAAGCTGACTTACAAAGGCTGTAAAGTCCCCATCCTCATCGCTGCTGCTGCTGCTTGATGTTGTCATTAGGAAGCTGAGCTGAAACTTCTGGCAGCCCCATGGCAGATGCGGCTGTCATGGTTTGGTACTGAGAAGTCATTGCAGGTGCTAGAGGCTGAGTATAGTATACCTGGGCATGCTGAGCATGAGAAGCATCGGCATATTCATAGGCATAATTAGCAGCACCTGTCGAAGTGGGAACAGTTGATTGAGACGGGTGATGAACCTGTGCGTAACCAACATATTGTTGCTGAGGCTGATGCTGAGTAGGAGGAACTTGAACCAGAGATGGAGGAGCAGCTGTAGTTGTTGTCCTGTACACACCAGCAGCAATTTCGGGTTTGGCAATGGGAGCATTCCTTATCTGGCTGTAAGCTGCGGTTGGAGAGAGCATCGGATTGGTAGGCGGTTGAGACCGGCTAGAAGTAATAGTAGCAGCAGCAGCTTCACTAATGTTGGACTGCAGCGGTTGCTGCAGGGGCAAGTTGCTGTAAGGTTGGGCCTGTCTTGCGGGCATGTAATAAACCTGGTATTGCTGCTGCTGATCAAGCTGAGGATGATGGTGGTGTTGCTGTTGCTGCTGGTGCTGCTGTTGCTGTTGCTGTTGCTGCTGGTGCTGGTGCTGAGAAGGATATACAGGGTAGTAAGCCTGAATTGGCACAGACCCAGCAGGGTGATGATGCATGTAATGTGCGCCAGGGTGTATAAATTGTTGCTGTTGTTGTAGTTGTTGTTGTTGTTGTAGTAGTTGCTGCTGTTGTAGTTGTTGATCATATTGCGCTTGCAATACATACCCGGAATCCTGAACCTGTTGTTGCATCTGAACCCGAGTGTTTGGATCGGAGACATTAACTTTTGGATCAACAAGGTTTGCAGGAAACCTTGTGGGGGTTACAGCGGGTATTTGAGCTACTGGTTCTTGATAAATTACAGGTTTTGGGCGAGATATGGTAGCATTTGATAAACTATGTTCACTGCAAAAGTCAAATCCAACAACGCACATAAATGCCACAATCAACTACTCGATCACAATCAATCATCCATTCAACAATAACAGTATGATCTAAACATGCAAATTTGTCTACGAAAACAAAATTTCTAATTTGCAGCACAAGTGAAAGAACATTCAATTCTGTTTGTGATATGAAGGCCTAAGAAATTCATGCACAGTTTAAACAAGCAAATTAGTTTGTAGGTGACAGGGAGAGCATACCTTGATACTGAATCTGGCGACGGCAAATCAAAAATTCCGGTTGATTTGGGCTGAGACTGAGGCGGTAGACTCTGTTGCTGAGGCTGAGGAGGAAGCGGTTTCCGATATCCACCGTGATCGGATCGTTCGTCATCGGAGACGACCCGATTCAGGTAATCAGGGGCCGAAGAAGAACTCACCGGCGCAGAGGAAGGCACAATAGTAGTCGGCAACGGCGGCGGTGAAGACAGCACCACAAAGCCGCCGCCATCGTCTTGCTTCTGCTGCTGCCCAACCAAACCCACCGTCATCTGAGCAAACTGCTCTTCAATCCCAACCTTCTGATCCTGCGCTCTATTCCCGCCGTGACTACTCCCACCACTGTCTTCCACGTGGACGCGAATCGGAGGCAAATTGGCGAGCGACGGAGACGACGAAGTTGACCCAAACGACGATGAGTTTTCGAGCATCGGCGAATCGGGGACAGAGTGAACCTCTGGTTTCCCGTTCTTGAAATTCGCCGCCGCAGAAGCCTCCGCGTCTACTCCTCTCGAATCCGAATTGTTCGCAGCGCCGCCGCCTCCGTCGTCGTCTAGGCCGAGCAAGCAGTTGACGGAGGCGGAGTCGGAGAAGCCGCGGTTAAGCATCGCCGACGAGCCGTTGAGCGCGTTGAGGAACCAGTCCTCCGACTTGGTCGGCATATCGAGGGGCCCCATCGACTGCGACGAATCCGGCTTCAGCGGAAACAGAAACAGCCGAATCCGCGCCGGCTTCGCCGACGAATTGTGGCTCGCCGTCCGGTCAAACTCGTCGATCATATTATCCAAATCCTCATCGGTCGTCACGGAGATCAACGAGTCCAGGTCCTCGCTCGGCAACTGGTACTTGAGCGTGAACGGCCGGTTATTCAAAAGCGTCTTCGCCAGACGATTCGAGAGGTCCGCAAGCGAAGTGTTCCTGTCCACGACGACGATTCGAGTGTCTCCGCCGACGTAGCACAACGACTTGTCGTGCGGCCGCGGCACGATGTGGCCGCCATAGCTGCACATCAGCCGGAGCCTGGACGCCGGCGGGAGCGGGTCGTCCCAGGAGTCGGTGTTACGGGACCTCGGTGACGAGTCGAGCGAGTCAGGGTAGTGAGTCTGGAATGGCGGCGTCGCCGCCGTTGGCTCCATAGAAGGAGTGGACTGAGTAAAACCAACGACTGGGTTTTTGGGGTTGTGGTGGCGGTCAGAATCTTTTACTCTGCAGAAAAACGAAGAGAGAGAAAAAGAGTGAGCGGGGTAGTGGATGCTCTTATACCTGGTCTCCAGCTATTTTCCTTTATATATATATATTTTTTAATACTTGTTTTAACCTTTATGGGGTTAAATTACGGAATGGGGACCCTTTTTACGGGGAAGAGTGAAGCAACAGAAGAGGGCCAAGTTGGAATTTTGGAAATGAAACTGTGTACGAGTCCAGATGGTTTGACAGCTAGTTTACTGATTGGCTCCAGATGGGGGTGTAGGGGGTGGGTGTGGTGTTCTGCTGCGGCGGGGTGTAGAGTTGTGGCGTGACATCATCGACTGATATCAGCGCCCGGAATCCGTTCTGCCTCGCTACAAGTCTGTTAGTGCTGATTACGATGATAATCTCTCTTTGCTCGAAAAATAGAAAAATAAAATTTAGAAAATCTAATACTCATTTATTAGCTCAATTTCAAATTAATTTATCAATTTTCTTTTCAAATAAGATTTTTTTTGTGAGGAAGAGATAGGAGTGATAAATTATTGAATTAGCTGTGATTTAGCTAATTGTTCAGGAATGGGATTCGAAGATTTTTACAAAAGAAAAATTAATAATTTTTTAGATTCGATTGAAAATGATGTTTTTCAATCGCGTATTCTAGTACCCACTTTTGTTTTTAGTGTTGTTCCTGCTCTTTGTTTGAGTACTGTTCAGTTCAACTTTTATTTGCATCTGTTAATTTAATGGTCATTTCACCTTTATTTGCATCTGTTAATTTGATTAAATTTTAAAAAAAATGTAGTACTCTAAATAGTGATTTTAAAGCGTTAGGTAAGAAACAAAAATTCATGATACTCACAAGTCACAAGTAAGTGTCACTAATTGATATATCTTGATTTCAATGTTCATATGCATTAGCAATATACATTTAAGGACGTGCATCAATACTTGATTGAGTGATTTTCAACTATTAATGTATATGAGTCTCACATATATCTAAATTAAAACTTACATATAAGAATAGTAATTAATGCACACATTAATGAGTTTTCAATAGTTCATAAATCTTACATGATTTAAACTTAAATGCATCAATAAAATTTATTATGCTAGATCCAATACCTAATTGCTTCTATAACACATCAATATTTGGCAAGGAAAAACAATTCCATACATATATATATATATAGAGAGAGAGAGAGAGCATAAAAACCACACCGTTGAAAAAAGCAGAATCTTTTGAAACTCAAAATCATAACTTATTTGGAAACAAGCTTTATGAAAACGCGTTTTTAGAATCATTGATTAAATTATCCCTAATCCTTCATTAGGAAATAAACCCATAAATGATAAATTGGTTCCCCGCCAGTTTTTCTCAAAAGCCAAACCAAGTCTAAGCCGCAATCGTGGCAAACTGGCAACACACCCACGGGTGACGTCATCATTCTGCCCTACTTTTCAACTAAAAAAGGCCGCGATAGAGAATACTCAGCCGAAATCAAAGAACCACGTTCCTACTGTGTTCCACGCACGTTACAATTGGTCTTCAGCTATTGAACTCCTTGAATGATTCGCACGTGTATTTCAGACGCGGCGGCCACGAGACGCTATGCTGTAAAGTGGCATCGTTTGCTGTTGCTTTAGGTTAATAAATGTAATTTAATTATTTATAGCTGTTAACACAAAAGTGCTTAAGAATTAAGATGCTTTGTTAAATGGAATCATGTGTGCTTATGCTCTACGAAGTTTTTTTTTTTTTTTGGTTCCTGATTAAAAAAAGCATAATGTTCTTTTGTTTTTCTTAATATGGGCTTGTCATTTTGCTAACCATCTAGGAAAATGGTTAATTCTTAATTACAGCAATGTTTTATAGGTACCTGCTTTAGATTAATCTAGAAAGCTTACTGTGTTTGATTGAATTATTTGAAGGCCAACTGTAAAAGGAATAATATTACGAAAACCAATTAGGTCAAGGGTCAAATTAAGTTTTTCGCTTTTATTTTGACACCCAATATTAACTCGAAAACGATGTTGCAATCATATTGAAATTCAAGTGATGTAACATGATTCAAGTTGAAGTTGCTAGAGATTTGTCGGATGACTACACTACCATGATTTAGTAATATTAACAGTGAAACTCTTATGTAGGGCAGACGTGTCACGTGATTGGTACGCTCAATCAATTATGTTTCTCTATCTCTTTATTGTATTCGAAAGTATCTTTATCTTATTAAAACAAAAATACCCTCGAATATCCTACTGTATGAACACTGATTGGTTGGACGTACCAACCACATGACACGTCTACTCTACATAAAATTCTCTCATATAAAGACAGTCAGTCCAATACATTGTTATAAGAAGGCAATCAAACACATCTCAATACATCACTCGGGTCATCCCAATTTTAAAAGATGTAAAAAATGACACCTATACATAATTGTAGATGATTTGAATCTAAACGTCATTCACATTTGTGAGAGAAATAACAATAAACCATGCTCCAGTTTATTGTACTAAAAACGTACAAGCAACAATTTATGCAAAATGTGATGACTTCATTATGAGTGGGTAAATAGTTACCGATGACAGTAATCAAATCAGATTCAAAGAAAAAAAATTGTGAAATCATAATCTTCATAACCTAGGATGACTAAACACAGATTGTTCAGTTCCCTTCCATTATTGACTCAGATGATGGCCAATTTTTAAATCATAGTTGGTGACTTCATTATGAGAAGGTAACAATCCACTCAGCTAATTAACCTACAGCAATGTAAATAATTAGAGGAAGCGGGACCCAGCTGGAGTAGAAAAACTGGGCATGAGGTGTAATTTCGAATTAACATGCTGTAAATTCTCTTAAAAAAAAAAAACTAAATTAGACTCAAACATTCCATTTATTTAGATTTCTGGTCTGATTGTTTATTCCGGTTTGAGCTGACCGGAATCGTCGGAAATAAATATTAGACTAAATAATGTGACGCACACAATTGGTAATGTGGCCCATCACACCGCTCTCCTGCTCATCAAAAATCTTATGATTGCTATTATAGATTTGTTTATATTATTAGAGGATGACAATAACTTGTTCAAATTTTTAATACACGAGGAAGGAGAGAAGAGTAGTAAAGAATTGTTTAGAAAGGATAATGGTATCAGGGAAGTTGTGATTTCAAACTGAAAGATGAGTAGATGACCAAGTCATGAACCTTATAAAAAAGACGGCGAATTTGTTTCTCAAATTCAAGTAAATTAGTGAAAGTTGAAATATCGGATGAAGAAATCGGATTTTTTTTTTCTTTTTACCCAAAAAGCTATGTAATGAAATGAAAACCTATTAACCCTACTAAGTTCTTGCATGAAAAGTCACTCAAAAATGTTGACATAGAAGTTAAATATTATTCATTGCAATTTGCGTTAAGCAAGTATCATCCAATTGTAGCAATACACACTATCATGTCACCGAAAACTACTCTTCAGATTAAAAGCTACATGCATTTTTGTATGTTGAAAGTTTTTCCAATCAACCTAACAAATTCCATTAACGATCCGTGTGAAGAGAAAGAAACATGCACGCACTAACAATGAATTCGCCTCTATAAGCTAGCCATAACTATAATCAAAGTTGTTGTTTGTTTTCCCGGAGATTATACTATTATGGTGAACTTTTATATTAGATCTCTAGCAATATATACTATACAATTTGTATTTTATGTAATAAAGAAAAATTAATGTGGGATTGGACATAACCTAAAGCACTACCATACAATATAGGTCATTGTGTGTGGTGTGAGGTTCTGGTCATTAGGTGTGGTATGAACTAACCTAATTGCAAAAGCTTCTTCACGAATTAGGAGGTTAAATTAATTATCTAGGTGAAGCTAGGTTAGTGGTACATAATCTCAAACCGAATAGGTCCATCATGCTAGTAATGCAACATTGAGTATTAAACCACCTAATCAATCATCATGGTCACCTTTGTTTTTTTCTCCCTTTTGTTTATGCTATTCTCCAAGGGATAAGATAGACTAATAATAATCAAGGTCTTTGACACAAAGAAAGTCGTTGTGATATGAAAGTAATTCGTCCCAATTCGCTTACTCCGATTTTAAGATATATTTTGTTAATTCATATCCATTTGTCGTTTAGGTTAACCTGTAATGAACATTGTTTACCTAATTGCACGTCATGTGCAACTCAACTTTGAACTCTTTTGATTGGCTTGGGAGTATTTTGATTATTTTTGCTCATCTTCTTAAAATAATAATAATAATAATAATAATAATAATAATAATAATAATAATTACTTTTGCTCATTCTTGTGAAGGATGTACGTGATTGGCATGATGGACAACAGAACAAGGACTGCAATATTGAAACAACCTGCCAATAATTATGAACGCATTTACGCGATGAAGTGGTGCAGTACTTCCATTACGTGAAGGTAAGTTGGACCTATGCATAACTGCTTAGGATTTGAAATCATGTTTGATGTTCTTGGCTTTTGGTTCAAGTGGTTCATTAAAAACTATATGATTTTACTCCATGGGGAGTGATTTTCACTCTTATTTTCAAGATTTCTTTCACACTTGCACTTAGCTAGGGCTGGATTGCAATTCATTTTGGCATAAAAAAGGTAAGAATTGATAAATAACACATAAATCGAGGGCTATGTAGATCCTCGGACATATATGATATAAAATAATAATATAGAATAATAATGAACCAAGCTACTTATGGATGTGACCACAATTAACATCACTATGGTCGGGCTATAGAACACGAGGTCAGAAGTAAATTACGATTCGGACCAATTTGTGAACCTTGCATGCAATGATGCAGTGGTGAACTTTCATTCTAATTCAGTGCTCTCCGAACCGTGTGGGAAGGTTTCCCATCACACGGCTCACTAGCTAACTTTATCTTCCGCAGTGTCTGGGGTACAGTCGTACTTTCCTTTGCCACTCAAGTGTACGGCATCCGCCACTCTTCGGCCCCTTGGCCTACTAAATGACCACCGAGGTCTAAGCATTTCAGAAACAGACATTGACACCGATGGCAGTTAACTGATGTCAACACATATTAACTCAAAGTCCCAACATGTCTAAACGAATATATACGGGCTAGACCCCGGCCAAACTTAGCTAAACTAGTCAGTCTTGTATTCAGCAATGCTAATTTAGTTGGATTAATCCGGCAAAATTCGAGCTAGATCTTGCAAATTGCATTTTCTCATAGCATGTTTAGTATTTTGACTTTTTGTCAATGTTTATAAAGACCGAAACACAAAATGAAACCAGAATAGAATTTAAGACAATTGCGATTTTTGAGTGCCAAAATGTTTTGTCCCAACTCATACTGATTTTCAATCACATACATAAAACAGTTAACATATAATCATACATGCAAGTGCCACATATGTTAAAAAGAAAATAAGAGAAAGAAAACGAGAAATTCTTAAAGTTTCAATAGGACCAATTATTTCAAAACATCAAAGATAGTCAATGCAAGGAGGCAATGCCAAATTTAATGATCGTGTCATTGCTATTTTCTTAGACTCTAGTTAACTATGTTTCTCTACTTCCTCTAAAAATTGTCTACTTCCACTTTCTACCTCTTGTATAAGTACTATAGCAACCAGTTGTTGCCCCCTATAAATGAGAATCCAAAGTTGATGATGATCCATCACCATCGATCTACTAGAAACACAGTCAGTAGTCCTGTCTCATTCATTGACAAATTTGGTAGTGCACTACTTCTGCTTCCAACTACGAGAGTAGCTCTTACCCTGTTCTTACCAGGTCTAGCAAGCAAATGCAAACATGCCATAATCACCAAGGAACCTCTCTCTCTCTCTCTCTCTCTCTCTCATGTTCAGTTCGACCAAGTTACATAATCGGATATGCTCTATACCAAAATTTTAGAATCGAGAACCATTAAATTAGTTCATCATGTGAAGCAAACCCACGACTCAAATTTAACGGCTGCTAGTTCCGGAATACATATATGCTAAAGAACATTCGACAACATAGTGTGCTTCTGAATATATGGTGTACAAAGATATACACATGGATCAGAGAGAAAGGAGGAGCTAGCTAGCTAGGGTTTTGATAACCAATGATCTCGCCCAGTGCTGTGGTCTTCCACTTTAAGAGACAAATGGTCATAAAACCGGGAGATGGGGACCCGCTTTAGGAAACAGCTCGATCAATGGCTCTTCTAGTCAAGTGCTTAACAGCCTGATATGGATGAGCACGGTCAGTGAGGCACGGAGAGCTAGCTTAGCTAAGCCAGCAAGCATTCTTTCTGTATTTCAATTAGAGGCCCGAGACGAGGTGTCGTCAACCTCGATTCCAATTCCACAAGAAATCTTGTTACTTGTTTCGGTTGACATATTCTCTGCGTTGGGTCAGATATGTTTTCTAAGTACTCCTTAAACCGGACAGCGATTTAAGTAATTAACCTGTTGTTCTGAGGTAAATCATCATTGCTACTTCGATGCTTAATTTGAATTATATGGGTTTGCTGGAGGTGAATTATGATTTGTTAGTTATTTGAAATAATTAATATGTAAAAAGTTATAAGTTTAATTCTTACTTGTATGAAATAGTGATAAGTCATTAGTGAGATTAAAAATTATTATGTTTCTTAAAATATTATATATATATACACAGATTAATTATGAATCTTAGACCCCTAATCGGAAGACTTGACTTCGGCCCAATTTGGCCCCGAAGCCTAGCAGCTTAAGCTGCTTATTTATTAATTTAAGTTGGCTTAGGTGTTTGTTAAAACAAGATGTTGGTGATTATAATTCAATCTCTCACTTCCCAATGCTATAATCTACAGGTTGCAAAAGTGATGCTTTTAGATTAAGAAATTTTAGAAGTTGAGATGTGTACCTATATTTTAAACTCACAGTACTTTCATATTAAAGTTTACCAAACACTTGAACACTGTTTTTGTACTCACAGTACTTCTAAAAGCACAATTTACCAAACACCAAACTACTTAAATTTTACAGCTGATTATTCTCACAACACAGCTAAAGCTGATTTTAAATTAATCACCTCGGGACCAAACTCGCCCTTTTTCCGCACATATATGAGATTTTAGGGCTGGTCTCACTTGACCACATCAGCCATGCTAATATTTTAGGTACATAGTTGAAGCATTATAGTTCTGAGATTTTGTTGCCTGGGAGCAGATATATTTTCCCTTTGCAAGCAGCCCTATTCCCTGATTGTACCACAGTTTAATCAATTGCAGTGTGTAAAACAGACCAGCTACCTTCATTCATGTTTCCCTAACTGAATCGTATGAATTATGAAAGGTACATACTGCATAATCACTAAGCTTTATTTAGGATTTTGGGGTACGAAAAGCCCATAATCTGCCTGGATTGGACAGAAGTGGACCGAACCCTGATATCAAAGCCCAAACAGTTTGAAATGTTTTTGTTCTCTTTGTAAATTGCAATGCAGACAAAGTTGTAGTAGTAGTGTCTAATCTTGCTGCACAATGCCATCGTTTGGTAGGGGACAGTGGACCGCTCAATCATCCTAGCTAGCTATTCAATTCCCACTTGATCAATCACAATAGACAAATCCTTATACTAATTACTAATTAGTTGACACTGAACTGAAGTGTGAAGGAAATTCTACACAAGTATTTATTAATAACAAGTTGGATTAGGATGAGTACTGATTATGATCGTCAACCTTATGGCTTTCTTTAGGTACGAACGATGAACGATGAACGATGTTTCCAATCAACTTGTTCCATGCTGGTCGGTGTAAACATGATAGGAGGTCGTAGGACAGCCTTGGGATATAGCTTGCTGTACAGCTCTAGGCCTATATATACAGCCTTTTGCTTTACATAAAATGATCATCAAAAGCTAGCTAGATAGCCAGTCTGTTTGAGATGGTTGTCTCCAAACACATCCATGTAAAAGAGACGTCAAGCAAAGCTGCAATGATAGATTAGAGAAGAGAGACGTGAGGCTAAATGCTTGACTACAGAAGAAGAGAGGACACTGTTGGTTCTGGACTTTTGGTTCGTGGTGGTCGTCATTATCAATCAATCATAGATGAGAAAGGACACCCTAGCCATTCAGCGAGCTCTGTCCCTAACTAGGTTCTTTTTGTTATGTATCGTAGGATTAATAGTTTCCCTCCAAGTTGGAAGGATATCATCATCTACTAATTACCGACACCATGAAATTTTAATGGCTTTCAAAGGCGTACGCCCTCGGCTTGGTTGAGCTGAAGAAACTCGATAGCTTTGATAAAAGAAGACTCGGAAGTAGAATATCTACTACTAGTCTAACAACCTTAATAAACAACGACTTACCAAATCAAAAAAAAGAAAAAAAGAAGAAGAAGAAGAAAACAAAGAAGCAATATAAAAGGAAACCCTTTTTTTTTTAATCAATCCCAAATCAAGTTGTGAATTTCATTTATCTCATGTCAGAATCGTCATTACGTACCATTCCACTGTTATCTATAGACGTACAAGAAAATGTGATAGTATCTACAATGATATATAGGAATAGATCCACTAGATGTCTAATAATTGCTCTATGATTACAAATAGCTTGAATCATCTTTTTGGTACTACTCTAGAATATTCGCTAGGAAGCCTAAAACAAGGCAAATATGGTGCACAAAACAAAAGTGCATAGGTCCCTTAAAAAGGGAATCATTGGAAATAAATAAGCTAAAAACTATCTAAAACCATAGCAGCCCAGTGAAGCCCCAAGAGTCTAGTCCCAAAGCCCATATAGGGTTGGCTCAGCCCCAGCCCAGCCAGGCCCGACCCTAGTGCTTGGCAGGCTTGGCGGCGACCCAGGACACCATAGTAAATGGGGTACCAAATGTAAAGCCCAATGCCTGTTAGTATATATATATATATATATATATATATATATATATATAGATACAGCCCCCTTCCAATGAGGGATACCTATTTTTGGCCAACTTGAGGGATAGACTCCCAGCCCTTGGATCAAGTTTAATGAGCTTGGACGGCTGAGATCGTAAACAGTGATAAACAGTGATTTAACCCTTATCTAACCCCAATTCCTGAACTCGGGCGCGAAAAGGGATCTTCAATTCTTTAGATTTGGTGCTCAGAGAAGATCGGGAAGCGGAGTGAGAGAACGATCAAACAGTCCGCTCAAGAAAGAGATAGAGAGCGTCGAAGAAACAAAGGCTTGTGGTATCTTGATGTTTACTTTCTAAGACAAATCCAGTATGGCTCTTCTTCTGCTATGGTATTTCTTTTCAATTATGTACAAGGACCTCTGTTCTGATGCTTGTTTGATGCTCAATTTTATGGGTTTATCCACATTTGTTATTTTGTTGTTCTCATTTTTGTCATCAATTCACTCCTTATCTTTGATTGTCTATTTGAAAAGAATTAAACTTTTTGAGTTTATATGGGAATTTGATTTGATTAATATGGAGGACGTGAAACTCTTTGGCTTTTGTATGTTTTAATCGCTGAAGTTTTGTGCTATGAGCTTATGCTCGAAACAAGTTCTGTGCTAGAAATTTTAAGTCCTGCTGCATGTGTTTAGTTTCATGACTTTGCATTCATAAATTTGAAAACGGCTTTGCATTCATTTGAAAATGGCTTTGCATTCATTCATTTAAAATTGGCTTTGCATTCATTAGTTTAATGAAAACTTTTAGTTTTGCTATATGTGTTGTGGCATTCTGTAACTGATAGAAGAGCTGAAGATATGACATATAATAAGATGGTTGCACCTGCAGAAATGGAGACTAATGGGATTATTGTACCTGCGAAAATGAAAACTGAACCTATTCAAGCTATCCATCCGTTAGAAGAAAATGTCTCTACTTCAGCTTTCTATCCTCAAGTAAGGAATGAGCTTAAACCCTTCAAGGGTCAGCAATTTAAAACATGGGAAGAGGCACATGTTTTTTTATACCAAATATGCATCTGCAGCTGGGTTGGTTGTACGAATTGGTTCCAGTAAAAGGAGCAGAGCAACTAATGAGTTTATAAGGAAAGAGTTTTTTTGCAATAGACAAGGAAATAGTCTGATTGAATTGACTGGTGATGAGAAAAGGATTCGTGGTGTAGTAAGGGAGGATTGTAAGGCGAGAATGATAGTTGTGAGAGACAAGTCTGGTGGATTTGTAGTCAATATATTTGATGACGCACACACTCATCCTATGATAAGTCCAAAAAGACTCCACTTGCTGAAGTCCAATAGTTGACTTACTAAAGCTCAGAAATCATTATGGGAACAACTATCCATGGTAAACATATCCACACATAAGCAATTTGACATTCTTGGAGTGCAAGCAGGAGGATTTCAGTACATTGGTTGTACACAACAAGATTTGTGCAATCTTGAAAGGGATAAGCGTATAGAGACAAAATGGCATGATGGAGAAATGTTGCATGACTACTTTCTGCTAGAGCAAGAAAAAAATTCTGGGTTCTTTTTCACAATAAAGGCAGATGTTGAAAATAGGATTACTCATTGTTTTTGGGCTGATGCAATTTCGAGACAGTCGTATAAGTTTTATGGTGATGTGATTATCTTTGACACAACATACCAAACCAATCAGTATAGTTTGATTTTTGCACCATTGATGGGGATAAATAACCATCTTCAGACAATTGTGTTTGGAGCTACATTCTTAAGTGACGAGACTACAACTTCATTTGTGTGGTTGTTGAAAGAATTTTTGAATGCTATGCCAGGGGGTCCTCCTAAAATGATCATTACTGATCAAGATCCAGTCATGGAAAAAGCTATTTCTAAAGTCCTCCCAGACACATTTCACAGATATTGTAGCTGGCATATCTTGAGAAAGTTTTCTGAGAAGCTTGATGCAATCAAATTCAGAGATCACTATGATGAATTCAGAAATTGCATTTACTTATCTGAGAATGCAGAGGAGTTTGACTTCAAATGGAAATCAGTTCTTGGAAAAAGTACATTAAGTGGACATAAGTGGCTGCAATCAATTTATGAAATTCGGTTTAGATGGATGCCGGCTTATATGAACCACATTTTCTCAGCTGGCATGTCAAGTAGTCAACGAGCAGAAAGTGCGCATTCCTTTTTTAAGGATTATGTTTCTCATAAAAATTCTCTAGTGGACTTCATGGTTCAGTTTAGTCGGGGTCTCTTACATAAACGGCATGAGGAGTTGATTTCAGATCACATTGACATCAATGAGAAGCCAAGATTTAAGTGCCCCATTAAGATGGAAAAGCAAATGGCTACGATTTATACACGGAAGTACTATTACATATTTCAAGATCAGTTGTGGGAGAGCTACAGTTACAATCTTGAGGTCACAAAGGAGGATGAAAATAATTGTATACTTAAGGTTATGCGTCAGGATCATGAGGATGGAAGAGCCCGAGTCATTATGTATGATAAATCAAAAGATTTTGCCTTGTGTAGCTGTAAATTGTTTGAGAGTGCAGGAGTCCCATGTAGACATGTTCTAGCATACTTACACAAGTTACATCAAGTTCATAAATTTCCAGATCAATACATTTTGAAGAGATGGACAAAATCTGCAAGATCTGAGGTTGTGATGGACAAGATTGACATGGAGGTAACTGTTAGGAAGTCCTTACTTGAAAAACGTGGTCTACTGTTCCAACAATATTCACATGTAATTGATAGCGTTGTCTTAAGTGAAGAATCAAGTCAATTGTTTCGTGAAACAATGGATTCTTTGATTGAGAAGTTTAGGCCACTACTTGCCAATAATAGCAGTGAATGTGTGGAGCCTTGTGCAAAAACAAGTTCAACTCATCAGTTTGATTTTCGAGAACCAGATGAAGTTAAGACAAAAGGAAGGGCTAAAAGAATTAAGAGAGGAAAAGAGAAGGAAAATGGAAAACGCAACAGTTCCGGTAGACATTGTCATGGATGTGGCAAAGATGGGCAGACACATGACAAACACAATTGTCCACTGCTCAATCAGTAAGAATACATATTTTACATATTTCATGTTTTGTTGTTAATGTTTGGCGACTGTTGTCACTAAATATATACCTTCCTTTGCCCTTTTAGATATGCTGATGTTGATACAAATGAAAATTTTAGTGAAGATGACATTGATACTGATAGTTATTCATCACAGGTAATATTAATACCTCTCTATACCTCTCTATACAGTCTGAAATTTTTTTCTGAAAGAAATAATACCTTCCTTTTTCCCATATACATGGTGTGGTCAGGATGATTAGCTGCTGCTGTGCTTGATGAAGAAGTGTTTTCTTTTCAGTAGTAATTTTGGAGAGACAGAGGAGACATGATGTGCTTGCTTAGCTGCTGCTAAGGTTTGCTTTTTGGTCCTTAGCATCAATGTTGAAGCTAGGTCTGGAATAGTAGAGTAACAACTGTTTTTTGTTCTATCAGGGTTTGTCTATTGTGTAATTGCATTTCTCACTGATGCAAGGTCACAAATCTAGCATTGACGATGAGTTTTGTATATATAAACTAGTAGATGTTTGTTGACTAGTTGTACATTATAGTATGTTGTAGTCAGTACTATTACTTTTGACGCATTTTTTTCCAATGCCAAAATGAGACAATTGTAACACCTGTTATATATCCCTTCATATGCTATATATGCTTGCTTGCTTGCACATGTTTGTAAATACATTCTCATAAGTTTCAGAAATGCAATAGAATTGACAGATAGAAACAATCACATATACATTTCTAGTAAGTTTTTAAAAATACATACACTAGTTCAGAACATTACAGAGTATCATTTGATAATCAGCATTAATAGCTATCTTGAGAGCAACAAGAGACTAGAATTGCATAATAAAGAAACATGAATTGTATTGATACAACAAATAGGAAAACTGCTAGTGACAACATCAATGGTAAGGGGTGTTTGGCTGGCTTCTTCATCCTCTTCAACACACATCCAACAATTAAACTTCATCTTCTTCAGCACACATCCAACAGGGCTTCTTCATCCTCAAGAGTTATAGCTAGGCTGCAATCTGCAGTAGCATCAGTGATCTGACCCAGCGCTTTGTATGCAGCAGCACGATTGCAAAAACAAACAGCTGTGAAAGGACGAGATTCTGCATTACATGACAAAGCAATAGTATAATGTTCAACAGCTTCAGTATGCCTCCCGGCTTGAAATGATTCGTTCCCTGCAACCTATAATGCAAAATTTATTATGGACTATTTCGGTTCTAGACTCCAAAACATGAAGATGACATTGCTAGATCACAGTTCAAGAAGATGCAGAAGTGCATTAACGATTATGTGCAATCTCCTTCAACCTAGAATTTTGTTTACAAAATAACCCAATGTAACATTCATTTAGATAGGAGCAATTTATAGATAGATTACATCTTATACCACCCAAAAAATGGACGTATGCCTTTTATTTCTTAGTTACTGCCAAAATGAAGTAAAGGGATATCCATTGAAATATGTTTCAATTCAAGAACTGGAAGCCATATCTTATGTCTATTTCAATTCATATAATTCTTTCACATGAGCACTTCATTCTTCAATCTAATAGAACCCCTAAACTAACCAATTCTGAATGTACATGAGCACATAACAAACGAATCGAAATACCAAGAACGTGAATCACCTTGGTTCTAGCTAGGCAATGTTGTCAACCTGTGTTTGGCTGTATTGCACAAGCTCCGAAAACAGGAATGCAAATGCACTCAAACTGACCTGAAACAACCGTCAAATCACAAAATCAGCAAACATCCAAAATCTCAATCACCCAAAAATTCAATAAAAGCAAAAAAAAACTCAGATCCTCATCACTCAAATTAAGGTTAATTGAGTACAAAGTTTCAATCTTTCCCCTTAAACTGAGTACCCAACACACAGAGATCCATGAAAATCCTACCCATTAAGTTCAGGGATTAGTAATTTGATGCATAACGAAACAAAAGTGAATGAGCTAGAGAGAGAGAGGACCTCTTGTTTTCCTTTGCTGAGAGGCCTGTCGAGGACGTTAGGCAGTAGCTTCATCTAACCGTCTTCTTCTTCAAAACAAATTACAGTGATGTAAACTAACCGTCTTCTTCGTGATCGCTACCGTCATCGTTGGGGTCGAGCTCGGCGGCCTCAGACTGATCAGGAGGGGCCTGGAGAGAGTCGCTTTCGACGATATGAGAGCGGACGTTGAGCACGTTAGGGTTGGAGAGGACGTCGAACAACTTGTAGTTTTGGATGACGCTGCCCGACAACATCTCTTCCAATCAATGGCGGTGGGATTGCTCTGGATTAATGGACTATTTCCTTGTAAATTTCTGCAATTGAATTGAAATCTAAGGCAAGAGTGGACTATTTCCCTCAACAAATCAAATACTCACTACAAATACAAAACCAACCTGATTTCTAGAGAAGTTTATGCTCGATTTACAAATTCTCTGAGCGAGAGAGAGAGAGACGAAGAGAAGAATTTGGGAGGCTTGAGAACGGACCCGAGTTCAGGAATTAGGGTTAGATAAGGGTTAAATCACTGTTTATCACTGTATAAGATCTCAGCCATCCAAGCTCATTAAACCTGATCCAAGGGCTCGGAGCCTATCCCTCAAGTTGGCCAAAAATAGGTATCCCTCATTCGAAGGGGGCTATATGTGTGTGTGTGTGTGTGTGTGTGTATATATATATATGTGTGTGTGTGTGTGTGTGTGTGTGTGTGCGCGCGCCCGCGCGCGCACTATGAGGCCATCTTTGGAAAGATAGACACAAAAAACTGATCATGGGAAAAGAAAAAAATCAAGGAATTTAATTATAATTGTTGCATCTCTTTCTTTGCAAAATCTTTCTATCTTTTTCCATAAAACAAGAAGTCACACACTCTTATTTTTCTCAACTTTTCCCTCCACATCTTCTGTTTTTTTTTGTCATTTTTGTTGCAATCTCCAGGATTTCTATTGGGATTAGGGATAGCGAAAATCCCCAGCGGGGCAGATCTCCATTAGATACCCGCCATAAATTGGTGGGGGGGGGGGGGGGGGGGGGGAATTCTGGGACAAATGGAGGATGGGGATCCCCAATCCCTGCTATCTAAGATTGGGGATGGGCGGGGATGATATTGTGATCCCCATCCCCAAACTCGTCCCAATAATATATACATATATATAACTTATATATTTTTTAATTTATTTTTTATAATATAAATCACAAATATATACATTTACTACTTTACTTTAATGACTACATTTTTACTTTAATGGTATGTGGACTTTTGCACTCATTGAATTATGAATTTAATCATATTTTAAATTTATTTGCTGTAGATTTTGATTTTAAAAAAGGCAATATGAAAAAAAAATTATTTTATTTATTAAATTCTTATTGGGGATTTGTGACTGGTTTGGAGGCTTAGTCTCCAATGGGGATGAGGACGGGGAATCCCCAATATAATTTTTTATTGAGGATTGGAGCGGGGATTGGGGTAGAAAATGACCCCAGAGATGGGGGTGTATTGTGATCCCCATCCCCAACCTGCCCCATTTCCATCCCTAATTGAGACCTCCAAGTTTTCTCATTTGACATCCCTTCAATTTTTTCTCCCCTCAAACTCTCAAAATTACCCTTCAATTTTTCTTTTCTTAAGAATAATAAATCAAAAAGAGAACAAAGGTTAACTTAACCCTGCCACCATCGGTTTCATCCAACTTAAAAACTTTTCAAATACAATTGTATGCTCGTTGCTAATCAATGAATTGACTATAGTTAAGTTCTTCACAGATCAGTATTTATCATCTTGGATTATAAAAAATTGCTATGTATCATCAGAAGATGATTAATTGATATCATATTTGTGAAAGAAAAATCTACTCAAATCATTCTTGGTCCTTTTTAATTCTGGGACAGATTTGATAAACAAAATTTCTCCAAATTCATCTGTTCTTCGTAGGAATGAAAACATGTAGTGTTATATATCTTCTTTTCACCATCATAGTTTACCCGAATTTACGGCAAAACAAAGTTTGCAATCGGATTATGCATTCTTAAGCCTGAGATGGAGGAGATGAAAAAAGAAGAAGACATGGTGCTGCACTCAAGAACTTTGGGAAGATTGAATCAATTGGTTGAGAATTTTTTTTTTTTTTTGAGAAAAGAGAATTGCATATACTAAGCAATTAAGATATTTACATCGGATATAAGTACTTCGGATAGCCAAGGAGGTCCATTGTCTACCCAAGCCTGAAATGCAGGAAACGAAAGCGCTTTCCTAGCTAACAAATGCGCGACCTGGTTACATTTCCTAGGGGTATAAGTACAAATAATTGGAGAGAAGAAGCGGAAAAGAGTCTTCACTTCTTCTATAAGAGCACCCACCATAGACATGTTCTCATCCTCTTCACGTAAATCACAGATCACCTCCAATGCATCCATTTCAGAGAAGATGATGGGAAACCTGCCTCAATACAAGCTTTCAGCCCCAATATTGCAGCAAATAATTCCGTGGCCTTAGGAGTTGTTGATATCACTTATACCACATACCGCAAAGCATAAACAATGACCTCTTAGGTGGGCCCCGCGGCATGGCTAGTCTTGCCTGCGACATGCATCCGGTAGTCCGACACCCAAGGTACCTCGCTATGGTGGAGGTCGGCCGATACCTTGCTAGGAGGCCAACCTTCCACGCTCTCCAAGAGGCTTCAAGAGAAGCAATATGTATATTGTATCCCACATTGGAAATATAGAATAGATGGGGACTTCATTTAGCTATAAGAGGTAGTCCTCCCCTTCTTAGAAGGGATGGATCCATTATCCCCATACTTGTATCACTACAAAGGTCACTTGACCTCACTTATAGTAAAATATATAAGTGGACGTAGCCTTGCTCCAAGTGCAAGGTGAACCACTATACATACGGTGGCATCTCTCTCTCTCTCCCCCCATCATACTCCTTAGTTACCGTATTCTTCAGTAGAAACAGGAGTGAACCCACCTCGCATTCCTTTAGAATCTGCCAACATCATCTCACCTCTATCATTCCTTAACACTGCCCCAAAACCACATAAACCAGCATTTAAATCAACTGCACCGTCCACATTGAGTTTCAAATAAGAAAAGAGAGGTTTAACCCAATGTCCAAGAGCAGTAGCTGTAGATGTAGATGGAGCAAGAGGGGAAGGTAGAAATACCGCGACAAATTCTTGCACCTGATGTAAAAAATAAGGAGGTTAAGTGAGAAAATCTGTAAGTCCCAATAAAACCACTTTTCTAGATTCCAATAGAAAATGAGAAAGAAATTGTGCTTTTTTTTAAAGATTAAATACTTGTTATTCCCTATACTTTACCCCGTAAAACAGTTTAGTCTAAAAATTTAAAATTAAACAGGTTAGTCCTTATTTTCTCTAATTCTCACATAATAAGTCTAAATTGAATATTTTACCCCTCATTACCTTTTTTTGTTATTTTTCTCTTCTTTTTTTGTTTAATTTTTCTCTGTTTTCTTTATTTATTTTTCTATCTATCTCTCTCTCTCTCTCTCTCTCTCACCGTTTAGTAATTAGCTAAAGAAGAATGGAGAAAAGAAGAAAAAAATATAAAAAATTGAAGAAGTAGGAGAAAAGAAGAATTTTTTTTTTTTGGGGGGGGGGGGGGGGGGGGGGGGGGAGAGTAAATAAGAAAATAGAAAAACATTAAAATTGAGGAGTAAAATAGTGAGTTTGGATTAATCTATTTAGCGAGTTTGTGTGAGAATTATAGAGAATAAGGATTAATCTATTTAATTTTAAACTTTTGGACTGAATTGTTTTACGGGGCAAAGTACAGGGAGTGATAAGTATTTAACCTTTTTTTTAATGAGTTTTGTTAACCTTCAATGCTATAATTTTGCTCAGTTTTGCAATAGAAATTTATTTTTGTTGCGGAAATTTGCAGTAGAATTTAACAGCTCCACTGCAATATATATTTGTTCTTTTTAAAGAAAGAAATTATATTTTATTTAAGTGTAGCTATGTTAATTCTCAATACATTCTTGCTAAATTTAGAAACAAGGATTTTTTGTTCAAGTTTATGAATAGAAAAATAGGAAGCCTAAGGATAATTCTCGCCCGAGGCCTTGCAAGACTCAGGGACCGGCCCGGCCCGGCCCGGCCACCACTTCGTCCGCCATCGATTGCACTGAACAGCACAGCCAAAAATGATCCCCGCTGCCAGATTTCTGTCAACAAAAACGCCATTTCAACCACCTGAAAGTTCCAAACATTAAATACCCCTAGTAGATCCAAACCCGACTGGATTGAAATAGCTTGAAACACATTCAAAATGTCCCAACACCACCAGAGGCCGATGTTGCACGTGGAACTGATGAGGAGCAAGAACCAAATCCATCCCATTCCGTCAAAGACCGCCCCTGTAAGTACAACCACCACTCTTCAGAAGTCATAACTGGAAAAACCAATGCCAAAAACAATCCAGCAAAACCTTGAGCATAGCACTCCCAAAGAGCTATCACTAAACACTAGTATCAAAACACCCATTCGGTAGCAGACCCACACCGTTGGCGAGGCCCACAGGCTTGCCTAAGCGTCCGGCAGGAATTCGCAGAAGTCAACCCCCTTTTCCTAGGGTTTTTGAATAATGAATAATAAAAGGTGCATAATCACTAAGTTTTATTTAGGATTTTGGGTTACAAAAAGCCCATAATCTGCCTGGATTTTATAGAAGTGGACCGAGCCCTGATAGCAAAGCCCAAACAGTTTGAAATTTGCTGTTCTCTTTGTGAATTGCAATGCAGACGCAAGTTGTAGTAAAGTGCCTAATCTTGCTGCACAATCCCATCGTTTGGTAGGGGACAGTGGACCGTTCAATCATCCTAGCTATTCAATTCCCACTTGATCAATCGCAATAGACAAATCCTTATACTAATTATAATTAGTTGACAATGAACTGAATTGTGGAGGAAATTCTTCACAAGTAATTATTAATAACAAGTTGGATTAGGATGAGTCCTGGTGGGGGAAGATGTTACTCGTGCGGTAGGTGTCGATGTTGGCGAGTAGTGAACTGGTGTTGATGCCGTGATTATGACCGTCGACCTTGGCAGTTTTCAGTTTTCTTTAGCTGAACGATATGATGTTCCAATCAACTATATCCCATGTTGGAGTGAACATGCATGATAAGAGGTCATAGGCCAGGCTTGGGGTATAGCTTGCTGTACAGCTCTGGGGCTATATATAGTTATATACAGCCTTTTGCTTTGCATAAAATGATCATCAAAAGCTAGCTAGATAGCCATTGTGTTTGAGATGGTTGCCTCCAAACACATACACGTAAAAGAGGCGTCAAGCAAAGCTGCAATGATAGACTAGAGAAAAAAGACGTGAGGCTAAATGCTTGACTACAGAAGAAAAGGACGTTGTTGGTTCTGGACTTTTGGTTCGTGGTGGTCATCATTATGAATCAATCATAGATGAGAAACGAGACCCTAGCCAGTAGGCAGCCAGCGAGCCTTGTCCGCAACTGGCACCGTGGGAATAGTTTCCCTCCAACACATCATCATCTACTAGACTACTAATTAGTAATTACCGATACATAAAAGCCGGCTTTAAAATTTTAATGGCTTTCAAAGGCGTACGCCCTCGGCTTGGTGATTTTTTTATATTTTTTTTTAAGGCTAATACAACTGCCCTTAAATCGCCACCCTTGCAATAGCTGAAAAAACACTATGCTTGATGAAAAGAAGACTCATAAGTAGAACAAATATAGACTTACCAACCCAAAAAAATAAAAAAAATAAAAAAATCCATGAAAAAGAAAAGACTATAGACAACCAGGCCATTCTCTATAAAAAAAAAGTTTATTTCGAAAGTGGTCACTCTTTATGAGAATCCAAAAAAAGAAAAGAAAAAGGCAAAAAGGTCTTACGCGGTTTGGCTACGTAGTTTGTTATGATTGACCAACTAGCCTTAACCCGGCCCATGTTACCCATCTAAAAGCCCAGCCTGTAACACGTTTCTCTCATTCCTCAGCAAGACGACGTCGTACGAATCTACCAACCGTCCGGGGACCCACACTGAACTGCACCCTCCCACATAACCAAGTCAAATCAACGACGCCGTACAAGTCAACACCATCAAACGGCCGATGCCCCCCAACTCAGTTACCTCTTCAACTCCAAAACCATGGAGAAACAAACAAAAAAACATACCAGATTCAAATTTTCTAATTCTAATCCAAAAAAAAAAAAAAAAAAAAAATCGGAACAAGGTCGTTGTCTCATTATCCTCGAGCGTCGTTCATCTTCACACAATTTACGGCTTTAAGCCCTCATCTACTAACCCCCACATTGTATTCTACGTCGATCCAAATACAAACCATAAAACCGTCTGTTCGGCTCCACCAATTCCATTTCCCCCACTCTCAAAAACTCAGAGTGGCATTTGGCACCAGGAAGGACGACTTGAGTCTCTTTTTTTTAAGGTAAATTGCTGACACATCCTTTCCGACCTTTTTTTTCAATTCATCATTGGCTCTCTACAAATAGACCTCCTTGCTTTGAATCCACAACCTTTTCTTTTGCCTTCAATTATTTGTTTCGCGATAAGATTCTGCTCTCTTTGGATTTCGATCTCTTCTCCACTGTTGCAGAGACTGTTCATAAACTCGAAACTGTGTTTTTGTTAGGGAACTTGACAACTGTACGGCTCAGTTTTCTGGGTTTCCTTCGTTATGGGTTGGCGATATCTTGGATCCCTTTTTTCTTATTTCCGCAATCTCTTTCACTTCCAGGTTGGTTGGTGGCTCTTCACTTTTCCCATTTTTTTTTGTTGGTAATTCTCTCACTCATGACTCATCACTTGACTCCTCTGCTTTTGTCGGATTTGTTTCGCTTTATTAAGGGTGTGAAATGATTTAAATCAGCGGGTTTAATCACGTTCGGAGACGTGTGTGAATGCCGCAATTAAAATGATGTGTCAATCTGGTGTTGCAGAAGGTGCAGGGTGATCAACTGGGCACGTACACCATCAAGTCTCATGGAGCCGCGGTTGCCAAGAACCACAAGCATGACTGGCTCATACTTGTGCTTCTTGGTGTGATCGAAATAGTCTTGTACATCATTCAACCTTTCCACCGTTTTGTGGGGAAGGATATGATGACTGACCTCAAGTACCCCATGAAAGCAAACACTGTGCCGGTTTGGGCTGTTCCTGTAAGAGTTTGAACCATTGGCAATGTTAAATGTGTTTCGCAGCAAGTGTTAGGTTTTTATTAGTTTTTGGGGATTGATTTTTCTGTTGATAAGATCAGGTATATGCAGTCTTGGTTCCTATTGCCATTTTTCTTTTCTTCTATGCGCGTAGGAAAGATGTGTATGATCTTCACCACAGCATTCTTGGTAAATCCTTCTTTCGCTTTTGTGTAACTTTTGCTCGACTTAGGACACTTGACTAGTTTAAGTGTGTTAATTTTGGTTACTTGCATATGTATCTTTATGAGCAGGTCTGTTATTTGCTGTGTTGGTTACTGGTGTCATTACTGATTCAATAAAAAATGGAGTTGGGCGTCCTAGACCAGATTTCTTTTGGCGTTGCTTTCCTGATGGAATCGATGTATGTTATGTTTCCCATCGACTCCAAATCCATATTTTAGATGATTATATGAAAACCTCATCTGAATACCGTTGATTATGATCTATGTTTGTACTTGTTGTAGAATTATGATAAGTGGGGAGATGTGGTGTGCCATGGTAAGGCCAAGGACATAAAGGAAGGACATAAGAGTTTCCCGAGTGGCCATGCTTCATGTATGCAGTGCTTCCTGCTCCGTTATTCTTAATTTGTTCACAAAAACGTTACATATAATGATACTTTGGCATTGCTCTGCAGGGTCCTTTGCAGGCTTAGGCTTCCTTGCCTTGTACTTGAGTGGAAAGATTAAAGTTTTTGATCGAAAAGGGCATGTTGCGAAACTATGCATTGTCTCCCTTCCTCTACTGGTTGCATCTCTCGTTGCAGTGTCCAGAGTATCTGACTATTGGCACCATTGGCAAGATGTGTTTGCTGGAGGTCTTTTAGGTCTGTTCATACGTTTCTAAGCTTTTCGTTTAATACTGCATAGTACAGAAATAAGTTGTTTTGAGACTAATTTATTATGAGTTTTGTATCTTGTAGGATTTGTTGTGGCCGCATTTTGCTACCGGCAGTTCTTCCCTGCCCCTTATCACGATCAAGGTCATTTTTTGCACTTCCTTTTTCGTTCCTGCATAATTTTCTTCTCTGTATGTTGTACTTGCTTTCATGAAATACTGTGCTGATGGATTTTGTTGTTGTTCTGTATCAATCAGGATGGGGTCCTTATGCATATTTCCAAGCATTGGAGGAGACGCGTAGCAATTCAAGCTCGGCGTCCACTGCAAATGCACTCAGTGTGCAGGTCATGGGGGTTCAGAACGTTAGTCAACCTGTACCTGCACAAAATGGTGTTGCATTTTCATCATATGCTTCAAATCAATTTACAAGCCTTAAGCTAGATGAAATGGAATCTGGGAGGAGGTGATAATAATATTGTGCATCTTCATCATCTCCTTCGCCACTTAATGACATGTGTATACTAGTCCTAGTTAAACACATCCTTTGTAGCCTGGATGCTATATGCAGAGCTTAGTTTGATGGTCACGGTTTTGTGAATACACGAATGCTTTACTTTCTCAAACTAGAAATAATCACTCTCCTCGGCTAACAGTTCATGCCTACTTGGTTGAACAAAATGGCTCAGATTAACGCCGTTTCTAACACTAGATATCATCATGTTGGATACATGTGCGTGGATTCCAATGATGCTTCCTAAGAATTAGCTAGGTGGAATCTAGGACATAATTTATGAAAAAATTGTATAACTATAGAGACAAGGATGGGCAATTGTTTATATTATTGGAAAGAAATAGCTGTTGTAAACTTGTATTGATACTAAACAAGCCACATGGATGAGTGTGGGTTTGGTTTTCTGCATAGACCTTAACCAGGTAAGCGTTTGGACCTTGTCCGATGTCCACAATGCTAGTTGGCCTGCCTTGATTAGGCCTCAATTTCAACCACGCCCATATGAAACCCTAAATTTATTGGTTCTTATGACCAATTCCTTTATCAATATCAAATTACATTAGATGAGTTTGGTATTGTGCTACTAGCTTGGCTTCTAATCTAACAAATGATGAGTGGCACCTTCTCCTTTCCTTTAAGACGGGAAAGGTAAAGTGCAAACTAAAGGTATATCAAGTTATCCACTTCACACCAAGAACAAGAAACGAATATGTAGCATGGGATATAAGGAGTGTTGACAATTTTACTAAAGTAATTAGGAAGAATTAGCCAATTAAGGGATGAAAAAAGCTCATTTATTTGGTTTCAACACTTCAATTCTCAACATCAAGAGATAATGTCCATATAGAGAGAGCGTAAAATTTGGTTACCTTTTCATTTAATCGATAAAAAAGAAAAGAAAATGCAAACTTATATCAATGTTGAAAAAAGGGAATTCAACAAGTTTAAAGTTAAATGATTTATTTGTTTTTACTCATAAAGATAAAATTCTCGTCTTTCAATGTTTTGTTGGCATGCTCAAAATATTGACTACATATTCAATAAAATTAGTCAACGAAAGTAATTCAAAGAGCAAAAAAAAAAAAAAAAAAGCCAAACTAAGTCATCACTAGAAGACTGGAATTCCGTTCACCCTCTTTAACTCTGACGAATAATTGTCTTGTATTCGAAGTAAATCTTTAATTATCTTAAATTTCAATTACACCAAACACTTACTTCTTCCCAAATTCAAAGGATTACTTTTCGTAAAAACCAAATCAACCCGTTATTATCCAAAAAATTCAAACTATATTTTGAAAGGTTTTTTGAGAGCCTAAACCTTGTTCAAAGAAGTGATTAGTGCAAACAGGAAATGTAACCAATTCACAATTAAACCGAGTCACAGTCCGCGTGGCGAGGCCGCGCCCCCACAGCAAGAAGCACTCTCCTCTTTTCGTCGCTTTCCGCTTAACACACATAAAAGCCTTAAATACTAATAATAATAACAGACAAATCCAAAAGTCCAAAAACCCCAAACCAAATCCAAATTCCAAATTCTATACAATATGAATTTGAATTCGTCCACCTTCTTCTTCGTCTCTCCTTCGTCTTCTTCATCTTACTCTCGACTGTAGAGATTTGGCGGATAGTGTGATAACAGCACCAGCTCACCTGTAAATTGTCTCTGTTTCACTCATTCCACGCGCTTTTCCGTTATCGGAATCCACTCCACCGCCTTCTGATCACAACCAAAACCACTCCACAGCTCTCGATCGTTCATTTCATCACAGACTCTCGCTCAATTGCTAAGGAAATTTACATGTAAGTCTCTCACTGCTTTAAATTTATGCACACTTGCTTAGACATACAAAAAGAAAAATAGTGTGTGCGTGGAAATCTGTGTTCATGTGCAGCTCATTGTGGTTTGATTTAGGTTAGGCGTGGGTTTGGTTGCCTAGAAATTGAAGTAAAATATATAAGAAAATAAAATTGAAGTAAAATATATAAGAAAATGAAATTGCAGGTAGCTTTAGTGGTTTCGTACAGAATTGATATTGGAAAATCTCGAGTCAATTCAGCTGAATTGCTCAGTTAGGCTTTATCTGAGCTAGGATTGTGCGCCGTCCGAGCTGGTTTTATTGGTAATGACGTTTTGAAATTGTCCAGTTAGTGAGTTTCGTTGAAATTAGGTGGCTTCTGAGTCGTTTTCTGCAGCGAGTTTCGGCTCAGTTGAAATGCCAGTGAGATTGATTTCCGAGTTCTTTTCATCATTTTTTGGATGCTAGTCTCGCTCTTTTTGATGACAAATAACCATTTGATATTTAGAATGCTTTTAGGAATGTTTATGTTCCAGATTGTTTTTTGGAATTAGTATTTACTAGCGTTCTTAGTAGCTTAGAAGTATTACGAATCATCTTTTCCTAGCTGTTTTAGTATTATTCTAGCCATTGTTGTCCGAGAAAAGGCAGAATTGATTGATAAAGATTATAAGCTTCCTAAAACTCCCTGTTCTCTTCTAAATTCTCTCCTTTCTCCCTGTTCTCTTCTAAATTCTCTCCTTTCTCCCTATTCTCTTCTCAATCCTCTACCTGTTATTCTTTCTTTTCTACATCCTAATTCACTGATCACCAACTCGTACATCACTTTTATTTTCGGTAGGATTAGTGCATAAGTTTGTATAATTGCCATTTTAGTAGGTTGGACGGTACAGTTGCTAAGCCCTGTCTTTTTTTCCTTGGTTAGTCGAAAATGCCGGAGATTCAGTTGGGTTCTCACACCGTAAGGTCTCATGGAGTTCAAGTGGCGAGGTTTCATATGCATGATTGGCTGATTCTGGTTGTTCTTGCGGCCATAGATCTTGGTCTGAACTTGATAGAGCCTTTTCACCGCTTTGTTGGAGAGGATATGATGACAGACCTGAAATACCCATTGAAAGGCAATACAGTTCCCTTCTGGGGTGTTCCGGTAAGTTTTGGTTTTAAGAAAATAAAATCATGATGGGAAGTGCTCATAAAGTTGAAACTTGCATGAGTTTCATGTCTTACTTTTCACTTTTGGAACCAGATAATTGCAATACTGTTACCGCTTGCCATCATTGTTGTCTACTACTTCATCAGAAGGGATGTCTATGATCTGCACCATGCCATTTTAGGTAATACTTCTGTCTTTATTCGTGATTCATATCTTGGACAGCGGATTTGCATGTTGTTGTATCCTGATATCACTTCCACTTTTCATGTTCATTCAGGCCTTCTGTTTTCTGTCTTTGTAACTGCTGTTTTAACTGATGCAATCAAAGATGGTGTTGGACGACCTCGTCCAGACTTCTTTTGGCGTTGTTTCCCTGATGGAAAAGGGGTGGGACTTCTAACATCTTCAATTTTTCTTTCTTTTTGATATTCTCTTGACATAAACTTATACTGTTGGTTCTTGGTTCTACTTGCTTATACACACAGTGACATTTAAGTAATCCATGTCCAGGTGTTTGATCCTGTCACAAAGAATGTCATATGTACTGGAGAGAAGAGTGTCATTAAGGAAGGACACAAAAGCTTCCCAAGCGGGCATACTTCATGTAAGAACCTTACTAATTTTATGAAACTGTACATGAGTATAGGGATTTGTCTGTGTGATATCAAACCCCATTTCTGTAGGACATGTTTTATTCTCCCAGATTTGCTTTCTTATTTATACAGTACTTTATGGGAGTTGGGTATGCTATCCATCTATTTTCTTTCCTTCATTAGCGGATTTTCTATGCGTTACCTGGCCATTTTTCTCGACTGCTTTGGAATTTTTGCTTGCTCATTTGTTTTTTTCTTCTGTTATCTTTATCACCGCAACATTAATTGGAAAGACATTCTGGTTTTCCACATGCAGGGTCCTTCGCAGGTCTTACTTTCATTGCATGGTACTTGTCAGGGAAAGTGAGGGTGTTTGATCGCAAGGGGCATGTTGCAAAACTCTGTATTGTCTTTTCCCCATTACTTCTTGCAGCACTGGTAGCAGTTTCTCGAGTTGATGACTACTGGCATCATTGGCAAGATGTTTTTGCTGGAGGTCTTCTAGGTACTTTGCCTGCTTATGAAACCGCTTTAAAGATATTAAGAGAAAAAAAAAAGTTACTTTTTTATTATTTTCATTTCTTATAATGTGTGATTTTTTCTTTTGGTGCAGGAGTCATTGTTTCTTCATTTTGTTACTTGCAATTCTTTCCACCACCATATGATACTGATGGTATGCAATGCTTGAGAGTTGTTTTTCTAAACTTATTAAGCTTTGATTTTGTCCTGTATTACCTTTTTTTTAATATTTTTTTTCCCTTTTTTTGAGAATAAAGTCCTGTATTACCCTTTGCCTACATTGGGGCAGGGATTTGATAATTTTGAAATTGGTATCTGACAATGGAACTATGCGGCTGAAGAAATGCCAGACATTACTCTTTGTCTTCATTGCCTAGGTGTTCAGATTTTATAGAGTTCATGAGCCTTTTGTTTTCCTTCAACGGAAAAATTCTGTTTTCTACAGTTAATTATTATTTGAGGAACTAAGTTAAATATCTGCACTTTAGCAGTTCAAAATTATTGTTCACGTTTCTTTTCTATTTGGATGGGCAGGTTGGGGACCTCATGCGTACTTTCAGATGTTGGCAGACTCTGGAAATGCTCAGCCACCGTCCACTAATGCAAGTAATCTTAATGTGCGGCAAGCAGAACTGGAGAGTATATATATCCATCATCATCAGGTTGTTGAAGCATCACAAACCAGTAGTGGAGACACAAACCCCATGCTAAATGGTGGGAGAATACACTAGCTCTAGGCTGAGTATGCTGCAACTGCAGAAAGTAGTAAAGAGTTAGTGACCAGATAGATGTTCATACTCTAGGCTCCGCGGATGCTTGAATTTCACTACAGACTCGGAAATCTATAATCCATACCATATGTAGACCATTTTTTTCTTCATCTGGGACCGTCCCTTTTTTTTGCTTAAGTTTGATTAATTGATTTGTTTTAGGATTTTTCTTGATGTTCATATTACATTGCTTCTAGAAGCTTGTTTGTCTGAGGAGTGAAGAGTTTTCAAATTTGGACATATACAAGTGATACATTGCAATTATTTGTTTGTTTGAGTTATACAGTTACTGTCTAGAAGGCACCCCAGAATTAATTTTGGTCTCACTGGGATAGGCCCCAGATACCAGAATTTGGGGACTAGCCTACCAAACTAGTCAACTTCAGACCAAGGAGAAGAAACAAACCGCAGGACTTCATTACTCTCACCTACCTGCTTGTATTTGGAATCTGGGAAGCAAATTTGCCAATTCTCATTTCACATCTAATTGGACTGCAGTCAACCACGTGTTAATTTCCATAAGCATGTTTAGCCCAAAATTTTGTCAAATAACAAAAGGAGCTCGATATTTCTCTATTTCAGACGAACTCAACTACTCATGGACTCGACTCTTCTGAACAATAGAGTAGTCTTCCTAAGGCTCTAACTAATACTCCAGCAGTACCTCCTTTGCTTTAAGAAATTGTTTTATGGTGTTGAAAACAAAAATGGTCGTCTTTTGTTGTTTCGGGCACATGGGCGGGCAAAGATATAATGCTAATTACGCCATGTAGTGAAAACGATATGCGCCAAGCAAATTTGATTATCGAGACCTAATTGGTGATTGAGAGAGGAATGGTTTAAAATGAAAGTGATGGGGGATTAGTTCTATGAAATATTGCAATTTGCAAGAATCCCATTAAGAATTCTGATTTATACAGCAAAGAGAATCATAGAAAGTAGGAGATCAAGCTTCCTTTTTGATTTATTCATGGCATATTTCCTTGGGAAGAATACAAAAGTTAAGGTGCTTGTTCAAATAGTCTATAGAGTATAAAGAAACATCAATTTAGATATTGAAATAGCACAGAAGTTCTTCTGGATCATTATGCACCAATTGCCAAGCAACCACTTTCTATTGGTATGTACGGAATAGTCATATTGGAGTCAGAATTAGAGCATAGGACCATGGAATTAGAGACCATTTATTAATCATATAGATGGATTATACCACGGATTGGATATATTAGTCAAATTAGGCCCAAGCATACTTTTTTTTTTTCTTTTTGAAATAGCCCAAGCGTACTTTATCAGGTAGAGTAATCATTATTCAATTATTGGATGATTACTATAGTAATAGCCTTTGCCTGGTCAGACACTCAGGCAGACATTATTGACCAAGAACCCCAATTCTCACTTGTAACAGAAACCCTTTGATTCCTTTTCTCAGAAGTTAATTCCAAGACCAAGCTTCATAAACACACTAAATCTGACTTCTCCTATATAAACCCTTCTTCCTTGCTATCTTCACACACCCCTCTCAACTTTCAACATCACATTCTTAATTTCTTTCACGAAATTTCCACAGACTGCAGACCTACATAGCTACAGCACTTGAAAATTACAGTATGGAGATTGCTCCGACTACGTGCTACGAAAACTTGAAGAGGTACTGGAGGAGGAGAAGGTACCAGAGACTGAATGGTGACAAGAAGAAGAAGATGAGGGTCGTAAGGCTCGGTGGTGGACCTAATGGGAGCACTAGTCCTACTCGGCGGTCTTGGAAGATCAGGACCGCAGCAAAGCTTAGACTGATCAAGTTTGTTTCGCCGATAAAGCTGTTGGCCACGCTCCACGGTGCTTATGTTGACATGATGGTTCGGACGGCAGGCAACGTTGGCGGCGCCAGGAGGATTGCAGGAGGATCAAAGAAGGTGGCAAAAGAGCGAGATCAGCTTTCGGTGGCGGCTTCCGAGGAAGCTGTTGACACCAGATTGGTTCTGGAGATTTACAAGAGACTGGCTGCTTCTCGCCAATTAGCAGATGCCTACTGAGATCTTAAGCAAATTAATTACTCATCGCATCTTCGACAATGCATATTTGTTTCAGTTTTCTTACTAGAAAACATGGAGTCACATAAATGTACAAGTACTGGTAGAATGTAGGAATTTGAAAAATTCTAAGCTTCATGATTCTAAACGCTTGTAGTTACGACAATCGTTGCAAATTCTTTTATAGTGAAAATGGCTTTGGCTTTCGTTCACATTATCTAAAGTGACTGTAACCCCTTCCGTCGCCACAATTGTTTTTTTTTTTTTTTTTTGGTTTGGCCAATCATCACCACTAGTACTCGTATCAATAGAACTAACCGCGCGCTGGATGATATATATTAGTTCCGGTAGAGTTTTTTCTTGGTGATTGAAAATTTGATTGATGTGATATGCATATGTGTTGCAAATCACAAGTTAGTGCTGAATTTGTTTACTGTGGTGGTGAATTACTGTTTGCGTGCCCGTAATATATTAACATCAGTGCATAGTATCCTCCCACTCAATATCAAGTAGGGATGGGATGAAATGGTTAATGAGTTTGTTTTTTCTCCATGAGACTATATACATTTTTAGAAAGTATTATAGTATATAGTTTGACAATCAGATGTCGGAGACTACTGAATTGAGAACTTGATAATTCACATTGAACAGAAAATGCAAACTGAAGTTGAGGATCGGGTGGTTTGAAGTTTAAATTTTGTTTACTTGTTTTGTTTGCTGATTTGAAGGTCTGTCTTAGTTCTCCATTGAAATTTGTCATATTCTTTAACGAAAATTTAGGGTGTTTTAGAGTTCTTCCTCAAAAGAGTTGACAACCGGAGATTAATCAGACATCCAACACTTAAAAAGTTCATGACAATAAAATCGATCTTTAGTCAACCCAATTATAAGGATTTGTTGAAAGTTTGCTATAACAAAAAAGACTTTTGTGCATAATAATTTTTAAGTATAAGAAACTGATTATTATCTCATCGATCTCGTGAAGACACAAATTACCTGCTGATAATTAGTGTCTTGATTCAAAATGTTGTCAATACTGTTGTGCTCTTGCTTCTTTAGACAGACATGCACAATGTCTAAACTCTAAAGCACACTAAGAGTCATGGGAACCTGAAAGAACAAGCTTTCATTTGGATTCATTTTGATTCATGTTAGAACAAATTTGTGGGTATGAGTTATGAGAGAGTTTATGCTTCTAAGGCATGTTGTAGCAACGTTTTCCTTAAGACATTATTTGTCTCACTAACAAGTGTGCAAAGGGAAAAAATCAAATATGTCTTTAGGATACAATGAAGCCCAGCACAATGCTGTTGTTAGTCTGCGTTTTGCATGCACTCACGAAAACCAACCTAAACACTCAAAAGAAGGTTTACAAGATGGCTCAAGGTTACTAGAAACTAATTGGGCACTATTAGTTTCTTGTCGTTTTATGTGTAACAAAACATGAAAAATGGTGAATCATGCTTAGATCTTTTTGGGATCTTCGTAGGATTCTCTGGAATTGTCTTGGATTGTGTATGATTGTCTCATTCTATAGAGAATGAATCCTTTATAGAGAAGTATATATACCCCTTCAAATGATAAGGTACATTTTCACTTGTACCATTTGATTTTTGGTCATATCACTTCACTCAAATAAATTCAAAAGTTGCAAACATAATTGACACCTTTTCATTTCTTAAATAAATAATTATATTTTGAAAATCTCTCCAACAATTCAGTCATCAACACTATTTCATTGGGTAACAGAAAGCGAAAAGGGATTGATAGTAGAGAAAAATGAAGATGACTCGTTCATATTACATCTTGTCCAGTACGTATATTACTACATTTAGATGTGTTATGTTTATAGTTGTTATCCCAGCTGCAAGAACCTTCGTACGGAGCAAGAGTCCTATTATTCAGGTTTGAATTGGACCATGGAGTTTAGGTAAAGGGTAGAAAGGATTATGCTATGGATTGGATCTATTAACTAATAACTAATTTAATTAATTATTATACGCGCGTTATTCAATTTGGAAGAATAAGTAGTATTTGACTGGTCAGACACAGCATTGTTTCGAGTATTGACCATGTCTTAAAACTCATTTAGTAATCGCAAACTACTGATATGATATGCCCGGCCTCTGATTCTCATTCGTGGAAGTAACCTCCAAGGCCAATTGACTAGGCCCCTCCAGTTCTTCCACCTACGTACCTGTATATAATCCCGCTCTTACATTCTCTCTTCCCACACCTATCTATCTCCAATTGAGTCTCAATCATCCTTACTTTCTTTGAAGCTTCAAATTAAGACACAAGAGTGCAGACACAGTTGTTGCCAAAGATTAATTACTATGGAGATTGTTCCTAGTACCTATTATGACAACTTGAAGAGGTATTGGAGGAGGAGAAGGTACCAAAGGCTGAATGTAGACAGCAAGAAGAAGATGAGGGTTGCGAGGCTCGGTGGTGGAGCTACTAGGAGTACTAGTCCTACTCTGTTTTTCAAGATCAGAAAGCTTCGATTGATCAAGTTTGTTTCGCCGATAACGCTCCTGGCCAAGTTCCATGGTGCTTATGTCGACATGATGGTTCGCATGGCCGGCAACGTTGGTGGCGCCAGAAGAGTAGCAGGAGGATCAAAGAAGGTGGCAAAAACACAAGATCAGATTGTTTCAGTGGCGGCTTCTTGCGGTGAGGAAGCCGTTGACACTAGATTGGTTTTGGAGATTTACAAGAGACTGGCAACTTCTCGCCAGTTAGCTGTCTACTGAATCAATTAAGCTAGCAAGCATGCATGGAACATCAAATTAATTAGTTCAAATTGTATGATGGTGTACGTTCAAATACGTACACTTCATCTAATTCCTTAAATTTGTTCATTCCCTTAATTAAGCTTGATTAATTGATTCATTCTATCATTAGTTTTGTTGTAGATCAGTATATCTGTACTTGTCATGCTCGTTATATGTACCAGACCTCAATATTTTGGGTTGATTTTGTTTGTGTTGGTGAATTGATTTTCTTGTGTGTTGTGAACTACTACTTATGTGTGACCGGAGATGATATAATTGGAATGTCTACTACACAAAAATACGAGGAGTGAACATCGTTGAAATGAACATAGATCGAGTGTGTGAAGAACGTTTGGATTTTAAACTCCATTTATTGGCAGCTCAAGAGACTTGAGATATTAGAGGTAACTAAATCGGGTAAAAAGATTGTAGAATCAATATTGAAAAACATACCTATAATATGAACTAAATCAACTAATGCCTCTTACGCTCAAGTGGGAGGAGTGGTCACACCAGTGACCAATGCAGGTCCGTCCCTGGGACTAGGCGAACTAGGCCTAGGCATAAGGCCCCCAATTTTATGAGTCTTGAACAAAAAAAGTTATGCTATATATTGCCTATAACAAATATTAAGATCTATTTCTATTAATTGATCTTGTATGGGCTTGTCTCTTTGGTGGGTCTTTTAGACATCTTTTCTAATTAAATTTCACTTAATTTATTTTTGATGTATTGTAGTGTGTATTTGTTGAGGTTGTTTAGTTTTTCATCGATCTTAATCAATTTATTTTCTTATCAAGTTGTTAGAATAAGAAATATTTTGTTTTCGTTTAATTTATTTATTGCTTATGTAAGTTAATGAACACTTTTGCATAAAAAAGTGTAACACAAGTCGTATTTCAGTGTTACTTTGGAATATATTTGCTCATAAATTACATATTTGTTTGAGATTTGGTGTTTTTTGCTTCTTCTGTAAAATATTGATTGAACTCATTTGGTCTTATGCTATGAAATCTATAGGTTTATTTAAATAACATTTTTTATATCACTTAGTTAAAAATAAATAGTTAAACAAATTAAAATGTCTTGGGCCTCCGAATTCATAGGGCCGAACCTGGACCAATGACATATGCCTACAATGTATTCTGTTTTTTTATTAAACAAACCGAACGAATTTCATTGAGTAAAAGAATAGATTACAAGTACGCACACACATTCATGAATTCATGAGAGATAGACCCTGAACTGTATGCACACCATCAACATAGAAAGTATATCAAATAATTTCAAACGCGCCACGAAATACGAATACAATCAGATAGTTTTAAATTTTAAATGCTGTTGTTTAATTAAATAGTCCATCAATAGGCAGTTTGGGAATTTGCAATTCTTAGTTGTATCAAGTATGGGAATTATGGGAATTTGTTGTTCAATTTTGGTTTCATTACTTACTTACTTTTGCTGAGTTCTTCATCTAACATCTTACAAGGAGGCGCGATGGGTGAAAAAACCCTACTTTCTCTACCAACGCTTGTTCTCATACTCACTCTAACGTCGTCTCCTGGCGGCAATGCATACTGTGGTTCCGACCGACTTCCAAGCCCAAAACTTTTGGGTTCGATCTCTGTTGCCTTTCTGGTTGATGAGAATAATCCTTCTGATTCGCGAAGGTTTGAACCGCCTTCATGGAAGAGCAACTTTCTGCTCGAAGGTGGCCCAATCTCTCGGGCTATGGTAGTGGTGGCGGCGAAGCAGTCTGGCTATTGAAGAGATCCCAATCTATCTCTGTGTCTACAATGTTATCGTCATTGTCTGAGACGCAGATGACAGGAAGTGTTGCAGGAAGGTGCAACGCAGAGGTTACAGATCCAGAAACAATGTTAGACGGGGATCAGCCGGCGCTGCAGAAATGGCCGGTGACAAGCACATGGATTTGGGTGTCCAAATCAGTTTGGCGGGATTGTTTTTTGGCTCAAACCCGAGCCCAATTCTCGGTGATTCTGATGATGATTGCGTAGTGGTGCTCACAAGTCGCTGCGTTGGTCTCGGGCGGTGGTCTAAGTGGCTGTGCGATTGGCGGGGTAACTCCTTGCCACGGAGATGGCGTGATCTATAACAATGAGGTACTGTCTTAGTGTTATGGGGTTGGGCCCAAAATTGGCTAGAGCAAACTGTTGGGTTTGTGCTTGAGGCTCTTGATTCTGGGCTCATCAATGCTATTATGGCTAGGAAAACGATTCAATTCGGATGTTCAAGAGTTTGGCCAGCTGTAGGGGCCACTTCACCCTGCTATTGGCCAAATCTCTCTACGGACCGGACAACTTTTGTGTTCGACAAAATCTCCTAGCCCTAGCTTGAAGGGCAAAGAAAAAATATAGATAGGTGTGGTAAGAGTCTATTTACCATGTCTTACTATTCTCCATAGTTTATAGGCTCACTTTAAATAAGTGAGCGGTTAGTTCGAATATAGATGATCTGTTTCTATATATCACAGTAGTTATCTTACTACAACTTCTTGATCGTCCAGTTGAAGACAACAGAATGATATGTAATAGCCATCTTGGCATGCGTTAATGAAATTCACATTTCTTTCAAAAGGTATGGGAATTTGGCAATTTTTTTTGGTATAACATTTCTTTACTTTAACTCATGGCCGTTGAAATTAAGGGATAACATTTTTTAGGCCATTAGATTCAAGGAAAACTAAATATATATTTACTTTTTATTTTTATTTTCAGAATGCATGAATTAGTGGATGCTTCTTGCCCCATGGCGTTCGGAAGGGATTAGTCCAACTCTACTGGGATTCCTCCCGAAAAGTGTGTGTGTTGCTAGCTTACTAACGCTAACCTCTCCCAATAAAAAAAAAAGAAAAAAAGAATGCATATATGAATATGAAATATTCATTTTGAATCAAAAGAATCTAGACATTTCATTTTCAATTTATTCAATATCTTTTTCCAGCCGCATGGGCTGGCTTCCACGACCAGCCTACTGTGTCAACTTGACTTTCGGACTTGGCTTCAATCTCATTTTGAGTCGAGAGTCATTTTTAGACTGATTTGAAAGGGGTTGGAGATTCCATATTTTAAGTTCAAGTCTCATTTGATGTTTACCGCTAGGGTTGGAGATGCCCTAAGTGAAGACGGAAAAGCCCAAAAACACGACTCTTTTGGGTTTTCACTTTGTTTCGGGCATGCATCCCCACCAAAATGCTTTCTCACTAACCCTAAGAGCAATTCCAACAGATTTCCTATATTTTGATTTTTCTCTACTTTAGGGAAAAATAAGTCTATTTTGCTCTAACAAATTCCCTATAACTATCTCCATTTTAGGGAAAGTGAGGAAAGAGAAAACCAAATTCCCTATATTTAAAGCAAACTCCAAAATTTTAAAGAAGAATATAGAGATTTTATAGATTAATGTAAACTAGGGAATCTGTTGGAGTTGGAGAAGAAAAAGAGGCTAAAGGTTTGATTTTTACTTCCCTATAATACAAAAATTATAAGGAAACTGTTGGAGTTGCTCATTAGGGTTACGTTTAAAGCTAGTAAGCCACAACTCTCATTGTCTGCTCATATACCCAAAACCCATCTAAAAAGTAAGTTCAGAACAGCTTCAATGAGACGCAAGAACAGAAAGATCAACAGCATTGAGCAACTAGAAGAAAAAGAAGAATGGCAACCCAAAGTCGAATGAATGTATAAAGTATGAACACAAAGTTTTGCGAAGAAACAGGGGTAAGTCATGCACTCTTGCTTATCATGGAAAATGCAGCTCTTGCTTATGTTATGTAGGTTCGTTCAACAGAAGAGATGTGTTACTTTTCAGTGACAGATTTCATTTCACTATGAATCCACTTATCAGTATAGGTAGTGTATAGTATCTCTTGTCTGTGAGTCGTGATGAATTTGAGTATTAATAAATCATCTCATTGATGCTGGATCCATACCCTGATTCATGGATAGAATGAAACCGTCAGTGATTAGCATGTAATCAACAAAGGAAGACTTACCAGGCTCGTTCATCTGAGATACACAATAGATCAGAAGTTCAATGCATAAGTATTTACAGATAAAAGGATCAAAGTTGTTCTGAAAATATGCCATTCTCTTGCTGAAGCTATACCTTGGCCGTTGAGCTCCTAGTGCAAACATTTGGGTTAACTATGAATTTGTAAATACATGGATGTTCTAGGAATGGCATAAAGATATTGATCACTGATTTATGTCTATGATGTTTCAATCTGTTTTGGTGTAAAGATTTATGTCCATGATATGCAGGGTAAGAAACAAAAAGAAATCCATTAGGGAAGGGAGTAGTGGTTCTGCCGGTTCTGTCATGCCGCCCCAGAAGTCCACAAAACATAACGCCTGCTCTGGATTGCCGGCTTGAGAAGGTCCTCCTAATTCCTCTTTGAGTTATCATAGTTAATTACTTCTTTCTTTAAACTATCTCAGTGTTGTGGTTATTATTTTCTGATTTAGCTTGCAGGATTGAGATTGCATGAGCTAGCTATAGGCAGTGGGCACTTGTGTTTCGTCTCAGCAATATGTCAACAATGTTTCCTATAAACGGTTTTTGTAATGCGAAAGCACCTCTGCTTCTTTTTCTCAGCAAAGACCTCAGAAAGGCTTCTTTTTGTTATCTGGTGCTCTGCATATATAGACTAAAACGCAGGGAGAACTTTTTGGTAAGATCCTTCTATCAACATCTAAGTGCCTAGTAATATTAACTTCTAAGTATTTGAACAGGGGATTTGCTGCTTATGATGCTTCGATATACGTTCAACCTCAAATTTCAGATAAATTGAAGACTCGTACTTTAATTAATTAGACAATAATTTGAAGTTAACTGGGGATATAAGTATATATGTAAGAATATCATTATAGCATACTCATCCACGAGGACCAAAACATCTAAAGCACACTGAATCTTCAAGGAGGTCATAAGAACTTGAAGAGGAAGCTTCCATTTGGATTCACTCCACGTTGGTGACGAAATATTCCATAGAGTATTTTGACTCACCAATGAATCCGGACTGGAGTGGGAGCCGACTAGGATTGATTGAGAAACTTCCTTCGAGTGTTGACTTGGAGTTTGACCGTCGGCTCGAAGAGGAGGGGGTACCTGCGATGCCTAAGTCAGTACGTTTTAGAGAGTGTAGTAAGAAGAATCAGAATGGCATCGACTTGGGGGATTACCCGGACGTCGAGCCTCCTTTATTTAGGCAATGACTTACTTGGGGGATAAGCCGTCATTATTTCTGCTTTTATGACTGCATTTATTTACGCACTTATGATGACAATTATTGCTGCACTAATAACAGTTAATCATTGCGTACTTACGACCGTCATTCATTACGCATACGACAGTTATTCATTTCACACTTATAATCGTAATCATTGCGCGTTTATTATCGTACTCAAGGCCGTAATTATTGTCGTTTTCATGACCGATATTTACCACAAAGATAATGACCAAGTTAATTGCTCTAATGAGGGATCTAAAAATAGTTAACCTCCCCCACACTCCAACTTTTCCAAATAACAAAAAGGGATAATATATAGAGTACAGACAAATAAAGATGACTCGTTCAAATATCGTGTTGAGTTTAAGTTTGTTAAGATTTGTTATATATGTGTTTATAGTTGTTATTCTATAGCTTTAGCATGAAAATTCTTCTCGGCATTCACATATTTGCCAGCTGCAAGAATCTTCTGTTGGTAATATATATGTACGGAGCAAGAGTCCTATTTTTCAAGTCTGAATGAATTGGAGTACGTATTTGACCATGGAATGAAATTTAGGTTAAGGATATTATCGATAGCATGCATTGTGCCATGGATTGGATTTATTAATCAATCAATTAGTTTAAGCAAAGTGATGCTGCATATATTATTATTATTTAATTATTCGAAGATTGTTTGACCATATAAACAAACAAATTAAACTCAACTCATTTAATACTGATATGATATAGACGACCTCTGATTCTCATTCCTGGAAGTGTTCTCGAAGACCAACTGACTAAGCCTTACATTCTGACTTGGCTCCAAGTGTACTTGTTTATATAAACCCTTCTTACTTTCTCTCTTCACACACGTCTAAAAGTCTCAAACATCCCTAATTTCTTTTAAGCTTCAGGTAACCGAGCAGAGACCCACTACTATGGAGATTGTTCCCGCTACATGCTACGAAAACTTGAAGAGGTACTGGAGAAGGAGAAGATACCAAAGGCTGTATGGAGACTGCAGCAAGAAGAAGTTGAGGGTTGCCAGGCTTGGGGGTGGACCAAATGGGAGTACTAGTCCAACTCGGTTTTTCAAGATCAGAAAGCTTCGATCGATCAAGCTTGTTTCGCCGATAAAGCTCTTGGCCAAGTTCCATGGCGCTTATGTTGACATGATGGTTCGCATGGCAGGCAATGTTGGCGGAGCCAGAAGGGTTGCAGGAGGATCAAAGAAGGTGGCAAAAGCACAAGATCAGATTGTTTCAGTAGCGGCTTCTTGCGGTGAGGAAGCTGTTGACACTAGGTTGGTTTTGGAGATTTATAAAAGGTTGGCAGCTTCTAGCCAATTAGCTGTCTACTGAATCAATTAAGCTAGCAAGCACATGCAAATTCAAATTAAAGTAGTTCAAATTGTATGATGTCACTGTGAATTAATGGTGAAGTGGTAGGGATTATTTCCTCAAATTTGGTCATTTCGTTACTTAAACTTGATTAATTGATTCATTTTACTCATTAAATAGTTGTTTTTTAGTCGATTAGATAGCACAATCATTTTTATTCAAACAAAGTGGGAGTGTTATGTGATATGTATATGTATACGAAGGTACTAGCTAGCTTGTAACGTATCAAGCATATAACTATATGTATATGTGTACGAAGGTACTCATTTGTACTCATTGTCATGCTAGCTTGTTACGTATCAAGCATATAACTATATGTATATGTACGAAGGTACTCATTCGTACTCTGTCATGTAGCTTGTTACGTATCAAGCATATAACTATATGTGTGTGCTTTTCATGCTCGTTATATGTACCGAAACACAATTTTTTGGGTTGATGCTGGATGAATTGATTTTCTTGTGACTTTGCGAGTGTTGGTGAACGGCTACTTATGTGTGACTAGAGATATAACAATCATACTACACTGAAGTACAAGGAGTGTACACATATTGGGTGTGTGAAGAGACAGATGATCTAGATCTCTTGTTGAGTACGGATTTTATACTCCATTTGTTGGCGAGACTCTTGAGATGTTGTAGGTAACCAAATTGGATGGAAAGATTCATATATAGTCATTTAGCATGAGAACCTTTTTGGGAGGCTCCAGGGGTATAGGGTGATAGCCCTTCCGCAGCTACTACTATTATTAGCTGAAGCCTACTGGACTACATTACGCTGGCAAGCATGCCGTATCAAAGTTAGAAGAGTAACCCTTGGAAAAAGAATCCAGACCCCGATCCCTACAAACATCTATGCAAAGTTGCAAACACATTGAATCAAATCATTCTACTTTTCCAATTCCACTTATCTACTTCTCAAGAAGCGAGTGAAAAAGACAGAATCGACTCAGAGCATATGAAGACAAATAAAGTAGATTATTAACGAGCTATAAGAGGCAAATGGGTTTCATTAACAGGTGGCTCTTTGTGATCATGTTTGCCAAACTGCAAGAATCTTTTGTTGGTAGTATATATGTACGGAATAAGAGTTCTATTTTTCAAGTCTGAATGAATTGGAGGAGTACGTATTTGACCATGGAATGGAATTTTGGTGAAGGATATATCAATAGCATTGGATTGGATTTATTAATCAATCAATTAGTTTAAGCGAAGTCATGCTGCATACGTGATAAAATTATTAATATTCAATTATTCGAAGATTAGTTTGACAATAAACAAACAAATTTAATTCCACTCATTTACTACGTACTGATATTGTATACACGGCCTCTGATTCTCATTCCATGGAAGTGTTCTCGAAGACCAACTGACTCATTCTGACTTGGCTAGCTCCAAGTGTACTTGTTTATATAAACCCTTCTTACTTTTCTCTTCACACACCTGTGTAAAATTCTCAAACAGCCCCAATTTCTTTTAAGCTTCAGGAAACCGCGCCGAGCGCAGACACATTACTATGGAGATAGTTCCCACTACATGCTACGAAAACTTGAAGAGGTACTGGAGGGAGAAGGTACCAAAGGCTGTATGGAGACTGCAGCAAGAAGAAGATGAGGGTTGCCAGGCTTGGGGTGGACCAAAAGGGAGTGTTTGGCTCCAGTTTTGTTATAGCTGGTCAACAGTCTCTTTTTTTACTTGGCCGTGCCAGCACCGTTCGGGTGCAGTCGTCGGGGGTGTCCCTTGACCTGACTTCTGTCAAGCGATTGTAAATGAGGAAAACACCAACCTCTTCGCGGGATTCTTTTTGCCTCATGGTGAGGATTTTGCTGACGTTTCTTCTAATCACACACAATTGATACTCAATGTTTTAGATTGAGCAGAGCGAAATCACCGGGAAGTATCGAGATATTGCTAAAGCGTGACTTTACCCTTGCTTGGCTGGTTCTGTAACCGTTGTGGTTGCGGTACTACCGTCGGTTCCCAAGAACACTAGGACAGATGTACGTCGACAGAGGGTTCAGTGGTACTAACAGTCGACTCCTGTGGAGACTGGGACTGGAGTGTGGTCACCTGTAAGGAAAGAAAGATTGTTTGCTCCGGAGAGGCTTGGATAATCATAGAGATTAGTTGATGAATTGGCCGTCCTTGTTCGTTGTAGCCTCTATATATAGGCTACTCTGCAGATTCAAACATCAGTAAAACTATTCATCTGACTTCGAGAATTCAGAGGATGACCGGCCACAAGTATGCTTTGGAATAGCTTCCCTCTCGATGCAGATCAAACAAAGTCTGAGCTGGTAAGCCCATTCGATACCTCTTAGAGCCGCTCTCCAGCTTCGGCGGGAGGAGAGTAACTGGTGATGACCATAGCGAAACCTCCACGAAAGAAACTGTGAGAATCCCTGATTATCATGGCAAGACCGGCGGAAGCAAGAGAGGACCTGTTCCATGATGCATCGGTGTTCCTTTTGAAATCTAGTGGAGAAGGCAGGGACCCAGTGGCAGACTTGGTGTTGGGAGGCTTAGTAGGATGCATCCCAGATTCATCTTGGCTTGTGGGAACTCATCCATGAGTGACAGTGCACTGTTGATGACAGCATGTGGAGATCGAGCGGCGTCTCTGTAAAGGCGTTCCTGGCTTTCCCAGGCGATGAAATCGTGGTAAGTTAACGACCCTTTTCTGTAATTGTAAAATTCCATTATACCAGCATGGGGCAATGCAGTTGTTGAGCATCTCCTTCCGACTGTGCTTGGTTACTACTCTATTAAATTACAAACCAGACAAATCATTTATCATATCTACTATTGACAGATGTTTAAGTGATTTGCAAAGGGAATGGAGATTTAGCATATGAAGAGATTTTTCTAACATTAGAAAGAATCCTCTATCTATAAGAAATTGGCAACCTTTGGTAAAACGGGGGCCGCGGGTACAATGTTTTTCAGTAGGTAGGAAGGCTAGGAATTTTTTGACAAATTGAGAAAGTTTTTTTATTCTCCAACTCGCGCCTTTTTTGAAGACTTTTTGTTGCGCCCCAGGGCGAGGGTGGCGGCCTTGATTTGGTGCCCCTACAAGATCCCTGGTAACCTCGGGCTCGGGGGCCTTTGCCTTCATTTCTTGAAGAGCACGAGGTCACCTCTTCATCAATAGAAAGGAACGCCAGAAAAAAGTTGTGAACTCCTCCAAGAAACAATAGCGGTAAGTGATGAGGGGACGGCTTTCTTGTGGTAGTAATTGCGAATTAATTCTATTAATTTAGACTAAACTCGATCACTTGACAGGGGGGTTTAGGAGGTCTTTTTGAGTGCATTTATCTCATATCGATAAAGCGGGTTTCGTCTTATTTTCCGGAAAGCCAGTTATACTATTCCACTTTAGCTAAGCTAATGATGAAACATGATCAGATCTGGATTTGTCTGCAGATGATGATGATGTCCACTCCTGGCTCAAAGAGCTTAACGAAAGGGAACTCTCTAGATTAAGAAAGAATTTCCTTCGTAATTAAGCAGCATCCGTTAAGTGAGTAGGGGTGCGCCGGACCGTCGACGAATAATAGGTACCCCCACCCCAGGCAGAGTTAGTGAGCCGTGTAATAGGCGACCATTTCATGGCACAATTGTTGGGCCTTGAAACAAATCAAAACCCTTCATGGTCTTGATAGCTGTAATGGGCAATAATTAATAATTATCAGCTGTCTTAGATATTGCTAGAATATAGGCATAGCTGAATGTCTATTGGATACGAACGCGGGATATGCTTCTTTACTGCCTGTTGGCGAGCCCTTCCGCAATAATGGCGCACTAATGGAGTGACTGACTGACTGCATGCTCCTTGATTCCTTGATCACCTTCTCTGTGCTTCTTGATTACCACATGTGGGGAACCATGATAATTGCTTTGGATGGCTAAACGTGATTGCATTTTCTAGGTAACTTTAGTTGCATATATATATATATATATATATATATATAAGTTTGCTCAGGTGCGGATATCCGCACTTAAGAAAAAAGGTACAGATTTCCAGTTTAGACCCACTGTTCGATCATATTTTCACATCTTAACCGTTCCGTTTTTAGATCCTAATGTATAGATCACCTTTGCAAAATTTCAGCTAAATTGGTGATCGTTAAGGCATCCAAAACTGCAATTTACACGAACGAACTGAATCTCCCGAACTGGAACCGTTCGTGTACGTTGTTGTAAATTGCAGTTTTGGATACCTTAACGATCACCAATTTGGCTGAAATTTTGTAGAAATGATCTATACATTAGGACCTAAAAACGAATGGTTAAGATGTGAAAATATGATCGAAAAATGGGTCAAAACTGAAAATCCATACCTAAGAAAAACTGCAGACGTCCGCAGTGGAGAAGAGCTGTATATATATATATATATATATACAGTCCGGCTACACTAAGGACGTCCTTAGTTTTTCTTAGGTACGAATTTCCGGTTTTAACCCACTTTCGGATCACATTTTCACATCTTAACCGTTCAGTTTTTAGGTCCTAATGTATAGATCACCTCTGAAAATTTTCAGCCAATTTGGTGATCGTTACGGCATCCAAAACTGCAATTTACCATTATAAATACGAACGGTTCCGGTTCGACAGATTCGGTCCGTTCGTGTAAATTTCAGTTTTGGATGTCTTAACGATCACCAAATTGGCTGAAATTTTGCAGGGGGGATCTATACATTAGACTCTAAAAACTGAACGGTTAAGATGTGAAAATATGATCGGAAAGTGGGTGAAAACACCAAATCCGCACATAAGAAAATCTAAGGACATCCTTACTTGAGAAAAATCCTATATATATATATATTTGATCATCCTTTAATTGTGGCCACCAAAGAGTATTATATATATATATATATATATATATATATATAACTTTGCTCAGGTGCGGATTTCCGGTTTTGACCCACTTTCTGATCACATTTTTACATTTTAACCGTTCAATTTTTAGATCTTAATGTATAGATCATCTCTACAAAATTTCAGCCAATTTGATGATCGTTAAGGCATTTAAAACTGCAATTTACACGAACGAGCCGAATCTGTCGAACCGGAACCGTTCGTGTTAATTGTTGTAAATTGCAGTTTTGAATGCCTTAACGATCATCAATTTGGCTGAAATTTTGTAGAGATGATCTATACATTATAACCTAAAAACAAAACGGCTAAGATGTGAAAATGTTATCGGAAAGTGGGTCAAAATCGGAAATCCGCACCTGAGCAAAAAGTGCGGACGTCCGCACCGGAGAAGCGCTGTATGAATATATATATATATATATATATATTAAATTTTCATAAAATAAAAAATACTAAACAAAAATAAAAGAACTTAAATTAATTGATCCAAGTATCCTGATAACAGTGAAGAATAAATTGGATATTATTTTTTTTTATGTGTCAAAATGTTTTTTAACTATAGATATTCAATATATTAAATTTTATAATTCTAAATATGAATGAAATACTATTTTACCCTTGCTATTTTCACATGAGTGTCACATGATCCCCACGTAGGTATTTTTAAATGAATAATGGAAGGAGGTACTATAAGGGCTAACGGAGGGATAATACATGTACCACAGGACTTCCCGAAAATTTATAGGTACCAAAAAGTGCATTTCGTGACAATTCGGGTACTATATGAGGATTTTACCCTTAAGCTAGCAAGCATGCCGTATGAAAGTTCAAACTGTTAGATAGTATATGTTTAAGACGAATAGAAAGAAAAACCCCAACCCGGAAACAAAGAGAGAGAAAACAAAGAGAAACCAGCTCCCCTCCCCCTCCACTCTTGCCCAGATCTTGATCCCTCCGGATCTAGATCGAAGGCTTGAGGGTTGGGGGTGCCTCCTCGTTCAGGCTTCATCCAGTTTCCTTGTTTCTTTACTTGTTGGAGAGTGGGTCTTCCCGGAATAAGCTCAATCGAAGTGGAGATTTTATGGTGATGGGTTCGATGTCCAAGTCGTTTGCAGGAGAGGTAGGGTGGAGGCAGCGGTTTGTTGGCCAGTGGGCAGGGATGGTGTTGCTGCGTAGTCTTCTTGGGGCGGGTTCGAGTTCGGTGGTGCTAGCAGTGGTTGGTGGTTGGATCCATCCGGATCTCGTCACAAATCCGGTGGGGATTGGGTGGATCTTGGTGTTGGATAGAGCAGCAAGCGGGAACGGGAGTTCCAGATCTGGCGGCAGCGGCGTCTGTGAGACCTAGGGTCGGGTTCAACAAAGACGGCGGCGCGGTGACTTTGAGGGTGAGGTGGTGGTGGTGGGGATTTCTGTGCAAACGACGTTTTGGGCTGGGTCCAAGGCCTCAAACCTCCTGGCCTTACTCCGATTTTATTGCTTGTTTGGTTGTTTTTTGTTGTTGTTGCTTTGTCAGAAATAAGCTCCAACCGTGTTCTGGTTAGAGGCAGTGGCCTGTGTGCTAGTCTATGTACCTTGTGTGCCTGTTTTTCTCTAGGTAGGCGGCGAGTTCCTTGCACTTGCAAATTGTCGCTACCTCCTAGTAGCAGAGTAAAACTAAGTGTCACTGGATGTTGTTTCCAGTGGCATCATGATGCGAAAGTTGTGTGTATGGTAGTTATGCTTTGTTGTAATCGAGTTGCAGATCAAGTTATCTTTCCGTTGTGTCACTGCTTTGTTAAAGCAGTTAAAGCAAATAGAGTCGTCAGTAGAGCGCTCTTTGCTAGTTGGTGCTTTGTTGAGTACAAGCATTTAGTAGAGACTCAGGATAGTATTTCATAACGTTCTCTAGCTACTTATTGTAATCAGGAGTTTAGGCTCAATGTCCTCCCTGTATTCGACAGTTTCTTTAATTAATGATATTAAGGCTTGAGGACTGCCGCACCGCCCTTTTTATCAAAAAAAAAAAATGCGCACGGGATGAAATGGCAGGAACCAAATTTGGTCCTTCCATTACTTAAGCTTGATTCATTTTCTTTATTAATTAGTCATTTTTAGTCAATCAATTCAAATGGCATGTATAGTTTGTTACTTTTATTCAAATCAGACTTATATTATTTTACTGACGCAAGTGGTAACTCAATAACTGCATGTATTATTTCAGTCTTTTTTGTCTGGAATACCAGAGATGTGATTGAGTACGTACCGGCAATTTTAAACAAATTGTTTAACATTTATATGTTTGCATACTTGTCATGCTCGTTTGGTACACCATGATTTTTTGGGTTGAATCTGTCTGTGATCAATAGTTATGCTCATTTAGATACTCATATCACTAAACACTTTCGTTAATTGTTCAATTTACAGCTCGGGAATAACGATCAAGTCATACCATAACCCCTTGATTCATACGCCTTGATATTGTAAATTTGGATATCCAATCAAGAATATCATAATCCATATTATTCATCTAGCACGAAAAATTGTCATCGCCTGATTACCAACCATAGCTATTCAACACATTTTGTTTGTATGTATTGGATTGGATTCATTAATCAAATCAAGTATGATCGAACATACTTGACCAAAGTTATCAATATTCAATTATTGGATAATCAGTAGCCTTTGCCTGGTCAGACACCTATATTTGACCAAATTACACAACAGAAACTAAATTGACACGCATACATGCTATTCCCTCATTTTGACTTCTCCTTCCAAATAAACCCCTTCTGCTTCCTATCTCTCAACTCTATCAAGAACACATCATTTTTTTCTAGCTAATTCTCGCTCTCAAAAAACAAACACTCAAAGTCTAGCCGCATCGTAAAAGTTAATTAGTCAACATGGAGATTGCTTCAAGCTCGTACTACAACAACTTGAAGAGGTATTGGAGGAGGAAAAGGTACCAAAGGCCGAGCGTCGACAAGAAGAAGAAGCTGAGAGTTTAAAGGCTCGGCGGAGGCCCTAATGGGGCGAGTCCTCCTCGGCAGTTTTTCAAGATCAGAAAGCTTAGGTTCCTCAAGTTCGTTTCCCCTCTAACTCTCTTGGCCAATTAAGTTCCATGGTGCTTATGTTGACATGATGGTCAAGATGTCGGGGAACGTTTGTGGCGCCAGAAGGATTGCAGGAGGATCAAAGAAGGTGGCAAAGGCACCAGATCAGATTTCGGTGGCAGCTTCTTGCGGCGAGGAAGCAGTTGACAGTAGATTGGTTTTGGAGATTTACAAGAGATTGGCGGCTTCTTGGCAATTAGCAGCCTATTGATATTTGAAGGAAAGGATATGTACGTATAACTTCAAAGTTGTGTTTCATTTCAATTTTTCACCAGAAAATTAAATTATGGACTCGCAAAATGGAAATTAAAGTTATGGTGCTCGAATGTGCACTTAGTTCGCTAGCTTCATGTAATGTCTGAAACTTGGACCTTCCTTATTTCCCCTCAAGTTTAATCAATGAACTCATTCAATTTTCATTAGAATCTAGCATGAAAGATTATATGAAATTAATTTGAACTTTTTTTTTTCTTCCAAAAAATTGTTATTTTTGTTTTCATTGATAATAGAGGCATCTTGATATAGAGGGTTATAAGTCATATAATCAGAGTTCTACAAGGAAACGTAATATTACAATTGATTGGATATCTCCAAGATTCTCCGATATTATCTCTAATTCTAACCCTATTAACTAGGTCAAGTAACCTAGAGTTTGGGCCAGACACATATTTTAGATTTACTTGAACACTCCCCTTTGTGTCGCCTAAACATAGTGCTTCTCTCGTTGTCTCATAAAAACCTTGCCGAGTAACAAAAACCTTGTAGGACAAAAATAACCTCTGTCGAAGCAAAAAAAGAGCACAACACACCCTTCACGTTTCGAGACCATACATGTAGACATCTTTCCCTGCTGTTTGCATCTCCCCCTGATGACTACGGTTATGGGAGTTCTGATAAATTCGGCAAACGATGCTACCAACATGTTTCTCGAAAGTGGAATCTAGGCAATGACTTAGTGAGCAAGTCTGCCACACTGTCCTCAGATCGAACCTGGTTCACTTTGATCTTGAGGAGAGTCTATTGTTATTGATTATTCTTGTTGTCGTTTTTTATATAGCCTCATTTCATTTGTTCAAAACAAGCAGCATTACCTAAATGCTTGTAGGCTCATCTGTGGCAGGCTTTAAACCACAATTGTTCGAACATGCGTAATTATGAATCCAATCCATATATATTCACGAACCACTTCTTGAAGAACAATAAGCTCTGCATTGTTCGAAGATATCGCGATTAGGGTCTATTCTGTAGACCTCCAAGATATCACAGTCTTTGCCCATGGTGAACACTTAACAGTTTGGGAATAACCTTTATGTGGGTCAGAGAGATACCAAATATTAGCAAAACCTTCCAAAACACATTTGTTTTGGGATGGGGATAGTGGACGTCGGCCAGTGTTGGCGGCATTCTTGGTGTGTGATGGGTCTGAATCCATCATCTCTCTATAACAATAGAACAAACCCATATCAATCGTACATCCCAAGTACCAAAAGATATCTTTTACACCAATCCAATGACATCGCATTGGCACAAAGCTATATCTAGCTAACAAGTTTACCGCAAATGAGATGTCCGGTCTTATGCATTGAGCTAAGTACAATAATGCACCTATTGTACTTAAGTAATGCACTTCGCCTCTAGCACATCTTCGTCATCATCCTTCAGACGAAGAGGATCATATTTAGGATCAAGACCAATGACGATCATGGGGGTGCTTGAAGGTTTGATCTTGTCAAAATGCCTAAGCATCTATCAACACGATGCTCAAGTTCCAAACTAAGACATAATCGTGTTCTCCCAAAATCTTTCATCTCAAAATCATATTTCAAGTGTTCAGCAGTTTCCCTTTAACTCTTTAAGTGCTTCCAATGAAGATCATGTGCAACATTAACCGCGATAGAATATGAAACTTGTTATGGAAATGTGCAGGCATATCCCTTCCGAATCAAATAGTCACTTTAGTGAGCCTTTCAACTTTATTGCAAACGCGCTCCGTGGTCTAGAGCCACTTGACTTGGGTAAATGAAGTTCACCATGACCTTTCATGTATATTCCGTATCTGGATCCCCATAATGATACGTAGTGACCATATCTGTAAGCTGTATGTTCAGTTATTTGGAAACTACCAAACTGACAAGGTAGTAGAGTGCAATGACATCCATTACGAGAGAATATATCTCATCGTAGTCGATTCCAGGGCGTTTTGTGAGAAACCTTGCGCCATAAGGTGAGATTACCATCTCTTTTTCTCATCACGCTTTCTAACGAAGACCCATTAGTCAATAGGTTTTATGTTAGGAGGTGTTGGCATCATTGGCTCAAAAACCTTCTTCTTCATTAGAGAATCCAACTTAATCTGAATCACATCTTTCCATTAAGGACAAATCTCTCTACATTGACATTTATTCATCAACGCTTGATTCGATATCATCGGACTCAACAAACTCATGCGCAACGAAATGCGCAACTACATCATCAATTATGATGAAGTTTCTATCCCACGTCTCATGTACACTAGTGTAATTTTCATAGAGCTCTAAATTCTCAAGAATAGGTTCTGACGTTGATGTGTCCCCCAACGATAACCATAATCCAGAAGATACTCATGAGATGGATTTTGAATCTTGATGATCAAAGGATTGGAATGTGCCAAAGTATCTTTCAAACGCACGGGCCTCCCATGCTTTCTTGCTGGGCCCATGGCCTGTAACGCCAGAGTGCCATTCTCTTTGGCATTGGCACCATGCCTACCTCTATTTAGGGTGGCGCTACGTCCTCTCATAAAGACGTCATTCCTTGTAGGCATATGTGCAATCTCGTCACTTTAACAAGGATCGAGATGAGACATAGTGGAGACAGACCACGACAATTCCTGTCGTTCCTGCTGAACATTCATGTTCTTATCTTCCCTTAACGACGGGAAGACTGTCTCATCAAAGTAACAACCGCAAATCTAGTGGTAAGGAGATCGCCTTACAAGGTCATTAAATGGCGGACGATAGTTGGAGTCTCAAATCCAACGTAGTTGCCCATTCGTCTGTAAGGACCTATCATAGTGCGTTGTGACGGCGCAATTGGCACATAAATGACACACTCAAATGTGCGTAAGTACGAAACTTGTACCCAGTCACTAGCTGTAACGCAGAGGTAGATTGAGTGGCAGTGGGTCGTAGAAGAATTAGCATAGCTGCATGCGATATTGCATCATCCCAAGAGGATATAATGGGATTGGTGCGCATTGCCAATGTCCGGATTACCATCAAAGTCATTTCCATGATACCATTTGGGTGTGTACATGGGAATGTGATGTCCAACATCAATCCCATTGCAATAATCATCGAAAGTTCGATGTAAACTCTCTAGCATAGTCAAATCCAATTGACTGAATAGGATGATCCGAGGAGTGAGCCCGTTGTCATATGATATGTGCTAAGAGTGTAGCATAAGCAGCATTTACAGATGGACATGGCACAACACGTGACCAGCGTGTTTGCGTGTTAACCAACATCATGAGATATTTAAACGTCCGCAAGTTGGTTGAACTAGTCCACAGAATCCTCATGGATTCTATGTAAAAATAGAATGAGTATTATCATATCCTTTGTATAGGACGGTCTCAGTCCTAAATTCCTTTAAGGATCGGGCTTTGTAAAACAAACGAGAGGTCTTAGAATCAACTAATGAGGATTTTGGTTGGGCCAGCGTCAGAAACGCTATTTGAAGCAAAGTTGGTGATTGCAACATCACCTGGCGCGTCATCACCATGATGTATGCTATTCATGGTGTCGTGGATAAGGAATGTGCCAGCCCTAGGCTGGTGGTGGACAGTGGCGGGTGCTCTAGGCAGCGGCGGCGATCATACTTAGTTCAGGAATCAACTTTTGATTCATGCTTCGTTTCGCTTGAAATAAATGATGTCTATGTGAAGTTTTTAGTAGAAGGATCATCATATCATGACCATGATAACCTATCCTATTGTGACAGAGCCAATATGTGTCTAAATCCAAGAGATCTTCTCTCCAAACTTTGTTGGATTTAATAGCTCGAATAGTGACATAGATTCCGCTAGAGAGACACATAAACTTCTCTAAAATACACCTTTGTTCGCAATCTTTAGAGGCATTGCAAAGGAACTCATTTCTGTTCTCTACATGCGTTTTCGCATGGAATCTGTTGGCCATTCATAGGTGCGATTTGCCCTAGGAGTATAGAGAGTTTCTGTGACAGTAATCAAGGTACATTTTGACAAAGGGAACTTAGGCTATTCCATATTCTTGAATTAACACTTATGGCCTAGCCATCGTAGTCGCAAAGTCATATGCTCAGAATCAAAATGAAGTCATGAAAAGAACTCAAAATTTTATTCATGCCAACGGAGTTACATCATCATCTTTTTTACCAAACAAAATCTAATCCAAAATGCTAGCTAATGCAAAACAATGGTAGTCGTCTACTAGCTAATGGAAAACAATGGTAGTCATCTAACTTCTTTCGGTAATTCCAAAATAAATGTGACTAGGTGAGTAGAGAGATGTCGGTGTAAGCAAGGCTCGCTTAAGTACTACTAATCTCATAACCTTTCTAGACATCACAGTCACTTTGGGTGAGCCTACTTTGAAGAAAGATTAAACCACTGGCATCTACTACAAAAATATATGGCAATTGCCTATTACATTTCTTGGAAAAATAAAGACTTAAACAGAATTGGCGATCTATTGATCCTAGCCAGATTTGTAGTCTTCAACCCTTCACTCTAGGTCATCTTCTTGATTCTCTTGTTCCACATAGTGAGCTTCTCTTACTTCATAATATACTTTGTAGGCGGTGACAATTTCTTCACGAGCTCTACAAATGTGTGCCCAATGACCGGATATTCCACATCGAGAATATATATCTCTGTGCTTAGACTCCATTGATTGAGGCTCTTTGAAAGCGTTATTAAGATGACTCTTAGTGTTGGTGGCACCACCAATATGGCCAGAGGCGCTGCCTCTCTCTTTCCACGTTGACCTCTATGATTCTGCATTAATGTCCCTAGATTTAGGGTTTCGCTCTTTGCACCCTTCCTTGTGGGCCCCACTATAATTGGACTCCGGAATATTCTTTGTTCCCACGGGTCTCGAATTATAGTTCCTCACAAGGATGTTGTCATGCTTTTCAACGACATTCATAGCTCCAATGAGCTCATGAAACCTTATGATCCGTCATGTAGTAACATCTATTCGATAGTTCTTTGCAACCATCAAAACAGAGACGGGGAAGGTAGAGAGAGTCTTCTCAATCAACATCGCATCTGTGATATCTTTTTCACAGAATTCCATTAAGGATTCAATAACTGACTTGAAATCACAGAAACGGAGACTATGTCATCTCACTTCTAGTTTAGGAAGCAGGGAGTCACAGACGTTGCCAAATCTTTCTTCTAGTGAGACCCACAATTTTCTGGGGTTTTCTTCATTCATATACTCGTACTGGAGCGAATCATCCATATGAAGAGTCATTAGGATGATGGCTTTCGCCTTATTTGCCTCTAAGGCTACTCTATTTGCTTCCAAAGCTTGAGCTTGCTTAACAGTTAGCATGTCCCGGTTAGGCTCGAGAATCGTATCCAGGATTCCATCGGCCTTGAGATGCTGGCGAACATCATGAACCCACTTGTGATATCCAGAGCTAGTTGTTCCCAATAAAGTGAAGTCCAGTTTATTCAGGTTACTCATCCTGAAAGAGAACAAGAAATTAGGGTTAGTTTCGGAGCGAAAAAGGCTACCACGAAAACATATAAAATTTCTGAGTGTAGTCGCTTCCAAGAAATTATGAATTTCGAAGCGTAGTTGCTTCCAAGAAATTAGAATTTCTGAGCATAGTCACTTCCAAGAAATCCAATTCCAAGAGGTATTGGATTAGATCGAAACAATAATGTGTGTGGTCAATCGTTTTCTTCTCAACAAACTCTAAGTTTGGAGGACTCTACAAGTTCCAAGCTTGGAGTGAGCACGAACTCCCACAGTTATGCTTTTGGTCTCCCCTATGAAGAAGAAAGAGGGAGGGGTAGAAGGAGGGAGGTTGCAAGTTCCCGAGAAAAAGAAGAGAAAAATAATAAAAACTTCAAAAACGGGAACCTTTAGTAAAACATACCTCTTAGGATTGCAGAGAGTATTCGATCCTTGTTGTAGGATTGTAGACGAGCTTCAGTCCTAAGCGAACAGACTTGTAGGATTGCATACGAACTTTAGTCCTAGTGTAGGCAAACCGATTTGTAGGATTGCAGCGTGGTTTCGATCCTTGATGTGCAGGTGCAGCAAGGGTGCACGGGCTACGGGAAATGGAGGCGTCGGCGGTGGCTAGAGTTTTTGGGATTCAGGGTTAGAGCTTCGTGCTGATAACGTGTTTTCATTGATAATAGGTGCCTCTTTATATATAAGATTACAAGGTATAGAATCAGAGTTCTACAAGAAAACTTAATATTACAATTGATTGGATATCTCCAAGATTCTTCAATATTATCTCTAATTCTAACCCTATTAACTAGGTCAAGTAACCTAGAGTTTTGGCCATACATATATTCTGCATTTACTTGAACAATTTTTTATTTACTGAAGTTCACTTTTTAATTTTTTTGGTTGGTAAATCGTATTATTGGAACTTACAGGAAACTTCCTTGTATATTACTTTAATTTTTGTATCATAAAAGAACTGGGAAAAAGAAAAGGAACAAAAAGACATTTATCGGGCATGTATGTATGCCCTTCTGCTGCTTGTAACTTGCTATTGGTGAGTCATTTTGGTGTGATCTCATCATATTTTATATGAGAATGCCTACAATACCAAAAGAGAGGAATGAGCATTAATAACGTTGAGATCATGAACGCACTAGAAATGAAATTTTTACAGAGTTTGTATTTGGAATTCCATCTAATGGGAGATATATTGTCCCTAGTTTAGAATAGCTAGAGAAGTTGGAGGACACCGAATCACGGCTTAAATAGTGCATATAGAATCAATATTCAACAATGAGTCTGTCTGTAATGTCTTGACCAAGATAAATGAAACTGATTTTTTTGTTTGTTTTTTTGTTTTTTGTTTTTTTTTGTTTTTTTTGCAATAGAAATGAAATTAGATCGAATAAGTCATCAAACAAAATTTAACATCAGAAATAGAAATAGATGCAGATATGATAGATCACTAATATGCTACAATGTATTACGTACCATGCACTCTAATATCTTCGTTTAGAAGATATGCCCAATTTTGCTCTAATGGAACCATATAATTTCATCTTTGATTTCAATTTAAAACTTAGTTCCCCAAACCTCAAAGCAAAACTTTAGAAATATAATAATAATTTGATCAGATATCCGATCAGAACAATTCTTAGGTTCATCCCTTGGGTGAATGAGCATATTCACCATCTTTTGTGATTAAAATATAATAATTTTCTAATTTTCTAATCCGATCATTCATGTTGTATAACGTAATATAAAGATTAGTTCTGTAAAAAATCAATCAAATTGAATAACTTTTAGTTATTCATTTCCATGAAATACATGGACGGTTTATCATAATAATAGTAAGCGTTATTAGAATCATCAATTTGTTTGATTCATAATTAAATGATTTCTGATTCGATTGATTTTTTTACAGAGATGATCTTTAAAGACTTATTTAATATATGAACCATTGAATTATAAATTTATTAAGTAAAATGTAAAAGTATGTTAATCGACAATGTGGTGAATATGCTCGTTCACCCTAAGGGTGAACCTAAGAACTATTCATCTGATCACATGGTTTCAGAAATTCATAGTAAAATGAGCAAATACTTGTTTGTATTTTGCTAAGTTGTTGAGAGACATATCAGACATTAAATACAATATTAATTAGAACATTACATCTTTGATATTCTGTTTAAGAATAGTTTAGACACTAAATCTATGGCTTTTGTAGTTTGGATTTGTTATGTATATATTCTTTTTGTTAGTTGTTATCCTTGCACAAAAATTCTATTGGCCATGACCTATTTGCCAGCTGCAGTAATTAAGCAGCTTCTGTTTGTACGTACGGAAGAAGAAGTCTTATTCAAGTCATAATTGGAGCATTAGACTTCGGATCCTTTTTTATTAATCAATTTAAAGCATACTTAATCAAAGTTAATATTCAATTGTTGGTCAGACACACAAATTTTGACCAACACACAACAAAAACTCATTTGTCACATATTTACTCTGAAATGTCCTCATTCCCAGAAGTAACTCCAAATTGACCAAGCCCTCATTTAGTCATTTGACTCCTCTTTCTATATAAACCCCTCTTACTTCCTTATCTTCACACACTTCTCTCAACTCTCATAATCAAATCCTTCATTTCTTTCAAGAATTAGTTAATATGGAGATTGCTCCTAGTTCATACTACACCAACTTGAAGAGGTACTGGAGGAGGAGAAGGTACCAAAAGCTGAGCGTTGACAACAAGAAGAAGCTGAGAGTTCAAAGGCTCGGCGGTGGCCCTAATGGGACTAGTCCTCCTCGGCGGCGGTTTTTCAAGATCAGAAAGCTTCGGTTCCTCAAGTTCGTTTCGCCGATAAATCTATTGGCCAAGGTCCACGGTGCTTATGTTGACATGATGGTAATGATGGCCGGAAACGTTGGCGGCGCCAGAAGGATAGCAGGAGGGTCAAAGAAGGTGGCTAAAGCGCAAGATCAGATTTCCGTGGTGGCTACTTGCGGTGAGCAAGCAGTCGACACTAGACTGGTGTTGGAGATTTACAAGAGATTGGCGGCTTCTCGCCAATTAACTGCCTGTTGAGATTTGGAGCAAAGCAAGCAAACTTTAAATTTCCAGTTTGAAAATTGCGTGATATATGTCGTTTGATTTCTCAAGTTTTTTATGTTTATACGAGTTTGTTCATTTCTACTAGAAGTGGGCTGTTTGCATGGTGAAGTAGTAGCTCTGACATGCATGCATGTTAATTGTAACCAAAAATTAAGAAGTTTAGAAATGTAAAAATTTTGTGCTCATGGAAAGTGAAGGAGTATCCCTAATTATTTATCTTCTGCCTTAATTAGATGGTAATGGATATATAGAAAAGTAGACAATAATGGTACTTTGTGAAAGGAAAAGGGAAAAAGCTAGGCATAGAGCAACTCCAACTAACAATTTATAGAGATCGAAGAACACCAAATTAATTCGGTCATTTTGAGGTGCCTTTTCAACCAAATTATGCATTTGGTTCAACCACGTGTCTGCATTGACTGTTAGCTACAAAAATCTCTTAAATGATCTTCACTGATTCAGAGAATCATGGTGAACAAATAGTTAAAGATTCATCCAGAAAAAGAGTGTTCTTGCTATAGACACAGTTCTTTGAGTTTGAGGCAAATTCAACCACGTGTTTGCATTGACTGTTAGCTACAAAACTCTCTTGAAAGATCATCACTGATATGATTCAGAGGTGAAAAAACAGTAAAAGATTCATCCGGAAAAAGAGTGGTCTTGCTATACAGTTCTTTAAGTTTGAGGCAAATTCATGACTCAAATCAAGGATATCATGGAAGAGGAACATCATCACCCTCTTCTTCAAGAAGACGCCATATCTTCCGATGATTCGCGCTTGAAACAGCTCGGTTACAAGCAAGAACTCAGCCGCAATCTCTCGTATGAAACCCGAATTTATCTTCATTTTCTTCATTTGAGTTTATTGTACTAAATTTCTTTGCAGTATGCCTGTATTTTCCTGCACTTTTCACATTGTTTCCCCAAGTTTAGTTTCTAGATGAGCATCACTTTCAGTCTTTCACAGCTCTAGACTTTTTATCCACTGAATATCAGTTCTTTGTTTTGTTTCTGACTTTGGCAAGACAACTTGAAAATAACAGTGATGGCTGCCAATAAAATATACAAAACTGCATCAAAAATGTCTGAGAATCTTAAAATATCTGGGTTGTCAATATCAGAGGGCCATAGACAAAACTTTGTTGGTTCCATTTCATTTTCATTCTATATGTCGGTACATTATTTTGATACATATGCATACACAATTTATTCTTGGTCGGAATTTAGAGATATAGATAATTCCTGTGGTGTCACTCATCACCTCAGCATGGCATGCAAAGTTCCATTTCCAAATTTAATTTAAGCTCAATTTTAAACACTTAAAAACATTGCTTAAGAGTTTCATATTGCATTTCTTTATATTCGCAGACATATTTTTCTGGCCGTTGTTATTGAATACCAGTTTTTCAGGACGACTTTTGAATAAGATATAGATGGGCCTAAATTCTAGAAGAGAAATAATTTTGCCTCAATTAGGGTTCTGATCCTGTGTTGTGTGGTGTACATTATGATGTGTTAGGGCAATAGCAAATTTCTCAGTGACTTTCTCCATCGTCTCAGTCCTCACCGGTCTGAGCACGACGTTTGGTATTGGTCTCACATATGGTGGGACCATAACGATGGTGTACGGGTGGCCGGTGGTGGGGATGCTGACGCTGGTGGTGGGACTATCGATGGCTGAGATTTGCTCGGCGTACCCGACTTCCGGGGGACTCTATTTCTGGAGCGCCAAACTCTCTGGCAATCGTTGGGGACCTTTGGCTTCTTGGCTCACTGGCTGGTACGCTATTTTATTTTTTGATTTGATATAATGATATTCATTCATTTTAGGCTACATTGTTGGACACATGCCATTGTGACTGGTTCCGCACTTTCTCCTGTGTGTGTATTTCTCCATTAATGATTTATTGTTCAAGCAATTAATGAGTAATGACAAGATCTAGGGGGTATGCAAATGAACTAAATTTTCCAAACCTGAGAAACCCACCCAAAAGGTGCAAGACAAAGATTTTAGAGGTCATTGGGCTTTATTTTTATTCAATGAAGCGACCTAAAACTAGGATTCATAAATTCTAATCAAGTCGCTCTCAAAATGATACAAATTAAGCTTCATGAGTCTGTTATTTACTTGCTTAGATTATTTTCATTTAGTTTCAATACTATTAATGTTGTTGACCAGAGAAAAAAAAAAAAAAAAACTTCTCCACCAATGCTAAAAATCTAGCGTACGACTAACTAATTAACTTCAAACGTAAACAAATCCTAAGGGTGGGGCTTTAATGAGGACTTTTTAATCAACGGTTGTAACTTATAAGACCCGCTTTTCGATTATATTTTAGCAAATCACCGTTAGATGTTTAGATATTCATTATAATGAGAACTTTTTAATCAACGGTTATGACATGTGAGACCCTCTTTGCTAACACATTTCAGCAAATTAACTGTTAGATGTTTAAATATTCATGAGTAGATCATTTCTGTAAATTTTCAACCAAATTTAAAATTGTTAAGACATTCATAATATGGATTTATCATTTATGAACATGAAAGGTTGAGGTTTGACAGATTTAGTTTGTCTATTGATCGATTTGATCTAATTTGGTATCTTAACAATTTTCAATTTGGTTAAAAATTTACAGAATTGATCTACTCATGAATATTTAAACATCTAACGGTTGATTTGTCGAAATTTAATTGAAAAGTAGGTCTCACAACCGTTAATTAGAAAGTGAAGTTCTCATTTTAATGATCCTCATTAGAGTCTCCCCCTAAATTCCAACCCGAATTGAGCCGAAAATGTATACCACGAAACTCTAGGCTTGGCTCTCGACACTAGGATGACAATGGGGCGGGTTGGGGATGAGGATCACAATACCATCCTCATCCCCGAGGTCATTCTCCATCCCATCCTTGCCCCAATCCCCAATAAAAATATATTACGAATTCCCCGCCCCTATCTCCACTGGGGACTAAGCCTTCAAACCTGCTCTAAATCCCCAATAAGAATTTAATAAATAAAATAACTATTTTTTCATATTGCCTTTTTAAAAATCAAAATCTAATGATTAAATTCATAGTTCATAATTGAGTGAGTGCAAAAGTAAAAAACTGCCTCATCTCAATCGTAGTATACTTACAAGACTAAGGGAAAAAAAATAGAAGAATGAGACTTAACCTTTGTGGCATAAATGCTTTTCTTGCTAGTGGAAGAATTTTCCGTCAATAAGGGAGAAGATATAGATCAAAAGAGACAAAGAAAGAACGATAGGAATGGTTGAGTTGTTGTTTATGAAGTTAGGTTTTATGTGGTGCCTCTTATATCATAAAAATGTAGCCATTAAAGTAAAGTAGTAAATGAATATATTTGTTATTTATATTATAAAAAATAAATTTATATATATAAACATATATATATAAATTAAAAAATATATAAATTGAATATATGTATATATTATTGGGGCGGGTTTGGGGATAGGGATTACAATATCATCTCCACCCCATTCCCAATTTTAGATAGCGGGAATCGGGGATCCACATTCCCATTTTCCATTTGTCTCCGAATCCTCCTCTCATTAGGGGCGAGTATCAAATGGAGCTCCGCCCTGTTAGGAATTTTTGTTATCCATATTTGACACTCCTCTAGCTTTTTGAACCCGGCCCAGCCAGCCCATAACAAAAGCCGACGGGATAAGCCTCAACCTGGACTCTTAGGGCTCCGGCTGCCTCAACCGGACCCACTTCACATTCCTACCCAGAGTCCATACATGAAGTTGGCCACATAGATAAACAATTCCATGGTCCATATTGAAGTGGGTCTCAACAATTCGTGAGACCATGGTCCAGAAGCAATAATGGGACTTGACTAGCTTCTACAATAATGGTCCAAAACCAATCATGACATATTTATATTTCATGAACGCATATCAAGCACCATAAGTTGTTATAAGTGACTTGTCATATAGAAGCTCTATCATAGTCATACCGTGCACATGACAGAGATTGTTACCCAACCACATATAAAAATGGGCTACACTACAGCAACTATCGAGTGCCTTGTTTTTGCTATCTCATCTTGAGTTTGAGTTGTTTCTGCGTGTGCCATTTTCTCTTGTTATGATTTTCTTGTTTTAGGATTTGTCTATGTTGTGTGTGGTTTGACAAGTTAGGTTGAAGACTAATTGTTAATCGAAAACATGTATTATGAACATGTGACCCAAGAAACACATGCATTCAAGTAACAGTTTATTCGAGGAGAGTGTTTTGAGAGCGACTCATATCTTTTCAAAGTGCATGCAAGCACAAAAATTATTTTGTTTTTTGTTTTCTTCAAAATTGAACGATTTTGCTTAACTTTATAAAGTCTTTATTGAACGGAATTTGATTTCGATTAATTCTTAATATTTTACTTTTAATGTGTACTTTTATACAGTAGAGCATCATTTTTTTTTTCTTTATAAAAAGATTCTAGGAATCATATCAGAATCCTCGCACATCAAATTGGAATCGTAATCTCATAATAAACTAATAGTAACGTGATACGATGCAAAGTCATCGATTTGACCAACGAACAAAGAAAGAAGAAAAGTAATATTGGACGGACCAAAGAAAAATACAAATGGGAATTTGAAGTTCACACTCTCCCCTCGAATCTGAACCCATCCCGGGTTGAACTGACAGGCTAGCTCGTATCTCTGACCCAGTTGAAAATGGCAATCATTTACAATTTGTACACAGTGAGAGAGAGAGAGAGAGAGAGAGAGAGAGACGACCAACGGGCCAACCATGAAAAGCCAGTAACTGAAATCTACTTAAAACTAATATTTATATGGGGGTTGCCCCATATAGTCCAAAGCTACGCCATCTTCTTCTTCGCGCCTCAAGCTGACTTGCTTTACTGCTTCTGCTCCAGTTGACATTTCACCTCAGCTTGAAACTCCCAAACAACTGAGGAACAAGGAAAGACTTGTCATTTTGGTTGTGGGTGTTCTCTGTTTCTCTGTTTTTGGGCTTTCACAACATGGAGTCTGGTGGCGGCACAATGGCAGCCAACGGCGCCGTTTCCAAGGATTCCGGCCACGAACGTCTTAATCAGCTCGGCTACAAACAAGAGCTCAAGCGTGACCTCTCGTAATCTTTCCCAAAATCCCAACTTGTTCTTGGTTTGGTTTTTTAAAAAAGAGAGAATCTTTTTTTTGTTTGGTTTGAAAAGTTTGTGTTTTGTGTGTGTTTGGTTTGGAATTGCAGGGTGGTTTCGAATTTTGCTTTTTCGTTTGCGATCATATCAGTGCTTACCGGTGTAACGACTCTGTACAGCACTGGGTTGAAATTTGGGGGCCCAGTTTCTATTGTTTATGGGTGGTTTATAGCTGGTTGTTTTACCATGGTTGTTGGTTTGTCCATGGCTGAGATTTGTTCTTCTTACCCAACTTCTGGGGGTTTGTACTATTGGAGTGCCATGCTTGCTGGACCAAAATGGGCACCCTTTGCTTCTTGGCTCACTGGCTGGTAATTTTATCTTTGCTTTCCCTCAACTGAATCATCTCTTGCTAATCCGAAGTCTTTCACTTTAGGGATCTGCACTGGTTGACTTACTGAGCTTCACAGCTCTTGTGCAGAAGTTTTCAGTACATGCACTATGTTTGAACATTCTTCTCCATCATGACTTTTTCTATGTTTGTACTTGGTCGTTCTGATACTATCCTCTTTTTGCTTCAAGAACTATAAAAGGTGTCTGGCTTTTTGTGGATAGTTAAAGTTTCTTTGAAGGAAACTTGGTCTATAGTTTGATCGATGTGTAGTTCAACTCTTTCGATTTGTTTTTTTGGACAATGTGTTGTTCTTTTGATTTGGTTGATTTGGTACTCGCCATTTTTGTTCAAGATGCTGAGCTCTTGTTCACTCTACCATCTTTTACTATTCTAGAATGCACTATTGTTTCTTTGCTGGTCTGAATGTACAAGTGAAATGTATATTGCTTCCTACTAATCGTAAGACGGTTCTATGTTGAACTTACTGGCATAATATTCTCTGATGATGGTAGATGGTTTTTCTTCTTGCAGGTTCAACATAGTTGGTCAGGTACTTCTAAGAACTCGTATGTTATGGAGTTCGTAGTCCTTCAATATCCATTGTGAGCTCAAGCTTGTTATGGATGTGGTATGATTCATTATAAGCTCTAACTGCATTGCTACCTTTCTAATTGCAGTGGGCAGTCACAACTAGTGTAGATTTTTCACTTGCAACGCTGATTCAAGTGATCATTCTCCTTAGCACAGGTGGGAAGAATAATGATGGCTATGAGGCTTCCAAATACGTAGTTATTTGTTTCCATGGAGGAATTTTGCTTCTACATGCTATCATAAACAGTCTTCCCATCTGGTATTTATCTTTCTTTGGACAGCTGGCTGCTGCATGGAATTTTGTAGGTAGGAATATTTTGAGCCCTTTTCACTATATTTCTATATGTTGGGTTTCTTATTGACATTAGAATATTCAGGTGTCTTTGTCCTTATGATCCTCATTCCCCTCGTTGCAACGGAGAGGGCTAGTGCCAAGTTTGTATTCACTCACTTCAACACTGATAATGGCGATGGAGTCAACAACAAATTGTACATTTTTGTTCTGGGACTGTTAATGAGTCAATATACCTTAACTGGCTATGATGCATCTGCTCATATGGTAAGCTGATATTTTCATTGATTTCAGACTAATTCACTTCCTTCAGTAGCTATCCTTAACTTGTCTGATGAACATAGAAACATCTGTAAGGTTGAATCCTCAGAGCTTAACAAAGATGCATCCCATTTGCAGAAGTTCAAAATTTGGGAAATCTACATAGCTATGTTATCATTTTGTGTATGAAGCTATTTTTCATATACAAACTTGATAAATATATATATATATATATATATATTCCATTTCACTGAAGCAGCTGAAATTGTAGTGAAGGCTTGGTGTATATTTGTCCTATTTGTAACAACCCATCATCAGGCAAAAACCCGATATGATATGCAAATCAAAGACGAGATAATATAGTGTTCTTCTCTGTATCTGATATGAGCTCAATGCTTGGCCATATAACTGTACTAAATCTTTATGTTCCTTTCAACTTCTGTTTCTAGACAGAGGAAACCAAGAGCGCTGATATCAACGGACCAAAAGGAATAATCAGTTCCATCGGAATATCTATTATTGTTGGATGGGGTTATATCCTTGGGATCACCTTTGCTGTTACCAACATCCCATACCTTTTGGATGAGAACAATGATGCCGGTGGTTATGCCATTGCTGAAGTATTTTATTTAGCATTCAAGAGTAGGTATGGAACTGGAGTTGGAGGAATCATATGCTTGGGAGTGGTTGCTGTTGCCATATTTTTCTGTGGAATGAGTTCAGTTACTAGCAACTCCAGGTATCTAAATCTGTTTTATCTTTCTCATACTCAAGCAACAAGAATCAATAGGGTACAATTAAATCTTCCACCTGCTTACGGTGCTTGATTTTCCTCTCAGGATGGCTTATGCATTCTCTAGAGATGGAGCCATGCCATTTTCACCGTTTTGGCATAAAGTGAATAAGCATGAAGTCCCCATAAATGCAGTTTGGCTTTCTGCTCTTATATCGTTTTGCATGGCACTGACAGTGAGTACATAACTTCTGATATATATTATCACCATTCTATCTGCAACTGGTAATCATTTACTTGTTTGCTTCAATCTTCGCAGTCTCTTGGAAGCCTTGTGGCGTTCAATGCCATGGTGTCTATTGCAACCATTGGACTGTACATTGCTTATGCCCTGCCCATCTTCTTTAGGGTGACCTTGGCGCGCAAGTCCTTTGTCCCCGGACCTTTCAACTTGGGCCGCTATGGGATCCTTGTTGGCTGGATTGCAGTGCTTTGGGTGGCAATCATCTCAGTCCTCTTCTCGTTGCCTGTGGCCTATCCAATTAGCAACGAGACGCTCAACTATACTCCTGTTGCAGTTGGTGGTTTGTTAATTATCACAGTATTTGCTTGGATATTCAGTGCTCGACACTGGTTTAAAGGTCCTGTATCCAACATAGATGCATGAAACTGTGTATATTCAGTGATTTTTATTTGTTGGAAACTTTTATAGAATAGAATTGTTGTTCAAAGCAAAGCATCATGGAAATTACTTTTTTTTCTTTCTTTCTTTCTCAAAAGCAGATGATTTAATTTGTATCAACTACACAATCATTGGTAATATTCCAGATCAGAGCAATACAGTCTCTCAAGTCATAGTGGAGATATGAATTTCAAGTTTTATCAAGATATATTGTAGATTTCTGTCTTCACATTTTATCTACAGATTCATAATCACATGGCATTCATGGTTATAATAAACTCACAAATGTTATTTATAATCAGCAATTTCCTTGTATAATTCATCTGAATGCAGCATCTATCCTTTCGCATAAAACCAGATGTGTAAGAAGCAATTATATGTTAAAGTTTCTAGAAAATTTTTATTTGTAATATATGGTTGCTAATGCTTTACTACTTTAACCAACAATATCTGTGAACTACCAACTTTAAGGGAAAGAGTCGGAAAAGAGTCTGAATGACCAACAATAATGTCTGGTTGAATGCAATAAATTCACCAGTATCAGTTCACTGAGTACTCAGCATACAAATAGAGAGGAAACCTCGGTCTCCATTTTTATTGTTACTGCAAATTTTATTAGGGGAAGAGAAAACCTTTTGACATGAATCTTCATGACCATCAGCACTCATAATGTTTTTGCAACTTGAGGATCCACACCACCTACATCTGAAACTTTGAACTAATGTTGTTCTGTGCTATCTCCGAATAAAGATCTCTCCAGCCATTCACGGTATTCATCAAAATTGCCTGCATATGGTGCATTGCCAAAAGAATTGTACTCCGGATCTGCTTCAAGCATTTTCAACAGGTCAGCATACTCCGACAGTGGCTGGTGCTCATTTGATGAAATAGCTGGAGGAACGTCTCCTGTTATATTATTCAGCTCCTGGCTTCCTCTGTTGAAGTATACTGGAAGGTTCTCTAGATCTTTTGCACTGCTTGAAGCTTTTTGTCCCCCCAATTCAGTTGTTACTGGAGAAAACTTGTTCTGATTTTGGGAATCGAATGGAACGGTGAAAGATGGAGTATAGTGCTGGTGCTCATTTAATGAAATCGCAGGAGGTGCCTCTCCTGTTATAGTATCCAGCTTCTGGCTTCCACTGTCGAATTTTGTTGGGAGGTTCTGTAAGTTTTTTGCATTGCTTGAAGCCTCCAGAAGCTGAAGTTCAGTTGTTACTGGAGAAACCTTGTTCTGATTTTGGAAAGCGAATGGAACAGTGAAAGCTGGAGTATAGTGCTGGTGGTCATTTGATAAAATCGCACCAGGTGCCTCTCCTGCTAGAGTATCCAGCCTCTGGCTTCCATCGTTGAAGTTTGCTGGAAGGTTCCCTAGATTGTTAGCATTACGTGAAGGTGTTTCTTTTGCCAGAAGCTCAAGTTCAGTTGTTCTCGCAGGAAACTTGTTCTCATGAGGAGTACGGTATTGTTGTAGGTCCATGCCAAGAGGCTCATTCGGGAGCTGAGATGCATTTTCTGATTTGTGGGGAGAAGCATCCTCATTAGTCATGTACTCCATGCTAGGTGAATCCTTTAGCAGAAGCTCAAGTAGTTCATTTGGTCCTGCAACTTCTGTTGAAAAACTGTTCTGAGTTTCGGAACTGGAGGAATTAAGTGGAGCATAATATTGCTCTTGGTTCACAGAAGCACTGTCTGGTGTCATGTAATTCATGCTTGGTAAATTCATTGGCATGGGCTCAAATAATTCACTTCGTTGATCTTCTGTTGAAAACTTGTCCCGAGTTTCAGAATTCATGGGATCACTCACAATTAGAGTACAATTTTGCTCTTGATTCGCAACCGAAACCTCATTTGAGAACTGAAATGCATTTGCCGACATGTAAGGAGAATCTGCCTCCGGAGTCGAGTAGTACATACTTTGTAGGTTCATCTTCTGTAGCTCAAGCACTTCTGTTGTTCCTGCAATTGGTGTTTCCTTGTTTATGGAATTGAAGGGATCAGTCAAAGCGGGAGTACAATTTTGCTTTTGATGCACGGCAGGAGGCTCACTGGGGAGCTGGAATGTATTGGTTGACATGTTGGGAGGATCAACCTCTGAAGTCATGTACGTCATTCCCGGTAAGTTTTCAGTTACTTTCAGTTTTTTCTTCACAATTTCCTTCATGCCAGTTTTGTATGCAAAACTGCTTGTTTCTGGTATCTGATTAATATTTTGAAACCAACCATCAGTTCTTAGAGAATCATTGGCGCTATTGGTATTTCCGTAGTGAGATAAGCCTTCATGCCTTGAGTTTAGATTCTGCATTCTGTAGTCATGATTGTCGAAACTAGCTACAGAGATCGAAGATCTGGTCAAAGAATTTGGAGTAGTTGGTTCTGTTGGTTTACCTCCTACTCCAAACCTTGGAGTCCCTGGTTTCTGCTGGTATACCAGAGAACTTTGCTTTGCTGGCACAAACTCATTCCCACCAGAAACTTTGCTTAAACTAGTTCTTCCAGTAAATATGCCGGTCTCGTTAATTCGCCGTACTTGATTTTTGTATTTCTGAAAATAAAGAATATAACATAAATCCTTCAAACAAAGATTCAAAGCTAAAGAATACTGGTAATGTACATGCAAGTTGTCAAACGGGAAAACAGAAAAAAAGCAAACAAGAAGCTTAAACAATAATAAGTGAATAATAATTCACAACTACATAGTTTCTAGAGAATCAATCAAAAGTTAATTGATGAGATATGAATCGGCCTTTGATTGATGAGATATGAATAGAAGAGAACCTGAAGATGGCTTGCAACTTGGCGCATTGTTAAATTCTCCACACCCATCATGTTCATAATTGCTTTAGGACGAGCTTCTGTATGCAACAAGCCAACAAGAAATGACGATAATAAGTAATTTATTAAGGTTAACTGAAGCATAATGCTGAACTAACTACGTAGCTCAATAGATAGAAGGCAAATTACATAAAAATAACAGATAGTTTTCTGAGAAAGAAAAATTACTTTGATCTCCCAAGGCACTTATTGCTGTTGTAAACTTGAAATGCAAGTCTGACGTCCAATTAATACGTTCTTTCTTATCGGTTTTTTCATTGCTATGTTTCTTGGAGATCCCTTCCTGATTCCTGGCTGTACCGTCAGAATCAGTTTGCTCTACAGTTGGTTTAAATTTTTTTTCTTTCCCTTGTTCTTCGGTATCATCAGCTGGCTTCATCCCAGATACTTTTTGTTTTTGGCTCTCTGTTGGGAACAACTCTTTGATGCTATAGCTATGCAAATCTGTTTCATGATTTCATCAGCTAAGTAAATCTTATCGGGCTTGAGTGTCAATGTGCAAGTGTTAGTGTGTCAACTTGCTCATACTTACCTTCTAGATCAGTTTCAAGGCCAGTGCCATTCCAATCATGCCCTGTATCAGGCCTACACAATGCACCATCCTCCCTGGTTTCAATACCTCCAAAGGAAGGTCTAAGCACTGAAGTCTCTTGATAGACCTTTGGCCAGTCTATCTTTTCTTCACAATTTGGTTTACCTGTGTCCTTCATTGGGTCTGTTTTCCCGTATACATGTCGCCACACATTTTTCAGATCCTCCAAAGGAATTGGTTTCTCAAGGATAATGCATGCTCCTTTGTCTAGGGCTTTCCTGGTTTTGCCAGCATTCATTTCAGAGGACATCACTGCATCAAAAGCCCAAGTATCAAAAATCAGTATGCAAGAGTAAATAAGTTGTCTGCAAATCAATCGAGATGGAAAACTTGAGGAATTTGAAGCTTACATATGACAGGAATATCCTTCTCGAGCAGTGCATGCAGAACAGAAACACTCTCAATATCAGACATGTTAATGCTAGCCATTACTAGTTCATAGTGATCCTTTTGTTCACTAATCATGGACAAAGCGACAGATGCCTGCTCGATTGCAGTAACTGAAATGAAAATGCAAGATATAATTAAATTCCACTCAATATTTTCAGATTAACGAGGCTGCAAATAACAAGCAATAACATAAATTTCCGAAAATTCCTTACATTAAAAAAGTATATTCGAGAACTTTCTTTCACAGCGCCATAACGAATAGCAGTTACATTTTGAAATAAACTTATGATAAATTTGCGTATAGAATAGAATTTATATCGCAGACTTCCTTGCTAGACAGAGATGATCGATCATTGTCTAAAACGTTTATGCGCAGACATGAGGCATCTTTGAAATTATGGAATAGACAAAAGTAATGTATATGTATTACCATTGAATGAGTATTGTTCAAGCACTGATGCTGTGTACATGAGGGAAAATGTGTCATGATCGAACAGCAGGATTTTAAGGCCGTGCGCAAATTCAGGAATACCGTCGGTCTCTATAAAACTCATGTTGTCCATTTTCACCAGTATTACACAAAGATTGAGTGCATTAAATAAGGCAAGAAATCCAGAAAATTGAACCTGATAAACTAATTAGATTAAGAAGCTCTTAAATTTGAGCAGAGAATGTGAAGAAAATAAGTTTGGCATCAAGAAGCTTTAAATGGATATATAGAAGGATGGAATTACCAGGTCTGTAGTTTGAGCACTTAGCTTTAGCAGCACATGAACTAGAGGGTGTTTTGCTGCTTTCAGAAAACAGGTTATGTATAGTTGTCTAATCTTATGAAATGAGAAGAAGAAGAAAGGTGCTTATCATTATCCAGGTTTATGCTTAAATAGGTGTCAGAGTAGTGGATTCTTGAACATTTTTGGACGTCAGTTGAATCCAAAAGGAAAGTAGCAACCTCAGACCAGGACCCCAGGTAGTCAAAACCATGTTCAGCCCTGTAATAAATCATTGTATAATTTCCAATTAGAGAAGGAATTCATAAAAAGACAAGTCATAATATCTAAGCCAACAATTTTTTTTTTTTGGAAGTCTATGTATAATTTCTACTCTGGCCTCATAATATCATATGAAATTTCTTACTTATGAGCTAAAATTGGCATGTAACGTTAAAGGAGTCACATGAAAAGGAGGGAAATTATGAGGTGTTTAGGAAGGACAAAAGACTCAAAGATTCACATAGGTAACAAAATGTGCATCTTTTCTTTAAAACGGAATATGAAAAAAAAATGAGTCAAAAAAGTTTGTTATTTGGAGTTTTAATGCGGTTTTGAACTTCAGGAACAAGTTGAAAGTGAAGAAATAACTTATATGATGAAGAAATAACTTATATGAATAAGAACGTAGGTTTTTACAGTTACAGCTCACTCCGGGTTTGCGGATCAAGCTGAAATTTCTTCGTACACAAATCCTCCATGGGAATAAACTTTACTTGCGGACAAAATTTTGGATATACGTTGGGAGTTATTTGCAACTCGAGAATATTTTTGTAGCTTTATGCAAAGTGATCTTTCTTTTTTATTTCAAGTATAGTAGTCAAAACCACCTTATTAATAATTTCTTTGAATAAAACTCATTTTATGGTGGAAACTATTAGGTTCATCCATTCGTAATTAACGTGTTTTAACTTTACATTCTTATAATATGATCCGTTCGTATACCTAAACTCATTTCATATTGGATAAATATTAAGTTCATCCATTCGTAATTAACGTGTTTCAAATTTCCAATTTTATAATAGGCCACGTTCATGTCTCAAAACATAATCTAAAGACCATCTCTAAAATTGGTGGCTAGTTGGTCTAGTGATATAAGTCTTTTCTTTATAAGGGGGTAGATCTTAAGTTTGACTCACAAAAACAAAATAACAATAAAGATTATATTTAGAAAAAATTCACCAATACAACAAGATAATCTATCAAATAACTAGACGACTTTAACAATAGTTAAGATCAATGGAACGAGTTATTAATTTGTTGGCAAAAATGAATGGAAAATTCAACGGTACATTAATATACAAATACATCAAGTAGACTAGATTTGATATAGACTAGTTGCATGCATAAGTAGATTGACTTGACTTGATCTCAAAGTAGTATACCTCTGTATCGAGTTTGTCTAGTTTTGTATCGAACCAGTTTTCTTAATATATCAGTACATTAATGTATCGTAAAAGAACCCTAAATGAATGGAGTGACCCTACGAATTGTCCTTTCACTCTTCACTTTTGTTTCATGTTAACATGGGTTAAGGGGTAAGTTCAACCAACCAAGGAACATCTCAAGAGCCTCTCTCTCTCTCGACTTTAGAAAGAGAAAGTAGATTTGAAAACAAACCCCTCTCCCCCTTCTTTTTTGCCCAGATCTTGATCGGTCAGGATCTAAATTGAAGGTTTGAGAGTCAGGGGAGGTCCCCCCTTCTCTATTTCTCTTCAGCATCCTTAAGATTTTACAATTCCTGTCTCACATTTGTGGTGTCTTTTCCTTCCTTTATGGTCATTTCTGGCTATGTGCAGTTCATTCTTAGCTATGTCCAAATCAGGAGGACCTTGTTCCTCTATTTTTTTTTCCCTCTCTATCTCACTGTTAGTCAATCCCACATCTTTCCAGTTCAATGCTTACCCAACCCCAAAATATTTCTTCTCTTTTTACGATCAACCTCTATGAGGGCTCTTATGACTACGATGATAGAGTACAAGACACTTACCTAGGAGAGTATGGGTGCTCAAGCATGGGTTCATCACCCCTCATTCTCCATGGTTAAGGTTCTCGGTCTATGCTTTGGTTCTCGATCCTCTTTTGACAACCATGACTCTTTCTTGGTTTGAGTCTCGATGGTGGACAATATGGTGCTGTTTTTAGGGATCTTCTCCCCTTAGTTGTTGGATTTAATATGATCTGTGTACTAGGATTTGATTGACATCGGTTATTCAGTTCAGAACTACTTAGTGTTTTTCTTCCTATGACACATCAGCAACTCTGCGTGGTCTGCAGCACGAGGTGGCCTGCAGTAGCTAGGTTTTATGTATTGGGTTGGGCTTGTTCTTTGGGCCTATGCTTTAGTTGTTTATAAGGGTTAATTTATTTGGACTGACTCTTTCTGAGTCTAGTTGGAAATTAAGTTTCCTTTGTTTTACTATATGTTTAGGCCTGTCCATCAGACTTATTAGTTAGTTCTTGTTTCAGCCTTTTGGGCTAGATTTGTGGCAGTTTAATTGATCCCCTTTTCCAAAAAAAAAAAAAAAAAACAAGGGTTAAGAGGTCCAACCGTCCAGCCCAGACCTAGCCCAAACTCAATATTTTATTTTTATTCTTGTTTATATGATTCAAACATGAATCACACTTTATCTGGCTGTGACGCAATACGAGCATGTTGGAGCCCAAGGGTCCTCAGAGCATCCCTACACGATGGGTAATACTGTAGTGGCAATCCCAAATGAGATTATTTAAAGATGGAACCGAGCCCTGAAGGTTAGAGAGGCGTCCATACCCGCGATGGGGGGTGTATTATATATGGAATTAGTGAAACTTTTTAAGAAATCTATGGAATTTAAAGTCTGGGTGTATTTAATATAGACTTTCAGTAGTCCATGAAAGTCTTGAGATATTCGATTAGGATTTTTAAAGACTTTATGAATTCCACCAAAGTCTAGGGGTATTCAATTAGGACTTTTAAAAATGAATAAAAATTCAGAAGTATTCAAAATTTCATTCATACTTATGGAATTAGAAAATCAAGGATAATCATGGACTTTGTAGTGTTAACTGTACATACCAAATATTTGAAAAAATCTATCAAAGATTTTTTTTTTTTTTTAATCTATCAAAGTTTTCTCCCTGCGCGCAAAGAGGTTGATTATCTATCATCTCTTTCTTGTTTCTTCTTATCTTTTCTCTAATCTTTCATGATATCAATATTTTTTTGATACCCAATATGTTCATTGTAGTTGTTAAATGTGATTTTCTTTTTGTTCAATTGTGATACTTGGAACCCTAATAGCAATAAAAATTATTTATGAAACCCTAAGACCCAAATATTGTGGTCTACCCCTAAAATCTTGAATAGTGTTTCTATGAAATACCGGATTTTGTCTTATTAATTATTCTCATCGATTTGATTTATATCATGGTTCAAGTAAAGCTTGAACAATTGAATTTCGATTGATTAATTATAGATCAAGACATTAATCAATATTTTTCATGATATATGTTAATAGGTGAAAACAAAATTGATGAGAATAATTAACCATAAACATTAAGTGATCTATATTGTATCTTTAAGTTAATTGGGAGATTAGAAATGAGAACAAACCGGCTAAACGAGTAATAATCATTCATTTGAGTCAAGTTCTACTAGAATATACTTAACCATTCAAGATTCAACGAGTTATTATCTTACTTTGCATTTGGACTGCATTGTTTGTGTTTTTTGTATTTTATTTTTCTTTACTAGAAAAATCTATAAAAATCATTCATAAAAAAATATATAGATTTTCAAGAATCAATAAGAAGTATGTTGTTAAATTCAATTATTTTAAGAAATCAATAACAATCTATCAACTTTTAAAAGAGTGTGTAAAAAATCTGTTATTTGAAAAATGTGTAAACAGTCGCAAGGATCAGAGGAATTAGAGGAGCGTCTACATCCACTGTGGGTGAGTAGCAAATCCAAATTAAATAAAAAAAAAAAAAATTAAACAGGAATTGGATTTGGATTTGCTTTGTAAGTCCCGTAAGTCGGACCAGTCTCTTAAATCCCCGGCGGGACGCTTCAAAAAAGGTGAAACTGAAAAGACGGCCACCGCTGCACTCTCTCCCACTCTCACAATGGTCACCTTCTTCTTCTTCTTCTTCTTCTCATTACTCCTTTAATAGGCCCTATTCTCATACAGTAACTGGTCTATGATTTTGCAGGCAGACTTTACCGAAGAACTCGAACCCCTTTTCGATTACAGCCGCGTGCAGCCTCTCAATGTCATCTCCCTCGACGACGACGACGGTGAGCTCTTTTTGATAACTCGAATTCAATCGGGGCTTGAATTGTCTCCAAGTTCAGTATTTTGAAGCGTTCAATGTTTCTACTGCAGACGACGAGCCGTCGGCTTCTCCTCCGAGCAAGAAGAGGAAGAAGGCTTCGAATCCAGCTGTAAGCAGCTCTTATTTACAATCGGGTTAAGGTTTAATTACATATGATTTTCAATTTGTTGATGTTTGTGGATGAATTGGGATTAGGTTGAAAAGGTTGATGACAGTGTGAAGGTTACAGTTATTGAGGAAGATGACGAGGACTGGTTGCTTCCTCCGCCCAAAGTTACCAAGAAATTGGGTGATGATTCCATCTTAAAGGCCTTGAGGTATTTTCATAATTGATTTTTTTTTTTTTTACTGAAAAATTCTGGTGCTTGTATGACACATAGTTGGAATATATATGACCTTTGATTACGGTAGTATCGTAGAATTCATGTGGCTTTTGTAAATTGTTTATATTTGAAGTCTGATTCTCTCTGTGGGAACTGGTTTGATGTAGGCATCTAGCCATAGTTTTGAGTTTTAGATAATTTTGTTGCTCCAGAACATTAAACCTTTATTCCTGTTGTTTGATCTGGCTTACCTTGTTTTGGCTTCCGTTGGGTTTCAATGTTGTGAGTCTAATTTTGGCGATGAAAACGCCATCTCTTAATGCAGGTTACAGAAGCAAGAGCTGGTATCGTTTGCTGAGTCGGCAGAAAATGTGGTCCGTGCTGTGGAGGAGTCTGTGAGACGAGAGCTTCTAAGTTCCCTCCAATCTTCACCAGATGCTACGGCAGCGCCACCTCCAAAGCCCCAGGTTGAAAGAAACAAAGTAGTTATATCTATTCAAGACAAGGATGGAGTCAAGCAATTTCGCATATACATGGTATGTTATGCAGATAAATGTACCGACAAGTAAACATGTAATATATATTTGTCTAGTCATTCCCATTCTTATAATTGATTAGTCTATGGTTACTTCTCACTGGTAGGAAATGGAATAGTAGTTCAGAAACGTTATATGCACCTGGTAACCTGAGAATTACATGTGATATTGCAAAAGAAATCTATTAGTCTTGTTAATTGCAGAAAATTGAAAATTATCATTTAGGTTTCATTAACATTCAGTTTCAAGTACTGAATGCAATGCTTATGTAAGCTAGTGTCTATCAAACTGAGCATGGAGTGTTGTAATCCATCTAGGGAGTCTAGAGCAGGTGGTTTCTGTGCCAATTCAAAATATTTGTACAACTGTACAAAAACCACAAAAAGGACTGTACAACAGAGGATAGAGAATATGTGTACGTAGCTCATATCACTGAGCTGTATTTCATTCATCTGATAAGTTTGTGTGCTAGAGTTCACCCAACTCTTGTGACTCTGAAAATACAACCTTCTAGTTCTTTTCTTCCTCATCTCTCCGCTAAAGCCGACTCACCTCCTTTTCTTTTCTATATGTTGCTTTGTTCCATGTTCTCTGTGCTGAGATTTCAGCTATATGGCTTACTGGATGTTTAGAAATTTGTAATTCTAATAAGATTTTCTTCTACTTTAACAGGATGACAAGTTTGAGCGGCTATTCAAAATGTATGCAGATAAAGCTAAGCTTGACATTCAGAGTTTGGTTTTTAGTTTTGATGGAGATAAAATAGGCCCAGATGCCACACCTGCATCACTCCTGATGGAGGATGATGACATGATCGAAGTGCATGATACTTCAAACAAAAAAGGTAATGAATGAGAATGATCATTTGTTATTCAACTTGTCACTTTTCGCCCTTTATTGAATTCAGGCTTTTAGCCATATCCTTTCAGTCATTTCATTTAGGTTTGTATCTAAATTTATACACATCATTGTCCTGTGCCAATTGTTACCACTGCTGCCAGTAAATTTATGTTTTTGGTCGCAAACTCTGGTGTTTTCCGCTATAGATTCCATTTCAAAGTTATCTGCTCGATGTCCATCTAAATTCTTATTCATTCTTCTTTGAATTCAGGTGTTTCTTCAACCAAGGCAACTCGGTGACTGTTTTCCCCGCCGCGGGGGGTGGGGAGGGGAATGCTCCCAAATGCTCTTTTTTTATGGTTGATGTATTAGTGCAACAACTATGCTTGTGCCTTCTCTCCAATTGTATAGTTGTAGTTCACATTCAGAATTTTTTGAGGAACAAGTACAAGCTATAAAGACATAGCTCGACTGCTCGAGGAAAAGAAAAACACTCCTTGTACAAGATTTTGTCGGATTAACAGTTCCTTGTGTGGTTCTACAGTTGATTTTTGCCTCTACTAGTCTGCTGTTGTTCCTCCTATCCCTGAACTTTTATCGCTGCTCCATGACAAAAAGTGCTGTGAAGCCCAGCTTTTAACTTCCTGACAATAGTCAGGTTAACATCGAATTTCTTCTTGACCAGATAATTTCAACTAGATACAGAAAATTGAAACAATGGTTTATTATCATGAATGATTTGAGTTTGACCTTCATCCTATCGATGATACTTAAACCTGGTTACGACACATGCATAAACTTTTCGATTTCATCTCGAAGGGTTCAAGTACGACCGTCTCCCATCCATCTGAACTTGGATTTGGATGGACTTTTAGGATTTGGATCACCTGGGTCATACATTTCACATGCATTCACTCGCTCTCGGATTGTAATGGGATAACGTGGATGATGATCGCATGGTGCTTGAGCCACGTATTCAAATCCACGCTGGAAAGTTGGGCTCACAGATGTACACGTCAGGGCCCTAAGGTGTCAAAATGATAAACAGCACACATCAACAAGAAGAAGAAGAAGAAGAAGAAGAAGATAATCAAAGCAACAAGAGAAGAGAAGATGAGCTCTCTGCGTCTCTCATTATGAGCCCTTATTTTTAATATCACGGGTACCTTTTCTTCTTTCTTCTTCCTTCTTTTCGAAGATAATAGCTTTGAATTTTTCTAATTATAATTCCCACTTTGGATCGCCTCTGTTTCTTCTTTTTCATATTTGCTGATCATGCGAAGTTGATCGAATAAGGACATTTGATATTCACAAGTTCAAAAATGTTTCTTCATGTCTGAATCATTTCTCCGGATCTGACCCATAAAGGAAAGAGAAGGGCTTCAGAAATGGTTTTGGATGTAGAACCTGAAATAACGTGTGTAATTGTTAGGGTACATCAACCATTATATTATAGTAGTTTTCTTTTATTTCTTTAGGACTAATATGAGTTGGTGTTTCAATTTAGAAACTGCAAATGTGAAGCTTCACTTTGTGAGGGTTTTCGAGTTTTGGAGAAAATGGAGAAATGTTGTGAGTTCTGCAGAGCATTAAGGCCAGTCGTGTACTGTAAAGCTGATGCAGCACATCTTTGCCTATCTTGTGATGCAAAGATCCATTCAGCTAACACAGTTTTCAACCGGCATCAGCGCACTGTCTTATGCGAATCCTGCCAAGGCCGCCCTGCTTATGCTCAGTGTTTGGATCACAGAATGTTTATGTGCAATGCCTGTGACAGGAGCCAGCACACATCATCTTCCCAACATCATCAAAAACGCACTATCCGGAGTTACATAGGTTGCCCGTCTGCCAAGGATTTTGGAGCATTGTGGGGTTTCCAATCAAATGAGCTAGATAACAAGACTCTATCCACTTCTTGTGGTTCTTGTGACTCAATTGTGGTAAACTATGATATTCATGGGCAGTCTTGCTCACAAATTGAATGTCTTTCAGGCGGTGCTCGGTTTGAAATGGGATCGGCCGGTAAACAATCCAAGGTAGCCAGAAATAGTTGAATGAATCGGCACTGTTGAAATATTCATGTCTTTTTAATTTATGTGTTTTATCTTTGCAGATATACTGTGAAGATGAAGAGCATAAGAAGACTAGTTTTATTCTGCACCAGATACTTGACTTGGAAAGGCTGCAGCTAGCCGAAGGGAATAGCCCTTCAGCACAGAGTGACCTATCTTCTTCAGCACATCATGCTTGGAAGAGCTTTGATGAGAATCTTGATCGGCATTTACAACATTGTGAGACTACTGGTACTAACTTTCAGCTAAAGGAGAGTCCGCTTCAGAATCTGAAAGATGATCCCTTACCATTTCTATTTTCTCAACCGGAGAATTTACCATCAAATTCATCTATTGGACTTCCATTGCAGACAGAATCCATTTGGCAGTGCAGAAGTCCGGTTCAAAGTAGTCAGGTTCGACCAATATCAGTGCAAGTCATTCTTCTGGACTTTTTGTTGTGTTACATCAATTATCTGTTAAGATTAATCTGTTTGTACCGTTTAGAAGTTCCCCGAGATGAAGAAATATCTTAATTTATGCTCACCATATGGAGGTGAAATTTGATACTCTATTTCTCAATCAAGGAACTCTAATCATTGTTTTGGTTCTTTTGTTGCAACCATTCATAAGTGACTGCTCATACAATTTCGACGTAGACTTCAAGAATTGCTATGTTAGGTCATCATGTCACTTTAGTCTTAACAACACTAGTATTCCCCTCCTTTTTTGACAACGAAAAGGCGGTCTGGAAGTTGGAGATGTTCTATCGGGTGGAGACCCTCTATATTTCAGTTCTTAAAGAACCATTTTTCATTGTGTTTTACCATCTGACCTGATTTTGTAGCTGTGGTCTCAAAATATGCAAGACCTTGGGGTTTGTGAAGAGCTTGTTTGTCACGATGATTTCAACATACCTGATGTTGATTTGACATTCCAAAATTTCGATGAACTCTTTGGAGGTGATCAAGATCCTACCAGAGTGCTGCTTGATGATAAAGATGTCTCATATTCCTCCGTGGAGAGGGACATGTCCCTCGATAAATCAGATGAATGCAATTCAAGAGCAATGGTGGTATGGATTGGGACTTCCACTGTTTCCTTTCTTACGAGTGAACTGTTAGTGTTACTATAATAGAATCATCAAGCCCCTCTATATAAGATGAAAATCAGGTGCTAAATATATACATCTGGTCCTATATAATATTTTGACAGGATGTATCAGAGGCTTCATCCATGTACCTTACTCAGCCTGCAGACTTCGACAAAGATACCAGTGCCTATAACAAAGTTGTAGACGTTTCGGGAGGCATGGATTCGAATTCTCCACATGCTATTCGACCACCTTTTTCAACTTTACCATTCTCTGAGTCAAGGATATTCACCGTTAGCAACAATGCAGATTGTCATGATACGCAAACTTTGAGCACTTCACCTGATGTGGATGCTGGACAGCTGGAAGTCACAGCAAATTCTCGGATGAGGTACAAAGAGAAGAAGCATTCTCGACTGTAAGTACAATAATTCTAAAGCTCTCAAATGTGATTTTTCACATCGAAATGTGTCATGTTAATTAGTACATAGGAATAACAAATCACATACATTGTTATCTTCAGAACTGAGAAGAAACATCCATATCCATCTCGCAAAGCTACAACTAATGTACAGAAGCGGGGAAAAGGCCGAATTGTTAAGACAGAAGAAGAATACAATTCAGACACCATTGATGTGACAAGAAGTTGCTGATCGAACTTAATTCATCTTTGTCTATACATATTACCATCTCCCAAGTGATCGAAGTGCAATCGGGTTTAAAATTTACAGTCAAAGCATGCATGAACTTCTTTTCTTACAGTAGTTACTCAATTTACTTACTCTTAACAGTAAATTTCTCGTTATATTGATGAAAATGTGCAATCATGAAACGGAAGCTCTGTCTGGACGGCATTCCAGGATTCCTAGTACCTAACATTCATGTGTAGTTCGTTCGGATTCGAATGCATCAAGATGAACATGGGTGGATCAAGTCTAGTTAGGTAAGAATGTCCTTTCTTAACTTCTCTCCGGCACTAAGACAACAAAGGTTGGTCGCCGTCCAAGTCATGTTGATCCATCTTCCAGACATTATGGAAAGTACGATATATAGGCATCAAATTATGTTGATAAAGTTTTTCTTTTTAATTTGGCAACAAATAGCCAACGACAGATCGAGTTGCTTTTAGCTAAGCACTATTCTCACTGACATAAGAGTGATCAGGTGGGTTAAGTTTCTCTTTTTTTTTTAAAAAAAAAAAAAAAACAGTATTTGATAACGAATCATTATTAGGATAATTTTATCAAGAAATATGTTAAAAATTATAAAAATGATGCATGTACCATAGTTCGGTATAATCATGTGGCAGTTTTTTTTTTTTTTACTTAGCAGAAAAAAATAATATACTAGTATTTTTTTCTTGAAAATAAATAATATACTAGTATTTTTTTTTCTTGAGAAGAAATAATATACTAATTTAGCATGATTACAAATTTACAATGGTTCATGGCAATCCGAGCTGAAAATAATCAATTATGGTAACCAAGAAAATATACACGAGGGCATTCAAATCTCACCGGCATCATAACGTTGAGCAGGGATAAAAAAAAAAAAAAAAAAAAAAAAAAAAAAAAAAAAAAACTCACACAAATTCAAGCAAATTCCATGGGATTTGAAGAGAAGACGAAATCATTATAAGGCCTCGTTTGGTTCATGAAATTGAAGCCTTGAGAAAGAAAATTTAATCATTTCTTGTGTTTTGGATGATGAAGAAAAGAAATTGGAAAATATGGGGGAAAATAATTCCCTCCATAGATCCAATGATTTATTTTCCCCCTTATTTCGTTACATTTATTATTCAATTTTTCATTTTATTACAGCAATTACAAACTTTTGAAACACCCAAAATGAAATTACTTTTCTTTCTGCGAACCAAATGAGACCTAAAATTGGATCTCCTCGGTACCACTCAATTGTGAGTTTACTTGATTAATACTTTTCACTCACATAATGCAAAATGAGCACACAGTTAAACATAACCCGTCCCAAGCTTTATCATCTTCTCCACCTAAAAAGTCCTGATTCCGCAGAGGGTTTATCTGATAAGCCTTAATTAGTTCGATCACGTGTGCCTTTATCTTTATATGTTATCTTCTAAACTAATCACTTTAGTTGGTACATGTTGATAGCACAAAATATAGAACTAGTATACTTCTACGTCACAGTTATGCGACAGATGGTTAAAGCTGCACAACACTGGTAGACGAACAAGGCAAATGCCCAACACCCTGGGAGGAAGCACGGAGGAGCCACATCCTCGTCCTCTCGTGTGACATATCCAACACACCGATAATATAATTAAAAGGTTATATATAAGTGGTCGATCTTAAGCGCGTTTGGAGCAAACTTCGCAGAAACGTATAGAAGGTTTAAATTCCTTGAATCAGAATGCGTTGGTAGATCAAGAGCAAAGCACAAGTGTGTATATAACCGTATTTTTTATTTATTTATTTAATTCATGTAAATGTTTTGTCTTCAGCCTAATCTATAACTCATACTCAATTTGGCCTACCTAAGTTTTCAATCTTAGCTTCGCCAATAGTGGTGGTTGCTAGCAACGTTACGGTTTAGAAAATTTGTGGATATATCATGCAGTCGGTCAGAGTATATATAGTCATATATGGTGGTGCCTTAATACGAGAACCTTTAAAATAAAGTTTTATGATGAGTTTTTAATTAACGGTTGTGAGATTTGTTTTTCAAACACATTTCAGTAAATTGATTATTAGATGTTTAAATCTTCATGAGTAGATCACTTCTCTAAATTTATAACTAAATTAAAAATCGTTAAAACACTCATAATCTTGATCTATCATTTATAAACATGAAAGATTCAGATTGGATAGATTTAGTTCATACATTAATTTAATCTAATTTGATACCTTAACGATTAATAATTTAGAAGAAAATTTTTATAAGTAATATACTCTCTCTAAACATCTGACTGTTAATTTACAGAGATGTAATTGAAAAGTGAGTTTATCTTTATTAAAAAGTCTTCTTAAAGTCCGTATTTTAAAATAGCCTCTATTTAAAAAATTGTAATTAACTCATGATTAATGAGTCAGATGCTTTATACTTGGTTGGTCCTCTCAAGAGTGTTCTCAACTTTTCATGGTACCTATTGCATTGCCATGTCGGACAGTTTGCGCTTATTTAAATGGCTTCCTGGACACATCGGTGTGCGGACCCGTAAAGTGCGTGAAGCAACTCGGAGAAAACCCTCCATGTCTTACCCGAGATTCGGACTTCGATGAAGCTCATTGTCTAGGACTCTGAGCATTATTTCTTCTCAAAGTTTCATCTCCCTCCTGTCAAATGCTTACAGTTCTGAAATTGGTATATGCTAGCTTGCTAATTCCTCTGAAGTTTCCAAACCGCCGTGCACTTGATCAATTTATTTCTTATGGGTTTTGAAGTAGTTCGATCTGGATCAGAATTGTGGGGTTTTATGGTGAGCTGATCCGGCGATTTGGGATCTTGTTTAAGTGTTTTGTTTCAGTTTGGGTCGTCCAAGAAGAACTGAGGTTGCTTTTTAACCCGCAAAACGACGACGGGTATAATCTTTTCACTCCCTTAATTTCCTTCGAGTTTCTGGGTTCTTATGTACAGCGGGCTGCAAATCCATCGATCGGGGTCTTCATAAAGGTTTTATCTGTTTGAATCGCATTTTCTTCTTCTTCTTTGAAAATTTCTGCTTTCATGTGGATCGATAGTACGTACGTACCGTACGTTTTGTTGGACTGTCGTAGTTTTCATCATGCATGGTGATTCAATATGTCAAAAAGTCTGAGCCTTAATTAGTATTTTAAGAGAAGAATCCGAGCTATTATATATTACAAAAGACGAATCCATCACTCCGTCTGTCCATGCATACTAATGCATTTGTTAAGTACTTTTGGTAATCTTGTTTAAAGGTATCATATAAAAATAAAATAAAAAATAATTCAACATTGATGAAATTATGGAGAAACATACCATACAGATTTTTTTTTTTCTCATTTAGTATAATTTGACAGTAGAAGAAGATCCACGTACCTCATGTTTTATGATAATACTCTCTGCTGAAGATACGGTTTGGATGAAGGAGGAAGACGAAGAAGAAGAGAGAGAGAATAGTGATGTATGTATTTGATTAAGCTTGATTGTTTACACTACAGCAGTACTTGACATTATATAGTAAACCTGTAACTAATCATAACTAATTGGTTGCTAATTAACCCTAATTAGTTAAGCTCAGCTGATTAGTTAGAGGCAGCTGACTCAAGTTCTTGCTGAACAATCTCAGCCCTACACGTGGATTTGGGAAAGCCTTGATTGCTGTCTTTGATTGTCATACTGGTTTGATCATTCCTACACTCTCATCGGTCTAATTTTAATACCTGCAATCTATTGTTTCCGTATTGTAATAATTTTGCACATTTGTTACCTTGATCATCACAGTGAACACTAGATAACATTATGCATATCAGCTGTTGTCGAAAATACTGCAATCATGAACTTTGTACCAATGAATTGGTGTACGTGGTCACATAAGTCAGTTGAATATGTTTTAGATTGTTGTAAGGGTTTTTATCCATTTACCCTAATTCTAGGGATTTTTTTCCCACTTACTCCATTAAGTTATTTTTTTTAATTCCTCCTTACTCATGAAGACTAAGGTCTTCCCTAATACCCAATTCTGTGTTTTTTTAGACTATTTTGCCCCTATCGCTTTGTTACATAAAAGAAGAGAGAGAGAGAGAGAGAGAGAGAGAGAGAGAGAGAGAGAGAGAAGTCATAGGATACTTCGCCGGAGTCCGGTCACCGACTACCACCCACCGAACTTCTATAAAAACCTCGTCGGAGGTCCCTAAAGAGGTCGTTGGAGATATCATAGGTCAACTGAGAGGTTTATTGCCCTCAAATAGACCTTTATTTCCCCCTAATAGACGGGCAATAAACTTCTATTGCCCCTCAATAGACCTTTATTGGGGGCAATAGAGGTTTATGAAACCTCGTCAGAAGTCTCCAAAGAGGTTGTCGGAGATCTCATATGGGGCAAGAGATCGAGATTTATTGACCCCTTGAATAAACCTGTATTGCCCCCAATTGACGTCTATTGCCTTCCAATAGAACTTTCGATCGCCGAAATAGAAACTAATCTCCGTAAAATTATACAAATAAAACTTTGATTAAAGAAAAAAAACGAGGAGATTACGTCACTTCAAAACATTTATTGCCCCACAATAAACTTTTATTAGATGTCTATTGGGGGACAATAGACATCTATTGCTCCCTAATAAAACTATTTTTTTTTCTTTTTACTTTCTTTCTTTCTGGACCTTCTGCCCCCATTACAAAAAAAAAAAGGAAAAAAGAAAATACAAGGCCTGATCGAATTCAACTCCTGACCTAAAGCCTTCTGCCCCTATTTTTTTTTTTTAAAAAAAAAGGAAATGAGGCCTGAATCGAATTCAACTCCTGCCGGTTACCAAAACAAATCTTCTGTCGCTGTGATAGGTCGCCGAAGCCCGAGACTGAAACGATGGCAGCTGGTGGTTCTGCAAAACGAAGTCAGTGATGACCTCCTTGACAAAGTCATGAGTCGGACTGAAGTGACCTTTCTCCGGGAGCAGCAATGACGACTTAGAGTCGTCGAGAGCGACGTTGAGAATCCCCTCAAGGTAACTATTTATCCAGTCATTTTCCGGCCATTCTGGTAGCCTCCGGCATTGGAGCCTCTATCGTGCAGCAAGCCGGGCTTGGAGGTGTCGGGTTCGGATCCGGGGGGGGGGGGGAGGGAGAGAGGGGGGGAGAGAGAGAGAGAGAGAGAGAGAGAGAGAGAGAGAGAGAGAGAGAGAGAGAGAGAGAGAGAGAGAGAGAGAGAGAGTTGTGCATCCTGAGTTCGTGACAGTAGAGAGAGTAGCATGGCAGTGGCTATAGTTTGTTAATTAGGCTGAGGGCATATTTATCATTTCATTTTAGATTGGGTTAGTGAAAATAAAAATCTGTTAATGGGTTAAGTGAGATAATTTTAGCCAATTTTGATGTTTTGGGTCAAAAACCCTTGTTATGGGTAAACAAAAGGATGAGTTTTATCGGCGTCAATGAAAACTTTATATTTTTAGTTTGTGGTCACATTGATGCCACATGAACGCTCAAACTTAATGTTTAAGTGTTAAAGGTATGAGGTTGTTATAAACTTAACAGTAGGTTGCAATGTATTAGCACTAGAAGACAAGAAAGAATAAAAATCTACCAATAACTGTAGAGTGGTAACGATATGATTAGCCCTAATACTTTTTTTTTTTTTTTAAGTAGTTTCACCCAAAACTGACAACCAAGAAGCCTAATCCACTTAGGACATGAGTTTTTTTTTACCACAGAGGCTTTCAGCTGGAATCAAACCCAAAACCGGGAAACCAGACTTGGAAGCTTGCCCAAGCAGCTGAACCTGAGTTTGCCTACTGGACCACACCTTTAGGTTTGATATAAAGGAAACATTAAATAGAGAAAAATGAGCTCATCAGATTAGAGTCATTAGAGAAATAAGATTGTAGTAGTGTATTATTCTTGTATATGTGTGTATATTGAATTGATTATTGTTGCACATGGATAATAATTGAATGCAAGTTTCATAACAAGTCTATAATGATCAGTAGATGTATATCAGTATATATATTATATATATCCAAACCACTAATTCTTCATCTTTTTGGTATACTTGTTTTGTGCTTATGAATCTTGTACTTAACCCTTCATTCATACTTTCGCATTGAGATGAGAATACTCTGGTCTTCTTAAGTTCCCCTTAGTTCGTTTTCTTTCTGGTATGTCAATTATTTCATCTTCTTAAGTTCCGCTTTCGTTAATTTATTTTCTTTATGGCAGGTCTTTCTTCACTTGTAATCAAATATGGGGTGTCTAATTGAAAACATGCATGAAGAGCAGATCATGACCTGACCTTTTCATATATTAACCGGTCCGCATGAGGACTTCAAGCTTTGGATGAGTTTTGAAGCTTTACATGATCATTGCGAAGTAGCGCTACATATTGAAGAATGAAGATGGAGAAAATTTGCGAGTTCTGCTAGGCATCAAGGCCAGTGGTACACTGTAAAGCCGATGCAGCACATCTTTGCCTTTCCTGCCATGCCAAAATCCACTCAGCTAATGCAATTGTGAACTGCCACCACCATACTTGAAGGAATTTGAAGGAATTGTGTCATAAAACAATCATTTTGATGTAATTATTATTATAATTATTATTAATAAAAAAATGACAAGTTTATTGTTCATTGCTTATATTTAATATTTGATTGAACAAAGTCCAAGGAATATGAGTTAAAGAGAAAGTAATCTAAAAAGTTAGATGTGTGAGACCTTTACTCTGTCACACTCTTATCCTAAAAGGTTCCTAATCATAGGATTATCACCTGGACATTGATAATCCGGAAAGAGTAGCACATACTATATATGCTCAATATGGAGGATGATATGTCTCTTGTCATTTGTGTAGAGACACTAACACAAGTATGTGGGTGATCTTAACTTAAAGAGTACACTGAACGCGATCATTAGAGTTTTTGTATAGAGTCTTACTTACATGTCAAACTTGAACTCTAAATTGCAATAATACAAATTAGTCCTTTGACATGAGACACCATAATTGTCTTATGAGTGAATGGATTATCTCTTGATGATGCAATAATATTATGTCCCGTAATAGATATATTAGATGCATTCATTGGTATAATCAATTCGGTCATGGAGACATGTGAGTGTACAATAAAGAATCTCTATCCTTAAGTAAATAAGGTGTATGTTCAAAGATGTGATTCAATGAGTCTTTGGCCAAAGCATTGAAGAGATTAAAAAGGAGTTTCTAATCACATTCTAAGAATCACATAAGAATGAAAATCACATTAGGAGATTGACATATTAATTTCATACCATGATGATGTGATTTAGAACATAGTGTTAGAGAAGGACCGTATTGTATTGTAATTCCAATTGAATAGGTTCTTTGTCATTCTATATTAACTAAGGTAGTCATGATATGTTGCAAGACGTCACTCATGACTTGTGAAGTCTCCGAGAATTAATAAACATTTATAATCCTAATAACAAGGGAGAATCAAAAACTCCATTTTTGATTTGTAAACAAAATAGAATGGTTTCTATAAACTTCACTGCCTTGTTAATTAGAACCTAAGAGATCGCACACTATATAAGTGGATCCTTAAGATTGTAAATGAAGAAGATTAAACACCAATTGAAGGAATGGATGGATTTCATTCCTTCAGTACTGTCTTATGTGATTCATGCAACTACCTCTCAGCCTATGTTCAGTGTCTAGATCACGACGATCAACGCATCAGGCACATGTGTCATTTCTGTGACCAAAGCCAGCATGAGATCTCTAGTTCCCGATTACACCCGAAAAGGCAATCCTCCGGTTACACAGGTTGCCCTTCTGCTGGGCAGTTTGCAGCAATGTGGGGTTTCCAGCTGAGTGATGACATGACTCTCTCTAGTACCAGTAGTTATTGTGTGGAACACTTAAATACGCTTGGCCACCAGATTATTCACTTGAAAAGGCTTCAGCTCACTGTTCAGGAAGCCAGTATAAATATCGCTTCGAATTCAGTACATCAGCTTATATATGGCCAAGAACAAATGAGTCATCACCTATCTTCTAACACATCAAGCACCGTTGGAGTTCCGTTGCATAAAGAACCAATTTGGCAGTGGACAACTCCGGTTCAAAGTACTAGTCAGGTATGTTCTTGGATATGTTTCCGAACTTGGTAAGACCTAGAAGGCTAGAACTATGTATCTTCGGTAGGTTTTAAACAATGTATTAGAAGAAAATTCACTTATAAATGATCGATCTTGTAGGTTGATTCTCAAAATGTGCAAGATCACCTCCAGGTCTGCAAGAAACTCATTTGTCCTGATGATTCCAATTTATCGAATGCTGAATGTTTGGCATTACTAAACTTTGAACTAGGATTACTCGGAGATAATGATGATGTTGATGATGATAATAATCATGATAATGTACCGTTGTCTTATGCCTCCTCCACCATGGACGGATCAATAGCAGATGCGTCTATTCACATCAATGGGTCTTCATCTTCATCGACCTCTTCGTCTGTATTCTGTACAATTCCATGCAATGTTAGTTCCTGCGGCCTCAAGGGTGAAGAACATTTGGAAGCCAGAGCAAAGGCCATGGTTAGATACAAAAAGAAGAAGCATTCCCGTTCGTAAGCACAAGTCACTTCTTAAACCTCTAAACCACTTATGAGATACAAGTCTGTCACTATAGTACTAAATTGTCTGGTGCGCCTTTTGATTTTCAGGCATGCGAAAACAATTCGATATCCTAATAGGAAAGCAAGAGCTGGTGTACGTAAGCGAGTGAATGGCCGGTTTGTGTAGGCACAAGAAAGCATGAAGCAATTAAGACGTAGAATAAGTTCATCAGATATCACACGCAACAAGTTCTAATACCTTTAGTTGAAATACTAGGATTTTTGCGTGACAACCAAATAATTATGGGGAAACACCATCTAATATGAAAGTCAGTATGTATAAAATTTGTATGTATTGCTGATTTTGCGAGTAATGAATAATGCTCATCATTAGCAAAGCTTGTATTATAAATTTGAGAAGCAATGGCATTTTTGCATATATTTGGTCCATCTCTCTTCAAAAATGATTAATTAAAGTTTACAGTGATTCTATTTATAGAAATTGAACACTATATTTGAGAAATTGATGTCTACTTTGGTAAGAAGAATTCCATGACCATTGGGCTAAAATTTCAAGTGCTTAGCACTTAAGTTCTTCAAGAATAAACTTTGTGAAGGACATTAAGGCCACCTATGTATGATGAAGTTGATGCATTATATCTTTGCCTATGTTGTGATGGAAAGTTTATTAGGCTACGAACTTTTTAAAGCAGTCTGTATGTGCATCGCACTTGTCGAAATTGGAAAGTCATGAGTTGGCAAGTCGCTATTCTTGCCATACTCAATCAAATGAAAAGAAACGAAACCCCCACATGGTTTCTACCGTATGTGTAATTAGGATGACATGGGGCAATTAAGACTTCGTACTCTTCGGCCAAGCAGCCTCCTCATGGGAAAGGAAACCATGGATATTGGAGGTAACATTATTTCTCCCATCAAACTTGGTAACAAAATTCATGGCCGAGAAACTCCCACCCTCCGGCCCAACTGTCGTACCGGAATGCCTAACCCTTACTCACTATTGAAGCAGACGGCTAACAAATCTCATGGCCTAGTCATTTGGCGTTTTAGGAGTTAGGCAGAGAAGTGCAGAGGGCCGGGGCAACAGACTGTTTGTGCTTTATTTAAAAGGTTTCCATAACTTGTCGGAGTTAGAACCAAAAAACAAAGGCAATTGAAGCTCCTACAGATCAAGAACAAACAAGAAGATCAAGCTGAGATCATCCATGGCGAAAATTTGGGACTTTTGCTCGACCTCAAGCGCAGCTGTACACTGTAAAGCCGATGCGGCACATCTCTGCCTGTCTTGCGATGCAAAACTTCATTCAGCTAACCAAATAGTGAACCGGCACCCCCGTACCATCTTATACGACTCCTGCAACTACCTCTCCGCTTATGTTGGCTGTTTGGATCACGGCAGCGGCGACGGTGGGATCGAGCTTATGTGCCACTTGTGTGACCGGAACCACCATGTGACGACATCCCAAGTGCATCAGAGACTTTCAATCAACAGTTACACGGGTTGCCCGGCTGCCGAGGACTTAGCAGCAATTTGGGGTTTGCAAGTGAATCATGATCACACTAGTAGTACAAGTAATGTGGGGAGCTTGGATAATTTGGGCCAGATTCTCGACTTGCAAATGATTCAGACTACTGTTCCTCTTGGACTGTGCAGCAATACAACTAGTCAGGTAATTTGGTCGATCATTTCTCCAAAAAGTCAGGTATAGTTCTTTTTATTCAAATAATTTGCTTACTAAAAGTCTTTCTTTTTTTTTCTTTTTTTTTTTTTCGGTGAACTGTCATGTTGAGTAATTTGTAATAATTATGTGAAAGTTATGGATATAAATCTCATGGCATCATGAAATAAATGAGTGAGATGTAGAAAAGAAAATTAAAAAATAAAATTGTTCTCAGCAAATGTAATTCTCTAGCTAAATCACCTGAATCCACCCCACTTTCACCAACATTCGGAATCCAAAATTATTTACATGATCATCATTTCATCATTTTGTGGTAAATTAAGCTAGCGAGTGACATCACTGACATGTATGTTTGTGAATATATAGCCAAAAACAAAATCTTTTAGTTGATCTAAAACTTGTTATAATTTAAATTGTTGTTCGTTCGTTTGAATTTTAAACATGCTCTTCCAGCCAGAATTGAGAACAAAAAAAATTGAGCATACGTACGTGTTCAACTTATGTTGCAAGTTAAAGATTTTTTTTTTTTTTTGTCTGGTTGCAGGTTAAAGTTGACTGTGACTTTTTCCAGTGAAAATGCGATAGATTCTGTTAGTTCATTTGTTGGGTTTCCCATATTCCATTCAAATTTTCTTGGTTCCATTTTGCCTTGATCACGAATTCATGATTGTCAATCTCAATGTCAACAACGCCCACCATCAGTTATGTAGGCCGTTAACACTTCACGTCGACAACGACATATAGTTGGTAAGGGACACTGTGACCCATAGAGCTACTATCATATACTTGGTTACTTGTTATGATACCCTTTTAGTTAATTTTATTACTATTAATTAGGAGAAATTGTAAGATGAAAAATCATATGATAAATGGTAAAATGTTCATGATTGATGTTCTTATCTTCATGTTGCATACCAAAAGTATTTGCAACCATATTTGCATATTTAGTTGTTTACTGCATGACAGAGTACGTAACTTTGCATTTCTAGTATTAGTAGACACTAGAAAAACACACATGCATCCGGGTGGGTGTGGAGTTAGTTAATTACAATAGTGGGTAGTTAACTTCGACATAGGGTTGTTTAGATATCTTATTATGCATGTTCAATGCGGAATACAGTTAATGTGCTTATTTTGCTAATATTATCACGTACAATTGGACATACATATTTACAAACTTGGTATGTTCGTATATATTTTCTGTTTGATAAAACTAAAGAACACTTAATTAGTAGTGATTAATTCTGTAGCTTCTGTCTGAAAAGATGCAAGACCAGCTTGGGGTTTGTGATCATGATTCAAATATACCTGATGATGAGTATCTAGCATTCCTGAACTTGGAAGAACTAATCGGAGACGAAGATGATCAAGATCTTATTGTGAGAACCCAGAAGCTACTTGATGATCACGGGAACGGCAATTATCACAATCTAGATACGGCGGCAGCCTCCATGGACGGTCCGAGAGAAAGTTCTTCTATTCCTGTCAATGGATCTTTATGTTCGCCCTGCTCGTCAGTACTCTGCAATACTTTAAGCAGTAGTGTCGTTTCACATGGTGTCAAGGGTGAACAAGTCTCTGACGCCAGAGCAAATGCCGTGATGAGGTACAAGCAGAAGAAGCATTCTCGTGTGTAAGTACTACAAGTCACTTCTTCTAGACCTAAAAAATATTAGTTATTATAAGGTGTAGTACTTCGCTCACCCTAAAAATTAATCTCAACATCATTTTTCTTTATCATATGAACTGTCTATAATACCTTCATTGAAATAAGTACTGTATTTAAGCCAATGGTTGTTTTATGGACGATTCACAAAAAAGAAATTAGGTTAAAAAGAATTTTAAAGGAAGTAGATTGATCTTTTCGAGCGTGTCATTTATTTTAAAGCATATTTAAATTGTGCCTTGATTTCTGTCTTTAAGGTATGGAAGGAAAATTCGATATCAAAAGAGGAAAGCCATAGCTGATACATGTAAGCGGGTGAGAGGTCGATTTTCAAGCAATTAAGAAGAGCAAAACATCACGTTACTGAAGCTCTTATTCTTTACTTTAGATCATATTATTGATTCGTATTTAGATGAGGCTCTTGGTTTTCTGTAGGATGTTCTCTATGAAGATATTTATAATACTACTAAGCATGCTTAAGTTATAGGTGTTACGTTCCCCTCAATGTAGCAATCTATAATGAATAATAACATGGGCGTAGGGATAAGTCTTCCATCTTGACTTGGCTCCAAGCCCCATTATTCAAAAAAAAAAAAATAGTCTTTTGATTAAACTAATACTACACATTCTCACGTGTTAAGGCAATAGTGAGAAGAATTTTTCCTCTCTGTATCAAATTTAGGTATCAAGTATATTGAAATGTACTAGTGTTTGTATACGTGTAGTACATAATCAAGATCGACCGGCCGCTTTTATGGGTTATTTTTAACTCAGCAAATAAAAACGCCCTATATTATCGGTTTATGACATAAATTTGATAATTAGTAACTAAATATACAGTACTCATATGTACTATATCAAAAGGAGAGAGAAGGGCAAAAGATACAATATATTCATCATGCTGAATAGAGAGGAAAAAGAGAGAAAACCCTAAGGCCGCCTCTGGTGCAATCTTGTTCTCGCCCGGCGGCGCCCAGACGTTGGCGATGGCCTCCGATCTCACCATCGTCATAGGGTTTGCTGTCGGACGGGAGACCTACTATCCATAGGGTTGTCGAAGCTAGGCCTTTGCTTAGGTTTCGTCACTGTGTTTGGCTGGGATAAGTGGTGAAGGGTGGATCGTGGCGTCACGGTTGGGTTTGTCGATCCCCGTGGCTGGGCTATGTTGGATTGACGGAGCCATGGATCGATGGTGGAGTGAGGTTACGACGCCTGGCTTAGGGATGACTGCTCTGGTTTGATGCAGATCGTGGCGGCGGCGTGGACTCAGGACGGCTTAGATCGCTAGGATGGTTTGTTCTGTGTTGATGTAGGTTAGATAGGGCGGCCTGGGCGCGGCGGTGGAGGGCCGAATCGGGAAAACGCTGGTCAGGCGATGTGGGTCAAACGGAGCGTGGCCGGACGGTGATGGTACGACGGGGTGCGAAGGCAGGTGGACTTGGCCCGAACCAACATGACGGGCCTGGTGCAAGTCTTCTTGGTAGACTACCCTATTGGGCCGCAAACTAGTGGGTTGGGGTTCTGCCCTAGTCCATTGTTATTTGGGCTAGGGTTTAGGCCCTTGGCCCAACCCTATGTTTTTAGTTTTATCTAAATTCAATAATGTTCTTGTATTAAGAACCTAGATTTTTAGCGCTTCCAGCGTAGTACCAAAGGAGCATCTCCGCTATCTCTACGATATGAAATGTAAAATGAATGGATCTATTTCTACGTACTATTGTGGGTACTACCACTAGTTTCTTATCTGTTTATGTCCTTAAATGACAGCGACATGATATGTAATGACATATTCTGGTTTGTGATGAATATACTATTTCGCCTAGTGGGCTTGATTTAAAAAAAAAAATGTACTGTATCAAAATGAGATCTAATTAGCAAAATAGCTATGTGGATAAAAAAGAATGACTCGTGCCGAATGAACATGCAAAGTTCAAAATAAGTTTGTACTTAGACTTAATTGAGTTAATCATTCTATCATGTCCACTCTCATTGCTTCTAATATAAATTTGAACGTGGTAAAAGTTTTGAAAAAACAATAGAGAAACTTATATATATTTTACATGAAGTGCTTCTTCTAATAATTGTTCACGAATAAGCCCTCGAGTGATCTCATCTCATCACTAGTTTGGTTACATATTAAGTAGCTCAATTCTTTATGTGATGATTCACCAAACATGTATCTGATATTAGATTTTGACGGAGGAGCTGCATATGTTCGGACAAAAAGAGGTAGTTATAGTTGTGATAAAGAAGCAAAACTCCCTCTAAAACCAACCGAAAATGATGGCTCTTCACTTCCTTCACAATTCTTCTTGTATTAAATTTCTATTTCATTTCATAACCCAGCTGAAAATTGAAGACCCCAAAAAGACCAAAAGACCACCATCAGCCTCCCTCTCAATGAGCTTCCAAACTAAGCAACAATGTAAAGCTAACCGCAACTCATCGCTTTTCACAACCTAACCTGTCTAATATATCCCCTCACCTTCTTAAAGTTGTTCTAATAGCTTATTTTTTATAACAAAAATAAATAAAATTAAGAAATAAAAAGGTCGTTGGACTATTAAGACGGAAATTCATTCATACATTGTCACATGTATTAGTTTAAAAGGAAATTGAGAAATACTCTTAGCATTACAGATAAAACGAAGACATATTTATAAATGAGATTTAGTTCATTATCTATGTGACAAAATCTTATTCAAGAGTCGGATTATTTTTATCGATAAGATAGTCCATGCAACATTTTCTACTATACTGATTAATATCGTTTATACAATATGTTGTCAGTGGGCCTCATTTTCATATTCAAAATGTGAAAGTAATTAATCGAGATCAAGTTTGTCCAATAATTTAATGATTTTAAGATTTCTTCAAGCGACAAAAAAAAAAACGAGGGTAATGTAGTCAGCTCATATAAAGTGGCGCGTGGACACCGGGAGGGAGAGTAAGATAAAACTACGGGTAGTAATAGTATCTGTTTCTTGGAGCCCAACATTCCTCGCAGTCAACTGGTTCAGACGGCGTAGATGATCACGACGTGGAAATCCAACGGTTCAAATTAGCTCCAGACACAACTACTTGATCTTTGTCCTAACGATGTCGGACGCTTTAAAATGACGAAATACCCAAGTACATTCCAAGCCAACTGCTAGAATTCCGAGGGTAGTCCATGTAAATTTAGGCTCGAGACTGAGCTGGCATTCAGTTAGAGGACGGTTTTGGATACGCTCTGCTTCCTCTTTTTCCCTCCAAATTCTTCTCCCCCTTTATCCTCACTCCTATAAAAGCCAGCCTCTACCTCCATTCCTCAACTCTCCGTTTTCTCTCAGATCGGAGAGAGCTTCTCCGTTATGTCACGCTACGACTTCAGTGCTTCTGGAGGTAACCAATTCCTTTCTCTCCGCTTTAATTCGTCGCTCAATTTGTTTGTTCAATCCTAGATCTGCTTCTTAGTATGTGAAATCTCTGTTCCTCAATACATGAATCTCTTTTTTTCTTGATCGGATTGTTGATTTTACCTAGCTTGATCCAATTCTTGAGGCGTTAAACTGAAGCAAAATTGTTTCTTGAAGATTAGGATTTAGGAACGGTCATCTGTAAAATTCAAGAACGTAATTAGAGAAAATAGAAGCGAAATTGCAAGAAAACTGTGATTCTCTGTTTGTATGATTTTCTTGATTGTAGAGTTTCGTGATTTCAAGGAAAAATTGATGCTGAAATGATCGGAAATTTGTTCTTGTTTGGTTCCGTACAGTGAAACTGAAACCGAGAATGCAAAACGACGTCGCCTACTCCACCGCCTCAGCTCGCATCGGAACCTCCGCAATGTCATCATCGCAGCCGCAACCCTATGACGAGGTTTACAGCTCCATCTACTCCTCCTCGATCTTCGGTCCAAAGCCTTCTTCCGTTGCACCTTACGGCGTCCAATCAAACTCCAACACGTCGCAGGCCTACCGCAACAAACTCTACCAGTCTCTGCTGGTCCAAAACCGCCAGGAGATGGTCAACCGCCACAGCCTCTGCCTGAAGCGCCTCCACGAGGCGGCGGAGGAAGCCGATGCTCTCCGACGTGAGAACAGCCACCTCCGCAACGTCAACGTCGAGCTGAACAAGCAACTCAGTCTCCTCATCCACGCCTCCATCCAGAAAGAGATCGAAGCTTCTTCAAGCTCTGTGCAGAGGTCGCCGTTTGGTATCGTCAACGGAATTCGCGGCCCGTCAATTGACGGCAAGTCGTCGGCTCAAGAGGAGGAGGAATTGAGCGATCAGAGTCCGACGGGTGAAGAGGCCGAGAATGTTGATGTGGAGAGGATTTCGCTGCCGAAGAGCATATCGGTGAGGTCCAACGGCTACGTGAAGCTTCCTCCGGTGACCGCTGCTACCAACGCCGCCGCTCGGACTCGGACCGCGGCCAGATCTCGAATCGCCAAGGCAATCAGTACTTCAGTAAGTCGATGCTATTTTACTTTTACATGTCATTCTTGGTAATTTTAATTAAATTGCGCTTTGGTTTGCATTTTACTTGGTGTTTTGTAATCTTTCTAATAGTCTATTTACTTGGTGTTGTTACTGTTAGAGTGAGAGTTTTACTGTCAGAAGTGAAATTGGTAGAAATATGTTTCCTTTCTCAGAAGATACAGAAATCAATTGCACAGGGAGCACTATATTCTTCTCTGTGTTCAAGTTTACTTTTGCTCATGGGAATCCTATTTGGTTGGCTGTGCAAGCATTAGCTTTGAATCATTAATTTGATTTTCAATTTTGTTTACTGCTCTTGCTGTCTTTGATTACTTTTGATCATGGACTCCTTTGTGTTTTAAATTGGGGGAAACTTGGGCTGCAATTGCATGAGCTTTGATTCATTGCAGTGGGTGGAGCCCTTAGGTTGGTAGCGCACATTTAGACTCTGTATATAAGCAATGCACATAACCTGTTTGTGAAATTGCCAGAATGATATAGGTGATGATACTACCTCTTGAATATATTCTTGAAACATGCCTTTTCTAATAATGTGTTGATTGGGGGAAGCCATTAGTTTGATTGAGCGCATTTAGGCTTTACATATAAGCAATGCACATGACTGTTTGTGAAAATGCCAGAGATATGTGATAATTCTTTCTGTAACATACATCTTGAAACATTGGATCTCCTTCTGATGATTATGTGTGATGCAGCAAAAGGTGTACGTTCAAGGAGGGAAGAAAGAGGAGGTGCCACTTGAACTGGAGGTGTTCAACCAGGGAATGTTCAAGACTGAGCTCTGCAACAAATGGCAGGAGTCTGGTGACTGCCCCTACAAAGACCACTGCCAATTTGCTCACGGCGTGGAGGAGCTGCGCCCAGTGATTCGCCACCCACGCTACAAGACCGAGGTCTGCAGAATGGTGCTAGCCGGTGATGTCTGTCCATATGGCCATCGCTGCCATTTTCGCCACGCGCTCACTGAGGAGGAGAAGGAGCTTGCTGGTGGCAACAATACGCCCAGCAGGCCAATCAGGTAAAATATGATGGAAGACAGTAAGTAATAAGGGAGAGAGCTGGGGTGGAGAACAGTAGTGATGTTTATATTACATGCCTTCAGTATATAATGCCTCGTTATATGGTAACTATAAATATGGAAATGCATCAGATAGTGAGAATAATTAGTATACGGCAAAAGTCCAGAAGATGGAGAAGATATGTGGTTTTCAGAGATAGAGATGCGCTTTCTTGCTTCTTTTGTATGTGATGGTTTTTCATAGGTAGATGAGATGTTTGGTGATGGCAAACCAAGCTACCAACCAAGAAGAATCTCTCTTTGGTTGATCCATGTTAATATGTTTTCTGTTTGGACTTGTTTTTCAAAGCTATTCATCTCACTCTCATTTTGGTTTCAATTTCTCCCTGATGGGCTTTTGTGTGTTTGGTTTTGAGTGAGCTATGATGCCCCAAGTCCCTGTTGGTCTAAACCCCTAAATGCCATTCTCTGTGAGTGTGACCTATATATAGAAGAGTAGAAGAATGAGGTTGCTTATTCTGGCACAAACCAAAACGAAATGAGGGAGTTTTGGATATATGTGGTTAGGTAAGAGATGAGAGACTAATAATCTTGATTTCGATGAAACACTCTCTCTGAAGTCTTACCTATTCCACCTATATCCTTTGATTTTGTTCCTCCTTTTCCTTCTTTTTTTAACCTTGCATTTTTCAGATCTTGGGCAGTTGGAAATGGTAAGGTCGCTTCGTCTCTCTTCTTCAAGTTGTTTGTCTATTCAATCACCTGAAATCAAGTCTTGGTAATTATTACTGTGAATATTCGATCTTGTATATAATAAGGGGGTAAGGTTGTGTTTGAATATCTGGATCCAATTTACCCAGTAACCCACATTACCATTCTGTTTTAACCCCACAAGCACTTCCAAGGTTTGTGCCCAACATATTTGTTAGCAGTAATTTAAGTTGAATTTGCTGTGAGCCTGTGCAAAACAAAAACAAAAAACAAGAACAGAAAAGAGGTTGTATGATTTTAAATTTACATTCTGTTGCGGGTTCCAACCCATCATAATCCATGATATAGAATAGTGAGACTACTTAGGCTTGAAAGTGTTTCCTTGGGTACCTTGTACTTGTCTGGGTAAATGTTATCTTTGTCCTTAGGCCTACGGCTATGATATATTCAGATAATAAAAGGTAAAATTACCCGGAACAAGACCTCTAGAATCAAATGCAAATTCAATCATAATGTGTAAGAATTACAGTTTGTAAGGTTAGAACAAAAGTTTTATAGCATTCCTGATTATTAAAATTTTGAAATTTGAAATCGCCACAATGAGCTAATCCAACAACTTCTGCTTAGTTTTATTACCTTATAGAACAACACGGTTTAGATGGTTAAACGTATTGGGCGGGCCTTAATAAACCTAAATCTAAACTTATTAAATGGCCTCAATTGGCCCAAATGAACCCAATAAACCTATACATGTGGGCGGAGAAGGTGGATTAGTCCACTTGGAAACAAATGAGAGAGGAAGGGTAGAAGAAGGAGAAAGAGCTGGTGGAGGAAGTTGCTGGTAGGTGAGAGATCGGATTCATCATCTTTATCGATGTAGATGAACGCTTTTCTTTTCCCCCGATCTGCTCTTTTTCTGATTCACGAGGGAAAGAAATTAATGAGAGAAAGGGGAAAGGTAGATAGAGCCCAAGGGAAGTTTTGGGGTATAGGCGGGTAGGTGAGAGGTGAAGACTTGTTCTTGCATGAACAGTTTCTCTTCCCTATGCCCCATGATTTCCTTTGGTTCCTCCCTTCCCTTCTTCTTTTCTCTATCTCTGCTTCCACTCTTGCTTCTGTTAAGTTAGGTCGCTTCTTCGATCTATTTATCATCAGCAAATGTTCTGCTTGTTATTTTAATTATGAGATAAGCTTTGTTCAAACATCTAATTCTTGTCTATGAAATAAGCTTTTTATTGATGACCCACCTTGATATATCAAGGTGTTTAACTGTTTATGTCTAAGTTAATACATATATAATAGTTGTTCACTGCTGTTTTCACTTGCCTTGGATTATAGCTTAACTTTCCCTTATGGGTAATCTTTTATGTGCACCCTTCTAATGAAATAGAATCCAGAGACTCTAAGAGGAACTTACTGGGATGAATTTCAAACCAGACTTGATAATAGAGAGATTCGATGTATAAAATGGATCTGAATAGTAAATATCATTCTGAATTGGTAGATGTACTTGACCCAAAGAACAACACTTTATGTGTGAACTGTGACTTTGCTTATGGCAGTCTGAGAAGACTGATCTATTATTAATACAACACCAGAGTTCGTTAGAATTCAACTCATGGCTCTCTGACCAAAAGTACTGTGGTCCTTCCAATATTTATGACAATTTTGCATAGCTAATGTGAACTTATATGAACTGTGTTGGTACCCTAATTATTCAACAACAGCTCAATATAGCAAATGTAACCAGCTAGCTTCTTTGACAAGAGATTCTTGGCTTATTTTACATGATATCCTTGATACCTTAACATAGCCATTGTGGTGCGGATGATAATTTTCACGTTGTATTCCCTAGACATTTTTTCATATTCATTCCAGAATCAAGTTGAAAGTGTGTTGCAGAGTCTTCAGTCACAGAAAGTCTTTCTAATATGAAACCTTGTAAATTGTGTCTGTTGCATTTCTGAGCCACAAGGCATAGTGTGTTGCACATGTTTTGATTGCCAGAAGAGAATAGCAGTGGTCAAGCTTAAAACAGCACAGTGCAATCATGTAAGGTATTCAATACTGTATTCAGTGAGTAGTTGATATTATAGGTATGTTTTTAACTGTGAGGTTTATTTTGTGGTAAATAGCATGTATTTGGTTGAAGGAAGTACGTTTGGGCCAAGCCTGAAGAGAGAAGAAACTGTTTTAAGTTATGCACAATTCTTGAACACTTGGTATTCTTTCTTGTACTCACATACTTCATCAACCTTGGCAAGATTAAAAGCTAGTTACGCTAGTTAAGTAACTGTGTCCTTTGAAAAGTAAAAATTTCAAAATTTTCAGTACCATGTGTTTCAATGCAAGATAAGATATAAATGTTATGAGATCTTTTGACAGTGATTCTCTGAGCTGGTCAATATTTCTGTGTAAAGGTTCAGTCTTGAGGATCAAGTACTACTGTACTAGCCATGGTTTTTCCTCAGCAGTCAAACTCAGGCCAACTCAATCATGGTTAGCTTGTTAGTGTGTAGCCAAGGGTTTTAAAGCTGTGCCTCAGTTCAGTATATAAAAATGGGATCAATGCAGAATAGAGTGTTGCGTTCCATTCAAGGAGATAGTCTGGATCAGAAAGGCAGGGTTTTGGGGAAGTTGCTGAATGGGACAGTTGGAAAGGAATGAAGCTCCCTCTTTCTTTCTGTTGTAATTTAAACAGAGGTTGATATCATTTCTTACCAACCCCTCCCATTTATACCATTTCCTTAAGTTTCTCCCTTTCCCTTCCTTCTCTTTTGCCCGGTAAACGGGTTCATCCATACAAATACAAAAGAGCTGAATTTGTTCTGCATATCTGCATGATTCCTACTGTTCATTATATCTTTCCATATCTTCCCTATAACATAATTCCTATTCACGTTTTTGTCTTCCTTTAGATGCATACTATGCTTAACGCTTTATTTGTTATTCATGATCAATACTTGATTGATTTACTATTTTGCTGATTTGAAGAATAAAATATGGGTCTGGTTGTATGTAAATAAGCAGATTTAGATGGATATATGTTGGAGAGGAACAGTGCTGAGCTAAATCCATTGTTAGTAGGGCTGATCATTTTGTTTAATGAAAATCAATGGGAGATTTCATTGCAGAGCTGAAATTTCTTGCAAGTTTGAATTGTTCTTGAACTGGTTGATTCATTTTCTTTGATCAACAAGCACTTTGCAAACAGTCCAATGGCTTAGGGTGCATCGATCACTGTTACATGACTTGAAGTTCTTTCGATACAGTACTAAAAATTGAAATTGTCGCACAAAAGAGATCTCTGATAATTTGTTTACGGGCCATATGTTCGGATTGGGCTCAAAGTGAACGTATATATGGAAAACAAAATAATGCATCCTTAGAAAGTTTCAACCAGAGGCCCAAAATATCTTAGTCGTTTTCATGACCAAGATGAAATTCTGTAAATTTTTTTGTTTTTAAAACTAGTTTGTGTTGTATCAATATTATACTAAAGTTTATTTATTGATATATGTATGATTTCAGTCGAAATTTCTACAAATTCAAAGCACAAAATTTTTCATCGAAATTGCGAACCTTGCTTCAAACTTTTGACCAATGAATGAAATGAACCCCTGAGAGATAAGGGCGCTATAACCTTGGAAAGGGAGTTATGATAGCGCTATATCAAAACGACAAGTCGCTCTAGAACAAGAAAAAGGAATAATAAGGGGGTCCAGATCCAGAAGAACACCCAAGAAAAATATGATCAATCATTTTCCAAAAGGGTCGTCGTCCTGGAAATGGAAGATAAAATTTCTGTACTCCATTAACGTTCGCACAGTAAAAGATAAAAAGAAGTAATTATTAACTGAGTAGTTATCCTTTTCAAAATGCATGCATGCTTTTATCTAGGAGAACTGTACGAGGGATCCGATGCGAAGGCGTGCGTGCTTACTGGGTTGTACGTTCTTTCTGGTCCAATGGAGCGCCGTATACGGCTCAAAACGACTCAAACTTGTCGAGATCCTCACGCGCCGCTTCTTGTCCGCCAATTACCGGACACTCATGGGACACATGGCGCTTTATGGGATGGTCTTCTCCACACAACTGTCCTTCCCGTATCCAATCACTGACTCTTTTTCTTGACCACCACTCCTTTCTACGGTTTAGCCCCCGACTTGAAGAAGCTACCTAAGCGATATTCACATTGCGTATTTGCATGGATTTGATTTTAGCTATTGACTTGGAATATATGTGACATGAATAGGGGACTAGTTCATTATGTATGGACTGGATTTCGGTTTCTTTGGTGGTAGGTTTCTTTTGATTCGGTGTTGATTTGATGAGTTTTGTCAATTTTGTCGTTGGATTTGTATGATCGGTCACAACATCAATTATTTTCTTTTCCGCGAGGTTGATATCTGGTGTTTTCAATGCAGTATTGCGTCTAGGCCTGGTTATATTCCGTTGTATAGTTGTAAATTGTATTCTCGTATTATTTGGAATATAGTTTGCTACATCTTCCTCAAAGAAAATGTAGAGCCATATAATGGGGGATAAAATCTCCATTAAAATCGGAGTAGTTTACTAGACCTAATAAAATTCTTGTTCCGAATGGTTTTGATTAGTTTGAACATATTTTTTGTCATAATAATTCATAACCTAGTAAGAAATGATGTGAACCGAACTAAATGAAAAATGTATGAAAACAAGAAAAAAGTATTCACTACATGACTTCACATTTGCATATAACACAATGAAAATTAGAATGGAGGTGAGTTGCTCAGTCGCACATCAAAAGGTAAACAAATTGCCTCATTCGTGTTGAAATTTAATTATGTGGTGGGCTAAGTAAGTTTATTCAAATTTCTCAGTGGTTAGAGCACCTACTACCTAGGATCTAGGTTCAAGTTCGAGTCACCATGGAGGTAGGAGTGAAATCATTTGATCCTCTTTAAATATTGTTCACCCTATAATTAAATTTTTATCTTGAAATTTCCAATTTCACCCTCAAATAATTCAGATTAAAAACAAAATATCACAATTGAAACTGTGAAACTGGAAAAGAAAAGAAAAAACACACCATCGTGCTACAATCCCATGCCTTCTAGTTTCTTTTTTCTCTTTCGTTTTTTTTCCCTCTTCTCTGTCTTCTCCATTCATTAGTTACTGTGACGTAGAATCACATGAAGTAATATAAAATAATACTAACGAACAATTCTTTTCACCTGTTGCTATAACATGAAAATTTCGTTTGGCGATGAAGAAGATGAGATGAAATTTTTTTTTTGTTCAGAAAGATGAGATGATGTTGGGTAACTTTTTATTTATAGATAAAATTGATTTCTCATTTTTATTGTTTTTCTGTTAATAATTGTTGTAAAGGATAATTTTAGACTTTTAAATAAAAAATTTAGTTATAAAGTTAACAAAGTGTTTAGTATGGTGGAAATAGCCGCTCTTAAGAAATTATCCCAGCAACTAAATAAACTCAAATCTTCTCCCTTAGTTCAGCTTGATGTAAAAATGACGTAAGGGTGAGGTAAAACATATATTTTGCCGCTAATTTCTATTCCAATGACATGCATGGGAGATTCGGAAGGGTCAACTATGAACAGATAAACCTGTCATCAGTCAGCAATAATAGATAACAACCTGACGAGGTGTCGAAACATGAGCCATAGATGATGAAGATGATATCAGAAGGCTAGGTAGCTGTTACCAGGCTGTGATCGGAAAAGATGGCCGAAGATACACCACCACCCAGTGCCGACAGAGACAGTCCACTAACTTCTGGTGGAGATGGGACTCATAGGATCAATGTATCATCCATTTTCATTCAAACCCTAGAGATATTTTCTTTCTTTTCCTTCAATTAAAGAAGGAAATAGGAGTGAATAATAAGTTAATAACAAATCTAGAAAAGTGAAAGAAGGAGAATCTCAGACCGCTGACTTGTGCCTTCGTCTTTACTTTAGCTTTCGCTTTTGTTTTCATGGATGGAAGTATCCAAGGTAAAAGTTAGTTTTGCCCCATTTTTCTTTGTTTGTTGGTCTCCAGCACCCACATGAGCTTGCATCAATCAGAGCCTTTGCTTCGATTATAATGTCTGTAACATTCTCAACCATCCAAAGTTTGACAAAGAAATCCACCAACTTTGTTTTTTTTTTTTTTTTTTCCAACCATATATCATTTAACTTTTGTTTTTTGATTGTAGCTTTGATTAATTTAGTGAGTTCTCTCTATATATATCTGGGACAATTCGTATACACAACGTGTACGTGTTGTATAATTAAGATCAACTTACTACATTAAACCATAAAACATGTTATATCTTTCCAACCTGTTAATTTACTCAATGATATAAAAGACTCAGACACAAACACAACCATTTAATTAGACTAGTATGACTAGTTCCTTCAACACACCACATCCCATTTAAAAGACTTAATGATAGTATGTGATATGAAATGACATGATCATGTAATTAAGAGCTACAGTCAACTTTAACACAATATTTTTTTTAAACGACTAAAATTATATTGTCACACAGGACGATATTCTAAATTAAACCGCTAAATTTACATTGTGTTTGAAGATTGTTTCATAAATTGTGATCCTTATTATCTTACCAATCATAAATTCTTTCAAACCTAGTGTTTGAATTCATGTGGTGTTCAAACAAGGCTGCCGAAAATAATTGAGTTATTTAAAAAGTATTTTTGCAGGCAGACCTTACTGCAGTACAAACAGTACTGATAGGAGAAAACCCTTACCTTAAATTGATTAAAAAGGTATGATCATTATACCATCTGAATACAATGATTTGGTTTGAAAGTAGATTTATAATTATATAGGACCAAAAAGAACCTCTTTAACCCTTTAACTTTGCGCAAACTCAAACCTCCAATATTTTTTCTAAGCTTATATCAAGCAGAACATGCATATACTTCATGACCTTCATCATTATACATCTTTCTGTATACATGATTAAAGAGTAGTATGTTTCATTGTTTTGTGATGAGTGCTTTCAAACAGTGTTTTCCTGCTCAAATCAGGCTCATCTGTCTGCTTCTCAATTCCATGCAAAATATATATGCACAAGAATCCATGAATATGTAAATGACGACCCACCACGCACTCACTCACTGCACACCTTCTTATGAGTGATCGATGCTCAATAATAAGGTAATAAAACTAAAAAGGGTTTGGCCATTGATAAAAGCTTTTGTCTGGATCGAGCTGAAGCCTGAGTGGGAAAATTACAGTTCACATATTCATATGAATACGAGAGACTAGACTCGAAGAGAGAATAATATGAAAATTCCAAGAGCCTTGGAAACCGAGTTAGTGGAGTTATTTGCATTCCCCACAAACATGCCCTTAGACTTAACCCCATCTTGAATTGGACCAAGAAATTCAACTTCACTTTAGCCAAAATAGATCAAATCATGTAGAAAAAAAAATTGAAGAAAAGAAAAGAAAATGGCATTCATATTCAACCAAAAAGCTACTATCTCTCGTCTTTATATATGACCCATCACGTCCCCTTTGCTCTATAATCAATTACTCCCATTCATGCTACTCTTCCTTGCTAGCTGAGCTAGCACATTACATTTTCAGCTTAATCATAGCATTCATCATTGTACTATCATGATGGCCAGCCACCAACAGTGGGGATCCTTGGGCTACTTTGTTGGCGGTGGCGATGATGAAGGTGGTGGTGGCTGGCGGCGGCCAAGAGGAGGGAGCTGATGGCAAAAACAACATACTAAACAAGGCTTTGCAATTGCGCGCGCTCTCCTGAATGTCTAGCCACCACCACAAAAGTGGAGTGGAAGAGTTTGGAGAGCGGCGCTGTTGCATTGCGGGGAATTGAGGGTAGCGGTCCGAATACCTTAACCTTATCACTAGGGTCTTTCATTTTGTTTCATGTACTTACTTAACTCTTGAGGTCTTTGTGCTTTTTAATTTTCAAGTTTTTTGCTCTGTTAATTAGTTGATCCTTTTTTTCTGAAGTATGTTTGATGTTATAAAACATGGGATGTAAGAGATGCATACTAGAGAAGCTAGCTCGTTTACTTTACTTTGGTGAGCTGCTGGGCATGCATCACTTACACCTATCATGTAATTTATTTGCTTTGTAATGGAGGTAATTGAGAAAAAGAATTGACTTTATTTTCATTCTCTTGTCTCTGTCTCTCCCTTCCTCTTTGGTCTTCTTTTCCTCTTTGTTCTTTTGGTACTGTCTCTGGCTGATCTAGATGCTGATTCAAAGTAGAATCTGATTTTGTGAAAGCTAATTGGCAGCATGGCGATTCCATTCTTTCATTTTCTGCACTTTGCTACTTTTCCTTTCCAGTACTTTATCTAGCTAGTTGAATTCAATTTCCAGCCTCTTAAGGAAGTTCATGTTTTGGCCAAAGGCTATAAATTTCAGTTTCTGAGTCTGAGAAGGGAGCAGATAGATAAATTTCAGTAACGGAGGCTATAAATTTCAGTTTCTGAGTCTGAGAAGGGAGCAGATAGATAAATTTCAGTAACGGTACATGTCCATTCAACCATGCTATAATACTATACTAGAATACTGTATCTGAGGCTGTAGGTTGAACAGAAAAATATTAAACCAAATGGTAATATTCCATTGAATTATCTATGGCCAGAAGTGAATTGTTGTCTATTCTAGAAACAGAAATAGTACCTCTTACATAAAGGTCAAAACAAGCAGCAACCATTATTCATCATCATGACTTTTATTCCTATAGTCCTTGTAAATTTATAATATAACAATTCAATTACCAAAGTGTCCCTAAACTTTGTAGATATAATACTGTTGTTCGTTCGTGGCCATATGATACGATTTGAACGATACAAAGATTAGCATGGTTCGCAAAGATGACACACCTAAGTCAAAAAATTATGGATATAATACTGTCAAATATTATGGTGCTATACCTAGCTAGCTTCTTTGCATTGTCTTTGAAATCGGCATCGGATCATCAGGATCGGAGGATCCAATTGGTCCTCTGCTTCTGTAGAGGTGGAAAGGATGCTGATGATAAGGAAGGATGAGGAGGCATTTGGAGCTATCGATGTTTCCTTCCAATATCTCCACAACTTCTGTAATCGAGGGATGATCGGATACCTTCACTTGACGCACCATAACCTCACTATACACATTGGATTCCCAAGTCTCCCAATCTCCAACCAACTAAATGGTTATGATTTATAAATGCACACCACTCCTCTTGAACTACTTGCCTTTGCATTCCCATAAATTTTTCCTCTGGCCATTGCCAAAATCAGCATCCCAAAACTATAAATATATGATTCCCTTGCAGCAGATCCGAGTAATTTCCAAGATTTCAGTTCCGGAGCTGTGTAAAATAGACGGTGCTCTTTCGGATAAAATTTTACCAGGCAAACATTTGATATTTTTGGGAATAAGTTTTGGTCCTACTAATTTTGAGGCTTAATTTCTAAATGAAGAGTGCACACATCACTTGTCTTGTGTAGATACTCGATCCCTTGAGCGATTCCAAGAGCAATCTCATGCAGTTTTTCCCAACTCAATGACTGGATTTTGCCTTCCTTTGAGGCCATAAGCTTAGCAAGAGTCCCATTAGGCATGTAATCACACATTACGTAACGCCCAAGTAGAACCCTGAAAACAGAATCCCAGGAACTGCAAAAAAATAATGTGGTGAATTCTACAGATAGTTCGAAATTCATTCACAATTTGTTGACATTGTGCTTAGAGTTCAGGAGGATCATGCAATTAATAGTCTTCACATACAGAGTATTTGACTACACAAAAGAATGACAATTGAACTACATTAGATTTATTCTCAAAGACCAAATCCAACAAATTGTATAGTACGTGTTAACTAACAAGCATTTTTTTTACATGCAACTGTATCGCATGGCTAGCTTATAGTTAATTAGCTGTATAGGGTGAGGGTATACATTGGTTAACTTGTCCAAGAATTGCTGATTCAAAGTGTCGATGATTGCTGGTTCTGCAGATTCTTCACGGGCTGTTTTCGTTTCTTATATTTGCGGATAACAAACACCAATACAGCCACTATAAGCACTAGACCAATTACACCTGAAAATGAAGACAAAGATTCTATAAGTTCCAAAATCCAAAAACGAATTGAAATTGCAATGCAAACAAGACTAGCATGTCAATGTACATCATATATATCATGCAAATAATACCTGCCACACAGATTCCCGCAATGATCAAATTTGCTTCAAACTGTGTGAGTTCTTTGTAATCTGCATTTTCATAAAATAGAATGAGTAATGTTCTCTAATTGTTCGAGACACATAAGGGTGAAGAGCATAAACTTAGGCACATACCTTTTGCACATTGGAATATGATAGGCCTAGTGTCCCATGCTTTGTCATCGATTACGCAATGCTTACCAGCCAAAGAGCAATCCCTGCACTCAACAGACCATCCGAGATCAAACCCTGCCTGCAACACTTTCACTATGGCTTCATAAGTAGGGGACTTATAAACATCTTCTTGATAATCCACAGGAGCCAGCGAAACAAGTGAGCACGTCGGTGGATAATCCATAGACGTGTACATTCCATCTAGAACAGCATACGTGTAAGTTCCATTTCTTGTCAAACAAGGAACCTCCGTGTAGTTATAATAATACCACTCATTATTCTGCAGGGTGACATTTCTTGAGCACTTGACAAATCGGATACGAGATCCAGTTGTGTAGTTGACATGACCCTTGTAACGAACGTCTTGGACGAAACCATTTGAATTTTCTAGTGAACCAGATGGGAAGCTGCAGCTTGCGTTTGCGAAGTTGACGTCAACTAAACGGAGTATATTGTCAGTGTATGAAATGTTTTTGACATAGTATTTGCCCGGAAATATTTCGAGGATGGTTTTGTTGTTGACACATGAGAATTCAAAGTCGGGGTCACCGCAGCCGGATGGATCGCCTCTAAGGCGGAAAGGGTACTTGATGTTGTGGATATCTCCACAGGAAGAAGAACAATCAGCTTCATTCAAGTTTCTTGCTTGAACTTGAACAAGCAGGAAGAGTAGAAAAACTAGGACAGGAAAAAGAACGGTTGATGCAATTGATGTTGAGCCTTTCCTCATGATATAAGATTGAAATTAATCAAGCAGAATAACTATATGTGAAATTCAGAACTTGGTTTTGGATTCCAGAAAGTTTATGAACTGTTTGGATGAGCTGAAAATTGAGCAGATGATGAAGTAAAATCAGAAGATAATCAAAAGATTATCCATTATATATATATATATATATATATATATATGTATCCCCTTCAGAATTCAAAGGTCATAGTCCATTCTGGTACCTCATTAGGCTCCTTACCGAGTATGAGTTAGAAAAATCAAAGGATGGTTCATGACTCCTTTCCTTTTGAGGAAGACTAAAACCAAATTAGGTCTCAGCCGTCGAAAGTGACTTTCCCCTATTACATAACTCTATCCAAATATACGACAAGACTAGTCAAAAACCTATGCAAATGGGCATTAATTCCTTAGCTGGTGTTTACCAGAATACCGGCCAGTTACCTAGACGCGTCGTGGTTCTACAAATAAATTATCCATTATTAATTGTTGTTGAAGATCAGAAAGTCTCACGTCAGATCAGACTCATCAGAGACAAAATAAAATACTATTAATAAATAAGTGGTTACTATTAGTCACACCGACAGACTTTTTGAATGAATCCCTAGTGATTATGTTGGGGACAATATTGACGCTGTGCAATTAGCTGTAGCCCAGACTTGTCCTCATTTAAATAAACTTGTCATTAGTATTTTAGTACAATTTTGTGGTATAATTGTATGAGTACATCAGTAAGTAGTTGATTATGAACAAAGAACTTCCTAGCAATTGGAGGTGACTCGTTACGTGAAATATGGATTTGGAAAGTCTTAAGGCGACCTCAAATGTTTGGAAGCTGACCAGCAATGAAACTTTTAGAATTTGAAGGTAAATGACAGTCCCTCTCATCCTATCGATCTCTTCTAGGACTTCGCCTATGATTATTTGCCCACCCCCGGTTTGGTTACCGTATTTTATTTATTTTTTTTGTCTGAAATTCATCTATTGATTATCCAGAGGCAAAAATCAAATAACTAAATACATAGAACAACAAAAGTTCCAGGGTATATGACAAAAGAAGCTAAGACTCTTATTAGGAGAATAGTTGTGTCTTTCATTAATAATAGGAGTCCATATATATAGGGAGTACAAATACATAATCTTATAATACAACGAATCTTATTTTAATTAAAACTAGGAATCTGAAACATTCTCTTTTATTACAACTATATAAAGTAATCATAATTTGACAATGTACACTAAAGTCAAATATTCTTCAACACCCTGAGCGTTTCTTATGACGACTCTGACTCCAGAATATAGGCTTGAGGCATCCCGTGCTCTTAGTTACCGTATAATTTAAAGTTTAGACTCACTTCTTAGGGGATAGCCATACAATGTGAGATCATTTGTTTCTACTTATTCAGGTTGGAGTCTCTTATCTTTCGAAGAGAGAATTTAGCAACAAGGAATCGAATTTCTGAAGAAAACCAAAGGGGCACGGCTGATTAATCTTCAGATAGATGGAATTTGATTATCATTTTACCATATGCAGACCATCTGCGGCCTAACATTATAAAATGAACTATTCAGCAGAGAAGATATTAAAATGAGTTACATTCTTTTGGCCATGGTCTCACAGAACAGAATCCAATACAATAGTCATATTGACAAGCATTTTTACTAAAATGGAATGAGTTAGTTCAAGATGCTGATTGCGGATTCTGCAGATTCTTCTCCCGCAGCTTTTCATTTCTTATATTTTGCAGCTACTGAAAACCAATAATGCCACTATAAGCACTAGAGCTGAAAATGCAGATAAAGACTAATGTTATGAACTTCAAGGGAATGAAATTTAATTTCAAAGGAATAGAGATTGTCCATGCAACTCATACCACCCAACGCGACTGCCACAGAAGCTAAGATCACTTGGAGTGATGTGAATTCTTTGTACTCTACATAGCATTGCAAAACAACAGTTTGAATTTGACATCAAGAAAAATAATCAAGCGACATAACTATTGATCATAGAACCGACCTTTTTCACATATATAGGTGACTGGCTATCCCATGAACTTGTGAGGCAGTATTTTCCAGATCAGTAGCAGTCACAACACTCGAGGGACCATCCATGATCAAACCCTGCCTGCAAACTTGTATGATGGCTTCATAAGAAGGAGGCCTAGTAATGTATGGCCGATAGTCTGAAGGAACCTCAACAACAAGCTTGCATGATTGCTGAAGACTGTCAACTAAGTATTCACCATCATAAATAGCATAGATGCATGTGAGTCCCATTTCTGCTTAAACATGAAGCTGTGGAGTAGTTATGAGCCTTGCTTATATTTCTGGAGCTAGCACATGACAACCAGAATACGTAGAAGTTTGATTGGAGACAAATGCCGAAAACGAAAATCCTTGACCTTCGTGGCCCAAGGTTATATAGATCCAGATGGGAAGCTGCAGCTTCCGTTTGAGAAGTTGACATCAACCAACGGATCACATGATCATCTGTTAAAAAAAACTAATGCACATTCGAATTTTCTAGATCTATCTCTAGCTATCTAGATCATATGTCTAGAACATGTCTTAGTCTAGAATAATCTTTTTAGTTAATCATGTGTAGTGTGTTCTAGAATTGTCTATTAATGAGTGGTTAGTAATTAACCACATATGTCAAGTCGGTGGACTTGGTCTCTATATATATATATGTATCAATTAAGCCTTGTGTGAATGTAATGAATTATCCACCTTCACCACAGCTCCCCTATTTTACAACCATCTCCTCTGTTTCTAAACTCAAAACGATCTCCATCCAGACTAATTTAGGAACTAAATATATTGATGATGTTTTATTAGTTCCTACCTTAGAACATAATTTACTTAGTGTTGGCCAAATGATGGAAAATGGTCATGCTCTATTATTTTCTGGAGACTCCTGTAAAATATTTGATAAAAAAAGAAGGTTGATTTTTAAAGTAAGGATGGAAAATAGAAATTTTCCTATCCAATGGCTACATATGGCCATGAAAGCAGAAGCAGAAGATTCATGGCTATGACATAAACGATTCGGCCACTTTAATCTCCGTGCACTAAAAATTCTCTCTCAAAAAAAGATGATGAGAGACTTGCCAAGCATAAAGGAGATTGAAGATGTCTGTGAAGGCTGTCAATTTGGCAAGCAACATCAACAAGCATTTCCTTCAGGAAAAGCTTGGAGAGCAAAAGACTACTTGGAGCTAGTGCACACGGACGTCTGTGGACCCATGAGGACTCCATCTCTTGATCAAAAGAGGTACTTCATTCTTTTCATAGATGATTATACAAGAATGACATGGGTCTACTTTCTTCGTGAGAAGTCTGAAGTATTCAAAATTTTTCAAAAGTTCAAAAATCATGTTGAAAAACAAAGTGGCCAGTATATCAAAGTTCTAAGAAGTGATAGAGGTAAAGAATATACCTCTAATCAATTCAATAAATTATGTGAAGAAGAGGGAGTAGAGCACCAGTTGACAGTGGGCTATACTCCAGAACAAAATGGAGTCTCCGAAAGAAAAAATAGAACTGTGATGGAGATGGCAAGGTCAATGTTATATGAAAAAGGCCTGCCAAAGACCTTTTGGGCAGAAGCAGTATATACAGCAGTATACCTGCTGAATAGATGCCCAACAAAAGCTCTACAAAACAAGACCCCAATTGAAGCTTGGAGCAACCAAAAGCCGTCGGCGAAGCATCTCAAAGTTTTCGGGTGCATATGTTATGTCCATATTCCAGCAGTTAAGAGACATAAGCTGGAAGAAAAATTAGAAGTTGACATATTCGTCGGCTACAGCTTGCAGTCTAAAGGCTACCGAATATATAATCCAAAAACCAAGAAGCTCATGATCAGCAGAGATGTCAAGTTTGATGAATCTGCTTCTTGGAATTGGGATAAAGAAGAAGTTGAGAAGAAAATTTTTGTCCCAACAAGAAAGAAGCAAATGACTCCTCCAAACCAGTTGAGAGAAGAAGCATATGAAGAAGCAATTTTAGAACCTCCAGGTACGCCCTCTAATACTCTTCCACCAAACCAAAATGATTCTGATCCATAGTCACCACCTAGAAGAGTAAAGTCATTGAGGGATATATATGAAACATGCAATTTCATGTCTTTAGAACCTGAGAGTTTTGAAGTTGCAGTAAAAGAAGAAAATTGGAGAAAAGCTATGGAAGAAGAAATTAAAACAATTGAAAAAAATAAAACATGGGAGCTTGTAGAGCGCCCATCAAATAAAGAGATAATTGGTGTCAAATGGGTCTATAAGACCGAGTTCAATCCCGATGGCTCAATACAAAAGTATAAAGCAAGACTAGTAGCTAAGGGCTACTCACAACAGCCAGGGATAGATTACAATGAGACCTTTGCACCAGTTGCAAGGTTAGACACCATAAGGGCTCTTGTAGCTCTTGCAGCTCAAAAGAAATGGAAAATTTACCAACTTGATGTTAAGTTAGCATTTTTGAATGGGGAACTTGAAGAAGAAATCTATGTGGAGCAACCATAAGGCTTCATAAAGCAAGGAGGAGAAGATAAAGTGTTCAGATTGAAGAAAGCTCTATATGGGCTTAAGCAAGCGCCACGAGCATGGAACAGTCGCATTGACAAATACTTCATCAATGCTGGATTCAGGAAGAGCAAGAGTGAGCCAACACTCTACACCAAAACTCAAGGTAACTTTATCCTCATCGTCTCTTTATATGTGGATGATCTAATTATACTAGTGATAATGAAGAAATAATTCAAGATTTCAAACGAGACATGATGAGGACATTTGAGATGAGTGATCTCGGCCTAATGCACTATTTTCTTGGTATTGAGATAAACCAAGAAGAAAATGGAATTTTTATATGTCAAAAGAAGTATACACAAAATCTTTTGAAGAAGTTCAAGATGAATGGGTGCAAGGGCCTGGCTACTCCACTCATCACCAATGAGAGATTTCGAAAGGAGGATGGATCTCCGAAAGCAAATGCGTCATGCTATAGAAGTCTCATTGGGAGCTTACTTTATTTGACTACTACTCGACCCGATGTTATGTACGCAACAAGCCTTCTATCAAGATTCATGCATAGTCCAAGTCGAACACATTATGGTGCGGCAAAAAGGATTTTAAGATATCTTCAAGGCACCATTAACTATGGTATCTGGTATCGGCCTACATCAAAAACAAAGCTGGTTGGCTATGTTTCAAAACTGTTTGGCTACACAGATAGGGACTGGGCCGGATCAAAGGATGACATGAAAAGCACTTCAGGCTATGCATTCACAATCGGGTTTGGTATATTCTCATGGTCTTTAAGAAAACAAGATACAGTGGCTCTGTCATCAGCTGAAGCAGAGTACGTAGCAGCGGCAAGCTCAGCATGTCAAGCAATATGGTTGAGAAGAATTTTTGAAGACATGGGAGAGCACCAAGCAAATGCTACAAAGATTTTCAGCAACAACAATCAGCTATTGCAATGACAAAGAATCCGGTGTTTCACAACAGAACGAAGCACATCGATATGAAGCATCACTTCTTAAGAGAAGCATCAACCAACAAAGAAATTGAGCTGCAGTACTGCAAGACAGAGTTGCAACCAGCAGATATCTTCACGAAGGCGCTCACAAGGTCAAGATTTGAAATGCTTCGAGGCATGCTCGGAGTAACACCAATGCGCATTAAGGAGGAGTGTTAAAAAAAACTAATGCACATTGGAATTTTCTAGATCTATCTCTAGCTATCTAGATCATATGTCTAGAGCATGTCTTAGTCTAGAATAATCTTTTTAGTTAATCATGTGTAGTGTGTTCTAGAATTGTCTATTAATGAGTGGTTAGTAATTAACCACATATGTCAAGTCGGTGGACTTGGTCTCTATATATATATATATATATATATGTATCAATTAAGCCTTGTGTGAATGTAATGAATTATCCACCTTCACCACAGCTCCCCTATTTTACAACCATCTCCTCTGTTTCTAAACTCAAAACATCTCCTCTATTTCAAACTTCCAAGTTCTTACCTTAACACCCTTGTCCTAACAAATCTTACTCACATTGTTTTAAGAACTAACCTGCTTTATCTTCTAAAAAACAATTATCATCATAGAAATGCTCTTGGCATAGTATTTTTTTCCATTTTTCCTGGAAACATTTCGAGGATAGTTGTGTTGTTGCATGATGGTTCATGGTTGGGCAAAAAGGGTAGCTGATGTTTACAATGCCTCCAAGGAAGGAGGAGAATAGACTTGTTTGTGTTTTCTTGCTTGAACTACAATGACAAATAGAAAAGTTTGCACATAATAGATCAGAATAGTACATGCAGCTGTTGATTCTTGGCTCATGATATTCACTCTAATTAGCAGAACTAATACTAACTTTAGGACGGTTTAAGGAGCTCTTTGTTTCAAGAATTAAGTATGGCTTATAGTTCCTTAATCAAAGGTGGCTAACTATTTTTTATTTTGAGCAAATTTTAGACCACTAAAGTCTAAAGAAATATAAAATTTGTATTCATATGCATTTCTGGTTAATTAAGAAATTGGAGTTGGTCAAAGAGATCCATATTTTATGACGTTTCCAAAATTGACTATGATCGACAAGTTCCTTAGCAGGAGGTATTGCACTTTTGGAGGTAACACGGTACACTACTTGCAAAATAACAACTCACACGGATTTATTGTAGTTAAACGCCGATATCAGTGCAAAATATAAATACTAATAGAAATCCGTGTGAAATGAGCATAATTGGACCCACAATAATTTATATAATAACAATATCAACGAAAATCCGTGTGAATAAACAACAGTAACATATATCTGTGTAAAAACTAAAACATTTTTACATGGATATCTATGTGAAAATCAATTCGCACTGATTTTTGTAAGTATTATAAATTATTTTATTTCGAAATCATTAAATTTTTATGTTATGTGAATTATGGAGGGACGGATTTCCGTTACAATAAGTATTTGATATAGATTTCTGTGTGACATGAGCCACACACAAATATCTGTGTGAAATGTTGGCACAGATATCCGTGTGAAAAGAGCAGCCCACATTAATTTCTACAATTACAATATCGACTGAAATCCATGTGAATAAACAGCAGCAACAGATATCTGTGTAAATGCGAAAATATTGTTACACGGATATCTGTGTGAAAATCAATTCATACTAATTTCTGTACGTATTATAAATTAGTTTATTTCGAAATCATTAAATTTTTTGTTATGTGAATTACGGAGGGACAGATTTCCGTTACAGTAAGTATTTGATACAGATATCTGTGTGTAATGAGTAATACACGAACATCTGTGTGAAAATGGTGACACAGATGTTTGGCTCCAGTTTTTCTTGAGCTGGTCAACAGTCTCTTTTCTTGTGTAGGCGTGCCAGCACCGTTCGGGTGCGGTCGTCGGGGGTGTCCCTTGACCTGACTTCTTCTGAGCGATTGTGGACGAGGAGAGCACCAACCTCGTCGTGGGGTTCTTTGTGCCTCGTGGCGAGGACTTTTGCTGAGCCTTTTCAAAATCACAATCGATACTCGATGTTGTAGATCGAGCAGAGCGAAAACCACTGGGAAGTGAGGAGAACTTGCTAAAGCGTGACTCTAGCTTGGCTGGTTTGCGAGGGCGTTACCCTTGCTTGGTTGGTTCCGTAACCGTTGTGGTCGTGGTACTACAGTCGGCTCCCAAGGAGACTAGGACCAAAGCACTTTGACAGAGGGTTTGGTGGTACTGAAAGTTGGCTCCTAAGGAGACTAGAACTTGGAGTGTGATCACCGATAAGAGAATGAGAGGAATTGCTCTAGAGAGAACTTAGATCATCTTCTAGATGTTTTGATGAGTGAATTTGTGAGATGATATTTGTTGTAGCCTCTATATATAGGCTTCCAAGCAACACTATTTGGCCTTTAAACAAATCATAGTGGGTTAGGTTTGAGCACACAAACACTTAGTGGATTTGTTAGGCAAAATTCACTAACACTTAGTGGATTTTGTTAGGTGAGAGCACTAACACTTCTTTATTCCTTTAATTTTTATCTCCACTAAGAATTCATATTTAACCTTCGACTTCTTCATATGAAATGATCCACCATGGATGTAGATTATTGTGGTAAAATTTCAGAATTTATTTCCATGTGGTTGGGCCGAAAATGCTACTGGACTCCTTACAGGTCCAGTTTTCCAGTTTTGCTTATGCAGAAAATTAGACTGATTGTTTGAAGGTTTTCCACTTCGAACAAGCTCTAGCACTCTTCATAAGAAATGATCCTTGGGATGTCTAGAATGAATCTGGAAAGTTTCAACTCATTTTAAGTTCGGATGGTTAGTCTGCCGCCCCTCCTTCCTTGTTTAGCTCGGTTTCTCCTAGCCGAAGTAGGAAAATGTGCTAGAGTTGACTTTTCATTTCCACGCTTCCATAGTAGGCTTTATTTAGCCTCTAAATATATATTTCGAACTTGTCGACAATATATAGCTTGAGCCACTGATATTGGCTCGATTTCTCCAAGACGTGCCTTGTCAGGCCAAAATGCTCATTTTGGGTCCAAACAACAGATATCCGTGTGAAACGAACAATTAGCTACAGAATTTTGTGTGAAAAATGAGACTACACACAGAATTCCGTGTCAATAATCGACTGACAATAATTGACATGACAAGGAGGGGTTACCTAGGTGAATACACACGGAAATCAGTTGCAAATGTCTACGTATTACACACGGATTTCTATGGCAATTTTGCTTATAATTAGCAGATTGATCAAATTTGGCCATTGTTCTTTTGTTCTTCCAATCAGAGCTTAAACCAGCTGCTGATGTTGTGCTCCTTATTGCTGTTGATTCTCTTTTCAGGTTTGTATTTCAACTTCTCTCCATCTCATCATGTATATTGCAAGTAGGTTTGATGGTTTATTCATTTTTATGACATTGATAGTAATAGCCATATTCTTTAAAATTTATTGTTTGGATCCTTAATTATTTAAGATTTGTGTGTGTAAACTGAAATGATCAATAATAGGTGGTTGTGAAATAGGTTGATTGATTTACCAGTACGTTATATAAATGATTACAATTTACTACTTCAATGCTTAGAGTGGTATATATGGTTTAAATTTTTCAAAGAAAAGATAAAGGTATAATATTATACCAATCGATTTTCTTAGAAAAATTTATCCATTCATCTTCCTAGAATGTTTATACTTTTGCATTGCACAAAAACTTAGTACCCGTTTAAGGATTTGGTATTGGAATTTGAGGCCTCCATACCAAATCCTTAAATTGTCCCATTTTTGGACAGTTTGGTAATGTCGTATTATGTATATTCTATGATACTCATTCATTGTTACATGTTATTGGAAAATTCTACAGCCGAACCCTATGATCCTGCTTTGCATATTAAGTCCGTGCACATGTAGGATCATAGGCGGAGTGCTGCCGAATTTTTCAATAATATGTAGAGACGATTTAGGGATCATAGGGATATACATAATATGTCATTTCCGAATGGGTTAGGTTCTACACCTTAGGAAAGAAGATATAAGGCGATAGTTGATTCATTCATCATGTGAATTTTTTTAATAGATTTTTTCATTGTGCAGAGGTTCTCTATCGAAGCGGCTGAATAGTTGAGTGATATGGACAAAAATTGGGTGTTTATGGATCGAGGAAGTGATGAATATATTTTTGGACTCCGTGCATTTATCAATCATGCACAAAATATCTCCCCTGTTCCGAATAGAATTTACTATCCTTGTAAAGAGTGTAAAAATCGGTGGAGACAAACTGTAAAAGATGTAGAGGACCATATACGTTGTGTAGGCATGTGGAATGACTATGTAAACATTCTTTGGACCTCACACGGTGAGGAATTACCCGTAACAAATGAACTAGATGTAACACGTCCCTCCTCCTCCTCCCAGCAAGTTATGCTAGACCATGATTTGTGGGTGATTGTAATATTTAGGTGATTGTTGTTTTGCTAGTAGTGATATCTGAGAATCTGAAACACAATAAAATATGTCTTTCAGAAAGTGTAAGGCAACCTGAAAATGAAATGTTTATATAAGTTAGCCGATCAGCAATATTAAATAACAGACCCTTCCCTACTGAGTACTTAGAACTCAAAGGTAGTGAAAGGGAAACTTTATATATATATATATATATATAAAGGATGGTTCGAGGACTTTTCCTATGATTATCTGCCATTATCTGGTTTACTGTTGGTTAATTCTGGCACATACTGTAGATTTTAGAGCTAAGATTCACTAAAGGGTCAACCTTAAATACGTTATGTAAATCTTTTAGCAACAATTGGCATTTGAAGAAAATTATAACTAGAGGGCAAGGGTAAATAGCTTTCACATGAATATTACATTTGATAAATGCAGAATCCAAATGTAATCACATTCTTATGGTACACACACAACAGAAATTAACAAATAGTAAAGCTGCTAGCAAGCCATTTTTACATTGATGGTATCAGATAGATAGCATTATTCCTGACTAGTTGTAGAGGGTGAAGGTATGAAATTAGTTCAAGAACTGCTGATTAATGCTGGCGTCGATGATTGCTGCTGATTCTTCTCCCGCTGATTTTGTCTCATACATCTGCGGATGCGAAACACCAATAAAACCACTAAAAGCACTACAGCAAACAAAGCTGAAAATGCAGACAAAAATTATCTTATAAGTTCCAACTTCCAAGGGAGTTAAACTAAACTTCACTAAAAACAAGATTTCCGAATGTATTTACTTATATAATTTATACCTCCCAAAGCAATTCCCACAAATGTTAAGATTATTTGGAGCTCAGTGGGTTCTTTGTACTCTGTACCTGTAGAATATAGTATGATATATAGTAAACTGACCTTCATGATAAAGATAGAATAGGCATATTATAGTAAACTGACCTTCATAACATTGATAGGGGAGTGGCTTAGTACCCAAATTTAGATCACTTACATCTACTCCACATGATTTGCCAGTTAAAGAGCAGTCGCGACACTCAACCGACCATCCCAGATTAAACCCTGCCTCCAATTGCTTCACGATGGCTTCATAAGATAGGGGCTTAACAATATTTTCATGATAATCCGAAATAGCCACTGAAATAAGCGAGCATGGTGGTTGACAAGGACGAGCTAAGTAGTAGCCATCATAAACAGCATAGAAGTAATTAGTCCTATTAGCTCTAGTTAAACATGGAACAGCCGTATAGTTATAAGCAGCTACATTAGCCTGGCTGATGTTTCTGGAGCACTTCACAGTGTGTGAGTTTGATTGGTGCCAAGTGTCACGAAGCGAAAATCATTGACATATCCATCCCTCGATACAACAGATCCCGATGGAAGGCTGCAGCTGCTTCCATTGGCAAAGATGACATCAACCAAACGGATAATATGTTCATCATAAGAAATGTTCTTGACATAGTATTTGCCTGGAAATATTTCGAGGATGGTTTTGTTGTTCACACATGATAGTTCATAGTCAAGGTCACCGCAGCCTACGGGATCACCCTTTAGGCGAAAAGGGTAGCTGATGTTTTCGATATCTCCACACGAAGAAGCACACGTTGGTTTATGACTTCTTGCTTGAACTGCAAGGAAAAATAGAGAAGTCAGCACAGAATAGAGGAGAATGGTTGCAGCTGCTGATTCTTCTTTCCTCAGACTCTTCATGATGAAGTTGAGAACTTGGATTAGTCGAATGTTACACAGCAGCTCTATATATATATACTGACCAAGAATTAAAAAAAAAAAAAAAAAAAAAAAAAACAACCATAACCCTGCTTATTCCTTGAAAATTTTATGGTAAGTCAACGAATCGGAGTTGGTCAAAATGCCTTGTTCCATGTTATTTCCTGTCTTGTTTCAGAGTTAATTATGATTCATGAACAAGGCACAAGCAGGTTCCAAGAAATGGATTCAAAGAGGGATTGGAGAAAACGCGTTATGTGACAAAGCTTAGGAATATCAAAGAAAAAGAATGTCCATATGTTCATTCATATATTATTTTATGATTGGCAATTCTTATATACTAGTGAGAGATTTCAAAGGTCAATGACAATGCTTCTTCATTCCTTTATCAATACACTACCGAGATTCGAGTTTAAAAATCAACAGGGTTAAACTATTTTGCCTTTCATGAATACCAAATGCCACATTTAAATCTTGTTGGTACATCTAACTTTATATTGTGAGTATTGAAATTATAGTACTACCTGACACCTGTAATCAGGAATTTTCTTCTGGCAACAAGATGAACAAGCCCCCATACTGTGTTTGCCTAAATTGCCCCGCCTCAATCTCTTTGCGGCAATTCGTCAAACAGTTGGTCTAAATACTCCAAACCAAAATGGTTTTTGTTGGTGGAAGGAAGCCATCATCGTCATGAGTCGATTCAGCTTTAAATTCATTAAGCAGTGATCAGTTGATCACTTGATTTGGTTCGGTTTGTTTGTTTGTTTGGTTTTTTTTTTTTTTTTTTTAAGAATATGAAGAACTTTATTTAATGCATACGATTAAAATCATACAGAAGGGCATTTAAGTAGAACACATTGGTTCTGGTTCCCAAATTTCTTTTTGGAATGACAATTTTATTGGTGTTCCTCTAAAGAATTTTTTTGGAGCTTATGAAGGGGGTGGTGGAGCAGATAGATGGATTTGTTAATGATTATATTCATGGTGGCCACTGGGATCTCCCTCATCTTCTCTAATTGCATTTTCCTGATCTTTGTGATATTATTACCAGTATTCCAATTGCAATTAATCCACAAGAAGAAGACAAATTAATTTGGTCAGCCTCTTCTTCTGGCACACTCACGGCAAGAGAGACTTTTCATTTTGTAAGGCCTTCTTTAGCTACGGTGGATTGGAGTCGATTGGTTTGGTGTAAATATGTGGCACCTCGTATGTCAATTTTAGTTTGGAAGGTATCGAGGGGAAGGGTGCTAACTGAAGACTTTTTACAACGACGTGGTGTCTCTTTGTGGTTAGTGTGTCTATTATGTCGACAACAGATGGAGTCCAAAGAGCATGGCTTTCTTCTCTGCCCATATGCAAGGTCTATATGGTCTTATATGTTGGAAAATTTTGAGTTGGGTCTCATTCGTAATTCATTACATGAGCTATTTGCATTGGGTTTAATGGTTTGTCGTAGCTCCTAATTGAGAGAATTATGGGTTGCTTGTTTCTGTGCCTCTCTTTGGTTTATTTGGCAAACAAGGAATAAGGTGAGATACGATGGCATTACTCCAGATGTTGCTATGGCTTGCAGGTTAATTAATGGCATGTTCATGCTTCTAGTCACATAGCTACTGGGCATTTGTTTAACAACATACAGGAGCTTTGTGTCTTGAAAAGGTTTGATGCTACTTGCATGCCGCGTTGTGCCCCAAAAATTTACGAGGTGAATTGGCATCCACCCATTATTAGTTGGTTCAAAGTTAACATGGATGGTGCTTGGAAGCAAGGGAAGGATCGTTTAGGTTATGGTGGAGTTTTTCATGATTTTCGTGGGGCGGTTGTTTTTCATCATCCCTTGACATTCCTAGTTCCATTGCTACTAAGGTTATGGCAGTGATCAAGGCAATCGAGCTTGCATGGATTCGCGGTTGGAAGCATCCCTAACTCTAAATTTTCTCCACTCTCCCCAAATGGTACCTTGGCAATTACATATGGCATGGAAGAATTGTATGCATCGCATTTGAATGATGCAATTTCGTTGTTGACATATATTTTGTGAAGGAAACCAAGTGGCTGATGCATTGGCCAATTTTGGTGCTTCAAGTACAGGCTTTACTTGGTTTCATTCATGTTCAAACTTCTTTAATCAATTTTGTTTAAAAGATAAGTTGGGTTTTCTTAGTTTTCGTTTTAGATGATTTCTTTTGTTTTGGAAGATGGGATATTGTTTGTCATTCCTCATCAATAATACTTTACTTCTGGTAGGTATAGGATATGTCATCTCCTCTTACTTGTATTTCCCTTTATTTTTAGTAAATTTTTTTCCTTACAAAAAAAAAATTGAACATTAAACTCAAAGCAATTGTTGGCTAGTCTTTGTGCTATTAAAATCATACAAGAGGGCATTGAAGTTGAACTAGTCTATGTGCTACTTGATTAGGTTGTCAAGCATGTTGAATAGACACAAGAGGGCTCTACTTGAGGAGGAATTTGATGTCATCGATAAGTGGCTCATTTCAGAAAGATCACTGTCATGTGCATTGATAGCTTAAATAGCCAATAAACAATCACCCTCAAGAATAGCTTGAGTAGTGCCCATAACATGAAGCAACTCCAACCCCTGCCTAATAGGCAACAGCTCGATGTGTAAAGGGAAACAAACAAACAGTTTCCTACTAGAAAAAGCAGCTATAAACTCACCATATGATCGAGTTTCGACGAACACCTCCAACTCCTCCATAATTAATAGTAGGAAAATAAGAACTGGCCATCTACATTTAATTTGAGATACTCACCTGGAGGAGTAGTCCAAATCTTAGCAACAGATTTTGCTAACAGTCCCCATCGCAGTTCTAATTAGGTTGGAGATATTTTGTTAATCTTATCACATTGTTTGTTACTTCTCAATGTCTTGAAGATATTTTATTAATCTGAGCAGTTAATGGAGCCACTGAACCAGATACAAACCACATATGATCAAATAAATTGACTGCAAGTATGTCTTTTCTGTCCGATTAGTTTCTAAACAACCCAACACAAGCATTAGGCTTAGGCCTATGGACATGCTCCTACATCCACCAATTTAGATTCTATCTTGAAACGAATAGTAGTCAAGTCACGCAGAAGAGGAGTTCAAGTTAGTTATTAATAGTGTTAATGGCAAAATCCAAGCTGCTTGGAAGATTAAATTCTCAATCAGGGACATTATCTCCTCATCTGAAGAAGTTAAAGTTATTTTCTTTAAACATGTTCTCTAAGATATTAATTTTGTTACAATTATAGTTCATCTAAAAAACGCGTCAATTTGACACAATTATCTTTCTCCATCAACTTGTGTCTTTCATAATGATCAATTAAGTATTAGTCGTTTTAAAAGATTCTCTCTATATGTTTGATGTTGTTTTTTGTGACTTAAAATAAATAAAAATCTTACAATGACAGAAAACCTTTACAACTTTTATTTTCTTATTATTACTATGTCTTTGAATAAATATTCTTCATAGAAAATCATGCTTTAAAAAACATAATTAAAATGTTCTAACTTATTATTATTGTTTATATCCCACTTGGCGGTGGCGGGATCATACTTAGAAGGAGAAACACATGCTAGTAGACGAAATAGTGTCCAGCTAGTTATTATTATTATTATTATACTTTGCACTTTTAGACTTAACTATTTTGTCCTTTTTCTTTTTTTTTCCTAACTTTGCTTTAGACAAATTGCCTGCAAGTAATTAAATGAACACAGTTAACATTAATATGTTTAAGGAGAATCCGGTTCCTTGTTATTTATCATCAGAAACCCCGGGAATTTACAACAGTAAAAAAAAAAAAAAAACCCATGCCATAGGGTTTTTTCAAAAAAAAAAAAGGGATAGACATCACAGACAAAAATTTGGAGGGACCAAATACCAAAGAAGAAAGAAAGTCGAAGGTCAAAAACTGCCAACAACTGTCTGAAATCTCAAAAAAAAAAAAAAAAAAAAAAAAACAGAGAGAAACCACCAGGCACCAGCTAGCCATCGTAATCTCGTGGCTAGTGGCCGGCCTATCATCAACGTAATACATCAGGATTTACGCAGCATCACCATCACCATCACCATCACGCGGTAGGTTCAATTGGCGCGGAGAGAGAACCAGTGGAGGAGGTCGCCACCGACACGGCGGCGCGTTTCGGCGACGCGCTCGTCTTGGACAAGCGGGGAGCGGCAGGTAGGGCAACTGAAGTTGAGTTGGTCGAGCCAGCCGTCGAAGCAGTCCTTGTGGAAGACGTGGCGGCAGTGGAGCATGCGGACCTGGTCGCCGTCTTTTAAGGTGGACAAGCAGACCACGCAGTCGGGAACGGCGGCGTCGCGGTGGCGGCTGTGGTCGTAGCGGTAGGAGAAGAGGCGGTTGAGGTTAAGCTGCTCGGCGAGGACCACGAGGCCGGCGAGCCCCGAGCCGACTGCGGAGGCTAGGAGTCCGTCGTCCGGGGGCGGGCGCTCGAGTCGGGAGAGGCCGAGGGAATGGAGAAAGCTGAAGAGGGAGGAGCGGAGGTGGCCGATGAATGTGGCGATGACGGCCACCAGTAAGAGCGGGATGGAGTCCGACGACACGTCGCTCAGCTGCCCCTGTAACCCCATTCTCTTGCGATCTTGTTGTGATTGGTTTTTTGGTGGTGGGAGTGTTGAGCTTAGCTTAGCTAGAAGAAGAAGAAGAAGAAGAAGAAGAAGAAGAAGGGAAGGAAGAAGGGGAAGTGATAGTGAAGGAGGGAGAAGAGAGGTGGAGCGTAATTGGTATATATATGTGGGTGTGGTGCTAGTTAGGCAGAGGAGGGGCTGTTAGGGGATAGGGAAAATAATACGTGGGTGAGAGGAGGGAGGGACACAGAGGCGCACAAGTTTGGGTTGGAGTGTCCATAAAGCGTCATCTTTCATTTATTTTGAAATGTTACAAAAATTTACGTGTCACGATACGTTAATACGTTATGTAAGTGACGCACTAAATCGGTGAATGAAACACGATTCTGACAGTTCACGTGAAAACTTTGCTATTTCTAGCGATGATGTTATCAAATAAGATTATTTTCGTTCAGAATATGAAGAAATGACACAATAGATTCGTTTATTTTAACCAAATTCAATATACCGTTTTGATTATCCATTATCATCAAATTTAGGGTTTATTGACCCCTAGATCCGGCACGATCTTTTATTAATTATAACCACAACAGACTGATAGGATGGTTTATCACCGAGTCTCGATTGTTTGTTCCTTCCTGTGTACATCTTTTCAAAATAAGGTTGGAGGACTTCTCCTTCCAAGTTCCAACTCTAATGTTCAACCATTGCTTCAGAAGAGACAAGGGATTGAGCTCCTAGGCAGCGCAGAGGTTGTGAAGCTAGATAAAAGCTACTTAAATCTCGTTCCTCGATTTGATGTAACGGTCAGCGCAATGCCACAAATGTAATAATCCGACGTTAATGTTGCCGTTGGTGTTTCAAGAATTAAAATCTCAATCAGCTAGACATGTTCATACTGGTCTCTCTCCTTTCTTCCTCTCACAACAAATTAGATGTCCATATTTGAATCTCCACAAAATTGTTTAAAGTATACCCTTTTTGTTTTTAGGTTCTAAGGTAGGCTCATTGATTGAGATTCTTTTCCAGGAAAGCCTTCGATTCTGCCATTACCCATCTAAATAGAAAAGAGGAATTGCAAGTATTGCAGGCCGTCCTCCACTTTGATTTGCATCCAGCATCCTTATGCAACTCGCAATAATAGAGCAAATATCTTTTGAATCTAGCTGATTGCCTAATAAATCCAGAGAAAACAGTTTGATTTTGTTCATGTTCTTTCAACCATGTGGTTGATTCGCTGAAGCAAACAAAGACAGAAGGAGAGAGCAGATGAATTGGACACGAGAGACGGAGAAAACGTCACGGACTTGAACGGCTCGAGATTTTATGAACTTTAGTGACTTCACAACCATGTTTTATATAAAAAAAAAAAAACAAAGTAACTTCACAAGTTGTGGAGCTCAACAAAGAGGTTAATGGGATTGGAAATGGGGTAGAGATCGAAAAAGCTGAAAATATGTGAGTAATATGAGGGACGGGTAGGGAGGTAGACATGGTTGGGTCGGGTGTCCGTGAAACTCTCGGTTTCATTTATGAAATATTGCGAAATATTACCAATTTTTATGTGTTAAAATATATTAATATGTTAAATTTCATTAATAATACATTACGTAATTGACGCACTAAAACAGTAAATGAAACGCAATTCTGATAATTTATGTGGAAACTTTACTAATTTTGGAAATGGCATTATCAGAAGATTGTTTTTGCTCAAGGCATGAAGAGGTGATGCTGTTTTTGGATAAATTCGCTTCTATAACAAATCCATCGCTTTATCTTGATTCCTAGATGTAGGATGATCTTATATTAATTATAACCGGTCTAAACACTATTGTGAGGATATTTTTTATCTCTAAGTCTCAATTTTTTGTTCCATCTTGGGTACATCTTTTCAAAGTAAGTTCAAATAAAGAAGAAAAAAAAGTGAGAAGTTTCGGAGCTTTGAGGTAAATTTAACAATAATAAAGAGGGAATGGGGTAGAGAACAAGTTGAAAATACGCGGGTAAGAGGAGGTAGGGACAGAGAGGCAGATAGGGTTTTGTTGGGTGCTATGAAAGCCCCATCTTTCATTTATTGCAAAATATTATAAAACTCCATATATGTGTTACATTACATTGAATTACATTTATAATACGTTACGGAATCGACGAACTCAATCAGCAGATAAAACGCAACTCTGACATTTCACTTCAAGAGCTGGCTATTTTTGACAATGATGTCATCAGAAGGCAAAGGGAGGGACCGCAAACAAGATTAGGTTGGTGTCAACGAAAGTCTCGTGTTTCATTTATTATGAAACATTACAAAACTTTAGGTGTATGTTACGAAATCGATGCACTAAATCAGCAGATAAAACGCAACTCTGACATTTCACATGGAAAGTTGGCTATTTTTGGTGAGTGATGTCATTAGAGAAGGCGGAAAGGAGGGACAGAGAGGCAGGCATGGTTAGGTGTCTATGAAAGCCTTGTGTTTCATTTATTGTGAAACGTTACAAAACTCCATGCATGCGTTACGAGCTTTCATTTATAACATGTTATGAAATCGATGCACTAAATCAGCAGATAAAACGCAACTCTACCATTTTCACGTGAAAAGTTAGCAATTTTTGTCGACAATGTTTATCAAAGAAAATTATTTTTGTTCATAACATGAAGAAATGATGCTATTTTTGGTAGATTCCCCTGTTCCCCAATATTTATCGTTTAGGGTTTCTAGTTTATCACTATGACGTTGAAGTATAAACTCATTCAATGTCTAATTTGAGATGGAATTCATGATTAGATCGGTAGTAGCTTTGGACGTCATCTACTAAACACATCTAGTGAAAGAAGCAAGTGAAGAAACAAGTTCGATCGAGGGTTATCTACTACTCTACTAGTAATCAATGATATTCATCGATGAATTCTTGCACGCATTCGCTAGACTCAAATGAATAAACAAACAAAAAGGCAATCGGATATCACATCGAAATGAGAGTTTAGCGTATTTCATATTTGGTTAACGTACATAAATTAAAGTAGTTTATATTATGCAAGACTATCACCATCTGGCTTTGTTAAGGTTGTAAAATAAATAAAAATTTCAAAGAATATTGTCATATATATTTAAGTTTACAACTACATAATGCATTTGTGGTTTTTCAATCTAGCTTCCATCCTAATTTCAAAACTTTAAGGGAAATGAAATTCACACTCCATATTTTACAATTTACACTCCATATTTCATTTTTTAGTATCTTAAATTTTGTCATTTTGTAATAAAGATTATAAACATGTAATGTTATGATACTAAAAAATTAAATATAATGTGGACTGTAAAATTAGGAGTATGAATTTCACTCCCCAACTTTAATTAGAAGAATACAAGGATCAAAAACCAATCTAGCTTAAATTTTGAGTGGATAGAAGTTAGAAATGGTCCCTGTGATTTGGAGTGACACTCAATATTAATCTTGTGGTTTCAAAATGTTTAATTTTACCCTTGTTATTTGCGAAATTGATTAAAGTTTGTCCAAAAGATAATTTTGACAAAAACATTTCCATATGTAAGTCATGTGTAAGGATAAATTTGTCATCTCAATAAAAACATAAAACAAAAACAAAATAAATTAGAAAATTTATAGAAAATGAAATTAAAATTAAATCAAAATCAAAATTCCACAACCTCCTATTTTTTTTAGTTTCATTTTTCAAATACTATTTAATTTAATTTCTTTTACTATTTTAAATTGAAATGACAAATTTATCCTTGCACATGAGGGGTTTTTATCAAAAATAGCATTTGGACCAATATTAATTAGTTTCACAAACTATAGAGGTAAAATTAAATATTTTTTAACCACAAGATTAATTTTAAGCATCACTCCAAACCACAAAGACTATTTATAACTTTTAACCATTTTGATTCTTGGACCATGTTTTGAAAGTTTTGTCGTCCATCCTTCACCAGTCCAATCCCTATTGATATGATAGACTTTCTTTGAACTTTCTAAATTTCGAATAGTACCAAGCGTACTCATCTATCTAAATCTCTACATAGGGCCTATCACAATAATAGAGCATAGTTTCGTGAAGAAATCCTAATTCCGTTTGATACATGATAAATACTAACATACATTATATGGTGAACAAAATTTACGACATAAATATTGTTGATATCTCATCATCTTCCATCTTCATGTTTTTCAATGTAATTATTAATTTATTATTTTCAATGTCCTTTGCAAACCACTTGGCAAGCATGATTTTGAAAATTAGGCTGTTGTGATTGTAAAGCATGCTGCATTATGGGTGGTATTTGGTAATGAAAGTTGTCAGAAGAAATTCCAACATGTGGTTTAGTTAATGAACCAAGATAGACGACTAATAACAACATTTGGGCGGTGGGCTTAGCCAATAATCAAAGACATGGAGAGAGATTTTCCAAGATCTTTGCTCACTAAATAATCAATATCCGAAATCCAGACCACATAATTAATGAGGATTACCATCTGAGAGACTCCAGAAGAACTAATATATCAATTAGTAAGCGGTGATTATCTGTTGTGCCAGTGGTCTATCTACCGCCCCCGCTTGGCCGCTTGTATGCCTTGCTACATGTATTCCTCAGTTTGGAAGTCTGATTGCTGGTGGCGTTTGATGGGACCTTGGTAGGAGAATAGTCTTCTTTCCAACCAAAAAATTTTCGTCCAAAAAAATTAAATTAGCAAGAGATGACTATATAAATACAATACTATTAAGAGAGATGCATGATGCACTATCCACCGTCCCCAAATACAACTTAACATGAGTCGTTCTCCTAAGCTTGTCTTTGTTGTTGATTAAGCGAACGATAATGATAATGGTTACCAATAATCGTTTCGATTATGTCTTGGTCTAATGGTATTTCTCATTCTCAAACAAATTGGAAATTTGCAATTTGCTGTTTTCATTCTGGCTTTTTCCCCTCTTTTGATTTCTAATGTGGAATGTGGTCTCAACTCTCACACCTTACCTATTTTCTTGTCCTGTCCACTTCTTGCTAGGTTAGCTAGATCTATAGAAGTATATAGGACCACACTAACATAGATAGAGAGAGAGAGAGATCGTTTTAAACAAGATACGAAAACACACAAAGAAATAGAACAAAGAAATTTGGTTAATACAACATGAACTCAACAGAATGTGAGTACGATGAGCTCATAGCCGCCTAAAAAATTTGAGGGTTTAATGTGAATTTACAGCAAACAAAGTTTTTCTAGTAGATTGAACAAATTTGTTTTTTTTTTTTCAACACCACCCTCCCCACTCATGATGTTCAAACACACCCAAATGAAAAGTCATTATCTTACCACCCCACCAAACACGCACACCCTTCTAAAAGATTGAACTATTTTAATTAACTGATATAAAAGTATTTTTAAATATACCTAAAATAAAGATAATGTAGTACATTAGAGAATTGTATTTCAATCAAAAGATTTTCCTTCTGTAATTAAGAACCAATTATTGAAATATGAAAATCCAATTATATATAGAAATATTCATAATGGATTCTTTTAATCAATTTTATTATTTTAATTTTGAAAAATAATGAAAAAAAATATTTTGTGATTGTTGAGTTCCGTTAGTTTGCAAATGTTCATAGATCACTATTTAAGGGTGAAAAAAATTAGTGAAAAATAAAAACTTGCGATTTCGACCAAAAGTTGTGTATCATACTCCACAATTTTGGGTAGAAATCATGGTCGTAGAGATTTTTCTTTTAAGCCCCTGAATTTTTGCCGAGAATATAGTCGTTGGCCTGGCATGTCCGTCATTACATATAAACTTAAGGCCGGTCATATTAATGAGGACCTTTAAAATAAGGACTCGATAAAGACTTTCTAATCAATAGTTGTGAGATATACTTTTCGATTACATTTCAGCAAATCAATAATCAGATGTTTAAGTATGCATGCGTATGTCACTTTTGAAAATTTTATTTGTTAATCATCTAAATTTGTCAAACCTGTACTTTTTATGTTCATAAATGATAAATCATGATTATAAATGTCTTAACGGTTTTTAATTTGATTAAAATTTTACAAAAATGATATATTCATGATTATCTAAACATCTAACCGTTGATTTCTAAAATTTAATCGAAAAATAGGTCTCACAATCATTGATTAGATAGTCATCATTTTAATGGTTCTCATTAAAAGCTTATTCATATTCCTGATAACGATAGTGTTCCCATCTTAATCATTTGACAAAATCTTTAAAGTTATTAGTAATTATATCCATTGTCTGACAAAATCTTAAAGTTATTAGTAGTAACTCATTTTTGACAGGTCATTCAAAAGGCGGGTTATTGTGTATTTTATGCATCTTTCTACTTCTAGTGGATCGAGACCCTAATTTAAAATATTTATATTAGAGCCACTCATTTACTATTACAGATTGTTGAATCACTTTATCGACATAGGATTTTCTTTTTCCACGTCCTTTGTACCTAACAACACACCTCCAGCGCCACCGAATGCTCGACTCTCTCGAGTTGCGTTTGGTCCACATAATGCTTGGAGCTGCCTGGTCTGATTTTCTAATTGACGCATATCCAAACAGAAGAGTACCAATCATGCATTATACAATTAAATTGGTCTAATGACTTAGAAGGATCGAGATGGTATTTGGTTGATGATAAAGAGGTTGATGACAGTGATGGGTAGGAGACCTACAAGCAATGAATTATACATCACTGAATTTAAGTAAACTAATCATGGTAAGTTGAAGAAAGCCTTGGGAAAAATATTATAATCTCATAGGCCCCAAATGAATAGACCACAAGAAAATTTAAGATGCATTTTAGGTCTTGCAGAACCCAGAAGATTCCTAAAGAGATTGGTAGGTACGAAAACTGGTAGAATCATATGCACTCAACAGGCCACCGAGGCAGAAAAAATCATTTAACAAAAACAGAGAGACATGAATATCACTTGTTTACTGAAGAAATCAAATTGTCATTAAACGCATGTTTAAACACCACCTGCCTATAAGAACAAAACAAGAATAGGGTTTTCAGTTTTCAACTCCAGAACTACCGAGTCAAAAAGACAAGTAATCTGAAAGATTAGTTTTAGCTTCACCCAACAAAGTGCATGGATTTGAACAGATTTATTTCTTTTTATCTTTTTACCATTGATTATATCTAGGGGCAATACAGCTATGGTGTTTGGCCCCTGCCATTATAATCCACAGGTTCGTACTGACCGAAAACAAATTGACAGGTTCATGCACTCATAAATCTTTGGAATATGGCTTTAGGCAACATATCCTCTTTGTTGGCCTGCTTTCTACAACATTAACACCATAAGATTGTGATTATCTAGTAGGGATCTGAGTAGACCTACCCATTGAGCTGGGAAAGATATGTTTGACTTGGATCATTGTATGGCCGGTTGGTCATGGTAGTTGGCACACACTGAACAGAGAAAACTCCATCAACTTAAAGCAGTGTATGCAACTTCAGAAAGAGTAGCACAATCACTTGATGAGGCTGTGTATGTACAAGTAACAACTACCTTGCAAAAGCATTCAATGCACAGTTCAATACTAAGAATAGCCTAGCTATATTTATTACTGAAATTAAAATTGACAGGATTAATGAAAATTCTTCTATATGTTGAGGGATGAGATTTTGTCAATTTACAACTTCACAAGCAAAAGTTGCATGTCGAACAGCTCTATTATCCATCTTTGTTAAGTAATTCCTGAAAAGAATCAGATGCCACACGAGATTAATGTATGCCAAACATTAGACGTGCTGATTTCTATTTCCTAGTCTCTTCTTCATATCAAACTTTTCAATACCAGTTTGGTGGCAGCAACTGATTGACGTTGTCTTTCTTTCTTCTCACGATGGCAGTCTCCGCACCAGTTAGAACAATCTTTCTGATATTTTCTCAGCTCTCTGAAGACCGAACTACAAGAAGATTGTTGTAGCAAATTGATCAACATGAAATACAGCACTAATTAATCAAAATAATCCTTGCAGTAAAACCCCAAGTATTGACATCAAAAGCTTCTAAGCTTCTAAATAATGGTACCACAATGAACTAAGAATCTACTACTTTTCCATTGGCTGCTCTTAATTACATCATAATGCAAGTGTAAATTACCAATGCCCAAACCAGAACAACATCCAAAAGTTATTTAGCCTAAGACTACTTTGTTAATTTTGTAGATAAAATATTCCCTTTTAAAGACATCCTACATTTTCCACACCATTGAGTGTGTTGTGGATTAATCACAATCAGTTGAGAAACCAATTGTAATAATATGCTTAGGGAAAACCATCCATGAATTAGGAAACCCCTAGAATCCCGATATTTCACCCACTTACTCTTCCAAAACATTGAGTTCCTAATACTTTAATGAATACATTAGCCATATATTTCAAATCATAAAGAAACTGATAAGTTGAATTAACTGGAATTTTTTTGACATAGAGCAGGTACGTGATGTGCTGAACCTTAGGAAGGGTGTGATCCTTGAAATCTTTGAGTTAGGTTTCTAGAATTCTTTTAAGGGGACAAAAGGTGAATGAGAAGCGTACCTTCTGCACCATAGTAGTAAGTTGACTCGACGCCCAGATATTGTAGCTCTAGCACCATGTCGGTGGCGACCACGATGAAGAACCGCATGTCCGGGAACATGAGGATAATCAAAGACTTCCTATATTATACAGTTACAATATCCAAAGAAACAAAAAGCTCCCTATTAATAAATGAACTGGTGAATTAAAATTAAATATACCACTCTATATCAGAAAGAACATTCATAATGCAAATCCATATTCTGTCGTTTAAATTTTCAATTTCCACACTCTACTGTGAATTATAATGATATCTGATATGATAGTCTGAAGCACTTGTACTTCTAAAAAGTTCATAAAAGTGGCCTCATATCAATACGGTACTGAAAAACCTGATCTTAAAGATTAGCATACCTCTGAGAGTGTCTCTGAATTAACATGCTTATCACATCGAACACCTCGAAAATACAACTCCCCACCAGTAAATTGCTTACCCAAGCAAACATTCAGGGTGACTTCTGCGTCATCCACATGAAAACCTACAATACAAAGCTACTGTGGGTCCATAAACGCTTAAGAACAGAGAGGAAAGGAAAGAGTACACATACATAATGTAAAAGTTGAATAAGGAAATTGTATCAGCTAAACAATGAAACAAAATTGCTATGTGAAAAATGATTTTGTACTTTGGTCTAAAGTACATGAAAAAATTATAATCAGTAGAAATAAGCAATTGTGCATTAATCTATTTAAATTCAAAGCCTCAGCATTACTCTACACTGAAACTCCATATAGTAAGAAGGAAAGAATAGGAAGTCATTGAAATCCAAAATCTCAGATGGGTAAATAGCACCTACCAAGCTCTACGTCCCTATCGATTCCATATTCAACTACAAAACCATGATGAGAATCCAATGTGGCTCCACCAACTTCTGGAAAGAGAACTACATAACATTTCCACCCAGGAAAAACGAGTATATCATTAGTTCAGAACTTTTATGTAATACTTCCAGGTTTACTTATAATTTCATAACAAATTCGAGACAATACCTCTAGATATAGGGCGTATAAACTCCTCCATCAACTTGTCAAGCATAGTTTCGAAGCCAAAGTCATCAAGAACAGCACCATATTTGTTCATTGTGTTTGGTCGCATGATTCTGAATCTTGTCTCATGGACCCACCTTTCAAAGTTCTCAACCTAAGCAATCAGAATCAAGTAAGAAAACAGGAAAACTAATATACAGGAAAGATAAACTCTTAAACCCAAAATGATACCTCTGATACTAACAATTCGCAGAACCGCGGCAGAAGCATTTCAAATGTGAAGACTCCAGGAGAGGGTTCTACCATTATACTTCTAAAACTATCCTCTGTACCCTCATTGATGGCATTGAGAAATGAGGGGGCAAAGAACTGTTCAGCTTGCATAGTGTATAACTGCTCGTGTAGAGACTACAAAGAGGAAGGAACAATAAGAAAGGAAACATATGCACATGGAAGCCAATGCAAGCAATTGTTGCATACATGGAGTATATAGAAACTCTCAAGTCCAAAATTGCAGAAATCAAGCATCTTCAATTAAACGAACCTGATAGTTTGATGTGATCCTCTCTCTGTATTCTCTATGCCGCTGAATCTATTCATTCAGACAGAAAACAACTATCAGCCTTTGAGGAACAAAATGTTGCTACATTGACTATATTAGCCGCAGAACATTGCTCATTCTGTTCCGAAGTAAACACAATTTCTAATCAAACCTCCCTCGCCTACACACACAGACAGATTCCACATCAAACATCAAATCTCACACACAAATATGAACGTTCATACATTCACCAAGTCCTGAATCCAATGCCTATCACAATCCACTGCGATTGCAGCAGAGCCAGCTCATTTCACACACTCAATTCCACGAAATCGAAAACGATACAACACAGAATTCCCAAAACATCCACATTCAAGCCAGATCATCTTGCATTTCCAAAACAGAGAAAGAGGGAGGAGAGAATCGTAATTTCTTACACGAGTGCGTTCACCCTCGGTGGAATACCGGAGAAGAATCTCCCTCATGTACCGGAGCTTGAGCTCACGCGGCACATTGAGCATGTTCGCCGGCAAGTAATGCTCGAGCGAGCTGAACAGCAGAGGACTGAATTCCAATTGCTGCAAGTCCTGGTAGCTATCCGACTTGTGCTCCTTCTCCGGCTTCAGTCTCAGCCTCATCATCGAAGCGACGCCGTTCCCGTTGGCCGTGCTCGGCGTTTGCGGCGGTGGCTTACTTCGGTCCTGTGAGCCGTCCATGGGGATAGGAGGAGAGGTATTGTGGATTTTGGAAGAGATGAAGAATGTGTCAATTTGGCGGAATTGGAGGTTTGGAGAAAGGAAGGTGAGGAAGAAGAAGTTTGAGTCGCAGGTTAGGGTTAGGGTTAGGGTTTGGGATTTCTGGTTAACTTAACAGTGGGACGTGTGAGCTGGCTCAGGGGAAGGTGTTTGGTAGGGCCGCTGACGTGGGTGATTGTGACTAGATGTGGGGACGTTCTGACGTGGAGCGTTGAAACCTTATCCAAAAGTAAAAGGTGTGTTTGGCATGTATCGTATCAGGGTAAAATCCTCAAATATTATTTGAATTATCACGAAATGCAGTTTTTAGTACCTATAAATTTTCATGAAGTCTAGTGATACATGTACTATCCCTCTGCTAATCTTTATAGTACCTCCGTCCATTATTCCATTAAAAATGCCTACATGGCGGTTATGTGATACTCATGTGAGTAAAATAACAAAGGTAAAATAGTCTTTTGATTTATATTTAAAATTATAGAATTTAATATATTGAATATCTATAATTAAAAAATTTTGACATATAAAGAAAATACACAATTTATTCTTCATTATTATTGGGATACTTGGGTCAATTAATTTAAGTGCTTTTATTTTTATTTAGTTTTTCTATTTTATGAAAATTTAATATATATATATTAATTTAGACATAACTTTTTTCTCGAACAATTAATAGGATTAACCAATAGAGATGGTAGGTAATTCTAGATATTCATTAAATTCAATTATAGGTCTTTCTTTTAACCTAGTCTAGTTTATTTTAATTTAGTTTAATAAAAATTTGTAAAAGAAATATGAAAAATAGGTGTTTTACGATTTTACTCATACTTTAACGGAATAATTAACGGAAGTACTAAAATGGCTAACGGAGGAAAATACAAGTACCACTAGACTCCCAAAAAATTTGTAAGTACCAAAAAGTGCATTTCGTGATGATTCAGGTACCATATAAAGATTTTACCCTATCGGAAATGCAATGTTTGAATTTCAATCCGAGAAGTTTTGAAAATGAAGTAATAACATCATTCTAATTTTGATTTTAAAATATTAAAATGTCGAGATGCTATTCCAAATTTGACATTTTCGAGTTATGTCGCGTTGGAGAGTTTTTTAGGAAAATCGAATTTCAATCCGAAAAGTTTTGGAAATGGAGTAATCGCATTCCAATTATAATTTCAAATATCGAAATTTCGAGATGCGAATCCAAATTTGAAATTTTTGAGTTATGTCGCGTTTGAGAATTTTTCGGAAAATCGAATTTAATCCAGAAAGTTCTGGAAATGAAGTAATCATCATTCCAATTCTAATTTTAAAATATCAAAATTCGAAATATTATTCCAAATTTGACTATTTCAAACTATGTTGCGTTGGAGATTTTTTTGAATAATGATGCGGAATTCTCGCATATTCTATTCTTGAAAAGAAGCAGAAAAAACACAAAACTTCTTACATACAGTGTACTAGTTTATCTAGTGCAGAGAATGATAACTATTTTTCATCATTTGAAATTTTGAATGTTAATCTACTAGAATAGAAGATACAAGAAATTTAGAGAAGTTTGGGGACAGGAATTGAATCTTTTTCTCACTATCTTGGTACTTACATGATCACATCAACCCTGTCTAACTGGTTACCACTTGTTCCCCGCAAAAACCTTCTTTCCACTTCTAACTGAGAATTCCTACCAGCATTTCTAGAAGACAACCAGCTACATTTTGCTACTACCTATAAGCACATGATTCTTTGATCTCCGTCGTGGACTATATTTTAATATTTTTATTTTATATTTAAATAATAATAATATTTTAATATTATGGAAACGGATTATTAACGGATTGGATCAACTTAAAGCCGTGTTTGATCCGTCAAATAAATGGATTAACAGATCTGGATCATTAACAGATCAACAAATCAAATTTTCAATCTAAAGTTGTCCAATAACCACAGATTCTGAGCAGATTCGGATCAAAATTCAGTCCATTTATAGGTCTCTATGCATGACACCACGATTTGCATCACCTCGATCCCTTCCGCCACGGCTGCTGCAGTCACAAAACAAGAATTAGACGATCCACACCGCCATCAATGCAACACCTGCACAACCCATGTCACCGACATTCGAGGAAAGCAAACTAAAGTCTGTACAACCCAACCACATAGTCTCAGAGACCTCACTCCAGAATCCTCTGCCAAAACCATCTTGCCAAACTCTGAGCAAACCACGCTCCAAAGAAAAACTGTCCCTAAGCAATAACATCAAATCTCTCGTCCGGAGAGGCCAAAGGTCAGGCTATACGTCAACTACTGCCAGACAAGATCGATCTCTGAATCTAAAAAATTCAGCCTTAGAGTCGTCGTAGCTCTTAGTGTTTTAGTCATAGTGGTTTTTTTTTACAAGTTATTCAGTAAAGTTGTTATTTCCCCCCCTTAAATTTATTCATACAAAAGAAAAAGACCAAAACTCCAATAACTCAATGACATATTGTTAATTAAGATTAGTGTTCATCTAGTTTCCCTTAAAAACTATCCCCGAGCAATAACATCAAATCTCCTGTCCGGGAGCCGATCACAACATCGGATAAACCAGAGGTCAGCCCATACGTCGACCACCGTAGAACAAGATTGATCTCTTTGAATCTGAACAGTCGACCTTAGAGTTGTCGTAGAGCTCAGGGTTTTAGTCAAAGTGTTTTTCTGATAAGATATTAAAAAAGTTGTTATTTTTTCCCTTAAATTTATTCATACAAAAGAAAAATACTGAAACTTCAATAACTCAATGACACATTGTTAATTAAGAGTAGTGTTCACCTAGTTTCCCGAGCAATAAAATTAAATTTCATGTCCGGGAGCCGATCACAACATTGAAAAGGCCAGAGGTCAGCCCATACGTCGACCATTGCCGGACAAGATCGATTTCTCTGAATCTAAAAAGTCAGCCTTAGAGTTTCTGTAGTGCTTAGGGTTTTAGTCGTAGTGTTTTTTTTTCTTTTTGATAAGTTATTTTAAAAAGTTGTTATTTTTTTTCCCTTAAATTTATGAGAAGTTTTAAACACACACCCCTAATTACTTAATACACACTCATTACTCAATACACCTACCATTTAATTTCTCATTCTAATATTTTACTAAATACACAACCCAAATTACCTAAAATATCCTTAAACTAAAAAATCATGAAATACACTATTATTTAACTACATTAAGGTTACTATTGAGTTTGATTAGTATATATAACTAACCATATTAATTACTTCTATTAGTTATTGGAAAATCTATACGATTCATTATTGTTCCCTTCAAACAGATGTTTGAAATAGGTTTTGTATTATTTGAGTTCTCATTCACCAAACACGGAAACAATCTGTTGATCAAGTATAAAATTTTGAATCGAACATTTAACCAAAATTGTATAAGTGGTTTCTCCACAATGGCAAAACAACAAAGCTGTCATTGGATGGTCAAACAAATTACAAAATTACAAAATTTTATGCCTGCGATGTTTTATATTTGAATAATAAAATGACTAATCATAACTTTTTAAATGAACTAAAAAGTGGGAGTGAAGTGATATGTTTAAAAACATTTAATGCCATCAAAATCAAAATTATAAGGCCTCTCGCCCCAATTAATTACAATTTATTTAAGGAAAATTTAAATTAGAGAGTTTCTAACTTTATTCTTGTTTTGGTGGTCGGGGATGATCACTGGGGCAGCTCGGCTATAGTGAATCTGTTACGTCCCGAACCTAGAATTTCCAATTTTCTAATTAATTTGACGGTAAATGTTGGTTACTTTTAATTTTACCCGTTATACGATTTTAGTGGCCCTAAAAGTTGACTTTTTATTCGGGCCATGATTTGAGAAAATGTTCTTCATGAAAGTCGTAGAGGATGTTAAACCGAGAACATGCATACGTGGTTCGTAAAAATCAGAGCTAGTATGCGAAAGTTATAAGCGAAAAACTAAATTTACTATTCTCGGTTACTGTTCATAGTAAGTTCTTTAAATAGTAAGTTACTGTGGTAAGTTTCCAAATTTGGAAACTTACTCGGCCTCTTCTCTCTCTTCTCCCCCGAACCTTCCTCCTCCCGTTCGGCCGATTCTCCCTCCTCCAAGTTTCTTCGATTCCGGCCACCCCACGACGAAACCCAGACATCCCTAGGTTCGCCTCTTCCTCCTCGTCATGCCCATGGTCGCATTTCACGGTGTCTCGACCGGAGGAGCTAGGAATTGAACCAAGAAGATCACTATAGCAGTTTCGGTCATTTGACGATTTCCGACGATTCCGGCCGTCACCGGCCGCCAAACCGGCGTCGAAGGTTCGGTTTTCATCACTGATCATTTCCCCTATGGCCTTGTATCACGATTTGTTGTGTAGAAGCCGAATTGATGAAATGAAATTTTAGGGTTCTTGGAAAATTTCTGGGTTTATGTTCATCCATTGATTTCGACCGGTTTTGATTGTTATTTGGATGTGTTGTAGTTGAATGAAATGACCAGTGGGTACAATTGATGTTGTACATGAAATTTGGTGGCCATAGGAGGAGGTTGATTCCGGCGAGTAACCGCCACTCGCCGCCACTGTGGGCGGCGCGTGAGGTGGTGTATGGCAGGTTTCTGACTGTCGTAATTTGGCTATTTAATCATTGGTATAATGTAGTTTTCATATTGGTGACCTCGAATTAATTTCGTGAAGTGTAGATATGGTTTTCGTTATGGTGTGAAATTCATTGATTAATTCACGGATAATCCGTGTATCGGAATTCCTTAATCGGAAGCTCAAAGTAAAGAAATGAAGTTAGAAAAGTGAAATTGGAGATTTTTAAGTAAATAATAACAATTGGGATATGGTTGTGTTTTTGGTGAATTTAATTTTTATCCGTCCTGTACTTATCGGTTTATGAACGTTACAATGTACATGACGTGAGGAGGATTCTCACGAGGAAGGTTCGGATCGACGGCAAGCTTAGCCGTATACTGTGAGTGGACGTTTGATTTTAATTCATGCATGCAATTAAATTTTCTAAGTTACGAAATTATTTAAAGTATCTTTTATTTAATGAGCATATTATTCGATTTTTGATTATGAAATTATTTATGGTTCAAATTGCCGATTAGAAGTGGTTATATTCCATTTCGAACTTTTTACTAGAAATAATCTTCGACAAGATTATTTCTAAAAATGAAAGTATCATTATTTATTAGTAGATTCGGGTTTTTCGAAAAATCTTCGGAAAGGGGAGATTTATTCGAGATTTTAAACTTACTTTATTTTTGTATATTGGTTCATGATTTTGAATCATGTTGGCGTGCGGGGTCACGTCGTTGGACTAAGTTCCTTTCTTGTGAGACTTCGAGGAAATCTCACAAATTCTCGATTTTCATATGGTTTTTACCCACCATACCTGGGTCGATATACTTTATTGCTAGCTAGCCTATTAGTACTCCTCCCTACTTACTTTGTGTTTGTGGGTGAGTAGAGCCGAGCATGGGATGCTCTTGAGTGTGGGACACTCCGACCTGAGCCTTAGCGGCTCACTTTATTTTATTGTATGGTGATGACGTCTTTCCCCATACCTTTTAAATTATTTACTTATTTATTTATTCGTCCGACTAATAGGGTCGGTCGAACTTCCCTCAAGCCAGCGGGGCTGGCTTAGTCATGAAAGTGATTTAAAATCGTTAGTCCCCTATTGCATGCATAAGAACGTTCTAAACAATAAATGTGGGAAAGTGAGAAACATTTCTTTCTTAATTAAATATTTTTGTCCACTCACAACTAACGTTTTATTGCTTACTTTCTCCTGGGCTTTTCGGTTTCCTTTGCCCAGTTCGCAGTGTTGTTATTCGGCGTAGGATCGAGGCTTAGCACCAGTTCTGCCACTTGCCTTTCGTAGGTTAACATTAACCTACCTCATGTAATATATTTGATTTTATCGTAGATTGCTCTGATAACCTTGAGAGGCTTAGCATTATTGTGTATTAATTTCGTTGTCAGAGAATTGTTTTACTTATGGAGTTTAAGATTAGAATCCCCAGGTTGTATTATATAAATTTTACTGCCTTTACGCTTGGTTTTTGCTTAATAACTTGTGATGGTTGTAAAATGTAGGATGACTGCATGTTGTTGGGTCTTGGATTTAGAAAAATTTGTTTTTGTTGTTTTTTTTACAGGTTGGGTTGTCCACTTTTAGGGGAAGTTCTGTCGAATTTTTCTTAAAAGTGGGTCCCGCAGAGTCCATCTTGAAAATTTGAGAGAATTTTCGGGATGGGTTCTGACAGAATCTATTTCGAATCGTGATGGAGGTGTAGCTGAGTGGTTTTTCTGGCCGGTTCCGTTGGGAGGTCGCGGCGGTTGTAGGTCAGGCGATGTGGTAGGCGGCTGGAGGTGGGGATGGTGGAGGACTCGGGTCATCTCTTTGCTGATGGGCCTTGAGTTGGACCCTTTCTCTTGGGGTTTGTAATAACCGCAATTTCCATTTTAATTTCGCGTAATTTTGTGAAACAATTATTATACAATTTCACGAATGTTAATTGAAATATTTCATTTTTAGAATTATCGAGGTTCCGAAACAATTGTTTTAACGAAAAGCTCGAAATATTCGAATCAAGAAATTGACTTTTTATACGTATGGAATTTCGGAAAACTTCCTTCATGAAAATTGTAGAGCTCGTCGATACGAGTCCGTGCATATACGGAACGCATTGATCGGATTTTTTTTGAATTAGTTATGGTAATTAGAAGATATTTCTATTTTGGGTATATATAGAAAAAACTCTAGCAGAATAGGAAACTTTCCCTTTTTTTTTCTTCTGGCTTTCCCCTTTGGGAAACTGTTCATATGTCTTCTCTCTCTCTCTCTCTCTCTCTCTCACGCCACCGTCCACCTCAAGGCCTCAGACCACTTCCCCTCCCTTCGCCCCGACCTTGCGCAGTTGCCAGAGGCAGCCTTGCGCCGCGACACGGCCCGCAGCGGCGGCGGTGAGTCCCGAACCGTTAAAACTCGATTTTGGTTCGATCTCAATATCTCGAGCTACAGATCATCATTCCTCTTGATTATTGGCTCATTAGACTCGTATCAAGTTGCTGAACAAGCACCAAGAAGGACTGGACCTAGGTATAACGATTTCATGTTCGTCGGAGCTCACCTCGATTTAGATAAAAAATTACCTTCAAATCCGGATATCTCGAGTTATAGACGACAATTTCTTGTGATTCTTAACTTGGTGAACTCGCCTTGAGTTCCGAAAGAAGTCTCAAGAATGGATCGAGTCGAGTTGTTGGAGTTTTTAAGTGGATCGGAGCTCCACCGTTTTCTGGAAAATTTCCGGCCACCTCGACTGTTCTTGGTACATTTCAACCTCTTCCTGTTATTTTCTGATCTTGTGCTAGTTATGAAAGTTGCTCAAAGTGATGAAACGAAGGGGAGAAGCTCAGCCTCGACACCATTGGTGGTGGTCGGCGGCGGCTCTGTTACTAACTTCGGCGGCCCTTTCTGGCTACCTCTGGGGGTCTAAAATATAGTTTATGTACATTTTAAGATTCTACGTTTCAATACAATCATTTTGACATATTATACATATTTTTTGGATATCGTATGATTTAGTTATGAATATTTAGATTTCTATCGATTTTGATCGTTAGATTTGTGATCTGTGAATTTAGGACATCTGATGGATTTGTAGTTTTGATATGATGATCATATGACTGTTCCAGTGGCTTTGTGTGGTCATGGGCGAAGATCCGACCGTTGGATCTTCGTATAATTACAAAACGGTGATTAGGGAGGCGATTCTGAGAATTCGTCCGTCGGATTTTCTTGTAATTTATAATCCGACCCCATAGAATGGTAGTTTAAGTACGTTTTGGAATTATTGACTAAATTCAAGTCACATTTGATTAGATGATTGACGGGTTGTACTTGGGTGAGCTGTTTCGGTGTGGATTGTATTTTAATTGAAGACGCAGCGGGAGTTTCGAGGTGAGTAAAACTCACGTGGTTCATATTACGAACCGAGTGCTTTAAATTATTTATTTTTGTAATTGTGTGAAAAATATTTATGGATTAAATATTTGTTGTTAAAATCACATGGACTTGATCAACTACAGTCCATAGGTAAGTAAAATGAATTTTAATTGTACAAATGAATTTTATGATTTTCTTGTGTGAACTATAGATGGTATTAGTGGTCATTCCTGAGATGATGATTATGTATATAGATATTTACGTGAAATATATATATATTGGTTGGTGTATTATTGAGTGATGATATGATTGAGTTGGAATGATGATTTGGATTATATTTCAAATGCTTAAATTTCATAATAATATTGTGTATGTTGGATGAGTTGATTTCATTTTGTGAAAACATAATGTTGTGCTCATTATGGATTTAGGGTCAACGTAGTGACTGGTATGGGGGAATCGGGACGCTCTAATCCTAGGTGGATGATGAGATACGATTGGTTGAGTAAGTACGATTATTGGACGTTCTAATTATGTATATAAGTATACATATTGATGAAATACAATAAAGATAAATATGTCGGATGCCATAACCTAGGCCAGGTGACGGGCTACGATTCAGTTAGAGCTCTAGTATGTCAATACCATATTTTTAGAAACACGATTTCGGGGTTTTGAGAAGAAAGATGTGAATTTAAGGTTTTGTGTCAATTTATTGATTTGGTGATTGATTTGAGATTGTTAGTTTCTTGTGGACGTGGAATTGTTGAGTGTTGACTTGGGTGAAAATAATTATGACTTAATTTAACAACCGTTCTTTCTTTTTACTCATACGAGCTTTCAAAAGCTTACCAGATTTTGTGTTGTTGCAATCCCAGTATACTATTCAAATGGTGTAGTGGATACTCATACAGGTCAGAATAACCACGGAGGTGACCGTGTTGTTTAGGTGCTGCAACATTTATTTTGATTTCATTTAAGTTGTGAGGTTTGTTATGCTCAATTAGAGCTTTACAATTTATTTTATGAGTGAGTTGTAATAATTAACCGAGACTAAATTCGGTTTTTAGAATTAAATTGTGTGGTCAGGTTGTTAAGAAAAAAGAAATTATCAGGATGGTTATTTTAAGTTGTAGTAATTCATGTTTCGGATTTTGAATTTTTATTCTAAAATTCGGGGCTTGACATGGTTCCTCTTTATTTGGGCTAGGATGTTGCCCTAGGCCCATCCTGTGTTTTTGGCCTTCTTATTTAGTCATTTTGATTAGAATAATTCCTTACTTTGGTAGGGAGCTCTGCTTTTAGTTTTTTTAGTGAGTGTTATCGAGTTTTGTTTACTCAGCCTATTTGCTATGTAGTAGTTAATAGTCTATAGGCTTCCTTTCGGAACATGGAACCGTTAAATGATTGGATGTAATCTATGTATCACTGTACTACTATCACAAACTCTTTATCTACCTATTGATGTAGAGGGAGGATATGTAATGACCATTTCTGGCTTTCGATGAATGATAGTCGCCCTATATGGGTTTGTTCAAAAAAAAAAAATGTGGATGCCATTTATTGAAGTTCATTTTGTCTATAATTATAAAATAATAAAACGAAGATATGATTATTATTATTTTTCTTCTTATGCATAGATATCTATTTTGGTAATTTAATACCTATAAAATCTTATTTGAAATATAAAATAACATGGATGTGCTGTTACGTCCCGAACCTGGAATTTTCGATTTTTATTAATTTGACGGTAAATGTCAGTTACTCTTAATTTTTACTCCGTTATACGATTTTAGTGGCCCTAAAAGTTGACTTTTTGTTCGGACCATGATTTGAGAAAATGTTCTTCATGAAAGTCGTAGAGGATGTTAAACCGAGAACATGCATACGTGGTTCGTAAAAATCGGAGTTAGTATGCGAAAGTTATAAGCGAAAAACTAAATTACTATTCCCGGTTACTGTTCATAGTAAGTTCTTTAAATAGTAAGTTACTGTGGTAAGTTTCCAATTTTGGAAACTTACCCGGCCTCTTCTCTCTCTTCTCCCCCGACTCTTCCTCCTCCAGTTCGGCCGAATCTTCCTCCTCCAAGTTCCTTCGATTCCGGCCGCCCCACGACGAAACCCAGACATCTCTAGGTTCGCCTCTTCCTCCTCGTCATGCCCATGGTCGCATTTCACGGTATCTCGACCGGAGGGGCTCGGAATTGAGCCACGAAGTTTACTGTAGCAGATTGGGTTTTTCGGCGATTTCCGACGATTTCGGTCATCTCCGGCCACCAAACCGGTGTCGAAGGTTCGGTTTTCTTCACTTATCATTTCCCCTATGGCCTTGTGTCTCGATTTGCTATGTAGAAGTCGAATTGTTGAATTGAAATTCTAGGGTTCTTGAGAAATTTCTGGGATTTTGTACACCGATCGGATTCGACTGTTTTTAAGCATAATTTGGATGTGTTGTAGTTGAATAAAATGACCAGTGGGTAGAATTGATGTTGTGCATGAAATTTGGTGGCCATAGGAGGAGGTTAATTCCGGTGAGTAACCGCCACTCGCCGCCACTGTGGGCGGCGCGTGAGGTGGTGTAGGGCACGTTTCTGACTGTCGTAATTTGGCTATTTAATCATTGGTATAATGTAGTTTCCATATTGGTGACTTCGAGTTAATTTCGTGAAGTGTAGATATGGTTTTCGTTATGGTGTGAAATTCATTGATTAATTCACGGATAATCCGTGTATCGGAATTCCTTAATCGGAAGCTCAAAGTAAAGAAATGAAGTTAGAAAAGTGAAATTGGAGATTTTTAAGTAAATAATAACAATTGGGATATGGTTGTGTTTTTGGTGAATTTAATTTTTATCCGTCCTGTACTTATCTTTTTATGAACGTTACATTGTACAGGACGTGAGGAGGATTCTCGCGAGGAGGGTTCGGATCGACGGCAAGCTTAGCCGTATACTGTGAGTGGACGTTTGATTTTAATTCATGCATGCAATTAAATCTTTTAAGTTACGAAATTATTTAAAGTATCTTTTATTTAATGAGCATATTATTCGATTTTTGATTATGAGATTATTTATGGTTCAAATTGCCGATTAGAAGTGGTTATGTTCCATTTCGAACTTTTTATTAGAAATAATCTTCGATAAGATTATTTCTGAAAATGAAAGTATCATTATTTATTAGTGGATTCGGGTTTTTCGAAAAATCTTCGGAAAGGGAAGATTTCTTCGAGATTATAAACTTACCTTATTTTAGTATATTGATTCATAATTTTGAATCATGTTGGCGTGCGGGGTCACGTCGTTGGACTAAGTTCCTTTCTTGTGAGACTTCGAGGAAATCTCACAAATTCTCGATTTTCATATGGTTTTTACCCACCATACCTGGGTCGATATACTTTATTGCTAGCTAGCCTATTGGTACTACTCCCTACTTACTTTGTGTTAGTGGGTGAGTAGAGCCGAGCATGGGATGCTCTTGAGTGTGGGACACTCCGACCCGAGCCTTAGCGGCTCACTTTATTATTGTATGGTGATGACGTTTTTCCCCATACCTTTTAAATTATTTACTTATTTATTTATTCGTCCGACTAACAGGGTCGGTCGAATTTCCCTCAAGCCAGCGGGGCTGGCTTAGTCATGAAAGTGATTTAAAATCTTTAGTTCCCTATTGCATGCATAAGAACGTTCTAAACAATAAATGTGGGAAAGTGAGAAACATTTCTTTCTTAATTAAATATTTTTGTCCACTCACAACTAACGTTTTATTGCTTACTTTCCCCTGGGCCTTTCGGTTTCCTTTGCCCAGTTCGCAGTGTTGCTGTTCGGCGTAGGATCGAGGCTTAGCACCAGTCCTGCCACTTGCCTTGCGTAGGTTAATATTAACCTACCTCATGTAATATATTTGACTTTATCGTAGATCGCTCTGATAACCTTGAAAGGTTTAGTACTATTGTGTATTAATTTCATTGTCGGAGATGTGTTTTATTGTGGAGTTGAAGATTAGAACCCCCAGGCTGTATTGTATAAATTTTACTGCCTTTACGCTTGGTTTTTAGTTTAGTAACTTGTGGTGGTTGTGAAATATAGGATGACTGCATGTTGTTGGATCTTGAATTTGGAAAAATTTGTTTTCGTTGTTTTTCTTACAGGTTGGGTCGTCCACTTTTAAGGGAAGTTCTGTCGAATTTTTCTTAAAAGTGGGCCCCGCAGAGTCCATCTTGAAAATTTGAGAGGATTTTCGGGATGGGTTCTGACATGTGTATTAAGTAGTTTGGGGCGTGTTTAAAATTTCTCTAAATTTATTCATACAAAAAAAAAAGACCTCCAATAACTCAATGACACATTGTTAATTAAGAGTAGTGTTCACCTATTTACCTATGGCTTATCCACCATTATATTTAAGGGCTAAATACTGGTTACTACCTTGTGGTTTAGGTCCAAAATCAATTCAGTCCCTGAACTTCAAATTTCATCAAAAACATCCATGCACTTTCAATTTTGATCTGATAAGTCCAATTCGTTAATACTCTGTTATGGGTTCAAGTTATAGTTGGATTATTTGTGGAAAAACTATTTATTTTTAATAGTATGAGTCACTCCTAAATTGATTATGCAGGCCATCTCGACACCACATCATAAAGCATAGGCCATATATGTGTCACGTCAACAAGTTAAATAACTCAATTGTTGGAAAACTAACAAATTGGAACCTATTAGAGCAAAATTGAAAGTGCAGGGGTATTTTTGATGAAATTAGAATTTCAGAGACTAAATTGATTTTGGACCCAAACTACAGGGTGGTAATCTGTATTTAGCCCTATATTTAAACACCTATCTGCTCACCTAACCGCCCGCACCAAAGCCGGTGGACCTACAGGATCTTCAGCAATTCTTTCGTTGTATCTGGGTTTTAAAACGGGATTTCAAGATTCAAAAGAGGGGTGAGAACATGTTTGTGATTACCTTCGACTTGAACCACGATTGGAACAAGGTCTTGCATGGCAGACCGTGGCGCTTCAACCATGCCCCGGTGGTCCTGCAGGAATACGATAACATAGCTCTGCCACACAAGGTCGCGCTGACTATGTTGTACTTTTAGGTCTGTATCACCAACATGCCACCACTCTTTGAGAACAAAGACATTATCAAGGATATTGCCTCCATTGCCGGCAAATTCATGGAATTGGATGAGAAACTATTCGACAACATCAGTAAGATTAGGGTTAGGGTCTCTCATGAACTCTCTAAACCATTCTAGCTAAAGAAAAAGCTAGAGCTTGCTCCGAGGTTGAGGAACAAATATCTTTCTTCTTTGAAAATCTTGTAGGCAAATGCAATTATTGTGACTTGATATACCATGAGAATGGAGTCTGCCCAGTAGCAAATGGCAGAGCAGTGCATAGAATGGAGAATACCCACGTGCAAAAGTGATCGGAAATCACGAGCCCCTCTTTAGGTCTTGTTCATAGTCGACTTGATCTACCATGAGAATGGAGTCTGCCCAGTAGCAAATGGCAGAGCAGTGCATAGAATGGAGAATACCCACATGCAAAAGTGATTGGAAATCATGAGCCCCTTTCTAGGTTTTGTTCAGAGTCGTCTTGAAAATGGTACGTTCAAATTCCAAGGTATTGAAACCCCAATATTTTTGCCTCCTAATGCTCGCTCATTTTTCCACTCCATGGAACAGGGAGGAGGCAACAAACCAGTGGTGCTGAGAAGTGCAAATATGCACTCATGTTCCACTTGGGAAGTAGAAGACAATACTTTAGCCCTAGTCCCTGTGGAACCAAATGCCCTGACCAAGAGAGAGATGCAGCCTTCTACTTTTCAATCCCCAAAAAAATGAAGTTACTACTGCCAGACTTATTTACTAAGTCATTGAGCACAAATCCACCTACAAAGAAAATCAAAATGTCGGAATTTTGTTCAAAGCTCACTGCTCGATCCTTGGGATTGGTTGAGGCTCTAGGCAGTATTCTAATTCCCAAGACCGGCTCGGTGGACAATGTTGAACCTAAGAAGAAAAGGGGTAAACCTATTGGGTCGAAGAACAAGAACCTAAATCAAAGAAGATAACAGCTGCGCAAGAAACATGTCTGGCCAACAAGAAAATCTCCTAGCTAGCCCTAGCTTGAAGGGCAAGGAGAAGATTTAAGTTTTTTTTTATTTCTTTGAGCTTTTCCTATTTACTATGTTTTTGTTATGTAGTTCATAGGCTCACTTGAATAAGTGAACATGAGAATCGTTAAATGATTGAACATAATCTATGTATTGTTGTGGTATTACCACAAACTTTTTATCTGCCCCATGTCGGTGAATGAGTGATATGTAATAGTCATTTCTAGCTTAAGTTAATGATATATCAATATGATAATTTTTTTATAAAAAAAAATACATAAAATATTTTTATTTTATTTTCACTTTTTAAATATTGATATTTATTTCTTCAAATTAAAAAAATTTCATTCACAAATTTTATTATTTTATATTTAATGATAGTAGATTCTATCTATACCATGGCATAAGCATTTTGTCATGCAGCATCCAACCCGATCGTGAATCACAAAGTCGATGGTACTTTGTCCAGTCCCCATTTTAGTTCATTTTCATTTTAATTCTTGTATCTGGTCTTCTTTCACAATCAAAGCCTCATATGAAAGTAATTACTAATAAGGTGAACACCAAATGCGCTTGCACACGCCCTAAACCTAGAGTCTGGCTTCTGTGCAATTGTGCTTGTCCGACAGGGCACGACATCGGGGCGAGCCACCGGCTTTTCCTTTGTTTCGTGGTCTACTGCCGGACGGGTGGTTTTCATCATGGGCTCGGGGAGGTTTGTTGCTACTTGAAGTCTAGCATCATGGGCTTCAACGACGGGTCTGGTGCAGCACCCCTGAAGCAAGGTAGTCAGGTTTTTGATTCTGGGGATGTCAATGGCAACTTGGGAGGGACTGGATTTCGATCCGCTTCATTTCCAAGCGGCGACGCCAGCGTCTGGTGGCGACATCGATTTGGAATTGGGTGGACTCAAGTCGTTTTGGTTTCGAGTTTGCTTGGATATCAGCGTGTGGGGCTCATGGGTGGTCGAAGTTGTTTTGTCGGAGGCATCTAGGATATGAAACGACGTGGTCATGGTGGCGCCGGTGCGACATCAACGTGGTTGTGGTTGTAGCCACCATGTGAAGGAGATGAAGCATTGGGCTGGGTCTGGGCTGTTTTTTGCTAGGGTTTGAGTGGAATTGCTCGTTGGGCTGCTGTCAATTAGGGCTGGGTGAATTGGTTCTAGGGTGAGCCCTAGGCCTATCATTTGGGCTCTTATTTAGTTAGTTTTTTCTTTCTAAATAATTTCCTTTATTTAGGATGTTGTGCACTCTTGTGTTATTATGGTGCCTATTTACTGTGGTTTATCATAGTTTATAGGCTTTCTTGAATAAGTGAGCGTGAGTACCGTCAAATGATCGGACCTAATTTATATATCGCTGTGGTTTACCACAAACTCTTTATCTACCCATAGATGGTAGATGAAAGATGTGTAATGATCCTTTCTGGCCTGAGTATTAATATATCGACATGATATTCTTAAAAAAAAAAAGCCTCATATGAAATTCAATAATTTCCTCTCGTTGTTTTTTATTTTATTTATTTTTTATCAAGTCCGTTTTTTCTTTTGGGTAATTAATTTTAAATTCTTTTTCAGGAAATAAGTTGTCAATTGTAAGGTGAAACCGCGAAAGTAATACCCGACCCCCAAAATCTCTTCTACCTGTACCAACTCATTATTATACACACAAGGACGATAATACCCATTCCTTTCCTCCCCAGAGACAATACCAACTCCCCACATTTCCAAAGCCTTATTTTGTCGTCAGTCCAAAAACCCAGACAACGCAAATATTGTTTGTGTCATTCACCTCAGGCTAATTTGGTAAATTCAGAAATTGATACAATATGGACCGTTTGGTAGTGTCGCCTATTAGAGCCAGGTGCGGACTCTCCGAGAAGTACAGCGCTGCTTATATCACTCTCCCCCACCTCCCCTCTCTCTCTCTCTCTCACCAACTCCGTCATCACCAAACCGCGAAGCCCCCAATCAGTCGACCTCTCTCTCTAATCTCCGAGCAATCGTCGCCGTTGATCGAAGAGCCATGGCCTGTAAACTCAATGCGGCGTCGTCTCAGTGGATCGGGCAGCAGTCCTTCACCCAGCGCAACGGATCGTCGTCGTCCACGCGCCTCCTCTCCACTCCTCGCCGCGTCTCCTTCCCGATCCAAGCCAAGGCCTACACCGACGAGCTCGTCCAAACCGCCGTAAGTCATCTCCGACTTGATTACTCATATTTGATGCTGTTGATTTCATCGCTGACCGGAATTGGAATCTCTGATTTGATCGCTCACGCTCAAATAATCTATTAGCTTATCGTGGTTCGGTTTGGTTCTAGTTTTCTGATGCATGCATCGTTTTAGTTATTGAATCTGAGATTTTATTGCTAGATTGAATTAAGCTGTTTATAAGATGAATTAAGCTGTATTTGTTTACTGTTAATATAACGGAATCAGATATAAAGATATTGGTGTGATGAAAATTCCGGAAAAGATTAGGAGCTAGGCTCTCAATCGATTAGTGATAATTGTGTTTTATATTGTGCTTATATAACTGTAAGGAGGATTAGATATGAACGGAAAGTAGCTTATGGTTGTTTGTTTTGAATGGTGTAGAAAACTATTGCATCTCCTGGACGTGGTATCCTTGCCATTGATGAATCCAACGCAACTGCTGGAAAGAGGTTGGCATCTATTGGCTTGGACAATACCGAGGTTAACCGTCAGGCTTACAGGCAACTTTTGTTGACCACTCCTGGACTCGGTGAATACATTTCTGGTTCTATTCTTTTTGAGGAAACACTTTACCAGGCGACAACTGATGGGAAGAAGTTTGTGGATGTCTTGCGGGAGCAGAACATTGTTCCTGGAATTAAAGTTGATAAGGTAAGGTATAGATGCCACTAGAATGCATGGGTTATATTGCTTGAGAAAGTTGTTTTAATGCTTTGAGTGAGATCCTTGTAGTCCTTGTAGTCTTCATGTGCCTCTTTGTTTTCAGGGTTTGGTTCCCCTACCAGGATCAAACAATGAATCCTGGTGCCAAGGACTAGATGGATTGGCTTCAAGATCTGCTGAATACTACAAGCAAGGTGCTCGTTTCGCTAAATGGTGAGTCAACTATAATTTATTTTGCACATCTACATGATAAATTTTCTATTAATGTTTTGATTAGCTGATTCATTCTGCTTGATAGAAATACTTAGATGAGGTGTGTTTTTTTAACTATGCAGGCGCACAGTTGTTAGCGTTCCATGTGGTCCCTCTGCTCTTGCAGTTAAGGAAGCTGCATGGGGACTTGCACGTTATGCTGCCATCTCTCAGGTATGATCGCTTATACGGAGCTATATTAGTTGGTAGTGGCATGAGATATAAAAAGATGGCATAAAAAGGTTATACCTTGTTTGTTTAAAACTAGATTAACAATGATCGCCTTCTTTTGACATTATTGTCTAGTTCTATTCTTTTCCTTCAGGTATTGTGATAAATGTTTTGATTGGTTGCCATGACATTATTTGCAGGACAACGGTCTTGTGCCCATCGTGGAGCCTGAGATTCTTCTTGATGGAGACCACCCAATAGAAAGGACCCTTGAAGTGGCAGAGAAGGTCTGGGCAGAAGTATTCTACTTCTTGGCCGAAAACAATGTGGTGTTTGAAGGAATCCTTCTTAAGCCGAGCATGGTAACCCCAGGAGCTGAACACAAGGAAAAGGCTTCTCCAGAGGCCATTGCCAAACATACATTGACAGTGCTCAAAAGGAGAGTCCCTCCTGCAGTCCCTGGAATCATGGTAAGATTACCTGATCCCTTTTGAAATAATTTAAACTGATGCTCTATTCCTTCTTTGTTTTATTAGAGAGTAGTACTAGAGACTGATATAGCCTGATATAATTTTGCCCAATCCTTTGACCGATAAAGGATTGGCTTAGCCTCATTGCTTGACCTATCAGTAAGCAGCCCAATATACTCTTTCTGTGGGACAAGCCAAGCCAGCCATTCATGACCCTGTATTTTTTTTTTTTTTGGTGTCACAGTCATGTTTTTGACTTGGTTTCCATGTAATAGTTTTGTGTCTGGGCTAAAATTGAAACTTGGAAATTTAAGCCGCAGATTGCGTTGTAGGGAAGTTAAGTCAATTTGGTGGTTCATGTAGTTGGTCGTTACTGTTGTATGTGTGAATTTGGTGCACTAGTTGTTAGTTTCTGACAAGACTTGAATACTGATCGATTGATATTTGTTCTGTCTACTTCACAGTTTTTGTCAGGAGGACAATCTGAAGTAGAAGCAACCCTCAACCTTAACGCAATGAACCAGAGCCCCAACCCATGGCATGTTTCCTTCTCATATGCTCGTGCCCTGCAGAACTCCGTGCTTAAGGCATGGCAAGGACGTCCTGAGAATGTAGAAGCTGCACAACAGGCACTTTTGATACGAGCAAAGGCAAACTCCTTGGCTCAGCTAGGAAGGTACTCCGCTGACGGTGAGGCAGATGAAGCCAAGAAAGGAATGTTCGTCAAGGGCTATACATACTAAGCCAGATTCTGAGGCAATTCATGCCTCCAGGCACCTGAAAAAGGTGTAATTTACCGCATTTTTTTGGTGTTAGATATTGTATGCTGAGGAGACTTGCTACTACAAAAAGCTTTTTCATTTCTTTTCCGCCACCACAGAAGACTTGAGAGCTTGAATAAGACCGTTGAGAAAGGATATGTATTTCAAACTGCAACTTATAACGATGGGAGTAGTGAAAAATTTTAAGTTATGTTTTTTAAGTTACTGTCATTCTTGGTTTAATTCTTGCTTTCTGTCTAGTTAAAATCTGAGAAGAAAAGCAGGAAAGCATATGACCAATCTGGGAGAGTTGTTTTTCATCTTATTTCATCCTTTTAAGAAATTCTGCCTCCTAAAGCTCAGTAACACTGAAACTTACCAATAATCATGCGAGGGCAAACATAAGTCGGGTTTGCAACTGCAAATATACAATCTATTTAGGGGCAGTGATACTTCTGTACATATATACGTCCATGCGCGAAACCTGCTCAGTCCGTGTTAAAGACTATGGAACTGACGATAAGGAGTAAGGACCATTCTTAAGTTCATCTCTTACGGATTAATTATGCCCTGATTCGCTGTGTACAATTACGGAATAACTATATCCTGTTGCAATCGAATGGAGTTGGATTGCACTCTTTCATCAGTGGTAATAATTTATACTTTGATGTAATAGGATAAAAATGTAAAATTGACACCTCATTTTTTACAAACTACAGCCCTTTCGTGCGATCATGCACATATATATTGAAAAATCATCCATAAAGAAAAATTATCTATAAAGTTTATAAAAAAAGTGTCAATTTCAACCCGGTCGGTTAATTTTATGGTCTCTTTGAGAGTTAGAGATGATGTTTTCAGTTTTCACTTGGTGCTTAAAATGACTGGGGCAAAAGAATAATGAATGAATTATTACAATCTCGCAAGATTCTAATTTTCGCAAAAAGAAACGCAAACCCTTTAAGCGGCTTTAACCAAGTTAAAAGTACACGCTCAGAGGCCCAGAGATCCTGTACTGTATTTTAGCCCAGCTCGTGCGCACTTGCCAAAGTAAACTAAACTAAAACTCTTATTCTTCTTCTTCAAGACTTCAAGACTTCGACGCCTCACATTGCATGCCCTCTTCACCATCTCCAATTCTTCTTCTTCTTCTCCATCCCTCACCTCCTTCTCCACAATTACAATTCCCTTCGCGTCCCAAAGCCTCTGCCCTCAGACCCTCACCACTACTCGTCGCCATGAAGGACCGGCCTCCTTCTTCGTACGGCGCCGTTTACGTTCCTCCCCACCACCGCCTCCGCTCCGTCATCACCAGCCCTAATTACACCTCCGCCGCCTCAATTGCCTCCAAGAAGACTACTGCTGCTTCTCTCAGCAAAGCTCGCACCAATGGTGCTCGGGCCTACTACCAGACTCAGCAGCACGAAGTTCAGGAACAGCTCCACAAGCCGAAGTTGCAGCACGATTCTGCTTACGACGACGGCGGCGTCTCCGATGAAGGCTCCGATCGCGATTATAACATGTCGTCGAATCCGGTGAGACTATGCTGTGTGTGTATAGTTGTTAATTGCGAGTTTTTGCTGTGTTTACTGAGTGTGGAATGGTAATGAGGTTTTGATTAAGGGCTCGGATTGTGAGGTTTGAAGTGTTAGCTGGTTGTTATTGAGTCGGTGATTTAATCCAAGTAGTTACTGTAGCTGTATAATTGCTTTGCTTTGCTTAAAATGGCTAAATCCAGGTCTTGTTAATCATAATTGTGATGATTCTTTACGTGATGCTGTTAATTTGAGTGTGCTTTATGCATTATGTAGCTGTATTTACTGGTTTAGGACAATGAACTTGAGATTAGGCCTGTTGAGAAGCCATGGAGAGCTTTTATTGAGTTTGAGGATAGAAGCTTGACGCAAAGATGCTTAAATGTGGGCTTTTAATTTCATCTTGGCTGCCTTGCATTGCATTGCAGACTTTAAGGCATTTAAGCATGATTCTTAGACGTTTAGTTTAGTTGGTAGGATTTATTGGTGGGGAGGTTTCCTTAGGCCTGTATGAGGTCTTAGACAGAGGCGGTTTTTTTTTTTTATTATAAATAGTTAGTGGCTAAGCAGCGCTGTATGTTTTGTCTTATTTAGCCTGTTCAGGCCTTCCCATCTGAAGTTCATTCTAGGGTTACCCCTATACTAGTTTATTATACGGCTATACCAAAGCAGGTTGCCTTGTTTTAATTACTTCCTATTCAGTTTGAAATTACAAAATTTGTGTCTCTGTAAGATGCAAAAGTTAATGGATTTCTTTACCTTAATATTTTTTTATACAGGGTGCTTCAATCTCTGATAACCTTGATGAGTGGAAACGGAAGTTAACCATGCTGTTACATGACAACAAGAAGCAAGAGTTGGTTTCAAGGGAGAAAAAAGATAGACGTGATTTTGAGGACATAGCCGCTTTGGCAAGCAGAATGGGACTTTACAGGTTGGTTTTTGTCAACATCTAAGTGTTTCAATAACTTCAAGAAGGTCTGATTAAAAGAACTTTTCACAGCCATCTGTATGCAAAAGTTGCTGTATTCAGTAAGGTCCCGCTGCCAAACTACAGATTTGATCTGGATGACCGGCGACCTCAGAGAGAGGTAATAACCTTATTCCTTAAATTATGACTTTTATATTTAAATTTAATGATTAACCTTTGTTGAAATCCCTCATTTTCCTGCCTCCATGAGCTCCACTTTTTCACATGATGTTTCACATATTAATTAATACCAAAATATTAGTTGACTTATAAAAAACCAATTAGCTAGGAGCATAGGATGGCTCCCCACAAACTCTTAGTACATGTTTCTTTCTTAAGTATCTAAGTTAAATTTTTTAAAATTCAAAGGTGACCTTGCCTCTTGGGTTGCTGAGGAGAGTTGAGGCGTACCTTGGAGACTTCCTTTCTCAGAAGTCTAGGACTAAGGAAACCTTTCCAGATGTTTCCTTTTCTAGATCAAGCAGTAGTGGCAGTATTGGTACTGATGAAGGGCTTTTTGACCAACCTGAACCAGTGGCACCGAATAATGCTGCAATGGAAAAAGTTCTTTGGAGGAGAAGCTTGCAGCTGCGGGATAAGCAACACGCTTGGCAGGTATGTCTTACCTTGATATGGGCTCACAATACCTTGTTTCGTTTCTATTAATGCTGCTACTTGGACTATTTTATTCTAGATTAAATGGTTTCGGTTCTGTGCCTAAATAAGTTTAATATTCTATGGCATATAAAGTTGGATGATCAAAGTAGCAAAGTAAATCTAGTTTATGTCTGATTAAATTAGCCAGTCATTCAGCTTTTGTCCTCAGCAGGATTGTCATTCAGTTTAGACGAATTATGTTTTTATTCTCTGTATGTGTGATTTTTTATCGGTTCTGCAGGAATCTCGTGAAGGCAGAAAAGTTATGGAACTTCGTAGAAGTCTCCCAGCTTATAAAGAGAAGGATGCTTTGTTGACCGCAATTTCACGAAATCAGGTTTGCATTACTTTGATGTTTCCTTCAAGTTGTTGTTGTTATTTGATTTTTTTTTTCCTTTCACTTTATCAGAAAATTCAATTCCTGGTTATGTAGAAGTATGATTCTGACTTTGGTTCTGGTATTACAATTTGCTAGTTGGTTTTTGTTGAGAGCCATGTCTACATTTTCATAACTGGTAGCCCTTATTGTGGATAACTGAACCATTCAATTGTTGTAATATGATAATGCTATCGTGGCCTGTAACTAGACAATAATTGCTTTGACACTTAGTATTGTTAGGCATGACAGAATTGTGCAGTGATGAATATAAGTTTTTATGTGTAGGTTGTCATCATATCAGGGCAAACAGGCTGTGGAAAGACCACTCAAATTCCACAATTCATTTTAGAATCTGAGATAGAAGCTGCCCGTGGAGCTGTATGTAGTATTATATGTACACAGCCTAGGCGAATATCTGCTATGTCTGTTTCAGAAAGAGTTGCTTCAGAGAGAGGGGAGAAGTTGGGTGATTCAGTGAGTTTTCCTCAACTTCATGATAAAACTACTAGTCTTGTTTTTCTTTTCTTTTTACAATTCCTTTCTTTTTATTTCCATCTTAGGTTGGATATAAAGTTCGGTTAGAGGGCATGAAAGGGAGAGACACACGCCTTCTCTTCTGCACCACTGGCATTTTGTTGAGAAGATTGCTAGTTGATGGAAATTTGAAAGGTGTAACTCATGTCATTGTGGATGAGATTCACGAACGCGGAATGAATGAAGGTAATTAAATGCTAGCTAGGTCTAGATTGAGGCTTTAATTCTGGATGATGAAGTGTGATTTCTCACTATAATCATTTGATGCCAGATTTTCTGCTCATTGTTCTCAAGGATCTTCTTCCTCGCCGGCCAGAACTGAGGTTGATTCTGATGAGTGCAACCCTAGATTCTGAGCTTTTCTCATCCTACTTTGGCAGGGCTCAGATAATTCATGTTCCAGTAAGTTGAAAACTTTCATAGCATTTTCTCCTGCCATTTATGGATAGCAGAAGATTTAGATATATGATATACTAATCTGCTCCATTTTTTTATTTACTGTAATAATGTCCCTTTCGGTCTTTCATTTTTGCTGCTCTCTAAATGTGTTTTTCTTTCTTTTTTCCATTCCAAATTAGGGTTTTACATACCCTGTTCGGACTCATTTTCTGGAGGATGTTCTGGAAAGTACCGGTTGCAGGTTAACTCCATACAATCAGATTGATGATTATGGACAAGAAAAGATGTGGAAAATGAGTAAACAGGCACCAAGAAAGAGGAAAAGTCAAATTGCTTATGTTGTTGAGGTATACAAGTGATAGTGTAAACCATTATGTTCTTTTCAATTGTCTCCATCTTCTCAAATATTCCTTACGGGAATGTATTCAGGATGCACTCAAAGCAGCTGATTTTAAGGGTTACAGTCCCCAGACTCGGGAATCTCTAGCCTGTTGGAATCCTGATTGTATCGGTTTTAATCTCATAGAGTATCTGTTATGCAATATCTGTGAGAGTGAAAGGCCTGGTGCCATTCTAGTTTTTATGACTGGGTGGGATGACATCAATTCTCTAAAGGAAAAGTTGCATGCAAATCTGCTCTTAGGTGATCCAAGCCGAGTCTTGTTGTTAGCATGCCATGGTTCCATGGCCAGTTCCGAGCAGGTAAACTTTTGATGCCCTAATAGTTGTGCAATCGCCAGCATAAGTTGTCTGCATTACTGTTTGGTACCACGTTCTGCGTCTATGTTGGTTACTGGTTAATTAGTTAGTTGATAGTGTTCCATCCTGCGAGGTCTGCCACAGCATTTTGTTATTTTGGTGAAAGAAGGAATACTGCAGAATTTTCTAGCTAACTCACATCAATCTATCTCTTATTTATATTGTTTTGGACTGCATGCAGAGGTTAATATTTGATGAGCCTGAGGATGGAGTGAGGAAAATAGTGCTAGCTACTAATATTGCTGAGACGAGTATCACAATTAATGACGTTGTTTTTGTTATCGATTGTGGAAAGGCAAAAGAGACTTCATATGATGCACTGAATAATACTCCTTGTTTGCTTCCTTCCTGGATATCCAAGGTTTCTGCTCAACAAGTAAGAATGTAATCTGTCTTCTAGCTGAAGGTTTTGGTCTCTTGAAAACTAATATGAATCGGCAGTGTCCAAGTCATAATGGTTGAACTTGAAATGTTTTTGACCTACATTGTGCCTCTGTCGTAGAATGAATAGTGGAAAAGAAGTTCTTTAGTGCACCATAATTTTCTGGGATATGACTTGGTTGAAAGTTTATGTCATTAACTTATTATCAAGGTGTGCCTTCTGACTAAGTTGGCTCTAACTTGTTGGCTGATCAGTTTGTCAGCTGGTCATTTCCCTGGTTCTTTTGAAAATATTTCATCGCTGTTTCCTATAAAATGTCCTGCTTTTTCTTTTTCTTTTTTAAATAGAAGAAAATTACCTGGGTTACTGGGCACATAGTACCTCTGCACTCTGTGATTAAAGACGGATAACCATTTGAAAAATGTTTTTCTATGATCTTATGTAATTGAAACTCTCTGGCAACCTTTATTAATCACACGTTTATTGATGTGGTCTACTTGTAGTATTACATTTTTGGAAGGCTGGGATGTTATTTATTTTAAGGAGGCTGAACTCCAATGTGTTTATGGATTGTAGAGAAGAGGAAGGGCTGGGCGCGTTCAACCTGGGGAATGTTATCGTCTCTATCCTAGATGTGTGTATGATGCATTTTCAGAATATCAATTGCCAGAAATCTTGAGGACACCTCTGCAGTCTCTTTGTCTGCAAATCAAAAGTTTAAAGCTCGGAAGTATCTCAGAGTTCTTATCTAGGGCTCTACAGTCACCAGAGTTACTCGCGGTAACAGTCGATTTTTTCTCTATCTACTGTAATTCAATTTCAATCTACCATCATTTACAATGTTGGTCTCTTTAATATTATTTCTAAACACCTTTCACTGTTCTTGAAATGGAAAGCGTGAGGCAGGCATTTCTCCCTTGAAAGCAACAGAAAACTCCAGTCAAAAAGGGAAAAAAAAAATAAAAAATCTAACTGTCTAAATAATAGCATGTTGAGTCATCAGAAGGAAAATCAAGGGAAATGTGTGGACCTATATAATCAAATAAAAAAGCATATAGTCAACATAACACAGTAGAGAGAGATAGGGTGGCCCACCAGTAATAGGAGGCCTCAATACAGGGGCAGACATAAGAAAGATCAGATTAGAATAAAAACCTTTTTCTTTGTGCTTAGACCTCCAAAAAAAGTTTGCATCAATAAAAATACCATATTCCTTAACATACAAGGCATACAATTATGAGTGTATTGTTATATTACCAGCTTGTGGTGTTTAGTTTTGTTATGACTTATTTACAATATTTGCTTCTCACCTACAATTCACATTTTTGGTTCTTACCTTTTTCCATAGGTGAAAAATGCCATAGAGTATTTAAAGATCATTGGGGCCTTGGATGAGAACGAGAATCTGACTATTTTAGGTGGGAAGAGAGATCTAACCATTCCAGAATTTGAATTTATGCATTTTCATGCTTGCACCTCTTGCAAATGGCTGAGGTATTTTTTTTTTTCTTTACAACAACAAGACTCATGTAGTAAGTCTTTTGACAGGACGCTATTTAACTATGCTTCCTGTGGAGCCAAAACTTGGAAAGATGCTCTTGGTCGGTGCCATCTTCAACTGCCTCGATCCTGTTTTGACTATTGTTTCCGGCCTTAGTGTCAGAGATCCTTTCTTAACACCATTTGACAAGAAAGACGTAAGTCAGCTTTGCAATTTTATTATATCTAGAAGTATTGTATGCCCCGTATTTCCTAGAGTTAGGATTGGAGGCGATAAAAGAGAATACACAGTACAGTGGACAACAAATCCTACACAAAGCTACAGCTGGAAAATGTAAAACCAACAAAAGAATAGACAAAGCAAACATAAATCAGTATCATTATTGATATCGACCTTTTTTTTTTTCTCCCTCTTTGTAGCTTGCGGAGGCTGCTAAATCTCAGTTTTCCCGAGACCACAGCGATCACCTTGCACTTGTGCGTGCCTATGAGGGCTGGAAGGTAGCTGAAAGAGACTTTGCTGGATATGACTACTGCTGGAAAAATTTTCTTTCAGCACAATCGATGAAAGCTATTGATTCTCTCAGGAAGGAGTTCTACGCTTTGCTAAGGGATACTGATCTTATCGATGCCAACACAGCTACCTATAATGTATGGAGCTATGATGAGCATCTTGTCCGTGCAGTTATTTGCTATGGCCTCTATCCTGGAATTTGTTCTGTTATGGTAAGCGTGGTTTTTTCCTATGTTTTCTTTAAGCTATAATATTTTATTTTTCTAAAAATTTTAATGCTGCCAGTCTTCTCCATCTGTTGGGTTCCATATTTTTATGCAATGATGAACAGGCCTTTTTAATCAAATTGGGAACCTAAATGAGACGTGATAAAGCTATATCATAGTTTGGCTGCTTGGTCGTTAGCTAAATTTTCATATGTATCTGTTGTTTTGTTTTATATAGTGTCAATAAACATGGTATGATTCATTTTGTTTCCTATGGTTTTCTTGAGGACTAACATAAGTGGATGTGCAGCACAATGAGAAGTCATATTCACTGAAAACTATGGAGGATGGTCAGGTGCTGCTATACTCGGTGAGCATTCTTGGTCATATGATATCAATATAAGTAATTTTATAGATTCCGTTTTGGTTTAGTCTCATCTTCAGGTCTCTTGTTTAGAACTCTGTCAATGCTCGGGAATCTAAAATTCCATATCCATGGCTAGTTTTTAATGAGAAGATAAAGGTGAACTCTGTTTTTCTACGGGATTCAACAGCTGTATCTGATTCAGTGCTCCTCCTATTTGGTGGAAGTTTTTCAAAAGGGGATATTGTAAGTATTTTGTTTCTGGTGTGTGCTGGGTGTGTCAAGTTTTAATTATATATTTGCTGGAATGTGCAAACTAGTGCAGGATCCATTACTGTTCTGGTGCCTTCTTGTTTTTTTTTTTTTTTTTGTTATCTAAAGTTGATATTAACGGGGTTTAATTCCTGTTCTAGCAGGATGGACACTTGAAAATGTTGGGAGGATACTTAGAATTCTTCATGAAACCTGCTGTAGCAGAAATGTATCAATGTTTAAGGGCAGAACTTGATGAGTTGATTCAAACCAAAGTAAGTGAAGCTGTGAAGAATTTTTCTCTTAATCTCGTTAAATTCCATTTTTCTTTTCATTCTTTTAGTATCTTTTTCGGAACCTCTTGCTACGTTGTTTTCCCAGTTGCACCTGGAATATATTCTCTCTGCTTGATATCTGTGACTAATCTTTATTCCTGTGAATACCAACTGAGCAGCTACGGAACCCAAGGATGGCCATCCACAAATATCATGAACTCCTTTCTGCAGTGCGGCTGCTGCTCTCAGAGGATCAAGGTGAGGGTAGATTTGTATTTGGCCTCCAGGTTCGTACAACCTCAAGGCCATCTGTCGGGGCAGCTCAGCCAGGCTTGGATTCAAGAACTGAAAGTGGACCTGGGGGCGATAATTCTAAGAGTCAGCTCCAGACATTGCTCACAAGGGCAGGATATGCTGCGCCCACCTACAAAACAATGCAACTAAAGAACCTCAAGTTCCAAGCTAGTGTGGAGTTCAATGGAATGCAAATTATGGGGCAGCCTTGTAATAACAAGAAGAGTGCAGAAAAAGATGCAGCAGCTGAGGCCATTCAGTGGCTTGTGAGTGGAACACAAATGGGCCATGACCACATCAATCACATGTCAATGATGTTGAAGAAAAGCAAAAAAGGATCATAATTGAACCACAACGAGCCAGTTCTCCCGTAAAGGGTTTTGTGAGCGGCAGCACAATGTCAGTGCTTTGTAATGCCTTGAGAATCAATGTCGCCACAATGTTTGACTCACTACCTGCCTCGGATGAGTAAAGCTTGGGCATCTTTATCACTTAAAGGCGAGCAGTTCTATCTGTCTCTCTCCCCATAATGGATCAGACTCACCAGCAAACAGCATTTAAGATACCAAATTTGTGGTTGATTTGTGGACTTTTGGATCATCTGTTTTGGCACATAGAGCTCACTTTACATTTGAGCTAAAGTTGAGGGGACTAGGATTTGACCTATTTTGTCCATTTCAGTGCTTTTGGGACATTACATTGATGGTGTGACCAAGGCAGTTGATCATGAAGGGAGGTGAAATTGTAGTTAGCAGCGACAAGGAGGAACATCATACACTCACATTCTGTACAAATATTATTGATTGGGTTAATTAGTAGGCCTGTGTGGTGCAAGTGTACTACTTTGGTCTACTATTGTGAATGAGTAGCTCCGTGTAAATTCCAGAAAGGACAATGATCGTTTGTGTTAATATGGGGTGTGTTCTATATTTCCGAAGAAGAAATGTCCTGGATAGATGACTCCTAATCTTTTCTGTGTTTGCAGCTGCAAAGCGCCGCCAGCACACTCCGACAGTTGTGGCCTGCGACATCCGAGCAAGCTCCCTTCTCCGGTTCGGCTGGGTAGTATTGCTAATGTTAAGCTGGTCCATTCCATATAGATCCTCAGCTATAAGATGTTAATGGAAACTTAATACTTGGATATGAGATTGATGGTGTTGATGTGGTGTTTTTTACATGACTCGTTAAGCATATCACATGGCACTTTGGAGCATGTGACTCGAAACTGTAATATGGGAGATAAAACCGCTGATGGGTCTTTGATTTCTAATTTCTTATATATCTTTTCCAAGGATGGTTTTTTGTCTTATAAAGGGACCACAACAGCTTTCAAAATTAAAATAAAGCTCTCTGCATCTTACAGCGGTAGTGTTGCCCCCAACATTTAGAAGCCTTGGGGGTTCTTCCTCATTTCTATTCTGTGATCATAGATTAATCCATCTCTTTTCTCTTAAAAAAAGAATAAACAAATTTCAATCGGACCTCGAAATGCGACATTGATATGGTGTGTCGGGGCATTACTTATTGATTAGGTAAATAATGTCGAAAAATATGGAATCTAAAACATATGATATATGTTTGTGTTATGGGACAGGCTGGGTGGCTCTGACCCCTTTCATGTCCCAATTGTCCATATAATGCTCTTCATAAAACTGAAGCCTTTACTTGTTTAAGCTCCAAATCCTCCCAACCATGTGATGACGCGTCTTCATTGTTACGTTAAGCCTAGTGTGTTTGTTGGAGTTGGTAGTGAAATGAAATTGACCTCTCTTTGCCGATATGGCCCTTTGTAGTTCTTATGTTGCACAGAATATGCAACTGTGTGTGTGTGCGCGCGTTCGGGCCACCTACTTGGTCAGGTTTGTGAATCCCGTGACAATAAACAAAAGCCGAAACATTGGGAAAGAAATTTTAGGTTTTTATCCCTGACTCGATGGGGCAGGCTTGTCAAGTTGTCAGTCAAATGGTCCGTGCACTTCCACTTACGAGATCCGGAACAAAATGAAAATTAAAACATCAAACTCAAAACTAATCCACGAATGATCAAAAAATTCGTAGTTTTACGGAACTGAATTGTTACGGAGAGAAATGTGGTACCATAACCATGGATGGAACAAAGGGGGGATGGGTTTTGAGTGGAGCCTTTAGCCTCAGATGATAATGATTGCTGAGGCGAGCATTTGTGATGTTGAACAACTCAAAGCAATATTCCTCCTCCCAAACAACAGCTGGATTATTCTACCTAAAAGCTTTGATATGATGAATGCTGAAGTTGAAGCTATATTGTTCATATTTATTCCGCATTTATTGGTTTGTAGGGAACCCACAAGCCCTACTACAGTAGTACGCTCCCCTCCCACGAGGATTATCATCATTATAAAAATGTTTATAGCAAACGGGAAGGGCTGAATAAGGGGTCCAAAGGACTACCACTACTGTCGCTATTAACCATCTGTACCTGTACCAGCTGCACCTTACACAGTACGTACCAACACAATATGATAATGCCAGTACTTGAGACAGAACAAAAGTTCTGATCGACATAATATTATGACATACACAGGTTCTGTTAGTTGATTAATGACAGAATTAAAACTTTAATTGATCCTGGATCCTGGAAATCAATGATTTAAGGCTTAGAATCTGGAATGATTGGATAAATAACAGTGTCATGGTTATCATAAAAACATATGGGATGAGGTGGAGATAATAATAATAACAATAGTATAAAGTATACATACTAAAGTACCAGATTACATAGTGAAGAACAAATGATAGGCTCTACTTTCTAAACCCTAGCAGTGATAATGCGACGACCGTTCAACCCCGCAGACTCTTGAGCAACAAGCACCTTTTCAATGTTTTTTTGGCATATAATCTTGTTCTTGTCATCTTTAAATTTAGATGCACGTACTTATCCATCCCTCGCACTGTTTTATTTTCGATGCTTTTTTCCCATCTATCCATTGTACTTTTTCAATTTCATTCGATCAATTCAATCTCCTTTCTCTCTTTACAAAAAAAAAAAAAAAAAAAAACAACAACGAGATCCACCATAAAGAGAGAATTTCACAAATGGTAACTATGACTCATTCGACACTTTGGTCACTCAATTTTCAAGTATATCACTTTGGTCACTCAACTATTATTTTATCAATCACTTTAGTCACCAAAGGGTCATTTTGTCTCACTTAAATCACTTCTCCCAATCATTTCAATTCATACTTCTCAATTTTTCATAATTGATCGGACGAAGATATCATTGATATTGTGGCAAATAAAAAAAAATTAATGAAAACAATTAACGAGTGACTAAAGTGAATAACAGAGTTAAAATTGAATGACAAAAGTGATATATTTAAAAAGTGAGTGACTAAAGTGTCAAACAAGTAAAAGTTGAGTGACAATTTGTGATATTTTCCCTAAAAATTAATACCCAAAGTACCATAGAACCGATTGATAATGAATATGATGAAAAATTATGTGCATGAGACTCTGTTTTTTCAAGAGAGAGTATTCAGTGTACTGATGTGCAATTGCACCAATAAAAATAGACGGTTAGATGATCAAATTTTTTTTTTTATTATTATTAAGATAAAGTCACCTATAAATATCAAATAGTTAAGATCTACTTAATTTGTTGGTTCACTTGTATTGACGATACATAAAACAATTTTTTCTGTTTTCCAATGTAATGGATCATAAATATGATGAGTGGTTTGCTCGAAAGTATTAAAAAGTATGGTACTCTTTTATTAAGTAGTCCATTATTGTTGACCCAATTATTAATAATAGTGTTATTCGCCTAAATCAAAATCAAAATCTAATCTAATGATTAGTGAAAGACCCGGGTGGATTGGTTTACTCATGAGGGACGACTGGGGTTTCAGCTTTTTCATTGATGACTGGCATTGTACTGTGCTGCAAAGCCCGGCCATGCCATTTATCACATGAGTATTTATAAGGAGAGGATCAATAAAATTGCCTAACTTACCTAAGCTTTTGACTAGATATTGACACGTGGCAATATTGAAATCTAATGATCTACCACAAAACTTGGTTTGTCTTTTTCTATTTTGTTTCTCTCTCTATTGAAATCTAATGATCTGCCACAAAACTTGGTTTGTCTTTTTCTATTTTGTTTCTCTCTCTATTGAAATCTAATGATCTGCCACAAAACTTGATTTGTCTTTTTCTATTTTGTTTCTCTCTCTATTGAAATCTAATGATCTGCCACAAAACTTGATTTGTCTTTTTCTATTTTGTTTCTCTCTCTTCTGCTCTTCTCTTCCCAGGCTCTGAACTCTCTCTTCCCTTTTTTCTTCCGAAAGACTCAAACAAATCACCAGTCTCATCACCACCACCAATCCCCAGAAGACCCACCGCACCACACACTCCCAATTCTTCACCACCAAGACCGATGTTCAAAATGCTCAGATTATAATTAAAGTGCATATTTCATGGAAGCTAAAATTGCCCATGACACATCCTCTCCAGTCTTGAATTTTAACGGAAAATACAACAGTATAGGAAGGGGGGAGAGAGACAGAGAGAAGAGGACAAAGAGATTGTTTTAAGTTTTCAAAGAAGAAGGAACAGATGAGAGATGATGACGTTCTCAACTGGAGAGAAAAAGCTGAAGATAGGGGTAAGATTGGAAAGAAAAAAATAATGAAGTATTTATAAACCATTGGATCTACTGATGAACACGTGTCACAATCTCCTTCAAAACTTAGGTAGCTCAGCTACATCGAGAGGATCCTCTCCCGTATTTATTTATAATAAAGGCAACCCCGTGTGCTGCTTCGGTCAAAATTGCAAATCCAACTTTGATTTACCAATGTCATCGCTACCTTTTCCTTTTTTTTTTTTTTTTTTTCCTTCTTAGTAGAAAAGATACTTTTCAAAGAAAGAATGATTAAGAAGCACGGAAAGGTGAATATCTGATATCTCTTTTACCTACAAATCGATCAATGAGAGAATCACACACAACTTTTAGTTACACATAAATCCTTAAAAATAATCGTTATGAGTCAAGGAGGCCAATCTTCTAATAGAAAAAAATGATTACAAAGTATGGCATGGTGAGCTGTGGTATCTTTTTTACCCACAACTCGATCAATTAGAAAATCATGCATAACTTTATAGGTAAATCGTTAAGAATAATCGTGATGAGTCAAGGAGGCCCAATATATAATTACTGTGATGAGTGGGGTAACCTATCAACTCGGGCAATAAGAACTACAACAATCAGGAGAGTCATGATGCATCCTCCTAGCTAAAATTAAGAGCTATTTCACCATAATGTGCACAAAGGCACTTCATTGTCACATTGGCACCAAAGAAAAAACACGTGGTCTTTGAAAAGTGACGCAAAAACAATGACCCACTTCAATACCTAAACACCAAAACTCCAGCTCAAAAGAAAATAGACTCATTGAACCTAAATGATCAACAAAACTTATAACTCTAAGAGAAAAAAAAAGAACATAAACTAATTTGTATCCCAACCCTCGTTGTAACCTTTTGCAAAAAAAAAAACCGTCAATATTTGGTAAATCATAAGGTACAATTTTCAAACCCAAGCTTGGTACAAAAATTTAGTACATGTCACACTATTCTCTAGCCAATCGAGACTAATTATTTTGTGATCTCGGATCACTATATGATGACGCAAAGTCGTGATTCGGTTCAATACAATAACGACAACTGAGTCAAGATAAGTGGAAGAAGTAAATGAAACAAAAACAGAGAAATTATATGAATCTCACCTATCAGATTAATTTGGAAACATGCGGCGATTACTGAACAAATTAGAGGGGAGAATTTACGAAAAAATAAAAAGCCAAAGGGTCGTTGTAGTAGAGGCCTTTAGAAAAACATAAAGAGTAAAAGGAATCGCCTGAGATAATAGACTGCAATTAAAGAATATTCTGAGGGGTACTTCCGGCATTGGGGACTCACACCCCTATTTATTGCATAACAGCATCTGAAAAAAAGAAAGAAAAAAAATTAATCTTTGAAACTCTTCTTTGGTTTGCTGACACATATATATATATATATATGTATATATATCTTCAAATCTCTCTTTGACCGTCGTACACCTCTCTCTCTCTCTCTCTGCTTATATAAATCCACGCATTTACAGACCTGTATGTAGATATCGTCACACACACACACACACGCACGCACGCAGTCGCGGTTTTGGGTTTTCTCCCATCATCACTGTCCTTGGCCTTTTCGCCGCTGCTGCAGAGAGAGAGAGAGAGAGAGAGAGAGAGTCTCAGTCTCCTTCACTTTTGTTGCAGATTTTGATTCAATTACAAAGCTTTAGAGTCTTTCCTTCACTCATCCTCTTTGTTTCAAATTTCCTAAGACCTCTGATCCGACGGCCACGATCTTCCACCACGCCTTTTTCTACGTAAGTATCTATTCTATCTCCTCCCTTTTTCTATGCCAACCTTTCTCTCTCTTCACTATCTGAGCCAATAATACTCGTGTTCTTGTTATGAAAGATTAATCTTTTGGAGTAGTTGGTTTTAATCATTTCCGGCATGCAGAGATTTGAGTTGGGATTTTATGACTGCTTGCTTCGTTGGTGGGTTTTGTTTGATTTCACTAAGTGGTATTTGAATTTGGTTTAGTTGTGGGGGGGTGTGTGTGGTTAGTGTTCAGTAAGAACATGATTAAAGAGGCTTTTGTAGCCGTTAAAAGCATTGATTTTTGGATTTGTGTTCATGTGTGCATCTAGGGTTTAATGCCGGTTTGGTTAGGTGTGGTTGATTTTGCTTTGGCACGTTTCGCAGTGCCCAGAGTAATCAATGCCTTTTGCTCAAGCTTTTGTTTGTTTAGTAAGGCTACAAACCTAGGTGAAGAGTTTCGTGTGTACAGATGGTTTTCGGATGGGATTGGTTTGCAATAATAGATCAAGGACATGCTTGCGTATTCAAATTTAGCAGTGTCAATGTTATTTTCACCTTTAAACAATGTGGAAAGTAGGTTGCAGAAGTTTGGACTTTAGTAGTCTAAACACACCTCCGAAGGTTTGGACTTTTAATGGGGATTTATAGTGGAATTTGATCTCTAAAAGATTGCACTTTAGAAAATTTATAATATTGATAGAGTATTTGCATGGTGGAAATTGTATGTGGAAGGTGATGGTTACTTTACAGAGAATGGTCTTGGATGCTACTACAACCTGTAGGACAAGCTGTAGGGACTCTACCTTTATGTAAGGTGCATGATGTATTGAAATTAAAGGCTGACTAGATTTCCACTTCTTTATCAAATCTATGTCTCAACATGTAGGTCTCAGTGGTTTTGTGGGAATCAAACATTTGCATTGTAACATTCATAGCATTACAATGAATCATACTCTTATTTGGGATGGCGCTGTTATGAATTAGAGGTTTCCTTTAACATTATCAAGAACCAATACTTTTGTCCTTTAAGTTATGTTACATCAAGTGGCTGTATGTGTGGACCCTAATTACGAGGATGAGTTCCATGCGGTAGTCTTCTGTAAATTTCATATCAGTGGAACTTAGCGACTTAACATGCCTGTTTGCTTTTACTACACGTGCTTGTGTTATGAGGTGGTCATAATTATTACAGTAAGAGGCGTTTGTCCGTCTACTTTCATGCATATTTGCTTTATCTAGTTTGTTGTTTGTCTTTCATTTACACCACACAACCACTTGTTGTTGACAATGTATTGAACTTCTGCAAGTTGAATACTTTAGTGTTTTTCTCAGTCAATTATACTATTAAGTTTTACTTTTTTACAAGAAAAAAGGTCCAATGGAGCTGATATTCAAATGAGGTCTCGTTAAAGTAACTGCATCTATGAAGATCTTTTCCATGAAGTGCATTTATGGAGAGCCCTTTCATATGCTTTAAGAAATTTGACATGCCATTTGTTATTTCTGTTACAGATAAGAAAACCACTCGTAGTTTGTTTTTACGTTCTAATAGTGAATAAGTCTCACTATTGTATTCCTTTGCATGCACCTTTAGCAGGCCAAAGCATGCTATATTTTCTATTACGTTTATTAGTCTTAGTTTGTTTTCTTTTTAGTTCATAGATTTTATAGAGGAGACAATCAGACAAGACTTTTGAATAACATGAATCTCACCTTTTGCATCCTATATTTTGTTCTCTGTAGTAAGCAAGTTGCATCTTTCGTATCTGATGGAGCCTAATGGCCATAGGAGAACGAGGAGGAAGGATGGTTATATTCAAGAAAATGGTGACACGAGTCAGTCAAATGTAGGCGAAGAACTGGATCCGTGGACTGCATGGGCATACAGGCCTCGCACTATTTCAATGTTACTTATTGGTGCATGTTTTCTTATGTGAGTGCACTTTCTACCTAGTAGTTCTTTCTATCCATGTAGTTTGAGTTGTTTATCATCCGGCTGTGCTTGCATTAGTATTCGAGTAGGCAGTTGAATATGGTGTGGTGATGCAATGAGTGAATGAGGCTGTTAGGTATTCTCTAGTAGACTTGAAAAATCATGTGTCAAAATAAAATAAGTCGTTTCGTAATCTGCAGAGCATTGCTTTTCACTTTTTCAGGTTTAACATTGGTCAAGATATTGTGCTTTATGTTTCCTTTCATTGCCTATGTTACATGCACAATATACAACTGTAGAATTTTGAAAGTATTTACGGGCCTTGTCCTTATCTTTGTGTGGGGTTTGCAATTTCAGTAATAGAGCACTATCCCCACCCGTAGGGCTGGAGTTTGGCTCTCTGCCTCACTCATTTCCAGGGCCTTATGCTTACCCTATATCTATCAGTATCGACACTGATGAGCTATGTTCTTAATATTCATATAAAGTACTGAGATAATTGGTTAAACTGTTGCCGTCTCATGTTATTCGTTTTAATTTTTCTTCTACCAGTTGGGTAAGCGGAGCCTTAGATCCCGAAAGCAGTGCATCTGGAGACCTTGTTGCATCTGTAAAAAGGTTTGTTCTCTGTTGTTAATTCGTTATTTACATTTTAGAAATCATCTAAATGCCTTTGCTGATCTTTCTTGCAGGGGTGTGTGGGCGATGATAGCAGTTTTTCTTGCTTATTGCTTGCTCCAAGCCCCATCTACGTAAGTTCTTGAATTGAGCGAATTTTGTTTTCATTTAATTTTTGCAATCTTAACTATGTGGTAACCTTTGCATCAGTGGTTTGAAACTTAGTAGCATGGCTTTCGGGATGGGATATAGGCATATATGTCATATTGTGAAAATAATTAGTACTATTTCTTGGGTCATTCGTTTTAACACCTGAAGTTGGAAGTCCATAGAGTTTTGGGGGATTTGGCATTCTTTATAATCTAACAAGAAAAGAGTGAGGAGTGTAGGAGACCTTGATGTTGTCTCTGTTGGTGAATAAGCAAGAGAATTTTGCAAGTCTTTTAACAAGTAATATTATATATATATTTTTAATTTTTTAACAAATGGAAAATTATTGTAATGTAAATATTGGGATAAAGATTGATTGTACCATATGGTTCGTTTGGTGAAGGGATGGGAATAATGTATATGCAGGTCAGTCTTTTTCAGTTCTGCTTTTCATTTTGCTATTATTCTACTAGATGGTTTTTTCAATGTAGGATCGAATAGAATTGGTTGTTTTTTCCGATATGCAAATACTACTTTTGCTAGTAAAGTTTATAGCAATGCCTGGTCAGACTGTTAGCTTTATGCTCTTTTACGTTTCATGCAGGGTTCTTATCAGACCGCATCCTGCAATTTGGCGGTTAGTTCACGGAATGGCTGTTGTTTACCTAGTTGCTCTTACATTTGTACTTTTTCAGGTTGGTTTTGTTTTTCTTGATAATTGAATATGTTGGTTTTTTTTACGTCTGTCTATACACACATTTATGCTTATAAAAACTGGCCAAGTTCTTTTCTCTGCCTATTTTATGTATTGAAGCATCACAAGTTTTCCCAGAAAACTCTAATTGGTGCATTACTTACAAATTCAGGGGTCTCCAATGTCGTCAATTTCCTTCTTTCCTCGTTTTATTTTTCATCTCTAGACAAATTTTCATTGTGAATTGTATTGCAGTTAAATTCCTGTGGTAGCTAATATCTGGTTTTTCAATTTACAGAAGCGTGATGATGCTCGGCAGTTCATGAAGTTTCTGCATCCTGATCTTGGTGTTGGTAATGCAATTTATTTTTTTAAAATGTGAATATGGCACTAGCTTATAAGGAATATTATATACTCAAATTGTCTGAGATGCCTTACCTTCTTGTTGGCTGCATTTTCAACATATTCATTCTTTGTTTGTATTTTTTTTTGTATTACAGAACTCCCAGAAAGATCTTATGGTGCTGATTGTCGTATATATTTGCCTGATAATCCTAAAAGCAGGTTTAAGAATGTTTATGTATGAATTCTTCTTTCACAACTTATCTACTTAAATTGCTTCTCGCGTGCTCTTATGTGCTCAATGTACTACCAGTAAGGTGCCACCACGCCAGTCTTCTGATATTTATTTTCCTGTCTCCGTAGGAAACACTTTTTGATGAATTTGTTGTCGCTCATATAATTGGGTGGTGGGGAAAAGCTATATTGATACGTAATCAGCCCCTTTTGTGGGTGCTTTCAATTGGATTTGAGTTGATGGAGGTTATTTCTTGACTTTACCTTAATTTTGTATTTTGCTCAAGTGGTTTTTCTGTAGTCTGAAGTTTTTCTTTTTCTTCATGGTCAGCTTACCTTCCGTCATATGTTACCAAATTTCAATGAATGCTGGTGGGATAGTATTATTCTTGACATTTTGATCTGCAACTGGTTTGGTGAGAACCCTCTTACTTTATTATTATTGGGTTTGTTCTGAGTAGTAGTGGAATCTTTGTGGCTTACGGTCTTATCAGCATAGGAAATTTCTCTTTTGTTTATTTTTTTTGGGTATCTTTATTTGCTATATGAAGGTAATTTATTATGATTTTTATGTGTTCTGATTGTTTTTTTTTTTTTTTTTTTAAATCCTGGGAACCAAAACTGTGCCACTGTGATGCATATGTTTCTTGGTCAATCTCTCTACAGTTGTTGCTTACCAGTTTGAAATGTTATGGCATTTAACACTATAACTTGCTGGATGTGAATCCTTTTAGATGTTCTTCTTGTAACTTGATTTATATGTTCCAATTAGATAGAAATTGAATCGTTGCTATATTATTAGAGTTTTTAAGTAATTTGACAGGACCAGCAAGCATATTATGCAAAATTTGCATGAGCAGATCTTGAACTTTGATCCATGATGGCTCTAAAATTTCCTTCTGCAAGATATTATCTAGAATTATGTTTGTGATTTTTGTGACCAGTTCTGTTTGGTGTACTTGTCAGGTATCTGGGCAGGAATGCATACTGTTAGGTACTTTGATGGAAAAACATACAAGTGGGTCGGTCTAAGTCGTCAGCCCAATATTATTGGAAAAGTATGTAAAGAGTCTCAGTTATACATTAGTGTTAATGTATTGTTTTTGCGGATTTCCTGGAAAAGGTTCGCTTATATTTATAATTTGAAAATAGTAGCAAATATCACAGTTGCAGTATGCGGTTAGTAAGTAACATGTCCCTTCCTTTGTTATATAAGCTGTCTATAGATGATAGTTACCATGGTCTTAAGTTGATGTCATTAGTGAGATGCAATCGTATTCTGGTTTCAGGTGAAACGAACTCTGGGACAATTTACACCAGCTCAGTGGGACAAAGATGAGTGGCATCCATTACTTGGTCCATGGCGTTTCGTTCAAGTCATCACTCTTTGCATAGTATTCATGACTGTAGAGCTTAATACATTCTTTTTAAAGTTCTGTCTATGGATTCCTCCCCGGAACCCTGTGATCGTATATAGGTTGATCTTGTGGTGGCTAATTGCAATTCCAACAATTCGTGAGTACAATTCATACCTTCAAGACCGGTACTCTCTCTCTCTCTCTCTCTCTCTCTCTCGCTCACTCACTCACTCACTCACTCACTCACTCACTCACTCACTCACTCACACACACACACACACACACAAAACAAGATATGAGTTTACCATTTACCCTTTTGCTTAATTACTGTTTTACTATGTTATGCAGGAAACCAGTGAAGAAGGTTGGAGCATTTTGTTGGCTTTCTGTTGCTATTTGCATTGTTGAACTTCTCATTTGCATCAAGTTTGGACATGGTACTTCCGTATTTCCTTTTTCTGTTGAAAATTAATTGTTAATTATTGTCTTATCCCGAGTGTGTGCTGGCACATACGAGTTGGTTTTAGTCATGTGATTGACATCAATTTTTTCTTTGATTCTGATTAGGATTATATCCGAAACCAATGCCATTATGGCTGGTACTGTTTTGGATCTCTGTTGGAGCGGCACTTGTAATATTTTTGATTGTTTGGTCTTGGCAATTGCATCGAACTCTAGGGAGAAAGAGGCGATGATTGTTCCGTCGTGGTACTTCATTCTTTGAATTGCTTCCTCAAGGGTATCAATCCATGTTGTAAATGCTTATCACTTTTATAAATTATAATTGTACATTCTGATTCTCTTAGATTAGTGGATCACAGTTCCTTGAGTAGAGAATATTTATTCTTTCTTGCTAGGCAGTGGAAAATACTTTTAAAGGCTCGTGAATTACAGGTTGCCACAATTACTGGCAGATTATACGCAAGTCAAGGGACGAGCCATTTTGAACTACAGATTCCCTGATGTTGTATTGTTTAGTTTTTCTTTCATCATTTTATAAAGTCACTTTTTGTAATAATATACCACATGAGTTAAATTTCCCATATAATATGGCACTTATTTTCACTGGGCAATGCTTCTGTCTCCTCACCGAAGTTCCTGTTCTTTAAGTAGAGGACATTTTGTTAGCTATGTGTTGAGAGCATCATGTATTAATAACATCTTTATGAAATCATTTTTTTCTGTTTAATGTGTCGAGTAATCTTTCCACTGAATGTGGTAACATTTTCCAACACATTATATGGTGGTTCGCAGATTTATTTGTTCGAACCCGAATGCGGGTTTCCATGTCTAGGGGCAGCACTGCATGAAATGTAGTTTGTCAGTGTCTAAACTTCTGAAAATTCCCCCCATCCTCACCACCCCCCCCCCCCCCCCCCCCCCCCCACCCGTTGTATTTGGTTTCATTAATGGTTTGTTGGTTAATGGTTTTGGTTTAAGGGCAACCGTTTTGACCTTACCTCAAAACAAAAAATTTTTTGGAAATTCCATGATGGACTCTTTGAATTATTGCAATAAGCTTTCCTAAGAAAGCAGACACTTTTCTGAGGCTGAATAATCAATTGAGTATATTCTTGACCAAATAATACCACAACTGCTACATACAGACCTTAAATCAAACGACTCCTCATAATCATCGCCACACATTTCACCCTTATTCACTCGGTAGAACCCGTGATGAGTTTTGTCGTGCTCTTTTGGGGACCCTGCCATTAAACTTTGTTTATTAGGATCTCAGTCAGCTTCCCATGAAACTGAAGCAGAGCCAAGACGCATAAATATTCCTTCTGGGATTTGAAGCAAGCTCCACATCATGCCCATGATTCATGTGGGCTGAGAAATATTCTCCTTGATGTTCATAGAGGACAAGCTTCTGACCCCATTCCCTAATACAAATATTTTCCTATGGCGAAAAGGACTTCTTCTTCCATGTAGTTCTTCCTCTAACAATCTCGTCATTTTTGGACTCCCCATCAATTTTTAGGAGATGTGTATACCGTAGTTTTTGGTTGCCAAAGGATGCAAGGAATCCATTACCCTCCAGAATCTCAGCTGCCAAGGAAAACCCATTTACGAGACTGGTTTCTTTATCTTGTTTTAGTCCATCTTTGAGAATGCCGTCTGCATCAGGTTGGCAAAGTGAGTGAACTATATCTGAGCTACCACACTCCCTTCTATATTCTAGGATGATGCTTGTCAGTTGATGAGCCTCTAAAATTTGGTCAGGGATGGTCTGTCGAAAACGTTGGTGAACCCAATTAATTACGAGTTAAAAATGATTAGAACTTAACCAGGTAAAGAATGTAAATCATATATAGTTTGTTTCTACCTCAAGCATCCACCTCACATACTTGACATTGTTGACATGCTGGTTCATGTCCAAGTCGCTTCTCTTGGGCTACACATGGTAAGAAAATTACATATTCAGCATATGCTAAAATTCTTTATAACCCTGACTTGAGGTGTAGGAGTCTTTTTACCTTCAAGTCCTTGTTCATGTACTTAGCTTTGTTGTCCAATTTGACAATTTTCTCAAGGACATCTTCTGTGATTGCTTGCTTCTCTATGAACCAAGGTGCAATCTCAGCTCTCACTTCTTCTGGCATTTTTGAGAGGCGTCTTGTTGTTTGGTTCATCATCACCCAGGTGCTGTTCCATGTTTTACATATCCCAATTAGCATCATTAAGAGATACATGCCTCACCAAGCATGAAATAGTCATAACTGAGTTTGATGAAATTATTACATACCTGGTTGCCCTAGCAAAAACATGACCTGTGGCTTCACTTCGGATTAACCAGTCTCGACGCATACCATTCTTCCCTGATGCCCCAACCCAAGTGTCAATTTCCAATACTTCTCCCCTGCATGATGTTTCCATTTTATGTTATATTTTATTAAACTAAGTTGGTAGCAGAACTTAAGCTGCAAGTTACCTTCTGAGTTTATGAATATTGCCTTACTATTACTAGTTGTTTGTTAACTAACTCCAAGGTTAGAAAGCTAATGATTTTGAAGATGGAGAAGAATCCTATGATCATTCTTTTTTAAAACTTCAATTTCATATCCTTTCGTAATTAACTAGGGAAACATCACTGTTAGACTGCTTATCTTTAGTAAAGTGGCTGAGACTGCAATGTTTGAAGCGTTGGACTTGACATGAGTTTGTTTGATTTGTAACAGTGACGCGACGATTAGACTTACCAGATTGGATAGTGATCAACTTGAACTTGCATTCTTGACACAACCCATATGAGATCATGCTTCATCATTCCATGAGTTGCTCCAAACCCATCACTGAGGAGTCCTGACATCCACACATGATTCAATGCTGTTTCCTGCATAACAACATACCCCAGGAATTAGTACTTCTAAGATTAATGTAACTGTCTGCATAAAATGGACATCATATGTAACAGGTTGATATTTTATTATGACCTGTAGAAGATTAAGGATGCTCTCCAATGTTACAGTTTTATCAGGACCGACTTCATACGACCTAATAACCACCCTCTGTCTGTACCCTACACCACCTTCGATGATCATCCCTTGGCGATAATGATCAACAAACTGCTTGGTTGTCGGAATATTCTGTCGAACTTGCTGTTCACTAATGTAAGCAACTGAGGTTAAAGCGCTTGCCATGTCAAGCTTGGTTGTGGACTTTGTTGAAGTACCATTAATCTTGATGTTGTTCAGGCTCTTCTTGTTCGGATCATAACTGGCCCTATTCCAGGAGAATCTAATTGTAATGGGGAAGTAGGCTAGAGTTGAGAAGGTGGCCATTTTTGTTTTAGTTTGGTATAAAGTTTGAAACTGTAAAATGGGAAATGCAATGTTCTTATAGTTGTCAAGGGACGGATTTGTCGAAAGAAGAAAAGAGTGGGAGCGGAAGAAAATTAGGGGCCCTTGTTATAGAATTGTATATCTCAAAGATATGGCCTTGTGTATAATGAAGAGGGTGAACAGTTTTGCTAGAAATTTGGGTTTTATGCATTGTTTTGATCGATTATTAGGAGCAGACAAAAAGGTTATAGTATTTGTTTTGGCATATATTGTAGAGTCTCGAAATGCATAGTGTGGATGTTCTGGTTTTAGGGCATGACAGCAGCTTTTGGTTCTTTGATCTCGGATTTGATGATGATTTGTGAGAAACAAATGGATCCAAATTGTTAAACACCAGCTGAAGACATATTAGCCAACAATTGGGACTTTGACTGCGCTAGAGAAATGGAGCCTTCCTATGCAGGAAAGCAATGACGTAGCTTTGATTCTTGCTCTTAACAGTTAGCATTGTTTTTTGCGCACTTGAGGCAGAGAGAAAATGGAGATGAAGTGATCAAGGAATCAGTTCCGTAAAACTGTTCTTTGTCAACAAAAAGAGGAAAACAGCAGAAGGAACCAAACAATAGTTAAGTAACACGCTCTAAGGAATTAATTCTTAGTTAAAGTTTAGCAGTCATCTCATAATTTGACAGGTTTCTATTGTGTTATTTTATGCGAGTGTTTTGAATTGAATGACTTCCTAAAGATTCAATATTTCTTAAAAAAAAATGGAAATAGAAAACTATTTTCCTTCTTTTAGGTGGTTAATAGAACCTAAAAGAACATAAATTCCCCTCGTTTTATCAAAACATAAAAGGAACACTGACAGTCAAAGCATGCTTTGGGTGCATTGATGTATCAAATTTTAGTTTCTTGCATATTATACCTCTAATTTACTAAAAATTTCAGTATTCTGTTAATTAGTATAAAGATCGTGCTTTACCAAGGGTAAGATAAGAAACAAGACAATTTTAAATTTAAATGAGCTTTGTATGGCTTGTCATGTTGAGACTTGAGAGGTGTCATAGGAACACATACTCGTGGAATGTAATGATATGCTGAAGCAGTTCAACCTTGTTAACATTATTTTTTCTTGAAATTCTGTTGTGCCATAAACACACTTTTAGTATAGCATGATTTTTAGAACGTGATCCAATTACCCAAACACTGAAACTTCAAATGTTTTTTTTTTTTTTAAAATTTCATTGGTTTTTAACTTGGAAAAATCGTAAAAAAACTTTGCATCGTGATCTTTGAATTCTGTAAGTTTGATGTGTTTAAAAATCATTATATTTAAGAGCAGAAAATATGAGAACATAAGAACATGCAATTCTATCTAAAAATTGTGTGCTGCAGTCCACATTGTTTTTGGTAGAAATCTTCGGTTTTTTTATTTTCTTTTTAAAGAGAGGCTTTTTATTTTGTTTTTTAAGAGAGTTATGAAGTGCAATTTCTACAGAGTTAACGTCAAAACTATATAGTAGTTAGTAGTTTATAGGTTTTAACCTTTTATTTATTTATTTTTAAGTGAATAAATAAACATTTTTGTTAGTATTAGAATGGATCTTTCCCGAGAACAATTTATCCACACTATGGAAGTTGGAACTATTCAGAAACTTCCTCAACTTTGGGCAGTGGTTTTCATTGCCTCCAGGAGCAGCAGATTCTTGCAGTCAATATTCGTTGGGTCTAAGGATTCTCCAAAGCAAGTTACAGTGTGAAATGAAACTCTTTGAAAATTAACTGTTAAAAACTTAACCTCGGGGGCGTAATTACTGTGGGTATTTTACTATCGTTTGATTCTTTGCAGTCAAGAAAGTGATTCGTCAAACATTGCTATTAGTGATTGAAGCAATGAGGAGATGGCTATTCCCAAGGGGCACTTGGGATGCTTTTTCTACAAACAAAACAAGCAAGAAAAGCCAAGATTGCATACCATGCCACCATGAAGCGTATGGTATATACATGAGAAAACATAATGAGACAAGCAGCAGTATACCAAACTTTGAGTTTTCTTCCTTAAAAATAAACACTTCCTCTCTGCAGTTAGTATAACCTAAGCAACACCGGTGTTTTTCATTTGTTTTTTTTGTTCTGATTATGCCAAAGCGTTGTAATCAACGTTCCGAAACTGGATTTTTGTAGCATAATTTTGCAACATTATGTTTGCAAAATACCATTGTTTCAACTTACTGTTGTCTGTATGCTATTTGCTTCTGTTATGTAAATCGATTATCACAATTCCTACCACACAACAAAATAAAAACGTACACTCACATAGAAGCAGATGAAACGAAACAAGATTGGCCCTGATTTGATGAAAAATTGTCAGGAAACAATTTCAAAGCAGCACAAAGCAAATTCCTTTCCATCTCCAGTTCACAGTTGGGTAAAGGTTCACACTTGCGGGTTAAAACCAAAACCATAGCATATACATGCTCTATGGCAAAATCTAATCTTTCCTGTACAGTTCTTGAATTACAGGAAACTAAACTACATTTCATAACAATCACATCCAGGAATACCACATGAAAATGAGTTGTATTGGTTTCCATTTCAAATGGCCTTTGATTTCAATACCCTGTTTCTATTTTAAGCAAAAATTCAAAGATGCACCAGATTTACTGTAAAAAAAAAAAAAAGAAGAAAAAAAAGAACATGCAACAGATTTCTCTAAGAAATACATCTAACATCAAATTTCTCTTTCTTCCCTTTCCCTTCTTTTGTTTTTATGATAAAAGTAGAAGGTGGCAGCCCCTTACCCATGGATGATTGGAAAATGACAAGAGGGATCTAAGTACAGAAGACCTGCAGGAATAAGAGACTTGAACCAAGCTTGAGCACAAATAAGAGAGTTCCTACCACCGGCAGTCTCGGCATTCAATCTATATGTAAGCCATCTTACATTGAAAGACTTAACTGGCAAAATTAATATATTGAAAATACACTGTCGTAAAATGCATCACTGATATCCAATAGCTAAATTTAAGAAAAGTACTTGTATGTAAAATACACGTATGAGAACAATGCAACTGCTAAATGGAGTCATAGCGATGTACAAGACATTAGGCAGCTTCCAGTAAAACTGTCACCCCGCATGTTGAAGACAATAAATCATAGTAGTAAAATTTTAACCGGACAAAATCATATTCATTACAATTATACAGAAAATGGCAAAAATTCATCCTTTCTCTCCTTCCCTCTTTTCCTCGTCAAAAACAATAAAAGAATGAACAAACAATTTTGTCAGGGATTTTATTTTGGAACAATATGATACAGTTAGTTTCATCTGTACACTGATGTCGACTCTTCAACAAAAATGGTTTAGAATAATAAAATGAATCCAATTAAACTGATTTCAAGTATATTCTTTTTAGGTTAGCAATGACAAAAATGACGTATTTATGGATTTGACCTTTCAGTTTCAGGTTGTCAACCTCAGCCATCAGCAGCACCCATCTAATAAATCATCTGTAACAGCAAATTAGGTAATCATCAGGGCAAGAACAATATGTAAAGAAACTGAAAATGTAGTACTCTGAGCCTTTGAGGCAAACATTGAAGGAAGATATCTTACTCTCTGTATAACTCAAAAGAATTTATGCTGCTTGTAACGGAATAGCTTCTGTCTGGAGTTGACACCCCTCTCAAACTGTCTTGCTGAGATTGAATCAGCAGTTCCTTTACTAGCTAGATTCTTCTGTGGCAAGAATTAAACTCTCAAGGCAATGAACTGCATGCAGTTTATAGTCTCTGTCTAGTTGCTTAAAAAGTGCACTGTGTGTACAAAAGTCAGGCTCAATCTCTCTGTCAAGCATCTGTTTGTACAAACTCAAAGCCTCCTTCCAATTGCTGATGTTGCAGTTCTCATTTATTAGAATAGTGTATGTATACTTATTTGGAAGTATACCCTTTTCCTCCATCTGAGTAAAGAACTCGTAAGCCTGGTCCATTCTCATAACTTTACAAAGACCATTTATCAGAGCATTGTAGGTAACAGCATTTGGCAGAACACGCTTCTCTTGCATCTCTGAGAAGTACATATATGCTAGTTCCAGTCTCCCCTTAGATGCATGAGCATGAATCAGTACTGTATAAGTTACAACTGAGGGATGCACGTCTTTGCTCAGCATCTCATCAAATACCTCTCTAGCCTTCCTGAGACGGCCACTTACCAGGTAAGCATGAATGATGCTAGTGTATGTTACATGATCTGGCACGAGACCATCGTGTACCATTTTCTGCAACATGTTATATGCTTCACTCAAGTTGCCCAATTTACATATTCCATCCACAAAAACATTATATGTGAACAAATCAGGAGGCAAACCCTTTGCTAGCATTTCTTCTTGCATATTAAATGCCGCGGATGGGTCACCAAGATCCAATTCCCCCACTATTCGAGTATTATATGCAAAGCGATCCGGCTCCAGTCCATTATGCAACATCTCATCAAATACCTCCCTGGCCTTTGATAAATTTCCTGCCTTGCAATATCCATTTACAAGAATAGTATATGTAAAAACATCAGGGAAAATTCCTTGATCGATCATTTCTTTTTTAAGCTGCTGAGCAATCTCGAACTGCCCCAATCTGCATAGACCATCCATGAGTGTATTATAAGTAACGACAGTAGGAGTGAGAGCCCATCGTCTCAACTCGTTAAACAGTAGAAAAGCATTCCATATGTCCCCTAACCTACAATACCCATATATAAGAGTGTTGTATGAAACTATATCAGGCGACATTCGTTTCTTTAACATATCACTAAACCAGTCCCTGGCCTCAGTGACTCTGCCCCACTTGCAGAGGCCATACATTATGGAGTTATAAGTAGCCACAGTAGGAGCGGCTCCTCTAGCCGCCATCTCTTTCCCGAGATTGAATGCCTCCGCAAGCAGTCCTCTCTTGCAATACCCACAAATCAAAGGGTTATACGTATACGCTGAAGCCCTCAATCCCGACTTCAACATATCTCGCAACAGTCCCTCAGCCTGCTCCAGTTTCCCTTTCTTCGACAACCCATTGATCAACACATTGTAGGTCACAGCATTCGGAAAGCACCCCACCTTCTGCATCTCCGACACCAGGTTAAGCGCCTGCTGCACTTCCCCTTGCTTGCAACATGAATCCAACAGAGTATTGTAAGTAACAATGGTGGGCTTGATCCCGGCCTCACCCATCCTCCTATAAACCTCGTTAGCTCTACTCGCAAGCTTCCTATCCCTAAGCATCCTAAGAAGCCTATTACAGTTATTCACATCCGGCAACATCCCATTCCTTATCATCTTGTCGAAAATCGACAAGCATTGCTCCACCAACAACTTCTTGGCACACACCCACAACAAGAGATCAAGCAGCTTAGTGGAGACCTTTGCGAAAACGTAGTCATCAATCAAAACATCCACAATCCCATGATGCATATCTACACTAATCACTCTCTCCATCACCCAATACGCAGACCTCATCATATTATGGTGGCCCAGAATCTCGAGAATGACACAGAAGACATGCTCGGACCGCTTAACCTCCGGCTGGGCCTCGGCCCATCGGAAGAACCGGAGGGCGACGGTGGGCCTGGCCCGAATCTGGGCGAGGACGCCGACGAAGAGGTCCGGGTCGGAAATCACGGGGCGGAAGCGGTGGGAGGACCAGTCGCGGGTGCGGAAAGCAGAGGGGGTTTTGCGGATGGTGGAGAAGATGAGCTCGCGGTAGTGGGTGTCGGAGAGAGGTGACGTGGCGGGGAGGGAAGGGGAGTGGAAGGAAGAGGAGGAGGAGGAGGAGAGGGGTAATGGGAGAGGGAGGCGTACCTTGAAAGCTTTAGAAGCTCTGGCGCAGAGGGTCATTGATACTCATCCGGAGCCGGAGGAAGAGAGGAGGAGCAGCTCAGAGGTGATTGGGTTTTGGGTTTTGAGCCATGGCGGTTAGAAGAAGACAGTGACGACGGCATCTGGGTTGCTCAGATCGAACAAACCTTAGCCATGGTGGCGCTTAACTCTCTCTATGCCAAACCCCCGACCCCAAACGCCGAAAAGGTTTGGAATCATAAGTCTTAAGAGCTAGAGAGGTTTCACGACCAAAAATAGAGGTACTTTCTTCATTTTTTTTTTTACAATTTTTATTTTGTTATAGCCTTATAGGAGTTTTTTTTTTTTTTTTTTACTTTTTACTGACTAATTTCGTTGGCACATTATTTTACCGACGAATAGCTAAATGTCTTTAGGATTTTAGCCAAGGAATTCTCGACAACATGTTTTTGCCGACAAAATTTCATTGTTATGTATCTGACTGATGAATTCTTTTGATTAGTTACTAATCAGATGAACATTATTGTATCTTTTGTTGATGAATAAATCACCATTAAATTGTAACAAAAAAAAAGAATAAATCACCATTAAATTAGGCATTGGGTCAATATCCCTTGCTATAATAGTAATAATAACCATCAATGAGGGGTGGTAAAAGAAAAGGAAATTACAACCTCATGGAAATCAGTTCTAGGAATTATTTGGTACCAAACATAATTTATCAAGCACTCCACAGCCTTTTCTTTGTTGGAGAAAGTGGAATTTGGCTTTGATAGCTCCACTGCCTGAATGGGATCCGGAATGCAATTCAACTTAGAATATAATTCACTGAGTTGCATTGTATAAGTTACATTAACACGTCCAACTCTCATAGAGCTCCACGTCTCATTGAGTTACATTCATTCATTTAGTATAGCAACTAAAAATTAAATGAAACTAAATGCTAGAATTCAAATGCCCTCTCTAATCATCACAAGCATGAAGCAGCTAACCAGCCACGTTGGCCACCCACCAGCCACTTTATTTTTCACGATCCATTATTTTCTGAAGAATGGCCTGTCAACACAAACACAAAGATGCCCCCAATCACTCTCACAACTCATGAAACCCAAGTGACTGGTATACATTAAGTTCAATGATAACAAAAGAAAAGAGGGCTAGGTTAGAACTAGCGTAGGTTTTGAATTCAATCTCAAAAACTTGCAACAAACTGGGAAGAATGCAAGCACATGCACACACAGAGACAATATACTAGCAGTAACTTACAGGACATGAACGATATGATTTCAGGCCCTGATGTAGTTGATGAAATGAGATTAAAAGTTTCACCGGACGATATTCAACAGACTGGTTTTGCCCTCTGTTGTCTATAAGTTCAATCAGTCCACGTTGCAGAAGGTGTTCAAATGCCTGTAAAGATGAGAAAAATGAAAATACTGTTGAACTGGTTCACTAGACTAGGATTTCTTATGAGCTCAATTTACATAAGGAGCAAACCATACCCGTAAGCACACATTTTTTGCATAATAGTCCGATGTCTGGAACGAATCATGTACACTTTTGTACTCTGTTATACATGTCAAACATGTAAACGGAAACTTAATAATAGCAAATAGAAAACAAGAAGCTGAAATTTACCTTTCATTACAGTAGTGAAATTGTATGAGTTGTGCTCTTTAACTTCCAGCCTCTTCATGCATACCAAAATGTAAAGTTCCAATATTGAGCAATCTGCTCAAAATAATTCATTTTCGTAAGTAAAGAGACAGAAACTATGGACATAGAAGGAAAAAGGATACTGATGTAGAAATCTACCAAACAATCTCATAGAAAAAAGCAATTAAATGCTCACACCTTTTATGGACTCCATCTTTGGATGTCTTTGGATATTGGAAAGTGCAGTTTTGAAGTTTTCTAGCGACAGCATTCCAGATTGCAAGTCCATATTAGAAACAGCACGGAATCTAGTGGCATGGTCTATGAACAGTGAGTATGATTGATGATGAATAAGATTAAAAGCAATATGTCCACTCAAGTCCTTCAAGATGCAAGAATCAATACACTTACAGATATCTCAAGAAATCTTTGACAGTGGAATCAATATTTAGATATGTGCTTATAATCTCTTTGAACCTCTCATCAGCCAGTATGTTCTGTAAAATGTCAAGGACTTTACATAGCTGAGATCAACTGCTAGAACGCTGTAAAATCAAATCCATATGTAATACTCTCATATTCCGAATTATCTCATTACAAACTTAGTCCAAAAAGGATACTTGAAGTTTCGTGTTGAAATCAACAACATAGTCTGTAGGAAGGCCCGAGTCTGTTGGCAATAATAAAATGTGCTCCAACAATCTGCATAATTAGAGCATAAAGTAAATATAAACAGAAGCTACAATGGAATTTTAATATTTGGAGAAAAACCGCACAGGCACTCTAGTCAGAAGTTAGTGATTTTACCGCTGTATGTCTTCCTTAGAGGGAGGAAGAAACAAAAGCTTTCTATTTGAAAATCGAGATATTACTCTTTTTTCCAAAAGCTGATCTGCATCCTGCATGGCAAAGTATTTCATCACTCACTGGTCTGAATCCAATTCATTGATAATTATCCAAACAATGGCAGCCACTTTACATCTTGTTTAGAATGTAATTTACAGGAATCTGAAAATAAAAGTGATAGGCATTCACATTCATGACAACAAATGTTGACCAGGAATAAATCAAAGCATACCAGTCGGCAGCTCACACCAATGACAACAGCTTGAGATGTCACTGACTGCAGTGCATCAAGCAAATTATAAAGTAATAGCTGCTTTCCCTGCAACAGACAGAAATGAGGAGTAGCATCAGAGTCACAGTTTTCATTTTTACAGCCACTGAATTCAAATCTAACAAATACATTAATGAATTTCATATCTCCCTTGAAACTTATAAGTTTAACTGTCCAGGGCATGAATCCGCACATGCTTAGAGGCAACATAGGTCAAAAATCACATCAAGCCTCAAGCATACTCATAATGTACATTGATAGGCATCCCAAAAGAGCCTCTTTAAGGAATGTATGTGGAGCATATGTATGAACATTTCTTTCCAATATGTGCTAGAACAATATGCACATAGCAAATGATTTTCTCACTCTTCATTGTAGACACTTCAATCAAAAACATTCAAACAGAGTCAAAATTTTGAAAAGATAAGTCTAGTGTGCTATTGACCAAGCAAACCCTTCAGCAAAGCTCCAATAAAGGGATAAAAGATAGGCAAAGCTTTGCTTTAGGTGATAAGTTTGTCTTTTCCATGACTTTCCTACATTTTATCTCTGTAGACCGAAGATTGTCACTTTTCTTTATATTTTATGCTGCATAAACTTTACCTCAAGAAATAGATAAATAGCTTAATTTCTCCTCCATGAAAGGATAGAGTTTCCTGCAGTTTTATGGAGTTTTCCATCCCCCAGATACGCTTGCAACTAATCTAGATTCTCTCTCCTCATAATACTGATTCTGCAGTCCCAAGCTTTTTTTTACCGTTAATTAAACAGGTTTCCAACAAGACTAATGACACCTTTAAAACCTGTTAATTAATAGCATTTCATATTGCTTCTAGTTCAAAACATGATGATGCCTTTTTATCACTAAAAGTTTTTAGAATCTGGCCATGTAAAAGAAAGCTTTTACCCATTGTAAATGTTACAGAAAAGAAAGGAAAAATAGAGAAAAAGCCAAAACTATGAGCAAAGACAATCTGCTAGCCTTCAGAAAAAGCAAATGGGGATAGGATGATGAGATCTTACCAGAGCAAATAAGTCAAACTCATCCAGCACAAAAATGATTGTTTTATGTGCTAACCCGCATTCCCTAATCATCAGAGATAAGATCCATCAGAGCGTCTAACCATTTGATGATAATCACATCAGGAAAACCTTATATACGTACCGTAACATGGCTATCAGAAACTGGGAGTTCTCATCAAATGATGCCTATAAAAGTCATCACAACATCAAGGAACTGTAAGTTTGTGGAAGTAAACTTCCTTCAAAGTGGACAGATAAATATGCATATGTTACCATTTTTGAAAACAACAACTGATGCTCCGTACATAGCTGTCTAGAAATTTCCTGAATAACCAAAAATCATATTAGACAAACAAACAAGACAATGATCTTACAGTATAGAAATGTCCTGATGCAGTAATCAGAACTTCATACTAAACATATTTGAACGATCAAGTGTATAGATTATAGTATATCATAGAACTTTATAATTTCAAACATGGACTGTTTTGTTCTAAAAGCTCTTTAACCATTATGAAAAGTAACAATGGAACTAAGCAAGAATTCTGTAGTGTTGAAAGCAAAGTCAGTGACAATAAAACAAACCAAGATGGAAACTAAACTGGCTAGAGTATTAATTGGGTGAGAAAAGAATGAAAAAAGATAGAATCCTGAACCTTTAATGCACAATTCTCATCGCTATGCAAAAGGCCACTCAACCTAATCTGCAACACAATGTCCATTGCAAATCAAAATCCACACTAGTATATCCAATCGTCAAATAAACCATGAAAAATCAAAGAAATTAAGAAAAAAGAAAAGCGAAATAAGCATACCACTGTAATCGTATCAGGATATTCTTGCAATAAATCACTGATCACAAGATCCAATACCTAAAACACAACAATAACTCATCTTAACTACCAATCATAAAAGGAAATAAAGCAAACTACAATTTGGGCATACAGCAATTTTTCCAGAACCACGAGGACCCAGAAGCAGGATAGAGTTATTGCACGCCTCGGTAATCGAACTCGATACTAAAAACTTCAGCTTGCTGAAACAAACGAAAAAAGAACTTTACTTCAAATATTGCTTTATACAATGAGCCTATAAGATCAGAGTCAAAAGATTGCGTTTCGAAGCAAAACTGAGACAATCTCACCTGTAATTCGAGTCGGAAGATTCACAGAGCGGCCGGAAAATGAAATTCAGGTCACACAGTCTGGTCCTCAGAAGAATTAGGGCTTTTTCCGCCGGGTTTTCTCGCCCCATAACTGAGAGTCGGAACGGAAATGAGGAATGGCGGGAAACAAAGTGTTAAGTAGGTCATTAACTAGAAATGGGCCAAACCTCTTTGGCCCACCAATTAAGGCCCACTTGTTTTTTGGCCCTTTCAGACCAGAATGAGAGCCGTGATCGGTGGGCCAATATGTTTAACAGCTCACTTCTCTTAGGCCCATTTTAGAACGAAGATAACGTCAACGGCGCTCGGTAGAAAACAAATGAAGAGTCTGCTAAAATGCGCCACGGAACTGGGAAATCAAAATCCAATGTCCAAGAAAGAAGAGCCACCACGGACCAGTCATTCTTTGGTTGCTCTGAAATTGCAAAAGCTAATACAAACTAGAAGAAGAAGAAGAAGAAGAAGCGGAGTTTGAGATGGGAAGCACGAGCTGTGCTTCCATTTCCAATTTACACTTCGTTCCGAGTCAGAGTCGCGAGCGGCTCGGGCCATTCAGAAACCAGGTAGCTCCGGTTCAAGCTCGGGCGCACTATTCGAGGAGGCCGAGACCGGAGCTCAATGGTTTACGAAGCCGGAGGAGGTTGGGGAACTACGTCGTCTGCTCTGCTGTCGATGACGATTTGAGAGAGAAGGAGTCTGCTGCTGGGCCTGGGCTTGGCTCCGCCGTCGAAGATAGGCCTGGTGAGCTCACAATTTTTTTTTTATTTTGCTAGTTTTCAGTTTTAGCTCATAATAAGAACAAACATAAGGAAGAGGAAGAAGAAACTAAGAAGTGGATTTTATTTCAGTTTTAGAGTAATTTTAGTACATTAAGAAGCGAAATATGCCTTAAATTTGACTCAGGAGATTTCTTATCAAGTAAGTGTAACAGACTGGTAGTTTACCGAGCCGAAGAGAGTGCATTTGTTACCATTAGGAAGTGAAGTTTTCTCTATCTTGCTTAGGAAGAAGATGTTAAGGTCTTTAGTTGAGAAGTTGATATGGAGTTGTTTGAATGTGCAATATAGATGTGGTTGATGAGTCGAAAGAAGAGGAAGGAAGTTCGATTTACAATTTTCTATATCCGAGTCAAGAGCTCCTTCCGGATGACAAAGAGATGAGTATATTTGATCATCTGGAAGAGCTGCGTCAGAGAATATTTGTATCAGTTGCAGCAGTGGGAGTTGCTATGTTGGGGTGCTTTGCGGTTTCAAAAGATCTTATAGTGTTTCTTGAAGCTCCTGTTAAAACACAAGGTGTAAAGTTTCTGCAGCTAGCTCCCGGCGAGTTTTTCTTCACTACTTTAAAGGTTAGATTGAGTCATTCTTATCATGCTTCTCCTTATAGTTTTAAGGTTTGGTATTTGCTCTACGTGAGTTTGGTTATGTATGAAGTCACTGTAACAAGAAAATCCTTCTGATTCTGCACTGCAGGTATCAGGATATTGTGGCCTTCTCTTAGGGAGTCCAATCATTCTTTATGAAATCATAGCCTTTGTGCTTCCAGGGTTAACGAGAGACGAGAGAAAATTTCTGGGGCCAATTGTTTTAGGCTCATCAGTACTTTTCTATGCTGGTATCAGCTTCTCCTATTTCGTTTTGGTGCCAGCAGCCTTGAACTTTTTTGTTACTTATGCTGAAGGTGTTGTGGAATCATTGTGGTCCATAGATCAGTACTTTGAATTCGTACTCGTGCTACTGTTCAGCACAGGCTTGTCCTTCCAGGTAATGACTATGCTTTCAAATTCATTCATTGTGCTTAAAATTGACATTTGCACATTCTGATCCACTACTCGTAGTACACACTTCAACCCAGAAACAAGCTTCAACTTCTTTAATGACATTATGAATTCTGCCCGGGAATCCCAGAGGAAATGGAATTGAATATTGGTCTGTGCTCTGTGAAGTGGATCTTTCAATAGGAACTATGCAAATAACTTACCTTTTATCTTATCTCCAGGTTCCGGTCATACAAGTTCTCCTTGGACAAGTTGGTCTAGTATCAGGAGATCAAATGCTGTCAATTTGGAGGTATGTTGTGGTTGGAGCTGTTGTGGCAGCTGCCGTGCTTACACCATCAACCGATCCACTCACACAGGTTCTTCTAGCAGCACCCCTTCTCGGTCTTTACTTGGGTGGTGCCTGGGTGGTGAAGCTCAGTGGCCGATGAAACATAAACCATACTGCTTAAATGCACAAAATTTGTTCGTAGTGGCTGTATACTCAGTTTGTAAGGATTCTGTACTTCACCACATGATGTAACATAAATATGATATCTATTAAAGGGTGAATGACCCGTATCAGTTACATGATTTTGCTAATCATTGTGCAAGAGGTGGAACAAACTTCTCTTCAGTACACAACTGGGTTGATTTCAAATTTTTAACTGATATAAACAATCCTATTATACTAACAGAAGACAATCATATCGAATTGTTCAACTGTCGAAACAAGAGCCATTACAAGAACCATTTCCTTTAATTGGAAAACAAACTTACAAAAGTTCTGCTTCAATAATCACTCGCATTTTCTCCTCCCTAATTCTTCAAATCAATCTTCTGCACTCTGGTTTCTAAACCAATAATTGTTGGACAGTCTAGTGCAGATTCAAGCTGTCTCAATGAACTCTTCAAACAATCGCATGCCTGACAAAAAGCTTCCAAATTTTCTCGAAGACTCTGTAATTCAGCTTTCATGTCATCAGTAAGGCTCGACATTTTCTCCAACACTGCCTTGAGAGCAGGAACCTCTTGCGGGGGGTAGAGACAAGCTCCAAGCTCATCTATCTGTTCTCCAATTCCTTGACACATCTTCAACAGTTTCTCCAGAGAATCCACAAGACTACTGTCATTTGGACTTTCCCGTTTAAGCAAACTTGTGATGGTACGAATTAGTTCCTTTATCACTACAAGAGTCTCAGACACGGCTGCAATTGCTAGCTCAGCAACTTTCATCTCTTCAGGTGACAAGTCATTTCCCAGATCACTATCACTCGAAGTTTCATCATCATGGGGCTCAATTTCTGCTCCACTCTCATCTTCTGTTGGGTCAGTAGCCGGCTTAAGCTCCTTCATCTCACGAAGTACATCTTTCATGGTGACTGCAACCTGCGTCATTGCTCGCCCAATTGCTGTCACATTTGTGGGAGGGGTCTTCTTAAGAGTAGAACAGGCTTCCCATACTGCACCAGCCAACTGCGGAATCGACAGTTTCCAGTCTTTATTCACTGCTCCTGCAAGTGTGCATTCAAAGTGAAGATAAGGATACATTTTCTGAAACATATTCCAATCAATACTGTTCAACTCCAATAAATTCAGTCAAATAGAAGCAAAGGACCAGAATGGTGTAAAGATTTATAAGAAAAATTGTGACCTTCATTAGCCATTAATGTAAGGATTAACTAGACTTCCAGTCTCCTACACATAGCCTGACTCTAGAATCATACCATAGACTATTGAGATAAACATTAAGTGAAACTAACTAGAAATGAAGTGCTCAAGGGCAAGGATATGCCAAGAAAAATTGTCTATATAAATACATATTCCAGAAATCAAATTGCACATCCTCAGCCAATGCACGTGCTGGTATCGAAGCCTATTTGTGTGAGTGTGTGAGTATAGATGGGTTTTGGGTGCCTGTGCTCTGAGACAGAGAGAGGGTGATTACCATACAACGAGATAGATTCCTTCATCAACTTAAAACTGGAGTCGACAACTTGCTTTACAGATGCGTGGACACAAGAAGAAAGAGTAGGCCCTGCACCAACCATACTCCCATGTGAAAGAAGAAGAAAACCTTGTAGCATATTAAAGTAGGCAGTCATGTTTTCTTCAAGCACTCTAGCTTCTACTCTTTCTCCACTCCAAATCATTCCAACTGTATAATGAACAGAAGTCACATTAGATTACTCGAACACATGGCAACTATACCACACGGTAGAAGGACCTATCCAACATGCATTTCCTGGTGACACACAGGCATCATCTTTTCACTTTTCTTCTATGCATGTGGAAAATTCGTCAATTTGAAGGATTTCAACATTTAGAAAGCTGCTGATAACTGATTGTTAATTTTCTATTTATTCCTACAACCAGATAATCAATAAGTTCAAAACTAATATTAGTATAACAAAATTAATTACTTGAAGATTAGGGGCAAGAAAGAAAGAAAGAAAGAAAAATACCAATGGTGGCTTGTTTGGAGACTTGGTTACCCATCTGGACGACCTCTTCCCAGCTCACCTTCTCAAGTGTAGAAGGTGGGTTTTGATCCAACACCTGTTTCCATTGATTTAAACAAGCAAAAACCCACATCATTATCATCACCACCAAATCTAAAACCCAAAAGAGAAAGAAAAAAATATAGGAAGGAAAACAAGAATTAAACCTCTAAGATTTCATGGACGGTGTTGAGGTGCTGGTTCAGAGTTCGGTTCAGTTGCTCTTTCTCGGCTCTACCCATTTCTGCGGAGGAGGAATTGGTGCTGCTGCTGAATTTGCCAAGACCTTTCAGGGTTTGGGGTTTTATGAAGAGGAAGGAACTGCCATCCAAGTTAATTGAATACACCGAGTCACTGACCCGATTCGGCCCGTTCCGTTTTCCCCAAGGTCCACACCAATTTAAATGGGCCTCTGGCCGTTGTTTGATTTTTCAATAAATAAAGGCCTAGAGGTAAAGCATTCGAATATGATAAATAGAAATTTTGATATTCGTCAATTGAAACACAATGTAAAGATACAAATAATGAGTTAAAAAATATATCAATTGTAATAGAAATGAGATTTTTCATTTGGCACGTTGGGAGGGGCCGTAGAGACATCCATGAAATGCAATGACATGGTCGACCACGCAGAAAGATAAAAATAAAAAAGCCATTTTTTCACCCTAAAAGTTGAAACAATAGTCATTTTTCTACTGCCTTTGAGGCTTGTACAACGCAAAACTTGAAAGGGCCAAATAAGTTGGCTAGCTGCGACTCGTATTAATCAAGTTCGAACTCCCAGTTTTGATCTAAGCATTGAATGGGGGGCAAAAAAAAACTTGACTAATGTTCCTTCAGTTGACCACTGAGGCTTACAAAATTACATGATGCCCATGTCCACCTCAAGGAGAAAGGGATGCAAGTCATGCAACAGAAGAAGGAGCAATGTAATGAGTACTTAATCCCGTTATGTGTCATATCAACCCAAAAACTTCACCAATGTGTGTATCTCAACCAGATTAGTAGGTGTCAGATCGATAAAGACCGGTGCCGAAAGAGTACTTCTATGCTTCAATGCAATCTCTGAATGTCAATTGGCAATAATTTTGCATGCTCGCTAAAGCATCACCTGTATCACAGAACCTTAGGTGCTGAAAAAACAAAGGAAATGCTGCTATCTTACTAAAGCCGTTTCCTCGAATATCCTCTCCCTCGCCTTCTTTGCCTGACATTGTAAAAACAGTACAGGAGAAAGAGAAGGTCTCATTAGAAAAAGAATGATACAAGTTTCCATCAGAAACGTACAGAAATATAAATGATCTGAAACTAAACCATTTGATATTAAAGCAGACTAACTTTAGATAACAAACTGCTTCATTTCTCAGTTAGTTTCTTCGAAATACAGTAACACACATAATGATTAAAATCGTAGGTTTGAAAGAACAAAAAGTAGAGAGGGCCTTACCTTTTCTTCCCAGTTCGTACAACTTGTTATGATAGAATAAAGGGCTGCTTGCAGAAAAGAACCGACTAGTATTCCAATCCAAAGGCCTCTTCCTCTGAAGTCGAACCAGAAACCCAATGTGGCAGCAACCGGAATCCCAACAAGATAGTAAGCTCCGAGGTTGACATACATTGCCAAGTCCTGCCAACCAGATCCCCTAGCAATACCTGAACTCAAACAAAAGAAAAGAACAGAACACTTTGAGGCTTTGAGCTGCACAGATATTAATACTTTGAAGATGCACTAACAAAACTGTGGAAGAAATACAACTAACCAGAAAGAACCGCATGTAAGCTGTCTGTTATAACTGAAAGACAAACCAGAGGAGCAATGGAAGTGACATAATCCACAACTTCCTTCTCATTGCTGAAAACGTAGCCAAAAACAGATCGACTGGCAAAGACGGTTGAGGTTATAATGACTGACTCTGAGACGGTTAGGAACATAGAAGCAACAACAGCTAATCGAGCTGCTTGTGGATTCCCAGCTCCAAGTTCATTTGAAACTCTAGTACTATACCCCATGAAATAACAAATTATCAGAACATAAAATAAGAAGATAAAATTATAATTAGAAATCAGTTTTATGTTATATATTCATGACTTTGGAACATACCTTACTGCAGCACCTAGTGCTTCTGGAATTGTATACAGTGATGAGATAGTTGATAAACTGCTCAGAAAGTGAAACTTGTTACTATGAGATCACATAAAGTTCTTATTACCACTCATAATATTTCAACATACCAAACAGACAAAACTGAAGTTTCAAGCTCCGGATTTGGTAGAAAACCAGCCATCAAGGTAAGGAGCTCAAATGACCACCATTCAAGGCTACAAGCATCAATGAGAAATCAAATCTTAGGGTCAGTGCTAGAAAAGAAAACCTAAAATGTTTCAATTTAGCAAGAAGAAGGTTACCAAATCATTACAGCAGATGGAATAGCAAAACGTAAGAACTCTCGAATGCCTTGAAATACTTCAAAAGAAATTTGAACCCTGGTATGTGCACAGGCGCTGGAGAACTTCACATATAGTACGAGCAGAACCACATTTAACCAGTAAGACATACCAATGGCTAAAGCTGCTCCAAGGTTTCCTAGTCCAGACTTAAACACCAAAACCCAGCAGACAAGTACATGAAAACACACAGAGGCGCAAGAGCTTAAAAGCAAGGGAACAATTAAGCTTTGTGTCTGGAGATATTTACACAGTGGCTGAAGAGCTGCATAAGCAAAGAGTGCAGGTAAGAGCATCCTTGCAAACTTACCAGCTTCATGCGAGATTAGAGGGTCTTGGCCCAACAACATTAGTATCTTCTCCATGTAGATCCACGCAAGAGACAGAGGGAGACAAACTAGCATTAGAGAGAAGATAGCAGTGCTTATATGAAGTCCTAGCTGTCGATACTGCTGAGCTCCATATGCTTGCCCGGAGAGAGTTTCGAGTGCACAGGCCATCCCGAACTGCTCAGCATGTACAAATTACGAAATGCATCAAATTTTGAAACACTGATTGGCAACCCAATTTGATCCTTTTATTTTCAGCTTAATAGTTACCAAGTGCTTGTTCACTCAACCCTACATTGCCTTTTCTTCATTATAGTAAACACAAGTGAACAACAACTATCGGAAACAAAAAGAAAGTTCCACGGTATTAACGAATCAGTACATCACATGTCGACCAACTCTCGATCTATAGTAGTATAACAGCTCCCTACAGTTATAGACTAGCTCGACTTTAGATAGCCAGTCTACCAATACATGACTGATCTACGTACATTAATGTAATGCACGATGCATAGTAGACGAACCCTAAACAAAAACAAAAAAAAGTACACTGATAAAATACAATTACTAGTACTACTGCCATTGTTGAACCTTCAAGTCTTCGACCATTTGAATAACATAAATTTGAACGAAACCAATAGCAACAAATCACCATAGACAGATCCTAATTGCCAAAACGAAACCAGAAACAGAAAACGAAGGACTTACAAGAAGACTGAAGCCGGAGACGGCACAGAAGGAGATGGCAATAGCAGTGCTGGAAAGAGAGAGCTGACCCAAATGACCAACCATCATGATCGAAATGATCTGCAGAAAGTACTGTGACAGATTCACCGCCACCATAGGCCCTGCTATGTAACCCAACCTCTTCACTTCTCCAACAAACCCACCACATCGTTGATAACCACCTTCTTCTCTGTTCTCCTTCTCTGTTTCCTTTATCAACAACCCTTTTTCCATGGTGGGAAATCTCTGTGACCCTGCCTGCCACAGTTAATAAGGAACTCTTCTCAATAATCATGTAGATATATATTATATATACCTCGTTTATGACATTGGATTATTAAGGAGAGGTGGAAGACTTTTAAAACTTTTTCCTCGATTTTTTTTTTGTTTAACCTTTAGTCCACCGATCTTTACATATGTCAGTGAAAATTAAACCTATAACCTTTATAATGTTGAAATTACAACGTATCAATAAATCTCAAGCTTGGTTATTGTTGATTTGTTGTTAATGTTTTGGCGTTATAGGATTGTATACAGATGTGGAAGTTTTCAAGAGGCACATGATATTTTGGCATTATGGTTACACTCCACGTGTCCACTTTACAATACAGATTCTCTAAATTTTCCTCATTTTTTGCACTTTGAATATTTTTTGCGTAATTCCTTGTACCAATGGATCCACATAACTGAAATACTTCTTGTATTGCAAATCAACTTTTATTATGAGTTTTTGGTAAGTTTGCAGTTTGTACATTTTCATGGTAGAATTGCCGGCTAGCAACACTTTTCAGTGCAAAGGAGATTGCTTGGTCTTGATTGATATTGCAGTGGTACATTCTGATACGCATTTTGGTGCACTAATGTCAGTCGGCACGTCTCTCTCAATTGCAGATGGTGATGCCTGTTCATGTCAATCAGATTCAAATGAGTTGATACCATGCCACATGTTTCAGTGCCTAAATTAAAAAATAGATGCATATGATAAAGCTAATGCTCATTTTGCTCATTAACATCACCAAGTTTCTACTTTATACCATGTTCAACGAAAATTAAGCTCATCAGAAATTCATTGATCTCTGCTTAGTGGCACAATCCATTATTGACCGGAGAGCTGCCCTCGAATACTCTCTCCCTTGCCTTACTTGCCTGTAATAGATGAAAAGAATAAAAAAAAAATTCACCATATATAAAGATCCGCTCAAAAAGTTTAAATGAGGCCAAGGTTTAACATAAATGGTTGGGAACAGACCTGCATTTCCCAGTTTGTACAAGTTGTTACAAAAGCAAGCAGAGTGGTTTGCACAAAAGCACCAGCTTGTATACCAATCCAAAGGCCCCTTCCTCTTAGTTGTACCAAGAAAGCCAATGTAGCAGCAACTGGAATCCCACATAGATAATATGCTCCAAGGTTTATGTAAGCCCCTATGTGCTGCCACCCACAGCCTCTAGCAATACCTGAATATCTAACCATTGTAAGATTATTTAACACATAGTTGAAACATGGAGTTACTTATTTCTTAACCTGAAAGAATTATAAACCTGAAAGGACCCCTTGCAAGCTGTCTAGTATAACAGAGAGGCAAACTAGAGGAGCCATTGTTCTGACATAATCGATGACTTCTTCCTCATTGCTGAAGAGGTAACCAAACACATGCCGGCAGCAAAAGAGGGTTGTGGTCATTATAGTTGCCTCTGTGACTGCAAGAAACATGGCAGCGAAAGTAGCTATACGAGCACCTTCATGGTTGCCAGCTCCTAGTTCATTTGAAACTCTAGTGCTGCACAATGCCAAGAAAACAATATACCTCGGTACTTATTAAGTAAACTTGACTTCATTTTACGTTATGGTGTACAAAATATGTGAGGAGATGGTACATCTGTGTTTGAACATACCTTGCTGCCGCACCAAATCCATATGGTATGGAATAGAGTGTCGAAATGGTCTGGAGACTGTCCACAAAACTTGATTAGAATTTAGAACATCAAATTCTTCCATCGAATACATTATGCACCTCAATACTTTATTAGTATGCATGGAGGTCACACTTCGACAAATTGTTTAAAGTTGTTTTGAACAGGACACGAAAACAAAACTTACCATACAGACAACACTGAAGTTTCAAGAGCAGGATTTGGTAAAAGCCCAGACAGCAAGATAAGCAGCTCAAATGACCACCACTCAAGGCTACAACCATCAAGGAAAAAAATAAACAAATAAAAAGAGACATTATAGAAACCAAAAGTTAAAGAAACATGTATTATTAACTTATTTCGGAAACATAAATGCAAGGAGTGTAAAACTACCATATCATTACTGCAGAAGGGATGGCAAAGCGAAAGAACTCTCCAGTTCCTTGGAATACTTCCTTAGAAATGGGAGCTCTAGTCTTCGAACATGCAGAAGAAAACTTCATGTATACTCCAAGTAAAATCACATTCACCCAATACGAAATGCTGATTGCCAATGCTCCTCCCAAGTTATCAAGGCCAGACTTGAACACTAGAACCCAACAGAGAGGAATATGGAACATAAGGGTCGCACAAGAGCTTATGAACATAGGAATTACTAAACTCTGTGTCTGAAAGTATCTAATGAGTGGTTGAAGAGTTGCATAAGCAAATAGACCAGGAATAAGCCAAATTGTGAATTTGCCCGCTTCACGAGAAATTGAAGGATCTTGACCCATGAAGATCAGTATATCCGCCATATATATCCATATCAAAGATAATGGTAGACAAACTAAGTTGAGAGAAAATATAGCAGTGTAAGTTTGAAGTCCAAGTTTCTGATACTGCTTAGCTCCATAAGCTTGCCCACATAAAGTTTCAAGTGCACTAGCCATTCCTAACTGTTCAAGTAGCAGGTTACAGCATATATTTAGTCATTGAAACAGAAAACCAGTACAAGTTCAATATATATATATATATATATATATATATATATATATATATATATTTTATCAGAAAAGATCAGTCCATTCATTAAATTCAGTAAGCAGTACAAAAACGAAACACCTTTATGGGGTCGACAGAAAGAATCGTTTCTCAAAGCATTCAAAAATCCTATCCTACAAAAGCATAAGATCCCAGCATATCCCATGTACACTCATCTTTTAAGAAATCTAGACACCATTATTCTAACAAAAACTTCGAAGTAGACATAAAATGGTTTCAATTAAGACGACCCAAACAAAAATTAAACAGTACTAGAGGCCATGGAGACTGAAACCATCCAGCCCCATAGCAAATGAGTAATCCAGCCCACTTGAAACCTTAGACCAGTAGGCCCAAAGCTGAGGCCCGCAGACCAGTTCAAGGCCCAAGAAGACCAGCCACTCCAAATGCCGGCCCAAAGAGTAGGGTAAACCAAAGCCCTAACCCATTGAGCCCACATGTGTCTTTCCAGCCAAAAGCCACCAGTCGCGCCACCGCCGACACTCGCCTTCAGAGCCGCCGCTCCATCATCTTCGTCCTCGCCACAAAGTCTAATGAACACAGCAGTGTCCACAGCAATTCCTCAGCCTGAAACCAATCCCGATCTAGCACAGCCACCGGGACAACGCATCACACAGTCAAAGATTGCTCGATCCCAGTAATCCATCACATCCAAGGCGCCCGCGATCGGATCTGAAACCCAGATGGACTTGAGCCCAGCCATCAACGAGTCCCCTTTCATGGGACACCGATGAAGCCAATCGTCGTCGTCGTCGCCGCCAAGTAGGGGAGAAGAAAGAGGAGCGCCGCCACCCTTCCAAATCCAAATCACCGACCCACTGCGTAGCCGGGAAACCTCTCTACCGAGAGTCAAGACATTTGCAGCGCCGCGGCAGCCAATCAAGGCCGGTTGCGGCCTTAGGGTTTCTTTCTCTCCAAGAGCATTTTTTAACTTCTTTATTACAGAGTTAGTACAAGTTCAATTTGGTAACACCCCAAAGGCCCATCTTTTGTTGAATTTAATCTGTAAATTCATAGCATATCCACATTGCACACAGTTTCTTTACATGGTTTGTAATCAAGTAGAATTTTAGTCCAAAAACAGAATATCACATGGAAATTTCGGCCAAGAAAATAAAATGAAATAGAGCCAAAAACTTTGGCCGCCATCTTCATTAGGTTAAACAAACAGCTGTGGGAATGAACCCCCTAAAAGACAAGTCTTTAATCATTCGACATATATACCAGGATTATAGCCTTGTGATTGAAAAGGAACCATTTGAAGGAACCATGGGCCATATATCCCACCGAAATACTAAACATTCCAGTCATTGATCTTAACACGTCTGTATCGAAGTTGGGAGGTCATATTCCAACTTTAAAAAGACAGATCAATAAATGAATGACGAATTGCAATAGATAATTTATACTAAAATCATAGAAAAAATACCATCATGTAGACCTTCATGCTTGTATATGACAGATATGTTCGTGTTAGATGATGATGCATGGAGGCTAATTAGCATTTCTACAAACTGTTTGACTTCAAAAATGCAGTTCCAAAATGCATAAAAGCAAGTAATGAACAGATTTAAGCAAGAAAAGAAAAGAAAAGGTGAAGATATATGAGGCTTACAAAAAGACTAAAGCCAGTGACCCCGGCTAAAGAGATGGCTATGGCGGTGCTAGAGAGAGCTAGCTCACCGAGATGACCAACCATCATCATCGAAACGATCTGCAACAAGTACTGGGTTAGAATCACAGCAACCATAGGTCCTGCTATGCATCCCAACTTCTTCACTTCTTCGAAGAACAAAAACCATGTTAGAATACTAGTACTGCCTGACCCTTTTTCTTGCTCTACTTGATCTTTGCCTCTTGGTAGTAATAATCCCTCTTCCATTTTTGTCACTCCAGTATCTGCACTGCAGTGGAACTCACTCGATGTTTAATTTTGGCACTTATTTGCGGCATATGTATCTCTTTTGGTCATTAAGTGCGTGGAAGGATTAATATACAAGTATGCAACAGTACAAACGATCTGACAAACGAGATAAAGTAAACAATTATATGAAAGTAAATAAACTTTATTTGCTAGGCTACAAGAAAAGAGAAAATTATGACACTGTCGTCTATTATGATGGCCGAAAGAAAAGACGGAAAATTTTTAGTGTAAACATCGCTCCCCATTGTAATCCCTTATAACCTATGGTATATTATTTGTCATACCCTCTTTATTTTATGACTGTCTTGTCATCATTGCCAACAAAAATAATCATTTTGAAGTGGCAAGATGCTTTTTTTCTTAGAACGGCAGAAATAAGCTGAACTGCTAAGACATCTCAAATTCCAAATCAAGAAAGAAAATACTGAAACAATATCTGGATGTAACTGTGTCCATTTTATCTGGATAAAATTGCTGGTTTACAAAAAGGAAAAACTTAATTTGTCTTGCCAAAAAAATTACAGAAAGGCATAAGGCAAGTCCTCCGGGACCACTTGTCAATAAAAACAAGTTTCTCCGTCATATCATAATAAATAAAGACATCTAAGCTCATGAAAAATTGAAAACTGTTGTAGTATAAATATATAAATATTATGTATGTCTATATCATGTAACAAATATGTAAAGTATTTAGATAGGTACTTGAGTGTATAATCATAGGTACTTAAGTGTATGAAGACTTATGTAACATGCTTTACCAAAGGGCAACAAGCATGGCAGCTGATCATCATCAAGATGGTTATCATTTTGGTTTTCTCTTTGAGCTTTCACACTTCAAATGTATTCCTATAAATACCCCTTTGTATGAGATGAATAAACACACTTGAAATCTCAATTCTCTCTGAAATATTACTCTCTCTTTTTGTGTGTCAATTTCTCTTGTTCTTAAACACGTTATCAGCATGAAGTTGCTCTAGAATTAGAATAGAAAATTGACGAAAGAAGAGTTCATCATTGATCGAAGTCATTTTTCCAAACCTATAAAAAATCCCCAAACCCTAGCACATATTAAAGCCCTTGATTCCAGGAGCTCGGAAACTGCATGAACCTGCTGCCGGAAGCAGAAAACCCGAACCGGACCGCTGCCGGGGTGCTGCCGAGGATCTGCCGAGTGCTGCCGAGAGCTGCGTAGCAGTTGCCGAGATGCTGCGCAGCAACTGCCGAGACGCTGTCAGCAGCTGCCGACACATCTGTCGATAGATTTACGCAGCGACTTTCCAACAACTTTTCCGGTGACTTTTCCGGCGAATTTTCGGACGATTTTTCTCGACTTTTTCCAACGATCCTTCCGATCATCTCTGATAATTTTTTCGGTCAAAAAAAATTCTGGCAACACTATTTCAAGGTATTCTTTACTAAAAGTTCCCGTTTTCGAGTTTTTTATTCATTTTCTCTTCCTTTTTCCTTCTTCTCGGGAACTTACAATCAAAAGCGGAATTATAGAAATTCACGCCAAACGAACTAAGAGCGTTCGTAATCAATGAACTAAGAGTGTTCACAATGATTCTTGGAAATTGATTTCTTGGTAGCATAGCATGAAAATCTTATTATTTTTCGTGGAAGTTTAAACTCCGAAACTAATATTTTCTTCTTATCTTCAAGGATGTCTAATGACCCTAGACTCGATTTTCAAATCCTTGACTCAACAGGTTCGGATTACCATAGCTGGAAAACCGACGTTGAGAATCATCTCACATCGAAGAGGATATTGCCCATCATCCATGCACTAGACCCGGCCCTTGTGTTCCCTCAAACACCCAAGAGGCATGCACAAGTAATCATCTTGATACGACGTCATATGGACAAAGCACTCAGACTAGAGTACATGTCCATTAAAGATGCAAAGGATTTATGGGAGGCGCTACAAGAGCGCTTTAACAATATCCAAGATTCTCTCCTCCCTGACTTGAAGGTTCAGTGGAACGATGTACGCTTCTCCGACTTCAAGTCTATTGCTGAATACAATTCAGAAGCTCTTCGTCTCAAATCCATGTTGAGGTTCTGTCAAAAACCCCTCACAGAAGAAGAGCTAATTGAGAAAACTCTCTCCACCTTTCCCGTTGCAGCAATCTTGCTATCAAAGCAGTATCACACTGAAGTAAATGCTGGACGAATTACGAGGTTCAATGAGCTCATAAATATTTTTTCGGTAGCCGAAAAGCACGACAACATTCTCGTAAATAATTATAATTCAAGACCCATTGGAACCAAGAGCGTTCGTGAGGCAAATTATAATGCACCGCAAGAGAGGGCAAAAGGAGCGGTACCCTAGCAATAGGGGACATGTGTACCCTAATAATAGGGGACATGAAGGACGAACAGGTTCATATAACCACCCTAATAAAGAAGGAAACCGCAACTTTAGAGCGGGCACACGTGATGACAACTTCACACTTGGAAGAGGGAGATATGGCAACACCGGCCGTGGAAATAGCACCATGAGAAGTGGAGGTCGCACCATGCGCCGTGGTAGTAGCAGCAACCATCCTAGGGAATATCCACAACGTGCACAACCTGCACCTCAAATGAAGGGAGGGAACCACAATGACATGTGTCATAGATGTGGATCAATCGAGCATTGGTTTAAACAATCTCACCGTTGAGGACTTTAAAGCTGTAAATGAAGAGCACGAGGATGCCACAGACTTTGATTAGAATAATTCTCTTTCTATTTTCCAAGAATGGCAAATGTGTCTTAGTCAATAAATAACAATTGTATTAAACTTCTTCTTATGTGGTGTACCCAATGAAGTATGATGTCTAGGAAAGCAATTGAGGTCGGGGTATTTAAGCGAGTCTCGCTCCACCAACATCTCTCTACTTTCTTGGTCATATTTTATTGGAATTACCAAACGGATTGAGTGATAACAAATTGTCTAAAAGTTTGATATTTGGAATAGACTTATGAATAACTTTGATGTAATCATTGGTTATTTTCCCTATTAATAAAGTATCGCATTCAATGTCATGGACATGTGTTAATATTCTGAACTTTATCCATTTTCAGTATGTTTTCCGGAGAATTGGAATGTCTTCTTGACAGTGACACCACAAATACTATATTGCGCCATAGACAATTATTTTTATGGATGACACCTAATCGATCCTCAGTAACTACGATGGCAGGACCATCACAATTGATTCATGGTCGAGGACCAGCTCAATTTTTGTTACCAAATGGCACAAATATTAATGTCGCCGAAGCTCTATATGCTCCAAGGGCCGGAAGGGCCCTATTAAGCTTTAAAGACATAAGAGCCAATGATTTTCATGTGGAAACACATTATGAGAATGGACAAGAGTTCCTTTGCATCACCTCTAAAAACTACGGGAATACACGAGTTTTAGAGAAACTTATGTGTCGCTCTAGTGGATTGTACGCAACCACTATTAGAGTCATTGAGTCCAACCATGTCATGAATGACAATTTATAGGATCCTGACACATACAAGCTTTGGCACGACCGTTTGGGACATCCAGGTCGTGACATGATGCTCCGTATATTAAAAACTTCACACGAACATCCATTCTTCAAAATGAAAAGAAGTACGAACCAAACATTGGTCCAAAGAGTTACTTTTAAAGCATATCATTCGTTTTGCAAAGCTTGCTCTTTAGCAAAGGTAGGATCAAGACCATCCTATGCAAATGACACTAAAGAAAATATACCATTCTTACAAAGAATACAAGGCGATATTTGTGGACCTATCCAACCAACTTGCGGACCATTTAGATATTTTATGGTGTTGGTTGATGCATCGACACGTTGGTCACATGTCATGCTCTTATCCACAAGAAATGCTGCATTTGCTAAACTCCTAGCACAAATCATTAAGTTAAGGGCTCACCACCCTGATCATCCTATTAAGTCAATTCGTCTTGACAATGCTGGAGAATTTACATCAAGAACCTTTGATGATTATTGCATGTCCATTGGGATTGAGGTCGAAAACCCTGTCCTCATATACACACCCAAAATGGACTCGCAGAAGCTGCCATTAAAAGACTTCAAATGGTTGCCAGGGCATTGGTTATGCGCACCAATCTCCCTATTTCTGCTTGGGGCTATGCAATATTACATGCAGCTGTGCTTATTCGTCTGAGACCCACTGCCACCCAACCCTTTTCTGCGTCCCAAATGGTGACTGGGTATGAGCCTAATGTCTCACACTTACGCATATTTGGGTGTGCAGTCTATATGCCAATTGCACCACCACAGCGCACCAAAATGGGTCATCAAAGACGCTTAGGCCTTTATGTTGGATATGATACTCCAAGCATTATCCGCTACATAGAACCCTTGACAGGTGATCTATTTACCGCTAGATTTGCGGATTGTCACTTTGATGAGACAGTCTTCCCGTCATTAGGGGGAGACACGAACATTAATGTTCAACAGAAAAGACAGGAATTGTCGTGGTCTGTCCCCACTTTGTCTCATCTTGATCCCCGAACCACACAGTCTGAAATAGAATTGCGGAGGATTCTCGAACTTCAGAACATAGCAGAATCAATGCCTGATGCGTTTTTTGATATCGCTAAAGTGATAAGATCACACATACCTGCAAGGATTGATGTCTCTAAAACTAAAGGACATGACATCCCCTCTATGGGTGATGCAGTGGCTAGACCTATGGCTCCTGCCAGGAAGCGCGGGAGGCCCATAGGTTCGATGGATTCTCGCCCAAGAAAGAAAGCGAGCTTGACCCAAAATAATCCATTAATCATCGATACAAATAATCCATCTCATGAAAAAATTCCGGATTATGGTTATGTCCAAGAGACATCATTGGAGGACGCTCTAATGATAGAACCAATTCCAGAAAATAGAGAGATCTCCATGAATTACACCAGTATACATCTAATTATGGACAGAAATTCTATGACTATTGATGATGCATTTGCATATCATATTGCAAAAAGAATTACAAAATACGATGATATCGAACCTCGCTCCGTTGAAGAATGTCAACGAAGAGCAGATTGGTCCAAATGGAAAAATACGATCCAGACTGAATTGGATTCACTAACAAAGAGACAGGTATTTGGGTCTATAACGCTGACACCACCAAATATAAAACATGTTGGCCATAAATGGGTCTTTGTTAGAAAGCGTAATGAGAAAAATGAGGTTGTTAGATACAAAGCCCGCCTTGTGGCTCAAGGTTTCTCACAGCGCCCTGGAATCGACTACGAGGAGACATATTCTCCCATAATGGACGTTATAACGTTCCGCTACCTTGTCAGTTTGGTAGTTTCTGAAAAACTTGACATGCAGCTCATGGATGTGGTTACAGCATATCTCTATGGGGATCTAGATTTAGAGATATATATGAAGGTTCCAGATGGACTTCAATTACCCAAATCAAGTGGCTCTAAACCACGGAGCGCGTTTTCAATAAAATTAAGACGCTCACTATATGGATTGAAACAATCCGGACGGATGTGGTATAACCGTCTAAGTGACTACTTGATTGGGAAAGGATATGTTAACAATGAAATATGCCCTTGCGTGTTCATTAAGAGGACAAGATCCGGATTTGCAATTGTAGCAGTTTATGTCGATGACATGAACCTAATTGGAACTCTAGATGAGTTAAAAGAAACTGCTACATATTTGAAATCTGAATTTGAGATGAAAGATCTAGGGAAAACACGGTTTTATCTCGAATAGAACTCGAGCACCGTAATGATGGGATTATGATCCATCAGTCAGCATATACTCAAAAGTTACTAAGGCGCTTTAATGAAGATAAAGAAAAGCCTGTGAGTACTCCTATGATCAACCGTAGTCTTGAGCCCATGAAATATCCGTTTCGTCCAAGGGATGAGGATGAAGATTTATTAGAAGCTGAAATACCATACCTAAGTGCGATAGATGCACTATTGTATTTAGCTCAATGCACAAGACCGGATATCTCATTTGCAGTAAACTTGTTAGCTCGACATAGTTCTACGCCAATACGCCGCCATTGGATTGGTATAAAGACAATCCTTCGATACCTAAAAGGTACGATCGATATGGGCTTGTTCTATCCCTACCGAGAGAAAAGAAATGTGAACATCAAAATGATAATGATGTTCTGACGGGATTTGCTGATGCAGGGTATCTCTCTGACCCTCATAAAGGTCCCTCCCAAACAGGTTATGTCTTTACCATGGGAAGCACCGCGATATCTTGAAGATCTACAAAAAAAACTCTTGTTGCTACTTCCTCAAATCATGTAGAGATTATTGCACTACATGAAGCCGTGCGTGAGTGCATATGGCTAAGGTCTATAAATAGACACATTCGAGGAACTTGTGGTTTGAAATTTACCACAAATGAACCTACATGCATTTACGAGGATAATGCAGCTTGTATTAAGCAAATGAAATTAGGTTTCATCAAAGGTGACAATACCAAACATATATCGTCGAAATTCTTCTACAATCAGCAACAACAAACACTTTTAAATATTGAAGTAAATCAAATCCGATCAGAAGATAATGTAGCTGACTTATTTACTAAGTCACTACCAAAATCCCCTTTCGAGAAACATGTAAGGAGCATCGGATTGAGGAGGATATCCGAACTCCCATGATCTTCAAGGGGAGTCTAAATCAGGGGGAGTATCCAGAAACATACTTCACACTCAAACGCGCGTTGTGCTCTTTTTCCCTTTCGACCAAGGTTGTTTTTCCCACAAGGCTTTATTACTTGGCAAGGTTTTTAATGAGGCAACTTCGAAGCGCACCACCAACACAATACTATTGAACATGAAATATCCAAGGGGGAATGTTGTAGTATAAATGTATAAATACTATGTATATCTATATCATGTAACAAATACGTAAAGTATTTAGATAGGTACTTGAGTGTATAATCATAGGTACTTGAGTGTATGAAGACTTATGTAACATGCTTTACCAAAGGGCAACAAGCATGGTAGCTGATCATCATCAAGATAGTTATCATTTTGGTTTTCTCTTTGAGCTTTCACACTTCAAATGTATTCCTATAAATACCCCTTTGTATGAGATGAATAAACACACTTGAAATCTCAATTCTCTCTGAAATATTACTCTCTCTTTTTGTGTGTCAATTTCTCTTGTTCTTAAACAAAAACTACATAAATCTCTGCGACAATCATTAGCTTCAGGAGAGCTTCCCTCATGTACTCTCCGTTGCGTTACTTGCATGATACGTCATGTCTAAGGTTTAGACTCAAATGTGCCATGTTATGTTGCATTTGAGTACTTCTAGCTAGCTCCTTCATAGTTCATACCCATGAGAAACTCATTGAACTTTGCTTAGTGGCACAATCCATTATCAACTGGATAGCTTCCCTCAAATATTCGCTCCCTTGCCTTGCTTGCCTGTAATATAGTGTCAATCATATTAGGCCAACCTCTCTAAAAAATTGAAAGGACCGAGATATATATTAAGAGATGGTTAAGAAATAAAGACCTGCATTTCCCAGTTTGTACAACATGTCACAAAAGCTAGTAGAGAGGTTTGCACAAAAGCACCAACTTGTATTCCTATCCAAAGCCCCCTTCCTCTTAGTAATACCAAGAAAGCCAATGTAGCGGCAAGTGGAATCCCACATAAATAATATGCCCCAAGATTTATGTAAGCCCCTATATGCTGCCACCCACATCCTCTAGATATACCTGAATATAATCCATTGACAAAACATTTAACACTAGGACTGATACAATGAAAAAATAAAAAATAAAAACTTATTTGGTATATTTCTTGAGCTTGAAGAGCAATGAACCTGAAAGGACCCCTTGCAAGCTGTCTAGTATAACAGACAGGCAAAGTAGAGGAGCCATAATTCTGACATAATCAATGACTTCTTCCTCATCGGTAAATAGGTAACCAAATACATGGCGGCAGAAAAAGAGGGCTATGGCTAGTGTACTCGTCTCTGCAACTGTAAGAAACATGGCAGCGCGAGTAGCTATACGAGCACCTTCCGGGTTACCAGCTCCTAGTTCATTTGAAACTCTAGTACTGCAGAATGCTCGAGAAAAAAGAAGAAGAGATTATTACTTACTGTAGATCCATATAATCAAACTTAACTGTATTTAACACTATGGTATACAAAAGTATATATTCTGTTGGTCTATCAGTATTTCAACAGACCTTGCTGCCGCACCAATTCCATTCGGTATTGAATAGAGTGTCGAAATTGTCTGGAGACTGCCCACAAAACTCAATTAGAATAAATCATTTTTTTGGAATGCATCTAGCTCATTGATCAAATTAACGTATATTAATTAAAATTTTATACTTGGTTCTTGAAGATATTCTCTGTTTCCAAACTGGAACAAATTAGAAACTTACCATACAGACAAGACTGAAGTTTCAAGAGTAGGATTTGGTAAAAGTCCAGACAGCAAGATAAGCAGCTCAAATGACCACCACTCAAGACTGCAACCATCAACAAAATATTAAAAAAAGGCGAGCTTTACTTCAATGAGAAAAACAGGACGTTAAAGATACCAAAACTTAGAGAGAATGTAATGCAGGGAGAATAGAACTACCATAACTTTACTGCAGAAGGGATGGCAAAGCAAAAGAACTTTCCAATTCCTTGGAACACCTCCTTAGAAATTGGAGCTCTGGTTTTTGAACATGCAGACGAAAACTTCATGTATAATCCCAATAGAATCGCATTCAACCAGTAGGAAGTACTCATCGCTAATGCTCCTCCAAGGTTATCCAGTCCAGACTTGAACACTAGGACCCAACAGAGAGGAATATGGAACATAAGTGTCACCCAAGAGCTCAGAAGCATTGGAAGTATCAAACTTTGTGTCTGAAAGTATCTAATGAGTGGTTGAAGAGTTGCACAAGCAAATAGAGCAGGAATAAGCAATACTATGAATTTGCAAGCTTGACGAGAAATTGAAGGATCTTGACCCATGCAAATCAGCAAGTCCTCCATATAAAACCATATGAAGGATATGGGAAGACAAACAAAGTTAAGAGAAAATATAGCAGTGTAAGTTTGAAGTCCATGTTTCTGATATTGCTCAGCTCCATAAGCTTGTGCACATAAAGTTTCCAGCGCACTGGCCAGTCCTGACTGTTCAAATAACAAGTTACAAAATCTATTTAGTCCTGACTGTTCAATAGTGGCGGAAATATAAAATATCGTTTTTAGGGGAACGCGCCTCACGCGCAGGAGAAAATAGGGCGACCAGAGGTTTTCGAGAGTTTCTCTCCCGGCCGAACGCCGCCGGCGCTCCTGCCGCTGCGGTTCGGTCCGGGAGAGAATGATGGTTTGGGATGGTAGCGAGTTTTTACGGTGGGGGTTTGGCTCAGGGACGAATGATGGATGTTCGATTTCTGAGGGGCCAGATCTTTACGGATATCTTCTTCTCGGGTCGTGGGCGAGTTCTGATCAGGAGCAGCGATGGGGTTTGCCTTGCCGGCGATGGGTTCTGGTGTCACTGATGGATCTGGGATCTTAGCATGGAATGGGTCTTCGATCTCATGACAGAAACGAGTCCGGAGTGGGCCCGCTTCTTTCTGGGATCCGGTGGCTTTTGTGTTTCGGTGGTGCGGCGGCGTCGAGATGTGGCGGGGCAAGGGGGATCGAATCTCGGCAGTGACGATCCTTGTTGGGACCTGGTGCTGTATGGGTTCTGTATGCAATGTGGCCAGGCGGCGCGGCGGCGCAGGGAAGTGGTGACGAGGTGCGGTGGTGCGTGGCAGAGGGGTGGTGACGGTGGAGCTCACCGGCGAGGGGAATGGTTGTTGGCTGCGCCTACTGTCTAGTTGGGGAAGTGGAGTTTGGGCCGAGCCCCTATGTTTGGGCTTGTGTTTCTTGTTTGTTTCTGGTTGTTTACCATTTCTTTGTTTGCTTTTTGTTGTTGTCTTGTTGACAATATGTCCCTCCTCTGGGTTGGGGTTATCGGTGCTTTCTGGCTGTCAACTTGATGGCAGTTCACCCTTACACAGGATTTGGCAGTTTTGGATCACGTTATCCGAACGGGTGAATCGATTCATCTTTCTGTTGGTGGCGGGGTTGTATCGATACAGTCAGGTTTGGTTGTTTCTTGGTGTAGCCAGTCAGGTTTGGTTGTTATCCAATGTTGCCTTTAGGCCTAAAATTTGATTAGGGGTTGGGCTTTATTGGTTCATGGATGTCATTTGTTTTGACTGTCCCGTAACCGGTCGTTCCACGATGGTTTCAATGCGATGTAATCTGTTTGTTTATTAATAGAATTTTCACTTTTCACTCAAAAAAAAAAAAAAACAACAAAGGCCCATCAGTTAATCTGTAATCCCTTATTATTAGACAAATATAATCTGAATATGTTTCCATTTGTCCCCAGCAACAGGATCTAATGCAAATACCAAAAAAAAAAAAAAAAAACTGTGATTAGGGCCATGACAATGCTAATGAACTGAACTCGGTCAAAGAACCAAAAGCTGTTAATAATTACCAAACATATACCAAAGCAACTTTTAATGGGAATTGAATTTGCTCACCACAAGCACTTAGCGGTGGTGGCGGTGATACCACCAATCAATAGATTGTTGTCATGTGTAATACACTATAAATATGATTAACCATCATGAATTTAATAATCAAGAAAGAGAAAAGTAATTGATGACGTGTCAAATTTTGATTAGATAGTGATATCACCATAAAACTAAGTGTGGTGAGCAAATTTGAATCCCTTTTAATGTCCCACTCAAGTACACACCATCCTAATCGTTCATCTAATTAGCACCTCTGTGGTCAACGTTGGGAGGTCATATTCCAACTTCGACATGGCATATCAGTGAATAAGCAAATGGTGAAACGCAATGAAGATTAGACTATTAAGTTTCTTGTTAGATCACTTGGATGATATAGGCAAATTAGCACTTCTACAAATAATTTGACTTCGAAAATGCAGTTCCTAAGTGGACGAAAGCAAGAAATTTAAGCATGAAAAGAAAAGGAAAAGGCTGAAAGGTGAAAATACATGAAAGACTTACAAAAAGACTAAAGCCAGTGACGTTAGCTAGCGAGATGGCTATGGCGGTGCTAAAGAGACCTAGGCCACCGAGATGACCAACTATCATCATCAAAACGATTTGCACCAAGAACTGGGATAGATTTATGGCAACCATAGGTCCTGCTATGCAACTCAACCTCTTCACTTCTTGTAAGAACGAATGCCATGACCCTCTTCTTTGATCTTGCTGATCTGTGCTTCTTGGTAATAACCGTCCCTCTTCCATGTTACTCATTTCAGTATCCGCAGTGCACTCACTCGAAGTTTTATTATTTAACTGACTCCATATAGCATGCAGCATTAAGTCTTTATTATAATTTTCTAGTCATTACGTACGTGGATTACACGCTAAAAACAAACGCTTAATTTAACCCTGCAAAATGTAGTTGTCAGTATAGAATAAGTAGGGATCGTTCAAGCCGGGGATTGATGGTACACCTGTAATTGCATAAACATATAAATAATTAATAAAAGTATAAAGTATTATTTACAAAAATAAAACAAAGAATAGAAATATATACAAGTAGAGGTGGAAAACGGGCCGGCCCAGCCCATTTAAAGCGGGTCTAATCGTGCTTCGTGCCGTGCTTGGGCCGGCCCATTTATTATCATGCCGGGCTCGTGCCGGTCCATTTACTTAAAAGTTAAGCCCGGTCTGGCCCATGGCCTGAGCCCATATCGTGCCGGGCTGTGCTGGTGTCGGGTCAATAAACGGGCCGTGCTCGTGCCTACCCACTATAAAGCACGATTTTAAAATCTTAATTTGAATAAATAAAATTAATTTTATTTAACTATTTAGAAAATTAAAATTAATTAATTTTTACAACATTTTTCTTAATCTTAACTTTTTAAGATTAGTTTTCTAATATTTTTTATATTCCACTACAAGAAAGAAAGAAAGAAAGAGAAAAATAACTCAAAATATATTGCTTGTAGTATATTATTGTGAGATTAATCTTTATTAATATAATGAAGATTTAGTATCATAATATTCTTTCCTTCATTCTATAGTTGTATTATTATGAGATTAGAAAACATACTTTATGTTAAAACAAAGATATAATGTTTTATTTCACTATTTTGACAATATAAAAAAAATAGCGTTGGTGAAATTGTTATGAGATTTTAAATAAAGATGTCTAATATTCAAATCTCATCATTGTGGTTTTTAAATATTTTTAAAAATAAAATGAAATTTCATGTTTGTAACGGGCCGGCCCACAATATGTAGTGCTCGGGCCGTGCTGGGCCCATTATGGGCTTGGGCCGGGTCGGGCCAATGGGTCAATATTCCTAGGCCCAACCCGGCCCGTTATTCTAACGTGCTCGGGTCGTGCCGGGCCACTAACGGGCTTGGGCCGTGCCAGACCTCTTTTAAGCGTGCCGGGCCCGTGCCGTGCTCATGCTTAGCAGCCCGTTTGCCACCTCTATATACAAGTAAACACAAATAAGGGGTTTTAGGATTTTTAAATTTGAATGATGCTTATAATCCAAGATCGGTGATTTTTTTCAATATGAAAATGCCTAGCACACTACTAGGGTTAGGAGAGCGCCACTCTGTACCTTTCTCCATCATCGATGGAGTACCTTTCCGGCACCTATCTCGGCGTCGTTGCCTTTGCGCACGGTTCACACCGTGTCTCCTAATCGTCCATGGCTCGCATTCCTGTCGGCAACGTCTTCATGTTCTCAGATTTTATCTTCTTATGGTGGCTTTTGTCAGGGTGGAGAAGAGGTTGCACGGCTTGGCTGGATAGGATTGACATCGAGAGTTGGCCAACTCCATCCAAGAAGAGCACGATTGAAATTGGATTTTAACGGTTTTGGTTCTGGTTTGGTGGGGTTGTGGCTAGAATTGGCACGGCGGTGTGAATGGGGGAGAGTTGCTAGTGCTTGGCGCGTCCTAGATCTGGCAAGAATGGGATCGAATCGTTTCCGATGAGTGATAGAAGTGCGGCTGTTAGAAGGTGATGGCGGCGGAACGATCAAGTTGTTGACGGTGATGAGGTAGATCGATGTGGGGACGGCGTTTGGTGTCAATCAGATGGGGTTACGTTGGTCAGTCTTTGACGAATGGTGGTGGAGCATTGATCGGGGCCGAGGTTTGGGAAGGTTTAGGTGCCCAGACATTTGGGTGTCCAAATGAGTTTCTCATGGGCTTGGGCCTCTGCCTTTTTGGATTTCTCAAGTAGGGGTTGGGCTTATCCTCTTGAGACTTTGCAATTTGTGTATGAACCTGATGTTATTAGGGTTTGTATTTGGGATCCAAGAGACTTTTTATGGGCCCTAAATATTTCTGCTTCTTGGAATTGGTGTGTTTGTTACATAGATAGAAGATTGCTCTCTATTCCAAGCATTAATTTTCGTAGAGTAGGCAAGGTCGGTCACACTACCGTCGGTTGCCTTGATAGAAGGTTACCCTCTATTCAACGCATTTTTATGCATGGAAGTATGGTCGACCATACTATTGGTATCGTTTATATAGCCCGGATTCTGTCCAGTGCTTCATCAAATACTTAATTGCATCCTTTCGTATCCTTGCTAGGTTTTATTTCCGATGCTTTGTTGCATCAAGTATTTTTCTTGTTACTTTATATTTTGATGTAGTTTCTACATTTACAAGTTGTAATTTTTCTTTTTGTTATTTTGAATAAAATGGTTAACTATTACTCTAAAAAAAAAAGTTTTTAAATTTGAAAATTAAAATAAATAAAATGTAAAAACACATATACAAGGGTGGAACGCAAGGAACAAAGATCAAAACCACAATCATATGAATGAAATCCAATTACAATTCCTAGAGTTGATTTTCTATGTCATGAGAAAGAAGTTGACCATGTGAAATGTTAGTGAGCAAACGATTTCCCATATTTTACTTTCCTTGAATAATTAATCTAATTGAAAGCACGTAAATCAATCATATTGAACATGCAACCATAGTCTAGAAAGCTAGCTACTTAAGAACACGTTCAATGGATGAAGAACAAAGAAATAATGTCAACCAAAGTGCACAATCTAGTATGAAACAGTTCATCTATTTACAGTCCTCCTTAATTGATTTCGACTTTTATCCAATGCCTTTACTACTTATGGTTTAGGTTCACAGAACTATTAGGTGAATTGTTTACCTAAATTTAGCTCTAATTACATGCATATATCCTAAGCGTGCATCAAAGAACATAAACATATAAAAGTTTTATGTAAAACAAAATCATTTAAGCAATCTCACATAAGCAACATAAAATTCAACATATAGAATTCGCAACTTTATTTCAAAACATATAAACGGGCGCTAAACTTTGCCTTTAACATTATGTTAACTAGAATTCATGGTTCATACAAAATCAAACAAAGAAAACAAAAGAAAAAGATGAAATACATCGTGAAAGATGAATGACAAAGCCTTGAGACGAAGAACCTGAAGATCATTGAAAGCAAGCAATCTTCTAGGGACGACACAAAGGTGGATAGCGGCTAGGATCTTGATGTATTGCATGACTTCTTCTCCTCCTTGGCTGAGACACTGAGCTTCTGAAGACTAGAGAATGGAGAGAATTTTTTGTGTTTAGAATTATGGGATAAGTGGTTGGTGAAGTGGTGTATGAAATGTCCCAATGATGCTCCTATTTATAGGAGGATATCAACTTAGTCTCCAAGCCTTCAAGATTGATCCACACAGCACTAGCCAATCAAATAATTCCACATCATCCTTCCCATGTCATCCAACCAATAAGAAGCCTTCAAATTAGCACCTTGATTCTAGGAGAATATTATTGCACTAATTACATGATTATTTTCTGATTTATCTCCTCAATTTCAGCCAAGGATGGAGTGTGGAGCTCAAGGAATGTATCTGGACCTGTTTTCAACCTCTTTGCTTGTTGTTATCCCTTGAATTTCTCCAAGATAAGTTCAAAACATCACCTTCTTGTATTTTCTTTTATTTTCAAGGAAAATCATGTATTTATTCCAAAAAAATTACTCTTTTTACTCCAAGACCCCTATAATATCTATGGTTCTTCATTTTGAGTCATCTTGAAGTCATATAGTCTCCTAGTGCTCTCAGGTTTCCTAGCCTCATCAGGACTCCTAGTCAAACAAGGACTCTTCACATGGAATGTTCTTGAACCTTCTGGAATCTTCTTTTGCTTTCCTAGTTCAACTGGAACTCTTTGTGTCTTGCTTTTGTCATCTCCAACATCTCACATCCTTCTCATGTGTCTTTAAGCTCATTTCCTTGTCATTTTCTTCAATGTACCTAGAAAAGAGAAACTAAATTAAAAATGATTAAGTAAAAGAAATAACTAAGCAAAATATGGAGAGTTAAATATTAAAATGTCGCATTAAAATGCTCCTATTAATGGAGTGACGAAGATACAAGTATTGAAGTATACAACCAATCTGACAAACGAGATAATCAGAGTAAGAGACTATGTCCAAGTAAAAAACTTTATTAGCTAGACTACAGAAAAGGAGAAAATTATAACACTTCATGTCGCCTATCATAATGGCCAAAACAAAAGATGCAGAATTTTTAGAGTCATCAGTCCCCATTGTAACCCCTTTATTGTATATGGTGTATTATTTTTCATGTAGTGTTTTTTCTATGATTGTCGATCTTGTCATTACCAACAAAAACAAATCAAAAAACAAAAAGAAAAAAAAAATCAGTTTCAACATGTAAGATACTCTTTTCCTTCAAAGACTCCAATCAAATTCCAAATCAAGAAAGAATAACTGACTGAAACAATGTCTGAATCTGAACTACTTTGGTGAACATTTTATTCGGATAAAATTGCTGGTCTACAATTTTTTTTTATGAACCTCCGCCAGAGGAATTTTTAAAAATAAAATAAAAAATGATACAAAGAGGGGGCCCAAACCAAACCTCTTTAGAAAACAACATCTAACGAATACAGAAATTGGGAAGACTCAAGTAATCTTTATTGAAGGAATCAAAAATAAAAGGTGGTGCAAAGTCCCACCAAACTAGACCATTAGAAGAACAACCAAAATTAGCAAGAGCAACTACAACTTGATTATCTTATCTGATAATATGTGAGGAACGAAATTCCATTTGAGCTATTTGATGCAAACAATGACCTCATGCAACTTGAAGACACCAAGACACCAAATGAGGAGAATGAAGGAAAATAAGAACAAGAGATGAATGGGGACCAAAGCAAAAAGAATAGAGAGAGGCATAATGCAGGTCCTCCAATACTACTCGTTGATCAAAGCAAGTTTCTCCTTAATACCATAGTAAATAAGAACTACAGAATAGCAATCTCTGCTTAATTATTGAGGCAATCCAATAGCTTCAGGGGGCTATTCCCTCAATCCCCCATATTTTCTCTCTTTCCTTTCCTGCGTCATACGCCATGTACGTCTAAAGTTTTAGCTTAAATGCGCCGCGCCATGTTATTGTGCATCTGAGTACTTCTCCTTCGTACTATGTTAATTCTGTTGGAATTTTAGTGATATTTCTAAATACACAACTATAAGATAGAAAGTATTTTCCATATTTTCTAAATGCGTCAATTTAAATTTTGGAGTTGCGAATTTTCGTTTTGTTTTTAGAGCACTTATTGAGATTATAAATTAAAAATTGACTCATATTAATATATATTTATCATGATCATAACCTGTCTAATAATTATTTCATACAGGGGTTATAACTGTTACCAATTTTGTAACCCCTCTATTATCATTCAATCTCTTTATGATTTGTATAATTATACTAGCCAACAACTCCTTTATAAGCCAAAACACCACTTGCTCCATAGTGACACATATTCTTTATCTTTCATCATCTCTTTCAAAATCAGTCTCTCTCTCTATTGAATTATTTTTGTTGTAAGGTTTTTAGAGTTTTACTATTTTTCATTTTGCCAAAAGAAAGAATTAAGCAGTTCTAGGATCCAAGTTTGCGAGTGTACGCTTATAAGGATTAACCGTTGTTGTACCCTGGAGGGTAGAGCGCCACTAACCTGCTACACCGAGACACTGTCTCCGAGGAGCGAAATCTACTGTTAAGGGCAGTGTTTACACGCCCCAACCTTAAACGCTTTTCCAATGATGTGTTCCTTGGAAGCCTACAAATTCAAGAGATAAATCTTATAATTCTTATTATTTTAATCTATATGGCAATACAATAATGATAATTATTTATTATTAAATTATATTTTATTTGTGTGATTTTGTAGGAGAATCAAAATATGGTGAGTTGCATCCATCAACCAAATTTTCCAACAATCTTAAGAGTAGAACTGTTGGTGGATGTTTCATTACGAAGATTACATTTTCAAAATTCATTTTCACTTTACTAATAGTCGCAAATTGATAAGTATACTACTTGACAAATAATTATATATGATGGAATTTATAGAGATAAGTCATTTCTCTTCACCACTTTATTGGTTTATATTTTCAACATGCATATTATGGTTTTGAAGAGTTTCAAAAGTATTATTGAATTTTGAAAGTCTTTTCACCGAAATCTGAAACAATTAATCTTTGTTTATTGCTGCATTATATTGGAAATTATGTTCTAAACTTCTACCATGACAATTATTCTTTGCATTTAGTTTGCATGGTTGTTAATTTTGATTGCTAATGATTTTTCAATTGGCATTTAAATGTTGGTACTTTAATTAATGTGCATTTTTCGGTTAGTAATGCATGGTGTAATGATGATTTAAGTTGTGTGCTACTATTGATTTTAGTTTAATTTGCATTCACTTCATTGTTCAATGCATTGTGTTTGTAACGTAAAACAAACAATTTTCCATTTTTACTTTTCTATTTTAATAGCTGTATATAACATCATTTTACCATTTTCGTACTATCTATTGTGCATCATTGCTATTAACCTTATGGTTTAGCATATTTTCTATGCATTAAAATATTCTTTATAATTATAACCTTGAAAAGTTATTCCTTGGTGTTGCCTTCAGAATATGTCCCTTCAAAGTATTGTTTCTTCAAAAAAAAAAAATTGAAATGTTGCCTTCAGATTATTGTTTCTTTGGAAATAATTAAGTTGTGGTCTCTCAATATTTCCATTGCCTCTTGATTAAGATGATGTCTCGGTTGCCTAGAAAAAATTGTGTTATCGTGAATAACGCATTGATAAATTATTTTGTCAATTTTACATTGACGGTTGCCTATGGCAATTTGATGCCTCGGAATATTATTGTCCCTACGGTTGATGTCCTCGAAAAGGAAAAAAAGTTGCCTTAAAGTTTGGTTACAAGTAATAAGGGTTGCCTCATTTACATCTTGAATGATGAATCAGACCCTATCCTATGGATTAGATCTAACGGTTGCCTCGATACTTTAATAGTAATGAACATGGTTGCCTTGAGAATATGGATACCAAGAAAATAGTTGCCTGATTATATATTATCAGTGCTTCCAGATATAATGCAGAGACAACATGTCAGAACCCATCCCGAAAATCCTTTCAAATTTTCAAGATGGACTCTGCGGGGCCCACTTTTAAGAAAAATTCGACAGAACTTCCCTTAAAAGTGGACAACCCAACCTGTGAGAAAAACGACAAAACACATATTTCTAAATTCAAGATCTCACAACAAGCAGTCATTAAGCAACAACCAAGCGTAAGGCAGTAAAATTTATACAATACAGCCTCTTAGGGTTATCAGAGCAATCTACGATAAAAGCAAATATATTACATGGGGTAGGTTAATATTAACCTACGAAAGGCAAGTGGCAGAACTGGTGCTAAGCCTCGATCTCACGCCGAACAGTAACACTGAGAACTGGGCAAAGGAAACCGAAAAGCCCAGGGGAAAATAAGCGATAAAACGTTAGTTGTGAGTGGACAAAAATATTTAATCAAGAAAGAAGTGTTTCTCACTTTCCCATTTTTATTGTTTAGAACATTCTTAATGCATGCAATAGGGAACCAAAGGTTTCCAAATCACTTCCATGACTAAGCCAGCCCCGCTGGCTTAAGGGAAGTTCGACCGACCCTGCTAGTCGGACGAATAAATAAATAAGTAAATAATTTAAAAGGTATGAGGAAAAACGTCATCACCATACAATAAAATAAAGTGAGCCGCTAAGGCTCGGGTCGGAGTGTCCCACACTCAAGAGCATCCCATGCTCGGCTCTACTCACCCACTAACACAAAGTAAGCAGGGAGGAGTACCAATAGGCTAGCTAGCAATAAAGTATATCGACCCAGGTATGGTGGGTAAAAACCATATGAAAATCGAGAATGTGTGAGATTTCCTCGAAGTCTCACAAGAAAGGAATTTAGTCCAACGACGTGACCCCGCACGTCGACATGATTCAAAATTATGAATCAATATATTAAAATCATGTAAGTTTATAATCTCGAAGAAATCTTCCCTTTCCGAAGACTTTTCGAGAAATCCGAATCTATTAACAAATAATGATACTTCCATTTTCAGAAATAATCTTATCGAAGATTATTTCTAATAAAAAGTTCGAAATGGAACATAACCACTTCTAATCGGCAATTTGAACCATAACTAATTTCATAATCAAAAATCGAATAATTTGCTCATTAAATAATAAATACTTTAAATAATTTCGAAACTTAGAAAATTTAATTGCATGCATGACTTTAAAATCAAACGTCCACTCACCGTATATGGCTAAGCCTGTCGTCGATCCGAACCCTCTTCGTAGGAATCCTCCTCACGTCCTGTACCATATAACGTTCATAAACCAATAAGTACAGGACGGATAAAAATTAAATCCACCAAAACCAAACCATATCCCAATTGTTATTATTTGCTTAAAAATCTCAAATTTCACTTGTCTAACTTCATTTCTTTACTTTGAACTTCCGATTAAGGAATTCCGATACACGGATTATTCGTGAATTAATCAATGAATTTCACACCATAACGAAAACCATATCTACACTTCACAAAATTAATCCGAAGTCACCAATGTGCAAACTACATTATACTATCGACTTAATAACCAAATTACGACAATCAGAAACCTGCCCTACACCACCTCACGCGCCGCCCACAGTGGCGGCGAGTGGCGGTTACTCGCCGGAATCAACCTCCTCCTATGGCCACCAAATTTCATCCACAACATCGATTCTACTCACTGATCATTTCATTCAACTACAACACATCCAAATAACAATCAAAACCAGTCGAAATCAACGGATGAACATAAACCCAGAAATTATCCAAGAACCCTAGAATTTCAATTCAACAATTCGACTTCTACACAGCAAATCGAGACACAAGGCCATAGGGAAAATGATCAGTGGAGAAAACCGAACCTTCGACACCGGTTTGGTGGCCGGAGACGACCGAAATCGCCGGAAATCACCGAAAAACCCAATCTGCTACAGTGAGCTTTATGGCTCAATTCCGAGCTCCTCCGGTCGAGATACCATGAAATGTGACCATGAGCATGACGAGGAGGAAGAGGCGAACCCAGGAACGTCCGGGTTTCGTCGTGGGGCGGCCGGAATCGCAGGAACTCAGAGGGAGGGGTTTCGGCCGAACTGGAGGAGGAAGAAATCGGGGGGGAGAGGAGAGAGAAAAGGCCGGGTAAGTTTCCAATTTTGGAAACTTACCACAGTAACTTCCTATTTAAAGAATTTTACTATGAACAGTAACCGGGAATAGTAAATTTAGTTTTTCGCTTATAACTTTCGCATACTAACTCCGATTTTTACGAACCACGTATGCATGTTCTCGGTTTAACATCCTCTACGACTTCCATGAATAACATTTTCTCAAATTATGACCCGAACAAAAAGTCAACTTTTAGGGCCACTAAAATCATATTACGGAGTAAAAAGTAAGTGTAATTGACATTTACCGTCAAATTAATAAAAATCGTAAATTCTGGGTTCGGGACGTAACAATCTCCCCCCTTTAAGGAATTTCGTCCTCGAAATTGACATACCTGTTAGAAAAGGTAGGGATACTGTCGTCTCATTTGATCCTCTGGTTCCCAAGTAGCTTCTTCTACCATATGATTACTCCAAAGTATCTTAACTAATGGTATCGTTTTGTTCCTGAGTATCTGCTCTCTTCTATCCAGAACTTGAATTGGTTTTTCTTCATACGTTAGATCTTCCCGTAATCTTATGGGCTGCTCTTGAAGGACATGAGAAGGATCAGCAATATACTTGCGGAGCATGGAAACATGGAAGACATCATGTACCTTGGACAGTCTTGAAGGTAATACTAGCCGATAAGCGACCAAACCAATCCGTTCAGCAATTTGATATGGTCCGATGTATCTGGGGCTGAGTTTTCCACGTTTTCCAAACCTTACAATACCCTTCCAAGGTGATAGTTTTAGAAACACCCAATCACCAACTTGAAATTCTAAATCTTTCCTTCGATTATCCGCATAGCTCTTTTGTCTACTCTGGGCTGCTTTCAGCTTTTCTTTAATCACTTTCACCTTTTCAGTTGTAATCTGCACCATCTCTGGACCAATAAGCTTCCTTTCTCCTACTTCGTTCCAACACAAAGGAGTACGACACTGTTTTCCATAAAGAGCTTCATAGGGAGCCATGCCAATGCTGGAATGATAACTGTTATTATAAGCGAATTCTATCAAAGCTAGGTGGCTGTCCCAATTTCCTCTAAACTGCAAAACACAAGCTCTCAACATGTCTTCTAGAGTTTGAATAGTTCTCTCCGTTTGCCCATATGTTTGCGGATGAAATGCAGTGCTGAACTGAGATTGAGTACCCAAAGCTTCCATCAGCTTACGCCAAAACTTTGAAGTGAAACGGGGGTCCCGATCAGATGTAATAGAGACAGGTGTGCCGTGAAGTTTTACTATCTCATTCACGTACAACTCCGCATATCTATCTATCTTATAAGTCTTCTTAACAGGTAGAAAATGCGCGGACTTGGTGAGTCGGTCTACAATTACCCAAATACTGTCATGACTACTTCCGGTACGTGGTAATCCGGATACAAAGTCCATAGTGATATGTTCCCATTTCCATTCGGGTATTGGTAACGGTTGTAGCAAACCCGAGGGCTTCTGTCTTTCGGCTTTCACTTGTTGACATATCAAACACCTACTTACATAAGCTGCAATTTCCCTCTTCATATTAGGCCACCAATAGTATTCTTTCAAAGTCCGGTACATTTTAGTCCCGCCAGGATGCACGGCATAAGCAGAACTATGGGCCTCCTCTAATATCTCTTGTTTAAGATCATCTCGGTTTGGCACACAAATTCGATTCCCGGACATCAAAGCTCCATCCCTGCTGATAGTGAAGTCTACTCTAGTACCATTTTCCACTGCCTCTTTTAACCGTTCTAAATAGTCATCATGTTGTTGTGCTTCTCGTACTCTATCAATAAAAACGGGTCTCACCTGGAAGCTGGCTATTAAGGCTGCGGATTCTTCAATCACTTCCAAGTTAACTCCAGTAGCTCGTAATTCGTAAAGGAGTGGAACCCGCACTGCTCTCAAATACGATAAGGAAGGAGAGGGTGGCATGGTAGGATATGATTTCCTACTAAGAGCATCAGCTACTACATTGGCTCTTCCTGGATGATACTCGATCGCACAATCATAGTCCTTGATCAATTCCAACCATCTTCTTTGTCTCAAGTTTATGTCTCTTTGCGTAAGCAAATATTGTAGACTCCTGTGATCCGTGAAAATTTGACATCTGGCTCCGTACAGGTAGTGTCTCCATAATTTAAGTGCAAGTACCACAGCGGCAAGCTCAAGGTCATGCGTCGGATAATTCAATTCATGTGGCTTTAGCTGTCTGGAAGCATATGCAATCACGTTCCCATGTTGCATTAAAACACAACCCAAGCCTTGCCTTGAAGCATCACTATACACCATAAATTCTCCACTATCGTCAGGCAATGCTAACACTGGAGCACTAGTTAGACGTCCCTTAAGTTCTTGAAAACTTTGTTCGCACTCCTCTGACCAGATAAACTTCACACCCTTCCTAGTCAGTCGAGTGAGAGGAGCTGCAATTTTTGAAAAATCCTGTACAAATCACCGATAATAACCTGCTAAGCCCAAAAAGCTACGAATCTCCGTCACTGTAGTAGGTCTCTCCCAATTTAACACTGCTTCTACCTTCCGAGGGTCCACACTAATACCTTCTGCAGAAACAATATGGCCCAGAAACCCTACACTGTTGAGCCAAAATTCACATTTATTAAGCTTAGCATACAACTGTGCTTCCCTCAAAGTCTGTAGCACTACTCTCAAATGCTTGACATGCAGGGAATCATTTCTAGAGTAGACCAGAATGTCATCAATAAATACGATCACAAAACGATCCAGATAAGGACGGAATACTCGATTCATAAGATCCATAAAAGCTGCAGGAGCATTGGTTAGTCCAAACGGCATTACTCTGAATTCGTAGTGACCATATCGTGATCGGAAGGCGGTCTTAGGGATATTAGATTCCCTTATCCGTAATTGATGATACCCAGACCTCAAATCAATCTTAGAAAATACTGTAGCTCCCCTCAACTGATCGAACAGGTCATCAATTCGCGGTAAAGGATATTTATTCTTCACCGTAACCTTATTCAACTTTCTGTAATCAATGCACAGTCTCAAAGTGCCATCCTTCTTCTTAACAAATAAAACCGGGGCACCCCACGGAGACACACTAGATTGAATGAACCCCTTATCCACTAATTCTTGTAGCTGAGTCTTCAATTCTTTTAATTCAGCAGGGGCCATCCGATAAGGTGCTTGAGATATAGGTGTTGTTCCCGGAATCAAATCGATAGTAAAGTCTATCTCTCTTACCGGGGGTAAGCCAGGTAATTCATCTGGAAATACATCGGGAAATTTCCTAACCACTGGTATATCCTCAATACTCAACTCCTCCCTGTTGGTATCTACCATGTGAGCTAAGTAAGCCTGACAACCCTTGTTCAAAAGCTTTTCAGCCGTTAAAGCTGAAATTAGGCAAGAAGGGAGAACATTCCGATCACCCTGAAAGAAAATTATTGGCTTCCCTGGACTTTTAAACACCACAATCTTGCGAAAGCAATCAACATTAGCCCGGTGAGTTGCTAAAAACTCCATTCCCAAAATCACATCGAAATCTACAAGATCTAAAGGGATTAGATCAACTTCCAAATCAACATTATCAATCAACACACTGCAACCTTTAAAAACCCACTCTATCTTAAATGATGCTCCCGCAGGTAGAGATACATACCACTCGCCCATAAGGGGCGACAGCGGTACATTTGCAAAACAGGCAAATCTACTTGACATAAATGAATGCGAAGCACCAGGATCAATTAAAGTATAAGCAGGTTGACCAAACACAGATAACATACCGAGGATAACATTTGGTGAATCGCGGCCCTCCTGCTGAGTCATGGCATGTAATCTTGCATGAGTCGTGGGGCGTCCTCTCTGACCCCTACCTTGCTGGGAACTGCCACGAGTTACTGCACCGGCGCGCGTACCGCTGGAAGAAGCCACATTACCACTAGTAGAAGTACCAGCGGATGACTGACTTGTCGCCTGAAAATGGGTAGGTACAACTCTCTGAGTCAACAGGGGGCAGTCCCTTTTAAAATGATCTTGCTGTCCACACTCAAAGCACCCCACTGACTAATATTGCCCGTACTGGGCTGGCTGACTAGCTGGAATTCTGTGCTGACTGCTAGAACTAGTCCTGCTCTGTCCAAACTGACGTCCACTTAACTGTCCCCGATTGAATCTCCTGGTGCGCCCCCCGCGTCTAAATCGAGATCCAGCACTAGATCCACTACTCTGTCCACTACCTGCTGATGATCCTGAACCGGAGGTGGAAGCTGATCTCTTCGATGAGCCCTGGCTAAGACTGTCTAAGTCTCGGGGTCGAACTCCCGATAGGTACATAGTCTCCAGCCTCAGAGCGGCGTTAACTGCCTCATGATAGGTGTAAAAGGGTATGGCTGTTAACTGAATACGATAATCACCCCCCAAACCTTCAATGAACCTGTAGATCCGCTCCTCCTCAGTACTTATCAGATCTGGCACAAACTGAGCTAACTGGGTGAATCGCTGTTCAAACTCCGTCACCGACCTATCCCCTTTCTCTAGATGTAGAAACTCATACTTCATCCTGTCACGGATAGCTGTGCCATAGTACCGCCTATTAAAATGTTCCTTGAACTGTTCCCAAGTTATTGGACCGACGTCCCCCAAATCTCTGCTAGTCGTATCCCACCAATCAAAGGCCACTCCGTCAAGAAAGTCCACTGCCAACCCCACTTTTCGTTCCTCTGGACAATTAATCTGAGCAAAGACCCTCTCCATCTTGTTCAGCCAATTCTGGGCATCCATAGCATTCGGAGCATGGGAGAAACTATAAGCTCCATGTCTCTTTGCTCGCTCCATGGTAAAATCAGTCCTGGAGCCAGGAAGCGCTGCTGTCAGCTGTTGGACAATACGTCCCAAGGCATCTGCTAGTCCTCTGGAAGCATTCTCGTCTCCTGGAGCGGGAGGAGTCTCCCCGCGATTTCGGCGTCTAGGAGGCATAGCACCTGAGATGAAAAAGAAGATTAAACAATTTACAGTAAAGATACCAGGATAACTACCTTATACACCTAAGAACATACTAGCATCGAAGAGCACATGATGGGGATCCGCCGCGGTCGGGCCATCACTCGGAAGATACTAGATGTCCTCAAGTACATAAGATAGTAGAAGTGACAGGAAACAGAAAACCTAAAGCTCTGATACCAACTGTCAGAACCCATCCCGAAAATCCTTTCAAATTTTCAAGATGGACTCTGCGGGGCCCACTTTTAAGAAAAATTCGACAGAACTTCCCTTAAAAGTGGACAACCCAACCTGTGAGAAAAACGACAAAACACATATTTCTAAATTCAAGATCTCACAACAAGCAGTCATTAAGCAACAACCAAGCGTAAGGCAGTAAAATTTATACAATACAGCCTCTTAGGGTTATCAGAGCAATCTACGATAAAAGCAAATATATTACATGGGGTAGGTTAATATTAACCTACGAAAGGCAAGTGGCAGAACTGGTGCTAAGCCTCGATCTCACGCCGAACAGCAACACTGAGAACTGGGCAAAGGAAACCGAAAAGCCCAGGGGAAAATAAGCGATAAAACGTTAGTTGTGAGTGGACAAAAATATTTAATCAAGAAAGAAGTGTTTCTCACTTTCCCATTTTTATTGTTTAGAACATTCTTAATGCATGCAATAGGGAACCAAAGGTTTCCAAATCACTTCCATGACTAAGCCAGCCCCGCTGGCTTAAGGGAAGTTCGACCGACCCTGCTAGTCGGACGAATAAATAAATAAGTAAATAATTTAAAAGGTATGAGGAAAAACGTCATCACCATACAATAAAATAAAGTGAGCCGCTAAGGCTCGGGTCGGAGTGTCCCACACTCAAGAGCATCCCATGCTCGGCTCTACTCACCCACTAACACAAAGTAAGCAGGGAGGAGTACCAATAGGCTAGCTAGCAATAAAGTATATCGACCCAGGTATGGTGGGTAAAAACCATATGAAAATCGAGAATGTGTGAGATTTCCTCGAAGTCTCACAAGAAAGGAATTTAGTCCAACGACGTGACCCCGCACGTCGACATGATTCAAAATTATGAATCAATATATTAAAATCATGTAAGTTTATAATCTCGAAGAAATCTTCCCTTTCCGAAGACTTTTCGAGAAATCCGAATCTATTAACAAATAATGATACTTCCATTTTCAGAAATAATCTTATCGAAGATTATTTCTAATAAAAAGTTCGAAATGGAACATAACCACTTCTAATCGGCAATTTGAACCATAACTAATTTCATAATCAAAAATCGAATAATTTGCTCATTAAATAATAAATACTTTAAATAATTTCGAAACTTAGAAAATTTAATTGCATGCATGACTTTAAAATCAAACGTCCACTCACCGTATATGGCTAAGCCTGCCGTCGATCCGAACCCTCTTCGTAGGAATCCTCCTCACGTCCTGTACCATATAACGTTCATAAACCAATAAGTACAGGACGGATAAAAATTAAATCCACCAAAACCAAACCATATCCCAATTGTTATTATTTGCTTAAAAATCTCAAATTTCACTTGTCTAACTTCATTTCTTTACTTTGAGCTTCCGATTAAGGAATTCCGATACACGGATTATTCGTGAATTAATCAATGAATTTCACACCATAACGAAAACCATATCTACACTTCACAAAATTAATCCGAAGTCACCAATGTGCAAACTACATTATACTATCGACTTAATAACCAAATTACGACAATCAGAAACCTGCCCTACACCACCTCACGCGCCGCCCACAGTGGCGGCGAGTGGCGGTTACTCGCCGGAATCAACCTCCTCCTATGGCCACCAAATTTCATCCACAACATCGATTCTACTCACTGATCATTTCATTCAACTACAACACATCCAAATAACAATCAAAACCAGTCGAAATCAACGGATGAACATAAACCCAGAAATTATCCAAGAACCCTAGAATTTCAATTCAACAATTCGACTTCTACACAGCAAATCGAGACACAAGGCCATAGGGGAAATGATCAGTGGAGAAAACCGAACCTTCGACACCAGTTTGGTGGCCGGAGACGACCAAAATCGCCGGAAATCACCGAAAAACCCAATCTGCTACAGTGAGCTTTATGGCTCAATTCCGAGCTCCTCCGGTCGAGATACCATGAAATGTGACCATGAGCATGACGAGGAGGAAGAGGCGAACCCAGGAACGTCCGGGTTTCGCCGTGGGGCGGCCGGAATCGCAGGAACTCAGAGGGAGGGGTTTCGGCCGAACTGGAGGAGGAAGAAATCGGGGGGAGAGGAGAGAGAAAAGGCCGGGTAAGTTTACCACAGTAACTTCCTATTTAAAGAATTTTACTATGAACAGTAACCGAGAATAGTAAATTTAGTTTTTCGCTTATAACTTTCGCATACTAACTCCGATTTTTATGAACCACGTATGCATGTTCTCGGTTTAACATCCTCTACGACTTCCATGAATAACATTTTCTCAAATTATGACCCGAACAAAAAGTCAACTTTTAGGGCCACTAAAATCATATTACGGAGTAAAAAGTAAGTGTAATTGACATTTACCGTCAAATTAATAAAAATCGTAAATTCTGGGTTCGGGACGTAACACAACAAATCTCTAAACATGGTTGTCTAGCCACTGAAGGGTCAATATTGTTACCACAATTATACATTGTTGCTTACTACGGTATTTGCTCAGATGATTAGCTCCATATGTTGCCTTAAGGTTTGGGGTTGCCTTTCGAATTCTCGTTGCCTTTCAGTTAATGATGCCTCAAAACAAATAAATCTATGCACTTTTCATTTGCTGATACCTCGATATTGTCTGTTACACTGATGCTCTGAAAAACTATCTCATTGATTACTGCCTTCAGTTGATGCTTTGAGAAAATGAACATTCGATGTACCTCCATGATCAAATTTAATTTTGATCAAGAATAAAGAGACATTTGATGGCTACAAATGTGGGGGTGACTAAAGTATCCAAAGTCATGAAATCGGATAAACAATGCTGCCTATTAAATTCCCAAGTCCTTGACCTGTGAAGATTTGTTGCCTAAATATATGCGGCTTGATATAATCTTGCCAATATATACGAGCCTGAGGCTAATTCAGAAAGACTCAAAAATGTGGCGGTGAAGGGGGAAAAAAAGGCTCTTATATTTAAATGAGATTGGATAACTGAAAATCCAATAAAGATTACTTATTGTTGAGATTATTCTATAAGTTGTGAAGGTCAGAGTTGATTTTGACCATTACTCTGACAAAATAACTAGGCTAAAGGCCGAACCTGGTGGTTAATACATCGAGGGGGATGAGATTATGCCTATAACAAAGGTCAAAAGTGATGGTAACCCAACCTATGTGAATGGCGATCCTAGGAAGTAGGTTCATATGGGTAATAACAACTCACTTGTTGATCAGTGACGCACTATCATATTAAAACTTTGAGTCCATCCCTATGATGCATAGATAGTGCTTGAACTGGAACGTATGAGGATGAACTTTGTTCCTAATGAGTACCATAGCCCTTACACTTGGGTGGTGTGTCCGATTCCAGTACACACTTGATGGACTCACCTATATGAGTGTGGAAGTGGGGCTGCTTCCTATGAAACTTGGGCAAGTCTTCTAGAGCACTCATAAATATCCAGGTAGGGGCACATGGCCTATTCGTGCCCACCCGCAGAACAAGCTTGATAGAGATTCAATGTGGATAGTAGCTCTCTGATTCACATCTAGAAATTATGGTTCATAGAAAATTTTATTTTCACCAAATTTATGTGAGTCATGGCTAACTTATCCTATGGCTAGTTCATAGTCCAAAAGACACTAGTTCAAATGCATTGAATTCTCACTTTCTTTTGGCATATCCAATTTTTTAGTTTCATCTGGTATATTCTCTTTTCACTTTGACGCATCCCATTATTCTTATGTTAGTTAACTTTCTTGTATTTTGAAATATGTGGGGGATTGTTGGAATTTTAGTTGATATTTGAAAATACACAACTATAAAGTGGAAAGTATTTTCCTTATTTTCTAAATGCGTCAATTTAAATTTTAGAATTGCCGTTTTTTTTTAGAGCACTTATTGAGTTTATAAATTACAAATTAACTCATATTAATATATTTTATCATGATCATAACCTGTCTAGTAATTATTTCATACATGGGGGTTATAACTGTTACCAATTTTGTAACCCCTCTATTATCATTCAATCTCTTTATGATTTTTATAATTATACTAGCCAACAACTCCTTTATAAGCCAAAACACCACTTGCTCCATAGTGACACATATTCTTTATCTTTCGTCAACTCTTTCAAAATAAGTCTCTCTCTCTCTATTGAATTATTTTTGTTGTAAGGTTTTGAGAGTTTTACTGTAATACCCCGAAAAATCCAAATTAAATTCCGTGGATTTTTAGAAATGATTTCACGGTCGTGAGAGCGAGTACGAAGCTTGGAGAAGTTGTGGAATTAATTCGAACTATTTTATTTTCTAAAACGAACGTTATTTAGGGAGTCATGAAAATCGACATTTTATACGTTCAGAATTTGAGAAAACTTTCTTCATGAAAGTCGTAGAGCTCGTCAATACGAGTTCGTGCATATACGGAACACAAGAATCGAAGTTCGTATCATGGAGTTATCGCATTTACAAAAACTTCCATTTCAGATATATAAGCATAAAACCTTAGCATTTTTGGAAAGTTGTCATTTTTACCTGGCCTCCATTTTTGGAAACCGAAACTGTTCACTCTCTCTCTCCCCGCGTTCGCCACCCCATTTCTGGGCTCTCCTTTGTCCGGTCATATCTCCCTACACAGACCTCCGATCGACTTGATTTCAAAAGCATTTTCGTTCGCCTTGAAGTCATTTAAACTTCCTAGAAGATATCGAAGTGAAAACAGAACCATGGGAAGCGCTAGGAGGTTGAGAAGTCGCACAGCTCGAGCTGGAACTTGCCGGAGCTGCTCTCTATTCACCGGCCGATGTATCTCTCATCCGACCTGTAATGGACTTGATTCCAAAAGCAATTTTGCTCACCTTGAGCTCATTTAAAACTTTCAAAAAGACATATATGGGAAATAACCATCGTGGTGGCCGCTGTAAGTCGAAGAACATAGTGCAGCCGAGTTGGAAAGCCCTCATCCTTCACTGATCGAGTTCTCTATCCTCAGGCGAGCTTTTGACGTGAAACAAAACCCAGACCAGCTTGCCTCCTCCCCATGAGTGGACTGGTGGTCTCCTTTTCTCCCCAAAGGGCGGCTAAGTGACGGTGGAACCAGAAAAAGATTCGAGCTTGATTTGAGGTCAATCACGATATCTCATGTTTCCGGCCACCAATCTTCGAGTTTCTTGGCTAGTTGGACTCGCATCAAGGTGTTGATCAAACCCCAAGAAGGATCGCTCAAGAGGTGGATGTTTTCACGTTGAACGGAGCTTCGTCGATTTCTGGAAAAATTCCGGCCAAACCGAAGCTTCTAAGGTAATTTTCGATACCTTCTCGTCATTTTCTAATAGCATGCCTTTGGAGTTTTTTGATAAGCTTAATGAGATGAAGAAGAGCAGCCCGGCCCTGACACCATTGGTGGTGGTCGGCGACGGCTCTACCATTAACTCCGACGGCCCTTTTGGGCCACCTCCAGGGGTCAAAAATATAGTTTATGTACATTTTTAGATTCTACATTTCAATACGACCATTCCGGTATATTATGCGTATTTTTTTGATATCATATGATTTAGTTATGAATTTTTACGTTTCGATCGATTTTGATCGTTGATTTGTGATCTGTGAAGTTAGGACAGTCCGATGGACTTGTAGTTTTGATATGTTGATCATATGACTGTCCCAGTGGCTTTGTGTGGTCATGGGCGAAGATCCGACAGTTGGATCTTAGTATAATAACAAAACAGTGATTAGGGAGGCAATTCGTGAGAATCCATCCGTCAGATTTTCGTATAATTTAGAATCCGACTGTAGGATGGTAGTTTAAGTATGTTTTGGAATTATTGGCTGAAATCAAGTCACATTTGATTAGGTGATTGACGGTTTTTACTTAGGTGATCGGGTTCTGTGTGATTGGTGTTAAAATTGAAGACGCAACGGGAGTATCGAGGTGAGTAAAACTCATGTGGTTCATATTTCGAACCGAATACTTTTAATTAATGTATTTTGTCGTAATTGTGTGAAAAATTTTTATGGAATAAATATTTGTTTTATAATCGCATGGACTTGATCAACTACGGTCCATAGGTAAGTAAAATGAATTTTATTTATACAAAATGAATTTCACTATTTTCTTGTGTGAACTATAGATGGTATTAGTGGTTATCCCTAAGTGGATAATTACATATATATATATATATATATTTACGTGAAATAATATTGGTCGGTGTGTTGTTGAGTGATAATATGATTGAGTTAGAATGATGATTTCGAGTTATATTCCGAATGTTTAAATTCATGATAATATTGTGTATCTTGGATTGGTTAATTTCATTGTGTGAAATATATTATTGTGCTCGATTATGGATGTAGGGTCGACGTAGTGATCGGTATGAGGGAATCGGAAGCTCTAATCCTATGTGGATGATGGGCTACGATTGGTTAAGTAAATTAGATGCCACAACCCTTGTTGAGTAATGTGGCTAGATTGAGTACGAGTATCGGACGTTCTAAATATGTATATATGTATATATATTGATAAACTACGATAATGATAAATATGTCGGATGCCATAACCTAGGCCGGGTGATGGGTTAAGATTCAGTTAGAGCTCTAGTCTATCAGACACCGTATTTTTATAAATACGATTTCGGGGTTTCGAGAAGAAAGATGTGACTTTAGATTCGGCGTTGAATTTTTGATTTGGTGATTGATTATTGAGATTGTGGTTTCTTTATGGATGTTGGAATTGTTAGGTGTTGACTTGGGTAAAAATAAATTTGACTTAATTAAACAACTGTTCATTCTTATTTTACTCATACGAGCTTTTAAAAAGCTTACCGGGTTTTGTGTTGTTGCAATCCCGGTACACTATTCAAATGGTGTAGCAGATATTCCTGCAGGTCACATAATCAGGGAGGAGACCATGCTGTTTAGGAGTTGCAGCATTTATTTGATTTCATTTGTGTTATGAGGTTTGTTATGCTCATTTAGAGCTTTATAATGTTATTTACGAGTTTGAATTGTAATAATTAACCGAAACTAAATTTGAGATTTGAAATTCATTTCGTGTGGTGTGGTTATTAAGAAAAAAATTCATGATGATTATTGTTGAGTTGTAGTAATTCATATTTCGGATTTTTGAATTATTATTCTAAAATTCGGGGCGTGACATTTACTATTTTTCATTTTGCCAAAAGAAAGAATTAAGCAGTTCTAGGATCCAAGTTTGCGAATGTACGCTTGCAAGGATTAACGGTTGTTGTATCTTGGAGGGTATGGCGCCACTGACCTGCTACACCAAGACATTGTCTCCGAGAGGCGAAATCTACTCTTAAGAGCAGTGTTTACATGCCTCAACCTTAAACGCTTTTCAAATGATGTGTTCTTTAGAAGCCTGTAAATTCAAGAGATAAGTCTTATAATTCTTGTTATTTTAATCTATATGGCAATACAATAATGATAATTATTTATTATTAAATTATATTTTATTTGTGTGATTTTGTAGGAGAATCAAAATATGGTGACGGAAGTTGCATCCACCAACAAATTCTTGAGTCCATGAGAAACTCATTGTGCTCTGCTTAGTGGCACAATCCATTATCAACTGGAGTGCTTCCCTCAAATATCCGCTCCCTTGCCTTACTTGCCTGGAAGTTCAAATGACGTTAGTGTCAGTTATATTTAGACCCTTTGTAAAAGCCGAAAGGCTAGATAAATTTTCGAGAAGATCAAAATTATCAAGAGAGAAATGGGCTGAGAACAGACCTGCTTTTCCCAGTTTGTACAAGTTGTTACAACAGCAAGCAGAGTGGTTTGCACAAAAGCTCCAACTTGTATTCCAATCCAAAGACCCCTTCCTCTTAGTTGAACCCAGAAAGCTAATGTAGCAGCAACTGGAATCCCACATAAATAAAATGCTCCAAGGTTTATATAAGCCCCTATATGCTGCCACCCACATCCTCTTGCAATACCTGAAGATTCAACCATTGACAAAACAAATATATAACACTTGATATAAATGAAACATGAAAGAAGATATATATTTCTTAAACTGAAAGAGCAATGTACCTGAAAGGACCCCTTGGAAGCTGTCTAGTATAACAGAGAGGCAAACCAGAGGAGCCATTGTTCTGACATAATTGACGACTTCTTCCTCATTGCTGAAGAGGTAACCAAATATATGCCTGCAGCAAAAGAGGGTTGTGGCTACTGTACTCGTCTCTGCGACTGTAAGAAACATGGCAGCACAAGTAGCTATACGAGCACCTTCAGGGTTGCCAGCTCCTAGTTCATTTGAAACTCTAGTACTGCAGAATGCTCGAGAAAACAAGAGATGATTAGTTAATCTAGACCTACTTCGCAAACTTAACTGCACTTTACACTGGATACAAATAGGTATCTGTTGGTCAAACTGTGTGTACAGACCTTGCTGCAGCTCCAAATCCATAGGGTATTGAATAGAGTGTCGAAATGGTCTGGAGACTGTCCACAAAACAATGAGATTAAGAGTATTAAAAGTATTCTTTGATTTCTTTCATAAAGTGAAACTCATTAGTATAGAGATCAAACATGACAAACTTGTTAAAGGTTTCTACTTGGTTCTTTCAAGATATCTTGTCTGTTTCAGAACTGGAACTTATTTAGCGAACTTACCATACAGACAACACTGAAGTTTCAAGAGCAGGATTTGGTAAAAGCCCACACAGCAAGATCAGCAGCTCAAATGACCACCACTCAAGGCTACAACCATCACCAACAATCAACAAAATAAACAACGATGGTAAAGATGCCAAAAACAAAGAAAACACATATATAGAACCTATTAGGGAGAATAAACTACCATAACATAATTGCAGAAGGGACTGCAAATCGAAAGAACTCTCCAATTCCTTGGAATACCTCCTTAGAAATTGGAGCTCTAGTTTTTGAACATATAGAAGAGAACTTCATGTATGATCCGAGTAAAATCGCATTCAACCAGAACGAAATACTCATTGCCAATGCTCCTCCAAGGTTATCCAGTCCAGATTTGAATACTAGGACCCAACAGAGAGGAATGTGGAACAAAAGGGTTGCACAAGAGCTCAGAAGCATAGGAAGTATTAAACTTTGTGTCTGAAAGTATCTATTCAGTGGTTGAAGAGTTGCATAAGCAAAAAGAGCCGGAATGAGCCAAATTATGAATTTGCCAGCTTGATGAGAAATTGAAGGATCTTGACCAACCAAAATCAGCAAGTCCTCCACATAAAACCATATGAAAGATATAGGAAGACAAACTAAGTTGAGAGAAAATATAGCAGTGTAAGTTTGAAGTCCAAGTTTTTGATATTGCTCAGCTCCATAAGCTTGCCCACATAAGGTTTCCAGTGCACTAGCCATTCCTAACTGTTTAAATAGCAAGTTACAAATCTATTTAGTCACTGGAAGCAGATGCCCAGAATAAGTATAATTTCGCAACTGCAAAGGTTCATCTTTATTCAATTTAATCTGTAATCTCATTCTAAGTCAACATTGCCCACAATCTATTTAGTCACTGGATCCAATGCAAGTCAATTTTCTTTAAACAATCCGTGATCAGTGCCGTGAAGGTGCTAATCTAGTCCTAATAATGAGCCTCTTACAATCAATTAGAAACTTTAGCCAAGAGAAGGCAATCAAATAGAACCAGGAAATCAGGAACAGTGTGTCCACCATCAACTCCATTGGTCAAAAAACCACTTACAGAGGTGACAAACCAGTAGGGACAATAATCCATAGGGATGTCTTTCCAGGAATTTTTGCCGTTGGTTCTTGACAAATTTTGTGTTTCCCTAGACATCTGTCTTTTTATAGTGGGTCAGTAAATCACTGCACTGAATTTCTGAAGAAATTCAGCAAATTACGAGCTGCAATCACTGTAAGTAAATTACAAACTGAACGCTACTATGATAAAAATTTCGACTAATTTCAGAGAAGAAGTATCATCTACAAATGTTGCAGTTCCAAATTGGATGAAAGCATAAATGGACAGATTTACCAAAATGTGAAGATGAAAGACTTACAAAAAGACTAAAGCCAGTGACAGTAGCTAGAGAGGTGGCTATGGCAGTGCTGGAGAGAGCTAGCTCACCAAGATGACCAACCATCATCGTTGAAACGACCTGCAACAAGTACTGGGATAGGACCACAGCAACCATAGGTCCTGCTATGCATCCCAACCTCTTCACTTCTTCGAAGAACGAAAACCATGTTAGAATACTAGTCCTACTTGACCCTTTTCTTTGCTCTACTCGATCTTTGCCTCTTGGCAATAACAATCCCTCCTCCATGTTTGTTTCTTCAGTATCTGGTATTCTGGATTTTGGCACTTAATTCTTCTTATCTGGTCACATACAACCGATCTGACAAAAGTTTGTCCACAAAAAAACCAAAAGAAAAAGAGTAACAATTATGTAAAAAGTCAAAAAATTTTATTAGCTACAGTACAGAATCACAGGAAAGATCAAAACTGGCGGCTTTCATACGACCAAAAAGAAAAAACTTAATTTAAGTTCTATTATTTATGTCATGTACTGTCATTTTCTATGACGCATGTGCTGATGTCATTTGTCTGTACCAATAAAAACAATACCTGAATATTTTAAGAAGACACGTACATGAATTTATTTGATACTGAAACAATATCTGAACCATATCCTGAACATTTTATCAGGATAAAATTGCTGCTTTACAAAGGAGATAAGCTCTTTCTTGCCTAGAAACTTGTCCAGTAGCTGTGTACATTCTGATCAACATTTTGTGCAGCAATACTCTCAGCACGCTACGTTGATGACTAATATGCCATTCACAGTCAAATGGGCTCTTATTATGAGCTTATGACAAGCTTTAGTTGCCAAAAGCAATGCACAAAGGCATTCAGCAACTCCTTCAACACTACTTGTTAATCTCTGCTTAGTGCAGCAATCCATCAGCTTCGAGAGAGCTTCCCTCATATATCCTATCCCTCGCCTTATGTGCCTGACATCAGGAAAAGAAAAAAAAAACAATAACAGTAATTAGTTTCACAGTTCAATGGTGTCAACCTCATATTACACCAAGATCAACATTATTAAGAGATAAGTGGGTTGAGAATTAAGAAGACCTGTTTATCCCAATTTGTACAAGTCGTGACAAAAGTGAGCTGAATTGTTTGCACAAAAGCACCAACTTGGATTCCAATCCATAGGCCCCTTCCTCCTAGTTGTACCCAGAAAGCCAGTAAGGCAGCAATTGGAATTCCAAAAATATAAAATGCTGCAAGGTTTATGTAGGCCCCTATGTGCTGCCACCCACACCCTCTAGCAATACCTGATTTAACAGTTTATAAGAAACACATAACACTAGATTGAAACATGAAAGAACTTATTTCTCAGCAGACTGCTTATTCACAAAAGATAGATCAACTAACCTGAAAGGACGCTTTGCAAGCTGTCTAGTAAAACAGACAAGCAAACTAGAGGAGCCATGGTTGTGACATAATCAACAACTACTTGATCATTGCTAAAAACATAACCAAATACATTTCGGCAAGCAAAGAGAGTTGTGGTCACTATAGTTGTCTCTGTGATTGCAAGAAACATCGCAGCACATGTAGCTATACGAGCACCTTCTGGGTTACCAGCTCCTAGTTCATTGGAAACTCTAATACTATACAATTCCCAAGAGAAAAGTGATGGGTTATAGTTACTATTTATTTCCATATTTAACTGGAACATATATTAGTACACATGCACCATTAAATCTGATGGTATATCTGTATTTGAAACATACCTTGCTGCAGCAGCAAACCCATATGGTATGTAATAGAGTGTCACAATGGTCTGGAGACTGTCACAAAACTTAATTAGAATACTTACATACGTTTTTGGAATGCATCTTATTGGAATGGAGATCAACCTTGACAGTTTTAGAATTTCTACTCAATCTATTATAAACTCTTCTCTGTTTCTGTACCGATGAAGAACCAAAATTTAGAAAGAGAATGCTTACCATACAGACAGAACTGAAGTTTCAAGAGCCGGATTTTGTAGAATTCCGGACAGCAAGATAAGCATCTCAAATGACCACCACTCAAGGCTACAACCATCAACAAGAATAAAAATAATTAAAAAAAAAACATTGAATGTGTATACTTTAAGGAAGCATATAAGAATAGTGGAATATAGGGAGACCAAGACTACCATATCATGACTGCAGAAGGGACAGCAAAGCTGAAGAACTCTTTGATTCCATAGAATACCTCCATAGAAATTGGAACTCTAGTTTTTGCACAGGCAGAAGAAAACTTCATGTAGAATACGAGTAAAATAACATTTAACGAATATGAAATACTGATTGCTAATGCCCCTCCAACATTATCCAGTCCAGACTTAAATACTAGAACCCAACAAAGAGGAATATGGAACAAAAGAGTCGCGCAAGAGCTGAGAAGCATAGGAACTATTAAACTTTGTGTCTGGAAGTATCTAATCAATGCTTGAAGAGTTGCATAAGCAAATAGAGCTGGAATAAGCCAAATTGTGAATTTACCAGCTTCACGAGAAATTGAAGGATCTTGACCAATCAAAATCAGCAAGTCCTCCATGTATATCCATATCAAAGATAAAGGTAGACCAACTAAGTTGATAGAAAATATGGCAGTGTAAGTTTGAAGTCCAAGTTTCTGATATTGCTTAGCTCCATATGCTTGGCCACATAATGTTTCCAGTCCACTAGCCATTCCTACCTGTTCAAATTAATACCAAGTCACAAAATCAATCCACTAACTTATGAGTTATTGTGAGACATATAACTTAATCATCAAATGATCAAAGTGATGAAGAAAAGGGTTCACTTTTAGTAATGAGAGCTAGAAAAATGTAAGTTTTATGATTTCTGTGGCAAGGTCAACTACCATTTGTTGCTATAAACAAACAGTTAGAGAAGAAGAAAAGATAAGATTAAGATCACTTACAAAAAGACTAAAGCCGGTGACTCCAGTGAGGGAGATGGCAATGGAGCTGCTAGAGAGAGCAAGCTCACCCAAGTGACCAACCATCATCATCGAAACTATACGCAACAAGTTCTGGACAGGATCACAGCAACCATAGGTCCTGCTATGTAACACTGTCTCTTCACTTCTTCAAAGAAACAAACCCATGTTAGATGCTGAGTACCTGAAATATCACTACTACTTTTTCTTTCATCTTCAGTATCATTTGGTAATGTTCTCAAGCTCGCTTCCATGTCTGTAAATATCAATGACAGCCTCACATGCAGCCTCGGAGGAGAGTCGTAAAGACAGCCACATCCAAACTCGGTAACAAAAGGGCAATAAAGACCAATCAACTCTGATATTCTTTCGCCAAATCTATAGGACAAAATAATAAAGATCACTGGACTCGTCATATTCAAGTTAATGGAAGAGCTACTATTGATCACTCGTGTTAAAAAAGCATATCCCTGTGTGATTCAAAATGGACCATATGGGCCATAATAATCCACCTTTCCAAATCATTCATCTTGCCACCTTTGTAATTGCCATTGTTGGGGTCACATGAGATGATCAGTTCGGTGAAAGAAGGGGAAAAAAAAATAGCTTTACCTGTTGCACTGGTTAAACAAACAGTTGGATGTGAAATATACAATTCCAAACTATGAAACAACAAAATTAATAACACTATAATCTCACTGCAAGATGACCACCACAATAGCCTCAGCAATGAGGATGCACATAGGCAATCCTTACCCAAAGGAGCTATCTGGAATTCTTCCCGAACAAGAGGAGACAACTCGTGCACTGAATCAATAGTACAACAACCAGTTTTGTTGCCATATATATGTCAGCTCCAGACTTCACCCAAACCACACACTTCAATTGTACATTAGACAACTCCTTCAGATAGCACATGTGATCTGTTGTCTGGTAGTAGCTAGCTCTTCATCAATTGTTGTATAAATAGCATCCTACGTACTGTACATGAACACATCAACCAAATTTACTAGAGGCCCTAGAAAACAAAGCTCAAGTCTTTCTCTTGTCAAATCTCTTCTAAAATGAAATGAAGAAACAAAGGAAGAACAGGGTGGATATGAAACAGAATTACAAAAAGACAAGCTTTGGCAGTGCTAGAGAGACCAAGCTCACCCAGGTACTAATGGGATAGAATGATTATTGTGCAACCCAACTGTTGGGAAAAGTAATAGAATGGAAATAAAATGAGTAAAAGAAAGTGAACACCAAAAATAACGTGGTTCGATAAAGTGTCTATGTCCACAGGGTAGCAACAACAAGAATTTTCACTATGATAATGTGGGTACAAGAGATACACAACTTCAAGAACACTACTCGAAGGAAACTCTCTCTCACACACACTTGTTTTGCTACCTAACCACAACTACACTCTTAACATGTAGTAAACACTCTTCACTCTCTACTTGGATGAAGATGTTTATCTCTTTTGTAGTTTTGGACTCTCTCTTCTTCTCTACACAAGCTGGCCGATATGAGGATTAGTGAACTCCACCCGTTCCCTCTCTCCATGCAGATGATGGAGAAGAATCCAAACACCTTTTTCTCTTTCACATGCACACATGCTTCCCTTCCTTTTCTTTCCTTGTTTGCCGGATGCTTTCTTTGTTTTTGTCTTCCACTTTCTTCTTTATTTCATACAAGACAAACATCATTAATAATGATGTCTCTAGCATGATTAATGGGTCAACTAAGCATGGTTTCTCATGCTTTCATCGTGTGATTTACCACATGGTTTCTCACCTCCAATTAAGGAGGGACTGACCCATCAATCTTCCCCTCCCGATTTAGATAGAGAGATGCGTCAATCCTGATGCATTTCTGTAGAACTCAAATTTTTGCTGTAGAACAACTTTAGTCAACATATCTAAAATATTTTTATTGGTGTGGATTTTCCTCAACTGGAAAAATTTCTTTGACACTACATCTTGGATCCAATAATAACGGCAACCAATATGTTTAGTACGAGGGTGATACATTGAATTTTTGCTCAAGTGAATAGCACTCTGACTATCACAATGTACCACATAATTTCCTTGCTTCACACCCAACTCTTGAACAAATCTTTGCAGCCATATCATTTCCTTGCCAGCTTCATTTGCTGTTATGAACTCTGATTCTGTGGTGAATAATGCAATACACTTCTGTAACTTGGACTACCATGGCACAACTCCCCAGAAAATGTAAATAAGTATGCAGAAGTTGATTTTCGATTATCAAGGTCTCCTACCAAATCTGCATCTGTAAAACCTTCCAAGATTGGTTCTGATCCACCAAAACATAAACAAAACTTTGAGGTGTCCCTCAAATATTTGAGTATCCACTTGACAGCTTCCCAATGCTCTCTGCCAGGATTAGAAAGATATCTACTAACAACACAACTGCATGTACAATATCAGGGCGAGTGCATACCATGACATACATAAGACTACCAACAGCCTAACGAGTAAGGGATACCTGCCATCTTGTCTTTCTCCACTTGTTTAGTTGGACATAGTCATCTGCTTAACTTGAAATGATTGCCTATAGGTGAGCTTACTGGCTTAGCTTCTTTCATGTTGAACCTTTCAAGCACCCGTTCAACATACCTCTCTTGTGATAGCCATAATTTCTTTGCTTTCCTGTCACAACCAATCTCCATGCCCAAAATCTGTTTAGTAGGCCCTAAGTCTTTTATATCAAATGACTTTGATAGATCTGCTTTTAACTTGTGAATCATTGAAACGTCTTTGCCCACTATCAACATATCATCAACATAGAGCAACAAAATAATGAAGTTACCTCCAGTAAACCGCTGGAGATACACACATGGATCTGCATCAGTTCTCTTGTATCCATGACCCACCATGAATGAGTCAAGTTTCTTGTACCATTGCCTTGATGCTTGCTTAAGCCCGTATAGACTTTTCTTCAACTTGCAAACCATGTGCTCCTTTCCCTCGACCTTGAAACCTTCTGGTTGCTCCATGTATATTTCTTCTTCCAAATCACCATGAAGAAATGCCGTTTTCACATCTAACTGCTCCACCTCAAGATCCATGCTAGCTGCCATGCCCAAAATGACTCTGATAGAAGTCATCTTGACAACTGGTGAGAAGATTTCATCAAAATATATTCCTTCCTTCTGCCCAAAACCTTTCACTACCAAGCGAGCCTTGAACTTTGTCAACTGTTCATTCTCGTCTCTCTTCAACTTGAACACCCATTTATTTTTGAGTGCTTTTCTGCTTCTAGGAAGCTTCACCAATTCATAGGTGTCATTCTTCAATAAGGACTTCATTTCAGACTTCATTGCCAACATCCACTTATCACAGTCTGCATGAGTCTTTGCCTCCTCAAAGCATTCAGGTTCTCCATCATTGGTCAACAGAATATATCTGGAATATGGATCATCTCCATCATTGGTAACCAAAATATATTGTGAAGAATGATACTTGGTATTTGGCTTTGGCTCTCTGTTGGATCTTCAAACTAGTACTTGGGCATTTTCTAGCTGCTCCCCCTGATCATTATCTTCAGGTTCTGCTGCTTCTGCTTCCGCCATATCAGGAACATCTTCATTTACCATATCTTGAACTTTGTCACTAGGTTCTCCTTGAAGCGGTGATGAATATGTGAGCTGGTCTGCATGTTCTACTTCATTTTTGTCAAAATCCGCAATGGTTTGACCTTCATAGAACACCACATCTCTGCTTCTGAATAATTTCTTGGTCATTGGATTCCACAACCGGTAGCCCATCTCTTCATTGCCATATCCAAGAAAGATACACGACATGACCTTGTCATCCAGTTTTGATCTTTGCTCCTTTGGCACATGTGTAAATGCTTTGCACCCAAACACCCTCAAGTGGGAATATGAAGCGCTTCTACCGGTCCATACGCCTTCGGGAGTCTCCAAGCCCAACGGTACACATGGTGTTCGGTTAATAAGGTAACATGCGGTTGTCACTGCTTCGCCCCAAAACTTCTTTGCTAGGTTGGTCGTCTTCAGCATGCTTCTCACCTTTTCTAGAATGGTGCGGTTCATCCTTTCTGCTACACCATTATGTTGTAGGGTGCCAAGAATTGTCTTCATGTGTTTGATGTCATGCTTCGAACAATAATCTCTGAACTCGTTCGAAGTGTATTCTCCGCCATTGTCACTACGGATACATTTAAGGGTTCTTCCTGTCTCCCTCTCCACCATGGCATGAAACTCCTTAAATGTTTGAACCACCTAGTCTTTTGATTTCAACAAATAAACTCAAACCTTTGTGAAGCATCATCAATATAAGTGAAAAAATATTTATTATGATCTAGTGATTCATCTTCCATAGGGCCACATACATCTGAGTGTACTAGGTCTAATACATTTTCTTTCCTTGTAAATGTTCTTGTGAAACTAACTTTATGTTGTTTACCAAATAAACAATAATCACAAGAGTCAAGTGAGGTACCTTTGGCAAAGTGAATTAAAGACTTCTTTGCCAAAACTTGCAATCCCTTCTCACTCATATGACCTAGTCGCTTGTGCCAAAAACTTGGAGAAGAGTCGTCTACAACATTCAACTTTCCTTTGCATATTTTGCCGTATGTCTTATAGAGGGTGCAACACATTTTCCCTCTAGCAACCACCAATGATCCCTTGGTAAGCTTCCACTTTTGATCACCTCCATGATGATGAAACCCTTGTCGGTCAAGCACACCGATTGACATCAAATTGAGACGTAGACCCGGAACAGGTCTAACATCTTTTAACATAAGCTTGTTGCCCAAATCGGTCTCAAAACAGATATCTCCAATTCCTGAAATCTTGGAGTAACCATCGTTTCCCATCTTCACAGTCCCAAAGTCACTACCTTGGTATGTATTGAAGTACTCCAATTGTGGAGTAGCATAGAAAGAGGCTCCGGAATCAACGACCCATGCAACACCAGGACAATCATCAACATGTAAGCATTCACCTTCAAGACAAAGGAACTCACATTCATCATGAGACACGAAAACTGCAGTGTTTCTCGTGTCATCGTTCGGTTGATGAGTATTGCCATCTCGACCCTCCTTCGGATCCTTCTTCAACTTGTTGCAATTCTTCTTCATGTGGCCAAAAATACCACAATGATGGCATTTTCCATTGAATCTTGTTCTCGATCTGCTCACACTCCTTCCATGGCCTTTAGGTCCTATGCTTTTGCTCCTTCCTCTATTCTCCACCACAAAGACTTGGCTATTGTCCGAGCTTGAAGCTTTTCTTCTAGTTTCTTCATTCAACATGTTATTTTTAACATTATCCATAGACAATACACTATTTGAAGCAGAATTACTTATAGTTACAACAAAGGTCTCCCAATTGTCCGGCAATGATCCCAATAACAACAAGGCTTGCAACTCGTCATCAATCTTCATGTCCATCGTGGCCAATTGATTGATTGTACTTTGAAAGTTGTTGAAGTGCTCGATCACTCTAACACCATCTTTGTACTTCATGTTTACGAGCTCCTTGATTAGAAATGCTTTATTGGCAGCAGTCTTCTTCTCGAATAAGGACGCCAACTTCAGCCATAATTCATGTGCATTGGTTTCATTAGACACATGGTGGAATACACTGTCATCTACCATTCGCTGATATGACCGATGGCTTTGCGGTTCATCTTCGTCCAAGTCGGAACTGAAGTTCCTTCCGGCTTGGCCTCCTCTCCTTCGATTGGCTCATGCAAATCTTTGCAATAGAGAATATCCTCCATTCTCGGCTTCCATGTAATCCAATTAGAGTGGTTGAGTCGGATCATGGTACTCCTTGAACCTTCCATTCTAACACCTCACGAACCGAGAGCTCTGATACCATTGTTGGGAAAAATAATAGAATGGAAATAAAATGAGTAAAAGAAAGTGAACACCAAAAATAACGTGGTTCGGCAAAGTGCCTACGTCCACGGGGTAGCAACAACAAGAATTTCCACTATGATGATATGGGTACAAGAGATACACAACTTCAAGAACACTACTCGAAGGAAACTCTCTCTCACACACATACTTGTTTTGCTACCTAACCACAACTACGCTCTCAACATATAGTAAACACTCTTCACTCTCTACTTGAATGAAGATATTTCTCTCTTTTGTAGTTTTGGACTCTCTCTTCTTCTCTACACAAGCTGGCCGATATGAGGATTTGTGAACTTCACCCGTTCCCTCTCTCCATGCAGCTCCTTAAGAATATGATGGAATAAGACAATCAATGTCAGCCATCATTCATGATGGAGAAGAATCCAAACACCTTTTTCTCTTTCACATGCACACGCTTCCCTTCCTTTTCTTTCCTTGTTTGCCGGATGCTTTCTTTGTTTTTGTACTTTATTCTTTATTTCATACAAGACAAACATCATTAGTAATGATGTCTCTAGCATGATTAATGGGTCAACTAAGCATGGTTTCTCATGCTTTCATCGTGTGATTTACCACATGGTTTCTCACCTCCAATTAAGGAGGGACTGACCCATCACCAACAGCTTGACTTTTTGGAATGAACAAACTCATGTTAGCTATCTCGATCCTTTTCTTTGCTCTGAATCTTTGTCTTTTGGCAATAACTACTGGTCGGCGTTTTGTGGGAGGTTTGGCGTTTATTTGACTTTGAGTAATTTGTCATTTAACCCTGTATATTTTTCAATGATAACCCTACTTTTTGTTGTAAATGATAATGGTTATTCATGCAATAGATATTGCTTCATGTATGTGATCACTATTGATTGGTGATTGACATACCTGTAATTGGCAATTGACAGACTCGTGATTGGTATAGCTATTATGTATTACCTTTTATATACATGATGTAACCCTATATAAACTTCATGGTGAGATGAATAGAATACACACATCCCATTCTCTACGTCTAAACTCTCTCTCTTTCTGAAACACTTGCATTTTCGCTTTTTTTTTTTTATAACGAGGCCCGAGAAAAAAGCAAAGAGCAAGCTAAGAAGCAGTAGAAAGTGCTGAAGATTCTAGTTTTGTGCCAGTAACAGCAGCATCAGTAATAGTGTCCTAATATGAGTAGGAATCTGTTCATTTTACAGCAGCAGAAAGACCCTCCTTTGCTGTTCTTCTTTCTGTGAATATGGAGCAGACTGCAGGACACAAAAGCTTGCAACATCATTTTACAGTTGAAAACAAGCTACCCAAAGGGTGCCAATCATAGTTCTCTCCATTGATAAGATTAACAGTGATAAAGAATCACATTCCACAGTGAGCTTTTAATTTGGAGATCCATGGCGAGTTGTTTTTTTTTATATATATAATTACAGTCTTTTGTGAGTTACTCATGATCTCTTACTTACAAAATGGGGAACTTATGCCACTAGACCAAATATTACTGAGATGGATGGTGAGTTTCAACTCAATATAAACACCCCATATTTCTATAATATTGATTATTGTGCTATACTGTACAGCTATACTATAGTATACATGAAGAATAATGGCAATTGAACGACTGGCCAAAGGGCAGCTCAACTAGAAGGATAAACCAAACTGTTGCATAAATCGATTTCAATTCTTATAATCGGTTCCTAAGTGAAGATGACACATTTGGACGTCCTACCATAAATCCATAATCATGTCCGTACTATTTATCTTCTTGTGATTGTCATCAACTCATTCTGTACTCTCATTATAATGATGAAGTTCATTGCTAAAAAGCATTATCGAGGTTGCAAGTTAAGCTCAAGTGTCTCTCGTAGCACTAATGCTGAATCAATGTCTGAACTGTTGAAGGATATTCGATTTATGTATGCCTTACCAAACTAGGATTTCTTTCTATTGTTGTAATAGGAGAAGTTGTTCTTGTTTCCTAGTTCTAATTAGAATAGGATTCCTTGTACTCAACGATTATATAATTATATCCTCTATATATAAAGGCTCCTATTATCAATAAAAGTTATGACAATTCTCTCTACAATCTCTTTGTTATCTATTTTCCTTAAACATGAACAACTTTTTGGTCTGCATGTGCTCAATCAGTGGCACTATCCAATTTCTTCTGATGAGCCTCCCTGGAATACCCTCTCCCTTGCTTTACTTGCCTGCAAAATCAAATCCCAACATAAAGATCATTTCAGTTTCACAGTCCAACCATTTCCAACATTAACAGTTGAGGATATAAACCATACCTGCATTTTCCAATTTGTACTACTAGTTACAAAAGAAAGCGTTATGGCCTGCACCAACGAACCAACTTGTATTCCAATCCAAAGGCCTCTTCCTCTAAGCTCTAACCAGAAAGCCAATATAGCAGCAACTGGAATTCCACAAAGATAAAATGCTCCAAGGTTTATGTAAGCCCCTATATGCTGCCACCCACATCCTCTAGCAATACCTGTACATTCAACCATATATGTAACACTTTGGAATTAATGGAACATGAAAAAAAAAAAAAAAACAAAAAACAAAAACAAAAAAAAAAAAAAAAAAAAAAACCTTATTTATTAACCTGTAAGGACCCCTTGCAAGCTGTCTGGTACAAGAGACAGACACACTAGAGGCGCCATTGATGTGACGTAATCGATAACTTGTTTCTCATTGCTAAATGTGTAACCAAAAGAACGCCGGAAGGCAAAGAGGGTTGTTATTTCTATGCTTGTCTCTGTGACTGCAAGAAACAATGCAACATGCGCAGCTATACGAGCACGTTCTGAGTTACCAGCTCCCAGTTCATTTGCAACTCTAGTACTATACAGTTCCCAAGAGAAAAGGAAGAAAAAGATAGTATAGGTTATTACTTGCAAACATAGCTATCTTGTGCATTAGTAGTAAACAAATATACCTTGCTGCAGCACCAAACCCATAAGGTATTGCATAGTGTTGAAATGGTCTGTAGACTGTCCGAAAACAAAATCAAGCAATATTATCAATTTATCATGGATATCTCTTTAGTATTACAAACAGATCAAATTGAAACATCAGTTTTAATATGTGTATGCAAGCAGAAAATATACCATACAGACAGAACCGAAGTTTCAAGAGCCGGATTTGGTAGAAGGCCAGAAAGCAAAATAAGCAGCTCAAATGACCACCACTCGATGCTACAATCATAGTGCACCAAGAATCAAGAAAACACAAAAGTGGGAGATTTCATATTTGAAAAAAAAAAAAAGTATATACGAATTACCATATCATTACTGAAGAAGGGATGGCAAAGTAAAAGAACTCTCTCATTCCATGGAATACTTCCTTAGAAATTGGAGCTCTGGTTTGCGAACAAGCAGAAGAGAAATTCATGTACAATATAAGTAAAATCACATTCAGCCAATATGAGATACTTATTGCTAATGCCCCTCCAAGGACATCCAGTCCAGACTTGAATACTAGAACCCAACAAAGAGGAATATGGAACAAAAGGGTGGCACAAGAACTTAGGAGCATAGGAGTTATCAAACTTTGTGTCTGAAAGTATCTGATGAGTGGTTGAAGAGTTGCATAAGCAAATAGTGCCGGAATGAGCCAAAATGTGAATTTTCCAGCTTCGCGAGAAATGAGAGGATCTTGACCCATGAAAATCAGCAAGTCCTCCATATATATCCATAAAAAAGATAAAGGGAGACAAATTAGGTTGAGAGAAACTATAGCAGTGTAAGTTTGGAGTCCAAGTTTCTGATACTGCTTAGCTCCATACGCTTGCCCACATATTGTTTCCAGTGCACTGGCCATTCCTATCTGTCCAAATTAACACCCAAGTTACCAGATCCACCTGGTCATTGGAGACATAATTTACCAGCATAAATTCAAGTTGATATACATTATGTTTATATAGGTTGCCAATTAAGTTTCTGCTGTATGGCCTATATAGATGTTACATATTGGGGTTTCTTACCATACAAGGCATAAAACTTGGCTAATGATCATTACTGAATATGTGAGTTGCATGCCTTGTGAAGACAGGTTAATTGGCAATTCTAAAAGCAAAAAGCTGGACATACAAAATTGTGGTACTAATTAAATGTCCGTGAACAGCAAAGAACATGACTTACCAAAAGACTAAAGCCGGTGACTCCAGAGAGGGAGATGGCAATGGAGGTGCTAGAGAGAGCAAGCTCACCCAAGTGACCAACCATCATCATCGAAACCACACGCAACAAGTTCTGGGATAGAATCACGGCAACCATAGGTCCTGCTATGTAACATTGCCTCTTCACTTCTTCAAAGAAATAAGCCCATGTCAAACTAGTACTACTAAATATTCTTGGATCTTTTACTTCTTTTGGTAACGTTAACAAGCTCTCTTCCATATTTGTATCTGCAATACAACTGCTGCCGAGGGATCTGATCAATTATGCCTTCGTACTTAAAACGAAGCAAAGCACCAGCCACATTTAGACTTGGTTAAGGGCAATAAAGACCTCTGAAGCCGTCCTAATCATTCACCAAATATGTTGTCGATATCATGTAACAAAGTATATACAAAGTCAGGCTCGTCTTTCTCAAGGCTCGCAATCTGCATCTGGCTGCCATATTTATAAACCAGAAAATAAATAAGAAAAATGCACGCCCATAGTATATGTGGCCGGCTGGCATGTTTCTACCCACAACTGATATGATCAAAGGAGTCTGTAGCCAACCGGAAGCATTTGATTTAATTGAAAATATGTAAATGACTCTTACTCGTAGAGTTTTAGATATGTTTAATATTTCTAGATCAATGAGCAGCCTTGCATCAGATTCTACTAAAGGGGCTTTTAGCGTATCCCCATTTTAGAAGGTTTTTTTTTTTTATATTTTTTTTATATGAAAACTCCCATATTAGAAGTTGCCATCGGGTCATACATCTATATATAGATGGATGGGGCCGTGCCACTTTGCAATAGATGAACAAAACGGTTAAGAAGTTAAAGAAGTGAGGTTGCGTAGCAGACAAAGTGAGATTACGAAGTAAACAAAGTGAGGAAGTGAATAGTACCGTTGAGGATTATTGAAATGAATCATCAGCTGGAAAAACTTGGTTTAATTAGTCTAACTACACAAAGCAGACCAAAGCTAAATAATTTCTAAAAGTTCGTCAGTATCTTTCGGATTCAATACTAACGTGAATTTTTAAATATGAATCTACAAACTATTAATAACAATAGTAGGCAACATTTGTGATTCTATTGCTCTTGATTTTGTTTTTTCGCTTTTCTTTTTTTTTTTTTTTTTTTTTTACTAGACCAATGCTAATGCTGCTGAAAGCTAGCTCGGTGTCCTAGTCCAGACTGGAATAACAATATTGACTTTTGGAAGGGGCAAAAAAAGTGAGGCACAAAAGCTTCCAAGCAAAGGGAGCTAGTGATTTACCAAAAAAAAGAAAAGTAAAGCAAGGAGTGAACAATCTTTGCGTCTGACAATATATAGTGGCTGAAGATTCAAAAAAAAAAAAAATAGTGCAGAACAGCACCACCTGCAGCTTCACTTGGAATTAGAGGACAGTTTTCTTTTTTCTTGGGTGGACTACTTGGCCAAACTATGTCATTTTGATAATACATAGACTTTGGTGTTGGAGATTCCTCGGCCGGCACCATATCATTTGTACCACTGACTACTCAGATATGTAATCTTTGCAGGATCTAGTAGCGTTACATACCAGATCGTAGCACAAGTGCCCAACTCAAGACTATAGGACTGTGGACTACTTGTTGATCAACTACATGCGATTGGTGATTTCTTGTTGTGAAAATGATTAGAAAAACAAACCAGTTAGAAATGTGACTTGTATTGCACATGTAAAGTTCAAGATAAAATTTGCAGAATGTATCCAACTCGACAGTTAACTTTCCGCTTTCCACATCGATTCATCATGATAAAAGCCCATTTAAGACTTTCGGCACTCCAAAGGTGAGGCGCTGTTCGGGGCCAGATCTTGCAGTGGACGCTCTCTGGCACAATCTGGTGCTCATTATGTGCTGTGCAGCAATGCTGTCAGCCTCATAATTAGAAGCAAGTAATTTCTCCTTTAGTACCATGATTAAAGAGAATTAAGCTCATCAAAACTGATTAATCTCTGCTCGATTAGTGCAACAATCCATTAGCTTCTACATAGCTTGCCTCAAATATCCTCTCCCTTGCCCTACTTGCCTGAAACATCAAAAACCCAACATACAGATCCTTAGGTTATAGTTTTCAAAGTCTTAACAATTCCGATGTCGTAAAGATCAGGAGTAAGATTATCAAGACGTCATAAATGGGTTGAGACCTGCTTTTCCCAGTTTGTACAAGTTGTTACAATAGCAAGCAGAGTGGTTTGCACAAAAGCTCCAACTTGTATTCCAATCCAAAGACCCCTTCCTCTTAGTTGAACCCAGAAAGCTAATGTAGCAGCAACAGGAATCCCACATAAATAAAATGCTCCAAGGTTTACGCAAGCCCCAATATGCTGCCACCCACATCCTCTAGCAATACCTGGATATTCAACCATTGACGAAACTTAAACACTAGATTGATACATGAAAGAACTTATATCAGGAAAATATAGAAACTCACCTGAAAGGACCCCTTGAAAACTGTCTATTATAACAGAGAGACAGACTAGAGGAGCCATGGTTGTGACGTAATCAACGACAACCCTTTCATTACTAAAAGTGTAGCCAAACACATTGCGGCAGGCAAAGAGGGTTGTGGTTATTATAGTTGTCTCTGTGAGTGCAAGAAACATCGCAGCACACGTAGCCATACGAGCACCTTTTGGGTTGCCAGCACCTAGTTCATTTGAAACTCTAGTGCTGTACATATCCAAAGAACAAAACGGCAAGTTATTACTTACATTAGAAGTAGACAAACATGTAATCTGATGGGGTATATTTGTGTTTGAAGCTTACCTTGCTGCAGCACCAACCCCGTATGGTATTGAATAGAGTGTCGCAATGGTCTGGAGACTGTTAACAAAAAACTTAAAGAGTTTATCACATTGCCTAATGGAGAGCCATCTCATTTGTATGGATATCAAACTTGACAAACTTGGTAACTGAAGTTCACGCAGAGAAAGCTTACCATACAGACAGAACTGAAGTTCAATAGCTGGGTTTGGTAAAAGCCCGGAGAGCAAGATAAGCAGCTCAAATGACCACCACTCAAGGCTAAAACAAACGAGATAAATCAAGAACACAAAAATAAAATGACAAGAACATTGCAATTAAAATATTTTTAAAAAGCAAATAGAGTAGGAGATTAAAAATACCATATCATTACAGCAGAAGGGATGGCGAAACGAAAGAACTCTCTCATTCCATGGAATAGCTCCATAGAAATTGAAACTCTGGTTTTCGAACAGGCAGAAGAAAACTTCATGAACAATCCAAGTACAATCGCATTGAACCAGTAGGAAATACTCATTGCTAATGCCCCTCCAAGGCTATCCAGTCCAGACTTGAATACTAGAGCCCAACAGAGAGGAATATGGAACAAAATAGTCGCCAAAGAGCTCACGAGCATAGGAGTTATTAGACTTTGAGTCTGAAAGTATCTATTGAGTGGTTGGAGAGTTGCATAAGAAAACAAAGCAGGAAGAAGCCAGATTGTGAATTTGCCGGCTTCATGTGAAATTACAGGGTCTTGGCCCATGAACATCAGTATATCCGCCATATATATCCATATCAAAGACAAAGGAAGACAAACTAAGGTGAGAGAAAATATGGCGGTGTAAGTTTGAAGTCCAAGTTTCTGATATTGCTCAGCTCCATATGCTTGCCCACATAAAGTTTCAAGTGCACTGGCCATTCCTAGCTGTTCAAAGATCAAGGTACGAAATCTAGTTAGTAACATCTTTTGTTGGTAGATAGATTCTACTTAGTAATTGATTTTAGATAATGAACTCCATCTTGAATTCAATTTTACATTTTCACATATCATATCCAACTGCATGGCATCTGTCTAAAAATAAATGTTGCGCATAGTTTTCCGACATGGTTTCTGCAAAATTAACAGCATTAATCGACCAAATTGAGTATGGAAGGACGAATTCATCTGAATGTGCATTGTTGTCCGCAACAGCAGGTCAACAGAACTCACATTTCTTTACACGAGATCCTCGACTAGTCCTAAAGTCTTAATGGACTTCTTATAAATCAAATGGAATATTTAGCCTATTAAGAACTCCAATAAAACCAAAAAGAACTCTGCACGCCATCAACTTCAAAGCTCTAATATCCAATAAAAAGTAGTTGGCTTAAACTTACCTACAAAGGTCATCTTTTTATCTAAATCACAAGCTAATGTTCAGTATAATCAATGGCTTTTTGAATCTAAAACCCAGTTTTTGAGTCATTGTCCGAGTAAAAGTCTAACATGTAACTGGCTAAAGATTAGAGCAATGATAATATGATACAAATAAATTCAACCAAGCATTAGGTGCAGACAAAAAAATTCAACTAAACCTGTAGGATGCATATTGATATGTTATATAATATAGGTTCATCGGCCTTAAGGTTGGACAGAAAAAATCAAATTCCCTGATATGGAAGAAAAAAGAAAGAAAAGTTCAAGGTGTAAGACTTACAAGAACACTAAAGCCAGTGACCCCGGAAAAGGATATGGCCAAGGCAGTGCTGGCGAGAGCAAGCTCACCAAGGTGACCAACCATCATCATCGAAAAAACCTGCACCATGTACTGGGATAGCAAGACAGCAACCATAGGTCCTGCTAAGCATCCCAACCTCTTGACTTCTTCGAAAAACAAACACCATGACTCTTTTCTTTGCTCTGCTTCATCTTTGCCTCTTGGCAACAACAAACTCTCCTCCATTTTTGTCTGTGGCTGCAGAAGGGTGGGGGTGGGGGGGCGGGGCGCTTGTGCTCAGCTTAGCAAGTTGGGAAATAAACGCAAGGTGGAGGTGGAGAGAGACTTTTGGCACTTAAACGGCAGCCGGTAAAATTTATGACTCTGCAGCTGGAACATTAAATATGCAAAAATAGTTGTTTTTCAATCTGATCACAAATGATCACGTTTTACTTGGGAACCAAGTATGACTTGCCCTTTATTGATGTATTATTTACCGTTTTTTTATTAATTAGAATTTGGATTTTTCTTCACTAGTTCAAAGGAAGTCTAAGACAAATAGAATTCCAACTTTGATCTTGACTATATGGAGTTTGATACTTCATACCTGCCATGTAAAAGAGATGAAGTTTCCCTACAAGAACAGCAAAATGGCTGCGAATTTATAGGCTTTTATTTTCATTAGTTTTCCATAACAATTCGGTACAATTTTGTTTGATTCGTGGATTAAACACACTTATATATCATTCCTCATATGAGTCATATCGTCGATGCCTCGCAAAGGAAAAGAAACCCAGTTAAATCATCTCAAAAGGAGAAACTGTCAATTTTAGACGTCTAAGCCATGGGGTCAGCCCAAGCTTGGTTTGTTTCTATTCTTTGATAAATAGAATTCTTTCGCCAAGTAAATGGGGCACAAATACTCATTATGGAAAGTAGATTTCCTTTTCTTACAAATTATACTTGTATCATATAACCTAGGTGTTCCATACAAACTCAAAAGGCTACATCAAGCCAGGAGCTATATGATTCCACATGTTCACTACAGTGATAGCATTCAAACCAAAGCATAAACAGCTCCTAATACTCTAGTAAGTAGAGAGCATGAAGTTAAAGTCTTACAGAAACAGCTACTCCTGTTACATAAATTAACTGGGAGCTTCTGAAATTAGATCTAGGTGTCGTCTAAAACTCCGTACTGAACTTCCATGTTAAGTAGTCACTAAGTGAGGAGCAGAGCGAGGAAGCACGCATGAGTAAGTGACATACTTCACACTGTCTAGAAGCAGAACAACGAAAACCCGAGAAAGTGACTTGGGTTTGATCATGCCATCAACGTCAATGTCACCTGCCTCTCTAGGATCAACCAGAACAGAAACGACCATGGAAGAATTACTGCCTTGAAAGTTGTTGCTCGACTGATTGTTTCTTATGGCGCGTTCTTCATCAGTAACATTATGATTGGATCCAGCAAGGGGAATTGCACGACCACCAAGGATCCTTCTGTTTCCTCCCCTGTTAAGCCTTGTAGAATTTGATCTGTGTTCAGAAACATTGGCAACTGACGAGGCAGGAATTATACCTCCTGAATGAGTAGCAGCTGATACATCAAACTGGAACACTTCAGTGCACATGCCTGAACTCAACAACGGTCCAGCAAGACCTTCACGAAACCACTGCTGCAGTCTACCATCAGCAGAACCAGCTGTAAGAGCCTTCCGTTGTCCAGCAGGAGTTCTGTATAAAGGAGCACGTGTCCCTCTGTTCACTCCAGCTTCAGGAATAGCCAATGCTGAAACCAAATCTTTCGCTCCTTCCACTCTAGCCTCCCTACTCTTCTTATGAGTTTTAGCTTTCTCACTGGCCAGGACCGAATGAATAATCAAGTTCCCATCAATCTTAACAAGTTTATCATTTCTCGGAACATACAAAGAAGCAACAAGAGGCTCACTAGCATTACCCACGCCAGGTAACCCCTGTTCTTTCTGCTTATGACCCCTCTCATGAATTTTGTTAGATACATCAAATTTCCCACCAGATATTCCTAAAGGTATATTATTTCCATCTGATCCATTCAAATGACCCTCAACCGTCAAAACCTTCGGCCTCTGCTGATCATAAAACCTATCTCTAACATAATTCGACCCACCAAAACCAACATTCACCATGGGAACAAGTCCACCAAAAAGCAACAGGAAAAACAGCAGACCCAGGAAACTAATGCTAGCAACCTTCTTGGTCTTACTCTCCGACTTCTTCTTCGGCTTTGGCGCAGCCACAGGCTGCTGGGGTTTAAGCCTAGGTATGGGAACCAAAGGGACCTGAGAACCTTGCGGTTTCACAACATAAGGCGAGTATGGCATCCATGGATAACCCATGGGTGGCATTGGGTACATCCCCGGAGGCGGCGGCTGCGGCGGTGGGCACATGCCACTACCACTGCTCAATTGCTGCTTCAGAGTAGCATTCTCGGCCATAATATACGATATCTTATTATTCAAATCAGCTATAGTTGTATGCATAGCCCTTACCTTATCTTCAAGCTCTTCCACATAATGCTTCTTCCTCTGCCTCGAAAGCTGAGCACTCTCTCTGTTCCTCATCAATCTGGCCTTCCTCTTCTCATCTTCATCGTTCAACCCACTCTCCGACCTCCGATACTTGGAGCTTCTCGACTCCACGTTCCCTTCTTCGCCGCCGCTCTCTTTCTTCCTCTTCGCAACGAAGCCGTTTCTGGTCATCTCCTCCTCTATCTTCACCTTCTCATCGGCAGTAGTCACGTTCGAGGACACGTCGCGATCGGAGTTGCCGGAATGAGTAGGAGAATTGCCCGCCTCGGGAATCCCGGAGCCCTGAGACGACAACGGCCCGCCGGAATTCTCCGAAAACTCCTGATCGTGGCCGCCGGACTCCGACAACGGATAATTCAGGAAACCGGACACCACGCCATCCGAGGAGCCCTTGGAAATTCCGGACTCCGGAGACTCCGAATCCAACAGAGGAGTGGAATCACCGCTCGGCTGAGCCGTCGGATCAAACCCGTCGGGGTTGAGGAAGTCGTCGGCCTCCGACGGGAGGTAGAGATTGTCCAAATCATCAAAGGTGAGCTCGTAGTCGCAATTGTCGTCGGAGCCGAACCCGAACCCGAGATCCGACATGAAGGAATCGGAGGGCATTCCGGTGTCAGATGAGAAGAATTGAGGATCGAGAGGAGGGATCGGAAGGGACTCGAAGTCCTCGCCGGAATTGGTAGCGTTATGGGTCAGATCTGGAGGGAGTATCGGCGCTTCGGCGACGACTGAGTCTTCCATGGTTAGGGTTTTCTGGAAGGCTTGAGCGAGAGAGAGTTTAGAGGTGTATAAATGGAGATGAAGACGAAGACTCGTTTGGGGAAACTAGTCTGAACTGTCCACGGGTATTGACCTAGTGGGAGGACTCTATAATAGCAGTGCGATCCAAACCGTGTATTATCCAAATCAAATATATATTTTAGAGCATTTAAGTGTAGTTTGTTTCCTCTTTCCACAAATTTACGAGATTACCCGCTCTGACCAGATGCAAATTGCTAGGAATTAGAAGTTGGATTACACTGCATTAATATATGGACATATTAAGTAGGTTAATTTGATATAATGATAGATTAGTTTGATCTAATGTTGAAATAGATTAATTTGATATAAGGGTAAATTAATTTGATCAGGTCTAGAAATAATATGATCGTAAGGAGATGATTTACCATTGTAATACAACAATCAATAAAATAGTAAAAAAATTTAGTAATCATCTTTCTTTTCAGTGATTATTTGTAATTATTTAAATGTACTTGAAATAAATGAATGGTTGATCAACAAAAATATATTTCTTATCACCTACGATTAATATGATAATAGAAGTTTAATCACAAAAAAGTTTCATATTTTGGTTGAATTTTTGTAAATCTTATTCTCACCCATGTTTATTCTATGTACTACCACTAGCTTTTTGTCTGTCTATAAATGACAGCGGAATGGTATGTAACGGCCTATTCTGACTTGTGATGATATATTTTTCACCCCCGTGGCATTACTCAAAAAAAATATGTACTCCACACTATACATTCCTCGTGCCACAAAAATTTGAGTTCATGATCCATATGATGTTGGTTACACTAACTAATTTATGGCTTATCGACGAAAAATATTAATGGATGATAATAAAACGATCATGAAGTTACACACCACGACACCTTCAAAAATGAATGAAAAATGAAGAAAGAGTTTTTGAATGAGAAAAAGCCTTGCAATTTCTTAATCCTCTGCAGCACGCTACTCCTAATTGATCTAAACAGAAAGTAGACAATGCCTTCGAAGGTACAAAATGCTACAAGAAAAGAAGTTTCTAGTATAATGAACAGCCATGATGGCGTCAGCTAAGAAACTGGCCAGATGAAGAAAAATAGTTTGTTAGAAAGTTTGGTAGCATTTTCGACCAAAACACATTAAATATCACATGACGATGACACGTCTGGACATTCTATATGATATCCCTCATGTTGTCTTCTTCTTTGTCACGTACTCGTTGCTTTCTTCTGAATTATGATCCCCCGTCTCACTAATTGCCTCCATGTTATAATAAACAAAGGCAATCAGTTTCAGAAGCCAAAGATGCTCTTTTTGTAACAATGGCAGAAGTGAGTTCAAGTCTTAAGACTCCTCCGGTTCAAAATCAAGAGAGAAACCATGGAATCGATGCCGAAACATCCCAGCAAGGATTTGGTGGAGATGATGTTATTGAAGAAGCTAAGAAGCAACTATGGCTAGCAGGGCCTCTTATTGCAGTAAGTTTGATGCAGTGTAGCTTACAAATCACGTCAGTCATGTACGTCGGCCATCTCGGAGAGCTTTTCTGGTGCTTCTTTGGGCTCTTCGTTTGCTGCGGTCACCGGATACAGTATCTTGGTAAGGGATCGAGCATCAATTTATCACAACTTTAACCGTTTTATTTCTTATTATAGTGCTGTGACTATCAAATTTATTCACCAAATGATGTGTCATTATACTTGTAAAATGTGATTTAAAATGAACCGTTGTCACATAATTTATTCGGAATTTGGTATATCAACTCCATTTTCCTAGCAGGGTTTGGAAGATCATCTTCCTCAACTTTTTTTTTTTTTTTTTTTTTTTTTACAAATATTTGATATTTTTCAGCACAGTTGGGAATTGGAAGTGCGTTAGAGACGCTATGTGGGCAAGCCTATGGGGCTAAACAGTACCACATGCTTGGAGTTCATATGCAACGAGGAATACTAACATTGTTAGCAGTGAGCATTCCCTTGGCACTCATTTGGTTCTACACAAGCACCATTCTTATTGCTCTTGGCCAAGACCACGAGATATCCAACGAAGCAGGAACTTTCAATCGATGGATGATGCCGAGTCTTTTCGCGTACAGCCTCCTTCAATGCCTTGATAGATTCTTACAGACACAAAACGATGTGTTTCCAATGATGATAAGCTCTGGAATCACAGCTTTTCTTCACATTATAATCTGTTGGGCACTTTGTTTCAAATTTGGACTAGGAAGCAAAGGCGCAGCATTGGCCATTAGCATTTCCAATTGGGTTAATGTGTTGTTATTGGCAAGTTATGTGATGCTCTCGCCGGTCTGCAAGAACACTTGGACAGGATTTTCAAAAGAGGCATTGCATGATATCTTAAGCTTCATCAAGCTTGCCATTCCATCAGCTATAATGATATGGTAACCAAGTTTCTTCTCCTTCATATAAGAGGTAGTACATATCTGTTGCAGACTACCTATAACCGTCTTTCAACTATAACTACTGGTTTGCTAGAATCTTTTTAATGCAGTTTTGAATATTGGACATTCGAAATGGTTGTTCTCTTGTCCGGTCTCCTCCCAAATCCAAAACTTGAGACATCTGTGTTATCTATAAGGTATCAGTGCCTTACTATGTCAGTTTCTACTTATGGATAGCAAAATATGAAGAAAAGATTGTTTTTGTTCAAGCAGCCTTAACACATGTTGGATGGTCTATATGATATCAGTTGGTCTTGGCGGTGCTATAAGGTTAGCGATGCCATGTGTTTTTGGCTGATTCCTCATTACATTCTCATTACTACTGCATAAGTTGATCTCCTCCAGAAAAGCAGCAGCATGAATTAGTAGTACATACGTTTTGTACTAAAAACAACCGTCTGTTATCAAACAGTACAAGTGTCAAATGAACTGGGTGCCGGGCGGCCACAAAGTGCACGATTAGCTCTACAAGTCATGATCACAATGGCTTTACCCGAGGGTGCTGCTATAGCAATAGCCACAGTATTGGTTCGCCGTGTCTGGGGAGTACTAGACAGCAACGAGAATGAAGTGATCAGATATGTTGCTGAAATGATGCCACTGCTAGCACTATCTGACTTCTTGGATGGACTCCAATGTGTGCTTTCAGGTCCTAAATTCTATAAACACTACTGAATCTGATGTTTTCATGACTTTGGTTCAGAACTTACAGTGTAAGGGCCTTCTTTTTTCTTTTTTTTTTCTATTCAAAATTCCAGGGGCTGCCAGAGGGTGTGGATGGCAAAATCTTTGTGCATGCATAAACCTTGGGGCTTACTATGTTGTGGGAATTCCTAGTGCTGTGCTTTTTGCTTTCATCCTTCATATTGGAGGCATGGGGCTTTGGATGGGTATCATTTATGCACTTTTTGTTCATGTTACTGCACTTGTTGCAGGAAATGCCTGCACCGACTGGTATCAAGAGGTAAATTTGAGTCAAACTTATAGCTGATTTATACATGTCAAATACAAGAGTTTATTTGATGTCTGTTCATTTACACATTTCAGGCCATGAACGCTGCTCATAGAGTTCAGAATACCAGCTTGGTGACTGACAAGTCAGTAGCTTAGGTTATGAGACATGAACACAACTCGGATGAAATAGAAGAAACTTCATTCAAATGGGAGAGAGAATAAATTGATACGTTCCTGTAAATCTTAAGTCAACAAGATTGATGTGTAATTGAAGAAATTTCTAGTCCCATTCTATTCCATGATTGTTCTAAAGCATGCAATTAAAATTAGTCCTATCAATAAATGATAATAATTAGAACAGTTGACTTATACTTCAAGGACAGCTACCAAGTGCATTCCATTCTGTTTCATTCATTAGTGCTCAGTCTAGGCTACCCAATACTTGATTACATCATTTCTATCAGATAGAAGCGCACTAAGAATCTGAAGAATGAACCCTGAATGCTTCAACTTTGGGGCAATCCCATGGCACATCTCATCAACCTAACAAGAAAATGATGGCACATAACATTCCGATGAAACACTAGATTAATGTCAAAATGTTTTCCAAAATGGGCATGTTTGAAATTTAATATAGCTATGTCACCAAAAAAGATCACCCTGCCAGGAAGAAATTTGAAGATTTGATATAAAACCACTTAATTTTCCGCACTTCTGGCAGATGATACAGGTGGAAGGGATGGTTCTTCTGCAGTGATGTTTGACTCAGTTGCTAAATCAGGCGAAGATAGGGGCTGCTTTGGTTCTGTTGCATCATCAAGTGAAGAAGGGGGTGGCTCCTCGTGTTCATTGTTCTCAGGATGAAAATTTATTGGGAATTTTGTGACTCGCGGCTTGTCAGCTAAAATGTTTCTCTGGACCCTATCAATCAGCAACTTAGGGGGAGGTTCCTCTCTCAGTTGTTCATCATCATAATCATTGTTCACATAGTACCCCACCCTAACAAACTCCTGCCCCATATATGAACATGTCAACAACAGTACTGTGACACCAATGATATCTTCATCACGTATTTTTGACGGGTCTGGAGGGTCAGCCTGCCAGGAGAACAAAACACATAAGAAAACAGAAAGAGGATTGAGTTTCACATCCATGTTGGAAACCTAAAATAACCTTGAGAACCTGATACAAGGAATCGGTATAATTACCTGAAATACAAAACGGTAGTTGCCAACATTGACAGGACCAACAAGCACACTCTCCAAAAGTTGGTCATACGTCTCATCTTCAGCAGATCCGACATATATGAGCTTCCATTCCAAGTCTGTAAGAAATTGAATAATATCTCATGTCAACAAACCTATAACTTTGCAGCTAAAGATGAGATCATTCAAGGAGTTGGACATGCTAGTATGCTGCCACTTGCAGATGACTACCCTATTACAGACTGCAAAGGGATCACAGTTTCATTCACATGTTATTAGGTGGACGTGCAATACAGATATGCACATTCTTCATTTTTCGCAGGAAATTCCTACCATCCTAAAACCCAAAAACAACCACGCTTGTTGAAAGCAAAGCTCTGAATCTAGAAATGTTCAATGTCCGGCATAACCTAGACCCTGAACCAACTATTTTAACCTAGGTATGCCACAGATTCTGCCATTCCCCTGGAAGAACGAAGACAGATATAAATCATAGACCAGGTAATTGTTCGTGTTGGTCATCCAACCAGGAAAAAACAGAACCACCTAAAGTAGGATACAACAAATAAGTTACATTTATCCTCTTTCAATCATCAGTTAGAAACCATCTAACAATATAGAACACAAAACCATGATCTATAAGTGAAAAGCTAGGCAAACTTGAGCCATCAAGAAATTTGTACCGAGACCTAAGGTCAAGAAATTAAGCTTTCCCTCAATTGTATTATATTATGCTTTCACCACTGCCTCAATGGGGGATTCTTCAATGGGGGAATCATGAACACTACCATCAACAACATCCCTAAAGCTCAATCTATTCAAGAAGATCCCTAAATTTGCATTTGCAGTCCATAAATTCTTTGTTTTGCTTAATCAAATTTTTATTACAGACCCCAATTACAAAATCCCAACAAATTTACAGCAAGATATAAATCAAATTCAACTATCTGGGGAAGAAATTCCAAGAACCCTAGCTGAACCTAAACAAAAGCAAACGAGCATTTTCCCCTAAATTCATCCAATACAGAACAAAAGAAGTAAAATCCAAGATAGAATAATCATGGGTTTAACAGGATTACCGTCTTTGAGGGAAGCCAAGCACTCGTATGAGATTTCGAACTGGAACGGGTTGAGAAAAGCGGACGGGTTGTCCAAAACGGCGACGTTTGTGATGTTGACAGCACTCATATTCGCGACACCAAATCACAATAAGAGTCCGGCTGCGTCCTTATATAGACCCACCCCCAATCCTGGATTTGGTTAAGCCTTCGCCGACACTCGAAGAACCCTAGAACGGATTTTGGGCTGGACCGGAGACCCGGAACGGACAGCTGGAGGGAAAAGAAGATTGTAGAGATTTGGAGGAGCCGAGATTTGGAAAGGAAATATATATGGGAGGGGAAGAGAGAGGGTTGGGGTTACCGGTAGTACCCGGTCGGCTGCTCTGGAGGGAAATAAGGTGGGAATTTGGGCGGGACATTTAACATTTTTGGCACACGTTGCCTTCTCATCCGGCGGGATTTATATGCACCGGATAGAGCTAGCAACGGAGCCCAACCCACGACCGGACCGAATTATCTCTCTGTTATTTGACTTTCACGTCTCAACGCACCAATTGATCTAAATTTATAACACACTTGCAGCAATTCAAATAATTTATTTATCATTTTTGTATTATATGGAAGTAAAAGTTAAAATTTTAATCTTTTTTTTCTCTAATTCTAATAAATTTCTTATTTTACAGCAATCTCTAAAATCTCCATAATTCTTCCTTAAATTATAGAGATTGCTGTAAATTTAGGGAATTTGATTTTCTCTTTCTTCTTTTTCTCTAAAATATGGATAGTTTTAGGGAATTTATTAGAGCAAAATAAACTCATTTTTTCCTAAAATAAAGAAAAATCAAAATATGGGGAAGCTGTTGGAGTTGCTCTTACTTATTTGCATTAAGTATAAGAATAAAATAAATAGTTTCGAACTTATACTATATTTATTTAGATACATAAGTACACAAATGACATCAGGAGTGAATATCTACCATATTTATAGGAAAAACAAATAAGGTTGCTCATAAGTTATCCAACCTTAGTGAGACATCTAACATTGCTTATGTGCCTCATTGTAAAAAATAAATAAATACGAAAATGACAATTGACCATACTTTAATATCATAAACTGAACTAGTTTACAGTTCAGTTACCTAAGAGGAGTAGATCATAGAAGCCGACAATAATGTTCACCTACTCACTCGTTCCTTTCCTCTTAAGTGAGCCGGGAATGTCATTCTTTTTTTAGAAGAGGTGAAATTGAAAGTCTAGCTTTAGGTTCTGTCCACCTGTCTTTAATTTGGCGTCCACGACATTAAGTTGGAGAAGCTTGACAAGGACCTACATATGCGAAGTGAGAGGTTATCGGAGAGACCGATGTAAGGCCGGCCAAATGCAATTTGATCCCCAAGTTTAGATAAGTGTGTTTGAGCATTGAAAGAGATTGAAGAAGAATAAATGGTGTTTAAGCATTTTGACATAAGAATGAGGAATAAGAAGAAGTGCCCAACAATTTGGCATAACAATGGACCTAAAGGGAATAGCATGTGCATTTTGGCATAGTGATGGAAGAAGAGTATCCTTCAGCCCTGTGAAGGCTGAGTATTTGTGAGCCCTGGAAAAATTCAAAGGTTTTAGTGAGATCGTTTAAGGAATTAAACTTTCGATCTCGGTGGTGATTTAAATACTCATGAATATTTATCCGAATTTTTCACTAGGAGAAATTCTTGATTTAAGGGTTTGATAATAAAGGACACGACACAACGAGTTCGTGGGAGTTTTCGGGGAATTTTTCGGATACCCAAGCTAATTGTTATGAATTTTGGAAGTTTTTGGATTTGATCGAGTTTAATGATTTTCGATTTTGGGTTGGTTTAGGCTCCGCAATGATTTTCGACGCAGGAGGCGATTCTGGAGTTTCGAGCTTGCTGTCGAAGTTAGCTTTCGTCTTATAATCAAGAGAAAATGCTTTGGTCCCTGCTGCACTTCAGACTAAAGGAGAGGACTAGGATGCGCTCTGCCTTGATCAACGTTCACCGAGCACCGAGGCTACAAGTTCATGCTTGCTAGGCCATCTGTTAGCTTGATCTACTTTGATTGACAAAGGTATATTCAAAACTACAAATGGAAGATTTGTTCTTTTGGTAATCCTCGCAAAAATTAGGTCTACTGCCTGTTTTGGTTGTGGGAAGTTTCGATTATGGTTTGTGTTGAATTTAAGGTTATCTCTGCTGGGTATTGTTGTTATAATGGAAATATGGAAATTGAATGATGTTATGATTTTTGAACCCAAGTACACATTGTGATGTTTGTTGGGATTGAACTATAGATGGTTTTCCGAGTAATGGGTGCCCTTAACAAATTGTGGGATGTACCTAAGGTGAAATGGTTTAAGTTGTAAAAATGGATTCATTTAATGATGGGTGCCCATACAATTCCGGAATTACTATGGAATGTGGTTCCTAAGTGAGTTGGAAATGATTGTGAAAAATTGGAAATTTGGTGTTCTGTTAGATTTCCGGAATGATATTTTTCACACCCTGAATTTTGAATAAATAAATTCAAATCCGAAACATGAATTAAACAACTTAATCAAATAAACATCCTGAATTTTTTTCATAAACAACCACACATCACCCACTCAATAATACGAAAACCAAATCTTCAAATTACTTATTACATCACACTCTCACAAACTTAAATTGTAAAGCTCAATGAGCATAACAAACCTCACAAAAGCAAATGCAATAAATCAAATACTGCTACACTAAACAGCTCGATCACCACCCTGGTTCTACTGACCTGCAGGATTTTCCGCTACACTGTTTGAATAGTGTACCGAGATTGCAATAACACAAAATTCGGTAAGCTTTTGAAAGCCCGTATGAGTATATTTAAAGATTGCACAATTTAAGTTAATAAATATAAACTCACAAGGTAACTCCAAAATATCCTAAAATATAAAGGAATGAATACTATAAAGACTATATTCTAAAACTCATACTTATGAGTCACAGGTAACCTAAACGTTACCCTCATAAGACCACTCACATTTGGCAGACATACTAGAGTTCTAACTTATCGCAACCACTAGCCTGGCGCGAGAGCGTGGTTCACGATCATAATGTTATTAGTAACCATCAGTCTGGTACAAGAGCGTGGTTCACTGATAGTATGTCATGGTCACACTCGTGACCTATTGATCTCCACATATCAGAACAATTTATTGTTTCTCAAACAATAAAACTCAACTCCTTTCTCAACATATCAATCACGAAAAGCAAACATTTAAACAATAATAGCAACACAATCCATCAACAAATATATATATATATATATATATATATCATCACATAAATAATATATATACATAGACATTCACACAGTAATGCTTATTATTATCAAATCAATATAATTTACTAAATTCAGTTCTTAAATGAACCATGTGCGATTTACTCACCTCTAGTCCAGCTGCGTCTTCTATCAATCAAAATCACAATAATTCAAATGCTCGTCAACTCAAACTGTCAAGTACCTAATCAAATATGGTCTTTGCTTAGTAAACGAAGCGCGAAATTAACTTAAATGACGATTCAACTGTCGGATTCTAAAATAAAGACGATCCAACGGTCGGATCGAATTTAAACGACGATCCAACGGTCGTATTCGTAAATAAAGACGATCCAATGGTCGGATCGAATTTAAACAATGATCCAACGATCAGATCCTCACGGATCACCCTTGGAAAACATCCTATCAGAATTATACAAAAATCCGACGAACGGATCTTCACGAATTGCCTCCCGAATCACTATTTTATAATTATACGAAGATCCAACGGTCAGATCTTCACTCGTTACCTTATAAAGTCATCGGAACAGTCATACGATCAACATATTAAAATTTGAAGCAAAACCGATGGTCTGATCTCCGTAGATCATAAACCGAAGATAAAACGTAAAAACAGTAAATAGTAACGTCAAAACGTAAATCCACTATTTATCAACTTTTTCTGAAATAACTTTGTAATATATCAAAACACTCGTAAGGATGCATGATCAACGTCCAGATAAAATAAACTCAAAATATAGTCCGACGCGCTGCCATACGCTGCGGTCAGACGGCGGTCAACCACCTCCGATGCAAAAGTCGTCAACTACAAACTTCTACGAAATGAAATTATGAACAACGTTAATACCTGACTTTTTTCGAGACAAGGTCTAGATTGTCCTAGATCGAGCTTTGAAGTTGGATTAATCTCGCGCGTCTGATCAGATCCTAGATCTGTCGTCAAAAATTTCAAACCTTGATCTATCACTCTACACTCCAAATCGTCATGCAAGAAGGATATGAGGATGATCAACAAGAGGAGGAGATCACAACAAGGTAGAGGATTAGATCGTGCAACGTCGGCACTGACGAGATCCGGTCGGGTTGGGCTCACGGGGCTGGGGTGCCTTCGATCCAAGGCAGGGGGCAGCGGTTAGGCAAACCGAAGGCGGGGAGCGGGGACGAGACCTGACGGATTTGAGGAGCCGAAGAAGAGAGAGAATGGAGAGAGCGGGGGGGGGGGGGGGGGGGGGCAAAACACAAATTTCCAATTGTTTCATCCTTAATGAAACAATTCTGATTTTTTTGCTATTTATAGAAAAATTTTAATTTTCAAATATTCATAATTTAATCATACGAACTCTGAATAATGCGTTTCATATATGCACGAGATCATATCGACGAGCTCTACAACTTTCATGAAGGAAGTTTTTCCAAATTTTGAACGTATAAAAAGTCAATTTTCACGACCCCCCCTAAATAACGTTCGTTTCGAAAATAAAATTCGTTCGAAACCCATCTCCTCACACAACGACATACGAAGCAAGTCCAAAATTCATAATTCATATTCTTGAACAAATATTGAATTACATATATTTATTTAAATGAAATTTCGGGTCTTCACAATATTGATAAGTGTAAATCGGGCAAATGCAAATGCTATAAGAAGTCCAGTAATTGAGACTTAATAAAATGAGACATGATTGGTCAACTATGGTCAAACCTTGGTCAACCCTGGTCAAACCAGGAAAAGTGGGTTAGACGGTTAGATAATCGGCTAGAGTTTAAATAAGTGTTTAACAGATTATTAACGATCATTATGTCGGAATCTAGGACTCCAGTTTCCCGAAAAACAGAAGGTTCGTGAATCTAGGACCACGTGGATTAAATGATTTCGGAATCCAGGTAGGGGATTCGGGGCCTTTTCTCGGTTAGTAGTTTTCTTGTTTTATAAAGTGATATGGTTTGGTTATGTTAAAATGCAATGCATACTAACCAAATCGTGAGAAATGTGATGGCTTGAGAGCGAAAGGGGCACTAACTTCCTTGGGTTCGATTCCCTAAACCTTTGGAGGATTAGCTACACCGGTCGGACGGTGGGCGATCGTAATGACGACCCGATTCAGTGTGTGTAGCTAGGTAGCGGACGCTCTTGCTGCACTTACCTGATTATAAATTGATTTGAAGTAAGGTCGTGTAGTTGGTCTATGGGACCGACCATCAGGCATTGTCTTGGGCCGGTATTTTGCTGAAGTTCATGCATCAGATTTTACATCGGAAAATCATTTAAGTTTATCGTTCTTAAAGAAATGCATTTACATATGTTTTTATACTGGTGCCACAAAAGTTCATTTAAAAACCTAGCCGGTGTGAAGCCCCTAATGAGCAGCGAGGATAAAAACTCACCCCTACAATAGTGTGGATGCAGATACTGTGCACTGGTGACGAGATTGATAGACGGAGCAGGTGAGCGGAGTCAACTTCGGTAAATGGTTGTAATGGAAACAAGTTTCGAAGTTTCATTTCATTTCTTGATTGTTTAGTGTTATCTCAGAAGTCGTTCAAAGATCATTTATTCTGAATTCGACACTTAGATGTGTCGATTATTTCTTGACTCTTTATTTACTCAAGCTTTAGACGAACAAATTTTTGACATAGGAATTTTAAAGTTTTCACCTCAAAATTATTTTAAACGGTTTTGTTGTGCGGTTCAAGCAAAATTATTTAATAAAATGCCTTGCGGGTTTCTGGGATGTAAATTGAATCTTCAGTTTATGTTTCAGGGTCTCGTGGCACTGTGACGTGCTCAAACTGGTGAGGTGCAGTTTGGGGCGCTACAATATTTATAGAAGAATGGTGGTTAAGATAGAAAAAGAAGGCATCGGCTCTTCCCTAAAACATGGGTGTCAGCCTGGCCTTATCTTCTGCTTATTGAGACTCTAAATGATGGGTCATGATATGGTTGGGGAAGGGTAAGTAGATATCACCACCTAAGCTTCCATTTTCTTGGAATTACTCTTTGGCCATACCTGAGAGTTATGCATGCTTCGTGTCACAGCTTGGCATAGTTGATGAGAGTTGGCATTTGATTTGTGCTGCTGTATATCTCTGTAACAACTACATGTGCTTTAAGAGTGAACTTGGTGGGTCAAGTTTTTAGCTTTGGAGGTGGTGGTGGTAATCCTTAGGGGTTGAGGCTTCTAAGTCTTGAGGTCGAATTCTTGGCTTTTGGGGGTTGAGGCTCTCAACTACTTCTAGCTGCTTTTCTAATAGCGAGATCATTATATGCTATGGTTCTGTCATCCAATATGATGAGTAAATCACATGGTGATCGTCTAAGACCTAGGGTGAAGATTCAAGATTGAAGTTTTTGAGTACCAGAAATAGGCATCTATCTCATTAGTTATAATATATATGTCTAATTATTCAATTTCCTCTTCAATAAAAGGTTTAAGTACGTTGAAAGATCAAAATGATATGTGGATTTTTTAACACTTCAATGCGTCCTACGTGAGTTGAAAAGTCAAAAATATTTGTCTTATCAAAGACATAAAAAAAGTAAATTAATAAGATAGATGAGTTTAGGTGTCGCGCGTGATCTCTCACAAAGTCCAGGCTCAATCTGGAATCCTTAATACAATTATACAAACTCTGGCTTGACTTTGGAGTAGTCTTCAGACCCAAAAACAAATATGGAGTATTAATTCTGCATCTCGATCTCTATTTTAATTTTTTCCCTCCCTACAAAGTCTTCCACATTGCAACCATGGTTGATAAAGCATTTCACCGTCAACAAATTAAAAGGATGAGGTTTTCCATCAACTCCCTGAGCTCCCAGCCGATCTCCTAGAGCTTATCTTGAAAAGCCTTACTGCTGTCGACATTATTCGCTTTAAAGCTGTTTGTACTTCATGGATGTACGCCACAAAATACTATCCGCTGCCTCAACCTCCGTGGCTCATGCTACCTGGTAATCAACAAAATGATGTCAACTCTCGCCGCTTCTTTGATGTTGCAGACAAAGCTCGTACATTTTACACAATGACGAACCTTTTTCGAGGCTTCTCCGATTCGTGGTGTATAGGTTCATCACATGGATGGCTGGTGATTGCGGACAAAAAAACGGCTGTGCATCTTTTCAATCCACTTTCAGGAGGAAGAAGCATTGAACTTCCGGAGATCGGAACCATTGCTGGAATTCCTAGGTCTTTCAACATTGACGTTCATATGTTGCACAGATTATGCAGAATTCATACTTGTAAGGCTGTTCTTTCTTCCAACCCATCTAGCAACAAAAACTTTATGGTTGCCGTAATCTACAATAAACGAAACTCAAGACTTGCGTACTATAAAAAGGGGTACAGGACGTGGATCGAGTTATATAATGATCATAAAGAGTCCTATAGTGATGTTATATTCCACAATGATGACCATCTCTTTGCCCTTGTCGGGGACGGATCGTCCATTGATCTGTGGAACTTGAAAGAAAATCCTGTTGTCATGACAACCATTAGGCTTCAACCCTGTGCGATATCAATGGTGAGCGGAGAACGTCGATACTTTAGCAGCTTAAAACATGCTAGTTATTTGGTCGAGTCTTTGGATGAGATATTATTAGTAGTGCGGATTGTGGTGATACATGGTCTCTATAAAACCCATAGCTTCAGGGTTTTCAAGGTGAACGTGAAGAACTCGCAATTGGAGAAGGTGGAATGTTTGCATGATCGGGTTTTATTTTTGGGCGGAAATCAATCACTGTCATTATCCACTCGGGATTTTCCGGCACTTCAAGATAATTCTGTTTACTTCACGGATGATCGCTGGTCTATGATGAATTTTAATTACTATTATCTTGGTGAGGGTGAGAAGGATTCTCATACTAATTATGGTGGCCATGATGTTGGAGTATACAGTTTAGAAGATGGAGTTGTGAAGCTATTTGATCAAATTGATAATCGGCAGATCATTTATCCTCCACCCTTTTGGATTCTTCCTTGACCCTAATCAATATCAGTGAACTTATATCAATATCAGTTTAGTGGAAGCTAGACTTATTCTGTTAAACAAAAAAGTCTAAAAGATTTATTTTTAAATTCTATATATAGAGCATTTTGTGGTTGAATTGCTTGTTCATTGCTGTAGATCGGCGCAACTGGACAGGAATTTGAGTCCCTGGCTACTTGTTTCTGCAAAATCCTATACTTCAAAGGCTCAAACTCTGTGACTGATAGTCGTCAAGAAAACGATCTTAAAACTCGCTGCTTCTTTTATCTCAAAGGCTCAAGCTCTGTGGCAATTTTAAGAATATTTTGACTTTACTCGATCGATGCGTGTTCGTTTAATCTTTACCTAGTTTAGTAGATAATTGTGGCATGATCAGCACACTTAAAAAGACACCCTGTTTACTTCAAAGATGATCGGTGGTCTCACTGGTCTGAATGCTAATATGATCGAATAAGAGAGCAGTAGCAACTTGACCAATACATGATAGTCTCAATCCTATTTTCTCAGTATCGTTGCTATAGTCTCGAACTGGCCAAAGAGTAAGCCACACAATTCGTTTCACGAAGTGTAAGCCACATAATTCGTTTCACGAAGTTTAGTTTGCTAACAACATCCGTGCTCGATCAAACTGCCAATGACTCCTTATGAAACTTGCATCTTGCTGCCCAACAGAGGAAACTTAAAGAGATAAAAATCTCCTTTCAATTGCATGACAGATCTCTTGAACCACCAAGGTATTGGTTTCGATAAAGACGTTTTTCTACATGGGTTTCCCACACAAGCTAGATACTTTTGCTCAAAGTACCCTATTTATAGTTCTGGCATGACAAGGAGATGATAATGATCTCGATGAGATTAAAATACTAAACTTCGGACTAAGTGAACGTTTTTATGCATATTTTTATAAGAGATCCAAACTTGTGATGTCTAACAAGTTATCCAGCAAAAAATAATTTACGAGCAGACTACTGCTACTAGTTGGTGAGAGTTGCCATATTTATTTACAACTTTTAGGTGGCAATCTAAAAAATATTTTGACCCCTACTTGTTCGTTAAATCTTTACCTGATTTATTGGAGAAATGTGGAATGAGCACAAAATATAAAAAAACATTGCTCTGTAATTCAAAGGGCAAATACGTAATTCCATACCTATTTTACCAAGGCAACGACCTGAACCCGACAGCGTTACTGTGACGCAGCGTTTTACTCCACCCACTCATGCTCACATAAAAAGCCGAAAAGGTCAAAAATAAAAAACATAAAAAAATATATATAAAATAGAATATTCCCATTTTGGGCTTGGTAGCTGTACATATAGTCTCTGTGAGCTTCACAAACAACAAACCCTAGTCTTTCTCTAACTCTCTTCTCCTCTGAAGCCCTAACGAAATGGCTTCCCGTAGGCTCTTATCCTCTCTCGTCCGGTCTTCCATACGCCGATCTCCGTCCAAATCTCCGATCTCCAACTCCCACCCTAGGCTCACCTCCCCGTCGCCCCCGCCTCACCGCGCGTCACCCTATGGCTACCTCCTCACGCGCGTGGCCGAGTACGCCACCGCCGCAGCCGCCGAGGTCAAGTCTGCGTCACCGGCCGGGCCGAAGGACGGCGCCAAGGGAAAAATCACCGACGAATTCACCGGGAAAGGCTCGATCGGGCAGGTGTGCCAGGTCATCGGAGCCGTCGTCGATGTGAGGTTCGAGGAGGGCTTGCCGCCGATCTTGACGGCGCTGGAAGTGCTGGACAACTCGATCCGATTGGTGCTTGAGGTGGCTCAGCACTTGGGTGAGAACATGGTCAGGACCATTGCTATGGATGGGACTGAAGGGCTTGTTAGAGGACAGCGCGTGCTCAACACCGGCTCTCCCATCACTGTAAGCTCATTTATCTGTCACTGGGTTTCTGCTTAATGGTTTTCAGTGGTGGTTATTCGATTTGATAAGCAATGCGTGTTAAGATTCGATCAGAAATTTTGGGGCTTTACTGGTGTTTCATGCTTAAGGTGTTGATTTATGGTCCTGAATAGATTAAATGATTTGGGTTTTGATTTATGAGTTGGTGTTGTGTTTATTAGATCTGTGCGTTGTTGCTATTTGCTCTGTTAGCTACACATTTCAGTAGAGCCATTGCTGATTGCTGAACATTTCTAGCTTTTGCGGTTGAAAGATTTGACCTTTATGAATGCACACTTTGGCTCACTGATGCCTTTTGATTGGAGTTACATATTTTCTTGTTGACTTGGTTCATTAGGCATTGATGTGTGATACTTATTTTGGCATTTACGTTTTCCCCATCAAGTTTGATCCTTTAGAAATTTTTGTTTATTGTTGTTCATTATTGGGACTTATAATTTGCTCTCTGTTTGGCCTTTCAGGTGCCTGTTGGTAGGTCTACACTTGGTCGAATCATGAACGTTATTGGAGAGCCCATTGATCATAGAGGCGATATCAGTACGTGCTAGAAACCTTAAATAACTCATGCATTTTCTTACACTTTATTTGCAATATGATAACACCGGGCTTTGTAAATTTTCTGACTTTATCTTGGACGCTACAACAGAAACCGATCACTTTTTACCCATTCATAGAGAAGCTCCAGCCTTTGTTGAGCAAGCTACTGAACAACAGATCCTTGTTACTGGAATTAAGGTACTGACCCCCTCATTGCTTGCTTCTTCCCTTCCCTCGGGTGTATTCTGTAAACTTTAGTATAAACTATTAAGTATATTTATATTACTCACTTCATGTACAGGTTGTTGACCTTCTTGCTCCATATCAAAGAGGAGGAAAGATTGGGTTGTTTGGTGGTGCTGGTGTAGGAAAGACTGTGCTTATTATGGAACTTATCAACAATGTTGCAAAAGCTCATGGTCAGTTTTCAAAAGATAGGACATGTTGACACACTGGTTTATAATGCTACTATTTGTTTACATAGAAACCTATCTTTGTTGATCAGGTGGTTTCTCCGTGTTTGCTGGTGTTGGAGAACGCACTCGTGAGGGTAATGACTTGTACAGGGAAATGATTGAGAGTGGTGTCATTAAGCTCGGTGAAAAGCAGGTCAGTACAGTTTACATGTTTCCCCTTTTAAGCATTCATCACAATCTGCTTTCTAGAAGTCGTTGCTTACTTTCTCGTCTTCCATATATATTGCATCAGGCTGACAGCAAATGTGCTCTAGTGTACGGTCAAATGAATGAGCCCCCTGGTGCCCGTGCTCGTGTTGGGTTGACTGGCCTTACTGTAGCAGAACATTTCCGTGATGCTGAAGGGCAAGATGTGCTTCTCTTTATCGACAATATTTTCCGATTTACCCAAGTAAGGGTGACTTTTGAGGAACTTTTGCAGATTGTTTGTATTCAGATTGCATGTTGTTAGTGTGCTTATGCTTTTTTGTGTCCCATCCTGCAGGCTAACTCTGAGGTGTCTGCTTTGCTTGGTCGTATCCCATCTGCCGTCGGATACCAACCTACTTTAGCTACTGATCTTGGAGGTCTTCAAGAGCGTATCACAACCACCAAGAAGGGTTCCATTACTTCTGTCCAAGCTATTTATGTGCCTGCTGATGACTTGACAGATCCTGCTCCTGCAACTACTTTTGCTCACTTGGATGCCACAACTGTGTTGTCTAGACAGGTCTGTCACAACTGTGGACTACTTTTAGAACTGTTTTGCATGTTTTCAATTTATAACCTTGTTGTTTTGAATTGAATAGATCTCTGAGCTTGGTATCTATCCTGCTGTCGATCCCCTTGATTCTACATCTCGTATGCTCTCTCCCCATATTTTGGGTGAGGAACATTACAACACTGCTCGTGGAGTGCAGAAGGTTCTTCAGAACTACAAGAATTTGCAAGATATCATTGCTATTTTGGGAATGGACGAGCTTAGTGAAGATGATAAATTGACTGTTGCCCGTGCTCGTAAAATTCAACGTTTCTTGAGCCAGCCGTTCCATGTTGCAGAAGTTTTCACCGGTGCCCCCGGAAAGTACGTAGAGTTGAAAGAAAGCATTACCAGCTTCCAGGTAATCTCTCATTTTCCTTGGTGAAACTTGCTCCGATTATTATCTTTTCAATAGTTCTGATTACCATCTTAAGGATATTCTATTCTGAACTCAAGTAAAACTCGGACAAAATTAGCAAAACCAGCTGCTCCTGAAATGCTTTCTATATTTCCCCAATGTTTTTTAAAAACAAAGAAGCTTTCCATGCTATTAAAAGTTCTAACATGAGAATTTGTCCTTAAGTGTATCGTATTCAGTGTGACAGGCTGATGAGTTTAACCTTAAATCTTTTATCAATGTATGATAATATATTGATGAGTTGTGAATACCCAATGATACTTACCGAGCCACCCTCGTTGGGAATGCATCAACTGTTCCATTTTCTAAGTTAGGAGTTTGAATGATACATTGATTTTTCTTAACTTGATTGAATGATATTTGATTTTGGTATTTTGTGTTGACAGGGAGTGTTGGATGGTAAGTACGATGACCTTCCAGAACAATCGTTCTACATGGTTGGAGGTATTGAGGAGGTCATTGCTAAGGCTGAGAAGATTGCCAAGGAAAATGCTTAAGCCACAGCCATCTTTGTTCCTTTATCTTGATAATTGCGAAAACCAAATAATTTAGATGCCGCTGGCAATGCCAGCGAACAGGATTTTCATTTTTGAGACGAATTGTATTAGCATTTCCCATTTCAGATATAAGGATATTGGAGAGTGAGAGAAATGAAGCCAATGGCGTATCCCCTTTTTTCTTGTTTTATTTAATAAGGGGAAGAAGATAGAAGACATGTAAATTTGTTTTACCTTTCTATTTCCAGAACCTTGGATGCACTGATGTTCAACTCTTTGTTTATGTGAATTACTTGAGAGTTTCAAGCTATTGTTCCCTGGTTTTCGAATTTGCTTTCTCTCTGATGTATGCTGTTCCATCTTCTCATTTCCAATCAGCCACATTTTGCTACACTCTTACTCTTCATACTAAAAAGGGCCTGCGGCAGTTTTTTAATGCAGAGGTAAACGAATTGGGGCTAGAGAAAACTGTCCCCAAATGTCGTCTACTTCTGCAAGAATCGAGTGGCTCGGGTCATTCAAACTGGTTATCCTCCATCAATCCAGGATCTCCCTGAACCATGCCACGTGGAGTTGGGGACTATCCAAATTACCAATCTAACCTCAACGCCGATTCAACCACGGGGCTCATCGCCTAGAATTGTCTTTGACTCTCAGTCACCCACCAGGTTCGACGCCGGCCTTCCCCAACCCGCCACAAAACATTTTAACCCAAAACCGAATCAGACATGTCATTTACAATCTGCCAACCCCATGCGCGCCTTAGCCCACCCCTCCCTCCCATGTCTATCCTACGCCGCCTCAACCCCTCCCACCTAACCCTCCACCGCCACCGCCGCCGCCTCGCCATCGTCGCAGCCGCCGTACGCCAGGACACCACTCTTTGGACCCCGGCCCCGCTCTCCCGGGTTGAGCCGGCCGCCGAGTCCCTCTTCCACGTCCGCGTCGACCTCTCCGACGCGCCCGACCTCGCTTCCTCCTACACGCGCGCCGGGCAGTACCTCCAGCTCCGCGTCCCGGACGTCGAAAAGCCCTCGTTCTTGGCCATCGCGTCGCCGCCGGCTCTGGCGGCGAAGGGTGTGTTCGAGTTCTTGGTGAAGAGCGTGGAGGGCTCCATCGCCGAGCTGCTGTGCGGCCTGAAGAAGGGGGACGTTGTGGAGCTGACCCAGGCCATGGGGAAAGGCTTTGAAATCGATCGGATCGAGCCGCCGGAGAATTACCCTACGGTTCTAATTTTCGCAACGGGATCTGGAATCAGGTTTGTTGCTCATTCAATCGATAATTTTTTTTTTTTTTTTTGGGTACATTGCTCATTCAATCGATTTTGAATTCACTAATTTCTAGGCAATAGAATGAATTCGACTGTTAACATTTTTGAATTTGTGGTTGTGCAGTCCAATCAGGTCTCTGATTGAATCAGGGTTTAACGCCGATAAGAGATCCGACGTGAAGCTCTTCTATGGGGCCAGAAACCTTGACAGAATGGCTTATCAGGTCTGCAATTATGTTTGTTTTTATTCATTTTCATGTGTTCTATTCAATTCAATTTGTGACTTTTAAGAAATTCTGCTTCTTGTCTCTTCGAAATGTTATAGGATAGATTTAAAGACTGGGAAGCTTCAGGTGTAAAGATAGTTCCTGTATTATCACAACCACACGACGGCTGGACTGGACAAAGTGGTTATGTGCAGGTGAAAACTTGCTTCTCTGCGCTTATTTCCACTTGTCACGACTTTGTTATGACTCTGATTGCGAAATTAATGCACTCTATGGTTATATTTTCAGGCTGCTTTTACTAGAGCCAAGCAAGTTTATAACCCTCTCTCCACCGCTGCTGTTCTCTGTGGGCAGAAACAGATGGCTGAGGTTTTTACTGCTTCACTTTGCTCTTATTTGTTTTACCTTTTGCTAGTTCTGCTCCTGGTGTTATTATTGTTCTTATCATTGTTATGTCGCTTGTCCATGTTTGGTAAAATCTGTATGAACATCTTGGGGTGTTCCTTCATCGGGTGAAAAGATTTAAGTGTTATGCTTGGCCGTACATTTACAAGTTTGGTTTTGAGTGTCTTTTATCATATCAAAACTCAAAACATGGACATAAAGATAGACATATCTTGTAAATCTTATACTACTAAGATGGACATGAATCTATTGGGAGTTGTGTTCTGTGCTAGACAAGATGCTACTGTTGTCATGTCTACTAAGTTGTATCTGAGTTAGGTACAGACATTTATAAGGGAACTACTCATTTTAGTGGTGTTTGGCTCTTTTTGTAATAGTGGAGTAACAAACATGTAGTTTAACAATGTTGGACTCTTAGACCAAGTATGTTAGGAAGCAAAACTGGTCAAGCCACATTTTGGGAAGGCAATAGATGTTGAGTCACTATTTATGATTCTTACATGATTTGTTGCTTCATGTTGAAAAAGATAAAACTTTGATCAAAAGAAAGCGATTAACCTGGCAGCTTTGCGTACTCAAGAACATATATCTCATTTATTAAGAAGGATGGATGAGTTGAAGAATCTCTGATTATTTGGAACAGTGGTCCTGGTTTTCGAGTGGGGTTAGCACTCACTACATCCCTTTGGTCTGATATCAGTGAAGAATAGCAACCATATGTTTTCATGCCTACTAAAGTTCCCATAATGTCTTTCTATTTCACATGGTTTACATATATATCCTTAGAATGTATTGAACTTTCTTGACATTTGCATGGTAACTTGTGTTGTTATGTCTGTCTTATGGGTCAGTGACATTTCTGATATGCACCAGGCTTGTTTGTTATCATAAACAATATCAAAAGCTAATGCACTCCACATATGTTGACTTATGTGGACCTGATTCTGGTCATTAACTTCAGCATGTTCAGATTGATTTCTACCACTACCAAATTTCTATGCAAATTTGACATTTGTCATGTCTTTTGTTTGCAGGAAGTTACCTCAATTCTTTTAGCAGATGGAGTTGCAAGTGAAAAAATACTGAAGAATTTCTAACTAATACGTAGGAAGTCTGCATTGTTGTACCATTGTTGAGTAATAGTTACTATTAATTTGTTCCCAACTGCTGAGGATAAAATATCCTAGCGTGGAATCAGAAAAATAAATACAATTTTGCCGTTCCCACTTCTGAGTATTTTTGTTGTTTTTATTTAAAACTGCCGTTTGATCGACGGCGTTAGTATGAAAAATGATCCATTTTTGTGTCAAAGTGTCAAAAGTGTTTTGATAATCGATTGGAATTTGACTGTCCATATTAATTTTTCAAACGTTCAAACTATGCCGACTAGGAACCCCTCCCTATAGAGCATATCGGGCTTACATGAAAGGGCCAGGGGAATACATGGAAAAGACCGAAGAGAATAACTGCTAAATAAAATAAATTACATAATTTATAAATTATCAAAACACCCCAAGCACACAAGCAACCAACCAAAGGCTTAACTAATGACCTTGGACAAGGTTGCTTGTGGCATTACAAGTGCGGCCCCTAACATCCTCCCCCACTTAAGCTGTCGGCGCTCTCGACGACGGCTTTAGTCTTGAAATCTTCAATCTTCTGGTTGAACTTCTTCTTCAGATCTTCAGCATTCTTCCAACTTGTTTCTTCGTCTCGAAGACCCTTCCACTTGACAAGAAACTGTTGGCGTGAGCGCTCTGACGCTCAGATCACTCTTTCTGCCAAGATCTCATCCACTTCTTTAGGCTTTGGTGGGCGGATGTCAACGTGCTCTCGAACAGGCTGGTTGCGCGCTGGATCTTCAAGGTCTGGCTGGTGTGGCTTGAGGTTGCTGACATGGAAGACGGGGTGAACTCTCATCCAAGTTGGGATGTCAACTTTGTAGGAACACTTCCCCACTTTAGAAATAATAGGGAGTGGTCCTTCATACTTCTTGAATAGCCGCTTGTCCCTGGAGCGTAGGAACCTGAGTTGTTCCGGGAGCAACTTGACAAGGACCATGTCTCCTGCTTTGAACTCTCTGGGCTTGCGGCCTTGATCCGCCCACTTCTTCATTCGCCTTGCTGCTTTCTCCAGATACGCTTGTGCAATCTCCGCATTGGTCTTCCACTCTTTTGTGAAGTTAAAAGCACGCGGGTTTTTCCCTCTGTACACTTCTTGGATTGTGTGAGGCAAGAGAGGCTGTTGACCAGTGACCACTTCAAAAGCACTCTTGTTGGTGGATGAGCTTTTCTTCGAGTTGAAACAAAATTGTGCAACATCTAACAACTGCGCCCAATTCTGCTGATTGGCATGAACAAAATGGCCCAAATACTCCTCCAACATCCTGTTGAACCTTTCTGTTTGTCCATCAGTTTGCGGGTGATAACTCGAAGATATGTTGAGCTCGGAACCAAGTAGCTTAAATAGCTCGGTCCAGAACGTTCCTGTGAACCTGGTGTCTCGATCACTGATAATGTTCTGAGGCACACCCCAGTACTTCACAACATGCTTGAAGAAGAAACTTGCTGTATCTTCTGCCGAGCAATACTTTGGAGTCGGCACAAAGGTGGCATATTTCGAGAACCTGTCGACTATAACAAGGATTCCTGATACGTCTCCGACCTTTGGGAGGTTAGTAATGAAGTCGAGGGAGACACTTTCCCACGGGTGAGTCGGAATGAACAATGGTTCCAATAACCCAGGAGCCTTCTGTCGCTCGATCTTGTCCTACTGGCAAGTTAGGCAGGTCTTGGTGTATTCTGTGACATCATCCCGCATTTGGGGCCAGTAGTGACCCTGCTTGAGTAGTGCGTGGGTTCTCTGCCATCCAGGGTGACCGACCCATAAAGTATCATGACACTCCCTCATGAGCATCCGGCGTAACCCATCAGCCCGCGGAACAAACACTCGTCCCCCTTTTGCCATCAATATGCCATCCTCCATCCAAAACCGATGGCTTTTCCCTTCCTTCACCATTTTGATGAGCGATTAGGCCACGGGATCTTTCTCCAAATTCTCCTTGATACTTTGCTTGATGTCTGTGGCAATGACACTACTCGATAGAGCCACCAACATCTTGAGGGTGGCAAGGTCGGCCTTGCGGCTTAGGGCATCCGCAACTTGATTAGTGTGACCAGCCTTGTGTTCGAACTGGAAATCGAACTTTACGAGAAACTCCTGCCATCTAGCTTGCTTTGGGGTTAACTTTGGCTGAGTCAAGAAGTGGCTGACAACGGAATTATCTATCTTTACAAGGAACTTCGACCCCAATAGATAGTGTCGCCAAGTTCTTAAACAATGAATCACGGCTAGCAACTCCTTCTCTTGAGCGGTGTATTTCCGCTCAGCTTCCGAGAGTTTATGACTTTCATAAACAACAGGGTGTCCCCTTTGTAGGAGGACTCCTCCTAAAGCAAAGTCTGAAGCATCTGTCTGAACTTCAAATGGTTGATTCAGGTCGGGTAAGGCGAGGACCGAATCTTCCATTACAGCCTTCTTCAACTCTTGGAAGGCCTTCTCACAATCACTACTCCAATCCCATGTCGCTCCCTTCTTCAAGAGCTCAGTTAAGGGGGTTGTCTTCTTCGAGTAGTTCTTAATGAAACGTCTATAGTAATTAGCCAACCCAAGAAAAGAGCGCAGCTCCTTCACATTCTTGGGGTTTTGCCACTCCTTTATGGCTTCCACTTTCTCCATGTCCATCCTGATTCGACCCTTTTCGATAACATGACCCAAAAACTTGATGGTCACCTGCGCGAAGGAACACTTCTCGCGCTTAACATACAATTGGTTATCTCGTAACCGTTGGAATATCAGCTTCAGATGCTCTATGTGCTCTCCCAAGTAGAGTTGTACACTACAATGTTATCCAGATACACCACCACAAACTTATCCAAGTACTCATGGAAGACTTGGTTCATCAAAGTGCAGAATGTCGCCGGCGCATTGGTCAACCCAAATGGCATTACCAAGAATTCAAAGGTGCCGTAGCGAGTGAGAAAGGCAGTCTAGGCTCGTCACCCTCAGCAATTCGGACTTGATAGTACCCCGAAAGGAGATCAAGCTTGGTGAAATACTTGGCACCACTAAGCTGATCAAACAGATCCGCTATCAGGGGGATTGGGTACTTGTTGCGCACTGTGACTTTGTTAAGGGCCCGGTAGTCCACACATAGTCTCCAACTTCCATCGTGCTTCTTTTGGAACAACACCGGCGCCCCAAAGAGGGCTTTAGATGGTTTAATGAACCCAGCCTTGAGTAGGTCTTCAAGCTGCTTCCTAAGTTCTGCCAGTTCAGGAGGAGCCATCCTATAAGGTGCTTTTGCAGGTGGCTTGGCTCCTAGAAGTAGTTCGATCTCGTGGTCCACACTCCTCCTTGGGGGTAGTTCCTTGGGAAGTTCGGGGGGCATCACATCTGCATAACTCTCCAATACCCCCTCGATTTCCCTCGGAACCATTTCCCTCTTGCTATCATCCTTCATTAGAGGAACTGCTACATATGTAGGCTCATGGCGCTTCACCCTTTTCTTAAATTGGAGGGCAGATAAGAGATGGGGTTCACTTGGTTGTATGATTCTTGCTGGAACTACACATGGCTTTTCCCCCATAATGAGCAAGTGTTGGGCGCTAGGAATGGGGATAGCTTTGTTCGCCAACATGAACTCCATCCCCAATATGACATCAAAGTCATCCATTCAGACAACTATAACGTTTACTTTTCCCTCCCAATGGCCCAACTTGAGTGATACCCCTTGGGACAGTCCAGTTGTGGGCGAGGCCTAAGAATTCACAGCTTTCATGCGACCAACATCCTTCTCCAACTTTAACCCTAACCTTCGTGCTTTTGTCTCCGACACAAAGTTGTGTGTGGCCCCTGTGTCAACCATCACATTCTTGGCAACCTTCCCATTGACATAACCATCCACGAACATTAGGCCCTTGGCCTGATCCTTCTTGGGTGGTTGTGGTTGTTTCTTAACTGCACCCAAGAATCTCAAAGCTCCCATGTGGCTATGTTCCTCCTCCGACTCCTACTGGTCTTCTGCTTCTTTTGATTGAATGTGGGCTTGTAGGGTCGATAAGGCTGTCTTGTGAGGGCACTCGTTTACTTTGTGAGGTCCTCGACATAAGAAGCAAGACACTGGCCTTGGGGCGTACCCTGAAGGATTGAAGGGTCGAGGGGTGAAGACTCCAGTTGAGGCACCCGGCTTGGAAGTTGCCATGTCCCTCGCATAAGTGGTCCTCCTATCCCCTCCTCCGGAATTGGAGAATTTGGACTCCGCTCCCCCACTTTTACTCGGCCCCGGCCTCGAAGATCTATTGGCATTCGTATTCAAAAAGGACTGAGTCTTCTTGCTGGAGTTCTCCTCAAATGTGTAATCAGTCAGTCTCTCAGCAGCGGCCTGAGTGGAGGCCAAATCTTGAACCCTCTGCCGCTGAAGCTCGGTTTTTGCCCATGGTTTTAAGCCCTCAAGGAAATAGAACAACCGATCTTTCTCTGACATGTCTGGAATGTCGAGCATGAGTATAGAGAACTTGTTCACAAAGTCCCTGATGTTGTTGGTGTGCTTGAGCTCCTTTAGTTGTCGTCTGGCAATGTATTCAACATTCTCGAGGAAGAATTGAGCTTTAAGCTCTTTCTTTAGATCCTCCCATGTATCGATAGTGCACAGTCCTCTTTGAATGTCATTGTATTTGGTTCTCCACCAAAGTTTAGCATCTCCTGACAAATACATTGTCGCCATATTCACCTTCACCTCTTCCGAGTCCGGCTTCACTGCTCGGAAATATTGCTCCATATCAAATAGGAAGTTCTCAAGCTCCTTGGCGTCTCGCGCCCCTCCAAAAGCTTGAGGTTCTGGTATCTTTACCTTCCTGTAGTCTGTCACAAGTTGGTTTCCCATCGCACGGATGGTCAAGTTGAGCTTGGTGTTCATCTCCATCAGCTCATTCTTGAAGGCATCAATGGTGGCTCGGACATCTTCTGCCATATTGTCCACAGTCACCTGGAGTGTATCAAGGGCATCACTCATTTGCCCCATTTGCTCGTTCGAAACGGGAGTTTCTTCTACATTTCTCTCCCTTTCGTCTCCTCGAGCTTTACATATTTCAAGGGCCATAACTCGATCCCTGAGGCTCTCCACCTTTGTCATCCGCGCCACCAAACCATCTAGGTCGACGCGGTCCAACACACTAGTTATATCCATCAATCTATCGGGCACCCCCGCAAGTTCTCCCAATTGTTGGTCATATCAATCAAATCTTTGTTGGTTTGTCCTTTTGCCTGTCATCGTAGCAAGCATCTTGAGCCGAGTTGGCTCTGATACCAACTGTCACGGGCCGAACTTTGCAATGCGCAAAACGGACCGTGTGGCACTTGCCATCAAGCAAGTCAGCCAAGTGAGTACCTTGCAAGGAACAATGAAACCACATGATATTAAAATAGTGCTAGCGACAAGCAAGAACACAATGATATAAATGTTAGGCAACCACGAAGAACAAATGAGTAATTGAAAAGAAAGATCAAGGAGCAATCTCACGGGACACAGATGATTGAATAATTCCTCTTTTATTGATGGTAAGACGGTAAGGGAGGCAAAAGTACATATTCTTACCTCTACTAGTTCCGTAGTCCAAACTATGCCGACTAGGAACCCTTCCCTATAGAGCATATCGGGCTTACATGAAAGGACCAGGGGAATACATGGAAAAGACCGAAGAAAATAACTGCTAAATAAAATAAATTACATAATTTATAAATTACCAAAACACCCCAAGCACACAAGCAACCAACCAAAGGTTTAACTAATGACCATGAACAAGGCTTAACTAATGACCCTGAACAAGGTTACTTGTGGCATTACAAATTGGGCTGACAACGAGACAACTTTATAAAGCAGAGATTTAAGATACCAATTCATAATTGGGCTGGCAGGCCAGGCCTCTTAATTCCATAGAAGTTCAAGGTACAAATGCAGGAAAGAGGACGTCCCTCCCAACAATCAAGAATCAATGTAAACAAGACCAAACCAGGGAATGAACTCTTGCGTCCTAAGAGATCATCTACACATTTTGATCATCAGGAAGCATCATTAATGTCATCAGTTCCATTTCTACTGTGGTGTTCAATGTGCTTTCCATGGGGCTTAACTGAATCCCGATGATGGTTATCTTTCTCGTCTCCTGATAGATGATTGTGACGATGTCTATGATGGTGATGGTGGTGGCCATTTCTCTTGTCCTTCAAAGGTTTACCTGCTTCAGCATGGTTGTCATCTGATGACTTCCCTAGAGATCTGCTTCTTCTGTCACGCATATAGGAATCTGACTCCGATGACCTTGAATCAACACTATTTGATCGCCTATGACGTTTATGGTGCTTTGCACGACTTTTCCTTCTAATCTCACCATCCTCATAACTAGAAGAATCAGAAGATACAGATTTCAACTGTTCGTGGTGTTTAGAGTGCTTTGCATGACTTCTTCTGATTCTTCTCTGATCATCATTACTAGAATCAGAGAGATCAGAATTTGCCCTCCTATGGCGCCTGTGGTGCTTCACATGACTTCTCTCGACTCTCTCATCATTGTCATCACTTGAAGAATCAGAAGCACCAGATTCTGGTCTAGAATCATGACCACTGTGCCTTTTGTGGCTTCGCTTCTTCCTCTTTTTATCTCCTTCATAGCCACTCTCATATCCACTGCTGTCATCACTTGACCCTAAGGAATATCTCTTTGGCTTCCGCCTGGATCTCTTTTCCTTCTTCTTTTCGTTGTCACTTGAGCTGGAGTGAGAGTGTTTCTTGTGCTTCTTGTGAGTTCTTTTACTTGATTTCCTCCTATCATCAATGCCGCTATCAGAATCAGAGTCAGACACAGACCTTCTCTTGTGCTTCGAAGATTTCAACTTCCTCTCTTTGGCTTCAGCATCAGCTTTTGCCTTGGCAGCAGCTTCTAGTTTCTGCTCCCATTTCAAAGGGGCTTCTTTCTTCTCCAGAGCTCTCCTCTTTTTCTCCTCGACCAGTTGCATGAACTTCCTGGTGTCCATTGAGATACAAAAACCAGTACAATATCTGCATTTTGGTATGATGATGACCAGAAGTGCATCTCAAAGAAGAGAAAAAACAATGTTAGCTTTTGATCATAGAGTTCAGTAAACAACAAGCACACAAGTTTAGCCTCAGGATCAGTAAGTTAACAGAAAAATAGACACATTCCATTCCATTCCACCTAAACTTTAGGACCCTCTCTTACACATCTTATCCTTCAATTTTCAATTCATGTAAGATTGCAAAAATCAAAACAACAAACAGAGTGACTTGTTACTCCAAATGCTAACCAAATCTAGAACTAAATGATTATCAACTAAGATAAGCAAAACAAATGCAGAGTAACTGAAACCAAAATATTCAATTTCCCCATGTCCACCAAGAAAATTCTACAATCTACACAACATATCATAAACTTAAACCACCCAATGAGAAACAAAATAGAATTTGGGATATTCAATTCGGCTCTTACCTTATCCAGAAAGATGACAGCTAAAAACACCAAAGTCCAGCCCAAATCTGTAAGCCTATACCAAGCTAGTCTACAACAATAATAGCACACGATTATGTCAGAGATCAAAAACAACCCTTGCGTCTTTCAATTATCAAGAAACCAAATTGAGAAGTAGCTCAAATCCTCAAACCCATCTACTTGCATATATTTCTTTACGTTACAACAAACTGAAAATTTTGTCGAATTAAACCTATTCTTTTTCTCAGTAATTAAACCAGAAACTCAATCAAACTATCAGAACAATCTACAGACTATGAATCAAAATATAAACTTTATCATCAAAAACCCGAAACTTTATCGAATCAAAGTATCAAACTACAAACCAATCACTGAAGCAAATACACATTAAACCCCAAACTGATAAAGAATAGCTGGAAAGAGAAATCGAAGTGGTGCGGTGCAGAAGAAAGGTACCTGAGAGAGGCGGAGATCAGAAAGATGAAAAGGGCGGCGTCGGAAGAAAGAATAGGGCTTGACTTTTGGCCTTCCAGAAACGTCTACGCGTTTTGCCCTATATATACCCACACACAGCGACGCACACGGCACTCAGCACACGGTCTTACCAACTCTTATTTACTCGAACAAACTCGTAATTTGTTAAATCAACAGAAAATTACTCGGTTTTTCACCTTTTTATTTTTCCTTTTCATTCTCTCAACTTTTTGTGTATAATTCTAAAAAAAAAAAATTTGTGTATAATTTTCATTTCATAAAAGAACTATAATATCATAATTGTAAATATACACCAGTAACGAGAGTATTTGTAACTCAATAAGAATTAGGAGAGATAAAAGTGTTTGACAATCTTTGATAAGTATTTGTAACTCAACAAATTACATATAAATTATTGACAAAAGATGATTTAATAAATACATCATTTAAATATTGAATTAAGCATATAAGGACTAAATCTTACAAATAAGGACAATGTGATCTCTACTTGCCACATGTCATGAGTTAATTTACTTTTTTACCCTTAACTACTTCTTTTGATTTGTCCTTTCATAATGATTTAATTTTACAAATAAGGACAATCTGCTCTCCACTTGTCACATGTCATCAGTTAATTTATTTTTTTATCTTTAACTACTTTTTTTGACTTCTAATCCTTTTATGTTATATTTTTTTTCCTGAGAATAATCCATTTATGTTACTTTTTTTTTTCCTTGAGAATAATCCGTTTATGTTACTTTTTTTGTTTTTTTTTTTTCACTTGAGAATAATCCATTTATGTTACTTCACAATACCTCACTCTCCTATTACTCTCATTTCATCGTCTAATCCTACTATTGCCCTCGTCCAATCCTACTACTGCACTCGCTGCACTCATACTCGTCAAGTTCTACTACTACACTTGTACTCGTGTCTAGTTCTGCTACTGATGTTCTGCTAATGCACTCGTCATTGCCTAATCCTGCTACTGCACTCGTTGCACTCATACTCCATCCAATCCTGCTATTGCCCTCGTCCAATCCTGCTACTGCACTCGCTGCACTCATACTCGTCAAGTTCTACTACTACACTTGTACTCGTGTCTAGTTCTGCTACTGATGTTCTGCTAATGCACTCGTCATTGCCTAATCCTGCTACTACACTCGTTGCACTCATACTCCGTCTAATTCTGCTACTGTCCTCGTACTCATGTTCTGCTACTGCACGGGATGACGAATCATGCTACTGCACTTGTCCAATCCTGCTACTACACTCGCTGCACTCATACTCATCCAGTTCTGCTACTGCACTTGTACTCGTGTCTGGTTCTGCTACTCGTGTTATGCTACTGCACTCGTCGTCGTGTAATCCTGCTACTGCACTCATCTAATCCTGTTACTGCACTCGCTGTACTCATACTCGTCCAGTTCTGCTATTGCATTCTCATTTCAAGTAAACCAACCCCATTACTCACACCAATTTTGCAAATGTTAATCAAAAACACAACAAACTAAAATCACAACAACAACAATCAGCAACTGAAATCAGCAGTCTCAGATTTCAAAATAAGCTACACAGACATCCACAACACTAAAAAAGCCCCCGAGCTGATCCAGATTTGAATAGCAATTCAGTTAATCAAACACTAAAGCAACACTACCACACAAAAATCAAAAGCCAATTCATTATCAGAATCAAATTGAGCCAAATCACGACGATTCCCAATTAGAACCAACACAAAATGCAACCCTAAATTGAAAAAACAGTCGATGCAAGTGAGAAGTAGCAATCCAACAGTATCAAAGTCAAAATCTCAAAGAATTATCTTCCTCATTCCGACATCTGATTTTCCGGCAAAATGTGAGAAAGCTATAGCAGAGACTATGGAATTAGAAGTGGATGCGAAGCTGAGAGCAGAGACGAACCTCCAAATAAGAAGAAGGATTGAAGGATCGAAGGAGATTGGGGCCTCGGGATCGGCGGAGTTAAGAGGAGGAGGAGGAGGAGGAGGAGGAGTAGTTGGAGGTGGAGAGAACGTGAGATCGACCACCGGCATCATAGTTGCGGGTTGGACTAGCCGACATCTGACTTGAGATCGACGATCGGCATCGGAGCTGCGGCAATGTCTGGAGTCGAATGAGGCGATGTTGACGAGTCGAGGTCCTGAGTCGCCGGAGGGAGTTGATGAGAGATCAGAAAAGTTTGGGTCTGAACGAAGGGAGTTGAGAAAAAAAAATCATAATATTTTGATAATGGCATTGCAGTAATTTTAATGAAAAATCATATTAATTCGTAATTACGCATGAAATCTCAGAGATTAGGTCTACTTCATTCTCTTTGGGCTTGGACTTTGTGTCCTTATTTGTATAAATCTTATACAAGATAGGTTTTCTGTTTTTGTAAATTTAGTCTGTTACTTATATGTAATTTTCTAAAGATAAAAGTGTTTGACAGTCTTTGATAAGCATGTTGGCCAACTAACTCCTCTACTTGTTTTGGTTATAAAATCACACAACACGCAATAATCTAAAATTGTAAAAGTTCGCACAAACACTATCCACTAGTTAAAATTCTCGTTCATGATAGCCTTATTCGATTTTATACAAGGCAACAATCACTAACACAACGTTGTAAACTTTGAGCCTCAACTGCCACAAAAAAAACAAACACTTCTAAATGCAACAATAGACTTTATGAACATCTTAATATACCTATGTTTTCGTAATATTTATGAAATCAATTCCTTACGTAATATTTTTGTAGCTTGTTTAGTGAAAAATTATACAAGGACATTTTCGCCCGAAAAAAATGATTAAAAGGAATTGGTGTCGGACCAATAATAATAAAAAAATCGTATATTAGTCCATATATATATATATATATTTTCCTTGCTGGAATTTTTTTTCTAGTTCGCTTCGTGAAGAAGAAAAAGAAAAAGAAAAGCTAGAAAAGACCCGCACAAAGGCGCAAGACTGACCTGGTCAATTTCACTCTGTTATAATTCCTGCTCGTCAGTCCTTGTTTATGCTCTCCGATTCTCCTTAATCAAATCCGATCACTCTCAATGGCGTCGACGCCGTCCTCCTCCGCCACCACCAACGTCATGCTCGCCATCTTCGAGAAGAAGACCACCCCAATCGATCTCTACCGCCCACTCCGCAACTACATCGCCTTCAATTACTCCGAGCGCGAGGCCCAGAACCTCGAAGACGACCTCCAAACCCTAAAGCAGCTCCGCTCCGACTTGGAGCGCCAACCCGACCCGTCCCTCCCCGCCCGCCGCGACCTCCTCCAAAATTACTTCAAAGCCCTCTGCCTCGTCGAGACGCGCTTCCCAATCTCGCCGGACAAGGACCACATCAACACCGTCACCTTCGTCTGGCACGACGCCTTCAAGAACAAGCAGAAGGCCTCGCAGCAGAACATCCACCTTGAGAAGGCCGCCGTTCTCTTCAATTTGGGCGCCGTCTACAGCCAGATTGGGCTTTCCTACGATCGCGCCACCGTCGACGGCCGCCGTCTGGCCTCCCACGCGTTCATCGCCACTGCCGGCGCGTTTGGGTTTCTGCGGGACAATGCGGCGACCAAGGCCTCGATTGGGAGCTCCACCACGGTGGATTTGTCGGTGGAGTGCGCCGGGATGCTGGAGAGGTTGATGCTGGCTCAGGCGCAGGAGTCCGTCTTTGAGAATACGATAGCCAAAGGTAGCACACCTGGTGTTTGTGCCAAGATCTCCAGGCAGGTGTGTGTGTTTCGAATTCTGCCTTATTGATTGGTTATGAATTGGCTTTTGTAGTTATTGTTCAGAACAATTGAATTGGGTTTTCGATAGGGTAGTTAGAACTTAGAAGTGATCTGATCGCCTGATTGAGTGAATTTCAGCATATAGTTGTCTTCTGAGTAAGTGATCCAGCTATGAAATGTTAAGCATTTAGTTTATAAGTTGTTTTTTATGCGGATTACAGACTGTTTATTGTTGAAAGAGTTTACTTTAGATATGAAATGGTTCTTATGGTTTGGAAAACTAGTTACTTCGGGCGGTTCTGTTTGCATATGCAATCTTGGAATTGAAACTTTTACTTGCCCTTGAAGGACTATGTTTTGGGTTGATGTGCTTGTATGCTAGTTGAGAAATTCTATGTCTAGTCTTGTATGACCACTTGGTTTTGTTACAAATTGATTTGACTTGGATGTGGTTACAGGTTGGACTGTACTACGAGGAAGCTTTAGCTGCAACAAATTCTCCCACTTTGAACCAGCATTTTGACAGGGCTTGGATATCACACATGCAGTTAAAGGCCGCACTCTTTTTTGCAGAAGCTTGCTACAGGTATGGTCTAGAGCTGCATGAGAAAGAAGAAATTGCAGAAGAAATTGCACGGTTAAAGAGTGGGATAAGTGCTCTGGCGGAGTCGAAGAAATCCACAAAAGGGGCAGCTGCACAAATTTTGGACGCAATTAGCAAGTTAGAGGCCAACCTTAACCGTAACCTTGAGAGGGCTATGAAGGAGAATGATAGAGTTTACCTGATGAGGGTTCCTTCCCCTAGTTCCTTACCACCCCTTCCAGCATTTTCCATGGTGAAGCCTATGGCGATGAGCGAGGTCTTGGATGCAAGCAAGGAGAAGATGTTTGCTAGTCTTGTTCCGGACAGTAGTGCAAAAGCTCTTTCCAGGTACACTGAAATGGTTGATGATATTATCAGGACACAAGCTGAAAAGTTGCAACAAGCCAGTGAGCTGACCAGAGTAAGGCTCAAGGAAATGGACCTCCCAGAGTCTATTCTTGCTTTGGAAGGAAATTTTACTCTTCCTACCGATCTCAAAGAAGATGTGGAGGCAGTGCAAATTAGTGGGGGACCTGCAGGTTTGGAAGCTGAGTTGCAGCAACTTAGGGATTTGAGAAGGGTGAACCAGGAAATTCTGGTACATATTGATGAGCTCTTGCAGAAAGAGGCAAGAGAAGATGCCCAGTTTAGAAGCCAATTTGGAACACGGTGGACGAGGCCTCAGTCAAGCACTCTGACTAAGAACTTACAGGATAGGCTAAGTAGGTTTGCAGCTAACTTGAATCAAGCTTCAGACAGTGATGCTCGGATTGAGCGCTCAGTCAGAGAACATTCTGCTCTCATGTCCATCCTTGATCGTCGCCCGGTAATTCTTTTGGAATCCTTTGTTTTCATGTTTCTCATCTGCATTCATGTATATCATTTTGGCTTTTACATTTATGTTTGCTTTAGAAGGAATTATGTATTTGACCATTAATAATACATAGTGAAGGCTTTTTTATGTGTCTTCTTTCGCAGTTTTTTGGTGGACCAATGTTTACAAATCAACAAAATTATTGATGTAGTTGATTTGTACTTTTCTCTTGTGGTTATGCGTGTAGTTGTTAGTATTGCCTTGCTCATTTTTCCTCTCTCTCTCTCTCTCTCTCTCTCTGTGGCATTTAAAAGATAATCAGGTCTAGTAGGTTTGAATTATTACCTCCTGTAAGCGTGTGGTGTATTTCTAACTCATTGTGTGTTCTTTGCTCATAGATAGAATCTGCCCTCCCAACTCTGGCTAGGCCAATAATGTCTTTGGATGCCAATGAAGATGCTATTTTAGGGGCCCTTAAGCAAAGCTTGGTAATTTTTTCATCCTTTAAGTTCATTTCTGTAAGGTTACAAGAATTAATTTCATATGGTTATTTCTGGCCTATTTTCGCTTATTATGATGCTCCTTATTTTCTTGCTGATGGCCTAACTATATTTTCTGTTTGTCCTTTTCCTAGACTTCAGATACTTGCATGATCATGATGACGTTTGGCATAATAACTTAGCAGATGCAAGTGACATTTTACTTTCAGAAGAATATACTTTCCCTTTTAGACAGAAAACGATGTTTGTTACAATGTTTTATGAATTAAAATATGTTAAACTTACTATATTATATATGTATTTGTTTGTTGATTTGAGATGCTTTACGAAGTTCTTTTATATTATAGCATAAAAAAGAGAAACTTGTATGAAGAAGATCCTGTTCTATCTTTTCGGAAGATAGACTACCGTTGTGTTATTTTGGTGATTGTTAACTTTGATATTGCTTTTTATAAGTCTGTGTTCAATAATGCAGCGGCAATTGGAAACGCTCGGTGCTCAACGAGCAGCCCTTGAAGACATGCTCAAAGAGATGAAAAGAAAGGTGCAGTGTATTTCATTATATTCTTTGCTTTAGCATTTTTTTTTTCACTTCAGTGATCTCCCACCCCTCAATTGCAACTTAATGTCCGTCAGATGCTTCTCTCTTGTTTGCTACTCATTGTGTTATTAAGTTAACTACCTGGACAGGTTTGCTGAAACCATATAATAATTTAGAATTCTTTGATTGTCAAGTTACTGACTACTCTGGATTTTTGGTTTCTTGGGAATACATTCTTTGTTTCTGCAGCACCTCATTAATGTGCTTTGTCAATTCTTGATGCTGCATAGATTCTCAAGTTTAGTGCTTTCTTGCCCTTATTAGTTATTTGTGGCCCCAGGATGACATACTTCCTAAGTTGATGACATCAACTGGCTCCTATGAGGATCTTTTCAGGAAGGAGATATCAAAATATGATCTTATAAGTGAAGACATTGGCCACAATATTGAGGCACAAGAACAACTACTGCTGCAAATCCAGGTCTAGTTTTTTTTCTTCAATCTTATTTTTCCAAACATGTCTTCGCTGTGTTGCAACGAGTGATGTTTTATAGTCTGTGTGCCTATCATTAAACTATACAAGTGATGTTGTATTTTTCCAACATGTCTTCGCTCTGTCATATGAACAGTTTGAGAAGTCATGTGTAGTATTATTCAATGCGTTAATTACAGACATTTGGTGTCCTAAATGGTTGGGGCAAGTTATATTTTTAAATAAATGAAAATGGATCTTATCCCTGAACAACTCATAACTGATATGATTGTTTGTCATCTGCAGGCCCAAAATGATGAGTTTGCTGCAATCTTCAATCTTGAAGATTACAAAGGTGGGGATTTTATTATTCGGCTTTTTACTTGTTTCATATGGGTTGTATGCTTTAAGGGTAACAATCATTGATGCATAATTGAACGGGCGAGTCATACAAATATGCTACTTGAATGAAAGCTTAATAGTTCTGAACTGGGCAAATCTGGTTACTTCTGTTTTACCAGAATCAAAGTGCATTTCAATGGTTAGCTGGTGAACAATGAGTCTTAGACCTAGTAATTGTCTTCATACAGGTTCTCATAGTTAGTTCATTTCACTGTTCGTGACACTTGACTTCTCATGGAATATACTAGTATTTGCCTACCCTTATTGACACGTTAATATGCGCTTGGCCTGTTTTCTGGGCGAGGGTGCTTGTCTAAGTTGTTGGGTGCACCTGTATCTCAATCTGTGTATGTTAAACTGTAAATCTCCCGAATGAAATCTCAGTCATTTTATTAACTCTGCAACTGGTTATATGCAATTCCAATTAAGTGTAATCCTAATAAAAATTGAGTGTATTCTTGTTCTTCTGGTTCTTCTTCTGTTTTTTTTTTTTTCATGTTTTTTTTGTTTCTGATTCCTTGCCCCTCAATTTGTGCCAGCATCTCGTGAGAAATGTTACAAGCAGATTCAAGCTGCCATAGCAAAGTACCGTGAAATTAAGGATAACATAAATGAGGGTTTGAAGTTTTATGTTACTCTTCAGGTAATTTGTTTGTTCTACTGCTGCTAAATTTATTATTATGCAGTGTGAGGCATAATAAGCATCGGTGAATTGCTAATTTGATTCATCATTTTTCCAACAGGATGCAATAAGTAATGTAAAGCAGCAGTGCAGTGACTTTGTGATGACTAGAAATATCCAGTGCCAGGAAATGATTGAAGATGTGCACAAACAAATGGCAGGTCTCAGTTTCCAGGATTCTAAAAGCTCAGGTGCGTACAACAACTATCCTTCTCAAAGTCAAAGATCTGGTTCACAACAGCAAACAGATCCTCGTCCTCAAACACCCTACTACCGACCTCCTGAGCAGCCACAAATGGCTGGTTATGCTCAGCCTCCCCCCTACTCAACGCAGCAGATGCCGCCTCCGTACCATGTACCACCTCCTCAAGCTGGTAGTCCATACCCACCCCCTCAAGCTGGTAGTCCTTACCCACCTCCACAGGCCCAGCAACAGCACCCTGCAGGCCATGAATATGGTCAACCTGCTTATCCAGGGTGGCGGGGTCCATACTACAACGCACAACAATCTGGATCGCATCCTCGACCTCCCTACACCATTCCACCTCAATACCCTCCGCACCAGAGTGGCTACTATAAGCAACAATAGTGAATTATCTACAGTATCGGCTACATAATATGATTGATTGTTCATTATGTGTTGTTATAAGTTATCATTCGGATGAATAGATGTAGTCGTTTGAGATTGTATAGTCTATTTGCCTGGCATATTTCTGGTTGTCCGGTGGTTTGCTTCTTGCCTTGGTAGCTTGTTGGGACATTTTTCTCTGTATAGCTAGAGCATACTTTCACATATGTAGACCCAGAATAATTATAAATTCATGCATTTGGAATACTCTCAATTTATGAACCAGAAGTATTTATTTTTTGAGTTAATTACATATAAGTGCATCTTTGGATGTTTTATTAGCCATAAGGCCACAAACTAATTTTTTCCCTCATAAGGCTACTAGATTAAAAATTGTATTATATTTTAGATATAAAAACCAACATATTTACATAAATGCTACTAGAGTAAAAAGTCAACAACCATTCTCTCCTCTCTGACGAGGTCTCCGATCAACTCTGGCCGACCTCTGGCGGGACTCCAGCCGACTTCGTACATGTCTCCGGTCGACCTCTGGCAAACTCCGACGACCACAAAAGCTACTATCACTAACGCAAAAAGCTACTGTGGCTAACAACAAAAACTACTCTGATGAGATTTCCAGTAACCTCCGACGAGGACATAAAAGCTACTATCACTAGCAATAAAAACTACTATCGCCAGCAACAAAAGCTACGCTGGTGAGATTTCCAACGAGATCACAAAAGCTATTATCACCAGCAACAAAAGCTACATTAGTGAGATTTCCGGCGAGGTCACAAAAACTACTATCACCAGCAACAAAAGCTACTGTCACAAACAAAAACTACGCTGGTGAGATTTCCAACAAGGTCACAAATTCTACTGTCACCAACAACAAAAGCTATTGTCACCGACACAAAAAGTTACTGTCACCGACACAAAAAGATACTCTTACCACCAACAAAACCAATTGATTATCCATGTTGATAATGTAACATAAATCTCAAACAACAAATGCGAGAGATACGAAATCACAACAACATAAAACTAAATTTCATACAAAAATCCTAATTTCCAATTTGATAAACTATTGACATAAAAAAACTTAAAATCAATCAAAATGAAAATAGAAAAGCTACAGACATCAGCTCGAAAAGATACTAATATAGGTACAGAAAGCTATGATCGCTATGATGGAAAACCACTATAATAGTTACAGAGAGGTACTAATTTGAAAACAAAAGCTATTTATACTAGATTGAAAAGATACTAACATAGACACATAAAGCTACTATCATTGTATTGAAAAGCCACTAGAACAATTACATGGAGCTGCTAACTTGAAATAATGAAAATGAAAATAGAAGCTACTGACATCATGATGAAAAGATACTAACATAGACATAGAAAAATACTATCACTATGTTGAAAAGCTGCTATAACAGTTACAGAAAGTTACTAACTGCAGCAAATTACAAATAACATAACAAGAAATGGTTCATTATTCATCAATCAAAATACATCACAACACAAGCAATACCAAGACTTCATATGTCCCCTCCCCGCTTAGAAGAAGCAATTAAAATTTGTACAAAATACTAACAAAAAGAAAAGAAAAAGGTCTATACAAAACTATTTGAGCCCAAAAGTATTTTTAGCAAGATCCTTTAGTGGGTTTAGCATAGCGGGCCGATACCTGTGGCCCAAAAATAAGTTTACTTGGGTTTGGGTTACAGCTTCGCCCATTTCAGAATCCATAAGGAAAACGAGCCCTTATTGGAATCAAGTAGCGGAGATTGAATAGGAAACTTCAATCGAGAATCCTTCTATAGCAAGGAACATTCGAAACCCTAGGTATAAATACCAGGTTTCAAGGACGGAAAAAACACAACTCTTAACCTAATCATACATATTATTAAAGCCTTTCCGGAGCAAATCTACCTGCAATCTGCTTGCAAACCAGTGAAGCAAGGGTAACGCCCTCGCAACCCAGTGAAGCTAAATTCACACTTTAGCAAACCCTGTGCTTTCTCCTCAACTTTTCGGTGATCGCTTTGCTCAACCTACAATGTTGAGTATCGATTCGGTTTCACGAAGAGATCACAACCAAAGTCCTTACCCGTAAGGCAAAGAAGTCCTTTTCCGGAAGACAGAAGAAAGAACCTTGTGTCGAGGTTGGTGCTCTCCTCGTCCACAATGTTTGATTCAAGAAGTTAGGTCAAGGGACTCCCAGACGACTGCACCCCACGGTGCTAGCACGCCTACTCACACGCTCAAAAGAGACAGTTTGCAAGTCAACTGGTTTTGGAGCCAAACAAAAATAAAAGCTCTGCAACTGCAATGACACCAAAAATCAAAGACAAAATCAGAATGGTGGCCGTTTGACTCCGTCTCCTTCACAACAAAATAATAAAAAAACAGTGATAGAGGACCTTAGAATCCATTATTGGATTAAACTTTTCATAGTTATAGACATTAGAATCCCTCATTTCCAAAATACATAATGCTCAATAGTTCAAGATCATACAATGAGGCTGAGACTTGGACGTCATGGATCTCGATTCAATTCATTAAATCCAGATAAACTAAGTAAACCGAATCCAATGAAAATTACGAATGGAATTGAAAGGCTTATCACCTTTCTTGGCCGGTGGTGTCCCAAATCTGGGCCTTGACGATCTTATCATCGACGTGGATGCTTCGAGTGGCGAACTCGATGCCGATGGTGGATATAGACTCGAGGTTGAACTAGTTGCGAAATGAACCTAGACAAGAGGTTGGATTTGCCGACGCCGGAATCACCGATGAAGATGAACTTGAAGAGGTAGTCGTAGTCGCCGTCCGACCTATAGGCCATCTGAAAGAGCCGGAGGGACTTTTGGGTTGGGATTTTCGATTGGGGATGAAGAAGCCGAGGGCCTTGTTGTTGTCACCGGATACAGGTGAGGCGGAGGAAGAGGCGACATTGGTGGTGGAAGGCCTCGTCGAAGAGCCGGAGACCATGACAACTTTGTTGTGTAGATCCCGTCGTTCAAGTCGTCACCGGCTATTGTGAGGTATGCAACGACATCGTTTCAGTTGCGCCATGCCTCTAGGTCGTCGTAGACATCCTCCTGAGGTCTACAACAACATCTTGATCAGAGAGAGAGAGTTTTTTTTTTTTTTTTTTTCCTAAACCAGAGAGAGATATTATAAATTGAGAGGTCAGAAATTGTGGAAGGGCACAATAGTCATACACAAACTTATTTGAAGATAGAAGTGGCCTTATATGTACAAAAAAATTTAGGTAATTAAAGTTTCATAATGACACTTACATGTAATTTTCTATTATTTTTTTTGCTTATTTTCAATCTTGTTATGGTAATGACTCAAATGCCCTCACGCTGAATAAGGTTGGAGACGAATATGAATCCTTTCTTCTGGTACCGGGTTCGTTTTGCATTTGGATTTTTCACTTCCCATTTGAATTTTGTGATAATGTGATGGAAGGAACACAAAATTAGTCAATTAGGAGTCGAGTATATTCTCTTCTGGAACAAATTCGGGGGCCGATTCCGAATGGGATATTCGAATAAGATGGAGGGTACTTCCCATTCTCACCTTGCCGGAATCAAACTCTTCTGGTGCAGCGAAATTCTCTGGGGCTTCATTTTTGATGTTAGCTGACCAATAGACCTGCATGGGTGCATACTTATATTAATATACAAAATTTACCACACAAACTTAGATTTACCTTACAAGACTAACATAGGGTCAAGTTTAGCGTTTAGGTTTTAGGGGTTAACACATGCCTTCCAGCCTTTTGGAATTCTATAACCTTCATAGGTGGAGTCAGCAATAGCCTCTCTGAATGTACCTTAGAGCAACTCCACCAGTGGAGTTTTGACTGGCTGTCATGTGGGATTGATGATGTGTTGACTGGGCAAGGGGAAAATATTATCTCCACCGGCCCAACTTTAGCTAGCCAAACCTTGGCTTTCCTTGACCAAGTCCAAGAAAAATTCCAAGCCCATGACTTTTTTCTTGCCCAAGCTTGGCCGGCTGCCAGGTCGGCCCGCATTAGAATGTGGCTGACGTCATCTGGTGACGCGCAGAGTGAGACGCGGCAGAGGCACAGCGTGGGGAGCACTGACAAATGGGGAAGCGCCATGTGACCGACCGCGTCTGCTTCCATTTTTTGTCGCCTAGCGACAATGAGTGGGATGGGGCAGGGGACAGGTGGCATGTATCCGTTGCTGGGTTCAGAATTTGAAACCAACTATCCTTTAATCTGGGCCGTTGGTTTCAATTAATCTTGAGAATCTGACGGTTTAGGAATTAATATGTATATATAGGGTTGTAACGGTAAGAAACGGGAAGAAAAAAATTGTAAAAAATTCTAAAAATCATACAAAAAATTTCTCTATAAATACCTACAATTTTTTCTAACATCTCACACTCAAAAAATTATATTTCATAGTTACACCTTCCTCCTCTTCATATGGCTCTCATCTTCCAAATTTATTTATATCCACTATGGTCGAACAAAAGGGAAACACACGTCCAGTGGTCGAACAAGAGGGAGATCAAAGTGAAGATGATAATACCCAAGACAAAAGGAGATGGACGGATGAGGAAGATGTGCAATTGTGCAAGTCTTGGAAAGTTGTAAGCCAAGATCCAGCTATGGGTACAAATCAGGAAAAAAAAACTACCTATGGAGGCACGTGAAGCGACACTTTGTCGCAAATTGGCCTTGGAGTCGATCAACTTCCACTTTGCAAGGAAGGTGGAAAATTTTGAAGGTTGAACTCTTTGAGTGGCATTGTGCATTAAGGCAAGCGAAAAATTAGTATAAGAGCGGTTCGAATGTGATTGATAAGGTATGTACTTGATGATAAATAATTTAATTTGTTGATACATTATAGTAAAATATTACTTGATAAATAATGTAATAATTATAATATCATTTTAATTGTTGTAATTGTTTTTTTTTATAATTAAAATAATTAGTTGATAAATAATGTAGTAATCATAATATAGTTTTAATTGTAGGAATTGTTTTTTGTTATAATTAAAATAATTAGTTGATAAATAATGATGTAATTACAACGATGTTTATATTTATACTTATTGATTTTTATTGTAACCCAGTGAGATACTTTCTTATTAAAATTATGACATTTATAATAAATGACCTTTCATAATAGCGTTTATATTGTACTAATTGCATTTTTTTATTGTTTTTTTTAATTACGTAGCAAGATGAAGCACATAAATTGTGGCATGTCGGGATGAAGAGAAGAGGGAAGACCAAAAGACACAATTTTTAGAGTTTTGATAGTTACGCTGTTGTGGAGGGCTTTGCACAATTTATGGACATCCCTACCTATACATCCGGAGGAACATCAAATGAAGGAAATCAACATACGCGCACACAACCAATTACTGGAAATTCTCCCATCAACTTGGACATGGATGTAGATGAGGTAATTGCAGGTGAAACTGCAGATCCTAGTGTGAGGCCTCAAGGAAGGAAGGCTGCGAAAGAAGCAATTTGGAAAGGAAAGAAGGCAGCGAAAGATCAAAGTCCTTTGTCAAGCGCTGTCGAGAGTATAGCGAACAACCAAAAAGAGGCAACCGCTGACAAAAAAAAATTCGATGAGGAATTCGCTCGAAGTCTCCAAGAGGAAAATCAACGAGATTGTATCCGATTGCAAATGGATATGCGAAAAGAGGCATTCCTATTTCAAGAGAGGGAATACCGAATTAAAGAGAGGCTAGGGACGAGCGTATTATGCTAATTTAATTAGTAGTATATAATCGGAGTGATTGAAAAGAAGAGAGGGAGAAATTTGTGAAGAGGTGAGAGATATTGCTCTAATTGAGAGATAAAGAAAGAGAAAATGTGATTGTTTCTTTCTGATATGATTGTATTCTGAATTCATATAATCAAAGATTACTGGATTCACACTCTTTGCCATTATTCTAAGATAACTACATCTATGATTAGCTATGTATTAGGGGTCGTCAACGGGCTTGGGCCGGGCCGGGCCTTGCTAAATTTTTTAATAATGGCTGGCCGGGTCGGGCCGGGCTTTATTAAAAATCGAAGGATCCAAGCCCGTCTATATAAAGCGGGCCTTGCGGGCTTTTTCGGGCCGGGCCTTGCGGGCTTTATTTATAAATAAATATTTAAAGACACAATTTTTTTTTTTTAATCAAGCTTTGGAAATTCATTGGATAATGATCAAATACAACCAAAGATAATAGATCTATATTGTACAAAAAAAAATCTATATTTATATATAGATACTAATTTATTGATAATTAAATTTTTAAAGACACTAATTTTTTATAAATTTATATTTATACATCATACACTCCAAAGAGCAACATATAGCAATTCAAAGAAAATGAGAAAACCGACCGTTGGATGTGATTATTACAATAAATTATACGTGTGGTTAAAAATTTAGTCAATTTCACCGTAGTTTCGAACTCAATCGGATTAGTCAACCGTAGTCACTTGCATGTTTTCTTGGTTGACTGATGGCGTGATAACCGCAAAAATTGCTTATTTTTTTACATCACGTTTGTAAATATTTCATCGATGGATGTGAGTGGACATAAGATAAAAATTTCAATTTTAATAACAAATACATTGACCAATACCAATTTGCCTCTTAAAGTTGTATGACTTGTACATTGCATTTAAATTGTTGAGGTTCATTCTAAAGCAAACATGCAGTGGAAAATGAATTTGAAAAAACCAACCGTTTGATGGAGAGACTGTAATATTTTATGGTGGTTGTAAAAAATCCAGCTAATTTGGTTTTCGTTTCGAATTCGATCAACTAGGTCAAACCTAGTTACTCTTATAAACCTATATTTATATATTACACGCTCCAAAGAGAAACATCTATCAATTCAAAGAAAATGGGAAAACAGACTGTTGGATTTGATTATTACAATAAATTATGAGTGTGGTTAAAAATTTAGTCAATTTCACCATAGTTTCAAACCCGATCGGATTGGTCAACCGTAGTCGCTTGTATGCTTTCTTGATTGACCGGTGGCATGATGACCGTAAAACTTGCTTATTTTTTTACATCACGTTTGTAAAAATTTCATTGATAGATGTGCATGGACATAAGATAAAAATTTCAATTTTAATTACAAATACATTGACCTATATCAATTTGCCTCTTAAAGTTGTATGACTTATACATTACATTTAAATTGTTGAGGTTCATTCTAAAACAACCATGAAATGGAAAATGAATTTGGAAAAACCAACCGTTTGATAGAGAGATTGTAATATTTTATGGTGATTGTAAAAAATAAAACCAATTTGGTTTTCGTTTCGAATTTGATCAACTAGGTCAAACCTAATTACTCTTATAAACCTATATTTATATATCACACACTCCAAAGAGCAACATCTATCAATTCAAAGAAAATGGGAAAACCGACCATTGGATGTGATTATTACAATAAATTATGAGTGTGGTTAAAAATTTAGTCAATTTCACCATAGTTTCAAACCCGATCGGATTGGTCAACCGCAGTCGCTTGTATGTTTTCTTGATTGACCGATGGCTTGATAACCGCAAAACATGCTTATTTTTTCACATCATATCTGTAAATATCCTATCGATGGATGTACGTGTACATAAGATAAAAATTTCAATTTTATTACAAAGACGTTGGCCTATATCAATTTGTCACCTAAAGTTATATGACTTGTACATTGCATTTAAAATTATTGATGTTCATTATAAAGCAACCATGAAGTGGAAGATGAATTTGGAGAAACCAACCGTTCGATGGAGAGATTGTAATGTTTTATAGTGGCTGTAAAAAATCCAGCCAATTTAGTTCTCGTTTCGAATTCGATCAACTAGGTCAAACTTAGTTACTATTATAAACCTATATTTATATATCATACACTCCAAAGAGCAACCTCTATAAATTCAAATAAAATGAAAAAACCGACCGTTGGATGTGATTATTACAACAAATTATGAGTGTGGTAAAAAAATTAGCTAATTTCATCATATTTTCAAATCCGATCTAATTGATCAACCGTTGTCACTTGTTTTTTAGAATATACATGCACATATTTACTATAAAAATATGAGAATTTTCACACACACACACACATATATATATATATATAAACACACACAGTGCACACACATATCTATATATATATATATATATATATATATATATATATATATAAGCACACACACATATCTATTATATATATATATGTGTGTATATATATATATATAAACATACACACATACACATATATATTAATATATATATATATATATATATCTATATATATATATATATTGACAAACACACACAAATATATATATATAATATATAAAAAATAGTTTACGGGCTTTTACGGCCCGGCCGGGTTTTTCCGGGCTTTTAGCGGGCCTCCATCGGCCCACCGAGGCTTGCTTTTGAGGGCTTTTTGACGGGCCGGGCCGGCGGGCCTCCATCGGCCCACTTGATCCGCGGGCTTTTTGATGAGGCCTACTCTGTATACGTACATTTGCACCATTATTGATCTATTCTTTATAACCAAAAATAAGATTCAGATTTATTAGAAAATGATATAATATAATTTGTCAGCCCAGTATAGGTGTCTAGTTGTTCATCAATCTCTCTCACTACGTACTTCTCTGGCTGGATCGATCTTGTTCTGAAATTTCAGATCCAGATTGAAGACGTACGTTACCATCATGTACATACAATCTCTGTGATTTTCTTATGTTGAAGATTGAAGAATTAATTAAGAGAATAATATATAGGAAAAAAGAAAATCAAAGAAGGCGTTCCATTATTACATGGAAAATCAAATTACTAATTGGATATTAGCCGGAATGATCTTTTGGCTCATATTTTTAGATCCACGGCTTCCACACTGTTTTTTTTTTTTTTTTTTGAAAGGTCCACTGTCCACACTTCTTTAATGCAAGCACGATGAAGTTGCATTGTTAAAAAAATTTATGCTTCTTGGGAGGGTTTCAGTGGGGGATCATGTTCCTCTAAAATTACATAAATTTGATGAAATCACAATCTTTCATCTAACGGATAAAGAGTGGACTATATCCCTTTAAAATTTTTACTCTTTCTACCAAGTGATGTTAACTTGATTTCGCAAAAAATAAAAAATGAAATAAAAAAGAGAAGAAGACGTTAACTTGAACTATTTTAGACTCTTAGCCTCTCATCCCTCCTCCTCTGGTTCTCTTCGATGGAAATCTTCCATTGATATGAGAATGAATAATTCAAATGAATGTTACAGTTACCATTTTAATCCGTTTATATTCTCTTATGGAAAGAACTTGAAGATGAGGCTACGACCCCTTCAATTTTGTGGCCTCTGGGTATTTCCACTACAAATGAGAATCCTTCTTTCATTCAAATTTGGCATACATTAGTATACCAATCATCAACGAGGAGATGGTGAAGATTCAGAAATAGGAGAGAACTTCTAATGAGGACTTTATAATAAGAATTAAGTGAGGATTCTTGAATGAATGGTTGAATGAGTGTTTTAAACTTTAGTTGATATTTTAAAATTCTAATATAAATGTCATCCAACAGTTTATTCAAAAGTCCTCACTTGATCCTTATTATAAGGTCTTTATTGGAAACTCTTCCTCATAAATAGGGCTGCATAAATGCAAACCGATGTCTAGTAATTAAATAAAAAACAATTATCTGAAGGCCAATCAATTAGAAATCCATCATCTCTAATATATATGAAAAAAACAGATAAAAATAAAGGAGCAGAGGAATGAGTACAAGGTCAAAACCCATTCTGATTGAATGGATAATTGCCAAATCAAATTCTTGCTTCCCATAGAAACAAAACTATAAATTTGAACCCCCATTTGATCTAGTTAGGGGTACAGAAACAGAGGAAAATTGTTAAAAGAATAAGAAATTACAATAATTCTATAGACAAATTGACCCTAGTTGTAAAGAATTTCATAAAACCTAAAGCATTCATCCAGTCCTGTTTGTTAAAGAAACTCCTCGAGGTCGATAACTTTTTTAGATTAATGGAGTTAACGTCGATTAAAGGCAAAGTTTGGGAAAAAAAATCCTATTAAGTTGACATAGTCATTATTTTAACCGTTAGATAAGAGATTAAAGATCGTGATTTTACGAAATTTACGTAACTTCACAGAAAATAACTTTAAAAGAACCAGATCCTTTAGTTGGTGACCTCCTGAATATTATAATTTGGTCTACAAGGCAGAGAACTAAGTATAAGGTGTCTTTCATTATGGTTTTGGTGTGCATATTTTGAAAGAGTATGTTTCCTTTTTCATTGTGATTTTCGTTTTAAGTGTGCTTACGTCTACTTCCTATAGAGGTATCTTTTTCTAATAATTAGAGGATTGAGCAAGGCTCTATATATGGTATGGTGATGTTTATCATATATTTATTTTACATGTAATTAAACTAATATTATAATATAATTGAATCAAATTTACCACATTGAAAACAAATTTACTACTTTCGTTTTACACTATTTACATTATTACATGTAATTGAACCAAATTACAATACCGAAAACAAATTTGTTTACAAACATGTAATAAGATGGTAGGTGAAGTAACTAAGTACTTCTAATAAAAAAAATTACTCACGCTACCACAAGGCTAACTAGGACAACAAATTTAAGGACACCTAATTGGTGTGTCTAGCTCAAACTCTAATTACTTGTTTGAGTTGTAACAGGGTTAGTCTTACAAATATTCTCAGAGATATTTTATTCATTGTATAATTCAGTTTCATTGTAAGACTCAGAATTTCTGAGTTCCTAAACAGTTGTCATATTTGTGAATTTTGTTTTCATATATTTGTAAATGTGTGTAATTTCTGAGTTCCTAAACAGTTGTCATATTTGTGAATTTTGTTTTCATATATTTGTAAATGTGTGTGTATGAAATTCATATATGTAACGTAGATTCTAGTATCTCACAGCAGTGTATGTTTTTCTTTATGGAATATGGAGAAGTCCAAAGGAACGCATATCAACCTAAGGTAGTGGTCCACAAAATACTTTCGCTGTAGTACGTAGATGTGAAATGGCATTTTATTCGACATTATATTCGTAATACAACCCTTACATATAACATTTAATTGGATCCAGAAAATACGACGTGGTGGTATGAACTATGCTGTTTCTATAGTTCCATGCAGCATGTTTATTTGGATCTGCTATCAGCTCAGTGCATGCAGTACTTCTACTCAGGCCAACTTATTGTAAGGTTGGACGCGAATGTGAAACCCTTCTTTTGGAACAGGATTCAAACCGCCTGCAATTTTGGCCTTCGTATTTATCACTTCCCATTTGTATCTTGTAACGACGTGATGGAGGAAACACATAAGTTGAAGTCGAGCATATTCTTTTCCTGGACAGATTCGAGGACCGCTTCCGAATGGAATGTTCGAGTAAGCTGGAGCGGCCTTTCCATTCTCAAACCTGCTCGGATCAAACTCTTCTGGTGCTGGAAAATGCTCTGCTATTTTATTCGTGCTGCTGGAGGACCAATATACCTGAAAACAATAAGACAAAGTATATATTAATTAACTGAACTTTTAACTAGTAATTTAGGGGATGCGCATAGTTGTTAACTTTTTATCACTATTATTCTCTCCTGCAACTAGCCGTTTGTCAAACATGTATAGATACCTTCCATCCTTTTGGAATCGTGTAACCTTCATAGGTGAAGTCGGTAACAACTTCTCTGAACGTTCCTTGAAGAGGTGGCACCAGCCTCATCACTTCAAGTGCTACAGCCCAAGAATGTTTCATCTTCTGTATATCTTCCCAGTTAAGATTCTCACCATCTTGTTTTGAGCTTGCAATCTCCAATTGTTCTGCATTAGATCACATTGGAATTTTAACTAGTTGGTAAAGCTGTAAGCTAGCTATTATTTTTTTCTTTTTTACCTAAACAAAGAAGTAAGTTGGGAATAGACAAGATTTATTAGCTCCCATTATACCCGTTCGGACTTTCTCACAAACTTTAGCGTTTTCACCAAGAAACTTGACAAGAAAACTTGTAGCCATGGAAGGGGAGTGAAATCCACCCGTCATCAAACCCATGACCTTATCTGCAACTTCATTCTCCGGTATGAACCGACCAGTTGGATCCGGGTTAAACAGCAAATGAGACATGATGTCGGTGACTTTGGCTCCGCTGGAAGACACGGCAGCTTTCTTCTCCTTGATCAACAACAGAACCTCCTTCCTCATAGACTCGGCAGCTTTCATCGCTCGATAAAACTCGGTTCCTGGAATATTAATTGGGAACGTATGCAGCCCTGAGGCTATGCTATTAATCAACTCGGCAAACTTAACACAACGGTCGTTATTGTTTTGGTTTCCAGTGAAAAATCTAGCGGACAGAGTCGTTACAAGTAGCTGAGCGAGGCTGTAAATCTCAACTGTGCTTTTGCCTTCCCAGTGAAGCTTCAAATGCTCCTGAACCATAGACTCCATGCTCTCTATGTACCGAACCACCGCTTCAGGTTTGAGAAAACCTGGTGCTTTACCGATATGGACTGAATCGGCTCGTTTGGTGATCTCGGAAGCAGCTTTTTGATAGGAGGAACGGAAGAGTTTCTGTGTGGACTGCGGTCGCCATGACATAAAAAGCTTTTCCTCGTTGGAAGAGATGAACTTGTGGCCGGAAATGCCGCAAAGCACGGCTGTTGCCTCACCGAGTATGCTGGTCTTGAAGACTTTTGGGGAGTATTTCTTCATTCTGTCGCCCACAAATTTTTCTTGCGGCTCGTTCAGGAAGGCGAAAGTTTCACCGATGATTGGCCATCCGAAACTTCCGGGAGGAAGGTTTGTTTTGGATTTGGATATGGACTTGATAGTGTAAAAGATGAAGGCTAGAGTGTATATGGAAACGATGACGGATAAAGGAATGAAGAGATTCTCTATCTCCATGGTTGATATATGACTTCAAGCTAGCAGATAGATGCATAACAAAGCTGCGCTAAGCTGCTAGTTTTTATAGGCTATCTGTAATACCCGCAATTTTCATTTTAAATTCGAGTGATTGTATCGAATGATTATTATGCGATTTCACGATTTATGTTCGATAATCATTCATTTTTACAATTATCGAAGTTTCGAAACGTTTATTTTAACGAAAAGCTCGAAATACTCGGTTTGAGAAATCGACTTTTTCTACGTACGAAATTTAGAGAAACTTCCTTCATGAAAGTTGTAGAGCTCGTCAATACGAGTCCGTACACGTGCGGAACACGAAGATCGGATTTTTTCTGAATTAGTTATCGAATTTCGAAGTTTTCCGAAACATGTATATATAGAAAAAATTTTGGAAACCCTAATTTTTTCTTCTACTAGTTCTTCTTCTTCCTTCTGTTTCTGGAAAAAAAAAAAAACTGGTTCTCTCTCTCATCGTCGCTCTCGACCGAAAAGGGGAGGAAATTTCTCCTTAATTGTTCTCCCTCCACAGACCACCTCTCGACCTCTAACCAAGTCCCAGGCGTTCGCCTCGAGCTACTCTAGCTCCCGGAGGCAGTTTCACAAGGCGGCGCAGCCTGTGGCGGCGGCGGCACAGCCCGAACCGAAAACGGCCATTTTCGGTTCGATCTAAATATCTCGAGCTACACTCCACCATTTCACTTGATTCTTGTCTCATTGAGCTCGCCTCAACTTCCTCTACAAGCACCAAGAAGGACCGGGTCGAACGTTTTCACGTTCGTCGGAGCTCGACCCGAACGGATCGAAATACCGAAACTTTCGATCAAGATATCTCGAGCTATACACGATCGTTTCTTGTGATTCTTGGCTTGTTGAGTTCGCAAGGAAGTTCTGAACAAGTTTCCAGAGGGGATTGGGGCCTGAGGTTGCAGTTTTCACGTCGGTTTTCAAGCTCACCGGTTTCTGCATTTTTTCCGGCCGCCGACTGTAAATCGGTAATTTCGATGCCTTCCCGTCATTTTTAGGTCTTGTGCTAGTTATGAAAGTTGCTCAGAATGATGAAACGAAGGGGACAAGCTCGGCCCCGACACCATTGGTGGTGGTCGGTGGCGGCTCTGTCCCTAACTCCGGCGGCCTTTTCCGGCCACCTCCGGAGGTCTAAAATTTGGTTTCTGTCTATTTTATGATTCTATGTTTCGATACGATCATTTCGGCATATTATACGCATTTTTCGGATATCGTATGAATTAGTTATGAATTTTATGATTTCGATCGATTTCGATCGTTAGATTTATGATCTGTGAAATTATGACCGTCGGATGAACTTGTAAATTTGTTATGATGATCATATGACTGTCCCAGAGGCCTTGTGTGGTCATGGGCGAAGAGCCGACCGTTGGATCTTCGTATATGTGAAAAACGGTAATTAGGGGAGCGATTCGTGAGAAACTGCTCGTCGGATTTTAATGTAAATTAGAATCTGGCCGTTAATTAGTAGTTAAATTATGTGTTAAAATTGTTGGCTAAATTCGAATCATATTTGATTAGGTGATTGACGGATTTTATTTGAGTGGGGTATTCGGCGTTAATTATAAATTATAATTATATTGAAGACGCAGCGGGAGTTTCGAGGTGAGTAAAACTCACGTGGTTCATATTACGAACCGAGTATTTTAATTTATTTATTTTTGGTAATTGTGTGAAAAAAATATTTGCGGATTAAATATTTGTTTTAAAATTTCATGGACTTGAATCACCACGGTCCATAGGTAAGTAAAATGAATTTTAATTATACAAATGAATTTCATAATTTTCTTGTGTGAACTATAGATGGTATTAGTGGTCATTCCTGAGTGGATGATTACGTATATATATATTTACGTGGAAAATATATATTGATGAGTGGATTGTTTGATTGATGATATGATTGAGTTGAATTGATGAGTTGATTATATTACAATTGTGTAATTCCATAATAATATGATGTATCTTGGTTGGGTTGATTTTAATATGTGATATTACATGTTGGGTTCATTTATGGGTTTAGGGTCAACGTAATGACCGGTGTGGGTAATCGGATGCTCTAATCCTAATGTGGATGATGGGATACGATTGGTTGAGTATGTGGAATTATTGGACGTTCTAAATATGTATATAGGTATACATATTGATGAAATACAATAATTGATAAATATGTCGGATGCCATAACCTAGGCCAGGTGACGGGCTACGATTCAGTTAGAGCTCTAGTCTGTCAAGTACCGTATTTTTATAAATACGATGATGAGAGTTGTGGAGAAAGTTGTGAGTTGGGTTGTCTTAATATATTGAATTGGTGTTGATTGAGATTGTTATTATTTGCATATGTGAAAATTATTGAGTGTTGCTATGTGTGGGAATAAATGAGATTCAATTAAATAACAGTTCATTCTTTTACTCATACAAGCTTTCATAAGCTTACCGCATTTTGTGTTGTTGCAATCCCGGTACACTATTCAATGGTGTAGCGGATATTCCTGCAGGTCAGGATGACCAGGGAGGTGACCGAGCTGCTTAGGTGTTACAGCAGTTTTGTTATTTATTTAGCTGTGAGGTGTGTGTATGCTCATTTAGAGCTTTACATTACATTTTGGATTTGAGTTGTAATAATTAACCGAGACTAAATTCGGTTTGATTTTATTTTGTGTGGTGAGTATGTTAAGAAAGGAAAAATTTTCAGGATGATTATTTTGAGTTTGTAGTATTTTCATGTTTCGGATTTTGAATTGTTATTCTAAAATTCGGGGCGTGACACTATCGATCAATAATTACTGCACTTAATAACCACATATGAAAGATAAATATGAGATTTGCTTCTTTTTTTTTTCTTTATCGAGATCACACGGTATTCTCAAAGGCTTTCTGGATCTAGAAATTAATCTGTGCCGGTGGATCATGTCAAAACACTTCCTCCCTCATAGCCACTAAGAATAGATTGAAATTTAAAATTCAGTCAGCGTTGAAGGGATTCGAACCTGATCTTACTCTTACCAACTCGGCCAGCTGTGGCGGTTAATATCAGATTTACTTATGTAGTCAACACTACTGTCATACAGGGCCAACTTTGAGGGGTGCCGCCTTGGACCACCGACTTTCGGGGGACCTCGCAAGAAGAGAAGTCAAATGTTTGGTGCTGATAAAGGGCGGTGGTAGTGGTGGAGGAGCCACGATGGAAATAGAGGAGGTCGCTGGTATGAAGGTATATAGTTAACAAGGGTGAAATAGGAAATTTGTGACACTTTTCAATTAGGGTGTGAATTATGTATATGGGGGTGTGTTTATAAAATTTCTCCAAAATAAAAACAAAGAACAGTAAATATAACACGATATAACACGAAATGAATTAGAATTACAATCTTGTACACCCAACTGTCCTTATAGAAGAAAAATGAATATATGTTAAGCTACATTTGAATTTTTCGCATCATGCCTCCATAATCTCAGGATTGGGCTTACTGTCATATTATTGTTTATTGAGATGAAGTAGATATTTATCTTCCTACGGATTCACTTTAGAACACTACCAACTACTATTAGAGAACAAAGTGTTAAACTGATGAGTTGACTGTTGACACTTGATATATACGTCACCTTGTAGTTATATATACTAATTTAATTTCAGAGAGACATTGAGGAATTAACTACTTATCTAAAAAAGCCATATCTCGTTGGCATAAAGCAAAAGGGAATCTACAAAGCGACCTCGATCCTCCAGACGCACGCCTAGCTAGTAGTGAACAAAATGGAATAATAGCCGTAATAGGGATGTTGACCAACTACTTTGTATTATCAAGACTGCGTACGTTAGTTTTAATGGCCTACAAGAAGAAATGCTGCCTGAGAAATTTTAAACTCCACATCGGTATAAACTTCTTTAATTATGATGCGTATATACTAGGCCTATATACTCATGTATTTATTATTTTGAAGACTTTTTAATTATTGAAAGTAGAACTCATCATCTTTGAAAGAGAGGATATACACACATACACTACTAATGTAGTAGTAGCTGGCACGGAGAATCTACCATCAAATACCTAACCATCCATCACATGTTGCGTTTTTTTTTTTTTTCCATGATATACTCAAATATTGATAGATGTAAAGTGCATAGTGATACTAAATGGTAGCGTATATTTTGTGGGTGTGGAGGACTAGAGGACACATACTTCTTGTAGGATTGTCAACGAAGAAAGACATTAAGCCGGCCTCTAATACTTGATTGAGAAGACAATTGAAAGCCGGCCTCTAATAATTGACACCAATTAGAATAGCGTGTGCGTGTGCGTGTGCGTGTGGAGGACTAGAGGACACACAGTTCTTGTAGGATTGTCAATGAAGAAAGTCAGTAAGCCGGCCTCTAATACTATTGAGGAGAGCATACTATTAGTTATGACAATCTTATCAAGCCAGATCACGTTGTTTTTGTTTTTTTGCTGACAGAAAAATGTTTAGAGCATCTCCAACAGACTAATTAAATTCAAATTTTAGCTATATATAATAATTTTAAAAGTAAAATTTAACTCCAACAGACTAACTATAGCTAAGTTAAATTTAACTAGCTATATTTAGCTAGAAAATCATGTATAGCTAAAGCAAAAGTTATATTTCTCTCTCATCTTTTGTCCACATGTCAGTTTATGATTCGATAAGATATAATATATTAATTATAAATAGCTATTACTGCTGGAGCAACATTGTTAGATCAATAGCTATATTTCATAAGTTTAGCTAAATTTAACTAAAAAGTTTTCTTACTGTTAGAGATACTCTTACAGAACAAAACTACGAGAGATGTCCCCTCCCAGTTGATCCAAATGGAACGCTCACTAGATCACGTTGTTGCTTATTCTATGTTTCATCTTGCTAGCTGATGCAGCATATGGGAAAGAGTATCAATATATTAATTAATTATAGCTGGAGGGGCCATGTTGAAGCTTAAAGACTATGTTTAACATTAGCACAATAATCGATCGATTATTGAAGCCTAAAGTCTATGTATAACATTAGCGCAATAATTGATCAATTGTAGCTGGTGGGGAGAAATACATATATTGTTTGAGTTTTTTTTTTTAAAAATAAATGACCGGTGCTGCTGCCATCAAACCTTGATTAATGAAGCTATCGAGTACTAAGGGGAACAAAACCTAAACTCCTGATTACAATAAGCATCTAGAGAACGTTTTGAAATAACATCAAGAGTCTCTACCATAATAAATGTATTCAACTATGCACCAACTAGCAAAATATGCTATACTGACTACTCTATTTACTTTGATATAACAGAAAGATAACTCGATATATAATTCGATTACAACGTAGCATAATTACCAAAAGCACAGATTTCCTACTATGTTGCCACTGAATGATAAATTCAACGACACTTAGCTTTACCCTGCCACTATGTGGTAGCAATCATTTGACGAAACAAGGAACTTGCCGCCTACTTAGAGTAAACAAGACACTTTGAGTGTACATACAAACACAAATTCCCACTAGCCCTACACAACTAAAGCAAAGACTATGCAAGTAATGCACAACAAAATTAAACAACAAAAATAAGTAAAAAATTTAAAGAAAAAAACAACATGGGCCGCAAAAAATGAGCCCAAACCCAACCGCAATCCCAAACAGCAAGAAGATCGTAGCCACCAAGGTAGGCCCAGCCCAACCCTGGTGAAGTTCTTTTAGTATTTGTGCTTCTTTTTTCTAATCCCTTTTCTCTATACTTGTTTATAGGAATTGGTTTCTTGTGTACTGTTTTTTGACGATGAACATATATTGAAGTGAAGGGGACCATATCAGGTTTCAATGTCCCAAGTAGCACCTCCACCTTCAGGGTATTCTAGTGTTTTTTCTTTGGTATGTCAGGGTATTCTAGTGTTGATATTATGACATCAAAAAGGAGAAGTACGTGTTAAAGTGATGAAGGAAAACTATAAAGCTTTGAATATGAATCAAGGTCAAAGAAGACAAATTGGAAGAGAGCTTAGCAAATACTCATGAGGATGTTTGCTTATCGTGCAAGCTTGACATGGAAAATGCTAGACCACGAATATATATATATATATATATTAGATTTTATGACAATTATCATTTGCCCATATGCAGGATGAATGGATTGATGGGGCAAAAAATGCAGAAAATATTCATCTTCCCCTCAAGATTAGTAGTACTTGGTTCATGTTCAACTAATATCAGTTTTGTTCACTATATATGAATTGGTTTGTCCATGCTTCTTTTGTTTAATATTTCATATATGATGCGGATTTTTCTATATTTGAGCAAACAATCTTTTCATTGTATTTATTTTGAGTCTTGTTTGTGATTTTTTTATATCAAATAAATAACTACTCTTGTACAACAACTAATCTTTCGTGAGTTCGACTTACGATCTCTCACTTATAAAGGAGAGATTTATGTCACTAGAATAAATGATACTGAGATTTATGTCACTAGAATAAATGATACTGATTTATGTCACTAGAATAAATGATACTGAATTTATGTCACTAGAATAAATGATACTGAATAGAAATTTTGTGATCTTGTCTAATTAAACCTAATTATATATTGATATATTATCTTGCTAAATTGTGCTACGTCCGTAAACTCTCAGACGTAGAATTTACTTATTTCAGACTTCAAATAGAACTGCTAATTCTTAGACTTCGATCAAGTACCCCTGCTGCCTATTTTTCTTTTTTCTTCTGTAAATTGTCTCTTCTCCAAAATGAACAGAACACCATAGAAGATGAGGCGTACCCAAGTGAAGAGCGACCCATCTGAAGCTATAGCTGCGGTATGCTCGCGGCCACAAGCAGTGTCTGGCCAGTGCAAAGAGCTCCGGCGACTGCTGCTTTGGGATCTTCAACTGGCGCTCTCTCCCCTGCTTCCTACTAGTCTGGCTGGACTGGTTATATCCCCAAACGTAAATTGCACTCCTCGCCTTAATGCTCGCGGGTCGGTTTCGGCCTAATAATAAACTGCCTTTTGGCTACCAAAAATTGACCCAATTTGAAGAAGAAGATATATTTGCGAGATTTCTGGCAAAGATTTATACTTGGTTGGCAAGGAATGAGTGAAATTGAAGAATGGGACGGTGGAGGTGTGTTTAATTGGATCTCGTATGAAGGAGAGGATCTGGTGATTCCATAACCCATGAGACCTAATTATCTCTGCTGGGCAATTTGAAATTCAAATTAATCAGAAATCAGCGCATGCATAGGGAAGAAAATAATTGCAGAAATTGAAGGAGAGAGAATTGCAACAGAGAGGAGAGAAGATTGGTTCCCAGAAATTGGTTTTCATTTTAAAAAGACAACATAAACTATTAGACATAATGGCTCATAGAGAGAGACGGGGAAGACCTTACCCTCACATTGAATAGTCACCCTCCAAAGCTGGGAGAAAATGGAGTGACGGAGAAGGACATGTGTAATACCCGTAATTTCCATTTTAATTTCGAGTTATTGTATCGAATGATTATTATGCGATTTCACAATTTATGTTCGATAATCATTCATTTTTACAATTATCGAAGTTTCGAAAAGTTTATGTTAACGAAAAGCTCGAAATACTCGGGTTGAGAAATCGACTTTTTCTACGTACGAAATTTGGAGAAACTTCCTTCATGAAAGATGTAGAGCTCGTCGATACGAGTCTGTGCACGTGCGGAACACGAAGATCGGATTTTTTCTGAATTAGTTATCGAATTTCGAAGTTTTCCGAAACATGTATATATAGAAAAATTTTAGAAACCCTAATTTTTTTTCCCTACCGGTTTCTTTTTTTTCCTTTTCTTCCTTCTTCTTCTTCTTCTTCCGTTTCTGGAAAACTGGATTCTCTCTCTCTCTCACAGACGCAGTCGGCCGAAAGGGGAGAAAATTTTCTCCTTAATTGTTCTCCCTCCACAGACCACCTCTCGACCTCAAACCAAGTCCCAGGCGTTCGTCTCGAGCTGCTCTAGCTCCCGGAGGCAGTCTCACAAGGCGGCGCAGCCTGTGGCGGCGGCGGCACAGCCCGAACCGAAAACGTCCATTTTCGGTTCGATCTCGATATCTCGAGCTACACTCCATCATTTCTCTTGATTCTTGTCTCATTGAGCTCGCCTCAACTTCCTCTACAAGCACCAAGAAGGACCGGAACTGGGTCGAACGTTTTCACGTTCGTCGGAGCTCGACCTGAACGGATCGAAATACAGAAATTTTCGATCAAGATATCTCGAGCTATACACGATCGTTTCTTGTGATTCCAAGCTTGTTGAGTTCGCAAGGAAGTTCTGAACAAGTTTCCAGAAGGGATCGGGGCCTGAGGTTGCAGTTTTCACGTCGGTTTTCAAGCTCACCGGTTTCTGCATTTTTTCCGGCCGCCGACTGTAAATCGGTAATTTCGATGCCTTCCCGTCATTTTTAGGTCTTGTGCTATTTATGAAAGTTGCTCAGAATGATGAAACGAAGGTGACAAGCTCAGCCCTGACACCATTGGTGGTGGTCGGTGGCGGCTCTGTCCCTAACTCCGGCGGTCTTTTCCGGCCACCTCCGGAGGTCTAAAATTTGGTTTCTGTCCATTTTATGATTCTATGTTTCGATACGATCATTTCGGCGTATTATACGTATTTTTCGGATATCGTATGAATTAGTTATGATTTTGTGATTTCGATCGATTTCGGTCGTTAGATTTATGATCTGTGAAATTATGACCGTTGGATGAACTTGTAAATTTGTTATGATGATCATATGACTGTCCCAGAGGCTTTGTGTGGTCATGGGCGAAGATCCGACCGTTGGATCTTCGTATATGTGAAAAACGGTAATTAGGAGAGCGATTCGTGAGAAACCGCTCGTCGGATTTTAATGTAAATTAGAATCTGGCCGTTAATTGGTAGTTAATTTATGTGTTGAAATTGTTGGCTAAATTCGAATCACATTTGATTAGGTGATTGACGGATTTTATTTGCGTGGGCTATTCGGCGTTAATTATAAATTATAAATTATAATTATATTGAAGACGCAGCAGGAGTTTCGAGGTGAGTAAAACTCACGTGGTTCATATTACGAACCGAGCATTTTAAATTGTTTATTTTGGTAATTGTGTGGAAAAAAAAAATATTTGCGGATTAAATATTTGTTTTAAAATTTCATGGACTTGAATCACCACGGTCCATAGGTAAGTAAAATGAATTTTAACTATACAAATGAATTTCATAATTTTCTTGTGTGAACTATAGATGATATTAGTGGTCATTCCTGAGTGGATGATTACGTATATATATATTTACGTGGAAAATATATATTGATGAGTGGATTGTTGCGTGATGAATTGATGAGTTGATTATATTACAATTGTGTAATTCCATAATAATATGGTGTATTTTGGTTGAGTTGATTTCAGTATGTGATATTATATGTTGTGCTTATTTATGAGTTGAGGGTCGACGTAATGACCGGTGTGGGTAATCGGACGCTCTAATCCTAGTGTGGATGATGGGATACGATTGGTTGAGTATGTGGAATTATTGGACGTTCTAAATATGTATATAGGTATACATATTGATGAAATACAATAATTGATAAATATGTCGGATGCCATAACCTAGGCCAGGTGACGGGCTACGATTCAGTTAGAGCTCTAGTCTGTCAAATACCGTATTTTCATAAATACGATGATGAGAGTTGTGAAGAAAGTTGTGAGTTGGTTGTTGTGATATATTGAATTGGTGTGTGATTGAGATTGTTAGTACTTGCATATGTGGAAATTATTGGGTGTTGCTGTGTGTGGGGGTAAATGAGATTAAATTAAGTAACAGTTCTTTCTTTTACTCATACGAGCTTTCATAAGCTTACCGGGTTTTGTGTTGTTACAATCTCGGTACACTATTCAATGGTGTAGCGGATATTCCTGCAGGTCAGGATAACCAGGGAGGTGACCGGGCTGCTTAGGTGTTACAGCAGTCATGTTATTTATTTAGTCGTGATGTGTGTGTATGCTCATTTAGAGCTTTACATTACATTTTGGATTTGAGTTGTAATAATTAACCGAGACTAAATTCGGTTTGATTTTATTATGTGTGGTGAGTATGTTAAGAAAAGAAAAATTTTCAGGATGATTATTTTGAGTTGTAGTATTTTCATGTTTCGGATTTTGAATTGTTTATTCTAAAATTCGGGGCGTGACAACATGTCTGGAAATAATTGCCGCAGAGAAGGGAGAATAGTGGCCATCACGCACACTATAGAGAAGATTTGATCCCGAGACAGCTTTTTAATATTAAAAAAGAGAGAAATGAGATACCAGTATCTGCCTCTGCGCATGCCCGGCCCTGCCCAAGGGCAAACTTGGCGACGGCCAAGGGCACAAAGAGAGTGGGGGCACACAATTTTTATATGTAAAGCTATATATATGTAGTTATGTACAAAAAATATATATATAATTATGTATTTAATTACCTATAATTATATATATGCATGTAGTGGAGAAATTGTCTGCCATTTGATATTAGTTTATAGGGTTATTGGAAGAAGACATCACAACGTACATAAAGGAGAGGAAAAAGTTGCCATTTGCTATTAGTTTATAGGGTTATTGGAAGAAAAAGTCCACAATGTGCAGAAAGGAGTGGAAAAAGTGATTGACATTTGAGCACGCCTCTATTGAGAATTGGTATCATGCGTGTGAAAACTGAAAAGCCTACTGCCGGCAAGACTTCAAGAGTGAAGTCATGGCTGTCTGCTTGCTCTCTGCCTCTCCCAAGTCCCAAGTTCAAACGGACAAAATGAAACCCAGCAAGCGCTTTATTTAAATTGGTTGCAGTGGCTGCTCAAATCCACCATTTTCCAGGTATTGTTCTATGCTCTACTTTTTATCAATTATCATTCAAAGTGATTTCTAACAAGTAACAACCTGCTCATTCATCAGTTTTCCATTTCGAATTTTCAATATTAGGTGTACCTCAGCAACTGGAAGGTGGATATGCAAGTCAATCTCGATTAGAAAAGAAAAAACAAGAAAGAAAAAAATTGATTCCAAATTTCCAGGTTTTATTGTTCTATCACTTCTATGCTTATCATTCAAAGTTTAGTATTTTGGCTTGCTTGTTTCAGTTTTGTCTAGCTAGTTTCATTGTTTCAATAATTTTTCCTCGGAAACAACTCTCGGGTACTCAAAAAAGAAAAAGAAAGAAAAGAGAAGAAGAAATTACTCAATCTCAACGGGGATCTTTAGATAAATATTTTGTTAAAGAAACAAATGAATCTGTTGAAGATCATGTTAAGAATTTAGTAAATGAACCTGAACTACAAATTCATTCTAATGAGTTTGTAGAAAATCAGAATGAGGTAAACGAAGAACTTGATGATATAGGTGAAAATGAAAGTGATGAAATAGAAAATAATGAAAATCTTTGTCATTATGAAATTATTGCCAATAAACTTGAATGCTTGAAATCATCAACTCATTTGAATATTTTTGATCCTAGAGTTTGGGATAGTCTAGATTCAAAAATGAGAGACTTGCTTGTAGAAAAAGGGCCTATTGCAGAAACTAATATCAACTTTCCTAAGGATGAATTAGGTCGGCACTTTTCCTCTGAGTTTTATGTTCGAAAATTACCAAATGGTGAATCTCTTGATAGAAAATGGTTGATTTACTCAAAAGAGCTAGATAAAGTTTTTTGTTTCTGTTGTAAATTATTTAAAACAGCTCGCTCGAGAAGTCAATTAGCAAGTGAAGGGATGAGAGATTGGAAACATCTTGGTACAACATTAAATTTACATGAAAATAGTTATGAACACCTCAATAACTTGAGAACTTGGGCTGAGTTGCGAGTGAGATTGAATAAGAACCAAACAATTGATAAAGAGCTACAAGAGTTAATTAGGAAAGATACTGAACATTGGAAAGAAGTTATAGTCAGAATAATTGCTGTTGTGAAATGTCTTGCAAAGAATAATTTGGCCTTTCGTGGAACAAATGAAAAAAGTTATGAAGATTCCAATGGAAACTTTTTAGGCTTACTTGAAATGATTGCTGAGTTTGATCCCATAATGAAACAACATTTTCGACTTATTCAAGACAAAGAAATTCATTATCATTACCTCAGCCATAAAATTCAAAATGAGTTGATTGGTATGTTGGCCTTAAACGTCAAGAGTGCAATCATTAAAAAAATCAAGGAGGCAAAATATTTTTCGGTAATCCTTGATTGCACTCCTGATGCAAGTCACAAAGAACAGATGACTTTAATCATAAGATGCGTAGATGTGTCGGGTTCTCCAATAAAAATAGAAGAGTTCTTTTTAGAATTTATAAATGTGGAAGATACATCTGGTTTAGGGCTTTTTAATGAATTATTAGCAGTTTTAGAATCTCTTGATTTAGATATTAATTGTGTGCGAGGACAAGGATATGATAATGGATCTAATATGAACGGAAAACACCAAGGTGTTCAAAAAAGATTGCTTGATATAAATCCTAGAGCCTTTTATATGCCATGTGGTTGTCATTCTCTTAATTTAGTATTGTGTGACATGGCAAACTCTTGTCATAAAGCAAAATCTTTTTTTTGGAACATGTCAAACAATTTATACGGTGTTCTCTAATTCTACAAAGCGATGGAGTGTTTTGCTTGAATATATAGATGACTTTACTTTGAAATCTTTGTCAACTACGCGTTGGGAAAGTCATATTGACAATGTCAAGGCTATAAAAACTCAAGCTGCCCAAATAAAAGAAGCCTTAAAAAAACTGGCAGAAATTAGTGATGATGGAAAAGTGTGTAGGGATGCTGAATCTTTGGTATCTGGTGAACTTTCTAGCTTTGATTTTATTTTAAGTTTGGTTATTTGGCATGACATTTTGTATAAAATTAACTTGGTTAGTAAAAAGTTACAATCCAAAGATATGCTTCTGATGTTGCCGTGAAGAATTTAGAAGGACTAGTTTCTTATTTTGAAAAGTATAGGGAAAATGGGTTTAATTCTGCCGTGATTGAAGCTAAAGAAATTGCAAATGACATGGGAGTTGAGCCTCTATTTCCTATAAAACGTCATATTTGCAGAAAAAGACATTTTGATGAAATTCCAAATACTGAAAGAGAACAACAATCTGCTCAAGAGTCCTTTAGAACTGACTACTTTTTGATTTTAGTTGATATGGCTCTTTCTCAATTAAAAAGCAGGTTTGAACAAATGAAAACTTTTGAATCTATTTTTGGCTTCTTATTTGATGCATCAAAGTTAGCTCATTTGGATGATGGTGAATTGAAAAGTTGTTGTTTGAATCTTGAAAATGCTTTGAGAAATGGTGAGGGTTCTGATATTAATGCGAAATATTTGCTTATGGAGTTACAAATTTTGCAGGAAATGCTGCAGAATGAGGCATATGAAACAGATAGGCCTTGGACATCCATTCAAATTATGGAGTTTGCTAAGAAAATGGATATGTTTCCAAGTGTTATGGTTGCCTACAGGATTTTATTAACTATACCGGTGACGGTAGCATCCGCTGAAAGAAGTTTTTCAAAATTGAAGTTATTAAAGTCTTATCTTCGAACTACCATGACTCAAGATAGGCTGAATGGATTACCTATTTTAACCATTGAAAGAAATATGTTGGCAAATGTTGACTACGAAAAGATAATTGATGATTTTGCTTCAAGAAATGCAAGAAGACATCATTTTAGATGATTTGTAACTCTTTTATATTACAGAGTTTTGGTTTTATGTCACCCCTATTGTGTAATGTTTCTTTATGTAATAGCTCTTAATAAAAGATTTAGAGTATGACATTTGAGGCTAGCTGGGCACACAAAAAAAATTTCGCCCTGGGCATCAAAAAGCTCAGGACCGGCCCTGCCTCTGCGTCATGCTGAGCTTGTATCTAGCATTACCCCCATTAATCAATTCATCATCACGTGACTAGCGCCTAAATTAAGTAGCCTAAAATACATGTTCCCGGCCAACAAGACTGGCGCACATTCAAAACATACACAATTATTAAAAAATATATGATTGTTGACCCTGGTAGCAGGCTGGTCCTGTATTTTGGGCGAACGCTGCATTGATATTCTTGGTAGTAAGGAGGTTACTGGTTCGATCATCCGCATGTGAAAAATATCCTATAAGCATCGATAGATTTAACAAAAAAACGAAACCCATTCATGATGTACTTGTTGAATCGCCTTGCCTTTTTATCTGGTCCTATAGCCAAGGCTCGAATGTCTGGGTCGACGAATTCTTTTCGTTGTACTCTTCTCTCAATCTGTATTATTAAAATATGACGCTTCATTTGTATATATGACACAAGTGTTATAAAAAGATATGCTTTATATGGAAAAAAATCTTACCAATTCCCGAAAATATGTCAAAAATGTATTATTTGCTTGTCTTTCAGCCTCCATCAAAGTTGTGAGTCTATTCTTAGTCCGCTGTGTGATTGCCACATGGTCACTAATAATGTCAACAATGATTGGTTAGTGATACATGAATTATGTTTAATCAATGGTAGCACAATAATGAACATTTAATATTAAATAACTTACTCTAGATGTTGCTTAATCTGAGGGCAATTTATCAACACGTGTATGTGCGCGTTCCCACTCAAGGTCAGTTAGTGTAAACTCATGTCCTGGTTCTATAGACCATCCCATCCTGACAAATAATGGTAATCCTTCACGAGGAACAATCCCAGGGTCATCAGCATTACGACCAATTCTTGTTCTTTTTTACTCAACTCCATCTGACAGATACATTGTGCAAAATGATAGACATTCTTCAATTATATAACCCTCTGCGATGCTTGCCTCAGGCCGACTCCTATTGCGTACATACGTTTTCAGATCATGTAAGTATCTGGCTCAAAAGAAAAAAGAAAAAAAAAAGTCATTTGTTAGCTATGATATCATTCCCTCCTTATAATGAAATTATTTTTAGCTCATAAACAATATATATATATATATATATATATTCACAAGCTTTAGTAATTAAAACCAAATAAGTAAGTAAAGTAACAATTTAGTTGAATGGAGCCGGGAGACAATTTGGTTGTTTATGTTAATGCTAGTGCCAATTATTATTGTCTCATCTAGAGACGTGTAGTTTTATGTGCCTACTAGCATGAATGACGACAACATTTAATCACCGGTGTATATATATATACATGTCATGTTGTCAATGTAACTATATAACTATATAACTATATTATAATTTATGTAGACAGCTAATTTTCTTTCTATATACATATATTATATATATATATATATATATATATATCAGAAATATAAACCATGCATATACATGTAGGTATTTAACTTTTTTTAAAAAAGGTAGCTATTTTAGAAAAAAAAATACATTAGTTGACATACCTTTCAATCGGGTACATCCATCGAAATTGCACAGGTCCTGCAATTGCTGCTTCATCTGCCAAGTGTATTAAAAGATGTACCATTACATCAAAAAAAGATGGTGGCATTATCATCTCTAATTTACAAAGTGTTTCAGCAATCCGATTTGACAGATCACGAAAATGGTCCACAATACCAACTTTGGTACATAATTGTCTGAAAAATGCGCTGAGTTCCAATAACACCTTGGTTATGTCCGGTTTTAGTGAACAACGGATGACCACTGGAAGTAGATACTGCATGATTATATGACAATCATGACTTTTAAGGCCAACCAATTTTCTTTCATCAACTCTTACACATCTACGAATGTTTGATGAAAATCCATCAGACACCCTAACCGACTCAAGTACTTTGCACATTAATGTCTTCTCATCATTGGATAAAGTGTATTTTGCTGGGGGAAGCCATGTTCGGTTACCGCGTGCCTCAGGATGGAGCGAACGCTTAACACCCATTAAGACCATGTCAAGGCGTGCCTTTAAGCTATCTTTATTTTTCCCATCAATTCCTAGCAAAGTCCCAATGACACTCTCTGTAACATTCTTCTCAACATGCATGACATCTATATTATGACGCAATAATAAATCTTTCCAATAAGGTAGTTGAAAAAAAATACTTCGCTTCCTCCACGATCTTGTGTATTTTGTGTCATCATTATTCTGAACTCGTTTCCTTTTACGACCGGAACTTGTTTCCTTTCTGTCAGAACCCATCCCGAAAATTCTTTCAAATTTTCAAGATGGACTCTGCGGGGCCCACTTTTAAGAAAAATTCGACAGAACTTCCCTTAAAAGTGGACAACCCAACCTGTGAGAAAAACGACAAAAACAAATTTTTCTAAATCCAAGATCCCACAACATGTAGTCATCCTATATTTCACAACCACCACAAGTTATTAAGCAAAACCCAAGCGTAAAGGCAGTAAAATTTATACAATACAACCTGGGGTTCTAATCTTCAACTCCATAAGTAAACTCAATAACAATAAGTCTCTCAGGGTTATCAGAGCAATCTACGATAAAATCAAATATATTACATGAGGTAGGTTAATATTAACCTACGAAAGGCAAGTGGCAGAACTGGTGCTAAGCCTCGATCCCACGCCGAACAGGAACACTGCGAACTGGGCAAAGGAAACCAAAAAGCCCAGGGGAAAGTAAGCGATAAAACGTTAGTTGTGAGTGGACAAAAATATTTAATTAAGAAAGAAGTGTTTCTCACTTTCCCACATTTATTGTTTAGAACGTTCTTATGCATGCAATAGGGAACTAAAGGTTTTTAAATCACTTTCATGACTAAGCCAGCCCCGCTGGCTTAAGGGAAGTTCGATCGACCCTGTTAGTCGGACGAATAAATAAATAAGTAAATAATTTAAAAGGTATGAGGAAAAACGTCATCACCATACAATAAAATAAAGTGAGCCGCTAAGGCTCGGGTCGGAGTGTCCCACACTCAAGAGCATCCCATGCTTGGCTCTACTCACCCACTAACACAAAGTAAGTAGGGAGGAGTACCAATAGGCTAGCTAGCAATAAAGTATATCGACCCAGGTATGGTGGGTAAAAACCATATGAAAATCGAGAATTTGTGAGATTTCCTCGAAGTCTCACAAGAAAGGAATTTAGTCCAACGACGTGACCCCGCACGCCAACATGATTCAAAATTATGAATCAATATATTAAAATCATGTAAGTTTATAATCTCGAAGAAATCTTCCATTTCCGAAGATTTTTCGAGAAATCCGAATCTATTAATAAATAATGATACTTCCATTTTCAGAAATAATCTTATCGAAGATTATTTCTAATAAAAAGTTTGAAATGGAACATAACCACTTCTAATCGGCAATTTGAACCATAACTAATTTCATAATCAAAAATCGAATAATATGCTTATTAAATAACAAATACTTTAAATAATTTCGTAACTTAGAAAATTTAATTGCATGCATGACTTTAAAATCAAACGTCCACTCACCGTATACGGCTAAGCTTGCCGTCGATCCGAACCCTCTTCGTAGGAATCCTCCTCACGTCCTGTACAATATAACGTTCATAAACCAATAAGTACAGGACGGATAAAAATTAAATCCACCAAAACCAAACCATATCCCAATTGTTATTATTACTTAAAAATCTCCAATTTCACTTTTCTAACTTCATTTCTTTACTTTGAGCTTCCGATTAAGGAATTTCAATACACGGATTATCCGTGAATTAATCAATGAATTTCACACCATAACGAAAACCATATCTACACTTCACGAAATTAATCCGAGGTCACCAATATGGAAACTACATTATACCAACGATTAAATAGCCAAATTACGACAATCAGAAACCTGCCCTACACCACCTCACGCGCCGCCCACAGTGGCGGCGAGTGGCGGTTACTCGCTGGAATCAACCTCCTCCTATGGCCACCAAATTTCATCCACAACATCAATTCTACTCACTGGTCATTTCATTCAACTACAACACATCCAAATAACAATCAAGACCAGTCGAAATCAATGAATGAACATAAACCCAGAAATTGTCCAAGAACCCTAGAATTTCAATTCAACAATTCGACTTCTACACAGCAAATTGAGACACAAGGCCATAGGGGAAATGATCAGTGAAGAAAACCGAACCTTCGACACCGGTTTGGTGGCTGGAGACGACCGAAATCGCTGGAAATCGCCGAAAAACCCAATATGCTACAGTGAACTTTGTGGCTCAATTCCGAGCTCCTCCGGTCGAGATACCATGAAATGCGACCATGGGCATGACGAGGAGGAAGAGGCGAACCTAGGGACGTCTGGGTTTCGTCGTGGGGCGGCCGGAATCGAAGGAACTCAGAGGAGGAGGTTTCGGCCGAACTGGAGGAGGAAGAAATCGGGGGAGAAGAGAGAGAAAAGGCCGGGTAAGTTTCCAAATTAAAATTACCACAGTAACTTCCTATTTAAAGAACTTACTATGAACAGTAATCGGGAATAGTAAATTTAGTTTTTCGCTTATAACTTTCGCATACTAACTCCGATTTTTACGAACCACGTATGCATGTTCTCGGTTTAACATCCTCTACGACTTCCATGAAGAACATTTTCTCAAATTATGACCCGAACAAAAATTCAACTTTTAGGGCCACTAAAATCATATAACGGAGTAAAAATTAAGTGTAACCGACATCTACCGTCAAATTAATAAAAATCGAAAATTCTGGGTTCAGGATGTAACACTTTCCCTTTCCGAATTGAAAGCTCAATGTACTTAATGCTCTCAAACAATCTAAACCTGTCATTGGTTTAGGCGGTTTACGATGCTCAGTTGATCCATTGAAGTTATTATATCATGTGCGAAAAATATGATTATCTGGCAGCCACTTTCGATGTCCCATGTAGATTTCTTTCTTACCATGATGTAACCTAAAAGAATCAGTCTCTTCACCACAAGTTGGACAAGCCTTAGATCCCTTCGTGCTATACCCAGACAACATGGCATATGCAGAGAAGTCATTTATAGTCCACAATAATGCAGCTCTCATATGAAAAACCTCTTTTTTAAACGCGTCATCTGTAGGAACCCCTTCTGTCCATAGCATTTTCAATTCATCTATCAAAGGCTGTAGATACACATCTATGTCATTTCCGGGACTTTTAGGGCCCGGAATGAGCAACGATAGCATCATGTATGACTTTTTCATGCATAACCAAGGAGGGAGATTGTAGACGGTAACGATAACAGGCTAAGTACTGTGGGACAAGCTCATCATACCGAAAGGGTTGAATCCGTCACTGGCTAGACCCAAACGAACATTTCGACCATCAGAGCCAAAATTATTGTCAATTTTGTCTAATTCTTTCCAAGCAAGAGAATCGGTTGGATGATTTAGAACCCCATCTTGTGGTCTCTTTTCAGAATGCCAAACCATAAATTCAGAGGTGTGGCGAGACATGTACAACCTTTGAAGTCTTGGCCCTAATGGAAAGTAACGGCAAAACTTTGGCTGGTACCTTCTTCGTGGGGGAGGTGTTCTCTTTGTACCGACTACTACCACATACATGGCAAACTGTGTTTGAAGCATATTCCTTCCAATATAACATGCAATCATTAGGACACGCATCAATTTTCTGGTATGTCAACCCAAGACTTTTGATGAACTTTTTTGTTAAATAGAAGGAAGCAGGAAGAGTTTCCCCTGGAGGCGAATAACCCTGTAACAATTCAAGCAACTGTGTGAACGATACATCACTCCAACTGTTCAATGCTTTTATTTGATATAGCTTTATCAAAAAATCAAACATCTTTTTTCCTGCACCAGGGTATAATTCAGTGTCAGCTTTTTCTAAAAACTGGTAAAATCTTTGTGCATCAGGGGTAGGGCCATTAGGCAAGGATGGACCTTCAGTAGATTCTGATGGTTCTTGTAAATCATCTTCACCTTCATACATGCCAAATGCATCGTGCAACATATCTTGCACATCAGAATCTGGTTGATGTGACGACGGTCCCGACAAATTAAAATCTGGTTGATATGATGAAGGCCCTACCATATTATGATCACTTGTAGCTGGTAAATGCTCACCATGCTCGGTCCAGGGGATGTTAACATATTTAGGATCCATGCCATCCACCCTAAGATGCTGCTCAACAACAGCAGGCAGTCTATTGTAGCCATTATGACACTTTTTCCACGGACACTTGATTGTACCTTCAAAAGAAGCATGCTCTAAGGCATAATTGAGGAATGCATGCAATCCAGCATTATATTCATCAGTGTGCTTATCTAAAAATATCCATTCCTTGTCCATATCATTGATCAAAGATTTGTTATCAAGCTGCATAGAAAAAAAAAGGAACGAGTATTTAGGTTTTGGTGAAAATAAAAATTGATTTCTAAAGTCATAACTGATAATAAAAAAGGATCGATAAACAAACATTAATAATAATTGGAATAAAATTTAATACCTTTTAGTGATTGATGCCATCTCTTTTTCAATTGAAAGTTTGTTTGATTAAATTTTGTTTCCCGAACCGCAATATAGCACCTCAACATCAATATCATTGAGTCATATGCATTGGATGTGCACAACGTGCATAGTTGTTGAAAATGGAAGTGCACAGTGCACAATTAGAATTGGATTTGGAAAGTGAATGCATAATTAACATTGGATATGGAAAAGAGTGCACAATTTTCATTGGATATGGAAACTGAAATTGTAGCTATTGGTTACCATATTGAATACAAAAATAAGGAACGTGGCTAATAAAAACTAAATATGATTATCCGTATGTTAGAGAAAAATTTGGAATTTTATTTGTATTTTGACTTTAACCGCTTCAATTAAAACTCTTTTTTTTTTTTTTTTTTGAAACTCATTCTCAATATGCACCTAATATATTAGAAATAATAGATATGCTGCAAATTAAAACGGATAATTATGTCGGCAAATTAAACTTCGTTAATAATTATACTTGAAATACCACCAATTTTTGCTAAGCGTATGACAATTTAACGGATACATATATGCTTAATTTATTTTGCAATTATGCCCATTAACTTATAATACTAAAACTCTAATAACATATTAAATCTAAAAACATAAGAAAATAATGAAACATATATTTTTTGCAATACGATTGAATATGGAAGTGCACCAATGCACAATTAGAATTGGATTTGAAAAGTTAATGCGTAACTAACATTGGATATGGAAAAGGTGCACAATTAGCATTGGATATGGAAACTGAAATTGTAGCTATTAGTTACCATATTGAATACGAAAACAAGGAACGTGGCTAATAAAAATTAAATACGATTATCTGTAAAGGTGCACAATTAGCATTGGATATGGAAACTGAAATTGTAGCTATTAGTTACCATATTGGATATGAAAACAAGGAACATGACTAATAAAAATTAAATACGATTATCTGTATGTTAGAGAGGATTTTGAGATCTTATTTGTATTTTGACTTTTACCCACTTCAATTAAATCTTTTTTTTTTTTGAAAACTTATTCTCAATCACCTAATATATTAGAAATAATAGATATACGGCAAACTAAAACTCATAATTATGCTGGCAAAGTAAATCTGGTTAATAATTATATTTAAACAACCATCAATTTTTATTAAACGTATGACAATTTAATGGAAACAGATATGCATAGTTTATTTTGCAATTATGCCCATTAACTAATTATACAAAAACTCTAATAACATTTTCAATATAAAAACACAAGAAAATAATGACACAGATACTTTTTGAAATACGGATTGCAAGGAAAGATGATTAATTTGTAAAGTTGAATAATTAAATATAAATAAATAATTAGATATTATTACTTCACACTCTTAATCGTATCTATATCAGATACTTATCCGAATATTTAATGTAATATATTAATTTAGTATTTTATTTAGCAATGAATACGGATTTTTGTCTTTAATAAATGTATTAACTTATTTTGTTGATTATATTTTTTATTTTGTCACTATTATCAGTATCCATAAAACAAAGAATACTAAAAATATAAAAGGGTGTCATTTGCTCTACTTAAATGATACAGTTAGAAAAGTGTATCCAAAGTGGGTGGCCACTAGAGATTTTGCTAGTAGTGACAAGATGTTAGAACAACAAAGCCAGTTCGATGCTAGCCTAGATAATTAATAAGACATATATGGGATCAGTATCTTGAGAGGTTTAGACCAATGTCGCTAGAGACGAATATAGCAAGTACACAGTGGTTAAATTCAGCCTTTACCTTTACGTTAGACATGATTACATGTCTTTTTTTTTTTTTTTGCCATATATGTTTGGCGTGCACGTACTAGTCTATCAACTGCTGGGTTACATGAAGCATTAATTATTGATTTTTAAGGTTTAATTTTATTCTCATTTCACCAACAGAACAATTGGAGATTTTGAAGTCCCAAAAATCGGGCGAGGCACTCATTTGGGATGATATGCAAAAAATGAAGTATTCGTGGAACGTAGCCCTGGAGGCGATGAGGCTCATACCACCTCTTCAGGGAACATTTAGAGAGGCTGCAACAGACTTCACTTAGGAAGGTTATACAATTCCTAAAGGATGGAAGGTATGTAAGGACAAGGACTTATGCATATAATATGATACACACAGTATGATATAGATCAATTAGCTTTCATGTGTTGGCTAATTAACTAGCTTGACAGGTCAACCGGTTTCATCTCTAACAATGTATATTGCTGCATCATTGGATTCATTGCATGTCCCTTTCTGGCCGGCTTTTGTTCAGACATGTATAGGATCCGTTTACATAGATGCGGTCTAATTTTAGAATCTTAATTATGTATGTACGTAGTGGACTAGTGGAAATATATGATAATTAACTCGAGTCATGCCAAACATTCAAGTTTTGAGATTGGATATATATGCTGTGAAGATCCGAAATTTAATTTAAATAAATTAAATGTAATTCAATATTTGTCCAATAATATGAATTATGAGTTTTGGGCTTACTTCGTATGTCGTTGTATGAGGAAAGGGGTTACGAACGAATTTTATTTTCGAAACGAACGTTATTTAGGGGGTCGTGAAAATTGACTTTTTATACGTTTGAAATTTGGAAACACTTCCTTCATTAAAGTTATAGAGCTCGTCGATACGATCTCGTGCATATGTGGAACACAATATTTGGGGTTCGTATAAATTTATTATGAATTTTTGAAAATCCTCTTTTTTGGGTATAAATACTTTTTTTTTTTATTTATTTCCTTCATTTTTCCAGATTTCCGAAAATGGAATTCTCTCTCCTCCCTCTTCTCTCTTGGCTGGTACCTTCATTATGCAAATTTTCCTTCCGACCCGACCCGGAACCACTCGACCCGACCCGGGTTTTCCGGTTGAGTTCGGCGTTCTTCGGTCGAGCCACCAGTCCAGATGCCTTCGCCCCGCCCTCGCCGTACTCCCCTTGCTGCTCGTTCCCAATAGAAACCACCGGAAGGTGGAGATCGGAGCCTCCATATTCAAGGAAACGGATCCGGCCGGAAATTGGAATTTCCGGCGTCTCCTCGACCGATCCTCCCCATTTTCGTGATCTCCTCATCCTCCTGATCATCCCCATACGTAGATTGTATCACGATTTGAGTGTAGAGTTGTAGATCAAGGATTGAAAATTGACGGCTCTAATTGGATCTGGAAACGTGATCGAGAGCCGAGATTAATTCAACTTCAAAGCTCGATCTAGTACGATCTAGACCAAATCTCGCTTAGCTCCAGGTATAAAAGTTGATCACCCTTTTATTTTGAAGAAGTTTGTAGTTGACAACTTTAGCATCGGAGGTAGTTGACCGGCGTTGACGGATGCGTTGACCACCGTCTGACCGCCGAGTGTGGTGGCGCGTCGGACCAAATTTTAAGTTTATATTATCTGGACGATGATCTATGCATCCATACGAGCGTTTTGATATATAACATGGTTATGTTAGAAAAAGTTGATAAATAGTCAATTTAAGTTTTGACGTTACTATTTACGGTTTTACAGTTTATCTTCGGTTTACGATTTACTGAGATCAGACCATCGGGTTTACTTCAAATTTTAATATGATGATCATATGACTGTCCTGATGACTTTTTGTTGTCACGGGCAAAGATCCGACAGTTGGATCTTCGTATAATTGTAAAACAATGATTCGGGAGTGCATTCGTGAAGATCCGTCCGTTGGATTTTTGTCTAATTTTGATAGGATGTTTCCAAGGGCGATCCGTGAGGATCTAACCGTTGGGTCATCGTTTAAATTTGATCTGACCGTTGGATCGTCTTTATTTTAGAATCCGACCGTTGAATCATCATTTAAGTTTATTTCGTGCTTCGTATGCTAAGTAAAGACCTCACTTGATTAGGTACTTGACTGCTTGAGTTGACAAACATTTGGATTATTGTGATTTGTATTTAAGTGAAGACGCAACGGGAGTTTCGAGGTGAGTAAAACTCACGTGGTTCATATTACGAACCGAATGCTTTAATTTATTTATTTTCGTAATTGTGTGAAAAATAGTTATGGATTAAATATTTGTTTTTAAAATCACATGGACTTGATCAACTACGGTCCATAGGTAAGTAAAATGAATTTTAATTATACAAATGAATTTCACTATTTTCATGTGTGAACTATAGATGGTATTAGTGGTCATTCCTGAGTAGATGATTACGTGTGTGTGTGTGTGTGTATATATATATATATATATATATATTTACGTGGAATATATATATTGGTTGGTCTGTTGTTGAGTAATGATATGATTGAGTTGGAATGATGATTTTGATTATATTTCAAATGCTTAAATTTCATAATAATATTGTGCATCTTGGTTGACTTGATTTCATTTTAAGAAAACATATTGTTGTGCTCATTATGAATTTAGGGTCAACGTAGTGACCGATATGAGGGAATCAGACGCTTTAATCCTAGGTGGATGATGAGATACGATTTGTTGAGTAAATATGAGTATCAGACGTTCTAAATATGTATATACGTATACATATTGATGAAATACGATAAAGATAAATATGTCGAATGTCATAACCTAGGCCAAGTGATGGGCTACGATTCAGTTAGAGCTCTAATCTGTCAAATACCGTATTTTTATAAATACGATGTCGGGGTTTTAAGAAGAAAGATGTGAGTTAGGGTTTTGTGTCGATTTGTTGATTTGGTGATTGATTTGAGATTGTTGGTTCTTTGTGGATGTGGAAAGTGTTGTGCGTTAACTTAGGTGAAAATGATTATAATTTAATTAAACAACTGTTCTTTCTTTTTACTCATACGAGCTTTCAAAAGCTTACAGGGTTTTGTGTTGTTGCAATCCCGATACACTATTCAAATGGTGTAGCGGATATTTTTGCAGGTCAGGATAACCAGGGAGGTGACCGTGCTGTTTAGGAGTTGCAGCATTTATTTGTTTTCATTTAAGTTGTGAGGTTTGTTATGCTCATTTAGAGTTTTACAATTTAATTTGTGAGTGAGTTGTAATAATTACCTGAGACTAAATTCGGATTTTGAAATTAAATTGTGTGGTAAGGTTGTTAAGAAAAAAAAAATTTCAGGATGATTATTTTGAATTGTAGTATTTTCATGTTTCGGATTTTTGAATTTTATTAAAAAATTCGGGTCGTGACATATGCTGTAATATGTTCCAATATATTTGAGCTGAAAATCTACCTCTGAGTTATTCACTCGTTTAGCACAATTTCCACTACATCAAGAATTTAAAGTCATGCGTCATAGTATATATATTAGCCTTAGTTGGTTAGCTAGTTGGATTATAGTTGAATGCATTGATAACTCAACTCATTTTGTTTTAATTTGTAAAACAATTTGTAGGTCTACTGGACAGTGAGCACCACAACAATGAACCCTGAATATTTTCCAGCGCCAGAAGAGTTTGATCCTACAAGGTTCGAGAAGGCAACTCTTCCACCTTAGACAAACATTCCATTCGGGAGCGGTCCTCGAATTTGCCTCGGAAAGGACTACACTCGTCTGCAAATTCTTAGTTTTATGCACCATCTTGTTATAAGATTCAAATGGGAACTTTTGAACCCTAATTGCAAGATCAAAGGTGGTATGAATCCCTTTCCAGTTGATGGGCTGAAGGTTCGTCTCCAAGCTCAACCTATTTAGGCTTAAGTTGTACTCCGCACGTATGTAGAGCTGTGTGTTAAGCATGTAGACATCCTTATGATGGATATTACATATAAATATGTATAGACATAATAAACACCACTTTTTGGCGTAAACCCTTGACCATAGTCAATGGCACGCCTTTTTACCTGTTGTCATAAAATATGTTTCTCTTAATTTTGTTCATCCACCTAAAGACAGTTTCCAGATGCAGTAGCATACTGTATGAGTTATCAATAGTATTGAGATATTTGTCATACACTTATTTTATATTTAATAAAAGTAAAATTTTAATCTCATTGAATCAAATTTACGACGTTGACAATGAAATTATTACATACGATCATTTTATATTATTTATATATAATTGAACCAAGTTATAATATTGACAATAATTTATTCATAAACTTATAAAAATATCGTAAGAGGAGTAATCACCTCTAATAGAACTTGTTTGACTCCAGTTTTTGGGTCCAAACAGAACTAAAGTTGCACAAAAAATGACTCTACTTATCATAATGACAATAAATTTATTATCATATATATGAACGTGTGTATGACATATATACAGAAACAGTAAAATTTGCTGTATAGTGGAATGGAATTCATATTGACTCATATCGAATAGTAGCTATGGTCAGATTTGATGGCTAAAGGACCCAAGAATTATGGGCTGAGATGCCAAAAAGGCAGAAAGCACATATAAGAAGGTTATCCTTTTACAAATTCTTGATAAAGCAATTCCCAGTGTCCCACTTTTAATATATATATATATATATATATATATATATCCTTGTGAGCAAAAACGTACGGATTTTATGTTTTTCCCACTTTTCGATCACACATTCACATCTTAACCGTTCAGTTTTTAGGTCCTAATGTATAGATCACCTCTGCAAAATTTCGGCCAATTTAGTGATCGTTAAGGCATCCAAAACTGTAATTTACACGAACGAACCGAATCTGTCGAACCAGAACCGTTCATATATATTGTTGTAATTTGCAGTTTTGAATGTCTTAATGATCGCCAAATTGGTTGAAATTTTGCAGAGGTGATCTATACATTAGGACCTAAAAACTAAACGGTTAAGATGTGAAAATGTGATCGGAAAGTGGGTTAAAACTGGAAATCCGTACGGATCGAAAAACTGCGGACGTCCGCAGTGGAGAACCGCTGTATATATATATATATGTACACATATATATATATATGTACACATATATATATATATGTATATATATATATATATAGTTATATATGTATACTGACTTCCTGACTTTTTAAAGTAGGAGTGTAGGACAATGAGGAATTATGACTTCCAAGTATCACATAGGGAGGCCTCTCTTCTACAAGGAAAAGAACATAAATGAATGTATCATCTATGTGTAGTTGTATTTGCACAAAACCATTAGAAACAAGCTAATACTCAAATTAGTTTTAAAATAGTTAATTTATTTTTTTTTATCCGGTAAGAAGTAAATGGAGTCATTGATCCAAGAGAAACTAATGCGAAATTAGAGTAAATTGAAATTTCTGATAAAACAGCAAAATAGTCGTTGTGAGTCAACCATAGTCAATGTCAGTGAAGAAGTGAACCCTAAACCCGTGACTTCATTATGTACAGTGGTGTTATAAGTTAAAATTATGAATAGAAAAGAAAATTTTCATGAATATGTCATTGATGTTTTATATGACGCGCATGAGATGTAGAAAGGGCAAAATTCTCCTTAAAATGCGTTAGTTTTGATGCCAAGGGGGCGAGACTGAAAAAGCATCGCACGAGGCATGCAAAGGGCATAAAGCTGCCTAAGACGACAAAGGCGCACATTCTTTTTTTTTTTTTTTTGAAATCGGCTCTTGCAAACCCTATTATATTCTCTTAACTTATACAACGTATGTATATCGTGGTTCCTTAATTATAGAGATTGTCATCCTTTTGCGTTGGGAATCATTTTATGAAAAAGAGAAAACTATACGCTATCCACCACTTGAAATTTATACAGGTATAATGTTACGTGGACATTGATTTGGAGGGAGAAAAGCTTTTGGTTTCTTGTTTAATTTGATTAATTCATTAACTTGTTTTAAAGGGAAGAACGGCATGGTCCAAAATCGACAAAAAATACAAGGTGGGTGATTTCATTGGGGGGGGGGGGGGGGGGTGGGGGGAGGCATGTTTGGGCGTCTCGGAACCAGTTTGGAATCCGACGAGCTCTTTCCGGTTCCAGTCAAATTGAAACCAGAAAAAGAGACTCGAAATTTGTGTGAGTTGCTGCTGGTGCTTACCATTATCTTACTATGGCAGGTCAGTTTTAGCTTTGAGTAATAACAAGCATCAATCTTTTAGCTGTGGTGATTGTTGGAATAGGCTTTACTACCTGATTTATAATCTTACTCTGAGTTTTGGATTTTGATGAAGAAGGCAAAGAAGCAGATTGGGGTTTTGAGGTTGAGATCGATCGGACATTGTGGATCGGAGCAAAATAAACAAAGGCTAGTTTGGACATTTTGCCCTTATTAAGGGTCCAAAATCCAAAAAGTGGACCATGCTGTCTGTGCTAAGTCAACTTGTGACGTCAACCTCAGGGTCAAATTTGAAATTTGGATGCAGGTGATGAAATTAGAAGTACATGGACCATCGTGATTAAGAAGAAAAAAAATAAGGGACCAAACTGATTTTCAACCAAAAGTTTAAGTAAATTAAGAATCAGGCCCAACATACTTTCTGTTTTTTTTTTTTTTTAGTTCAGGACTGGGACCGGGTCTTTCAATTTATTTAGGTGTTTCAATTCATAATTTATTTCGAAACATTTTGATTTTTTATCAGTGTAATTTGTGGTTTATTAAGATTTATTTGGCCTTTATTTCTTATAACCTATGACTTTTGGTTACTATCCTATTAATTATACGGAGTGTCGTATGCGACTATAAATACCACCATTCGTTGCATGGATGGATAGACCTAACTTTTACGTAACACGACTACGTACAACTATTCACCCATCAAATTTCCATCAAAAATCCCGCAAAGAGTTTTGTGTCTTTTTATGGCCAAAGAAGAATATTCATTTGGTGGAGCTTTGAGTTCTTCCAATTTATGCAGATTGGTGTGAGCCATACAACTTGTTATTAGACCGTTGTATAATGAAGAGGACAAGTTAATAAATTTCTGATGCATCGGTATTATTCCGCATAAGACTTGAATATTCTTAAAAATAGCGAGATATCCGTGCCTCAGCGTAATTGTCAACGAATTTCTCAAATAGAAATTATAATCTTTATTGTACTTCCACTAACAACTATGATAATCTTATCAAGCCATGCAGTTCACATTGTTGCTCATTCTATGTTTCATCTTGCCAGCTAACGCAACATATGGGAAAGAGTATCAATATACTTAAAGTCTACGTACATTTAACATTAGCGCAACAATATTGTTAATGGGGTTGTGAATGCCTGCAATGCAAATATCATCTACTAGTGAAATGCTTGAGATCGAAGATAACGGTATCGTATCATATATAACAGGTTAGGTTTCCCAACTTATAGAAATAGACTTTCCTTGTAATGAAAGAATATCATTGATTGACACATGGATCACTAGCTTTAGAAACAGTAGTGAATTCATCACCCCCTAAATTAAGTAGCCTAAAATAGATTTTCCAATCTGTACACATGAGGGCCCTTTTATTAAAGAATCCTTTTTTTTTTTTTGGTTTTTTATAGGGATAGACATTAGACAAACTTTTCGATTATATTTTGTCATCTCAACTGTTTATTTTGTAGGTCCTAATGTGTAGATCACTTCTGCAAATTTTCAGCCAAATCAGTAATCATTAAGACATCCAAAACTGCAATTTACACGAACTGACTGAATCTGTCGAACTAGAACCGTTCGTGTTTATAATGGTAAATTACAGTTTTGGATGCCTTAACGATCATTAAATTAGCTGAAAATTTACAGAAGTGATCTATACATTAGGACCTCAAAACCGAATGGTTAAGATGTGAAAATATAATCAAAAAGTTGGTCTAATGCCCTATCCCTAGAAAATACAAAAAAAAAAAAATGATCCCTCACTAGAAGGGTCCTGCTGCACACATATCAAAAGAACAATTACTAATTGACTACGTAAAATGCATGCTTCATATATAAGTTCTCAAACAACAACTATATGCAGAATAGTAATCTGTTGGTAAGTTATAATTCTAATATTATAAAGGTCATGAGTTTGATTCTCTCTGACACATGTAATGATGGGTGGGCTAAAGGTATTTAATAAAAAAAAATTAAAAAAAATTGTGTCCATAATATAGTTTCGTGAATATAAAGTACCTCGATCTACTTGCATTACAATAATAAGGTTTTGACCTGTCTAGCCTAATTGTACGTGGTTATTATATTCTCTAATACAAAGTATGTATCTCGTGATTCCTTAATTATATACAGAGATTGTCGGCTTTTGCATTGGTAAGCATTTTATGAAAGCGAAGACTATACGCTATCCACCAATTGAAATTTATACAGGTATAATATTACATCACCTTGATCATTGACTTTGTTAAGATTACGTAAATTACATTCGTTTATTCTAGCAGAAGAGTCTTCATAAGGAAGAATGAGGATCGGAAAGCATGCAGGACGAACTTCTATATAAAGAAGCAACTCTTAGCTAATAATTTTCATCAACTATTGGTAGTATAGTCATCCAACCATGGATTACAACCTTTACATGTTCTTGTCTACACTACTTGCCATCTTCACTACTAGTGCTCTTGCATTCCTTTTTTGTGCTTATAAATCAAAATCCCATGAAAAATTCATTAATCTTCCCCCAGGCAGTTTTGGCTGGCCAATTATCGGTGAAACCTTTACCTTCCTGCAATGACCATGAAAAATTTGTAGGGAATAGAATGAAGCAATACTCTTCTAAAATCTCAAAACCAAGATACTAGGTGAGCCAACCGTAGTGTTATGTGGCACTGCCGGTCACAAATTTGTGGCTTCCAACGAAGAAAAGTTCTTTGTAGCATGGAGACCTCACTCAATGCAAAAGCTCTTCCCCTCTTCTTACTAAAAAGATGCTTCCACCGTCATACCAAGACAAATCGAAAAGCACGTAGTTCAGGCTCCGGGGTTTCAGAGAGCCGAAGCCCTGGTTGGCTACGTGGGAGAGATGGATTCCATGGTTCTCGACCACCTGAAAACGCACTGGGATGGCAAACAGGTCGTCGAGGCTCATCGCCTCACGCAGCTAATCGTTTTGACTCTGTCGGCTAAGTTCTTCATGGGACTCAAAGACCATTGTCGTATTGATAAGCTTGCGGAGTTAATGGACACCATGATGCTGGCGCTTCACACTGTTCCTGTGAATATTCCGGGAAGTGCATTTTATCAGGCAATGAAAGCAGCGCAGGCTGGAAGGGAGACTATTCAGTCGTTTATTGAGGAGAAGAAGGAAGTTATGGCGTCTACCGGAAACAAAATGCATGATCTTTTGTCTTATTTGATTGCTACGGCAGACCCGGTTACCGGAAGGTTCATGCCGGAGAATGAAATTGCTGATAAAATTATGGGGACTATGGCCGCTTCATTCAATCTCCAGCTATGACTACTACTTTTATCTGGGCGAAAGACCAGACATTTATGACAAAGTTCGAATTGGTAAATCATTATTTTCTATTCTCATGCAAGATGTCTTGTCCAGTATTTATCTGTTAACTTCATAATACAAAAATATACCTATTTTGCACCTTTTTATATGAAACATGAGTTGTAAACTTCAACAGAACAACCGGAGATTTTGAAGTCCAAAAAATCTGACGAGGCACTCAATTGGGATGATATGCAAAAAATGAAGTATTCGTGGAACATAGCCCTGGAGGCGATGAGGTTCATACCACCTCTTCAGGGAACATTTAGAGAGGCTGCAACAGATTTCACTTACGAAGGTTTTACAATTCCTAAAGGATGGAAGGTATGTACGTATGGACTTATACATATAATATCTCTCTCACACACACAATCACAGATCAACTACAGCTGGAGTACAGATCAACCGCTTTTATATATTACTATTATATATTTCCGCATTATGGATATATTATTTATGACATATGTCCTTTCTAGTTTTTGTTCAGATATGAATAGGATCCGTTTGTATGAATCCTAATTGCAAGATCTCAGGTGGTATGAATCCCTCCAAGCTCAACCCATTCAAGCTTAAGTTGCACTGTACTACGCACGTACCTAGAGCTGCACGCATTAAGCATCTAGACGTCCTTATAATGTAGACATAGCAAACGCCATTCTTTGGCTTAAAACCTTGACTTGTAGTCAATGGCACGCCCTTTCATCAGCTGTCATAAATATGTTTCTCTTAATCTTGCTCATCCACACAGGTCGTTCCGTGACAAAGTGAAATCTAAGGCAAAATTTAGAGAGACTTTTTTAATAATTTTGTCTATTGAAAAAAAAAATGTCAGCAAAGCAAAGTTCAAACTAAAACATGGTAGATTATATAAACAAAATAAAAAGTAACAATACCAATAAAGAACATTAGAACCTGATTTTCTAACCATAAAATTTTGGACTTCAGGCCTTGACGAGTTGTTAAAATTGTATCAATTATCTAAATTATGATTACAAAATTAGAACAGAGGTTGAAATTCAAAATTGAGTAAGAGGAAGAGAAAGACTGCTTCTATGTGTCTATGAGAGTCTATCAATGGCTTAAATAGACATAAAAGGAAAAAATGTTACCATTTGTCTTTGAAAGAATCAGAAGGGAATCAAAAATTCATGTTTCAGCAGCCAATGTTTCATTTTTTTCCAAATCAGTTAAAGTGAGAGCAAAACTTTTGGTTATCTTATTTTCTAATCCCAAAGTGATGGAGAAAGAGAAAAGCTTTAGGTGTTTAACTTACAAATACAAAGGAAAAAAAAGAAATTTTGAGGCCTTATGGAGTTACGGGTTTGATTTCATTGGTCTGAATGTCGTCTTCTACATACTGTAGTTCTGCGTCTTTTTTCTTTTATTATTATTATTTTTTAATATATTGAGATGGAGGCCTTCCCCAAACTGAGACCCAAAGCCACTGCCTTAGTTGCCTTGGTCAAGGGACGGCTCTAGTGATCCACATAAAGACAGTTTCCAGATGCAATAGTATACTTGGAATGGAAATTATATTGGCTCATATCGAACAGTAGCTACGGTCAAATTTGATTGCCAAAGAACCCAAGAATTCTGGGCTGATGCAAGAAATTTTACCAAGGTTATCCTTTTACAAAGTCTTATTAAAGCAACTCCCAGTCTCCCACGTCATCAAAAAAAAAAAAAAAAAAAACTCCGAGTCTCCCACTTCTGTTCAAGAAATAAATAAAAGAGCAACTCCCACTAACCGACTCTTTTTAAGTTTTAACTAGGACAATGAGGAATTATTATTACAAAATTCACTAGGCCTCTTCTACAAGGAAAAGAACATGAGAATCTCTCATCTGACGTCCTAGAGCATGCTTGAGGCCTTCCAAAAGAACATCAACTTGTTTTGCAAACTCTCTCTTTAAATTTGCGTCAAGCCAATCTTTAGGAACGCAAGTTTTAATAATCATTTTGCGGTGCTATAACATTAGTTCAATCAGGTGCAAATTGAGCAACGTCTTATTATCATAGTTTTTTTCTCAATTTATTATTTTTAATTTATATATATGTCTTCTTTCCGGTTGAAGTGTAATAGAAAATAAATTATGAGCGAGCAAACAAAATAAATGGGCTAAAATTAGTACACACATCATATGGTTAATTATTGACCAAGAAAATAATACTTAATCACTCTTATATAGTTGATTTATATTCAAGGACAGAAATAATTATTATTAAGTTGAGATATTTTGTTTTCTATCATAAATATAAATCTAAAGATTTATGATAAAGATTATTGAGCATAAATTTTTAGATTAATAACTGAACAGGTGAACACAAACTTGTCTTTTATCTGCATCCAACTAGGAGCTTTCAGGCATGGGCGGATCCAGCCCGTGCTAGGTACATTTTTTTTTTTTTTTGGGACTAGTTCTCTCCTTTCAAGCCCCACCGCCGAACGGCCCGAACTCAATCCGATCCTTGGACTCTTGGAGTACTCCCGACTCCGGTCTCCGAGCTCCGCCTCCAGGCTCCAGGAGTCCAGGTATCTGTAATTTCTGGGTTCGATTGGTGAATACTTGAATTGTTGAATGGTCTGGTTGAATTGTTGAAAATTTGAAAATTGAATCGGTTCCGGGTTCGATTAATCGATTGTTGAATGGTAAAGGCAGTTTGGGACTCAAGTTCTTCATTTCCGGGTTCGATTGTTGAATTGTTGAATGGTATAGTTGAAAACTTGAAATGGGTTCGGGGTTCGATTCATCGATTGTTGAATGGTAAAGGCAGTTTTGGACTCAACTTCTTCATTTCCGGGTTCGATTGTTGAATACTTGAATTGTATAGTTGAATTGTTGAAATGGGTTCCGGGTTCGATTAAGTGAGCTTACTGATCAAGTAATTAACTGTTTTTCTTTTTTTTTTGATGACCAGTGATTAACTGGTTGAAACCTTGAAATGGTCATTTGACAGTTCAATTTCCTTTTGATCTTCTTCAATTTCAGGCACGTGTTAGCTACATCACTACATTAGCTTTTCATATACATATACATATATATATATATATATATGTATATCAACAATATTTACCACGAAAAGTCGTAGGAAGCCTCTGCAGTTATATTTCAAGCTACAATTTGTTTTCACTCTAAAAGAAAAAGAAAGCTAAAATTTGTTGGAACCGTTGTCGTCATGACGTCATGGAAGGGCATTTTCCATAAGAGACAACCTATATTCATGACTAATGAAAAAAAAAAAAAAACCTAATTCAGGACTAGCCAAGACAAGTCGACTATCAAAGTATTCCAGATAATTGACTCTGAAACCTTCTTAATAAGAGTGCCGCCTTCATTATCTTTCAACTATAACCCCAGAAAAGAAAAGGAAGAATTTTCTTTCTCTTACTTAACACAGATATACATTTCTCCAAATCTTTTGTCTATCTGCTATAAAAGCTAGTCAAGATCCGACAACAAGGTCAAGGTTCTCAAAAGGGGGCTAGTTTAATTTGTACATAGATGAAAAAATTATGTGAATCAACGAATAAGTAAATCACCTTTGGAAAAAAAAAAAACAAAAAAGTTGATCATTGACCAAAAAAATAATAATAAGTTGATCTGTTTTGACCGGAGCTCTTGAAAATCTTACAATGGTCCCACAAAGTGGAAATTTTTTTTGAATTAGGAAAAACATCACAAATAGTGTATGAACTTTAAGCCATTCTACATTTTGGTGTACAAACTTTCATAACTATCAGAATGATGTATCAAGTTTGCTCAAATCTTTTATTTTGGTGTACGCCGTTAAATTTTCCGATATCTTTCTAAAAAAAAAAAAAAAACTAATAAAGTTAAAGGAAAGATAACAAAATTTTTTTTTTGGCAAAGATAACGGAAAATTTAACGGCGTACACCAAAATGAAAGATTGGAGCAAACTTAATACACCATTTTGATAGTTATGAAAGTTGGTATACCAAAATGTAGAATTACCTAAAGTTCTTACACCATTTGTGAAGATATTCCTTTGAATTATTCTAACACTTTGAAATGCCCATAAGCCTATTAGGATTAATTCTCATAGCCATAAGCGCCTTTTTTAAATTGATAAAAACAAGTTATTCATAATTAAAAATGATAGCCTTTCAATAAAAAAAAAATGATAGAAGTGAATGTTATTTGATTGTGGAATCAAATTTTAAAATAAGATTTGATAGAAAAGGGAGAAATTGCCTCAAAATCTCTATACCAGACGTGCCATGATAGTTACGTAGACCTACCTCTTCAATCTATCTGCAAGAAAATCCTTTCTACAACTTCACAAGTAATTAATAAATAATAGTTTTATATAACAACCATAAAGGGAAAGCTCTGGTATACAACTATAAAGGGAAAGCTCTGGTATACAGCTATAAAAGGAAAGCTTTGGCCGGATTTTTATGCACATCCATCTTCTTCTTCTTAAACTAATAACAACCACGCATATGGAGATGGAGAATCTGACTCTCTTCTTTCCTTTATCTGTCCTCGTTTTCATATGTGCTCTCCTCTTTTTTGCTTTCAAGTACTCAAAATCCAATTCCAAAACCAACTTTCCCCCGGGAAGTTTTGGATGGCCAATTATTGGTGAGACCTTCTCATTCATCAATGAAACGCAGAAAAGATTTGTGGGGGACAGAATGAAAAGATACTCCCCAAAACTCTTCAAAACCAACATCTTCGGCGAGCCAACAGTGGTGTTTTGTGGCATTCCCGGTCACAAATTTATCGCTTCCAACGAGGAAAAACTTTTTTTGGCATGGCGTCCACACTCCATGCAGAAGCTCTTCCGCTCTTCCTATCAAAAAGCTGCTTCCCAGGCCACCATACCACGAGCCGATGCGGTCCAAATCTATCGTGCCCCGGGTTTTCTTAAACCCGAAGCTCTGGTTCGGTACGTAGAAACCATGGATTCTTTGGTTCAGGAGCACTTGAAGCTTCACTGGGATGGCAAAAGCACAGTTGAGGTATACCACCTCGCTCAGCTACTTGTGATGACTCTATCTGCTCGCTTCTTCACCGGACTCCAAAACAACCAAGGCCGCACTGAAAAGTTTACCGAATTGATGAATATCATAACTTCAGGGCTGCACACTGTTCCTTTAAGTGTTCCAGGAACCACCTTCTACCGCGCAATAAAAGCCGCGGATGCTATGAGGAAGGAGGTTCTTTTGTTAATCAAGGAGAAGAAAGCAGCAATGTCTAGTGGAGTCCAAATGCACGATATCATGTCTTTCATGTTGTTTAACGCAGATCCCACCGGTCGTTTCGTACCGGAGAATGAAATTGCTGACAAAATTATGGGTTTGATGGCCGGTGGATTCCACTCGCCTTCCATGGCTACAAGTTTTCTAATCAAGTATCTTGGAGAGAACCCTGAAATATGTGACAAAGTCCGAACTGGTAACTCAACTGATTTCTAGCTAGTTGTTAAATCTACAATTTTACGTAACCCGTAAATTAATGACCCGAGTTTGATGGGTCAACGCAGAACAATTAGAGATTACACGCTCAAAACAATCCGGTGAAGCACTTAATTGGGATGATATCCAGAAGATGAAATATTCTTGGGGTGTTGCGCTTGAAGTTATGAGGCTAGTGCCACCTCTTCAAGGAACATTTAGAGAGGTCATTACCGACTTCACCTACGAAGGTTATACAATTCCAAAAGGGTGGAAGGTACATACGTTGACTATAATCTCATATCCCTAATTTGATAATTATAAGCTAAAGGCCAGGTGTTTATTTTGTGATGCTCTCTTTGTATGTACGTAGGTGTATTGGTCGGCTAGCAGCACAAATAAAGTCTCCGAGTATTTTCCAGCACCAGAAAAGTTCGATCCAACCAGGTTCGAGAATGGAAAAGCTCCCCCTGCTTACTCGAACATCCCATTTGGAAGCGGACCCCGAATTTGTCCAGGAAAAGAATATGCTCGTATGCAACTCCTGTGCTCGCTTCATCACATTGTGACCAAATACAAATGGGAAGTGATAAATCCAAACGCAAAGATCGCAGGTGGTATGAATCCCGTTCCCGAAGAAGGGATTCTCATTCGCCTCCAACCTTATTAGTCGGCGTATGCACGGTGAAAATGAGTGCCAACTACTGCCAACCAGTTCTCAGTAACCATACTATTGGGTTTATCTTTCAGACTGGATTAGCAAATAAGCGTGAAGCACGCTCTCGTCTAGCAGATTCAGTGGATCAATCTACAAGTACGATATTATATATGCAAGAAAATATATATACAAGTAGGCAATAATGTTACATATTATATATGCATGAAGAAAAAATATTGTAAATATTATATATATATATATGTGGCTGTCTACTGTAGATACTCATTAGTTATGTCCTTATGATGTAAACACTACTCCTATATATAGGGGTCTAATGAGAATGAAACATGCACTTCTACCTCATCCTAAATTATGTTTCTCTATTCTATCTCTCTTATTCTCTAGTTTATAACACGTTATCAGCACGCATTTACTCTTATTTTTCGTCTTCTTCTTCTTTGAACTCCATGATGATCCGCAAGCCTTATAGTGCAACATAATTGCTTATGAACGAGGCTAATGATCTATGAGTTCTTTTTCTCTTTCTCTCTTAGATGTGCATCAATTGTTTTTATGTGATCATGTAATTTATAGATATATGATGTATTATTGTTGAAAATTTGTATTTCATATACGACATTGAGAACTACATGTTCCAATAGTTAAGACTCGAGTCCGCTGACCAAGTAGTCTATAGAATGGTTCTATAGACATCACACTAATATTTTTCTCGTGTTTTCCTTATAAGATCAATTGTTCATATTTATGAACACTTCGAAACCTCTGTTTCGTATATGATTTTCCTATCATTTTTCATAAAACTTACTGTTCTAATACTTACGGATCCTGATATATCTAATCTTTTCTCTCTGTCGAAAGATGACGCATCTGACAAAATTGGACTTTGATCCTCTTGAAATTTCTGGCAAGAATTATTTGAGTTGAGAAATTTACCTTATGGCTAACAACCTTGAAAATGCCATGAAAATTGACAATAAGCCCTCTGCGCAAGATAGCGCCAAGGCTATGATTTTCTTGCGTCATCATCTTGATAAGAGCTTAAAAGATGAGTGCCTTACTGTGAAAGACCTGCTTGAGCTTTGGCTGATCGATTTGCCCACCAGAAAACGATTGTTCTACCTAGAGGGCAATATGAATGAACACATTTGCGCCTTCAGAACTTTAACTTTGTCACTGATTTTAATTCCGCTATGCATCGGATTATCTCCAACTAAAATTATGTGGAGAATCTATTAGTGAAGATAACAAGCTCAATGTCTCTAAATTTTCTGCGGACAATGGAAAACATGTTGATGACATGATCAGCGAGGGCGTTCTTGACACCGATTAATTCTAAGCCTATGTTTAGGCCTTTTTTTGTCTCTGTTTATTTTATTTAGTCATTTTAAGCCAATGTTTTGGCACCGATTAAATATAATTACGTTTCATTATCTTTATATGTTTAATCACATTTATGATGTTTAAATTATCTTTGTCACGCCCTGAATTTAAAATAACAATTTCAAATCCGAAACGTGAATTAAATAACTCACTCGAATAACAACCAGAAATATTATTTTGTTTTTTTCTTTAGAACAAACACAACACTTGCCACTCGAATATAAAATTCCAAGATCCTCGAGTTATTTATTACAATTCACACACAATGTAAATTGTAAAGCTCTAAATGAGCATAACAAACCTCACAAAAGAAAAGCGACTAAAATAAATGATGTCACACTAACCAGCTCGATCACCACCCTTGTTCTCCTGACCTGCAAGATTATCCGCTACACCGTTTGACTAGTGTACTAGGATTGCAACAACACAAAGTCCGGTAAGCTTTTGAAAGCCCGTATGAGTAAATAGAAATAAAACAGTAAATCAACAACTTTTAATTAAAACAATCACAACTCAAAACAAAACATTCCACTTCCATTTCCAAACCATTTTCCAACAAATCTCATCACTCACCACTCGACCCATCTTATATAATAAATATGTATTCATGATCACGAGTAATTCAACTCGCTGCTTTCATGTCATACGTAATTTTCAAAAGTGTATTCATGATCACGAGTGAATCAACTCGCTGCTTTCATGTCATACTGTATTCATGATCACGAGTAATTCAACTCGTTGCTTTCATGTCATACTATGGCAGACAGACTAGAGCTCTAACTGAATTGTAATGTGTCACCTTGGCCAAAGTTCACGCTTACGATAATCTTGCCTCAGTCACCACTTGTAACCAATCCGTAGATCAAAACATTTAAAAATTATCCTATTTGACTCAAATGTTATGCTTCGACTCACTTATGCTTCCTCACAATAAAATCAATAATTAGATGATATATTGTATTTCTATAGAAAGTAAGTGCTCGAAATAATAATACAAAAAAATCCAAATAGCACACCATCCAGATATATATAAGTCACGTAAATATATATATATATATATATAATTATCTACCCATGAGTGACCACTAATACCAACTATAATTTACGTATAATTTATTGAATACATAAGAAAATAATGAAATTCGGTTCGTAAATGAACCGTGTGAGATTTACTCACCTCTTATCCTGCTGCGTCCTCTATAAACCAAAACCACAATAATTCAATCGCTCGTCACTCAAACTGTCAAGTACCTAATCAAGTACGGTCTTTACTTAGCAAACAAAACCCGAAATAAACTTAAATGATGATCCAACGGTCGGATTCTAAAATAAAGACGATCCAACGGTCGGATTCTAAAATAAAAATTATCCAATGGTCAGATCGAATTTAAACAATGATCTAACGGTCGGATCCGCATGGATCCCCCTTGGAAACATCCTAGCAAAATTATATGAAAATCCGACAGACGGATTATCACGAATCGCCTCCCGAATCACTGTTTTACAATTATACGAAAAATCCAACGGTCAGATCTTCGTCCGTGACCACACAAAGTCATCGGGACAGTCATACAATCATCATATCAAAATTTGAAGCAAAACCGATAGTCAGATTCTCAAAAATCGCGAACCGAAGATAAAACGTCAAAACGTTAATTAGGAGCGCAAAAATCTAAATTGACTATTTATCAACTTTTTCTAACATGATCAGGTTATATATCAAAACGCTCGTATGGATGCATAGATCATCACCTAGATAATGAAAACTCAAAATATGGTCTGACGCGCCGCCACACGCAGAGGTCAGACGGTGGTCAACGCCGGTCAACCACCTCAGATGAAAAAGTTGTCAACTACAAACTTCTTCAAAATGACAAGGTGAGTAATTTTAATACCTGGGGCTAAGCGTGATTTGGTCTAGATTGTCCTAGATCGTGGTTTGAAGTTGGATTAATCTCGGCCCTCTGATCAGATTCCATATTGAATCACAGCCATTGAAAACTTCAAATCTTGATCTTTCACTCTACATGCAAAATCGTCATGCAAGGAGGCTATGAGGATGATCAGGAGGAGGAGGACAACCCAAAACTGAGGAGGATCGGCCCGTGCAACGCCGGCACGGCCAAGATCTGATCGGGTCGACTACTTGGCACAAGGGGGTGGGCTTTGATCCAGCTTTCGGGGTAGCGGCTGGGCAAGGCAGCACTGAGGGGAGGCTGGGCATGGAGCGACGATCGCAGGGGAGGCCGGGTCAGGGGCCGGAGGAAGCTGGAGGGGGGAGAAAAAGGCCGGTCATGTCGTGTCTGACCCGACAGGGCTGAGGCCGAGAGAGAGAGAGATCGGAGGGGCTGGAGACCAAAACGCAAAAATGAAGTTTTTTCGTCCTTAATGAAAAAACTGAGATTTCCTTAATATTTATAGAAAAATTTCAATTTTCAAATATTCATAACTTATTCATACTAACTCCGAATATTGCGTTCCACATATGCACGTATCGACGAGCTCTATAACTTTAATGAAGGAGGGTTTCACAAATTTTGAACATATAAAAAGTCAATTTTCACAACTCCCTAAATAACGTTTGTTTCGAAAATAAAATTTTCGAAACTCCTCTCCTCATACAACGACATGCAAAGCAACCACAAAATTCATAATTCCAATAATAGAACAACTAATGAATTACAAAAATTTATTATATGAAAATTCGGGTCTTCACAATCTACCCTCATTAAAGTAATTTCGTCCCGAAATTCAAGCACACTCGTGGACAAAAAGCTGTGGATACTTTTTCCTCATGTCAGACTCTAACTCCCATGATGCATCACCCTCATCATGATGACTCCATAACACCTTAACCAACTCCACTTCCTTCCTTCGTAGCTGCTTCGTCGACCGATCCAAGATACGTACAGGTTCAATCACGAAGGTCATATCCGTATTTACCTCGATCATACCATGATCAATCACATGAGACCCATCTCAGACATACTTCCTGAGCATAGACACATGGAAGACATTGTGCACAGCTGACATGCTAACAGGTAAAGTAAGTCGATATGCCAAGTTTCCAACCTTTTCCAGAATATCAAAAGGTCCCACATACCTTGGTGCGAGTTTTCCCTTCTTGCCAAATCTCACCACACCTTTCATAGGCGAGACTTTCAAGAACACATAATCGCCTGTCTCGAACTCTACAGGTCTCATCTTCAAGTCAGCATAACTCTTCTGTCTACTCTGAGTGGTTCGGATTTTGTCCCGAATAGTAGTGACTTTCTTAGTAGTCTCCTGAACAAGTGTAGGACCAAGAGTTCCTTCTCTTCTACTTCTGCCCAACAGATAAGAGTCCTACATGGCCTACCATAAAGAGCCTCATATGGGGCCATGCCGATGTTGGAGTGATAGCTGTTGTTGTAGGCAAACTCTACCAATGACAGATGATCCGCCCAACTTCCTTTAAAGTCCAGAACACAAGCTCTTAGCATATCCTCCATCACCTGATTCACTCTCTCAGTCTGCCCATCTGTCTGTGGATGAAATGCAGTGCTCATTGCTAGAGATGTGCCAAATGCCTTATGGAATCTACGCCAGAATTCCGATATGAAACGAGCATCGTGATCAGAAACAATTGTTACGAGCACACCATGAAGCTTTACTATCTCATTCAGATACAACTTACACAATGCATCGCCTGAGTAAGTCTTCGCCACGGGTAGAAAGTGTGCTGACTTTGTCAATCGGTCAACAATTACCCAAATCGGGTCATAACTTTGCCTAGACCTAGGCAATCCAGTCACAAAGTCCATGGAGATATCATCTCATTTCCAAACAGGAATCGGTAAGGGTTTCAACATCCCTGCAGGTCTCTGATGTTTTGCCTTCACTTGCTGACATATAAGACATTTCAACACATGTTCTGTCACATCCCTCTTCATTTCGTACCACCAAAACTATCTTCGTAGATCCATGTACATTTTGGTACCCCCTAGATGTATCGTGTATCGAGATCTATGTGCTTCCCGTATGACTTCCTCCTTGAGGTTATCAACATTCAAAACATACAATCTCCCTCGAAATCTCAACCCTCCATCCTGCCCCAATAGCGCACTCAGAAGGGCCCTCCACATTCAGATAAGCAGCCATCTCAGCAATATTCGCCTGAGCAAACTCATCAAGTGTCTGACCTTGAATGATCCTGGAAATCAAGGTAGGCTGCAAGGTAATACTACCGAGGAAGATTCCCTGTCCTATTCCGGTTGGCATGAGGTCAAACTCAGATGCAACCTCCAACATAAGCCACTCCTGAACCATAAGAGACACCATGATTCTTCGGGGTTTTCTGCTCACGGCATCCGCTACTACATTGGTCTTTCCGGGATGATACTCTAAAGTGAAATCATAATCCTTAATAAGCTTCATCCATCTCCTCTGCCTCATGTTCAACTCTTTCTGGGAGAATAGATACTTTAAACTCTTATGATCAGAAAAGAGTTTGAACTTCTCACCATAAAGATAATGCCTCCAAATCTTCAAGGCAAAAACTACTGCCGCTAGCTCTAGATCATAAGTCAGGTAATTCTACTCATGTACCTTCAACTGTCTAGAACCATATGCGACAACAGCACCATTCTACATCAACACACAACCTAAACCCTGATGAGATGCATCACTGTAGATAACTAGGCCGACACCACTAGTAGGGATGATCAACACTGGAGCAGTGGTCAACCTAGTCTTTAACTCGTCCAAAGTTTTCTCACATTCTTCAGTCCAGACAAACTAAACATCTTTCCTCATCAGCTTGGTCAAAGCTGAAGCAATACTCGAGAATCCTTCAATGAATCGCCTATAATATCCTGCCAATCTGAGGAAGCTACAGATCTCTGTAACCGTAGTGGGGCAACTCCAACTCATCATCGCTTCAACCTTTGAATGATCCACAGAAACTCCATCTTTCAAAACTACATGACTAAGAAACTTGACTTCCTTCTGCCAAAAATCGCACTTCTCAAACTTGGCAAACAATTTCTTCTCTCTCAACGTCTGTAGCACAATCCACAAATACTTCTTATGCTCATCAGACGACCTTGAATAAATCAAGATATCGTCAACGAACACTACAAAAAACTTATCTAAATAAGGATTGAATGTGCAGTTCATCAAGTCCATGAATGCTGCAGATACATTAGTTAGACCAAAAGGCATGACAATGAACTCAAAATGTCCATACCTAGTCTTAAACACCGTCTTTGGAATATCGTCATCTTTCACCCTTAACTGGTGGTATCCAGATCTCAAATCAATCTTTGAGAACACAGTAGCCTAACTAAGCTAGGTAAGGGATACCTATTCTTGATGGTCACTTTGTTCAGTTGCCGATAATCCACACATAACCGAAGTGAATTATCCTCTTTCTTCACAAATAGTACTGATGCGGCCCGCGGTGAAACACTCGCCTGTATGAACCCTTGTGCAAGTAATCCTTCAATATGAACCTTTAATTCCTGAAGTTCAACTGGAGTCATCCAATAAGATGCTTTCGATACGGGGATGTACCTGGTATTACATCAATCGAGAAATCCATTACCCTTTTTAGAGGTAACCCTGGTATCTCCTGGAACACATCAGCATACTCTGAAACTACAGGAATTCCTGTAATCCCAGAAGCACTACTTTCTAATTCAATATGAGCCAAAATCCCTGCCGTCATGGCAATATCAGACTTCAGACAGCGATAATGAAACACTGGTTGTCCAGGAACATGGAAAGACACAATCATCCTAAAGCAATCAATCATTGCATGGTTCGGGCTCAACCAATCCATGCCCAAAATCACATCCTATGTGTGATCCGGAAGGACAATCAAAGAAGCAGTAAACTCTTTATCACAAATCCCAATAGGGAAATCATCACAAAACACACCAAGCTCAAGAGAGATGCCAAAAGGCGATGTAACACACAAAGATCTAGCAAGTAGTGTAGCAGCCAATCCCAAAACATCTACCACAGTACTAGATATGAAGGAGTGGGAGGCTCCCGTATCAAACAATGCTCTAGCTAGATAGTTATAAACAGATAGAGTACCTTCCACCCCGGTGCCTCTCTGGCCAATGGTGAAGACTCTCGCAGGTGCAGGTGGGAGTTACCTCTGCTGGTTTCCCTGCACCCTATTCTGAGGTTGGGTACACTCTCTAGCTAAGTGCCCTTCCAACCCATATTTGTAGCATGCCCTGCTCTTCGGTTTAGTGCATCCTCTGGAGATATGGCCTGCCTCCCCACAGTTATAACATACCACTGGCGTGGCTGGTGTTGCCCTGGCTAGAGCCTGGGATAGACTGCCCTAACTGGAGCCTGGTGATGATAGGCTGCCTTGGCTAGAGCCTGCTGGTGAAAACGGGTCCGTTGCCTCTTCCAGGGCCCACCCTGATGCCTCGTCGAACCACTGCTCCCTGCTATAGCCTTTCCTCTGTCCCAAAAGTCTCTCACAGTTGTCTGGTCAATCCGAGGAGGTGGGCTCGCCTCTTCTAGTACCATTGCCTCTACCGCCATTTGTGCCACAGTGGCAAACTCAAACAACGCTACTGTGACTCGAAGGTTCTCGTTCAGCCCTCGCAGAAAGTGCATAGCCAACCTTTTGGCATCCCATGGTTGTACGAAACGATACATCCGAGAGAACTCTGCCTCATAATCCCGAACAGTCATATTCCTCTGAATCAACCCCAGAAACTCCTTCTCCAAGTATTCCACAACAGACCTAGGAAAGTACTTTTCCTTGAAGCGCCTTTCGAATTCCTCCCAGGACATGGCAGTCACGTCCTCACTCCTCTCAATGAAATCCCACCAAACACGTGCCTCATCTATCAACATGAAGGTGGCGACCTCCTTCTTCTCAACATTAGTGCAGATGACCATCCTGAAACAGTTCTGCATATTCCTGACCCACTGATCAGCCTCTAAATGATCGGTACCACCCTTAAAAGGGGCAGCTCTAAGCTTGGTGACCTCCTTGACCAACATTGCCAGATGTAAAACATCCACCGGTGGAGGAGGCGGTTCGACTAAAGGCACCTCCTCCTCGTCCTCGTACATCTCAATAGGAGGAACTCTGCCTCTACCTCGGCCTCAGCCTCTGCCTCTACCGTGGCCTCTACCTCCGCCTCTACCTTCACCTCCCGCCAAATCCATTTCCTAATGAGCATAGCATTCTTGGTTAATACATGTATAATACTCAAACAAAGCATAAGTCAAATACAAGTCCATATTAACCGAGCTACTAACATGTCAAGGGTAATTCAAAACTCCAAACATGACCTAACGTCCTAGACGACTCCTAACGCTCTTACATACCCAATACTGAAGAGCGCACGATGGTGATCTGCTGTAGACAGGCCATCACTCGGAAAGTATTGTCGCATCACAAAATATGTATCTTACGCTCTAATACCAAACTGTCACGCCCCAAATTTAAAATAACAATTTCAAATCCGAAACGTGAATTAAATAACTCACTCGAATAGCAACCAGAAATATTATTTTGTTTTTTTTTTAAAACAAACACAACACTTTCCACTCGTGTATCAAATTCCAAGATCCTCGAGTTATTTATTACAATTCACACACAATGTAAATTGTAAAGCTCTAAATTAGCATAACAAACCTCACAAAAGAAAACTGACTAAAATAAATGATGTCACTCTAACCAGCTCGATTACCACTTTGGTTCTCCTGACCTGTAGGATTATCCGTTACACCGTTTGAATAGTGTACCGGGATTGCAACAACAGAAAATGCGGTAAGCTTTTGAAAGCCAGTATGAGTAAATTGAAATAAAACAGTAAATCAACAACTTTTACTCAAAACATCACAACTCAAAACAAAACATTCCACTTCCATTTCCAAACCATTTTCCAACAAATCTCATCACTCACCACTCGACCTATCTTATATAATAAATATGTATTCATGATCATGAGTAATTCAACTCGCTGCTTTCATATCATACGTAATTTTCAAAAGTGTAATCATGATCATGAGTAGTTCAACTTGCTGCTTTCATGTCATACTATATTCATGATCACGAGTAATTTAACTCGTTGTTTTCATATCATACGTAATTTTCAAAAGTGTATTCATGATCATGAGTAATTCAACTCGCTGCTTTCACGTCACACTATGGCAGACAGACTAGAGCTCTAACTGAATCGTTATGTGTCACCTTGGCCAAGGTTCACGCTTACGATAATCTTGCCTCAGTCACCATTTGTGACCAATCAGTAGATCAAAACATTTAAAAGTTGTCATATCTGACTCAAATGTTACACTTTGACTCACTTATGCTTCCTCTCAATAAAATCAATAATTACATGATATATAGTATTTCTATAGAAAGTAAGTGCTCGAAATAATAATCCAAAAAAATCCAAATAGCACACCATCCAGATATATATAAGTCACGTAAATATATATATATATAATCATCTACCCATGAGTGACCACTAATACCAACTATAATTTACGTATAATTTATTGAATACATAAGAAAATAATGAAATTCGGTTCGTAAATGAACCGTGTAAGATTTACTCACCTCTTATCCTGCTACGTCCTCTATAAACCAAAACCACAATAATCCAATCGCTCGTCACTCAGACCGTCAAATACCTAATCAAGTACGGTCTTTACGTAGCAAACGAAACATGAAATAAACTTAAATGATGATCCAACGGTCGGATTCTAAAATAAAGACGATCCAACTGTCGGATAGAATTTAAACGATGATCCAACGGTCGGATCCTCACGGATCTTCCTTGGAAACATCCTAGCAAAATTATATGAAAATCCAACAGACTGATTCTCACGAATCGCGTCCTGAATCACGGTTTACAATTATACGAAATTTCAATGGTCGAATCTTGGTCCGTGACCACACAAAGTCATCGGGACAGTCATATGATCATAAAACGTTAAAATGTTAAATAAAAGCGTAAAAACCTAAATTGACTATTTATCAACTTTTTCTAACATGGTCATGTTATATATCAAAACGCTCGTATGGATGCATAAATCATCGCCTAAATAATGAAAACTCAAAATATGGTCCGACCCGCTGCCATATGCGGAGGTCAGACGGCCGTCAACGCAGTGGTCAACGATGGTCAACCACCTCAGATGCAAAAGTTGTCTACTACAAACGTCTTCAAAATAACAAGGTGAGTAATTTTCATACCTGGAGCTAAGCATGATTTGGTCTAGATCGTCTTAAATCGAGCTTTGAAGTTAGATTAATCTCGGCTCTCTGATCAGATTCCAGATTGAATCACAGCCATTGAAAACTTCAAATCTTGATCTTTGGCTCTACATGCAAAATCATCTTGCAAGGTGGATATGAGGATGATCAGGAGGAGGAGGACAACCCAAACTGTAGAGGATCGACTACTCCGGGGGGGGGGGGGGGGGGGGGGGGGGCGGGGAAGGCCGGAGGGGGGAGACAAAGGCGGATCGGGTCTCGTCTGACCCGAAGGGGCTGAGGCCGAGAGAGAGAGAGAGAGAGAGAGATCGGAGGGACTGGAGGACCAAAACGCAAAAATGAAGTTTTTTCGTCTTTAATGAAAAAACTCAGATTTCCTTAATATTTATAGAAAAATTTCAATTTTCAAATATTCATAACTTATTCATACTATCTCCGATTATTGCGTTCCACATATGCACGAGATCGTATTGACGAGCTCTAAAACTTTCATGAATGAAATTTTCCCAAATTTCGAACGTATAAAATATCAATTTTCACGACCCCCTAAATAACGTTCGTTTCGAAAATAAAATTCGTTCTAAACTCCTCTCCTCATACAATGACATACAAAGCAAACGCAAAATTCATAATTCCAATAATAGAACAATTATTGATTTACATAAGTTTATTATATGAAAATTCAGGATTTCACAATCTTTATTACAATTCTTTCATAACTGAATTTGTCATGAATATTTGTTGCAAGAGTTACAACCATCATGATAATATTTCCAATTACCATTATCTGGTAGTAATTATTACTAATAACTCATTTTATTACTATTCTCTGATAATTATTGTTATAAATAGCTCATTTTATTATCATTATTTGATACTTATCATAGTTATTTATTTTAATGTCTTATGATTATTTTTGTCATATCTACCTCATATGATTTTGTCGTTTGTGAAAAAAATAACAAAATGTATTCCATTGCCAAAACTTGGCTTGGTCATTCAGGTGAGAGTCAAATATCTTAACCAACTAGACTACAACAAATTTTTGATTATTTTGTTACAATGTTATTTTTGGGGGGTGGTGTATTGTATTTGGATTTGTGCAGTTTAATTCACATATATTTTTAAAAATCCACAGACTCTTTAAAAAGTTGATAGAATGCTATTTATTTCTTAAAACCATTGATTTTAGCAGCAGACTTTTTATTGATTCTTGAAAATATATATACTTTATTATAGGGACGGGCAGAAACCGAACCGGACATCAAAAACCGGCCGAACCGGCCCAGAAAACCGGCTCAGGAACCGACCCAGATGAAACAAGACTGCAAAAAAAAAAAAACAAGGACCGGACCCGCATTTAACGGTTTGGGACCGGGTTTAGCTTCAGAACCCACCGGAAATAACCGGACTGGACCGCATATTTAATATTTATTTAAATTATTATTATTTTAATTAATTTAGTATTATTTATATATTTTTAAATGGGTGTCGAATTTTAATTGGTGGAAATCAGGTTACACTACTCCCTGGCTAGTCCTTGCTGCACTGGATTACTCTTATTGAGAGAAAACCTAGCTGACTTACTATTATTTCTGATATCGGAAGATTGTAGAAGAAACTTTAGCCTTCACTTTTAAGCTAGAAAGCTTCCTATTTATACAAGCATTTTGGTTTGAGCTCATTGATGAACTTCTACTAAAGATGAGATTTTCGCATCGAGTACAAGATCGGATCTGAGCTTCCTATTATAAACTTGTTAGTTCCACGAGTTGGATGTTATATCTGCTCAGTTTGTCTCGGACATTTAGGTTTTGTTGCTGCAAGGTCAATAGAGCAGTAGTATTACCATCACAGCACTAGTAATCTAGTATTACCTTCTGCAGAGACACTTCTAGTGCATCAGAATCAGTGGGATATGCACTTGGAGATGTGGCTAAAGTGGTAAATCCCATATAGTATTATATGGCTTATGATATTCCGACAGCATTAGGCAGCTGAAACTGTATATGCGCACAAATGTCAATAGCAATTTGAGTAACAGCATCAATTGGAGAAGTATTTTATGCGGATATGCGTTACGCACGCCAGTAGCCAAGCAACAACACCAGAAGATGAACCAAATAGAGTGCCTTTGAGTGGTAAATTTCCACCAGAGCTAGCGATACAATTGTGGGCAATCATTACCCATATCAATTTGACTATAACTGGTCAATAGGGACGGGCAGAAACCGAACCGGACATCAAAAACCGGCTGAACCGGCTCGGGGACCGAAGAGGATGAAACAAGACTGCAAAAAAAAAACCGGACCGGACCCGCATTTAACGGTTCGGGACCGAGTTTAACTTCAGAACCCACAGGAAATAACCGGACCGGACCGCATATTTAATATTTATTTAAATTATTATTATTTTAATTAATTTAGTATTATTTATATATTTTTAAATGGGTGTCGAATTTTAATTGGTGAAAATCAGGTTACACTACTCCCTGGCTAGTCCTTGCTGCACTGGATTACTCTCATTGAGAGAAAACCTAGCTGACTTAGTCAGCCTCTCATTTCGAGTTTTCGACAGCGCCTCTCATCTCTCCCAAGTCCCAATCCTCATCTCTCTTGACTCATACACACAGCTAACCACAGATAATGAAATCAAAATTAGAAAATCTGAGTGTTTGATCCGCACCCACCCCGTCCCAACCTGAATCCCAACTCGAAGCAAGTGAATCTCGGCGATCGACAAAATCAAAAGCTGGTGGCCTCTCAATCAAAAGCCGATCGACAAACCCCAACACTCTGGTGTCGAAATCAACCGAATCAAAGCCATCAGAGGAAGTTGGTGCTCTTCTTTTTGATCTTTTCTTTCATGATCTTTTTCTTTGTGTTGGTCTTCCTTTTGATCTCTTCTTCTCTTGCCCATTAGAGTACGCCTTCTTCCTTCGTTTTCTGCGTTTTCTCAGCTGATCGACAACGCCAAGGCTCTTCTCAGGTCTTATCTCATCTGTAGATGGAATCGGTATGGAAAGCATCATCTCTCATCTCATCTCATCACTTTTGGAGGTCGATTTTGAATTGATTTTGAGTTTTATTTTGGGTTCAGCTTGTTTGGGAGCATTAGTTTCGGATTGATATGCGTTTGTGCTCGATTTTGGGTTCAACTTTTTACGATTTGATGAGAAAGTTTCTTGCTTGCTTCTTCAGTTCGATTTTGGGTTCAGCACTTCAGCTTGTTTCGAAGTGGTCGCTTCTTTCTTTCTTGCTTGCTTCTTCAGTTCTTCTAATGAGCATGAGAGCATCAGTTTGATTTTGAAATAAGAATGATCAGTTTGGATTTGTTATTAGTGCTACTGATTGTTTCGTTTTACTAGTACTACTGATTGTTATTAGTGCTACTGATTGTTTCGAATTATGGTTTTGTTATTAGTGCTACTGATTGTTTCGATTTACTAGTGCTACTGATTGTTATTAGTGCTACTGATTGTTTCGAATTGTGGTCTGAAAGAATTTTTAAACTGCTCTGTTGTTCCCGTTTGTATTAGGGTTTCTCTTAGGGGTTTTAGCTATTAAGGAAAAGATTCGAGAGTTTTTAGCTAGGAACAATCTTAGGGTTTCTCTTACAACCGATACCTAGACCTCGGTCCAGAATATCAATTACCTTGTCTTGACAGCTCATTTCATAGATGAGACTTGGGCACTACACAAGAGAATAATAAACTTCACTGTTATTGAGAATCACAAGGGTAAGACAATAGGGAAATTGGTGGAGTCATGCTTGATTAATTGGGGTATTGAGAGAGTTTTCAGCATTGTAGTTGACAATGCATCGAGTAATCAGGTTGCAATAGAGTATATGAAGGATAAGATTGGGAATTGGAAGCAGTTAGTGTTAGGTGGGAGTTTTCTGCATGTTAGGTGTTGCTGCCATGTTTTGAATCTTATTGTGAGGGATGGGATGGAGGAGCTTGATTCCTCTATTGATGCAATTAGGAACACTGTTAAGTTTATTAGGAGTTCACCTGCAAGGCTCGAGAAATTTAGGAAGTGTGCATCTAGAAAGAAGGTTGAACACAAAGGGGGTATTGTGCCTTTAGATGTGTGCACAAGGTGGAACTACACCTATTTCATGTTAGACATAGCTGTGAAGTATAGGCAGGCATTTGTGAGGTTGGAAGATGAGGACCAGCAGTACGAAAACTACTTTCAGGAAAGGGTTGAGGGAGGAAGAAGGGTCGGGCCGCCTAGAAATGAGGATTGGGAGAAGGCTGCTAGGTTAGTGAAATTTCTCAAGATTTTTTATGATGTAACTTTGGCATTTAGCTTCACTAAAGTGGTAACTGCAAACCAGCCTATTGTGTGGATGTGTACCATCATTGAAGAATTGGAAAAATGCAGCCAAAGTGTCGATCCTTTGATGGTTAACATTGGGGCATCAATGAAGAAAAAATTCGACAAATATTGGTTGAAGTTGGAGGACTTGAACCCTATTTTGCTGCTTGCTGTGGTATTAGATCCAAGATACAAGATATTGTATCTTGAGTTCTTTTTTCCTTTGCTACAGCAAGACATAGGCTTGGTCTCAGAGATGATAGATGATGTTAAGGATCAATTGATGCAGCTTTATCATGAGTATGCTAATTCTGACCCTGTGGCTGCACAAGCGTCATTTGAAGCTACACAACCACCTACTCAATCAATTTCTAATGCCGGAGAGGAGGATAGTCATACTGCATCAATGAACAAGTTCTTGAGGCTTAGGAAGCAAAAAGATGTGGTTGAGATAAGGAATAAAGTCGACAAGTACTTGCTTGAAGCTGCCGAAGACCCTGCCAATACAAAATTTCAAGTTTTAGATTGGTGGAAAGAGAATTCTCTTAGGTTTCCAGTTTTGTCTAAAATTGCAAAGGATGTCTTTGCTGTTCCAGCTTCAACGGTGGCTTCAGAGGCTGCTTTTAGCCTAGGAAAAAGGGTTGTTGACCCATTTAGAGCTTCATTGACTCCTACAATGGTTGAAGGGCTGGTTTGTCTTAATGATTGGTTAAGGGGTGGTGCTTTTAATGAGTACAAAGAGCCAACAAAGACTGAGTTGGAGATGTATAATGAGCTTGAGAAGCTTGAATCAGGTAATTTTTAACGTTACAGTAATTGTTAATTTGAATATATTTATCTATGTTAGTTTCATAGTTTGTGTGTTTGTGATTGTTGTTTTTGGTTTTCATTAGACTCTGTTGTGACCCAAGTGTCTGACTCTGAGGGATGACGTAGGTTGCAGCTGCTGGAAATCGAACTAATGGAACTACCTTTTGAAATAAATTGTTATGCTGCTGGAGCAAGTTCTCCGTGACCCAACTTTCTGTTTTTTTTTTTTTCCTTCCGCTTTCATTCAAGTATGAACTGCTTTAACTTTGGTTTGTAATAACTAATAAGTTTAACTTCTGTTTGGTACTTGGAATTTGATGTTACTGCCTTTAAGTTCTTTAACTATGGTTTGTAATAACTTTAAATTTATGTTTGGTACTTTGAAGTTTGAACATGATGTTTATGCTGCTGGAACTTTGATTTACTGCATAATTTATGTTTGTGCTGGAACTTTGATTTACTGCTGTTGGAACTTTGATTTACTGCTGGAACTTGGAAGTTAGAACTTTGATTTATGTTTGTGCTGCATGTTAACTATTTGGTTTGGAAACAGATTCTCAGATTGTTGGAACTTTGATTTAGTTTTGGAAAATGCTTTGTTGATGTTTGATAGTTGATCTGCAGGTTTGACAGATTGTTAATGTTTTTTGTCTAGTTGAGAACTTGAGATGTTGATGTCATGAACAGGTTATTTGAAATGTTCATTACTTGATTTAGTGAACATATTATGAGTGGTTTATTTTGTTGATGTTTTGATAGTAATGGTTACTCATTTGAGGACAGTTAAATTTATCGACTTTGGTCGCAAATATACGAAAAAATAGAAAGTCGAACACAACCGAAACCGATCCGCACCGCACCGCCAAACGGTGTAACCGAAGTAAGCGGTGTAGGTTTTTAAAATGCAGTTGCGGTTTTAAATATAGCACAACCAAATGAAGTAGTGCGGTTTTAGCCTAACACCGAACCGCCCCGAACCGCGCCCACCCCTACTGGTCATGATACCAGACATACTCGCAATAAATCAATTTAAGGAGGTGCTTGCTTGTTGATATTGATTTGCTTATTTATAAAACATGATCAAAGCACACTCCATCAATGTCATGATGTAAACTTAAGAAATAGAGGTCGTCCACGGCTGAGTCATTGAGGGATGGTGTTGTTTTTTTTTTTCCCTTTTCTTTTTGGGATTTAGGGGTAATACATACATACATACATACATACATACATACATATTTGGAGACTAAGAACATCTTTAGCAGACTCTCTACTCTTTGCTACTTTAGAGAGCATATTTAACTTTTTATCTATTTTAGCAGCTATATCAGACTCCTAAGTAGCTCTTTATTATAACTTTTAGCTATCTCACTCCTAAATATAGATAGCGAAATGAGACTTTCTATAATTTAAAACATTCATTTTAAGTTATTTTACATTTAAACTATTTAATCTTCATTTAAAAAATAACATGAATTCAAAACTAGCTAAAATACAGAACCACTGATTCAAAAATGGTTAGCCTTCTAACGATGCTCTAAGACCACACACACACACACGCACAAACATACACACACACACACCCACGCACAAACACATACACACACACACACATACATACATACATACATACATACATACATACATACATACATACATACATACATACATATCCAGAGCGAGGCCTTGCTCTGAAATTAAAGTGCGAGGTTAGAGTTTAGGGTCACTTTTTGATCTCATATCCACTTCTCGACCGTTTAGTTTTTAGATACAAATGTATAAATCATTTCTGCAAAATTACAGCCAAATTGATGTTCTTTAAGGTATCTAACTCGCTTAAACCAATAAACAAACTGAATCTATCCAACCTGACCATATTAGTTTTAAGGTAGTTATCAATGCCTTAACGACCATTAATACCTAAAAACTGAACGGTCAAGATGTGGATGAGACCGAAAAGTGACCATAAACTCTAAAAGCGCACTTTAATTTTAGAGCAAGGCCTCGCTCTGGATATATATATATATATATATATATATATTGTTATAAACTAGAAAATAAGAAAGATAGAATAGAGAAACAGAATTTAGGATGAGGTAGAATTGTATGTTTCATTCTCATTAGACCCCTTTATATATGAGTAGTGTTTACATCATAAAGACATAACTAATGAGTATTTACAATGGACAGCCACATATATATAATATTTACAACACTCCCCCTTGGATGTCCACCACTAAATGATATGGTGTTGGACGTGTTTAATGTAGTCTCATAAAAACCTTGCTAGGTAACAAAAACCCAGTGGAATAAAAACAACTCTAGTCGAAAGAAAAAGAGTGCAACGCGCATATATCCTAGGTAGCATAATTTTGAATGCTCCCCCTGATTGTTGCAAGCTTCAATCATGTATGTAATAAAATACAGGCACCATGAATATTAGATATGGTGTGTCGATCAAATAGATGAGACTATTTGCTTTGCATAATGGGGACTCATAATGAATTGCAATTCCTGCAAAGGTTAGAGTAATATCAATAAAACTATGATATTCTTAATGAATCTTACCTGACATGATAAGAGTAAAACCAATTTCATATGCTCAAATTATAGATAAAGATATTAGTTATAGAATAACAATATAAAGGAACAACAATCTGTACATTTACCTTTATACAATATTCCGAGCATTGAAATTTAGGTATAGCATACTTAGCCATAAATATCAATTTGTGTAATTGATAATTGGGGAAATTATTGGTCACACCCTATACTTTGAGGGTGACAACAGTTTAGTCCTTGATATTCCAATTTCAACAGATTACTCCTCGTATATTCCAATTTCGCCTAATTTGGTCATTCCGTTAACTGTCCGTCTAATAACTCTGTTAAGTTGTTGAGTTGGCACTTCTTTCCATGCCAACTCAGCAGAATGCATGCCATGTCAGTGGAAAAATCACATGGTCACCCCCTGTACTTCATGTTCCATATTCTTCACCAAAAGAAGATCAAAATCCTTCCAAAGATGGCACTCCCAAGTGGAAAACAGCCTCATCCCTCTGCTCACACACATCAGGGCTCATCTCTTTGACATACTCCTCTTGATTTTCATCTCCATCACGTGATAATCAATAATTTTCAGCTTCTGGGTTCAATTTACAGAGATTTGAGAGGAGAAAGAAAGTAGATCTAGATTCTCTCTCTCCCCTCCATCACTTCCTCCACGCAACACCATGACTCACCGTCACCACCGTTGTGCTAAGTAATCTTCAACTAGTCAAACACTGGCCTCCATGTCATCAGGCGATGGTTGGAAGCCATCACACGCGCCGACACCATGGTTGCCCAGAATTGATCTGGATACCCCGAATCCTTTCTCAACACCCAATGGAGCTTAACTGAGCACCGTACCACTGTCATAAGGGTCTGATCATTGCCCACTCAAATCAAATCAAACCTTGACCACTTAAATCAAACACACATCAAACTTACAAACCAAAAACACATTTCAGATTCTGAAGCAGTTCAGACTCGATGAATACTAAATGAAATAGAAGCAAATTAAGCAAACCTAGAACTCAAATCAAGCTACACAGACATAATATATCCCAAATTAAGCAAACCCAGAACTGAAATCAAGAAAACTGAGATCTTAGAACTGTGTGTGACTTGAAACTCGTCCAATTTCAGACCCAAGGCCACCACGAGGTTGACGATGAAAAAAGGATTCCTTAGGAGTCTGGTACGCCACCGTATTGTCGCCGGAGGGAGAAGTTGCAATCGAGCCCCCACCTCTTCATCGCCCCAATGAACTTCGTCATCTCCGGATTCTCCAACTTCTCAAACTCATCGCTAAAATCCTCTACCATCCTTCACCAATTTCCTCATGAAATCAGAGCCTTCACACCACCCTTCACTCCCCACTCACCCTCTTCCACTGCCGCCTCCAAATCCATACCCCAATCCCCACCATAATCACCAACGTCATTGCTCCGCAACCCAAAACCCTTCTCCCCTGGAAAGCTGTGTTCTTTGATCCTGGAACCGCTAAACTCAACCCAAAATCGATTGAAAAGCCTACAAAGAATGCGAGTCAGAGAAACTTCGAAGTTCTGTAACGGCAGCCGGAGACTGAAAGAAGAAGGAAAGTCTCACCGACCTTGTTACCGATGAAGGAGAAGACGGATAGGGTGGCGAGCTCGGCGGTCTCGATCTTGTACCCAACCTTTAATTTCAGTCTCAGGCGGACATTGGGAGGAAGATAAGCTTGACCTCGAGGGAATGGAAACCCAGAGAGATACAAAATGCAAGGTTAGGGGTATTCACGACATTTTGCAATCCGAGGTGGCGCCACATGGCTTATCCAGGTTGCTACGTCACTCAAAGAAGCGCCAACTCAGCAACTTAATGGAGTTATCGGACGGACAGTTAACGGAAGGACCAAATTGGGCGAAATTGGAATGTGCGAGGAGTAATCTGTTGAAATTGGAATATCAATGACTAAATTGTTGTCACCCTCAAAGTATAGGGTGTGACCAGTAATTTCCCCTTGATTATTTCATACAGGCTCAATATGAGCTTTAGATAACTTCATAACTTCGTGAAAGTTAGAATATGTTGCAACATTGTGAGCATGATTTGAATTCGATTTATTATTCCTGTAATAGTACTCATTGAGGCAATAATTCACTTTGATTGTAAATGAATGAGTATATATGAACTTTAGATTTTTTGATTCCATGAGTGATCTTTAAGCTGTTTATTTCATTCATGGATTTGCCTTTGGCAATATAAATCCGTTAAGGATTTGATTAAGCAATATGTTTATAATGACACATAGGATTTGGGGATTTGTTTTTAGCAATTTATCTTTAAGATCTTCATAATAACCATGACAACCTGCTATGAGCCTTTTGTCAATATAACAGCTATATGTAACACTGTACTTATAGAAAAGTTATCTCTTAGAGAAGAATGATAATCTCATTCCTCTCTAAAGAGAGATTTGTGTCGTAGTGATTCCAATTCATTGGAATGAACACCCTCTTGTATTTTAGAGGTTATAAAGTCCAAATATTTCATCACGTTTCCAATAATCAAGTTCATTGGAATTGACTCTTTCCAATTTGGCCAATAGTATAATTTGTCGACACAATGAAACGTGGTAGTATATAGCCCTTGATGATATTTAGTAACTCTTACAGATGAAATATCATCAATGATTATCAATTAGAGATTTGTCACACATTCATATATGCATGCAATAGATATAATAAGCTTATTCATATCATGTACCCATGCCTCTTTTAGGGCATCTTGTCTCTCAAGGATAAATTAATTAAAGAATGTGGATCTTCTTATAACCTTATAAGGAGCGTTATATATATGACTTGTATAATCTTCCCTTATAGGGAGCCTGCGACATTAGACTTAGTGGATATATTCTACATAAATTCACGCCGTTACATTAGTATTTTTCCCCTATAGGCGGAAAGACTATCTAATTTGACCATTCACAAAATATACGTGCAAAAATTTTAAATTTATGATATCTATTGGGGGTGGCAAGCCCAAACCAGATTTTAGGTCAAAAACTTGTAGTTAATGAGTGTCACTTTCTCAATTTCTCATCATTGATTGAGAATTTTTCTTAAAATAAAAATGAGACATGGTGGATAAGAATCACACACCAATTCATGTCATTTTTCATAAACGATATTTCTACCCCTGACAGCTAGAGGATTGTCCAATTATAGTGACAACTCGCAAATATGCAATAAATTCTAATTTCCTTGTTAGCAAAGTTCTCAATTATCATTGTATTATACGACAATGTAAAGTATGTAAAGGAGAGTCTACATGACATAGTAGATAAAATAATGACACATTGATCATGCCAAAATAATTTTATTTGGCTCAATGAAATTTTCAATTCATGATATATTATATATTAGTATACTCATAGTTGAATCATACAACTTAAATTAGGTGGAAATTTTGTCACCAATATATTATGCAATGGTATTCCATATAGGTAACATAATATGAGCTCAGTTGGAGCCATCAATCAAGATCTATAGATCTTGAGATGATTGTTACTTTACCATTCTGAAGAATCAATTGTAAAAAATTATCAACAATTGCAATAGATCATGTCTATAGTTGCATTATATGCATGCAAGACAAATATGTTTGTCATTATGTTTATCATGAACATTCATAGTTCAAATTGAATTCATTGATGAACACACGGTTCATAATATTGTTTGACAATGAAAACAAATGCCAAAATGATACACTCGAATTTTGAGTTTGGGACAGTGGTCCATATGGGTTCCATATAGATATAAGCGTATACTCCAATAATAATACAATGGAGAATCAGTCTCATCAAATTTCATATTGTACTCAAAGCATTGGGTTCGAGTCTTCACAATTAGAAACTTGTTCTAAAAGTGGAATGAACTGAGGTTCACATGTGTACTCATAAAGAGAAGGGACAAAAGTCCTGACCTATTTGATTGTTTAACAATCAGTGGAGGAATTTTAAGTCCTTATGTAATTGGATCAAGAAACATGTAGTTTCGATCGCTTTTCAATAAATTGACAATTTTATATCAAATTATCAGATAAGCTAATAAGAGGAAATCAAATTGAAGTCGTCAAACTCATAAAAATACATACCTCGACTCTGTTGGAAATATAATTAATATGGTTGATTTCAATTGGTGAGTACTAAATGCCAAAATAGAGAGGTATTCATTTAAAGTCAATAATTGATACATGCATTAAGGGGGGTGTATTGTATATGGAATTAGTGGAACTTTTTAAGAAATCTATAGAATTTAAAAGCCTGGGTGTATTCAATATAGACTTTCAACAATCCATGAAAGTCTTGGGGTATTCGATTAGGATTTTTAAAGACTTTATGAATTCCACCAAAATCTAGGGGTATTCAATTATGACTTTTAAAAATGAATAAAAGTTCAGAGGTATTCAAAATTTTATTCATACTTATGGAATTAGAAAATCAAGGATAATCATGGATTTTGTAGTGTTAACTAGGGGTGGATTCGGTTCGGTACCAGACCTTGAAGCCCAAAATCACCTACCGTACCAAACATTCGTGGTACACAAAAAACGCTACCAATACCTGCCACATAAGTCGGTATACCAATTTCTCAGTATACCGAGATAGTCGGTTGGTATCGGTTGGTTGGGCCTCCAACCGAATTTAAGATTGGGCCAGATTTCGTCTCCAGCCCAACTAAAATTTTAAATGCCCAAACCTGTTAGCAAATGAAAAACTGCAATAATCATATGAATTTAAAGGCCCAACCTGCAAATGAAAAAAAAAGAGCCAAAAACTCTCATACATCAAGTTCAATTCATCACCTCAGTTCATCTCATTATCACTTCATGCTTATAGAGTTCATAGTTCATACAAATTATAATTCAATAATTCATAGTGCACACAAATGAATCAAATGGTGCAATAACTAAGTGGACAATAGTTGAAAACAGTTCAAGGACTCAAAGTTCATCTCATTAGCACTTCATATTTCATATTTGCTTGCTGCCTTGTTGACTTGTTGTGCTCCCTGAAAGACTCAATTTCTGGCACTTCTGCAAATTCAGTTTAGTAAAAAAAAAAAAAAAAAGAATGCTAGCAATTCTGCAAATTCAATAAATGAATAAGATTTTAGGCAATTTCTGCAACTTCAATCAATGAACAAGAGAGCTCACGATGTAAGCTGCTAGGCATCAGTTTGTGTAGAGCTAGTATTGGTCATTATTGCCTCCACTCCTTGATTAAAATCATTTTCTGCAAAATAATAAAGATGAGGTTAAAAACAATATCATGATTCATAAAATAATAATCAGAAAATATGGGTATCTTACCCCTCTCAAGTTCCTCCAAAGTGTGGTACATTTCAAGATCATCTTCAGTGGGATCTTTATAGAAATTTGGGGGATCAGATTTTAACCAATCTGAAGTGCAAACAAGGGCTTCCACCATTTTTGGTGTCAAATTAGCTCCAAAAGGATCCACCACTCTTGATCCTAAACTAAACGCATTCTTCGAAGCCACTGTTGAGCAAGGAATAGCAAAAACATCTTTTGCTAACTTTGATAGGACTGGATAGGTTAACTCATTGGCCTTCCACCACTTATGAATTTCAAAATTCTTTGCAAGGAGGCTAACATACTTATCCGATAAATATTGATCAACCTCATTTTGTATGCATTGTGACTGCTCCGCCATCCTCTCCCTTGCTATTTGCTTGCTGACTTCATCAAGGTTGTCCAAGTCATCGCCTTCCAATCCTAAATCTTCTCCCATGCACTGTTCCGCTTGGTTGCTGTCCTCATTGCCTTTGTATTCATCATACATGTTCAACAATATTTTCTTCAAGTCCCCTTGTATTGAATGAATTGTCTCATAGCTTGCATTGACTTTTTCCATTGCTACTGCAGCTTGTATCTTGGGTCAAGAACATTAGCTATCATGATTATCTTGTTCACTGATTCAAAGCTTCCCCAATATTTGTTGAACTTGGTCTTCATTGAAGTAGCAACCCTCTTCAAAATAGGGTCTTCTGCAATCACAGCCTTGTCAATCTCAGTCTGCAATGTAACCATTTCAACAAATAATATATTTGCAGTGATCTTTTTCCAAGCGCTAAGCTTCACAGTAGCTTCATAAAACTCTTCAAGAACAAACAAAAGCTTCTGCATTCCTCCAGTCCGCATTAGATGGTGGTCCAACCCTACTTTTGCCATTTCTGTCTATTTCATCGAAATAAGCTTTAAAATTGCTATCTTCTTCACCCATTCTCCCTAACATAGCTTCATATTTAAGTGCAGCTTCAAGCATAAGGTATGTGTTGTTCCATCTTGTAATCACGTCCAATGGAACATTGGCATTTTCCCTGCATTGTTCCACAACATCAAACTCCCTGAACTTGTCAAGACGACTTGATGAACTCCTAACATTCTTGGCACAGTTCCATATAGCAGTAATCCCATCTTATAACTCCTTCAGACTATCCCTAACTATCAAATTTATAATGTGGCATGCACATCTTAAATGTATAAACTCTCCCTCAAACATCAAAGTCTTGTAACTCTTCAACCTTCGCTTCATGTATGCCACAGCTACATCATTAGCACTAGCATTGTCTACTGTTATTGTAAATACTTTGGTGATCTCCGACTGCCTCAAACAATGCTCTACTACCCTTCCAATCTCCTCTTCTTTGTGACTAGTAATTGTACAAAAGTTTATTATCCTTTTGTGTAATTTCCAGTCACTATCCATGAAGTGGGCAGTTAGTACCAAATAGTTTATATTCTGAATCGATGTCCAGGTGTTAGTGGTAATTGAGACCCGAGTCTCATTTGCCTTCAATTGACTCAATAAAACAGCATTCTCAAAATTGTACTTATCTAACACACCCTTGGCAACATGCTTTCTGTTCATTCTAGGCCATTGAGGTTCTAACTCTTTACATAAAGCAACAAATCCCTCCTTCCACCTGCTATACTTATGGTATGTGGTTCCTCCACTCACATTATCCCTATTCAACTTAGCCTGCTTTGGATCAGGTTCTGCATGTAATGGATGAGTAGCACATTTCCTAGTATGTGCCCACATCGAGCTTGTCCCATTCTTTTTACTATCACACAACACTCTCTCATTGCAACAATTGCAAGTGCACCAAATAGGATCTATTTCATCTAAGGTCAAGTGTTTACATCTAGTAAAATGTGCCCAAAGAGGGCTTTTGTTAGCAGGCTTTTTTCTTTTATGCCCAGCAGTGGCTGAATCATGGGGTTGTGAAATGGTATTTTGAGATCCAACACTTGAAACTGAACCTGGACCTAAAGGTGAGAGGGTTTGACCTGCAGGTGGTTATCCTAAAGAGGAATGATTCAAAGCTTCTATACCCATCACATTCATGGAAGAACTAATTGAAGGGCTTGAGCTACTAGTCTGACTCAAATTACCACTTTGAGTACCCATAATTGCTACAGAAAAATAAACAAACAAAACATAGAAATACCAAACGTTAATACGTTATAATAGCTAGCTGCAAAAAAAAATAAACAAACAGAACATACAAACATCAAATCAGACATATATATATATATATATATATATATGTATGTATCAGTTCACAAGGATGGATCCTATAAATGAAAGAAAGATATTCCAGCAATTAGTAAGAGCGGCATCTCAACCAAATACACCCCAGTAAGAGAAAATATGCATAAATTGTGATGATTATCTGTCTCTATATTGCTCTGTTCTGTACTCATACTCTTATCGATTGGAAATCTATAAGTACCTATAAATTATAATGTATCTTCATCAAAATTATAATCTAGAGCATCTCAATGAACTACACTACAATAAGAGAGAATATGCAGATGTCGTGATGGTATCAGTTCACAGCTTCAAATCATTGCTGAAACAATTCACAAAGCTACAGAATATTAATACAAACATCAAACATGTGCACACACACGTATATTATATATATATATGTATGTGTGTGTGTGTGTGTGTGAGATATATATGTGTCGTGTGTGTGTTGTGAACTCTGTATATATGTGTGTGTGTGTATATATATAATATATGTGTCATGTGTGTGTTGTGAACTGTATTATACACACACACACACACACACACACACATATATATATATATACACAGTTCACAACACACAATGACACATATATTATATACACACACACACACACACATATATATATATATATACAGAGTTCACAACACACAATGACACATATATTATATATACACACACACACACACATATATATATATATACAGAGTTCACAACACACAGACGACACATATATTATACATACACACACATATATATATATAACAGTTCAGTGGTTCACAACACACACACACACACACATATATATAAATATATAACAGTTCACAACTAAACAAATAAATGAATAATTGCTTAGCATCTAACATTGCAAAGAAACTGACCTCTTGCTCCAAACAGACCAACTAACGTGCTCCTATATTGCTCCAGGTTTAAACCGCTCTTGATTAGTTGATTCCTTAAATTGTTGAGATTGGAACAACACCTGAAAATTATAATAAGAGATTAATAGATTGGAACAAAAATTGGGTCACCATATAAACCTTCACTATAAAGTCTAAACTGCTACTTCTGAAAGAAAGGTCTTGATAATGCAATAGAATATCACAGACTCAAAGAGGTCAAAACAGATGCAATTGATTCAATTCCCATCAGGCCAAATATCATAAATTCATTATTTTAAAACAGATACAATCAATAAGCAAAGTCCAAAACAGCTCGAAGAAAGAATCACTGAATTAGAAACACTATAGTCCTAAATCCAAAACTTTAAGATTGAGAAACACAACTACACAAGTCTAAAAAAATCAAACAGCTCCAAGAAAAACAAGTCCAAAACAATCCAAAACCCAGAAATCGAATAGAAAATACTGCATGTAAAACCAAGAAATGAGATATTGTGAGAGTCAGAAATTCAATTGACAATTGAAATACTAAAAACCAGAAATTCCACTTACCACTTGTGGCTTTTGCTACTGAACCCAAAAACCTAGAGTCATAGGAGAGCTGGAGAGCTGGAAGAGTGGAAGGTGCTACTGAAATCCAATCATGGCAGGAGAGAGGCTAAGAATCAAGAGTGGAGAGACGGCGTTTCTTTCATTCTTTGAAGAGTTCGATAGGCTCAGAGCCTCACTCGGTCTCAAAATGCCAACAGGGAGTGACCGAGAATCCGAGATAGAGGCTGAGGGATTAGGGATTAGGTTTTGGAAACTTTTAGTCGAACGGTTGTTAGTTAATATGAAATAGAACTGAAGAAAATCAATGGATATGATTGATAATATAAGAAATATTTAAAATAAATAAATATTATATTAAATACATGGTACGGTACGGTATACCGTATTTCTATAAGATTCAGTACCAATACCGTATCAATTATGCCATGTTGGTTCGGTTGTACCGTACCACAAAGTCTGTAACCGAAAGTGTTGGTAACCGAAAAACTTGGTTCGGGACGGACATGGTTGGTTGGTTTGTCTCGGCTTACTTTGTCACCCCTAGTATTGTTAACTATACATACCAAATTCCAATAATTTTCTAGCCAAGAGAAAAGATTTGAAAAAGTCCATCAAATATTTTTTTTCTTTTTTAAATCTATCAAAGTTTTCTCTCTGTGCGCCAAAGAATTGGTTATCTATCATCCCCTCTTTCTTGTTTCTTCTTATCTTTTCTCTAATCTTTCATGATATCAAAATTTTTTTATACTCAACATGTTCATTGTAGTTGTTGAATGTGTTTTTTTTTTTTTGTTCAATTGTGATACTTGCAACCCTAATAGCAATAAAAAATTATTTATGATACCCTAAGAGTTAAATATTGTGGTCTACTCCTAAAACCTTCAATAGTGTTGCTATGAAATACTAAGTTTTATCTTATTAATTGATTATTCTCATCGGTTTGAATTTATATGATAGTTCAAGGAAAACTTGAACAATTGAATTTCGATTGTTTGATTATAAATCAAGACATTGATCAATATTTTTATGATATATGTATAGGTGAAAACAAAATTGATGAGAATAATTAACCATAAACATCAAGTGATCTATATTGTATCTTTAAGTTGATTGGGAGATTAGAAATGACAACAAACTAGCTAGACAGAATAATAATTATTCATTTGAGTCAAGTTCTACTAGAAAATACTTGACAATTGAAGAGACAACGAGTTATTATCTTGCTTTTATTTTGGATTGCATTGGTTGTGTTATTTGTTTTTTTTTTTTATTTACTAAAAAATATATAGAAGTCATTCATAATAAAGTAGGGGTGGGCGCGGTTCGGGGCAGTTTGGTGTTAGGCTAAAACCACAACCAAACTGCTTCATTTGGTTGTGCTATATTTAAAACCGCAACCGCATTTTAAAAACCTACACCGCTTACTTCGGTTTCACCGTTTGGCGGTGCGGTGCAGATCGGTTTCGGTTGTGTTCGAGTTTCTATTTTTTCCTATATTTGCGATCAAAGTCGATAAATTTAACTGTCCTCAAATGAGTAACCATTACTATCAAAACATCAACAAAATAAACCACTCATAATCTGTTCACTAAATCAAGTAATGAACATTTCAAATAACTTGTTCATGACATCAACATCTCAAGTTCTCAACTAGACAAATAACATTAACAATCTGTCAAACCTGCAGATCAACTGTCAAACCTGCAGATCAAACATCAACAAAGCATTTTCCAAAACTAAATCAAAGTTCCAACAGTCTAACAATCTGTTTCCAAACCAAATAGTTAACATGCAGCACAAACATTAATCAAAGTTCCAACTTCCAAGTTCCAGCAGTAAATCAAAGTTCCAGCACAAACATAAATTATGCAGTAAATCAAAGTTCCAGCAGCACAAACATCACGTTCAAACTTCAAAGTAGCAAACATAAATTTAAAGTTATTACAAACCATAGTTAAAGAACTTAAAGGCAGTAACATCAAATTCCAAGTAGCAAATAGAAGTTAAACTTATTAGTTATTACAAACCAAAGTTAAAGCAGTTCATACTTGAATGAAAGCGGAAGGAAAAAAAAAACAGAAAGTTGGGTCAAGGAGAACTTGCTCCAGCAGCATAACAATTTATTTCAAAAGGTAGTTCCATTAGTTCGATTTCCAGCAGCTGCAACCTACTTCATCCCTCAGAGTCAGACACTTGGGTCACAACAGAGTCTAATGAAAACCAAAAACAACAATCACAAACACACAAACTATGAAACTAACACAGATAAATATATTCAAATTAGCAATTACTGTAACGTTAAAAATTACCTGATTCAAGCTTCTCAAGCTCATTATAAAGCTCCAACCCAGTCTTTGTCGGCTCTTTGTACTCATTAAAAGCACCACCTCTTAACCAATCATTGAGACAAACCAGCCCTTCAACCATTATAGGAGTCAATGAAGCTCTAAATGGGTCAACAACCCTTTTTCCTAGGCTAAAAGCAGCCTCCGAAGCCACCGTTGAAGCTGGAACAGCAAAGACATCCTTTGCAATTTTAGACAAAACTGGAAACCTAAGAGAATTCTCTTTCCACTAATCTAAAACTTGAAATTTTGTATTGGCAGGGTCTTCGGCAGCTTCAAGCAAGTACTTGTCGACTTCATTCCTTATCTCAACAACATCTTTTTGCTTCCTAAGCCTCAAGAACTTGTTCATTGATGCAGCATGACTATCCTCCTCTCCGGCATTAGAAATTGATTAAGTAGGTGGTTGTGTAGCTTCAAATGACGCTTGTGCAGCCACAGGGTCAGAATTAGCATACTCATGATAAAGCTGCATCAATTGACCCTTAACATCATCTATCATCTCTGAGACCAAGCCTATGTCTTGCTGCAGCAAAGGAAAAAAGAACTCAAGATACAATATCTTGTATCTTGGATCTAATACCACAGCAAGCAGCAAAATAGGGTTCAAGTCCTCCAACTTCAACCAATATTTGTCGAATTTTTTCTTCATTGATGCCCCAATGTTAACCATCAAAGGATTGACACTTTGGCTGCATTTTTCCAATTCTTCAATGATGGTACACATCCACACAATAGGTTGGTTTGCAGCTACCACTTTAGTGCCGCTAAATGCCAAAGTTGCATCATAAAAAATCTTGAGAAATTTCACTAACCTAGCAGCCTTCTCCCAATCCTCATTTCTAGGAGGCCCGACCCTTCTTCCTCCCCCAACCCTTTCCTGAAAGTAGTTTTTGTACTACTGGTCCTCATCTTCCAACCTCACAAATGCCTACCTATACTTCACAGCTATGTCTAACATGAAATAGGTGGAGTTCCACCTTGTGCACACATCTAAAGGCACAATACCCCCTTTGTGTTCAACCTTCTCTCTAGATGCACACTACCTAAATTTCTCAAGCCTTGCAGGTGAACTCCTAATAAACTTAACAGCGTTCCTAATTGTATCGATGGAGGAATCAAGCTCCTCCATCCCATCCCTCACAATAAGATTCAAAACATGGCAGCAACACCTAACATGCAGAAAACTCCCACCTAACACTAACTGCTTCCAATTCCCAATCCTATCCTTCATATACTCTATTGCAACCTGATTACTCGATGCATTGTCAACTACAATGCTGAAAACTCTCTCAATACCCCAATTAATCAAGCATGACTCCACCAATTTCCCTATTGTCTTACCCTTATGATTCTCAATAACAGTGAAGTTTATTATTCTCTTGTGTAGTGCCCAAGTCTCATCTATGAAATGAGCTGTCAAGACAAGGTAATTGATATTCTGGACCGAGGTCCAAGTATCGGTGGTAAGAGAAACCCTAAGATTGTTCCTGGCTAAAAACTCTCGAATCTTTTCCTTTTCAAATTGATAGATATCCCTAATATCTCTACTAATTGTCCTCCGAGAGGGAGGATCAAACCTTGGTGATACAATTTTCATAAAATCAATAAAACCCTGCCCCTCTACATGACTAAATGGCAGCTTATCCCTCACAATCATTTTAGCACAAGCTCTTTTACATTCATCTGGGTCCCAACCCCTAGCAACTAACTTACCACCACTATCAGCAGAATCAAAGGAAAGAAACTTTTGCTTCTTAGCTGGTTGGTATGCGGACACTTCTTGCATTGGTAAAGCATATGAGTCCTCATGGATGTCGTCCCATTTGATCTTGAGTTGCAAGCATACGTGGTGGGACAGTACTTGCACTTAGCCCTTGGTTTCTCCAACGGAGTACCATCTGGATTCTTCATCTTCTCAAAATGGTCCCATGCTGCAGACTGGTTCTTCCTCTTCACATACTCAGCTTCACTAATTGGAGTAGCAGCTGCAGAAGGTGGTGGGGGAGCAAGCATAAGCGGTGCAGCAGCTTTACTTGTAGCAGTTGGTGTTGTTCCGGTGCTTGACCCAGTTGGTGTCGCATTGGGAGTTTGCGATACTCCACTTCCCTGATAAGAAAGTAAGAAAAAATCAAATCAGTAAAGAATAAGATACAAACGGGAACAACAGAGCAGCTCAAAAATTCTTTCAGACCACAATTCAAAACAATCAGTAGCACTAATAACAATCAGTAGCACTAGTAAATCGAAACAATCAGTAGCACTAATAACAAAACCATAATTCGAAACAATCAGTAGTACTAGTAAATCGAAACAATCAGTAGCACTAATAACAATCAGTAGTACTAGTAAATCGAAACAATCAGTAGCACTAATAACAAAACCAAACTGATCATTCTTATTTCAAAATCAAACTGATGCTCTCATGCTCATTAGAAGAACTGAAGAAGCAAGCAAGAAACTTTCTCATCAAATCGAAACAAGTTGAACCCAAAATCGAGCACAAACGCATATCAATCCGAAACTGATGCTCCCAAACAAGCTGAACCCAAAATAAAACTCAAAATCAATTCAAAATCGACCTCCAAAAGTGATGAGATGAGATGAGAGATGATGCTTTCCATACCGATTCCATCTACAGATGAGATAAGACCTGAGAAGAGCCTTGGCGTTGTCGATCAGCTGAGAAAACGCAGCAAACGAAGGAAGAAGACGTACTGTAATGGGCAAGAGAAGAAGAGATCAAAAGGAAGACCAACACAAAGAAAAAGATCATGAAAGAAAAGATCAAAAAGAAGAGCACCAACTTCCTCTGATGGCTTTGATTCGGTTGATTTCGACACCAGAGTGTTGGGGTTTGTCGATCGGCTTTTGATTGAGAGGCCACCAGCTTTTGATTTTGTCGATCGCCGAGATTCACTTGCTTCGAGTTGGGATTCAAGTTGGGACGGGGTAGGTGCGGATCAAACACTCAGATTTTCTGATTTTGATTTCAGCATCTGTGGTTAGCTGTGTGTATGAGTCGAGAGAGATGAGGGTTGGGACTTGGGAGAGATGAGAGGCGCTGTCGAAAACTCGAAATGAGAGGCTGACTAAGTCAGCTAGGTTTTCTCTCAATGAGAGTAATCCAGTGCAGCAAGGACTAGCCAGGGAGTAGTGTAACCTGATTTTCACCAATTAAAATTCGACACCCATTTAAAAATATATAAATAATACTAAATTAATTAAAATAATAATAATTTAAATAAATATTAAATATGAGGTTCGGTCCGGTTATTTCCTGTGGGTTCTGAAGTTAAACCCGGTCCTGAACCGTTAAATGCGGGTCCGGTTTTTTTTTTTTGCAGTCTTGTTTCATCCTCTTCTGTCCCCGAGCCGGTTCAGCCGGTTTTTGATGTCCGGTTCGGTTTCTGCCCGTCCCTAGACCAGTTATACTTCTCCAATTGATGCTGTTACTCAAATTGCTATTGACATTTGTGCGCATATACAGTTTCAGCTGCCTAATGCTGTCGGAATATCATAAGCCATATAATACTATATGGGATTTACCACTTTAGCCACATCTCCAAGTGCATATCCCACTGATTCTGATGCACTAGAAGTGTCTCTGCAGAAGGTAATACTAGATTACTAGTGCTGTGATGGTAATACTACTGCTCTATTGACCTTGCAGCAACAAAACCTAAATGTCCGAGACAAACTGAGCAGATATAACATCCAACTCGTGGAACTAACAAGTTTATAATAGGAAGCTCAGATCCGATCTTGTACTCGATGCGAAAATCTCATCTTTAGTAGAAGTTCATCAATGAGCTCAAACCAAAATGCTTGTATAAATAGGAAGCTTTCTAGCTTAAAGGTGAAGGCTAAAGTTTCTTCTACAATCTTCCGATATCAGAAATAATAGTAATACCGAGAGTGATGAATGTGGCCCTGAAAAAGACGTTGTCGCGGATCACCTGGATGACAAAACTCCTTCAGAAGTTTTGACATATTAATGGTGACCAGAGAGTTGAATAGAGTATGGAGGTTTACTCATTCGCTTACTGTATACTCAATTTTTCTCAGGGCCATAACCGTAGCAAGTCTCTTGTAATGCTACAATTTTATTCAAGTCATCACTTCTACTCAGAAAAAAAATAATTATCGGGAGTTACGAGAATTGGTTTGTACTTGGTTCCTTTAATCTCTTAATACTAGGTAACAGAAGCTTTTCACTATAACTTTCATAGTGCACTTGATGTATTGATGCATCATGTTACATGACATCTTCTTAATCATTTATGTAATCCTGAGACTCTAATTTCTTATCATCATTAGCATTCACAGATCTTGATCGCATATGCCAAATATGCCAAATAATAAGAACCTACTGCAGTCTGGATCGCACAGTTTACTAGTTGCAAGCCACCATCCTGTGGACTGCATTTGATGATTAAAACTGCAGTTAATTAAGAACCTACTCCATAGACCATCATTGTGGACACAGAATCCACAGATACCATACTAGAAACACCATAACCACCATTTGGAGGTATACATCCAGCACCCCTATTTCGCCTTGCATCATTCTTGGATGAATGATTGATCTTGATTCTTATAACTGAACTTTTCGTTGATCTAATAACATTATTAAGTGGCACAGGAGAAAAACTAAATGAACAAGAAAATGGCATCTGTAATGTTGATACATCAGAGATTGACACATGAGTATGAACCTGATTTTTTTTTTTTTTCTGTCGGAAAACCAACCAACTGTTTTGATACAGTTGAAACGAAAAGGTGCATTTCTGCGTTGGTTCACTTCCATGTACAGGCAAAATTAGGTTTACAACTGCAAAGGCAAGCCGAGATACTCTGGCATAGATCTGTCAGCCGAGCAAAATGCTGGAGCTACATTGCACACTTAATGAACGAAGGCAAATGGTTTCTGACATTGTTGCAACCAAATCATGAGTCGTGAGGGTAAGATAAGCTGAAGATAGACCATCTTTATATATGCAACCAAAACACGAGCACATACCGTCCAAACGTAAGGCCAAATGAAAACTCCGTCCGAATTTACTCAGTTACCCATATAACTTCTTTTTCTCCATCCCCTAATCTATTCACAAATAATACACCATTAAAATCAATAGCAGACAAACAAAAGTACCTACTCAAAAGTACTGCACCAAATATCCCTATTCATGGTTTATGCTGTGCATGAATTGAGGTGCGGAATGCTTGGTGAGGAGTCAGAGCCTTTCCATTCACAAGCAATTGTTCTTTGAAATCCACACGAAATGATTTGAACTGGTAAAACTGGTCGATATACATGGAAACCAGAAAAATAAATACATAAATAAATAATTTATTACATTCATTAGTTAAACAAGATTCAAGAGTGTGTGAATGATTGTTACAGTTACTCGTAAAAATCAACAGTATGACTTCCATGATTAAGACTATATCTGAAGAGTTCCAACTTCAAAGTAATTATTTTGTCGACAAAACCATAAATGAAGAATGTCATAGTTATGTGAAAGAAGTACCTTTTCTTTCCAAGAAAATTCAACCTGCCGGTATAAGGGATCCAACAGTGTTATCAGGTCTCCTTCTTTGATCTGTGAGATGAAGATTAGTCTGACTGTTAAATGAATTTAACGAATGATCTGTTTATTTGTTAAACCCCAAACAAGGCCAGGGACCATTCATACTTGGGATGTGAAGAAAGTTAGATGGTTAATTTGTTATGTTCCAAACTTTCAATATGTTATGCACATGAAAACCATCCAACACCAAAAAACAAAAACATGTAATAGATTAGGAAAGCTGCCAACTCTTACCGAATCAAATTGAATGCCATAGACTGACAGAACAAAGCATACTTGATCTGGATCACATGCCAAATAGTACCTAATAAGACAAAGAAAGGATTAAGGTGTTGAGGGAACCAAAAAAAAAAAAAAGAACTAAAAAGACAAAAGCACTCAAACACGCACAGCAAGTTCATCTACTCAATCACTTCAATTTTAAAAGCAAGACAATAAAATGCTAGTAGAGTATAAGCTTGTGCAGACTCTACAAAGATAAGCACTCGAGTACATATGCAAGATGCTTCCAGAGGACTTACAGTGGAGCATCATTTTCATGCTTAATGAAGAATAGCACTTTCCCCACTAATGCTACTGCTTTGTTCAGACCCTCTGATAAAAGATTTACAGTAGCCCTTTTATATGACGAATTCACTTACAAACAACACAAATGACAAAAATTAGTATATTTCCCACAAATAAAAAGAAGGCTGGGGGGGGAAGGGTTGGGGGTTGTGAAAGAGTAAGGTGGCATACAATTTACCACAGCCAGAGATGATGCTAAAGATGCAAGTCGTTTAGATCTGCCATGTCCCTATAGCACAAAATCTTATAAAATCAGCCACATTTCAAGAATATATATGGGTAAGACAAACTGGGAAATTTAATGGGAACATATGAGATTATAAAAAACAAATGACTGTCAATTGTCCTTAACCTGATGCTTCTTTACTTGATTGTGATCAATATTAATAAGAGTTCTTAGTGTCCTTGTTTTAGTCTCCAGTTTCTCAATCTCATCAAATGCAGTCCGCAAAATGGTGGCTTGCAACTAGTAAACCATGGTACTACTAAAATTGGGGAAAACACATACTCAAGACCTCAAGATACCACATTTACGAATGAAAAATGCATTACCCTTAACAAATTATCTAGCTTGTCAAGAAGATTAACAATCTTTTGAACCGCTTCGGTAGCATTAAGACCAGGATCCTTTAAAGCAGCAGCTTCAAATCCAGTAAGGGCCATTTCATAGTTTTCTAGATATTTGTTTACCTGAAAAAAGAAACTCATTGTTAACTTGTCTGTAGCATGAGATACACCTCAATAGATTAAACATATCTCCAAAAGAGGTGGCAGCCAACTTAAGTAAGGTCATACAACTGCTGTGACTGGTATACATCATCGCCATCATCTTTTTATGCAAACCCCATACTAATTACTTTTTAAAAAATAAAAAAAAAGTGGTGCATCATTAATGTTTCCTTATTTCTGTCCACCTCTATTAGCAGAATGTCAAACAAGAGCCAAATACCAGAAACTAAAGTTTAAGGAATCATCAAATATAATCTAGTTAAAAATATTGAGAAACCAATGAGTAGTTTATGTCTAAAGGAAAACTAACTTACAGTAGCACAGTTAAAGTACAGGTCTGGATTAGATTTCATCCTTTCATCTTTCTCCTGAAATTATCAAAAATTAGAACTTATTAGTAAGTATATAGTTTCCCTGACATACAAGGAAAGACCAATAACCATAAATTGTTTATCAACAATAAACTGATCTTCAGGAACTGTTTGTGCACTTACAGCATTTTGGTATGCCTTTAGAGACTGGAGAAGTTTGGCGTGGTCCCAGGCTCCGGTCACAAAAAAACTTGTAAGACATGCATTTCCAAGATTGTCTGACAGTAAAGGTTGAATCATTGCAGACGAACAGAATTTATGAATTTCTCAGGTATAGCAAATAAAGTTAAACACGGGCTTATGTGTGCATAAATCCTTAAATACAATACACAATATGCAGCCAGAGAGAAATAGGTTATCATCTACCAGTTGAAGTAAGACTAATCCAACCAGAAAAGGCTAGCAGAGATTCAAAATCAATGGTTGCAAAGCAAGTAAGTGAAATGCCATTCGACAAACAATATCAAATATAAGTCTTACTCAAGGCCCAAGAATAAACTGTTTTTCATGATCAGGGTTATGAGATCTTACACCATGAATTCCCATCCTTGACATCCAAAGTTATAGCTTCCTTGGCATGTTTTATGCTTTCATCAACAAGTTCTGCCTGATTATCGGCACCTAGAAAAGGAGATGAAATTTAGGAAAGCACAATGACGCAGACATTATGAACAGGAAAGATGCTTTGAAGAACAAAACATTGCCTTGGGCCATTTTCCTTTCGAGCATTGAGAGTTGACATAGTATCTGTTTGTTTGGACCCTGCAGAAGACACAAGATAATTAAGTATCTACCATGAAACCACAGTAAACTGCATCAGAGATACATAAACCAACACTAACTTTGCTTAGTGCAAGAGTAAAGCAGTTCTTGGCCGAAGACAGATCTCCCTTCTTCCAAATGCAGTTACCTAAGCACAGCCACGCATCCGCAAGAGATGGATTCAACTTAACCTGCATCTCAAAGAGCCTATTTCAGGAAACTTCCAACTCAAGCATTACACCATGCCAAACTACTGTAACTTTACACTACATTTTCGCTTACCGCTTTCGAGAGATGATCCTCTGCCTCTCTTTTATACTCCGGCAATACATCCAATATCTTCCCTCTCAGATATTCGTACCTTGCACGCTGCGTTAGAAGCTTCCTTTGCTCTGGTTAATCACAGTGAATGAATGAGATAAGAAAAGTTCAAATTCACCTAGCAAACATTACCATAGCCACAACCAGTTAAGCAGCAAAGAATCAAATTTACAGTATCACTTCCAAACAATGCAGCCTGATTTAAACACATCGACGCAAACGAAGAAAAGAGAATTCAAAAGTGTATTGAGCTCGGAAACGGAAAGAAGAGCTCAGGGAAATAGAAATTACCAGGAGGAATGGAATCGAGGAGGTTGAGAGCGAGATCGGATTCTGATTTTAACCTGGCGACTTTGTCGTCGGGGTTCGCCGGAAAGTAGGTATCTCGAGTTATGTAAAGAGCTTCGGTGGCACTACCGGCTTTCTCCAGTGCGTCGTTTTCCACTGCTGGGGTGCTCATCGCTCGGACAACACAGAGAAGCAGAGAGAGAGAGAGAGAGAGAGAGAGAGAGAGAGAGAGACTGTCAAATGGCTTCGAAACGCGTCGTTTTCTGCTATATGCGGTATGATATGTTCGGCTCTTTTGGGCCGATACTGGCCTCGAATGGAGAATGGGTTAAACTTTAATCTGAAATTGTTTGATTTTATAGCTTCAACCAAAGTTTTAAAAAGGCCAAACCCGATTACCCCACAGGCAAGCTCTTTTTTTTTTTTTGTTAGAACAGAATGCTTTATTGCACCGAGGTTAAACCTCAATATTGATAGTACATCACATGGTGCATTAGGCACTCGCTCATGAAAAGTCAGGAATCATAAGCATCAACTTAAAAAATAAAGTTTAGCTGTCTAATTTCAAATCATGAGGACCAAACAGTACAACGACAAATAAAGTATGGGCTAAAGCGACTTATGTCCAGAAAATATACATCTCAAACCACTTTAATTGTCACATAAGATGTGATAACCAACTTATCCAACATCATCATTCGATAGATTAACAACCACCTTATCCAATGTCAAAACTACCCACATATATTCTAACAGAAACAGCTCGCAACCGCTCTTGCCATCCCAATACCATTTCCACAGCAACATCTCTCTATTTTGCCCTCCTTGTCCATTATGCCCTCCTTCAGGGTTTAAAAAGCTGAAGTGTGGGCCCTCATGTCGGCTACAACTTAGCAAGTGATGTCATTTTTAGACCCATATTCAAATTTTGTACTCGGGTGATGTTGTTTGAGAGTACAAGGATCAACCTGATTAAAAAAAAAAATTAAGGATCAGACTGATTTTAGCCCTAAAGTTATTTTTTCCATAAAAATAGTTTACATGAGGAAAAGATGTCAAGGGGCATAAACCACAGTGCAAAGAGTGTCAAGGCAACAAGGATTAAGATTATGCGAAAGCAAATCTAGAAAGCCAAAAATGGATCACTGCCTACAACAAAACAACTCCTTTCCATTTGTTGGAGAACCCTACAAAACAACTCTTTTTATTTTATTTTTTATTTGTAATTACCTAATATTTTTGGGTTTATTTTTTCTTTCTCATTAAAAAAAATACTACTTTGGTGCTTTAATATGAGCTTTTTTGTCAATTTTTGTTGAGGACTTCATTAAACCAAAAAATTTAAGGAGGATATGATAAAATATTCACTAATGTAGAAAAATTACATCATGAATAAAGTGACAAAATTTGGTATGAGTGTCTGACGAATCATTTTAAACTTGAATCAATCGCTAAGTGATAAAAATAAATTATATAAGATTGGTGTGAGCGTGACCACTTTAGTGTGGAATAAGTACTGTACTAAACTTTCCAAATTTTGAAACTCCGGCAAATAAATTTCTTGGAGGAAATAAAATATGATACACAATTTCTCAGCCAAAGTGTTAATGAAGTCTTTCAAATGGGTGCAACACCCGTTCTTTGAAACTTTATGGATTAGAGATGCTCACTTACAAGAAAAAAAAAAAAGGCTTCATTCTACCGTTAGTATTGCTTACAAAATAGTGCCATTTTTATCAAACTTTCTCAAGACTAAACTTGTCTCAAAAAAGCAAGTTTTCCATAGAAGTGATACCATTTTCGCAAAGCCAAGTATTCTCTCAAAATAAAATTGGTGCCACTGTTACTATTGAGCTGTCAGGTACTGAAAATTGGGGCAGATATTACCATTGAGGCAATGAGGCATTATGATGAAACCCATAGAAGATGATGATTCACCATTCTAGCTCATGAATGAAGAAGCAGAAAATCTGTAAATGTCTCCTCATACACTCTTCTTCGCATCCCCACTTCACATTCTTCACACATTCTCTCTGCTCTAACAACTCTCTGTAAGTCCCTAAAAGCCAATTTGTTAGCCTAGAAAAGAGAAAATTTGGATTCATGAATGATCATGAAATCCTTCACTTAACTGAATGTAGTGATGATTAAGTTACTCGGCTCTCCAATGGGTTTATAAACAAGGATCAAATGAACTGTATTTTCTTTCATGTGTGTTTGAAAGAAAGCTCAAACAGAACACATTCTGTATAGTTTCCAACAATGTGCCTCTTTTATTCCCCGATAGTTATTCCTGGAAATCTCCACGGCACTTAATAAGGGTCGTTTTGATTCCCCTGTCTGGGGCTAGTTTTAAGATTTAGCTCAAGTTCAATTACTTTTCTTCATCTTCTTATGGTTTCATATCCTAGTTTATTCTTCTTAAGAGATTTTACTTGAGAACATAAAAAAGTGGTTATAATTACATCACATTCTTCTGTAACCATACACTTTGGGACAGGAAATGGCAAGAATTCTCATCTTCTTGATGGGGCTTTTTCTGTTATGCTTATGCATAGCAACAATGACGACGAAGGCAGAAGCAGAATGCACGAAATATAAGGACCGCAACCAGCCCTTAAATACCAGAATCAATGACCTACTGAGCCGGATGACCTTGGAGGAAAAGATTGGCCAAATGACGCAGATAGACCGCAGTGTCGCTTCACCTGAGGTGATGTGCAAGTACAAGATTGGTAAGCATGATGATTTGTTTTTGCTGTCACATATATATGTATTTGGGCATGCATTAAGTTGTATTTAATTTAAGGGATGGAAGAAATGACTTGTTTTGGCAGGGAGTGTTTTGAGTGGGGGTGGGAGTGTGCCAGCAAAAAAGGCTTCTGCAGAAACTTGGATTAGAATGGTGAACGATTTTCAAAACGGATCTTTATCGTCTCGGCTTGCGATTCCACTGATTTATGGTATTGATGCTATTCATGGCCACAACAATGTCTACAAGGCAACAATCTTTCCTCACAATATTGGACTGGGAGCCACCAGGCAAGTTGATATGGGATCCTAGTTTTAATTCTAATATTACTCAGATTTGGTTTAGACATGTTCTTTAGAGGGAGTAAGGCTGAGTTTGGTACAGCTGTGCTTTTCAGAAAATCTGGCTTCAGCTTATTTCTGAGAATAAGTGGCTGAAAAGCAAAGCAGCTAAGTATTTGGTAAACTAGCTTTTTATAAGTGCTATCAGTGGCAAAAGCAGTGACAAAGTGTTTGGTAAACTCAAACTGACTTGTGCTTTTTGTTTGTGGAATGACCAAATTAGACATTACAGATTATTTTGCCTTATTCTTAACTTCGAAAAGAAAAAAACATAAACCCTTAGAATTTTTTTCTTTCTTTCTCTGCCGCCACCCTAAACAAAAACAAAAAAACAAAAAAAAAAGTATAGAGCCTCAGTCGCGCGCACGACTGGCCTCGCTCCCCTCCTTGCAGCAGCCCACCTCCACCTGCCTAGCCCCGGTGCTCCTGCCCTGCGTAGATCCCACCACAGCCGCCAAACAGCCAGATCGATCTTCCGGATCGACCATTCAGCCTCCGCGCCGCACACGTCAGACCAAGCACCACCTGAGCAGCCCTTGAGACCCACCGATCTCGACCTCAACCCAGATCGCCTGTGCAGCCCCACCCTCACGCCTACCGAGCTCGCCTGCGCAACCCGGCCCTCACGCCTACCGAGCAAACCAGAAGAAGACGCAGAAAAGTTTGATATTCAAAGGAAAAGGAGAGAGAAGAAAAAAGAAAAAGAAAATGGCGTCTGTGATGAGGGAGAGAGATGGGGAGCAGGGGAGGTGATGATGCGGCTGTGATGAGGGAAAGAGATGGGGAACAGTGACGAGGGAAAGAGATGAGGGACAATGGTTGAGCTGAAATTGTTTCAGCTAGAAAGGGTAATTTTCGGTGTTTTGGAGATTTCATTTATCTACAGTAATTACCGCTACAGTACTTCAGTGGCTTCTGGCTTCTGAAAACTGCATTATGCAGCTTCTGCTTATCTAAGGAAGCCACAGCAGCTTCTGAAAAAAACTGTCAGGAAGCTCAATTACCAAACGCCAATTTGAACTGGGCTTATAAGCACAGCAGCTGAAAAGCTCCCCCAAACACAGCCTAAGAGTGTACTAAGATCAGCTTCCATCAAACACTCAATCCACCAGGGACCCTGAACTTGTTAAGAGGATTGGAGCTGCAACTGCGGTTGAAGTTAGAGCTACAGGAATCCATTATACCTTTGCACCTTGTGTAGCGGTAACCAAAATGACATAAACATCTTATTAACGGTATTAACATATCTATGCATATGTGATTCATTTAAAGCTTTGCTGTATTTTATAACTTTTGTTTGTAGGTTTGTAGAGATCCAAGATGGGGTCGTTGTTACGAAAGCTACAGTGAAGATCCTAAGCTTGTTCAAGCAATGACTGAGATCATACCTGGATTACAAGGAGAGATACCAGCTAACTCTAGAAAGGGTGTTCCCTATGTAGCAGGAAAGTAAGGAATTTAATTTTTGTTTTTTTTTTTTTTACTTAATGTGAGTTTCTAGTATTTCACTAGTTTGCCTTCAAGAAAAAAAATGTATCAGCTGGTTAATTACTAGCTTTCACCTGTGAACATATAAGGTAATTCCAAAATAAACTTGATTGTGCATAACTTTTTAATTTGTTCTTAATGTTATGCCATTTCTGTTGATAGCAATAAGGTTGCAGCTTGTGCAAAGCATTATGTGGGAGACGGTGGAACAATCATGGGCATCAATGAGAATAACAGTGTGGTAGATAGACATGCTTTACTGAGCATTCCCATGCCACCCTACCCTAGTGCAATTATCAAGGGTGTCGCAACCGTTAGGGTATCTTACTCGAGCTGGAATGGAATAAAGATGCATGCTAATCGTGAACTCATCACCGACTTCCTTAAGGGTACTCTTGGTTTCAAGGTAAAATCATCCTTCTGGTTGCTATTAATATAAACTAAGAGCAATAATGTACATACATGAAACCTTGTGACATTGTTTTTCAGGGTATTGTCATCTCAGATTGGCAGGGTATTAACATGATCACCTCTCCCCCTCATGCCAATTACTCATACTCAATTATGAAAGGAATCAGTGCTGGCATTGATATGGTTGTTATCATCTCTTTTGGTTTAATTTCTTTCCAAACTTTTCGTAAACTAGATGTTATTTGTCTTCTATATAACACCTAGTTACCTAGTTAATTCTGTGTTACAGATCATGGTTCCATACAACTATTCAGAATTCATCGAGGGTCTAACTTTCCAGGTCAAGAATAAAATCATACCCATAAGCAGAATTGAAGATGCTGTGAAGAGAATTTTGCTAAAATGGGGCTATTTGAGAAACCGTTGGCTGATCTCAGACTGGTTAACCATCTTGGCAGTCAGGTAGCTAGTTGCAAAAACTAAGCAACACCATTCCACAAGCAAAATTAGGAATGTTCTGAAACTTACTAGCTCTTTACTACTTCAACAGGAACATAGAGAATTGGCTAGGGAAGCAGTGAGGCGATCGCTTGTGCTTCTAAAGAATGGTGGATGTGCTGAGAAGCCATTGCTACCCCTTCCTAAGAAGACATCAAAAATTCTTGTAGCTGGAAGTCATGCAGATAATCTTGGTTATCAGTGTGGTGGTTGGACCATTGAGTGGCAGGGACAAAGTGGCAACAACCTCACACAAGGTAATAAATAGATGAGAACTAGCTACCTCTCTCTTTTGGGGCAACAATTCGAACGTAAAAATATCAATTTTGAATATTTTTAAGTGATGGTCATAACCTATTTTGCTCAAAATGCATGCTGCAGGTACCACAATTCTAACTGCCATAAGAAACACAGTTGCACCTGAAACCAAAGTAGTGTACAAGGAGAATCCTGATGCCAAGTTTGTGAAGTCAAATAATTTCTCCCATGCCATTGTTATCGTAGGAGAAACACCCTATGCCGAGGGAGCTGGTGACAACCTGAACTTGACAATCCCTAAATCTGGCCGAAGAGTCATCAGAAATGTTTGCGGTGCAGCAAAATGTGTTGTTTGCCTCATCACCGGCCGTCCTGTAGTGATCAAACCATATCTTTCCATTATAGATGCTCTTGTTGCAGCTTGGCTGCCAGGGACTGAAGGTCAAGGAGTTGCTGATATTTTGTTTGGTGACTATGGCTTCACTGGCAAGCTTCCTCGTACCTGGTTCAAAACCGTTCATCAGCTGCCTATGAATGTTGGAGATCCACATTATGATCCTCTCTTCCCTTATGGATATGGCCTCACTACACAACCCACCAAAGCCAACTAGGAAATGAGTTTTAGCTACTCTTGAATAATTGGTGGAGACAGATGATGGACTGTTACTAGTTATAAGCCTTTTATTCAAGCTCACAAGAAAATAATGTCATCAAAATAAAAGTAAATAGATAAAAAACGTCATTTCTTCATTGATTAATGAATACAATGTAATTCTAAAATTTTGGTTGATATCATAAACAAATTAATGAAACAACAATGCCTTGGCTGATAGCATCTAGATTCTTACATGAGAAACGTTTATCGATCGAACAATTTTGTGGCGGCTATATTTATATATATATATATATTCATAAAGCCATAAAATGCGGTCATAATTCTTTCTGGAGTGCTCCCCATCTTTCTTTTTTTATTAAATAAGTAGTTGGATTTAATTTATCACATCATTCCAATTAGGCTTATTATCCATGTCAGATAGGATACAAAATTTCCGGCCCAAACCTATCTGAGCCTCCAAAGTCCAAACTTAACAAGTGGTCTGCTTGGATATATTTTTTACTATCCACTCTTTATATCAACCAAAACAAATGCGGCCTATGTGTCCTCCTAGGATTGGAGAAAACTGCTTAGGGAGTCATGTCTATCTTTCTTTGTTAATATCATTGGTGACGAGCTACTACTTCATTGGGGTTTGAATGTTTGATAACTGGCACCCTCTGCGCCCTCTTACTCTTAGATGGTCTTCTCATCTAGCCAACATCACCCTCACTCGTGTTTGAGCAAGGCCCAAGTATGAATGATAAATTTCATGGTTGCACTGTGTTGATAAGCGAGTTACCATAGTTTGATTCAATTTTACAAACTATATCACATGGATTTTCTTTTTGGGGGTTTTAAATTGCCAACTCTGAATTATTTAATGTAAATCTTCACGCATTCTTCAATATAATCAAAATAATTAACTAATCAAAATAATGTGTGCTATAACACATGTATTTTTCACCGCATCACCATGTTTTACACACAAAGGAAAAAAGGAATCGGAGACTCACGTAGTTCCCACATCTCATTGAGCATCCCAAGAGCAACTTCATAAGGGAAACTCACTTGCAATGCTTCAAAGGATTCCGGCGAAGACAATGTGGTTTCGGATGGTGGAGCCATGGAGGTGGTGGTGATAACAGTCAAATATAACGAGATTAAGAGAATGAATTTTCAGATATTTGATTTATCTCACAGCGGAAGTATATAAAAAGAATTACATGAATACAATTAACTTATGTCTTTATTATCTGCCACACATAGAACAGGTAAGTATTAACTACGATATAATTACAATATATTCTATTCTTAATGTTAAGCCATGACTCACGCTAACACTCTCCCTCTGCATCAACCATGCTCAACTTGCTTAGTGAGTCATAAAACGTCTTCCTGGAAACTCATTTGGTAAGTATATCTACAAGTTGCTCTTCAGTTGGAACAAAAGGAAAGCTAATAATTTTGGCATCTAGCTTTTCCTTTATAAAGTGACAATCAACCTCCACATACTTAGTACGATCATGTTGTACTGGATTCTATGATATATCAATGGCTGCCTTGTTGCCACAATATAACTGCATAGTACTTTTGAGTTTGAAGCCCATATCACGTAACAGATTTCTTAACCACAGTAATTCACACACTCCGTGAGCCATACCTCTATACTCGGCCTCAGCACTAGATCGTGCTACAACTTTCTGTTTCTTACTCTTCCATGTAACCAAATTACCTCCCACAAAGGTAAAGTAACCTGATGTCGACCTCATGTCTGTAATATTTACAGCCCAATCTACATCTGTAAAGCCACAAACCTTAAGGATGTTGTTGTGTTTAGAAAACAATACTCCCATTCCTGTAGCTGACTTCATGTACTTTAAAATTCTCATAACAGCATCCATGTGACTCTCACTCGGGTTATGCATGAATTGACTCACCACACTCACTACATATGCAACATTTGGTCTAGTATGAGCCAAATAAATCAAGCGCCCAACTAATCTTTGATAGCGAGCTCGATCAGTAGGTACCTGATCTGGATACTCAGCTAAACAATGATTCTGCTCAATAGGAGTATCAATAGGTTTGCAATCCAACAAACTTGTCTCTGTCAACAAGTCAAGAACGTACTTCCTTTGGCACAGGTAGATCTCTTTTCTCCCCCTGGCTACCTCAATTCCTAAGAAGTACTTAGGTTCACCCAATTCCTTCATCTCAAACTCAGAGGCTAGTTGTCTCTACAATCTATCCATCTCAACAGTATCATTGCTGGTGATTACCATATCATCAACATAAATAATTAGAGCTGTTGTCTTCCCTTGTTGATGCTTGAGGAACAAGGTATGATCTGAGTTGCTCTGTTTGTGACCAACCTTCAGCATGAACTGTGAAAATCTCCCAAACCAAAGACGAGGCGACTGTTTGAGACCATACAAAGACTTTCTCAATTTTTGCATACAAAATCACCAAGAGAAGCAACTACATACCCAGGTGGAAGGCTCAAGTGCACTTCTTCGCTAACTCTCCATGAAGAAATGCATTCTTGACATCAAACTGTTAGAGTGGCCAGTTTAAACTAGCAGCAAACGAGAGCAGAACCTGAATAGTGTTTATCTTAGCAACAGGAGAAAATGTTTCATCGTAGTCTATACCATACGTCTGAGTAAACCTCTTTGCTACAAGGCATGCTTTGTATCGATTCACTGATCCATTTGCATTATGTTTCACGGTAAACACCTAACGACAACCTACAGCCTTCTGCCTTGTGGTGGAGGCACAAGTTTACAAGTTTATTCTTCTGCAGCGCCTCCATCTCTTCCTTCATTGCCTTCCTCCACTTTGGATCCCCCAATGCATCCTGCACTCTCTTAGGTACTGATACAGTAGATATTTGATTCACAAATGATTCATATGACTTAGACAACCTCCTAATGGACCTATAATTGGCTACTCGGTATTTTGATATGGCAGTAAGAGTAGGTTCATATCTTTTGGCTGATTGACCACGAGTGGTCCTATTTGGTAACATATATTGCTCAACATTAGACTCACTACTACTAGTACTAGTGGGTGGACATACCTGAAATAGGTGATCTTCAGTACCAGGAAATTGTGGTTCAGGGGTAGAAGTGATGGCAGGAGGGGCAGTTGTGTGTTCAACTTCATTTTCAGTGATTGAAACTGGTGTCTGGATGTTTGGAGCTTCTGCCTAGAGGTGATGAGCTGATGCTCTCAACTAGATCCGTCAAAATACCTCCTACCTATGCGACTTCTTCTCCTCTTTCTGATTCCTCACCCTCTCTATGATACAGCTCTTCAAAATATGAATTCTCCCCCTGAAGAGCTGTATCTGAAAAGGAAAAATAGCTCATGTCCTCAAAGAAAGTAACATTCATAGTGACATAGTACTTTCTGGTATGTGGATGATAACACTTATACCCTTTTTGATAGCCACTGTAACCAACAAACACATACTTAAGTGCCCGGGCATCCAACTTAGATCTCTGGTTTTTAGGGACATGAACAAAAGCAACATAACTAAAGACACGAGCTGGAAGATTGAAATAAAGGTAAGGAGACATGAGTTAAGAGAACCTCAAATGGAATTTTTCCCTGAAGGACACTAGATGGAAGGCGATTGATAAGATGGGAGGAAGCATGTACCGCATCGCCCCAAAGATACTTAGGCATATGAGCACTGAAGAGAAGGGCACGAGCCATATCAAGTAAATGATTATTTTTCCTTTCAGACACCCCATTTTGTTCTGGTGTTTGTAGACATGTAGTTTGGTGAGCAATCCCATGGGTTTTGAAAAACTCTTGGAAAACATGATTAACATATTCTCCCCCATTATTAGATGAAGGACTTTCATGGTGCTGTGATACTGTGTTTGAACAAGAGTACGAAAGGTTTGAAAAGCATGAAATACTTCATCTTTGGTTTTAAGAAGAGCAACCCATGACAATCCCGTACAATCATCAATAAACAAAACAAAGTACCTCATACCATATACAGTGGGCTCTCTAGAAGGTCCCCTAACATCAGAATGAATCAACTCAAAAGGAATAACACTTTTATTAGAAATAATAGGAGAATAAGTAGCACTATGACTCTTGGCCAAAACACATGTTTCACAATGTAAAACAGACTCATCCACATCAATAAACAAAGTAGGCATGGTTTTTCTCATAAGACTAAAAGAGGGATGCCATAGACGGCGTTGCCACAACTAAATTTCACTTAGCTTATCAGAACTTGAAGTCAAAGCGGCGCGGGACTGTGCTCCTGGTTTCTCCCTTGCATATGTCTGATCCAAATGGAACAACCTGCCCCCTCAGATACCCTCGACCGATTATCTCCCTAGTGAGAAGATCCTGAAAAGTCACATACATAGGATAAAAGGTTACAGAGCATTTAGACTCAGTATTCAACTGGGGAACATATATCAAATGATGAGACAAGTCAGGCACATATAACACATTATGAAGTTCTAAGGTGGGGGTTATACGAACTGACCCTGACCCTAACACATGAAAGGCCTCACCATTGGTATTAGTTAAATAGAACATTGGTGGAGAAGACAATTCAGTAAAATAAGATTTATCATAAGTCATATGATCGAAGGCACCAGAATCAATAATCCATGTATCAGAACCAACAAAGTTAGAAACCTTTAAAGCCATACCAATTTTACCACGACTAGCTATAGAGGCTGTAGGAGTAGCCCCTCCTGTTGTACGATGATCTTGTCCGGCCACACCATAGAAGTCTGGTTCTTAGACCAACTGAACCGCAGCTGCCTTTGCCTTAGGACGATAACCCTTCTTTTTAGGGTATCCATTCAGTTTCCAAGAAGTCTCTCAAACATGTCCAAGGTCGTTGCAATAAGAGCATTGAGGATGAGGGCGGTTGGTGAAACCTTGTGGAGGACCTTACTGATGAAGTGGGACTGAACTCTACTGCTGAAGGAAAGGTGCCGGTGACTTTGCCTGAATGGCTAGGCTAGACACTTCAACTTGTGCATGTTTGACACTTTCCTGCTGAGACTCATCCTTGCGTACATATGTGGAAGCTGTGTTTAGACTATGAGGATATGTCATTCTAAGCAATTCTCCCTTGGCACTGCTATGCTTCTCATCAAGCCCTCTCAAGAATACATGAATCCTATCAAGTTCTTTGATCTTGCAAGGACGCTTTTGATCAATTTCAACCCATACATTCTTCAGCTTGGTGAAATACACAGCTATTGGTAGCCCATTCTGTTGCATACTGGCAGCTTTGCACATCAATTCATGAACCTGTATAAAATTAGACTCATTTGTATATAGATCCCCCAATGTCTTATATATTGCTTCAGCAGTCTCACAATCTTCCACCAACTATAGCACATCTTCAGTCATGGCTTTGAACAAGATTGCCATCACAGATCCATCATCATCCTCCCACTTAGTATAGACATCCACATCCTCCTCACTAGGAGCTTTAGTTGTTCCAGTTACATGTCCCGTCTTGTGTATGCCCCAAAGATGGACAGACATAATCTTCTTCCATATTCGAAAATTAGTATCATTGAGTTTTGTACCTCCAAAAGAACCTCCGTCTGAACTTTGGACAGAAACCTCAACCTTCTGGACCTCATCGATCTTGGAACTCTGACCTTCACTGTCATCATCACTCATTGCAATAATACAGTAGCAAAAAAACACACAAAACCCAAATATGCAATGGAAATAAGAAGAACAGAAGGCTCCAAAAATAACAACAACATATTTATTTTTCTTTTTTTTTTTGGAACCTGGGTTGAGATGACGACAAAATCTGGACAAATTAGGTGAAGAGCAGCTCAGAGCAAGAAGAGCACAAATTCTGATGTGATCTTGATTTGGCGTCAGGGCTGGTGATCTGAGCGACATGTCAGAGATGCGACAGTAGTCTGAGGACTACGGACTGTTGATTTGGGCGACGGAGGCGCGAGAGGAGTCAGGTCTCGCGAACTGGACGACTCCTTGAGCTGGTGCGATGCACGTTCTGGTATGAACTGAACGACTGCGTCTGGGCCGACTAGAGACTGGAGCAAAGCCGAAAACTGGAACAAGTGACCGAACAGTGCGGTGGAGGAAAAAGGATCTGGAGAAGTTCTCTGGTACCCAAAGCCAACTGTTAAGACTGAACGGAGGAAGACGAAGCGATCTGAACAGAGGAAGATGAAGCTGGTCTGGTCGTGAGATGGAAAAGGCTTGTCTAGCAACGTCAAAGTTGAAGAAGAAGACGTTCTAGTCATTCTTGGACTGATGTCGATGCGTGACAGATAACGACGGGAGAGTAACGTCGTTAAGAGGACAACAACCCTAACAATGGGGTTTTTGAATTAATTCCTCGAACTAAAAAAGAAAAAGACAAAGTCCTCTCGGATCTTGACTCTAATACCAAGTCAAATATAACGAGATTGAGAGAATAAATTTTCAGATATTTGATTCATCTCACAGCGAATGTATATATAAAGAGAATTACAGGAATACAATTGACTTACGTCTCTATTCTCTACCACACATAGAACAGGTAAGTACTAACTATGATATAATTACAATATATTTGATTAATTCATGTTTACCTACCATATATATTGGACTTACGTCTTCATGTTAGTCCCTGAACTTTCAATTTCATCAAGAACACCCCTGAACTCCCAATTTTCATCAGTTGTGTCCAATTTCTTGAGCTCCGTCCAATTTGAACGCTAAGTCTTACGTTCGAGGCCTACTGTAAGGGCTAAAATGGTCATTTCAAGACAAAAAAAAGATCAGAACAAAAAATTATATCTTCTTTTCCTTCAATCCCACTTCGACCTCTCCTCTCTCCTCTCTGACCAGATCTAACCTCGATTTCCTTTCACCTCCCTCCACTCCCACACCAAATTGAACGTGAAGAGCTGGAACGTGATGTGCCACTCCGACCTCTTGGGTCAATGACGATGACGTCGTTTTCTGGGAGGATCGGGGTGGCTGCGATGGGTCCATATCATGGTTGTGGATGTGGTGGTGGAAATGGTGGTGGTGATGTTGTTTGGGTATTTAGAATCTGAAGAAAAAAAAAGAAAAAAAAGTTAAATGGGTTCACGATTCTGCCGATGAAGGCCTTGGTGAGGGAATGGATGGCAGGGATGGCGAGGCCAATGATCTAAAAGGTTGGGATTCGGGAGGTGAGGAGATCAACGATGGGGATGCGGGGGTTGGCAGAGGTCGACAATGATTTTAGGGATGGATTAGGGGGGAAGTGTTGGAGGAGTTGATTTTAAGGAGGGTGGGAAGATAGAATAAGGAGGGTGCCCTGAGATGGAGTATGGAGGGAGAGGTCAGAGGAGAAGATCACAAGGACGGTGTCGTTCGGCGGGTCGTGTAGGAGGCAGGTGCCATTCATGTCAATTGGGTCAGTTAAGTGAAGTATTTTATCAAGTTGATTCTAGTTGAAATTGTTGATTCTATTCGAAATTGTTGAAATTCAAGGTCGTTTTTCCTTCATCGAAGCTTTAGATTTGTATGAACAATGTTCGTGATCACTTTCTCAAGCTCAAAGTGGTTTGCTTCAGTGATAAGTTGGAATTTTTGATCTGTTAGTATTACAAACCTTAGAATTTTTGGGATTTTTTTTTTTTTTTTTTTGAGAAAAAGGGAGGTGCGGCAACCCTCAAGCCTTGATAGCCTTAATTAACGAAACTGTCGAATACAAGGGGGGAGGGACATTGAGCCTGAACCCCTAATTATAATAAGTAGCTAGAGAACCTCCTGAAATCTACTAATTAAACGCTTGTACTCAATAAAGCATCAACTAGCAAATAGCTTTCTACTGACGACTCTATTTGCTTTAACTATTTTAATGCAGTGGTGACACAATGGAAAGAATTTTTGGGAGTTTTGTTCAAGGGCGGTTCACAGAGAGGTTAAAATTTTTGTGTCAAGGCAATTCAAAGAGAAAGCAAAACTGGTATTCACATTGGTCTCTGGGTATTTGATTATGTAAATTCCAGTCTATTATTTGTGGCTATTCATATATATTGGTTGGCTAATAATGATTTTTCTGTGGTTGTGTTCATAACACCGAATCATGCAACCTACTGTGATTAGAACCATGTCATTGTTTGTAATGTTGCTTGTCTCCATTGGAGTACTTATTGTGTTGAACCAATTGGAGTGATTTTTGCATTTGGAGAATATTGGAATGAAAAATAGTCGACAAACAGGAGAAGAGAAAAGAAGTTGTAGTATGCAGATTTTTTTTTCCGTTTTTTTTTTTCTCATTTAGGTTTGACAAGGAATAGTATAGGAATTTAGCAATTCCATCTCCTGTCACGTCATCACTTAACGTTTAAATTAGACGGAACTTTGAAAATTAGGAGTTCATGGACTAACATGAAGAACGAGTAAAAATTCAGGTAGGTAAACAGGAATTAATCTCAATATATTCTATTCCTATTGTTAAGCCACGACTCACGCTAACAATAATCAATTTTATTATAAATATAAACTTGATAAAGACATGTTACCGATCTAAGTACTAACTTTTGTACACCATCTTTGGTTGGTCACTTGTCATTAACTCATTAAATTGAGTTGAAATTCACAAAGAGAATTGCTAAATAGAGGAGTAACCTTAATGGGCTCTCTTAATCATTATCGGTGATAGGATGTGATAGAGGTGAGACTAAGAAATGAAGACAAGTGCTGGTTTCCTAGTCAAATATTGTGCGGCCTGCACTGCATTGCGGTACATAGTCCTTGTCCTATCCGTCCACCTGTGATTCCATCATCTATCACAAAACACCTTCTTAAATTTGGGAGGCATTGCCTCATGGTGTATCAAATCCCCCAACAACGTCTTTCAAGTAGTACCATATAGTAAGCATTCCGGTTGTCAACGATCCAACCGAGTGGTTTCAATGAAAATCTACACCAATTGAGGTATTGACCATTGGTGCTAATTTCGATATATTTGAGCAGCAACACGAAAATCTTGAGATGAATGAAACTTGATTTGCTTGGAAGAAAAAAAGAAAAAAAAGAAAAAAAAAACATATTAATTTCTAGATTCTCAAATTTGCCATCAAAATCAAATCTCATAAGTTATTCATTAAAACAAATAAAACACTTGTAACACGTCATATTTTCTTTTATTTCGAACTTCAAATCTTTAATTAACACTTTATTAAAGAAAAATGTCTTATCCGTTGAATTAAATGAGACTTCGTTATATTGATTTTTTAAATTTAAACTTCGTGATGAATTTGTTTTTGAGTTTTGAATTTTTGATGAAGAGTTCATTATCTAGAACCCAAAATTAAACGTGAACATTGGAAGAAGTTAAAGGGCAAAATTCTCTTTAGAAGAAAAATCTCGTTGGACAAAGAATTGGATTTGACCTAAAAAGAATAAACAAATGGTCTGTTTGGCCCCAAAATTACCAGGAACCATCACGATAAGTTTGGGCCAATGTCGATACCCCACGTTGAGTTGGGCCTCCAAAACACAGTAAAAGACAATAAATTAACGACAAACTCAAACCTTCTAGTAAGTGAATGAGTCACACTGGCTAGCTGGAAAAGCCCGGAAGGTTTATTCGAGGGGGGTCCCACACGCATTCCCAGCGCAAGTTCGCATGACAAAGTGGGAAGACACATCCCCAGTTTGAAAACACATGCGCCACCTTCACCTTCGCCTCTTTTTCCCAACCCCTTCAACCCAACTTATTAAACGCGCATTTCATTTCTTTAGGGTGATATATATTAAAATAATATTAAGTGATCACATACATCTCATCCTATATTTCTGATTTTGTGTTGTCACATAAGATGAAATGCTGATATATTAATATGTGTAATATTAATTTTGATATAAATTATTAATTATAAATAAAATAAAAATAAATTAGTACGTCAAACTTAACTTTAGAGACATTTTAAACATTGCAGAGAAGTTTATAAGATTAAATTACAAAAAAAAATTTTGATTTATTATAAACTTGAGTAAATGATAAAATACCAAACAAGAGCAACTAACTAACAGAGGTCCACATGCACAACTTCCACAGAACAAGCACACATGACTCTTTTTTTTTTCTTTTTTCTTTTTTCAATAATATTACACACATTCCCTCGTTCATTGACTCCTTCATTCCCTATATATACCCACAAACCGACCCACCCAACACTTATTAAAACAACCAAACTGCTTCATCTCTATTCTCCAGGCCTCTATAATCCTATCCATTTCTCACACTTCTTCTTCTTCTTGTTGATACTACTCTAATGGGGAACTACATCTCATGCACTCTAGCCACGCCTCTCATCAAGAGCACCAAGGCGGCGCGTGTGGTCTTTCCTACCGGCGAAGTAAGGCAGTTCCGTGAACCGATCAAGGCCGCCGAGCTCATGCTGGAGTCACCGAACACGTTCCTAGCCAACTCCAAGTCTCTCCACATCGGCCGCCGATTCTCCGCCCTCGCCGCCGACGAGGAGCTCGAGTTCGGCAACGTCTACATCATGTTCCCGATGCGGCGGCTCAGCTCCATCGTCACCGCCGCCGACATGACCATCTTTTTCATCGCGGCCAACTCCGCCGCCAAGCGGATTTCAGACGGCAAGATCCGGATCTTGCCTGAGGCTCAAGCAGTCCAAAACGACGAGCAGAAAAGTCAAAACGGTGAGGGAGAAGGTCAAGGTCCGGCGAGGCTGAGCCTGGACGGAGTTGAGGGTTTGCAAGTGGCGGAGTTCCAGTATAGATTAGCTGCGTGTAGGTCAAGGAAGCCAATGTTGGAGACGATCAAAGAGGAGCCGATTTTTTCAAGATAGAAATTAATTTCTTGTTTTAATGGTGGAATCATTAAGGATAGGCTTAAATTAATTATAGAGACCATGCCATTTGATGGTCTTATTAATTTGTGTGATAAGAGTTGCTCTAATTGATGATACTATCAAACTATCAATTTTCTTGAGAAAGAAGGAGAGGTAGATTTGGTTTGTTTTCTGGTTACCAATTTATTACCGCTTGTAAAAAAAAAATTATGAGAATGTTGAGCACATAACGCGCTTAATTATTACATGTTATGTTTGACCAGGTGACAAAGTTATTGAATCTGGATTGGCATTAAGTAACTAGCAAATTAACAACGCTAATCCCGCAGCTTATCACCCTCTACTTTCAAAAGGAAAGCTTTTTTTGTTTTTCAATAGTTATGCATCTAATATGGATTTTATCCACACATTCTTATATACTATATACTCATCCTTTCTTTTCACTATATAAGATTAAATTTTAAGAGTAAATCAAATGACTAAAATGACAATAAATTATGAAGACTTGAACGTGTTTTTTGTTTATTTCAGGCATCTTCTTTGAACAACCCCTATACTAAATCTTTTCTTTCTTCACACTCCCTCAACTCTTATTCACTCTTATGCACTTTGTTGTACTCATAAATTTCTAACTTAAAACTCTAAAAATATCGTAAGCCCTTTAATAAAGCTTTAGATTGTCCCTATTATTGCTTTGGTGATAATCTGAATTTAAACTTTTCTGAAATGGGTGTGTGGGTGTGTTGGAACTTGGGGTGAACGAGATATGATACAAAATGCTTATTTGAAATTAAGGGTAATAGTAATTCAAACAGTCTAAATATAATTTTATCCCAAACTTAACGATTAGGCTAATAGGTTACCACCATATTCGCTGATCTTCTAACATGATGTACAGAGGCTAAGGATGCCTGTGTTAAACTGTGAGATCCTCAATTAAGAATCCCAAATCTGAATGATCCAACGAACGAGCAGATGTAGCTTGCACCAATTCCAAGCAATCTGTTTCTACCTGCACAGAAATCATTCCTTTGGCTCTAGCTAATTGGACCTCATGATAACAAGCAAGTAATTCAGCATGCTTAACAGATGAAACATTCTCTTGGGGATGTAAAAATCCAGCAATAAAAGTAGATAAGACTTAGAATCAAAGGCTGAATCAACATTGAGTTCTAATACCCCAACAGGTGGTTTCTTCCAACCAACCTGTAGGTGTTTGGAATGATTAACGGGCAGGTGTTTAGAATGATTCGCCATCTATTCCTCCAACCAACCTGTAGATAAAGTCACCAACTGCGTTGGTGATTTATAAGAATTCTCCCACACCATTTCATTCCTGATCTTCCATATAGACCAAAAGTATTTTATTCATGTCTTCGTAGTGGATGCTTATTTAACTTGTGCGAGAATGAATCCACATTTAGGCGCATACATTTTCTAATTTGATGTATAGTTGACTTTCGAGACCGTTGACATCGAAATTAAGCAAATTAAGCACAAATAACGCTACTACCGGAAGCAACTGCAAGACTTTCAACAAGAATTAATGAGGACGTAAAGAACCATACATTGAACACTGCAATCAGATCTATGCTTAAGCAGCTTTCTTGTGTTGCAATCCTTGAAGTACTGATTAGGTTGCAGTAAATATATAGAAATACATGAAAGTAACAACCGCATAAACCTGCAATCTTAAGGAACCTGCTACTTTTAGCAAACAGCTGCTAAAAGCTTTTGACTTGAATATTTAACAGAATATTTTCATAACAAGTGATAGGTAGAAGGAAATATCCTCTTCTGCGGGAGTTGTCCCATATCTACATGGCTTTATTGTTACATACAAAAGAAGCATCAACAAAGATGTTTCTGATAAATTGCTAAACCTACTACTCAGAGTGTATCAGACCTCCCGCGAATGGATCATTAAGCTACGTAAGTACAGATGGTTGTCAAGTACTTTTGACATATACACCATTGCATATTTACGCTCACATATCCATGACATCAAAAATTTCTCCATCTTCCTCATAACGGAGATCATCCACTATAAACCCATCAGTCACCAAGTTACTGCCACAACATTGAGTACACAGAAATATGAATAATGGTGATTTTTGAAAACATTTGTTTAATTTTGAGATATTATTTGTAACCCACCTTAAACAGCAGATACGGAAACTCACAACCCTTTTCAGTTTTCTATTGTAGAAAAAGAAATTGAATGACCATCTGGAAGCACAAAAGAGAAACCATCATTGAAAGAAAGATATGTCACTATAAGCATATGAGATGGATGATGGTGCATCATATTTCTTGCATGTGTAAATTTATTGAGCAGCCAAAAAGATAACTCACACAGCTCCTCTTTCCGGAAACGGATCAGCATCAGGATCAGGATTGTAACCATAAACTTCGCAATCTGCTAATCCAACAACCTGCATATCCAAATGTTACATAACATTGCCTCCTCCAGCGACATGCAATCGCTTCTTTAAAAATATGCTCACCTCATCCAAAGCCTTGTACAAGGTATCCAGCAGGGAACTACCCTCATTTGTCTCTGTCCATTCCTGAATTAAATAATGCAAAAAACAAAAGAAAAGGCTCAAAAAGGTATTCAGCATATTAAACCTGTTGAACTAAATGCTACGACTTACAATAACATAGCAAGAATCAGCACCAAGTCACCAATAGAACCAAAAGGGAGAAAGAAATGGTACTCAACTCTCCAGTCTATGAATAAAGAACCACATACCATGCATTCATGAATTACCGTGTCACCAAAGAAAAGCAACAACTAACAAATGATTAATTGAGCATCAACCAATAGACTTTTGCTTAATAAACATCTGACTCACCAGTCAAATAAAGTGCACAATGAAAATGTAATAGCACTGACAGAAGCATCTATTTTGAACAAAGGATTACATACAAGAATTGCAAAGTAATTCATTAGCTGGACAAATGCACTACTCAAACAAAGAAGGAAGCATGATTTTCACTAAGCAATACCTTTGATGCTTCCACCATATAGGTATCAAAAATCTGCTTAAAACTGTCCCAGGTTTCCTCTGTGAAGAACTGGTGAGCGTTGATGGCACTGGAAAACCACAAAAAAGTAGGCAATAACATAATATAGGGAAACCCAGTTTAAGACAATCCACGTAAATGAATCAGACAACAAACACACTGCACAGTGATAGGGTGCACAGTCGCAACAAATCAACCACATAGATCATCAAAATTTGACTTGGGAAATGGAGAGATTTGAACTCTCAGCTCCTTTAGAGCGACAATTAACTGTCTGTCAAACCTCTTGACAACACTCCCAATGCAAACAGAAGAGGATTATAAAGTGGGTTGCCATGTCGCCCAAACAAGCTGACAATGGCATTACCCATAATCCTCTTTTAAGGCCTCCATGAAAGTATATGTTTATTACAGCATAGGATACAGGGGTACCTGAAGTCATAGTCCGGATACAAGTGATAGAGGGTCAAGACCAGGTAAATCAATGTCTTCCGGCTGAAATGAACATAGAATTACGCATTAAAACACATACAAGAAACAACCTGCAACTTTCAACATCTATCTAGTTAACATTGCAAACCTGGATCTGCTCAGAAGGAACTCAGCAGGTGAGGAAGAGTCAGTGTCAGAAGATTTTCCGATATAGTCAAGAATCTGAAAGTTCAACATAAAAAATAAAAACATAAGACAAATCTGCCACTTAAAGCAGAGCATATGGTTGCTGAAATAAAGATTATAAAAGCATAAAATTCCTAATGAGCCTCGATAACTTTGGCAACAAAAATTGCACAAAATCATGATATAAATTATGGAACATGAAACAAAGATTTCGACACCAAAATACACAAAGAAAACTGAAAGCAGAGTCAAAAAAGAGAGAAAGAGCCAATTTTCCATATTATTTACTTATCTATCTAAATCAAAATTAAACTGCAATATATAAGAATCGCTTGATCCAACATACAATTCATAATAGAAATGTATCCCAGTGTGTATGTGGAGATAAAATTTAACAAAAACAAGCATCTATGCCGAATTTCACCTCATTCTCCAAACTCAGAGACAGTTTCTTATCCGATCCCGTGTGTTTACCTAGTAATCAAAACATAACAGAAAACTTACACCTCTGCAAAACAATCACAAAAACATTCTCTAAAGAAGAAAATAATCACATAATTTTGTACTTACAAGAGTAAGCTTCAAGACATCCCTTAATGGTTCTCTCTCCAAGATTTAAATGACTAAAGAAATCATTTAATCTGCAAATATAAATCCAAATCACAATCATAAAACCAAAAAGAAAAAAGAAAAATAAATTAATTAATTAAATAAATAAATAGTAACCAAAATTGAGCAGGCTCATGTATAAATATGTATAGTAAATTTTACCGCTCCAAGGGTGTGTATTCTAAGTACTTCATTGTAAGTCAATGCTGAACAGTAAAAGGGATCCTGATAGATACGCGATTATTTCAATCAGATAAACACAATTAACACAGATCTGTTCATATGCGGATCATGGATTACATAAACTCAGAAGAAAATGCATGATTAAGCACTAGAAGGGATGATAATAAGCATTTATTGAGAATTGGAATTACAATTTTGCAATAAAAAAACGAAGCATTAAACGGAAATAACAACAGGAAGATGAGGAAACTGGAGTACCTTGTACCGGATTTGCAGAATTTGAAAAGAAGGGAGAAACCAATTTCGCAGATTTAGGCTTTTGTCGGAATTGGATCCAGAGGGTTTCGGAGTTCGAATATTCCAGTTGGGATTTGAATTTCGGTTAGTAGAGGATAAGGTCGGTAAGACTTTTATCATCTTTGGCGGAATTATTGTATTGGGCTATGGGCCTTTATTGTATCTGGACCAGGGCATTCTGGCCTTTCGTTATTGCCCATGCATTCTTAACCCAAAAGAATTTCAGTAAGTGATTGATTACAAGATTTTTGATTTTTCTCATATATAGTTTCGGAGTGCCCTGGTGGTCGGGACCAATAGAATAGAATTACTGCAGCGGAGAATACTGTAGGGGATTAAAAAAATTATATTAAAATCACTAATCAACAGATAGTTCGCATTAGGACAACTCCAACCTTAGGACTCAAAATCAGAATTTGAACAAAAATGAGACTTTTCATCTTCAACCAAGATTTTTAGAGGGGGCTAGTCCTATAAATATGGAACTTGGGTTCATTTGAAGTCTCAAATTAGAGACTTTTCCAAGACTAGGACTCGACACTATGCATGAGGGCCATCGTGTGGGCTGTCTCAGCCCAAAGGAGAGAGAGAACGCGCCTGGAAGAGGAAATGAAGGAGACGCGCTGAATATGCTGAGAGGCACGCGCGTCAAGGAGCTGGAGAGAGAGAGACAGAGAGAGCAGCTGCTTTTTGGTCTACAGACGTGGAGCCCACGCACTACTTATGTCCCCTGCCGACCGTTGGGGGTTCCAACGGTCATGAAATGAACGGCCGCGATCGGTCAGGTTTGAATATGGACGATGAGGATGTGGAGTTTATTTAATTTTTTTTTTCACTAAAACTTATCTATTTCCAATCTGAGGGCTGAGAGTTGAGGTAAAAAACCAATGAATGGCTCTTATTAAATTCATGTTTGATTAATACCATTTTGTTCTAAAAAAAATAACCAGAAAATTGAGGGAAAATAATATACCCGTTGGAACAGTAATATGTAGGAAATTCTATAAATACCAACCCATTCTTTTCTATTTCCTCACACCAAATATCCTCCATCTCCTTTACAATTTTCCATTCATAAACACATCTTCTTGTTCTTAAATATATCTATATATATATATATATATATATATATATTTTTTTTTTTATCTTGTGAAAAATGGCTCCAAGAGGGGATTCATGGAGACATAATGAAGAAGTTATTCTTTGTCGAGCTTGGATCACCGTTGGGGGTGATGGTGCCGTCGGAAAAGATCAAACGTCGGAGTTATTATGGAGTCGTGTTTCGGAGGAGTACAATGCTCACAAACTGGCTGGTTGCATGGATAGAACAACTTCTAGTTGCCAAGCTCTTTGGAAGAAAATAAGTCCGGTATGTATGAAGTGGCGCCAAGCTCTTAACAAGGTCGAACATTTTCAACGAAAAAGCGGCGAAAATATAGAGGACGAGGTAATTATATTGAAATATGTTCAATAATGATTTTTTTTTTCTCATGTAGTTGTTAAAAGTAAAATGTTCTTAAGCTAATTTTTTTTATATCTCATATCTCATGTATTTTTTTATATAGTTTATTGATAGATTTATACTAAGCTAATTTTTTAATTAATATTTTATTTACTTAATATTATATGTAGCTCATGAATGTTAAATCAACGTACTACTACTCAAATGGTTGTGATTTTGTGTTTGAGCATTGTTGGAGAGAGTTGCAAAATACGGAAAAGTTTGGGAAAATTCAATCAATGGAAAACATCTGCTTTAGTGTTCCTAATCATGTCAACGTGGATGACGATGAAACACCCACTACTGAGGATGAGCCGACTTCATCAAGGAAGGCACGTCCTCAAGGACAGAAAGCTCAGAAGCTAGCTAAGAAAAAAGGCAATAAACAGGATGCGGATGGCCTACGAGTTCAAATGCAGAAATGTTATGAACAAACAGAGCGCGAGTACCAACAAAGGCAAAGAAAGTTTGAGGAAGGTCAACTAATTGAGTAACGCGCTGAGGATGCTCGCACGATGCAGGTGGATCCATCAATTTTCACTCCAAGAAAGAGGAGTTATTGGGAGAGGAAACAATAACAAATAATTGATAAGGAGGCAGAAACTTCAAGCATCCCAGAACAATCTCAAGATCTTACACCATCCGAAAGAGATAACACACAAATGGCCACTTATGATTCACTTCAAGAGACATCTTGGATGTAATTCATATTATTAATTTGAATTGTTTGTGTTTTAATTTATGATAATAAAAATTATTTTGTTCAGTAGATCATCTTCATAACAAAGCATTGAACTTTATTTTCATAATAAAGCACACCACACAAATTAAAAGCACACAATACAAAGTAAACGCATACCGCACAATATATAGTAGGCCATGACCACTTATCATGACAACATGGCCACTTATTCAAAGCAAAAAAATAAAAACACTAAGGCATACTCCTCACTGGTGGTTCTGATCAGCTTGTAGCTTCATAGCCCATAGGTGATCGACTAGATCGTCTTGGAGGTTTTTATTCATCATTGGACATCTAACCTCCCTATGATGACGCAAGAATTGATTTAGTTGATGCAGATTGCGATGAACATCGGTGGACATTATTGGTCTGTCATATATCTTTGCTTTCTTGGGTCTAGTTGGATATCATCCTGATCAAATGGCTCTGCTGCATCTTCAACAATCATATTGTGCAAGATAATACACGTCATCATGATGTATTGAAGATTCTCCTTACTCTACCCATGAGCTGGTCCTCTTATGATTGCCCAACGAGCTTGAAGAATACTAAATGCTCTCTCCACATCTTTTCTGTATGCTTCCTGCATCCTTGTGAAGTGTTGTGTTTGCGGCGTCCTCGGGTTTCATATTGCTTGTACAAATGACCCCTACTTAGGGTATATGCCATCAACTAGGTAATAACATTGACGATAATGCATATTACATACCTGGTAGCTTACTTCAGGGGTTTCACCAAGGCATACATCATTGAACAATGGTGAACATCCAAGAACGTTAATATCATTCAGGGAACCTGGAAGTCCGAAGAAAGCATGTCGAATCCAGTATATTGCCCTACCCATCCGGTGGGACAATTTTTCCATTGCCAATGCATACAATCAAGGCTACCCACCATCCCCGAGAATCTCCGTTCTGCAGCTTTGTCAAGCAGCCGTCGCAAATCCGCTGGTGTTGGTCGGCCGAGGTAAGTCTCATGATACACATTCCAGATTACTGTTGTGAAGTGCTCCAAAATCTCAATGGCAATGGTCTTTGCAATATCTAGGTAATCATAGCAGAAATCAGCTGTGATGCCATACGCGAGCATTCTCGTGGCGCATGTCAGCTTTTGTTCAGTGGATAAGCTGATTCTCCCACAAGCAACTTTTGTTTGAACAAAATATGGGTCGTAGTTGGCTACGTTGCGCATCATCCTGTCAAAGACCCAAGGTTGGATTCTATATCGCCTACGAAATATGTTTGGCTCATACCTGCATGGATCAGTGAAGTATTGAGCTTTGAGTCGAAAATCCATCAGCTCTTGATCCCTGACCTTATAGGTACGACCTTCTGAAGAACCACCCCATTGTGAATCCTCATCTTCCAGAGTTTGGATTTGCAAGGCAGCGGCAGACATCATCAAGGCTCTTCGACGACTTCTCGTGACGGCTTCTTCTTGATCTTTCTGCAACCATTTTGTCAAATGATTCATTGCAGAAATGGTTTGACAAAATCAAAACGGAAAAGAAAGAAAGATTTGTGTGATTTGGATATGAGAAGTGTTTGTGAATTTGTGAGAGATGAGGATGACAATGACCCCATATTTATGGACAATTTGAGTTGATATCATTAGATAAGATATGACACGTGGCAGACAAAGACTCAACCGTAATTTTGGACAGCCAATTAGAGATTGACACGTGGCACTGAAATCACATCAAAATTCGGTTGTTTGGCATATATGCCGACACAAAACATCAAAATATCTTCTACATAGTTTGATTCTTTGTTGTATATGGCGACACATTTGTCGTATATATCGACACATTTGTTGTATATGCCGACACAACAAAAAAAATTAAAACTTTTTTTTAATTCATTAAATAATAAGAATAATTTTTAAATATTATGATAAAATATTAGATTATGTTTTTTTTTTACCTTATTTAATTAAATTAACATATTTTTAATATAATATTCATCAAAATTATACTCATATTATATTTTAGTCAAGAACAGTGAAAATAGTATCCCATATAGCACCTCATGGTTGGAGATGAAAATTTGAGTCTTATATGAATAGTGCAACAAGGGGGTGCTAAAATGAGAATAGCACCCCCAAATAGTGTCAATGGTTGGAGTTGCCCTTAGTTAAGGTCACAATTCACATAATTTCTCGACCAATTTGGAGCTTAACATAACCGAATAACAATCGGTAGTGAAATTTATAAAAATAAATATGAAGAAGGAGAAAAAAAATTCAATAGTGACTAGAACTTCTTTCAAGGGTGTAAATTTTCATTATATGAACTCTTTCCTAGCCCAAGCGTTACTCAGATCCTGTTGTGCTCCAAACAAAAATGCTGAAACGACACGAAATTCAGTTTGTGGGCTAGGAACCTTGGCTCATGTTTGTCTATTTGCGGGTTTTTTTTTCCGCAAATTACTAAATGAATTACAATCCGATTATTGGTTTTTCTCTTGAGCACGTAAGTTAGATATGTGAACCACATTTTGCAGTGTCAGAAATTCAATGAAATATATTTTTTGTGAAGTATGCCTTATTAGTATAAATATGTATTATAACACACACCTTTTAAGTAAAAATAGCTCACCATAGTAAAAAGTTAGCCAACCTAAAGTGATAAGAGAGTATTTTCTCAAAAGAAAAAAAGATGATATATTGATATATAAGAGAGAATAGATATGACCATTCCATACGTGCATGCATGCCATATTGATCCGTCTGTTATCAAATCGGCCGGGGGAAAGGGAGGAAATATAAGTTAGACTCATAAATTGGGAAATGCAAGTGGCATAAATATCCTGGAAACTATGATCGAAACAATATCCAATATTCATTAAATTCATACCACAATCAAATCTATAAACTAATCAAATCCGGAAGAGTTTGGTTATGCGTAGGTGCAACATAAGGCATCAGATTCGAAGAGGATGCAAAAGGGTTTTTATAATCTGCAGCTGCAGCACTGGCATCATTGTAACCAGTACTCACCCAGCTGATCATATCGTCATCAGGAAACACCTCCCACTTGTCTGTGATTATAGTCTTGAACACCTTCTTATTCTTCGTCGTCGTCGTCTGCTGACTATGATCATCACCAACCATTAACAAATCATCACCACCGCTTTCTATCGCCACAATCTCCATGCAGTTGTTTTGGTTCTCCTTCCTATTTTCCTTTCCCGCATTATCACCAACTTCGTGTATTATTCTTTCCAGGTCTCTAATATCTTCCTCCGGGATGTGCTCCACTTTAGGGCACTCCGAAGAGCCAAGAGCACCCAAATCCCTGCAGAACTCAAGGTACATTTCCAGCTCCTCTCCTTGAATCGCCGCCTTCTGAACCACCTCGAGAGCCATTTGCGCCTCTTCTTTGCCCGGCGCCGCGTAAATCCTCATCAGAGTTCTAGCAATACCCTTGCAAATTCTGCTGTACACGTCGAAGATCTCGGTCAAAATGCAGATCATGGCTTCGAAAACCAGATACACCTTTGCCGTGCCGGGGTTGGGCCTGATCTGTAGCAACATGTCCATCAATGCCTGCCATTTCCGAAGCTTCCCGAGCTCCTCCTTCAACGGAGGCTCCTCCTCCTCAAGACCGCCGCCTTGTAATCTCCCCAGTTGTTGCTGTTTCCTAAACGCCACAGCCGACGACGCCGTCTCATGCAGCAAAGCGGATCTGTGGTCCAAGTAGGTAAAATACGCCCGCACGAAGGCGTTGTAGGCCCATGTCTTGCTCGGCTTGGAGTGGCCGTCCGTAAAGTTGGATAGATCAAACGGCAGCCGTCCGATCCTCTGCACGGCGGGGATCTTGCAGCAGAAGACGCCGTGCATGAGCATCAAACCCTTGAGTGCCACCACCCAGGACCTGGTCTTGTCCATTCTGGAGGAGATAGCCCACAACAATGGCTTTACGTACGTAGGAGAGGTGCGTACCCATTGGTAGACGCGGTGGAAATTCTTATAATCGACGTGAGCCTCGTCGTGGCTGGTGGACTTGATGACGATGGATTCTAGGTCGGGGTTGCGGAAAGAGGTCCGGCGGGAAATGCTGGCGGCCCAGATGCTGTTACGGTCCTTGACAAGCCCGGCAGCTTTTTTCCAGAGTTTCATTTCCTCCGGTGCCCCCCCTAGAGGCGTAGGTAGTCTAAGGTGACCAGCAAATTTCTCAATGGATTCCCCTTTCCCTATTTTACTAGGCCTCCTCTCTCCGTTTCTGCTGCTCTTTCCCTCCTTACATTTTTATTATTTATTTTAGTTTTTCCATTTTCGCATTTGGACAACCAAGAGTGGTACTGTTTTGTTATTTCTGGACGTGCATTATTTAGTAAACGAGTGAGTTGCAAATTTTGACCGCAATAATTGGTTTCTCTGAAAACAGAAAAGGAGTCATTACAGACCGGACTGAGAAACGTCTAGAGAATCTGATACTGATGTTATGTTAGGACGTTTTCAAGGCTTGATTTGCGGACGCGGACACGACACACGGGACAGGGACGACGTTGACTATACTATGACTTCCAGCCCAAAAGCTAGCTCAATCAAATTGGGCTTTCTTAGGAAATAAATTGGACTTGTTTGTGACCCAAAAGTTGAACCAAAGGCCGACAAAAGAAACAACACCCCAAAGCAAAGCAAAGATTAGGTTTTTTTTTTTTTTTTTGGGTCAAAAAAGTAAGAAAATTAGCTCTGTCAATTGAAAAGAAAAACGGATTGATGATAAAATGAGTTGAGGATCATCTGTTATCAGGCTAGTTAGCCTGATATGAACCTGCTACACTTTTAATTAATTATTCCCAATGCAAACGGAAAAAACTAAGTGTTTCTAAAAATGTCTTGGAAGTCTTTTCCTATCGAGTTACTATGAAATGTCATTTTATTTTTTAACTGAATATATAGTTTACCACTCAAAAGGAAGATCCAATAACTAGAGCTAGACAACAAAATCTTCCAATTGTCAGCCACAGGTTCCTATTGCTTTATCGCTATTGTGAAATTTTTTTTTACAGAACACAAAGTGCTGATGACATGACTTGTGTAGATGTACTGCTGCAATACCTGCAAGACGGCAACAGTATGCATGCATTTCCTTTGGTCCTTCGAGTTTAATTAGAACCGAATTCTATTGCCTTTGCATCGATATATGAACAAATTAATCAAAATAAAGTGTCTAAAGGGGGCTCTTCTATCTCGTTCTTTCTGCTCGCCTCTGCTTCTGTTCTTTACTTCTTTCTCAGTGTGAATGTGTTGGTGCGAGTCTTTATAAGCTTTTGCAACAGTCGCACCAGCAGCTCAGCTGCTCATGTACATGACACATTTTCTAACTGCAAAACCCTAAAAAGCAGAAAGCGGGAGATTGTTACATTTTTAACCTACCTAGCTATCTCTCTCATATCTATAACTGTTCCTTAATCAAAGCAACAAAGTGAAAACAAAAGCTTGTCTCTCTCTCTCTCTCTTTTCGTGAATTGAATCTGTGAGAGAGAGAGAGAGTGAAAAAAGCTAAAGAGAAAGAGAGAGCAATGAGGGGCCCCAAATAAAGTAAAGAAAAGGGTTCGTAGAAATGAATAAAGTAGTAGCAGGACGGAGGAAATCCAAAGAAAAAAAGACGAAAATGGTGGGAATCTTTCTTCATGATCTTCTTCCACTGACCACTGTGCAAACCATCCCATACCGCCACCTCTGTCTCTCTCTTGGCCTCTCCCCACTGCTAGTACTATCCCTACTAGCTTAGGCTTAGGCTGCTCCTCCTTTTTATGGTCTCACCTCAGCAGCTTTGTCTTTTCATCAATCTTTTCCTACCTACTAGATCTCTCACTCCAGAAGAGAACAAATTTGCTCAGCTTCAGCTGGCATGTGTTCAACAACATGAACAGTAATAATATCTCTATGGGATTTTCATGTGGAAGTCATTATTATGTAAGTCCGCTTTCCCTCTTCCTCTCTCTTGCTCTCATTCCAAAGATTTCCATATACTTCTATCATTATATAGTGTACTTCATTTTCCTTAGGATGGAGAAGAACCTGAAGTTCCTCTGATAAATGAAACAAAGAGGTGTGCTGCTATGGATGTTCAAGTTCATAATGAGCTTCATGAAGGTCAAGTAGAACTGTTCGACTTTGAATTCTGGCCCATTGAACATCCTTCAGAGCCGCCCGATGAGGATCATCCTCTGAAATGCCCAATGCCAGACTCTTCTGTCATCAATGTAAGCATCTCTGTGTTTAGTTCTCTCAGTTTCTTTTTGTTGTGCGTTTAACATTTGGTGGTAGTGATGTTTGTTTTTACATCTGCAGATTGATATAGTCTCATGTAAAATAAATTTACAGGATGGAGGAACAGGAAGGGTTTCTGAGAGCAACTATAACAGCTCAATGCCGCGTAAGAGAACAGAAGTTTCTTCTGCTGCTTTTATGGATGAGATGGTAGATCAGCCTCCTGTTCCGGTTCCTGTTCCGGTTCGAGCAGTGCGGAAGAGACATCACACTCTCACCCGCGGCGGGGGTGACCATATCATATCCCCTCTGCGGAGAATGCCGCCCCATCCGCCTCGCCCTCTACCGGCTCAGAGCATCACCGTCTTTCAAATGCTTCAGCAGCTGGACAAGTCTTGATCGAAAATGCTTCATGTCACTTGTCTTGCTCTTTTCAAGTGAGATGAGGAAAATGGTCAATTACATATATTGTAGCTGGTATAGAAAGATGCAGGACGAACTCATGAAATTATCATTGCCTATTTCAGCTTCTGTTTCTAAATATTTAGCTTTGTTTTTTCAACGAACGGAACCATCAATCAAATTGAGAGGGACAAAGAAGAAGATGAAGCATGTTTATCTATCAAAACAGCGGAAAAACAAGAACCATGTTCCACAGAATGGGTATAGAATCCTTCTTCTTTTCTCTATCTTCTCTCATCTCATTTTCACATTTCCCACACATTTCACGTGGCGAAGAATTGTAATTTGATTCCATCCCCTATTAGTACAATTTTGATATTTGAGTCCCAATTTCTAACTGCACTTTCATTCATAAAGTGAAATACATAGAGCAACTGACATGCCGAGTATCAACGAAGTTAATTGCATCGCTGTGCTTTTCAATGATGAGTTGCCATTGTTATTCATTTCTGCAAGCACTCCAGCAACCGCAATGTATATAAATCCCCCAGCTGTAAAACCCTGCAATTTGGTAGAAACGAAATTTCATTGAGATTTTGACAGGCAAGTACGAACTAATTCAACCAACACACGTCAGGCTATTTTCACCTCCATCAAAGATGACTGTCCCGGATCTTGTCCGACAAGCAGAGCCTGCACCAAAAGCGACAGATTACCTTCTCATTTCAATCACTGAAGATACAAATTGAAGAGGAAAACCTAGTATAGACTATAACCTACCATTGCAGTTCCAACGAGGGCCACAAGTGCTGAGAGGAAATTGAAAAAGAGAGCTTTAGATACACTGAAACCAGACCTCACCAGAATACCAAAATCACCAACCTGAAACAGAGTAAGGTGATAAGTTATGAAAACTGCATGTATTGATAAGAGATTCATACTTGAATATATAGTATTATCCACATTAAATGAACGGAAGGGAAAACTCAAACCTCTTGAGGAATCTCATGCGCAAGCAAGAACAGAGTTCTAGACCACCCACCAACAGTACCGTGAAGCAGGAAAGCACTTCCTAAAGCCATCCCATCTGTGAAATTGTGCTGCAGTGGAAAGACAACGCTTTTTATTACAATAATAACCCTGTATCATGAACCACAGTTTTTGTTTGAATAAGTAAAAGATTGACTGTAAATACGAAGAACCACATACAACACCGTCAGAGAAGAGATTGAGATAACCAAACACAAGATTGCTGGGTGATCGTGTAGGTTCTACATCTAACGATTTAGCATCATGACTCGAGTCATCTGCAGCATGTACATCTTGTTTATTATCCCTATCACCTGTGGCAGTGTTTCTCTGCAAGATTGGCCAGATGGCACTGTCAATACTTCAAACACAATAAAACTTCATTACCAAGGGTAATTTTTCTTCAACTAAATGGGAAACATGAAAATTGTCATTAGCAGACAGCTATCCTTTTAGCATTGATATAGACATGAAAGTAATTTATAAGCTAACCAATAGCAGTTCTATATCTGACATAAAATGAAGGTGCAACACAACCTTGCTGAAGTTTGAATATAAATCAAGATGCTGACTAAGCTGCTTACCTTACGCAATTGAGAATCATGATGAGAATTTTCCTTCAAAGAATCATTTAAAACTTCACTTTCCACTTTTCCTTCAGATGACACATTTGGCTTCCTTCCATCTTTTCCAGCGGAAGATTCTGATGTCAAGTCATCATGAGAATCATTCTCATCCTTCAATTTCTTGCTGTGATGATGGTGATGATGACCATGACCCAATGCATTAGTTCCTCCAGAGTGTTCCTCGACATACCTCACCATCTTTTCTACCAAAAGAAACAATACAATTCCCGCTGCAACAACCATTATATAGTTATACGAATGCAACTAAAATCCAATAAGACAACATGAAAAATGTATATTAATACTAACCCAGGACAGCAATTCCTACAGAAAGATCTTCCAAAGAATGCGCATGTGAATGCTCATGTTCACTATGATCGTGATGATCATGGCCTACATGGTCATCATGTGAGTGCCCTCCACCTGCAATAAATTGAATTCTGACTCACTTATAAGAAATGCAAACATGAACAGCTACACTATATGTATAATGCATGTAGAGATGAACTAAAAGCTGCAAATCAATGCAAGCATTATAATTGAATGTCTAACTAATGTCCTACCAAAAGCATGTGGTAATTGATGAAGGAAAGCATCCCCTAACATAGCTCCAGCCTGCAAATGAAATTCAAATAGTGGTTCAAGAAACAATACACTAGAAATGTTTTTCAAATCCTCTGACTAATGAGAACCATTAACTGCATGCTCTTTGAGATAAGATAATTACCATTGGCAAATAATATTCCGATCAAAGACACTATTTGTTCAAAAGTAAACAACAGAAATTTTTTAATATTATGATACATCCAACACAATTGAACAAGTATGCATTGCTTAGTTCAGAAAGGCATTCAAAATTTAAGAACAATTTAGGACAAAAGATCCTGTTGCTTGGTAACTGACAGAAATGATGAAATGCCGGAGCTCAAATCTAACACATGCTCATGCAAAACTTTTCAAATATGGATTTGACTATGTCAGGACAGATTAATGATAGTAAATCTAACAGTTCAGTAATCACTCTATCTTAAGTCGAAACATGTATATTACTGATTCACTGAGGCTTGAACCCTGGCATTAGGACTCTGGGAGCCATATAAGGTCAACACCACTAAGCCAGTGCAACTTAGATGCCAAAATGGCATTTTTTCCTAAGATGTTCTGGATCCCTGAGATCCACTCAGGATAGCAAGGCTATGGAAGTTGAACAGAGCCTACCTAACCCCACAATTTTCAAGTTTCTAGGGTAAAAACAGTAAAAATTCCCAGCCTGTTCCACATACTACAGCAGTCTACATCAGCTACCTTAGAAACCCACCATGCCAGGGGCTGAGTTAATATTCAACCCCAAGTAAAATACTGTAAGAACTTCCAAAAGCCATCCAAATTCGTATTTTAGTTGCTTTAACACAAGAGGAAATGTAGTAGGAGATGTTTAGCAAATTGGAGACATATTTCACAAAGCCAAATTTCAGCTTCACTAGTCGACAGGAAAGTCTTACAGCATAAAAGGATAGCGTTGACATAGAAAGTACTGCTCTGAACTAGTAGTTTAGATTCACCATATTAGCAATGGCAAAGAAAACAAGAGGAGAGCTGGTGATTAATTGATGACACAAGGTAATGAAGCGATGTAAACCACAAAATTTACATTTACAAAGAAGCATTAGAAGTTAAATGTAAAGGAGCAATAATAAGGAATCTGACCCCAAATAAAGCTAACGAATCAACAACTGCCTTGGATGGTTTCCCCTGTACTGCAATAATGCAATAAAGTCAGTCCCTGAATATTACTGACTAGAGCAAGTTTATCACTTAATTGACAAAAAAGTCATTGCGAATGTCAAGTAAGGATCTGTACATTGGAATGAAGTGACTTACCGAAAATTACTGGCAAGATAATCAGGCAAATGAGGGAAGCCATGCTGACCAAAAGCGAGCATCCCAATGAATGAATCCAAAGACCTATAAATATGACCAATAAAAGAGGATCAAGGTTACATGGAGTCAGGGACACATTTCATATGAGAATTATAACTTGACACAAAAAGGTAATACGAATAGATAGGAACTAAGAACTTAGAACTGTGACCAGGGTGAAGCAGAGTTGAAAAAGAGTGAAGCCTGTATTTAACAAATATAGAGATCACCAATCGAGGGACATCTCACTGCTTTACGCTTGTCATACTGTGTTCCATGTTACATATCGGAACTTTCAAATGAGGCGCTTCAGTTCATATGTTGATTTATTTACCCAATCCTATCAATTTCTTTACCTAACTGACAAAGCTTCTCACTGATATCTCAGATTGTCTATAGTGAAGCACATTCCCAATTCTATCAATTCGTATACCAGAACGACAACGTCATCAAAATCTAATAATTGCGAAAAAATCCAGAACTTTGTTTGGCAACCACACAGAAAAATGCACAAACAATTTATTGCTTCATACAGTACACATATCTCAGCAAACCCAAGATCGAAAACCTTTACAAGTCAACAGTAGATACAAACTCATCCTAACACAATCATCAGAAGATTACAAATAACACATACCAGTCACCGAGAGCTGCAAAGCACCAAAATGCTCATGACCATGACTGTGATCATGGTCATGTTGAAACCCAAATCCATACAACTTCATATCCTCCTCCTCCGCCAATTCCTCCGGAAGAAGCTTCGACCCCACCAAGCTCTGGCCTTGGTGACCATGGCCATGATGGTCATGGCCATGACTACAGTGGTGGGTGTGAACATGAGCCTTCCCAGATGCAGAAACCAAGCTCAGATCCAAACACAGCACAAGAACCAAAGCAACAACAACAGACGACATACGTCTCTTACACAACTCCATGTCCAAACACAACCCCAAGCGCTCGTTAAAGTCTTAAGGAGCTGTTTGGGTGAGAGAGAGAGTAGATTTCAACTACTAAGAACGGTTCTTGCAGACGCCTTCGATGGTGATAACGCAAACGATTAAAAAGAAAAGCAATATTATTCCGATTATGATACCGAAGGTCACCACATCCATCCCCTCTGTTTTTTTCTTTTTCTTTTTCTTTTTTTCTTCTATTTTTAGCCGAATAAAGTAAGAAAAATCTAATGACAGACCAGATCCCGTTCTCTCTCCCAAAGTCCCAACTGACACACTGATTACACTCCACTCTATTACTAGATTGTCCCCAAGTTAACAATAAATTCTACGTCTTTGTTGCAATGTCAATGCCTGTGTCTATTACAAAGTTGTGCGATTAGCCCTGTAGCAAATTATTACCCCGTGATTACTTTACTGTGCTTCACTCTCTGGATAATTTGCTCGAAAGGTCTTATCTTTGTATTCTTGGTACTACGTCAGGATAGTCCAAGATCTTATCTTTGCGTTTCAGACTGATCAGAGCATAGAAAAGACCATGAAATTGCACATGGATCAAGTTGCGGCTTCTTTGTTCCAGTGTGAGGAAGAAGGTTGAGAATGGGAATGCATGACTGGTTTCGGTTTGTGGAGCTAACATCTGCTGAAAAGCAAGCAAAATATTGAGACTTTGGGTCTTTTGAGGCTCTTGCAAGCTTAGATTAATGAACAAGTAGAAAAATTACGCACGCAGAATATGAACCATAAGCTGCAGGGAATGAATAAGCTTTGGGCTTGTGGCAGCAATGCCCGGATGGCCACATGAAATGGGAGCCATCATGGTGTGGAACTCATACATACACATGAAAACGTGAAATAGTGAAAACACGAGCAAATCCAATAAAGGACAAGGTGAGCACTCAGCACTACCATATAACCCTTTTTAATATAAAGCTACTCAATATTGACATGCAAGAATCCCAAGTTAACAAGTGAAAAGCCAAAACTTTACCTAGCAGAGTCACCACTCAAAGCACAACTTTCTTCTCAAAAGTTAAACTACTACCATTTTCCACGTAATCCTAACAAATTACAATCATAGACTAGTGTACAATCCCCTTCCATATTCACAAGGTTTCCGCTGCTTTAATCCGGTGTACTTTCATCTAACTTGTAAGCAGCTGCATGACCTGCAAACACACCACCAAGTTATCAATAAAGTGGAGAACAAGAATCTTGCAGAATGCTCTGCATAAATTTTTACGGAATAAACATAGGGAAAAATTTACGGTAGTGAAGCATACCATTTCCAATGTTTAGCATTAATCACGAGGGGGAGAGCCTAACACTGAACCACAAACAGATGTAGCATATGACATTGTATCTTCTTTTGATATGGCCACAAAGTTCAGTGGTGCAGTAGACAATCGTCTCATTTCCTTGAAATATCCATTTTGGCGCCCTGAGTAAGATCGGGGTGTTAAGAGCTCCGGAGTGCCGCTGCCAACTGAGTTCCGACGAGGGGTAGGAGTCATGGATCCATTTCCATTTGCACGATATCCATTTGGTTTTCTAAAGCTACTACTTTTTCTGGGACTAGGTCTAGACCCATACATGGCCTCTTTCTCTGTCAGGAGAAGATCTTGGATCTTCTTTTGGTCCTATAAAGGAAAGAATGTTAAAGACATCATCCACAGAGGAAGAGGAAAGAGCCATAAGATAAGATTTTAAGCAACTGTGCCAGTTTACAAACTCACTCAACACAACTGTTTTATTTTTATCTTTGAGTGACAACTTTCCCTTAGAATAGTAATCAGTAAGTAGCTGCTGAAAGTACATGAAAGACCCACATAAGATAGTGTAGTTAAACTAACCCTAGATCGCTTCTTCTCCTCTTCCTTCTGCTGCCTGCTCACCTTGTAATCCTCTAGTATTGACACCAAGCGTACCTGCAAATATTTGGAACCCAAGTTTAGAAGAGAACAGACCAGAGAGAAAACAAACCCTAGAATACAACTACTTACCCCATCATAAAGAAATAATGTCTTTCTCTCGTTTTCCCAGGCCAGCGTTTTGTTTATCAAATTGTCAACAATTGCTGCAAAGAGAAATTGTTAGCTCTAACAGTGCTACAGCCACAGATATAGTAGTGAATGCTAAAGAAGACAGTACCTGGAATTTTGTTTACAGTCACTCGAGCACGTTCTGCACGTTTAAGGTTAATGTGAACCCCTCTCCCAGCACTGTACCGACTATCATCCTGGAATTCAATAAGAAGATTTAAAAAAGAATAAAACTAGAATTATTACAAAGAAGAGGCATTAATAATTAACAGTGGCACAAAAGATGGATTGTAGCTAATAAATGTCAAACAAATCTAACTTCAGAAATATCTGAAATAAATAAGCTGATGTAGGATCAGAAGACCAGCTAGAATAACCAGCTATTGTTTTCATATCAAAACCGGTGAAAACTGAGAAGCTACCACAACATCTCAAAGCTTACTTGATTGTAGTCTTCGAGCCAATTTTCCTCTTCACAAGCAAATAGCCACCGGTCTATCCTATCCGTAATTTCTTTTCGACTTAGAGCTTCTTCTTTAACTTTGAGTATCTGTGCTTCTATGTTTGCCAGAAGCTCAGACGGATCTACTAGACCTGAATAAAAGTAACATGATCAATAGACCTTTTTTAGGCAATTATATATTAGGAAATACATCTAACTGGCTTTAACCAAAGTGAAGTTTGATACCAGAATCTATCAATGCACTTGATTTCTCAGCAGCTGTGTTGGTATCAGGTTCAATGTGAGTCATTCTGCATATTTCCTCTAATTCAGACCTCCTTTTCATAACGAGCTCTTTCATTCTACTTGCTTTCAATTCAGTGAGTCTCTCCACTTCTGCCGATGCCTGTCAAAGTGATGAGAGTAATTTGAGGATAAATATTTGGAGAACTACAACTAAGAGATATGAGATTGATATTCAACCTGTTCAATAACATCTGTTGAAAGTAAGCCAGGATGTGTAATTTCTGGTTCTGCATTTCCAAGAATGTAAGTAATCCTTGAAAATTTACTCATTTCTTCTTTTGAAGAGTCCATCAAATTCCAAAGTTCATAGAGGGATGCTACGACATCTTTTAGCTGCATTTTGGAAAAAGGTTACACATATATTTCATAGCCAGAATCAAAAGGCATGTACAGTAGGAACAGGATTTACCTTCTGGATTCGAGCTTTTCTTTCAGTCTTCAACTTGAGAATGGTCTGCTCTAGACCCTCCAATGTGCTATTGCTGATGTTGGTGGTCTGTTCTGTGTTTGTCCTCTGCAAGCTAGGATCCACTTCACTTACAGTCTTACCAAAATCCAAGCCAAGCACACCGCAAAGAGAATGAACCTCATTGATATATTCCAAAACCTTCTGAAGGCGGTCGGACTGCCAAAACAGAGAAGCATACTCAAATTATCAGAATATAGATACAAATACAGTACAAGTGAGCTAAACCCTGTCCAAAGCATCCATAATGCAAATCATCTCCTGTCTAAAATAGGATAGCTTTTCTTGTTTATCCAACAATTTTCAGCAATAAAATCAACCCAAAAGGTATTATCAGAAAGTAAACTATCAAAGACAAATGTAACCCTTGGTTACAGCAATAGAGCTGTAACCTCCCGCAAATTGTCCACAACTTGTGAGATCAGACATAAGCTATCTAAAGATTTTATCTGAACTCTCCCACTTTAGCAAGATGACTATATTTCATTTACACAGATGTAGAACAGCAAATGCAACCATTTATCCAGGACCTCACAACTCAAATTATAATCAAAGAATCCGCAAGTTAACTTGCAGTGTGAGCCCGTATCATAATATACTCACTTTCTCCTTTTGAAGGGTGTGCAGATGTGCTTGATATTCAGTTAGCTTCCTCGATGACAAGTCATGTTCATCAAGGGTTAATGAACTGATCAGAGAACTGTTGAGATGATCGTAACCAGATATTTCCTCGCTGATCTTCTCAATTTGTGCCCTTATATCTGAAAATTGCTTCATTCGTGCCTCTTTCTTCATTTTTAGATTGTCTAGCAGTGGTGCAACAGATGCGAGTTTCTCTTTCAAAGAACTTGATCTCTTCTCTCTCCGTATCTGTAAAATTATGTTGTGAATCAGTAAACATATGCAACTGAAACAGCAGCTGGTAGCTACAATCAGGATTACCAAGCAGAACAGTATTACCAACATTTTAATAACAGGAAAAGACACTTATTAAACAATTCTTCTACAAGCTAGAATTTTCAAGAACTATAAAAAGCCAAAGGGCATTCTTCCCTACATGACTACATCTGATAATCGTGGTAAGAATATTCTGGTTGAGAAGCATTACAATCCAAATGTATCCATATAGATCTGAATGATAAACAATAGCAAGCCTAGCCATTCAATCACGGTATGTTAATCACAAATATGACAAATTCTAATGCTAATGCCTTCTTCCTTCATTCATTTTTTTTTAGTTGCGGTAGCTTCCGCGCGGACGGCAAAGCCAAAGCAATACTAAACAAGCGAGAAAATCCCATAATTATGAAGTGAAAAAAGATCTTCTATGGGCCGCAGAGGATTGCTTAAAAGACAATTTGAAAAATTGTCACTCCTATAACAACAACTTTTTCTATAATGCGATCGTACCCCTGCTCAGGGATGCACGCAAGCCGTAACTAGCTTCTACCCGCCAGCGCTTGGAATGGGAAGCAAGCTACAGCTACCTTCAATGAATGAATGAAAAGAAAGGGTTCTAAATGACCCAAATTGGAAGATAGGAGAGCAAAACTGCTAGTACGAGAACAAAAAATGGTCAATAAATGATCATTTCCACAACAGTCCAAGTTGATTCTTTACCGGTGAATCAATATTGAGTTCCCCCAGAGTAGCCATGAGAGTGGCGAGCTCAGCTTCTTTTGCTGCCACGGACTGATGAAGGCGTGCCTTGGTATTGGCAGCTTCATCAACCTTCCTCCTGTAAACTTCTAAGCATTCCCTTTCCAACTCCAACAACATGCGGTCTTGGTCTGCCGCGCTTTCACCAATGTCATTCCATATTTGCTGCAAAGCAGAAGCACAAAAACAGTTATTGCTGTATCACTATTCACAAAAACGGTTATTACCATTCACATTTTCTTTACTTCACAGGGGAGTGAAAAATTTGCTAGAAGTACATTGGGGTAACTAACATTTTATTAACGAAAAGTAACCAAAGGAAACACACAAGCGCCGTTCTCGTGATCTATGACACATCAAAAAATGCATAGCAGAAAAACAACAGAGAAAATCTTCAAAATTAAGATAAATGAAGTAGTAATGTTGAATTATGGAAATTGGGAAACAAAAGAACCCAAAGTCTTAGCAACTTCATTCCGGCCAAGTAGCATCCCTGGTTTTTTACCACAGATGAATGAGCATTTTGGAAGAACCAACAGAAAGTCAAATCCCATAAGAAAAACAAGTGAACAGAACCCTAGTCTCAAAAAATCCCATTGAAATAGAAACAGTAAAATTGAGGAGCTTCACAATTCAGGAAGACAATTGCAGAAAAGCCAGAAAATGAATACAACATAGATAATTAACCCGTCAATTTTTTCCTGGGTACAAGGAAAATAGTCGGAAATTCCAGAGATTGGCGAAACCCATTAGAAGCAAAGAAAAATAGAAATAATACAGAAAAAATTCCCTAATATATACAAACACATGTTTCATAAAAACCATGCTCAAGTATAAAGAGTGAAAACAGAACAACTGAATTCGAAAACTATGGTGAACAGATCACATTCTACAGAGCCTATTAACTTAAAAAGGTGGAAAGACACATCTACTTTCTCTACCAATTCAAAGAAAACATAAAAGACCCCTAATTTAAAGCTCCATTATGACACATTTTAGCGAAATAATCAATGTTCTCCTTTTGACAGAGCCAAAAAAAACTTAAAGTAGGCTGAAAACCCATGATGAAAAAGCAAGCTTCCAACAAGAAGAACAAAGACCCAATTAGAAAAAGTCACAGACTTTACTGTTTAGAAACAACAAGAAACACAGAAAGTGAAGAAGAGAGAAAGACCTGAAGCTCTTTGAGCAAATGATTGCAGCCACTGCTTGCTCTGAAGCTGATAGTGGGACTCCCAAGAGCTAGCATTTTGCTCAGATCTCTGTGACTTACTCAAATTGAAGTTAAAGCAAGTTTCTGGTGAGCTTTGAAGTACACCCAATAATTCCAGAGAACCCAAATTGAAGACGCAGAGGTTGACAGTTAAAAAAGCTTACACACCAGAAAAGAAAAAAAAAGAAGAAGAAGGAGGAGGAGGCATTAATTTGTTATCAAGTCAAAGAGAGACCAAGAGACCAAGAGGCACTTGGGCATGTCTCCATTGCCATAAACAACCTTAGCTCTTCTAGATCTGAACCCTCTCTTCACTCTTCCCTGCCAAAAGCCTTGGTCACTTTTTCTTTAAATTTTTTAAGAAAATGTGAAAGAACTAGAACAAGCAAAGGATCTCCGATATGGGTTTGAACGGAACGGGAAATGGAAAAAGAAAGACTAGCAACAACTGGAGAGAGAAGGAGGAGGAAGAAGAGGGTAAAGGTTCAGACTTTAGAGAGAGAAGAAGATAATCATTGGCATAGTTAATAAGCAATGAGGAAACCAAACCAATTATTAAACAAATAACAAGAAAACTGACTATCTTTTATGAGCCAAATGCTTAAATGAGCCAAAAATGCCAAGGTAGCAGGTGAGTGTGTGAAACTATGTATCAGATTGCGCGCGTGGGTTTACTTTCCAATAAGAAAATGGAATTGGAAATTCATGACTGAGTGCAACAAAGGGCTACAGTGAAACAAAATCTTAGAGTAGCTTAGCCGTGAATTTGATGTCAACTGTGATCCATGAAAAATGAGAATCTAAGAGGAGATATTTAACTATTTAATTCCCTCTATTTATTATTATATATGCTATATTGCTAGGCCACTGACTTTTTTTGACTGAGACTTAAAGTTTTGATCAATTACTAGTATACTTTAAGCTTTTCCTATAGGACCTAAATATGTACATGAAAGTGAAATGATATTAAATATGTGCCACTCCATTGTTTCTCCAGCTGCTCATCACCAAGCTGTATCTCTTAAAACAAAATATGACTGAAGGAGATGGAAACTTGTTGTTGGAGCCTTCTCCATTCATTTTACTTTAAAACAGTTTAGTTTTGTTCAAAGAACAAATCAAAAAGAGTTTAGCTTATCATCAGAAATGATGTTTACTTACTATTGACGGATGATTAATTTATGATTGAAACATAAAAATAATCCAATGATATAACGATAATGCTACAATAACAGTTACGAAAAATATAACTTTAAGTTTAATTTCAGTTCATTTAATTATTTCATATTTTCTAATTGTATGTACTAATCACTAAACAAAACAAATATGCAAATTTAAATGAACTATTACGTGATGATTGTTAAATGAGTAACATGAAGTTAATTATACATATCTCACACCTACTACAGCTAGCATTGATGGACAATCTGTTCGGATTGCTTCAGTGAAAGGCAAAGAACAACCTAGGTATGATTTTGCAACATGCTAGCCAACCTTTCTTGAAGCATTAAAGTCTAAAGGGAAGGGGGATTAGGGCTTGATTAGTCGAAAGTGGTAGTACGTGGGTCATTCTTAACTCCTAAATCAAAGTAACCAATTAACCTATGCAATGTACCTCAACCTCTAGCTTGTAGATATATATCATACATCATATATCATATGAAAGATATTGGTTGCTTGGAGGAAGTAATACCTAGCTAGATCGACCGTATCGAATTGTTGGTATGTCAGAAACACTAGGAAAAGACTTGTGTGTTGAGTGACATGAGATGTTACATTATTGTTATGAGATGGACAGTTGGACACTCGATCGAACTACTATAAATGTTGTAATTATATTCAAACGAATGCAACACTTGACATGGACTGACTTCCTCAACGGTACAATCAAGCATTTCTCTGCACGCAGAAGCCTCTGAACTATTAAATAATAATGTTCATGTGCAATAGCATTATAGTTACTTGGAGTCTAAACGAATGTATATATAGAGGCTAGCTAGCCTCCCCATGCATTCATTTTCATTATAAACCAAGAGAATACACGTACCTTCCAACTTGCATGTGCATGACCCTGATAAAGCCAGGTCTTAGTATAGAACTTAGTTTTGTTTTTGAATCAAGCTTTCTATGTTACATCATTAATCTATGAAAGAAGGTATTATTGTCTATTGATAGGTTGAAACAATTTACGAAGATATGTAAGAAGTTTCTTAATTATTTTCATAAATGAGAGGAAATAGTTTGTTACGGAGAAGAATTATCAAAAATTTTGATGTATCATACACAAATATTACGTATTGTTTTACAGTTAAGAGAAAGTAATTATGCGGCTTATAAGATTACTCATTTTCTTGTCCATTAATGTGAGTTTCTTACTTTGAGGAAAATAGACTTGCTGATTCATAAATTGCATTGCTCAAGATTTTCCTATAACCACTAATTCCCAGGATATTGGTACTACGTCATGAAATGGCCCTGAATTTAAGGAAATAAGGGAGGAGCGGGAACTAAGGCTCTAATTAAACCCCGTAGGCATCTAATATTGTCACATACATATGATCTTATCTAATCTCTTCTGAGTTCTGACTAAACTATAATTGACGTTCGACCTACCTGCATAAATACCAATTATATACGAATAAACAAAATTATCACACGCATATTGCATTGCTAAGAATTATTGATCAGTTTGGTGGACGGATTAGGCCACAATAATACATATAGTCAATTTAATTCATAATTCAAAACATCCTAAAGTATTGGGTGTGTGTGTATATATATATTTTTTAATGAAAAATTATGCGATACTAGTTTTTCTGTAACTATTTGTTTGAAGTAATATGCTAACAACTAAACAAAAACAGATAAATAGCTTTCTTTTATCTTTTGACAGTGAGAGTCAGAGGGAGAAAGAGAGGGGAAATTCTACAGTACCTATATGTATGTGATACACTCATTTACAGATTTAACAACAATTTTGTTGTCATTGTAGTAAATAGAGTAATTACTCCACATATGATATTTTTACAAGTTTATGAATAAATTGTTGTCGATGTGGTAACTTTGTTCAATTATATGTAAATGTGTTGTTAATGTTATAAATTTGATTCAATTAAACTGTAATTTTGATTTGGTTAAATTAAACTGTAATTTTGATTTAATTAAATGTAAATGAGTGTATTCCCCCGGCGAAAGAGAGCTGCTGGTAACGAAAGAAGCTGACAACATTGAGTAGGTCGAGTATGGTGATGGTGCAAAGACAAAGACAAAGGAACTATAACTAGCTGGCCCTCGAGGTTTATATATATGTGAATTGCGAGAGATGATGAGAATTGACCCAGCGTATATGTGTTTTCCAATATCAATAATAACAAGACCACAATATCGCAGAAAGAAGATGCCAATTCGGTCCATCTAATAATTTTACCAAAAGCTGGAAATTTCTCATTCTCAACCTATATAATCGGTCCCTACTTTCTTGTTTAGTAATCGATTAAGAATATATGTTTCTCCAACACTAACTGATTCCTACTATTCTTTCCACTATTCAATCATGAATAAAACCACCTACCCAAATCCACCTTAACCAAAATTTTGTCTTCATTTTGATTTAACAAAAGGAAACATTTTTTTAGGATAAAGTGTGTACAAGAGACGTAGCTAATGCATCATATCTACCTGTATACTCCACTACTACATTGTAGTTTTTGGTTCAATAACTGATTTAATTTTAAAAAAATTTCACTACCAATTTGATAATTCGACAGGTAATGCATGTCGATCACTAACATGCATTTGGCAGGAAAAGTCAAGAATAAGTCAAGAAATTAATCTGAGTAAGTGTGCCAATAAGATAGTGTGTTTGAGACTTTGAGTACATATTTATCTTTATATTACATGCACTATGAACGTAAATTTAAGAGATTATCGTATATTTTATTTTCTTGGTGTGACTTTACTTAGTAATATTATAGTTGATGATTTGTTGCTTAACATGTCATCGATGTTAAAATATAAATTGTTAGAGTGTGAATTTAAAATTTAATTCATGAATTTTAAACTATTTTTAAAATTAAAAAATCGAGTCGATACATGAAGATACAGAAAACAATTACTTGGCAAACCTATTGAGATTGATGCGGATAACAATTCCCTTGTCCTGTCAACACTTGAGTACTTGCCACCATAAGAAAGTTTGTCTTTTCATAATCATCTTTAAGAAAGTAAGAGTGTTATCTTTACCTAAAAAGACATTTTGTTTCTACTTCCAAGTTCCAACCGACCTCTGCTGTTACAGGTCGAAATGAAAGATCTGTTCACTGCCAGTAAGAAACAGAGAAAAGAAAGTGCATTGAGGAAATTACTGTAGTGTCATAGTCCTAAATGTTCAAATAGGGTTTTGAAATCCCTAAATCTTATGGCCTGTATTACTTTCCCTTCTTCTCTTCGAAGGTTTAGGATCTGTACTAATGGAGTTGCACTTGCACTCGTGGTTATCATGGCTTTGAAGCTGCCCTGAGAAGAAGGAAGGAATAGAAATCAGCTTCAAAGCCAAAAAGACCGGAAAAGAGCCTAGGAGTTTTTTTTTTTTTTTTTCAGCCATTTTCACCGGAACTTCGCAAATTAGAGCAACTAGACCACTCATAAAGCGGCAAGGGATGAATAAAAGTCATACATTGTTCAACCAAAAAATTGATGAAGACCATATATATTTATAGTGGATATGCATTGTAACCTACATTGAAGAGGGAAGAATATGATCAATATATATGTATATATTGTATATCATATTCGTTGTTGGGTGGGGAATAAGACTAGTTATAAAGTACGCTTTTGCACTAAATGGATGTGGGGTTTGGTTTGCTTGGAACTGTTAGCCGACACCATTAAAGCAAATGCGCCCAGTAAACAGGCTATTAGGGACGGCGATGCCACGGACTTTCTTGAGGACCTCCTTGTTAGTTAGCTTCTAACAAACACTTCTCTAATCAGATCATTAAGCACGCGAGAGTTATAGGATTAATTCAGGTAATACCGTAATAGAACCTGAAAATAGCGTGAATCGCAGCCCTTCGTGTTATATAAAGGGTCAAGATTAGACTCACTGAGTCCGATCTCCTTCTAATGTAACCCCGTACAATATAGAAGCAAACAAAGCAAATGAAAACATGGAAATCTTCAAGGGGTTTTCCTTGTAAGTTACTCTCTGAGTCCAACTCCTTAGCTTGGAAGCTGGACATGACATGTAGTCTTCTTTACAGCTGCGCCATCCCAACAAATCAAATGTATGCGTGCTTATTATACATAACCATACCAAATATCGTCAAAAACATGTTCAAGTATTCAACAAAGACCGGATTAAACTAAATACGAAAATATAAAAGACTAGCTCACCAAACTTGACCTCCAACAACAACCTTGTACTGGTCCCTATTTTGATGAGGCTAAGCAAATTTGGTTGGACTTCAGCCTTGAGGTGGTTCACTTGCTCACTTCAGTATGACTCTATTTATATACTTTGACTAAGAACTAGATACAACCTATCCTCAGCTTAAAGCCTTACGGCTTACGGCCCTTACCCTTTGATTTTTGATTGAAAATATAATAACACATTAATTGATATAAATGTTACAACAATCAATGTCCGATATTTATCGGCTCCATAAGCCATTCCGTCCAAACTCTACATAATAGAAAGTATCACTTTCGTTCAAAATGAACTTGAACTTTGCTAGGTCATGAGTACTGTTGCACTGCCTTGATTAAAAGCAAGTTTTGACGTTACCACAACCATGCAAAAGCGCCTCGGATGCATCTCCATTACGCCCTCTTCAAACCAACAACAATCAATGGAAATGAGAATTTTTAAACGCTAACGCCCCAAACCCTACAGTTCTGTAAATTTTAAGAAGGGAGAGATTATAAGGAAGGTGTTAAAAAGGAAATATTCCACAGGGGGACAAGGCAACAAACAACCACAGTGATCACTAATCACACACTAGTTTGGCATCTAACACTGGTTTTCATATGGGCCCAAACAAAGTTAAAGCAAGAAAAAGTAAGGCAACTTCCCGATTGAAATCAATGACCGTGTGTCTGGTAGAACCCACAGATCAGAGAGCTTAAAAGTACTTTATTGTGTGTTAATATCAATGGCCCCCAACAACCTCTTTAATTTTTTTTCCCAGCTAGTTTATTTACCAGAGATATGAATGCGATCTTTATAAGTTGTAAGAGAATAATTGCATCCAAAGCAGCTTTGCATATTGTTAAGAGAGAAGACAAAACCTTTGTGTCCCATCGATCAATTGTACCAAACACAGACAAGTTGCCCTCTTCAGACTTCAGACTTCAGCAAGAAAGATGGAATACGTGCTTAAGAATTTCTCTGACCATCTCTACAATATCCTCTTCTTCGCAGCCGGTTACAAACTTAACTGCATACACGATAATGTATTTCAATTAGTAAGAATACTAATCTCTATCAGTTCTGCACAGAATAAGCTAGGAAAGACAAATCCCAATTCATGTTCATCACTTAGATTGATAATCTAAAATCAGCTCGCGAAGATATTGCAAAATTCTTTTATTTATTACTGACTGAAACACCTATCTCAGAGTTTGCCCAATGTATTTACAGTTAAACAAGCACATACTCGAAAGGCACATACGCACACTTTACACTGATAGGGTGTGAGTAAAGGCAGTTCCAGAAACTGAAATGCTGTAGCACCATAAGAACACAAAAAGGATGGAAAGTACAGAACCACCAAACGAGAAGGGTAAGGCATCATTAAATTCAAGTAGGAACTCATGAATGGCCTAACAAACAGGCAAGGTAGGTGATAGTGTACGAAGAGCGTCGATCTTCCTTGAAAGCAAGTTAACAAAACTTGGGAAAAAGATGGGTGGAAATGGACCCCCAAGCATTTGGCCATGGAAGATGATTTAGATCAAACTGACATTGTGTCTTTGGATAAGGGCCAGTACAGAGAGGCTCCAGACCATCACTCCACGTTAATCATGAGGTTAAAATTCTAAAGTCCACTTCCGAGTTCATGGCATTCACAAATGTGGCTACCGTGTTATCGGCATAACTGAAATATGTACCATCAAATCACATTGTCCAAGTAGAGGTGTACAAAGAGAAACAGCCAGAAAATGTCCCTACATATCAAATCAGTTTTGTTCAAGTAGAGGCGTACGCTCAACCACTTTTTCCTTGTAAGAGATAAGACACGGCAGATCACAGAGCCATGTCATGCTTAGGAAAGGAATATTTTTTCTCTTCTTTTTGAGCTTAATCTTCCAACTGTTTTATTGATATCTATAGCGTTGAAAGAGCATCAGTAAAACAAACTTATTACCAAAAGAAAAAAAAAAAGTTGGAGTGAGTCCATAAGGATTTGCTGCACTCTTAGTCTGTCTAGTAGGGAAATCGAAAGAATAACTATGAGAAGGATAGGCAGTGTTGCCTCCGATATGTGGAATTTCCTTTAAAAGAATATATTGTCAGCAAGGATTCTATTTCTATGTAGCTGTACGAATGGTACAGTGGACCAAAGAGTCAGCTAGAGCTGCGTATGAGGAAAGGACCACCAAATTGATGATCAGATATGGCCGGTGGTCAAGGATCAAACAAGGCTGTGGTAAGGAAGGTTGCAAGAATGTGGAGGGACACTTAGTCAGTGCACAAAGACTAGAAGTTAATTTGCATCTTTACATGCATTTTTCTCACTAGAGTTGGGGCCCCAGTAAGGTGACTCCGATCATCAGATTGCATCTCAGATTCCCAGTCACCTGGAAATTTCTCATGGTCCCTACCAAGATTTTCTATTCTCTATCATACGAGTGAAGAATCGGTACAATTGATCTTTCTGAGGCAACTCACTGTTCTGTCTATCATTCAACCAACAAAGCCTGTTCCAACACATTAGATCTTTCTTGCTGATTTCAAAGAGATCATTCTCTTTAGTTTGGAACTAAAATACATTCTTAAGAACTTCTAAATATGTTAAGCAGTTCTAGCATTCAGGCACCAATTTGATTCAGGTTAAAGCACATAACCAAAAAAAAAAAAAAGCATACGAGATCTTACCCCAGGGAAGAACTGGAAATTCCAACTTCTGTTTGGGAACAGTAGTGACATATGAAGAAACCTGCAAAGCAACAAATAAAAAATCACACTAGAGAACAGATATTAAAACTAGCTGCATTTGGTTTTCGGCTAACAAAGTTTTTTTTGCACAGCATTTAAAGAATCAAAATTCAATGCTATCGAACATGCCACGACTGATGCAGCGAGAAAACGAGGATTAGCATAGAGCATCGTTGTCTCCTCCTTTTCATAAAGTAGATCCATGATGTCCATGCCTGCTTCAAAGTTCACTAGTTCCCCAACCTTTGACACTCCCCTGAACTCAAAAAACAAAAAACCAGGAAGGATGTATCAAAATGAAACAAGATTTCCTTGAAACAAATAAACGAAAGAAGAAACTAACAGTACAATGAAAATAATAAAAACTTACTTGAATTGGAGTAAAAGCTCTTCAAAGTATACGAAAGCAACATTTTCCACACAAATCTCAAAATTCACTACCTTAAATAAGAAAACTAAATTGATCTTAGACTCTCAGCAGTGTAATAGCAAAACAACAGAAGAAAAAGAACTCCAGAGCTTTCGAGCTGACCTGCATTAAGATCACCTCCTACAAAATTCGACAGACAAAAATGTAAAGCATCTGTTAGCCTCTAAAGGACCTTTACACAACTATATGTTACTGAAGAAGCTATTGTAAAAAGGTCCCTAAATTCGAGAATAGGAATTGGCTTACCGCCTCAGAATAATCTCGGATGGTGAAGTGTTGTTCACTGATACTTTTGTCTCCCAAGGACTTGAATATCTTCACGGACAATGCAGGAGAAGAGTGTATCTACAAAGCATTAGCATCCATATATAAATGCACACACATTATATCAAAAAGTAAACGAAAAATCGCAGAGAAAGAGCATCAAAACCCTACTTTGTTTGAAATCCATAGCGAAACAAGAGCAAATAGCTGCAGATTGCTCTCTCTCAAGGGTTGCAAGAGCCAGTTCCCCATGTCATTGCCTTGTTCCAACCTAATTTACATTTACAGTTTTACAGCAACACTGAATTCTTCTCTAAAAGTTACCAAAGAAAATTACAAAAGTAATTCACGCAACTTACTGGGACATAAAACGCGGGTAGAATCTATGAGCGAAGAGTGACAAGGCGGTGTACTTCTCGGTCGGAGAAAGTTGGAGCCTCTAAATTGAGAATTCCGATGAGAAAATTGGAAATAGCAACTAATTAGGTCACCGAAAATTTGAAATTCAGAGTGAAAATGAAGATAAAAAGACGAGTGACCTGAGCAGATTGGATGATGAAGTCGATGAGTCTTGCTCGGGGCGGCAAAGCCGAACCGGATTCTCTCTGCATCTCTGCGCCTCTGGAATTCTCCAAAATTTTAGTCTTTTTTTTTTTTTTTTTTTTTTTTTGCGCGAGTTTTTGAAATTTGGGAGATTTTATAGGCTGAATGCAAAACTTTCTGTTGGTTCGTCTCTCTTTGGGCTTCGAGCATTCAGGTAGTGACAGTCCATTTGCTATTTAAAGCCCATAAGTCCAGGTCTTCCAGGAGGAAGAGAAAAGGTCCAGTCCAATTTTGGAAAGAGTGGATTGCGGTGCAGCCCAATGTTTCCTGTCTTTTTTCACTCGAGATAGAAAAAAAATTGGGAAATATGAGAGTGCACAATTTCAGCGAACTCTTTCGGTTTCTTATTGTACTTTAAACAACTCTATGTATTCGTAGAGTACACTATATTTATAGAAATGACTACAATCGAGTTTATGTTATTCGTATTAATATACTCAAAAAGGAATGTTTTTATGCAGGGCTAACGATTTGATAACTATTGTTGTAGCTTCACAAGTTTTCAATTTCTGCTACTTTGACATAACATAAGGAAGATTATTTTTCATTTCAGGTCAAAATGTCATATTTGAAGTGTCTGTATAGTAGGTGTCGTAGATTGTTTGATATCTTGAGATTTGTTTGTCTTTTACCTAAAGGAACATGATATTTTGAAACCTTACTAATTATAAACATGAACATGATATTTTGAAGTGACGTGTACATTTAAGATATTTTGTTTGTTTTCACATTTAGATTTGTATAAGTTATCAAATATAGTAATGTACTTTTGTACGTTCATGATAATATAACATACATTCTAAAAATTCGATATTTTCTTGCAACTTTTGTTGAATTGTTTGTGGTGAGGCTAGTGAGTAGGAGCTCATATATATTATCTTTTCCTTTATTTTTTTAACTGCAGTTTTTTTAAGCTCCACATAAAAATGGTACTGGTGGAGTTGGTATTGAGCGAAACATGCACATAACTGTTTTTTAGGAACAACTTGTAGTTTCTTTGGCTTGCTAGAGGAACAACTTGTAGTTATTAAACTTATCTTTGGTATCTACAATATATATAAAATGTAAATATCAGATGGATCGAAGAAATGTTGGATATTAATTTATGGATATAGCTTCTTCAACTCAGCAATAGCAACTGAGAGAAAATGGTGCTCCCACTAGCGCGTTAACCATTTTATTTATTAATCCAAACGTACGTCTCAGTCTTATACGGGATTTAATTACGTTTTTTGTCCCCGACAAATGATCTTTAATTGAAATTTGATTCTTGGAGTGCACTAATCATTTGGAAATTTTGATTATAATATGCCAATGAGATTCATATGGCTGGATGGTAGTTAGCAAACAACACCCTAGTTGGGAGCATATCTTATATTCCTGCAATTTAATTAGTTGATTAATTTGTATCATAATTAAACGATGATATATAGATATATATACCTATTCGAGGGACAAAAGTAGCAAACCGAGCTCCATTTTTATAATGTATCAAAAAAGATGGAAAGGATGCCTCAGACAAGCTTTCACATATCAAATTCCGCCACTGTACATTCATCATCAGCCGAGTGAACTAAGCAACTAATGACCAAGTATAATGAGGGTGATTTTGGCACTTCTCCTTCCAATATTGTTTAACTCTCACGCTTCACTTTAATATTATAGTTGAAAGTTGAATCAAGTCGAGTGCCGAAATCATCCCCAATATATAAGCTTCTTGGAATGAACCACTTTTGTTTTGGATGTATATACTCAAGTTTTGAAGCTTGATGATCTGCGTTGACATAGAAATCGATCGTCGGTGGAGGGTACCTCAAACCGGCTTGAAATTTTGTCAAACCTGTCTGAAAGAAAAAAGCTTTGGTATCCTCTCATAAGCGATGGTAGAACTTCAACTTGGGCAGTAAATATTGACTTCACTGGCCTGTGGTCAGACAATTTTGATTCACCGCGGTCGTATACATGTTGCTTCAACCCTTTTCCATGCCAAATTATCCGATCACACCTAAATAACCACAATTTTTAAGACGTTAAGTTGGAGGTTACACGACACAAAATGAATCAATGAATTTGAGATAGGTATAAAACTAGTGAAGTAAAAAATAATTACCATGCAGGAGCACGCCTCTTTTCACCTTTCCTTGCAGGAGGAGGACATCCATAATATGTATCAGAATCTGGAAAATATTTGTAAGTCGGGGCAAATTTGATACTTCCTTCAAGCCAACCTTCAAATACTTGACCATCATTCAGCTCCATACTCAGCTTCATTCCCATTCAAAACTTAACCTCAAATTTAGGTTCACACACACAAACGCACACACATATTAAGTAAACTAATAGTTATACATAAATACCTGATCGCTCTTCAGTAAGGCATTCCAATCTCTGCCATCCACTAATGACCGTGTGGTTGCTTCTGGAAGGGAAATTCTGTAATTCAAATCTCCCAAGAAGATTACTTGTCTGCAATATTAATATCGAACACACGCGTAATTAGTGCCTATTCAGATATTTGATTTATCACTGTGTAATTCATCAGCTTGCTTTCTAGGGTTTATATAATATCAGCTTTTAATTTGATCATATATATGAAGTCAACTAATTATTTGTTTACGGAAAGAAACCAAACAATATGGACTGTTTAGTGGTAATAGAAACGATCATGCAACCGCCCCTTCAAGTGGTTTAGCAACCCATTTAACGTAATGAGTCCAACCATGACTATTTTATTATATGTCTAACAACTACTTAATTATAAAGAAATGCATATAGTACAAGTTTGGCGGCTTTCAATCTGTCACGACAAATTCAAAGTTGAGAAGAAACAATAATAATGTTCATCTCTGTCTTATTTTCGTGATAAGTAGTGAAAAAAAAAAAAGGATCTTTGATTAATTAAGGAGATTAATTAACTAGCTATAGGTTAATTAATTAACTGAAAAACGAAAAAGTTTGGACGGTTTCAAAGTTTAGTCTTAACATACTGGTGGTCCAGGATCTTTCGTGGCAAATCAAGCAATGGACCTCTAGGGAAAATTGTTCTGTTCAAGATTTCAGCTACGTTCGAGTTTCTGAGTTTCTCATCTCCTTGTCTTCCTCCTGAAGCTAGATGACAGCACACGAAGCAGAAGCTTGTTTCATGCAGTTGAAACCTAACTGACACGGAACCCTGCAAAAGTATAAATTATTTTAAGTGGGTGTAATTAACTGTATCAATATTAGCTATGAAGTGAACGAGGATTAGTATACTTCCGGGGTTAATTATATTATTACAACATATTAGTAATATTATACGTACCTTATTGCCGAGGCAACCCATGATGCCACAGCCAACACATGAAACACTCGGATTCCGAATCAAAGGACGAAGATTTCTTCGAACCCAGACTGTTATTAGTATTCCCACCATTTGCTTACTTATAATACACTGGAAGTGATCCTGTGATTCTGGATTGATGCTGCTTTCCACAATGGTTGACTTTCCATTTTTTTCCTTATTCTTGTCTCCCGGGTAGTTTTTTTTCTTGTTCAGAATTTCTCTAATGAAGGAGTTCCACTTCATGCAGATCATACTATTCTCAGATCCCAGAACATTTGAGGCTTTGAGAGGAACAATTTCTTGAAACCTAAATGGATTGAAAATAAAAACATGCATCGTGAGTTAATGAAAAATTTCTAAATTTTTGGAATTTATATATCAAATTACGTGCCTACGTACCCAAAAACATAGATGTCACAGGATGTGTCAGTAATCCAATCCGCCATGTTCATATCATCTCGTGGTTCAACTCCACCAACATTCCATGTACTAACAAAAACCCTTAAAGATGGAAGAGAAAACCAAATTAAATTAAGTAGATATATGAAAATGAGAAAATATCCGGTAAACGTTAATAACTAATAATAACTGGAGTTCCAGACGACCTTGCCATGCCGGCAAGTTTATATATTTTATCTATGGATCGGAGATATGTATTATGAAGAAATACATACTTGTAATTGTGTGTGTGCTTGTGGTGATTCAAGATTTTTGGAGCTGGTGTCGTCGGGCATAAAGATAACGGTTTCTCTGGATCAAACCTTGGTGTTTCCAGCTGCAAGGTGGAGTCCTCCGAGTTGCTTGGGAAATCTGCTACAAAGTTGTTGCTTCCCAATCGCTTCTTCAGAATTTTGTTCGCCACTAATCTAGGCCACATGATCACCTACACATATAAGAAAAGAATAATTCATTTAAGCATATCCGCGTGTAGATTGATCGGTATGGAGTGAAATAGATCAGAGGATATATAGATGGTGCTCACTTCTCTTTGATTTCTTGTAGTTGCAGTCATGGACAGAAACTGAGAAATAGTGGGGATCAAATGAGGACAGATGGAGATGGAGTACTAGTACTTATGAGAAAAGGTTGGATAGAGAATGCCAAAAGGGATAAAAAGAAATTGCAGAGATAATAATTATTCATGCTGTGAGACCACACTGCAAGTTGAGAAAGATAGAGGATGGAGTTGGGAATTAGCTCGCTCGCTCTAAACTAAAGCGATCGACGAGGATGGTGTATATATGTACATGAATCGAAGAATAGAAATGCAAAACCTGCTAACCAATCACAAGAATCAAATGGCTACCAATTAAGCCACATTGTCTTCCCACTTGCTATATACAAATGTAATTTCCATCACTATATATATTTATATACTGATAGAGAGAGAGGGAGATGGGTCTATGCAGGCTTGAATATTTCTGTGTCTTGAAGGCTGGTGATTTTGAAGGATGTATACATCTATAGACATCTTGTGCTATACATACGGCTTGGATAGTTTAAAGGGCAAGTGGTCCACCGGGGTGGTCCATCGATCTCACTATACTTATTGGAAAACAGATGTGCAATAGAAAATTAACCATGCTCCCTCTGATGTGTCGACAGCTTACTGGCTATCCAAATGTCCGAACGAAGAAAGGTACCCTTTGTTTAATTTTAATCTTGATCATCACTCAGCTGGCTTCTACTTTCTCCAATGGTTGCATATATATCATGCCGACCTGGCCTTAATTAGAACTATTTACTTGCTTATGAGGGCATTTGAATTTTAATCCAGCCGCGTAAAAGAGAACTATTTATCACTACGGTAATGATATAGGGCTTCATTGAGATTTGTGGTCTCAAATCTTAGGTGTCATGTTATATAAGTAAATATAAATTTTATTTTCAGTTCCACATAATAAATCTTGTTATATCATACTATTACAACACTAATTTTATCATTTTATATTTTCTTTCTAGATGTTAGGGTGGAATCAATTACATTAATGGATTAAATTAGGTGACGAAAAAAATAAGATATTAATTATGTATTCATTTAAGAGATATGTCTATAAATTATTTGACAAATATTTTTCTTCATTTAATTAAATTTTTTCCTATAATTTTTATTTCCAAATAGCATCAATATAGTCAAGAAATAGGCATTAACTTTTCTTTTCAAATATTAATTAATTTCATCCAAAAAATATCATTAATAAATTGAATTTGGGAAATACGTATGTCTAAATTAAGAGGTAAGAAAAAATTCCAGCCATTAATTATCATCTATAAATCTAAATATAAGGGAAAAAAAACAAAAAAAAATAATAAACTCAAATATAACGTGTAAACCCTAGCTACATAAAGAGAGAAAAAAATTAACAAAAGAATATATATATATATATATACATATAATCATATGAATTTCACATTATATTTTCAAAATTTACAGGAACCCAACAAAGGTTAAATTCATATAAATATGTTATGCAAATCTATTGATCGAGTGTATGTACAAATCTATTGATCGAGTGTATGTGCAAATCTATTGACTGAATTACATGAATTTTTTTTTCTATTCTTGATTGAAGAAAAAAAAAATTGTTGTTTAAATCTAAGCATGGGTGTAATGAAAAGAAAAAATGAAAAAACAAAAACCAAAATAATTTTTGTTTAGAAGAAAGCCAAAATAACTTAGAGTTATTAGATTTTGGAATGGTAAGATGGTCTTTTTCTCAAGAATTACATGTTATGATTTGACAAATTAGTGATGCGTGTAGGTGACATGACATGACACATAAGATTGAGGTCACAAATCTTAGGCCTCATTGAGGCCACAAATAATTTTCCTTATTACTATTAATTATTCTCCATGTCAACCTCCCTGGCCTCATATTTTTGTGGAATAATCTTGTTATTGATATAGTTTTTGAATTAGATAGAACAAAAGTTACCATTTTTACATCAATTGTTGTGGATTGTGGTAAAATGTGTAGTCATTGCAGTAATCATTTCATTAATGATAAAAACATAAATTTTTATCACTATGACAACAAATTTGTTGTTAGACTTGCTAAATTGTCCACAAATTAGTACATTAGTTTAGGTGAAGTAATTACTACAAATAGAACAAAAATGACCCTTTTTACATCAATTGCCGTGGATTGTGATAAAATACATACTCATTGAAGTAATCATTTCATTAATGATAAAAACATAAAGATTTACTACTCTGACAACAAATTTATTGTCAACTTGTTAAATTGTCTATAAACTAGTAAATAGGTTGTAGGTGGAGTGATTACTGATAAAGTAATCTGGGGTTCACATTCAAAACCAATTGGCAATGGATGGAGTGGCCCAAACCCTTATAAACTTATAGGCAATGTCCCATTTTTCCCATGTGGGATGTTTATATTCTCAACACGTCCTCGTACGTGTAGCGAATTTTCAAGCCATACACGTAGACAATTTTGGGTGATGTGGAGCCCGTGTACCCGTTAAGCATGCACACGTGGGTAACCTGACTTTGATATCATGAAAGCTTCAAGGTAAGTTTGAGAGAAAACCAGAAAGAACCAGAAAAATAGAAACTGAGCTTGTATAAAATGAATGATTAGTTACAAAGAGCTTAGGGTTCGGTATTTATAGTAATTAGCTTACTGACTTAATTAGCATGCTAACTAACAATGCTTCCTAACTAATCCATGTAACCATCAGCTATATGACACGTGTCAAGGTAACGCACGTGAGGAAAATACAATAGCAGATAGGTGAATGAGATTTTCTATTGGAACTTCCTAATTTGCTCATTTGACCTCCATCTCTTTTGAATTATTGAATTACATTTATATCATCTTGTAAAATGACAATCATAGACAATGAATTTTAATTAACTAGTATTTTCTTTACAAACCTCTCAACCTAGTTTTCACGATAGATTGGTTTAAACCTTAGCCCTGTGATCTTACTCTCATCTATGATAATGTTCTCATTCTGATCACAACATCAAAGCCAGCGATGTGCATAAGAGCTATTTCAACTATTTGAAATAACGTTATTAATGGAGACACAATTCATTGTATCAGAGCCTCCAAGTATGGTAGTATTTGAATCCTAGTATAAAGTTTGCTGTTGATTAAAAGGCTAAGAGATTATTTCAGAACTCTAATTAAGTTCTTAATCTAGACTTTATTTCAGGTTTGGTTAGAGGAAGAGAGTTTTTGGACCGGAGACGATGGCTTTTTTTTTTTTTCCCATCTACTACTTCATCTTCCACTGCCCATCAAGGTCTGATGTTGTTCTTTCTTGTTGCTTTCTAGTTTTTTGGGTTCTGATTTTCATTACGGATTGAATTTACCAACGGGGTTTTGATTTGTTTCATTAGAAACTGGATAGCTATCTTGAATGACAACTACAAGAGCAGTAAAGTGCAAAGATTGGGGCCAACTTCAACAGGGCTATGGTACTTTGTTTGCGTTATTTCCGGTGTTTCTTTCTTTCTTTGTTTTTTTTTTTTTTCCTCCTCCTGCTTCTTCTTCTTCTTCTTTTTTTTTTTCTTTTTCTGCTTTTGTGTTCGACTCTAATATTATTGTGTTCGACTCTAATATTATCAATCTTCTTAATGGCCTTCAGTGTGTATAATCACCACGTAGGAGCATCGTTTCAATTATTAGGAGCATAGGAGTTAATGGGTAAATATTGAAGTCAAACTATGTGTGCGTGCTGCAAGTTCTGCTTCTTCTTCTTCTTCTTTTTCTTTTTCTGCTTTTGTGTTCGACTCTAATATTATTGTGTTCGACTCTAATATTATCAATCTTCTTAATGTCCTTCAGTGTGTATAATCACCACGTAGGAGCATCGTTTCAATTATTAGGAGCATAGGAGTTAATGGGTAAAAATTGTAGTCAAACTATGTGTGCGTGCTGCAAGTATGGTTCTAGCTAGGATCATGATTTATTTTTTCTTTAGTAAAAAATATGGTCCAAGTTTTGAAAATGATGCTGATGCATGCCTAAAGTTTTCTTCAGCTTTAACTATATTTCTATATATGATTCTCTAAAGCTTGAGAGACAAATATACTTGCTTGATTGACATATTACATTTAATCAAAGTCACTTGCTTGTGTTTATGTTCTTGTTTTTCAATTACAACATACAAGATCAACAAATGGTGATACTTTTATTCCAGATAGCAAGGTCGAAGTAGATGATGTATTAGATCATACCAATCAAGTACAACTGACAAGGTAAACTCTTTTCTAAATTTCTTTAAATATCACGAAGGCACTACTATTTTGAATCATAATTAGATATTTTGCTGGTAGATATTCAAAAGTAAAGTTGAGTTGAGTGAAGGGACTCGTTCAGAAGGAATCAGAAACAATTTTGTGATTGTTATCCGAAGGCCTGATTCTGGAAAAATTGGCAATAAGGAGAAGAGACCTAAAATAAGGTTTTATTGTGAGAGGAATGGTCAGTATAAATCATACAAGTCTATGAAGTATGAATTACTATATCTTATTATGTTAGTATTTCTTTTACGGATGTTTTTTTTACATTTGGATTTTTTTTTGTTGAGTTGCTGTATTTATTACACTACAATTGATTGTGAGAATGATTCATGTTTTAAATTATTTTTTTATGAAATTGATGCCAGTTAATATGTCAGTAATGATTTCACTTGTAATATTGTATATGGGTATATGAAGAATTACAAGCTTATTGTCAAATCTTAAGAGCAACCATTTTACTTTGAGACTGTTCAGTTGGGGTGCTACTTAATTGTCAGATTGTGTTGTCAATATTTCGTTTCAACTAAATGGAGAGTTCTGGCCGTTTGATTCATGAATGAAAGTTCTAGAAATTTGTTTGGGTAACTTTTTATGTTTGCATGCAAAAAGGAAAAAAAAAAAGAAAAAAAAAGGGAATGGAGGTGTAGTAAGTGAATTAGAGGTATAATGAGTAATTTATTGTTTTGTATGTGAATAATCTAACAAAGGTTATTTTAGGAATTCAAAAGGAGGTCTAGTGAGCAAACATTGGGTATTTAAAAGCAAGATGAGTAAATTTGGAGGTCTCAATAGAAACTCTCTAGGTGAACATTATTGGAAATTAAATTCTGAAATTAATTTTCCAGTCCTAGTATAGAGTTTGGTAAGTCATAAGAATGAAATATAAAATTATAATTTTCAATAATACCATTTTACTAATTAATGTACAAATATGACATCAACTTATAAGGAGTATTGATGAAGGAATATAAATTTTTTAGATGGATAATTTATGTAATTTTACCTTTTACAGTGGGAAATGAAAATAGAATACCACTCCTGACTAGGTAATTCTATTCAGGCTTTATGAGATAGTCAATTTCCAGTCAAATCTCATTTTTTATTTCCTTTCCAAACTTCTATTACAACCAAACGGTACCTTTAAATGGAAAATAAAATTGATTCTCATTCCATATCATGATTTCCTACCATCCAAACGGGGCCTAGGTGAATTGGTAAAATAGGTATATATGTTAACAATTACTACAATTAGAACAAAAATTATCGTTTTTATATCAATTGTTGTAGTTTGTGGTAAATTGCGTTGACTGAAAATTATTACAACTTCGACAATGAAAATTACACAATATATTACTTAAATTACGCAAAGGAGAACTTCATTACACCAATGAGAACATACGTGTTTTTAGTCAAAATATAATGGTTTACTTATATGATAACACATTGTGGTAACATTTGTAACTTAGTTCAAAAAACAGTAATAACAAGTTGTATGTGAAGTAGTTACTACATCTAAAATAAAGATTATCTATTTTTACAGTAATTGTTGTGGCTGTCGTAAAATGCATGTAAAGGGAATTATGTTTGGTTAAAGAAAATACTAATGCTATAATTAATTAGTAATAAAGACTATTTAATTAGTACTAATTCCGTGAGCCTAGATTATAAGTTTTTGGTTTTTAATAAGGAAAAAACTTAATTTGCAATAGTGTAGCTGTTAATTAATAATCAAAAATTAATTAGCTAATGATAAAATTAATTACTAATAAATACTATTTAACTAATAGTGATTAGCTAAGGATTAAACATGTTATCAAATTTTAAATATTTTGGACCATTAGAAATATTGCTAATCTAATGATCCAAAATATTTAACAAAATAGATGCATGACAAACACTCGTATACCTAAGAAAATTCCGATTTTATTTTTCATGTAGAACCTCAAAAGACACATCCACTTAAAAATGGCACTAAGTGTACTGTTGATTCTGTCATTCATAACATAGAATCATAGATATGTTTCCTAAAAGCTGATTAAAGGTATGGTCTGATATAGTATTCCAGGTAGCTACATATCATCAATTAACACAAACACACACCCAAACACACACCAATTGGAGGCACTATGTTGGTCCAGACTCCAGAGCCGCCGGCACAACTAGTACAGTTAGTGCACAAGTTGCTGTATAAGAAATTCACGGACTAATGAACAACTTAATCCCGGCCCGGTGGGTTCTGTCGTGTAATGGATAATGTGAGTTTCAAAGGAAAAAGGTACGTGACCATGGAATAGTATCTAAACCTAACCAGCTAGGGCTAGAAAGAAAAAAGGGCTTCTCTTCCAAATTTTAAATATTACTTTCTTCAGTGAGTACGGTGAGTACCCATCAACTTGGTACAACAATCCAATTACCCTTCCATCAATAGAAAGTCATCTTTCAACACCCTCCAATCAAATTACAGTTTTTTAATTAACCACTATTTATACACACACACATTAATGTATACGCATTAATTATAGTGATCATACTACTATACTAGCTATCAGACTCGAACTTTATGACAGCCACATGAAGCGACAGACCAATCATAGTTCTTGTTTGGATCGAATAAAACTGTCACGCATCTCTTTTAAAATACACTGAATTATAAATATTTGTTTGTGCATGTCACTATAGTCTCGTAGCTTCACGACTTTGTATTAATTAATATGATCTCCTAATGATGAAAATTTATTATTAGCGCGAGTACCACTAACGGTGATTATACAATATCAATTGACGCTGAGAGTTTTGTGCATTTGGGTTATAACAAGCTAGTCGACTTCAAATTTCCCGTACATGATGCATGGAAGCTTACATTTCTGTTGGCTAATGCAATTGGAATTATCGATTTTTTTTTAATCGAGATCACGTTGTCTTTAAAGCATTTTTAAATTCAGAGACTAATCCGTACTGGGGGATCATGTAAGAACGCTTCCTCTCCCTGGCCACCAAGAATAGATTGAGATTTAACTCCAATTAACGTTGGCGGGATTCGAACTCGGGTGTAGGGGTTCCACACCTGGAGGATCTTACCAACTTGACCATTTGTGGTGGTTATTACCGAAATTACCAAACTTGCAAGCTTCATTAACTTCGTTAATCATCGGAATACCAAAATTACATACATGAATGATGCTTTAAGGGCTTCAAGCAGACTTAAAACCCTAACCTAAAACCAAAGCCATCTCTTTTTCTTTTCCTTGTTATATTTTTTTTTTTAATGACAGAAATGAAATACAAGAAACTAAAGGACAAAATCTCTACTAACAAACCCTCCAAGCTGATCCAAACGGAACGCTGGGGATACAGCAAGGGGTAAACAGAATAACCAAATAGAATTCTTATGAGAACTATGAGCCATGGAAGCTAGATGATGATCTGCAACAAAATTTGCTTCCTGATAAATATGCCTGAAAACGATCGAATTAGTCAACTGCTTTATATCTTGGACCAGAAGCTGAATTCGCCATGGATCGACGCATTTTCCTTAAATACAATCTATAAGCAGCTTGGAATCACCTTCAACTGAAATATGATTATATACTTATACATATTGGCCGATTAAGTCAAGGACTCAAGGGTATCTTAGCTAAAATATTGTTGATTAAGGTACTTAATTGTAGACTTTCCGCCAAGAACTTCCTGATCGATCATTACAAATTGAGTAGTTGTTGGGGAGAATAGCAAGAAGTACGTGGATATAGGAATCAATATCCTCAAGTGCTGGACAAACATCCCATCTCACTTGTTACTAAATTAATTGACCTATTAATTAATTATTTGGCCTAGCCAGCTAGCTATGTAGTTTTTCAATTGTAAAGTGCGGGCTTAGCTCAAGCATTTTGTTGGACTCATGAACTAAATTAATTAGTGGAAAAGAAGCGAATATATGCACTAAACAATCTCGGTAGAAGTTTCTCATCGAAAAAACAAAATTCAGTAGAAGTTGGTGGTTCTGAATATGAAGGACGGACAAGAAATAAATTATATAAAGGGCACATGCCCTGATTAACAAAAACACTTTTAAGGACTTGAAGCTTATATAGTATTGCATTGGTTCCCAATTTCCCATTGAGTCTCTGTCTTATATCTGATTTATTTAAAGACACAATTCACAAAGTATTGGTTTGACGGCATGGATGTCAATTAAGATCGAGAATAAACTGTATTACAGCCAAGCGTTATATCCCATTAGGTCTTCTAGTACTATTGATAGCCAGTTAAGTACTTAAGTTAACAAATATCTTAAATAAGAGACCTATGCAAGTACGTATGTGCACTAAGCGAGGAACGAACAACTGATTTCGGTGCTAATTAAGGAAGATATTATTAATTAAGCTAACTTTATTGTAACTTTTTCTGCAAGATTAGATCTAATACGTGGATACCTTTCATTCATGCTTAGGTTAAAAGAAGTCTGCAGACCAAAGATTTATTATTATTATTAATTTTTTTTTTGGGAATAGACCAAAGATTATTGGTCCTGGACATTTAGTTTTATAAAAATTAATTCGCTTTTTTAGTTAACATTAGTGATGTAGTGTTGGTTAGCTGACTCTAGAAGACCTCAACTTTTACTATATTTATTATTATCCTTTGCATCCCTATCCCTGTTGTTATGGAGTTTTAGCTAGGATAAAATTTTCATCTCTCTCACCTAAACCCTAAGGCCTCCCGGTTGCAAATCTCTTCTCGTCCGGCGACGCGGGGACGTCGGCTTGGCCTCTGGGCCTCCGATTGTCATGGGATTTGCTGCCGGACGAGAGAACTATTGCCCATGGGACATCGTTTGGGATTCTCTCTGGTGTTATGTCAGTTTGGTTTGGCTGGGATGGTAGAGTTGGTGGGGGTTGTGCTGTCTGGGCCGGCATTCGTCCCCGTTGATGGTGTTCTTGGATTGCCGACGTCATGGAACTCGATCGATGGCGGTGTGGTTTTTGCAAGGCTGGGATCAGGGTTGGTTTTGGTCTGTTGTGATGCAGGTCGCGGCGGAATGGCTTGGGCGACAGATGATGTGAGGTCATGACGGTTTGGATCTTGGAGTGATGGCGCCGCCATGGTTTTGATCGAGGGAGTTCGGTCGAGGAATTGAGGAACCCAGATCAGGGATGTTTTGTTCAGTTCGATGTAGGTCGGCGGCGTGGCTAGGAGCGAGTGGATCGCTCCATGGAGACGTGGATCTTGACGACGTTTGTCGTCAGAATGGATTGGACGAAACTCTGTCGGCAGGGGCCGTACGACGGATTGATGGAGAAGACAGCGGACTGGGCTCAAATCAGGCTGCTAGGCCTGGAGATCTCCTTGGTATGCCCTATTGGGCTTAATTGTTTGGGTTGAGATTCTACCTTAGTCCATCAACTTCTATTTGGGCTAGGGTTTTGGCTCTTGGCCCAAACCTATGTTTTTAGCTTTTGTCTAATTATAATACGTTCCCTTATATTAGGAACCAAACAAGTGTTGTTGTTTTAGCTTGTCTATTTGCTATGTTTTTTTTCATAGCTTATAGGCTCGCTGTTATGCGAGCGATAAGTTCTAATATAGTTGGTCTATCCTATGTATCACTGTGGCTCCTCCATGATGTCTTGTCTGGCCATTGTTATGTGTCAGCGGATGAGTATGTAATGGCCTTCTTGGCATGCGCTATTATCAATAGAATTACTATTATTTCAAAAAAAAAAAAGGAGTTTTAGCTAGAGAAATCGGATTCATTATCGTAATGAGCTAAGACTAATTATAAGGCTTTAATTTGACCATTATTACAGTAAACTAAAGGGTGTGTATTCATTTAAAAGTCTATAAATTTTTTTTTGTATTTTAAACGTCTATGGGTATTCAATTAAGATTGAAAATAATCATTTAAAATCTTGGTGTATTCAATTAAGATTTAAAATTATCCATTCAAATCTAGCGATATTCAAAAGTATACGGATTTTTAAGGATTTCATTAAATGCTGGATTTTGGAGGATTTTATAGTTTTTTTATACATATCAAAACTCAAAAACAATCCAACCACTTCCCAAGAGATTTTGATGGATTCTTTCTCACTCAAAAAATGAAGAAGCTCTTCCTCAAAAAAATAAAATTAAAATAAATAAATAAATAAATAAAGCAGCAGTCGTCAAGAGATGATACTCGTCCATTTTGTGTTAGACCTATTTTCCCACTATCCTCCTTTGCCTCTGCTCTCATCTAATAATTTTTGTTATTTTTATCACTAGCTATAGCTGTATAAGCCTCCTAGCTAATTACATTAATGGTATTTTTTAGATGATACATGCACATACGTTTCTTTTGTAAATTATATATGAAATAAATTATGTCATTAGTTTACTACTTAATTTTTTGTGTAATATTTTGGCCGATTAATTTTCTACTTATTGTTGATATATCATTAGACACAACATAAACAATGGTAGATTGTCATACTTTTTTGTCATTGATATAACATTATTGTTGGACCCATACATCCATTGCTTAATTAAAAAGGAAGAAAAATTAACCTACCAAAAACATCATAAGGACTTGTAAAATCTAAACAAATACTAGTAAATCAATCCACTAGAATCAATCAGAGTCAATATGAAATTTTAAACACTCCGTGGATTAAGTAAATCTATAGATTATAGAAACTCAAACAAAATATTTTAAAATCTGAATTGAATACATCCCCTAAATAATGGTTAATGTCCACGAAAATTGGTTTTCATGTTTAATTAACATAAGGCTTTAATTGGTAAATCAATGTGCAACGTTTAATTGGTTTACGTATTGTCATTTTCTCTTCTAATGAAACAGTAGTCAACCTATGGGATTTGAATAATGCTAAATCCCATCAAATTGATTTGATTTGCAAACGAACTAAGAAAGGACCACATTGATCTTATTCATGTCGTATATATCTCATATATGTCACTGCTGACGCATGTTCAACTAAAACTCCAAAAAGCTAGCTATCAAGAGAGGAAAAAAAAAAAATGAAAAACCTAAAACCTAGAGGATTAACACAAGCCAGAGATAGCTATTAACTTGGGAAGGAATATGCATCGACTTTCTTTTCCCTAATAATTTGTTCCCGGTAAAACAATAGTACGTCAGGTTCATGAAGTTTTTTCAATGCTCCCGCATGGGTGGCTTAGTTACCGGCCGATACAGTACGATGATGGCCTAGGTGAGTACTAAAATATGTCAGTCAACTACACTTGTTTGAGCCCAAAAGTATTTTTGACAAGATCCTTTAGTAAATTTAGCATAGCGGGCCGATACCTGCAGTCTAAAAATAAGTCTACTTGAGTTTGGGTTACAGCTTCGTCCATTTTAGAATCCATAAGGAAATCGAGCCCTTATTGGAATCAAGTAGCGGAGATTGAATATGAAACTTCAATCAATAATCCTTCTATAGCAAGGAACAGTTGAAACCCTAGGTATAAATACCAGGTTTCAAGGATGGAAAATAACACAACTCTCAACCTAATCATACAGATTATCAAAGCCTCTCTGGAGCAAATCTACCTGTAACCTGCTTGCAAACCAGTGAAGCAAGGGTAACTCCCTTGTAACCCAGCGAAGCTAAAGTCACGCTTTAGCAAACCTTATGCTTTCTCCTCAACTTTCCGGTAATTGCTCTGCTCAACCTACAACGTTGAGTATCGACTCGGTTTCGCGAAGAGATCACAACCAAAGTCCTTACCCGTAAGGCAAAGAAGTCATTTTCCGGAAGGTAGAAGAAAGCACCTTGTGTCGAGGTTGGTGCTCTCCTCGTCCACAACGTTTGATTCAAGAAGTCAGGTCAAGGGACTCCTCGACGACTGCACCCCACGGTGCTGGCACGCCTGCGCACACGCTCTATTGATGTTTAATATTCAGCGGTAGCTAAACTATGATCGACGTAGGTCCGGTGGGTAGACAGTTACTTGATATTATGTGAAGACCCAGATTTTCATACAATAAATTTATGTAATTCAATAATTGTTATATTAATTGAATTGTGATATTTGGGATTATTTGGATTGTCGTGGGTTGAGAAAATTGGTTCCGAATGATTTTATTTTCGAAAACGAACGTTATTTAGGGGGTCGTGAAAATCGACTTTTTATACGTTCAAAATTTGGGAAAACTTCCTTCATGAAAGTTGTAGAGCTCGTCGATATGAGTTCGTACATATATGGAACGTATTATTCGGAGTTCGTATGAATAAGTTATGAATATTTGAAAATCGAAATTTTTCTATAAATAGTGGAAAAATCTGAGTTTGTTGTGAAGGACGAAAAAATTCTATTTTTGCACATCAGCCCCCGTCTCTCTCTCGGCCTGGTCACTGTGCTTGCAGACCCGCCGACCCGACCCGACTGGAAGTCGCCCTTTCCGGCTGCGCCGCTGCCGGACCCGGCCCCCTTCCGCTTCGCAGCCTCGCGCCCGGTCGATCCCCGCCGTCGCCACACCCAGCCGTCGCTCCTAGGCTTGGATCGAAGCCTCTATCCGAAGCCCAAACCAGACCCGGTCGGAAAACCATTTTTCCGGCTGTGCATGGGCCGATCCTCCCCATTTTCGTGACGTTCTCTTCCTTCTGATCATCCCCATATATGGCTTGCATCACGATTTTGAGTGTAGAGTGGTAGATCAAGAGTTGAAGATTTCGACGTCCCTGATTCGATCTGGAGACTGATCAGAGGGCCGAGATTAATCCAATTTCAAAGCCCGATCTAGGACGATCTAGACCTCATCTCTGAAAAAGTCAGGTATTAAAGTTGTTCATAATTTCATTTTGAAGAAATTTGTAGTTGACGACTTTTGCATCGGAGGTGGTTGACCGGCGTTGACCGTCGCGTTGACCACCATATGACCGCCGCGTGTGGCGGCGCGTCGGACCGAATTTTGAGTTTTTATTATCTAGACGATGATCTATGCATCCATACGAGCATTTTGAGATATAACTTGGTCATGTTAGAAAAAGTTGATAAATAGTCGATTTCTGTTTCGACGTTACTATTTACGGTTTTACAATTTACCTTCGGTTTCACATTTACAAAGATCAGACCATCGGTTTTACTTCAAATTTTAATATGATGTTCATATGACTGTTCCGATGACTTTGTATGGTCACGGGCGAAGATTCGACTGTTAGATCTTCGTATAATTGTAAAATAGTGATTCAGGAGGCAATTAGTGAAGATCCGTTCATCGGATTTTTATACAATTTTGATAGGATGTTTCCAACGGCAATCCGTGAGGATCTAACTGTTGGATCATCATTTAAATTCAATCCGCCCGTCGGATTGTCCTTATTTTAGAATCCGACCGTTGGATTGTCGTTATTTTGAAATCCGACCGTTGGATCATCATTTAGGTTTATTTCATGCTTCGTTGCTAAGTAAAGACCGTACTTGATTAGGTACTTGACGGCTTGAGTTGACCAGCATTTGGATTATTGTGAGTTATATTTATTGAAGACGCAGCGGGAATTTCGAGGTGAGTACGTGGTTCATATTATGAACCGAGCGTTTTAAATTTATTTATTTTTGGTAATTGTGTGGAAAATAGTTATGGATTAAATATTTGTTTTTAATCACATGGACTTGATCACTACGGTCCATAGGTAAGTAAAATGAATTTTAATTATACAAATGAATTTCACGATTTTCTTGTGTGAACTATAGATGATATTAGTGGTCATTCCTGAGTGGATGATTACGTATATATATATTTACGTGGAATATATATACTGATTGGTGTGATTTTAGTGACGATATGATTGAGATAGAATGATGATTTGGATTATATTCAAATGCTTTAAATTCATGATAATATCATATATGTTGATTGAGTTGATTTAATTATGTGAAAACATACGATTGTACGTATTGTGGATTTAGGGTCAACGTAGTGACCAGTATGGGGTAATCGGACACTCTAATCCAAGGTGGATGATGGGATACGATTGGTTGAGTATGTACAATTATCGGACGTTCTAAATATGTATATGAGTATACATATTGATGAAATACGATAAAGATAAATATGTCGGATGTCAAAACCTAGGCCAGGTGACGGGCTACGATTCAGTTAGAGCTCTAGTCTGTCGAATACCGTATTTTTATAAATACGATGATGGGGTATTGTGGAGAAAGATGTGAGTAAAGGTTGTTGTTGAGTAGTTGATTTATTGTGATTGTTGGTTTTCGTAGTTGTAGAATCTTAGGTAGAAATAAATGTGATTAAATTAAGTAACAGTTCTTTCTTTTACTCATACGAGCTTTCATAAGCTTACCGGGTTTTGTATTGTTGCAATCCCGGTACACTATTTAAATGGTGTAGCGGATATTCCTGCAGGTCAGGATAACTAGGGAGGTGACCGAGCTGCTTAGGTGTTACAGCAGTTACATTTTATTTCTTGAGCTGTGAGGTGTGTATGCTCATTTAGAGCTTTACAAATTATTGCATATTTGTGTTGTAATAATTAACCGAGACAAATTCGGTTTTGATTTTATTTCGTGTGGTGAGGTTGTTAAGAAAAGAAATTTTCAGGATGATTATTTTGAGTTGTGGTAATTTTCATGTTTCGGATTTTGAATTTTATTCTAGAATTCGGGGCGTGACATATTATCAGTATTCCCGTTACCTGCCAAGTGAAATACAAAGAGGGCGTCAGAGGGAGACCGCGTTGGACGGTCTTCTCTTCTCCGATGCCTAAGTCAATCAATGTATTTGTGTTGACATGGTGATAGTAGACAAATAATAGATGCGTAATTAATGAGGAGAGAGGAGAGAACCTTTTGTAGGTGAGGAGAGAGCTGATCTTCTCTATGCTTCGATGTGGGACTGATATGCTTCAGTTCCCAGCTTCTGGAGCTTCTGATACTGTATTGGCGCGGCGCGTGGCGACGCGTCAGTGGTGATCTGGGGGTAAACCGGGGCCTAGGCGGTAGCCTGCTTGGTTGTGTTCCCATAGATGACTCTTATGGCTGGAGTTGGTATTGCTGACGGTTATATGAGCATGGCTCATTATAGCTAATTATGCTAGGCAAATACTCATGTAAGTACAAGTCCCCTAAGTCCCCAGTCAAGGAGGGCCATCTTGGTTGGAGAGTTGCCTAGCGGTTTGAAGCGTTACTCCCGCTAGACTTGCAAAGTATAATTAGCGTCAATGCGTTGTCAACCATGGACTTATTGAGCAAACGCTTTATACCCTTTCGGGTGGGCCCCTGCTAGGCCCCCCAGGGAGTCCCCCACTCCCCGGCTAAGATAGACCTCTGTTTGGTCTGTGTATTGTTTGTTGAGGGGATCTATGTTGAAAAGAGGGTGTTGGGTAGCGAGCCTAAACTTTGATACCCAAGTGGTAGGGGTCAACGTGCCTGATCAGGGCCGTCGAAGACTGTTGACGTGTCCCCGTATTTGTCCCAAAGGACCATGGTTTTATTGCAATGCCGCGTGGCGGTCGTTGTCCGTATGAGTCGTAGCCTGAAGAATTGGAGGTGGCGGGAATTTCTCCGCCGAGGGTAAGGGGGCGGTAGTGTAGCGTGGACTGATGTTTGCGAGACATTTGCTAGCGGTATTGTGTTATGGCGACTGTCGCCTCCCAGATGAGAGGGAGAAGTTCCGCTAACAGTATTGCGCGTAGCGGAGACTCATTTGCAGGCTAAGTAGGATAAGTTCCCTTAGCGTTGTTACGCGTAGCGGAGACTCGCTTGCAAGATAAGGAGAGAAGTTCCGCTAGCAGTATTGGGTGTAGCGGAGACTCGCTTGCAAGATAAGGAGAGAGAAGTTCCGCTAGCGGTGTTGCTCGTAGCGGAGACTCGCTTGCAAGATAAGGAGAGAAGTTCTGCTAGCTGTGTTGCTCGTAGCAGAGACTCGCTTGCAAGATAAGGAGAGAAGTTCCGCTGGTGTTGCGCGTAGCGGAGACTCGCTTGCAAGATAAGGAGACAAGTTTCCTCTAGCGTAGGGGCATTGAGCCTGGACGATTGGTATACTCGCCCCCTTTGATGGCTTCTGCCACGTGGCCGTCATGCGTCGGTCTAACGTTTGGGATTGTAAATTCTCAGCCTCCCCTTCTCTTCGTCATTAATGCGAGTAATTATCGACTCAGTCTCCGAGGCGACGCCTCGGTTATTCCAAAAACTAAATGCGATTATGGGACATGTGTGCGGCTGGAGAGTGACGTCGCTTTTTGGTGGATGGCCTAGATTTGATTGATGTTGACATTAAAAGGGGGGAAAACCAGAGGTTGTCGCCATTATCTCTACTTTAAACTTTCTCGTCGTCCTCAAGCTTTGTTCTCTGGCACTCGAGAAGTGACTTTTGCCGCTCAAGCGAGAGATCGGTGTTTTGGTGTAAGGGATCCCCGGAATTGAAGGCATAGAGTTCGAACGCTTATGAATTCTTACACTAGTAGGTTAGTGATTCTGAGCCTTTTCAGTTTTTTTTTTTGTTTTCCTCTGCCGCTTTCTAGGTTTTCGATTTGAGTGGTTTTTGTGTCTTACTGGTGTGCCCTGAGGGTGCAGCACGCATTTTGGGGAGTCTCTTCTGGTGTTTTTGACAGAGATGAGGTTTAGGGATTTTTGCTAGATGGTCGAATCTGGGTTAGTGTGGGTTGGTGTTCGTGTTTTGGTCAAATCTGGGTAACTGTTCCTGACGTTCCTGGATGAAAATTGTCATAGGGGTAGCTTAGATCTTGTGTAAACTAACTGTTTTGGGTTTTAGGGTTTGTGATGGCTAGCGTTGTAGAGATTTCGAGCAGTGAGAATTCCGGGTCTGACGTGTCGTTCAGCAAGGCGGATTGGATATGTATTGATTCGTTGCGTCCTTCTGCCCCTGCAGAACCTCACTGTCGGAACCACTAGACATCGAACCCTTACAAACCATACCCGGGGTGGGCGACCGGAGAGTTCTAGGACCAGGGAGGATGATGGCGGACGCGAATGGCATGAGGAGAGGCTAGCGAGCAATAGCACAATTGATGAGGCGGGAGGGGCGATGACCGAGGCCGCCGTCAGCAGCCTGAAGCAGGCATTCCGCTTACATGGAGTGGTGAAGTTGCGCCCACCAACCTCTAATGAGAAGGCATCCATTTTACCGGCAGGGTACGCTTCTGATCATGAGGCCATCTTCCACCAAGGTGTGACTCTTGCGCTACTCCTTAATCTGCAGATTTTGGTTTGCGAGTTTGGTCCCACCTTTGGGCAGATTTTTCCTAACATGTGGTGGTTGCTGATGGCGTTGAACTAGTTATGGCGCATGTCCGGTTGTGAGGGTCCAACCGTGGCGGAGGTGCTACATTTCTTTGAGTTGGTGTACATGAGGCCCGAGGTTGTAGCAGTCAAGTGAATTTGAGTCGGCTGCAAGGGGCGCCTAAGTTAATCGAGAACATGAAGGATTCCATGTCGCACTGGCTGGGGGCCTTCTGCGTTGCCACCAACGGGTGGGAATACCAGGCGGGGCCGAATGTGGGGCAGCCGACATTTCAGATTAAGTCGGAGTTTCAGTCCATCGGAGGTTGTCGTCGACCTCCGCCACTCCAGAGTTTGGCCTTGCTTGTCGACTCTTATAATTCTAATCGCGCCTCACTTTTTTTGCATTTTTTTTTTGTAGCGAGCTTACGTTACAACCTGACTCGCGAGGAGGAGTGCCGTGTGGCGAGGATTAGAGGGTGTTGGCAGAACCACAACCTGCTTGACCTTAGGCTTCTCACTGGTTGGGAATTGTTGGTCACCCAAGAGTTGACTTGCGCCCTTGGTAGGTAACTTTCGGTGATTTCTGTTCTAGTCCAGTTTGAGGCGGGCAAATTTGTTATTTTTTTTCGTGTAGAATCTCCACCGGGAAATAGAAGGAGCCAAGACGCCTTTGCCAAAGCAATGGACCTTGTGGAGATGAACGATTTCTTGGAGAGCATGTACGCTCAAGGGATGGCAGCCCAGAAGATTGCGGTCGACCCAGAGACACTAGCGCTGAGCCAGTCCCAGGTGCCTGTGATGTTGCCTATGCCTTACCACTCCTATCTTGGTGCCGACGTTTTGCCAGCCATTCAGGCGGGGGTTGCGGTCGGTCAAGGCGTTGCTGGCGGGAGGGCGGCTCCTGTATCCGTTGTGCAGATGAGGGAGAGAGTGGCCGCCACCCGACGTGGGTCCCAAAAGGAGAAAATGGTGGCCACGAAGGCACCGGTTACGATTGTGGGGTTGGAGCCGCAAGTGGCCTCAAGGTCTGTCGCCGCTGGTGCTACGCAAGTGTTGTAGAAGAAGCGGCGTCAAAATGACGAGGCGGAAGAGGCCGAGACCATAGGGGCCTATCAACAGAAAAAGTCAAAACAGGCTGTGCCAGAGGCGACTGTCTCCGCTGGAAGGGAGGCTCAGACGAGTGACCTGGATTCGTTCGCCGCCTGTGCCGAGTTTCTGACGGATCTTGAGCGGGAGTATTTGTATCACCAGTGTGAGAGGCTGGGGTTCGGCTGCCTGGAGGAGATTGTTCGCTCCACCGCCCTTGATCAATCGCCCTTCAGCTCTGCCTTTGGGCACTTATATGTTGGGTTGCATCAGTTGTTTCTGGCGGCGTCGAGTCAGCTCCGTACTGAGCGACAACTGAGGGAGGAGATTGGCGGTCTCCAGGGGGAATTGGTGGGAGCCAAAGAGAAACTGGCGGAGGCTGAGCGGCGCCTGACGAAGGCCAAGTGTGATCTTTCGATTGCCCGTGGCAAGCTGTCTGTCGCCATTGAGCGTGACCTCGAGCGGAATAACGACGTCTCTAATCTGAAGCAGGACATAGCTTTGCTGAAGGATCAATTGGTGACTAAGGGCAAGAAGATTGAGATCCTCCAGTGGGACTCTGCCGCCAAGTCCGCTGAGGTGAAGAGGTTTGAGGGTGAGGTTGCCCGGTGGGAAGCGGATAAGTGTCGCACGGAGGCCGCCGCTGTGGAGGAGTTCAAGCAGTCCCCCGAGTATAAACATGCAATGGCGGTGGCTGCAAAGTTTGGCGCTTTCGCTAACCTGGAGCTGCTGAAGCAGAAGGGTGCTATTGATTGGGTAAAGGCGTCCCAGCCCCCCAGGCTATCAGGGCAGATAGCGCCTCCTGCGAGCGGTGTGACTCTCACTCAGGCTGAGGGTGTTTGTTGAGGAAGTGGGGAGAACGGTGCACATCCGACGGACGATTCTCAGCGGACTCCACCTCCGGTGCGATCTGAGGTTTCGTGTGCCGGCTTTCTGGCTACACATACTCGACCGGATGGTACCATCGTGACTCCCAATCCGACCGCTTGTGGGTCTGATCAGGCAAGCCACATGTCATAGCAACAACCGCTGCCGGCAGGCGAGGATGGCACTGCAGCTTCCCAGAACCCATGAAGATCAGCCATTGTAGTGCCGCAGAGACCTCATTTTTTTTTTTTGGGTTGCTAAGGTTGTTTTGTAATTTTGGAAACATCTTTGGGCGGAGAATCCCGATCCCTAATAAATTCAACTAGTTACTTGATTTCGAGATTTTTGCTGTAGTACTCGTCGTTGATTTGTGTTGGTTGCATGCCGCCATACTGTAAGAGCCTTGACCTGTGTTTTTGTTAATCAATCGAAACATTAAAGGAATTAAAATTGTTCCAAGTGCACGAGGTAGCGGATGTGGTCCGCCGAATGTTGTTGGCGTTGCCAGTTAATTCTTGTGCATGGGCTTGGCAATAATGGTTTGAATAATTCCTCGTTTCATTGGTAACTGATGGATCAACGTTTACAAAAGAGGAGTTGTACCCGTTGGGTAGCTTCCCTTAGCTAAATATTGAACAAAAATTTAGCTAAGTCAAGATGCTCTTGGGTAGCGGCATGGCTTATTTGTGACACAATCCTTGTCCATTAAGTAGAAGGTGCCGGGGCTAACTACTTCCATAATTTTGTATGGACCTTCCCAAGTTGGGCGGAGTGCCGTTAACGGTGGGATGACCTTCTTCATTACCCAGTCCCCCAGTTGGAGGTTTCGGGCCTTGACCTTGGCATTGTAGAAACGCGATACCCGCTGTTTGTTTTGCAAATTAAGCAAATGAGCCTTGTGTCGTTTCTCCTCTAAGAGGTCCTTGTCCATACTGACGCCTTCGCCGTTGGTCTCAGGGTAGTAGCCTTCGATTCTAGCGGTGGGTTGAGTGACCTCGATAGGTAGGACAGCTTCTGTTCCGAACATCATGTAGAATGGTGTTTCACCAGTAGCGGAAGTTGCGGTAGTCCTGATGGCCCACAAGACTTCATTCAGCTTCTCTGCCCATAAACCTTTGGCGTCGTCGAGTTTCTTTTTTAGCAGCTTTTTGATTATCTTGTTTGCTGCATCGACTTGGCCATTGGTTTGGGGGTGAGCGACAGATGCAAAACTTATCTAGGTGCCCAAGTTAGCGGTGAAGGATATGAGTTCCTTGTTATTGAACTGCGTGCCATTATCTGTGATAATTGTATGGGGGACGCCATAGTAGCAGTAGATGTTCTTCCAGAGGAAGTGAATTACCTTGGCGGTAGTTATTGCTGTTAGAGGTTCCGCCTCTATCCATTTGCTATTGTAGTCGATGACGACGATGATGTACTTGAACTGTCCTTTTACGGTTGGGAACTTTCCTATTAAATCCATGCCCTAAGTTGAGTGAATCCATGGGCCAATGATGATTGAAAGGGGTTCCGCTGGGGCGTGTAGGGGGTTAGCATATTGTTGACATTTGTGGTAGGATTTCGATATCTTTCTGGCATCATTGCTGAGCGTTGGCCAAACATAGCCCTGTCGCATTGTGCGATTGGCCCGGGATCTGGCGCCCGAGTGGTTTCCACATTCCCCGCCGTGTATCTTTGTAAGTACGACCTTTCCTTCTGGGTTTAGACACCGGAGGTTGGGGTGAGTGAAATCTTGGTGGCAAAGTTTGCCATTCTGGATGTTGTAGCGGGTTGCTCTCCGCTGGAGTTGTCGTGCTTCGACTTTATCCGCTGGCAGTGTCCCATTGTGTTTATACTCTATGATTTCGTTCATCTAACTGGGGTTGACTTCAATGTTAAAATCTCTGCTAGGGTTTTTGTGATGCTTGGTCTATCAAGACTCTCCACCCTTGTGTCCGTTGGACTTTGGTGTGGTTGAGCAGTTGCCAGTCTTGCCAGTGAATCAGCCTTGGCGTTCTTTTCCCTCGGGATCGGTGTAATGGTGTGGGATTTGAATTTTTTGAGAAGAGTGTTGACGTATCCCAAGTATGCCACTAGATGTTGATCCTTGGCTTGGAAACTATTGTTGATTTGGTTAACGACTAGTTGGGAGTCGCTGAATATGTTTGACGCTGTCAGCCCCCGAATCGATGGCGAGGAGTAAGCCGGCAATGAGTGCTTCGTATTCCGCCATGTTGTTAGAGGCTTTGAAATTGAATTTCAATGCGTATTCCACGTTCAGTCCCGCCGGCCCTTCAAGATTATGCCGGGGCCGCTAGCCTTTGTGCAAGCGGAGCCGTCGACGTGTAGGTTCTAGTCTGAGTGCTGGGGGGCTGGGTCGTCAACAGTTATTATTTCTGCACCAGGCTGAGCCTCTGCGCCAGTTTCAACCTGTCACTCCGTGAGCTCAGCAATGAAGTCTGTCACTGCCTAGCCTTTCATGGCGGTCCTAGGCTTGTAGTCATTGTCAAACTCGCTGAGTTCGATGGCCCACTTGCTGAGGTACCCTGGGTGTTCAGGGTTCTGCATTACCTGTCTTAGCAGCTGATTTGTTAGGACATGGATTGTGTGGGCCTGAAAGTATTGGCGGAGGCATATAGCGGCGACGATGAGTGAAAGAGCGAGCTGCTCCTGTGGGGGATATCTTGTTTCTGCCCTGTTCATACCTTTGCCGGCGTAGAATACGGGGAGCTCCTCGTGACTGTACCACCGGACAATGGCACAGCTTACCGCTGACTGTGATACCGCTAGGTATATATAGAATGTCTCCCTTTGTACAGGAATAGAAAGGAGTGGGACCGCTGCCCAGTACTCTTTCAAGCTTTGGAACGTTGCCTCACAGTCTTGGGTTCCAGTCGATGACCTTCTTGTGGTTTGTCTTCATAACTTTGAAGAATGGGAGACATCTGTCAGTAAGTCTAGAGATAAACCAAGAAAGGGCGTTTAGTTTGCCCTGGAGGCTTTGAACGTGCTTCTTCCACTCTGGAGCCTTCATGTTGAGGATGACCTGCACCTTGTCAGGATTGGCTTCTATGCCCCGTTCACTGACTATGTAACCAAGAAATTTGCTAGCGGTGATGCCAAAGAAACATTTTTCTGGGTTGAGGCGCATGACATAAGCCAAGAGAATAGTGAATATGATTCTGAGGTTTGCCACTTGTCCGCTAGCCTTGATGTTTTTTACCAACATGTCGTCCACGTAAACCTCGATGATTCTTCCCAGATGTTCAGCGAACATGGCATTCATCAACCGGTGGTAAGTTGCCCCGGCGTTCTTCAGATCGAAAGGCATGACATTGCAGCAGTATAGGCCCTTGTCGGTGGTGAAGGAGGTGCACTCCTTGTCAGAACCCATCCCGAAAATCCTTTCAAATTTTCAAGATGGACTCTGCGGGGCCCACTTTTAAGAAAAATTCGACAGAACTTCCCTTAAAAGTGGATAACCCAACCTGTGAGAAAAACGACAAAAACAAATTTTTCTAAATCCAAGATCCCACAACATGCAGTCATCCTATATTTCACAACCACCATAAGTTATTAAGCAAAACCCAAGCGTAAAGGCAGTAAAATTTATACAATACAGCCTGGGGTTCTAATCTTCAACTCCATAAGTAAAACACGTCTCTGACAACGAGATGAATACACAATAACAATAAGTCTCTCAAGGTTATCAGAGCAATCTACGATAAAATCAAATATATTACATGAGGTAGGTTAATATTAACCTACGAAAGGCAAGTGGCAGAACTGGTGCTAAGCCTCGATCCCACGCCGAACAGCAACACTGCGAACTGGGCAAAGGAAACCGAAAAGCCCAGGGGAAAGTAAGCGATAAAACATTAGTTGTGAGTGGACAAAAATATTTAATTAAGAAAGAAATGTTTCTCACTTTCCCACATTTATTGTTTAGAACTTTCTTATGCATGCAATAGGGAACTAAAGGTTTTAAATCACTTTCATGACTAAGCCAGCCCCGCTGGCTTAAGGGAAGTTCGACCGACCCTGTTAGTCGGACGAATAAATAAATAAGTAAACAATTTAAAAGGTATGGGAAAAAAAAAACGTCATCACCATACAATAAAATAAAGTGAGCCGCTAAGGCTCGGGTCGGAGTGTCCCACACTCAAGAGCATCCCATGCTCGGCTCTACTCACCCACAAACACAAAGTAAGTAGGGAGGAGTACTAATAGGCTAGCTAGCAATAAAGTATATCGACCCAAGTATGGTGGGTAAAAACCATATGAAAATCGAGAATTTGTGAGATTTCCTCGAAGTCTCACAAGAAAGGAACTTAGACCAACAACGTGACCCCGCACGCCAACATGATTCAAAATTATGAATCAATATACTAAAATAATGTAAGTTTATAATCTCGAAGAAATCTTCCCTTTCCGAAGATTTTTCGAGAAACCCGAATCTATTAATAAATAATGATACTTTCATTTTCAGAAATAATCTTATCGAAGATTATTTCTAATAAAAAGTTCGAAATGGAACATAACCACTTCTAATCGGCAATTTGAACCATAACTAATTTCATAATCAAAAATCGAATAATATGCTCATTAAATAACAGATACTTTGAATAATTTCGTAACTTAGAAAATTTAATTGCATGCATGAATTAAAATCAAACGTCCACTCACAGTATACGGCTAAGCTTGCCGTCGATCCGAACCCTCTTCGTAAGAATCCTCCTCACGTCCTGTACAATGTAACGTTCATAAACCGATAAGTACAGGACGGATAAAAATTAAATTCACCAAAAACACAGCCATATGCCAATTGTTATTATTTACTTAAAAATCTCCAATTTCACTTTTCTAACTTCATTTCTTTACTTTGAGCTTCCGATTAAGGAATTCCGATACACGGATTATCCGTGAATTAATCAATGAATTTCACACCATAACGAAAACCATATCTACACTTCACGAAATTAATCCGAGGTCACCAATATGGAAACTACATTATACCAATGATTAAATAGCCCAATTACGACAGTCAGAAACCTGCCCTACACCACCTCACGCACCGCCCACAGTGGCGGCGAGTGGCGGTTACTCGCCGGAATCAACCTCCTCCTATGGCCACCAAATTTCATACACAACATCAATTCTACCCACTGGTCATTTCATTCAACTACAACACATCCAAATAACAATCAAAACCAGTCGAAATCAATGGATGAACATAAACCCAGAAATTTTCCAAGAACCCTAGAATTTCAATTCAACAATTCGACTTCTACACAGCAAATCGAGACACAAGGCCATAGGGGAAATGATCAGTGAAGAAAACCGAACCTTCGACACCGGTTTGGTGGCCGGAGATGACCGAAATCGCCGGAAATCGCCGAAAAACCCAATCTGCTACAGTGAACTTCGTGGCTCAATTCCGAGCTCCTCCGGTCGAGATACCGTGAAATGCGACCATGGGCATGACGAGGAGGAAGAGGCGAACCTAGGGATGTCTGGGTTTCGTCGTGGGGCGGCCGGAATCGAAGGAACTTGGAGGAGGAGGATTCGGCCGAACTGGAGGAGGAAGAAATCGGGGGAGAAGAGAGAGAAAAGGCCGGGTAAGTTTCCAAATTTGGAAACTTACCACAGTAAATTTCTATTTAAAGATTTGGAAACTTACCACAGTAACTTTCTATTTAAAGAACTTACTATGAACAGTAACCGGGAATAGTAAATTTAGTTTTTCGCTTATAACTTTCGCATACTAACTCCGATTTTTACGAACCACGTATGCATGTTCTCGGTTTAACATCCTCTACGACTTTCATGAAGAACATTTTCTCAAATTATGACCCGAACCAAAAGTCAACTTTTAGGACCACTAAAATCATATAACGGAGTAAAAATTAAGTGTAACTGACATTTACCGTCAAATTAATAAAAATCGAAAATTCTGAGTTCGGGACGTAACAATCTCCCCCCCTTAAGGAATTTCGTCCTCGAAATTGACATAGCTGTTAGAAAAGGTGGGGATACTGTCGTCTCATTTGATCCTCCGGTTCCCAAGTAGCTTCTTCTACCATATGATTACTCCAAAGTACCTTAACTAATGGTATCGTTTTGTTCCTGAGTATCTGCTCTCTTCTATCCAGAACTTGAATTGGTTTTTCTTCATACGTTAGATCTTCCCGTAATCTTATGGGCTGCTCTTGAAGGACATGAGAAGGATCAGCAATATACTTGTGGAGCATGGAAACATGGAAGACATCATGTACCTTGGACAGTCTTGAAGGTAATACTAGCTGATAAGCGACCAAACCAATCCGTTCAGCAATTTGATATGGTCCGATGTATCTGGGGCTGAGTTTTCCACGTTTTCCAAACCTTACAATACCCTTCCAAGGTGATAGTTTTAGAAACACCCAATCACCAACTTGAAATTCTAAATCTTTCCTTCGATTATCCGCATAGCTCTTTTGTCTACTCTGGGCTGCCTTCAGCTTTTCTTTAATCACTTTCACCTTTTCAGTTGTAATCTGCACCATCTCTGGACCAATAAGCTTCCTTTCTCCTACTTCGTTCCAACACAAAGGAGTACGACGACACTGTTTTCCATAAAGAGCTTCATAGGGAGCCATGCCAATGCTGGAATGATAACTGTTATTATAAGCAAATTCTATCAAGGCTAGGTGGCTGTCCCAATTTCCCTTAAACTGCAAAACACAAGCTCTCAACATGTCTTCTAGAGTTTGAATAGTTCTCTCCGTTTGCCCATCTGTTTGCGGGTGAAATGCAGTGCTGAACTGAGATTGAGTACCCAAAGCTTCCATCAGCTTACGCCAAAACTTTGAAGTGAAACGGGGGTCCTGATCAGACGTAATAGAGACAGGTGTGCCGTGATGTTTTACTATCTCATTCATATACAACTCCGCATATCTATCTATCTTATAAGTCTTCTTAACAGACAGGAAATGCGCGGACTTGGTGAGTCGGTCTACAATTACCCAAATGCTGTCATGACCATTTCCGGTACGTGGTAATCCGGATACAAAGTCCATAGTGATGTGTTCCCATTTCCATTCAGGTATTGGTAACGGTTGTAGCAAACCCGAGGGCTTCTGTCTTTCGGCTTTCACTTGTTGACATACCAAACACCTACTTACATAAGCTGCAATTTCCCTCTTCATATTAGGCCACCAGTAGTATTCCTTCAAAGTCCGGTACATTTTAGTCCCGCCAGGATGCACGACATAAGCAGAACTATGGGCCTCCTCTAATATTTCTTGTTTAAGATCATCTCGGTCTGGCACACAAATTCGATTCCCGGACATCAAAGCTCCATCCCTACTGATGATAAAGTCTACTCTAGTACCATTTTCCACTTCCTCTTTCAACCGTTCTAGATATTCGTCATGTTGTTGTGCTTCTCGTACTCTATCAATAAAAATTGGTCTCACCTGGAAACTGGCTATTAAGGCTGCGGATTCTTCAGTCACTTCCAAGTTAACTCCAGTGGCTCGTAATTCGTAAAGAAGTGGAACCCGCACTGCTCTCAAATACGATAAGGAAGGAGAGGGTGACATGGTAGGATATGATTTCCTACTAAGAGCATCAGCTACTACGTTGGCTCTTCCTGGATGATACTCGATCGTACAATCATAATCCTTGATCAATTCCAACCATCTTCTTTGTCTCAAGTTTATATCTCTTTGCGTAAGCAAATATTGTAGACTCTTGTGATCCGTGAAAATTTGACATCTGGCTCCGTACAAATAGTGTCTCCATAATTTAAGTGCAAGTACCACAGCGGCAAGTTCAAGGTCATGCGTCGGATAATTCAATTCATGTGGCTTTAGCTGTCTGGAAGCATATGCAATCACGTTCCCATGTTGCATTAAAACACAACCCAAGCCTTGCCTTGAAGTATCACTATACACCATAAATTCTCCACTATCGTCAGGCAACGCTAACACCGGAGCACTAGTTAGACGTCCCTTAAGTTCTTGAAAACTTTGCTCGCACTCCTCCGACCAGACAAACTTCACACCCTTCCTAGTCAGTCAAGTGAGAGGAGCTGTAATTTTTGAAAAATCCTGTACGAATCGCCGGTAATAACCTGCTAGGCCCAAGAAGCTACGAATCTCCGTCACTGTAGTAGGTCTCTCCCAATTTAACACTGCTTCTACCTTCCCAGGGTCCACACTAATGCCTTCTGCAGAAACAATATGGCCCAGAAACCCTACACTGTTGAGCCAAAATTCACATTTATTAAACTTAGCGTACAACTGTGCTTCCCTCAAAGTCTGTAGCACAACCCTCAAATGCTTGACATGCAGGGAATCATTTCTAGAGTAGACCAGAATCTCATCAATAAATACGATCACAAAACGATCCAGATAAGGACGGAATACTCGATTCATAAGATCCATAAAAGCTGCAGGAGCATTGGTTAGTCCAAATGGCATTACTCTGAATTCATAGTGACCATATCGTGATCGGAAGGCGGTCTTAGGGATATCAGATTCCCTTATCCGTAATTGATGATACCCGGACCTTAAATCAATCTTAGAAAATACTGTAGCTCCCCTCAACTGATCGAACAGGTCATCAATTCATGGCAAAAGATATTTATTCTTCACCGTAACCTTATTCAACTTTCTGTAATCAATGCACAATCTCAAAGTGCCATCCTTCTTCTTAACAAATAAAACCGGGGCACCCCACGGAGACACACTAGATTGAATGAACCCTTTATCCACTAATTCCTGTAGCTGAGTCTTCAATTCTTTTAATTCAGCAGGGGCCATCCGATAAGGTGCTTGAGATATAGGTGTTGTTCCCGGAATCAAATCGATAGTAAAGTCTATCTCTCTTACAGGGGGTAAGCCAGGTAATTCATCTGGAAATACATCGGGAAATTTCCTAACCACTGGTATATCCTCAATACTCAACTCCTCCCTGCTGGTATCTACCATATGAGCTAAGTAAGCCTGAAAACCCTTGTTCAAAAGCTTTTCAGCCGTTAAAGCCAAAATCAGGCAAGAAAGGAGAACATTCCGATCACCCTGAAAGAAAATTATCGGCTTCCCTGGACTTCTAAACACTACAATCTTGCGAAAGCAATCAACATTAGCCCGGTGAGTTGCTAAAAACTCCATTCCCAAAATCACCAAACCAACCCGACGACCGTACTTCTAGTCCTAGTCTCCCCAGGAGCCGACTGTTAGTGCTACAGCCACCGATACTACCAGCGAAGCAAGGATAACACCCTCGCAACCCAGCGAAGCTAAAGTCATGCTTTAGCAAAACCCGTGCTTTCTCCCTAACTTTCCAGTGATTGCTCTGTTTAACCTACAACGGTAAGCATCGATTCAGTGAACGCAAAAGACCACAACCAAAGACATTACCTGTAAGGCAAGAAATCATTTTCCGGAAGGCAGAGAAAAGAGCCTTGTGACGAGGTTGGTGCTCTCCTCTTCCACAATGCTTGAGAAGAAGTCAGGTCAAGGGATGCCCCGACGACTGCACCCCATGATGCTAGCACGCCTACGCACACGCTCAAAAGAGACAGTTTGCGAGCCAACTGGTTTTGGAGCTTAAAATGTTTGGCTCCAAAACCAGTTGGCTCGCAAACTGTCTCTTTTGAGCGTGTGCGTAGGCGTGCTAGCATCATGGGGTGCAGTCGTCGGGGCATCCCTTGACCTGACTTCTTGAATCAAACGCTATGGACGAGGATATTACCAACCTCGACACAAGGTTCTTTCTTCTGCCTTACGAGTAAGGACTTTGGTTGTGATCTCTTCACGAAATCGAGTCGATACTCAACGTTGTAAGCTGAGCAGAGCAATCACTGGAAAGTTGAGGAGAAAGCACAAGGTTTGCTAAAGTGTGACTTTAGCTTCACTGGGTTGCGATGGTGTTACCCTTGCTTCGCTGGTTTGCAAGTAGGTTGCAGGTAGATTTGCTCCGGAGAGGCTTTGATAATCTGTATGATTAGGTTAAGAGTTGTGTTGTTTTCCGTCCTTGAAACCTGATATTTATACCTAGGGTTTCGACTGTTCCTTGCTATAGAGGGATTATTGATTGAAGTTTCCTATTCAATCTCCGCTACTTGATTCTAATAAGGGCTTGTTTTCCTTATGGATTCTGGAATGGGCGAAGCTGTAACCCAAACCCAAGTAGACTTATTTTTGGGCGACAGGTATCGGCCCGCTATGCTAAACCCAGTAAAGAATCTTGCCAAAAATACTTTTGGGCTCAAACATTACCCCTAGGCCTCGAAATCAGGCCAGCAAAAATGTAACTGATTAAAGGGGACTTAAACGACATGTCCGCTGATCAAAACGATGTCATTAATGAAGGTTACGTCTGTTCGCTTCGCTAAAAGTCTTTTCGTCGTATTGTTTCCCTAAAAAAAACTCTTATTTAAACTACAGCCACTTCAGACCTGTCACATCAGAAACTCTTTTAGTCTCCTAAATCCAGTAAAACCCTTCTCGCTACATCATCCTCTTACAGCAATCCAGAAATGGCTCCCCCAAAGAAGATGATCATCGATCAGGAGGGGGAGATCAATGAGAAGGCCGCCTACTCTTGGGGAACCAGTATCGGGGCTCACTGTCACATTCACACCACCATTCAAAGGCTGTTGTTACTCAAGCTTTCTGATAATCACGCCGGCCTGGGCCGAGCACGGTGAGATTTCATCCCGGAAGACGCTATTGCCCTTTACGGTCTGCCCATCCGATGACCCATTCCAATCCTCCGAAGGACCCCCGGAGATTTCAGAAGTTGGGGTGCACACCACCACCGAGCCAAAGTAGGGTACTGGCCATCCAATATCAGTGCCGCAGAGCTTTCATGGTATCGCGAAACGTGAGCGCGAGATCTGGATCGTTGGAACACTGCAGGTATTGCCCACACCATCGATCTATGTTTTAATCTCCCGAGTGGCGGCAATCGCTCAATGCTTGCCACCTTTCTCTGCTTCTGGAACACCGCCACCAACGCCTTTGATTTTCTCTTTGACCAAATGGGTATCACCTTGCTCGATATTCTCATTATCACTGGGTTATCCATTGATGAGGAGCCATACGTGCATGGTCAATTTGACTTTACTATCTTCACCTCGACCTTGGTTCAGACTAGTCGTAGCGCTCATAGCACCTCTTACCTGTAGTGGCTGACAAATTATTGCAAAGAGCACAACACCACCGGAGGCATTGCTTTTCTAAAGTATTGGCTCTGCATATTCATTTTCTGTATTTCCTCCAATAAGCCGACTGGTCCTTGGACTTCATCGGCAACAACCCTCTACAACGGTTGCCGCGTCGGGCTGGGACAACCGGTGCTAGGTGCTCTCTACCGCACCCGGTATCAGGCGGTCATGCATCCATTCGAAACCAACATCTCAGGTCCCTTTTTAAACCTCAATTTCTGGATTCAGGTTTACTTTCCTTTCTTCCGTCGCGAAGACATCCCATTGCTTCCACCGGCCAACACCCTTCTAGGTCAGTGGCTGTGCCGTGAGGCAAGGTACGCATCCCCACCATACTCCGAGTGTTTCTCCTATCTGTATGTTCTGCACGAAAATGCCATACTGTGATTTGGTGCTTGGACGAAGATTCTGATCTCCACTCGAAAATGGATTCCTTCCTGGGGACAGAAATTATAGCGGCCCCGCGCGCTTGGTTTTCTGCCGTGCTATCTCCTGCTCAAACATCAGACTCGCTGCTGAGGAACTTAGCTTTACGTGCCCAACCACTTTGCTCACCAATTTGGTCTGATCCAGCTAGTGCCCTTCCCTCTCTACGATGCTTGGAACTATAACACCTCCTGGTGTAGAATTGACCCCCCAATCGGGCCTCCACCAGCACAAAGTACACTCACTCTGGTTGATCAGCCTGATTGGGCTAATTCCCTCACCCCTGTTGATGGGAATGCTGAAGACTATGAGTAATGGTGGTCAGAAGTCTTTGTCAATTGCTGGGGACAAAGGGATGATGAACTCTTCGCGACTATCTTCAAGGGACTGAGGTACCCCTACGATGCTGACACTGAGTTACTAGCTCGTTTTCCTAAAGAAGAACCCCTCTCACCACCACCTGAGCCGGCTCCACGACCCGCGTGAGCCCCGCGTCCTGTTCAAGCTGGAATCGTGATTCGCTAGCCTACCCAAGAGGTAAGTTCCCTTAACTGCTAGTTCATTAATGCTTCCTGTACCCATTATCCTTGTTTCTATTTCCTTATCTCCAACTTTGCTGTTGCAGGGCAATTGAGCAACCGCGAACACTCCGGCCACAGATCAAACTGTGAAGGGAAAACAAAAAGCAATAGCAAATGAGCATGAGGTCGAGGATTCTTCTGATGATGAAGACCCAGAAACAGTAAGGAACTCCCTTGCACTTAGCGGTAGCGTATTTCCTCTTAAAGTCTAACTCGATTCTTCCTCTGTCTCCCCATGATGCAATTGCTCTGGCTCGCAAACCCAGCCGCGCTGACCCTCGGACTGATCAATGGGAAGAAGATGAACCAATTGCTGATCGTCTGGTAAAATATTCTCAAAGCGAGCGCTGAAATTCTTCTTTATATATATATATATATCCCCAAGTCCAAACCTTATAACGCTCCTCATTTGCAGGTTCGTCACAGATCCTCTAGCCAAACTGGGGAAAGGTCATCTGCACCTCTAATTACCAGCACAGGTGATTCCCAATTGGTCCTGGTTCCAGTGCAGGTCTTATATGATTGTTCGGCTTAAGCTGAAGAAAGAGAACTGCCACCAAATACCTTTCACGAGCAAGTAGTGCTTGACTTGGTTCCAGACTCTGGCGAAGCTGCCCAAGAACCAGTGCCTTTAGCAATTCTCCAAGAGCCTCCTATTGAAGAGGTACAATTTCTACCGAGTGATGTATTTTGATTCTTGCTTCTTTCTGCATTCTAACGTCTCTCTGTAGGGTCAAAACGTTGTTCCCAATGAGGAGGTAGTTGTCGCTGCTTAGGAAGAGATAGTTGTCGACCACCCTGCTGAACTGGATGGTGATAACTTGGCAGATCAAGAAGTTGCCCCCCAAGCACCTAAATTAGAGGAGGAAGCCGGAAATCCTGAGCCAGCGCCAGAGTCGATTCCTGCCACGGAGCCTCTTGAGGCTCCTGTTGATACGGAACCAAACCCACCACCTGCGCCTCCCTCCAGATTAGAGAGACTGGCTCGCGTGCTTGAAGTTATCCCACCTGGGGTTGTTGATGATGCTAGAGAAGGCCTTCGTCGTCTTTTGGGACCTGATATCCTGATGCCTGGCGTGCCTACGAGAGCCCTAAAGTACCTCCGAGTTCTTCTCCGTGAGCGTGCTATCATTGAGGATCAATTTTGCGAAGTCGATGAACTGTTGGAGGCACTTCCCCAATGGCTGAATGAGAGGGCGGCCGCGAGCGCGCAGGCCAGACAGACCCAAGCACATTATCAAACTCTCGCTCAGCAGATGGACCACTTGCACGATTTCTTATGTGACCGCGCCGTCCTGATCAGAGATTTAAGGCTCGCGTAGAGTCACCTCCGTCCCCAACTTCGAGAAATCCAGGCCCAACTAGATGCTGTGACTGCCAGGCTTGCCCAGGAGGAGCCTCTACTAAAACAACCACTAGCCGCCTCTAAAACTTTATCCCAGGATCTGACTCAAGCTCGCGAAGTAGCCTAGCAAGCAGAACGAACAGCCGTCGACGCCAACTTTCGTCTGGATCAACATCTCCTCCGCCTGTCCTATGCAGGTCGAAATCTTTAGGCCTATTATTTTGTATGAACAGTACTATTATTATTATTTAATTAAATACTCGGCCCACATTACCTGGCCCAAATATTTGTCCATATATACGGGAAGTTAAGTGTTTTAACTCCTTCTTTAATGCATATTAACACCAATTGAAAAGATGATCTTGGAATGGAGCGGGGCGGTTATCTCGTTGAAGATTTTTTCGCTTCCCACTCGTTGTCAACCCCTTCATTTCCTAGATCATCTCATTCAATTATATTGATATTCCTATTGATGGCATTGAAAGTACTCCAACTGCCCATTGAACAGCTGAACCACTGAGGTTGGCATTATAAATACCTATACTTTGGAGAAGTGAAACAAACACAAACATGGCTTTCCCAGAAATATCTTTACAAGCCCTGCTTCTCTTCCTTCTTTTCCTGAAATCTCCCCCACACGATTTCGCCCTTAGCCTCTAAACCTTAGGTTTTATAGCTTAATCTCATGATCTGGGTAGGTTTTATAGCCTAATCTCATATCCAGTCGTATGTCTTTGGTCTCCGAAAACCCGGATAAGATTCACTGGTTTCTGTTAGACTAAAGAACACGCGGCGCTCCTAATGTTGGACACTACATTCTGGGGATTCCCTCTCCTCAGATGTTCCAGCGTGGAGCAAAGAGAAGAAAGGCTGAAGGCCACTCTAGGCCTATCGATCTTCTTCTGCGGTCTAGCTCTAGGGTTTGATGAAATGACTTCTGTTTTTCCCCCGGAGGTAGATGAAGCAATTGGGTCGCTCACTTGAAGACGCCATCTCCATCCTGGAGGATAACCATCTGGAAGGGTTGTGAAGGATTATTTCCTTCCTTCTCCTTCCAGTACAAATGAAAGCAGCGACAACCCAGATCAGAGGAGGGTGAAGAGAGGAAAAGGAAGAGTGATCACTTCTCTGCCCTCTTTTATGCAAGATCGAGAAGCTCTTAGAAGATCTGAGATCCCTATAGTTGTTTTAGCCACTTTTGGCTTTGTAACTGTAAATGTAATTATCGTGAAAATATTGTAATGCTTCTGGCCGCAAAGCCACCTTATGAATACAATGAAAATTTTCTGATTTCAATAATTATAAGGCCTCTGGAATAGGCCTTTACATATATTCCTAACACATGAAATTGAACAGAAAATTGGTTTTGAAAATTTGAACAGAAAATTGGTAAAAGACTATTCAAAACAAGTAATCGCAAATCCAATAGCCTCAATCAAGGCCTGGTTACATAGTATTGCCCCCTAGTGTTCGTAGGTGGAGCAAATACATAAGGAGGAGGCCACAGAAAAAGTCTACATGAAGTGAACCAAGGAACACTAGGTTTGTCCCCCTGCCCCAGAAACTGAAGAATCTGGGGGATCGTCGAACTCCCAAACACTGGGACAATATTTTTTTAGGAAACGACCATTGATGGAGTTGTGGTGGAGGTCGTTATCCAAATCTTTAAGGTGAAAAGCCCCGCGATCCAAAATCTTGTGAATAACAAAAGGCCATTCCCAGCGGGGAGTCCACGACCATTGATGGGGTTGCGGTGAAGGTTGCCATCCAAATCTTTGAGGTGGAAAACCCCGCGCTCCAAAATCCTGTGAATAACAAAAGGCCATTCCTAGCGGGGAGTCCACTTACCGCGGCCGGTCAACTTTTCGCTAAAAGGAAGCACTGTCTTCCAAATGATGTCACCCTCTTTGTAACTGCGGCTACGCGTCCTCTTCTCATAGGCGCGAGCGATACGCTGTTTTTCCTGTATCAAGCAATCCAAAGCCTCTAAGCGCCTCTCACTCAAAGTCTTCATGCTCCTGCCACATTGCCTGAATGTAATCTTCACCGATCAAATGATGCTGATCCTGTACGCGCAGTGATTGAACATTTAGTTCCAAAGAAAGGACTGCATCATGGCCAAACATCAGAGCATATGGTGTTGTAGCAGTAGGATTCCATTTAGAGGTGCGGTAAGCCCAAAGTGTCTCGTACAATGTCTCGTGCCACTGGTGAGGGTTCTCTACAAGCATCTTTTTCAGTAAGGTAATGATGATCTTGTTACTGGCCTCCGCTTGTCCGTTGGATTGAGCGTAATAGGGTGTACTATGGACAAACTGGCTGCCCAAGTCATTGACTAGCTGTTCCACATGACCACCTGTGAAGACCCAGATTTTCATACAATAAATTTATGTAATTCAATAATTGTTATATTCATTGAATTATGATATTTGGAATTATTTGGATTGTTGTGGGTTGAGAAAATTGGTTTCGAATGATTTTATTTTCGAAAACGAACGTTATTTAGGGGTCGTGAAAGTTGTAGAGCTCGTCGATACGAGTCAGTGCATATGTGGAACGTATTATTCGGAGCTCGTATGAATAAGTTATGAATATTTGAAAATCGGAATTTTTCGATAAAAAGGACGAAAAACATTCCTTTTGCACATCAGCCCCCCGTCTCTCTCTCTCGGCCTGGTCACTGTGCTTGCAAACCCGCCGACCCGATCCGACTGGAAGTCGGCCTCACCCAGCCGTCGCTCCTAGGCTTGGATCGAAGCCACTATCCGAAGCTCAAACCCGACCCGGCCGGAAAACTAATTTTCTGGATGTGCACGGGCCGATCCTCCCCATTTTCGTGACGTGCTCTTCCTCCTGATCATCCCCATATGTGGCTTATATCACGATTTTAAATGTAGAGTGGTAGATCAAGAGTTGAAGATTTCGACGTCCCTGATTCGATCTGGAGACTGATAAGAGGGCCGAGATTAATCCAACTTCAAAGCCCGATCTAGGACGATATAGACCTCATCTCTGAAAAAGTCAGGTATTAAAGTTGTTCACAATTTCATTTTGAAGAAGTTTGCAGTTGACGACTTTTGCATCGGAGGTGGTTGACCGACGTTGACCGCCGCGTCGGACCAAATTTTGAGTTTATATTATCTGAAAGATGATCTATGCATCAATACGAGCGTTTTGATATATAACTTGGTCATGTTAGAAAACGTTGATAAATAGTCAATTTCAGTTTTGACGTTACTATTTACGGTTTTACAGTTTACCTTCGGTTTGAGAGTTACGGAGATCAGACCATCGGTTTTACTTCAAATTTTAATATGATGTTCATATGGCTGTCCCGATGACTTTGTGTGGTCATGGGCGAAGATCCGACCGTTGGATCTTCGTATAATTGTAAAACAGTGATTCAGGAGGAGATTAGTGAAGATTCGTCCATCGGATTTTCGTATAATTTTGATAGGATGTTTCCAAGGGCGATCCGTGAGGATCTAACCGTTGGATCATCATTTAAATTCGATCCGACCGTTGGATTGTCTTTATTTTAGAATTCGACCGTTGGATCATCATTTAGGTTTATTTCGTGCTTTGTTACTAAGTAAAGACCGTACTTGATTAGGTACTTGACGGCTTGAGTTGACGAGCATTTGGATTATTGTGAGTTATATTTATTGAAGACGCAGCGGGAATTTCGAGGTGAGTAAATCTCACATGGTTCATATTACGAACCGAGTAAATCTCACTTTAGTGGTCATTCCTGAGTGGATGATTACGTATATATATATATATATATATATGTACGTGGAATGTATATATATATTGATTGGCGTGATTTTGAATGACGATATGATTGAGTTAGAATGTTGATTTGGATTATATTCAAATGCTTTAATTTCATGATAATATGATATAAGTTGGTTGAGTTGATTTAATTATGTGAAAACATACAGTTGTACATATTGTTGATTTAGGGTCAACGTAATGACCAGTATGGAGTAATCGGACGCTCTAATCCAAGGTGGATGATGGGATACGATTGGTTGAGTATGTACAATTATCGGACGTTCTAAATATGTATATAAGTATACATATTGATGAAATACGATAAAGATAAATATGTCGGATGCCGTAACCTAGGCCAGGTGACGGGTTATGATTCAGTTAGAGCTCTAGTCTGTCGAATACCGTATTTTTATAAATACGATGATGGGGTATTGTGGAGAAAGATGTGAGTTAGGGTTTGGTGTTGAGTTGTTGATTGATTGTGATTGTTGGTTTTTGTGGTTGTAGAATTGTTGTATGTTGACTTAGGTAGAAATAAATATGATTAAATTAAGCAATCGTTCTTTCTTTTACTCATACGAGCTTTCATAAGCTTACCGGGTTTTGTATTGTTGCAATCCCGGTACACTATTCAATGGTGTAGCGGATATTCCTGTAGGTCAGGATAACCAGGGAGGTGACCGAGCTGCTTAGGTGTTACAGCAGTTATTTTTATATCATTGAGTTGTGAGACTAAATTCTGTTTTGATTTTATTTCGTGTAGTGAGGTTGTTAAGAAAAGAAATTTTCAGGATGATTATTTTGAGTTGTGGTAATTTTCATGTTTCGGATTTTGAATTTTATTCTAAAATTCGGGGCGTGATAGTTTGGTATCAGAGCGTAAGGTACATATTTGGTGATATATCAATACTTACCGAGTGATGGCCCGTTTGCAGCGGATTCCCATCGTGTGCTCTTCGGTATTGACAATGTCATTAGTATGTGAGAGCGTTAGGTTGGCTAGGAACGTTAGCATGTCTTATGAACATTAGGCGTTGTCTTGTATGCTTGGTACTTGGTTACTATGGACTTGCATTTGACTTATGCTTTGTTTAAGTGTTGTGCGTGTATTAATCAAGTATATCATGCTTATTAGGTAATGGAGATTGAGGGAAACGAAGCCATAGTTCGAGGTAGAGGTAGACCTCGTGGCAAGGGTAAAGGCCGAGGAAGGGGTATGGCCCATCCGATCGAATAAGCATCCGAGACTGAGGTAGAGGCACCTTATGAGGATCAGCCTATTCCTCCTGTGGCCGTGGTTGATAATCCTGCTCGCTTGCTGGTGCTAGCAAGGAATATTACTCGCTTGCTGGTGCTAGCAAGGAATATTACTCGCTTGGGAGCAACCAAGTTTGGAGGAGGCACTGATTATATGGTGGCGGATCGATGGACAAACGATTTGCAGACTTATTTTGATTTGCTTGATTGCACTGAGACCGACAAGAGGAAGCTAGCTGCTTTCATGCTGAAGGATGAGGCTAGGGTGCGGTGGAACGTCACACAGAGGAGCATTGAGGTGTCTACTTTGACATGGGACGGCTTCCAGAGGAGATTCAGGGAGAAGTACTTTCCACCAGCAGTGAAGGAGAGGTTGGAACGAGAGTTCCTTGCACTGGTACAGGGGAAGATACCGTAATCGAGTATGATGCGGAGTTCTCCAGACTGTACAAGTATATGAGGCAGATGGAGGATGAGGACTTGGCCAAGAAGTTTCAGAGAGGGTTGAGTCCTTCTATTGAGCGTGATGTGGCCATCTTGGAGCTGAAGACCAAGAGAGAGATCTTGGATAAGGCACAGATCATTGAGCAGCAGAACTTGATTCGTAGAGAGAAGGAGTCTGCTGAGAGAGACTCCCAGGGCACGGGAAGGGCCATAGCAGGAAGGAGTAGAGCTAGAGACTTCTGGGGTGGGTTCTGGAAGAGACAGAGAACTCAGTTCCAGCATCAGGCTCTAGCTAGGGCAGCAGCAACTCCTCCTGTTCAGGCTATGCCTATTAGGCAGATAGCACCAGCAGCTCCGGTGAAGTGCTTTAACTGTGGCGAGCCGGGCCACATCTCTCGTGCGTGCACGAAACTTCGGAGTAGGATATGCTACAGCTGTGGACAGACAGGGCATCAGGCCAGGGTGTGTCCCCGGAATCAGGGTAGAGTGCAGGGTAACTAGCAGAGGCAGCTACCACCTGCACCTGCTAGAGTCTTTGCCATCGGTCAGGCAGACACGGGAGTGGAAGATACCTTATCTGTTTATCACTATCTTGCTAGAGTACTGTTTGATACGGGAGCCTCACACTCTTTCATATCTAGTTCGGCTGTGGATGTATTGGGATTGATTGCTATGCCTCTGACTAGATCATTATGTGTTAGATCACCTCTCGGTGTGTCTCTTGAGCTTAGCATGGTTTATGATGATTGTCCTATTTGGATTGGTAGCAGAGAGTTCTCTGCATCCTTGATTGTGATCCGGATCACACGTATGATGTGATTTTGGGTATGGATTGGTTGAGCCCGAATCATGCTGTTATTGATTGCTTTAGGATGATGGTGTCATTCCATGTTCCGGGACAACCGGTATTTCATTACCGTTGTCTGAAGTCTGACATCACTATGAAGACAGGGATTCTGGCCTATATTGAATCAGGGAGTAGTACTTCAAAGATTACAGGGATTCCTGTAGTTTTAGAGTATGCGGACGTGTTTCAGGAGATCCCTGGGTTACCTCCGAAAATGGTAATGGACTTTTCCATTGATGTGATACCAGGTACTTCACCTGTATCGAAGGCACCCTATTGAATGGCTCCAGCTGAGCTTCAGGAGTTGAAGGTTCAGATTGAGGGCTTACTTGCACAAGGGTTCATTCAGGCTAGTGTATCTCCCTGGGGCGCACTAGTGTTGTTCGTGAAGAAGAAGGATAATTCACTTCGGTTATATATGGATTATCGACAGTTAAACAAGGTAACCATCAAGAACAGGTACCCCTTACCTAGGATTGATGATTTGTTCGATCAGCTCAGGGAGGCTACTATGTTCTCAAAGATTGATTTGAGATCTGTATATCACCAGTTAAGGGTGAAGGATGAAGATATTCCAAAAACGGCATTCAGGACCAGGTATGGACATTTTGAGTTTCTTGTCATGCCTTTTGGTCTCACGAATACACCTGCAGCATTTATGGACTTGATGAACCGCACGTTCAGTCCCTACTTGGATCAGTTTGTAGTAGTGTTCGTTGACGACATCTTGATTTATTCAAGGTCGTCAGGTGAGCATGAGAAGCATCTGCGGATCGTACTACAGACGTTGAGAGAGCAGAAACTATTTGCCAAGTTTGAGAAGTGTGATTTCTGGCAGAGTGAAGTCAAGTTCCTTAGTCATGTGATCTCGAATGATGGAGTTTCTGTGGATCCTTCTAAGGTTGAAGTAGTGATGAGTTGGAGTCGCCCTACTACGGTTATAGAAATCCGTAGCTTCCTTGAATTGGCAGGGTATTACAGGCATTTCATTGAAGGGTTTTCTGGTATTGCTTCGGCTTTGACCAAATTGACCAGGAAAGACACTCAGTTTGTATGGTTGGATGAGTGTGAGAAGGCTTTCAATGAGCTGAAGACTAGATTGACTACAGCTCCGGTGTTGACTATTCCTACTAGTGGTGGTGGAATAGTCATTTACAGCGATGCATCTCATCAAGGTTTGGGGTGTGTGTTGATGCAGAATGGTAGCGTTGTTGCTTATGGTTCTAGACAGTTGAAGGTACATGAGCGGAATTACCCCACTCATGATCTAGAGCTAGCAGCAGTGGTGTTTGCGTTGAAGATTTGGAGGCACTATCTTTATGGTGAGAAATTTGAACTCTTTTCTGATCATAAGAGTTTGAAGTATCTATTCTCCCAGAAGGAATTGAACATGAGGCAGGGAAGATGGATGGAGCTCATTAAGGACTATGATTTCACCTTGGAGTATCATCCCGGAAAGGCAAACGTAGTGGCGGATGCCTTGAGTAGGAAACCTCAAGTGATCATGGCAGCTATTATGGTGCGAGAGTGGCGCATGTTAGAGGCTGCATCAGAGTTTGACCTTATGCCCGCAGGAGTAGGACAGGGAATATTTCTCGATAGTATCACCTTACAGCCCACCTTGATCTCCAGGATCATTCAGGGTCAGACACTTGATGAGTTTGCTCAGGCGAGGATGGCTGAGATGACTGCTGACCCGGATGTGGAAAGTCCTTCTGAGTGGATGATTGAGACAGATGGAGGGTTGAGATTTCGAGGGAGATTGTATGTACCGAGTGTTGATAACCTCAGAGAGGAGATCATGCGGGAAGCACATAGGTCTCGATACACTATACATCCAGGAGGTACAAAAATGTATATGGATCTACGAAGGCAGTTTTGGTGGTATGGTATGAAGAGGGATGTGGCAGAACATGTGTCGAAGTGTCTTACCTATCAACAGGTGAAGACAGAGCATCAGAGACCTACGGGGATGTTGAATCCCTTACCGATCCCGGTTTGGAAGTGGGAAGATATCTCCATGGACTTTGTGACTGGATTGCCTAGGTCCAGACAAAGTTATGACTCAATTTGGGTGATTGTTGACCGGTTGACTAAGTCAGCACACTTTCTTCCGGTGGCAAAAACTTATACAGGGGATGCGTTGTGTAAGTTGTATGTGAAGGAAATAGTGAGGCTTCATGGAGTGCTAGTGACGATTGTCTCTGATCGTGACGCTCGTTTCACTTCAGAATTCTGGCGTAGGTTCCATAAGGCATTTGGTACATCTCTTGCTATGAGCACTACATTTCACCCACAGACAGATGGGCAGACCGAGAGAGTGAATAAGGTGATGGAGGATATGCTTAGAGCTTGTGTTCTGGATTTGAAGGGAAGTTGGGCGGATCATCTACCATTGGTAGAGTTTGCCTACAACAACAGCTATCACTCCAGTATCTGTATGGGTCCATATGAGGCCCTTTATGGTAGGCCATGTAGGACGTTGGGCGGAAGCAGAGGATAAAGGGTTCATCGGTCCTAAGATTATACAAGAGACTACAGAGAAGGTCACTACTATTTGGGACAGAATCCGAACAGCTCAGAGTAGACAGAAGAGTTATGCTGACTTGAGGAGGAGACCTTTAGAGTTTGAGACAAGCGATCATGTGTTCTTGAAGGTCTCACCTATGAAAGATGTGGTGAGATTCAGCAAGAAGAGAAAAATTGCACCGAGATATGTTGGACCCTTTGAGATTCTGGAAAGGGTTGGAAACTTGGCATATCGACTTACTTTACCTGTTAGCATGTCGGGCGTGCACGATGTCTTCCATGTGTCTATGCTCAGGAAGTATGTTCGAGATGAGTCTCACGTGATTGTTCATGGTGTGATTGAAGTAAACACTGATGTGACATTTGTAGTTGAACCTGTTCGTATCATGGATAGGTCTACGAAGAAGCTTCGCATGAAGGAGGTTGACCTTGTGAAGGTGTTGTGGAGTCCTCATGATGAGGATGATGCGTCATGGGAATTGGAGTCTGACATGAGGAAGAAGTATCCTCACCTTTTTGTGGACGAGCATGCTTGAATTTCGAGACGAAATTCTTTTAAGGAGGGTAGACTGTGAAGACCCAGATTTTCATACAATAAATTTATGTAATTCAATAATTGTTATATTAATTGAATTATGATATTTGGAATTATTTGGATTGTCTTGGGTTGAGAAAATTGGTTTCGAATGATTTTATTTTCGAAAACGAACGTTATTTAGGGGGTCGTGAAAATCGATTTTTTATACGTTCAAAATTTAGGAAAACTTCCTTCATGAAAGTTGTAGAGCTCGTCGATACGAGTCCGTGCATATGTGGAACGTATTATTCGGAGCTCGTATGAATAAGTTATGAATATTTGAAAATCGGAATTTTTCTATAAATAGTGAAAAAAATTCTGAGTTTGTCATTAAGGACGAAAAACATTCCTTTTTGCGCATCAGCCCCCCGTCTCTCTCTCTCTCGGCCTGGTCACTGTACTTGCAGACCCGCAGACCCGATCCGACTGGAAGTCGGCCTTCCCGGCCGCGCCGTCGTCGGACCCGGCACCCAACCGCTTCGCCGCCTCACGCCCAGTCGATCCCTGCCGTCGCCTCACCCAACCGCCGCTCCTAGGCTTAGGTTGAAGCCACTATCCGAAGCTCAAACCCTACCCGGCTGGAAAACCAATTTTCCGGCGGTGCACAGGCCGATCCTCCCCATTTTGGTGACGTGCTCTTCCTCCTGATCATCCCCATATGTGGTAGATCAAGAGTTGAAGATTTCGACGTCCCTGATTCGATCTGGAGACTGATAAGAGGGCCGAGATTAATCCAATTTCAAAGCCTGATCTAGAACGATCTAGACCTCATCTCTGAAAAAGTCAGGTATTAAAGTTGTTCACAATTTCATTTTGAAGAAGTTTGTAGTTGACGACTTTTGCATCGGAGGTGATTGATCGGCGTTGACCGCCGCGTCGACCTCCGCGTGTGGCGGCGTGTCGGATCAAATTTTGAATTTATCTTATCTGGACGATGATCTATGCATCAATAAGAGCGTTTTGATATATAACTTGGTCATGTTAGAAAAAGTTGATAAATAGTCAATTTCAGTTTTGACGTTACTATTTACGGTTTTACAGTTTACCTTCGGTATGAGATTTACGGAGATCAGACCATCGGTTTTACTTCAAATTTTAAATTGATGTTCATATGACTGTCCCGATGACTTTGTGTGGTCACGGGCGAAGATCCGACCGTTGGATCTTCGTATAATTGTAAAACAGTGATTCAGGAGGAGATTAGTGAAGATCCGTCCATCGGATTTTCGTATAATTTTGATAGGATGTTTCCAAGGGCGATCCGTGAGGATCTAACCGTTGGATCATCATTTAAATTCTATCCGACCGTTGGATTGTCTTTATTTTAGAATCCGACCGTTGGATTGTCGTTATTTTGAAATCCGACCGTTGGATCATCATTTAGGTTTATTTCGTGCTTCGTTACTAAGTAAAGACCGTACTTGATTAGGTACTTGACGGCTTGAGTTGACGAGCATTTGGATTATTGTGAGTTATATTTATTGAAGACGCAGCGGGAATTTCGAGGTGAGTAAATCTCACATGGTTCATATTACGAACCGAATACTTAAATTATTTATTTTTGTAATTGTGTGGAAAGTATTTATGGATTAAATATTTGTTTTTAAAATCATATGGACTTGATCAACTACGGTCCATAGGTAAGTAAAATGAATTTAATTATACAAATGAATTTCACTATTTTCTTGTGTGAACTATAGATGGTATTAGTGGTCATTCCTGAGTGGATGATTACATATATATATATATATATGTACGTGGAATGTATATATATATATATATATTGATTGGCGTGATTCTGAATGACGATATGATTGAGTTAGAATGTTGATTTGGATTATATTCAAATGCTTTAATTTCATGATAATATGATATAAGTTGATTGAGTTGATTTAATTATGTGAAAACATACAGTTGTACATATTATGGATTTAGGGTCAACGTAGTGACCAGTATGGGATAATCGGACGCTCTAATCCAATGTAGATGATGGGATACGATTGGTTGAGTATGTACAATTATCGAACGTTCTAAATATGTATATAAGTATACATATTGATGAAATACGATAAAGATAAATATGTCGGATGCCATAACCTAGACCAGGTGACGGGCTACGATTCAGTTAGAGATCTAGTCTGTTGAATACCGTATTTTTATAAATACGATGATGGGGTATTGTGGAGAAAGATGTGAGTTAGGGTTTGGTGTTGAGTTGTTGATTGATTGTGATTGTTGGTTTTTGTTGTTTTAGAATTATTACATGTTGACTTAGGTAGAAATAAATATGATTAAATTAAGCAACCGTTCTTTCTTTTACTCATACGAGCTTTCATAAGTTTACCGGATTTTGTATTGTTGCAATCCCGGTACACTATTCAATGGTGTAGCGGATATTCCTGCAGGTCAGGATAACCAAGGAGGTGACCGAGCTGCTTAGGTGTTACAGCAGTTATTTTTATTTCATTGAGTTGTGAGGTGTGTATGCTCATTTAGAGTTTTACCAATTATTGTGTATTTGTGTTGCAATAATTAAACAAGACTAAATTTGGTTTTGATTTTTTTTCGTGTGGTGAGGTTGTTAAGAAAAGAAATTTTCCGGATGATTATTTTGAGTTGTGGTAATTTTCATGTTTCGGATTTTGAATTTTATTCTAAAATTCGGGGCGTGACACCACCCATAAACGTTGCCCCCCTGTCTGAGACCAATACTTCTGGGATGCCAAACCTGGATATAACATTTTGAAAAATAAATTGGTGAATGGTTGCCCCGGAAGCCTCTTTCAAAGGCTCAGCTTCCACCCACTTAGTGAAAAAGTCCATAGCAACGATGATGAACTTGTGCTAGTGTGTAGAGTGCTGATGAATCATTCCAATTAAGTCCAGTGCCCAGCCTCGTGCATTCTAAGGTTTGTTAATAGGCTGCATGGGGATATTGGGAATATGCTAGACTGGTCCATGTGCCTGACAGTCCTGGCACCCCTTCGCAAAAGCGATACAGTCTTTCAAAATGCTAGGTCAGTAATACCCATGTCTTCTGATAAGCCAACGCATTTTCAGACCTGCCTGATGAGCTTCGCACACACCAGCATGTGCTTCTCGCATTAAGCGCTTAGCATCACGACCATAGACACATCTGAAGTCTATGCCATCATCGCCACGTTGGTGTAGCTCGTCTCCTTTGAGGAAATAATTTAGAGCCTGAAAACGGATCTTCCTATCTACTGTGGGGCCAGGCTGTTTGAGGTAATCAATCAAAGGAACACGCCAATCCACATCGATAGGTTCTAAAACCGAGACCATCGGTTCATCTGGTGGGTCAGGGCGCACAAACCACGAAGGGAACGTGCGTTTCTCCACTTTGAGGATTCATTCGCGAACGCCATATTTCAGTGTAACCCCTGTAGCCAATTGAGCTAGTTCATTAGCAGCAAAGATGCGCTCGCGGGAAATATATTCTAAGTCCACATCCTCAAACTGGACTAAAAGCTCAAGCGAGCGGTCTAAGTATGGTACGAGCAATGCACTTGAGCACCTATATGTGTCACGGAGTTGGTTGATCACGAGTAAAAAATCGCCGCGTAGTTGAACGTCTCGCACTCCTAGTTCTAACAGCAACTCTAGGCCTATAATGAGGGTCTCGTATTCTACTTGGTTGTTGGTACACCGAAACTCTAACTGGAAGGAATAGGAAAAACGATCGCCTGCTGGATTTTCCAGGACAACTCCTGCCCCTGCTCGTGTGTCCGTTCTGGAGCCATCAAAATACAATACCTAGGGTTGGAGGGAGATCATTGCTTGATATAAATGGGCGAATTCTGGTAAGCATGCCAAATCTGGGTGAGCCACTATTGTAACAGCAACTTCTAAATCTCTCACGCCGGAACGTCAAGCATAGGATGATGCGCTAAAAAGTCCGCGATGGCTTGACCCTTCACTGCTTTTTGTGGAACTTACTGGAGTGAGAATTTTGACAAAGTTAGCACCCACTTGCCAATACAACCCCTCAGAATAGGTCGCGATATCATGTACTTAACCAAGTTGGTTTGAGTGATGATGTAAGTCGTGAAAGATAACATATAATGCCTCAACTTGCATGCAGAGAAGTATAGCGTAAGACACAGCTTCTCCATTGGAGTATACCTTATTTCACAATCTGTGAGTGTCCTACTGAGGTAGAAGATGGCATGTTCGACTCCTTCCTTATCATCCTGAGCTAGTAGGCTGCTAATGGAGGCCTCAACTGCTAAAATATACAATTTTAATAGGTATCCAGTTTTAGGGGGAACAAGCACTGGCGGACTCGCCAAATAGGCCTTTATTTTGTCGAAAGCCTCCTGATGTTTGGGTTCCCATACAAACTCATTATGCCCCTGTAACCTCAACAGTGGGGAGAAAGGCCGGATTTTCCCTACAGAGTTAGAGATAAAGCGTCGTAAGAAGTTGATCTTACCCAGCAGTTGCTGTAACTCCATCTTTGTGCGCGGGGGCGATGCGTTAATTACCGTGCTGGCCTTATCTTCAGGAACTTCAATGCCCCTTTGATGGACTATAAATCCCAGAAAATCTCCGGCCTGCACCCCGAAAACACACTTAGCGGGATTCATCTTGAGTTTGTGTAGTCGCATGCGCTCAAAAACCTTTCTAAGATCCAAGATGTGGTCCCCGCGCTTCTTTGACTTCAAGACCACGTCATCGATATAAACCTCCAAAATCTTCCCAAGAATATCATGAAAGATCAGGTTCATAGCATCCTGATAGGTCGCTTCCGCATTCTTCAGTCCAAAGGGCATAACCACGTTCTCGAAAACACCTGCAAACCCAGGGCAACAGAACGCGGTCTTATGTCTGTCTTCCTCTGCAACCGGAATCTGGTGATACCCTCCAGTTCCGTCCATGAAGGAAAATAGTTCATGCCCTGCTACTGCGTCTACTAATATATCCGCTACCGGCATGGGGTAGACGTCTTTAGGTGTAGCCAAATTAAGGTCCCTGTAATCCACGCAGACCCTCATTTTGCCATTCTTCTTGCGCACAGGCACTATATTGGATAGCCATTTATTGTACTTGGCCACTCTTATAATGCCTGACTTATGCATCTTCTCAACCTCCTCTTTGACCAGGACTTGGGTCTTAGAGTTCATTCTTCGCGGCTCTTGTTTCACATGCCTCTTGTCAGGGAGTGTTGGCAGCTGGTGGCATACCAAGTCCCGTGACAGGCCTGACATGTCTTCATATTTCTCTGTGAGGTAGTCTTTGAATTCTTCCAATAATTTGATAAGCCTTTGTTTCTCGCTAGGCTCCAAATACTAGCTGATAGCCACTTTCATAGATTCAGCAGCAGTTCCAAGATTAACTTTCTCGGTAGGATCCCTAACCTTGGGAGATGTATTATCCAATGCTGTTGGCGCTAGCTGGATTTCTTCTTCTTCCGCTTCTTGGTCAGAGAACTCTTCGTTGACAATTTCTAGGGTCGCAATTTTTGGTTTCCAACGATGCTGCCTCCTCGATCGGTGTAGTCGCTGCTGAGGTAATCTGCAAAGGCTGTTCGACATCTTCCTCACTTTCTCCGTATTCCTGTGCAGCGACTGGCAGTGCATATCTCGCGGGTAACACATAAACCATGTTACAGGAGGTGTCAACGATATCCGTCTCGTCCATGGCCTCCTCAAGGTCTAGCTAGGGCTCATCCACCGGTATGTCAGTGTTGAACTGTTTAACCAGCCGATCGACCAAAGATTCCTCTATGAGGTTTTTCGCTTCACCCTTTTTGTGTTCTTGCACCTTTTCCAACTGCTTTGGAGGCTCTAAACTCTGCTCTGCCGTTGAACTTTCCTTTAGGGGTGCTATCGCTGCGCTCTGGACCTTTTTAGGTCTCCACTGTAAAGCTTCTGTAGTGTTGCCCTTGCCCCCCAGTCTCCCAAATATTGAGGCTTTGGCTTCTGTTTCTTCGCGGAACAACCTGCGCCTGACATGTGGTCACCTAGTTGGCGAGTTTTCTTTCCTAATTGGCGGAGGTGTCCTGTCCTTTGTAATCCTGCAGAAAACAGTAGGCTTAGTGGCCCTTGACTCTGATCGTGCTTGCTTTTGGAAACTACGGGGAGCCACCAATGGCTTAGCGACCAGTGCCTCCATCTCCTTCTGGTATTGTTAAGGAGATTTGACCAGTTGCAAGGTTTAATCAGGCCCTGATCCAGAGGCTCTAATGCTCCTTAGCCTCTCCAAACCTGTGCTGCAGCTTCCTTTTCTTAGAAGGGCTGATTTCCACCTCTTTCCCTTTTCTCTTGTGTACCACTTGCCTTCTTTAATGGTGGAATTTGAAGCAGGTGGGATGTAAGGTTTTATTAAGACATCTATGTTCCTCCCATCCTGTCTATGTTCAGCCGCGGCTGCTCTCAATTTTTTAAAAAAGTTTGAATCTTCTGGGGATGGTGGTGACTCCTCTCTACCTCTTGCTTTGGGGCTAGAAGGTTGATAATTTCACGATGGTGAAGCCCACTTGATTGGCGAGAAATAACCAAAGCGAAAAGTCTGCTCGACTTCTTCATGTGACACTGGAATGCCACATTCTTCCTTGCATAGTGAGCAGAGGATCACAGGTGAGGCCTCGCTTGTAGGTCTAACCTTCTTCTTTCTTGGGGTCTCGTCCCCGTTTTCTTCTGTTCCACTAGTGGTCAAGTCCAAGGTCGGTTTCCTTTGGTTCTGTTTGGTCCAGTTGATCTCGACTATGTTGACCCCAGTATTAGGAAAAGGGTTCAAGTCTACTAGTACTGCCACGGTCGCCGGAGCTTCTACCTGTAGACTACCATTATTGAGCCACACCTGAATCTGATCCTTTAGTTTGACACAATCAGCTGTGTTATAATTCCAAAGGTTGTGGAATTTGCAATACTTTTTTCCTTTTAGCTGATATAGCTGAAGGAAAGGGCCGAAATCTGTCTTCACCATCTTCATGGCGATCATCTCGTCTAAAATCTCATGTGCCTTGTTGGCATCATATGTGTACGTAGCGAACTCAGGTTTAGTGAAGGCTACAGATTTAAGTTTGACAGGTTCCTTGGATATTTTCAATTGCTTTAAAGCAGAGTTCTTTCTTCCTGTCAGCTCAAAGGCAGAGACATCATTTTCTTCTTCATCCTCCTCAACCTGGACAATTTTTTCGCCAGGATGATGGTAATAAAGATCACAAGTAGTTGGTTGATAGCTCAACACTGCCACTGTGCGGTGTCTCCCTGGCATGTAAGTGCCTTTGGATGAATTCTTTCTGGCGTCAGTCTCCCTAAGTAGATGTGCAAAGCTTCCGACCTTCGTGATAAGCTCTCCCATGGACTTAATCATGCTGCCATATTGCTTTTTTCGCTGGCGGGGCTCCAAACCCTTGATTGCCAACTTAACTATTTCTTTCTCAGGCAATACCATGTTCAGATTGGCCTTCTGAATTTGGAAACGTTGAAGGTATGCCACGGCAGACTCAGTGGGTTGCTGGGCCATCTGAGTGAAAGGAGTCAAGTTAACTTCTGGTTCTGTGATCCCAAACGTTTCTCGGAAGAGCTTCTCCATCGCTGGCCAATCAGCCACTGATCCTGGGCGGAGTTTAGAAAACCAACTGAAAGCAGCTCCTGAAAGGGAGGTGCCAAAGATCCTGCACTTGAGGATTTCATCATTCTGATATTGGACGCATTGCACTCTGAACTTGGCCAGATGGGTTAGCGCATTCTCGGTGTCTTCCCCTGAAAAGGTAGAAAAGATTATATTTTTGTAGCCTCTGGGAAAAGGCGCGAGCATTATATGCGGCGGGAAGGGCCCCTCATGGATTCCATCCACCTGGGCCCTAGGGTTGGCCATCCTAATCATCTCCTCAACCTCATCGCATCTCACATAATCTGGACCGGAAGGGGGAGGAGGCATTACCACTGTCTACTGTGGTATAGCCTGGCTAGCTGTCAACGTCCCTTCTCCCAGCCGGATGGTTCTGGGAGCAGGCTGTTGGATAGTTATCGCTGGTGGGGATGCATCCTTCACCAAAGCCGTTATCTTGATTGGGTTTTCTGTCTGGTCAATGCTGTAATAATTATCTGGGAGCTCATGGTAAACATTTTCTGCCCCGTCGCTGTCTTATTGAGTGAATTTAACAAGGTCGGTAAGAGTGCCTTCACCAGTCTTCAGGATCTTACTCTTCTGCGGGGCTTGAGGGGTAGCTTTTGTTCCTCCAATCACCAAAGCTCTTTCCTTGCTTTTAGCTGATGCAGTAGCGGCCGGTGTAGATGGTGTAGCGGTGCTGCTGCTAGCCTTCTCCCGAGCATTCGGTGGTATATACTTGCCAGACCTAGAGGGTTGGCCAAGTGAACCAAGGATGGCATTAGGATCTTCTAAAGCTTTGTTCAAAACCTCTTTAGCCTGGTTCAACTCAGCTCTCTGCATGGCGACCTCTGTTGCAAGGTTAGAACCGTCTTTGCGCTTGGCCGCGATGTTGGCCGCAATGTCTTTGCTCTGGGTGTTAACAGTGTTAACAACACTCAGAATTTCATCATACTGTGTACGAGTGGTGTCAGCAATCTTGTTAGTATGCGCTCTGGCCTCTTTAGCAAGGCAGCGTGCATGTTCTTTGGCCTTTTGGATATTCCGTTCCACTCGCTAATGATATTCGCGTATCTGCTGCTCCGCTCTCGCGATCGAAGCGGCCAGATGCTTTCCATAATTCTCGTTGTTGAGCATAAGGATACGTATACGTTCGTCCAGGCTAGCATCCTTAGATATGATGATGGGTTCAAATTCAGCTTCAGTCGTCTCCTCGACTGTTGTGGCTGCGGAAGTCGCAGGAGCCTTGATTGCCTTTGCAGTAGGAGATTTCTCGCCCTCAGTGGCGGATAGCTGATTTGTCTCAGGTACAGTTGACATGTCTAATGATGGTGAGTTGAGAGAGAAATTTTTTGTCACCTGTTCTTCAGAAAGACCACGGCAGTCCGCACGAGAATGAGGTCTATAACTGGAGGTCTCATATTTTGGGCAGTTAGCGTAAACCTTTTGGTAAGGGTTCTTGCTTGACTTTGCAATTGTCCCACTGGGTGTGCCAAAATGTTTGACTCCAAAACCAGTTGGTTGCAAGCTGTCTCTTTTGAGCGTGTGTGTAGGCGTACCAGCACCGTGGGGTGAAGTCGTCTGGGCGTCCCTTGACCTGACTTCTTCTCAAGCGTTGTGGACGAGGAGAGCACCAACCTCGTCACAAAGCTCTTTTCTCTGCCTTCCGGAAAAGGACTTTTTGCCTTTCTGGTAAGGGCTTTGGTTGTAATCTTATGCATTCACCGAATCGATGCTTAACGTTGTAGGTTAAGCAGAGCAATCACTGGAAAGTTGGGAGAAAGCACGGATTTTGCTAAAGCGTGACTTTAGCTTTGTTGGGTTGCGAGGGCGTTACCCTTGTTTCGCTGGTAGTATCGGTGGCTGTAGCACTAACAGTCGGCTCCTGGGGAGACTAGGACTAGAAGTACGGTCGTCAGGTTGGTTTGGTGGTACTGACAGTCGGCTCTTGAAGAGACTGGGACTGGCGTGTGGTCACCGGGTTTCAACTAGGTTGAAGGTTTGCTCCGGGGAGGCTTAGTAATATGTGCGATTGATTGAAGAGTTGTTGTTTTTTCTATATCATCTTTAGCCTCTATATATAGGCTGCTGCAGATTTTCCTTCCTAATAAGAATGAAATATTATATTTTAAGCCATAATTATTGGCCTTTAAATCAATTCAAAACTCTTAATAGTTTTAATATTAATAATTGTCCTCTGTCGTAGCTAGAATGTAGGCAAAAATTAATTACCTTCTGGAGTTCTGGACGTAATTTTCTTCTTGGATGCAGTAAGATATACACTTATCTTTAATTCATGCAAATATATCTTCGCGAGGACACTGTAGCTTGCGGCATGCACATATCTTTAATTCATGCAAATATATATATAGCCCACGTACCCTTGATTCACGCAGCTTGTATGTATATCTTCCTTCGTTGGCCCACCACTTAGCAATCATATATACTCCTTGATTATTGCAATTAAGGTGGTTGATTCTTCTCCCACTGTTCACGTCCATTGCTTGGGAATCTTGTGCATTGTTTGCATATATATAGAACAATTGAATCCTTCCTGAATTGGTCCATGTCCACCATATTCATTGTCCATGAGTGCAGCTTGCACGTCTCCCCTCTTCCGCAATCTTTAAGCAAACAATTATCCAATATTTGATAATAAATTAAGGAATATCATGGTATGCTATGAGATTGCTTGATTTTCAAGTATACTTTATTTAGTTTCTAAATAATATATTCCGAACTTATCGTAAATAAATAGTTTGGGCCACCTGAGAATATTGATATCGGGCCAGGAAAATTAGATGAACGTTGCAATATCTACTTATTAATGCTGCAATACAAAGCAATCAAATTAAGCTTATTATATTAAAGTACCCTCCCTTTCTAAAAAAAAAATGATAGTACTCCTGGTTCAAAACTTCAAACAAGAGGGAAATTAGCAGAGACAGACGAAAAAGGTTGGAATGGCATCTGTGATCATCCCACCGGTGCCACCTTCGCCGCGTAATGATGCTGCCCATCTCTACCAGGCCTTCAAAGGTTAGATTGAATTCCCCTGGACTTTTTTTTCGTGCATATATATATATATATATATATATATATATATATATATATATATATATATATATATATATACAGCCCTTCTTGGCTAAGGATCTCCTTAGTTTTTCTTAGGTACGGATTTCCGGTTTTAACCCACTTTCCGATCACATTTTCACATCTTAACCGTTCAATTTTTAGGTCTTAATGTATAGATCACCTCTGAAAATTCTCAGCCAATTTGGTGATCGTTAAGGTATCCAAAACTGCAATTTACCATTATAAATACGAACGGTTCCGGTTCGACAGATTCGGTCCATTCGTGTAAATTGCAGTTTTGGATGTCTTAACGATCATCAAATTGGCTGAAATTTTGCAGGGGGGATCTATACATTAGGCTCTAAAAACTGAACCGTTAAGATGTGAAAATATGATCGGAAAGTGGGTGAAAACACCAAATCCGCACCTAAGAAAAACTAAGGACATCCTTACCTGAGAAAAATCTCATATATATATATATATATATATGTATATGTAAAGTCCTTCTTGGCTAAGGACATCCTTACCTAAGCTTAGGTATGGATTTCCAGTTTTTGGCTACTTTTCGATCACATATTCATATCTTAACCGTTCAGTTTTTAGGTCCTAATATCTAGATCATCTCTATAAATTTTCAGCCAAATTGATAATCGTTAAGGCATTCAAAACTGCAATTTACAACAATGTACACGAACGGTTCCAGTTCGACAGATTATGTTCATTCGTGTAAATTGCAGTTTTGGATGCTTTAACGATCATCAATTTGGCTGAAATTTTGTAAAGATGATCTATACATTAGGACCTAAAAACTGAATGGTTAAGATGTGAATATGTGATCGAAAAGTGACTGAAAACCGGAAATCCGTTCCATAAGCTTAGGTAAGGATATCCTTACCTAAGAAAAATCTTGTATATGTATATGTATATGTATGTTTTCAGCTTATTTGTTTTCTTTATGCATTTCTGCATTTATGTAATTAAAATTGAACGTAATTGAATTAGTCTTGTAATAGATCAATCTGGTTTCGAGATATGACCGTCAATTAATTTGCCATAATTTTCTTTTGGAAAATGATTTGTGGCCTTGAGGCCTAAGATTTGTGGCTTCAATCTTAAGTGTCAAGTCATATCATCTACACATATCACCTATTTGTCAAATCATTCTTGAGAAAAAGATCATCTTATCCTTCCAAAATCTAATGACTCTAAATTATTTTAGCTTTGTTCTAAAAAAAAATTGCCGTTCTTTCATTTTTTTTTGATTATACTCATGCTTAGATTTAAACATCAATTTTTTTTTCTATCTCAATCAAGAGTAGAAAAAATTTCATATGATTTAGTCAATAGATTTGCATAACACAATCGATTAATAGATTTGCATAACACATTCGACTAATAGATTTGCATAACACATACAATGTGAAAAATACATATTCATATAATTGTATACTAGCACTTTAACATGTGCTCTGCACATATCAATTGGCTTTTGTTTTTATTTTTTTTAAATTAAAAAAAGTTACATCAGTTTCTCTCCTAATTTTGAGAAAGTTTCTTCATTTTTCATGGGAGATATTGTAATCTTTTGAAATATGATATAATTAATTGACTATCTTATCCTCATATATAAATAATTTATTTATTAATATTTATATTATGTGAGAGCATATATGGTAGTTCAAAAATTTAACCATTCCCTCAAGAATTGGCTTAATTACATAAGATATTTTTTTGTTCATTATTTTCTCTTTATGTAGCCAGGGTTTAAACCTTAGATCTGAATTTATTATTTTTTGTTTGTTTTTCCCTTATATTTAGATTGTAGATGTTAGTTAATGGTTGCTAACGTGAAATTTTTTATTACCTCTTAATTTAGACATAAGTATTTCCAAATTCAATTTATTAATGCTATTTTTTATTGGATGAAATTAATCAATATTTGGAAGAAAAGTCAACGTCTATTTCTTGACACATAATTCAATATATTAATGCCATTTGGAAAGAAAAATTAAAGGAAAAAATTTAATTAAATGAAGAAAAATATTGGTCAAAGAATCCGTGGACATATCTCTTAAAATAATGCATAATTAATAGCTTATATTTTTTTTTGTCACCTAATTAAATTTATTAATGTAATTAATTCACCCCCTAACATCTAAAATGAAATGTAAAAGGATAAAGTTGGTGATGCAATAGTATGATGTGATAAAATATATTATAATTGAAAATGAAATTTGTATTTACTTACATGACATGACACTTAGGATTTGAGGTCACAAATCTTAGGCCTCATTGAGGCCCCAGATCATTGCCCTTTTCTTTTATGCATCTGCATTAATTTAATTATTTCTGCAAATATTCTCAAAAAAAAAAAAATCTCTCTATAACATATTTGTATCCCAGTTTAAATCTACATTAAGGATCATAGGACAGGCTTGTAATTTATTTATACAGGATTTGGACGTGACACTGCAGCAGTAGTCAATATCCTTGCTCACAGGAATATTGCAACACAGCGTGATGCCATCCAAAAAGAATAAAACACTATGTACTCCGAAGATCTCAACAAGCGCTTGTCCTCGAACTTATTAGTGGACATGTCAAGGTACCTAATGTATAATGATTCAATTTCACAGAGAATATCTATGGTGATCGAGGAATATGTAGTGATGATCGCGTTGTGGATGATATCGATCAACAATACAGAAAGCAATATTGTTGTGGATGCCTGATCCGACAACGCGTGATGCAAGCATAGTAAGGCACGCATTGGATGGTGGTGTTGATCTCAAAGAGGCCATTGAAGACATATGCTCTCGTACTCCGTCCCAGCTGCGATAATTCAAGCAAATCTACTTTTCAAATTTCAGTGTTGGCTTCGAGGATGACATCGCAGCTAAAGCCTCAGGATATCACAAACAGGCTAGCAATCCAGTATAATAAAGTAATATGGGGTTCACATTTAAAATCAATTGATAATGGATGGAGTGGCTCAAACCCTTATAAATCCATAGGCAAACGCCCCCGCACGTGTGGTGAATTTTCAAACCATACACGTGGACAATTTTGGGTGACGTGGAGCCCGTGTGGCTGTTAGGCACGCACACGTGGGTAACCCGCTCTGATACCATGATAAAGTAATCTGGGGTTCACATCCAAAACCAATTGGCAAAGGATGGAGTGGCCCAAACCCTTACAAATCCATAGGTAAGGTCCTATTTTTCCCATGTGGGATGTATATATATTCTCAACACAGCATATACACAATATTCATAGTTTCATGGTGGTTAGAATTTTGATAATAAATGAGTTAATTTGAGCTTATATTTTGCGCGGATGCAGTTGCTGCTTGCATTTGTTAGCGAAGGTCAAGTCTTCGATCAATTAGAAGTGGAGAAAGATTCAGAAGCTCAGTATAAGGCCGGGGGGAAGCGATTTGCGGGAGCCGATGATAAGACTTTCATAGATATATATAGTGGAAGAAGCAGGGCGCATTTGGCTGCTGTTAGCTCTACTTACCAACACAAATATCGCCATACATTGGAAAAGGTACCTAGCTAATACATCAATACTAATTCTACTATTAATGAAGTCATTTAACGAAATTTTTACATGCTTGCAGAGTTTATAATTCTTCGAGTTTTTAAAATTAGAACGTGTGAAAAAATAGATTTAATTGTTAAATCTATGGTACAAGTTGTTGTTAATTTAGACTTTATGTACACACATTTGTAGGAGGCAACAAAGGAAACATCTGGAAATTTTGGTCATGCGCTTATGACTATCTTACAATGTGCTCAACATCCTGCCATTTTTTTGCAAAGGTATATTGTCTCTCATATGTTAACATAATAACGTTAATTAGCAATAGTAATTGGTTAATTCGTTTTTGACACAAATTAGGTTTATGATCAATTACAGGTTTTACGTAAGGCGATGAAGGGTTTGGGAACGGATACCCGACACTGACAAGGGTTGTGGTGACAAGGGCGGAGAGTGACATGCAGTATATAAAGGCAGAATACCGCCAGAAATATGGAAAAACATTGAACGATGCAGTTCATTCTGATACTACTGGACATTACAGGGCCTTTCTTCTCGCTCTTTTAGGCACCAATGCTTAGTTAATTAGTTAGCTCAGCTGCTCAACTGTAGGGATTTCAGCCATACTAGCCCAGCGGGTCTACATTGTAAGGATTAACGTTTCAGTTTCTATTCTCTATTGAGTCTATTCTTTAAGGCAATGGTACATACAAGGCATAAGCGACAATTTATTCTTTTGCTCTAAATTGAAATGCTTACCATTTCATGCTTGCCTGGTCATACCTGAAGATTAATTAGTGTGTATATTATAGAGCAGTACAGTATTGTTTGAAGACCTTTGATTAATTTGCATAATATTCCAAAAATTATTTTATGCACACCACCGAAAAGAGTGAAATTGGTGCCGTTGACTCCGTCTCTACCCCGCGTATAATTTTCATAGCTGGAGCTTAGTTAAAATATGAACGAGGAAGGAGGAATTTACCTTGAATAGTTTTCGGCCAAAATTTTTCAATTATACTTTCTCCCTCCACAAATAGATTTGTTGTGCATGGTTGGTAGTGTTGGAACCGTAAATAAGAGAGGAACACAACTCAAATAGTGACAGAGCTCAAGGTGGCCGGAGGAGGGAAAACCCGGTTGCAACTCATATCGGTTTCTCCTCTTCGATACGCTGCCGTGGGATTGATTCGATGATCATGGTTGGTGACATTGAAACTGCAAGGAAGAGAGTGACACAACCCAAGTGGTGACAAAGCTCGAAATGGCTGGAGGAGGAAGAACCCAATCGCAACACATTTTGATTCTCCTCTTTGATACACCGCCGTAGATGGTTATGGAGGGTGGTGGAGCTCGGCTAGTGGCTAGACGGGACTAGGCAGTCCTTTTGAGACTACTTCCATAGCCGGAGGTGTGAGAAAAAAACATATCGCCTGTTTTGTAGGGATTGACCTGCTAATGACAGTAGGTGCATTGAATAGGGCAATAAGCTCTGGTAATATTTATCTCTGATCCACTTCTCATTGGTTATACATAAACTTTTGAAAAATGATAGTCTCCATGACCATATAATATTGAATCCATTCCTCCTTCAGTTGCAAAACGTACTCTTATTCTTCCTGCTAATGGGAAGTGGCATTAATGCGAACTGGTGAGGACATGACTCGAGGAAGTTATGTATATAAAATGTTTTACGTGTGTATGCAACATGCGGTGATGGCGTATGGGAAGGCATGTGTGGTGTGGCTTTGCTCGAGGAAGTTATATATATTTGGTAATTTGGCTGCTCAAGAAAATGGTATAGGGACAAAATCTATTAGATCTATTAGGCATGTGGGAATGTTGGAGGCGTTTGGTGGTATTATATGAAATGAAAATGATTTGTGGCCTTAATTTTAGGTGTCAAGTCATATCATCTACACATATCACTTATTTGTCAAATTATGTCATGTAATTTTTGGCAAAAAAAATCATCTTATCTTTTCAAAATCTAATAACTCTAAATTATTTTAGCTTTATTCTAAAAAGAAAAAAAAAATTGGCTTTCTTTCATTTTTTTTTTCATTAAACTCATGCTTAGATTTAAACAACAATTTTGTTTTTTCTATCTTCAATCAAGACTAGAAAAAATTTCATGTAATTTAGTCAATAGATTTGCATAACACATTCGATTAATAGATTTGCATAACACATTTAATGTGAAAAATACATATTCATATAATTGTATACTAGCCCCTTAACATGTGCTCACATGTCAATTGGCTTTTGTTTTTATTTTTTTAAATTAAAAAAAGTTACATCAGTTTCTCTTCTAATTTTGAGAAAGTTTCTTCATTTTTCATGGGAGATATTGTAATCTTTTGAAACATGATATAGTTAATTGACTATCTTATCCTCATATATAAATAATTTATTTATTAATATCTATATTATGTGAGGGCATATATGGTAGTTCAAAAATTTAACCATTCTCTCAAGAATTGGCTTAATTATATAAGATATTCTTTTATTTATTGTTTCTCTTTATGTAGCCAAAGTTTAAACCTTAGATCTGAATTTATTATTTTTTGTTTGTTTTTTCCTTATATTTAGATTGTAGATGTTAGTTAATGGCTACTAACGTGAAATTTTTTATTTCCTCTAAATTTAGACATAAGTATTTTCCAAATTCAATTTATTAATGCTATTTTTTTGGATGAAATTAATCAATATTTGGAAGAAAAGTTAATGTCTATTTCTTGACACATAATTCAATATATTAATGCCATTTGGAAAGAAAAATTAAAGGAAAAAATTTAATTAAATGAAGAAAAATATTGGTTAAAGAATTCGTGGACATATCTCTTAAATTAATGCATAATTAATAGCTTATATTTTTTTTCGTCACATAATTAAATTCATTAGTATAATTGATTCACCCTCTAACATCTAAAAGGAAATGTAAAAGAGTAAAGTTGGTGTTGCAATAGTATGATGTGACAAAATATATTATGTGGAATTGAAAATAAAATTTGTATTTACTTACATGACATGACACTTAAGATTTGAGGCCCCATATCATTGCCCTATACTAAATGATGACAAGGGGGATTTTGAGGTGGCAAAAACTATTTTCCTTGTATTAAAACAACGTCATTATTGTACTTCTCTCTATTGTTTATAATCAGCCGCGTTTCTTTTTTATTTTTATTTTTATTTTTTTTAGGGAAAGGATTGGAGGTCAAAATTTTATTGAACTTTGGATGAAATTACATAGAGATAGCGACAGCAGCTAATGCAGCAAGCAAAACCGAAGGAGAGGAAGAAAAATAATAATGTTCCTGTGCTTCAAAACGAGCATGCATTGCCATGAGATGAGCCACCTTGTTTGCACTAGTACTCCTACTCACATGCACAATCTTCAAATTTAGATGACTCAAATAATAAAATTAGATCATCATATATTCGCCCCAGCACCGAAGTATTAGGGCCATCACGCTATGCCAGTTGCCTCTGTACCACTTGAGCATCAAGCTCCAGTAAAGCAGGAACAAACCCTTACTCCACAGCAAAGTTCGCTGCCAACTTGCAGTCCAACACCTCAGCGTGCTCCATGCATAGTAAACCCTGCAGCTGCATACCTCCCTCAGCAAGAAAGTTGCCCAAGCTATCCCTTAGTACAAAACTCACTCCTCCACATTTTGTAGCATAAATATAGGAACCATCCACATTAATCTTGCACCATCCCAAAGGAGAAGAAGACCAACGCGACATTCTCATAGTACGTCCAAGAGGTTTTGAATTATGAAACTGCATGCAGCCTAGTCACGGACATAGGAAGCACTTCAGAAGTTGTAGCACTCCTATTCTCCCAAATCCACCAATTCCTTTCCTTCCAAATTCCCCACGATAGATAAATCAAATCACCCAAATCTATAATCGAAAGTGCATAAACACCAAAACTCATACAAATTAATCAAGAATATCCAAGTGAGCAGCATGAGGATTGTAGCACACCTGAGATAACACCCCATTGGTTTGAAGCAATTGTTTTGTGAATGGGCAATCCCGAAATAAATGTATCATGTGAAAGTTTAGAGAGAAAAGCTAAGAAAGCAAGAATGGATACGGTTCTGTATTGATTAGTTATGAAAAGTAGGTACAGGTACAACATATATACTCTACTGAGAGTGAGCAGATTTGTTTCACGTGTCCTACATCTAGAGGCTTCTATCTAACTAACCATGCGTTAATCCGGTTTTTGTAATTAACCCTAACACTAATTATCAGCTAATTAACAACTAATAGTAACTAACTAATTAACACTAATATTCTAACACCCCTCCTCAACTTGATGTGAGGGAACCAGCATCAAGCTGCTACAGCGATAAGAGTGTTGAGGAAAGCATAGTCCTTTGGTGAATAAATTAGCAAGTTGCTCATTTGAGGCGACAACCTGTAATCTGATAGTCCCTGCTTTTACTTTGTCTATCTTAAAATGGACATCCACTTCTATATGCTTCAGTTTAGAATGATGAACAGGATTAGTAGCCTATGCTAATGCGGATATATTATCACAATGAAGGGTAGGTGTGGTCTCAAGCTCAATATGCAGATCTTTAAGCAAGTGTATAAGCCATTGAAGTTCAGATGTACTATTAGCCATACTTTGATATTCTGCCGCAATTGATGATCTTGAGACAGCAATTTGCTTTTTACTGCACCAAGAGATAGGGGACTGATTAAATAAAATAACAAACCTTGTTTTAGATTTACGATCATTGGGATCCCCAGCCCAATCTACATCATTATATGCTTGAAGGCTCACAGGAAGATCAACATCACCATGTGCTTGAAGTTTGAGTGGAAGCTCAGAACTAGTACCCCTCCTGAAGATAAGGCCAGTATGCAAAGTGCCCTTAACATATCTTAGAACACGCTTGGCTGCATGAAGATGATCTTGAGTAGGTGCATGTAAAAATTGACAGATGATATTCACACTATAAGCAATATCTGGTCTAGTGAATGTAAGAAATTGTAGACAGCCTACCAAACTTCTGAAATGAGCAATATCTTGGGAATGAAAATGAGTACCAACATCCTTAAAGAAGTTTAACACCAGATTGACATGCAGTAAGATGAGTGTGACAGTCCTCGAGGCCAGCTTTGTTAACAAATCCTTGGCATATTTATACTGAGAAATGAATAAACCATTTTTAACATACTTGATTTCTAGACCTAATTAATGTAGATCCCCCAAATCCTTCATTTCAAACTTAGCTTGTAAATGTGTCTTGATCTCAGCAATAAGAATTTCACTATTACTTGTGATAATTATGTCATCCACATAAAGAAGCAAATAAACTTTGGATGAACCAGTAACCTTAACAAAGAGAAAAGGATCTGCATATGAAGAAGTGAAGCCAAGAGTGGGGAGAAAGGTTGTGAACTTGTGATTCCAAGCCCTAAGAGCCTGCTTAAGCCATACAAGGATTTGTTTAGCTTGAAAACATGATTGGGATAAATAGGATGTTCAAATCCTCCAGGTTGCTGCATATAGACCTCCTCATGTAATTCACCATGCAAAAAGGCATTTTTGACATCCATTTGATGCAGTTTCCAATCATAATATACATATAGACAAAGAATAAGTCGAACAGTAGTGTGTCTCACAACTTGAGAAAATGTTTCTTCATAGTCAACTCCATATTCTTGGCTAAATCCTCTTGCAACTAGTCTTGCCTTATGCCTTGCCACAGTACCGTATGCATTTCTTTTAATTTTACAAATCCATTTATAAGAAATAAGATTTTTATCAAGTGGGAGAGGCACCAGGGTCCAGGTGTTTTGATGCATGAGAGCATCATATTCTTCTTGCATGGCTTAATGCCAAATTGGAATGTGTAAAGCTGATTTATAATTTGCAGGCTCAGTCTGATCAGAATTAGCAGTTGTATTTGTTAATATTGAGAGACAACTTGTTTTTTGTTTCACAATACCTCTCTTACTTCGAGTAAGCATGGAATGATCATCGACAGTACAAGATTCCAAACCAGTAATAGGATGCAGAATGTTAGAAGTAGAAATTTGATGTGTAGGCCTATCAAGAGCACATTCCAAGATAATAGAGAGGCCATTTCCAGGCTGAGTATCAACAGAGACAGTTCCATTTTCTTCACCCAAATGTATTAGTGTGTGTGTGTGTGTGTGTCTGTCTGAGTAATAGTAGTGCCTTCTGACTGATTAGCATTACCAGAGGATAGAGTGTCTGACTGAGATGCAGGACTAAGCATAGAGACATTGTGATTTTCATTAGAGGAAATTTGATGCACAATTGAATGAGAAAAAGTGGACTGACCTGTAAAAGATGTGGCTACTGCAGTGGCTTGAGTGTTTATGTGTGGGACAGGTGAGAGAAATATTGTTTGAGTAGTGGACTAAGTAATATTGAGAGATTTTGAACATAGTTGCACTGATGTAGTTGAGGAGGTTGTTTTTGACTGTAGAGTGCATGTTGGAGAAGTGGGCTGTCTTGCATATGGAAAAGAATTTTCCTAAAAAATAACATGCCTAGAAACGATATATTTTCTGGAGACTGGATTGTAACAGATATACCCTTTATATCCAGTAGCAAAACCTATAAAGACACACTTAAGGGATTGGTGTTATACAATTTTTCAAATGGCGATAATTAGAGGGTAGTAAGTACATCCAAAAACCCTGAGCATGTCAAATAAGGGACTGGTGTTATATAATTTTTCAAATTGGGATAATTTTTCAAGTACTGGTGTTGGCATTCTATTAATAAGGTATGTTGATAAAGGACATGCATGCTACCGAAACTCATAGGGAAGTGAAGCATTTTGTATTAAGGTCACACCTGTTTCTCTAACATGTCTGTTCTTTCTTTCAGCTATGCCATTATGCTCTGGGGTAAATGGACATGACACTTGATGCATTACCCCTTTTGAGCTCAGAAACTCTTTGAATCAATTGTTCAGATACTCACCTCCTCCATCTGTCCTAAGTGCTTTAATTGTGGTAGAAAATTGATTTGTAACAAAAGCACATACAGAGCAAAAATGAGTGAAAACTTCACTTTTATTTTTCATTGGAAACATCCAAGTGTACCTTGTACAATCATCTATGAACAATACATAGTATTTGAAACCATCTAGAGACAAGTAGGGAGATGGCCCCCAAACATTTGAATGTATCAGTTCAAATGGCAATTGGCACCTAGAAGTTGAACTAGAAGAAAGGTAATTTTTGAAATTTCCCTAGAAGGTAGGCTTCACAAGTTGTGGTTTCATAGTCTAAAGAAGTACTATCTAGGATACATTTATTCAACATTTGCTTAACTATTTCATTTGAAAGGTGCCGAAACCTTTGATGCCAAAGAGAACATTGCACATGCTTTCCAAGATATGCAGAATGTGGTTTTGATGTTGATGGTTGAATAGATGTTGCTGATTGCTATTGTAGTCTCATAGGCAAATAAAAGGGAATGGAATACAACCCTTGTTTACTCAGTCCTTTGTACAGTATTTTACCCAGCAGCTTGTCTTGTATAATACACATAAACTCATCAAACCAAACTGAACAATTGTTGAGGAGTTGCACTTCAAAGGTCATGTGATAACAAGTGAGCAGCTAACTCAGGAATCAATAAGACATCATCAAGTTTAAGTAAGCCAAGTACAACTTTACCAATGTGAGTGATGCTAAGTTGGTTACCATTTCCTATCTGAACAGTGTCTGAGGCAGTGTATGGAGCAATGTTATTGAGGAGTTGCATTTCAGAAGTCATGTGATTGGATGCACCAGAATCTACAAGCCAAAATTGAGGTCCAAAATTTAAAGCAGCAAACATTGCATTTCTAGAAGATGTGCTAGGTAAAGCAGCTTGATTCAGTGATTGATTTTGTTATCCTGGAAAGCCAATGATGTGATAACATCTATTTGCAGTGTGATTCATCCTTCCACAATACTGACATCCTCCATAGTTTGAGAAGGTGTTGCCTGGTTGAAAATTCTTTTGGAAGTTTTGCAAAGATCTACAAGTCCCCATGAACATTTCTTCCACACAGTTGGCATTGTATTGGATTATTGCCATTTCTGAAAAATGAGTTGTTCTCATTTGGACCACCTGCATTGTTGAATGCCTGAAATCCACCATTGAGACCAGTTCCTGCAACATAGTTATTTGGATTAAAGCCATTTCCTCCAGAGTGGTTGAAGTTGCCACTTGGCTTGCCACCAAAGTTGTGTGGCCTGTTTCCATTTCCAAACGAGTTTGCCCCTTCTTGCATAGAATCCAGTCATGTTAAAAGCATTCTCTTGAGTCATCATTAGATTGAAGCTATAAGGAATGGCTGGAATTGGCACATATACAGCCTGAGGTGCAAAAAGAGTAGGAACGGCTTGAGGAACAAAACTAGGTGGTGTGGTGAACATAGATGGTGATGATGGAGCAGGCACTTATGATGATTGGCCTTGAACTGATGCAGATGATAAGCTAGCAACAGAAGATTGTTGAGTAATCATGGCTGTGATAGGTAATGCAGATGGTGATGCTTCATTCTCAATATCAATCTCAGCTGCCTTGAGCAAGGTTTTTAGTTCTCCCATGGAACAACTCACAAATTATGCTCTAATAACAGTTTTTATCGCTGCAAATTCATATGGAAGCCCCTTAAGAACAGTTACAACAACATCTTCATCTTCAAGAAACACACCAACAGTTTCAAGTGCATTTCTAGCCGCCTTGATTTTGTCCAAGTAAGTCTCAATGTTATCAATTCCTTTCTTGAGAATTTGAAGATTTGATTTCAGTTGCAGAATGTTCTGCCTATTCGATGCAGCAAATTTCATTTTTAGATTATTCCACATTTCTTGAGCAGATCTACTACCAACAACACAAGACATTGCAACAGGACTCAAAGTCTGGCCTAGTATATTCACAATACTTTGATATTGTGCTTTCCAAGCAATGTAATCAGCAGATGCAGCATTAGTACCATCAGAAGTGGTAACAAACTGTGGTGGACACGGCAGAGTTTCATCCACAAATCCATATAGATATTGACCTTTCAGAAATGATTCAAGCCTAAACAGCCAAGTAGCATAGTTAGATTCATCAAGCAAAATGTTTGGAAGGTAAATAGTGGTTTGTGTGGTAGTCTGAGTTGGTGCCATAGTGATTTTCACGAGCAAATTCTGGGTCACGATTTGAAGAAAATCTGAGTGGAAACTAATAATTCTTGACGAATTTCTCGAGCAAATTCTGGGTCACGATCAACCTGAGCTCCTGATACCATGAGAGTTTAGAGAGAAAAACTAAGAAAGCAAGAATGGATACGGTTCTGTATTGATTAGTTGTGAAAAGTAGGTACAGGGTACAACATATATACTCTACTGAGAGTGAGCAGATTTGTTCCATGTGTCCTACATCTAGAGGCTTCTATCTAACTAACCATGCATTAATCTGGTTTTTGTAATTAACCCTAACACTAATTATCGGCTAATTAACAACTAAAAGTAACTAACTAATTAACACTAATATTCTAACATCATGGACTCCAAACCAGAAAAGCATAAAACACACACTTGTGATTCCAACACAATCCTTTTGGAAGCAAGTCTCTCAAGAGAGGTAAAATATTATGGCAGACTCTCATATAACAACATTCCAAAGCTTCTTTCAAAAGTTAATACCCGCTGAAACTTGAAAAAGACTTCTAGAATGCGACGTAGAAAAATCATGACGATATGGAGGTTTAACTTTTAATTTACCACTCTTCTCTATTCTTCACACCACTCTATCCTCAACAGTTTTAGAACTTACAGGTATACTCAGAATAGCTTTAGCTTCCTCCATTGGAAAAATCCTTCTAATATATCAAGAGGTCATTCCACCTCCTACTTGATCCAACAGGTTACTAACCTGCCTCGAATGTGTCAGCTGCTTTTAATGTTGTTCATAATCTTGTGACGAATGAGAGCCTACTTTGAGGAATGTTAGCTACCTTCTCCTTCTACCTTTCCTTTTCAACATTTCTCACTCAACAAATGACACGTGGATTCTACTACCACTTTAACTCAATATTTATAATATTGAATAACTAATTCTATTTTTTCCATGTCTACCCTTTACAATATTTTTATATATATTTTTGCATTTATAACTTTTAGCTGGGTCTTTTGTTTCCTTTTCTGAGTTTATAAAACATGAATCGATAATTTTTGTTTTTCCAAAGAATCCCTAAGACCAACTCACAATAAAATTTCCATAAAAATATATATATATATATATAGGATTTTTCTTAGGTAAGGATGTTCTTACCTAAGGTTTAGGTACGGATTTGGTGTTTTCACCCACTTTCCGATTACATTTCACATCTTAACCGTTCAGTTTTTAGAGCCTAATGTATAGATCCCCCCTGCAAAATTTCAGCCAATTTGGTGATCGTTAAGGCATCCAAAACTGTAATTTACACGAACGGACCAAATCTGTCGAACCGAAACCGTTCTTATTTATAATGGTAAATTGTAATTTTGGATGCCTTAACGATCACCAAATTGGCTGAAAATTTGCAGAGGTGATCTATACATTAGGACCTAAAAACTGAACGGTTAAGATGTGAAAATGTGATCGGAAAGTGGGTGAAAACCGGAAATCCGTACCTAAGAAAAACTAAGGACGTCATTAGTGTAGCCGGACTGTATATATATATATATATATATATATATATATATATATATATATATATTAAACTCCCAAATTGTTCTCTCCTTCTCTCTTAATTTTCTTTAGTTTCCTATCAATTTTGTTTTTAGATCTCCATTTCATAATCAGAGTTTTTAATTTGTATTTTGTTGAAATATTTATCTGGTTTGATTTTGCACTTTTGCTTGATCCTTCAATTTTTAGTTCTTTTTTCTTTTCAATTTTTTAAAAACAATTCACTGTCAACCTTGTTCATATTATTCAGCCCATAGTTTGCAAAAGATATTTCACCCACCAAAGAAATGAAATTGAGCGAAGATTAAAAAATGGGAATGGATTTCAAAGTGGATGCTAGAGAAATAGAAAGAGATAAAGAAAGATTTGATTGGATGAAGATTAAAAAAGGGGAATGGATTTCAGAATGGATGCTAGAGAAATAGAAAGAAATAAAGAAAGATTTGAGAGAAAGGGAAGATAGGTGTGGGAAAGTTTGACCTAGATGAACCCAGAAAGAAAAAAACCACAACCCAGGTTCTCAAAATAACAATTAAAAAAAACCAAATTAATTAAGAAAAAGAAATGCAAAATAAATTAAAGATCCTACAAAGTCAAAGTAAAATATAGTAAGAAAAAAATGTGAGACATTTATTAGAAGGCCATGGAAAAATAGAATTAGTTATTTAATGTAATAAATATTGAGTTTAAAGTGGTAGTGGAATCCACGTGTCATTTGTTGAGTGAGGAAGATTGAAAGAGAAAGGTAGAAGGGAAAGGTAATTAGCATGCTCGCCTACTTTAGCCTCTCATGGATTTCTACTTGATGAGGCTAAGGATATTAAGACCCGGGTTTGTAGCAATAGATTGGCTACATCTTATTGGAGGTGTTACTTAGCCTCTATTAATGAATTCTTGTTTCGGCTATTTAATTTGTTAAAGTGGGAGATCAAAATTTTAATGATCTGAGGAAGATGCTCCTAAAAAAGGAATTGGTGGTTTTTATAGAACTTTAGAAAGTAGAAACCAGAAAGAAACGGGCATAATTGATCTTTCACTGTTACAGTGTTACTGCCTCTCTTCGCGCCAAAGGGCGGGAGAAACTTTTGTCCAGCAGTACTGTTTGTTTTCTCCCCTGCGTGGCTGCGTCACACACCCATCCATTAAATTTCTTTTGTTCTTTTTCATTTTCACGAATGAAAGGATGCCATTCTTCCTTGCTTCATCTCTATAATCTGTAATCTCCGGAAGCCCTTCGTCCACTTATGTCAAATTAAACACAATCCACATTTTCACACTGGAACTATTTGATTGATCTCCATCTCACTTAAATTTTTTTTATTTTTTTATTTTTTTTTATTTCCTCTACTTCTTAACCCAACCGGGTGTTGCGTGCATGCATTGTCTTCAGCCATGGTTTTAAAGAAACTAAAGCAGTTTTTTTCACCAAAAAGAAAGTTAATTTCTGGGTTTGTTTTGGGAATTGGAGTCTCTCTCATTGTACTTTTTGTGAGCAACTCCTTAAAGAGTAGTAGTCCTACTCCTACAGTAGAGGAACAGGGGTTTTATAATGTTTCTGTAAATTCCTCTTTTGTTTCAACTACTGCACATTCCATTGCCCCAGAATTGCAGAGTTCTAATGAGTCTGTAATTTCTGTAGTAGACGAAAAATTTGTGGAGGGCAATGAGAATGGTACGATGGTCTTCGAGAAGGCCCAGTTGGGAAATACTACAGAGGAAGTTGACGATAGAATAAGCTTTTGGGTTGAAGAAGAAAGTGTCCAACTGAAAGATAATAGCTTTGATTCATATGGGGAAGGAAGTGTTCCAGGGATTACCCAGTTGGGGAATGTTACAGAGCAACTTAAAGGTGAAAGCTTTGGGGTTGAAGAAGGAAGTGTTCGACAAAAAGATGGCAACTTTGATTCAAACGGTGAAGGAGGGATTGCCCATTTGGGGAATTCCTCTGAGATTTTGGAATTTAGAAGATTGCATGGTGCAGGTGGGAAAGCAACGGGAAAATCAAGCGTTGCTGGCAAAGAGGACAGCGTTGAAGCTAGTTTTTCAAACAATTCTGGTAGTGGGAATGGCATGGTCACAGAAGATGTAAAAAATGAAATTATTGGCTTTGATTCTCAAACTTGGGACATGCAGAGTGATGATGACTCTGTTCAGAAATGTGATATCTATGATGGTAAATGGGTAAGAGATGATTCAATGCCATACTATCCTGGAGGTTCTTGTCCGCACATTGATAGGGATTTTAATTGTCACCTCAATCGGAGGCCGGACGATGAGTTTTTAAAATGGAAATGGCAGCCATATGGCTGCGACATCTCAAGGTAAATTGCATTATCAACTTGATGCTTTTACTGATTGTGAGCGCTAAAACATAAATTTACATATAGTGTTTTTTGTTTTGGTGAAGCATACAGTGGTTGAGCTACACAGTATGTGTGTATGAAAAATTGTATAATTTTGAAATCACGTTAATATTGGTAGTATATGATTGTTTAGTGAAGCATGCATAGTGCAAGGATGAATGAGACACGCATGTATAACATGACAAAAATACATACATGTACGTATTGCTTGGATAATAAGCTAATTTCATGAAAATGTGTGTGATAATGAACTTGTTTAATTACGTGTACAAAACTTAGTTATTTTTTTTTTTTTTTACGGAAAAATATGTCATTATGTCATTGGTTGAGTATATGATTGTTTAGTGAAACATGCATAGTCAAAAATGAACGGGACATATATAATATGACAAAACTATGCACATATATTATTTGGAAAATGTGTTAAATTCATGAACAAGTGTGTGACAATTTACATGTGTTTAATTAAGTGTAAAAAATACAAAAATATTTTGAAAAAATACTCCATATAGTGTATTATTCAAATATGATATGAAAATGTACTACTAAGCGTTAAGTGATACTATATGTTGCTTATTGAAAATTAAGTGTGTGTTACCTCTGTGATTCTCAGGCTGAATGCAACTGATTTTCTGGAGAGGTTGAGGGGAAAGCGGCTGGTTTTTGTGGGAGATTCGCTGAATAGGAACATGTGGGAGTCTCTGGTGTGCGTTCTACGCCACAGCGTCCGACACAAGACTAGAGTTTATGAGCTTTCAGGAAAGTCGCAATTTAAGAAGAGGGGCATTTATTCATTCAAGTTTGAGGCAAGTCTCCAGTTTGATCTCAAGCACATATATACTATTCTTTTGGTTGAAAATCTCTTAACTGTCCACGCATTGCTGTACTTGTAGGAATACAATTGTTTTGTGGAATATGTTGGTTCACCATTCCTTGTTAGGCAATCATCATTCGCCGGTAAAAACAGTTCGTTTAAGACCTTGAGGTTGGATTTGATGGACCAGACCACATCGAAGTATCGTGATGCTGATATTATAGTTTTCAACACTGCCCACTGGTGGAATTACTGGAAAACAGCTAGAGGGTTAGTGCTTTTTTATTCTTTCTTTGAGTTTCTGATTATAGCCCTACTTTAAATCACGTCATTTTTGGTGGTCTAACAGACGACACTACTACCAAGAAGGCAACTATGTGCACCCAAGGCTAAAGGCTCTTGAAGCATACAAGAGAGCTCTCACCACTTGGGCTAGATGGGTGGACATGAACATCAATCCCAACCGGACTCGGGTTTTCTTCCGAGGATATGCATATTCCCATTACAGGTACAGAAATGAGTTTACTTGTCACATTTATGCGCTTCTTATCGTTAAATTTTCAGTTTTGCTCTTAGCTAATAAGAATAATTGGAAGAACAAGTTTGTGAAAGTGTTTGATGTAATTGCAGTAATGGGCAATGGAACTCAGGAGGACATTGCCACAAAGAAACAGAACCAATCTTTAACGAAGCTCACTTATCGAAGTATCCTTCGAAAATGAGAGCTGTAGAGTCTCTACTTCAAGGAATGAAAACTCCGGTGACGTATTTAAACATAAGTAGGCTTACAGATTTCAGAAAAGATGCCCACCCTTCCATTTACAGAATGGAATACAAAACAGAAGAAGAAGAAATTGCTGCTAAACGAACTCAGGATTGCAACCATTGGTGCTTGCCGGGGGTTCCGGATACTTGGAACGAATTGCTATATGCTTCGCTTTTGAAGGACGGATGGGAATCTGGGGGAAAATGAACTATCTTTACCAACATAATGATGGATTTTTGCTCCCCCTTTTCTTTCTTTCACTAAGAATAAGCTAATTTGCTTCAGCTTAATTAGTCTAATGCGTTATTAGTAATTAGTTAGGTTATATCCTCTACTTTTGTGACACGTGTCTCTTATCTGCTCCTGCTTCTAGTATAAATTCAGCCTTAGGTTCATTTGGTAATCGTGACCTTGAAATGCAATATAGTTGAGTTTCTTATTTTCTCCTTTTCTCTCTGAGTTTATTACAAAACTTTCATGGCATCAAGAGCCAGGTTAGATCGGGACGCTGTTCTTTTTCTATTTAATTACTTGATGATTATGATAATACTATCTCTCTACTCGTACTGATTTACGGTGAAGATTTTTGACTGCAACAAGTTTCTTTCTCTAGATCTAAAAGTGTAGTAACTCTACAGTTGAATATTACTGTTGATTCTTGTTATCGAAGCCTTGGTTTCTTTGTTGAAGTTGCTTGTTGAAATTTTCTGGTACAAATATCTGTTGAATCTGTGGTTTCCGTGAGAATTAAGCCTTGAATCTCTAAAGTTGCTGGTGCTTGTTATTATAGTTGTTGTGTTTTTCAATTTCTGACTCTCTACATGTTGAAGATTATTGTTTTTCTAAACTGTGATTTGTGATTTCTGAAGCTCAAACCCCTAGAAAGTTACTCGTACTTCATATTGCTGAAGTTCTCTCTACTAATTGGTGACATTTGTGCTATTATTACAAGGATTCCTTTCCTCAGTCCATATCCTAATAATGACTACATCAAGTGTTCCTAGTGCACCTGTTACCACTCACACCACTGTGTATTTGCCAAACATCTTACTTGAAGAGATAAACTATCCAACCAGCTTGTTTAGAATGGAGTCCTTCCTCAGAGGCCAGAATTTGTTTGGGTTCATGGATGGTACAATTCCCTGTCCACCACAATTTGTTATTGCTACTGATGGAACCACAAGTGGCCCTTCCATGGAATATATTCAGTGGAAAACTAAAGATCAGAGCATCATTAACATGATTGGACAGACTCTCAGCTCAGTTGCTACGACTTGTGCTGTTGGAAGTAAATCACCCAAACAATTATGGGAAAATCTCAAACTTAAATTTGCAGCACCTAACAGGCAAAACATCCTTAAGCTCAAATCTAATCTCCAAAACCTGAAGAAAGGCAATGATGGCATTGAAACTTATCTTGACAAGGTTAAGGTAGCTAGAGATGCTCTGAAACTGTTGGAGTGAGCATTGATGAGGAGGATATTGTTATTATTATTCTCAGGGGCTTACCTGCAGAATTTGCAGCCATTAAAACAGTGATAACAGCTCAGTTTGTTAGCTGTACATTGAGCCAACTCAAAACACTATTGAAGGCAGCTGAAGTTGATTTTGAAAATGAGAGCCAGTGTGCTACTCCTCTAACTGCAATGGTTTCCAGAAATAGTACTATTGTTGCTTCTAATGGTGCAAGTTCATTCACTTTGCCTTCACCTGCTACTCAAGCACAAACTGCCTGCTCTTTTCAAGTTGTGTTTCCTACTGCTCGTTCTCAGATGACATCTATGGTTCAATCTCCATCTATCCAGACTCCAATTCAAGCTCCAAATGTTCCACCTGGTTTCACCTCTCAAGTGATGACTCCTCCAGGGTTTGTACCTCAAGTTGCTTATACTTCTATCCTTGCAATACCATATGGTTTTTTGCCCATGAACAGCTACAATGTTATTGATCCAACTTTTGGTACGACTGGTATGTTTGCTGGTAGAGGAAACATGAGACCTAATTTCACTGGCAGGTTCAACAATGCAAATAACAAATTTGGTCCGAGGAACTTTAATACTGGTCAACCAAGCAATTTTAAGGCAGGAAATGGAGGCTTCAGTGCAAACTCTAACCCTGGTTTTCCAAGGATTAACTTCAATGGTGGCAACAATGGCAATAACAACAGCAACATCATATGTCAATTATGCAACAGAGTTGGCCATGTTGCAAGAACATGCAGGACTTTCTCCAACTTTCAAGACAACAATAACTTCAATGGCCCCAATGCAGGAGGATGTCAATATTGTGGACGACTAGGACACAAAGCTGACAGATGCTACTACATTATAGGGTTCCCAGGTCAACAACAACAACAGGATAATGAAGCTGATGTCAACACTTCCACTGCCATGCTCGCTGCAACAAATCAGACACCTCAATTCTGGCTTGCTGACACATGAGCTACAAATCACATGACAAGCAATGCTCAACTGCTCACCAACCTTGTTCAGTACCCTTCCAATGATACTATTTCAATTGGTAATGGTTCACAGCTCAAAATCACTCACACTAGTAATGCAATGCTGGGATTGCGTAAGCTGAAAAACATATTTTTATCCCTGAACTAGCAGCTCATTTACTATCCATTTATCAGTTGTGTAAGCAAAATAACTGTTCACTATGGTTTAATGAATTTATGTGTGTGATACAGGACAAGGTGTTGGGTAAGGTTCTGTTGAAGGGTCTGAGTAAGAAAGCAGTGTATCCCATTCCCTGTGATTTGCCACTTTAACCTCAATCTATAGCAGCCGATACTACTTCCAACTCACAGCATCATGGCAATCATAATGTAGCTTTTATTGGAAAACTAGTCAAGAACTCCTTGTGGCATCAGAGGTTTTGGTACCCTTCCAATGAGATAGTTAGGGAAATGCTAAATAAATGTAATATTCATAGTATAGCTAATTCTGAGTCTAGTCTTTGTGAGGCTTGTTTGTTAGGTAAATTTCAGAAATTACCTTTCCCAACTTCTCACACTAGGTCTCATAAGCCTTTTGATCTAGTCCATTCAGATGTTTTGGGGCCATCACCTTATGTGTCTATTGATGGCTTTAAGTACTTTGTGTTATTCATTGATGACTATACTCGATATACATGAATGTTTCCTATAAGAAATAAAAATGAAGTTTTCCAATATTATCAATCTTTCTGTGCTTTTGTTTCAACACAATTTTCTACAAAGGTTAAGTGTCTGAGAAGTGATGGAGGAGGAGAATATGTCAATGCAAGGTTTAAACAGTTTCTGAGTGATAATGGAAGGACTCATTAAGTCTCTTGTCCCTATACCCCAGAACACAATGGTATATCTGAAAGGAAAAATAGGCATATAAGAGAAACAGCTGTGACACTTACAAACAGCTTCCTTACCTCCCCAATTCTGGTACCATGCTTGTGCAATATCCACTTATCTTATAAATAGGATGCCTACAGCTACCCTATGCATGTTCTCACCTTATGAAAAGATGTATCAGTCTCAACTTGCCTTAGATTTAATTAGGGTGTTTGGCTGTGCTTGTTATCCACTGATAAGTTCTCCAAAATGCAATAAGTTACAACCTAAAACTATGAGGTGTGTTTTTCTGGGGTTTGCTGCTGGATACAAGGGTTACATTTGTTACTCTTCTGCTTCCAAGAGATATATTATTTCCAGGCATGTCTTTTTTGAGGAAAATTGTTTTCCATATGCATCTTTGAAGACTCAACAAGCTGTGACTACTCCGTCACATGACTCAGTAAGTTTTATGCCTTGTGTTCCTCTTACTTAGATTTCCTCACAGACCATTGTGCTAACATCTGTGTTCATCTCACCATCCACTCAAGTAGGTCAGATTCCATCTCAATCACCTACTGCTGTTACTGATATTAATGATGATGTTGTATCTTTAGTTGATCCTACTCAGGTATTAGTTCCGCCATCCGGTACCACTACTGATCCCAACATTGACTGTAATACTGATTCTCCATTTTGTCAGTTTATTGACAATGATCCAGTTATTAATTCACCTGCCACTACTACTGAATTTGATTTGCCTGAAGCTTTTAGTCCAAATGCACATACTAAGGTTCATTTTCATGCAGACAATGGTGACCTGACTGTTCATACTCAACCTGGAGGAGGAGCCATATCAGTCATACTTGAGTACTCACCATCCATACCTTCATCTCAGATCTCTGATGCTAATGTGCTTCATCCAATCACAGGCTTATCTGCAACAAACAATGAACATCCAGTGGTTACAAGAAGTAAGAGAGGCATCATTAAGAAAAAATGTTTTCTCTCCATCATAACCAATCTTAGCACTGATCCATTAGACTCTGAGCCCTCCTCATATAAAGCTGCTCTCAATACTCTAGTTTGGAAAGCTGCAATGCAAGCGGAGTATGATGCTGTCACGCCCTGAATTTTATAATAACAATTCAAAATCCGAGACATGAAAATACTACAAACTAAAAAAAAATCATCCTGAAAATTTCTTTTCATAACATCCTCACCACACGAATTAAAATCAAACCGAATTTAGTCTCGGTTAATTATTACAACTCAAATCCAAAATGAAATGTAAAGCTCTAAATGAGCATACACACCTCACAACTAAATGAAATAACAAAAACTGTTGTAACACCTAAGCAGCTCGGTCACCTCCCTGATTATCCTGACCTGCAGGAATATCCGCTACACCATTTGAATAGTGTACCGGGGTTGCAACAACACAAAACCCGGTAAGCTTATGAAAGCTCGTATGAGTAAAAGGAAAGAACTATTGCTTAATTCAATTCATAATTATTCCCACACACAACAACACTAAACAATTTCCACATCCACAAGTACTAACAATCTCAATCAACACTAATTCAATACATCAAGATAAACCCCAACACACATCTTTCTACACAACTCTCAACATCGTATTTATAAAAATACGGTACTTGACAGACTAGAGCTCTAACTGAATCGTAGCCCGTCACCTGGCCTAGGTTATGGCATCCGACATATTTATCATTATCGTATTTCATCAATATGTATACCTATATATATATTTAGAACGTCCGATAATTCTACATACTCAACCAATCGTATCCCATCATCCACCCAGGATTAGAGCGTCCGATTACCCCACACCGGTCATTACGTCGACCCTAAACCCATAAATGAGCACAACATATAATATTACATACTGAAATCAACACAATCAAGATACACCATATTATTATGGAATTACACAATTGAAATACAATCAATTCATCAATTCTACTCAATCATATCATCACACAACAATCCACTCATCAATATATATTTTCCACGTAAATATATATATACGTAATCATCCACTCAGGAATGACCACTAATACCATCTATAGTTCACACAAGAAAATCATGAAATTCATTTGCATAGTTAAAATTCATTTTACTTACCTATGGACCGTGGTGATTCAAGTCCATGAAATTTTAAACAAATATTTAATCCGTAAATATTTTTCACACAATTACCATAAATAAATAAATTTAAAACATTCGGTTCGTAATATGAACCATGTGAGATTTACTCACCTCGAAATTCCCGCTGCGTCTTCAATATAATTATAATTATAATTAACGCCGAAATAGCCCACTCAATTAAAATCCGTCAATCACCTAATCAAATATGATTCGAATTTAGCCAACAATTTCAACACATAAATTAATTACCATTTAACGGCCGGATTCTAATTTACATTAAAATCCGACGAGCGGTTTCTCACGAATCGCTCCCCTAATTACCATTTTGCACATACGAAGATCCAACGGTCGGATCTTCACCCATGACCACACAAAGCCTCTGGGACAGTCATATGATCATCATAACAAATTTACAAGTTCATCCGACGGTCATAATTTCACAGATCAAAAATCTAACGATCGAAATCAATTGAAATCACAAAATTCAGAACTTCCTTGCGAACTCAACAAGCCAAGAATCACAAGAAACGATCGTGTATAGCTCGAGATATCTTGATCAAAAGCTTCGGTGTTTCGATCCGTTTGGGTCGAGCTCCGACGAACGTGAAAACGTTCGACCCAGTTCCGGTCCTTCTTGGTGCTTGTAGAGGAAGTTGAGGCGAGCTGAATGAGCCAAGAATCAAGTGAAATGGTGGTGTGTAGCTCGAGATATCAAGCTCGAACTGAAAATGGTGGTTTTCGGTTCGGGCCGTGCCGCCACCGCTACAGGCAGCACCGCCTTGTAAAACTGCCTCTGGGAGCTAGAGCAGCTCGACACGAACGCCTGGGACTTGGTTTGAGGTCGAGAGGTGGTCTGTGGAGGGAGAACAATTAAGGAGAACTTTGCTCTCTATTTCGGTCGAGAGAGAGGGATGCGAGAGCTGAGAGAGAGAAAGCACTGTGCTTTCCAAAAAAAAGAAAGAAAGAGAGAAAGAGAGCCAAAAAATTTCTATATATACGAGTTTCGGAAAACTTCTAAATTCGATAACTAAATCAGAAAAAATTCGATCTTTGTGTTCCGCACGTGTACGGACTCGTATCGACGAGCTCTACAACTTTCATGAAGGAAGTTTCTCCAAATTTCGTACGTAGAAAAAGTCGATTTCTCAAACCGAGTATTTCGAGCTTTTTGTTAAAAATAATTGTTTCGAAACTTCGATAAATGTAAAAGTGAATTATTATCGAACAACAATCGTTAAATCGTATAATAATCACTCAACACAATTACTCGAATTCAAAATGAAAATTGCGGGTATTACAGATGCCCTGATGAAACAAGAAACTTGGACCTTGGTTCCCTTACCTCCCAATAAAAACCTTGTTTCCTATAAATGGTTATTTAGAATCAAGAAAAATGCAGATGGCGCCATTGCAAGGCACAAAGCTAGACTTGTTGCCAGGGGATTTAGCCAGGAATATGGGGTGGATTATGATGAAACATGCTCCCCAGTTGTGAGACACTACAGTCAGGTTAATTCTGGCCTTTGCAGCTTATTATGGGTGGACTCTTCACCAAATGGATGTAAAAAAATGCTTTCTTGCATGGTAAGTTGATAGAGGAGGTCTACATGTCACAGATTGGAGATTTTGAATGTCCTGTTGGCTCTTCCTTGGTTTGCAAACTCAACAAATCCCTTTATGGTTTGAAACAAGCTCCTGGGGCTGGAATGAGAGATTCACCACTTTTCTACCTTCCATTGTCTTTATGTCATCTTATGCTGATCCTAGTCTATTTTTCAAGGTTACTGAAAGTGCAAAACCATACCTTTTACTCTATGTAGATGATATAATTCTCACTGGCAATTGTGAAATACTTATTAAGGAAATCAAGGATCCATTGCAGCTTGAATTTGACATGACAGATTTGGGAAAACTACACTTCTTTCTTGGTCTTGAAATTAAGTGATTTTCATAATGGTGATCTATTTCTCTCTCAACACAAATATGCAGTTGATCTCCTTCATAAAGCGGGCCTTGATGACTGCAATTCTCATGTCACACCTTGTCAATCTGGGGTCAAGTTAATGAAAGATATTGGCAAACCACTTGATTCTCATCTTATCTCTCATTTTAGAAGCATGGTTGGATGTTTGCAATACATTACATTTACTAGGCCTGACATAGCCTTCAGTGTTAACTCTTTGTGTCAATTTCTTCATAACCCTACAGAAGATCATCTCATTGCTACTAGAAGAATTATTAGATACATTAAGGGCATCCTTGATGTTGGCATTTATTTCAGGAGGGGTGTTAAGCCTATCAAATCTGTTTCTCTTCATGCATTTTGTGATGCAAATTGGTCTACCACGGGGTTTGATATTCTTCTTGAACATTGCCCATTTCCTGGTGCGGTAAGAAACAAACTGCAGTGTCTAGGTCTTCCACAAAAGCTGAGTATAGAAGTATGGCGGATACAGCTTCTGAAATAAAATGGCTCATTCATTTGCTACTTGACCTACACATTGAACTTTCTGAGGTACCCACTCTTCATTGTGACAACATTTCTGCTCTTGCTTTAGTCACTAATCTGGTATATCACTCCAAGCTCAAGCACATTGAGGTGGATGTTCATTTTACTCGAGTTCAAGTTAAAGTTGGTGCCCTTAAGCTTCAATTTGTCACATCTCATGAGCAATTTACTGATCTATTTACCAAAGGATTATGTTCTCCTAAGCACAAGTACTTTTGTGACAGCTTGATGCTTGTTAACCAACTATCAAGCTGAGGAGTGGTGTTAGAAGTGATGGATTTTTGCTCCTCCTTTTCTTTCTTTCACTAAGAATAAGCTAATTTGCTTAAGCTTAATTAGTCTAATTACCAGTTTAATTAGTCTAATGCATTGTTAGTAATTCATTACGTTATGTCCTCTACTTTTGTGACACGTGTCTCTTATTTGCTCCTGCTTCTAGTATAAATTCAGCCTTAGGTTCATTTTATAATCGTGACCTTGAAATGCAATATAGTTGAGCTTCTTATTTTCTTCTTTTCTCTCTAAGTTTATTACAAAATTTTCACATAACTGCTCGCCATAAAAAAATTTAGAGTATAATTCACACTCTTTTATATAATCTACACTCCCTTAATTCACTAGTTATATTAAATATTTTCAGGCCAATTGGTTACATTTGTGATATGAGCATATGATCATTCAGCTCAGTTTCAGGGACTCAGGGAAAAAGTTTGCCATTCCAAGACCCACTTGTCCAGTACTATCTGATTAGACCCATTAGCAAGAAAATTAATGGTTTCATTTTGTTCAATCTCAGGAGAGAAAGAATTCTAGCTGCTGGATTTTATGTGTGCTTTTCCAAGGGAGTGAGGAGGAGTTTCTGGTCTGTAAGCTGATAACAAAGTTGCCATTGTCAAGAAGCATAACTGTGGTGGAATTGGACATCGCTATACATCTAATACTTTGACCAAAGGAAGTTTCCATTTTCAAGGAATTTAAATTGTGAAGAAATTGGTTCGAAAACGGTTTCATTTTTATTTGCAAATAAATATGACTGTTCCATTGGGTATGTGTGCATGTTTACCAAATGCTTGTGTAATAGCTTCAAGAGTTACTACGTTAGCAGAAACCCGGTTAAAATTTACGACCTGGAGATGTGATCTTGGGTCCCCAACGCCATTGAGATATGAGCTATGAAGGTGATGAACTGTAACACAAGCACATGAACAGACTCTGAACCAAGATAGGACTAGGGAAGACGAAGCAAAACACGTCTGTTAGATTGGCTGTGAGGGTCATTTGGAAATTTTCACCCAATTAGTGGGACAAAGGAGTGTAGTTCACTAGTTTGTAAAAGGAGAGTACTCCCCAAAATTTACTCTTGATATAAAACAGCAATTGGACAGGTGAATGCAATTGCATTATAAGGTCGCAATTGAATAGATTGAGCAAGTTCAAATTGACGTAACATAAAACCTATTAGTTCGAAAGCACCATGTAGAGCGACAAAAGTCTACAGACCGCCTAATTGACACCAACGAGTAAAATCCCTTTGTGCTTCAGGGCCCCATAGTAACAACAAAGAGTGTGCTAAACTGCGGCGGTTAAGAAGTTACAGCCTTCCAAATAGGAACTTACTTGAGGTTTAGGCTTTGTGTCCCCCTCACGGTATAATCATTCTAGCAATAATAACATTTGATGGGGCTTCTTCCCCTTTCAAAAATAAAAAATAAAAAATAAATACTGACGAATTATTCTCTTGTAAAAAATAATGTGTTTTGTTGTCACATATATGCATTATTATTGTAACATTAAAAATATATCTACTGTCAAAAGAGATATTTTTTAATTAATTTTTTTTTTTCTCAAGTAGCTTACATGCTGATTTATATGAGGTTGTAGAATGTTCTTTATGCAGGGTGAACATCTGCATATGCATTTTTGGTTCAAAAGATACCAAAAATGCAATGTCATTCGATTTTACTTGCAATTTTTTGAATTGACGTTATATATATTTAATTAATTCGAATTCGAATTCATTGACATAATTGGTGGTTTTATAAAACGAACTGTAGGATTATAAAAGTAAAAGATGAGGCTACGTTAATCAAAAATATTGAAATGAACCTCTCCTGCTTGATCAGCAAACCTAATTTAACTTTTTGTGTTTTGAGATTTGGAAACCAAATAGAACCGACCAGCCCAAAATGGAGTAACAAGAGCAGAAGCCCAAATTCAACTAAACCGAGCTTCTTCTTTTTTTCAATCAAATAATTGCATTCATACGGAATAAGTTACAAGCGGTATGAATGCTACAATTAAGGCCACTAATGGACCACTTATAACAAGGTCAGACCAAAAGGCCTGAACATCACTTCCAAATAGAGCTATTGGATCTTCGATACACCATGAGGCAAGAAAAATGGTCATACCGACCAAGGAGACTCAAAGTCCGACGAAGTTCCAAGGTCGTTGGTAGGGAAATGCTTGTAATACCAACTGGGCAGTGGCTCCGAACCTACAAAGGAAAAACAAATACTCGAGTCAACTTCGCCTTTTGAGTAGTGAATACTCGTGATAAATGCAGGTGAACAACATCATCACTCGATAAGTGATGTTTTGTGGTGAGGCACCAACACGACCACAATGGGTCAAGGTTATTCGAAACACTAAAGCAAAACAACAAAAGCAAGACAAGCTGAAAAACAGAAAAACAAACAAATAGGAGATCCATCAGCCCAAACTTGACTAACACGACCAGGCCCAATACCAAAACATAGCCCAGATAAGCTCCCCTATATCTGAACCCATCCTAGCCCAGGCCCAGTCCGTGGCCCGGAGCAGCTTCACCGACTTATCCCATACGACCAACCGCTATTCCGCCAGACCCTCAACTACCCTGCACCGAACTATAGATTGAAGCCACTCAAGCTAGTTCGGACAACATACGCCATCGAGGCCGTCACCATCAGATCCGCGGCTCCACCGTACCAAACACGAGGGGAGCCCCCTGAGACCAAGATTTCAAATTTCTCCGAAACTGCCGAAGTTTCCGTCAAAATTTCCATAATTTTGAAGTACCGAAACGAAATTCATATGATATATCATTTCCGTCAGGAAATTCCAGAAATTTTCCTTACATTTCTAGGAAATTCTTAATTTCTGAAATATCTACACACACAATATGTATTTAAAAATTCACACTGAAATTTTTTTCAAAATTTCTCTAAAATTTCTATCAAATTTTATATCACTTACAATGAATTTTTTACTTCATAGTTCATACTTTCATAGAGAAAATATGAAATTTTGATTTTTTTTTTCAATCAAGTTGAATACAACAAAAAACATTTTTGCTTTTATCTGTTGCAAAGTTGAATGCTTTAACCATAACATGATTCCTTTTTTGCTTCGTCTCAAATATTGTATGTTTCATACACTAAAACATCATATTAGGTAATTCTACAATATCCGATATATGGATTTCATGTAGAAATGGAACAACACGTACACATACAATACTCATATGATGAAGTACGAAAATCATTTTCAAAATTTATGTACTTGGGAGCAGTATTATATGATACTAAATGAAAGCAGTTCAACCAGCTAGATTGAACCACATCGTAGTAGCTTTTATATTCATTTTGTTGTACTTATTCATTTTCATTCACGGGGTTTTGGTTTTACGTGCCATGCCCCTTTGTAATTTTCTAATTATTAAAAAAAAGTAAATCATACTTACATTATCAATATACAACACATCATCAATACATATAGATAAAAACATTAGTTTAGCAACCTACTACAGTACAACTTAATTACTCATCCATATAAAATATTATAATTCAATTATAAATGTATAATTTTAGAGATATTACATTGTAAATACGTTTATTATAGGTTAGTTTAGTCTATGTAAAAGTTTCATTCAAAAATATCATTTTATAAATGTAATTAATTTGATTTCTTTATTTTTAACCGAAATTTCCACCGGAATCGAAACTTTCTCCGAAATTTCCTTAAATCTGAAGTATCGAAATCGAAACCGAAACTGAAATTTGAAACCTTGCCTGAGACAACCCACCAAAACCCGATCAGAGCCCTGATTTGACCTCAGATCACCAAAGGACTCTGATACAATGGCTCGTAGCTCTGACTGACCCGATCCGAACAAAAGAAATTGGATCTAGTACAAAACCCCCATTTCCCACTCCAACCATGAAAAGAATCACTACCGTACCCGGATTTGAACCCTCCCTCCACCACATCGGTTGGATTTGCAGCTCCATACCCAGACCCTCCCTTCTTTCCTACGTAGCCACCCAACCAGGATGGAAAACAGAAAGATGAAACCAATACAAAAGGGACCGAGCACTCAATAAACACTTACCTCTCCCGGACCGAGACACCTTGGCGAGGTCGCCCACAGTGTTCAGCCAGGAGAGAGGGACTCTCACTGTCTATGTGTTTTTCGCTAGGCGCGTTTTAATTTAATTAGGCGCGTGTGGAATAAACTACTCCGTAAGCCAAGCTTCAAATGACCACGTGAGACTCCCAAGTCATAACAAAAGGACAGGAAAAAGGTATGGGAGAAATTCTACTTTAGAGCCGGAATGGCTAATGGAGTCGATCTTTAGCTAATGTTAGTAAACTTGTCGTAATACTAATGGATAGGTTAAATATTTAATCTGAAAATATAAATCCTATCTCAGACAGCTTAACATCAATGCTACTTCCACTGTCTGGTTCTTGTAAATTTGACTTCTTTAATAAACTATCTTTTATTTATTTTCTTAAAAGCAATGATTATCATGTAGCAGTGCAGCACTTATCACAGGAGCATTGTATCTATATAATAAAGGGATTATACTCCGAAAAATTATATAGTATATCTTAGGGCTATCAGATAAAAAATAATGGCAACTTTTATATATTTATATATATTTATATGATAAAGATAAGATCTTCCATTTTTGTCTCTTAAATTGGCTTTAGAAAAAGAATACTTTTGCCGAAAATAGTTAAGGGAATCCTGCATTCTTTTGACCAGAAACAATCCCTTTCTCAGCTGGCTTTGGAAAAACCCGATCGTGTGACTCAGAATGCTCTGAGCTTAGGTGCAGCTTCCTTTTCTTTTCAGTTAGAATTATAGCTCATAGTTCATACCAATTCTAACAAAATTAAAGCTTCTCAATTTAATTTGTCATAAAAAAAAAAGCTTCTCAATTTAATTAAAAGTATTTAAAACTATGGTTTGATGATACCAGAAGTGCAACTACAGAAAAACCTTCTTCTATATATCTTTGACTAATGGAGATCCTTGTCAACCCAGGTCAGCCTTCACCTCAGCCACTGACAATCATGAATTCTTATTTAATTGACTGGCCAAAATGAAAACGAGAGCTCTGGGTTTCAATTATTTTTAATATAAAGTGATATAATTTAGTAAGCAAATTTGACGATTCAATTATTTCTCAAAATTATATTTCAGAGAATTTCAAACGCAAACAATTATATCACCCAGTCGACAAACGTTGTTATTAGTTACATGTCAAATCGTAACAAACTGCAAGCACCAAGATTTGGTATCATTGATCTTGATAAAATGCTCCACAGATAAAGCTCCCTTAGATGTTGCCCGTTTTTAAGTGGGACTAGGTAATTCACTGTGTTAACAAAAGTCAATTAGTAAACAATTTGGGATTAAGGTGTGCATTTTATCATGTTTAAATGTTTAATCGGGCATCTTTTGAAAATGACTTGAAATTCTACATGAATGTATGACTAAGTAACACGTTTAATCGTTTGACTTAATGGATCATCAAAATAACTTTCTGAAAAGCATCGATCATTTAAGATTGTGGTTCTCCTACTTTTTGGCTGATTATTAATTACCTGGAACTTGATTACGATCCAAACTTTAGGGTGCTCGGTTAAAATAGTAACACTTGTCATTTCTAAGGTCAAGTTCTTATTTTTATAACTTTTCTATTGTTATATTACCTTCGACTATAATTCATAGGTTCTTTGTCAAACATTGATCACGTACATATAATATTCTCTTGGTCAAATATATTCAAACTCTTAAATCACTACTCGGACTCACAGGCATTACATACCCGGAGCACAAGATGGAGGGCTTTTCCTAAAACCATGGAATAAAGGGTTTATATGAAAATTTTATAGTATTTGAGAGTATTGAAATGCTGGTGTTGAAAATTTTTAGATTTATAAATATTTTGCGATGTTTCTCATTATGAACTAATCACTACAAAGCACTGAAAAATAAACTTTGAGTTTGTCTAGTAATTTTGATCTTAAAAAGACGTTACCATTTTTTTCTGGTTTCAGGGAGTGAAAAATATGAGCACTATAAGTTCAACTGTTCATGACGACTGTTTTCTCTCTCGGGGGATCTATAGCCTGTTAAGCAGTAAGATAACTTAATCCTGTGCCTATCTAGCCACCAAGCAAGCGTTAAGATGGTGCTTAATATGTGCTTAATGGTGCAAATGAGGCAAATGATGCAACCAAAGGTGACAGCAAAGCTGACGAGGCTAGTGTTATGCTCAATAATGAAGCTGGTCCTTGTGCATATGTAGCTGGTATGAAACTATGAATCATAATTCTATGCTTAACAGCTCGAGCAACACAGCTGCACGTGGACTTGGTGTGGACTTGATGGACTTCTTCACAGCCAATTCTCTCACACCAGAAGCATGACTCAGCGTTTCTTTGACCATAATTAGTGAGCTGCATGTGTCTTCAATCGTGACCGTATCATGTCTTCCACGTGTCATGATCCTGTGAGCTGTTTAGAAGAATCCAGGTCAATTAAGCCTAATTAGTTTGCTAATTCTGTTTTTCCCGTCTAGTATAAATAGCTAGTTTCTGCTTTTTTATTGCAGTGGAGATCATTTTGTAAAATTCCTCAGTAACAAATATCATTTGCTTCTCTCTATTCTCTCTCTCTGAGCTTCGTCTTCCTCAGGTTAGGGTTTTGTTTCTTCGCCATTGTTGCTTAATTTCAAGCTTCTATGATCATATACAACAATTTTAGCAGCAAGATAGGTTAGATTGTTAGAAAGAGGGGGATGTTATTGAGAGTTCACTTGGGATAATAAAAATCACCCATTGGATTCTCTGAAAGTTTCTTTCATTTTTAACTTTACTACTCAGGCCTCAGGGAGAGGAGGTTCTCCTTTCCTGTCACTTTTTTCTCCGAGATGATCGATCAATCAATCAATCAAATCAAACATCAAAAAAATAATAATAGCTAGGAAGCAAAACGAACTGTTTGTTTGCCAATGACCTTGGTCCACGATACTCGAGATTGAAACTCCGTGATACTAACGCCGAGCTTCAGACAAAGTTTCATTCAAACATGAAACAAAATTATATATTCGTATGAGATTAAAGAAGCAAATTAATCACACACGTACTATTGAATTTGGAACTCTGCCCCCTCTGGTCCTCTTCCAGGTCTAATTGTTGGCCTCTGCAGTGGTGGACATACTCCATAGTATGCGTAAGTAATTTATGTACGCACATATACAGTATATTTAACCCGTTTTGTATTTTTCTCTTTTTTAATTTACATTATTACTCGTCACTACTCATCATTTATATCTTTTTATGTTAGTGAGATTTGAACACATAATTTATATAAATTACATAATATTAGTTATTTCGAATAGATAATATATCACATATCAACATATTCTGCATTGTGTTTTTATTGACCAGTCAAATTAACTCGAATTTCGGGGCCTACTATGTATTATAGTCAAAAGTAACGTTGTATATACACACACCTAGCTAGACATATCAAATTGGCTTTTCTCCACTGTACGTGTAGACAGTAGTGCCATTAATCGCGGACCATCCTCATAGAAGAGAAGATAGTTGGCCTTTGAGGAGACACAGAATGACCCCCTTTATCTTATCCTTTTCTTTCTTATGCCCGTGTTTATTTCAGTTAGATCGAGCATTGGTTGATTTGGTTTTTTAAGTTTAACAAAACCGATGACTTGTATCCATAATGAACTAGGTACTTCCTTTTTTCAGTTACCAGCAAATACGGATTGCTCTAGTTAAGCTAACAAGTCTTTAAGTCTTTTCAGGTATCATTCTTCAAAATTTTACTGTATCCCCTGGATTTTTCATTTTTACCATTTCAGGAGAAATTACTGCCACAGCTCCAGTTAATTATGGGAAATTAAGATTAATTGGCTAATTGCCATGCATATTCGGTCAGGTGGGTTACTCACTTACTCCATTGAAAAGGACAGCGTGCCCTTCACGTGTGAGAGTCCCACAGGTGATGGCCGCCTCTCTCAATCCATGACCTACCAACTAGAATTCGTTTTGACTACATTAAACACACACCATCGTCATTACCGTTGTTAAGTTAATTATCAACAACAGTAATACAGTACTAATGTAGAAACAGATAATTACAATTTAGTAAACTATACGGCTCGATAGAAGATCTATCAGTTTGAGATATTAGTACTTTTGAATGAGAAAGTTTTGAGAGACGAGTTTGTAATGAAACTAATATGTTTTACTTGTTCGGTTCTCAACTGGCCACACAAATTATTCATTAAGTTTATAACTGGAAGCACATCCAGCTAAAAGCACATTTAAGGAAAGAAATTGCTTTCTTGACCTTGTTTGGAACCTTGCAACTTACAAAGTTACAAGGGATGCTCGAGTCGTGCAGTATATTACTTAGCGTAGGCTTTTAATCTTAATTAATAATGCCGTTTTGCTGTAAATAAACATCCATTAATAAGAAAAGGAAAGAAAAAAGACAAAAGAAAACAAAGGTGGAAAAAAGAGGGATGATTAGCTCTATATATCAAGTTTATCCAACAAATACAATCACACCCTCCAAGAACACTTGCAGTTACTCTAGCAACTCCAATTCCATCTCAGTTAAAAATTCAATTTCTAAGATAAATTCATTGAAAAAAAAAAATAGTTTCAACAGGTTTAAATCTATATTGTTTATCGTTGGCTTTTATTCTTTTTCAAGAAGCAGAGATAGAAAGTGAAGATAACCTTGTGTACCTTCTTCATGGAGGAAATGTACGGATTGCAATCAGCGGTGGACTACGGGGATAAGTCGACGGACTACGCCGACAAGGCCCTTATGACGCCGGAGAACCTGATCCTACCGATGGATTATCAGAGCCTGCTCTCCTCCGGAGCTTTCCGCGACCATCGGGTCCCGATGATGTTCGGATCCGACGCCGGCGACTTGTACTCGGCCATATCCTCCGTGCCGGAGTCTCGGCGCGGAGAGGAAGATGTTTTTGGAGCCATCAAAGCCAAAATTGCTTCCCATCCAAGCTACCCTAGACTCATTGAGGCCTACATCGATTGCCAGAAGGTGAAACCAAACCGTCCATGGTTGATTCAACTATTCTGTTTGAGCTCGAAAACGGATTAGACGCTTTTGTTTGGTTCATTTCTTTTAATCATTAAACACCTACTCAGTGAGTCAGTACTGACTTGTACATATCGATGACAGATACTTTGTGAATGTTGTTGTTTGTTCTAGGTAGGAGCGCCTCCGGAAATAGCGAGCTTCTTGGAGGAAATCCGCCGAGAAAATGACCTTTATAAACAAGAAAGAGACGCTGCTCTGTCCACGTGTTTAGGAGCCGATCCCGAGCTCGATGAGTTCATGGTAAGTAGATAATGGTCCCCCCCCCCCAGCTTCACTTCTCTCTCTCTCTCTCTCTCTCTCTTCACTTTTTAGATTTTGGGCGTTTAGTCTCTGCTAGATTTCTTATATTTTATCATGTAGGAAACCTACTGCGATATGCTGGTCAAGTACAAATCAGATCTAGCAAGGCCTTTTGATGAAGCCACCACGTTCTTGAACAAGATTGAAACGCAACTCAGCAATCTCTGCATTCGAACTCTCTCCGGTCAGTCTCTCTCTCTCTCTCTCTCTCTCTCTCTCTCTTATGTGACGTCATCGATCGCTGTGAGCCGGAGGCTCTCCGGTGGCGACTGTTGCATGTTTTGTTCTATGTTGATGACGCAAAATATCGTTAGGTGAGGCTCATGCCCCACCAGGCTATGTTACAGGAATTAATAAGCAGCTGCTTGCTATATATGCCGCAGCTGGTTTTTTCTTGGCTAAGATTAACCTTAGTGAAGGTACTTGCATGTTATTCTTCTGGGTTCTGAGACACAAAACATACCCACGGAATAATTATCTTTTAATCATGATAATAGGGGCCTGGCAATAATGAGACACGAAACAAAAGCGAACAAAACCCTAGAAACTGATGACACAGACCCTTCATTGACATACATACACATTTCCAAACTTTATTACTCTCTAAAACGGTACTCGGAATTGTAATCTGGAAAATGCTTTATTAGGAGTACACGTTATCCTTCGCCTGCATTCTCATTTATCTCTCTCTCTCTCTCTCTCTCTCTCTCTCTCTCTCTCTCTCTCTCTCTCTCTCTCTCTCTCTCTCTTCTCTCGTGTATATCGATATATATGTAAAAAAGGTTCAGGTTGTGGAGTACTGGAGGACTTTATTACAGTGTTCATATCTTTCTTTCAATTGTCTTTGGTGTGATGATCAGGCTACCTTGGTACTACGTTAGTTGAGTTGTCCGTACCCACCATGTTTTTTGCTGTGTTCTTCTGCCTTTTTATCTTTACTTATAGTAAATGCGCGCCATAGGAGAACTACATTGAAAGTAAAAACTTTTCTTTTGAATAAGAGATTCTGATTTGACGTTTCAGAGATAGCTAGATCTGCTGCAGATATGACTTCTTAAATAGTTGTTTTGATTGGTTCGATACAGTGACATTTCAAATAGTAAATGTTCCATGAACTTAGTTAGCAGTATTCTTCAAATTAATGCTGATTATTGGGGACGATGGATGTTTCTTCTTCTTGTTTTCCTAAGCATGAATTATAATCTATCCAGGTTTAGAATTTTAGTTCGTCTGGGTGAATTTTTAAGTAGGTTGGATGATCTTTTTGTTTCCATAGTTCATTAATGCCTGTTTTTGAAGTCATATATTTCTAATAGCCTGAGGGATGACCATTTGCATATAGATTCACGTTCTTTTATTAATGTGCTAGATTAAATGTATGCATTTTGCATTGCCTGAATGTGATTGAAGATGATCTAACAAATTGGTGGCAAGTATATGAGGTTGATTTCCGAACAATTCTTTTAGACCAAGCTTGTCAGTTAAGGTAGCAGTTTGACTGTATAACCATTGGCTTAAATGTTTAGGGGAAAGTAAATAAATATTATCATGTTAAGTATTGTAGATTTTGAAAAAAAAATTGATCATATAGCTTATAGTAAACAGTTTAAGCTTCTTTTCATTAATAATTTATAGTAGGCAAATGAAAAAGTTTTCTAATTCCGTCCAATGTTTTGGGGCCAATAATGACAAACCTAATTACAGAATGTAAGTAGTATGTAGTTTATGTTTTGTAGTCTTTTGACCTTATTTAGCCTAAAAAATATAAACCAGTTACTTCACATTTCTGATTCAGTATTTCACACTACATGCATGATATTTTTTGTATCATTACTGTGATATAAAGGTCAATAGCTAGATTTATATTGGATGATATTGAGTATAGCTTTTGGATGTTAATAATGAATTTTTTTGTGATTTTCACGTTTGGTAATGAGAAGCAATCATGTGTAGGCTCGATCCTTTATTGATTCTCATTAATTTTTCAAGTTCCAAGGTGCATGAGTAGTACATATGGTGGTTTCTGATATGTCATAGGAAATTGTCCAACTAGTATCTGGCTTCTTTGGAGCATTATAATATAGAATGCTACGTTCATATATATCTTCTTGAAATTTGTTTTCGATCTAAACTAGAGAAGTAGAATAGAACCCAAGTTATTTGCAACATTACGAATCTTGCTGATGCCTAATTGCGTGTGTAAATGATTTACTGCTGAATTCGATGTCTGTTGTATATGTGATATCCCAGAGCAGATGTAGACTCGGTACAAATCCCATTTGTAGATGATAAAATACAGTTGCTTTTGTTATTTCATTACTTCTTTAGCAAGATCTGGACATTTAGGCATCTCAGTTGAGAGAAAAGTTTCATTTGCATATGTAGGCGTGGAGTGGAGTGGAGTGGGGGTGTAACTGCCATGCATGCGAATAGCAGCCTTAGCTAGCCAGGATGATATGATTAATTAGAATAACATTATCTCTCTGGTAAAGGGTTACCGTAATGCTGGTTGGTTGTGGTTGGCAACTATATTTGTTATTTGAATGGAAGTACAGAATACCTTTCCAGTGATCAGTGATGTGTTTTCCATATTTAATTAGGCCTGGTGTTTACTGCTGCATCAATCGGTTCACCTTAATCCTTTTTTTCTAACTAGGATTCCTTAATGTACTGACCCTAATTTTTAAAATAGAGAGAGATCGAGGAGAGAACATTCTTTAAGCAACAGCATGCGACCATAGCACACGTCCCACTTGGATATGTTATGGTGGTTTAGAGATAATATTTGGCATATATTCACGTGCTATGGTGGTTGAGGTGACCATCTGGTTTGCTGCAAAGTGTTCTTCGTTTCCTTTTCTAGCATAGCGTTTTGAAGCAAATCTTTCTTAATCTGTATATATTATTCTCTTGGTCTTGGTTACTGTGTGAGGAGAACTTCTTTGAATAACCTGGAACAATTCCTGATCTATTGATTCCAGTTACTAGCTGGCGATCTCTTCTTCTACCTCCAGTTTTATATATAGTTTTGAGTAATCAACCTCTCGATTGAATTCCATAGGAAAAGATTTATGATTGATTTAATAATTTAATTTAACCCATGTATTCTGATATAGTATTTCATATGGTGTCAATTACATAATATTGTTTTATTCACAAACCATAAATATTATGCAAGTAAAAGATGCGCTATGGTACAGCAATTATTCATTTCACATTTCTTGCGAAACAGTCGAACATAATATGCGCTTCTGTGTCTATGGTTGTGTTCATTTCTTGTTTTATATCCCAACCTGGGCGCATGGCCTTTATAGTTACATATGAATATGAAACTAGTTTGGCTTGTATACCATAAACGTTAGCTAGCTAGCAAGGCATTTATTTGTTCCACATGCATTTGTCTTGTTATCGTGGTTTTCATAGGCTAGCTAGGGTTCAGTTCAAATTATTGCTGCCAAACTCGGCCGTGGTGGTGATGGAGCTCGTTAGGGGCATAATGGGAACTTGGAGAAAATAGCTAAACACAATGCTGCTGGAGATGGAGATGGAGATGGAGATGGAGATGGAGATAAGAGAGAGAGAGATGGAGAGAACTTTTAAGAGAGAGAATGAACTTTATAGAAAGCCAATCCAATGAAATCCAATCGAAGCCCGGGTTGAGCGGGTGGTCGAAGTTTTCTCCCACACACAAATTCACATGGACTCCCGCAGTTTCCGCTGCATGTCTTCCCAGCTTTTCTGTAATAACTAATAAGCAAAGCAATGTCGTCTTCAGTCTTCACCATGCGCTTGGTGCCGCTGAAGTACTTGTGTCCATGGCTTCTTCCTTGTGCTGTCTCTGTGGGTCGTTGCTCTTTTGTTTATTGCGCCACACGTGTATCTTTACTACTCGTTCCAGCGGGTGCAGTCGGGTCCCACATGCTGTCCTTCTTTCATTGATACGATATTAGGGTTTAGGAAGGAGCTAATCGGCTTATCAGGGAGAGAGGCTTTGCATAACCAGGCTTACTACTAGTGATGGGGTCGGGCGGTGGGACTGCGTATCTGTACCTAGAGACTCTGGCTTATTGTGGTGGTTGTGGGGTTGTGCGTGTCAATTTGGATTTGATAGATGGGCTCTACCAAGCCTTGTCCACTCTCGGTCAGTCTCTGACGCAATCAATACCACCACTCCTGGCTGGTCTACACTTTGGTGTCTTCTATAAAAGAGTTCCGGGTCACTGAAGGCTTCGGGTCCGGGAAACTTGCACAGTAGTTTGGAGTATTAAAATTTCAAAGTCTGCAATTGTCAAAATACGCTCGTTGAATGGATTTACCGGGACGTGGATCCTCTCCTAACCTTATTTCTCTCCGCACCTACATAAGCTTCTAACAAGATGAAGACACGTGGACAATTTCGCATCCAATGGTTAAAACCTTCTTGAAGTTCTAATTTACAATATCACCCCTTCCAGATTTTTGTCCTCCTCTCTCCTCTCCTCTCCTTCCTCCTCCCTCCTCTACCGCTTCCCCAATCCTTGCCTTCTAAGAACCACCGAGTTCCATCCCCATGAAACCAAATCAAACCAGACCCTCAAAGCAGAAGTTAGAGAAGGGCGAGCTCTGAACATGTTGGGGAAGAAGAGGCGGTTCTTGTTTAGGAGGTCGATGAGGAAGGAATCGTGGAGTGTTAGGAGGAAGTACTTGGGGTCTGCCTTCAAGTTTAGGCCGGTGAATCTCCAGCTCTCTTTCTACGACGACGTTGTGTTCAAGGTTGTTTCAGTCTTTGAGGCATAGTGTTGGCGCTGAGCATCGCTTTTTTCTACCTTCGCCTTCTTCTACCTTTGTTGCGGTTGCAGCTTCTGAACTTATTTTGTACCTTTGAGTTTGAAGATATGGTCATGGTGTCTCTCTAATATTCTCTTTTGTTGAATTTCTTTATGTTCTTTGAGGGTACAGTTTTCGGCTAATGGGTGATTCAGCGTAGTTTCGATGGAAATATGCGATTGATTCTCAGAAGCTTCGTGCCCAGAAATTCAAACTCGTATGGATTACACCAATATCTCTATTTCTTTCTCTTCTTATAACTTCTTTGCAGTTCTTACAATTCGCTCTCACATAGATCATGGTCTCCTCTGAGCCCTTATGAATTTTCTTCTGTCTCCAACCCTTTTTTATGTTAATTATACAAAAATGGTCTTTAATGGAAATCTGGGATTGCAAGATGAGATTTGCGTTTTTGCACTTTTATTGGGGGAGGTTGTGTTGGAGGCAGTGAACATTAGTTAGCTTCTGTGTTTGTATTAGTGCTCGGTGATGAAGAAGAAGAAGAACTAGAAGGGGAGAGAGTCTCAGAGAGACGTGGAGGAAGAGAAGAATAGGGGACAGAAAGGGGGGGGCAAAAAAAGATAAGCTAAAAATTGCAGGCCATTTGATTCATTATAGCCACGTGTCAAAATCTAATGAAAAACTTAGGTAAGTTAGGAGGGTAAGGTGCTTAGGAGAGGATCCTGATCCGATTTACCGAGGACTTGGTAGTGTTCTCATTGAGCTTTCATGCATGTGTTTCAATTTTGATTAAAGACCTGTACATTGATATTAACAACTGCACAATGGATTATATAGAGACTCATTTCAATTCAGAGGGTGGATGATCCTGAACTTTGTTATGATAAAAAGTTACAAACGTTTATAGGATGCGGATACTGAGTATGTTGGAACTGAATGCTGTTCATCACGTGTATCTTCGATTCCCGTGCGAGAACTTCTCACAATGGACGTCAACATGTGAGAAAATACTGATTTTTTTTAATCACTTTTCCAATGCTGTATGTGGTCAGATGAAGGTGCTGTGTCATCAGAAGAGGAGTTCAGCGGAGGCGAATTAGAGGTACAAGAAGCTCAAGCAAGGGGAGAGGATCGAGATCTCAAAAATAGGCTTTTCCGTAAGTTTGGCAGTCATATTGGCACCTTGAAGCTGGAATTCTCCAAGAAGAAGAAGAAGGGAAAGCTTCCGAAAGAAGCGAGACAAGCGTTACTTCATTGGTGGAGTGTTCACTATAAATGGCCATACCCGACGGTACTACTTCATTATCTCGAACGGTCTTATATACAACCAGTGATTGAGAAGATGTACTCGTTATGTCATACACTCATACTCATAGCTGTCGCTTTACATTGCAATTCATGACAAAATGTAACAGTCAACATAACCTGTAATCTCTCGTTCATGCATTCAGGAGGCTGATAAGATTGCACTGGCGGAATCAACGGGGCTCGATCAGAGGCAAATCAACAACTGGTTCATCAATCAGCGGAAACGTCATTGGAGACCATCTGAAAACATGCAATTTGCCGTCATGGATAACCTTTCTGGACCATTCTTTGCCGACGATTGAGGTGGTACTTGTATACATGTATTCGCAAATGCTTCACCTCATGAATCATGAGCATAATCTATTTATGCTACAAATAGTCTGTCCTACCTTAATTCAGTGTACATGATGATCTGAAAATGCAAACTATTTACCGACATTGATCTCCGTCCTCAACATCAATAGGGGAAAAGGTCTGATAATTATTGTAATTTGCTATTTCACCAATTAAGGTTGAAGATAATGAAACGCTTACCGTGTCATTGTCTACCAATTTTCAAGCTCTATCCAACTAATTTCTACTTCAAAGTTTAATGTCAAAGGCTTCACCAAAATTGGAAAGTTTACAATACCCTTTATAATAAAAGTCAGGAAAAATGTTCACTTGTAACTTCACTTACACAAACATCTTATAAATTTGCCCACTCATCTAATAAATTACATATTTTTTCCCTTAACACCTAATTAAATTATATTAATTTATTTTTAGGGACAATTTTGAGGAGAGAGAGAAGTAATCAGAGATTTCCCCGGAATCTGGTGACCGGCTGCCGAACGTTTTTGAAAATCTCCCCTGAGGTCCTAAAAGAGGTTATCAGGGATCTCATAGGTCATTTGAGAGGTTCTCGGACACTTTTTAGGGACCTCTGGCCACCGATGATTGAAGTCCGGTGATCAGTGACCGATAACTGATGTCTGATTTTATCGTCTCCAATAATACCGAATAAACTTTATTGCCCCCCAATAAAACCCAATAAACTTTTATTGAACCCCCCAATAAAAATTTATTGAAATAAAATCCAATAAACTTTTATTGAACCCTCAATAAAAATTTATTGTTCAATAAAAGTTTATTAGGGGGTTCAATAAAAGTTTATTGGGTTTTATTGGGGGGTAATAAAAGTCTCCGGTGCCCTGTAAGATTTCCAATGACCTCTTTGGAGACCTTCAGTGTGAGCCACTATAAAAATTTAAGGACTTAAGACGAGATTAGTTTTATTTTCCGATAAGTGATAACGACAATCGGGGAATTTTCTAAAAACATTGTGGAAGTGTGAATCTTCAATTTGTTGACTTAAGTGTAACGTACGAGTCACGACAAGTTCGTGGTAATTTTCGTGGAAATTTTCGGACGTCGGAACTATTTGTTACAAATTTTGGAGGTCGGGAATTAAGAAATTCATTCTGAATAAAAGGAAATTCATTTCGGTATGATCTAGGCCGTCGGTTTATCCACCGCCTGATCTACGGCGTCCGTTTAAAATCTATCTTAGCCTATAGAAGGATCGAGATTAAACGAACGACCTAGTACGTTCTGGAGGAGGTGAGAGCTGAAGACCCGTTTCTCGAACCCGGAAGCCGCGAAGAAGGCCCGACAGGAAATCTTCCGTCCGACCACTAAACGGCGGCGTACAGGTCTAATTCAGCTCGTCTTTACGTCGCGACCAATTCTTTGGCTTGGGTTTCCACGGACGAGCTCCAACGAAGCCAAGTGGAAGCCGAGAAATTTCGACGGTTCTGGCGGTTCTTCTGCATTTTCCGGCGACTCCGGTAGCCGATGACGACATGCAAGGTAAGGAAATTAGTCTTCTTATTGAGCTCTACGTTCTGGTATAACTGTTTTCGACTTCGATTGAGTTTTGAGGAATTGTGTTTTGAGTATAATTTGTCCACCGCCGTGTATAACTGTTCAGACTACAGGTTTAAATTTCCTTTGGTCATTTCGATCTTCAGTTGGAATTCTGGGCTTGAGTTAATCCTAGAATATATCTTAAATGCAGAATGGTCGAGGTGGTGAGAATCCTAGAAGCGAGCTATCTCTGTGAATGGGAAACAGAATAGCCATTGTTGCTGCTGTGCTTGACAATATCAAACTCGTTGTTGCCAATTTGCCATGATAGTCACAGACATTGACTTTGGGGAATTGAATTGAAGTGAGGGGTGAGATTTCATTATTATCAAGAATTTTCAATAAAGGTAATAGTCTCAGACTACACATTGGTTTGATATGTAATTGTTAAGTAGACGAGATTGATTTGGACGCTATTAATCATTTAGCTTGGAGTTGTGAATTTGATCTACGATTAATTGTATATATAATTGGAATCAAATACCCCGTACATGCATATTTGCATTTGGTCTGTGATTATCCACTGTTAGTGGAATTCATGGTTTTAGTATCAAGTATAAACTTGAGTTATGTCTTGGAAATGGATTCACTCTAGTAATGGTTGTCAACATACAACGAAGGTGCTGGATTTTAAATATATATCGTTAAGGTGAGTTGGGTGTTTGGGTTAATTGTAAAGTTTGAATTCGAAACATTTATGGGTATTGAGTAATAAAAAGAGGCCAAATTTAAGCAAGTGGTTTGCTGGGCATAAGTTGCTTTTGGTAATTTAAAGAAAGAAAATGGTGTCCAAAGTAGTCAAGTATGAGGAGATACATATATTTTATCTTGTCGTTGGTCAAAAGGAAGTTATCTTGAAAATAGTCAATATTTGGGTGTCATAGTAATTGGAAGAACTACACCCAACGAGAAAACTAATGTACTTTCTTGACCTTGATCTAATGGAATTGATTGCCTTTTGATGAGAGTCACTGGTCGGAAGTGCCAACACTCTTGTACTAGAGGTGGCAAACGGGCCGGCCCGACCTATTTTAAGCGGGTCTAGTCGTGCTTCGTGTTTGGACCGACCCATTATTATCTTGTCGGGTTCGTGCTGGCCCATTTACTTAAACATTAAGCCTGGTCCGGCCCATGGCTCAAGCCCATATCGTGTCAGGTCAATAAACGGGTCGTGTTCGTGCATATCCACTATAAAACACGATTTTAAGAACTTAATTTGAATAAATAAAAATTAATTTTATTTAACTTTTTAGAAAATTAAAATAAATTAATTTCTACAATATTTTTCTTAATCTTAGCTTTTTAAGATTAGTTTTCTAATATTTTTTATATTCCACTACAAGAAAGATAGAAAGAAAAAAATAACTCAAAATATATTGCTTGTAGTATATTATTGTGAGATTAATCTTTATTAATATAATGAAGATTTAGTATCATATTATTCTTTCCTTCATTCTATAGTTGTATTATTATGAGATTAGAAAAAATACTTTATGTCAAAACAATGATATAATGTTTTATTTCACTATTTTGACAATATAAAAAAATAGCATTGGTGAAATTTTCATGAGATTTTAAATAAAGAGGTCTAATACTTAAATCTCATCATTATGGTTTTTAAATAATTTTAAAAAGAAAATGAAATTTTGTGTTTGTAATAGGCCGGCCCACAATATGTCGTGCTCCGGCTGTGCCGAACCCATTAAGCCCTCAGGCTAGGCCGGGCCAATAGGCCAATATTCCTAGGCCCAACCTGGCCCGTTATTCTAACGTGCTCGAGTCGTGCTAGGCCACTAACGGACTTGGGCTGTGCCGGACCTCTTTTAAGTGTGCCCGGCTCGTGCCGTGCTCGTGCTTAGCGACTCTTTTTCCACCTCTATCTAGTACTGTCGGACTAGGACTCATGTTACCAAGAACTTGTGATGAGGTGGTGTGGGACTAGGAAAGCGAATGGAGTTAAAGCCGCGATATTTCAGGTAGGAGATTCGGGACTTGCCTCAGTTAGTGGTTTTCTATTTTATAATGTGTATGTATGAGTCGTTTTATTTTTAAGTTTAGAGGGGTACTTTAGTGCACCTAACTATGCTAGCAAATGAGTATGTTGTGATGGCTTGAGAGCGAAGGGTGGCATTGACTTCTTTGGGTTCGATCCCTTTAACCTCCGGAGGGTTAGCTACACCGATCGGACGGTGCTTTCGATCGTAATGACGACTCAGTTCCGTGTGTGTAGTTAGGTAGCGGACGCTCTCGCTACGCTTACCTGGTTATTACTTTATTTGAGGTAAGGTCGTATAGTTAGTCCATAGGATTGGCTATCAGGTTTGTCTTTTAGACTCTGGTGCATTAGTGCTGGATTTCTTAAAGAGAGTTTCTTATGAACGATTTTCATTACTCACTGGCACTTATTTTTAAGTTAGTTTTCAAACCTAGCTGTGTAGAGTCTTATTGAGCAGCAAGGACAAAAGTTTACCCTTATAATAGTTTGTGGATGTAGGTATTATGTGCGGAGACAAGACATTCCGGACGAACGCTGAGCGTGGCCTAGTCACTTGATTCCTTAAATTGTGTCATTGCCAGAATTTGTTCTGCACGACAGGGTTCTCGATTTTCCCTAGTTTTGTATAACTCATTTGACGAGATCTGAATTGTGTTTAAATTGTATCTCTTTTGAAATCTTGGACTTTCGACTATGAACCAAACCGTGTATTGCTCTTTCCGGTTTTGAATGACTGGTGCTTGTTTCAATAGAACTTTAATATTTCAAAAAGGGTTTTCACCTCATTTAAAGTAAAAGCTTTCGCTACCCAAAATTTGGTAATTCAATTACTAAAGTATTCAAATTTTATTTCTTTTGCCTTGTGGCTTTTAGGATCTAAGTTAAGAATATCTTAGATTGGGTTCTAAGAGTTCGCGGCACTGTAATGACTTCGATTTGGTGAGGTGCAAATTGGGGCATTATATCCAGCAATCTCCAACGGCGGGTGATGGGAGTCTGGCGTCAGGTTTTATTGCCCCCCCAGTAAAATTTATTGGGTTTTAGTGAGAGTAATAAAACAACGATCTCTCCGGTGACCTGTAAGAACTCCAACAACCTCTCTGGGGACCTCCGGCAACCTCCTGTGACGGGAGTCTGTTGTCCGATTTTATTCCCCTCCCTAAATAAAAATCTATTCGGTTTTATTGGGAATAATAAACATCTCCATCAATCTCCACGGTGACCTAGAAAATCTTGGATGACCTCTTTGGGGACCTCCTGCAACCTCCTGATTCCTTTTTTGGCGAAGTCTCCAATGACTTTTTAATTATTCTAAGGTCAAACTTACGGTTTTACCTTTAAATGGGGTAATTGGGCACGCAAATCTTTTAGTAGAATAAGTGAGCATTTGGTCAAGAGCCTTAAAAATAAAAGCTCATAATGAATTATGTAAAATTGTTATTATGTTAAAATAAAATAAAAACACAAAAATCATAAAATGAGAATAAAACTCTCACGTTATCCAGGAATAACATGTGCGATGCACAGGTATGAGACCAGTTATTAATAAAGAAGATTGATGCTGGGATGAGTAAGTCCACCTGTTAGGTTAGAACACTGTTTACATTTTTTTTTTAATGTTTGTTTTCACTAGTTGGGTTTAGTTGATGTTTGTGAAATTAGGTCATTTCTCTTGGTCATGACAATGATCATTCAATATTCAAATAATTTATTTAGTGTTATTTATTTTTTATTTTTTGAATAGGATTTGATGTTATTAGATGGGACCCTTATTAGATATCAAAACCATGAAAACAGACAAGAGTCTAACATGCACTTACATAAGAATCAGGTAAATCGGATAAAACTTATCTAAGTCAATACTAAACTCATTAAAGTCTAAGGGACGCTCGCCGGAAAGCAAGCCTAAGACGAGCAAGAACAAACTCGCTATTCTAAGGAAACATCATTCATCTAGTCTAATTTGCCAGCACGCCATTGTGATACAAATAACAACTAAAAACATCTTAAAACAACTCATAGAGATTACTCCAACTCTAGAAAGCTTGTAAACCGGATGTCTAATAACAGAAACTTAAGAAAATATTGGCTCCGCCCTCTTAGGGTTGGAGCCAGCACTCTCCTTAGCCTCATAGAGAGCCAACAGCCTCAGCAACAGGTTGGTCTTGCTCTTCTTGTCCAACGCCATTGTAGCAAACTCAACCAGCCCAAACTTGAGCTCAAGACTAGGCCTGAAGGCCCAAGCATCCTTCAGACCAAGTTTGAGCCCAGGCCCACCGACCCAAGCCCAAACCCGATCCAGAGGGAAAGAGAACCTAACCCTTTGCCTTTAACAGGCCTCTATCGCCGCTAGGCCATCCGGCGGCAGGTTGTTCCACCTACTCATCAAGCGCTGAACACTTGGCCAAGTCGTCCGGCAGGAGACCCACCATTTTAACCTCAATCTGCCCTCAATTTCAATCAATATGTGATCAATCTGTACGTTGAAGATCACACAGATCAAGCTATTATACACCCAGGTGACCCAGCCACGACGTTTCACGCCAAGTGTCATTGGCATCCGCATCTCCGGTATCGTTCTGGGCCACCACAAGAGTCGCAACCAGTCGCTGCCGTACATCACTAGAGCAAACCCACCCCCGATGATATAAATCCGCCAGATCGAACCCAACCTTGACTCTGGCGTTGCCTGCATCAATGCTATCCACCAGTGCAAACACCAACAACCACTCTACAAGAGAGCAACCAATAGGCCATTTCCACCATCGAAGACCCAATTACTCCGCCCGGTTAGACGCTAGAGCAGCCACATCAACACTGTCATCCAAAGGCTGCCTCGCCATCCCTCACACCGAGGGTGAAGGCAGTCAGTGGTGAAACACGTATGCCGAGGCGAACATAGATGCGAAGATGACGGAGATCTCCATAGAAGCAGCCTATTAAAGGCGGCGGCGCTAGGGTTCCGAGTGAACTCGCTCTCCCTCTCGACTCTCATCTCTAATTCCAAGGTTGCTTTTGTTCCTCTCAAAACAACAATTTATTTAGTATAATTGATATAATTATATATGATGTAAATAAATACTAATAATGAATATTTAGGAGAATTTACTGACAAATTCATCAAATATTTTAGAAGAAAGAAAAGGTAGCTAATTTTCCTTTTTTTGGCTCGAAATTTATATTAATTGTTTTTACAATTTTTTTTGGATTTTTTTTTCAATTAGTTTATAACCATTGGAACAGATTTTTCTACAAGACAGATTTTCAGCGGATTATTTTGAAAAAATGGAAGAGATCTACAGCCTAGATCTTTAGACTGTTGGAATTCTAATTCCAAGAACCCAACGTCTCGCTGACACGTGCACATGATCGTTGATGTTACTATGTGACCGGGAATTATTAAGTGGTCCCGAAATACCACGTGGCATTGACATGTGGTAGTCCAAACCAATAACATCACTCAAATTTTCGTGGGGACCATGCAGGAGGTGAAAAAAAAAAATTAAGAGACCAATAAAAAACAAACACAAATCATATGAGCCAATAACATCAACCCCGACCATTACGTATATGTCATGATCCGGGACCACTTAATAATTTCCCTTATGTGACAAACAACTCAACTGCATACTGATCGCCTTGTGTCACTCCCTCCTGCATTGATGAGGTAATGAAATGCTTAAGAGTAGATACATTCTCTTTCCCTTAGAAATGCACTACATTACTCATATTTCTCTGCCATGGACATATCTGCTATCAACATGTTAATATTTAAGTGCTAATCTATCCGTCATGACTGATTAGCTGGAAGCTTTATCTACTTCTAACAATTTCCTCAGTAATGTGAGAGACGATAATATGAACAAATTATGGGAGTAAAAACCGAGCGCAAAACTTGATAAATTGAGCTTCCTACGCTTCCTACGAGTCTTATAAGACATCCTACAATACATGGTACTCCTAAACCAATAGATCAATGATTGCAACATGCAATAAACGTTTTTGGGGTTACTTTGGAGAATATCTGTAATGGGCTAGCCCAGAGTGACACTCGCATTGGGCTTTTATAAAATATCTCGGGTTTCCTTATCGGATCACTAAACCTCTCGGGTCTATCTTTTCGTTCTTCAGATTTGCGCTTCTGCTTCTGCTTCACCAGCAATGGCTTCGCTCCAGCTTTACCTTCCAGTCTCCACCGGTCCATCTCTATCCAATTTCTGGTTCAGACGCACTCCGGTCCGATCCTCCAGCGAGCGACAGGCTCTCTTCAACCGCATTGCTCCTGTCTACGACAACGTACGGTTTTGCTCCTGTTCCTTCAGTTGTTGTTTGTAAACATTAACGTTATTAAAAACCTGTTTTTTTTTTTTTTCTTTTTTTCTTTCTTTCTGTTTTTAGTTAAATGATTTGCTGAGCTTAGGTCAGCACAGAATCTGGAAAAGAATGGCTGTTTCATGGAGTGGGTAAAGTTATAAACTTTCTCTCATTTTGTTCCAATGTGATCATCTCATTTTTTTGTTACCTAAGTTTCAATTTTTGTTTTTGGAATTTTGGGTATTACAGTGCAAAAATGGGTGATAGTGTATTGGATTTGTGCTGTGGAAGTGGGGATATAGCGTTTCTGTTGTCTGAGAAAGTTGAGGTCAATGGCAAGGTTTGTTATATGTGCTATACAATTATGTTACTAGATGGTAACTGTGTTTGAGTCTGAAGTTAAAGATGGTGACTTTATCCTTGGCAGGTGATTGGTTTAGATTTTTCAAAAAAGCAGTTATCGGTTGCTTCTTCCCGGCAGAAGGTGAAGTCCAAAGCCTGCTACATGAACATTGAGTGAGCACTGGTAAATCTATTGGTTATGGATCAACTATTATAGTTTGGAATCTAATTCAGGATTTTGAAAATGTACCCTTAAAAGCATTCCATATAAATCACATCAATGCCCATAACTAACAATGTTTTGCAATTGCGTATTAAGGTGGGTTGAAGGTGATGCACTTGATTTGCCATTTTCTAATGGTCAATTTGATGCTATAACCATGGGTTATGGGCTGCGAAATGTAGTAGACAAACATAAGGCAATGCAGGAAATTTTTAGAGTTTTGAAAGCAGGTTTGTTCTCTCCCTTTCTCACTCCAATGGCATTGAAGTTCTAGGTTGTTTAAGATTTCTAATTCGGCTTTGGCTTTACAGGCTCAAGAGTGTCTATCCTTGATTTTAATAAGAGTACCAACCCAGTTACTGCCTCATTTCAGGTACTCTGAACTTGATACAATAATCCTTTGCGTTTTATTACTTATAAATTTTTTTATCATATGTATTGTATTGACAATTTAGGCTGAATGTTTCTACTTTCACTAGGAAATGATGATTGACAATGTTGTTGTCCCTGTGGCTTCTGGTTTTGGCCTTGAAGAGGATTACAAATACTTAAGGAGATCAATCAGGGAATTTTTGACAGGTGCGTTTTCCTTGGTTTGCATCTAGCATCATGCTTTCACCAGAATTTTAGGCATCTGCATCTGAAATTGTTTCTGTTAGTTGACTTTCTTTGTCTTAAGCATTTAGGCTTGGTTTAATAACTAGTTGAGTAGATAAAAGGTACTTAGATTAAGAAATTTCTGTGAATACAGGGGAGGAGTTGGAGAAGCTCGCTTTAGATGTAGGTTTTTCTGATGCAAGATATTATGAGATTGGTGGAGGCCTGATGGGGAACTTAGTAGCCACTCGCTAAGTTTCATGCTCTCTTTTATATTTCAAATTGTGTTTTGTTGAAGATGATGCATGTGTCTTCATAAATAAGAAAGCTCTTAGGCTTCAAACATCTCTTTTCACTTCACTTGTTCTCTCATTGTACCAATCTTTGAGACCATGATTAATGTTCAATGTTACTTCAAGCCAACCATTCTCAATATATTTACAAATCCTCGAGTGCCATTTGCACTTTATTCACAGTGCATCAAAAATATGGCTTCAGATTACAAATTGAGATCCCTTCAAAATGCCTGCAAGAAGCTGAGCAAAGTGCTTGCAAGGTGTAAGCACTGCTGTAAGGGTGTTAGTGTGTAAACATTTCACCTCTTGTTGTCATCACCTGGGATAGAAAGAACTATGTGAAACACTAGCAACTGAACCAGAACCATCTGCATTTGGGTAACATCGGTCGTTGTATGTGTCATTTAGTTCCATTGTCTTTTCATCTATGAAAGGTGGATTGCTGGGTGCAGGAAGCTTCTCCTCTTTCTTTGTTAGCATCTGTAATGCCTTTGACATTGTTGGTCGTAATGTAGGGATCTCTTGGGTGCATAACAGTCCTATTTGTACCACTCTCAATATTTCATCCTTAACTTTGTCACTGTTGACATTCTGCAACATCAAATTTGGGTCGTATAGTTCCTCCACAGTGCCTGCTTGAAAGTGCCTCCATGTCTATTTAACCAAATTACACAGCAACAACAAAGTAAGTGGATGAAACTACAGAATCTGCTTCGTAAAGTAATAATTTGTGAACCCTTACAATTGTAACTAGGCTGTCTGAGTACTCTGCAGATTTGCTTCTGTTGTTCTGCCTCCCAGTTATGATTTCCATTATCAGTACTCCAAAACTGTAGACATCTGCCTTTTCTGTCAACTGGCCATGAGCTAGGTACTCCGGTGCCATGTATCCCCTGAGCGTCCATAAAAGAAATGATTATGACTTAACTTACAACCTTAACTGTAACATCCGAAATGTGTTAGCATACTTACAACGTTCCTGCAATAGCTGTGCTAATGTGACTCTTATCTTCCTCGAAGGACCTAGCTAACCCAAAATCGGCAATCTTAGCACGAAGCCGTGAATCCAAAAGGATGTTACTGGCTTTTATGTCTCTGTGAATGATCCTTGTTTTAGAGTTGTCATGAAGATGGACTAAACCTTCTGCTGTTCCCGTAATGATCTCATATCTCTTCTCCCAGTTCAGTGTTTTGCCCCTTTGTTCATCTGCTAAAAGTGAAGATGTTGAAATTCCAACATTTAAAACAGGGCCCAACTCAAACTCATGCTTAAACATGAAAGTGAAGTAAATTACCGAAAATGAAGCGGTCAAGACTCTTGTTGGCTAGGTATTCATAGACTAGAAGGCTTTCGGGTCCTGAGCAACTGCAACCCAACAATCTAACCAAGTTTTTGTGTTCCACGCTGCTTATAATGTTGATTTCATTATAGAAATCTGCTGCTCGATGCCTATTGTTAAAGAAAAGCCTCTTTACTGCAATCTCTCTCCCATCAGGCAAAACTCCCTGCAAAGATGAAACTAACCATTTAGTTCCTGCGATCACAGTAACATGTTGTGTTCCAGTGCAAAGCATATGGAGAAAAGCTAACCTTGTAAACTGTTCCGAAACCTCCTTGTCCAAGCTTGTTGGCACTGCGAAAAGATTCTGTGGCCTTTTCAATTGTAGAGTACTTAAAGTTTAAGCTACTGTCATTGAGGGTTTTCGCCATCTTTTCTGCATCATTGGAACCTGAGCGACAAAAAAAAAAAATACATCATGAAAACATTGCAGAATTACCACTACTTGCTCATGAGGGGATGGGGTTGGGTATTAATCTTATTCATATTCAATTGTAGGAAAAAAGATTTTCACCTCTTCTTTTCTTTTGTATATATCTGTGCTTCCAGATATAAAATCCAATAACTCCTCCAACTACCAAAACAACCAGGGAACTGACAACTGAGATCACTATCACAATAATGGTACCTGCAAAATTCATATATGCAAATTCATGATCAAGCCAAACTTATACTACAATTTATGTAGAAGAAAAGCAGAGTATAGTAAATTAGTAATTCATTTACCTCTAGAACTCCCACTTCCCAATTCCTTGTTGAGAAAATCTGTATCAGAGTACCTCATGAAGCAGCCAGTGTTTAATGCCCTTCCCTCAGACCAAGGCAAGCAACCCAATACTGATTCAGAAGCATTTTCCAAACATTGTCTGCAAGAACTCTCATTCAAACTCCTCCAACAATCACTCAGAGCATAAACTGTTTCATTCACACTCCCACTAACACCCACCTGAGCCCTTGCATACCCTCTGTTGCTCGGCGCAGATTGAACAATACTCATCACAGCCTGCCTAGCCGAAGCTTCAAACAACGAACTCTTTCTAGTTGTGTCCCCACACACAGCCGTGTCATTTGGTCCTCTAAACTCCTCATAAAAGCTGTAATTTTCAGACCTCATGAAGCACCCGTCAAGGAAAATCCGACCCCCGTTATAAGGGTAGCATTTAGGTAGCACTGTACGTGCCTCGGCGTAACACAGCACACAGTCTTGTAGAGAAAGATCTCCATAGCATTGAGCCAGGCCATAGTTAATATCAGGACCTGAACCAGTGACTGCCACTCCGTACCCAGAAGCTGTCATTTGCCCGCTGATGTTTGCCATTGTAGCAACGAAATTCGGAACAAAGACAGATGAGTTGTGCTCAAGTTGATTGCCACAGGTTACTTGGACTGTTTGTGTTCTTGGATCTGCCAGAGCTATTTCTAGCAATAGCAGGCTATTGATGAGAGAAATGAATAACTTGATGGAGTTCTTCAACATTTTTGGTGATGAATGGAAACTTTGATCAAGTTGTCAGCTATCTCCAATTTATATGATGAGGCTGTTTGACAAGGAATAAAACATTATAGTGATGCTTGAACTAAATTGTTTACGGGGACAGGTGGACATTATTGGGTAGGCAGACCATACGAACAACCAAACCACCAAAGCAATTCAGACATTTCAGTATACAAATATTAAGTTGAACCTTCACTCTTGGATTCACTTCGACATTTTTTTATTCCAATCCAAATTTGGATCTTGAAGCATAGAAATAGAGGGTTTTGCTCAAATAACCGAAATTAAGGGGGAGAATTGTTAGCATTCATATGTAGGCACCGGCTTTAAAGTTAGATCAGGTGGTTGGTGGACTGTCCTGGATAACCAATTCCAAAGTCAAAAAGGGTGGACTAATTGGCTATGTTGTTTGCACGCATAAAAATGGTTACAGACCCAAGCTTTGATGTGGGTTCATACTATCACAGGCTCACAGCAAACTAAGAAGAAGAATCGTATGGGATTGGAAGTAAGGGGGAATGAAGAAATATCTACCTGTACGAGTAGTCAGAGTAAGCTTAAAAGAAGTGACCTTTTGATAGAAAATTGAGATTGTTTGGTTGGAAAGAACAGTGTAATTTATCATGAAAAAAATGCCTTCATACTTTCATTGAGAAAATATTATATGATTTTTTGTATTATTAGAAAATAAAAGAAAATATACGAAAAGAATTGTATTGAGATTTTTTTTTTCTACGTTAATTCAGACTTAATTTACAATGGATTTGCATATTAGTTTGTCTGCATTCGTAGGATGTCGACTAAACGAATGTGAGATTGAAGACTCCAGAAGAATGTGCAGTTTTTTTAAACTATAAATCTACAATGATCCAAGATTCCAAGCCCCCATAAATATCCAACAATATCAGACCCCAGCATTCAATACCAAACCATGACGTCATGCTCACCACTGCCACCAAAATCCAAAGCCCAAAGCTCAAGGACTATATATCTAAATGTTATGCACCTAGCTAAGGTAGATGGAGGGTATCAAAGTATGGCAAAGAAACAGACAAAGGCAACTTTCATTTGTCTAAGAAGCACCATTAAGATAGCTCTGTAACCACATATAGGTTGAAGACGATCACTCACTGCAGGTAGCTAGCTAGCTAGCCAGGCTCGACCACTGAACCACCGAGTTCAGAGAGAAACAGATTAATAAACCTGAATTTTTTTGGGAAGTTTCAAGTCCATGAACGGTAAATTACACAGGTTTCATATATAAACTACTTGCATTTATATAAGATACTATTCAATCCCAGAACCTCACATATACATGTATCGATAGCTATACACTTGATGATGGAATGAGAAAAATAAATAGTCATGGCTATCATGCATATATATGAAACTCGAAGGTATATATGAAACACGTACCTTTTGTAGTTTTGTTTTTGCATTGGATTTACTAAAACTATGATCGAGCTAACTTGTGCTGAGTGAGCTAGCTAGGTGAAGCAGCTCATGCTAGCTTCTGCAGAAATCTTCTGTAGATGTTGTGAAATGAAGCCAGCTGGTAATAGCTATAGAAACAGAGAGAGAAGCAACTAAGCAAGCAGCAGCTATTGAAAGTTGGAAGAGACATTGTTTGGAAAAGTCAATTAAAACGAGAGACAGTCAGGAATTAATGGGAGTACTAGTACCGAGTAGTATGATTAGTATCCTCTTTGTTCAACTTCAAAGCAAGACTAAACTACTACTGATCAGACAAGACAAGAAAGTGGAAACAACGCGGTGACCGGAAATCCGATATCATATGGCAAACTGGGTGCGTTTCTGACTTTGAAATTTAATATATTTGATATTTAAAAGCTCTAGCCGGACCATAGAACAGTATTTCCGTGACTACTAGTCTACTACGCATCAATACTAGTAGCTAAATATAGCTTAGGCAGTGGATCAATCTTCATTATGAATTAGGTGAAGTAAAGGACAAGAAAATTATATGCATATTGTATATATATTCACCCAGGAATAAAATGAAAGAATAATGTTTGATACGTTGAACAATTCCAAACAATATTCAACTAATGGTACAGTCCAGTTCCTCAATGATGGCTCCTCCTTCATTTGATAGACCATTTGGATTTGATTATCTCCTTCCTTTGGTCATGTGCATCTTTCTTTATACATCTGTGTCCGTTTTGAGTCTTTTGACTTTAGGAATGCTTGTTTATGCAGAAATTTTCGAAGACATTTGATAACGTTGAATCCACCAATTAATTATCAACTATTAGTCGACTTGAGTTTTGTTTACACTAAACCCACCAAATTCTAAACATAATATGTCTTGAAATTCTTTGCAATTTGCAGTAAGAAAGGACTAATTGCTTAGTGCTGACAGCTGCTATGTATGTATCTTTCAACAAAGTCAAACATCTTTTGCTCATTCGCCTTGCTTAATTCACATACTGATTTTGATTAACAAACAGATATTTACCATACAAGAACATTTACCCCGAGAAACAGTAAAACATATTTACATGTAGTATACATGATTTTGGCATTCCTTTCTGCTCTGCCGATGTTGTGACTTGTGACAACAAAAATGCTGTGTACATTTTATTTTAATTCAGAATTTAGCAGACTCGGAAGCTGCAGGGTTGAATCGATCATCATCTGATATCAATGGTTCAAATGTTCAATGAGGATTGTTTGAGCTAGTCCATTGCTTGAACCAGCTCTTCCCAAAATGTTGGTGGAGATTTAATTCAGAACCGATGGTTTGGTGTAGGTCTTGTGAGGTTAGCTCATCTAGGCTCAATCCAGCTTTGGGTCATACTATTCCTTGAAGAATATGTGTGGGACTCGAGCTGTGAATTGGAAGTCCCAGAACAAATATTATGTCTGCTGTATTCTGCATTCCCAGAATTGAGAAATGGTGGCTGTGTTGGCTGAGGAATTTCAAGATTCTGATCAGTGAACATTTTCACTACTAATGACATTGATGGTCGCAGCTCTGCAGAGGCTTGTACACAAAGTAGTCCAACTTGAAGTAATTGAGATGCTTCACTATTTATGAACTGGCCCTCTAGAACTAGATCAACTGCATTACATAGCTGACCCGTTCCATACAAGTCCCAAACCTTTATGATATGAAAGACATAAACAAGAAGGTTAAGTTTTGCTAAACTGGAAGTAGATGAGAAAATTTGTAATGAAGCATAATGATGATGTGACTTACCGTCTGTAGGATAGAAACAGAATTTGATGCAAAGCTATTGATCCTCTTTCCGGATATGATTTCAACGACAAGAACTCCAAAACTGTAAACGTCTGCCTTCTCCGTCAACTTGCCACGAGTGACATACTCAGGAGCCATATAACCTCTAAAGAAGCAAATATTTCAGTTCTCTACATTGTAAAACAGAAAAGACATCTATGAAGCAAATAGAAGCTGTTGGGGAACTTACAATGTACCGGCAATGGCAGTGCTAATGTGAGTTTTATCTTCGGGAAACAACCTAGCGAGTCCAAAATCGGCAATCTTCGGCATGAAGTTCTCATCCAGCAGAATGTTGCTTAACTTTATATCCCTATGAATAATTCTCACTTTTGATTCTTCATGAAGATAGGCCAAACCCTCAGCTGTCCCCAATATGATCTTATACCTCAACTCCCACCGTAGTGGCTCAAGATTATTTTTCACTAAAAATCAAAGAAGACATTGATAGTAACAAATAAGTAAATGTACTGACGATGTAAACCAACTTATATAGTCTTATTAACCAAAACACGACATAGAAGAGATTATTACCACTAAAATAATCATGAAGGCTTTGATTTGGGACATACTCATAAACAAGAAGGCTCTCAGGGCCAGTAATGCTGCATCCCAATAGCTTTACAAGATTTTTGTGATGGATTCCACTGATCAAATTGACTTCATTGAAGAAATGATCCACCCATTGTCTTGTATTGAAGAACAACCTCTTTATGGCAACAACCTTTCCATCTGACAAAACGCCCTGTATTGACAATAGGATGATTCACCTAATCAATTCCATATATTCAATCATATTAAAGTAGGAAAGAAATTGCTGAAATGAAATATTACTTTGTAAACTGAACCAGATCCTCCTTGTCCAAGCTTGTTAGAATCATGGAAGTAATTGGTGGCATTTTCAAGAACTTCATATGAATAATTGAGTTGGGACTTGTTCACAATGGAAAACAGAGCACCTAGTTGCTTTTTCTCTAAAAAGAAAAAAAAAAAAAAAAAAAAGTGATCGAAGTCAATTTAAAGTTCAATGTTTAGAGATGAGAGACATTAAAATCTCAAGTCAAGACCTTGTACCTTTCTTCTTCTCCAGCAATTTCTTCCTTGTCAAGAAAGCAAAGGCGGAAATAGCCAGCACAAGAGCAAATGCAGCAGATGTTATAGCCACAGTTATAGCCAAGCGACGGTGTCCTAACAGATATGTACACAATGAAATTATCATCCAGAAACATAAAATAGCACTAACAAGATCAAATTAGAACCGAACTAAACTAACCAACCTCCATTTCCTCCTCCTTCATCCGTCACCGTATTGTTATTATAAAACTTGTGGGTGGAATACCTCAAGTAACAGCCAGCATTCAACGCCCTCCCTTCTTCTTTCGGAGGGCACGACCCGATTCTAATGACTGTGTCACTCAAACACTTCTGACAAGCAGATCCATTCACTAATTCCCAACACTGAGCCAACCCATAAACCGTTACATTCCCCCGAGTCACAGACCCAACGAAAAACCCATCATTCTTGGCAGCTTCCACGCTCAAATTCTTCACCAATTCCAATGCATTATCTTTAAAAACTGTTTGATTCCCACCAATATCGTTAACCCCACAGACACTCGTGTCTTCGACGCTCAAGCTCTGATTAAAGAAATTGAAGTCGTCGTACCGGAGATAACACCCGTCGTAGAAAAGCCTGCCTCCACGAGTGGCCTTCTGAAACGGCAGGCACCTCAGAATCTGTGTCTTGCACTGAGCAAAGCAGAGGTTGCAGTCTGTTTGAGAAAGATCTCTCATGCACTCGCCGAAAGCGTATACGGTGGTGTTTCCGGTGCCGTTGACGACGGCAGCGTACTTTTGGCTGGAAATGAGAGGGGTCAGCGTGTCCAGGGCTGCCAGGAAGTTGGCTATGAAGGACTGTCTCTGTGGGACCAAAGCGGTGTCGTTTGTACATATCAGAGCCGCCTCTGTCGCTCGTGGATCGGCCAGAGCGGAGTTGAGTAACAGAAACAACAGAGAAACGAGCATGCAATTAGACATTCCAGAGTTGCAATCAAAGTTTTAAGGCTTTGGTCCAATCTGTGTTATTGGGTTACTGAATATGATTAATTTACCAGCGTAACAAGGATGATGATGATGATGGTGGTGGTGGTGAGTGATAGGATGACCAGGTGGTGATGGTGGGAAGTGAGAATGTAAGGGAAGGTGTTTGTGTTGACTTTGCCCCCTTTTTAGGGGAGCTTGTGAAGGTGATAAGGTCAGGCTGTGCATGATGGTTGGATTTGCGGCGAAAGTCAAAGTCAACTGTCAAAGGCGGGGGGGGGGGGGGGGGTGACGGAGACGGAAGCTTGTCACCGTGTAAGAATGAAAGACTAGGATAAGAATAAGAATAGGAGGTTTCCAGATTTAATTGACTGAGAAATGGGAAGGAACCATGTGGGCTACTACCGTGTAATGACGGTGCGGCGTCTCCCGCCGTGTTAACTAGGGGAAGATTATACGACACGTCGTAGCAGTATTGTCTTACTGGCCCAACAAAGTGTAAGGCCCAATAACCAACCAATTTTTTTCGATTAAACAATAACCAACCAATTTCAGAACAACATGAGAGAATAGAAACTCTTAAGAAAATATAACTAGCATGTACACACACCGTGTAGGGATTTTTTTTTTTTTTCCTCTCTCTAAATCTCTAAAGAGTGTGTGTGGAGGTAGTTAAAATACTAAAATAGTGGGAGTTTCCTCATAAAAATCCACCATGTTTCCACTTTTCACTATATTTATTTTATTTTATTTTTTGTTTTATAAATTGAATTTAGTATCCCACTTGATTATTTCTGATTCAAAGTCTTTTAATATATGAAGGGTAAACTGAAAAAAAAATTTAGTTATGGAGAATAAGCTCTCTTCTCTTAATAATAGTATAGATAAATAAATAAACAACTTTCAGAAATGTCTAGCATGGTCTTAAGAAAATTTTTTTAAGTTGAAGTACCAACACTTGGTTTTCAAATTATTATGTGAATTTCATTATCGATGATAGAGAAGATGATTTCGTTATCTATGATAGAGAATATGGAATGAACTTTTTCTGTTTTTCATCTACAATAAATATATCAAGTAATCTTAATTATTTATTTTTATTTTATTTATTATTTATTCTACAATGGGTGTGAGTGACTTTAAAATTTCTATCTATTGAAATAAAAAATGAAAACATGATATTGTTACTTGCATGAGTGTCCTATTGCATAATATAATACTAACTAGTTGTTTGACAATCACGAGATTCACGACAAATGTTCTCGCATATTTGGTCAAGTTCGTTATATCTAACACCATGCAAGTACATAACCCACAAAAAAACTTCAGTGCGTATAGTTTACTTCAACATCTTATTACAAGCCAAGACCTATATTTAATGTTTACGACCACGAATAAATATTACTCTCGACAAGCTGAATTACTTTAACATTTAACATTTATAGTTTGTTGTTATGTTGAAAGTATGGTATCTTCTTTCTAGCTTTTAGAAATCACATATTCTCAGTTTGATATATATCCTTAGAAAACACTGGTTTAATTCACTTCAACATCTTATTTAAAGATGACACAATAGTGCATAGATACTATTCTTTAGATGCTAAATTTTCTCTTGTATATAGAGTTGTTTGTCATGTTAAAAGTATTGGCATCTTTACAGCATAAAATTAAAGCCGATGAGTTCATAATCACCTTCTGCGTGAAGTAGTTGGTTATGAACTTATGAGCGCTAATTTAGATAATACTTGACTAATCAGGTGATTAGCCAAGACTGACCATAACTATGGTTAGTATTGGCTATTATAGGGGTCGTCAACGGGCCGGGCCGGGCCTTGCTAAATTTTTTAATAATGGCGGGCCGGGCCGGGATTTATTAAAAATCAAAGGATCCAAGTCCGTCTATATAAAACGGGCCTTACGGGTTTTATTTATAAATAAATATTTAAAGATACAAATTTTTTTTTTTTAATCAAGCTTTGGAAATTCATTGGATAATGATCAAATACAACCAAAGATAATAGATCTATATTGTACCAAAAAAAATCTATATTTATATATAGATACTAATTTATTGATTAAAAATTTAGTCAATTTCACCGTATTTTCGAACCCGATCGGATTAGTCAACCGTAGTCACTTGCATGTTTTCTTGGTTGACTGATGGCGTGATGACCGCAAAAAATGCTTATTTTTTACATCACGTTTGTAAATATTTCATCGATAGATGTGAGTGGACATAAGATAAAAATTTCAATTTTAATTACAAATACATTGACCAATACCAATTTGCCTCTTAAAGTTGTATGACTTGTACATTGCATTTAAATTGTTGACGTTCATTCTAAAGCAAACATGAAGTGGAAAATGAATTTGAAAAAACCAACCGTTTGATGGAGAGACTGTAATATTTTATGGTGGTTGTAAAAAATCCAGTCAATTTGGTTTTCGTTTTGAATTCGATCAACTAGGTCAAACCTAGTTACTCTTATAAACTTATATTTATATATCACACACTCCAAAGAGCAACCTCTATCAATTCAAAGAAAATGGGAAAACCGACCGTTGGATGTGATTATTACAATAAATTATAAGTGTGGTTAAAAATTTAGGCAATTTCACCATAGTTTCGAATCCGATCGGATTTATCAACTGTAGTCACTTGCATGTTTTCTTGGTTGACCGATGACGTGATGACCGCAAAATTTGCTTATTTTTTTACATCACGTTTGTAAATATTTCATCGATGGATGTACATAGATATAAGATAAAAATTTCAATTTTAATTACAAATACATTGACCTATACCAATTTGCCTCTTAAAGTTGTATGACTTATACATTACATTTAAATTATTGAGGTTCATTCTAAAACAACCATAAAGTGGAAAATGAATTTGGAAAAACCAACCGTTTGATAGAGAGATTGTAATATTTTATAGTGGTTGTAAAAAATAAAGCCAATTTGGTTCTCGTTTCGAATTCGATCAACTAGGTCAAACCTAGTTACTCTTATAAACTTATATTTATATATTACACACTCCAAAGAGCAACCTCTATCAATTCAAAGAAAATGGGAAAACCGACCGTTGGATGTGATTATTACAATAAATTATTAGTGTGGTAAAAAATTTAGCCAATTTCAACATATTTTCGAATCCGATCGAATTGGTCAACCGTCTTAACTTGTATGTTTTCTTGGTTGACCGATGACTTGACGAACGCAAAACATGCTTATTTTTTCACATCATGTATGTAAATATCCTATCGATGGATGTACGTGTACATAAGATAAAAATTTCAATTTTATTACAAAGACGTTGGCCTATATCAATTTGTCACCCAAAATTATATGACTTGTACATTGCATTTAAATTATTGATGTCCATTCTAAAGCAACCATGAAATGGAAGATGAATTTGGAGAAACCAACCGCTCGATTGAGAGATTGTAATGTTTTATAGTGGCTGTAAAAAATCCAGCCAATTTAATTCTCATTTCGAATTCAATCAACTAGGTCAAACTTAGTTACTATTATAAACCTATATTTATATATCATACATTCCAAAGAGCAACCTCTATAAATTCAAATAAAATGAAAAAACCGACCGTTAGATGTGATTATTACAACAAATTATGAGTGTGGTAAAAAAATTAGCTAATTTTATCATAGTTTCAAATCCAATCAAATTGATCAACCGTTGTCACTTGTTTTTTAGAATATATATGCACATATTTTCTATAAAGATATGAGAATTTCCACATACACACACATATATATATATATAAATATAAACACACACACACACACACACACACACATATATATATATATACATATATATAAACACACACATACACACATCTATATCTATATATATAAGCGCACACACACATATCTATTATATATATATGGATTTTTCTCAGGTAAGGATGTCCTTAGTTTTTCTTAGGTGCGGATTTGGTGTTTTCACCCACTTTCCGATCATATTTTCACATCTTAACCGTTCGGTTTTTAGAGCCTAATGTATAGATCCCCTCGCAAAATTTCAGCCAATTTGGTGATCGTTAAGACATCCAAAACTGTAATTTATACGAACGGACCGAATCTGTCGAACCGGAACCGTTCGTATTTATAATGGAAAATTGCAGATTTGGATACCTTAACGATCACCAAATTGGCTGAAAATTTTCAGAGGTGATCTATACATTAGGACCTAAAAACTGAACGGTTAAGATGTGAAAATGTGATCGAAAAGTGGGTTAAAACCGGAAATCCGTACCTAAGAAAAACTAAGGAAGTCCTTAGCCAAGAAGGATTGATATATATATATATATATGTGTATATATATAAACATACACACATACACATATATATTAATATATATATATAAACATACACACACACATATATATATATATATATTTATATGCACAAACACACACACACATATATAATATATATAAAATAGTTTATGGGCTTTTACGGGCCGGGCCTAGGCGGGTTTTTACTGGCTGGGTCTAGCGGGTTTTTGACCGGCCGGGCCGGGTTTTCCGGGTTTTTTAGCGGGCCTCCATCGGCCCACCGAGGCGGGCTTTTGCGGGCTTTTGCGGGCTTTTTGACGGGCCGGGCTTTTGGCCCTCCGGGCCGGCGGGCCTCCATCAGCCCACTTGATCCGCAGACTTTTTGATGAGGCCTAGGCTATTATCCCTCCCAGAACCAAAGGTGAAGATGATGCAGCTCCACAATCGCACCGACCCGTGACCCACGTGTGTACCCAAGCGTGCGAGAACAAGAAGACCCAGAGAGAGAGAGAGAGAGAAACTAACTAAAAGGCCGAATCTTTTTCTGCTTCCTTTTCCCCTTTTCATTCTCACTAGCTTAAGCTAGCTTTGCCTCAACGTGTGAACCACCATCAGGCACCATGCCCTCTTCTCTCTTTTCACCAGAAAAAAGAAGCTACGGGCCGGCCGGCTACACTAAAATAAAGGCACGACCGAACCAGGAGTATTATTGTAACTAAAATACCTGCCACTCCTTTTGTTCATGCCCCAAACAAAAAGAAAAGGGAGATTCACCACTTTCTTTACTGCACTAGTCTTCTTCTTCTCCCTTTTTGCCATCCCTGTGCAGCATTATATATATTCTTCTGCTGTAGGTTTAGTTTCTAACTTTGTCACTATTATATATGGCCCTTACAGCAGAAATTGGCTAGTGCTCGAATCACCAACTCTCATTTGTCTGCTTGAACTCAAAACCTAGGACCTACCATCATCCTTCTCAATTTATATTCTTCAAATTTCTACTAGAAAAGTAAAGTATGCACTTCGGGGATGACCCCGGTTCTATTATACAAGTTAGGTCATAGTGCCACCCCTTATTCAATATAAGAAGAAGCCTGACGTACTTGAAATGCCAATGTTGTTCTTCAATAATAATGTCTTTAATCGGTTAAACCAAAATTAAAATTGTCTTCTTTTGCATACAAGACAATTCCAGTTATATATGGATTGGTGTAGGAATCCAGATCATTTACCCTTTAGATTGCAGCACTTTCTTATGAACTATAATACCATATCAGTATAGTAAGGCTTACGAGTATTATGCAAATTTCTATCTTATCCGCACAAAAATAATTGTTCCTAATCCAGCTTCCACTTAACAAAAAATAATGGTTTGTCTTACAATTTCCAATAATTAATTTAGATGGAGGCTAGGGAATAGGCCAGCTCATCAATGATTTATATGCAGCTAGCTTAGATTTAACAGAGGATTGAAGGGAATGGTTAACTACGCACAGATTTAAATGATCCTATATCAATTAAGAAGCATGCAGTTTGGTGTTATTGGGAAATGACAATGTTAAATGCAGCATAAAGACTATAGTTCAAAAGATCTAGCTAGGATTAGCTCTGGTGTTACATGAGAATAGCTAGTCATTCAAAGAGAGAGCTAATACAGTTCAAGATCATCGTATAAATAATCTTGGGGGAGTTTAGTGTGACTCAGAGCACACACAGAGATAATTATTAATACAAATTTCATCATATTGTATAAAAAGTGAGCACCTAATTGCTAGTGTAGTACAGTGTGTATATTCCAGGCAGCCGGCCAAGGAGTGCCATGATCAGTTAGACTTGAATGGATTTAGAGGCATGCTCATACATAACAAAAAACTAGCAGTCTAGAAAGTACTACTAGAAATAAAGGGTATTTTATTTATGAGCAACGTTAATTAATTAGAATCCAAGCAAGGCCAATGACCCCTATATAAACTGTCTATAACTGCCTTAACCTCCATCCTGCTTCAAGCAGCAGAGTACTTCTAGCTTCCTGAAACTCGGAAGCAATAACAGCCCTCTGCTATAAGATATACACATAAATCTTAAAATGCAGATGACTTCATCCACTCTACTATTGTTTTTCCTGATTGTTCTTGTCACATTTTCCATAACTTCGGTTGAGGCAAGAAAGCACCAAACCGAGAAGACCATACCCCAAAAACATGAAAAAGGTGGTAATAACACTCATGATTCACATTTGCCTCGTCCTGCTCCAACTCCAGTTCCTCAGTATGTTTCCTTTTCTGTCTTGTCCTTTGGAGCCAAGGGTGATGGTGTCTCCGACGATTCTAAGGTAAATTGCATCCGTCTTTGTGTTTTTCTGGTAGAATATCTTCTAAATGTCTTGAGATCAATGCATGCCAACCAATCAGGCGCTCATAGCGGCATGGAAAGCTGCCTGCAAAGTGAATGGGGCTAGTGTAGAAATCCCTTCAGGATTCAAGTTCCTCATCAAACCAATAACTCTTCAAGGCCCTTGTATGCCTGACTTTGTTCTTCAGGTTAATGAAATTGCTTTCTCATCATCTCTTTAATTTTGTTGTTCCTAAGTTAACATGGAAAGAAAGCTGATTATTAATATGATTTGGACCATACAGTTAGATGGAACTCTAATGGCTCCTCCAAAAGTTAGCTTATGGTCAAAGTCCAGTTTGTTTCAGTGGATAAACTTCAAATGGGTTCATAACTTCACCATCCAGGGCACCGGAGTTGTCGATGGCCAGGGTTCTGACTGGTGGACTAGTAGTTCATCTTCCTCTTCAATCTATTACTTGCAGAAGAAGTCCAACAAGCATATGCCGAGTTTCAAACCCACTGTAAATCTTTTTAACTTTTACTTGGTTCCAAAAAACAAACATTATTTGTACCTTAATGACATGCTTATTTGATGATAACTTGCTCCTTTGTACACATTGAAATGCAGGCTTTGAGATTCTATTCAAGCTATGATGTGACAATACGAGATATCAGAATCATAAACAGCCCTCAGTGCCATTTGAAATTTGACAGCTCTGCAGGGATCAAAGTTGACAACATCACCATATCTTCACCAGAGAATAGTCCAAATACTGATGGAATTCACTTGCAGAACACCCAAAACGTCGAAATCCATCATTCTACTATTGGTTGCGGTAAGAATTATTCAGTTAGTAACTTCCACCTTTAAAGTAGTCAGTGCCAGTTAAACTATAGTGAGTGCCAAGCTATATATTGTGTTGCGCACTTGGACTTGTACAGCAAAAGATATTTGAAACTTTTAAACCGTAAACTATGACTGAAGCATAACTTCTAAAAAGTAAGCACAGGGAAAACAAATACAACTTGCCAAACTTAAGACTGCGTCTCTTAGAATCCAGATTATTAAACTGTTCTCTTTCTAACAGGAGATGACTGTGTATCCATACAAACTGACTGCTCCAATGTTCATGTTCATCATATCAATTGTGGCCCTGGCCATGGCATAAGGTGCTGTAATTCACATGTCTATATAAAATTCGAAATGATCAGTCTTTAATTCCTAGAAAGAATTTCATGGTATGAAATTATGAATTTTCTGATTCTGATTCTACAAACCTTTTCTCTTTCCACAGTCTAGGAGGACTTGGAAAAGACAGAAGTGTTGCTTGTGTCTCAAATATAATTGTCAATGACATTACATTTCAAAACACACTATCTGGAGTTAGGATCAAAACATGGCAGGTATTAATTATCAAATTAACAAGTTCATAAGCACCTTAAGCACCTCTTTTCTGATTAAACCCTTTCGCAGGGAGGCATTGGGTCTGTGAAGAATGTATCGTTTTCCAATATCCAAGTTTCCAATGTGAAGGTTCCGATAATGATAGACCAGTACTACTGTGACAAGAAGTCCTGCAAGAACCAAACGGGAGCTGTAGCAATCTCAGGTGTGAAATATGACCAAATAATTGGGACATATTCAGTGCAGCCTGTTCATCTTGCTTGCAGCAGCGACATTCCATGCACAGATGTTGACCTCATTGACATTCAGCTCAAGCCCTCAGCAGGGTACCAGAGATTTCAACACGCTTTGTGTTGGAACTCTTATGGCAAGTCACAAGCTCCTTTGGTCCCTTCAAGCATAGACTACTGCTTGAGAAGAGATGGAAATCCAGTCAAGAGAATAGCAAAGGCACATGATCATCAGCGTGTGTGCTAGTAAATTTGGATTAACCTCCTTTTATTTGATTTATGAGCTTCCCTTCGACAGGGTTTTTTCAGTGTTCGAAGGTGATATAAATGTACTTTCCCTAATCAATCTTGTATTTGTAACGTACTTCCGACACATTTTAGTACATCTGACTTGGCTTTTTGGCGTCTGAAGATTGTAATGTTTTGGATAGAACTACTGGAGAGAACTGTTCGTAGGTAAATATATGATTCAACTTCACTCAGAGCTTTGACCCAAAATAAAAAAAATAAAAAGAAAAAAACTTCACTCAGAGCCACTAGCCACACTTGAAACTCGATCTTTTAAGAACTACAACACCAGAATCTTATGACGAGCTATAGATTGCAGCCAAGGCGCTGCCCCTCCCTTAATTCCTATCAAGAGGGCCTTTTTTCCAAGAATAATATTTCTCTGCATCGGATACCTTTAAAACTAAAGATATTTTATATAAACTTGTCCATTGTGATACACTACATGAACTGTAGAAAATGTCAGAAATCATAAAGCTACAAACCGATACATGTAAGATAAAAGCTCAAGACCAAAATCTCCAGGTATCCAGAAAGCCTCTTTTCCAGTCAAGGGGAAGGATCGAATAACTAGAGTGCTTCATCCTCCCCTATCAAATCAACCTGACATAGAGGGGATGAGATGGGAATTATAAGACGTATGCCACCTACTTTATGCGCAACTTCTTCTTCTTTGGAGCAGGCTGATCATTAGTGACCTGCAAAGGATCAAAAACATGGATAAGCAACAGAACAAAGAAATGCAGACTGGTGTAATATTACATACAATTGCTGCAATCCTAGATAACACACAACAGACGCTAGATTCTTACAATGTCTGGGCACTCGTACTCAATACCGGCAGCCTCAATTCTCTTTTGACGCTTCAGATCTCTCTTCTTAATTTTCTCCACCAGCTTTTTGTGCTCTTCCGATGTTCTTTCCTGAAAATCATCACCCCACGATGAAAAATAAGTGGCAGGTTTGTTTGGTAATGTAAATGTTGCCAGAGGTCGTTTTTCATGTATGCAATGAATACCTTGTCATGCCTCTTGCGCTCAATTTGAACCCAGTTCAAGGGTTTGGCTCGAATATTGCAACCTTTCCACCTAGAAAACAAACAAGACAGACACTTAGCAGCTTCAGGCTAACGGACAAACGACAATTAGAGGATTAAACAGTTCAGCCTATTTCACATTGATCATCAACCTAAACTATTTGGGTTGGACGTCATTTTGATGCCAACCATAACTTTTGCTTGCCTAAATAAGATACAAGTGAGCATACTCATCTCTTCCTTCCCTTCTCCATTTTAAGGGCCATCCCAAATCATTTGGTTCACTTTGAATGCCCCACATTATATGAAATTCTTTGGTGAAAAAATTCAAGCCACTAAACAACTTAACCACCATTTGATCCCATCCTAACTATAATATCATAATTAAAATTTAAAAATAGAATATAAATTCTTACAACTTTGGGTGAACTTTCTCTGGAGGAATAAGACGGGTTTGCAAAAGGTGTTCAAACAACAAATAATTATCCATAGTTTCAGCTACAATTTTTGCCACCTGCATACAACGCAGCAGAACGTTAGCAAAAAGGAAGTTATTCAAAACAACAGGCTTTGGAAACTAAAAATAAAATCATAATGAAGTATAACCCACCCCAGGGTCCTCAAACTCAATGAAGCCAAAATGCTTGGACTTTCCTGTCTATTGACATCAGATGAAGAAAAAACATTAATAATGTCACACAAAAAAAATCAACTACAAGATTAATACAAAAGGAACAATCTCTAGTTTGCAAATGCCCAAGATTCTAAAGAGAAAAGAAAAAAGGTGTGATTCTGCTCAGGTATTACATGCCCAATTGAAAAGGAACGAACTTTAGTTTGCAAATGCTCAAGCTTCTAGGAGGAAAGAAAAAGCTATGATTATGCTCAGGGGAAAACTCACTTGAAAGCACTCTATTTAGGAAGACTAGAATTACACTTGCATAAATTTCTTAACGCAGAACATAAAACCTAAGACAAGTCGTCAGAAAAATCCTAAAACATGTCATATATCTCTAGTTAAACCCTTTAATTAAATCAGATAAGTGATTCACAGACAACCTGATGAAAATTGCTACCACAAACCCAAAGTTTAAGTCATCAATCAATCACCCAATTACAGATTCGAGCCCGGCATATTTACCTTTCTGTTGCGTACAATTCTTAATCTCTTGATTACACCAAACTGCCCAAAGAAACCTGCAAAAGATAGTTAATTAGCCGGACCGGAACTCAATCTAGCAATCTTCCCCAAACATTAGACAATATTCTTCATTCATCAAATTTCTAAAATCTACTGTACCTTGCATTTCTTTTTCATAGAAGCCGTGCGGTATCCGACTGATGTATACAACCCTGGCAACCTCTTCCTTAGGCTTCTCTTCCGGGAGCTTACGCGCAGGTCCGCCTTCTAATGGCTTTCCTCATCAAAAAAAAAAAAAAAAAAAAACAAAATCACAACAAATAAGAGAACAGCCAGAGACCCCAAAAAAAAAAAAAAAGTATAATTCGAAAGTAACTAGGTTGATGGAATACCAAAAAATCAGGAGCAGCAGTAGCCGAACTAGCAACTGGTTTTTGAGCAGAAGCAGAAGCAGAAACAGCTTTGCTCAGCTGCTTTTTCATGGCCTTTTTCGCCTTCGCCCCCATCTCGCTCTGCACCAAACAAAAACACGTCGTCTATTTAGAGCAATCAATCTCAAGCAATACCAAAACCTCAATATCTGGATGAAACCAAAATCTAAGGACCGGCACAGGAAAAATCATACCCAAAAAAAAAAAAAAAAACTTTGAAAAGGCTCAATTAACAAGCACACCAAACACAACCCAGAATCACAAACAGACCCGAGCTACGTATATGAGAGTAGGGAGGAAAGAGGGTTTACCTGAAGAAAAGAGAGTACAGAGAGCTGGGGTTTTTGGAAGAGGAAGAGGAAGAGGCGCGTTTTCTGTTTTAGGTTTTCAGCTATACTTCTGATGTATTGGGCATGGTATTGGGCTTTTGCATGGGCTTGGGTTATATGTGATTGTGATTGGGTCTTACGGTTCTGGATTTTGTGGAAATACAAAATTTATTTTCTTCTCTGAAAAAAAAATACTAAAGCTAGTTTAGTACTATTTAAATTGCTTAATACAGATATTAATTGATTCACAGAAATCCATGGTTGAACGTGCGGGATTTCGGTGTTTCATGATACATGATTTGCAGAACTTTAAAACTTTTGCATCGACACAGATTCTCTAATAATTTCTAATAATATGTCGTTTCTTAAATGACAATAGATTTTAATCCAATGTTTATGGCCAATACATCTTTTATGTCATCTCGATGTGATTGCCTAATATAGTCTTTTCATTTTGAAGGGTTTCCATGAGGAACTCTAGGAAATTGACTATAGGTCACAGAGAATGAAACCTCTTAAATGATAAACAGGTGCTTTTAGCAATCTTTCTTCTCCCAAGTTTTGGGTCAATATCTCCCCTGATGATGTTGTTCCGACTTTGAATTAGGATCAATTTAGTTTTGATTGCCCCTCTCGTTGTAATTTTTCTTTCCTTTTTAAAAATAAAAAACAGGTGCTTTTAGTATCCACCAACATCTTATTTCAAATTTGATTTCACATACAACTATGGCTAGCAATATAATTTAATTTCTACATTGTAAGTTTTGTTTTGCAGTATATAATCTCTAATCACGTTGAAATAGCTTCACATGAACTTCAAGTGAAAAGAATGCATTGTTTGCCATTACTTATCCAACATGGAAATTAAAAGTATCAAGCGTGATGTGTGGAGTTGTGGTGTTAAACTTGTTTGAATGAGCATTCGAAACATATTTTATGGCATCACAATATCACATAGTATAAATGATAAAACAGCTCTGCATAATGTTCAGAAACAAAAGGAAGAAACAACTCCGAGTAATATCTACTTATTCAGACACGGTTCTTTCACTTCTTTGTTTTCCTTCTTTGACAAGCCATTTCCAACGGGTTTGGGGGATCTGAAAAGGAGCCATTCAAAATTTGTTGGAATATCCATTTGTTGGCAGCCTCAGTGAAATGCGTCCCATCCCAATTAATCCTAGTCATTGGATCCTTGCACGAGTTAGCGATTACAACCTCTTTGCCGTTGATAGTCTTCTTCGCCCCACACTTCTCATGTAGGTTGTAATTGTATTTCCCACCACGACCACAACATGCTACGAGTGGCTTCTCAAATCCTACAAACTCATTCAAATTAGCGACTTAATTTCCAAAACAACAGATATAAATACATTTAAAATTCGAAATATACATAAAACTAGTTAAGGGATTAAGGGATGTGAACTATTATTACCATATTTCTTGGCTTGAGTAATGAGGGTGTACTTTAGTGAGTAGATATCCACATAGGTGAATGCAGCCATGGGAAGATCTTTCTCAAGCTGAACCACAGCTTCCTTTAATCTTTGGTTGAAAAATTGGGCCACATCATTAAACGGACTCGCACACCCATACTTATTATATTGGGCCCGGTTGACAAAGAACCGATCCAGAATATAGGGGTAGCAGCCTACTGGGCCTGTGTTGTGGATCCAAAATGTTCTTCCCCCTTCATTATATATACTCTGTTTCACATAGCAACAGGTCCGGTTATGGAGTGATGTCCACTTGCACCATACACATAATTCAATTTGGTCGAGATCATTCATTCCTTGGGTCCCTGCAGCAAATGAGCCGAATCGAAAAATTGTTTAACCGTTTGATTATATTATTATAGTTCAACGTTATCTGATAAATTGTAATTCATATGACTAAACAGTTTTCGATTTGACTCATTATAGTCGTTGCACAGAGATCTAAAGAATGAATAATTTCAACCATTTAATTATATCATATGGTGGCAAAAAAAGATGGATGCTCGCATTCTCTTTCTTTTCCTAACATCCACCCTATATCCACCTGGTAAAATCGGGGGATCTCACTTCCATAATTCCATTGAAAGTAGTAATACCAAAACAAAAGGAGAGAAAGGAAGTTGAACCTTGATGACATTAGAGAACTGGCCTAGCACATCTGGAACATAGGCCTTTACTTGTTCCATGGTCATGTTAAGCTTGTAACCAGCAGTGAGATCATTTTGGCCAATGTCAAAGGTATAGAGTGCTTGAGAAAAGTACTCTTCTCTGGGAAGCAGTTTCTCAAATAACTCTCCTACACCAATTTGCAAACAATCCCAACTTCATCAACAACAGTTTGAATGCAAAAGTTTACTGTGAAACAAATCAAGAAGGGAAAAAGACCAACCTTTTGTGCGATAAATTTGCGATCTCGTATGGAAGTTTGAGAATTCAACATACTGCACATCTAAGGAAATGGGACTAGGTCCATATTGGATGGTCATGCTTGGGGGTCTAATGGTTGATCCTGCAGTTGCGAAATTCGCTCCGTGGCTGAAGTTTGATCCAACCGAGTCCAAAAATGCACTCAGATGAGGTAATCTCAAGCTTTCAGCTTCGAAACAACAAGAATAAGAAGATTCATATACCTTAATAAATTAATTTGCACATGTAAAATTAGTTCAAAGTTAGAGAATTCACCCAGAACTTAGTTAAGAAAACTATGTTTCCATGTTCAGGTCACGAGTGGCACTGTACTCTGTTCATAGTCAGCATAGGATAGGAGAGAACCCAAATTTTGGGCATACAGCTTTGGAATTTTAAATAATGCATGTGCAAAAGCTCAACTACTGGTCCTGTTTTTCTACTTTATATGATCTAATCCAAACCCTTCGAAAAATGGCAGTCACATGTATAACAGCTCCAGATTTGATGCCAGTAAAAACCCCAAATTCAACAGAATCCAACAAGAAGATGAAACCAATAATATAATGATAGGGGAAACAAGACGATGAAAGAGATTGAAGTTGGAAACATACCTATGAAATCAATTATAAGACGGCCATCGGAATAACGTCCCGAAGGTGTTCGAAAAAATGTCTCTCCGTTGGGGTAAGGAGCTTGTCCAAACGCTGCGGACAGGCCCCCGGTGTCTGAGTTTGAATCTCCAAAATTGAATATGGCCGGAAAAGAACATGGTTTTGAACAAGTGCTAGGACTCAGAAGCATTGTTGCCCAAATCACAAGCCCAAAGGCAACATGTCTTAGAAACAGAGTTTCCATATGTCTAACGGTCTCCAGAGAGAGAGAGAGAAAGAGAGAGAGAGAGAGAGAGAGAGAGAGCTACAGTGAAAGGTGTCAAGAATTCAAGATCATGAAATGTAATGTGTAGAGAAGATGGAAAAAAGAGACCCCACTTGGGTCTTTCTTTATCGTTTTCCTGCTAAATGATAAAATGGTTCTTGCATTGACCTCTCTCTTAACTAGCATTGTCTATATTTGCAAGAAAAAGAAATATAATTAGTACTAATCCATGATTGATCCTCCTGAATTCAGACAAAGAAATTGTTGGGGTTGCCTTTTTTATCTAATATAATTTCAACATGCTTGATGTTAAGGAAAGATCTTTTACAAGAAGGTTGGCTAGAGATTTCTTGTAAAAACACCACCCCACTCAATTTATAATGAGAATCTTTCAATCTTTTTTGATTCCATGTCTTTTTTTTCATTATGCACATAAAGGAGGAGCCGTATGAGGTGAAAATCTCATGTACGGTTCTGGAACGGAGATTCTTTGAATCGAATGACGACCGTAACGGCTGTCGGCTCAATCCGAAGGAAATTATGCGGAATCTTTACAAAATTATTATGAAGCTATGCGACTGGAAATTGATCCTTATGATTGAAGTTATATACTCTATAACATAAGCCTTATCCATACAAGGAACGGAGAACATACAAAACTTTAGAATATTATTTTCGGGCACTAGAACGAAACCCGTTCTTACCACAAGCTTTTAATAATATGGCCGTGATCTGTCATTACGTGCGACTATCTCCACTATAGAGATAGAAAAAAAAGGAAAGAAAGAAGAAATCCGTTAATAAATACTATATAAAAATAAAAGGATAAAGAAATAATAGGCTTTCTATATATGTATCGTTCAAAACAACAATTTTTATCAGCTGTAGCAAGGAAATAAACTTCATAAAAGTCGAAATATTAATATGAAGAAGTAGGTATGCCTAAATACTTTATTCTATGGATAAACTGATAAAGGATCTAATTGATAGAGGAAGTGCCGTAAAGATCAATTCACGAGGTTTTGATCCGATACAATAATAATAACTGCTTACTTATGTCATGATATGAGATAAAAGTGCAAGCAAGAAATATAATAGTACTATCATGAGTAATTTCATTATTCGAACAATGAAAGAGTCCCATGTGATCCATTCAAGAACATGACAATCCAACACAATCGAACGAGATAGAGAAAGAGTCGCGCATGTGGTTCAATAAGAATAATTATTCTATGGACCAATAATATTATTTAGACAATCACGTGTACCGGAACTTTAAAATAATATTCCGTTTAGTGATGCTTATGGCAAGCCATTTTCAAAGGAACTGGGGGGTTCGAAAATGAACCATCTACAATCTGATCGAAGATCATTTTGTTAGCTGCTTGAGTGTAATGTACCCCATCCCAATTTACCCAAACCGAAGGGTCTTTACATGACTTTCCCACTAATATTTCTTTGCCATGAACCTTGATCTTTCCTCCACATCCAAGGTGCGGATTGAAATTGTACTTCCCACCATGGCCGCAACATGCTCTTATCGGTTCTTTAACTCCTGCAACATAATGTTCATATTAGATAAACAAGGTCATTCACTAGCTAATCCATCCACAAATGGAAAGTGTAGGGCCTTGCCATGCTTTTGTGGTTGGCTTATGAGGCTGAACTTGGCCTTGTAAACATCAACATATGTGATTGCAGCCGAAGGTAGCTCTTTCCTTAACTGGACCACAGCGTGCTTTAATCCACGGTTGAAAAACTGAGCAAGTTCATTGAAAGGTGTGGCGCACCCGTGGCGGTCCACCTCCGAGGCTAATACGGGTAGGCGGTCCAACACATATGGTAGACAACCGACTGGTCCCGTGTTGTGTATCCAGAAAAATCTACCTCCTTGACTGTGTACATACTGTGTACGGCAAAAACCGAAATTAATGAATAATAAAATTCGCTTAACACTACTTCAAAAGCGTGCCATGTCAAGTATGTTTTTAGGAAGAACTTTCATTTGTTTCGTTACAAAACACTTTCATGTTCATGCTTCTAACAAAAGTGCTACCGAGTTACCTTGACGACGTCTTTGAACTTATCGAGTACATCAGGAACAAATGCTTTAACTTGGGCGACGGACATGTTCAAGAACAAACCGGCTGTTAAGTCGTTCTGACCAATATCAAAGGTGTACAAGGCACGAGAGAAATCCTCAGCTTTAGGCATTAGTCGTGCAAAAACTCCACCTACATTGCAAGTAGTAACACTCTACTTCAGTATACTATAGTCAATGTAGTATTATTCATTACAAATCAATAAAACTAGCAAGTCAAAAATATTATAACCTCGATTCCGAGCAACTTGGGACCTAGGAAGAAAATCATAGAACTCGTTGTACTGAACGTTTAAGGAGATGGGACTAAACCCACTCTGTTGAATAGTTGTGTTCTGAGGCCGGATGGTCGATCCGGCCGTCGCGAAGTTGGCTCCGTGAGTGAAGTTGCTTCCCACCGAGTCGAGATATGCGCTAAGATATGGTAGTCCAAGGCTTTTAGCTGAAACAGAGCATTCATTCAATCAAAACCCTTAATTATTAGATAATCTGATTTGTTGTTTTGCCTAATGCCATGTGATTAATTATATATAACTCTTGTTAATTATTTTAGCATTTTGGGAGCTTCCAAATCGGCTTTAATTATATAAATAAAACGTGTGTTAGCTGCTAGCTAAGAAAAGAAAATGTAACTGTAACAACGTAGGACCGACAGCTCAGAGATTCCGGTGCAGTATTTGAAGGCTGCAAAACCGGCCTTGAAAATGTAAATTTAATACGTGAGTAATGAGAAAGATAGATATGATCGCTGTTAATTAGTTTTAAAAGACAACTTATTGGTAAACTGAGGTACCTATAAAATCAATGACGAGGCGGCCGTCACAGTACCGGCCAGCCGGGCCGTGGAAGAAGGACTCGCCGTGAGGTGAACGTGCCTGGCCGAAGACTGCAGACAGGCCACCGGTGTCGGAGTTTGAGTCGCCGAAGTTGAATATGGCTGGGAAGTTACATGAATCAGTTGAGGCCAAGCTAACTGCAGACAGTGACACCAGAAGAGTGAGAACTACTAGTATTGTTGAGGAATGTGATTCCATAATGAGAGAGGGGTAAAGAAGAAGAAGAGAGCTGGGGGGGGGGGGGGGGGGTGATGCAAACTGGAATAGTGTAGTGTTCTTTTATAGATGAGAACTGACACAAGGATGAGGTGTAGCGTGTGATTGACTGGATAGGGTTAAGTACTTCAGGTAATTAATTAGCAAGTTCTAACTCAAACTCAACTCCTTGAGAATTATTTTTACAATTAATGACACTAATATCTCTCAACAGCTTTTTTACTTGAAATTGACCGATAGGACACCTTTTGTGACCGAATTTGTCACCTTTTGAAATTTTTGGAGCTACTTTCAAGAGTTTTGACCAGAAAGCTCTCTGGCTTTTTTCATGAGGGGATCTTTTGGTTTCGGGCTATGATCAAGAAACCTTCCACTAATGGGAAAAGTTAATGGAAATCAGCAAATTGACTTCATGGCCCAATGGATAAGGCGCTGGTCTACGAAACCAGAGATTCTGGGTTCGATCCCCAGTGAAGTCGTATCGTACTTTTTCATGTTTTTGTTTTAGTCCCACAAAAACAAACTAAAACTCTGCAAACTCAGGAAATGGTCATTTGTTCATGCAAGAGTAGCACCACTAAAAAGCATCCAAAAATCTCAGTGCCGTTAACAGTAGCTTTCATCCCACATTGAAGAGGGTAATCACCGGACTACCGGAGCTTCTTCAGCAGCATTGTGCTAGAGGATCACTAAAACCTGAAGTTCCCCTACACCAGAAAAAAAAAAAAAAAAAAAAATCTGGTTTTGAACATGCCAATGAATGAAGCATAGAAATGCTACTCTCACCTTGTATAGGAATGAAGGCAAAGAAACTTGCCATACTTTAGTGCTTCACTAATATGTGTATATTTTGCTGCGTAGAGATCGCCATAAGTAAGAAGTGCATCTGGAAGTTGGGTTCTTAGTTTAAGCACCGTCTCCTTGGGCTGTCTGTTAAAGTCTTGAGCTACCTCATTGGAAAGCTTTAGACAACCATTCTGGTCCTAGTCACCGGCTTCCGGCAGTATATAGAACATTCTATATAGGACTGAAATAACCAGTTGACCATCAGTTTATATATAACCTCCAACTGGTTCTGTCAGATCTTTCAGCAAAGAGGTTATATAATGTGAGTGATTCTGTGAAGCATTTATCAATGAGATCAGTCTGCCATATCAGTCAAGACTATCATACAAAGAATCACCACAGAAAAGGATATGTATCGATACAAATGATCAAACTCTTGGTTTAGCACAAAACTAATAAAAATCAGAGAGAGGCTGTGTGCTGGAAAATAGAAATTATGAAGCTGAGGCTGAAGCTTTACCTTATCTGTAGCCGAGTGTATGGAAAGGAGTGAAGGGTTCACAAAATCTGTAGAGCGAGTATTGGATTTGAGGTCTAACTGGCAATAGATGTGAAGATAAACGATGAAAAAGTTAAAAAAAAAAAAAAAAAAAAAAAAAAAAACCATTGTGATATTAAGATGACCGTAATATAATCAGGTTCCATTTTTCTAAAAGAACGTGAAAAATCCTTGTCAGAATTGAAGCAGACAAAGAAAGCAGTTTCTTCACCAAAGCGTTACAATGATAACGGTAAGGAAAGCACGAGGGTTAGGCCTCAAACAACAGTTCAATTTAATTTTTGTATAGATGAACCTCATGACAAGATCTACAAAGTCGAAAGTACAACAGAACTCAAATGCTGCAAACTCAACCTGGCTAGAAAATGAGAATCTATTCATGCAATAGTAGCACCACTAGTTGTAAATATTATTCATATACAACATGAAAATGTTTGTAACACAGTCAAAGTTCCAAGTGATCAAAGGTGTGGAGGCTTGCGACATGCTTCAGTGATCGAAATTGGAGGGTCTGAGAATGAGCCGTCTATAACTCGTTTGGCTATCCATTCGTTTGCAGCATCCGAATAGTGCACACTCTCCCAGCTTATGTACTTTGAAGGATTGCTACAAGAGCCACCAAATACTTCAGTGCCATTGACAGCAGTAGTATTCATCCCGCAATGGAAAGGAGAATCACCTCGTCCGCAGCATTGAGCTAGAGGTTCAATAAAACCTGAAATCTCCAAACACAACGAAAAGAGACTTTTGAACGTGCCAAAGAATGAAATACAGAAATACTACTTTCAGTTTGTATAGGCATAAAGATGAAGAAGCTTACCATGCTTCTCTGTTTCACTAATAAGTGTGTATTTTGCTGTATAGAGATCAACATAAGTAAGAACTGCATCCGAGAGCTTGGCTCTTAGATTAAGCACTCTTTCCTTGAGCTGTCTGTTAAACTCCTGGGCCACCTCATTGTAAGACTTCAAACAGCCATTCTGGTCCAGGTCATCGGGTTCTGGCTGATTAGGTGCAAGACACATAGGCAAGCAGCCGAGTGGACCTGTGTTATGGATCCAAAATCTTCTTCCGCCTTGCTGATATAGTTGCTGCAAAACTACAATCTCATTATGCTGTTTGAGAATATAATCTATTTGAGTACATCAAAGTTAAAACAGATATATAGCTAGGCACTCTGCTGACAGAGCTGTCATTATTACATATTACGAAATCATGTGACAACCACACTGAAAAGAATCTAGTACTGGAAATCGTCTGTTGTCATAGTAACCGGTTTACTGCTCAGATAAACTACAAGGTATACCCCAAACAGGCAATCATGAAATGACTATATGCTTATGAAACTTGTACCTCTATTGTCAAAGCTAACTGAGCAGTCATGTCGGAAATGGATTCCAGCACTTGGTCCACCGTTTTAAACCTTAATCCAGCATGAATATCGTTTTGTCCCATGTCGAAGGTGTACAATGCCCTTGAGAAGTCCTCTGGTCTTGGGATGCTGGCACTGACATATGAGCTTTTATCTGAAAATCAATCACAACTGAGTGCAGCATAACCTATCTGATTGAGTAACTCCCCAAACTCTATATCACAAAAAGGTTTGTTTTCAGAAAATGTCTCTAACCTTGACTTAGAACCTCATTTACACGAGCTTTAAGCTGTGCAAATTGCGAAAACTGTATGCCAAGAGAGATGGGGCTAAATCTTCCTTCGAACAATTTTCCGTCTATTGGCAAGATTGTAGATCCTCCCGTTGCAAAATTTTCTCCATGACGGAAGTTTGCTCCAACTGAATCAAGATAAGCACTCAAAAATGGCAAACCCAACTTCTGAGCTGCAAGATTGCCAAATAGAACATTTAGATCCCAATAGGGTGCAAACACAATGAAAACATGCTACAGAAGGTTGCTACAAGGTTATAGCACCACAAGGCTTGAAACCATTATGTAAGATTCTAAGTTATAACTTTTATTAGGCCATGAAAAGCTACCACTTACTGTCATTTTAGCATCTTACATGCAAAGAACTATACTAATAAGATACTGAGAATCATTACATACAATAGTCACTATAAGAAAAATGCATACAGGAAATAAAGAAGAGCATCCGAGACTTTAAAACCACAATCCACACTTCTACATGCAATAGTCCTATAACAAAAGTTGACATACTGACCTATAAAATCGATCATGAGACGCCCATCGGAGAATCTTCCCGAAGGTTTGCCAAAGAATGTATTGCCATAGGGAGAAGGAAGCCGATAAAACACAGCTGACAACGCGCCTGTGTCGGAATTTGAATCGCCAAAGTTATAGATTGCCGGAAAGTGACAACTGCTTGATTTAATATTTTGGGGTCTGAGGCCCAGAAAAACTGAAAGTACACCAACTAAAACAACTCCAACTGCTACTGCTTCCACACTCCTCTTCAGTCCCCAGTGCCCTCTCACAGGGTCCATATGATCTGTAACTGGTTCTGTCACACCTTTCGGCAAACAAGAAATATATATATATATATATATATATATATATATATTGTCATGCATGTCTGAGAATCATAGAATCAATTAGTACAAATCTTACAGAGATGAAGGCTGAGAATCAATAGGTTGAATATATGGCTGTGCTTGTGTTTTGTAGTGCATTAGTTGAAGAATTCATAAAATCTGAAGAGGGAGTCTTGGATTTAAGGTCAACTGATAGTAGATGCAAATGTAAACTATAAAAATTAAAAGTGCCATGGTGATCCCGTCGTCATTACTATATTCGGCTTTCATTTCATTGTTCAAGACAAAGCTCACCTCGTTGAGGTGGTCTTCCCACCGACATCATATATACTCTGTACAAAAAAACAGCGTCGGAATTGTAACTGACAAACAGAGCAGTTTTCTTCACCAAAATAAAAAAAGCGTTAAGGTTCCCTCCTCTGAGACAAACTAAAACAGAAGGAAGCAACTTGAATGTCTTCGTACGCTAGTTATGAAATAATAGCAGTTTTGCTTTCGGGTTGGAAGTTTAACAGCTTCTAGTAACTCCAAAGTGATCGAATGCGTTGCATTTCGGTAAAAGTAGTGATCAAATTGGTTTAGGTAAAAATTGAACGCATACAAAAAAATTACCGGGACTTGGTGCACTAGTATTGAAATATGAGAATTGCAACATGTTTTTCTTTAGTGTATTACAAAAGTTGAGCATTTCACACGGCAAAAGGAGAGGAGAATGAGAGTGCAGGAACCTCCAGAACAGTAACCAAATCATCTGTATAACACAGACAGTCGTCACAAAAATAGTCTAGTGAGTCCCATAGTGTTTAGTAAAATTGGATCCTAAGATCAATACAAGCTCCTTGATATAGAACAGACAAAAGAAAAAGAAGGGAAAATTGCAATTTTACATAGGTTCGATGTAACAATAGATCAACGCAAGAGTTTCTCCCGGAGCCAGTAATCAATAATGCTTGCTCCATTTCCCGGAGCAAAATGAAGAAAACAAAAAGAGAGACGCCAAAAATTATTTGATTCTGCTTGTCAAAGGTAGAAGATTAATTCAATGAATCCATAGACAGTTGTCTTGTTCACCATCTCTCTCTTGAACTTGACCTGACAAATAACAAGGTTCAAACATAATGAGCATTTTGAGACATTCATAATCAAACTCCTAAGAGGCTAAACAGATGCATATTAAAGGAATCCTCACCTGTGGAAGTCTCTGCTCCCTAGAAATCCTCCTTCCCTGCTACCTTGGAATCCTCCTTCTCGGTTACCTTGAAATCCCCTTTCCCTGTTACCTTGGAATCCCCTTCTGTCATCAGAAGGCCTTCCCCACGCATCTCCTTTGCCATGCGATCGAGGTCTATCCATATATTCTATATTTCTGGAATCTTCAAATGACCCAGAATGAGAAGGTGTTCTTTCAAGAAAGCTGCCAGCCCTGCCTGCCCCAGACCCAGGCCTGCCTGCTCCGGACCCAGGCCTGTCAATGGCTTTCTGCCCAAAGCGAACTTTGTCATCCAAATCGCGGATCAGCAACTCCAATTCCCTTTCCTTTTGAAGTACTATATCATGTAGACTTGGCTGGGTGCCACTAGAGTCTTGCACAGTTTCACTGTTCACATTATTTTTAGATTCAAGTTCCTTCCTTAAGCCATCTATTTCTTCCTTTAATCTTTTTTCTTCCTCAGTTTCGGGCCTGCAAGATTTTTTCTATAAGAGCTCAAGAACACAAGCTTCCATAAATCACAGGTTACATATAAGCATGCCATCCACCAAACAGAAACGAAGACAAGAAAATTTAATATTACAAGTATGGCTACTGTATGGATTTGACTTGCAAGGTTTCGTATTCCCAGATTTATCTTTAATGCAACAGCATTAGCATTAATAATATTTGACCAGCAATGTATTCAAAGTTCTCAAGCTTCTTTAAGTTAAAGTAGACAAGCAAGAAAACACAAGAGCATAATTCAAATCAAGGTGTGTGATTGCCTACAATAATCTTTTCAACATCTTTAGCACCCAGAAAATTATTAGCAATTATGTCAAAATGCCCCAGAACCAGTTCCCAGACCGTCCTGCAAGTTGAGCTTTACTAAGTCGAGGAACTCTTTCACAACAAGTAAATCTTCCAAGTGTCCATTCATTATAAAATAGGAAAAATTATAAAAGCACAGAGCATTGAATAGTTCAATAAACAAGCATCTTATTATAATATGAAACTCCTGAATGTAGAAGGAGACACTAAGCTATACAAGCCTAACATCCAGACAATTCCAAATCATCCAATCACATTGTTATAAGAAGTCAAAAGGATATCCCCTTCGGCATTTTCTTTGCACGGTGCTCTATAATATCCTTCACCACAGATGAAGAAAAGAAAAAGAAACACCTCAAACTATCTATGCAAAATATTCACTGCCCAACAATGGTAGCACAACAAAGTGGCATGTGTGTACCATAAGAGAGGGAAGGGTATAACAATTCCTGTATAGAGAACTGTAAGCATATAATGGGAAACTGACACCGATGAATAATATCCAAAGGCCAATATACCAAAGCCAAACCACGAGAGGTTGATAACCCTAGGACAAGTGCTTCTTCATGCACGTATATGTTTCTTTGATTGTCTTCTGTCTCAGTTTTGGTTAGGTACAAGCCTGTGGAACCAACTCCCAGACAACTTATCAGTTATCATATCAGCGCACACCAACTATTATGTCCTTGGCACATTTGAAGTCCAACAAAACTCAATATATCTAGCCCAAAAGTGGTCAAATATTCTCCCAATTACTATTATGGCAGCTTATTGCAACTGAGAGACTGTTGGTCTTTTTTGGTTGGTTTGTGTTGTGTGCGTGGTGTTTTTTTTTTTTTTTTTTTTTTTGGGGGGGGGGGGGGGGGGGGGGGGGGGGGGGGGGTGTACAAAGATTGAAGGAGGGACCAAAAAAAAAAAAGTGAAGTCGTTAAAAAAATAAACAGGTCAAAAACAAGAGACTAACTGACTAAGCATGAATTGCCAAAATCTAAACTGTTAGTAGAGGATCTCATACGGCATGCTCGGAACAGCTTCATGACAAGCTATCATGTTGTCAGCCTTTTCAGTTTAGAAAAGCACTCAACTCTCAGTGAAGTGTTTAGTTGCCAGTTCAGTAAATCCAAAACTAGACAGATCATCTCGACTAATAAACTACACATTAACCCTTCCTAAAGCATTATACAAGATCAACATTAATGCTGTTAAGAAAAGTAAGTCACTACGACAGAAGATATAAACAAATGCAAAACAGCAAAGCCATCATTACCTCTAAACTGATATACAAGCATACAATAAGAATGCAAAACATACCTGCCAACAGAGCGATGCTCCAACTGTTGATCAATCTTCCTCCAATCCTTACCTCGCTCCTCCAGTAACACTTCCCTCGGCTTGGCATCCCCAAAAGGGTTTACTTTCGGCCTCGGCTTCACCACATTCTCAATCCCATGCAGCGCAGGACCCTCAGACCGGCTCGATTGAGCACTAGAAGGCCGGCTTGAATGAGCACTGGAAGGCCTACTCGTCTTCTTGGCCTCAATTTCGGAGTCCAGTTTCTTATAATCCAAGCCCTTCTCAGCCAAATTCTCCTCTCTAGGCCTGGCTGCCCCAAACGGGTTTGGCTTATTGGTCTTCACCACCGCAGGTGGCTCATTCAACCCTACGTCTCTCCGGGGATCCAAAACCAATCTAGGTCGCTCTCTCTCAACCCCAACACCACCACCACCTCCTCTTGCCCAGCGATCAGGCTCGGGACCCGAATCATGAAACCCGGACCCAAATGTGGATGATCTAGCTGGAGGACCAGGCTGGACAGGCCTTTTCCCAGTAGCCCAGTTATCAACCTCGTCAGCCCTAGAAAAAGCTCCACCAATAGCACCACCGCCACCTCCAGCGCCGCCTCCGCCGAGGGAGCCATACCGGTTTTGTCGACCGGAATCGAATGACTGTATAGGCTTCTTCGTTGAGGCCCAATTGTCGACCTCGTCAGCCCTAGACGGCAAATCCAAATCTGAAACCCTAGAAGGCGGACCCCTCCGGTCGTCTTCAAATCCACCGTAGGATCTTCTGCCACCTCCTCCCCACGACCCATCGGAATCCTCGCGGTCCCTGCCCCGACCCGGATTGGGGCCGGGGCGGCCGTAGGAAGAGAACCCGCCGCCGAGGCGGCCCCCGTACTGCATTTCCTCAGCGGAGCGCTCTTTTGGGCCGGTGGGGAGGCGGAGCATCTCGTCGGGAGTGAGGCGGGTGGAGCCGGCGGTGGGTCCGGCGGCGGAGAAACTACCGCCCATGGTGAATTCGGAGAGGGTCATCTTCTTCTTCTTGGGCTTGGCGGTGACGGCTTCCTTGAGGCTGGGGAAGCTCTGGGACTCGGCGGCTTGGGCGGCGGCGAGCTCCTCAGCCTCGGCCCGCTCGGCCTCGGCGGCCCAGGCGCCGATACCACCCCAGGGTTTGGACATGTTCGACGGTTTAGCGAGAGATCTGAGAACGCGAAATCAGAAGAAATGGACCAGAAAAATTTGAAAAACCCAAAAAGGGCGTCCTTTTATAAAATATATAAGAAATTAAAAAATCAAGAGCCGGGGCTCCGTTTAGTGAATCCGGAGCTCCGAGAAAAAGCGAAGGAGAGGGACAAGGGGTTCGTGGCGTGAGAAAGAGAGTTGGAACGTGCGCGTGTCGGATTGAAATGAGACCGGACCCACCAAGCCCGATGCTTCAGTTCTTGGCTGTTGATCTTGTGGACCTTGAGGGACTCGTGGAATTGGGAATTATATTATATTTAAAAGGTAGGTGAGGTTGTGGTGTGGCCCACCTGCAGTAACCAGGCTGCTTTTTGACTTCTCGGTAGTTGACGGTTGTGATGTCCATCATTGTAAAGTAGACCCGGACAGCGGTTCTGATTGGCCAATGAAACTATTTCCTTCTGATTTTTTTTTCTAAAAATGCTAAAGGCCTAAAGCTACTTTTGTGTAGGGTTGATGCTTTAATTATTATTATTTTATTTTTTTTCGAGTGAAACTTTTCTTCCCCCGTAAGCAAAAGGAAAATATTCTCAACAAAAAAGAAGCATATTTATCTACAGTTGTCTCACTTCAAATGAGTATTTATTAACCATTTCGATGAAGTAAATCAAATCTGATTGAATTTTTTTATCGATGTGATTTTTAGAAAGAGTAAAAACCGACATTTTATGGGCACTGCAGGGGTCGGTACGGGCAATGACTATGATGTTCAGTTATCGGTTTGGTGAATTTATTAGTTACAAATATTATGTCACGCCCCGAATTTTAGAATAACAATTCAAAATCCGAGACATGAAAATACCACATCACAAAATAATCATCCTGAAAATTTTTCTTTTCTTAACATACTCACCACACAAAATAGAATCAAACCGAATTTAGTCTCGGTTAATTATTACAACTCAAATCTAAATGTAATGTAAAGTTCTAAATGAGCATACACACACATCACAACTAAATAAATAACATGACTGCTGTAACACCTAAGCAGCCCGGTCACCTCCCTGGTTATCCTGACCTGCAGGAATATCCGCTACACCATTGAATAGTGTACCGGGATTGCAACAACACAAAACCCGGTAAGCTTATGAAAGCTTGTATGAGTAAAAGAATGAACTGTTGCTTAATTTAATCTCATTTATTTCTACACACAACAACACTCAAATATTTCCACATATGCAAATAATAACAATCTCAATCAAACACCAATTCAATATATCAAGACAACCCAACTCACAACTTTCCCCACAACTCTCATCATAGTATTTATAAAAATACGGTATTTGACATACTAGAGCTCTAACTGAATCGTAGCCCGTCACCTGGCCTAGGTTATGGCATCCGACATATTTATCAATTATTGTATTTCATCAATATGTATACCTATATACATATTTAGAACGTCCAATAATTTCACATACTCAACCAATCGTATCCCATCATCCACACTAGGATTAGAGCGTCCGATTTCCCACACCAGTCATTACGTCGACCCTAAACCCATAAATGAACACAACATATAATTTCACATACTGAAATCAACCCAACCAAGATACATCATATTATTATGGAATTACACAACTGTAATATAATCAACTCAATCAATTCAACACAATCATATCATCAATCAAACAATCCACTCATCAATATATATTTTCCACGTAAATATATATATACGTAATCATCCACTCAGGAATGACCACTAATATCATCTATAGTTCACACAAGAAAATTATGAAATTCATTTGTATAGTTAAAATTCATTTTACTTACCTATGGACCGTGGTGATTCAAGTCCATGAAATTTTAAAACAAATATTTAATCCGCAAATATTTTTCACACAATTATCAAAAATAAATAAATTAAAATGCTCGGTTCGTAATATGAACCACGTGAGTTTTACTCACCTCGAAACTCCCGCTGCGTCTTCAATATAATTATAAATTATAATTTATAATTAACGCCGAATAGCCCACGAAATTAAAATCCGTCAATCACCTAATCAAATGTGATTCGAATTTAGCCAACAAATTCAACTCATAATTTAACCACTAATTAATGGTCAGATTCTAATTTTCATTAAAATCCGACGAGCGGTTTCTCACGAATCGCTCCCCTAATTACCGTTTTTCACATATACGAAGATCCAACGGTCGGATCTTCGCCCATGACCACACAAAGCCTCTGGGACAGTCATATGATCATCATAACAAATTTACAAGTTCATCCAACGGTCATAATTTCATAGATCAAAAATCTAACGACCGAAATCGATCGAAATCACAAAATTCATAACTAATTCATACGATATCTGAAAAATGCGTATAATACGCCAAAATGATCGTATCGAAACATAGAATCATAAAATGGACAGAAACCAAATTTTAGACCTCCGGAGGTGGCCAGAAAAGGCCGCCGGAATTAGGGACAGAGCAGCCACCGACCACCACCAATGGTGTCGGGGCTGAGCTTGTCCCCTTAGTTTCATCATTCTGAGCAACTTTCATAACTAGCACAAGACCTAAAAATGACCGGAAGGCATCGAAATTACCGATTTACAGTCGGCGGCCGGAAAAAATGCAGAAACCGGTGAGCTTGAAAACCGACGTGAAAACTGCAACCTCAGGCCCCGATCCCTTCTGGAAACTTGTTCAGAACTTCCTTGCGAACTCAACAAGCTTGGAATCACAAGAAACGATCGTGTATAGCTCGAGATATCTTGATCGAAAGTCTTGGTATTTCGATCCGTTCGGGTCGAGCTCCGACGAACGTGAAAACGTTCGACCCAGTTCCGGTCCTTCTTGGTGCTTGTAGAGGAAGTTGAGGCGAGCTCAATGAGACAAGAATCAAGTGAAATGATGGAGTGTAGCTCGAGATATCGAGATCGAACCGAAAATGGACGTTTTCAGTTCGGGCTTCGCCGCCGCCGCCACAGGCTGCGCCGCCGTGTGAGACTGCCTCCGGGAGCTAGAGCAGCTCGAGATGAACGCCTGGGACTTGGTTTGAGGTCGAGAGGTGGTCTGTGGAGGGAGAACAATTAAGGAGAAGTTTTCCTCCTCTTTCGGCCGGTTGCGTCTGGAAGAGAGAGTGAGAGAACCAGTTTTTTTCCAGAAACGGAAGAAGAAGAAGAAGAAGGAAGAAAAGGAAAAAAAAAGAAACCGGTAGGGAAAAAAATTAGGGTTTCTAAAATTTTTCTATATATACAAGTTTCGGAAAACTTCGAAATTCGATAACTAATTCAGAAAAAATCCGATCTTCGTGTTCCGTACGTTCACGGACTCGTATCGACGAGCTCTACAACTTTCATGAAGGAAGTTTCTCCAAATTTCGTACGTAGAAAAAGTCGATTTCTCAACCCGAGTATTTCGAGCTTTTCGTTAAAATAAACGTTTCGAAACTTCGATAATTGTAAAAATGAATGATTATCGAACATAAATCGTGAAATCGCATAATAATCATTCGATACAATCACTCGAATTTAAAATGGAAATTACGGGTATTACATATTATCACGCAATTCGCACACCAAGTCAAGACATAGTTCAGTAAGGGTTCGCGAGCCAAAACTGACTGATTATTTATACACACAATAATATTCACGTGGTCAGTTATTGACCAAGAATATATTGTTCAACCACTCTCGGATGTAAATTCAACTGTGGAAATAATTATATTTAGGTTGAGTTGTTTTATTTTTCACCGTTAAATTTACATCAAACAGCGATTGAATATAGTTTGCATAGTCAGTTACTGACCAGGTGAACACCACTGTTGATACACAAATCCAAATAAATTCCCTTTCATTATCGAATATCCCATTCGAAAACATTTTAGAGCAAGTGCACCGCATCAAGCAAATGGCAAAGGCAAAAGGAGAGGTTTTGCCTTGTAATTATGCACTATTCATTGATTTTGCCTTTGCCTTTCATGTTTTTGGTGCACCCCTAAAAGGCAAGACTTTTACTTCTCAATTATCTTCTGTAGAGTTTATATTTTTCTTCTCAGTTTTGCTCTTGCTTCTACTTCTCTTTCTTCTTCTTCTTCTTCTTCCTCTTCTTATCTGTTTCCGTCTTCTTCCTATCCTTATGTAGCAAGGTCAAAAGTGGGAAGCGGAAAATGTAGTAGATAAAATAAAGTTTTTCATCAGCTTTAATTACTTAGGGCCCACTGGATCGGTCGACCTTAGGGGTCGTCAACGGGCCGGGCCTTGCTAAATTTTTTAATAATTGAGGGCAGGGCCAGGCCGGACTTTATTAAAAATCGAAGGATCCAAGCCCGTCCATATAAAGCGGACCTTGCGGGCTTTTTCGGGCCGGGCCTTACGGGCTTTATTTATAAAAAAATATTTAAAGACACAAATATTTTTTTTTTTTTAATCAAGCTTTGGAAATTCATTGGATAATGATCAAATACAACCAAAGATAATAGATCTATATTGTACCAAAAAAAATCTATATTTATATATAGATACTAATTTATTGATAATTAAATTTTTAAAGACACTAATTTTTTATAAATTTATATTTATACATCATACACTCCAAAGAGCAACATATAGCAATTCAAAGAAAATGAGAAAACCGACTGTTGGATGTGATTATTACAATAAATTATACGTGTGGTTAAAAATTTAGTCAATTTCACCGTAGTTTCGAACTCAATCGGATTAGTCAACCGTAGTCACTTGCATGTTTTCTTGGTTGACTGATGGGGTGATAACCGCAAAAATTGCTTATTTTTTTACATCACGTTTGTAAATATTTCATCGATGGATGTGAGTGTACATAAGATAAAAATTTCAATTTTAATTACAGATACATTGACCAATACCAATTTGCCTCTTAAAGTTGTATGACTTGTACATTGCATTTAAATTGTTGAGATTCATTCTAAAGCAAACATGAAGTGGAAAATGAATTTGAAAAAACCAACCGTTTGATGGAGAGACTGTAATATTTTATGGTGGTTGTAAAAAATCCAGCTAATTTGGTTTTCGTTTCGAATTCGATCAACCAGGTCAAACCTAGTTACTCTTATAAACCTATATTTATATATCACACACTCCAAAGAGAAACATCTATCAATGCAAAGAAAATGGGAAAACCGACCGTTAGATTTGATTATTACAATAAATTATGAGTGTGGTTAAAAATTTAGTTAATTTCACCATAGTTTCAAACCCGATCGGATTGGTCAACCGTAGCCGCTTGTATGCTTTCTTGATTGACCGGTGGCGTGATGACCGCAAAACTTGTTTATTTTTTTACATCACGTTTGTAAATATTTCATTGATAGATGTGCATGGACATAAGATGAAAATTTCAATTTTAATTACAAATACATTGACCTATACCAATTTACCTCTTAAAGTTGTATGACTTATACATTACATTTAAATTGTTGAGGTTCATTCTAAAACAACCATGAAGTGGAAAATGAATTTGGAAAAACCAACCGTTTGATAGAGAGATTGTAATATTTTATGGTGGTTGTAAAAAATAAAGCCAATTTGGTTCTCGTTTCGAATTCGATCAACTAGGTTAAACCTAGTTACTCTTATAAACTTATATTTATATATCACACACTCCAAAGAACAACCTCTATCAATTCAAATAAAATGGGAAAACCGACCGTTGGATGTGATTATTACAATAAATTATGAGTGTGGTTAAAAATTTAGTCAATTTCACTATAGTTTCAAACATGATCGGATTGGTCAACCGTAGTCGCTTGTATATTTTCTTGATTGACCGATGGCTTGATAACCGCAAAACATGCTTATTTTTTCACATCATATCTGTAAATATCCTATCGATGGATGTATGTGTACATAAGATAAAAATTTCAATTTTATTACAAAGACGTTGGCCTATATCAATTTGTCACCTAAAGTTATATGACTTGTACATTGCATTTAAAATTATTGATGTCCATTCTAAAACAACCATGAAGTGAAAAATGAATTTGGAGAAACCAACCGTTCGATGGAGAGATTGTAATGTTTTATAGTGGCTGTAAAAAATCCAGCCAATTTAGTTCTCGTTTCGAATTCGATCAACTAGGTCAAACTTAGTTATTATTATAAACCTATATTTATATATCATACATTCCAAAGAGCAACATCTATAAATTCAAATAAAATTAAAAAACCGACTGTTGGATGTGATTATTACAACAAATTATGAGTGTGGTAAAAAAATTAGCTAATTTCATCATATTTTCAAATCCGATCTAATTGATCAACCGTTGTCACTTGTTTTTTAGAATATATATGCACATATTTTATATAAAAATATGAGAATTTCCACACACACATATATATATATATATAAATATAAACACAAACATACACACATCTATATATATATATATATATATATATATATATATAAACACACACACAGTGCACACACATATCTATCTCTCTCTCTCTCTATATATATATATAAGCACACACACATTTCTATTATATATATATGTATATATATATATATATATAAACATACTCACATACACATATATATTAATATATATACAGATCTATTATATATATGTGTGTGTGTGTGTATATATATAAACATACACACATACACATATATATTAATATATATATATCTATATATATATTCACAAACACACACAAATATATATAATATATAAAAAATAGTTTACGGGCTTTTACGGGCAGGGCCTAGGAGAGCTTTTACGAGCCGGGTCTAGCGGGCTTTTGACGGGCCGAGCCGGGTTTTTCCGGGCTTTTAGCGGGCCTCCATCGGCCTACCGATGCGGGCTTTTGCGGGCTTTTTGACCGGCCGGGCCGGGCTTTTGGCCCTCCGGGTCGGCGTGCCTCCATCGACCCACTTGATCTGCGGGCTTTTTGATGAGGCCTAGTCGACCTGATCAAGAGGCAAAAGCTGCCAATGGCTTGGGTCGACTAGGCTTCTAATCGGGCAATAAGCCATGCGGTGTATGGATTTTATTTGATTTTGCTTCACAGTTGTGGTGCATTTGCTCTTTTTTTTTTTTTTTTTTTTTTTTTCAGAAAAAGGGTTTGGAACTTAGTCTAACTGAGAAGCTCAACTCCACGCCCGTTATTGTTATTATTATTTAAAAGATAATTATACTGGAAGGGAAACATATAACATAAACCTCGAGTACTGATACATGAATCATCGTAGGGTACATCCCGAATCATCACAGGAGTCTCATCTAAACACTCGACACTAACAAGTCAAGTAATTTTGAAGTCAAGAAACAGTAGATTGGATGATCGATATGGGCTAGAGTAGTGGACTGTAGATTAGATATTAGATCAAAGCCTTGGGCCTCGTTAGTCACAGATCCACTGGTCCACTGTCAGCCTCTCTGCTGCCCTTGCTCATCAGGATAAAGCAGCATGGGAGCAATGTCAGATTGTCGGTGATTCCCAATAGTTCATGGCTTTGAAAATTGAAATGATGGGGAGCAATCTATCTTCAGATAACTACACACACAATAGGAAAGGACAAGAATTGCCAATCCACTAATGTTAAGACAGACCATAATCTACTTTGTTCGAGTCTATTGCGGGCATTCATGAGAAGATTGGTTCCGAATGCATGGTATTTGATAAGCGAAAGGAATCGATCTCTACTGCTGCAGTATTGCAAGGCTATGCAGAAAGGTTCAAGATAATAGGAAAAAAAAAAAAACTAGACAGGCACAGCACTATACAATCGCATGCTTACTTTCAAGCACAACACACTGCAATTCTGCTGATAACGAAAACCAAATGAAGCAAGCCTGCAAGATATAGAACTATAGACTGAGATGGAGAAATCACAAAACCAACTAACATATCCTAGTACTGAGATACCTGCAACAACTAGAAAAATGAATGAATGATGCGACATGTACACAAGCTTATTAAGCCCCTTTTGTTGATTGCAAAGAACTCCACATAATCTGAAAAGAAATGGTAAATAGGGTAAAACAAAAAGGAAAATATGAAGATCTGTACTCACTACTCGGTGTTGAAGAGCAATTTGCTGACCAAAAACAGCAACAAACCGAAACCAGAAGGACTAAGACTGTAAGTGGCTTCATGACGAAATAAGCATGAAGCTGCTAGCGTCACAACTCACAGATACAAATAATGATGCCGGAGCATCCTTCACTCCTCGTAAACCCAGCTAATCACAGAAAATAAAGTTCATCTAGTGACCGATCTAACCAAATCAATGTTTGTCATATTAAACTATTGATATTGGCAACAAAATAAATTAGAACCTTTTGCTGTCTGGGTGGCCTGCTTATAAGAACTTTGTTATCTACACACTAAACACCCAGCTCATCCCATAACAAGTTACATCAAGATTTCTATAGGTGACTAGCTACAAACGTAAACAGGCATTCTACAGTAATCTTTAGTGAATAGTTTCCATAGTAGTCTCAGAGGCCAGAAGAAGTAGAACATATACTTGCACAACACATTTTGCATAAATCAAGCTAGATAGAGATCTGAACTCTTATTCTCCAGTGTAACTAGATGTTACATCAGTATATCACTTTTCTTCTACAACAATAATCTTGATCACGTATAATAATTTCCCTTTGTGTACAACAAAGCGCCCACTACTCTACCTAATGGTTTCCACTTCATCATTCTCCTATATTTATATCACAAACACAGCACCTAATCCTGCAAAGCATTGCAAATGACATGTACATCTATCTTGCCCATAACACCGGAGCCAATCCCATTCCATATCTTTGAGAGTTTTCACTCAAAATCAAATGGCAAGAATTTAACGCTTATAATACTCCGGACTGCTATAAAAATTTTCCAACAGTAATAGCTTAACCTCTAACCTCATTGGTCGACACAACTAACAGAGAAGGCAGAACCTCCAAATTCGGCTGCTCCTATCTCTCCGCCGCCGTAACCAAAGCCTGAGTCTTCCTCTGCATCGCCAACAACACGTTGTGCCACGTGTTCACTCTGGAATTGGCCTTTCCGTACAGTCCCACATTCACATCCTCCAAATCCTTAGCCCTTATTCCCAAGACCTCCCTCGGCTCGGCGCCGTCGAGCATCCAGATCAGGCACGAGCAGAATCCTTTCGAGATCTCCGAGTCGCTATCGGCCCGGAACCTCATTCGCCCTCGATCGTCTAGCTCGGCTTCCAGCCACACCTGAGTAGTGCAGCCCGGGACTCGGCTCTCCGGCTCCCGAGCCGACTCGCTGCACGGCGGGAGGTTGGCCGCGTAGTGTAACAGCCTCTTCACTCGGTCTATGGGCTCCGATAAAGACTTGAATTCCAAAACCAGTCGTTTCACCTTGTCTGCCACCATGTCGGAGGTCTGAACGAGAGCCGGAGACTCCGTCAAGCAAGATGACAGCGCTGAAGGGTTTCGAATGCTTGATTTGCAAAGAGCATACGAAACAAAACCACTATGGACGCATTTGATTGATTTCGACGGGAGATTTCTCTCGTTTCGTTGCGATTTAGGGTTTGAGGAGTGAGTGAAGAAGAAGGAGCAGGGGGGAAGAGAGGGAGAGAAACTTGGGAGTGGGGGTCTTAATGGGGTGGATGCGTTCATGTTCGTTTGGATGGAGAGGGAAAGAAAAGGTCAGGAAATTAATGTCAGAGAGGAGGGAGTTAGTTAGCTAGTTGAGGAAGGAAAGGAGAGAAAGGAAGGAAATTTAGATAGAGCAAGAAAATTGGAGATGGATCCTTGAACCGCGCACCGTCTGTTTTCTCTGACGGTGCAGAGATGAAGATTTCAATGGGGGTATAAATAGCAGAGGCCGCAGAGGAGGAGTGAGAGAGAGTGCCACTCAGACCAAAAAAAAAAAAACAGAGAGAGAGAGTGCCACGAGAAAAGTCGAAACGAGGGGGCGCCAAAAATTCTAAATATCTGTTCCTAAAATGAAGTGACGGTTTTACTCTCGATTTTGATTCAAATTACAATTCTGCCATAACTTTTCAGTTTTTTTTTTAAACAATTATGTCATATATATATATATAATTTCTTTTTAAGGGAGCATAATACTGTTTTGTATTTGTAAATTTCTACATATCATAAACTTTTTATTTGTTGTTGTATCCTATTTGTTGCTGCTTTATTATTAACAAAAAAACAAATCATACTCTAAGTAGCGTCTATGTTTTTTAGATTGTAAATATTCATCTATTATATATAAAACTTGAAGAAAAAAACAAATCCGCAGCATCGCACGGGTCAATTTGCTAGTTATGGATTGAAATCATATCTTGTAAAGAAAAAAAAAATTAAAGATTTATCTTTTAAAATTTAAAGCATAGCTCGGTGGCTAGTGATGTCATGTACATAAGTAGAGTATTAAAATATTTTAAATTATTTTGATGTGTAGAATATTTTGAATGATTTATTTTGATAAATCGCACTATAGGTGTTGCTAAAACTCAAGTTGGAATATCTTTTAATCGGTGTTATTTTCTTGAGCTAAATTATTTAAATGTTAAATTTAACTTCTACATAGCTATTTTGTTGGATGAATTATCTCAAACTTAATTAAATTTTTAATTTTTTATTAAACTAGCTAGTTTGTTGGAAATGCCTTAAATCATACAAAACTTGAACTAATTTCTTGTACTAATTTCTTGTAACGAAATTATTAGTCTGGTTCTTTCTTTTGCCTTGTTATTATCTTGTTCCTCGTAATAATCTTCCTCCATGGCTCTAAAGTCTTGATCCTTTGTTCTTAACCACATCTTTTTTGTTGAAAAACCTAACCACCTTGAATGGTACTTTCGTGTGGACAAAGAACTTTTACCATAACAACAGCAAGTTTGGATCGATCGAAGTCCTTTGCCTGAATAATCCATCTAGAGTGAGTATGCGATCCAAATTCTCTTGCATTAAAGTAATTAACCAAAAATGTAAGGCACTCGAAAATCAAGACAGAGACTAGACTTCTGCAGGTTTAGATAATAGAGGAAAGATATCGACAGTGTTAGCTAGCTACAACTACAAGAAGCATCCATGCATTATTGCATTGCATATAACATATAACAAATTCATATCAACGTGCTTACCAACTTATCACATATCATCGGCAAGGGAATATAATAGCTAATATTTTGGCAAATTACGGTATATTGTGTTTTAATTTGGTGTTTGGTGGGATGAGTCTCTAACTTTTATAGTATCGTATTTTAATAACAACATTACGGTCTTCCTCAATTTCATTTTAGTTAGTCTGTTTTTTATTTTAGGAGGTATTGATTTTGGACTTTTGGTCTCCTTTCTTTTATTCTTCTTCTTTGATGGAGTGATAGGGATTAGGAAAGTTTTATTCCTCTCCTATCCTCAATCATTCAGCAAAAAAAAAAAAAAAAAGTATCATCGGTTACTATTACGTACATTCATTTAGTATTTAGGATATAGTTCTCGGCATTTCAAAAGAATTAAACTCTAAAATCATGCTTTTGTACTACTACCCTACAAAAATTGATAAAAAATCTCTAATGTCCCCAGTAAATTATTGTTAGATTAAGAAAGTAATTAACTCCACACCTTTTCTTTCCTTCATCATACTCAAGTCCATACTAATCATTCTAATTCCTACCGGCCAAAATCACAAACTCTAAATATCTGTTGTGTTCGATTGTGATATATGAGTACAGACTCAGTTACCTGAATCATGATGATCAATGAATAGCTTAATATAAAGAGGTTAAAAGTTCCTAATTTATTCTTTGCATATTCATCAAGAGGTTATTATACTCTGGTTTTTCTATTAGATTCTAGACTTTAGCCTCTAGCCGGCCCTAATCACTAATGAAAATTGAAAGAATCCACTTATTTAAAACCAAAAGGAAATGGTAGTGGACTGAATCTAGATCATACCGTAGCTAAACAATGATTCAATATTAGTTCATGTAAGCGCTTACGTAGCCAAATCACTTGGGATCGGATTTTGGGTGGAAAAGCCATCTTTGTTTCTTTATAGTTTATGCAAAGCCATCTTTGTTTCTTGATACAATTATGTTTTATCCTTTGTTAATCCACTTATTCTTGTAAAGTTGTAATTACACGACTCATGATTGAAATTTAAAATCTTACCCCAGCTTACTGGGCGAGGCCTTAATAATGGGAATTGACTTGGAGCGATCGAGTTACATGATATATCTAATTTAAATAATTATATAATAGTAGACCTATCAAATTTAAATAATCATATAATAGTAGAGGGGTCGGCATCATTAATTTGGGATTTAGGATTTGTGTTTTTTTTTTTTTTTTTTTTTTTTTTTTTTTTTTTTTTATGGATTGGGAGTGAGGTAGCAAATCATTTCGCTTACGTTAGCAAGTTAATAACACACTCATCCAGTCAATATTGACGGAGGTCCACGAGAGTATCCCAACAAAATCAGACTAATCTCCCACCGCAGGCGCATGAACCCGAAGGCCTCTCAAACCTGCTGGTCATAAATTGGTGGGAGCTGGAACTCGAACTCTAAACTTATGACAGCTCGACTAACCTTACTACACCAGGTGATTAATTTGAGATTTGTTTCGACAAACAGTGTTAACTTCTTTTAGTATTATTTGTTAATAATATGAGATGTTATTGGTAGGTGAGACGTGTCATCTCACTTTCTCCTAAACGAACATTGTATAGATAACAATTTGGTAATGCTAAAATAATTGGTTTATTTTAATTTCTCATTGGTACATCTCCTTAAACCTTATTAGGTTTATCCTCCACTAACTACACTGTAGAACAAATAGAGCAGTCCCATGAGTTTCTACACCAAATGATATGGTCTGGTCTATAATCCCCAAATCTTGTCCGCTCCATACTTCTGCGGCTTTGCAGGAACCTGCAGTTACTCTCGAGCCGGGAAGTGCTTTCGCCAAGTCTGATTTTTGTGCAGTTATAGTAGTTTTTGCTGAGTTCAGGTTGAAAAAAGCAACATATATTTCTCCTGTAATTCCAGAAAGACATATACTTAGATCTACAACAGAGAAATATGCACTTGTAGTCATGGTGGATCTAGCAGTGGACACCTACTGGCTATGAATCTGTTCTAAATCGAGTTTGAAAATGACTTTACCTTGTCTTCCGGTGGCTATCCAGGCACGAGCTCCTTTAGAATTGGCTTTAGCTGAACAGAGGATACAATTTGTAAGTTAAAACCATGATATAAACAACAAGCTTCAATTGACCAAAAGAAAAACAACAAGTTTCAGGATTCACTAAAGAATCAAATCAACAAAACAAGGACACTGTTTCAAATTTATCACTACCTTTAAAAGAATTTACTGTTGCACATAGGCCAGAATAGCTATTTGCCAAGGTTCCATTGGGGTTCAACTCCCACATCTGTTAAATATCAAGTATGTCAGGTTCCACTTGAGCTAATATAAGTTAAGAAAACTACTATAAACTACTATCTTGAAAACATTTAAGCCTCAGCGGTGTATGCAAGAGACATCACATTTGTATAGATCTATGAATCAGGACTCGAGGTACCTGATTTGCATCCCATCTGCAAGGTGAAAAGAAACCTCTCTTTAGATCTTTCGAAGTAAGCTTTCGTTTTGGAGAACCATGCAAGCACATGTCCTCCCTGTCACTAGCTAACAAATTGACCTTCCCCTGGTATTGCTGTTTGTACATTATGTCGTCTTCTCTATATAAGCGATGAAATAGAATCATCAAATTGTAACAGAGAAGGTAACCATACTACAACGGCAATTGGATGAGGGATAGATAAAGCACTCTTACAATGCCAAAAGAGATTCTCTCTTGTTTAAGCAAAAAGGTGTCTGGTATTTCTTTCTCGAGTGTTCTTTCCAGCAGATGTGTTCAAGATCTTGGTCAAGAGCTTTAGTGGACCACCCAATTGCTTTCTCATCCGCACAGCTAGTGAGACCAAGAACATGTGAATCTGAAGTCTTTAAACTTTTTAATTGTCTTCTTGATTGCCAGGTGTTAACCAGATCATCATTCTTGACGTCCCTTTCACTCGAAGTACTTGAAATCAATGGAAACTGTAGATGCAAAATAATAAGCTTCCTGTTATCATTACTAATGTTTTTTTTTTTTTTCTCTTGGGTTCTTGAGAAAAGGGTGATACATACCTCCTTATTGTTGGAGCTAAACGAATTAATTTCCAGCAAGGTAGGATTTGTGATGAGACTAGTTGTGGCATCATCAAGCTTTCTCACATCCCCTCCAAACATGAGAGGAGACTTGGCAATAGACCACAAAGTCATCTGTGAACATAATTAAACTTGGTCAAGCACTCAAAAGGTTTCTCAGCAAATTATAAGGACTAAAGACTTATTTGTCTTTCTACAGTAAGTACCTGAGTTCTTTGCTCGTGTAAAGTGAGTTTCGTTTGTCTGTGTGGACCGTCATTTGAACCTAATACATCAGAAAACCAAAGTGAAATTATATTTCTCATCCATCAGAAGTAGAACTCGAATTTAAACACTTCAAACTAAGGTGTTCTAAGGAGCTTCCAATGTGGCCAGGACATAAGTAACCATATAATGCCATATGATGAACAACCTTGGTCCTATTTATTGAACTGGTGGCATATATCAATCAACATCCTTCGTCTATCTAATGATATTGAAAGGAAATCCATTGCTATAGAAAGGAAGAAATTTTGAGTCCTATCACCTGGATCGGTAAGCCATCCCAGGGGGAGCATATCTAAGTCAGGCCATGACTTTCCCATCAAGCCATTAGCTCCTATCAAATTCGCAGCAGCAAAATCCCTAATATGGAAATGTATCATGTGATGATGACAGGTTACCAAAGATGACAAAGAAATGTATTGTGTGAATTTAAGTCTCAACTGAAAAAACATGTTATTCACCTGGTAACGTCAAAATGGGCTACAACATCGTCCCATGTGTCCCAATCATCCCCTGTTATACGGTACATATTGACCATACCAGTTAGATCTTTGGCCAGCACAGGTGTTGCTTGGGTTCCAGGAGAGAGAGAATACACCACAGGATGGTCAAGTTGCTTTAGAACCTGGGAAAAATAAACATGCATTATTTATGAATTTTGAGCACCCACTTTCCACCAGAATATTATGGAGGTTATAGGATTTTTTTGGCCGAGAGAGGGGGGTGTAGTAGCATACCTCCGACACAACACTTATTTCACCTACATCTATGTCTTCACCAAACACACAATCATTTTTCACTGCAAGAGGGTGAAGGAAGAAGCAAATCACTAACAAAGTTAACATATACAGTATGGACTTGGCAACCGTATGAGGAGAAATATCTCTATTATATGTTAGGGATAATAAATAACAGAAGCAATGACAATACTGTACCCAGCAAAAATAGTTTCCACTCATGACAACCTACTCACCAAAATCAACACCCCACTCGTCATACTGTAGATAAAGTGATCTTAAGAAGGCCTTCCCAGCACCCAATGTAGTATTCACACTCATGAAACCATTTTGCATCCATGCGCAACGCCTTTCATTGATCCCTATGTCTTTTGCAGTCCATGTTCTTCCAGACTCTTCATAAGCAGTCCCCTGATAAACATAAAATATTACTTGGGCAATCAGATCAATTCTAACAACTAGTCATGAAATTCTTTTGTTGCATGACTTACATCAGTTATGCTTTAGATGACATATAGTATTCGTATCATGTGTGCTTTCAGTTTCTTCATCAATTAAAAACTACCAAAAGATGATGCATCATTCGAAACTCATGCAAAATATGATGATAACAACAATAGCGAAAATGAAGGTAATGGTGGGATCCTAGGATAAAGGTTTCCTTGTGGCACAAAGGAGCAATACCTTGGTGACATCCAAGATAGGGGTATTCGCATTTACTGCCTGAGTACTAATTCCTCTCATAAGATGAATTCCAAACTTCAAACCCAGCTGATGTACTTTTGATGCCACTTTAGTGAACCCATTCCCACCTTTGGAGGAAGGCCACCTACCTGGGTCAGGTATAGGCCTCCCCCATTGGTCGATTACATCAAATCCTAGAGAATCAACGTAAGCGCCTGGAACCTTTCTCCTATACCACAGGTAATCGACAACAGCATACTACATTGAAGAAGAAGAAATTACATCACAAGTTATAACACTCTCATACTTCAAACAAATAAAGCAAAACAAAAGGAAATTCAGTTCTTGTGCATCCGTAAGCACCTCATATCCATGTGGAAGTAGCTGCTTAGCTATGATATCAGCACTTTCCAAGAACTCTTCCTCGGAAATAGTCCAACAAAAGGAGTCATAGGAATTCCAACCTCTGGGTGGGGTGGTAGCATGTTCTTGTGATGACACCCTAAGTTCTTGTGATGATACCCTAAATCAAGAACACCATTTAAACTTTGCATACATGTTTTGCATCATGAAACCCAAAAACCTTAAAATGATTCCATCAAAAACATTAAAACAGTACTAATAACACGAATTAATTTTCAGCTGCCATGATTCTTGGGAATGACAAAAAAAAATGCAAAATTAGATAAATAATAAATGAAAAAACATTTGATGTTTCCAATACAGAGCATTGGATCCCAGTTCCATGAAATTTGGAAACAGAGTTTCGAAAACTGGGTATCACAGGAGCAATGATTTGAGCTCAGAATCCCAAAAAGACAGAATATTTCGACACCAGAATATCACCCAGATACACATCTACAATAAACAAATGGAGTTGACATTTCTCAAGTGAAATCTCATCGTGATCATGAAAACAAATAATGGGTCATTGACATCTAGCTCATCTCAGTATTTTCAATCCATGCACAGAAAAAACCAGGCAAGATGATGATGATAGGGTAGGGATATGAGTGATTTGATTACCTCTGGGTGTGAAAACCAAGGAACAAGCAGAGAAAACTCAAGACTAAGATTTTCTTCATTGCTGAAACTGAGCTGAGCTGAGCTGAGCTCAGTGAGAGTGTTGGGAATTTGATTTGATTTGAGGAGAACAAACCAAAGAAGAGAACAGGGTGAGACTGAGAGAGAAACGAAAGAATCAAAGAGCAGTTAAATGGAGGCAAACTCTGATACTGACAAGTTACTGGTCTTGGAGGCCAGTATTTATACCCACTTTTGGTCTTATCTGAATTTTGCTGTAATTAGATATCATAATTATTGAGAATCCGGACTACTTAAGGGAAGAAACATACAGAAGGGAAATGTGAACTTGTTACTAGGTGCATAATAATAATTCCATCCCAGGATAAAATATACAGAATGGAAATTTGGATTTGTTACTAAATACTGATTCTGTCTTCGTACATTTCCTTTTCTGCGCTATCATGTTCGCTCTGAGATGGTTTGAAACGCATCATCTCATTCCATTGAGGCAGTGAGTTGGTATGTGATGCCGATTCCTTTACGTATTAGCAATAAATTACACAACCTGCCAGCGCCGGCTGTGCTATTCGGAAGTGGACTGATTCTTACAATCGAAAAATCGGATTTGGAAATGATTCTACAATGTTGTTTTAGATACATTGTCTTCGATGCAGTCTTATCCTACTTTGAATACTCAACAAGGAACTGATACATGACAAACATCTTTCACATTTCTCTAATAATTTACACAGTTATGATGATACATCGAAGCTATCTGAATTTCTCGACACGGACCAAAAAGATTTGTATACCCTAATTTTTCCCCTCCTTAAGTTGTCCGGGACACATTTCATCTCACAAATATGGTATCCGAGATCTTGGAGGAGATGCTTCTAATAATCAGTGTGAGTTTTTTTCCATTTGATATCCTTGTCCTTCAAGCCTTGCACATGCAAGGAGTTAGAGGATTCTCCCACAAGTCATAGTTAGGAAAGGTCGCTTCTGGTAATCCAGTCCGTGTTTCATGGGTGATAACCACCTCCTCGGCAAAGGTTGCCCACCCCATGTAAGGGTCTCCAAAGGATTTAGACATCAATCCCTTGTCTGGTTTTATGGATTTGAGACGGTGACCCATGTACCTGCGTGCCCCGATGATCAGCTTGGCAAAGTTGCCTCCATGGGTCATTACAAATACATCAGACTTCAAGCAGACCAGGAAATCAAGTGCGGCCAAGCTAGTCACATGCTTCCTGAAGTGATCCAACTCTTGCTTAGTTGCCAACTCCTCCTTGGTTACCTGTTATAAACGATTATAATGAGCATATCAATGAAGTGGGAGAAAAGGATCCAAAGAGAAGCAGCATCTGTTTATCCCCTAATTTTCAACTTTCAAAGGATTATATGGTGATCTTAAACAACCCCAGCTACAATTATTGGGAAGAATTTTCAACATTGACAAGTCGCTTTCAAAATATTGGAAGAAGTACTTTTAACGACATAGTTTTTTCAAATTCAATGAACTGTCTACAGCAGACAAGATCACTCAGTAAAGCTTCCTTAAAAGTACATACCAGATTTGGAAACATGTTTCTGAGTGGTGCCATTCTATTGTGGCCACCATAGACCTGTCCAGAAGCAACGTAAATTTGAGTTTCTTTGGGATACCCCATTGCTCGTAGAATCACAGCCACTTCCCCAGGCTCAAGGGGGCATCTCCCTTCCTTCCGCTTCTGCAGGGCTAATTGCCATAGATGGGTACCATTCTGCATATCAAAATCATCAAGAAGAGTTAAAAAGGGAAAAGGGAAACGACCACCATAAGACTGATGTACTTTAAGGTTCCAACTAATGCCAAAAGGTTAGCCTACTGCATATTCTATGTACCTTATATCGTCTTGGCCATTCTTTTTCTCTGTACTTTGCCATTAAAGCTTTCTCTTCCCTTGTCCCCACAAAATCACAGAAGGATAGACCTACCATCCCCTTCTCAAACCTAAGATGCAGGGCCCTGCCGAGAGGAAAGTTGTTAGTGAGAACCTAGCAGGAGTTTGAACAGTCTTTCCTATTAAATGGAAATGTACATACATATAAGGATTGGAACTTCCAGTGCGGTTTCTCATCCTTGATGCCAATAAATCAGCCATCTGCTCTATCTCAGGAAGAAATTTAAGAGCATGATAGTTCACCCTGCACCTCAGCCTGTTGATTTCTTGAGGAACATTGTCATATCTGAAACAAAAATGGCATGATATTGTGAGGTTAAATATAGTTGAGTCATTCCCTAATAGCTTAAGCTTATATCCAGAAAAAATATTACAGCTTTACCAAATCAATAATCAGATTTCATAATAGAAAAGCAGCATGTATATCTTTTTTTTCTTTGAACCAAAATGTAACTTCTAAGTTCAGGGCAGCCACACATATAAAATTCATGACTAACCCAAGTCGATCAACAAAAGGCTTCAGGGCCATTATCTTCTTCTCCTTGATTCGAGGCAGAACATTGTCGATGTAAAATTGTGCTGGTGCATATTTTGGAATGTTTTTAACTGTTCGCCTAAAAGAAAAACATTTCACAAACAAATGTCAGTTGCAGCTACAATAATACAAATAGAATCTTTAGAAGAGAATAATAAATACTGTCACTATGATTTACTGAGATTCAAAAGAGTGTTATTTAGGATTTCTATTTGCACAGAAGAAGTACAATGTAATGAATACTCCTTTCATTACTTTACATTTTCTTTTCAGTAAAAAGTTGTTTTGTCATCAGAGGGAGAAAGAGAGCAATTAACCTTATGCTAGAGAAGAGCTCAGTTCTGTCAGTAAACCACTCTGGAATGTCACGAACAATTCGTACATCATCCTTCAGGTAATCAATGAAATGATCAACATCAAAGATATCTTCAAATTTCCTGCAGATATTATCAAATTTTAATGAATTCCAAAGCAGTACACCATTACGAAATGAAAATAAAGGTAAAGTTACAGAAGGATTCTGTTTGATAAATCTAGCAAAGGCAAAAGTCTTCTTAAAAAAAATGCAAATTTTTAGAAGGGAGATAATTTCAATTTTTCAAGATCAGTAACAGAGACAATTAACATCAACAATGATGTCCTTCTGTTGTTTGATTCTGTAAACACTATTTAAGACCTCATCCCGATGATTATCATGAAAATGACAGTAAACTCACGTTTGGTCTTTCCAAATCTGGTCTTGCTTCAAGACTGGCAAAATAAGGGTGGCATTCATTATTTTGGCCACACCTACAGCATTGCATATCTGCATCAAAAGATATGCACAGTGGTAAAATGCTGCAAACCATGGCTAACCAGTTTACACACAACAATACAGCAGAATCATCCATAGATTATTTATAAAACCCAATTACAGAACAATTATCTCACACCAATATGCAAATAACCAACCAGACTAGTGCACATCTGCACCCTTATCCTACTCTAAAGGAAGTTAACTGTTTTCCCCATATACTTGTAAACTAAGGATAATTGATGGCACGCACAACTGAAAAAGTAATTTGTGTGTAAGAGAGAAGCTCAGCCAAGCTACATTGTCAAAAGCAAAGACCAACCAACCTCTCATCGCCACAGACAGAGGAGCAAACATATTGAGATTAGAGCACAGAAAGTGAGACAAGCCGATAAACAAAGAGAACAAAATGACTGTTTATTAACAGACAATATCTTATCCCTCTCATCAAGCCATCCTGCTGAACATCAGCTGAAAAGCATGTTATCGTTCGAGCTGTAACAGACTGACAGTTAAAGCTAATCACTTCTAACTAATCCATACCATTCTTTAACAATCATTTAACTAGCAAACTAATTTGTCTGCTTAGAGGCATCGTGACCAAACTGTTAGGAGACTTGACCAAGTATCTTAACATCTATCTACTTCATTCCAACACTACACAAACTGGGGAGAAAGAAAGGACATAAACTTTCATATCAACTTCCAAGTAAAAGTAGAACTTACAGCAATTCTTTGCTGATTTAGACCACCCTCTGCGTGAATAAATATGTAGCCACTTGTTTCATTTTCAGGCGGAAGATCTGCACATAACCAGAAATAGCAACTTTAAGACCTAGATCATAGATCTAGTGTACATTGTAGTCTTAAGCAATCGAAACGAGCTTAGCTTAGCTCAGCTTACCCGAAATCCCACCTGCGCGACGCTCAGCACAGGGCTTCCAAGATGTGGTTGCTGAGTAAGGATTCTCCCACAGCGACGGCGCTTCCTTGACCTTAAATAGTAAAGAAAATTGCTCAACATTTGCAATTTTTTACAGGCATTTGAAGTTAGCAAAACCAAAACAGCTTCAAACACTTACGTGAGGACAGTGAAGAGTAATGCCATCCTTTTTACACAAGTAAGGAGCATTCTACAACTCACAATAAGAAACAAGTCAACCACCAAATCAAATCAAACAACTAAATTTTCCAGAACAAGAAAAGCACAAAGAGAATCGATACCACGCGCTTCACGATTGCGAAAATGAAGACGAATCCGAGGAGCGTGACTACGATGAGCGCGAAGAGTGAGATCTTAGAGGTCTTGGCGTCGTCGCCGAGGAAGGGGCAGAGAGATTGAAGATGGGACCAGAACGGACGGTCGCGATCTTTGTAGGGATGGCGACCGCGACCGTCGTCGTCGTCTTGGTGAGGCGGCGCGTCGGAAATCAACGGCGAGGAGTCTTCGTCGCGCTTCATCGGCGAAGAAGTGGCGCGCGGCCCAAAGGAGATGTTGTGCCGGAGCTCCGCCATTGCTCGCTTCGGACTGTAAGTCATGTTTTGTGGGCTTTGGTGTGGGTGGACCGGTGGAGAGTGGGGCATAAGGCAAAAGTGCGTGAAAGAAAATCACAATGATTGAGTGCGGTAGGGAGCATGCGACTTTCCGCGGGTGAGCAAATAAATGAAGGGTAAAATCGTCAATAAGAAAATACTCGTGTTTCAGAACTCACTCAAGTCTTTCATAATGAATATCATCTGCGTAAAAATATAAATGAAAATATCACTTGTTTATTATGCAATTGCATCAAATAAAAAAATATTTGGCCTTGCGAATGTTGATTTTCACCGAAATCGTCCGCTGTTTGATTTAGTTAAACTAGAAATCTTTACACGCAATGAGTGTGGGAGAGTACGTGGTTACAAGAGGTGGAGTGGTGATAAAGTAATTTAGTATAATTTTAATTTTATTTGTTGCTATTTTTGATTTGACGTTATTATTCTTCATAGTAAACAGATTTTCTATGTTTTTTAAGTTTTAGGCGTACCTTAAAATTTTTAATTATGATTGACAAAACCTCTTCTCTTAAATACAACTAGCATGACTCACTCATTATGTTTGTGGAGAGAAGTTAAAAGTAGTGGAAAACTTCTCGTACAAATAACACATTTTCTGTTTTTTTTATTATTTATTTTCTATTTTATAATTTACTATATTATCTCTATTGATTACTTGTATTTCATCTTTTTTTAATATATAAAGGTTAAATTGGTAAAAAAAAAATCAATTTTAGAGAGCAAGCTCTCTTCTCTTAATAATAGTATAGATATAGATATAGATAAGTTATTGATTTTCAATTTGGATAATTTTTTCAAACATGATTTTTACAAACTAATTTAAAAAATAAACAATTCAAATTATGGAACTACATTGTTGAAAGTATGCCAAAAAAGAAAGTGAAACAATTTGAAATATATATATATATATATTTCAAGTTCTCACAGTACTTGAACTATAAAGAAATATAGTTTCAGCACTCACAAATATTTAAGCAGTCTTACAGTCCCATAGCATCCCTGAGTTAGTCACTCATGAGTACCTAAAATATCTCTATATGCACATAAGAAGCCAAACAGGTTAGGACATAAATTTGTCCAAAATCTTCATCTGATACTTAAACTATCATGATATTCAAATTTTGATACTTAAAGTTTCCAATGTTAGTCACTCAAGTACTTCCATCTAGTCACCAAAATCGATACCCATTATTCTAGAAATAGATTCACTATTTGCGATTAAGGATCTGTTTGGTGAAGGTGATGATTGGTCTATGGAGGGGAACCTAATCAAGAAAACGAAAATCCTTTTCCGTTTCTTTAGTTCAATTATTTGTATATATATACTTCACGGAAATGTAATTAGACAACACATAGGTTATCAGGCACACACTTATATTTTCCTGCATTTTAAGCTTGGTAGAGATTGGACCACCTTGAATAATATTAATATCTAATGTAAACATTTCAATTGCTTAATGTAATGCAATTTCTCAAAAAAAAAAAAAGATGCATTTCTCTTTTATATATATATATATATATATATAACTTTGTTCAGGCGCTGATATCCGCACCTAAGAAAAAAGGTATGGATTTTAGGTTTTGACCGATTTTTCGATCATATTTTCACATCTTAACCATTTAGTTTTTAGGTCATAATGTATAGATCACCTCTGAAAATTTCAGCCAAATTGGTGATCGTTAAGGCATCCAAAACTGCAATTTACAGAAACGAACCGAATCTGCCAAACTGGAACCGTTCGTGTACATTGTTGTAAATTGCATTTTTGGATGCCTTAACAATCACCAATTTGGCTGAAATTTTGCAAAGGTGATCTATACATTAGGACCTAAAAACTGAACAGTTAAGATGTGAAAATATGATCAAAAAGTCGGTCAAAACCTAAAATCCGTACTTAAGAAAAACTGCGGACGTCCGCAGTGGAGAAGCGCTGTACGTATATATATATATATATATATATATATATATATATATATATATATATAACTTTGCTCAGGTGAGGATATCCGCACCTAAGAAAAAAGGCACGGATTTTCAGTTTTGACTCACTTTTCGATCATATTTTCACATCTTAACCGTTCAGTTTTTAGGTCCTAATGTATAGATCACCTTTGCAAAATTTCAGCCAAATTGGTGATCGTTAAGACATCCAAAACTGCAATTTACATGAACGAACCGAATCTGTAAAACCGGAACGTTTGTGTACACTGTTGTAAATTGCAGTTTTGGATGCCTTAACGATCACAAATTTGGCTGAAATTTTGCAGAGGTGATCTATACATTAGGACTTAAAAACTGAAAGGTTAAGATGTGAAAATATGATTTTAAAAGTTGGTCAAAACTTAAAATCCGTACCTAATAAAAACTGCAGACGTTGACAGTACAAAAGCGTTGTACGTATATATATATATATATATATATATATATATATATATATATATATATATATATATAGTTTTTTACGAAACTAATACACCGCACGAAAGTTTACAGTTAGGATATAAAATTTTTATCCATAAACGAATTTACGGTGAAACGGCCGCGTTTAGAAGGGGATGGGCCATTTTGGAGATTCAAAAGGTCTACCGGCACTAACCGAAAGCCATCAGACACAGCGCCTGGCAAGCCAGCAAGCAAAGCACCGTTTGGACTTTGAAGAAGCCACAAAGCACGCTGTGACCGCCACATGGCGGCCACTGGAGCTTTTCCGTCTTCCTACCAAAACCTCCAATTTCCCAAACCCTTGTCCTCCTCCTCCGCCGCTTTTGTCATCATCAAAGCACCGACCACAAAGACGAAGAAGCGCAGCACCAATAGCATCAGGTGCGACATCACCAGCACCAACAATTGGACCGTCGAGCCGGACCCTCCGGTTCACTTCTTCAACAACAACTCGCCGGACCACCTTCCGGTGCCAATGGCTTCCGAATCGGCCGTCAACAAGGCCAAGAAGGTCTGCCTCTTCTACTGCGCCGAGACCAAAGAGCTCGCTCAGAAGGTCGCCGCCGAGTCCGACGGAATTGAGCTCCGTAGCATCACCTGGAGGTGAACCTCTCAATCTGCATTTTGAATTTATTCAAAAGAATTGAGATTTCATTGTTGCTGAAAAAAATTTCGGTGTTCAATTTTTTTTGATAGGAAATTTGCTGATGGATTCCCTAACATTTTCATACCTAATGCTCATGCGATTCGAGGACAGCATGTGGCGTTTCTGGCCTCGTTTAATTCTCCGTCGGTGATTTTTGAGCAGCTCTCTGTAATCTATGCATTGCCGAAGTTGTTCATCGCCTCATTTACGCTTGTGCTTCCATTCTTTCCGACTGGGACGTCGGAGCGTATGGAGGATGAGGGAGATGTTGCCACTGCTTTCACACTGGCCAGGGCATTGTCGAATATACCGATTTCGATGGGAGGGCCGACTAGTTTAGTCATCTATGATATCCATGCCTTGCAGGTTTCTGCACATTAGAATACACAACTCTGTTAGTTAATAATTTTTTTCGACGAAATACTGACCGGATTGTTGTTGTTGTTTTGTGCATGTGTAGGAGAGGTTTTACTTTGGTGATAATATCTTGCCGTGCTTTGAGAGTGGTATCCCATTGCTTAAAACTAGGCTTCAACAGCTCCCTGATTCTGACAGTGTGAGGCTTTTTTTTTTTTTTCCTTGTATTTTTTGTCTTCTTGTTTTTGATTTCTGAGTTATGGAGTGTAGATGGGTTATAGCTGTTTTATCCTTGACATGCTGTGCTGGTGTTTTCGCGGTTCAGATAACCATTGCTTTTCCTGATGATGGTGCATGGAAACGATTTCATAAGCAGCTACAGCACTTCCCAACGGTATGTCTTTCCTTTATCACTGAGGATCTGGTGATTATTGTATGTGCCTGTGGTTTGGAGCTAATGATCTATTTGTTCAAATTATTTTGACTCTAAGGGTTTGATCGTTGGGCTCTGTGAATTGGTTATAGTGGAAAAAATAAAATGGATAATGCTAATAAGCTGGACAAAATTTTATCTTTGCAGGGTGCATTGATTCACACACTGTCCTTTTATTCCATCCTTAAGATTCCACCTTAATTTTAATGGTTCTGTGTTTCTCAGCTGACAGTTCATAGATGTACATGTTACTGCATAAAGGCTTGCTTATTATGTTACCTGCATAACCTGTCAACAATTGAAATGCAGATTGTTTGTGCTAAAGTTCGGGAAGGTGACCAACGCATTGTTCGTATTAAAGAGGGAGACCCTAAAGGGCGGCATGTTGTGATTGTTGATGATTTGGTTCAATCTGGAGGCACATTGATTGAATGTCAGGTATCCAAATCCTGAATTAACTTCTTGTTGGCTGCCTCATATTAATAAACCTGAAAAAGAAAATGGAAAGGTGGGGATGATTGGTTTGCTTAATTGGATGCCTGATGCTTAACCGTTTTACCATATAAATTTGATCATAATAAAATGAACAATTTAATTCAGGTAGAATATGGCCAACAGGGTTGGAACTTCAATCTAAAATGGATGTTAGACACATTTGCTTCTTTCTTGCTAGTTGTTACATTGTCCTGCTTTAGGTTCATTTTCCAAGGGAAAAAGTTTGTCCACTTGTTGATGAGGTAATCTGAATGCTATGTTACATTCTTGTCTTGTTTTAGAAAGTTTTAGCCGCCCATGGAGCAGCAAAGATAAGTGCTTATGTAACACATGGGATTTTCCCTAATAGATCATGGGAACGTTTCGGAAGTGATAAAGGAGGTATTATATTCTTTACTGCTTCCTTTTGCTCCTTTTACCTCTGCCGTTTTATCGATTGCTTTTCTTTTATGATTCACTTTCTTTCTCATCTAACAGAAAATAAAATCTGTAGTCTTGGTGTGAATTTGGCTATAACTTTCAAAGTACAAGTTCTAATCTCCTTGTGCAACCTTTCTTGTTGCAAGCAGGGAACCCTGAGCAGGGGCTCACATACTTCTGGATTACAGACTCATGTCCCACAACAGTGAGAGATGTGATGCACAATCCACCATTTGAAGTTCTTAGCCTTGCTGGTTCCATAGCGACTACTCTTCAAATGTAGGTGAAACTTAGAAGCATTGAATAAATGTTCTTTCACCCCAACCCCTTTCTTCCTGTTTTTTAAGTGTCGATGGATTTTGGAGTCATTAGGCATAGAGAAAGTATGCGGCTTTGAGTAGTTATGCAGCTGAGAATTTTTCACTTCTTGCAGCAATTAGACGACCAAATGATGCCAACTTTCAGCGGCATTGAAAAACTGTTGTGCATTTTTGTTTTCTTTGTCTGTACAAACTGTTGTGCACTTTCATGACATTAAATGTCAGTTTGACTTGGTGTGAGTTAATAAATGGGGATTGAGAACTTCTCAGGGGTAAAGCAATACTGATAGGGCTACTTGTGATGATTGTTGACTATTAAACAACAAATATCAACGGATTAACGGCTGAGATTATTGGATCTAACTTGGAAACCTGTTAAATTGTAATTGTTGGATCAATAATATACCAGGCCCGTGTAAAGAACGAGCCAGGCCTGTTGAAGGTCGGTCTGTTTATAGACCTAGCATAAAACTCCATAGGTTGGCACATGTCAAGATCCTGATACCAACATCTAGTTTGATAAAAGGACAAGCCAAGGGTTCATAATTCGATTTTGACATTATGCCAAACCTCTTCATCTGTATCCCAAGAGCAGACTTGACAAGATGTTTTAAGTTCCCAAATAAATCTTAACGTTACCTGATCTGTATTAACAATTCTCAGCGTTTATGGAAAAGTTTCAATCCAATTCATACTAGTCAACTTCTGACTGTTAAAAAAGGGTATTGCACTTTTGTCATTGCATCATGACCTTTATTCTTGTATGAGTATCTCAGGTGAGTCTCTCCAACCTGACCTTTCTTCTTGGATTCTGAACTCAGGTGAGTCATACTCCGTACATGGAAACAATGCTCGGCTCCTTCATGCAAGTCATTCCTTCTTACAAGTCTTATCACAATTTGACATGGATAAACTTGTAAGAAGCAATTAGTACAAAAAGAAACGAAGAAAATTGAACAGGTAAAGGAGCCAAGCACTTATCGTACAGGGCAGGGTGTAAATAATTTACAACTGGAATGACAAATCTCAACGTAAACATGAAAAGTTTCTATTCCTAAACTAGCCATCTTTAGACCTGCAGTATAATAACAGAGAAACAAGGATGCACTTTAGATCCAGGTACAACATAAATACTCATTTAATTGTTAAGGAGTCAGGTTACTAGACAATATATATGCTACCAGCTACCTCAGTGACCCAATGCGATAATATTCAAATCAAACTGAAGTTTTATTGTTAATCTTGGATAAAGAGGTACTTACATCGAAAACAAAGCATTGTTGGATGCCATCTGCTGTAGAAATCTGAGGAACAAATGTATGATCTGTATGCTACCTGTAATTGGAGAAGCACTAAACCATATCCCTCCTCTATTCCTTCATCTACTCATCTATTAAACACACATGGTAGGCCGGTGTCTCACTTGTTTAGATACCTTTATGTAATTCCAGAGCCTTTCTAGAGCCTTGCCACTGTCAATAGTCTCTCTGGCTCTATCCAGGGCCACAGATATGTCTTCTGCACCATCACATCCGAGCAAGTGATCAACCATTCCAGCATTCAAGACTATTCGATCATAAGCCGGTCCCTTTTGACCATGAAGAGCTGTTAAACCCAACTCTATATTCTTCAAGACCTAAACTTGAACAAAATGAAATTACATGTCAAGAAAGAAATATGAGTATCCTATTCATGCCCCACAGACACACACATAGAAGAGGGAAAAAAGGGGTCAGTAGGAATTTCCAGTAACTTACCGATCTGTCAGTTCTTGGGGTATCAGTGGGTTCAAAACCATAGTCTACGGCATTAACCTCCAGGTTAAAACTCTGACGTGAAACCCCTGCAACCCAAACTTTCTAGCTTCAGTTTTCATGGCAAGAAATTGATTCATAAACCTCTATGGTTATAGATCTTAAAAACTGTAAACTATATCCAGTTGAGTGAACAAAGGAGCACGAGATGACATAGAAACAAACCATCAACTTCACAAGCAGAAGCCATGCTCAGTGAACGGAAGCCTGAACAGTAGTTTACAGGAATTCCTTTTGATGAATTTACTGAGCGTAATCTCGTTGTCATTGAGAGGGCCCCTTCCTCACCCTGTACTAGCAGTAAAGTCAAAGGTTAGTTTATTTGTATCAGACAACTTCTGAAATTCTTTTAAAGTTTTGATATATACTTAAACTCAAACTTAAATATAATATTTTGTATTTCATGAATTAAGATCAACAATTGGCAAAGTTCCAACCTTCACCACCAAGCCAGAATGAACTCCTCTTCTTTTCATAAGCATTAAGAGTGAATCCTCATAACCTTCATGATAAAATCCAGTGACAATTGCTTCCTTCCCCCGGGCCTGTCAACAAATGGATACATATTTCACATTCAGTATAGTGCAACCAAAACTTACATGCTAATGCTGGGTATTGGTCACTTTAGTCGACACAGTGAGACTAGTCTTATAAAATTAAATTGGATAAACCAATGGAGGACAAGTATTCTAGATAAATCCCATCTGTTATGAAATATATTACACACAGTTTTGTCTCTCCAAGATGGAGTTGGGATTTTCATTTGGAAGCTTCTTTCCAAGAATAGCAAGGATCTTAACTTACAAACTTTTTTGTAGAGCAACAAGTGATGAAAGATACCTTCACAAATTGCTGAACCTTTTCAGATGTTGCCAGTGGGGGACGTTTCTTGATATGCTCCCTCAACTTTAACAATGAATATCTGCAAATGCATATAAGTATGGTTATCAGTTTTCTCCAGATTACAGTACATCCATAACTTATTCAGATATTGGCGAGAGATTGAGATTCACACAGAGATGGGCGGGCTTCGCGATGACTTATATAAGCAAACCCAATGTCTTCATCCTGAAATAAGAAGTTAGAAGAATGTAAACCCAAAACAAAGGAAATTAGCAAAACAAAAAGTAACAAGTAACTGCAGCCAAAAGTATCTGGGAACAACAGAGACCTCTAGAAGTACTTTTGCCTGCGACGGGGTCAAGCTCGTATCTGCTCCCATGAACTTGAGCATTTGTTCTTCAGTAACACCTCCCTGGAAAACATAAACCTGGTCAACAAGAGCTCATTTGATTTCCATTTTCCTGTCAATTTAGGCTCCCAGAGCCGAAAGCTTACCTTGGGTGGCATCCATTCAGCACCATGAAGCAAGGAAGATTCAGCATAACAAGACCTAACCGCAGCAACAAACAATGTGCTACGAAAGAAACGAGTGTTTCCATCATAAGGTTCACCATAGTGAGTTAGTGATTTCACATCGGCAATCGGAGTTTCACCTAATCAATCATTACACAATCAAATCATCCACAATAAAAAAGAAAAAAAAAAACAAACATTATCTGATACAATCAAACTAGAGCTATTACCAAGTTCATCATCAAATGCAAGGCAGTAAGCTTTTAATTCACGGTCTGTTTCTCTGTTCATACGCTGACCTATTAACAATGCCGAAAGCAATGATTCACTTACTCCGGTGGACGTCCCATCCTCCGTCGATTTCAACGGCAGAACGTCTTTCAAAACACCTTGCACTTCCTCATACCCGAGGTGGCCGCCGGCCAAGACCTCCCGGAGAGCACCGACCAATCTCATATCACTCGTCCCGTTCCCAACGAATTGCGGCCCGATCGAGCTTCCTATCCCCATCAACGACCCCTCCGGGTCGGCAATGAACACCACGTCCGGCGGCAGCGCCCGGACCAGAAGCGGCCAGTACTTGTCCATCGCTCGCGTCTCGCCTTCGCTCCATTGCGTCGCCTCCGGGAAACAATTGGCGCGAATCGTCATGGCGGCGAAGAACGCTCCGAGCTGCGCCTTCGAGACTGGCTCCTCATCTTTCAGCTTTCCGGTGGCGGATCTGAGAATGGTGTCGAGTACCTTCATCGCCTGGTCCTCGCCGAGAGGCTTGGTCTGGGTAGGGCCGGTGCAAACCCTAGTCTGAGCTTCCAGCACCGTCGGATTCGGCTTCGGCAAATTGGAGTTCCTATAAGAAGACGAAACCGTCGGATTTCTTGTATCCGGCAATGAAATTCCTGATTGGTTAACCGTGACGGAGTCGAGAGCGGCTCTGACGGTCAGAGGTGGGCTTTTAACGGCGGAACGGTCGCCGTGAATGGCCGGTAGTTTGAGGAATGTTCGGGTATGGGAGAGAGCGACGCGTTGGGGTTTGGCGGTGGAGATAGAGGTGAGAGAAAGAGGGTGTGGATAGAGAAGAGATTTCATCGCTGAAGAAATGGGAGTGGTGGTGCTGCACTTGGTTTCGTTTTTGTTGGTGTTGATGATGATGGTATGACCTGGTGCTTCGGGAAGCTCGCAAAACTGGTGCCAAGTTGGTGCGAAGATGCTTAAACATTTTTATACGTTCTGCTTTGGACTTTGAAATTTTGCGGATATAACATTTTATCCTTATCGCACACAGGCACAGTATCGGATTTAAAAGATTTACTACGGTGAGATCCAGAGAAGAAAAATTCTGCAGAAATAGATATAACTTGAAGATGATTGGAGATTAAGTCTTAATTGTTATTACCAAAATTTATCAGATTATCTGAATTTCCAAACAGGTATAACAAGCATTTTGGGCAGAAATTATTGACAAAATTCTAAAGATTGTCGAGTAATTACAACTTTAGTTTTTCATGCTTGTTGGATAGATTTTCGGATGAAAAAAAATAGTTTTACACACGTAGGTCATGATAGTCAAAAGTATGTGAAATTTGTCACGTTTAACAAGATAACAACTATTTAAGTTTATGAGCGAAAACTGACAAAACCTCAAACTCGACCATTTAGCTTTCATATTAATTGCGGTGCTCGTTGAATATTTTGTATTGATCGTTTTACCATTTGAAAATATTTTAACATTTTGGTTTGACATTCAAAGTGTAGTCTTTGAATGTTTGTAGTCCAAGATAATGGGCGTGTTTTATGGTTAGAGGATTGTCCTCCTTGACTTATGTCTATTATCGCAAGCGATATGCCTTTGACTTCCAAATTACGGATATGAGTACCTCACATACCTCTGTGCCTAGAGAGGGTGCTAGGAGTACACAAAACCATTCCCATGCTTGTATTGATTTAATCTAATGAATAAAAGTTTGTCTTTATCTCAAAAAAAAAAAAAAATTAGTGTAGTCTTTATGTGACTTAGAGCATCTTTAGTAATGTTAGCCATTTTTGAGTCAAATTTTAGCTAAAAAGTCATTAGCAATATTAGCAATTTTTTAATCAAATTTTAGCCAAAATAGCTAAAAAGTCATTTTAGCTAGCCACTTTTGAAATACGTCTGCATCAGTGCTCTCTATTTTAGCTAGTTTTGAATTTATATTATTTTTTAAATGAAGATTAAATAGTTTAAATGTATTTATAAATTACATAAAATGACTTAAAAGAAATGTTTTAAATTATAGAGAGTCTCATCTCACTCTTTATATTTATGAGCGAGATAGCTAAAAGTTATAATAGAGAGCCACTTAGAGTCTGGTGCAGCTGTTAAGATAGATAAAAATCTAAACATGCTATTCAAAATAGTTAAAGAGCTAAAATAGAGAGTCTGCTAAAAATACTCTTAGTCAGTGAAAATATATAATTTTTATTAACTAAAACTTAAGTATGGAAATTGACATAATGTGAAACTTAGAGATCATTTTGGCTATTAAGTAACATTGACAACGTGGTGAAAAATGCTATATATGGACATAAGGTCATCGAATCTTTAAGGTTTCAAAAAAAAAAAAAGGAAAGAAAGAAAATGATATAAATAAAGCTGAATGACAATATAGCATAATTATAAATCTAACCCATCAATTTAATAGAACTATAGAAGAATGTGTGAGAAGATAATTAATAAGGGCCTTAAACTCTCAATGCATATAGGAGTTGGTTGGTATGACACATTTGAGATCGTATAAATCTATAATTCAGCTTATTGACTTTCCGCTAGTTTTTCCAGTATTGTTTTAACTAATAATTGTGATGTAGGGGCAATGTAAGCCAACTCTTGCGTTGTTCGAAAGGGCAGAATAGAAAGAACGAAAACAAGTGCATCCTAAAAAAATAGCTGCACATATGAGTTACTGTTTACTAGTTAAGTACTAAATTCCTAACTATTACAGTATTACCATTGGCATTGACCAAGATTTAATAGTATCCTGTTGGACCATGGTTTTCTAGAAAGTGCAGGGGACGTGGCGACCTGGTCCAGTCACGCGATCCGCACCTCTCACTCTCTCAGGCCGTTACTATAAATTCACTGCACTCCCCTCCACTCTATTTCCTCACCAATTCAAACACGTTTCGTTTCTCCAAAAATCCAGACAAGCACAGAGCCTGAAAAAAAATGGCGGGCACTCTGGCTTTGATACCAAGCAATCCGCCGGTGACGTCATCGTCTCTGAGCTCCATCCGAGAGCGGTGGGAGGTCGAGTTCGCTCGCTTCTTCGGCTACCCTCCGCTCACCTCCACGTGTCCAGATCTCGTCCCTCTGCCGATGAAGGTCAGGAATCGACGGCCGGTCGGTAACTGGATCTCCGCCGCCTCTGCCGCCATGCTTCAACTCATTTATGACCATTCCAGCTCCGACGTCATCCTCACCGTCTGCTCCAGCGGCAAGATCATGGTGACTCCTCCTCCTCTAGAACCTTCTCCTTTGCTTTTTGAATTTTTTGTCGTCGTTGTTGTTAAGCTCTGACGTTTCCGACTGTTGATTCCGTTTTGTTGCTGAGAAGTCGAAGTGAAACCGGACTTGAATTAGTATGAATTGAACTTAGTAGATAATAAGTAGATATAGTTTCTCGCACATATATACGTAGTACAGGTTCACGGTGACCAAACGGCACCGGAGATAAATTCTAACGGCGAGGGGTGTGACATGATGTAGAAAACTTTTGCCTGAGATTACTTTGCGACAGTGCGACGTCGTTTTTGCGAGAATGATCAACTCCATAGTTGTGACGTTTTAGACTTGCGCGTAAAGTATTCGATGAAAGTCCACACTCAATGATTGATTGTAATCTTTGTGAATTGGCGTTATAGTTGCTTAAATACTGTTTGGATTTTCATGATTATTCCCAATCTGGATACTCGTAATTTAGAGGCCTTGTTGTAATGGCTTATTTGATGAGTTTCACTTGGGAGAAGAATCAGTATCATTCTGTGTAGTGCGGTACTGAGCTCTGGTTACTATTTTGGCCCCCACCCGCCACTTCCACAGAAAATTGCTTAGTGCATTTTACAGTGCTTTAATTGTTACGGTTTAACATGTTTCAGGAGGAGCACTACGTGTCGAAGCTACTCTTTGCCTGGCCTCAGGTTGCATGCATGTCTGGATTTCCTGCCAGGGGAAGTAGAGCCATCTTTGCTAGCTACAGAGATTCTTTGGGCCAGGTAAGCTGCTCAGTGAGTTTTTGTAAGTAGTAATTTTAGTTTGGGGTATGAATATGGCAGTAACAGTCATTTTAGGCTACATGAGATAAAATAATCAAAAACTCACTATATCGTTGTGTTGCATCTTCTTTGCAGATCCAGAAATTTGCTTTTCGATTTTTGACAGTCAATGAAGCAGAGAAGTTCATAACTCTTATGAAGGTGATTTACTGCCAACAACGTCGAATGTGTACTTATGATATGGATTTCATTCCTATTGTTATGGAAGATTTTCTCCTTTGTTTTGAATTGGGGGTTTTATGCTTAATTGGTTTTTTTTTTTTTTAGGAGATTTTCAAGGAAGGGAGGGATATTCAACCTCTTAATACTGACTATGGATCTGAAATTTCATCACAATCTGAGTTCATGTCTTCTAATAGACCTCTAAACAGGTAAATAACTACCATCTCCTTAAATACTTCAACAAAAAGTAGTGATAGGGTTCTTCTCTGTGTTTCAGAACTTCCAAGGACTTGGTTGTCATGACTCCTGTTCACAGTCATTCTCCTCAAATATCACCAAGCTTAATGAAGGCTTATACTCCCCAAATGTCACCAAGCTTAATGAAGGATTATACACCTCAAATGTCACCAACCTGGAAACATGAAGCAGCTCAACACAGACAAACTCAGCACATGTCACCTATTCAGAACTTTCAGAGCAACTTTGCTGCCTTTCCTCCTAGTTTCACCTCATTAGTGTCCAACTGTCAACCTCTGGTTGAACAAGGTTGGTATTTTGGTTGTCTCAGCACTAAACAGGAAACCTTTTTCCGATTCCTTATGATGACCCCTTATCCATGATTCAATGTAGCTCCAGCACAATCAACTGCATCAAAGGAAGTCGATCTCAAGGCCCTAATTGCGGTATTTATGCTTTAACTGAAGGTCTTAGGGAGTAGTCTTGGGCAGAAAACTAATGTCATTGTTGATTGAGAGTACATAGAATTGTTCTAGGCTTAAGATCATAAGAGTAAACAATGTGTCTGTTTTAAGATCATAAGAGTCATTGATGTTTGAAAGAACTGCTGATTTGCTAACTTAATGTTTGTTTTACTTTGTTATTTGGCAGAGATGTATGGAAGACTCTTCCTTCCAAGGTAACTTCGATTTGTTTCTATTTATTTCTTTTGCGATGAATTCAGGTAAGGTATCTTATGTTATGCAAACTAACAACTTGTTCGATATAACTATACCTACGCCAGCTGTTCCTAAATGTAGATTCTAACTTGAGTTTGATGTGTCTAGTGTTTATTTCCACACTAACAATATGAAGAACACCATGTTCATGAGCTGCTAATATTTTTGGTAAGAGTTGATTTCCACTATTACTTAAAATGAAAATTTGTTTCTTCCCTCCAGATATATTGAGCCAAGTTGAGACAGTTATGGGCGAAATGGGGGCTGATTTGAAGCTGTAGTTGTCATGTACCTGTATCATCTACGGCGGTCCACATCACTTCTATCGTTCCAAGTCCAACTTCCCAGCCATGAGCTAGTCTCTGCCACCTACATCCCATAACATGTTCATCCTGAATTGTTCCCCATCTCTCTTATTTCATTTTATAGCTAAGTGGACTAGAGGGATTTATAGCTCGATCTGTCTCTAAAATGGTACATTATCTAACCATTTTGTTCTATCGTATTAGAAAGTTACCATAGAAAAACAAATCAAATTATAATATTTGGTAGTATAAGCTTTGTCCAGGAACAAATAACTGTTACACTCTTACACTTTTACACAAGGACAAGGTTTTATTGCTGGAAATTTCTTACACACGGACAAGGAAATGAAAGTGTTTTACAAAAATAGAGTAGAAGGAAGGTGGAGTAGTGATCGATGATCCTCTTCTTACAACAAGCAAACCTATATATACAATTGAAAATTTACTGTGGTTTACAAAAATAACTGTAGTTTACATAAAGTAATTATAGTTTAAGGTGATTTCTTAACTTGTACACCATTTTAAAGAATCCTTATCTAAAGAGAAAACAAAATATCATGTGGAATCTTTTCTTCTACCTGTACAACCCTCTTAGAGATACGCCTGGCAGTTTGTCCTTATCACTCCTTCATTTTTGGTGAGAACATTTATTCTTCCCATCTTGATCATGGCCTTGATAAAATCTTTTACCCCAAGCTTCATTGCTAGCAGCCATTTGATCCACAATTGGTCTGGTGCCGGGATCAGTAGCCATTAGATGGTACTGACTGTCGAGGACAAGTGGTGTTGTTGGATCAAAGTCCACCATAAAACGTAATGCTTGGCTGGGGTAAACTTGTATAGTCTGTCTGTAAATTGGGTGCATTGTGCTTTGCCAATGGAGTGTGCACCGGGCAAGACAACCATATCTTCTTTCGTCAAGCCTCTTCTGGCGAACATGTTTATAATGTCTTCCAGAGGCGTTGCAGGTGTAGGGAGGTTGACATCGACATCAGAAGCACGTGAAGTCCTACTGTCACGGCGACCGGCTGGGACATTATGACGGGGTAGGCCGGCGAGATAAACGGCTTCCCGAGCAGCAAATGCTAATATGTCGGCGCAGGATACAGTTTTGGGGCACTCCTGCTCTACCTGGGCCTTGATCTTATCAACAACCTCAAGGCCTCTAAGTGTCTGACCATTAGCTGTTGGTGCTTTCTCTTTAGGCTCAGCAGATGATGTCGCGTCCAACAGGATCGAGGCATCACAACCTTGTTGCACACATGAATTGTTAGACATTCTTCAGAGTAATATTTATATACTTTTACAGAAGGACAAATATAGGCAGAATTCGACGATAGAATTGAGCATATTTAGACCTATAAGTGACTGTGGGTCGTCTAAACCCTAATCTGCCGTAATTTAAATATTTTTTCTACACATCTATGAGAGAGAAATTATAATATATATAACCGTGCATATAGTAAATTTTTCAGAAAATGCTTACCTTGACAAAGCAATCATGGAAAAAGAGGCGGAGAAGGGCAGGAGGGAGCATGGGATCTTGCTCATGAACACGGGCCACAACCTCAGCAACAATGTCCTCAACCTTGGGGCAACGTAAAGCGTAAAACCCGACATGTAAGTCGTGTTGGAGAGAAAAGATCCCAAATTAGAAAAATGACAAAAGAAAATATACTTATAAGTGGGTGGCTTTTACCCAATTGTACTGAGACCTTTTGTGATTAAAACTCAACACCTATCGGGTGGTTAAGTTTGGACAATATCGGTACAATAGTAGGCCATGGGCCACGCTTGTCGTTGTTTAACATGATATCAAAGTGGATCCCTCTCCAATTGTCATGAGCCCGAATGAATTTGGGTTCCTTATATTGCCATTGGAATATTCCGATTTGTTTGTTACCAAGTGTCCGATGTGGGCCTTGGATTGTTATATTGACCAAGTCTTCAATATGAGACTTGTGTCCCAATTTCCAATGTGAGAATTGGATTGTTAATTAATTTTGATATAAGACTTGTGTCCCAATTTCCAATGTGGGAATTGGATTGTTAATTAATTTCACGTGCAGACCTAGAGCTAGGTTGCATGAGGGGGTGTGTTGGAGAGGAAAGATCACACATTGGAAAAGTGACAAAAGAAAATATACTTATAAGTGGGTGACTCTTACCCAATTGTACCGAGACCTTTTGTGATTAAAACCCAACACCTATCGGGTGGTTAAGTTAGGACAATATCTGTACAATGGTAGGCCACAGGCCACGCTTGTCGCTGTTTTAACAAGTCGTTCCCTTTGCCTTGTCCTTTGGCCTCGGAGGGAAGTATGACGATGGTGAACAAGGTGAAGGTGAGGATAGTCAATACTCAAGAAATTGATTGATGTTCTTTTATATGGCCATCACAAACAACGTGGTTATTGGAATTTTTGTTTTGGTTTTGGAAATGGCACTCACAAAAGCATAAGAGAATGGAACAAATAGATTCGGTTTATATTGATATGAGTATAACCATTGACCAATTGCCAAATATTTTTTTTTTCCCGTTTCCGGTTATAGAAAGTTGGTAAATTTCATCCGTTCAAAAATTTGTTATGTTGTTGTTCTCTTCTAAAACTCAAGTTTGGAGATTGGTGGAACAAATCTGTTATGTATCAATAGTTGTCTTCTTTGGAAACAGAGAGAGGTAACGGCCACCAACCATTCGTATATAGGCCTTGAACCTTAAGGTAGGTAGTTGCCTTCGAGCATGGTTTTAACTAGTACTTCTGGTCTTCTATTGTGGTCTTGTGAAGTTAGTGTACCCCAACTTTCGGCGCCCGCACTACTACAGAAAATGAAACACATGACACCTCTCATACGACGCCACATCCGTTTCCGTGGTGTGAATAATTTCTCATTTTTCTGACGACAGTTTTAAAATATCTGTCTTCTAATATGAATTCAACCAACGGTTGTTTTTCATACTAAACTTATGAATTGTTTCAAAGCGTGGTGTGAGGTTAAAATCGTTATAGGGCGGCAAGTTTTCCACCATTTGGCAGCACTCAAATTTCCCCAGCACATAGTGGTGATACGACGGTTAGTTTAAAACTGTGGTATGAATCCATAGGTTTGCAAGTGAAACATGCCCCCCAACTATTTCCCCCCATTCTCTCCCCCCAAACCCATTTCCCTCCACCTGGACAACAACAAGAGGCAAACTGAAAATTTAAAATTAGGCATTCAGACAACGTAAATATGAAAAACCATTGTCTGAGGGGGCTTTGGACAAATGAACGCTTCTCCCAATAGCTGAATGCTGTCCAAATGAGCCCAACATAATTAAAGAGGTGAAAAAACACATTTGGACAAAAAATAACCCTACGACAGAGAGGCAACCAACGCATATACCCCATTTGCAAAACTCATTAGCCCGCTGTTCTCTCTACAACAAACCCTTTGTCGACAAACCCAACCTGATGGTCTTCGACCAAACCTGAAGATCACTTCCCTTCCCATCCCATCACCCTCGGGTCCTTCCATTCCCATTTCTTTCCAATTCAATCCCAAAACCAACTCAAGCCTCACATTACGAGGGTCATGAAGAAGAGCGGGCTAGCGGTAGAGGCGGCTAGGGTTACGCAAAGAGGGTGGTGAGAGAGCGACGACGGGAGATGGGATGAGATTGGGGTTGGGTTAGGGTTTAGGTGGTGGCGGAGATGCAGAGGCATCAACAGAGAGAGGGACGCAGCTTAGGATGGGATTGGGAGTTTGATCGAGCTTGAGAAAGGGACATGGAGCGAAGAAGGATTTGAATTTGGGGGTGGGGGTCTCAATTATCTCCTTCATCTCTCTCTCAAATTTCAATTTCCCCTAATCTGTTCAATTTCAAAATCCGATTTTTAGGGCTTGGTGTTCTTCAATTTTTTCTTGAATTTGTGTTTTGATTGGTTTAGTTGCATTTTAGGCGGAGGAGGAAGATTGGATGATAAAAGAGCCAAACCCTAAGAGAATGCATATGATTGAGGATAAGGCAGGGAATTAGAAAAGCAAAGAAGAAGAAAAAGCAAGCTGCTCTTCATCTTCTTCTACCGCTGGTGAGTTCCAAGTGGTTTTTTTTCTTCTTTTCTTTTCTAGTTAGTTCCAGTTCATTCAGATTATGCCCATGAGTATTATTGATCATATTGTCTTCTGTCAATAATGAAAAGAAACAAATGGGGTGCTTGGTTGTTTGTTTGCTAGATTGGATCTTAATCTCATGAAGAAGATGTAGCATTGTTTCAACGTGCTATGTTTGGCTGCTCTGCTATTGGTTACAAAAAGACAAATAACTAAATATATGATATACCGATTTCCATGTTCATTCTTATCTTTGGAGACAAGGTATGATGGATTCTCTTATCACAATTTGATGAAAGAACTGTTAGCATTTCTGTTTTCGAAGTTTTTCAATTTTTGTTTATTTATCTCTGATTGCTGTTATATTTGGTTCACATTACTGCCAGTGGCTAGTGATACTTGCATGAATTTATGGAGAGCTTCCTACAGTTTCATTTCCCTCATCGTGGAGCCAAGGACATGGTGGCAGGGGTCATTGTAGGGGAATTAGAACTAAGTCGTCGTGTTTCTATGGTATTGTATCGAATGCAAGTTTAGCTTCAGTTTTGTAATCTATCATTGTTTTATTGAAATCAGTGGTATATTATTTTTCATATTTTTCATCCTATTGCAGATCTTCTAACAAGGATCGTGGTGCTCGGGCTGGTGTAGTCTCAGTCCTAACAAGAATCATCAAAAACGATTTTGGTAAGTGAAAATTTGTCTAATGTACTTCTGAATTTCAAATAGCTGGAATATTATTTGTCTAATTTGGGATATTCCAACCTTTCAATGTTATATGATCTAGAGATGGATATACATATGGGTCATTACTGCCCCATTAATGATTGTGAACATATAATACCGGTCATCTTTATATGACATTGGTGGAAGTGACTAGCATATTGCAGAGACAGAGTCGAAGATCTTGCTGGTTGTAATTTTGTTCAAGTTACAGGTAACTGCAATGAGTGTAACTATAACACATTTAAGAGTTCTGGTGTTATTTTTTCCAGTCTAATTTTCACATGTTTTACTTATTTGGATCATAATAGTAGCTGTATGAATGTTTCATAAGGTTGTCCACTGTTTGCAAGACTTTGATGTCTTTTCTAAGTCTCTAGCTTTAGGACTATATGCAGCTTAATCTGAAAATTTTCTACAATTTATAATATAATAAAATAGCATTTATTTTATTTGGGGATGCTTAATCATGTGAACAGACAATACCACTTCAAAAAATTGTCATGTGAATTGTCATGATGTATGCAGAGAAGAGGTGTTATATATGTAGAAAAACTTTATTTATTGGTGCACCAATTTCTTATGGTAGGAAACTTGATTATAGTATCCAGATATCTTGATCTATGCCACACTATCAGCATTATATTATAGGATTGAGCTTTAACAAGTTTTGACTACCTACATTACTGTAATGAAAAGAGACCACACCACCTACATTATTTTACTTAAATATCATTCATTACTTTAGTTCTTTTCCTAATTATCTCATTGTAAACAGCTACACAAAGTTGTCCAGGAAACATCTAAGTCGACTTGAAACTATAATCTAATTGCCATTTGAAAATTGTTCAATCGTTAATCATCATAACTTGTAAACAAACTCTTATTATTGTTTTCCAGTTGGTGGAGCATCAAACAAGACATAGAACTCTGTGTCTTTGACTCTATATTAGCCAGAGAAGCTGCTGGTCTTGTTGTTGACATGATATGGTAGAAGCTATTGATTTTGTAAACTTGTAATTATTTCAAATTCAAGTTGAAGCTATTGCCACCGAATTTGATCTTGGAGCATAAGAGTATGTTCCACCACCAAAAGGAGAGGTTCACAAAGAGAAGGAGATTGTGCAGGTAGTTGGAACTGTTCAAGCAAGAATGATGATTGATGAATACTTTTCATTGTGTCTTATGATAGTGTTTATGAATTATGATTTGAAGATTACAGTGTACCACTTGATGAGTATAAGATGAATTTGTACTTGTAGGGGTTACAACAATTGCAGGGGGAATTGGACCAAGTGAAGATGAGAGCATATAACATGTCATTACATTTTATATTTCTTTTGAAGGATGAAGTCCCAACCAAGCCTCTGAAATCAGTAATGCCACCGCTGATTCCAACTGAAGATAAGCAGGAGAAGCAAGAATAAGGCTTTTAGTCAACGTATGTGCATCTGTTTTGAAATTCTTGGGAGAAAGCATTCAAACTATCAAGACCAAAGCCAGCATAAACCGTCATAAGCATTCAATTGGGTTCATGTTTAAACCCTTAAACAATAGAATACATGTTTCAGTGTATAAAGTACAACTATGCTTTATGCTTTAATAAAACAAGCCTAGTTTTGATGCATGAGATTTGAGTTAATTTGATCTTGCAACACACATATAATTTTCAGTCTTCACACCACATTTTCTATCAAGAGAACTGTTATATGAATAAAATATGTACAACAATACAAAATAAGAACCGACTTGTTAATTACAAGAGACAACAAATGGCTCAAAAGAACTGTCGTATGTATACAATAGACATGACGGTTACAAAATAAAAACCGACTTCTGAATTTCAAACAGACAATGAATGCTCATGAAACCGTGGTGTGACTTTTATTCACACCACAGCAAATTGCTGTTGACAGGTTGTCGACAGATCTGTCGATCCCATCAGATGACGGATTTAGCTGCACACTGTCGACCCTATGATCGGTATACGACGGTTAAAAACTGTCGTTTGACGACATTTCATCAGACGACGCCTCGATAGACCAATGAAATGTACAATGTCAAACGACAATTTTAAACCGTCGTGTGAAGCCTTTTGTGTAGTAGTGCCGGTTGGTAACTAGATCTCCGCCTCCATGCTTCAACTCATTTATGACCACTCCAATTCCGACATCATCATCACCGCCTGCTCCAGTGGAAAGATCCAGGTGACTTTAGAACCTTCTCGTGTTTTTTTTATTTGCACTATGTCAATAAACTCATCAGACAACAGTCGAGGACTGTTGTCTGACTCAGAAAATTTCTGTTGTCTAGTAGCCTGATATCTCTTAGGCATTCAGACAACATATATAACCCGTGATCTATATTTCACTCAAACAACATAGGCCGGCCAATAATCTGTTGTCTGATTGTGTCGAGATATGCCGAATTATGACTTTCTGAGGTTGAATATATAATCAAACTACAGAAATATGTTGTTATAAAAGATTCTGGACAACATTCCCTAATAAAACTCTATCGTATGTATTTTGTTAACATGACAGATATATGTGGTGTGAATATATAGAGTTTTGACCTATCTTGGTTATTTTCTGTTGTGTGAATCAATTGTGGACGACATATATTTATTACGTTCTATTGTTTCTTTTCTATTCAAACGACATAATTAAATCGTGTGAGTGAAGAGATTCTTGAGTTGTGCTATTATCTGACTGAGTTTCACACCACAGATATATGTCGATGTATAGCACTATAAACAATAGTTTGAAAAGTTACTTTCGTGCTGTGGTCTTCTGTTGTTTCATACAACGGATAATTAGTTAAATTCTGTTGTTTGATGTCAGGTTTAGTATCAGTTTTTTAGTTATTTATGTTGTCTTAGTTGCCTTATAACCACAGACATCTGTTGTTTGATGTTTTGTTCAACGTTAGCTTAATTTGGTTTTTATGTTGTATGAGTTGTCTTATAACCAGGCCTTTCTGTTGTCTGATGTTTGGTGCACGTCAGCTTTTTTCATTATTTATGTTGTATTAGTTGTATTATAACCACAACATATATTGAAAAACCTGTGTTGACTGGTAAGCACAATAACAACATCCAACTATAACAAGTCAAAGGCCATTTCATGTAAATCAGCTAGCAAACTACATCAATATTCAACATTACCATCAATCCATCCTAAAAGTTGAGTAATATGTTAGTATATACATATAACTAAAAGAAGCCTACTGTAAAATAATAGTAATTCCAGATCTTCCTTCTTGTTGTACCCAAATTTTCCTGCAAAACGGTGAAAGGATTAGACATCTCAAATGAACCAATCTTCCAACAATCAAATCATATTGATTATCTTATCAAAGTTTCTTCACATGTCTTTAAAATTGATTTGCAGATTGTGAACAAACTCATTCAATAATAATTAGCATCACTCTTTAAATTTTAATAGCAGTATCATTTAAACATTCGTACCTGAATTCAAAGTACTTGCAAATTTTGATAGCTCGCTGTTTGGGATATCTGTAAAACAAAAGAAGACCACTCATTACAACTACTAATAATTTCTCTGTATTAGAGTTCTAATTATGTGTAAAATCCGGCCAACTATGGTTGAAGTTTTTGCAAATGAAGGTTATTTTTTAAACAGAAAAAACACAGGTTGAAAAAGTGAGAGTTTCTACTCTCACATTATCCACTTATATTTTTTACAGCTTCACCTGCTTTTGGTATTCTAGTTTTTAGTTGGAAGAAATGCGTCCATATTGCACAAAAGAGGCTCTAGTTAGAAATGCTTTATGCTATTCTCTGTAAACAGTTCATTATCAACACAAACAAAGAATACAACACAAATACCATTATTCTCTTCATTGTCTTTGATTTCATTTTCATTATTAACTTCTTTATCCATGTGCCTAATCACCTGCCTCAAGTATTATGAGCCAATACAACCTTGATTCAAACAACATAGTTCATGGAATGAAGGCCTATCTACATTAATTAGCAAGGACTGACAAACTCTAGAATTCATTTAAACTGAAAATACAGAAGCAAATCAGTACAGAAAGTTAATATGTTGGCAGAAAGTTAAATGGCTTTCCATGATAATTAAGCAAAGCTGTATAATACACCTCAAACACCAGAAACAACAGCTCTCCTAGTATATATATATATATATATATATGTATATGTAAAAAAAAAAAAATATATATATATATATATACAAATGCAAACAATATTATGTAACTACAATAAACAGAAAAATTGAAAGATAAACCACAGAATCTCAGATTAAAAAAAAAAAGAACAAAAAAAAAAACCAACAAAACAGATCAAATACCTTCCACTTCTTTTCTTTCAAGCAAACAAAAGCTCCTCTCTTCTTCCTTCTCCTTCTTCCAAGCAAGAACGATTCCTCTCCTCTCTGTTTGACAAATAACAAAACCTCAAGTACAAATAAAAATACTATCAAACAAACTCTTAACTCTATAAACCTTTGATCCATAATTAAACTTCACAATCTCAAGATTATGAAGAAATCGAAATAAACCCATTAAAACCATCAATGCCAATCAATAATAAACTCAATGACAAAAATTTCCACTTGAACAAGTCCCAATACTGTTTACTTTCTATTCCCAAAAAGCATCCGTCCCAAAATCACAAAACTGATCAAAATTCCAAGGTCAATTCAGCACAAACTCATCATCATAGCCAAAAACATCAAAGTCAAAACCGACAATTCTCAATGCCAAAGCGTAAAATTGGAAAGAAAAAAAAAAGCAACATAAAACTCACGAGCTTAATCGCTACCTCCTCGTTCGTCTGAATATTAGTACCTACAAATCATCAAAAACAAAAGCCAAAAAGAATTGAACAACGAAAAGCAAGCGGAAAACCAAAAGAGAACAAGTGAGCAAAGGCGCACCTAAGTAGATCTCTCCCAACAATCCACTTCCGATCTTCCGACCGAGTCGGAACCGCCGCGCATCAGCGGCAGGGCTGAGGCAGGTTTGGTCAGAGGCTGCGCGCGAGTTGCTGAGGTGAGCTGTGGCTGCTGGAATCTGCGCAGGCGAGGCCGCGCGGGGCTTCTGGGATCTGCATAGGTGGGAAGGGCGCTAGGGAGTAGGCGGGTGGGCTACTGGCGCGGCTGTGAGGGCTGATGCTCAGAGCGGAGGATTGGGTTTTCAGTTTGAAGATTTTTGTTGGGAGGCTGCGCGCGAGTTGCTGAGGTGAGCTGTGGCTGCTGGAATCTGTGCAGACGGGGCCGCGCGAGGCTTCTGGGATCTGCACAGGTGGGGAGGGCGCTGGGGGGTAGGCGGGTGGCTTGCTAGCTCGGCTGTGCGGGCTGATACGTGGAGAGGAGGATTGTGTTTTCAGTTTGAAGAACGAAAGCGACAGCAACAGAGGAGGTGGATCGTGGGTTTGAGAGTGAGGGTGAGCTGAGAGAAGGTTTTTAGGTTTCTTTCATCAGTTTGATAAATTTGTCGGCTAAGTGTTGGGCGGAAAATTTTTATTAAGTTTTTCATTGTGCCATAAACTAAACTGAAAGGAGAGGGAAATAAAAAACCAAAGTCAGTTCAAATGCACAACAAAAATATGTTGTCTAAAACCTCAATGTAATGCATAACAGAAATCTGTTGTCTGAAACATTACCCTTTCCAAACAGTTCTTTTCAAGAAAAAAAAAACTCAAACAACCAAAACTAAATCGACCTCAATGTAATGCACAACAGAAATTTGTTGTCTGAAACATAACCCTTTCCAAACAGTTCTTTTCAAGAAAAAAAAACCCAAACAACCAAAACTAAATCAATCTCAATGTAATGCACAACAGAAATCTGTTGTCCAAAATAACACCTTTTTTAGAAAACTGATTTACCATGATATACATTATATTCAGACAACATAATTTTTTCATTCTGTCGTTAAAATTATTTAGACAACAGAAACCAATCATTCTGTTGTCTGAACTCTGTCGTCTGATAAGTTTATTGAAGTAGTGTTGCCTTTTGAATTTTGTTTTAAGCTCTGAGAAATCTAAAGGGAAATCGGACTTGAATTAGCATGAATTGAAGTTAGTGTACATAGTCTTTCACATAAATATGTAGTACAGTTTCACGGCGACCAAACAACCCTGGAGAGTTGATTGTTTGAATTTAGATGGTGAGAGGTGTGATATGACGTGGAGAATTTGTGCCTGAGATTACTTTGTGACGTAAGAAGTCGTTCCAATATGCGAAAATGATGAACGTACTCCATAATTGTAACTGTTTGGCTACAACCTAAAGCAAACAGTCTCTTTTGCTGTTGTGATTGCACGAGCATGCCAACATCATAGGTCGGGTGTAGTCGTCGGGGAGTCCCTGACCTGACTTCTTCTTTAAACGTTGTGGACGAAATAGCACCAACCTTGTCATAAGATACTTTTCTATGCCTTAACAGAATAAGGACTTTTGTTGTGATATTATGTGTTACCGAATCGATACTCAACGTTGTATGTTGAGCAGACCAATTATCGGGAAGTAGGAGAAAGCACGGGTTTTGCTAAAACATGACTTTAGCTTCGCTGGTTTCAACTAAGTTGAAGGTTTGCTCTGGAGAGATTTTGGGTAATCTGTATGATTAGTTGATTGAGAGGTTGTGTGTTGCATTCCCTTGAAACCTGGTATATATACCTAGGGTTTCAGTAGTTCCTTGTCATCGAAAGATTATTGAATGAAGATTCCTAATTGGTTTCGGCTACTTGAATCCTACAAGGGCTCGTTTTTCTCATGGATCTTGGAATGGGCGAAGCTGTAACCCAAAACCATAATAGACTTATTTTTGGGCCGCATGTATCGGCCCCTCTAAGCTAAATCCTCTTAAGGATATTGCCAAAATTACTTTTGGACTCAAACAGTAACCTTTTAGCCATGCACACAAATTAAGTATTCGATGGAAGTCCTACAGTGAAACTGTATTTGCTTCAGCTCATGATTGATTATTTTTTTGTGAATTGGCGTTATAGTTGCTTAAATACTGTTTAGCTTTTCGATTATGATTATTCCAATCTGGATACTAATAGTTTTAGAGGCCTTGTTTTAATGGCTTATTTGATAAGTTTTACTTGGGGAGAGAATGAATATCATTCTGTTGTGTAGTGCTGCACTGAGCTCTGGATACTAGCTTTTGCCCCATTTGAATTCCCAGCAGTATCATAGAAGGTTGCATATATTGCCTTCTACAGTCCTTTAAATTGTTATGGTTTAACATGTTTCAGGAGGAGCACTACGTGTCGAAGCTACTCTTTATTGCCTGGCCTCAGGTTGCATGCATGCATGTCTGGATTTCCTGCCAGGGGCAGTAGCTAGCAAAGAAATGTGCTTCCTCTTTTCTCTAAATTTTTCCCACCATATCCATAAGTTCAAACCCAGTAGGAGATTCAGGAAGTCGAACTCTCAGTGCTGCAAATCGATGGATCTCCTGCTTAATTTAGCTTTTGTATAGAGGCATAGAGTCTCACTCTTCACTATCCAATTAATACTTGCTTCCCTATAATATGAACAAATCTTGATATACGATTCCCTATAATATGAACGCGAGGTTAAGGAAAATAATTAATTTATAGTTTAATAAGTTTCTCCAGCAATTGTTTGAAGGGGAGTGTTAGCGGTCTTGGACGATCAATGTGAGGGAGGAAAAACAAAAATATAGGAGAGAAGAGCAGCTTGCATAGATGTGGGAATTAAGAAAGATGCGTAAAAATAGGATGTGGGTTACCCAGAACTATAATTAGGGGTGTGGATAAAAGTCTATTGTAAGGCTTAAAATAGGTTATTTATCAAAATTTCTCATATCTCTGTCTCTACTACTATAAATGGAAGCCATTCTTTGGTGTTAAAGGCACCACCAAAATTTGAATTGACATATATGCCCTTTAAATAAAATAAATACATCTAAAATGTCATTATGGTAAAATATCAAAATTAAATAAAAGAATATCATAAAAGAAGAAAAAAGTGGGTTAGAAACACAATTTCAATCCATAAATTATTGCAAGTAGTTTCTTAACTTTATTCTCTTTAGTGATTGAAATTTGAGACCAAAACGTATCAAGGTTTTTGTTATTACTCCGGGCATCGTACGGGTATAACGCTAGTTCCTATAAAAGGAGGCGTAGACTTTGGTATCAAAAGCTTCATTGAAAAACTGATTTTCCGGAATTAGCCATAAATCCCATAATTTTTTTTAAAAAAAGATCACACCCCATTCTCATCCTTAGTGGGACTCGAACTCCTGACTTCTTATATATGAGACCAAAGTCTTATCACCCCACCAAACACACACACCCACCATAAATCCCATAATAGAGATAAAGTTCCACTAAAATAGAATAAGTTATTTATCAAATTTCTCATTAATTAAGGAGAGTTTGCTCTCCATAACTGATTTTCTTTTACCAATTTATCCCTCAAATATTAAAATGCTTTAAAACAAAAAATAACCAATAAGAATTATAAAGTCAATTTGCAAACCAAGAAAAAAAAGAAAGTGGAATGAAACTTTGGTTTCTATCAGCTCCCACTACTTTCAAGTTTTAACTACCTCTCCACACTTTATGAATTTCTTTTTTATACTTCCCTCACACAGTGTGGGGGCTCATGCTAGTGTGTGTGATATATATGTATATATATATATATATATATTAAACCAATCAAAAAATCATTTAGCAAATCAAAATTACAGTAATTGTTACTTCAAGCTTTGCCCAGGAACAACCGAACAAGATCTATTGGGTAGGATTTACCGCTCGACAGTTTGTCCTTATCTCTCCTTCAGTTTTGGTGAGAACATTTATTCTCCCCATCTTGATCATGGCCTTTAAAAATCGTTTAATCCAAGCTTCATTGCTAGCAGCCATTTGGTCCACAAATGGTCTGGTGCCGGGATCAATAGCCAGTACCTGATCCGATTGAAGCAAGCCTCTCCCTTTCTGCAGGTTCAAATAGTAATTATTGTCGAGGACAAGTGGTGTTGTGGTATCAAAGTCCACCTTAAATTGTAATGCTTGCCCCGGAGGCTGCTCTGCTGGGCACTTTCCTGCTAGCTCATTAGCAAAGGCTGGGTCTAGGGAAGGGTCTCTGGGCACAACTGGGCTAAACGTGTATAGTCTGTCTGTAACTTGGGTACATTGTGCTTCGCCAATGGAGTGTGCACCGGACAAGACAACCATTTCTTCTACTGTGAAATTTCTTCTGGCGAAAATGTGTATTATGTCATTCAGAGGCGTTCTTGCTGTAGGGAGGTTTTCATCGGCATCGTCAGAACGTGAAGTCCTACTGTCACGGCGACCGGCGGGGACATTGTGACGTGGTAGGCCGGCAAGTGCAACGGCTTCCCGAGCAGCATATGCTAATATGTCAGCGCAGGATACAGTTTGTGGGCATTGCTTCTCGAGCTCGGCCTTGATCTCATCAATGACCTCAAGACCTCTGAGTGTTTCACCATTAGCTGTTGACGTTTTCTCTACACGGTTGCCGCCAGATGCTGTGGTGTCCAACAGGATTGAGGCATCACAACCCTGTTGCACGTACATGAATTGTTATACACACGGCCAGCATTTAGACCCATAAGTGAGTGCAGATCCCATATGACCCTCCTAATTTGAATGATTTTTCTAACGCAACACGACCATATTACCACGTAATATCTCAATAATAATGGGTTTTATATGCATATGTTGTGGGAGAAAGTTATAAATTTAACCGACGCATATAGTAACATTTTCATTCAACATTTTCAAAATGCAATGCTCACCTTGACAAAACAATCATGGAAAAAGAGGCGGATGAGGGCAGGAGGAAGCTTGGGATCATTCTGCTGAACACGTTTTACAACATCAGCTACAATGTCCTCAACATTCGGGCAAGTCTTAGCGTAATACCCGACATGCAAGCCGTGCCCTCCGTCTACTTTCGCCGGTCCCTGGTCTGGTTCCTGGGCCTTGGAGGGAAGGATGACGATGGTGAACAAGGTGAATGTGAGGATAGTTGCGGCAATTAGACGACAACTCATCTCTAAGCCAATACTCAATATCTCGATTGATGACAACTGCTTTTCTTCTGGCAATGTCACAATTTAAGACATTGAGTGGGGTTCTTTTATACGCACATCACCTTTTCTAGTTTTTGGTTACAGAAAGATTGGTGATTTTCCTCCATTCAAAAAAAAAAAAGAGATGGGTTTTCCTAAATTTGTCAGGCTATTTTTCTATTTTTAAACTCAAATTTAGAGATGTGTGGTGAAATTCTAATTTGTGGAATGTATCAATAGTTGCCTTCTTTGGTCACAGAGAGAGGTAAGGGGCACCAGCCATCGTGGCTACATACTTAAGGTATTTGCTATTTTAAATCCCAAAAAATCAATTAATAATAATAATAATCACCCGTATATACAGTTCTTTCAGAAAAGAAAAAAAACTTCCCTATGACATTATTTGTGAGCAAAGGTCCTAAACTTAGGTCTTAGCGTGGAACATTTAGTTGATATTGTAACATGTACGAGTTTGCTCTCTTAAAGAAAAAAAGATTTGAATGCTAAATCATGAACATTAACCCATATCGATAAAGAAACACACGGACCTTGGTACAAGGCCTTTTAGAAAGGGTACGCGATTATACTTTTAAAGCACTACCCAACTGCTCTATATTGAGGTCTTTGCAGACACTGTCACGGTAGCATCTGTTTAGGGTCAGAGGTGGGAGAAGGTGAAGGTGGCCAGTAGCAGTGGGCAATAGCGGATGAGCTTCTCCTATGTGAGACGTAGCGATTCATCTCCACTCGACTCTCAGATAGGGATGTGCTCCGGTATCATTTGTAACAACTGAAAGTCTCATCCAAGAATTGTAGCTCCAAGTTACTTTTGGATTAACATGCTTACTTGAGTACAGTAGATCTTTCCTCCGAGGATGTCACACTACCTGCTAGCTACTAGCTTTTCCCATATACTCACCAAACATACTTCACCATCATTATTGATATCCATATGAAGTCTCCATTCATTTTTCTCATTATGTTGGAGAGGCCGGCCATGGTCAATTGGGCTTAGTAAAACTTTTACGTTAGGCAAGTATTATTAACAGTTTATAAAATGAGAGTACTTTACACAGTAACTTTCCATGATAATGCCACTCCAATTGAAAAACTAGGCATTGTAGAATCAAAGCTTTCAAGACCTGCGAATTAGTACATCGGAGTATTCTCCAAAGTCCAAACAAGTAGCTTTCCATTGCAATCACTAGTTTAGTCGTTAACTTGCTACAGCAATAGGGCTAAGTGCTAGCCGGCTTTATCGCAAAGTCATATATCCCTCTGACTTCTAGTCTCAACTCCTAAAATATGCTTCTTGGCCGGCATGGAAACCACAAACCATAACGTATCGAAAACTAACTTCTCGGTCTGATTTCATGACGTTAACTCCTGTTTAATGTTATCTGTAGCTCTTCGGTGTAATCTGAGGACACCTTCAATTTTTCTTCTTTCTCTTCCTTAATAAAAGACGGCGGTATGACATTAATCACTTCTAATTAAGACAAACCAATTCTTGGTAGAAGAATATGAGGAGCATCCTATTCATGCAGAGAAAATATGCAAACGTTTTGTGCGTCCCTAAAGAATAAGTAGTAATAGAGAAGAACAGAATAGTGTGATAGCAGAGCTGTGAAGGCATATTTCTTGAAGGTGTGAATCTCATTGGTGATGAAAGAAAAACAAATTTTGGATATATCAGATTGAGAAGAAAGATAAAAATATTCGGTTCCAGACCAAAGAACAGCCGGCCATCAAAAAGGACTGAAGAAACAAGCTCAAAACAGCCAACCATGCTCTACAAACGGTCAAAACAAAGCTCTCTTAACTGTGCATGAGGTATGCCTCCATAATATCAAGCTTCATTCCATATTGGCCGTAATGCAGTAAATAACGAAAGAACGAAACCCTCATCACCTTATGCTCGTACTTGATCTTATTCATTTCTGCAATTACATTTAAAATTGGTAATGTTTAAATATATATTGCATTGAACAGCTGGTGTGCAAAAGCATAAAGTAGTAACGAGTTACGAACACTACAGATGAATTGAATGATCTGGCATTCCTGAAACCATAAAAGGCCCCAGATAGAGCCACGGACAAAAATATGACAATGACCAGTAAGTTATTGTACGGTTAGATTATCGTCGATGCTTACAAAAGGTCTCATAAACTTATCTGTATAGAGCTTCATATATAAATTCAGCTCTATTATAAACCTATGAGAAAACTAGGCAGTCAACAAATAAAAAAAGAAAATGACGTTGTGACCAATTGTCTCCTTTGCCCATTGGAGCAAATGACAAATTAGAAGAAGGGTATGGCTTGAAAGTCTCTTACATTTCTGTTCTTTCTTTCCTGCATAGAGAGAAGTCCCATACAGCACAACCATGGAATCGGTTGATCTCCTTCATTGTCTGATCCTCACCGTATTTCTGGCCTTTTACTTTGCTATATCTGTCCAAACTTCTGACATAGTCCCTTTCCAATGCTCTGCTGCAACAATCGCGAGGTGTAGTGCCTCACTATACCACATCAACAGCGGTTTTCAGAAAGAAGAAATCGCCTCTTTTTACTCTGTCGATCCATCTCAAGTCAATCCTATAAAGTATAACAATAAGGACGATCATCTCATAAGTGTACCTTGTTCTTGCAAAAGCATATTCAACACTACTGGATATTTCTATGATACAACCTACAAAGTGAAATCGTCAGACACATTTGATGATGTTTCGAATAATATCTACAGTGGGCAAGTTTTATCTGTCATAGAAGAACTAAAGCAGAACTTTACAGTAGGAGCTGATTTTCCCATTCATCTTCCTTGTGGGTGTGTAGATAGTGATTCTCAGATTGTGGTAACATACACAGTTCAGGACAAAGATACACTGACAGATATTGCCACTTTGCTGTCTGCCAAGATAGAAAACATAGAAAGCATGAACAAGAATCGGATTGAGAACCCGTCATATATACAACCCGGTTGGGTGTTGTTTGTGCCCTCAGAAAAGAATGGACTTAAAAAGCCAGGTGAGCTTTATTTGAGATCCATTGACTCATATTTATCTGAATTAATGGTCTAGAGTCTCTCCGTCCGGAGTTCTTTTGCTTTGTGATTCAGCCCGATATTGAGATGTTATTTGTTGCATGCTGGTGTATCAGGAATTTGTTGGTCAGCAACTTTCATTTTGTATCTTTTCAATTAACTCCACATTTGTTTTAAGATGGCAAACGTGTAGTTTGCGATCATAATCCTAGAAAGAATTGAGTTACACAGACCCAACATTTCTCTAGTTAAATCCTATATATCAATAGTCAGAGCTGAAATCTGACAATAGAAAAGCGGTAGATACGGAAAAAATCAACAACATGTATGTATATTTGCACAGGAATTTCTGAAATTCACAGATAATTTTCTCTAGGAGCTTGATGGTCGTGCCTTGTTTTTTTTCATCAGGAAGCAGACACAAGTGGGCAATATTGGTTGGCATACTATCGGCTGTAACAATATTGCTTTCCCTAAGCACATTCATCCTCCTGCTATTTAGGAGAAAAGCTGCAGCCAAAGAAAATGTGGAAGCTCCAAAAGTTGTATCCAAAACTTTGTCTGCCAATAAATCTTTTTCGTTACATAATCAGTTACTTCATCAGCAATACATGGAAGGTCAGATAAAACTAAAACCGACTCACTGATAAGTACTACTTTATGCATGTTGGATCAGAAATATGCTGGAAATATAAACATGGAAAACTTGCTAATTGAAGTAAATCTACATTGTTGATTTACAGTTGCTACAGTTTTTGAATCAGACGGACCAGTAGTATTTTCTCTCGAGGAGATAGAAGAGGCTACCGGTTATTTCGATAAAAGTAAGATCATTGGAGAGGGTGGATATGGTATAGTATACTTCGGAGTACTAGGGGAAAAGGTATGGCAGAACCCCCCAAGTTTTCTATATCTCCACCAAACAAAGCCACAAAACTAAGCTATATGTATCTTCTTACACCAAGTTTCAGAAGATAATAGCTGCTTCAACTTTCAGGAACTCGCCATAAAGAAGATGAGATCTAATAAGTGCAAAGAATTCTTTGCAGAGCTAAAGGTCTTATGCAAGATCCATCACATTAATGTGGTGAGCAATCATTTCTTTATAAATGGCCACTAACATGGTAGGATTTCAGACATTCACTTGCAAAATCTTTGTTTTAGGTGGAGCTTTTAGGGTACGCCAGTGGAGATGACCACCTCTACCTGGTCTATGAGTATATTCAGAATGGATCACTGAGCGAACATCTTCATGATCCATTGCTTAAAGGTATTCAAATCGCGCCACTGCACACAGACATACATTGCTTAAGTACATGTTGAGATCCTTAGGTACCTATAATGCATTCCTAAAGAACACTAAAATGTTATTAAATCAGGTCATCAGCCGCTCTCCTGGACTGCAAGAACACAAATTGCACTGGATACTGCAAAAGGTATTGAATACATTCATGACCACACAAAAGCTCGATATGTGCACCGTGATATAAAGACAAGTAACATTCTACTTGATGAGGGTCTCAGAGCAAAGGTACCAAATCCATGACTTCATTAATATGATCTAGTCCTTCGCTATTGTCAGCCTGACTAAGTTATCTAGATTCAAAAGTTTACTTTGTAGACAATATGGTTTACTCCAACCATCTATTGTGCAACTTTCTTACAATATCTGGTTAGTACTTTAGTCGTTAGCTTAATAGGCATATATATCCTTAGGTAGCAGATTTTGGTTTGGCAAAGCTTGTTGGAAGAACCAATGAAGAAGATATTATAGCCACAAGACTCGTTGGAACACCGGGCTATCTCCCCCCAGAGTAAGTTTAATGTCTTTGGTTTATAACTTCATACTAATAGCAAATGATACTAGAGCAGTTATTAAGTACATACAGCTCACTTTATATGTTATTGTGAAAGATCTGTGCAGGAGCTCCAGGTGACTCACAAGACTGATGTATTTGCATTTGGAGTGGTACTTGGAGAACTGATTACAGGGCAACTTGCACTGTTCCGTGACAACCGGGAACCTGCAAAGATGAAATCTTTGATTACAGTAGTAAGTTTCAACTGAATCGTCAACAAAACATAAATCCAAGTAAAAATATAAGGTTCGCCCATTAGATACCAAACTGGAACAATGTCCCAGACTCCAAAAAACACATAAACCCCAAATCTTAGATCTTCAAATACTGAAACCATGATCCCCTAATGCCAAACTTCCAAACCTCAAAACCCCTAAACCCTGATGTTAAAATGCCCATCACTCAAACCATTAACATATATAATTTTTTTTTTTTCCAAATCAGACAACATTAAACATGAACATGGATGTAAAAATGTAAACAAAGTATCTATTTTGTACTTTGTTGCTCACTATCTGCAAATCTGAATTTGATTTCTTTCATATTGCCAGATAAAAAAGGTGTTCCAAGATGGTGAACCAGAATTAGCTTTGGAGGATGTCACAGACCCTAGTCTCCAGGGCAACTATCCTATAGAAGAGATATTCAAGGTCTTTGATTTCATATACACATATTCATTTGCAGTTCAGGGTTTATCTTCAATTTTATATAAAATTCTAAATATTCAATCAAAAAGGGTACTATAGATTACCTTTGAGCTATCAGTCTCTGATATAGATGTGAAATTTGATGAGTGTTGCAGATGGCAGAAATATCAGAGTGGTGTTTGAGGGAAGAAGCAGTGGGAAGGCCAGAGATGAGAGAGATTGTTGTGCTGCTCTCACAAATTGTGACAACCTCTACCGAGTGGGAAGCATCACTTGGCGGTAACAGTCAAGTTTTCAGTGGCTTGTTTAATGGAAGATGATGATCAAAAGCAGGCAGCTCTTACTTCAGATAATGGTCGAATTCTAAATGATCATTCTCTTTTCTTCACTAGTGTAATTGGTTACATATGTATCCTATAGTACTTAGATTTATTGGAGTTTGCACTGAATTGCTAGATTGGTCAGCAACTTTTTTGTTTATGGTGGGATGTTGTGTTGTAGTTTATCTAGCTTGTGACACTAGTTGTGATCTAATTAATTTGGCCCAAAATAATAAGAATGTTATAATGTGAATATTGAATAATAAGAATAAGAGCTTATCCAGTGCTTAAAGCTTTAATTTGGACTCTTTTTTATTTATTCATTATTGAAATTTGTTATAATACTTTTAGATTATTTTCAACAATGATTATCATTTCTACTAGCTAAATCGACAAAATGTAAAATATGGTACAACTATTGTGAGACCTGTGCACCTGCAACAGTAACTATTTTTAAGTTTAATATTGTCAAAACCTTTTTTTCTTAAATCCAAAAAAAAAAAGCATTTAAACGATTAATTCTCTACAATTACTTTAAAATTAGTCAAATATTAACTTTGCTTAGTATATTGTAGAAACTCTTTGTGTCATGAAGCATGAGATCGAATTGAAAATTGAACATTTTAATGGAGTAACGCACCACGCATTCTTCGTGCCTCCATTGAAGCATTACAAATTTACAAAGAAAATGATTCTTCATACCTATAATAAAAGCCTGTCCATTTTCCAATCAATATCACAAATAGAAATCTTGGGTGGTAATTATTATTCACAGCCAACTCCTTTCCCATTAAGCAACCCAAAACGACGTCGTAGCCGACTCAGTCGCTGGTCTCTAACGTCTGAAAGAAGCAAATATTCACCTCCATTCCCAAAAACTCAGACCGAGATAGATTGAGGCAGATAGAGTCTCCGGTTCCATGTCGAAAAGATTAAACCTTTGATGGCAGAAACGACGTCGTCGTGAGGCCCTAAAGCTCCAGCCTTTAGATCTAGCTGAGCTCTCATTTGACTTCCCCACCAATCCAGAATCACAGATCGCATCCGGTGGTTTCCGATCTGAGCCTCCCCCAGAAACCCTAATGGCAGGGGCAGTCTCGGGGCTGTTCCTCCTAGACATCAAAGGCCGCGTTCTCATCTGGCGCGACTATCGTGGCGACGTCTCCGCCGTCCAGGCCGAGCGCTTCTTCACCAAGCTCATCGAGAAAGAGGTCCCCCTAGCTTTTTCACTCTCTCAATTCTCCAAATTTCGCTTCTTTTAGTTTTCGTAATAGTTTGATCCTGTGGATTGAATTTCGGTTTTGAATTCGTTCTGTTTGCTATTAGCTGTGAAATTAGTGGATTTGAATTCCGGTTTGATCTGATTGCGGCATTGTTATGTGGTTCAGGTTGATGCAGAGTCACACGATCCGGTGGTGCACGATAATGGCGTAAGCTACATGTTTCTACAGCATAACAATGTGTACCTGATGGCGGCGTCCAGGCAGAACTGCAATGCTGCCAGCATTCTCTTCTTCTTGCACCGCATTGTTGATGTAAGATCTATTGGTAATTTATGAGCTTCGTGCCTGCGTCGTTTCGTGGTTTCTTTTCGGTTTGAATTTGCGGAATTGGTGATTGGTTGTTGTGGATTTTGTGACTGGCAGGTGTTCAAGCATTATTTTGAAGAGTTAGAAGAGGAATCGCTTAGGGATAACTTTGTGGTTGTGGTAAGGAGATTTTTTGTGCCGTTTGTCTTGGTTGGTTTCGATCTTGGAGTTTTGTGGTTTGATGTGTTTCTGTGTGTCGTTTGTTGTAGTATGAGTTGCTGGATGAAATGATGGACTTCGGTTACCCTCAGTTTACTGAAGCGAAGATTTTAAGTGAGTTTATCAAGACTGATGCTTACAGGATGGAAGTAAACCAGAGGCCCCCGATGGCCGTAACAAATGCAGTGTCTTGGCGCAGTGAAGGGATACGTTACAAGAAGAATGAGGTACCTACACAGGGAAAAGAACAAATTATCCTTCTTTGAAGCAACACAGTGGATGACTTTCCTTTGTTTTTTTTTTTCCTTGATTCTTGCAGGTTTTCCTTGATGTAGTGGAGAGCGTTAATATACTCGTCAACAGCAATGGTCAAATCATTAGGTCTGATGTTGTTGGTGCTTTGAAGATGAGAACTTATTTGAGGTGTGTTTTCACTGTTGTGTTTCCTCTAGCAAAGATATCTATTTTATTTAGTTTCTTTAATCTGTGTATTTAGTAGTCTACTTCGTGTTTCTGTAACTGAACATATTGGTAGATTTATGCTCTTACCGAATGCCTAGTAAGCATAAATATTTTGATTGAGATTTTAATTCAAGATTTTCTAGTCTGTTTCTGTATGCTAGTGTGCAAATCCATTTGTAGGGTGGAACTCATGTTTAGAGGACAGTGTTTAATCCTAAATCCTAATAAATATTGCTCTTTGAAATATTCAATAATTGTTGTTGTGAAAACCACTAACTAAACCCTTGGTTCATCATATAAAAAAAAAAAAATTCAGAAATTCTTTTGGAACCTACAAATCTACTTATAGACCTCCCTCTTAATTTTCATACCCCTTAAATTCCCTTATCACGCTAAAATAAAATTAAATAAATCATGACAAATCAAAGGAAAATAAATTTTACTGGAGGAGGTCTTCGTTTCATCACCTTCATGAAACTCTTCTTCGGCGACTGACCTCAACACCTCCAAATCGAGTAATCGACAACTGCAACAATTCTGTTGGCAGTGCAGGGAGAAAAATAGGAGTGGGTACTTGAGTTGCAGACCTCACGCCTACGCATCCAGTACTTTCGTTGAATTGTTATCCCAGCATCATGTCATTATATCATATAATTAAACAATTATCAATAACCATTTCAAAAACACGCAAATCTGGGCAACCTCAATTTGTAGTTAGTTACCCTTTTATACATCACTACACCAGTACATCTGAGTACTGGTGTAGTGATGTTGAATGCAAGTGCTGTGGGTTTAGGTCTGGCAGGACTCTTTTTCCTTTTTTCAATTTTTCTTGTGAGAGTTAAATTAGGATTTGAAGAATAATAAGTGTATATGGATGTCAGGAGAGCAAATGTGGAGGTCTCAGTAGAAGATCTCTAGAAAATTTGACACTGATGGGCAGGGCAGATTGATAAAATTTTCAACTCATGAATTGAAGTTTCCTTTCTCACTTGTCTTCTAGGGGACTGCATTTTATTGGATAGCTGCAGATTTTCTCAATACGATGCGTGGCTGTAATTAGTTGAATCTGCATGTCCTTTCTGCATTTGTAAATGTTGAATTCCTTTGCTAGTTTGGTACTTCCTAGCATGTAGCATCTACTCACTATTGCGTTCAACACTGTTCATGCACACACCTATTCTTTCATAATTCTCTGAATTCCAGTCTCAAGGTGCATACTTGCATTCAATATCTGTACTGTTTACTTTTGTCCTGAACAAAAGCCAAATACTTTGCTTTGGTGAATGTATAGTCTCTGCTAACGAATCCCTTTTTTCCCTAATAAATCTTATAGACCTTGGTAAATGTAAGGAAGTATCTAGTGTTCACATCTGATAACTTGGGTGTATTTACTGTTGCAGTGTCTTTTAAAATAATAATAATAAATTTTGTAGACCTTGTTAATTATAAGTACATGCTCAAGTAAATCTTGTCATCTCATCTGATAGCTATTTACTCATTTCCTGCTGCAGTGGTATGCCCGAGTGTAAGCTGGGCTTAAATGATAGAGTGCTATTGGAGGCACAAGGCAGAACAACAAAGGGAAAGGCCATTGATTTGGAAGACATCAAATTTCATCAGTATGTAGCTTTAATCTTTGGTATCTGAGTGCTGGTGTTGGTCTTATTACTGTTTGAGAGGTTACCCAACATTCCTACAACCTCGCACTAAATCTTAAAATTTGCTTAGGTGTGTGCGTTTGGCCCGGTTTGAAAATGATCGGACGATATCCTTTGTTCCACCTGATGGAGCTTTTGATCTCATGACTTATAGACTGAGTACGCAGGTAACCTCATGCTTAATTAATGTACTTCTCTTGATTTCTCTTTTTTATTGGACTTTTTTTTTGGTCAATTTTCTATTGGATTTATTGATTGTAATGAATTTCATTGTATCTCTTTCAGGTCAAACCTCTAATTTGGGTTGAAGCTCAAATTGAAAGGCATTCAAAAAGTCGCATCGAGATCCTGGTAAAAGCTCGAAGCCAGTTCAAGGAGCGTAGGTATTGATTTTTTTCATGCATTTTCTGGAGATGGGAGGGGTTGGGGTATAGTTACTGCTGCATAATCATGCGTCTTGTCGAGTCAATTGCCCTGTGCTATGGGAACCCTAATGTCCAAGATTCCATTAGTACTAATGAAAATTTAATTGCACAGCACTGCAACAAATGTTGAGATTGAGGTACCTGTGCAAACCGATGCTACTAACCCAAATATTCGGACATCATTAGGATCTGCAACATATGCACCTGAAAATGATGCACTAATGTGGAAGATAAGATCTTTTCCTGGTGGCAAGGTATGGATTAATTTACATATCTGTGCACACTTCAGGAGTTGTAGCTAAACTAAATAGATTTTTAGGTTGTCTCTTGTGCTGCGCACTTCAGCTTTCTTATAATCCTGCTTTTAATTGAAATGTTATAGGAGTATATGTTGAGAGCTGAGTTTCACCTTCCAAGTGTAACAGCTGAAGAAGCAACTCCTGAAAGAAAAGCTCCTATACGTGTGAAGTTTGAGATACCATATTTTACTGTTTCCGGAATACAGGTATTCTTTTATGGACATGATTGCTTTGCTACTTACGGGACATCTAGATCTCTCTTAGACCATCATATCTGTTAAGGACTCCTAGGCAGAAAAGATGGATAAAGTTTAAGGTTGTTGTCGATTCTTGTTGAGTTGCATTTTTTAGATTCAAATTATTCTCGACTGGCAGTTTGTATGCAACAGAAACCACTAGAGTTCCATTTAGGATGTCAAGTTGATATAGTAAATGGCCGAGAGCTAGCCTGTTTATTATTAAGAAATAAGAAGTCTTCTAATAACACTCTTTCATGATTATGTTGAAATACGAACAATCAAAACAAAATTAGTTTTACATTTATGTAAATGCTGGGTTTTGTAGGTTCGTTACCTGAAGATTATTGAAAAGAGTGGATACCAAGCTCTTCCATGGGTGAGATACATAACCATGGCAGGCGAGTATGAATTAAGGCTCATATGAAAGTTGCACACGCTTGATGTTTTCTGATCAACGGGATTCATGTATGATATTGAATGGTTTCAAAGACTGCTGGATAGGTTAAAAGACCCTATTGGATAGCCAGTTGCCTGGGATCAGTAAATGTGGAGGAAAATGGATTCCCTGACATTTGATTTTGTCCATGCATTATAAATGTTTGTCCAACAGTGTTGTAAGTTGATGGTTACCGGAAGATATGTATCGAATTAAGAACTGACTAATGTTATTTTGGATTTTGTCTGCCTTTTGTTAAATTCTTGCGTGTCGACCTTTTCTGCCCACAGATATTGGAAATTCTCCATCCACTTTTTGTTAATAGTCATGAATAGTACGTCATTTTCTCTTTCCCAAAGTATTCATAATCTCAAATAAATTCTCCTGTAATGACTATATTAATCAATCGAAATTATTCTTTGTTCAAGTATTTTTACTAAATTCAGTGTTTTGGTTTTGAATGAAGGTGTTCATAATATATTTTATAATATAATTGTTTTGAATTACTTTGTTAAACGAGTTTCCGGGTGTTGGTAAACCTTCTAACCCTCTAGGGTTTATAAAAGGAACTAAATTAATCACCTATGTAGAGATAGAATCATGCTCAACCGCCTCAACGTAAGTAAAAAATAAAATTAAAAAAGAAACCTTCAAAATTAATATTATTTCCTTTGTATGAGATGACAATACATAATAACTTTATCATCTTTTTTAGGGTTAGAGTTTTCTAGTGGAATCTTTAAATTTACTCAATTGATCTCTTATGTTTTTTAAATCTTTTATCAAATTTTTGAATACTAAATTTACTCACTGAACTTCACGAAAGTTCTTCAAATAAACTCACTCATATAACTTTCAAACAAACTATTATCTTAAAATATAAAACTTAATAATTTCAATGATTTAATTACTCTATAAATCTTAATTACATATCCATTCCTTAATTAGACAACATAAATCTCTTTTTTAATAAAGAAAATCAAACACAAGTTATTGAGTTTTAGAAAAATAATTTCTATCAACACGAAAAGAATATGTACTATTCTGTGAATTTTATTTTTCTATTTTAGCTGTGCAAAAACAAATGAAGATTAATCATTTTTCTTAATGTTTATTTATTTTCGGGAAAAATTTATGAATAGTATCAGAAGTAAGGCCCACTATTAATTTCAGTACACAAAGTTCTAAAACATAAACTTTGGTACATCAGATTCCAAACCCGACCCAATAAACATATACGACATCAATAACACCGTTAATTGTAGTGACAGATGTCATAATATGAAGGATAATTTGGTCTCTTCAAACTTTTTGCTCAAAGCACCCATTTCTCTCTCTTCTCTTACTGTGGGCACCTAGTTCTGCCTTTTCTCTTACTCTAGGCACCCAATTCTGTCTCGTCTCTTACTCTGGACACAATCTCTCTCTCTCTCTCTCTCTCTCTCTCTCTGACACACATGCTTGCACAATGCAGCACCACCACCCTTTCATCATCAGTTTCTCCAACCCACACCTTTAACCACTGACCACCGCTCGACCTTCACAACTGATCTCGAACATGACCGCCGAATGTTAGCTTCGCCGTGAATGTCAGGTCTGCCGGGAATATCATGACGTTGGCCGCTGATGCTGCAACACCCAAACCAAATGCAAAAACCATATAAAAAAATACAATCTTGCGCAAGATTCAACACAAACAAAAACCCCCAATTGAAAGAAAAAGATAACCTCTTTCTTCAAACTTGAATCAAACCAATTTTGCCCTTCATTGTGTGTAATGGCATGTGAACTAACGAAGTCATTGACATCATGTATGTATATTGGGTCGGGCTTCATATTTGATGTACCAAAATTTATGTTTTGGAAATTAGTGTACTGAAATTAATAGTGGGCCTTACTTCGGGTACTATTCATGAATTTTTCCCTTTATTTTCTCTATTTCTGTACCTCATTATTAATTATTTAAATTTTTCTCAATATTTATTTGGTTTTTTCTAATGTTACCTCCTGTTTTTTTTGTAAATATAATTGATAGACTTAGATTTAGGTCATCATATGATTTATTTTGTTTTCCCTCACCAATATCCGTTCAACATGTATATCATAAATTTTTATGTCACATGATCTTAGTAATAGTTAATTCTTATTAAATACGTATGAATGCATTAATTAGTATAGTAGTGAAATTGAAAAATGAAAATAGGTACGGAAAATAATAAAGAATGTAATATAATATTATTAAATTAAAAAAATTTAAAGAAAATTAATATAATATTTTTTTTGTATAATTATTGTCCTTAATAATCAATTTATAGTAGGTTATATATGTCATTTAATAATTCATAATAGAGTGAGGTCAAGTGAGCAAATTTAGAGATCACAATAGAAACTCTCTTAAGGTTAAAACTAGAGATGTAGGCTTCATATTATTCCTGAAAGCTAGAATCATGTGGATTAATGGCCATTACTAATGGCTCTATAACAGTTGATCGATAATCTCTCGAAGAACTGGTCAAAAACCTAATCCTTGCTCAAGATCACCATACAAAATACCCTTATCATCCTTCTCAGGGTTACCATAAAACTATAAATAGAACTACAGTTCATATTATTCCTGAGAAGCTAGAATATTACTGCGGTTTAATACCCATTACTAATGGCTTTAATAGTTGACAATCTCTCCAAGAACTGGTCGAAAACCTCATCCTTGCTCAGCATGCTAAGCCTTAAATACTTTTGATCACTCCCAAACTTCCTCCCGGTTCTTCCTTGCACTTTGATGCATCCTCTTATAAACTTCTCCAAGTCTATGTCTTCCTTGCACTTCAACCAGGCAAATGCTGCATATACAAATCAAGAGAATTACCAAACGATACATTAGAATCTTGAACATCAATTTGTGATTGCTTTCAAATTCATATATATCCCATCCTTACCTGGATGTGGTTCATTGAATTCTCCAGAAAAGAGGCAGTACTCTTTGGGATACTTGGGCAGACTTAAAATTTCACTGCGCTCGACCACTTCTCTCAGCCTCTCCCACCTTTGAGCCATGAGGTTCTGGCAGTGCTCAAAGAAGAGTTCAGGGTTTTTGGCCTTGCAATTTTGATAGCCATCACAAATCACTCCCATTAACTTTGCAGCTCGGTGCTGAGAAACTTTGGACACACCAAGTGTACTCAGCTCTACGAATTTAGCCATCTTCTTAGCAATCTCTTTGTCCTTCACGATAGCCCATCTGAAAGAAAGCAAGTACAAAGTTGATGTCACTTTCAATCACATAATTAGTACATTCGTTAACACTTGACGTACAGCTTAAACTTTTACGGTTTAGCATCTAGCTGACGAAAGGACATCAAACTTACCCAATACGGGAACCAGCATGTCCCGTGCTTTTTGAAAATGTGAAGTACATAATGTCTTTATTGAGAGGAGCAGTAATGGCAGTGTATTGAGGCCAATAGTAGGCAAGGTCATGAATAAGCTTCCCTTGAACTTGATCATCTGGTCTGTATTTCACCACGGCTTTCCGATTAGTACCATCTGGGTTGTTTGGAGTGTTCACCACCTCTATGTAATCTCCATGTCCCTTCTTATCAAAGGCATACGCATCACCTGCCCATCTGTAAAGCCCTGAACGGAGATAGTCTGTCTCATCTGGATATGACTGCAATTGAAGCAACCAAAGTCAGCAAGCTAGTTTGAATCAACACAAGGGAATCTATTCATGAAAATTAAACAGAAAACAATTGCTAAGAGAATCTAATTACGGTTGACCTTGACCTAACAGCGAGCTGGTTAATTGTTAAGCAAACTAGCCAGACATGCCCATGTTACTTATTTTCAAATTGGCCAAGGACACAAAAAACAGGTTAGAATTTATTGCATGTTACGAAGCAAGATTGTGTTTCCCAAAAGACATATTTGCCTCTTTGTCCCTTCTTCCATGCAAACATCTGCATGTTCCACAGACAGTCTTCTCGTAATGTCACCCCTCCAAGGATTCGATATGATTAAATTAATCCAAGTTCAATAAAAGTTTTGAGCTGTAATTAGTTAGTGCATTTATTTAGAGAGACAAATTCTGATATATGTTGATATTGTATTCGTAATATGACATAATTAGAAAACTTTCAAAAAAAAAAATCAGGGTTCTAGGTTCCCCCAGACCTTCAATTAGGTCCGGCCCTTGCTCTTGTTGCTCAGTTAAAAGTAATTGTATATAAAGATGTAGGATATTAATTCAAGAACTCTGCTAATTATATAATAACGGTTAAGGAGGGGGTCAATGAGGCTCACCGAGTAGTAAGGAGCGGCAGACACGACACTGATCGGCTCAGCCCCACCAGGAGAAGTGAGAGCATACAGCGCCGCCTGGTAGAGCTGCGTGGAGCCTGTCCCCACCACAATGTGACGGCCGTCCACCACAGCATTCCCAACCGTCCGATGAAGTCTTCTAACCGCACCCTCAAATTCTGGTTCCATAAAAAAGCAGATGTTGGTGAAATCGCTGACATAGCTCATCCACTGGCTGCCGGAGATCACCATCGTACCCTTGTCCCCCATCTTTTTCCAGTACGGTTCGAACATTGTTGGGTCACCCCTGCCATCAAAATCCTCATTAACATCATCCTACACTCGTTTTTCTACATTTCGAACCACGCACATGTTGAATGATTATGAACCGTCCATTGAGCTTTTGGAATTAAGTAGCAGTCATTCTTTCCTTAATTTCTCTCATTTCATTCAACATGGGTGTTATGCTATTAACAACAGAAAGGCAGCAGATCGATGAGGTGTGTATTTATTACATTAGAAATGCTCAATGAATCTGAACCTAATGACAACTTTCTGGAAAAAAAAGATAGTGAACGATGAAAGCTAAAGATCGAAGAACTTACTGTTCGAGATTGAGGACAGTGTCAGGTGAAACGCTAGACCTTGTTGTGCCATTGCCATTAGCTGACGGTGTTTTGTTAGGGGTTGCAGGGTTAGGGTTCTGATCAGCGGTGCCGCACATTTTTGTCTCTTTCTCTAAGAACAGGAATAGGTTGATTTTGGATTGACAAGGCTCTCAGTATTGGTTCTCCTCGTTCATGCTTCTCTATTATATACAGCTCAGTGTTGAGAGGGTGCATGATTTCCAATTTATTTTGGTTGCTTTTATTCCATAATAAAGGCGATCTTACCATAATATCTTAATGCTAACAATTGGCAGAAAATCTCAACGAAGTTATGGTAGTATCTAATAATAACTAATGTGGTATGAATCTAACAACGACCCATTTTTTGATACATGAATTTAGGGGTCGTCAACGGGCTTGGGTCGGGCCGGGTCGGGCCTTGCTAAATTTTTTAATAATGACGGGCCGGGCTTTATTAAAAATCGAAGGATCCAAGCCCGTCCATATAAAGCGGGCCTTGTGGGCTTTTTCGGGCCGGGCCGGGCTTGGCATTGCGGGCATTTTCGGGCCGGGCCTTGCGGGCTTTATTTATAAATAAATATTTAAAGACACAAATATTTGTTTTTTTTAATCAAGCTTTGGAAATTCATTGGATAATGATCAAATACAACCAAATATAATAGATCTATATTGTACCAAAAAAATTCTATGTTTATATATAGATACTAATTTATTGATAATTAAATTTTTAAAGACACTAATTTTTTATAAATTTATATTTATACATCATACACTCCAAAGAGCAACATATAGCAATTCAAAGAAAATGAGAAAACCGACCGTTGGATGTGATTATTACAATAAATTATACGTGTGGTTAAAAATTTAGTCAATTTCACCGTAGTTTCGAACTCAATCGGATTAGTCAACCGTAGTCACTTGCATGTTTTCTTGGTTGACTGATAGCGTGATAACCGCAAAAATTGCTTATTTTTTTACATCACGTTTGTAAATATTTCATCGATGGATGTGAGTGGACATAAGATAAAAATTTCAATTTTAATTACAAATACATTGACCAATATCAATTTGCCTCTTAAAGTTGTATGACTTGTACATTGCATTTAAATTGTTGAGGTTCATTCTAAAGCAAACATGAAGTGGAAAATAAATTTGAAAAAACCAACCGTTTGATGGAGAGACTGTAATATTTTATGGTGGTTGTAAAAAATCCAGCTAATTTGGTTTTCGTTTCGAATTCGATCAACTAGGTCAAACCTAGTTACTCTTATAAACCTATATTTATATATCACACACTCCAAAGAGAAACATCTATCAATTCAAAGAAAATGGGAAAACCGACCGTTGGATTTGATTATTACAATAAATTATGAGTGTGGTTAAAAATTTAGTCAATTTCACCATAGTTTCAAACCCGATCGGATTGGTCAACCGTAGTCGCTTGTATGCTTTCTTGATTGACCGGTGGCGTGATGACCGCAAAACTTGCTTATTTTTTTACATCACGTTTGTAAATATTTCATTGATAGATGTGCATGGACATAAGATAAAAATTTCAATTTTAATTACAAATATATTGACCTATACCAATTTGCCTCTTAAAGTTGTATGACTTATACATTACATTTAAATTGTTGAGGTTCATTCTAAAACAACCATGAAGTGGAAAATGAATTTGGAAAAACCAACCGTTTGATAGAGAGATTGTAATATTTTATGGTGGTTGTAAAATATAAAACCAATTTGGTTCTCGTTTCGAATTCGATCAACTAGGTCAAACCTAGTTACTCTTATAAACCTATATTTATATATCACACACTTCAAAGAGCAACCTCTATCAATTCAAAGAAAATGGGAAAACCGACCGTTGGATGTGATTATTATAATAAATTATGAGTGTGGTTAAAAATTTAGTCAATTTCACCATAGTTTCAAACCCGATCGGATTGGTCAACCGTAGTCGCTTGTATGTTTTATTGATTGACCGATAGCTTGATAACCGCAAAACATGCTTATTTTTTCACATCATATCTGTAAATATCCTATCGATGGATGTACGTGTACATAAGATAAAAATTTCAATTTTATAACAAAGACGTTGGCCTATATCAATTTATCACCTAAAGTTATATGACTTGTACATTACATTTAAAATTATTGATGTCCATTCTAAAGCAACCATGAAGTGGAAGATGAATTTGGAGAAACCAACCGTTCGATGGAGAGATTGTAATGTTTTATAGTGGCTGTAAAAAATCCAGCCAATTTAGTTATCGTTTCGAATTCGATCAACTAGGTCAAATTTATATATCATACACTCCAAAGAGCAACCTCTATAAATTCAAATAAAATGAAAAAACCGACCGTTGGATGTGATTATTACAACAAATTATGAGTGTGGTAAAAAAATTAGCTAATTTCATCATATTTTCAAATCCGATCTAATTGATCAACCGCTGTCACTTGTTTTTTAGAATATATATGCACATATTTTCTATAAAAATATGAGAATTTCCACACACACACACACATATATATATATATAAATATAAACACACACATACACACATCTATATCTATATATATATATATATATAAACTCACACACAGTGCACACCCATATCTATATATATATATATATATATATATATATATATATATATCTCTCTTTATATATATATATATAAGCACACACACATATCTATTATATATATATATGTATATATATAAATATAAACACACACATACACACATCTATATCTATATATATATATATAAACACACACACAATGCACACACATATCTATATATATATATATATATATATATATATCTCTATATATATATATAAGCACACACACATATCTATTATATATATATATATATGTGTGTATATATATATATATATAAACATACACACATACACATATATATTAATATATATATATATCTATATATATATATATATTCACAAACACACACAAATATATATAATATATAAAAAATAGTTTACGGGCTTTTACGGGCCGGGTCTAGGCGGGTTTTTACGGGCCGGGTGTAGCGGGCTTTTGACTGGCCGGGCCTATGGGCCGGGCCGGGTTTTCCGGGCTTTTTAGCGGGCCTCCATCGGCCCACCGAGGCGGGCTTTTGCGGGCTTTTTGACGGGCCGGGCCGGGCTTTTGGCCCTCCGGGCCGGCGGGCCTCCATCGGCCCACTTGATCCACGGGTTTTTTGATGAGGCCTACATGAATTTGCCTGAATAATTAATGTGATAAAGTTTCTTTTTATAGGAGGATTATGCAGAATTTTCTTTATTATATATTAATGTTTTCGTTGGGTTACAAGCCTAGTTCGTCTAGATACTAATATTTTTCTTTTTTTAGAAGGCTAAATAGAGGGGTATCAGCTCCCTATATTTGGAATTCATAGAAAGAAGAAAAATAACAACTTAAGAATGGGATCAAATCAAATCTCCATAATGGCAATATTGATGATTTGTGATTAGATGAGATGTCTGTAATTATTCAGGGTATTCTTTACGAGGATCAATGTAGCTCAGAGTTTAGATTTTATGTCCCCTCATGTAAAACCCTAATATTAATATAATAAATGGAACCAAGCGTGGGCCTAAGCCTCCCGCTAGACTGGGTTTCAAATCCCTTTCAAAAAATAAAAAAAAAAGAAATAAAAAAAAGTTGCTGCATGACCAACTAAGCCTTGAGGGAAGAAAATACTAAGCGGGATGAAAACTTCGAACTTCAGATCTAATAATGACAGTAGTTGTAGATAATAACACGGTGGCGATCGAGTAGACCCGAGCTACATGTTGGCCTACATGTTTACATCACATGTCAGAAATTTCATACCGAACTCCGGCAAGTAAAACCGGAGCTGTGTTAACATTCCGATCTACTGGTTTTATTCTTCAAGTACATGGGATCGTTCACTTATTCGGTCTTCCATGGAATATATATATATATATATAAAAAAAAAAAAAAAGATGATCCGACTCTTAAGTATTTGGTCGGCCGATCTTACATTAATTTCTTGACACAAGTCATCCATGTTTAAATTAGTCCACATCGATCTGTAAGCCCTGGCTATATGAAATCGTTCATCTGGGTCAAGTTTTGTTGGTCTTTAAGATACAGAAAATTTATTATATACACTTTTAGGTCAAGTCTCCTAATTAATCAATTTGAACGTAAATTTGATTCAAGAAACATGTTTGATTCCGACACATTGTGTTACATGCATCAACATTAGATATAGTTCCCATGTGCCACGAATGATGATTCACGTGCTAACTGATCATAGTTGCAACGTGATTGAGCATGATTCATGTTCGATATACAATCCTTTGATTTGCATGATTAATTCCATTGCTCTTTGAATCACATTGAATAATGTACTGAGAATATCGAAAATCATGTATCTAATAGAGATCGTGTTCTTGTTCATTTCATGAAATTTATATTCAATATATTTACTTATTTAGCGCAAAACTAATGTGAGGGTTTTGGGTGTGAGAAGACTTTGTGAGGAGGAGTGACTTGAGGATGGGAAGCGTCTGAAGCTTTCTGATAGCTTAGTCGAGGTCCCACTAAATGGGAACATTTTGAAGAAGAAGGGTAGACCTTGAAGTCGTTGGAACAAGCCCAAGCTTGTGTCTATACCCACCTCAGTGGGGGTTGATGGGGAGCCGGCTTTGGAGGAACTGAATGCCCTACCTCAAGAGGGCTAGGGCTGCAGGCCTGCACTGATCTTGATGAAGCTTTGGCTATGATTTTTGCAGACATACACCATGGGCGTTAATGCTTCGTTATAGCTGCTTTGTTTCGGGTTGTGTAGATTTGTGATCCTTTTTCTTTTGTTTTGCAGTTTGTTCCCTAATCGAATGTGTTCCGTTCTTAGATGGCATAAGACTGGGAAGGATTTCTTTTGTTGCAGTTCCTTTAGGTTTATAGTCTTTTGGTTAGGAGTTTCTTGGCTGCTTTGTGCAGTTTGTATTGTGCTTGATCTTATACTAGGAGTAGTTTCTTGAAACCCTCTAGCTTAATGTAGTGACGTCGTTATTTAATGGAACATGATTCCGTTCCCCTAAAAAAATGTGAGGGTCGATGCTTATGTTGGATTAGAGCATAATTTTTATCTTCCCTTTTTGGGTTCGAGTCACCATGAGAGTATGAGTGAAATCTTTGATCTCCTTTGAAATAAAGTAAAAAAATGTTTAGAAAATTTCCTTGTTTGGAAATTGGCATGATTCCAAGCTTTTGTATGATGCTCCGATATCTGGCTTGGTGCTCTAACATAATCAACTCCAACATGAAAGTGAGAAGAACTAGACTCATAGTAGTGTAACTATTCTTCAAACTATTTCAAGTTTTCTTTCAATCCCTTGGTTGACTCATTTGAGCATCTAGAATTTAGCCCAACCATGCCCTAAAAAAAAAAATTATTGGTTGACCCTTTAACCTTTGAATTCACAATTAGTGTTCTTTCTCTTTTATTATGTTGCTCTGAAAAAGTATTTTGAAGTCGTGGAGCTCATATTTTTGTAGAAATGCAAAAAAAATTTGGTGTTGAACCCATTCAGTTAAATATAACAAGACATAGTCTCTCTTAAAAATTACATTAAGATAAACACGATCTCTTCTTTTTTTTCCTTAAGAATCGAAGTGGTTGTGTTTCATGAACTTTAAAAGGACAATCATTTAGAAGATGAGACGATTATTATTTTTCAGGTGAGAACAAGTGAACAAGACACCACAAACTTGGCAACAAGATGTCTATGGTGGCCCAAGAAAAAGCCTAATGTGCAAGGCCTAGCAGAAGACCAAAACTCCGAAACATAGGCCCGACTAAAGTACAAGGAGATCGACCTACCTAGGCCCATAATAAAGACAGAACCAGAAGCTCAACTGGACAACTGCCATCTTTAAGAATAGGCTTCTTTTATGTTTTACATCGACTTGATCAATTGATTCTGTCAGATTTCAAGATCACTGCTGGAGATTGGACTCGGCAGCCATTGCTTCAGATCTATGCTTTATTTGGGTTACTGTCTTTAATTGTAAAGACTGAATTAGTATTAGCGTATTAGAAAAGAACTTGGTAGTTCGTCACTGATTTTAGCTGTGTTGTTTTGTTATGATTTTATAGAAACCACCCAGAAATTCCATCTATAGTAACATCTTCAGTTGAATGCGCAGGGTTGTGTTCCATCCAACAAAAAAAAATGTGCCGAGTTTTATCACTACAAATTGTCGAGTTACGAGTAACCAATGACCCAAATATGGGATGATATTCTCTCAAAAAAAAAAAAAAAACGGACTATATAGCATGAATTTCAAATAATGGAATGTTTATGCCCATGCAAGCGAGGATAAATGTGCCCACACTCATGCAAGCAAGGCTAACAATGCCCATGTATAGTGAGCCTAATTGTCCCCACACCCATGTGCATGTGACAAGGCTAAATAACTTTCATGCAAGCGAGACAAACAATGTCGGATGTCCATGTTTGTTGAGACTCACGATGCCCGTATCAAAGCAAGCGAGCCTAACGGTGTTTTTTCAAGTGCGGCTATAAGCATACCAAAAGATGCTTTTTGAACCTCATGGGATCCGACCCGGCTTTGTCTCTCAAAAAAAAAAAAGTCCAACAACTGTGGACTGCATGTTGTTATTTTCTCATCAAAATGTTTTCACAATTAATTATGATTTCTAAACAATTCAAAACCAACGAAACTTAAAATATCTTGACACTATTATTTCTTTTACGATTATGCAAAGTTTTAAAACCAAGACAATCATATAAAAACATCGAGTAGAATCTGTGTTTCTTTTAGTATAAGGTGTACCTTTCAACAACAAAAAAAAAAAAACGAGGACAGAGTGTATACTAGAATCTGCATTCTTTACCACGTACATCACCTCTGTTTTCCCCATAAATCTGGCTTGAACGAATAAAACATATTCAGAAACGATGCATATTCATGGAGAAATTGTAGTCATAATGCACCATCTTCTGTAAGAACGATTTATAGATGAAAATCATAAAGTTGAGGTTCAATTTCATAACCAAGGAAGGAATTTGATATGTTCGCTTAAATGATAATGACTGTCCTTAAAATACATCATCTAACTTTGGAAAGATCAAAGAAGTCTGATGTATAAGCTAGGCCTCTAATATCTCTCACTACATCATCTACAAGCTAGACAAAATGTACCTGGCAGGGAGGACTAAAAGGAAAAAAAATAAGATAGAAAATGGACATTTACATGAAGTCAGAGAAAGAAGGGGTACAATTCACTAGTGCTTGCTTTATGATTCTAGATTCTAGTATATGAGTGAGAGTGATGGATGCTGAACTAATGGTGCGTTTGGTTGGGTAATGTTGGTGGAGTTTTTCTAAATACATGCTTTCTGCACCTTTCAAAAATGCTGTCATATATCAGATCAAATTGAACTCCTGCTCTCTCCCGATTCACAATGAAGAATATGTGATCAGCTTCCACAATCTTGTAGTACCTGCATTTAGCAAACTCATCATGTTTACTATTCCCAGCCACATTTATCGTTTCACTTTCATTTATGAGAAGATAGGCAATGATGCTCGAATAAGAAGCATTACTAACCAGATGCCTGGTTGCAAGGGGTGGCACTCTGAATCATCTTTCACAAAACGGCCTGGGTGTTCAACAGGAAGAAGAGGGCGAGTCATGGAGATCGTATTGAGAGCTCCATCATTTTCTTGCCAATCCTCATCTCTGCACATTCAATTACACAAGGATTGAGTCACACTCTGCACTTTATTCATGCCTAACAAACCATAGCATAACGTGCACAGTTGAAAACACACCTGTAACCCTTATATGGGGGAGAGACATCAGGAGGATGACGCCATTGGCTCATCTGCAGTACTCTGATGAAAAGCAGAGGGTGAATTCCGAATATGCTAGAAGGAAGTGTGACACCCCATATCTTCTTAGTGCGCTTTGTGGCATAGCTGAAGTAGTATGTGTTTGGAAAGGACTGTAGATGGCTGTTGAGTCTTATGGAACCTTGAATTGTAAGGTCAGGGAGGATCCAATCCCCAGAAGCAAATGGTCCCGAATTTCCCAAGAGGCAATCAATGAGACCCCAAACACCGACTTTCTTCCATGTGATATTATAGTGATCAAACCCAAAGTTGTAATATTCCTTTAGCCAGGAAATGTCTAGCCAGTCATAAATAATCACTCCAATGCGACATAGTTGCAGCAGACAGATGGGCTTCAGGGTTTTGCCATCCTCAGGCCTGATAAAACATGGAAACCACAGTTAATGTTTTAGCACACAAAAGTCATTTGGAGAATGACATAAATTTACTACAAGTTGTAGAATATGACCGGTTTTGCTTATAGGACACTACAAAGTCCCCAACTGAGAAATCCACTAGATCACTTTAATGAAAATTTGATGCTCAAGTGCTTGAAAGTGATCAGCAAGTTACAGCTTTTATGTCAGTTTTTGGTTGCTTTGATTCTACTCTTTCTTTTGCATCTGTTAGTATGAGTTACTTTAGAAAAAGACGGTAAATCTGAGGTGACATAGAAGTCTCTATCTACTTTGTTCTTTTGTGAAGTCGGTAATTATATCTTTTAAGCATTTCATCGGTCAGACTTGAGATGAACAAAGTTGAAGAATTCAACTACAGGAAAAGGAATAAGCTGAAGAAATAAAACTCACTGCATTCCATCCAAGTAAGTTCTTGTAGTCCCATTGAACGCTCCGGACAATGATGTGATGCTCAATACCCAATTCTCATTAGTATTCTCATACCCCTTGAAAGCCTAAAAACAAAATGAATGAAACATTTAAGTCCTAAACCAATTCATAGCTCCTTCACTCTTTCCAAAAATTTGGTTCTGCAAATTTGGACTCACCTTATCAGCAAGCATTTGCTGCAGAACACGGACGACCTGAGCTCCGGCGGAATGGCCCACAAAGTGAATAGGATGATCCTCATCCCATTCAGGGTAGTGCCCTGCAATTCAACCACAACCAAAACTTGAGACTTGCTATGATATGAGGTTTATTATGAAAACAATCTCATTTCTTGCTCTTTCATCAAACAACAGAACATTGAAGATGAGGAAAAACAGAACCAACCTTGTTCATAAAGACGGCCAAACTGGGAATGCCCACAGGCTTTGCTGTGTTCTTCACCATAATCGACCCGCCCACCTTTCAAATAGTAGAACAACTCACGAGCCCTAAACCACCAAAAACCCATAAATCTCACTAAGCCGCATATAGTATAAAACAAATAAAATAACAAAGACTCTGGCTATGAATCCATTTGTGAAGAAAAGGCTTCAATGCTCCGAGCACAAACCTGTCGTAAACGCTGGTCAGAGATCCCAAATCCGGGACCAGAACCCTCTCGTCTTTCTTCTCAGCTCCGGCGAAATACGACAAACCTCCCAGCCTCTGCAAATCAAAAACCCAGTTAAAGAAACCAACCAAAAACCCACCCCCAAAAAAAGAAAAAATGCATAACCAATCACAACCCATTTTCACAAACACCGAAACACAACATACCCCTTTGCCAAAGCCAAAAATCCCATGGACCAAAACAATAGGAGGCAGAGCCCCATTGGCCGCCGAGGTCTCACTGGGCACCAACTCTTTCGTGTCGACGTTGGGCTTACACAAGAGCTCATTCAGTGCCAGCGAGAGGTCACCGGCGACGGCGGAGCTGAATATGTAAAACCCATAAAGTAAATGAACCACGGCGCTCACAAACAGCTCCGAAAATTGCAGTGCGGCTATCCATAATCTGATCATCTTCCTCACACTACCGTACATCTAATACCGGAGCCCCAACAAGGCTCTCCTCAAACTTATATAACACAACAAAAACAAAAAGCCCCCTTCTTCCACAAAAGAAGGGGACAACAAGTTCTCTCTCTCTGAAACTCCGCGGGCTTCTTTTGTTTTTGTGTTATCCAACGGAAACAGAGAGAAAAGAAGAAGGTAGAATCAAAGAGAAAAGAAAGAAAAAGATAATGTGGCGGTTTTTGGAGAAAAGAGAGACTCGGGGAGGGAAATGGGGTTTGTTTTTCTTCTCCACAATTTTCTCGTTGCCCAGCTATATTCTCTCTCACGCGATTATCACAAACCCCACAAATAAAAACCTCTTCTCTTCTTTTCGCTCGCTGTTCATTCATATTCATACGAGACGAGACGAGACGAGACGAGACGAAGAAGCCAGAATAAGCTAAACACCCAAACGGCGGAAAAGGAAGGAACACAAAAAACGTTGGCTCCGATCAGCGCCACGTGTTCCTTGTTAAAAACGCTCCAAGAAGTTATAACCCCGCGGGTGGGACCCGCCAACAAGAACACAGGTAAGCTGGAAATCATGAAGGGTTCGGATTTCTGTAGATAAGGTTTTTATTTTTTCCTATTAGTTGTATTTAGTTAATTAATTAATTAATACTTAATAAATTATTTATTAATTAAAAATTCGCTTCGACTTAAGAGTATGGGGGGGGTGTGTGCTGGAGCCAAGCTGGTGGTGCCGACTGATAGATTGGGCTACCTACGGCGGACCAACTACAACGGGTCTAATAATGGCCTTCTTTAATTTCTCACTCACGCGCCCTCGCCGGAAGGTGGGTGATGGACGGGTACCGGACCGTCCGGACGCAAGCAAGGACCACACATGGAAAATGTGGCGGCTGCTACTCTGCTGGTACTAGCTAGTATTGATCGGCATTTATGAGGGAGAGATGGGACAAGGTCCTAACTGCTATGGGCGGTAAGACTTAAGAAGGGGATTGAAGTAGTTAATAGATGCGTGCGGGCTAGGACTATTTGGAGAAAAGAAAACAAGCAAACACGAATAGAAATTTATAATCGATTAATCGTTAAACACTAGAAATTTAATAGCAAATTTGTAGAGTATATTTTGAGATATGATCGGTGGTTATTACGATCATAATATTAAGTTGATAAAAAATTGATGGAGAAAACAAGTAAAGAAAATGCTAGAATGGGTGAAAATGGTTCTCAAAATTTGACAACAAAGTAGCTACACTTGTGGCTTATACTTTGAGATACGAAAAGCTGTTAGTATAATATTGATATTGAGATGATGAGAAGCTACCACCAAAAAAAAAAATGTAAAACAGATTACAGATCGAACTTTGTGAATGGCAACTCATGGTTGCATATGATCATTAGCTCAAAGGAATCCATATTTCATTGGCAGCCCCTAAAAATTAAAGACTATCCTTTGATGCTTAACACTTAAGACAATTCTTTAAAGTGATATCTGTTATAAGTGAAGCAAACTTCATAATAGGTGTTTGTTTTTGTGATTTATGATCAATGTTATTGGTTCTCACACAACTGCACTTAGTCACTGTTAGTTATTGATTACATTAGAAATGTAGTTTCTTGCTTAATGTAAGAGAGATGATTTATTTATTTTCTGCAGAGGTGATGATTTCTCCCTTAATAATCTGCGTTTATTTCTCGAAAACTATGGTGCAGCTTCTGATCAATCAATCAATAAGGACAAAAGTACTTTCTATATGGGTGAGTCTTTCTCATATCGTCGTGAACGGGTGCAGCGGCTGTTGGGTTATAAGTCTGGGGTAGCTCTTTTTACATACTTGGGGGTTCCCGTTTTTAAAGGAAAGCCATGACGCCTTCATCTTCAAGCTATTGTTGATAGAGCCAAACTAGATTAACAAGTTGGAAAAGAAAACTTCTTTCTATGGCGGGTCGTGTTCAGCTTGTTAAAGATGTTTTCCAAAGTATGCTTCTTCATAGCTTTTCAGTTTATCTATGGCCTACCTCCATATTAAAGCATCTTGCTGCGAGTGCTCGGAATTTCATTTGGTCTGCAGACCTGGCTGTCAAGAAGTTGGTCACGGGTTCTTGGCAACAAGTGTGCTGCCCAAGAAATGAAGCTGGGCTAGGTCTTCGTCAGCTTCCAGCTCTCAATAAAGCAGCTCTTCTTACTTTGAGTTGGAATATACTCACTGCATCTACTTCATGGGTGTGTTTGCTCATAGTAGGTACTCAATTTGTCGGCACATGAAGTATAAATATTTTGGTTCATCAATATGGCCAGGGTTACGTACTTCTTTTCCCTTAATTTATCAACATTCTCAGTGGAGTATTGGAGGCGGTAAATCTGTTTTATTTTGGTCAGACAAGTGGTTGGATAATACGATCATTGATAAACTTCAAATTAGCCATGTCTCAAAGTATTTCAAGACTTTGGTTGCTTCTTTTATTACGGAGCAACAATGGACCTTTCCCATCAGGTTTCACACTACCTTCCTTGATCTAATTCATGAAATTATGCAAATTCCTCTTCCAATAGTTGTTGCACATGATGTTCTCTTTTGGGAAGACTCGAGTTATGGTATTCTTTCATTCTCGAATGCTTATGAGTTGATTCGGCCTCACTTTGACGAACAATATTGGGTCTCTAAAATATGGGGAGCTGGTATTCCTCCTCGTTTCTCTATTCTCGCATGGCGTCTTCTTCATAATAATTTACCTACAGATGATCACCTTCATAGGCGTGGTATCCCGGTGGTCTCGGTTTGTCAATCATGCACATTTGGTCATGAGGAAACATTGACTCATCTCTTCATCACCTGTGATTTTGCACAACACATCTGGCAATGGCTTGCGTGCTGTTTTGGTACCTCTCTCCCATCCTCAGGTACACTCACTGATCTTTGGGATTCATTTACTAGCAAGGCTTTCTCTTCACAATTGATGAATATTTGGATTGCTAGCGGTCTCTATTCTCTTATGACTATTTGGAAGACTAGAAACAAGTTGAGATTTCAGAACAAACAACCATCTCTTATGAAAACTTTCCGCACTACTAAAGCTTGGATTCGTTTTATGGCCCCACACATGCCTGGAAACACTTCAGAGATCTTGGATAGTAAGTTACTTGTGGGGCTAGGTGTTACTCCTATGTCAAAAATTAGGCGTGCTCCCCGACTTGTTCTGTGACATCCTCCTCCTCTTCCATGGTTGAAGCTTAATACTGATGGCCTTGCTAGAGGAAATCCAGGTCTTGCTGCATGTGGGGGTGTCTTTCTGGATTGTTTGGGCAATTCATCGGAGGCTTTTGCACAGGACTGGATCAACAAAGTGCTTTCTTCTCTTAGTTAATGACGATCATTATTGGAGTTGAATTTGCTTACCGATTGGGATGGCATCATATTTGGCTTGAAAGTGATTCAACTAGTGCCCTGGCATGTATCTCCTCCTCTTCTTTTATTCCACCATGGTCGCTGCGAATCCTTTGGTTAAATTGTCTAGAACAAATTAGTGTCATGAACTTCTATTTCTCTCATTCTTTTCGTGAGGGTAACACGGTGGCTGATAAAATTACGAGTTTGGGCTTGACATCCACTTCGCTAGTTTGGTACGCTACTCCTCCATCTGAGCTTCTCCCTTTGTTATATGCATATGCCATGAGTTTCCCATATCACAGGGCGGCTTGAATTGGAAGTTTACAGTAGTTTTATCATGTTGTCCTACTTTTACCATTGGTTGATGTTATTGGGAGATGGACTACAATTGATTGTTTTTTCTATGGACACCCATATTTCACTCTATCACTTACTGCCTTGCATTGGATGCACTGGAACGTACGCAATTGTTATGGTTGTCCACCTTAGCTTAATTGCATCTTGGGGGTATTATGTTGATTTGGAAAGGCCAGGTTGGAGTTGGTTTTGTTTCTTCTCGCTTTCCTTCATGTGTTTTTATACAAGAATATCTGCAGCTCAAATTAGACTTGGTCTGGTCTAATTTTTTCCTTGTATTGTGTACAATAGATGGAGGATACCTTGAATGGTTTTCCTGCTCATTTTTCTTTTTTCTCCTTGTATTTTTTTTTTCTGTCGAATATTGTATTTTTTGTTTATCTTTTAATAAATTTAATAGGGGGGCGGGCGGTGAGCTCCTAGAGTGGGACGAACCCTTCACCTTCGGATTTGAGGATGTGACTTGATTCTTACATTGTCCGCATCCGAAGAGCTAATATCGCCTAATCCCTTATATTTTTCCAAAAAAAAAAATTCTTATATAAGTGAAACGTATTACATGATAGTGAGCAACCCAATCATTTTGGCGCTGGCAATCTTCGGAGGATTTTTTTTTTTGTAATTTTATTTTTCTTATAAATAAAAAAAATAATGAGAAAGAGAGGTAATATGACTATAAAGTATCAACATGACTGTATCTTACACGCAAGGGCAAAACGTGGTGGGAGATGATTGATCATTCTCTTTCTCATAGCAAGTGGTTTGCACATGCAATTCATTGTTAGGTGCGACTATTTATAAATAAAAACAAAAAAATTCAAGACCATTCTAAAAAAGAAAAAGAAAAAACGAAAAAAAGGAACGTGCAGTCAGCTATGTGCTCTCTCAGCCACACAGAATATCACACTACAAGTTAGGAAAAAAAATTATAAAAAAAAAGTTTGGTGGACGGTGAGCCATTTTGCGCTGTCTTTTGTTGTCCAAAAGCAACAAAATGGGGCAAAACATCAAGATTTGACCGCAAATTAGATACGCCACCCAAAACCTGCTTAACCCCTTTTTAATTTGATTTATTATCTACCAAACCCCTCAGATTCGCTTACATTCTTAATTACTTGTTAATCACCCTTCGTTCTTCACATGTCGTTAATCAACAACATCCTTTTTCGTGTGCGGCACCAAATCTTGTATGGAAATCGTCGTGCTAATTCTGTGCAAGACAGCAAGAGAGAAATTGAGCAGATATAGAAGAATCGGGTACCGGGAAAACGACGTCGTTGTACGCTAGCTTGTGCCACGTGGAGGCGCTGGAGCAGATCTGAAACAAGAATCAAATCCATTGGAAGCTTCTAGTTCTTCTGGAGAATCGTTTACCACCACTCGTGTGTGACGTAATTCATGACTAATCTACTAAATTCTAGATTTTCTTATCTTGCAAAACTATGTTCAACTAATCTCAGCGTAATTCATTTTTCTTGTTCTTCAGGTCTTGCCTTGGGTTCAACTGAGTTCGTCAACAACAACAAGGCCATAATCTTTCGGTCTTCTGTAATTTTTGACAAAGAAGTTTGACTGCTAAATACTCCTACCTAGTTGCAACTTGTAAATGGGAAAAACTTGAGGCCGAAACCAATTCGAACGCAGTCATCCATAGCCACTCATTTGCCACTAGACATTTGACACCTATTTTCCTTTCTTTTCAAATTTATTTAAAGACCTTAAAATGAAATAGACAGGTGTCAAACCCATACTGATTAAGATCAGTGGTTTGGGCCCTAGCTTTTTTCCTTATAAAATTATGTGTTAACAATGTGAGCAAAATATTAAAATGCCTTAAAAATCATAAATTGGCTTGATTGCCCGGCCTTCATCAGAAGTGAAAGTAGGGGTGTAAATGAGTCGAGTATGACGCGATTAACATAAACTTGGCACGCGCACAACATGAAGGCAAGTCCCAATGTGATCTTTAGTTGTTGTTTTTTCGGGCCTTTTGGCCCCATCTATCTAAAAAAAAAAAAAAAAAAGGCAAGTCCCAAGACAAAAGCAACAAAAAATCTGTGGATTAGCCAACCTCGCCACTTTTGCAGATCCGCAAGTTTGCGACATAAACTAGGTTTTCGTGGTACAGCGGATCAAACTAGCCCGGTGAACATGGCACGAGACGGTTGCGATATTGGGCCTGGCACGTTAAACCTCCAAGTAAACTAGAGGCCCCAATTATATTTTACCCATCTCCCTTCTAAGCCCAGAGATATTTTAGTAGGAAAAGAAACCCAACCTTTACGACAGGAATGAGAAGTAGGCCCAATTCTGAAAAGTAGCATTTGAATCTAACTTCGTTCATGTCTAATGATCTTCTCAACTGAATAAAAAGGTCAGAAGTTTTTACTGTAGATTTAACGGTAGGTATTCTTGTGTGTATTCTTAATGCTTGTTTTCTAGTTGTTCGATTTGATGGCTGCGTTTTGAATCTATTCATTAGCCAATATCCAGTTCCATCCATCGGTGCCTCTTTACGAAATGTCATCCTATTCTCCTGCTGTTATAATAACGGATAGGATGAAGCTTGATCTTGTAAACATATTTGAATTTACTTGTTATCTTTCTTTGTTTTATGCAATTATGCCTGTGTTTTAAATCTGAACTGCATGACACAGATGCCAAGTTCTTTCCTACTATAGCTCTCTGAAACTATGGCTAAAAAGGGAATGAACATGGCTGTTAGCCGTCGGGCTATACATCTCGATCTCGTTCCCAAACTTCAAGGAATTCCTGCTGAAGATTACTCAAGAATTTTCCTGAGCTGTCCAAAACCATCTCAGTTACAGTGCCCTTCCAACTGTTACTGTAAGGAATTGATGACAGAGAGAATCTAATTGAGATGGTTTCAGAAGAGCTTCAGCCTCTTCAGGAATTCTATACCACTTTTACAAGAGCCCTTTACGTACTAATGACAGTTCAATTCATGAAGGCCCCATTTCCATAATCTCCAAGTTGATTGCACGAAGGAATAGAACTTTTCTGAAGTGAGCATAGCTTGTAAGTTGTAAATTACAAAGAGCTACCAGTTACTTGTGTCTTTGTCAACCTAATTTTTCATCGTGCGGGTTCACACCCATTTTGTTTCGAAAGAGTTATGGGTCGTACCAAATGCTGACGTTGATGCAGGCTACCGACTTTCGGTGGACGCGGAGCCAATAAGTTCAGTCGAACAGCGTAACGAGTCTAAGGTGATTTTGGATAGTGTTAGAATTGACAGCCCAGAGCCACCAGCTGTATCGTCAGTGAGCGCATTAAGATGTGGCGGAAGAGCAGGAGGCACAGTTGGGTCATATAATTGACTGAACATTGGATTTTTGACCTATGAATATAATGGAATGCACTTCCAAAGTCAATACTCCACACTGAGTTTATACAGATGATACCATATCCCATGTGAGATCATGAGATTTTCGTCCTTGATCCATATTCCACGCCTTCTCTTTGTATATGTTTTTATTCATCAAAAATCTAAATTGGACTAGCCACCGTACTTCTGGTTTCTATCACTAACCACCGACTTGGCTTCAAAGGTCAGTTTCTCTTTTCTACATTATAACCCAAGAAAAATGCATAATCATCTTGTAAATTACAAATGAGATTTCGTTTACGATTCAAAACACGCGTTTGAAGTACGGGAAAGAAAGACTCTCAAGACATCATTGATTTTCATGGTAAACGAATCTGGGCTATATGATACTGTCGAGCGTCGACACCTTTTTTTCTACTACATGAAGTTTAATTATGACAATTAAGAGCTAAAGTAAACTTTAAGAAAAAGACTATAACCCAAATTATGCATAGAGGAGGCTATTTCGACAAGTTCATGTGGTAACGCAAAGTATGAGCTGTGGCTATCATATTCATATAGATAGTCATTATGATTTATCTTTGGGGTACTAGTTGAATACTCTTTTGGGTTGTTTATTGCGTTTCTGTGTGTGAAACAGTGCTGTCTTCAAAGGCAAGAAAGCTTAATGATATATAATTATATATAAGCCTAGATAAGCTTTGGGTCACAATTATTTATAATTAGGGGGTTTAGGTTTTAGAGGCATTTTCTCCTTTGGCAACTGTTATTTTTATTTGGCAACAACTTATGATTTGTACTTTTTAGAACAATGAAGAATTTTTGCTTTGAAAACTTGTAAATAAAGTATATAGAGGGGAACTGAAAAATCACAAGCCATAGTATATTCACTATTACCTTTTGTTTTCCTCCAAATTTACATGAGTCCCTAAGGGTGGTGTGATTAATGGATCACCTGTTAGTTGGGAGAAAAAAGGGAAGGAAAACAAATACAAGAATACCCCAAACTCAATTGCTAATGGATTCCAATAGAAACCCAAATCACCCAAGAAAAGAAAATGAAAAAGAGAGAAAATTTAATATTATGTAAAAAAATATAAAACCCTAGCTCTATACCTTTTTCCCCTTAGGGACACCTCACATTTCTTCCAGGACCACCATAGTAGAAGTAATTCCCCCAAAAATTGTTAATGCCTCCTTGGATGTCATAGCAATTTGGATGATCTGCCAAAACTTTGAGGTTTGATAATGGGATTAGGCTGTTGTCCCAATCCACAACCTGCATGTTTCTAAAGTAAGAAGCTTTGCCAAAACCTTCTCCTGCAAAATGACCACTACCCATTTGTGTTGCAGTGTGAGATCCAGAAGGCCTTGAGTTTACAACTTCTCCACCAAATTGTACCATGCTTGCGTGGTCTTGAAGATGAGTGAACAAGAATGATGGCCAGTACCCAACTAGAACCCCATTCCCAAATTCCAGCCACCAATTTCCATGCTTTGGATCCTACAAAACAATACGCTTTTACACTTTAGAATATGTCCTCTTTACTTTCACTCATCTTTGAGAATAATTACTCATTAGTAACATTGATAACGAGATTATTCATGTTGAGAAGTAGTATTGAGTGACATAATAGTTAAGTTAAAAATCAATGTTTATTTAAATTTTATTTATAGAACATGTTATCTTTTAACTAAACTGTTATGTCACTCATTACTGTCACGTAACATAAACAGTCTCCATATAATCATTAATTTTATCTATATAGAAATGGAATTAATTGTTGAAGGTAATGGGAAACTTTCTCAAGTAACATTAAAGTTTTAGTGGGAGAGGTAGAGCCAAGAAACTCTCTCTAGTAAAAGAAGGGAATCTGGCAAAGCAGAAAAGCACAAGGGAATTACAGCCCATTATTTTGGAATTTTACCAACGCTTTCCTGCACGCCTGTATAGTGAAAATCTAAGAATCTATGCTTCAACACGCATTCATATATGTGTTTTCCTTTCTGGGTTTTGTCTGCTCTTGTCATTTCTGGCTAAATTTGGTTTCGGCTTGTTGCAGATTGCAAGGCCAAGAGTCCTAGCTTATTGGTGTCTAAATTTAGCAGAAAACATGAAGATTAAGATCTAGTTATTTACCTTCCAAATCAATAAACTAATATCAAACTGTCCACCATTGTAACCAGAAGTTGGAGAAATTGCAGCTCCAATGGCTATTCGACTATTCGTCTGAACAAAACCCGAACACAGCAGATTGTAGCACCCAGTTGCTTGATATGCATCTGTCTGAAAATTAACAATAGTTCAAACATTAAGTTAGGTTTAGTAATTAATGTTAACTATGGAAAGATGAGACTAATTTTCTGTTACTTACTGTCCAATAAGTAAAGAACCTAGGATAGTTGTCCCCATATAGCTCTGGGCTGACCTGCACAGAAATTAAATGATATTAGCTTCCATGGCTACTGTACGCAAAAGAAAAACAGAGCAAGGTGGTTGAGCTTTGATTACTACTGCTTTAAATGTGAAATCGCATTTTTTGGTGTGTCTCCGCAACCGTGAAATTGCGCGTTAGAGTGTAGCTTTCATGGACTTGAATTACTCGAATGGTCCTAAACAAGAATGAAATAGAGAAATTTTACAAGCTAACTTCAGCGGTACCTGCCAACCAGCTTCAATGGTGTTGAGGTCGTCGCCAAATGAACCAGAAATGACCCACATTTGAGATAAGCTGAACTCATACTGATTCGCAACCTTTGGTGCCCAGACATTGATACTTGCTTTTGCTCCATAGTATTGATCTCCACTCACATACCCAACTGCATGCTGCAACCAAATAATAGTCACAAAATTATAAAAACCCAGAATTGATATAGTAGAAGAAGCATGAAAGTCTGCAACATGTAAGGAAATTCATGCTACTTGTGTTAGTTTTTTTTTTTTATTAAAATCAATTTCAAAGTTTCAAACCAGAAGAAAACAAAAATAAAGTGGTGGACAAAAAAAGCAGTAAAATCACTGACTTTGTTCCCATGGTTATAAAAGAAAGAAGATGACTTAACAGCGAACAGAAGTAAAGCAGTTTTCTGTACCCACACTCTTCCATTCTTTTCTTTAATAAGGTCTAAATTGACTGAAATAATTATATGATTGTGACCCTTCAGAAAAATTCTGGGATTTTCTCTGCTACATGTTTGTGCATTCATTCTACCAAGTACTAACCTCATGGCCATTGCTGGATGAATCTCTTCGAACATGCCTGGGTGTTTTTCTTCCGTATCTTCGAACCGAGCTAGCTCTGAGCACGTCTTGCTCTCTTGTTCTTCGAATCGGAATTGTACCATCTGGGCATATATTACCTGACAAGCTCCATAGTTGAAAATTTTCATGGATCATACTAGTGGGATTAAGACCTTTTGGTCTCTCAGGTGGATCCTGCAAATTGAAAGTAGAAAGAGAAATTCAATCTTGCTTCACTTTTTGAGCTGGGATTAAGAATTTTGAAGAAATGTCCGGGTTAATTACCAATGGCTTCTGTCCTTTTAATCGAGGATGATCAAAAGCAGGTTGCTGATGAGAAGGAACACAATCTATAAGATCACCATCTGGACTCTGCACCATCAACAAACAAGGAGCACAGTTCAAGAACAGAGTAAAACAGAGCCGGAACAGAGCAAGAACAGAGGAAGTGGAGGTAAAAATTATGCCTGAAATGTCTTGGAGGCAGGCTTGTTGATTTTTCTGAGACGAGCCTTCATGTTCTTCAGCTTCTTTAACTGTTGCTCCGGATTGAAAGTCTGATTGGCCATTTCGGCGGCGTGGACTACCGGATATATTGAAGAAGAAACAAGAAGGAAGCAAACAAGAAGAGGAATGATTGGGGAGGAAACATTAGACCAGCTAGAAGCCATGGCTGTGAAATTTTCTTGTCTTGTTTCTTCTGTTGAATCCCTTTGTTGTTTACGTTGATGTTGGCGTCTTCTTCTGTCATCAAAATAACACAATCTATTGCTCTTCCAACACATGACGACCATTCTAAGAAACCCAACACTCACTCCCTCACCATTTTCAAGGATTTTGAGCCCCAGAATAAGAGAAAATTTTCCTTCTATTCTATTCTAAGAGCCTTCTTGGGGTTTATGTTGTGAGAATTTGAGCTTCCGAGCACGACCTGATTAAAATAAGAGAGGCAAATGGGAAATAGGAGGTTGTGTTTACTTAAAGTTTTGGCCATGTGGGAGTGTAGTTATATATAATGGGTAGTGATGAAATCATGCTTCAGTATTTTAATTTTTGAAGAAAGAAAATAAAAAAAAGGAGACAGACAGAATGAAAGAGAGAGAGAGAGAGACCGTAGAGAGAGGTAGTGTTTCCAGTCTCCAATACAAGGACTGAAACTTTAGCTTTTGTGTAAATTTTATAGGGGAAAATGCTACTGATATATTTCTGTTATTCTTTACTTCTTGCTCCTGTGGAGAGAGAGAGAGAGAGAGAGAGAGAGAGAGAGAGAGAGATGGGAATTTCACTTAAGAGTCTGGTTTTCCAAAGTCCTTTGCTTTGGGGGGTTCCCCTTTCTCATTTCCCTAGAAGTTCTTCGTGCCACTTCTGTTTCTATATTACTCCCTCCCAAGTTCTTAATTTACTTTGATTTTTCATTATCCAAGTAGTTGTTCAGTAAATAGGTCTTCATTCCGGCTTACATGCAAATGATGACAATTATTTATATAGTAGGGATTAGGGTAATTTTGACAAATAATTATCTTATGAACCAAAAATTTATGAGCTTGAGTTTTATTAGATCGAGTTTGTTTGAATTTTAGACATAAGAAGAACATCCGATGATTGAATTATATTACAATTCAGCCCTTAAATGAGAGTTTTCATATCCTCTCATAAGATAGACTCGTTACATAATCAATTTATGGATGTAATTGGATAATTTGAGAAAAAATAAAATAGAATATCTTGTCACTTACTAAGACGGTGTATTAATGTGATTTTCATGGTCTAAGTAGCTAGCTTAGCATGGGTTTTTGAAGGTGTCGACGTCGTTTTGTGAGAAGGAAGGAGCCAAATAGATAGGAGAATGGCGTACGTCATGGTGACACTGTGTTGGGAATGCTGAGCTGGCAGTGGCAGTCGGCATGCGTACTTGGTTTTCTGCAGTGACTCTGCATGCTTATTATGAATGCACACACCCCATGCAATGAACCTCATTATGTATTATTATTATGCTTCAATTTAATTGCGTTTAGGGCCTCAATCTTTATTTTGTTTAACCAAACCCTTGATTTTTGGATTTTGATTTCATCTGCACTTGTTTTATGCAGTGCCGCTTGGATGCGTTTGTTATTGAAGTGGATCTAGGTCAATCATTTTTCATATGTTTTCAATCAAAGAACGTTGTCATTCATTTTCAACTTCAGGATCGACCAAGTTTTTCCATCATAGTGTTGGTGCGCTCTTGCTCCTTTCATCCAATTTTAAACTTTTGACTTTGAGAACGTACGCATAGTTCAAACCCCACAAATGAAATAGAAAATAACAAAAGGTGTCATTAATTTGCTCTAACAAATGATACTGTTACAAAACTATGTTTAATAGGGGAGTGACTAGTGACCCATTTGCTAGTAATGTTCTCTTATTAGAGGTACGTCTCCTGACGGGAGATTTCTAACGATGCCGCCCCCTTCATGAAGACTTGAAGAGTGTATTGACACCCTCATGGCCTCATCTCTTACATAGAAGTTCATCATTTAATAGGAGACGACCCGATGCTCATCAGCATGTTCATTATCTATTTGTCGGTGCTTTCTTTGGTTTATTCGGTCATTGCCATGTACCATTGATCGAGTCTATTTCATTCAATGGTTGTAGTACTAGTTAATTGATAGCTATTTATAATGTCGGTTGTAGAATAGGAGTTACTATCTAATTCTCGTATTGCCCCATCGTTCTTCCTTGCAGGGCTAACTCTTACCAGTCACTATTGGCTTAGCTTCCATCTGCATTCTAAACAAATGAGTTTGTAATTAGGTAGTTAAAGATTACTATATATAGCAGTTAGCAAATAGTTTCTTTAATTGATGGACAATATAATGTTAATTAGATAGTTGACCAACTCAACCAAATGATAGAGACGTTGGTGTTACTACGCAAGTTCTTGCTAGTTATTACCCTAAATAGAAGGATCCCGCGTTCCAGCTCTTCACTTTCTAGCTTATTATCCAAAACTACAATTGCTTAAAGACAAAGCCATAAGAAACACATTAGCAACAGTGACTAACAACTTCCACTTATCAACATTCAACTCCCAGACAAAGTATATATAACTGCGAATCGAATATGCAATAGTAGTATGAGAAAAAATATATATCATAAACTTCGTAAGCAAATTGTGATGATCAGAACCTAGCCCTTAATCAACCAAATATTTATTGATTTATATTACAAATATTTATTGATTTATATTACAAATATAAATTAAACTAAGCTGTGGAAATTAATAATGGATATAGATCGATATGCAGGCCATGCATGATATCTTATTGGTCAAAGTCGTCACAGATTAATTAGTAACGACGTCAGTAAATTAGAGTGAACATACGAGCTAGTTTGCAAGATAAATATGTCGTTTTATTAATTAAGAACTGGCTAATTTTTTGTATGTAAGATAAATTAAGGACCAAGCACCAAGGCTGGGGTAGCTTTCTCCAGAAATCCCTAGATGGGTTCTCTTTTTAGGGCTCCAGTAATGATGCTTGCCACTCCCCCCAGCCATTCCTTTGTACTATACCACTCCTACAGCCTACTTAACCGGCCGGCCATCTCTATATTATACCTATACCTATATATATATATATATTGTAAATTTGAAATTATATACAATTAAAGTGACTAAGAAATGGCCCACCGGTATCATTCTCATTACAGAACGATCGGTTACCCACACAAATTAAGGAAATGAGGGATATCTTAATTAGTCGAACTATTAAACTCTCCTGGCTGATTAAGCTGCCAAAAACTGATTGCAGATATCTCTATCTAGTTAATGGCGACAATGTATATAAACCTTTAGTCAGTACTCTACTATACATACGATGCTGGCCGGAGGTTTTGGACTTTTGGGTAGAGATATGAAGTACAAGTGCTTCTTTTTAAACAGGTGTCGACTCTAATCTATTGCAGCAGCCGGCTAACCTGCAGCTATCACCGTACGTATATGCGGAGGCTGAGATTTAACCAGAAATTAATCCTGCCAATTAATTTTAAGTCTCATTTATTTAGGCTAGCTGCTTATTTTATGGGCTCAACCTAATTTGGTTCATTATTTTGGGTGATCATCAGTCTATTGCAAAATTGTATTAATCAAACCTAACGCTGATGGAAAGGCTGCTAAAGTAATGGGGAGTTCATTTTGAAGGGGAACAAAGGCAAGGAATTTGAAAAGGAAAAGGTCCACTTCATAATTAGGCCAGCAGGAAACAAATAATTATGGTTTTTAGAGGAAGATACATGAAAAAAAAAATGACAACAATAGGAACCCTAGTCCTCCAGTGATCAGCCTGCCATTATTATGTATGCGTTATATCAATATAAATTCGTGTTTCTTATTATTTGGTATGAGTTGTACGTTACCTCTTTGTTCATTTTGTTATATGGTTATCCGTTCAACTAATGAAATGTATCTAAACATATACTTGTTCATTATACCTTTTTTGGTAAATGCATGTTCCAAATAACTTTTACCTCATCATTAACTATATATGTTTGCATGGGAACTCATTTATGTTTTCGAGGTAGAAGTAAGAAGATGTAATTAAGCAAACACTTTAAGCATGATTTAAGCTTGTACGTAAACAGTAAACAACGTTTTAAGGTACGAATTGAAAATATAGGGTTGGAGGAAACCATGTGATGTTATCATCCACATATACATGCATGTATGCAATAAAATTCAGTGTTTCGCTTTTCATTAACCTCGATCAGAGAACTAAGGAAAGCTGAAGTTCTGAGATGATCGATGATAAACAAAACTAAAGCGAGCAATGCGTACAGTGCAACATAATCAATATTCCTTCACTATATAAAAGTAGTTCATTAGAATTTCTGTATCCCAGAAAGCTTTTGCAGTAATACGTACTCTGTCATATACATGTTTAAAGCGCCCTGTATATTTTAAACTTTAGCTAGGCCATATATTCTGCTCAATTCATTTCTTTTCCTACTCAGTTGTTAATCGGAGATTGATACAGTGATAGAATGATGATGTCTCGACTTTGAAGCAATGATATAGTTATGGGTATATATGTGTATACGAGTCATCTGGAAAAAGGAAAAGGAATGTCGTTTTAGGTTCACATAAACAACAGCAAGGTAGGGCCACAATGTCTGCATATATCTCTCAGAATGGGAGCCAAAGTTCACCTTTTTTGACGTCCAAGTACTGCTGTATAATTTGTTGCATTGACTCTAGAAAATCGAACCAGTTCAACATATATATGACATGATAACTAGGGTCACTTCCAGGTCTACTTACAATTTTAGTCTATCTTCTTTTCAACTTTGTGTGTGGCATGCAGCTACCACTTGATAGCAAAACAGCTCCATCTCTATGTTATGCCAACAGGAAATTTGGGGGCAGCATTTTGTTACGATTCAAGTGCTGTATCTAGCAATAGTCCTTCAACCTCCAAAGTAAGCTACGACATGTACGTTTACATATCTCAAATTTAACGCCAGCATTTTGAGCAAGGAGTAATTCGATCTCTAAAATTCGATGATAACAGAAATACTGAATGTCTGAATAAATTTTTTGAATCTGCATATATCAGCAAAGTTTCAGCTTTGTGTAAAACCAACTAAAATGTACTACAACATAAATCAGAGCTGCAAACATTGTGTTTTATGTTGGTAATTGTCAAATAAAAGAGGTTTAATTGCAAGAAGTGTAATTTGAATATATTATATATGTAACTCACACCCAAGACCTCGAATTTCACTTATACAGTACTAGTTTTACATCAGATTATATTAGATGACGAGCCTCTCTAACTATTACCAATTGTTTTAGTGTGATAATATAACTTCTGTATAAGGGATTCAATCTAGAAAACAAAGAAAAGAAGTAATATCACCAAAAGGTTAAAGGAATTGACCAGGACTCATTTCCTGAAAACCATGTGGAAAAATTCGGAATCACTAGAAGTAGGATTAGACAGAGACAACATGACTACTATTGTGTATTGACCAGGTTGTTAATGTCGATTGAGAGCCCCACAAGCAACCAAAGGTGAGCTTTTCGAGTCTCGATTCCTGGATTGAAGACCTTTAACAGAATGAGCGGCATGGAATTGTGAAACATAATAAGAGGTTAGGTTCATTGCCACATTTTGCGGACAGAAATAGCAGGCCGCCCTAAGCTGCTGTGTGCTCGTAATCAAAGCCTAAACTCACAAAGGAATATATGAAGAATATAGCTAGGTGCCTAGGTTGTGATAATCATGATGACACAGTTGTAATTCCTTGACTTATTTTTATGTGAGCCGCTTATATGTTTTAGTCAAATGTATATCTTCGATTCTGAAACGAATGGGGTTGAATTCAAAGTCTAAAAGGTGCTCCAACAGAAGAGTGAGTACCTTTGCATAATTATCCGATCCCACTTGAAAAAAAGAGCATGCTAATTATGGAATTCTGGGATAGGGATCGAATATATAGCTACAATACCTTATAACGGACTAGGAACTTTATGTAAATTATGCCTTACATCTGAACCATTCAATATCTTCAAAATACTTGAACTATTCTCATACTGTGTAAACCTTTCGAGAACATCTTCCTCCATCCTCCTAGGAACCAAGCAAAGAACATGCTGTCTAATTTTGGATCAAAGAAAGTTGGGCATTGCATCTATACTCTGAATGCGCTCAACAACTAACCCGTTAGGTACCATTTTAGTTAAAAAGTGAAATTGAACTTATACCAGCATAAAAGAAAAGATAGAATATAATCGATCATGAGAAAGAATGGTGGTGGTTCTTAGAATTTAGAATGATGAATTAGAACCAACCAACACTAATTCTTATGCAACTGTTCATGTGTAGTGAAGCAAATCTCTCCATCTTTGAATGTGTAATGTTCAATCCAATAGAATAATCCTGTACAATGATACTCTTAACCCAGTGGGTCTGTGTGCATGTTTTTTAATTATGAATGCTACAAGTTTAAAAGGGTCTTCGAAAGTGGGAAAAAAAGAAGATTCAAAAGATAACCAAAGCGTGGAACAGTGATGTTGAGCAATGATTGTGTCTAACAAGTATGCATGGTCATGATCTATCCTAGCTGATAAGAATATAGATAAGAATGCTTCAAGTTAATCCTTAATGGTTAACAACAAACAAACATAGCCATTTATTGCGTGGCCATTGCATTTGCAGAGCTAAATAAGCGCGCTATGATCAATTTCATTAACTTAGGTGGAGGTGGGAATTGTTAGAGAATTAATTCTCTACCTACTACTATTTGCATGCTTTGGCAATCATCTTCATCATGGGGACATTGGCACATCTAGCTCTCTCTAATACGTACATCATGATTATGTCAGTCCAACCAGGTGCATAATTCTAAGGAGTCTCGTCACATTGCTTGCTAAGGAGAGAACACAAGGATGATGATCAATCATATGTTCGATTCACCGGCACATGCATGAAGTTTGATCCTGATCGACAAGCTTAAGTACAATTATTGGGTAAAAACAATAAGATAAGTGGAAATCAAGGTTTGTTATGAGAATTCTTCAACTCAAGACGGAAGTAAATTTACAGTGTTTGAGATTTTTTTTAGTACATTGAATTATGTGTATATATATATATATTTTAGAAATGATCATCTATCCAATTTCAGGCTTTCAGCTTAAAAATTATCCATTTGCTCCACTAACAGTTTTTTAACCTTGTTTACCCAAAACACTCTAAGAGATTATTTCCCTAATACTCAATTAATTCTTTTTTATTTATTTTTGAGATTTATTTGCCCTCTCCTTCTTTCTCACTTAGAGGGAGAAGTCATCCTCCACCTTACTGGACTCCGGTGACTAGTGGCCGGTCGCCCTCTGGTAATGAGAATCAAGCAACCGGTGACAGGAATCCGGCAACCGATGACCGGAATCAGGTGACGGGTCACCGGAATCGGAATCCGGCTATCGGACTGGTGACCGGATTTCGGTAGTTTGAATTTATTGCCCCCTAATAATAACCATTAACCATATTATTGCCCCCCAGTAATCATATTATTGCCTCCCAATAATCATATTATTTCCCTTCAGTGAATTGTATAAACTCCAAAAACCAAAATAAATACACTACAGGCACAATTGATCAATTTATATGCATATTATTGCCCCCCAATACTCATATTATTGCCTCTCAATAATCATATTATTGCCCCGCAATAGACATGTATAACTACTCAATAAAACTTTTTTTTTTCATTCTTCTTTCTTCTTTCCTTGTAAGCCTTCTGCCAAATTTACCAAAAAAAAAAAAATCAGGACCACGCAGTCCGAACCCTACCAGTAAAGCCCAGATTCGATTCCGGCGGAGCTTTGAGCTTCCCGGACCTCTGACGAACAAAAAAAAAAGGTGCTCTGGGGCACCCAGAAACTGCTCCACCATCGCGTCCAAACTGAGGAGCGTGGAGTTGACGCGCGACTAGGAGAGGTCGAGCTAGCGGACCTTGGAGCTGACGTGGTCGACGGGATCGCAGGTGGAGGAGACGTTGGAGAGGACGTGGTCGGCTTTGGACTTGACGATGTCGAGGACCTGGGAGGATTTCTGGGGATTGGAGAGGTGCTTGGGTCGGAGCGTTGGGAGAGGAGGTGGTCGAGGTTGAGATCTAGGGTGCATTGGTAGCCTATGCACTCGTGGAAGAGGCGCGTCATGGATAAATGGGCCGCCGGAGCTTCCATGGTTGTGAGAGAGAGAGAGAGAGAGAGGACCGTGCATATCGGAATCGAAGGATGAGAGAGGGAGAAAATGCAGATTGAAGGGATGAGAGAGAGATAAATATGAGTGTAATTTATAAATTAAAATGAGGGCAATACTGTCAAACACTGTTGTAATGGGTAAATGGGGTTAAAAAACTCTTAGTGGAGTAAGTGGGCAATGTTTAGGTTAAAATTGGGTAAGTGGTCACGACCTTTTTTTTTTTTTTTTTAAGAAGGCAGAAGTTAATATACTGATCAAAAGCCAGAATGACCCTTACATACTCATCCGCTGCAATCTAGACATACAAGAAGATTTGTTAATACCTACAGTGGTACATAGAACTAGGTCAGTCATTTGACATTGAATACATCGTAGACATAGTAGGATCTCATTTTGGTACTACGCCGGAGGCGCTAGAAGAACAAAATAAAATAGAAGGATCTTGTCCCTACCAACCTAACTTTGAAACAGTGAATCTAGTGGCCTAGAGACCTCAATTGATGTACAACTAGAGACGCCGAGACTTAAATCGATAAGACCAAGACCCAATACTAAACTAGATTGGAAAAAATCCACTAGACCTGCCCCATAAAAGACCTACAGAAAATTATTGTACTTAGACAAAAATTAACATAGGGATGGGCTTGGGCAAAAACCCTAGCCCAACATAGTTAGTTCAAGGCAGATCCAAAGAGGAGCTCACGCAAAGCCCAACAGGCTTGACAGGGTCCAGGCCTAGCCTTCTCTCTAAACACGCTAGCCTACAAAACCATTTCCAGATTTGCTCCGTCGACCATGCCGCGCCTGCACCGCCACGATTCAACCGCCACGACCCAATCACCTGGAATAGCGCCGCCACACCCAGCATCACCATAACTCCCCCCAATCTAGCACCTGTGATCCACGCCACAGCAAAAAGGTAACATTCTCGGAAGGTTGTCAATCCAGGAAGCAGCAAAGCGAGTCTCGATCCCTCATAGCCACAGCATCATAGAGATTCCACGCCGAACCTGAAGCCAAAACCAACCTGCAAAAACCTCAAGCAATACCTCTCATAGAAGCTCCCCAAAAGCTAGCCATTCATCCCCGTCCGGCAGCAAATCGCACAACGTCAGCGAGGCCAAAGGCCAGCCTAGATGCCTGGGTCGCCACCAGACGAGAAGCGATCTCTCGGTCTAATTATATTTTTTTCTCCAGGCCGACCTTAGGGTTTTCTCTCGCTTTCTCCTTAGCAGTCGAATTATATTTTTTTTATTAAATCAACCATTTGTATTATATAAATATCAAAATTACATCAAAGACTCAGCAAATGCTAATAGCAAATATAGTAACTTCAACATGGTTTGACATATTTGGATGTATCATGGAGTCATATTTTGAATTCCATGTGTCATTTGAAATTCACATATGTCATGAGTTTAGTATTTGTAAAGAATGACTCTTATTTTCCTGAAATTGCAAAACACTCATATGTCGAACTCTTTTTTATTTTATTTAATGTTATGTGTTATGAATTTTGTTCTTTGAACAAAAAAAAATTCATTTAGTATTCCGTCAATTAGAACATATTTTAAAAATCATGATTTACCAATGATAAGATTAAAAAACATGACAATTTGAATAGAAATGTAGTTTTGCTTAGTTTGACATGTCGAGAGGTGTTATGGGAGCAGCCTCTTTTTCATTTAATGTTTTATAAATTTTGTTCTCTGAACAAAAAAAATCATTTGGTATTCTGTCAATTAGAACATATTTTAAAGATCATAGGCTACCAATGATGAGATTAAGAAACATGACAATTTGAATAGAAATATAGTTTTGGATAGTTTGACATGTCGAAAGGTGTTATGGGGGCAGCCGTGAAATGCAATAACATAATAAAACATGTTAAACTTTATTAACACTATTTCTCTTGAAATTCTCCTGAACCATGAGCTCACCATCTATGGAACATGATTTTCAGAATGTTTTCCGGTTGATGGAACTTTGAAACTTTAAATGAATTGAGTTTTATTATTTTTGGACTTCGAAAAATAGTAAAAACATTTACTTCGTGATTTTGTTTAGTTTTGTCAATTTGAGAAATGTTTAAACATCAATTAGAAGGTAAGAAAATATTGGTGAGAGAAAATAAGAATATGTCATTTTTGCTGAAAATCAGGTGCCATAGTCCATAGGTTTTGGGTAGAGATTAATTTATTGGAGAAATTTTTTTTTCTTTTTAAATTGTTACGGAGTTCAGTTTCCATGGGTTGGCATCTGTAGTTGGTTTATCATTTTTAGCTTCTTATTTTTCTTTCTTACTTTAAGAATAATAAATAATTTTGTATTTAATATTTTATATTATTAATTAGTGCCTAAGTAAGAGGTTAACGGTTAAAACTTTAGATGACATTAATGGTTAAGAGAACATCGTGTAACATTTAACATCAATACATCACATATTGTAGAAAGTTTCCATTGCTATCATGGTAAAAACAATCGAAACCCCCGCTTTGCTTCCATACCAATGAAACCCAACACTGGTTGATCTGAAGATTGGAGGACATTTACCGTTAGCCGTGTGTAGGTAAATGTACTTCTATCTCCGAAACTTCAACTAATTAATCATCACCTTCGATTCTTGGATGATATTCCTCATCTTCAATTCTTCATCATTAACCCTTCTACACAGAGATTAGGAATACTTGGACTGTCTCCTTCAATACCCAAGTTCTTAGTCTGGTTTCAAGCTTCTAGTCAACAGGTGTCTTTCTAGAAGAATTTGAATGTTGTGTTTGTTTTCAATTTCAAGTGTACGCGTGCTTGCATTGCTTTCATATTTGGCGCACTTATGACTTTCCATACCAATATATTTGGGATTAGTTAGGCTCTAATCACTAGTGGTACAAGGAATATTTTTGGCTCAAGTTGTTGTACATAAGTGGGGAATAGATTAAAGAAAATGGTGGTGGAACTGAAGTCACTGACTTCGACTACGTACAAATTGATCACAAAATAAGATTTGTCTTGGCTGGCTACTTATAAAAGCAGAGGTTCGTTCATGGGACAGAGCACTAATCATCAAATAATGGAGAGGCTATTCATGATCATAGTAATATACTACCTCTGTGGCAGTATAGTTGAACTCTCTGGTCAAGCTGTCGAGTCGCCTCAGTACAGAGTGGTGCATTCAGAATCAGACTTTGAGGTCAGACTCTACAGAGAATCCTCATGGATGTCAGCTCAAGTCCGAGAAACAACTTCATTCGAAAAAGCCACTAAAGATGGCTTTCACAGGTTCTCAACACTGTTTTTGTTTTCGCTTTTCGTAGGTTGATTCAAGTTTTCTTCTCTCACTCTCTCTTTTCACAGGTTGTATCAGTACATTCATGGTGATAACCTCAACTCGTACCAGATTACCATGACAGCTCCGGTGCTAACAAGCATTGTGCCATCTGTGCATGGACCGGAATACTATGTTAGGTTGTATCTACCTGCCAAATATGAAAGAACACCACCACAGCCTTTCACTGAACTGAATTTGCGGTTTGATAAGAGGAGAAGTCACTGCATAGCAGCCAGAAAGTTTCCAGGGTTTGCCAAGGATGATGACATTACTGAGGAATTTGAAACTCTTGTGAGTAGCCTAAATAAGCACTTGAATGGAAAACCAGGAATCCTGAAAGAAAAGAGTTCTTATACAATAGCCCAGTACAATGCTTCATATCATGTTTCTGGGCGCTTAAATGAAGTGTGGATGGATCTCTCAGGATTTACTGTCGACTGCTGAGAGATGCGTGTAATAGGAGGAATAACGATTACATCCTTGTGGAGTCATGTAGTCTTGGTAAGATCTATAGACATACTGCTCATTGCTTCATGTAAGCTGGACCACCACATAAATAAAAATGGATGGTCATGTAAGTTTCTCACTGGTCCTTATTATTTGTTTCTCTCTGTTTTTTTTTTTTCCTCAATTGGATAGTGTCTATACTGAAAATCCTATAAAAGAATCTAATAACAAAAAGAAAAATCACATCTGGGGTCTTGTCTGGACAACATAGAGTTTCCCATCTCTGATCACACCTTCAATGTCTTGTGCTGAACCATATAACTCCTCGATTGCACTTCCTGCGCGAGCAATGCTGGACAGAATTGTCTTTTGGAAGTTCCCATCAGTAATGAGTGGGTCAGATGAGTAGTCAAGCACGACTTCCTCTTCCGCATCCATAGGCACACTATCATTACCATAAAACGATATAGGATCAAGTGAAAAGAAAATATAAAGGAAGTTTATGGCGATTGTATTGAATTCATTTATTGATAGAAGCATGTTGCCTGGATCAGTTGTATAGTAGTTCACCTGTCATAAAGGCCTGCACCAGCATAACCTTCAAGATCTTCACCATTGGAATCGGAACGGAAGATTATGGACCGTCTGATAAAGAGGCCAATCGGTTTGCTAGGGTAACCTAACACCTGAAAAATATCCACAACTCATGAGTGCAAACAAGGGTAGGGATTTATACACACATAGTGTTGCCTAATTACATGGTCTGGCCAATGACCAAACTTTTATTCTGCAGTATAGAAAGTTTTTTGATTGATAGACTACTCGGGTAAATTAGATAATCTATTTGGAAGTGCAAAGAATGGTGGAGATACTTGGTGTTCCCTAATTACATGGTCAGCGAAAGCCAATGACCAATTTAGGTAAATTCATGGACTACTTAGGTATATAATCCATGTGGAAGTTATCAATGCAATTCAATCCCTACATGGTCTGTTACTCTTATTGTCACTTTTGGCACTGAAGTGCATTACCTGAGGAGAGTCCAGAGCATTTTTCTTGCTAATAAAACTTAAAGCACGTCCAGGATAAGCTCCAACTAAGGTTTCTCCAAGACCTTTGACAACCTATCACAGTAGAACATACCAAATCAATGTCTCTGATATTAAATAAACATTCTATCTTACATATATACTGCTGAATACCTCGGCATATATCTCCGACGAGTCTCCTGAAGATGGGTTAGTTGTGTGAATAACGAATGCATAGTCAGCATTTATTATTTCTTGAACAAGGACAGCCATGCAAAGATAATCATGGTCTAATTTCACTTTTCTTGTGCTGAAGTATGCTCTCTCATTCCACTTTGAAGCCCAGACCTAGATTATAAGAGATGAGCACACCCCAATATATCAGACAACTTTTGTATAAAACAATTTGATCAGCATTAACTTGATAGGCAGCTTGAGCTCTGATAACAAGTTATGATGTTTGTGAGATCTACTTTTCTTAAAGCATGGTGAACACATGGTAAACTGCTGCCCCTGATTTCAGAAAGCTTTAGCCATGTACCACAGAAACAAAAACAAAAAAATTCATACTGTATTGAAGCATCAATAAAGAAACAAAGATAATATACCAGTCAACTCAATAGAGTACACTGGGAATGAGAAAGAAGATAGATGTGAAAAGATTGGTTTGAGACATAACTCAAGGCTTAATACTAATATCAAGGGCAGTTAAATTCCCAGCATTAATGGATTTAAGAACACCAGATTCAAAGATCTATGCAAGTTCAAATGGGCATATGCAGCAAAGCATTCTAACCTTTTTTATAGCCAACCATGCTTGTTCCCATCGTTGTTCACCCTCATCACCAGGCCAAGGCATTCCTGAACTTTGCATCTTAGTCTTCAGCTCTTGCACCTGAAAGTAACTCTCACAATAAGCATTCACTTAAATCTGCCTGGAGGCCCCTAGAGTTATTTTACTTACAGGTACCACTACTGGTTATATATCCTATCAAGAAAAGGAATGACCAACAAGAACATTGATTCAATAAAAACTCTTTACTGAGCTTATAACTTTAGTTTAAGTAAAGAATTCTGTACAACCCATATATAAAACTTTAGTTCTTGATTCAGCCCCAAATCAGAAAAGTCATTATTTGCCTGCTTTACTAACAATTTGTGTTGGAAAATGAATCATTGGATACCACAAAACTTCAGAGATTGGAACATATTTTCATAAGGAGATCATGTGATTGCAGGCTATGAAATAAAAATTGCATGCATTTGCAACATATCTTCTGTTACGAATTACAATTTTCGACATTGAAGCCTTCAATAGAAAAAAATAGAAAATAGATACATACCAACGGGGGTGGTGCTGTCAACTGTAAAACTGTCTCTCGAATCTCCCCAAGTGAACCAAAATCTCCTTCTTTTAACTTTTTCTTTAGAATTTCTAACTTGTCAGCAACAGCCTATAAAATAAACAAGCGCGCGTGCGCGTGCGCACACACAGATAAAGTCAGACTAAGGCTATACTATGGCGCTCTGGATAAATAATGAATTACGAACAGACAAACAGAAGATGGGCTTTGACTGGCAATTAGATCCATGGAAAAAGGGAGTATGCCTATATTATGCATACAAAAGCAGATGAAATGGAATCTTCAGTTGTCCTTTTACTGTACTGTAGAGCGAGCATAGACAAGAAAGAAGGCAGGGCACAAAACCAAAGCCATTTGAAGTATTCTTTCTAGTCATTTGGCAAATTTCCTAACTATTTGCTATATCTTTTTTTAATTGATTAGTAAAAAGCAGCTCTTTCAGTACATCAACACATTGGTGCAGTTATTTAAGTAATTTTCGTCTAGAAATGCTTTTACAATTGAGACACGCAGCAAAGATGCACTAGTGAAGCTCAGCACCTGTAGCTGCATTTCCATCGTTCTACTCACATTTTTGAAGAGTACAAGAGTTCCACCTTATAAACACTTGAGCTTTAAATTCTTTTTATATTTCTATTCATTATCAAGTACATTCATCTTCTTACAATTTTGGAGGACTACCATAGTCAATTTGACCATTAGCTCGAGGAAGGAGCAATTAAATTACTACTGAAGTTAAATTTCTATGCATCTCCTAGTTAAAATGACAGGTTAAGATATTAGTAGAAAATGACAGGTTAACTTCCAAAAACACAAAGCCAAACAAATTAATATAACTTCAGACTGTTCTGGTTAAGGTATTAGTAGAAATGACAGCTGCATGAGTAATATATGTGCAGAATATGATTATCGAAGTTTAGAGGTGACAACCTTATTTGAATCTTCAGAAAGAACTTTTTCAAATACTCCAAATGGTAGGGCAACTGATGTAGGAATTCCAACCCAAGAGGGCAGTTTTCCTTTTATATAAGAAATATTACGTGATTTAGCTCCAACCTGCCATCACCATAGATGTTACAGAAAACTGTCAGAAATTAAGAAGATGCCTGAGTTTAAGGATATTCATTTATAGGTAGGTTAAAGGATTATTATGCAAGATATTTTGCAAAAATTTAATCAACAGTGAAATAGAAAAGAAAGAAAGAATAAAAAATAAAAAAACTCTTATTTTTGCTGGCTGTATGATGTTTCAAGCCTTACCATTTCACTTGTGAACTCATCAGATGATATGGCATATCTACCCGTAAACTGTTTCTTCACTAATGTCAGAGCTGGGATGTCTTCATTTGAATTACTTGAACTTGCATCTCCTAGCTCACTCTCATTAACCTCGCTGCAATTATTTATGCAAAGAAAGTATAAATTGTTTTCAGCTCACCCTCATCAAGCATATCAACATTTTTGAAATAATAGGTTGGTTATTTCACCAAACAGAGGGAAGTACCTATAAACTACATCAGCAGAAGTTGGCTTTACACGCAATAACTTCCCTTTACAAGCTTGGAGGTCAGCTAGAATATTGGAGTCAAAACATGTCGCAAAACAAACCTGTAAATAATAGGTTGGTTATTTCACCAAACATGTCGGTTATAGAGGAGAGAAAACTATGATTACTAAACAAATTACCTTGCTATTTCTTGCTCGGACAGAAACATGAGATAGGACGTCTGGCATATCAGGTGTTAGCACAGCAACTGTGCCATCTGGAATTTCTTCCTCACCTCTCACACTTCTTGCCACCAAAATAGTCGGCTTCTCATATACTTTATTCTGGACAGTGAGCAACTCGTCCACAACTACAACATAGCCAACCACTTCAACTGGGCTGATAACCTGCCAACTGTCCAGGCAAACCAAAGTAACATTAGAAACATGTCATAGGCTCATAGCATTTAAGTGATTGATGTTGACATTGCACATGTTAAACTTCTTAGCTTTAGAAACATCGTTTTATTGATTCTCTTTATTTGCCATTCCAGTGTCTAACTATTTGATATCAAATATGATATGATTGGCTAAGAAATGGCAACGCAATCAACCTTCCCAAATTAGCAGTCTTCCGAAGAACTGGATCAAGTCGATTTACGAGTGCGGACAAAGAGGCAGCTGATCCAGCACGGATAACTTCTTCAGTAAATATGCTCAACTGCAAGAAATAATCATGAGGACAGAAACAAGGAATCTATATCATACAAAATGTGAAACACGATGCTTTGGTCTTGAAGTGAAAGATAGAAGTCATGAGGCACAAGTGAACAAAATGCTTTAAATAATACATACAGCCCATTGGTCCACTCCAAGCTTTGATCCAAGGTAGTCTGCTGATGGCTGTAAAATACTGTGATACGACTCTGCCTTGTTTGCAAGCGCCAGGCGGGTTCTGTCTAAGATTGATTTTGCATATAATGCCCAGTTATCGGCATTACTCTGTAACATGTTTAACGCATGATTCCATCCCTTCATAAACAATGAAAGAAATCAAATAATTGTGCAAGTTCTCCATCTCTCTCTCTCTCTCTCTCTCTCTCTCTCTCACACACACACACACACACAGAGGAAGAAAAAAAAAAAAAAAAAAGACCTCTGGCCATGTTTAATATCTTAAGACATTTTAAACGTCATTAGCACCAGGATATACATGTAGTGGCTATCTTACCGTCAAACAGTAGATGAGATCCTCATTATCATCTGATGATAATGCCAGGTTTTCTAGAACCATTGAGATGAAGTACATAATTTTCTGCATAACAAGATCAAAATAATATGTTTTAGAGTTGGGAGTATATCATTGGAACTGTTCAAACGAGACTCAAGACAGATGCAACGTTAGTGAAGAAGAAAGCGGGGAAGGCATGAGATATATAAGTAACAGCCTAAACAACAAGATACCTCTGGCCCAGCATCATTCAGTTCTTCATATCCCCTCTCAATGGCGGTTCTCACAGTAGAATCAAGGGCAATGTCCAAAAATAAGAGATCCTTTAGGCGATTATTAGGCTTAGAGAGCAATGGCCACAGCTCCTGACGAGCCTCAAGCAAACCCTGAATGAAAATTTAAAAGAGCATTGACAATCAGACTTGGAGCACAGGAGAAAGACTCAAAAATAATTGTCAACATCAACATTTAGCAAAACCTCAATAAGGACTTCAACATTCTTGTCCTCAACATGTTCCATTACAAATTGCAGAAGTCCCTGTTTGGAAAAAAAAAATGTCAATATGAAACTTCTTGTTAGTTATCTCATTCAATTCAAGCATCATAAGAATTTTTTGGATTGAACAAATAAGAATTTTACACGAATATAAGAATCTTACTGGAACTTCAGAGGGCAGGCCAGATACAGGATTTATTTGTACTCCAACCATGAAGCCTTGACCCTGGAGAGAATTAAATATCCCGTCAAATGCTAAAACCACATTGTGTTGAGCTATTCCAATTAGTTATCAAAACTACCTGAGCACTGTAACCCAAACAATTTGTGATGGCAGACTCAAGATCTGCACCTGAGTGAACTGCCTGCATTTAAACATGGATGTGTAGAAACTTGTCATGCAAAAAAGTAGAAACACAATAACCAGGAAGCAATAGGAGTAAAAAATTGTCCTCATTATCAGAATATAGACTTGGATACTATCCCTTCCCATGATAATAGAAATGGGAAACATGTATCATGAATTCCTCTGATGACATGCATTTTGTCACAACCCATCATCTATATTATAAGAAAAAACTGAATGAATAAAAGAGCAATATCACACGCAACACAACAAATCTTCCTGCTGGTTGCAATAATCATGTGCAAAATTATGTGATGCGGATACTCAAATAAAAAAGAAAACTATAATACTTAAAACTGAAAGGTTTAGGGATCCCAACCTTTAAAGTTCTCATGTAGTTCCCTAGATCATGCAGAAGACGCTCTTTTTGATCTGCCCTGAAACTTGGTTCATTGTGGATTGCACGGTCATAGCTTAGAAGACGTTCTTTTGTAATTCCATTCTTGTTCAAAGTTTTCCAGTAAACACCAATATCAAAGTCACTTTTGACGTAATCAATTAGTGCCTGCAGTGGCAACTTTTAATGAGAAAACTTCAAACAATGGAAACATGGAATAGATATTCACTAGCTCATGGGTCCAATACCTGACATATAACAACATCATCTGGGCTAGTGTTATTATGCAACTTTTGATGCCATTCCTCCATCATTCCGCCCTTACAATCACAGTTTCTCTGTCACCGACAAAAAATTATTCAAGCAATGATGAACATAGCCCATAAATGAGGGGAGTCGAATACGAAACCACCTAAAGAACGTCCAATATAATCAATAAATAATCTCCACCTGGATAACAAGGATCTCATCTCGAATTCGTTGTCCCACATCCCCTTCTCCTCCACGTCCAACAGTAGACAATATCATCCGTAGAAGCTCTCGATACTGTGGATGACTTGTGTAGATATTCTGGAGCAAGCCTGTGAGCCTGTCCTGTGCTTTACTAATCTCACTGCACTTACGGAAAGTAAGAATTATTGATGGGTTTAAAGCAAGATCAAACATGCATCACATTAAGGAAAATGCACGTTTTCATAGAAAACAAATTCAGCTGATATCTAAATCAGATAAGAGAAACAAAAATGGTGAGTGGAACATGTAATTGATGCTACATGGGAGCTCTTTAAGAGGATATCACATATTTCAGTGTCCAGAAGCCAAAAAAATTTTAGTATTTCAACAAAATAAAAAGAACTTTACCGTGGTTTGACATTGTAATTTTTATTCCAAATCAGCTGCCTCGTAGCCATAAACCTCATCCACACCAGAATACCTGCAAGACCTAATTCGCCAGCATCTTTTGCTTGATTTATCAAGTCTGCTGCAATGTTAAACCTGCAAAGAAAAGAAAAAATGGATTTAAACAGAGAAGCAAATGAAATTTATATTGAACTTATGTTGAAAGACTCTTATACACACAATACACACGGTAAGAGGACTTCATCTCTTTTTGAAATGTAGTATAGAGCTTTAATTGGCATGACTGAAACATCTAAAAGTCCCAAGTAAAGCAACCCAAACCATTCTTCAAGCTCTATTCTTCTCTAGTATATTAACAAGAGAATTCATTTTAAGCTTACAACCCTAAAAATTTGGGAACAAATACAGCAGAACAGCATAAAGTGGAATAAGAAATAGCTAATCAATAAAATGTTTTGTTATCTAATTCCTGACAGAATACTTACCGATGCATAAAGGATTTTTGCGCCTCACTCTCCAGATCTGCTATTCTATCCAATAAATCCTTTGCAGTACCTTTCCCATCACCAGCATCCTTCAATGGGAGAAATTAACTTGTAAGATAATGGAATCCAGAGTCTAAATAAGGCAGTAGATACATATTATGACCAAAGGAAAGGAGCAACCTTCTGAACTTTCTTGACCGCAACACCAAAGTCAGCGTAGAAATCTGAGCCTTGGTTCTTAATCCAGTTTCCAGAAGAACAAAGGACAAATGGCATTCCTTTGAAACTTTCCTCTTGCATTTCTATTTCTAAAGATTGAACCTGTACAATTATTGTGAATATCAAGACTATTGTCTACGGGTCTCAGATATATAAGCCAGTTTAAAGTTCCAAGCCAATGGAACAATACATGTTCCATACCTCATAAGTAGAATCAACAGAACTAGATACAAATTGTGTTTCAACAGCCCCATTTAGAGAAACTGAACCCTGGGGCAGGACATTTGGAGGTGGTTCCTGAAAATGCCAATATAGTTGACTTGTTAAAGCACTGCATGGAAAGAGAAGTGCCCAAGAAACATATAAATGAGAGCAACGATAATTGATCAAATATTTAGCATTCCTGTATGCCTGATCAGTTAATAGGTTTAAAATATTTACCAACCACTCTCCAGCTTTGTTTACAGATAGAGCCCAATGAAGGTTAATTGGCTCTTTGATATCTGTTGCCAGATGAACCTTTATCTTGTCAGCAACCTTTGTCACAAGTACCTTGTAAATATTTCAGGATTCTAAAAATTAGTTTAATACCTACAAGATCATATTGTAGCAGAAATAACAAAATAAGCAGAAAGAATAAACACATAATTCTCTCACCAGCAGGTCCTTATCACCAAGCCTGTAGATTTTTTTGTTCAGGACCGAAGCACCATCTTGTTCTTCTTTTGCCTGGGCAAATAGCTCAACTGCTTTCAAGGCTTTTGGTTTCGCTGATTCTTCATTTGCAAGTTTAGCTTCATCTACAGGTTTAGTAGCATGTTTGTTGAGAATCTTCATTAAGTCTCGTTGCTTCCGCTTAATTCTTCCAGTTCTGTAAACCTGTTTACTCTCATGTTTCTTTGCGGCCTTGGAAACTTCTTTGTTACCAGCATGAGATGGTTCCCCAGAATCAGTTTTCTTAGTCAGCCTTGCTTGGAGCTCTTGTATGGAAGCACCCCTGGCTACTTCCTCCAATAGCTCAGTTCGGGCTGCTTCATACTCCACCTATATAACCAATACATTCATTTAACACTTTCTTAGTGTACGTGCCTTCTGGCCATGGGTAAGTAATGAAATTATCTATTCCTCAAAAAAAAAAAAACACTTTCACAGTAAACAAAAGAAACATAAAAATCGATAAATCAACCTAACAAGTTTCTCCTTGACTAGTTGATTTGTATTGTCCAGAATTTTGATAACATGACATCTTATAACAGAAGAACCCTGTACCCTTATGAAAAACTTCAAGCATTATTTTTGGAAAAGTTCCATCGGGAACTCAATGAGAAGGACTGATACATAACTAGATTTTTGTTGGTCTAGCACGAAGCAAAGAAAATTAAAAAAAGAAAAAAAAGAAGAAGAAGTAATTAAAGTTGGAGACGCAGTTTTTATGGGCATCATTTGTGTAACCATGAGGATGAATGGGTTTCTTCGTCGCCGCAGGACATGAAAAAAGAAAAGGATTTTTGGAGATGCGGCAGGAATAAAAACAAACTTTTTTATTTTCACATGCATTATGCATTCTCTTTCTCTAGTGTTTCTTTCTCCCCACAGGAAGTAAAAGATATTATTACAGTTGGAGCTGTAGTAGCAATGACAGTTTGTAATTTGTAAAATATGAGAGTATAGTTGACATGCCTTCTCTTGCTCTGGTGTATACATCTGTTTACCCTTTCGCTCCCACCTCAGATATGCTTGAATTTGCACTAAATCTTCAGGAACTGAAACATTTGATATCAACTTCTCTTTCAAAGGTAACTTAACATGAAAGTTGCCACCATTGTTCTTAAACCTGTGAATAGAGAAAATATAAAGAAGAATAAAATCCATATTGTTTGCTTACAGCAGAGATTCTAAGTCAAGAAAAACAAAGCGGTGAAAAAGATTACCATCTGTTCTGACTTTCATCAACTATGAGAAACTCTATAGCTTGTATTGCAGGATCATCAATCTCAATTTTAAGTACGGAATTGGAGCCAGACTGGAGACAAAATGGATAAACAAATAAATCCTTAATCGAATCAAATGAGAGACACATGGTGAGGCACATTTGTGCTGTTTTAAGAACTTACTTTCGCAAAAGGAGTTCTAAGAGCTCTGTTCTTATATTCTTTGGTTCCATCTGGGCGACGAGAAGGAAGCACCCATTTTCTAAATGGCAAATGACCAAAAGGAAAGAAGACATATCAGATTTCAAGGTAGAAATATCGAGTGTCGTATTCACTGAAGAACGTAAATGCAGGTTATCTTACTCTTTTCTATCTTTTATCCCACCCCAATGAAGAACCAAAGAATCACCGCCATATGAGACCTGAATATCTACTCTAGTGGCAGACCCTGGAGAGGAAGCATCAACATAAACCTGCTCATTTAGATACAGCTTCTGTTAGCATAGATTCCTGTGTCACATATTCGGTCAGTTAAATTCAATAAAACCTTATCCCAGCAGTAAAATTGGCTCGGATTAGTAAGCATCTAACACTTACACTACATGTACCTGCAATTCAATGTTCCCATCAAGGTTGTATTTCCCGGCAAGCTGCTGCTACAAGCAAAGACTTGATCAGCATTGATATATGTCCAAACCAACAACACGAATAGACATTTCGAGCTATGGGAACATTACATCAGAATGCGGATCCGTGGTTAGTACAGCACAAGGAACAAATGTAACAGGCCGACGAGACCCCATGGCCAGCTTCGGCTTCTGCAAACTGTTGCCACAAAATTTCTTGGATATAGAAGAAGACTTGCGCGGCTGCGCTGGCACTTGATGTATGCACTTGGGTTGTAACAATGTGTAGGCAGGAATGCCTGAAGAACTGATTTTGCTCTGAAGCAGATTCTGCTGGAGCAAGTTATGGCTCACCGAGTTGCTCATATTCCTCGACACACTTTAAAGTTCTGAAGAGATCATAGAATTGAAACACAGTAAGAAACTCCATGAAAAAGAAAAGGATCAAAGCAAGCTGGGCCATGTTAAAGAAACAGACTACAAACAGCATGAAGAATCATTCTATATCAAGTAATTAAAAGATTATTCTATACTAATTCTGTGTTTGCTTGCCAAAAAAGCCGAGGAACATAAAAGAAAAAAGGAAATTGCTTTCATTTTCTTGTTGGGTACACTCTCTCTGCGAGAATCGGTAAAATTGAAAATCAAAGTAAAAGCCAACAAGATTGTAAAAGTGATATGCAATTACGTCTGTTACGCTGAATAAAGTCGTTTCCTTTTCGCAGAAAGCAATCAAAGTTTGATTCTTTCTTCGGCACATTTTCTTTGAAACTGGGTAAAATCAAAAATCAAAGAGCAAAGAACGACACTTTAAACAGTCGAGATAGCAGAAGAAGAAGAAGAAGAAGAAAAGAGATGGAAGTTTGAAGCAATGGAATTTGAAAATTGCAGAGAGGGTACCTGGGAAATTCTGTGATACGAGCTCTGGATTCTTGAGAGAGAGATAGAATGAATATGCGATCAGATTCTTTTGAGAGAGAGAGAGAGAGAGAGAAGAAAATGCAAGAAGGTTGTAATAGAAAAGAGAGAGACAAGGGAAGGGGGCAAGTGGCTGGGAGTAAGGAGAAGGTTTTGGAGTGAGTCAGTGAGTGAGACTGGGACTCCGGGAATTCATGTGATTGGTGCGGTTTCCCACCAGTTCTAGAAATCAAGGAAGGCAAAGAAAGAGAGCGGGTCTACGTGAGTGACATGGCGTTTTCATCTCCGTCAGGCCTGGACACTTGGCCCACTATTCTCACGTGACCTGACTCTCTGAAAGAGATGTCTGGGGTCGTCCTGAGTCTCCTGACATCACCGGAAAAGTAGAGAGAGAACAGAGGTGAGAAGTGTACGGTTCCCGTTATTTCACTGATATTTGAAAGGGTGGTGTTTCGTTTGCCCTTGGTTCTTGACAGATTTTCAGTAATGGCCTCCCTTTTTCCCCTGATATTTTCATGACTTGTTCTAAGCTCCTCGTATGTTGTCGAAACGAAAATGACTTCAGTTAACCTCTTGGAGTAAAAACCATCTTCAACTCTCGCATTCAGACAGAAGATCATTCAACCATGCTCACTACTTTGAGCTTGTAGTGTAATTTGTTGAAGAGATTGCATGATCTGTTATTGATAATTGCACCAACTTTTTCAGCATTTTTTTTTTTTTCCCTGATTAGGACACAAATCTACAGACATGAAAATTATATTCAAAAAATCATACATGGTTCTTATTTTTAATACACAAACATTACAGATAAAATAATGCCAGATCACACCTTAGTTGACTTATGAAAGATAAAAAAATTTCAACAGTGATTGATAATTAGCTTCTACATAGTTAAAACATCTAATTTACTTGTGATAAATTGACCTTATTGATAAAATGCTCTAATCCGCTTTGATTCTAGTAAGGTTGTTGAATTAAGACCATGTTATTGAGGCTAAGAGCATCTTTAGTAATGCTAGCCAGTTTTGATTCAAATTTTAGCTAAAGTATCTAAAAAGTTATTTTGACTAGTCATTTTAGAAATATGTCTTTATTAGTGCTCTCTATTTTAGCTAATTTTAAATTTATATTATTTTTAAATAAATATTAAATAGTTTAAATGTATTTATAAATTACATAAATTAACTCACAAAAATGTTTTAAATTATAACGAGATTCATCTCACTCTCTATATTTAGGAGCGTGATAGTTAAGAGTCATAATAGAGAACCACTTAGGAATCTGTACGGCCGTTAAAATAGATAAAAAACTAAACATGCTTTCTAAAATAACTAAACAGTAAAAAAAAAAGTCTGCTAAAAATGATATGAGCAGATTAAACTAAGGTGTTGCATCTGGTCTTTCTTTCTTCTCGAATTGTATTATTACCTCCCCATTGTCAAGTTGCAAGAATTGTCATTTCTCAATAATCTAAATTAAGCACAGCAGCGACGTGCTCTTAGATTCAGTCCCTGCACTCATTGATGGATCCAAGATTTTTAAGATATTTATTATAATGGGACAGATATTATACTATACAATATTATACTATACAATATCTTAGCTAGAACCCATTATTCTAAGGACGAAGTCGGTTTTCAATATCTACCGTTCCTTTTTCTTTTTTCTCTCTGTTTCTCATTCAGCCTGGATTTTTGCAATTTTCAGATCCAGAAATAAGAAGTCGACCATCGAAAACAAACCAGTCACTTTCAATAGGTTTAAAAAGGAAAAAAAATGCACACACAACACGTTAGTGCGAGGATAACGAAAGGAGTCGCTTAAACTAAACTAAACCAAAGCTTTAATTATCAATGAAGGAAAGTTTGGTTAGTGATAGAAAATGGTGTACTCGATTCATGTGAGGGGAAGACAATTACCCAACCATGCACGCAAGCAGTTCGATCACTTTTTGGGGGCTTATGATTCATGTGCTTACATTGATTGTTCTGTTTTCCATACAAGTTAAAGCGTAGCATATGCAATTGTTGGAAATGAAAGATCTCACATCGAAAAAGTGACAAAATATAATATAACTTATAAGTGAGTTACTCTTACCCAATTGTACCGAGACCTTTTGTGATTAAAACTCAACACATATCGGGTGGTTAAGTTTGGACAGTATCGGTACAATGGTGACCACGGGCCACGCTTATCGCTATTTAACATGGTATCAATACGTCGCCCTCATGGACCCGGATATGGGTTCATTCATTAATTGATTCACCAATTACTTCTCCAATCATAGACCTAGTTTAGGTTCATTAAATTGGCCATCGGAAGTTTCCGATTGGATTATTACCAAGTGTCCGGTGTAGGCCTTGGATTGTTATGTGATTGGTCAAGTCTCTAAGGTGGGACTTGTGACCCAATTTCCAATGTGAAATTGGGTTTGTCAATTAATTCCAAGTGCATACCTAGAGCTAGATTGAACGTGAGGAGACTTGTTGGAGATGAAATATCTCACATTGGAAAAATGACAAAATATAATATAACTTATAAGTGGGTTGCTCTTACCCAATTGTACCGAGGCCTTTTGTGATTAAAACCCAACACCTATCAGGTGGTTAAGTTGGGACAGTATCGGTACAATGGTGGACTACGGGCCACGCTTGTCGCTGTTAAACAGGAATTCGATCCTCATGTCTCCGTCGAGTAAATTTTAACGATGATACTTAATTATAGATACAGACCGGTTTCATGCAGTGGTGTATTAGATGGATGCAAAACTGATAGGCCAATGCAGCATCATTTCTTATAGCGGTCTATCTATACACGGTTCGTCAACCTTCATGTAATCATGCATTAGTGCTTAAACTTCAATGTCTCAGCATGAACAGACTGTCTACCTTAAGAGACAGACTGGTTTCATGCAGTGGTGATACTTAATTATAGATACAGACCGGTTTCATGCAGTGGTGTATTAGATGGATGCAAAACTGATAGGCCAATGCAGCATCATTTCTTATAGCGGTCTATCTATACACGGTTCGTCAACCTTCATGTAATCATGCATTAGTGCTTAAACTTCAATGTCTCAGCATGAACAGACTGTCTACCTTAAGAGACGTGCTTAAGCTTAATTAATTTCAATGGTCGTGTGATGAAATATGAGTTACTCTCAAGCTCATGAGCAAACTTATACACTCAATCTCGTTATGCTTGACTTATGTCTTTGATGATCCTAGATGAGGCGACCTCAAATGAGTCAAGTTCAACACACATGCAAGCTGTCTCTTTTCAAACTTATGGTTTATAAGAGACTTGTGGGGTAGTCAATTATTCTACACTCATAATTAGAGCAATTAATTTGGTTAATACATAAATATCGGTCATGAAAGCGACAATGATTACGGTCATAAGTACGATAATAATTGTGCGTAATGATTAACCTTCATAAATGCGCAATGATTAACCATTATAAATGCAGTAATGATAAATACAACCATAAAAGGAGTGGTAATGACGACTTGTCGCCCAAGTATGTTATCGCCAATATAAAGGAGGCTTGACATCGAGGTAATGCATCTCATTCCGATTCATTTTATGATACTCGACTAAGAAAAGTTACTGACACCAAGCATCGAAGGGTTTTTTGCATGTACCCCTCTTCCTGTTCGAGCCGAAGGTCAAACTTCTAAGTCAACGTTCAAGCAAAGCTTTTCGACCATTTCTGGTCAGCTCATGCTCCAACTCTACATTTATTGGTGAGTCAAAATTCTCTTTGGAATTTTTCGTCACCAATCAGACTCAAATGAAGTGTTGGAAATATTCAAATTAAAATGTTGAAAATTTTAGCTTAACAAAGAGAGTTGGATTATGATTTTCAGCTTGTATCTTCCATCAAAGGATGATTCGAACTTCCAAGTAGTAGAATGTCCACACTTAGTTATTATGATACAATTTAGGGTTCAAGTCTTGCCTAACCAGCCTATTAAGTGTCATTAGTTCCCACAAGTAGAGCAAGTGCGATAACGCATGGTGTGAAATATACTAGTCTTTTGCTTTTTGTCTTCTCCTTTTATCACCATGTTACATGTTTCTTGATTATATTGCCAAGAGAATTGGGAATTGAAAGTTGGACAGTATGATTTGATCGACGCCAGCCTTATTATTTAGCGAAAGAAGGCCTTTAAATTACACAGTGTAGCCCGTTTCAGGCCTAAAGGAGGAGCCCCATCTTTTGCAAGCCCAAGTGATAATCTCCTAATGATACAGTTTGGTTTTTAGGGCACTACGTGCAAGGGCAAAATTCAATCTGGACCAAAACATCTAGATTTTATTTGGGGTGAAGTTTGCACACCCTTAATTGCAAATGACACACTCTTTCATTTGTTTAATATTATTTCATTGAGATAATGATCATTTACACAATTTTAGGATAAAAGTTACTCACTTAATCTACCAAAATTTTTTTACTTCTATTTACTCAATTTAACATCCATTGACAGTATTGCCCTTATTTTAATTAATAAATTACATTCATCTCTCTCCCCCCTCCCCTCTTCGATCTATTTTCTCTCTCCTCTCCCCTCACCGATCTCTCTCTCTCTCTCTCTCTCTCTATGTCTGATGTTTTGAACCTTTAAGAACTTGAAGATGGACTCGGTCCAGCTTGGCGTGGCTTACGCCATATTGAGGGGAAGATTTGGACTTGGTGGTCTATTCCTTCCATGGGTAGTGGCTAGGTTTGGTTTGTAAGGTCAAGGAAATTTGAGTGAGCCTGTGGATCCATAGTGGACACTACGCGGCGCAATTGGGTTTTTCGCTTTTTGTTTTCTTTTGGTCTTCACTCTATTCTAATCCTCCAACCAATATTTTAAATATGGAAATAGCCACGTTCAACAATAATTGTGACCAGAGAAGACAAAAATTAATAAACAATTGGCTTCACCACCATCCTAAGCACTTGTGGGACTAAACAGAGAATTATCCACCATTGTTTAGATCGTGGGCAGTCAAAGTGTGGCTATTGCTCAGTTTTGTTGTAGTGTTAGCGGGCAATAAAATGATTATTGGAAGATAATAGTAAGATTATTGGGGGGCAATAAAATATTTATTGGGTAATAATAAGATTATTACGGGACAACAATAAGATTATTTATTTGGATAAACCAACTAAAACTTTCAAAATTAAAACATTTTCATTTTTCACTGATTATTGATCCCTAATAAACTTGTTATTTGGGGGCAATATTATGATTATTGGGGTCAATAATATGATTATTAGGGGGCAATAATATGGTTACTGAGTATTATTAAGGGACAATAAATTCAAACGTTGGAATCCGGTTACCAGTCCGGTATCCGGATTCCAGTGAACTGTTGTCAGGAGTCCGGTAAGATCTTCGATGACTTCTCTCTCTGAGTGACAAAGAAGGAGAGGGTAAAAATATCCCAACAATAAATAAAAAGGAATAAAAAATAATTAATTGGGTATTAGGGAAATGATCTCTTAGTGTTTGGGTAAATGAGCAATCTCTTAGAGTATTTGGGTAAGTGGACAATTTTTATCCTTAAATTGTGTAAATGGTCATTATCCCTTTATTTTTTTTAATATTATTTCATCTCACAATTTTTTACACTTCCTAAAATACCATAAAATCAGATTTTTTTTTTCTTCCTCCATTTTTGGGTCCTCTCTCTCTCCCTCTCTCATCTCACAACAATCCGGGCATCTTTTTACACTATGCAATGATCAATTGTTCTTATTTAATTTGTTTCGGTTGATCATCGTTTTTCTTTCTTCAAAGACTATTGAAACGTGAAAAAATTTCTCCTTAGTGAGAGAAAGCTAGCGGGAGAGAGACGGGGGTATTCCTCAATCTCTCGTTAGCCATCATTTGATTTCCTTCATTCCAGTTGACAATTCCACCGTGCTACTTCTCATTTGATTGGTTCCAACAGTTTTACTTCCTACCAACTTTCCTTCAATCATTATCAGCAGTTCATATTCATACCCATAATTACTACCTACCCTAAACCATCCTATTCTTTCTTACCGACCCAAACCTCCACCAACCCTGCTTTTAACTTCCCGATTGTATTTAATATCATCACCCCTTGCTTATGTATGTTGTTCTGTGGTTATTTAAAGTGTGGGAACTGGTGTTAGTGTGGATTTTCTCAAGAATGGAAGACTTAGTTGGCCGATTTGTTAACAACCTCGCCCTCACCGAAGAGGAAAAGGTTGAGTTCGTTCTGGAATCTGATGTTGGTGCTGCAAGACAAACTAGGCACTTGTTGGTAGGTCTGGTCCTCAGCCCAAAACCCATTTGCAGAGGAGGACTGCTTAAGATTTTCAGGAATGTTTGGAAAGATAATAGCCTTCGAGTGGGTGGTCTGGGTGAAGGCAAGTTGATTTTTGAAGTCTCATATGAAGATATCAAGTCTAGGATCTTAAGGGGAGGTCCTTGGTCTTTCGATAAAGCTTTGTTGGTGTTGGCTTATGCGAATGGAAGGGGTCCCCCGACTTCGATCCCCTTAACAACGGGTTATTTATGGGTACAGGTCCATGTTCTCGACCCTGAAGATATGATTGAGGATGTTGGTCAACTTGCAGGGAGAAGCCTAGGCCATTACAGAGGGACTGATCTTGGTGAAGCTGGAGTTTGTTTAACCAATTACTTACGAGTCAGAGTGGGGATTGACGTCTTCAAGCCTATCAAGCGCTTTGTCAAGTTCAAAATCAATAATAGGTCGATATTATATGAAATTAGGTATGAAAAACTCCCCAATTTTTGTTTCATTTGTGGGCACCTTGATCACGTTGAAGGTGATTGCAATAAACAAGATAGTTCTTTGTGTATCACCCAACAAAGACAATTTGGAGATTTCCTAAGAGCAGAGCATGAAGGACCTATGTTCAACAACCGCCATCAACAACGTTTCTTTGAGCCAATGAAACTAGCTTGGTTGTTGAAGGCACCAGAGTTTGTTGATTCTATCTCTGGTTTTGCTAGATCAAGAGAAGATTTTGAAAAGGACCAGGTTGGTGAGTACTGTTCAACCGGTGAACTCCCCAACAGTGCTACCACTCAGCGGGAAATCGGAGACGTGTTGGCAAATTCAAGGCAAAAGAGACGTCGCATGGAAGCAATACAAGCGACAGTATCCGAGGTGCCCCTTGGGTCATGCATGGAGATCTGCAACCCAGAAGTAAGTTTTGAGACTAATTGTGGGGTTGAAGTTGACCCCAGAGAAGAAGCCAGGGTGGATGTTAGAAACAGCAATGCCTCATCTCTCTTTTTGGCGACGGTGAGGGCTGCTACTGACCTGATAAGAAAGGATACCCCATGTGACATGGGTACGATTGAGAAGCTTAAGGTATGTAATTCCTATGTTCAAGAAAAGTCATTGTGTAACCTTAATCTACGAGATATCGAAATCCAATGCTCCCCAGACCTGTCGAAAGCATTAATGGGGGATGGGTCCGCTAAAGGAAAGGGTGGGGGGGGGGGGGTGATTGGGAGCAAGTTGACTGACACTTCTCTGCTTGGGCATCAATTTCACTTTCCACGTAATAAAGTTTTGAATAGGGAAGGTCGGAAGGCAAGTTTAAAAGAGGCAGCTACAGGTGGAAGTGATGGGGTTGGGCCTATGTCAAGTCAGCCCAACTTGAAATTGCTGGGTCCAACGTCTAAGAGGGAAAGCAAAACGAAAAAGAGGGCTACTCCAATAAAACAGGTGAATCTTATTGGGCCTACTAATGAGTTGTCTTCAAAGGGGAGTCTATTATCTGGGAGACTGGGTCTTTGGCATATTCTAGTGACTTGGGGGGCCAGAATGAGGTCGGGCTGGCTCCTGAAGCTTATAGGCCTGCCACAAAGAAAAAACCCATGGCTAAAAAAGTTTTGGTTGTGCCCGGGGGGGGAGGGAGGGAAGAAAAAAGGGGTGACAGTGGTGATGGAGTCTCCAAAGAAACCATAGTTGAGTGTTGAACATACTCTTGATCGTTATTCCGTGATGGGTCCGGAATCGACCCATCACGAGCGATGAATGTAGTGCATTGCGAAAGAAGTCTCTGTTATTAGATCTCAGTTGGGTTGGAAGAATGCTTTTCCAGTCGGTTGTAAATTCGGAAGAAAAAAAAAAGGGTAAGGGAGTCAGTAGGGCTGGGGACTCTGTATTTTTTGGAGTGAGGATACGGCGGTAGCATTGCAGTCCTTTTCTGATAATCATATTGATGTCGTCGTAGGGGAGGTTGGAGATCCTAAGAGGTGGAGATTCACGGGGCTATATGGTAAACCCAAGGTCAAAGAGAGATATCGTACGTGGAACTTGCTACGGCAGTTAAGTTTGCAAGGAAATTTGCCATGGGTAGTTGGAGGTGACTACAACGAGATTATTTCAAACTCGGATAAGTTCGGGGGAGCTGTGAGGAGTGCTTCGCAAATGAAGGGTATGCAGGATGCTCTTGATTTCTGTGATCTTGGGGATATTAAACTTTTAGGCCCGAAGTTTACATGGAGGGGTATACGGGGTGGGGAGGAGGTGAAGATCAGATTGGATCGCTTTACTTGTAATGATAGTTGGAAGGATCTGTACCCGGCGTCATGTGTGAGCCATTTACTTCCAAGCACATCTGATCACCTGCCCATCCTATTAGCAGTGAGAGAGAGGAAAAAAAGGAGGAAAAAGAGGAGAAAGAGATTTAAGTTTGAGGAGTTTTGGTTACAAGATGAGAAGTGTCGAGAGGTAGAGTTGGGAGAGTATTTCTGGGGTGGAGCCTTTTAGCACGGTGTGTAAAAAAATTAATGCTACTAGACGGGCTTTAGAGGATTGGAGTGAGGAGCATTTTGGTAGCCTCAGGAAGGAGATTGAGAACACCAGAGCTAAATTAGCCGTCTTCTATGATAACTCGTGCTCTGTTCCATTTGATGTCTTTAGAGTTGAGCTCGAATCGAAACTACACGCTTTGTTACAGAAAGAGCAAGCCTTTTGGAAGCAGAGAGCGAAGATCTTTTGGCTCTCGAATGGTGACTTGAATACCAAATTTTTCCATCAGAGAGCCAAAAACAGATATAAGATGAATTCAATTGAAGGGCTTTTCAATAGTGAAGGGAAGTGGTGTACGGATGACAGAGAACTAGAGCAAGTGGTGGTGTCATACTTTATGGAATTATTTTATGTCCTCACAACCTACTTGCTTCCAGAATATTCTAGAAGCAATACCATGTGTTATAAATGAGGAAGAGAGCCAGAGGCTGACGCGCGGCATTGAACAGGAGGAGGTGTTTGCAGCTTTGAAGACCATGCACCCATCTAAGGCACCTGTGCCTGATGGGTTGCTCCCTGTTTTACCAATCTTTCTGGGATTTGGTAGGCAACGACGTAGTGGAGGCTGTGAGGAGTATGGTTGGTTCTGACGACTATTTGAGGTTAGTGAATAACACTTTTGCTACGTTGGTGCCGAAAGTGAAAACTCCACAGTATATGTCTCAATTGAGACCTATAAGCCTTTGCAATGTGATTTACAAGATTGGGTCGAGGGTCTTGGCCAACCGTTTAAAGCCTCTTCTTAATTCATTCATCTCCCCATTTCAGAGTGCATTTGTGCCCGGGCGGTTGATTTCGGATAACTCATTAATGGCATTCGAAATAGCTCATTGTTTGAAAAGACGTAGAGGTGGAAAGAAGGGCTATTGTGCATTAAAGTTGGATATAAGTAAGGCATACGACCGGGTGGAGTGGACGTTCTTAGAGGCTGTTAGGCAAAAAATGGGGTTTTGTGATGAATGGGTTCGGTGGATAATGGGATGTTTTCGTACTATCACTTACTCTTTCATTATTAATGGGGTACCTAGAGGGAAAATTTTGCCGTCGAGAGGGCTGAGGCAAGGAGATTCGATCTCACCTTACTTGTTTCTTATTTGTGCCGAGGTTTTATCCCGACTCATTTCACGGGCTGAAAAGTTGGATACACTACATGGGGTGGAGATTTGTTCTTTGCCGACGACTCCTTTATATTCTGCAAGGCTGAGGTACCAGATTGTTTAGCTATAAAAAATATTTTAATGGAGTATGAGAAAGTCTCGGGGCAGCAGGTTAACTTTCAGAAAAGTTGTGTTTCTTTTAGCAAAAATGTGAGCTTAGTATTTCAAGAGGAGTTGGCTGGTATTTTGGGTGTGACTAGAGTGGAGAAATATGATAAGTACCTGGGTTTGCCCATTGAGATTAGTTACTCGAAGGAGGAAGCGTTTGAGTTTGTAAACGAAAAGATTAGAGTGCGGACTCAAGGTTGGAGGGAGAAGACTCTAAGTGGTGCCGGAAAGGAAGTGTTAATTAAGGCTGTGGCGCAGGCTATTCCGTCATATGTGATGGGGTGTTTCGAATTACCAAAGCCCTTGTGCAATACAATGGAGCAATTAATGGCTTGTTATTGGTGGGGTGGGTCTGAGGAGGATAGGAAAATTCATTGGCTTTCATGGGAGAAGTTGTGTCGCCCTAAGAGTGAAGGAGGGTTGAGATTCAGGAAAATGCTTTGCTTTAATCTAGCTCTTTTGGCTAAACAAGGCTAGAGATTGATACAACAGCTGGACTCTCAAATTGCATAACTTTTGAAGGCGAAATATTACCCGACTTGCGCCTTCATGGAGGCTGAGCTTAAGAATGGAGCTTCTTATACTTGGCGTAGCATCATTGCTGGAAGAGAGGTGTTGAAAAAAGGTGTACGTTTTTAGGTTGGGGATGGATGCGACATTTTGGTCTGGAGGGATCCATGGCTCAGTCTACCATATTCATTCAAACCATTTTCACCCATGATGGAGGGAACAGAGGACATGGTTGTGACAGAACTAATAGATGATGCGAACAAAGAATGGCTTATTGATATTCTAATGGAGTTGTTTACTGATGAGGAGGTGAAGAGAATTGCATGTACCCCTCTGAGCATTAGAGGTGTTGCAGACAGATTAATATGGCACCATAATTCCAAGGGTGTGTTTACGATTCGAAGTGGCTATCATGTTTACCTCCACTCCTTGAAGTGTAATGAAAGGGCGTCGTCCTCTAGTGATGGAGATGGTAATGGTCTAAGGAAATATTGGCACATGGTTTGGTCTGCATGGGTGCCTCCTAAAGTACGTAGCTTTGCATGGCGGCTATTGCATGGCATGATTCCCACTAGAGCTGCACTAGCACAGCGCCATGTGCCCTTCCCGGATTTGAGATGTATTTTCTGCTCCAAGGAAATTGAGACAGGTACACATGTTTTTAAAAACTGTTATGCATTACAATGTTTTTGGGAACTAGGGCCTTTGAAATTGCAGGCTAAAGGTCATCCAGCAAGAGATGCGAAGGTGTGGGTTTTTGAATTGATGGACACGTTAGACAAAGCCCAGGTTGATCTACTGTTGATGTGCCTGTGGACTATACGGACGGAGAGAAATAATATGGTGTGGAGGAGTGCCTATTTTCAGCCGATGCATATGATCCAGTGGGCTTTTAGACATTTGGAGGAGTACCAAAAATTCAACCCGAAGGTGAGCAAGCAAAAGAAGAGGCCTATGATGAAATGGCAGAACCCTCCACGGGGGAGACTGAAAATTAATGTTGCTGGGGCTTTCAGAACTGATAGTGGTTGTGGGGGTATTGCTGTTGTAGTCAGGGACGATTTGGGCACGGGTATAGCAGCTATTGCTAGACCTTTTGTACATGCTCATTCGGCTATTAATATGGAGGCCGAGGCATGTAGAGCTGGCCTTCTTCTTGGTATTCATCAAGGTTGGACGGAAGTAGATATTGAAAGCGACTTTGCCCTTCTAGTTGCTGCGCTTCAGAGTGGGGAGAAAAATTACTCGGAAGTAAGTCGAATTCTAGATGATTGTAAAAACTATTTGACTGTTTTTCAATAAGTTAGAATTCGACATATTTTCCGTGAAGCAAATGGTGTTGCAAATAGACTTGCACACCTTGCTAGCTTGTTTTGTATTGATGATGTTTGGTTAGATGAGACTCCAGCTATTATTGCGGATGTTCTCTACGAGGATTATTGTAATATCTCATGTGTAGCACATGGTTCAGGTTTTATGTTCCCCCTCATTACATTTTTTTAATTCAATAAACGGAACCGAGCATGGGGATGAGCCTCTCAGGGTTTAGGTTTTATGTCCCTCCCGTTGCATTTTACTAAAGAAGAAATTGGGATTGAATGTTTCTTGCAATCCTACCTCCAACCATTGAGGTGAAGGTGGTGGTGGTGGTGGTGGCGGTGACCACCCTTCTGCTGCCCCATGAAAGGGCTCTAATACCACTTAGTAGGAGTCCCTGGGTTTAAAAGAGTAAAAATGCAGAAGAATAGTGAAAGAAGAAAAACGACAGAAGCAAATTCTCATTGATTATTACAGCAAGGGATACATGGCTTATATAGTCCAAGAGGTCACAACAGCGTCATGGACAAAAGAGACCGTTGTCCTCACCTACAACATACATCAATAACTAATTAAACGCAAAGTAGTATGAATGAAACGACACAAATCGTGGATGGGCCTCATTGGACCAAGTAATCTTCAAGTTATCCCTTTAATTCCTTTGGAGGTAAATGAGGATTGCAAGAAACATTCAATCCCAATTTCTTCTTTAGTAACGAAACATGAAAGACTAGGTGAATCTTGGCTCTTTCAGGCAATTTGAGTTTATAAGCGACTTGGCCAATCCTTTCAATCACCTCATAAGTTCCATAAAATCGGGGTGCCAGTTTGTTTGAAGTCCTTCTTTCCACATTGTGCTGTTTATAAGATTGTAATTTCAGATACACAAAGTCACCTACCTGAAATTCTCTCTCTGTCCTATGCTTGTCTGCATATCCCTTCATTCTGTTCTGAGCTTGATGTAGATGATTCTTCAGGGTAGCCAATAACGCATCCCTACTTCTCAATGCTATATCCACTTGGTTCACGACTGTTGAATTAGGCAAGTAAGCTTGAACCTTCGGTGGAGAATAACCATACAAAGCTTCAAAAGGTGACATTCTAATTGCAGAATGAAAGGTGGTATTGTACCACCATTCAGCCTATGCCAGTAGGTTTACCCAATTCCCGGGTTTCTCACACAAGACACACCTTAAATACTGCTCAATAGTCCTATTAAGACTCTCTCTCTGACCATCTATCTGTGGATGATATGCAGTACTCTTATGCAATTTAGTGCCCTGTAAAGTAAAGAATGACTCCCAGAATAAACTCAAAAACACAGGGTGTGAAGACCCGAAATTTCATTTAAATAAATATATGTAATTCAATATTTGTTCAATAATATAAATTATGAATTTTAGGCTTGTTTCGTATGTCGTTGTATGAGAAGAGAGGTTTCGAACAAATTTTATTTTCGAAACGTTATTTAAGGGGTCGTGAAAATTGACTTTTTATACGTTCAAAATTTGGAAGAACTTCCTTCATGAAAGTTGTATAGCTCGTCGATACGATCTCGTGCATATATGGAACGCAATATTCGGAGTTCGTATGAATAAGTTATGAATATTTGAAAAATAAAATTTTTCTATAAATAAAAAAAATGATTTTCTTCATTAAGGACGAAATAAATTCCATTTTTGCGGATTAGCCCCCAGCCCTCTCCGCTCTCTCTCTCTCTCTCTCGCGAAGCCCCCCCTGTCGACCCGTCAACCCGACCCGACGTCGCGCGTCTCCTCCGGCCACGACCCGGCCCTCCTCGTGGTCGCCGCTCCCCGCCCAGCTGCTCCCCGCCTTCAGTTTTCCCCGCCAAAGCTCCCTGCCCTGGATCGAAGCCTCCCCGTGCCCAAAATCCAACACGGCCAGATTTCCTTTTTCCGGCGATGCATGGGCCGATCCTCCACCTCTTCGTGATCTCCTCGTCCTCCTGATCATCCTCATATCCTCATTGCACAACGATTTTGAGGTGGAGTGGAAGATCGAGATTTGAAGTTTTCGATGGCTGAGATTCAATCTGGAAACTGATCAGATTTCCGAGATTAATCCAACTTCAAAGCTCGATCTAGGACGATCTAGACCTTGTCTCGAAAAAAGTTAGGAATTAAAGTTGTTCATAATTTCATTTTGTAGAACTTTGTAGTTGATGACTTTTGCATCGGAGGTGGTTGACCAGCGTTGACTGCCGTGATGACAGTCGTCTGACCGCCAGGTGTGGCGGCGGGTCGGACCATATTTTGAGTTTATTTTATCTGGACGTTGATCTATGCATCCTTGCGAGCGTTTTGATATATTACAAGGTTATTTTAGAAAAAGTTGATAAATAGTGGATTTACGTTTTGACGTTACTATTTACGTTTTTTACGTTTTATCTTCGGTTTACTATCTACGGAGATCAGAGCATCGGTTTTGCTTCAAATTTTAATATGTTGATTATATGACTGTCCCGATAACTTTGTGAGGTCACGGGCGAAGATCCGACCGTTGGATCTTCGTATAATTGTAAAACAGTGATTCGGGAGGCGATTCGTGAAGATTCGTCCGTCGGATTTTCATATAATTTTGATAAGATGTTTCCAAGGGTGATCTGTGAGGATCTGACCGTTGGATCATAGTTTAAATTCGATCAGACAGTTGGATCGTCTTTATTTTAGAATCCGACGGTTGGATCATCTTTATTTTAGAATCCGACTGTTGAATTGTCCTTTAAGTTAATTTTGTGCTTTGTTTACTAAGCAAAGACCATACTTGATTAGGTACTTGATGGTTTGAGTTGACGAACATTTGGATTATTGTGATTTTGATTGATAGAAGACGCAGCTGGACTAGAGGTGAGTAAATCGCACATGGTTCATTCAAGAACCAAATTTAGTAAATTATATTGATTTGATAATAATAGGCATTACTGTGTGAATATCTATGTATATATATTATTTATGTGATGATATATATATTTGTCGATGGATTGTGTTGAGGAAACAATATGCATGATTATGTTGCTATTATTGTTTAAATGTTTACTTTTCGTGATTGATATGTTGAGAAAAGAATTGAGTTTTATTGTTTGAGAAACAATAAATTGTTTTGATCTATGGAGATCAATAGGTCACGAGTGTGACCATGACATACTATCAGTGAACCACGTCTTGTACCGGGCTGGTGGTTACTAATAGCATTATAATCGTGAATCACGCTCTCGCGCCGGGCTGGTGGTTGCGACAAGTTAGAGCTCTACTCTGTCTGCTAAATGTGAGTGGTCTTATGATGGTAACGTTGAGGTTACTTGTGACTCATAAGTATGAGTTTTAGAGGAGAGTCTTGAGAGTATTCATTCCTTTATATTTTAGGATATTTTGGAGTTACCTTGTGAGTTTATATTTATTAACTTAAATTGTGCAATCTTTAAATTTACTCATACGGGCTTTCAAAAGCTTATCGGGTTTTGTGTTGTTGCAATCCCGGTACACTATTCAAACGGTGTAGCGGATAATCCTACAGGTCAGGAAAACCAGGGTGGTGATCGAGCTGCTTAGTGTAGCAGCATTTGATTTATCGCATTTGCTTTTGTAAGGTTTGTTATGCTCATTGAGCTTTACAATTTAAGTTTGTGAGAGTGTGATGTAATAAGTAATTTGAAGATTTGGTTTTCGTATTATTAAGTGAGTGAGGTGTGGTTGTTTATGAAAAAAATTCAGGACTTTTATTTGATTAAGTTGTTTAATTCATGTTTCAGATTTGAATTTATTTATTCAAAATTCGGGGCGTGACACAGGGTCCCTGCAGATACAATGCTTTTGGGCATACCATGAAGTCGAAATATCTCTTTTATGAATAACTTGGCCACTATTTGTGCAGAATAAAGGTGAGGTAGAGGAATAAAATGAGCATATTTCGTTAGTCAATCAACAACTACCCATATAACTAACTTGGCAATCCCTCGATGAAGTCTATGGAAATATCCAACCAGGCTCCATCCGGTATTGGTAAGGGCTGCAGCAAACCGGGTGGTGAAATGAACTCATAATGAGTTCTTTGGCACACATCACATTCCGCCACAAACTTCTTCACAAATTTTTTTGATACCTGGCCACATGAAGCTTCTTGAGACACGTTTGTAGGTCCGTGGATATCCAGAATGTCCCCCACAAACTCCAGCGTAAATCTCAACTAATATTCTCTGTCTCCAATTACTCAATTCCGGAACAAATATCTACCCTTATAGTGTCACACCCCTGATTTTTAACACAATTAAAAATCGATATATAATCTCATAGTTATATATACGTGATCGTCCAGCCATCAATACTAAATACCTGGAAAACTTTTTCCGATTATACAACATACAGATCGATGTCATGAGCTCACTATGTCAATATTGACCCACCCACAGAGTCATATATTACATAAGCTTACGAATTAAGTTGTCAACAACAAAATAAAACGTAAATGCTCCTCAGAGATTACTACAACGGAAGTCCAATTAACGGTAAAGTCACAAAACTGGCTTCCTACCGTTAAGCTGCAAGTATGCAATCCCAACTTCAGCCATTATTATCCTGACCTGCAGGATTAACCCTTACACCGTTGAATAATGCACCTGGTTGTCACATAACAAACCCGGTAAGCTTGTGAAAGCTCGTATGAGTAACTCAAAATAGTCAACATATCTCACACCAGAAATAAGGAAAATAACTCACGCTTTGATTCCTTAAAACACAAAATAAAGGAGAATAGCTCACACTTTAATTTCTATTCAAATCGAAATAAAAAAAAGCAACTTATACCTTGATTTCCATAAAATATAACATAGAAAGCAATTCACTCCTTGATTTCTATCAATTATACCATAATCGTACCATAGAAAACAACTCACACCTTGAATTCTATCAAATCGTTAATAAGGAAAACAACTTGCACTTTGTCCCCCTAAAAACCGTTAATAAGGAAGCAACTCTCACCTTGTTCCCTAAAAAAAAAATTAATATCATGAGTTAGATGTAACCAATTCCCGTTACCCCATGAATCACCTAGATGACAGACAAACTAGAGCTCTAACTGAATTCGTAACCACTCGTCAAGCCAAAGAAGTGATTACCTGATATTCTGCCCAAGGTCATAGACCTTCGTTCCTCGAACTTTTCAATTCCATGGAGCAAAACATTAAAGCAGTCACACATGACTCAAAATGTTACACAATTCTCAACGCTTTCAAAACAATCGAAATCAACATTTCCATAATCATTGTTTTCCAAAAAGCCATAACACAAAACAAAAAAAAGCATCAATTCATGCATATTGTTTTCATCACTCCACAATCCAGCAAAATATATATATTTCACGTAAATATATATATATATATATACACACGTAGTCATCCGCATGTATACTAATACCAACTATAGTTCACAATCGAAAACTCGAAAAATCATAGTTATACTTAAACTCATTTTCCTACCTGTGAACCGCAGTCCTATGAACCGTAGTCAATCAAGTTCATATAGTTTTTAATAAATATCATTTTCAAAACATTTCATAAGCGATTTATATATTAACTCCAAATAATAAATAAATCCGTTCATAAATGATTGTGAGGTTACTCACCTCGAAACTCCCGATGCGTCTTCAATACAGAACAAAGCAGTCAAACCACAAAATAGCCATCCAAAGAATACTTCGTCAAGTACCTAAGGAAGTATAGCTTTGATTCAGTTAACAAATTACAATTAAATAAAGTTCGAATCCCCAAATCGAACCAAAATCTCAAAGTAATGTCAAACTAAGGCGAAACCACTTCTGAGACCTCCTACAGTCTCCGGAACACTTCCACGATCGAAGTGTCCAAACCACAAGTCGATCTGATGCTTAAATCCCCACGGATTGAATAAATCCATTGGTATGAAACGGTAAAAATCATAACAAATCCATACGAACTCCAAGATTTGCAAATTATATATTGAAACGCTCGTATCAACGAGTAGAACATATATAATACCAGAAACAATCCCTACATGGCCGGAACGCCGCCACAGGCGGTGGCGCACCTCCGCCGGCCAAAACTCATTATTTCACAAAACTCCGAACATCAAAGTTGTTCATCTAAGCATGTTTGACAATTTTTATAACTAGCTCGAAGTCAGAAAACATGCATAAAGGGTCGAAAACTACCTCGCAAGTTTTGAATTTTTGTTCAATCCGAGTTGAATTGATTTCCACGTAAATTGATCCAAACAACTGCCAATGATCGATCCAGGAGGCTTCCACGAACCTAAAGAAGGAAGCTTGAAGCTGTGCCGTCGCCGGAGCAAGGATTTCCAATCGGGTCCGAAAACCTCGAACTTTACCAACTTGCGGCGCCACCATGGAGGAGAATTGCTGCTAGAGGACATTAGAGGGAGGAACATACGGCTGAGACGAGTTGGTCTGGAAATTTTCACGGCTGGAGACCGCCAGAAAAGTCGGGTCGGGTCAGACGGGAAATTTTGTTTCTAAAGGAGTCGACCGAGAGAGAAAATGGCTTTCCGGAAATGGAAAGTGGAATTATGAAATAATTTCTGATTTTTTCTCTATTTATACTAAAATGGAAACCTATTCCGATAGCCATAACTTTCTCATACGAGCTCCTATTTAAGTTTTCTACATGGCCACGAACTCGTATCGACGCGCTCTGTAACTTTCGTGAAGGAAGTTTTCCGAGAATCCCAACGAACAAAAAGATCAAACTTCTCATGACCCCCTAAACTGTGAAATTTGAATAATTATATGTACGAAAACTATTCCACTTCACATACAACTTACGAATAAGCACAATAACAATTATTCATACAACTGGTCCATTATTAATTACCAAAATTAAATAACGAAAATGCAGGTCATCACATATAGTACAACACATCTTCTACCACTGAATATTGTTTCTTTGTTGAAGATCCTAATTTAACTTCTAGCAACAACTCTCTTGTATGTTGATCATCCAAACAATCTTGGTGGAGTTCTAATAGAAAGTCATGGACAGGAGAAGATATAGCAGCTATTGTGCTCAACTCAACCTCTCTGGATAGTGCATCTGGTACCACATTATTAACTTCAACCTTGTAATGCACAGAATAATCATACCCAATTAATTTCACCAACCATTTCTGTTGCATTGGCGTAGTGATCCTTTGAGTCAAGAAGTGTTGGATAGTACGATGATCTGTAACTATTCGAAAGTGATGACCTATCAAGTAGGCCCTCCATAATTGCACTGCATAGACGACCGCTAACATTTCTTTTTCATAGACCGATAAACCCATGTGTCGCTGAGATAATGTCTTGCTCATGAAAGAAATTGGATGACCTCCTGAGATAAGACTCCGCCAATTCCAACACCAAAAGCATCACATTCGACAGTAAATTCCTTGGAAAAGTCTGGTAACGCTAGCACTAGGGTGCTAATCAATGCCCTTTTGAGTTCTTCAAATGCCTTGTCAGTTTCCTCACTCCACTTAAAATTGTCTTTTTTGAGCATATTGGTGAGGGGCTTGGCAATTATCCCAAAGTTTCAAACAAACTTTCTATGGTGTCCAACAAGCCCCAAGAAACCTCGTAGTCCCTTCAAAGTAGTTGGTTTCTGCCACTGTGAAATGCTTTCAATTTTACTTGGATCCACTGCCACTCCCTTGCTTGACACCACATGACCTAAATATTCAACATGAGCAGCTCCAAAAATACATTTGCTAAGCTTAACCCTAACTGATGCAACTGGAGCTTTTGAAACACCGATGTAAGATGATGAACATGCTCCTCCATAGATGAATTGTAAATCAAAATATCTTTAAAAAACACAAGAACAGATTTTCTCAAATATTCTTTGAAAACATCAATCATTCATTAAAGGTTGAAAGGTCGAGGGTGCATTTGTAAGGCCGAACGGCATGACAAGGAATTCGTAATGGCCCTCATGTGTCCGAAAAGCAGTTTTCTCGATGTCTTCTAGTCTCATCCTAATTTGATGACGCCGCAACTATAAAGGACAACTTTCCCATACCAGTGGTTGACGAATTACTCGATGAAGTGCACGGTGCAGTGGTATTTTCCAAACTGGATCTCAGATCTGGTTATCATCAAATTAGGATGAGACCAGAAGACATCGAGAAAACTGCTTTTCTGGCACATGAGGGCCATTACGAATTCCTTGTCATGCCGTTCGGCCTTACAAATGCACCCTCGACCTTTCAAGCTTTAATGAATGATTGATGTTTTCAAAGAATATTTGAGAAAATTTTTTCTTGTGTTTTTTGACGATATTTTGATTTACAGTTCATCTATGGAGGAGCATGTTCATCATCTTACATTGGTGCTTCAAAAGCTCTAGTTGCATCAGTTAAGGGTTAAGCTTAGCAAATGTATTTTTGGAGCTGCTCATGTTGAATATTTAGGTCATGTGGTGTCAAGCAAGGGAGTGGCAGTGGATCCGAGTAAAATTGAAGCATTTCACAGTGGCAGAAACCAACTACTTTGAAGGGACTACGAGGTTTCTTGGGGCTTGCTAGACACTATAGAAAGTTTGTTCGAAACTTTGGGATAATTGCCAAGCCCTTCACCAATATGCTCAAAAAAGAAATTTTTTAAGTGGAGTGAGGAAGTTGATAAGGCATTAATTTGAAGACCTCAAAAGGGCATTGATTAGCACCCTAGTGCTAGCGTTACCAGACTTTTTGTCACGCCCCGAATTTTAGAATAAAATTCAAAATCGAAAACATGAAAATTACCACAACTCAAAATAATCATCCTGAAAATTTCTTTTCTTAACAACATCACCACACGAAATAAAATCGAAACCGAATTTAGTCTCGGTTAATTATTACAACACAAATACACAATAATTTGTAAGGCTCTAAATGAGCATACACACCTCACAACTCAAAAAAATAAAATATAACTGTTGTAACACCTAAGCAGCTCGATCACCTCCCTGGTTATCCTGACCTGCAGGAATATCCGCTACACCATTTGAATAGTGTACCGGGATTGCAACAATACAAAACCCGGTAAGCTTATGAAAGCTCGTATGAGTAAAAGAAAGAACGGTTGCTTAATTTAATCACATTTATTTCTACCTAAGTCAACATGCAACGATTCTACAACCACAAAAACTAACAATCACAATCAATCGACAACTCAACACCAAACCCTTACTCACATCTTTCTCCACAATACCACATCATCGTATTTATAAAAAATACGGTATTCGACAGACTAGAGCTCTAACTGAATCGTAGCCCGTCACCTGGCCTAGGTTATGACATCCGACATATTTATCTTTATCGTATTTCATCAATATGTATACTTATACACATATTTAGAACGTCCGATAATTGTACATATTCAACCAATCGTATCTCATCATCCACCTTGGATTAGAGTGTCCGATTACCCCATACTGGTCACTACGTTGACCATAAATCCACAATATGTACAATTGGTGTGTTTTCACATAATTAAATCAACTCAACCAACATATATGATATTATCATGAAATTTAAGCATTTGAATATAATCTAAATCATCATTCTAACTCAATCATATCGTCATTCAAAATCACGCCAATCAATATATATATATATATATATATTCCACGTAAATATATATATATATACGTAATAATCCACTCAGGAATGACCACTAATACCATCTATAGTTCACACAAGAAAATAGTGAAATTCGTTTGTATAATTAAATTCATTTTACTTACCTATGGACCGTAGTTGATTAAGTCCATATGATTTAAAAAAAACAAATCTTTAATCCATAAATATTTTCCACACAATTACAAAAATAAATAATTTAAGTACTCGGTTCGTAATATGAACCACGTGAGATTTACTCACCTCGAAATTCCCGCTGCGTCTTTAGTAAAATATAACTCTCAATAATCCAAATGTTCGTCAACTCAAGCCGTCAAGTACCTAATCAAGTACGGTCTTTACTTAGCAACGAAGTACGAAATAAACCTAAATGATGACCCAACGGTCGGATTTCAAAATAACGACAATCCAACGGTCGGATTCTAAAATAAAGACAATCCGACGGTCGAATCGAATTTAAATGATGATCCAACGGTTAGATCCTCACGGATCGCCCTTGGAAACATCCTATCAAAATTATACGAAAATCCGATGACGGATCTTCACAAATCGCCTCTCGAATCACTATTTTACAATTATACGAAGATCCAACGGTCGGATCTTCACCCGTGACCACACAAAGTCATCGGGACAGTCATATGAACATCATATTAAAATTTGAAGTAAAACCAATGGTCTGATCTCCGTAAATCTCAAACCGAAGGTAAACTGTAAAACCGTAAATAGTAACGTCAAAACTGAAATTGACTATTTATCAACTTTTTCTAACATAACCAAGTTATATATCAAAACGCTCGTATGGATGCACCCCCTAGATAATATAAACTCAAAATTTGGTCCGACGCGCAGCCAAACGGGGCGGTCAGACGGCGGTCAACGCGGCGGCCAACGCCGGTCAACCACCTCCGATGCAAAAGTCGTCAACTACAAACTTCTTCAAAATGAAATTGTGAACAACTTTAATACCTGACTTTTTCAGAGATGAGGTCTAGATCGTCCTAGATCGGGCTTTGAAGTTGGATTAATCTCGGCCCTCTGATCAGTCTCCAGATCGAATCAGGGATGTCGAAATCTTCAACTCTTGATCTACCACTCTATACTCAAAATCGTGATGCAAGTCACATATGGGGATGATCAGGAGGAAGAGCACATCACGAAAATGGGATTGATCGGCCCATGCACCGCCAGAAAAGTGGTTTTCCGGCCGGGTCTGGTTTGAGCTTCGGAAAGTGGTTCCGATCCAAGCCTCGGGGCGGCGGCTGGGTGAGGCGACGGCGGGGATCGACCGAGCGTGAGGAGGCGAAGCGGCTGGGTGCCGGGTTCGGCGTCGGCGCGGCCGGGAAGGCCGACTTCCAGTCGGGTCGGATCGAAGCCGGGTCGGCCGGATATGAGGCACAGTCGCGCGCGAGAGAGAGAGAGGGGGGAGGGCTTTTGTGCAAAAAATGGATTTTTTCGTCCTTAATGACAAACTCAGAATTTTTCCACTATTTATAGAAAAATTCTGATTTTTAAATATTCATAACTTATTCATACGAACTCCGAATAATACGTTCCACATATGCACGACTCGTATCGACGAGCTCTACAACTTTCATGAAGGAAGTTTTCCCAAATTTTGAACGTATAAAAAGTCGATTTTCACGGCCCCCTAAATAACGTTCGTTTTCGAAAATAAAATCATTCGACACCAATTTTATCAACCAACGACAATCCAAATAATCTCAAATATCATAATTTCAATTAATATAACAATTATTGAATTACATAAATTTGTTGTATGAAAATTTGGGTCTTCACACTTTTCCAAGAATTTACTGTCGAATGTGATGCTTATGGTGTTGGAATTGGCGGAGTGTCATCTCAGGAGTGTCATCCAATTTCTTTTATGAGCAAGACGTTATCTCAGCGGCACATGGGTTTATCGGTCTATGAAAAAGAAATGTTAGCGGTCGTATATGCAGTGCAATTATGGAGGCCCTACTTGATAGGTCATCACTTTCGAATAGTTACAGATCATCATACTATCCAACACTTCTTGACTCAAAGGATCACTACGCCAATGCAACATAAATGGTTGGTGAAATTAATTGGGTATGATTATTCTGTGCATTACAAGGCTGGAGATAATAATGTGGTACCATATGCACTATCCAGAAAGGCTGAGTTGAGCACAATAGCTGCTATATCTTCTCCTGTCCATGACTTTCTATTAGAGCTCCACCAAGATTGTTTGCATGATCAACATACAAGAGAGCTTGTTGCTAGAAGTTAAATCAGGATCTTTAATAAAGAAACAATATTCAGTGGTAGAAGATGTGTTGTACTATAAGGGTAGAATATTTGTTCCTGAATTGAGTAATTGAACACATAGAATATTAGCTGAGTTTTACGCTGGAGTTTGTGGGGGACATTCTGGATACTACGGACCTACAAACGTGTCTCAAGAAACTTCATGTGGCCAGGTATCAAAAAATTTGTGAAGAAGTTTGTGGCGGAATGTGATATGTGCCAAAGAACTCATTATGAGTCCATTTCACCACCCGGTTTGCTGCAGCCCTTACCAATACCGGATGGAGCCTGGTTGAATATTTCCATGGACTTCATCGAGGGATTGCCCAACTCTAAAGGTAAGTCAGTTATATGGGTAGTTGTTGATCGACTAACGACATATGCTCATTTTATTCCTCTACCTCACCCTTATTCTACACAAATAGTGGCTGAGTTATTCATAAAAGAGATATTTCTACTTCATGGTATGCCCAAAACCATTGTATCTGACAGGGACCCTGTGTTTTTGTGTTTATTCTGGGAGTCATTCTTTACTTTACAGGGCACTAAAGTGCATAAGGGTACTACATACCATCCACAGACAGATGGTCAAACAGAGAGTCTTAATAGGACTATTGAGCAGTATTTAAGGTGTGTGTTGTGTGAGAAACCCGAGAATTGGGTAAACTTGCTGGCATGGGCTGAATGGTGGTACAATACCACATTTCATTCTGCAATTAGAATGTCACCTTTTGAAGCTTTGTATGGTTATTCTCCACCGAAGGTTCAAGCGTACTTGCCTAATTCAACAGTCGTGAACCAAGTGGATATAGCATTGAGAAGTAGGGATGAGTTATTGGCTACCCTGAAGAATAATCTACATCAAGCTTAGAACAGAATGAAGAGATATGCAGACAAGCATAGGACAGAGAGAGAATTTCAAGTAGGTGACTTTGTGTATCTGAAATTACAATCTTATAAACAGCACAGTGTGGAAAGAAGGACTTCAAACAAACTGGCACCCCGATTTTATGGACCTTATGAGGTGATTGAAAGGATTGGTCAAGTCGCTTATAAACTCAAATTGCCTGCAGGAGCCAAGATTCACCCGGTCTTTCATGTTTCATTACTAAAGAAGAAATTGGGATTGAATGTTTCTTGCAATCCTACCTCCAACCATTGAGGTGGTCGCGGTGGCGATGGCGGTGGACCACCCTTCTTCTGCCCCATGAAAGGGCTCTGATACCACTTAGTTGGAGTCCCTGGGTTTAAAAGAGTAAAAACGCAGAAGAATAGTGAAATAAGAAAAACGACAAAAGCAAATTCTCATTGATTATTATAGCAAGGGATACATGGCTCATATAGTCCAAGAGGTCACAGCACCGTCATGCACAAAAGAGACCGTTGTCCTCACGTACAACATACATCAGGAACTAATTAAATGCAAAGTAGACTAGTATGAATGAAACGACACAAATCGTGGATGGGCCTCCTTGGACCAAGTAATCTTCAAGTTATCCCTTTAATTGATGGGAGGCCCATCAGATACCCCTTTGTGTTTGTGTAGATTAATTGCTTAATTTTTTGCTTTGGTTTTTGGTTTCACTGCCAAAGTTTTAAGCAGTAATTGAGGCACATGGATCATAGATTCGGTAAGTTTTGATTTTGAAACACCCCACGTAACGCTCCGCGAAAACGGCCCACGTAGTAGGAGATTTGATCAAAGGAAAAACAGAGATGATGTCAGCGAGTCAAAACCTCATCGACGACCAACTTTTGGTTCTCCGAGCACCATATTTTCAAATTCAATATTCGTACATCACTTCAATTTCATAGACAAAAGCTAAACATAATGATTTTCTATTTGAGTTTCTTCTTTTGAAACAAATAACATATCCATTACAAATATATATATATATATATATATATATATATATATATATTTATATAGAACCTAAGAATATGGGGTTCTGATCCTAAACCCAATATAGGGTTGTTTTTTTTTTTTTTCCCCGATAAGTGAAAAATACAACAACAGAGCTAATACACCTAATATAGGATTGTTGATGGTAGTAGGATGTCCACAATTGTTCTAAATGTGGAAAAGTTAACTGTCATGCTTTAAGTCATCGAATTAGTGATATTTATGTATCTCAAAGTGGTTCGATTTGTAGCAGTGACGATCATGTGTCTTACTATATATCGTTGTTTCCTCTCTTGAAAGGGTTTGCACCTTGGCTGGCTGATAGTTGAGTTTTTGTTGTATTTTGTTCAGTTTTTTGTTGTTTTGTTTGCCCATTGTTCGATGTTGTTTGTAATATTGTGTTTACTTAATAAAATTTTATTTTCACCGCTAAAAAAGAAAAGACTTTAGAGATACATTCTTGCCATTTTGTTGGTCTATCTGATCACCAATTCACCATGTTACATGTTATTTTTCCTCTGCATATATGCATAGAAACAAAAAGCTGTAATTTGATTATAAACTTTTTCCTGCTCTTGACCAGAAGCTTAGAACATTGTCCTAATTGGGGCATGCTTATTTCGTTTGGCAAGGAATTGATGATATATCATTTGATCTCCATCAAGTTAATTGTGGTGTAATTAGGGGCTTTCACTGGGGTTGTGAATTGTGATTTTATATAGCTTAAGATCAAGCCCAAGTAACAATCCATCTAGTGTTTGAGCCTATGCAGAACTCGGTCCAATCAGGTAATACCATGAAAGTTTTGCTATAATTCAGGCAGAAATAAAGTCTATTCGATAGTTTGAAACAGTTTATTCTAAAAAAATCGAATATGTATAAAATAATTTTGATTAGGAAAATGATTGTTGGCCTCAAATGAGGCTTAAGATTTGTAGCAAAATCATGTCATGTAATTCTTGAGAAAAATGTATTTAATGGCTCTAAATCATTTTGGTTTTCTTCTTAAAAAAGTTATTTTGTTTTATTTTTTCTTTTCATTATACTCATGCTTACATGTAAATAATATTTATTTTTCTTCAATCAAGAATAGAATTTTTTTATATTTAATTCGATCTATAGATTTGCACATACACTCAATTAGTTTTTTAAATCAAACCTAAACCTATAGGGCGGGTGTCAATATATTCATCTAAAGCCAAAATAGGCCGTTACATACCCTTCCACTGCCATCTACAGACAGACAAGAAGATAATGGTAGTATCCACAGGCCACAACGGTACATAAAAATAGACCCACTCATTAGACATTTCGTACATAGATATAGCGGGGATCCTCATTTGATACTACTTTAGAGGCATTAGAGATGCATAGAGTGCACATAATGTGCATTAACTTCCTAAAAAGAAATTATTGTAAAAGACTAAACTAAAACATAATTAATGGACTAAGGCCAAAACCCCAACCCAAAACTCAAATCTCAAATAGGGTAGCCACTAAAGAAAAGTCCACCCAAGGCCCATCAGCCTGGTCTGGTCCAGTCCACCTGCTTCATCTGCATCCCCGTCATACGTAACAGTCAAGCTAAGCTCCGTCAGCCACACGCGGCCACGACATGCAGCGCCTCGATCCACTCCGCCACGATCTCTCACCGCCTGGGACACAAACTGCCACGGGCCACCCCACCAAGGAGAAACCCAATGCCGATCCAGGTCCTTGCACCTCACACCACCATCAAGTTAGACTCGTGGTGCCGTCGACCAAGAAAACTGTCATCAAGGCTTGATCGCCGGTCCTGTTACCACGACCACCTCCTCGCATCATCCTAGATGATTACACGTATTTTTATGCATGTAATTGTATCTAAAATGCTAGAATTAAGCTAATCTTCAAGCCAATTAACATGTAATTTATCTATTTTTATTTATTTATAGAAAATAAGCGAATTTATAAAAACCGACACAAATTAGCTCGAAATTAAAACAAAATGGAGTTCCTAACAAAATGACAGAAAGTCAACTATGATCAACTCAAGCGAGAAAGTGGAGTCCAACCCCCGAGGTCATATGTGAAAGTGTCGTGGGGAGGAAAGAAAAAATAGAAAAGAAGAAGGAAAAGAAAAAAATTGGGGTGTATTAATCAATCATTGACTCACTAATCAAACGATTAATCAATCAATCTCATTTTCAGCCATTCACGTGGTGCAACTCATTAACTGCCTTGAGCCAATTAGATGCATACAAGTGGCAGCTCCCATTCTTCATTCTCACAACCACATGCCATTTTTCCTCCTTGCTTTCTTCCACCGAAGGAAAAATTCTTGCATACTTCGGACATTCCAGATACGTGATACGTTGACCAATCAAAAATCAGAAAATTTTCATCTTATTCCAAAATTACCTCTGCTTATTAGATGTGAAATACCAAAAATACCTCATGTTAGAATCTTGATTGGTCAGCCGCACTGCCACGTGATGCGGCTGACGTACGGAAGAATCTCTCTCCACCGAAACGCACCATACGACAATTGGATTTTCCTTTCCTCTCTTATACGACAGCAGCCACAATTAATATATATACCCTAACATACCCTAGACCCAAGGCTATTCTCTCTTCCCTTCTACAGTGTCGCAACCATTCTACCACCATATTTCCATTTTATTTTTCTTTCTCCTTTTCTTCACTACTCCACCACAAAACTTCATCAATTCCACAAATTTTGAACGGAAGCCCAAGCATTAAGAACTTTATCACCATCAAATTTGGATAAAAGTAGGGAGCCATAAATCAAAGCTAGCAATAATAGCTCTATAGCAATTTGTGATTTGTTCTTGTTACTCCCTACTTCTCTTCACTTTTTCTTCTTTAAATTATGTATATTGATGTTAGTTTAATGATGGGTAGTGAGTAGTTTTGTTGTTGGGGGCTAGGGTTTTGTTCGCTAATCCAAATCTTGTGTAAAATATGCTTAGTTTAATGTAATATATGATGCAATTTTCATATGATGAATGCTTATATCGATTTTTATTGGGTTAAAATGCATGTCTATGAGCCTAGTCAACTCTAGGGTGTGTATTTTCAGCATGTCTAGGACGGAGTTAGAGACTTGACCCCCTCTAACTGCTAAGCTAGAAACCCTTAATTTCGTATTCGAGGAGTTATAAGTATAGTGATTTACACCCGTTGCGTGATTATGAGGGTGGGTTGCTTAGTAGTCTAATTTCTCGATCTCCAGGCCTCTTGATGTGAATTAGTGTCCCTTGAACTGGCTCTAATTCATGTCAAGTGAGTTCCTACGACCCTTGAATCAGAGTAGGAATACTATGAAATGGAATTTCGGTCCTTGAGCCTTGAACTGCCTTGCATACGACCGCCGCCTCATTAGGAAATTTGCATCTACATTAGATTAGCCTCCGACATATAAGATTTGGGTGAAGGAACCTCCCTAGCACCCGACATTCTCATTATATTGTTTACTCTTTTCTACTTTAATTTCTTTGCATTTTTAGTAATCGCTTTACATTTTATTACTTTTTGTTAAGTTCAAATCAACTCTCAAACATCGAATCCATTGACTCATTTTTGTATACCTATGCATCTTGAGGCTACAAGTTAGTGGCTTTGAATAAGCTTGATGTGATCTAAGCCGAGTATTGCCAAGGATTGGTGTCTTGATTGTTTATAGTTTTTATTTTACTTTATATATTTCTTGTGTGCTTTTAATATCCTACCTGCCAATTATCTTGGTTAGGTCCAACACGTAATCCCTGAGGTACGATAAATTTAGGTCCAAATATTTCCCTTACTTGACACGATTCGTATGCTTGCGAGAGTTTATGCATCAAGTCACCAGCCAAAACCATTCGACAATCCCCGAGCAACACCCCATTTGATGGAACCCAATAAGCAATAGCCATCAATACTCGTCCAGCAGCAAACCCCATGACGACGGCGAGGCTATAGGCCAGCCCGGGAGTCCAAGTGCCGCCGAACGAAGATGATTTCTCCGAACAGAAAAGTTCGGCTTTAGGGTTTTCTCGAGGAGAGAGAGAACTGTAGAGGTTGGGTATTACATACACTCAATTAATAGATTTGCATAACACAGTGTATATGAATTCCAAGTTTGTTAGGTTATTGCTACAGTATAAACGTAGATTTGAGTTTTTTTTCCCTTATAATTTAAATTGTAGATGATAATTAATGGTTGCTACTAACATGTAATATTTTATTATCTCTTACTTTAGACATACGTATTTTCCAAATTCAATTTATTAATTCTATTTTTTTTTGGACGAAATTAATTAATATTTGGAAAGAAAAGTAAATGCCTATTTTTTGTCTACTAATTCAATGTATTAATGCTATTTGGAAAGAAAAATTATAGGAGAGAATTTAATTAAATGAAGAAAAATATTGGTCAAAGAATATGTAAACAAATCCCTTCAATGAATACATAATTAATGGTTGCTATTAACACGTAATATTTTTTCCGTTACCTAATTAAATTCATTGATATCATTGATTCACCCTCTAAAATTTAAAAGGAAATATAAACAGGTAAAGTTGGTGTTGCAAGATTGATACACATATTATGTATAATTGAAAATAAAATTTTTAAATAACATGTCTCTTCAATCTTTCGAGAGGGAGTTGGAAGTGTTGGTCCTTTTTTTCTTCCAATATCTTAGTGCTGTTTACTGCTGGATCATGACATGTGATAATTGATCGATCAAGTCCTCTTTAGTTGTAATGTGTTTTCTTAATGCTTGTATTATATGTCCTAAACCCTTTACAATCGCATTAACGTCTTACCAATCACTTGCAAACACTACATGGTGATACTGAATCCATTTCTTTATAGAATTGGAGCAGCGTGATACTCGTTTCCAAATTGGAGTTACCTTCTTCCTCAATCACCATCGACAGAAAATTAGACCATTTATCTACCTGCAATAAAGCAAGTATTAAATTAAACCAAATATGATAGCTTATGGTATTGATAGTGCTAGTGGTAAAAAGTTGCAAAACAAAATCCACCCTTAAAACGTCTCACTACGTACTGACTTCCCAATCAAAACTTAAGATTACATGGTATGGTTTCCACCATGGCACCCTTAATCAATTTTTAGCCCCGTCTGTATGAACTTTGGAAATTAGGAACATTCTTATCATCCAAAATCATGAAGATAATTTGATCTATTAGACCTTATAGATATAGGCAAAAAATCTCAAATAGTCACTGAGTTATGACTCATTACTCACTATATTTTTAATAATATCACTTAACTCACTTACTTTTACATTCATCTTTCACTTAACTAATTGCCTTTAATTCTGCCGTTGGAAGCCGTTAATATTGAGGGTATATTTATCAAAACTCTTAAAAAAACATTTTTAACTTAAAAAAATTCTAAATTTATTAGATTTTTTTTTTCAGTTTTTTTTTTAATTTCTGAAATTTCTAATAAAAAAGGATTTTATTATAATTTGAGTATAATTTGAAAAAGAAATTGTATTTTTTTTCAGGTTTTTTTTTTTAAGTTAGAAATGCATTTTTGTAGTGTTTAGATAAATATACCATCAGTTTTAATGGTTTTTGACGGTAGAATTAACGATGTAAAAGTGAGTGAGTTAAGTGATATTGTTGAAAATACAATGAGTCAAGTGTCAAATGAGTCATAACTCAGTAACCATTTGTGATATCTATTTAGTATTTTAAACATAATAAATTTCAGCACCGGCAGTCTTTTCCGAATTCATGTTTAGTGCTCCCAAGACGACCGTCTTTTGGTGAGGAAACCGAATTGGGATATTCCTGCAACAAATCAGGCCTATTCATGTGCAAAACCTGAAGACGTGTCTGTGGAGAAGCCAAAGATAGGACTCGATATGAGTAATATCAAAATGATTCTTTGTCAAAATCACCATAAGCAGATATTAATCTTTAATTTGCAGAGCATTACCAGATTCCTAAGTTCCATACGCCTTATTCTTATCAAAATATCTAAATGTCAACTGGTTAAAATTATTAATTAATATCTTAGCTTGTTTCTGAATTATATATATATATATATATATATATATATATTACCAGTTTCCTAAGTTCCGTACGCCTTATTTCTTATCAAAATATATGAATGTCAACTTGTTAAAATTAATTAATATCTTAGCTTGTTTCTGATATATATATAAACTTGCTCAAGAACGGAGATCCGTTACTTAGCTAAGGAACGGATTTTTATTTTTTTATCATTTTTCAATCACATATTCACATCTTATCCGTTAAGTTTTTAGGTCATAATGTATAGATCATTTTTACAAATTTTCAGCCAATTTGATGATAGTTAAGGCATCTAAAACTACAATTTACACGAACAGATCGAATCTGTCGAACCGGAACAGTTCGTGTGTATAATGGTAAATTACAGTTTTAGATGCCTTAACGATCATCAAATTGGCTGAAAATTTGCAGAAGTGATCTATACATTAGGACCTAAAAGCTGAACGGTTAAAATGTAAAAATGTGATCGAAAAATAGGTAAAATATGAAAATCCGTTCCTTAGCTAAGGAACAGACGTCCGTTTCTGAGACAGACGGTGTGTGTGTGTGTCTATATATATATATATATAGTTATTACTAATATAACATAAAGCGCTTTGTTTCAGATAAACATCTTGGACGACTCTTTTTAGCTAATGATGTTCGTCTTTATTAGCTAATGAATTGCTTAGCTTAGAATGCTTCAATATCCAAATTTCAAATTAACTCTATATCCCCCCATTACATTCTTCATAACTAATGAACATACAAACGTGATGACTTCGTCGATCATTTTGACCCAATTGAGTTTCCTTTCATTAAAGAAAGATAATAGTACGAATTACACTAATGCCAGGAGGTCTCCCTCTTGCTGGAATCCTAGTATTCTGCCTAGCTAGCAAGAAACTTGGTGGCTGACTAAGTTAAAACTAGAACAACTGAAGTGTGTCATGTGCAAAATAAATCCCAAAAATTAAAGCCGCAAAGTCAATGCTATATACAACTCGACAGGGACAGAGGCCGGAATTCCTTTACCTAGCTAGTCAACGATGGAATCAACTGAATCAAGCCTGATTCCAAGCATCCCTGTCTCTGCAACACCTCCAAGCCTCCAGGTCAATGCTCACAGCTCCAACTTGTTCCTTAAATTCCAAATTATTTGGCGTACGTACGTGTTTTGTTCATACCACCAAACCAAAACGTTACAATCAAATTAACTCCATTCAAACACACTTTCCTGACAACCACTACCTTCAACGTCAACTTCTCTTCATCCTTCAGCCACAGTGAAAGGTTGAGACTCGGCGGTCGAGTTCACAAGCTTAACTCCATTCAAACACACTTTCCTGACAACCACTACCTCCAACGTCAACTTCTCTTCATCCTTCAGCCACAGTGAAAGGTTGAGACTCGGCGGTCGAGTTCACAAGCTTGTAACCTGCCTCTCCGAACTTACACAAGGTCATTCCCATTTGTCCAGAATACTATTTTTTACTCTCCGCCAAACCATATAAATACCTGACTAAGCTCATTTTGTATGTATCTTCAGTAACGCATATATCAGCCGGCGTTACTCAGTATACCAAACTAGCTATCTAGTAGCTTAGCTTACATTATTTGTCATGGAAGTTGAAGCCACTACAGTGATGGAGTCCAATTCACAGCCCCAGAAATTTGCTCTGCCTGTGGACTCAGACCACAAGGCCACACAGTTCTGGCTCTTCTCATTTGCCAAGCCCCACATGCGAGCATTTCACTTGTCTTGGGTCTCCTTCTTCATGTGCTTCGTGTCAACTTTTGCCGCACCTCCTCTGATCCCCATAATCCGGGACAACCTCAACCTCACCTCCACAGACATCGGCAATGCTGGAATCGCCTCCGTCACCGGCGCAGTGTTCGCCCGTATCGCCATGGGAACCGCCTGCGACTTGTTCGGCCCCCGCCTCGCCTCCGCCTGCCTCATACTCGTAACGGCTCCGGCTGTGTTCTTGTTCTCCATGGCCTCATCTCCTATTGCTTTTCTCCTCTTGCGGTTCTTCGTGGGGTTCTCTCTGGCCACTTTCGTCTCCACCCAGTTCTGGATGAGCTCCATGTTCTCGGCTAACGTGGTCGGCACCGCCAACGGCGTCGCCGGCGGTTGGGGTAACTTGGGCGGCGGCGCCACCCAGCTGATCATGCCACTTGTGTTTGGCCTTATCCGTGACATTGGTGCAACCAAATTCACCGCTTGGAGAATTGCTTTCCAAATCCCTGCTCTGTTTCAGATGCTTTCCGCATTTGGGATTTTGCTGTTCGGGGAGGACATGCCGGACGGCAACTACCACCGGTTGGAGAAGTCCGGTGACAAACCGAAAGACAAATTCACGAGTGTGTTCTGGCATGGGATTACAAATTACAGAGGGTGGATTCTGGCATTGACTTACGGATATTGCTTTGGAGTTGAGCTCACTGTGGATAATATTATAGCAGAGTACTTTTATGACAGATTCAATCTGAAACTTCACGCTGCCGGGATTATTGCGGCGACTTTCGGATTGGCTAACATTGTTTCCAGGCCTGCAGGTGGGATTGTTTCGGATTTGGTTTCGAAGAGGTTTGGGATGAGAGGGAGGCTGTGGACTTTGTTTGTGGTGCAAATTATTGGGGGTGTTTTGTGTGTGATTCTGGGGCAGGTTGGTTCTTTGAGTGGTTCAATTGCTGTCATGATTTTGTTCTCCTTGTTTTGCCAAGGTGCTTGTGGCCTTACATTTGGGGTGGTTCCCTTTGTTTCCAGAAGGTAAGTTTCCTACAAACACTTTCTTCTCTATGATTTAACTGGCATTGGATTTATTGATTCCGTATCTCTTCTACTACATTGATTACTTTTTAACACTTCATTGCTAAGTGTGGTTGCTTGGGTTCATGTGTTCATACCCTCGCAGAAAACCTCTGAGATGTAGAAGTGGAATGTCATTTTCAATGAAACATTTAAGTATGTAAATCCCAACAGCTGGGAATTTTGACCGTTGAAAATGTACAAGAATTATGCAACAGATCAAACTTATTAGTCTTCTAGAGAATCAAAGTTTTGAAAGTTACTAGATGACTTTAAAGTATGCGACATATCTTATCAATATAATAAAGATTAAAGAGATAAGCAGCAAGTGTCTCGGTTTTCATATTGAAGACTTGGACCAATTAATTGAGTTCTCTAGTGTGATAAGATTGTCATAACGCAATTTCAAGCCTACTTAATTACATTTTCCCCCCATTTTTCAGGTCATTGGGGGTCATATCTGGTATGACAGGAGGTGGTGGAAATGTGGGTGCAGTTCTGACCCAACTGATATTCTTCAAAGGATCAAAGTACTCAAAAGAAACAGGGATCACTCTAATGGGGGTTATGATCATATGCTGCACTCTCCCAATGACTCTGATACACTTCCCACAATGGGGTGGAATGTTTTTAGGACCATCATCTGGAAAGGCTGCAACGGAAGAAGACTACTACATGTCTGAATGGAGCACAACGGAGAAGGAGAAAGGCTATCACCATGCTAGCGTGAAGTTTGCTGAGAATAGCCGAAGTGAAAGAGGAAAAGCCGCCTCTGTGACCAGGCCATCTGATGAGATTTCACCAACACATGTTTAAGTTTAACCATAACTGCATCACTGTAAAATATCCAAATTGTCTGCAAATAATTCATGTTTAGAGCTTTGGAATTGATCAAGTAATGCACTGTATTGTGAGCAAAGTAAAGTACGGATGTTTAGGTTGAACGAATGGAATGGAACATATTATATGGTACGACTAATCCAACGTTTGGTTCACAAATTAGTAGCCCACAACGGAGTGGTCATTCTGAAATTAAAGGTCAGAAACACCTATTTTCATTGCAGTTCTCACAATCATAACTGAAGGCTCCAACAGTTCAGGATTTTCGTGCAAAACCGATACTTTTTTGTTTGGTTTTCAAAAGCATTGTTAGTACTCTTTGTTTTTGAAGTCCAGCCTGCAGTTAATCTCAACTAAAAAGAAGAATTTAGCCCATCCTAGCTCATTTTCAAATCCTGCTTAAAATGTTGCCCCATTGGATGAGAATATTCTAGGGTTCATATATCCTTGGGACTGAAGAAAATAGCACTTTGATCTCAAGTAAATTAAGAGGAGACACGAACCGGATATCAAAAATAGGACGATTTGGTTAGAAAAGTTCTTATAATTCAACTGACATTGTCCAATTGTGAACAATAAATGTCTTTCACATCTGATCGATAAACCGATTGTCTAATTGTGATTATATGTCTTTCACTTCTATTGGACGAACCTATTATCAATTGTGAATAATAAATGTCTTTTTTATCAAACTGACGAACTGATTGTAAATTTCAATGACATTTCCAAAAAAGCGCATCTCTAATTCAAAATAGGAAACGAGTTTCAAAGTGTGATCTAACCACCCACTTTAGTATGGGCTATTTGATTCAAAGCAAGAATGTGACATATAGAATGTTTACAGATGAGCGCACTAGAGCTAATCGGTTAGCTCTGTATTAAGAAGCTAACCGTTTTTAGACCAGCTTTTAAATCACATATATGCATCTCCATCATTTAGCTGTTAGATCTCTATGAATACATCACTTATGTAAATTTTCAGCCAAATTAATAATTGTTTTGATATTCATAATCGTGATTTACTAATTATGAACACAAACCATTTAGATTGAGATTTTTATGTTGCTCAAGTAAATTAGATTGTCAATCAACTTGAGATGTGCATAACTTTTGACTTAAGTGTTTGCTCACGATCCATAAAACAACAAACACGGAAAGTTGATATATTCAATGTGAAAGCTCTTACTATAGGGTTTCATGCCTTCTGGAATTAGTTCTTGTGATCGGTGCAAGATGGGAGAGTTTTGATGTTTCCGTTTATTATCTATGTTCTAATTTCCTATCGAGAATAATTTTAAAGAAAGGAAGGAAAAGCGGAGGAAGCGGGGTGTATAATAAGCTGCTCCAACAAATCCAGAGGCACTGCCCAAAATAGGATCCGACTTCAACGCAGAATATCAATGGAGGTCCAAGTGCTTCTGGCTACTCCTCTGTTTATTCAACAACAAACAAGGATCCGACTTCAACGCCAAACTGCTATCTTCGTATTTGGGATGCTCAAATTTTTTCCCTATACTGTCCTAATTAGCTAACCATCCTTTTGGATCATCGTACAACTATTACCTACCCTTCACCAGAATTTCAACCAACACAAAGCAAGAGAAACAAAGAGAGCACAGACACTAAGTTCGTTTCAAGGGAAGGAGGAGGAGGCCTAGCTAGTTCCTCACCAGAAACGACAGTTTTCCTCTCTTTTTTTCTTGCCGGAGTCCTAGTTGTTGCCCCGCACCAGGTCGCTTTTTCTTCCCATTTGCATGCATTAATTTAAGGCAAAATAAATATGTCGTCCTTGTTCATGATGATGACACTGGTTTCATTTACAACTTGCATCTGTTTACTCGATAATATCAACTGTATTGTTTTGTTTTCTGTCTTTTCTAACTTTTTGCTGTTTAGCTTTCATCACCTGTATTGATTGACTTTGAATGATTGAAAGTTTGGATATTATTATACATTTACTGTTTCTTTAATACAGGGCAATGCCAAGCTTAAGGACCTGAAACCTGGTTTGAGTCGCATGGTATAATGGAATCTGATTCAGATGTTGACTTTGCTAGTGTACATGGAGGTGATGTACTCAATTCTCAATTTTCCAATACTTTGTGGGTTAAGTTGCGAGTGTTAGCTCGTGATCTTGACACTACTATAGTTCTTTGTTTTTTCGGGTTTGTCAGATGGGTTTCCTCCTATGGTAGTAGGTAATGGAATTGGAAACATCCCAAATATTCAATTGGTCCAGTATGAAAGTGCAGCATGCATTGTAGATAATGGATGCAAGAGTATGAAGGGTTTTATGTTATCGGAAAATCGATGGGGGAGGTGCACGCATTCCGTAGAGAAAACATAAATCAGTTTTAATGACAAAAATGGATCAGCCCAAGCAATCCGCAGTTATCATGCTTTCCTACAGGAGAAAATCCATCGACAACCCCGAAAGGACTTCATGTATGTACTCAAGTCAGCATGGTCTTCCGTTATTTCGAACTCACTCATTTATCATTGAGTACAACATTGCTTAAAATGTGCAGGTGCTTCTGATCAGAAGTACTTATTCCGTCCTAAAGCAGGACTACGCATTCCTCGTTCAGCGGTAGAGAAGCCAACTCCAGGATCCTGGTCTGAAATCTCGCCCTCAGTCTTTAAGCTCCGCGGGGAGAACTATTTCAAAGACAAACAGAAGTACCCTGCTCCAAACTACAGCTCATATGTACCAATTGGTATTGATTTGTTTATCTGCCCAAGGAAGAGAGATCACATTGCTCAGCATCTTGAGCTTCCTTCTGTAGAACCACATGACAAAGTTCCTTCCCTCCTTATTGTTAATATACAGGTAGCTATCTGCAGGCTCATGTTCGATGACACGAGTCTTTCTAGTGCAGTGTTTTCCAACTTGTTTATCAAGCTAACAAATTATTGTTGTTGCAGTTTCCTACATATCCTATTACAATGTTCCCTAGTGAATGTGATGGTGAAGGCATGAGTCTTGTATTATACTTTAAAGTCAGTGAAAATTTTGACAAAGACATCTCTCCTCAGTTTCAAGAATTCATCAAGGTTGTGAATATCTTCACTGATCTTCCAGTACTCACATTTTCTTATTTTGGTGGTGCATAATGTGTAATATTTGTTTTCATTCTTTGTTTAATGGCACAGAGATTTGTTGAGGATGATACCGAAATGGTTAAGGGGTTCACAAAGGAGTCATCGGTTCCTTTCAGGGAAAGGCTAAAAATTATGGCTGGATTGGTGAATCCAGACGAGGTCCAACTGAGTTCTGCTGAGAAGAAGCTTTTAAGTGCTTATAATGATAAACCAGTGCTTTCGCGCCCTCAACACAATTTCTTCAGGGGACCTAATTACTTTGAGATTGACCTAGACATACACACATTCAGCTACGTCTCCAGGAAAGGGCTTGAATCATCCCGAGACAGATTGAAGAATGGGGTATTTAATTTGGGATTAACAATCCAGGTACATATTTTTTTATTTTTTTGGTCTTGGTACATTAATTCACTATTTTAGCACAATGTGACACCCATATACTAGTTGAACAATCAACACTAAGTGTGTTTAAACAACATTTCAGGCACAAAAACAAGAAGAATTACCGGAGCAAGTCTTGTGTTGCATGCGCTTGAATAAGATTGATTTTGTAAACCATGGTCAAATACCTACTCTTGTTACAATGGATGACTCACTTGGACAAGAACCTGTCGCGTCCTGAAGGGTTTGCAATAATTTATTAGTTCCAACGAGAAATTGATCAGAAGATGTAACTTTTCTTTTTTTTTTTTCTTTTTGTTTTTTGTTTTTGTTTTTGTTTTGTTTTGGTAATCATTAGATCGTTACTACCTATTCAATGGTTCAAAGGAGGGAATAAAGAAAAATGAGAAGCAAACGGAATATTATTTTGCAAAATGGCATCAAAATCTTGTACATATCGTACCCATTATGCTTTATTACAATTCATTTGCCAACTTTCCTCTTCTATTATCCTTGAGCCATATTTAATCGTAATCATGGCGACAAACCTCAGAAGAATGAAGTTTTAAGGTCATAACTGAGGTTAGGATGCTTACTCAAGGTTCTCAGAACAGATTAGATACCAAGAAATAGTAGGAAACTAGGGATCGCCAAGCCAAATGTAGAAACATATTCCTGATATTCATACATCAATACAATAATAACCACATAAAACAGCGTTACTGGATTTCCATATACAAACGTATGCACATAAGACCATAAGCTATGAATCTCAATACAGTATGCTTGTAAGTTAGCTTACATGCAACAAAAAAAATTTGAACCAGACTTCTTCCTATCTTCTTTCGTATTACCCCGTCTCTTTATTCATACTTTCATAGCATTGGGGTACCTGGCCTTGATGAAAACTACGACCACAAGTGAGAAACAGATTCAGACAAAAATCACTTTAAAGGTTTTGCTTGGTTGTGAAAATATCAAATTTGGTTGACCGAAACACACAGATCTATGTTATTTGTTCTTCTTTTAAACGTAAATGCGCTACAGGCTGTTGGTCATTGTTTCGAGGATCCATCTTGCTAACTGAGGCATGCTTTTCAGTTCCCGGATTGCCTGATCTTAGATTTGATGCATTGTTGTTGGCTGCATGGTGGCGGTCAGATATAGAAGCAGGTACATCATGATTATGTTTCCCCTCATATGTTGTTGTGACGGATCTGTTGCTGCTTCCTCTACGTGCTTACGTACATTGCATCCGTGGAATGTGCATTTATAATAGCTCCTGCAGATAAGTAAGATAGCTCAGAAAATTCCAGACCGAACATGCTAAAGTCTGTTGGAGTATAAATGTATTATAGTATGATGGCTATATCATATAATAGGTATTTGAGTGTATAGATATAATACTTGAGTGTATAGATATAGGTATGAAGACTTGTGTGACATAAAGCTTGTAGGGAGGCAACAAGCATGACAATTATCATCATTGCAGCAACCATGTGGAGTTGCAGCTATGATGATTATAGTCACAAAATTGGATTTTTCCTAGAACATTCACACTATCTTGTATTCCTATATAAACCCTCATTTGAGAGAAGAATAAATACTACTCTCCATTCTTTGCATCTAAATTCTCTCACTTTCTCTGTTAATTTACGTTTATATTTAAATACATTATTAGCACGATATTGCTCAAGTATTCAAATTGCAAATTGACAAGAGAAGAGGAAGTTCATCATCCAATCGACGTCATTCTACCAACTCTACAAAAAACCTTCAAACCCTACCACACATCAAAGCCCTTAATCCCAGAAGCCCTGAACCGGTCGAAAACCGCCTGAACCGGCCATCGGAAAAACTAAACAGCTGTCGGGAGGCCCTGCCGAGTCTTGTCGAGAAGTTGTCGAGAGTCCCTGCCGACCCCTGCTGAGGACCTACCGAGCAGTTGCCGAGAGCCCCTGTCGACACCTACCGAGAACCTACTGAGCTGCTGCTGACAACACCTGTCGACAGATCTGCCGAGACCTGCCAACAGCTTGCTGAAGACCTACCGACAGATCTGCTGAGACCTGCCGACAGATCTGCCGAGACCTACCGACAGCACCTGCCGACATCTACCGACAACCTGTAGGGCAGTTAGCCTCACTTTGATTTTTCCGGCGACTTTTCAGGGCTATTTTTCTCCACTTTTTCCAGCGACTTTTCCGGTCACCTCTGACAACTTTTCCGGCCAAATGTCCGGCAACACTATTTCGAGCCATTTTTTACTAAAAGTTCCCGTTTTTGAGTTTTTACTCATTTCTCCTCTTTTCTTTTTCTCGATAAACTTGCAATCAAAAGCGGAATGATAAGAATTCAAGCTAAATGAACTAAGAGCGTTTGTATTCAATGAACTAAGAGTGTTCATAATATTCAGACTAAGAGCGTCTGCAAGCATCAATTTATGACCATATTAAACATCATTGTTTTGGTCTAATCTAATATTCTTGGAAATTAATTTCTTGGTAGCATAGCTCGGAAATCTTATTATTTTAGTTTTCGTGGAAGTTTAAACTCCGAAATTAATATATATTCTCTTCTTATCTTCAGGATGTCGAATGAACCTAGACTCAACTTTCCCATGCTTGACTCAACAAGCTTGGAATACCATAGCTGGATAACCGACGTTGAGAACCATCTCACTTCAAGAGGGATATTGTGTCACGCCCCGAATTTTAGAATAACAATTCAAAATCCGAAACATGAAAATACTACAACACAAAATAATCATCCTGAAAATTTTTCTTTTCTTAACATACTCACCACACGAAATAAAATCAAACCGAATTTAGTCTCGGTTAATTATTACAACACAATCCAAAATATAATGTAAAGCTCTAAATGAGCATACACACACCTCACAACTAAATAAATAACAAAACTGTTATAACCCCTAAGCAGCTCGGTCACCTCCCTGGTTATCCTGACCTGCAGGAATATCCGCTACACCATTGAATAGTGTACCGGGATTGCAACAACACAAAACCCGGTAAGCTTATGAAAGCTTGTATGAGTAAAAGAATGAACTGTTACTTAATTTAATCTCATTTATTCTCACACACGGCAACACTCAATTATTTCCACATATATAAATAATAACAATCTCAATCAACACCAATTCAATATAACAAGACAACCCCACTCACTACTTTCCCCACAACTCTCTTCATCGTATTTATAAAAATACGGTACTTGACAGACTAGAGCTTTAACTGAATCGTAGCCCGTCACCTGGCCTAGGTTATGGCATCTAACATATTTATCAATTATTGTATTTCATCAATATGTATACCTATATACATATTTAGAACGTCCAATAATTCCACATACTCAACCAATCGTATCTCATCATCCACACTAGGATTAGAGCGTCCGATTACCCACTCCGGTCATTACGTCGACCCTAAACCCATAAATGAACACAACATATAATATCACATACTGAAAACATCTCAACCAAGATACATCATATTATTTTGGAACTACACAATTGTAATAAAATCAACTCAACAATTCAACTCAATCAACAATCCACTCATCAATATATATTTTTCACGTAAATATATATATATACGTAATCATCCACTCAGGAATGACCACTAATACCATCTATAGTTCACACAAGAAAATTATGAAATTCATTTGTATAGTTAAAATTCATTTTACTTACCTATGGACCGTGGTGATTCAAGTCCATGAATTTTTTTTAAAACAAATATTTAATCCGCAAATATATTTTCACACAATTACCAAAAATAAATAAATTAAAATGCTCGGTTCGTAATATGAACCACGTGAGTTTTACTCACCTCGAAACTCCCGCTGTGTCTTCAATATAATTATAAATTATAATTTATAATTAATGCCGAATAGCCCGCTCAAATAAAATCCGTCAATCACCTAATCAAATGTGATTCGAATTTAGCCAACAATTTCAACACATAATTTAACTACAAATTAACGGCCAGATTCTAATTTACATTAAAATCCGACGAGCGGTTTCTCACGAATCGCTCTCCTAATTACCGTTTTTCACCTATACGAAGATCCAACGGTCGGATCTTCGCCCATGACCACACAAAGCCTCTGGGACAGTCATATGATCATCATAACAAATTTACAAGTTCATCCGACGGTCATAATTTCACAGATCACAAATCTAACGATCGAAATCGATCGAAATCACAAAATTCATAACTAATTCATACGATATCTGAAAAATGCGTATAATACGCCGAAATGATCGTATCGAAACATAGAATCATAAAATGGACAGAAACCAAATTTTAGACCTCCGGAGGTGGCCGGAAAAGGCCGCCGGATTTAGGGACAGAGCCGCCACCGACCACCGCCAATGGTGTCGGGGCCGAGCTTGTCCCCTTCGTTTCATCATTCTGAGCAACTTTTATAACTAGCACAAGACCTAAAAATGACGGGAAGGCATCGAAATTACCGATTTACAGTCGGCGGCCGGAAAAAATGCAGAAATCGGTGAGCTTGAAAACCGACGTGAAAACTGCAACCTCAGGCCCCGATCCCTTCTGGAAACTTGTTCAGAACTTCCTTGCGAACTCAACAAGCCAAGAATCACAAGAAACGATCGTGTATAGCTCGAGATATCTTGATCGAAAGTTTCGGTATTTCGATCCGTTCGGGTCGAGCTCCGACAAACGTGAAAACGTTCGACCCAGTTCCGGTCCTTCTTGGTGCTTGTAGAGGAAGTTGAGGCGAGCTCAATGAGACAAGAATCAAGTGAAATGATGGAGTGTAGCTCGAGATATCGAGATCGAACCGAAAATGGCCGTTTTCGGTTCGGGTTGTGCCGCCGCCGCCACGGGCCGCGCCGCCTTGTGAAACTGCCTCCGGGAGCTAGAGCAGCTCGAGACGAACGCCTGGGACTTGGTTTGAGGTCGAGAGGTGGTCTGTGGAGGGAGAACAATTAAGGAGAAAATTTCCTCCCCTTTCGGCCGACTGCGTCTGTGAGAGAGAGAGAGAAACCAGCTTTTTCCAGAAACAGGAAGAAGAAGAAGAAAGAAGAAGAAAAAGAAAAAATAGGAACCGGTAGGGAAAAATTTAGGGTTTCCAAAAATTTTTCTATATATACATGTTTCGGAAAACTTCGAAATTCGATAACTAATTCAGAAAAAATCCGATCTTCGTGTTCCACACGTGTACGGACTCGTATCGACGAGCTCTACAACTTTCATGAAGGAAGTTTCTCCAAATTTCGTACGTAGAAAAAGTCGATTTCTCAAACCGAGTATTTCGAGCTTTTCGTTAAAATAAACGTTTCGAAACTTCGATAATTGTAAAAATGAATGATTATCGAACATAAATCGTGAAATCGCATAATAATCATTCGATACAATCACTCGAATTTAAAATGGAAATTGCGGTTATTACATATTGCCTATAATTCAGCCACCTAACGAGGGTCTTGTGTTCCAACGAACACCTACAAAGCATGCTCAAGCACTTATCTTGATGCAACGACACATGGATAAATCACTCAGATTAGAGTACATGTCGATCAAGGATGCAAGAGACCTATGGGTAGCACTAGAAGAGCGCTTTGGCAATATCCAAAATTCCCTCCTCCCTGACTTGAAGGTTCAATGGAACAATATACGCTTCTCCGACTTCAAGTCTGTTGCTGAATATAATTCAGAAGCTATTCGCCTCAAAGCCATGTTGAGGTTTTGTGATCAACCTCTCACAGAACATGAGCTAATTGAGAAGACTCTCCACCTTCCCCGTCGTAACACTTTTTCTATCAAAGCGATATCGTACTGAAGTCAATGCTGGACGAATTACGAGGTTTAATCAGCTCATCAATGTTATGTCTGTAGCTGAAAAATACGACAATATCCTCGTGAAGAATTATAATTCAAGACCCATTGGAACTAAGAGCAATCATGAGGTGAATTATAATGCACTCAAAAGAGGGCACAAGGAGCGGTATCCTAATAAAATGGGACATGAAGGACATATGAGTCCATATAACAGCTCCAATAAGGAAGGAAAGGGCAACTTTAGAGTGGGCGCATATGATGGCAACGCCACACGTTGGAGAAGTGGATATAGCAACACCGGCTGTTAAGGTAACACCATGGGCCGTGGAGATCGCACCATGAGCCGTGGTAGCAGCAGCAACCCTCCTAGAGAATATCCACAATGTGCACGACCTGCACCTCAAATGAAAGGAGGTAACCATAATGACATGTGTCATCGATGTGGATCAATTGAGCATTGGTTTAAGCAATGCCATGCAAGTGCCCAACTAGCTGCACACTACAAGGAGTATAGGGACTTGAGGGAGCAAGAAATCTACCTTGCCAAAGAAGAAGATGGTGAAGATGTTAATCTCGCCATTGAGGACTTCAAAGCTGGAAATAAAGTGCACAAAGATGCCACAGACTTTGATTTGAATAATCCTTTTTATTTTCCAAGAACGGCAATGTGCCTTAGTCAATAAATGACAATTGTATTAACTTTTTCTCATGTGGCGCATCCAATAAAGTATGATGTCTAGGAAAGTAATTGAGATAGTGGTACTTAAGAGAGCTGTCGCATTATTATTTAATGTCATAGACATGTGTTAAATTCTGAACTTTATTATCTTTCAGTATGTTTCTCGGAGAGTTGGAATGCGTTCTTGATAATGGCACCAAGCTCTATATGCTCCAAGGGCTGGAAAAACCCTATTGAGTTTTAAAGATATAAGAGCCAATGGTTTTCATGTGGAAACACATTGTGAGAATGGACAAGAGTTCCTTTGCATCACCTCTAATGACTATGGAAATAAACGAGTATTAGAGAAACTTATGTGTCGCTCTAGTGGATTGTATGCAACCACTATTAGAGTCATTGAATCCAACCATGTCATCAAAGATAGTTTATAAGATTCTGACACATATAAGCTTTGGCACGACCGTTTGGGACATCCAAGTCGTGATATGATGATCCGTATATTAAAGACTTCACACGGACATCCATTCTTCAAAACGAAAAGAAGTACGAACCAAAGATTGGGCAAAGGAGTTACTTCTAAAGCCTATCATTCGTTTTGCAAAGCTTGCTCTTTAGCAAAGGTAGGATCAAGACTATCCTATGCAAAGGACACTAAAGGTTCTTGGAAAGAATCCAAGGTGATATTTATAGATCTATTCAACCAACTTGCGGACGTTTAAATATCTCATGATGTTGGTTGACACGCAAACACGTTGGTCATGTGTTGTGCCATTGTCAATCTGTAAATGCTGCTTATGCTATACTCCTAGCACATATCATATGGCAACAGACTCACTCTCCGGATCATCCTATTCAGTCAATTGAGTTTGACTATGCTAGAGAGTATTTACATTGAAGACTTTCGATGGTTATTGCAAATGGGACTGATGTTGGATATCACATTCCCATATTCACACCCAAATGGTCTCGTGGAAATGACTACGATGGTAGTTCGGACATTGGTAATGCATACCAATCTCCTTATATCTGCTTGGGGTGATGCAATATCGCATGCAACTATGCTAATTCGTCTACGACCTACCGCCACTCAATGTATCTCTGCGTTACAGCTAGTGACTGGGTATAAGTATTTTGTACTTACACACATTCGAGTGAGCCATTTATGTGCCAATTGTGCCGCCACAGCGCACTATGATAAGTCCTTACAAATGAGTGAGCAACTCAGTTGGATTTGAGACTCCAACAATCGTCCGCCACTCAATACCCTTGTAAGGCGATCTCCTTACCGTTAGATTTGCGGATGTCACTTTGATGAGACAGTCTTCCCGTCGTTAGAGGGAGATAAGAACACGAATGTTCAGTAGGAATGACAGGAATTGTCGTAGTCTATCCCCATTGTCTCATCTCGATCCCTATTAAAGTGATGAGATCACACACATTTGCTACAAATATGCCTGTAAGGAAGGACGTCTCTACAAGAGGACGTAGCACCACCCTACACGGAGGTAGGCAGGGCGTCAATGCCATAGAGAGTGGCACTCTGGCGTTACAGGCCATGGCCCCAGCTAGGATGCGTGAGAAGCCTGTGGCTTCGAAGGATACTTTGGCACAAACCAATTCTTGGATCATCGACACTCAAAATCCGTCTCATGAGTATCTTCCAGATTATGGTTATCTTTGGAGGACGCCTTAACGTCGGAACCTATTCCTGAGAATATAGAGCTCTATGAAAATTATACTAGTGTACATGAGACGTGAGATAAAAACTCCATCATAATTGATAATGTAGTTGCGTATTTTGTTGCGCATGAGTTTGTTGAGTCCGATAATATCGAACCACGCTCCGTTGAATCATGAATACCAACGTAGAGAAATTTGGCCTAAATGGAAAGATGCGATCCAGGTTAAGTTTGATTCTCTAACGAAGAGGAAGGTTTTTGAGCCAGTGATGCCAATACCTCCTTACATAAAACCTATTGACTAATGGGTCTTCGTTAGATAGTGAGTTGAGAAAAAGAGATGGCAATCTCGCCTTATAGCGCAAGGCTTATGTACTTACATGAGCATTTGCCAAGCATAATTAGCTAGAATGAGCCACGCTCATGCTACCACCAGCGGTGCCAACTACCACAAACTAGGTGACCTACGGAAACACAGCCAAGCAGGCTACAGCCTGAGCCCCGGCTCACCCTCAGATCACAGATGACGCGCCGCCACGCGCTGTGCCAAGATAACATCAGAAGCTCCAGAAGCTGGGAACTGAAGCATGACAGTCCCACATCGAAAACAAGGAAGATGTCAGCCCCTTCCCAACCTACAAAAGGTTCTTTCCTCTCTCCTCATTAATTATGCAATCAATTGCCTATCCACTATTATGTTGTCTATATACACATCAACTAATTTAGGCATCGGAGAAGAGAAGACCGCCCGACGCGGTCTCCCTTTGACGCTATGTCTTATCTAACACCTTAAGAGGAAGCTTTCATTGCATCACAATCAGCGGTCCGCTCGTAGAAGCATCGTTAGTCGAACCGGCTACCGCCGCACAAATACAAACATTAACATTGACGCCGTCTGTGGGAAACGCTTGAACAAAAAGGCCATCTCACAACAACAGTCACCATAACTAACGGTAGCGTTGAAGAGCAGGCCGACCAATCCGCCAAAGTTTATCCCGCCAACTGGTAGACAACAATCCAGCGGCTAACGTCCAATGCTCGTTATTCACCACACCAATCAATCCCAGCGGAGAGCCCCAAGCACTACAAACGGAGACTCATATAGGCAGTAGCGGCCGACCTCCAAGCCAAGACATTGCTGCTATGTATGAACTAGCCCTAGTGGACCTCCACAGGGCCAACAGGGAACGCGAACAAGAGAGCAAGGAAAAGGCCAAGGCCCAGAAATAGGTGGCCGCGCTGATGTCCAGGTTCGACGACCTAAAAAAGCATTGGAGATGAACGCTAATACTATGCAAAGCAAGCAGTCACAGAGCACCAAACGTAGTCGACCCAACACTGGGAGATTGGCACAAACAGCGGTTTTGTAAATGCAAATATCGCCGAACCCACCAAAACTATTGGGAATGGGCCTACCTCCACAGCCCCAACTAATGTTAGAGCAGGAAGTGGAATCACAACCACTCACCAACAGCTCGACAGCTAGGGCTAGAACCGAAGGTAACTTACCTGCACCCAGGCGGATGATGGTGCAACGAAACCATCAGACGGGACCCGCTAATGACTCAACCGCCTTAATTCTAGAGAGAGTGCAACAGTTGGAGTAGAGATTGAGATTGACAGAGGCAGGAACCCAAGCGCCAAATCCACATCCCCTTTTTGCGTCCAGACCAGGACCGTTTACCTCCAGGATCCTGCATGCCATCAGGCCGGTACATGCAAAAACACTAAAGATGTCACACTACAACAATATGGCTGATCCCTTCGTCTATATGAACACAACAAAGGGTTTGATGACGCCACCCTCTGCCACTTGTTTAGCGAAACACTGGATAGTGAGGCAATGAGCTAGTTCTTTAAGTGTCCACCAGGATCCATCGACTCATTCCATGCATTATCAAACGCTTTCCTCTGTTGGTTCATCCTGTTGGCCGCCGGGCGCCACAACACAACCTAGTTGTTCGACATTAAACAGGGCGCAGAGGAAACACTGAAGGCATTCGTCACCAGGTGGTGAGCGGCAGCGTCTCAATGCCGCGATCTTGATAAAACAATGGCACTGGCAGCTTGCAAGCAAGGACTACTGAAGGGATCATTTCTCTATCATCTCAATTACAATCATCCAAATTCTGCGTATGATCACGTCATGAGCGAGGCCGTCATCCATACACAGGCGGAGTTCATCACATATGGAGAAACCCCACCCCCGCCACCAATGCCATCAAGGTCCGCTCAACCCTCCTTGAACCATCAGGAGGCCGCCAGCAAGATTTTTGCAACACCGCCAACCAATAAAAAGCAAGAATGGCAACAGCGCAACTATCAAAGCAAGCGACACAGGGACCAACACTACACCAAGGGCAACCGCCCACCCCTCGGGGACGGCCATGGTAAACAGACAGAGTTGTCCCAGCGGTACACAGTGTTTACAGTCCTGACAGCATCGTATGAAGAAATATACGACCAGTGCAAAGACCAAATTCCACCCCCCCCCCGAGAAAGTACCCAAGGGTAGGAAAACCAAGAAACACTAGCAAATGGTGCAAATACCACGAAGACAGTGGTCATAACACAAACAACTGCAACGCTCTCAAGACAGCAATTGAAACTTTGTATCGTGACGGCAAGATGGAACAATTCAAGGCGCGTCAACCACTGCCCGTAGTCGCTAACATCGAGCCCATACGCCGCATCAACACTATTGACGGAGGCGCCCCGATCACCAACATGTCTCACAGGGCAAGAAAGCGCTATGCATGTGCAAACCACCCCAAAGAAATTTGCAACATTCGCTACGATCGATCCGTAAAACTCTCAAGATCTGGTTGGGAACCCATTACCTTCTCGGAAGAGGAGGAGCGTGACATACATTTGCCCCACGATGACCCATTCTTGATTGACGCTGTGATCGACAAATGGTCTGTCGGAAGGGTGCTCGCTAATAGCGGATCTGTTGTCAATGTTATTTTCAATGGCTGCTGTAGCCAACTCCAGCGGCACAGGAAGTTACTCCAAGATCACGAGCCTTTGCTCAGCTTCTCTGGCGATATCACACAACCGCTCAGTTCTGATTACATGAGCCTGGCCATCGGCGATAGCCCAACCACAGCGGAGATTCATAAGGAGTTCATAATTGTTGACTGCTTCAGTGCATATAATGCCATCATTGGTCGACCGGCACTCAATAAGCTCAAATGCATAATAGCCGAACATATGCTCCTCATGAAGTTCCCTACACCCAACGGAACAGGCTCTGTGAAGGGAAGTCAGCAGCTGACACGAGAATGTTACTCAACAACCATGGCTAGGTCAACACACCGCCATGAGATCCTAATAGTGGGAAACCATGTGCCGCCGACAAGCATTTTTGAAGATAGGGATGACGAGGAGAAATATGTGAAGAAGGAACCCGTCAACCCAGAAACATCCTTAAGGGTTATCGGCATCTCCAACGAGCACCCTGAGCGAACAGTCCGAATCGACGCTCAGCTAGCCCAAAAAATAGCGGCAGAACTCACTCAATTTCTACAAGATAATGCTGCCGTCTTTGCATGGTCCTACGCCGACATACCTGGCATCTCCCGTGAGATAATCACGCACAAGTTAAGCATAAAGCCATCCTTCTACCCCATCAAGCAACGACGAAGGGCTTTTGATGACGAACTATACCGTGCCATAGGAGACGAGGTTACCAAGCTCCAAGGCATTGGGTTCATCAGCCAAGTCCATTATCCTAGATGGATTTCCAACCTAGTCATAGTCAAGAAAACTAGCGGAAAGTGGCGAATGTGTGTGGACTTCAAAGATCTCAACAAAGCATTCCCCAAGGATAGTTTCCCACTCCCACGCATCGACCAACTGGTTGACGCCACGGCGGGACATGAGCTGCTCAGCATGATGGAGGCCTTCTCAGGATACAACCAAATCAAGATATGCCCCGACGACCAGGAGTGCACCACCTTCATAACCGACAAGGGTCTATATTGCTACAATGTCATGCCTTTTGGTTTGAAGAATGCTGGGGCAACATACCAGCGGTTAATGAACACCATGTTCATGGAACACCTGGGCAAAATAATAGAGGTTTACATGGATGACATGCTGGTCAAAAGCATCAAGGCTGGCGGACACGTTGCAAACCTCCGCATCATATTTGCCATCCTAATGACCTACAGTATGCGCCTCAACCCTGAGAAATGCTTCTTTGGTGTCACGACCAGCAAGTTCTTAGGATACATTGTCAGCGAGCGGGGCATAGAGGCTAACCTTGAGAAGGTACAGGCCATCCTCAACTTAAAACCGCTAGTATGGAAGGTGTACGTACAGAGCCTCAACGGCAAACTCACCGCTCTCTCTCGGTTCATATCTAGACTCATCGACAGATGTCTCCCACACACAAGAAAGAAATCAACTGGACCCCATAATGTGAGGCAACATTTTAGAGCCTAAAAGAATACCTAGCGGCGATACCACTCCTCTCCATCCCAATGCCGGGAGAGATACTTTACATCTACCTAGCGGTGTCCCTATCCGCAGTCAGTTGTGCCATAGTACGATGAGAGGCCCAGGAAGAATTGCCAGTGTTCTACGCCGGAAGAGGCATGAACGGAGCAGAAACGAGGTATCCACCTTTGGAACAGCTCGCTCTCGCACTCATCGTAGCAGCTAGGCACCTTCGCCGAGCGATAGGATCAACGCAACCCAAGGGTAGAGATAAACGCAAAAATGGTAACGGTTAAAGAGCCAGTTCCTCAGCAACAATCAGACTGGAACCTCCACGTAGACGGCTCCACCTGCGCCAAGGCCATAGAGAGTGGCACGCTGGCGTTACAGGCCATGACCCCAACTAGGATGCGTGGGAAGCCCGTGGATTCGAAGGATACTTTGGCACAAACTAATCCTTGGATCATCGACACTCAAAAACCATCTCATGAGTATCTTCTGGATTATGGTTATCTTTGGGGGACGCCTCAACGTCAGAACCTATTCCTGAGAATATAGAGCTCTATAAAAATTACACTAGTATACATGAGACGTGGGATAGAAACTCCATCATAATTGATGATGTAGTTGTGCATTTTGTTACGATGATATCGAACCACGCTCCGTTGAAGCATGAATACCAACATAGAGAAATTCGACCTAAATGGAAAGATGCAATCCAGGTTAAGTTGGATTCTCTAACGAAGAGGAAGGTTTTTGAGCCAGTGATGCTAACACCTCCTTACATAAACATATTGACTAATGGGTCTTTGTTAGATAGCGAGTTGAGAAAAAGAGATGATAATCTCGCCTTATGACGCAAGGCTTCTCACAAAATGCCCTGGAATTGACTACGATGAGACATATTCTCTCGTAATGGATGTCATTGCATTCCACTACCCTGTGAGTTTGGTAGTTTCTGAATAACTAAACATACAGCTTATAAATGTGGTCACTACGTATCTCTATGAGGATCTAGACACGGAATATATATGAAAGTTCATGGTGAACTTTATTTACCCAAGTCAAGTGGCTCTAAACCACGGAGCGCGTTTGCAATAAAGTTGAAATGCTCACTAAAGTGACTACTTGATTGAGAAGGGATATGGCCATGCATTTCCATAACAAGTTTCTGATTCTATCACGGTTCATGTTGGACATGATTTTCATTAGAAGCCCTTAAAAAGTTAAGGGAAACCGCTGAATACTTGAAATCCGAGTTTGAGATGAATGATTTTGGGAGAACACGATTATGCCTCGGTTTGGAACTTGAGCACCGTGTTGATAGATGCTTAGGCATTTTGACAAGGTCAAGCCTTCAAGCACCCCATGATCGTTCGTAGTCTTGATCCTGAAAATGATCCTCTTCATCTAATGATGATGACGAAGATGTGCTAGAGGCAGAAGTGTTTTACTCAAGCACAATAGGTGCATTACTGTACATAGTTCAATGCACAAGACTGGACATCTCATTTGCCATGAACTTGTTAGCTAATGTATAGCTCTGCGTCAACGCGACGCCATTGGATTGGTGTAAAAGATATCTTTCGACAGCTTGAGATGTACGATCGATATGGGCTTATTCTATCCCTACAAAGATGATGGATTCGGACCCATCACACACCAGAAACGCCGCTAACGCTGGCCTGCGTTTTCTATCCCCACCCCTAAACGACATAAGTGTTTTGGAAGATTTGCTGATGTTGGGTATCTCTTGACCCATACAAAGGTTTTCCCAAACTGGTTAAGTGTTCATCATGGGTAAGACCGCGATATCTTGGAGGTCTACAGAATAGACCTTAGTCACTATATCTTCGAACAATGCAGAGATTATTGCTCTTCACGAAGTGGTTCGTGAATGTATATGGACTGGATCCATAGTTACGCATGTTCGAACAGTTGTGGTTTGAAGTCTACCACAGATGAGCCTACAAGTATTTAGAATAATGCTGCTTGTTTTGAACAAATGAAGCAGGGATACATCAACAGTGACAACACCAAGCATAATCAGCAACAACAGACTCTCCTCAAAGATCAATTAGGGGGAAGATGTCTACATATATGGTTTCGAAACATGAAGGGTGTGTTGTGCTTTTTTTTCCCTTTCGACTGAGGTTATTTTTGTCCTACTAGGTTTTTGTTACTTGGCAAGGTTTTTAATGAGGCAATGAGAGAAACACCACGTTTGGACGACACAAGAGGGAGTATCCAGAAACATACTCCACACTCAACGCGCGTTGTGTTCTTTTTCTCATTCGACCAAGGTTGTTTTTTTCCATAGGGTTTTTATTACTTGGCAAGGTTTTTGACAAGGCAACTTATAAGTGCACGACCTAAGTAATACTATTAACATGAAATATCCAAGGGGGAGTGTTGTAGTATAAATGTATTATAGTATAATGGCTATATCATGTAATATGTACTTGAGTGTATAGACATAGTACTTAAGTGTATAGATATAAGTATGAAGACTTGTGTGGCATAAAGCTTGTAGAGAGGCAACAAGCATGAAAATTACCATCATTGCAGCAACCATGTGGAGTTGCAGCTATGATGATCATAGTTACAAAATTGGATTTCTCCTAGAGCATTCACACTATCTTGTATTCCTATATAAATCCTTCTTTGAGAGAAGAATAAATACTACTTTCCATTCTTTGGATCTAAATTCTCTCAATCTCTGTTAATTTACGTTTATACTTAAACAAAATCTATGAAATATTCACATAAATGGAAAGGGGCAATAGAAACTAGAAAGTTCAGCTATCACATACGATGTCAATATCTTATGAAAGCGCGCACTAGGCACAAATTTTGATGAGCTGATTTATGGTATGTCACCTAAGAAAATCTAACTCCAACAAGTTTAAAAGTGAGGACAAGTAGTTTACCTTGGATTAGGATTGCCTTTCACAACTTTCTGCCCATACTTTCGCCACCTATAGTTATCATCTAACAGATCAACGTCACTAGTTGTCTGCATTATGAATCAAGGCTCTGTCACAGTCTGATGAGAAGAAGCTGGCTCCAAATGCCTGACCTCCATATCTCTGCAGAGTAGAATCAGTAGATAGAAAGTTGTTAAGAACAGAAGACAAGCAAGTAACATCAACTGGCACACAACTTTATGTGTGCCCATCAGTAGATGGAAAATAAAAATATATGTACCGTCTCTTGGCATCAGGTTCATCTTCATCTTCTACTTCTGTTTCAGCATCTCCAACTTCCTTACTGTCACTTGTCCCAGATATTGCTTGGCTAGATTCCTGACCCTGCTTAGACATTGAATAAGTTCTTTCTTTCGATTTGTTCAAGTTCCCCCCATGAACTTGGGAAGCTAAGTCATGATTCACCTGAACATTTCCAGTTTGATTTCCAGAATCCTTTTGGCGCTTAGACTGAGGAAGCCGATGTTTATGCTGACTCTTGTAAACGATGTCAGTTTTCTGGCCGTCAACCGAGCGTTCAACCTTTTTCTTGACAGGACAACTGGGATGCGTGCATTTGTAATCACTTCTAGGAAACTCACTCCCTTTTTTTTTTGAAAAAAATTAAATAGGTGAACTCCCCTTCACCTGCTTCTGCCCATATTTCCGCCAAATGTAACCATCGTCATTAGGATTGTCGACAATCAATGAAGATGGTTGGGATCTCTGATTCGAATGGGAGATTATCAGATGATTCTTTCAGAGTGACCCCAGAATCGGGTATTCTAGATGGCATCTCCTGAGGTGATGTTGTACTGGAAGTAAAGAATGGAACCTGTGTCACAGATGTAGTGTTCATTTGGCATATGAGTGTAGGATTGGGATTGTGAAGCCTGAGCTGTCACTTGAGTGAGAGAGAGGGAGAGAGAGCAAAATAGTTCTACCTATTAAGTTCATATAATTATTTAAAAAAACAAAGGTTTAGGCTTTCTGAGAGAAAAAAAAAAGTACTTTGACAGACTACTACAGTCAATACAAATACAAACCTACAGTACAGTTACACAAAAAAATTACAAACGAGCAAATGAGCATGCTTTATATGACAGGATAGGTTTTCATTTATAGTTTTTAGAAAGACTACATAATTCAGTGTCTCATTCCACCGTACCCCTCTCATAGTTGGTGTATTCCAGTGTCTTATTGCACATGATTGAACAGAATATAAATAAGAAACTTTACATTTTTATGGTAAAAGCCCTAGCACCAATAAGCCAATAGTAATCAACTAGTCTATGACTACTATGAATTGAACTCCATTTTTTCATCATAAGCATTTACTCATTTAAAGATAGCAAATGCATATATTACTCCGACCAGAGCAAGCAGTAGTGGACAACAGAACTTTTTCGTTTCTGTTCTTTTCTCAAGTGAACTGAAAAATTTCACTGTTTCTTTTGTTTACCTCTTCATTGTCAAACCATACGCTAGGCACATGACGTAACATGCTGCAATGTTCACTACTGAGGCACCATTCCTTCAGTTCATGGCAATCCACGATCATGAACGACTCAAGTGAAGTTGGTAGTCTGTCAGCGGGCAAGGAGAGAAGCTTTCGGCAGCGCCTGAACTCCAATTGCTTGAGGGATTTGAGGCATGAAATTGGTGGAATAGTGACAAGTTCTGGGAAAGAGTCCATGGTGAGTTTAACTAGGGAAGGTAAGTCACCCATTTGTACATCCTTCCACTCTTTCACAGTGAGCATGATGTCAATTTCAAGTCTCTCCAGTTTTGGAAATGCATAATCAATCGGGACATTTCTCAAAAATTGATGATTAATTTCTTTCACCTCATTGACCTCTACAATAGAAAGAGACTTAAGCGTTGGTAATTGTCCCATACATGGCAGAAGTTCACAATTTCTGCATCTGTAGAGAGTAATGACAACAAGGTCAGCGAAAGAGGGATTGCCGAGCCAGGTTGGAAGTATGGACCCGCTGTACTGTCGTATTTGTAACTCTTTTAGGCCGGCCAAAATGGGGTTGAAGACATTCTAGTATTTTCTCTTGCTGAGCATGCTCAACAAACATATCACTCCATCGAAGCTCCAACCTGTGGATACATTTCTTGTCAATCAAGGCAGCTTCCCCAGCTTCTTCTTTACTCAACACGTTTTCAAGCCTTGAAATGTTAAATGACCCTTTAAGATCATTCAAAATTTTCAGCTCTCCAACACAGCTCCCATCATCTCTAGCTACCAACAAGAAATGCTGGCAAAGTTTGAAGTTTAGTCAAGTTCCCTAAGTGTCCAGGCATGGAATCCAGTTGCCGAATGATATCAAGGTCAATCTGCCTCAGATTTGATAGATTCTTCATGCCGTTTGGCAATTGAACAGAGTTTATGCAACCTCTGTGCTTTATGGTTTGTAAATTGTGAAGAGAATCTATTGATTCAGGTAGCCGTGCAATTGGTGTATGTGAGGCATCAATATATCGTAATGATTTCACATTTCCAATGGAACTCGACAATTCAGAAATCAATGTCCCAATTAAATTCAAGGTTTTCAAGAAGATTAAGGTGAAACACAAGTCACGGGGGACTTGTTTCATAGAAGATCCGTGACAAGAGAGCATATGCAGTGTGCGTAAATGCTTAAAGTTTTGAAGAATCCCAAAATCCATCCCATCAATATCCTCACCAATCAAAGACAAATGTCTAGTCATTTCAGAGGCTCCGTCTAACTTACCATCCACTGCCTTGAAATAATTACCTGAAGAAATGGTATCTTCCAATAATGAATGCTTGCTAGGATTTACTTCGTACAAGAAGTTGCTGGGATTATCCACCGGATCCGAGAGCACCGAATCAAAATCCATAGTGAAATCACGTCTTGAAAACACAAAGAAGCCCTCCTTCTCCAAGGAATTGAAATGCTGGCCAGCAGTATCTTCCATTCTCTCCCTCTGCCTCTTTCTAATAAAGCCTTCAGCTATCCATAATTGAACCAACTCATCTTTTCTAAATTCATAACCAAAGGGAAAGAGTGAACAATACAGAAGTAACTTTTTCAAATGATGAGGCAAAGTCTCATGCTCATCTGCAACCTGTCTAAGCTTTTGCTCCAAATTTGGATCCTTCACTGTCTGGAAAGAATCCACAACCTCCAGAGACTCAGGCGGACTTTCCATTTATGAAGAAATCAGCGTACTTCCCTAAATCTGCACGGACAATAATTTCAAAAAGAACCATATAACCAGGTCCCGGTTCAAATTGAATGACAAAGGTGGGAAAGCAAGAAGGTTGACAGGGATGAGTCGCACAGTCTGATACAATCAGTCATCAAACACAAAAGCAAGACATAAATACAAGGAAGAAACATGAGCACCTTTCTGATCGAGCAGGCTGCAGCCACGTGCTGAATATCCCTACCTTAGAGACTCCGATTAGGCAGCGATCGAAGCCCTCGTACAATTGCAGATTGCTCAAGTTAAAAAATTCAAGCTTTTCCGGTAACCAAACACAACTATTCCCTAATTGCTCAAACTTATTCATTCCAAGAGTAAAGATCTGCTGAGAAACCTGTCTTGATGTGCTAGGTGTTGCATTGGGGCCCAATGCAAATTTGTCTTGGGTCTGAGTCGTCTCACGTGAAGCGAAAATAGAAAGAGAGAAGACTAAAGACTTCCCTTTTGCCAGAGCTTGCTGGTGATTTCTCACTATTCACCAGCAAGCTCATCTTTTTCATTCCTGGGTATATTGCTATGGCAGAGATAGCATCGCTTGTGCTTTCGACAGGCATTACGTCGGCAATTCTGCAGGTTGTTGCCGACAGAGTCACAAAGTTTGTTGAACAAAATAAAGGCTTGTTCACTGTGGTCGACGATAATCTCAGAAGTTGAAGAGGACGCTCATGAACATTCAAGCTCGTGTTGATGATCTAGAAAAGAAACATTGCATCACGGAGGCAGCAGAAGATTTGCTCGAACATCTCCTGACTAGTTTTTTGGATGCTGAAGATTTGCCGGACAAGATTGGCTTGGACCGGAAAGGATGACTTGTTTGGATGTGGAGGTCAACAGTTGGAGTCAGGTACATCCCTTGATCCCCTTCTATTCTGGCATATCGTCTGAGATTAAAAAGATGCAAGTGAAATTGGATGAGTTAGTAACAGAACTAGAAAGCTACCCTACCACGGAAGTCATCCGGTTGAGAGAGCCTAAAGAAAAGGCTACTGCTCGTTTGCTCCATGTACTTCTTTGGTTGATGAATCTTGTGTACTTGGAAGTGTTTGAGCCCAAAAAGTATTTTTTGGCCAGACTCTTAGAGTGGCAGACAGTGTGGGCCGATGTAGCGGCCTATATAGGGAATAAGTAGCAGGTCCAGCGAAGGAATCCAGGCGGAGTCCCCGCGAAGCCCCACAGAGGCCCAGGATAGCCCACTATCGAGAATCCACGCGGGGTAATCATTATATTCTTCACCCACACGGAGGTCAGAAAGTGCAGTACAGCTTAGCTCACGGTGGAAGAGAGATGCTAGGTGTGCTATCGGATCTGATCACTTTTGTAGAGAATCAGGAATATAGCATCATGACTATATTAGTGCGCTATTAATGCAATGCGCTCGCGAGGATTCAATTAAACAACCATATCCCAACTGCCCGCGGCCAACGAGGAGTCAGCTTTGCTCCTATTTTAACTATATCCAGATTAATTAACAATTAATCTACGATATTCATTGTGACTCCCAAGATAATGCTCTTGCAGATCAGATACCCTTGGTCGAGAATAGAATATTCTACACTTTTATGAGGACTGAGAATTCATAGAATAGCCTATATCCGAGGCTAGCACGAGAAAAGAAAGAATGTCAATTCACTAACTAATCTCTACTATTATCCAAACCTCTTCGGAGCAAACAACCTTTCTTCTCTTACAAGTGACCACATTGCAGTCCAAGTCTCCACAAGAGCCGACTGTTAGTGCCACCGAACCCTCTGTCAATGTGCGTCTGTCCTAGCCTCCTCGGGAGCCGACGGTAGTGCAGCGACCACAACGGTTACAGAACCAGCCAAGCAAGGGTAACGCCATCGCAACCCAGCCAAGCTAAAGTCATGCTTTAACAAGATCCTAACACTTCCTGGTGGTTTTCGCTCTGCTCAATCTGCAATATTGAGTATCGATTGTGTGTGAATAAAAGAAACGCCAGCAAAGTCCTCACCACGAGGCAGAAAGAATCCCACGACGAGATTGGTGCTCTCCTCGTTTACAATCGCTCGACAGAAGTCAGGTTAAGGGATACCCCCGACGACTGCACCCGAACGATGCTGGCACGCCCAGGCAAGAAAAGAGACTGTTTACCAGCTACAACAAAACTGAAACCAAACATTTTGGCACGCCCAATGGGACCAAACAGGCATTTAACATTTTGCCAGCAGCCATTGGGAAGTCAGGCGCTAACCCGTATCAAAAGGGTTAGGCCAACTGTTTAATACACAAGACCTCGTGTGTGGACTGTCGTGGTCTTTCTGAAGAATTAGTAAACCAAAGAATTTCTCTGAATTCACCATCGACGAAGATGGTAGCTAAACAAGGAGGAAGTCAATAGCTCCCTACTGAAGGCGAGAGAGCTCTAGTCGTCCAGCCTAAGGAGGCTGGCGACACGCCTAAGGTCACTCAAGTAGCCACGAGCACGGCTACGACTGACAATGATGCGCCCATTCTCATACCAGAGAATGTGACCTTAGAAGAGCGGCTCAATATTTTTCAACAGAATTCGACCGCATACCATCACAACATGGAGAGAGCTCTTGAAGAGGATTGCAGGCGGCTTGATGAGTTCATGATCTCAGTAAGAAAGCTTGAACTTTCAGCCCAGATGACAACATGGCGAGTGGATAGCATGAAAAAAAAATGCAGAACAACCACCAAGAGCTTTTGGCGGCTAGCAAGCACATCGCCATAGATATTGCAGCCATCAGAAACGAGGGATCTAACCTAACGACCCAAGTCGCCATGCAAAAAACTGATTTGGATCAAGTCAGAGAGGTTTTGTGCAAGCCCTGGGAGACCCTAACGTTGTTTTAGGCTCCCTAGGACATTCCTCCGCATCTGACAAATACGTGCCACCAAATGCACTTGAAAAGGCTGGCGGAAACAACGCAGCCTCACCTGGGTTAGCGACAAAGGCCACGATAGCCAAGCTAGAGGCAAATACTCTCGGCGGCCATGGAAAAGAAAAGTTCTCACCGAGTTTAGGAGCAGGAACTTCCTCCGATCCAGCCAGAGTCATTCAATACGATAGTAACGAGGTCAAAATCGCATTCGAAAAGAGCCGGGAAGCCCAGGGAGGAAGTCGACCAAGTGGGAAGTTCCGTGAAGGGCACTATGGCCGCAAAAGGTTAAACAGCGGTCGAATTTGCGTTCCAGTCAGCTTGAATAGGCGACGAGGCACCAAAAGGCTCCACTTCACAATCGTCACCACTGAGGTTGACGCAACCTTTACCCCAATCAGCTGGGGAAACAGAAGTTCATACTCCATCTCCTCCTAATCCGGGAAATATAAGGAGGGATGAAGTAGAAGCTATGATCAGGGCCGCGAACCAGCGGCCTAATCTGGAAGAGGAGTATCAGGGGCCTTTCCCGCCACATATTTCGCAGGCGCCTTATCCTAAAGGATACAAGGCCATTACTTTCTCTACTTTCTTAAGGAAGAGGTTGAAATTGCAGCGGCCCATCTGGTTAGGTTTCGAGTGCAGTGTGGCCAGTACCACAATGACGACAACCTGAAATGCAATATCTTTGCTACTTCTTTGTCGGGGTCGGCCTTTACCTGGTTCACTAAGCTGCAACCAGGATCAGTCCTGAGTTGGCCAACAATGGAAAAGCTGTTCAAGGAGACCTTCGAAACTATTAAGCCAGAGGTAGATCTGGCCTCACTCACTCAGATGGCCCAACAGCCAACCGAATCCGCAGTCGCATATCTTCAGCGCTTCCAGATCCAGAAGGGGAAATTGAAAGTGATTCTCCCGGAGAAAGAGTTGGTGAAGTTGGAGATCAAGGGCTTAGAACCTCGCCAACATAAGAAGCAATGTAGGAGCACGTTCAGTTGCATGGGAGATCTGATCACGAAAGTTGGGAGCTTTGAGCATTTGCTCAGAGAAATGGACACCATGAAGAATTCCTCAAAAGGAACGTACATTCTAGGGAAATGGAGGACTGTGGCAACAGTGAACCACTACTCAGGCGCCTATGATCCTTATTATAGGAGCGAGGAATCCAGCCTGGCAGAGGCTGAGGTGTCCGAAGAGGATGAAGTAGCAGCGCTAGAACTCACCGGTAAAAAGGCATCAACGCTGAAACAGCTGAAACTAAGCAAAGAGCCGGTGAAACTCAAGTCAGTGGTGTTCACCAAGCTTGAATTCACGAGCTACACCTATAATGCAAATAAAGCTCATGAGATATTGGATGAGATGATCGCTGCCAAGATGGTGAAGACTGATTTTGGACCATTCCCCAAACTGGAGCAATTAAGAGGGAAGAAATACTGCAAGATCCACAACTTGTGGAAACATAACACAGCCGACTATGTGAGGCTGAAAGATTAGATCCAGATCTGGTTGAATAATGGGAGTTTGCAGGTCGAAGCACAGCCACCAGCGGCAGCGCTGGTAGATTTGGATCCTTTCCCAGAGACTGGAATCAACATGGTTAACGTAGTTTGGGGCATAAAGGGTCAACAAAGGTTTAGCCCAGATCATGCCAATGAGGGTTTAGGAACGATGATGGAGCAATCCACGTAGCGTAGACCAAGGCCGACCCCATCTGTCGTGCTTTGTTCATGATGCAAGGATGAGTGCAATATCCAAGCTTTTCACGAAGAGGAGGTACAGACCGTTCGCTTTGGGTCTTTACCACCAATGAGGGTACCCGCATATTCTAGAAGCTTCCAGCCAGGTAGCCCAAGAATGCTCGCTGGGTTAGGGACTTCTTAACCAAAAGAATCCAATCTGTTCAAGAAATTGAGGGTGGCGAGAGAAGAAGATAGAGAAAACGAGAGGTCAAATTAGGTGACTAGACCGTATATTCCGCCGGCACCGACATCCACTATCAAGGAAGGAAAGTGGTACACCCAGAGAAAGGGCAAGGCAATGGAAATGAACACTTCAAAGAAGAGAAAACTCCAGTGGAGGTTTGGAGAGGCTCGACGAACCTTAGAGACGCTGGATTAGGGGTTGATCAAACCATCACAGCTGGTGAGATCCCCGGAAGAGTACCAGCGCTAGGTGGAGGCACTGGCTTCCGAAAAGCTAGTTTGACCGTGAGATTCTCAGCCGCGATCCGAAAAGCCATAGCGGGCTCTAAGACCTAGCGCTGGTAAGAGGGACAAACAAGAGAAACCCAGAGTTCCCACGAGGCAAAAATCGCCGCCGGCTCGTAAAATCAGCGTGTGGCGAAGGATCTCTCGTGAGGGAAAAGATGTCCAGCCTTCGATCTTTGACAGGCTGGGGGGCAAGGACGATAGCCCGCGACTGTGTAATGGAGGCCTAGAAAGGTCCGAAGCATAGTGGTTGCAAAGAATGAAGAAGCCTTATCAGTGAAGAAAGGGCCACTGGAGAAGGAATATCCTATCACAGCGGATCCGTTGGGACAGGCCCAAGAAGAAGGATCACTGGTGGCTTACGTAGCAAGTAAGTTTGCAGAGGAAGCCGACTTGAGTGCCCCAGTGGCGGAATTAGAAGAGGCGGACATGTCGGACGTTACATGTAACATGGTGTATGTCTTGTTGTCAAGATATACCTTGCCGGTGGCAGCTCAGGAATGCCAGGTGGAAATAGGCGAATCATTTGGCAGATCGTCGCTTGAGATCACCTCAGCAGCACTGTCTCCCAAGAAGAAACTCATACCAAGGAATGTAGAGACAGCAGAGGCTGCAGATACCGATGAAAGAAGCCAGGACATGGGTTTCAGCAAGCCAACACCAACAATGGCTCAACACATGAGGCCATTATATATAACCGCCGATATGAACGGTACTAAAGTTGGCAAGATCATGATGGATACCGGAGCTATAGTAAACGTTTTGACTACCAGAGCCATCCAACTTCTAGGGATCAAGAAAGAGAAGATCCAATCCACATCCCTGATGTTGAAGAATTTTGCAGGGACCGAGACCAAGACCAAAACATTAGGTCTGATCTTCTTACAGGTCAAGGTGGGTCCAGCAGAGTATACGCTTTTTTTGTCACAGAGTGTCAGGCAGCATACAATGCTATTATAGGCCATGACTGGATTCACCGAAGCTTTTGTGTCCCACCCAGCCTCCATCAGGAATTGATCACTTGGGAGAGAGTCGCGTACAAGGCGACAGTAGTCAAAGCTGATCCGTGGCCTTTCTCAGTTTCGTAGTCTACGTTGACGCTAGGTACTATTTAGAACCTATTTCTCTGCTGCAGGTTCGTGGGATCCACAACAAAGGCCGCCCCACAGGGGTGACGGCCTCAGAGCTGGCACAGTGGGGGCTCGCGGTTGCAAAGGGCGACTCGAAAGGCCCGGACAGGCAGTGCCAAATCTAAGCACTCATTAATGGATCACAACCTCTCAAAGGAAGAGGTATAGGCCTTTCGTACTTTATATGATAGATTATCTTTATATTTAGTCAAAACAGAGGCCTATGCTCAAGTGGCGACATTGGAATACATTGATGAGGATTTCTCTGATCATGAAAAAGAGGAGGAGGCCATTCGCTGGCTCCAGCTTCATTGGACGATACTCCTCTAAAAGTCAGGGACCCCATGGAAAAGGTGAACTTAGGAACTAAGACTGAACCAATGGAAGTGGCAATCAGCACTAATTTAGAGTCTGAAGAGAAACACGGGCTTATTATTGCATGAGTATAAGGATTGCTTCGCGAAAAAATATAAAGACATGTTAGGCTTATCTCCTGACTTGGTCTGCCATAAGCTGCCGACTATCCCAGATCAAAATCCTGTGGGACAGGAATCTAGGCGGATGAATTCGGAAACTCAGGTTCTGGTCAAGGAAGAAGTTGAGAAGATGCATAAATCAGGAATCATCAGGGTTGCCAAGTATAATCAGTGGCTATCCAATGTCGTTCCGATTCAAAAGAAGAATGGTAAAATAAGGGTGTGCGTCGACTACCGCACCCTTAACAATGCCACTCCCAAATATGTCTACCTCATGCCGGTCGCGGATATGTTGGTAGATGCAATAGCCGGTCATGAGCGGTTGTCCTTTATGGACGGAACCACCGGTTATCACTAGATTCCAGTGGAAGAAGAAGATAGACACAAAACTGCATTCAGATGCCCAGGTTTCGCCGGAGTTTTCGAGTACATGGTTATGCCCTTCGGTTTGAAAAATACGGGAGCCACGTACGAACCAAATCTTCCATGATATCCTTGGAAATATCTTACAGGTTTATATTGCTGACGTAGTGGTCAAATCAAAGCAGCGGGGAAACCACATCGCGGATTTACGGAAGGTTTTCAAGCGCATGAGAGTCCATAAGTTAAAGATGAACCAGGCGAAATGTATGTTCGGAGTTCAAGCAGGCAACTTCCTAGGGTTTATTGTGCAAGGGGCATCGAAGTATCTGAGGATAAGGCTAAAACGATGATCAACGCTTCGCCTCCGAGGATGAAGAATGAGCTGCAAAAGCTATTAGGAAAGATCAATTTCTTGCGGCGGTTTATTTCTAATTCCGCCGGCAAGATTCAGCCTTTCTCTTTCCTTCTGAAGCTGTAAGGACAAACAGAATTTGTGTGGGAGACGAAACACCAAGAGGCCTTTGATAATATAAAGGCCTATCTAGCGAACCCACCGGTTCTAGTTCCTCCGAAGCCAAGATACCCACTTAAGCTCTACATTTCAGCGGCAGAAGCTTCAATCGGTAGCTTATTAGCACAGGATGATGAGGAAGGTGTGGAACATGCCATTTTCTACCTAAGTAGAATGCAAACAGACTGCGAAACCAGGTATACCAATGGAAAACCTTTGTTTAACGTTATACTTTTCTGCCTGTAAACTGCGACACTATATGATGTTATTCACTACATGTATAATTGCTCAGACCGATCTGGTCAAGTACATGTTGTCGCAGCCTATCCTTAGGGGCCGGATTGGCAAATGGGTATTGGCTCTTTTAGAGTTCTCTTTGCAGTAATTTCCCCAAAAAACTGTGAAAGGCCAAGCCATCACGGATTTTCTAGCATATCATCCAATGCAGGATACTAACGAGATCCTCGAACTAGAAGTTGCCGCGATTTCTCAGAAAGACCTTTATGGAACACTCACCAGGGAGGTTCATGAGAATTCATTGGCAGCTGTTATGCTACAGCCTTAGATATTGTACTTCGATGGTTCAAGAACAGATACCTTGGCCGGAGCAGGCATTACACTAGAAAACCCACCCGGGGATCATTATTCATACTCTTTTCAGTTAGAGTATCAATACACCAATAACCAGGCAGAATACAAGGCCTTAATTATTGGCCTAGAAGTACTCTTGGAGATGGGAGTCAAGGAAGTACAAATACTTGGGGACTCTGTTGGTGATCAATCAGTTACGAGAGAAGTTCAAATGCTCTAGTTTCTCGCTGGCCCCGTATTGGGATAGAGCCAAGGAATTATTGTAGTTGTTTGATGACGTGGATCTGGAACATATTCCGCGCGAGCGAAATTTCGCTGCGAACCAGTTGGCTCAATTGGCAACAGGGATAACTTTGAAATATGGCGTTCGCGAGCGAATTTTGAAGGTGGAGCGCTGAACGCTTCCTTATGGATGGTGAGGAAATAGCCGCTAGAAGACGCCATGATAGCAACCCTAGAATCCATTGATGTGGATTGGCGGGTTCCTTTGATCGACTACCTCAAACATCCGGGTCAGCCCACTGACAAGAGGATCCGCTACCTCACTCTCAATTATTTCCTCAGGAATGATGAACTCCATAGGCAAGGAGAAGATGGCATAGATTTCAAATGTGTATTCGGTGTCGAACCAAAAGAGCTCATGCAGGACATACATTCTGGTGTCTGCGGTGCTTACCAGGCAAGTCCGAAAATGCGTTGGTTACTCAGGAGACATGGATATTTCTGGCCAATCATTTTGAAGGATTCACCTTCGCGAAAGGGTGTTTGGATTGTCAGGCCCATGGGCCAGTCTAGCATGTTCCTAATGTACCAATGCAGCCCATTATAAAGCCTTGGCCCGCAAGAGGTTGGGCGCTGGACTTAATTGGAATGATCCACCCACATTCATCGCTGCAGCACAAGTTTATCATTGTCGCTACCTACTTCTTTACAAAGTGGGTCGAAGCATAATCCTTGAAGGAAGCATCTGGAAATACATTGCGCCAATTCCTATACAGGAACATCATCTGCACATTTAGTATTCCAGAAGTCTTCGTTTCATACCGGGGGGCAGCTTTCACGGGTGGTGAGGTTAGTAAACTAGCAAAAGAATGGGGAATACAGTTTGTCCATTCCAGTCCTTATTATGCTTAGGCCAACGGTCAAGCAGAGGCAAGCAACAAGATCATCATTACCTTGCTAAAGAAAATGTTGGAAGCCAATCCGCGGCAATGGTACGAGACTCTTTACGAGATTCTTTAGGCCTACCGCACTTCAAAACGATATCCCACCTCGACAACACCTTATGCTCTGATGTTCGGTCATGATACAGTTTTGCCTTCGGAAGTCAACGTCCAATCATTGAGATTTCAAGAGCAACATCATCTTATCGGAGAGGACACGTTCAGGCTATGTGGCAGGAACACGAGGTCCTTGGTGAGAAGCGCTTGGAGGTTTTGGATAGTCTGGTCATGGCAAAACAGCTAGTAGCTCGCGCCTACGACAAGCGGACAAGGGGAAAGAGTTTTAGCCAGGGAGAATTAGTGTGGAAAGTAGTTTTGCTACTGGGTGAAAAGTTAGATGGTCGCGACAAATGGACTCCAAGATAGGAAGGTCCGTATGTCGTCCATAAAATTCTAGAGAAAGAAGTTTTTCATCTTAAGGATTTGGATGGTGATATCCATCACAACCCCATCGATGGCAGATACTTGAAGAAGTACTTTCCTAATGTCTAGGATTCGGAGGAGTCATAGGCGGTTTTGTCGCATGAAGCCTGGGGGGTGATAGTAGTCTCATTGCTTTCTCGAAGCCCATTGACAAGGGCCTGTTTGTGAGGCCTATACTGATCTGTTTCACTAAGGGCCTACTTTTGGGGCTTTGCTCTACTTGGTTAGACTTGGGGGGCAAAAGTCTACAGGGGCTAAGTAAGCGGCAGTGAGGAGTAGGCTGGTTGCGCGGTTTGATCAGTTTCATCATGAGTTTATTTGGTTCGCGGGGGAAAGCTGGGCAAACTTGTAATTTCCTAAGATCTTTTTCTATCGGCCACTTCGCATCGCGGGAAGTTTAGCGCGCTGAGGAAAATAATTAAATTGACGATTGTGGAGCCTATATTGAGGCCTCGCGAATGTTCAAATAGCAGGTTTTTACGAGCATTCAAAAGAAAAGTTTCATGTATTCATAAAGTGGCTTTGCGACCAAAGCAATACAACGGTAACTTTCCCTAGATTACAAAGCCAAAAGTGGCTAAAATTACAAAAATGAAAATCTTCTTAAAATCTTTCATTTTCTCCTTCATATGAATGTGGCTATGGAGGCCAGCACTGGGTTGAGCCGTGTCATTATCTCCGAAAAGGGGCAGAGTGCAGAGGAACTGAAAGAGCGGCGTGACACTGCGCACCCCTTTCCACTTTGGCAGCCACCACTTTTTGGGCACGAAGTGTGGGAACGGCCATCCTGCAACCGACACCCATTCCTTCTGTGAGTCCATCCTCTCTCTCCAAGATTCTTTCAATGTTTAGAAGGGAGAGCTTGAGAATGAGGTGACCACCAAAGCCCCTTCCATCTGGAGGACTCATTTCGAACCACATCTAAATGGAAATGGGTTAAAGGAGGAGCAAAGGCATCAGTGTGGCCTTCTTCCCCCTCGGCCCGCTCCGCATGTGAAGGATCTAGAAAAAGATGATCTGGTATGTCCATATCCCCCACACTAATAGAGCCCCTCGTGCTTTTCCACTCTTGACAGCCTGGGTGAAGATATATGATGGGAGGAGATGGTAGGCATGAGGTTTGCCTGAGATTTCGCCATAAGGCCTAAAGTCTAGGGGCTAGGATTGTTTTCATGAGGCGAAGATTTGTGAAGAAGAAGGAAGAGAAGTAAGGATTGGAAGGCCATGGTTTCTGGGTTCAAAGCAAGTTTTGGAAGATCTGCGCGTCCCTTGTTCCAAGTACCCCTATTTATAGGAGAGATTAAATCAATCCTGACCCTTGGATGAGTGGTTTGGGAGTCAAATCAGTGTCTTCAATCCAGGTTAATTACTTTAATCTAGAAAATGAAGGGAGCATAATGAAAAGTGGGGAACCGAGAGGTTTTCGAGGAGGTAACTATTCATTTTAAAGATTATCTTTTCGCAACCGTTTTTCAACGAGTAGTTAATGCAAAGTTAAAGCCCATTATGATGACAAGACAAAGAAGTTCACGATTTTGGCTAACAATTGGATCCAAATACAATGTCGGTCCAGAAGATACATTCAGCTATACTATCAAGGCCCATTTGTACATAAGGGGGCATTTATAGCGTTCCTAATCTCGCAAAGCCCATTCATGAAGGTCTGTTCGTGAGGCCTATCATCAATTCTTCGCTACGACTAGCAACACTAGGGGGCAACACTGCACCAAGGACGAGCACTACGGTAGCAGCGCCCTAAAACATTTTGTTTCAGTGGCGCTTCCCAGTGACCGCGAAGAATAGGCTGTTTCTAACGGGGTAATTTGAGCTTTTTAGGGCATGGGACCTACATTTGGGGCCTTACGAGACATAATCATCAACAGTACATTCATTACAAGGCCAAAAATGGCTAAAATACAAGCATGAATATTTGGATATTTTTTTCCAAATCTTTCTTCAAATGGAAGCAGCTGAGGAATTCAGCGCCGGGTTGAGCCGCGCCATTATCCCAAAAGAGGGTAGAGTGCAAAGGAAATGAATATCGGTTTGAGTCTCTGCACCCTCTTCAGCCATGGTAACCACCGCTATGAGGGCGTGAAGTATGGGAATGGCCATTTTGTACCTTGAGTCCATCCCTTCCACAGCTTCATCTCTCTCTAGCCCTCCAAGTTTCTGTTAGGAAGAGAAAGATTCAGAGGAGGATGCCACCAAAGCCCTTTCCATCTGGAGGACTCAAGTCAAGTCGAGTCCAGAAGGAAAGGAAACAGAGAAGGAAAGACGAACCACAGAGTGGCCTTCCTCCCTTCCCCGTTTCGCTCCGCGTGTGGGATTCTAACAAAGATGATCTTGCATGAATAAATCCCCCACGCTGGGAGCCCCCTCATGTTTCTAAACCAATCTGAAGCCTGACACATTCCATCCAAACTTTTGAAAGGCTGAAACAAAGGGTTGCCTGAGATTAAGCCATCAAGCCTAATCTAGACTTGAGATTGTGTCATCAAGCCTAAGGGTTAGAGGCCGAAAACAGTTTTGTGAAGCGAGAGTTTTTTATTACAAAGAATGAGAAGTAAACATTGAAAAGCCATTGTTGGAGCGTTCTCATCCCTAGCACACACCTATTTATAGGAGCAGCGCATACAAATCTCCACCCTTGGATGGCAGAAGATAAGAGCCAAATAAAGTGTCAGTAGACCTTGATTAAGTGGCTCTAACAATCAGAAAAGTACCCCCACCCTTGGACAGACAGTAGTGGAGTCAAACCGTATGTCAGTAAATCTTTGATTAAGACTGCCCCAAATTGCAGAAAATAAGGGAATATTGGCGCATGGGGGACATAACGTTTTTCGAGGAGGTAACTATTACGTTTTCAATATTATCTTCTTGCAACCATTTTCATTCGACAGTTACTTAATGTGAAGTTAAGACTCATCAAGAAGATAAAATCAAGAATGTGAAGTTGGACCAGCAAGTGGATCCAAAGGAAGAAGATTGGTTAAAAAACTAAAGATACAATCTTTGCTACGAGATATATATATATATATATATATATATATACACACATACATATACATATGTTCTGTGTTACAATAAGGCCTAAGGGATCAACTATTATCAGTTAGAGGGGCCTAAAGTGGCCGGCCCGCAAAATCAAGCCTTATATAGAGCATCTCAACCTGGAGGCTTGCGGCTTGAACTCCATTTTCAGCCAACTAAGCCCATTCTACGGATTGGGCCAAGCATCTGGTCAATTCTTCAGAAGCAACCAAGGGAGCTTCTAGTTGGGCTTCCTCCACTCTGAGCTCGTTATTCATATAGGTTAGGCAAGCTTGGAGATGTTGGATCTGGGTTTCTATGTTCGACGTTTGGAGCCTTATTTCCCTCATGCGAGCGGCCCGATCATTCAAATGGCCGCGAAGAGTCTCCACCTGATTGGCAAGGTCATTATGGGCTGTGCGGACCGTGCGAGCTTGAGCCTCCACGACGAATTGACAAGCGCAGGCCACGTCAAATTCCCTCAACAACTTCTCTATAACTTCCAGTTGAACTGGGTGGACTGCACACTCTCGACGAAGAAAAAATGGCCTCCTGGACCCTGGCGAGTTCTGCAGGCACCAACCGCTGTTGTCCCAGAAGACTTCGAAGCTCCGCCCTCGCCAGTTCAGTAATGGTAGGAGGATTTTCAACAAGAGCCTGAGCAAGTCTCTCAAGCCTATAAGAGGAGGAGTTGGCGGAGGATTTGCATCATGATCATATACCACTATTGCAAGAGGGCCGATGGGTTCCTCAATTCCTTCATCTTTGCCCACAGCTCCGGTGACAGCCTCCTGAACTTAGTTTGGCATCCCCACCGTCGGAGACTCCAAAAACCCAGCGCGAGTTTCATCGTTGGATGTTTGGGGGTAAGCAGCTCCAGGAATAGAGCCGTCAGCGTCAACGTTCACTGCGGCCTTTTCCGGGATCAAGGAGCCAACATCACTGATCACTTTATCCAAGTCTGGGATGTTCATCCCGCCGATGAGATCTTCAGCATCAATGACCACCTCCTTGGTATGAACGGAGTCTTGGTCAATTTCAGAAATCCACAAGGTTTTAAGGGCAGTTTTCTATTTAAAGGAAAGCAAAAATATAGGCCAACGGTGGCTTACCTCTAGAGCTTCTGGTTCGAGATCTGGCACAGGGTCATTCGAGAGAAGAGATCCTGTCTCATCCATTTCTCGTGCCGCTAGGACAGCAGGAATCTCTGCTTCAACCAACTCCTCATAGGCAGCAAAAGCCTCAAAGTGGCTTTCCACGTTGTTTTGGTCCAGAGAATCATTATCGGAGATGGTTATTGGAAGGGCAGGGCCTCGCCGTTGTTCTCCAGATGTGGGAGCAAGAAGAGGCTCTGCGGGGCTAATTAGCGCTAGAATAAGCGCAGGTGCAGAATCCTCAACAGCGGCAGGAAAAGTTGCTGCTTGGATAGTTGGCACAGGAACGAGCGCAAGCGCCAGATTCTCTGCAACGGCGGGAAAAGTCGCCGCTGAGTTAGTTGTTGTCAGAAAACTAGCCGGCGCTGAGCCTGATGTAGCGGCTGAAGACCTAGCCTCATTCACACGAGAAGGACCAAGGATCCTCTGATGAACCTGTCGAAGAAACAGCGTATAATGAAAACACTGCTCAAATCCTACAAAGTCAACGAAAATAAAATAGGGCCAGAGCTTACCAGTCGCATCGACAAAGGCACGTCATCCTCAAAGCATATATTGTCGTCAACAAGGCGGATGTCCCAACAGGAGATGGCTCGACGAAAAGCTTCAAGCGCTCAGTCGCTGTGATCCCTTCCGCTGGGAAGGAAACCATCCTCAAGCGGAGAGGGATGCCGCCTAGAGAGGACTATCGTCGGGTCCGGCATCTCCAACATCAGGTACAAGTGAGTGAAGCACAACGAGTAGGAGGGAGCGCGGTACTTTACGTCGAGGCAGAACCAATTCCCCAAAAGGGAGTCAACTGGTGGATCTTCATAAATATCTTCGCGGCGGAAGCGAGGAAAATAGGTTTGTAGTCAAAAGGCGAGGATCCAGAAAGGGCCGCTGATATCGGTTTCAAAAGGACGCATCACGGTGATGTAAAAGGAGCGATATAGTGTACCCAACACAGTTTGCCCAAGGCCAACGCATATGCCATTATAAAGAGCAGTGGCCAAAGGGTTCCAAGTACCAGTAGTTTTGCCAGAAGAGATACAGAAAATAAACTTACATAGCCAAAACTCAAGGAAGGCAATCCCTCCGTTGGCATAGTGCTTTTTGTGGTAGTAGTCTGGCCATGTCAGGTAGGATATGATGTAGTGCCCCCGGTTGGTTTGGTCCATGTGCGGTGAGAACTCGACTTCATCAAACTGACCATGCTCATATGGGGGCCAATCGATGGGCAATCCCGTGATAGTGAGAATGTCCTGCAGAGTTATGCTCATTTGCCCAAACCGAAAATCGAAGGTATTGCTAGAGGTGTTCCAGAAGCAAAGATCGACGGCTATCGGTGCAGGGTTGGTGTGAGAAGGAAGACGGAAGCACAAATTGATGGCTTGGGTGATACCCACCGCATCCCAACGAGCCAAATCCCTTGCTCGGACCTCCTAGTACCAAGTTAGATCTTCAGCAAGAACGGTGGGCCAGTGACCCACTTTCCGTCTCGGCTCCCAACTGCTAAAGTCATCGGGAACCTGCCGGAGAGCCGCTATAGGCCATGGCATCGTCCGGCAAACTGTCGCGAGGTGTGGGCCCTAGGCTTGCCTAGTGTCCACTCTTACCAAAGAATATCAAGCGATTTCTCTCCACACCAGTCTCGCGCAGGCATCGAATGCCCATATTGGTCTGCCAGGTATGGGCATCTTTTTTGTTGATCTCATCTGGGTCATCGATGGTTCTTGTTTTTCTTGGGTGCCATTTCTGGGTCTTTCGGGGATGGAAGATAAAGTTCAGAGAAAAGAGGGAGACTGGAAAAGGTCTTGTTTGTTTCTGGGTTTCTCCGGAAAAGCAAAACAGGAAGAAAGTTGGTTAAGAAGGATTGATATTGTTGCTATTGATTGGATGGAAGTGGAGGCGTCCAAATTTAAACAAGAGATTTTGTGAGGGAAACGATGCCGCCAAAAGGCGTTTTAACAGCCAAAAGGTCGCCTCGTTTCATCATTACACCACTCTTCATTAATGACCTCGTTTCACCAAAGAGACGTGGCATTTCAAGCCCCCTTCGATCAGTTACAAGTTGCCATGGGCCTGATCTCGAGGCCTGGGGGGCAATGTTTCAGCCCAAAAAGTATTTTTGGCCAGACCCTTAGAGTGGCAGACAGTGTGGACCGATGTAGCGGCCTATATAGGGAACAAGTACCAAACCCAGTAAAGGAATCCAGGCGGAGTCCCCGCAAAGCCCCACAGAGGCCTAGGGGAGCCAACTATCAGGAATCCACGTGGGGTAATCATTATATTCTTCACCCACACAGAGGTCAGAGAGGTGTAGTACAGCTTATTTCGCGGTGGAAGAGGGATGCTAGGTGTGCTATGGGATCTGATCACTTTTGCAGAGAATCAGGAATATAGCATCATGACTATATTAGTGCGCCATTAATGCAATGTGCTCGCGGGGATTCAATTAAACAACCATATCCCAACTGCCCGCGGCCAGCGAGGAGTCAGCTTTGCTTATATTTTAACTATATCCAGATTAATTAATAATTAATCTACGATATTCATTGTGACTCCCAAGATAATGCTTTTGCAGATCAGATACCCTTGGTCGAGAATAGAACATTCTTCACTTTTCTGAGGACTGAGAATTCACAAAATAGCCTATATCCGAGGCTAGCACGAGAAAAGAAAGAATATCAATTCACCAACTAATCTCTACGATTATCCAAGCATCTCCAGAGCAAACAATCTTTCTCCTCTTACAGGTGACCATACTTCAGTCCCAGTCTCCACAAGAGCCGACTGTTAGTGCCACCGAACCCTCTGTCAACGTGCGTCTGTCCTAGCCTCCTCGGGAGCCGACGGTAGTGCCGTGACCACAACGGTTACAGAACCAGCTAAGTAAGGGTAACGCCCTCGCAACCCAGCCAAACTAAAGTCACGCTTTAGCAAGATCCTAACACTTCCTGGTGGTTTTCGCTCTGCTCAATCTGTATATTGAGTATCGTTTGTGTGTGAATAGAAGAAACGCCAGCAAATTCCTCACCACGAGGCAAAATAAATCCCACGACGAGGTTGGTGTTCTCCTTGTTTACAATCTCTCGACAGAAGTCAGGTCAAGGGACACCCCCGACGACTACACCCGAACTGTGCTGGCACGCTCATACAAGAAAAGAGACTGTTGACCAGCTACAACAAAACTGGAGCCAAACAGGAAGGGATACAGATAAGAACGAGATGAAAAAAAATGGTGTTGTCTCTGCAAGAAGAGGGGGGAATGGTTCTGTAATTTCAATAGTAGGGATGGCTGGGATTGGGAAAACAACACTTGCCCAACTCGTCTACAATGATGCAGATGTGCATAAGAAATTTGATTGGAAAATGTGGGTCTCTGTTTCTTTAAGCTCTGGTCTGTACATGATTACAAAATCTATTCTTGAGTCTGCTACTGGAGGAAAGGTTTCTCAGTTGTCAAGTTTGGATAGTGTTCAGGTTGAATTACACAAGACATTGAAGGGGAAGAGGTTTTTACTTGCCCTAGATGGCATTTGTAGTGAGAATCTTAGTGATTGGAATCAATTCAGGTTGTCTTTTAGGGCTGTAAAGAAGGGGAGCAAGATTGTGATGACGACTCGAAGTGAAATTTCTGCCTCAATCGATGCCTCTACATCATGTCATTTGGATCCTCTGTGTGACAATGCTTGTTGGGAAATAATCAAACCAAGAGAGAATCTTAATGGGCAGACTAATTTGGAGGCGAGTGGCCTAGCAATATCGAAGAAGTGCAAAGGGTTTCCATTGGTAGCAAAAGTGATTGGAAGCTGTTTGAATTCGGGAGAGATGGATTGGGATGCTCTGTTGAAGTATGAACTTTGGGAACTGCAGGAACTTAAAATACAGATCTATCCAGACCTCAAATTGTTGAGCTATGACAATATGCTTTCTTATTTTATTTTATTTTTGGCAAAGAATATGCCTTCTTATTTGAAAAGATGTTTCAGTTATTGTTCCATCTTCCCACGTGATCATGTAGTTGAGAAGGATGATTTGGTCCAACTATGGGCAGCAGAAGGCTTTATTCAGTCCCAGGGAACAAGAAAAATTGAAGATGTTGGAAGACAGTATTTTGAGGACTTGCGTTCGAGGGGTTTCTTTTCGCAAGTTCCAAATATTGGTGGTGATCAGCAAAGATATAAAATGCATGTGCTCATTCATGATTTGGCAAGATTTGTTTCAACCAACTTATGCTTTTGTATGGAGGACAATGTGCCATGCTTGGTGCACGTATCTCCTAATGCTCTGCATGCGTCTTTGCTTTATGACAACGCTCAACTATCTACTTTGGAGGTGTTTTACAAGTATAAGAAGTTGAGGACATTTACATTGCTTCCTAAATTCCCATCTATTCCTAGGCCAGTCATGTTGCTTCCCAATTTTTCGTCCAATCTTGGCGAAGTCCCTCATGAATTCTTTGAAAGGTTGGGATGCTGAGGGTGTTGAATTTGGGTCATAGTGCCATCTCTAAATTGCCTGAATCTATTGGAAATTTGATTCATCTTCGTTACCTCAATCTTAGTCATACCCGTATTGAACCATTGCCAAAGCCTATAACAACGATATATGGGTTAGAAACATTGAAGCTCAAGAGTTGTCCTAAGCTTCTTCATTTGCCTGAGAACTTAAAGGACTTGATTAAGCTAAGACATCTTGACTTTGACAGACACCGTCAACTATGGAAGGTCATCATTGACTAGTTTTCGACAGTCTTTTTTAGGATTTTTTTTATATAATATAATTAAGTAGCGTAGCAAGAAGCCCCAAATCCTTGATTTGGCCATGTTCCATGCCAATAGATGTTGGGAAGTTAACTAGTCTTGAAACCCTTCATACATTTAAAGTGGGAAAAGAGAGGATATCAGATTGAGGAGCTTAAGAATATGAGGTGTCTTCGTGGATCCATTTCTATTACTAATCTTGAGAATGTGGCAGATTCTATGCAGGCTGAGGCTGCTATGTTACACAACAAGCAATACTTAGACAGGTTGGAGCTGGAATCGAATGGAAACAGAGGTTAAATGCAACCAGTTCAACAAGAAGTTCTTACTGGGCTTGAACCACATGTTGGGTTAAAGGAGTTACGAGGAGCAGATTACTGTGGTTTGTTATTTCCCAGATGGATAGCCAACTCAGCATTTAGCAAGCTTGAGAGTATTGAATTAGAAAATGCCCATTTTGTGAACTCCTTCCTTCTCTTGGCCAACGTCCGGCTCTCAAGAAACTTATTATTCAAAATATGTCTACTTTGGCAGGTCTGGATCGTCTGTTTTGTGGTTCCTCAGCTGCATTGCTATCCTTGGAGACGCTAACACTTCGTGACATGCCGGAGTTGTGTAACTGGTCAGGGCTACGTGACAATGACATGCCTTGCCTCAAAGACCTCAGCATTGATTCTTGTCCAAAGTTGGCCACCCTACCTTCATTTCATTACCTCACTTCACTTCAATGTTTAGACATCAATCGTTGGCCTCAGCTTGAATCTTTGCCAGAGGGAGGACTGCCACCCTCACTCAAAACTTTGATCATTTTGGAGAGTGACATCTAGAAGGATCGGTGCAAGGTGGGAGAAGGTGCAGATTGGAATAAGATCAGATGGATCCCTACCATATTGATTGAAAATATGGTGATTCCAGCACAAAGACCGGATAACCAGGTACTTGACATTGGATTGTACGTTTTACTAAAAATTAAATTTTTTTTTTTTCAATATGTTGTAGTATAAATGTATAAATACCGTATATGTCTATATCATGTAACAAAATACGTAAAAGTATTTAGATAGGTACTTGAGTGTATAATCATAGGTACTTGAGTGTATGAAGACTTATGTAAACATGCTTTGCCAAAGGGCAACAAGCATGGTAGAAAATCATCATCAAGATGGTTATCATTTTGGTTTTCTCTTTGAGCTTTCACACTTCAAATGTATTCCTATAAATACCCCTTTGTATGAGATGAATAAACACATTGAAATCTCCATTCTCTCTGAAATATTACTCTCTCTTTCTGTTTGTCAATTCCTCTTGTTCTTAAACACGTTATCAGCATGAAGTTGCAATAGAATTAGAATCGAAAATTGACGAAAGAAGAGTTCATCATCGATCGAAGTTATTTTTCCAAACCTACAAAAAATCCCTAAACCCTAGCTCATATCAAAGCCCTTGATTTCAGGAGCCCGGAACCGGTCTCAGAATCGCCGGAACCGGCAGAAAACTGCCTGAACCGGCAGCCGGAAGCAGAAAAACCTAACCGGACCGCTGCCGAGGACCAGCGCAGCAGCTGCCGAGAAGCTGCCGAGGCCCCTGCGCAGCAGCTGCCGAGGCCCCTGCGCAGCAGCTGCCGAGGCCCCTGCGCAGCAGCTGCCGAGCCATCTACCGAGCAGCTACGCAGCAGCTGTCGACACATCTGTAGACAGATTTGCGCGGCGACTTTCCGACAACTTTTTCGGTGAATTTTCGGACGATTTTTCTCGACTTTTTCCAACTATCCTTCCGGTCACCTCCGATAATTTTTCCGGTCAAAATTCCGGCAACACTATTTCAAGGTATCCTTTACTAAAAGTTCCCGTTTTTTGAGTTTTTATTTATTTTCTCTCCTTTTTCTTTTTTCTTGGGAACTTACAATCAAAAGCGGAATTATAGAAATTCACGTCAAACGAAGTAAAGCGTTCGTAATCAATGAACTAAGAGTGTTCACAATGATTCTTGGAAATTGATTTCTTGGTAGCATAGCTCGGAAATTTTATTATTTTTCGTGGAAGTTTTAACTCCGAAACTAATATTTTCTTCTTATCTTCAAGGATGTCGAATGAACCTAGACTCGATTTTCAAATCCTTGACTCAACAGGTTCGGATTACCATAGCTGGAAAACCGACGTTGAGAACCATCTCACATCAAAGGGGATATTGCCCATCATCCATGCACCAAACCCGGCCCTTGTGTTCCCTCGAACACCCAAGAGCCATGCACAAGCAATCATCTTGATGCGACGTCATATGGACAAAGCACTCAGACTAGAGTACATGTCCATCAAAGATGCAAAGGATTTATAGAAGGCGCTACAAGAGCGCTTTAACAATATCCAAGATTCTCTCCTCCCTGACTTGAAGGTTCAGTCGAACGATGTACGCTTCTCAGACTTCAAGTCTATTGCTGAGTACAATTCAGAAGCTCTTTATCTCAAGTCCATGTTGAGGTTCTGTCAAAGACCCCTCACAGAAGAAGAGCTAATTGAGAAAACTCTCTCCACCTTCCCCGTTGCAGCAATTTTGCTATCAAAGCAGTATCGCACTGAAGTAAATGCTGGACGAATTACGAGGTTCAATGAACTCATAAATATTTTGTCGGTAGCCGAAAAGCACGACAACATTCTCGTAAAGAATTATAATTCAAGACTCATTGGAACCAAGAGCGTTCGTGAGGCAAATTATAATGCACCCAAGAGAGGGCACAAGGAGCGGTACCCCAGCAATAGGGGACATGTGTACCCTAATAATAGGGGACATGAAGGACGAACAGGTCCATATAACCGCCCCAATAGAGAAGGAAACTGCAACTTTAGAGCGGGCACACGTGATGGCAACTCCACACGTGGAAGAGGGAGATATGGCAACACCGGCTGTGGAAATAGCACCATGAGCCGTGGAGGTTGCACCATGCGCCGTGGTAGTAGCAGCAACCCTCCTAGGGGATATCTACAATGTGCACAACCTGCACCTCAAATGAAGGGAGGGAACCACAATGACATGTGTCATAGATGTGGATCAATCGAGCATTGGTTTAAACAATGTCATGCAAGTACCCAATTAGCTGCACGCTACAAGGAGTACATGGAAGCAAGAGAGCAAGAGGCTAACCTTGCCGAAGATGAAAATAGTGAAGATGTCAATCTCACCGTTGAGGACTTCAAAGCTGTAGATGAAGAGCACGAGGATGCCACAGACTTTGATTAGAATAATCCTCTTTCTATTTTCCAAGAATGGCAAATGTGCCTTAGTCAATAAATAACAATTGTATTAAACTCCTTCTTATGTGGCATACCCAATGAAGTATGATGTCTAGGAAAGCAATTGAGATCGGGGTATTTAAGCGAGCCTCGCTCCACCAACATCTCTCTACTTTTCTGGTCATATTTCATTAGAATTACCAAACGGATTGAGTGATAACAATTTGTCTAAAGTTTGATATTTGGAATAGACTTATGAATAACTTTGATGTAATCATTGGCTATTTTCCCTATTAATAAAGTATCGCATTCAATGTCATGGACATGTGTTAATATTCCGAACTTTATTCCTTTCAGTATGTTTTCCGGAGAATTGGAATGCCTTCTTGATAGTGGCACCACACATACTATATTGCAACATAGGTAATTATTTTTATGGATGACACCACACATACTATATTAAACATCGTATCTATTTTTATGATTTTTTAAGCTTTAGTTTACTGCCAACTAAGAAGGAAATATCAGCTCTGCATATCAAAATATTGCATGCGTCACATATTGTCTCAACTGGGGTTAAGGATACATCATTCAGGCTGGTATGCAGGTCTTTCAAAGTTCATCTCCCTTGTTTGCTCATGCACTAGTGTACATCCTCTTATATAGCCTCAAGTAGCCAATTTGAAGTTGGTCTGAAATAAAAGCAATCTTGGTTTCTTGATATAACATATATAGTGTGGAGAATTCTGGTGTTACATGACCAATCATCCATTCTTCAGTTATGAGTACCTCAACAGAATTTGCTTTTCTTGTTGAAATCCTCTTTATGTCTTGGGATCTGCATGAAGCAGTTTCTAATGGAATGGGAGCATGTCTTAGTCTTAGTACTTATTCTAGTTTTCATAATGGTAGTCCACAAACAGTAAAAAGTGCAGGAATCCTCCCATTGGGTTGCGGGGTAACAATGATGGAAACTTCAGGATTTTTGTTTTCTCTTAAAAAAAAAATCATCTCCGGCACTCTGCCAAACAATCAGCCAAATCAAAAATCATTAAGCTATTTAACTATACAATACTAATTACTTTAGATGACCAAGCAGTACTATCGGTTTGGCTAATTTTTCTTTGAGAAGAACCCGGGGATGGATCACTGATTATTGAACTACATTGCTCAATGATGCAGAAGTGTATGTCAACATTTTACGAAAAACACAGATAGCTTGCGTGTTAATATGTGTACATCCGGTCCTTTCTTAAAATCTGTACGTCATGAGTAGTTATATATAGTCCTCCTGTAGAGAGCTGACCACGCTCCTAGAAAAAGTTCTATTAACCTCACTTCAGCAACCAGACAACAGACTTCATTAAGAATGAAACCACTATTCCTTTAGGTCTTTCTTCATGCAATTTGGGTGATATCTTGATCTCTCTCACTCTCTCTTCAAAGTCGTAACCAATGATTGATTATGTTAATATGACTCTTTTGTCCGTCTTGTGTAAGCTGGATGAAAATATTACCTTTGCGTTGTTTCTTATGTGCAGATTGATGAGGTTCAGAGTGCTCCAGAAAACATGTTTAGTAGCAGAAACTCCTTGTTGATTTGTTCTGTTATTCTTTTTCCTCTGCTCTTCCTTTTTATGAGATCATTGTACCAGTACTAGCTTGTCCCAATCCAGAGATTGATTGTGAGCAGATTCCAGCAGTGGAACGGGATAAATATGTAACTTAATGTTTTCTAAAATCACTGTTATGTCATGATATTTTTAACTTCAGTTTGTCTACTGGCCCAATGAATATAGTCATAATGAATTATTAGTTCGCACGCTGACGATGTCCGTCATGTTGTAGTATAAAATGTATATATACCGTATATATCTATATCATGTAACAAAATACGTAAAAGTATTTAGATATGTACTTGAGTGTATAATCATAGGTACTTGAGTGTATGAAGACTTATGTAAACATGCTTTACCAAAGGGCAACAAGCATGGCAGAAAATCATCATCAAGATGGTTATCATTTTGAGTTTCTCTTTGAGCTTTCACACTTCAAATGTATTCCTATAAATACCCCTTTGTATGAGATGAATAAACACATTGAAATCTCCATTCTCTCTGAAATTTTACTCTCCTTTTCTGTTTATCAATTCCTCTTGTTCTTAAACACGTTATCAGCACGAAGTTGCTCTAGAATTAGAATCGAAAAATTGACGAAAGAAGAGTTCATCATCGATCGAAGTCATTTTTCAAAACATACAAAAAATCCCCAAACCCTAGCTCAGATTAAAGCCCTTGATTCCAGGAGCCCGGAACCGGTTTCAGAATCGCCGGAACCGGCCGGAAACGGCCTGAACCGGCCGCCGGAAGCGGAAAAACCAAACCGGACCGCTGCCGAGAGCTGCCGAGGTCCTGCCGAGGTGCTGCCGAGACGCTGCGCTGTCGACACATCTGTCGACAGATTTGCGCGGCGACTTTCCGACAACTTTTCCGGCGACTTTTCTGGCGACTTTTCCGGCGACTTTTCGGACGATTTTTCTCGACTTTTTCCAACGATCCTTCCGGTCACCTCCGATAATTTTTCCGGTCAAAAATTTCCGGCAACACTATTCCAAGGTATTCTTTACTAAAAGTTCCCGTTTTTTGAGTTTTTATTTATTTTCTCTCCTTTTTCCTTTTTCTCGGGAACTTACAATCAAAAGCGGAATTATAGCAATTCACGCCAAACGAACTAAGAGCAATCGTAATCAATGAACTAAGAGTGTTCATAATGATTCTTGGAAATTGATTTCTTGGTAGCATAGCTCGGAAATCTTATTATTTTTCGTGGAAGTTTTAACTCCGAAACTAATATTTTCTTCTTATCTTCAAGGATGTCGAATGAACCTAGACTCGATTTTCAAATCCTTGACTCAACAGGTTCGGATTATCATAGCTGGAAAACCGACGTTGAGAACCATCTCACATCGAAGGGGATATTGCCCATCATCCATGAACCAAACCCGGCCCTTGTGTTCCCTCGAACACCCAAGAAGCATGCACAAGCAATCATCTTGATGTGACGTCATATGGACAAAGCACTCAGGCTAGAGTACATGTCCATCAAAGATGCAAATGATTTATGGGAAGCACTACAAGAGCGCTTTAACAATATCCAAGATTCTCTCCTCCCTGACTTGAAGGTTCAGTGGAACGATGTACGCTTCTCAGACTTCAAGTCTATTGCTGAGTACAATTCAGAAGCTCTTCGTCTCAAATCAATGTTGAGGTTCTGTCAAAGACCCCTCACAGAAGAAGAGCTAATTGAGAAAACTCTCTCCACCTTCCCCGTTGCAGCAATTTTACTATCAAAGCAGTATCGCACTGAAGTAAATGCTGGACGAATTATGAGGTTCAATGAACTCATAAATATTTTGTCGGTAGCCGAAAAGCACGACAACATTCTCGTAAAGAATTATAATTCAAGACCCATTGGAACCAAGAGCGTTCGTGAGGCAAATTATAATGCACCCAAGAGAGGGCACAGGGAGCGGTACCCCAGCAATAGGGGACATGTGTACCCTAATAATAGGAGACATGAAGGACGAACATGTCCATATAACCGCCCCAATAGGGAAGGAAACCGCAAATTTAGAGCGGGCACACGTGATGGTAACTCCACACGTGGAAGAGGGAGATATGGCAACACCGGCCGTGGAAATAGCACCATGAGCCGTGGAGGTCGCACCATGCGCCGTGGTAGTAGCAGCAACCCTCCTAGGGGATATCTACAACGTGCACAACCGGCACAACCTGGACAAACTGTACAACCTGCACAACCTATACCTCAAATGAAAGGAGGGAACCACAATGACATGTGTCATAGATGTGGATCAATCGAGCATTAGTTTAAACAATGTCATGCAAGTACCCAATTAGCTGCACGCTACAAGGAGTACAGGGAAACAAGAGAGCAAGAAGCTAACCTTGCCGAAGATGAAAATAGTGAAGATGTCAATCTCACTGTTGAGGACTTCAAAGCTGTAGATGAAGAGCACGAGGATACCACAGACTTTGATTAGAATAATCCTCTTTCTATTTTCCAAGAATGGCAAATGTGCCTTAGTCAATAAATAACAATTGTATTAAACTCCTTCTTATGTGGCGTACCCAATGAAGTATGATGTCTAGGAAAGCAATTGAGATCGGGGTATTTAAGCGAGTCTCGCTCCACCAACATCTCTCTACTTTCCTGGTCATATTCCATTGGAATTACCAAACGGATTGAGTGATAGCAATTTGTCTAAAGTTTGATATTTGGAATAGACTTATGAATAACTTTGATGTAATCATTGGCTATTTTCCCTATTAATAAAGTATCGCATTCAATGTCATGGACATGTGTTAATATTCCGAACTTTATTCCTTTCAGTATGTTTTCCGGAGAATTGGAATGCCTTCTTGATAGTGGCACCACACATACGATATTGCGACATAGGCAATTATTTTTATGGATGACACCCAGTCGATCCTCAATAACTACGATGGCAGGACCATCACAATTGATTCATGGTCGAGGACCAGCTCAATTTTTGTTACCAAATGGCACAAATGTTAATGTCGCCGAAACTCTATATGCTCCAAGGGCCGGAAGGACCCTATTAAGCTTTAAAGACATAAGAGCCAATGATTTTCATGTGGAAACACATTGTGAGAATGGACAAGAGTTCCTTTACATCACCTCTAAAAACTACGGAAATACACGAGTTTTAGAGAAACTTATGTGTCGCTCTAGTGGATTATATGCAACCACTATTAGAGTCATTGAATCCAACCATGTCATGAACGACAAATTATGGGATCCTGACACATACAAGCTTTGGCACGACCGTTTGGGACATCCAGGTCGTGACATGATGCTCCGTATATTAAAAACTTCACACGGACATCCATTCTTCAAAACGAAAAGAAGTACGAACCAAACATTGGTCCAAAGAGTTACTACTAAAGTGTATCATTCGTTTTGCAAAGCTTGCTCTTTAGCAAAGGTAGGATCAAGACCATCCTATGCAAAGGACACTAAAGAAAATATACCATTCTTACAAAGAATACAAAGTGATATTTGTGGACCTATCCAATCAACTTGCGGACCATTTAGATATTTTATGGTGTTGGTTGATGCATCGACACGTTGGTCACATGTCATGCCCTTATCCACAAGAAATGCTGCATTTGCTAAACTCCTAGCACAAATCATTAAGTTAAGGGCTCACCACCCTAATCATCCTATTAAGTCAATTCGTCTTGACAATGCTGGAGAATTTACATCAAGAACCTTTGATGATTATTGCATGTCCATTGGGATTGAGGTCGAACACCCTGTCCCTCATGTACACACCCAAAATGGACTCGCAGAAGCTGTCATTAAAAGACTTCAAATGGTTGCCAGGGCATTGGTTATGCGCACCAATCTCCCTATTTCTGCTTGGGGCTATGCCATATTACATGCAGCTGTGTTTATTCGTCTGAGACCCACTACCACCCAACCCTTTTCTGCGTCCCAGATGGTAACTGGGTATGAGCCTGATGTCTCACACTTACGCATATTTGGGTGTGCAGTCTATGTGCCAATTGCGCCGCCACAGCGCACCAAAATGGGTCCTCAAAGACGCTTAGGCCTTTATGTTGGATATGATACTCCAAGCATTATCCGCTACATAGAACCCTTGACAGGTGATCTATTTACCGCTAGATTTGCGGATTGTCACTTTGATGAGACAGTCTTCCCGTCATTAGGGGGAGACAAGAACATTAATGTTCAACAGAAAAGACAGGAATTGTCGTGGTCTGTCCCCACTTTGTCTCATCTTGATCCCCGAACCACACAGTCTGAAATAGAGGTGCGGAGGATTCTCGATCTTCATAACATAGCAGAATCAATGCCTGATGCGTTTTCTGATATCGCTAAAGTGACAAGATCACACATACCTGCTGCAAACGTACCTGCAAGGATTGATGTTCCTAAAACTAAAGGACATGACATCCCCTCTATGGGTGATGCAGTGGCTAGACCCATGGCTCCTGCTAGAAAGCGCGGGAGGCCTATAGGTTCGATGGATTCTCGCCCAAGAAAGAAAGCGAGCTTGACACAAAATAATCCATTAATCATTGATATAAATAATCCATCTCATGAAAAAATTCCGGATTATGGTTATGTCCAAGAGACATCATTGGAGGACGCTCCAATAGTAGAACCAATTCCAGAGAATAGAGAGATCTCCATGAATTACACTAATATACATGTAATTATGGACAAAAATTATATGGCTATTGATGATGCGTTTGCATATCATATTGCAAAAGGAATTATAGAATACGATGATATCGAACCTCGCTCCGTTGAAGAATGCCAACGTAGAGCAGATTGGTCAAAATGGAAAAATACGATCCAGACTGAATTGGATTCACTAACAAAGAGACAGGTATTTGGGTCTATAACACTGACACCACCAAATATAAAACCTGTTGACCATAAATGGGTCTTTGTTAGAAAGCGTAATGAGAAAAATGAGGTTGTTAGATACAAAGTCCGCCTTGTGGCGTAAGGTTTCTCACAACGTCCTAGAATCGACTACGAGGAGACATACTCTCCCGTAATGGACGTTATAACGTTCCGCTACCTTGTCAGTTTGGTAGTTTCTGAAAAACTTGACATGCAGCTCATGGATGTGGTTACAGCATATCTCTATGGGGATCTAGATTCAGAGATATATATGAAGGTTCCAGATGGACTTCAATTACCCAAATCAAGTGGCTCTAAACCACGGAGCGCGTTTTCAATAAAATTAAGACGCTCACTATATGGATTGAAACAATCCGGACGGATGTGGTATAACCGTCTAAGTGACTACTTGATTGGGAAGGGATATGTTAACAATGAAATATGCCCTTGCGTGTTCATTAAGAGAACAAGATCCGGATTTGCAATTGTAGCAGTTTATGTTGATGACATGAACCTAATTGGAACTCTAGATGAGTTGAAAGAAACTGCTACATATTTGAAATCTGAATTTGAGATGAAAGATCTCGGGAAAACACGGTTTTGTCTCGGAATAGAACTCGAGCACCGTAATGATGGGATTATGATCCATCAGTCAGCATATACTCAAAAGTTACTAAGGCGCTTTAATGAAGATAAAGCAAAGCCTGTGAGTACTCCCATGATCAATCGTAGTCTTGAGCCCATGAAAGATCCGTTTCGTCTAAGGGAAGAGGACGAAGATTTATTAGAAGCTGAAATACCATACCTAAGTGCGATAGGGGCATTATTGTATTTAGCTCAATGCACAAGACCGGATATCTCATTTGCAGTAAACTTGTTAGCTCGACACAGTTCTGCGCCAACACGCCGCCATTGGATTGGTATAAAGACAATCCTTCGATACCTAAAAGGTACGATCGATATGGGCTTGTTCTATCCCTACAGAGAGAAAAGAAATGTGAACGCCGCCAACACTATCCATAGTGACCGACGTTTTCCTCCTCCCCTCCATCAAAATGATGTTTTGACGGGTTTTGCTGATGCAGGGTATCTCTCTGACCCTCACAAAGGTCGCTCCCAAACAGGTTATGTCTTTACCATGGGAAGCACCGCGATATCTTGGAGATCTACAAAACAGACTCTTGTTGCTACTTCCTCAAATCATGCAGAGATAATTGCACTACATGAAGCCATGCGTGAGTGCATATGGCTAAGGTCTATAAATAGACACATTCGAGGAACTTGTGGTTTGAAATTCATCACAAATGAACCTACATGCATTTACGAGGACAATGCAGCTTGTATTGAGCAAATGAAATTAGGTTTCATCAAAGGCGACAATACCAAGCATATATCGCAGAAATTCTTCTACAATCAGCAACAGCAAACACTTCTAAATATTGAAGTAAATCAAATCTGATCAGAAGATAATGTAGCTGACTTATTTACTAAGTCACTACCAAAATCCCCTTTCGAGAAACATGTAAGGAGCATCGGATTGAGGAGGATATTCGAACTCCCACGATCTTCAAGAAGAGTCTAAATCAGGGGGAGTATCCAGAAACATACTTCACACTCAACGCGCGTTGTGCTCTTTTTCCCTTTCGACCAAGGTTGTTTTTTTCCCACAGGGTTTTATTACTTGACAAGGTTTTTAACGAGGCAACTTCGATGCGCACCATCTACACAATACTATTGAACATGAAATATCCAAGGGGGAGTGTTGTAGTATAAAATGTATATATACCGTATATGTCTATATCATGTAACAAAATACGTAAAAATATTTAGATAGGTACTTGAGTGTATAATCATAGGTACTTGAGTGTATGAAGACTTATGTAAACATGCTTTACCAAAGGGCAACAAGCATGGCAGAAAATCATTATCAAGATGGTTATCATTTTGAGTTTCTCTTTGAGCTTTCACACTTCAAATGTATTCCTATAAATACCCTTTTATATGAGATGAATAAACACATTGAAATCTCCATTCTCTCTGAAATTTTACTCTCCTTGTCTGTTTATCAATTCCTCTTGTTCTTAAACACGTCAGAATTTGTTTGAATCAGAGTCAAGTTTAGGCGAAAGACTAGCTTTTTCGGCCTTTCAGAGGTCTCCTCAGTGTTGTGGCACTGGTAGTGATGTTTCAGATATTCCTATATAGCCTCATGTTATGGTCAATCTGTTGAGTACAGTGTCGCATGGAAAATCATCCATTTCTAAGGCATGCATATATTATACGCCTGAAGAGTTTAAGCTTGCACATATGTAACTGAATTTTCTCTTTTCTTGTAGGAAATTCCGAAATTCTCGTCATGTTATAGTCTTTGGCAACCTTGCAGCAATTACTTGAAGACGTTTCAAAATCAAAGAATGGCGGAGCCGCGGAGCCTGTCTTATCTAGAATATTTATGCCAAGTTTACCATGGAGTGACACTCTTATGTATAAACTAGTTTTTTTCTTTTGAGAAATTATGTATAAACTGCGAATATGTCTACTGCGCATATCCCCATCTTCTTCTTCACATAGATATTGGAACTTAATTTTAAAGACAGAGTTCAATCGATGTTTCTCTTAGCAGTTTTGATGAAACAGGACAACAGGTTATATGGAAAGACTAATCTAATGTTATTTACCAAAAAAAAACCACGGAATGATCATTTTAAAATTAAAGGTTAGAAATATCTATTTTCATTTCCATTCTCACAATTCAGAACTCAAGGCCCTAAAGTTGTAGGCTTTCAGAGCAAACCCCATACATTTTTCTTTGGTTTTCAAAAGCATTGTTACTACTCTGGAGACCTCCTGCTATGGCTACCAGTACCTTACTTGATGCATTGCTACTGTAGCTCACCCTAGAATGTTCTCTAGCAGTTTGAGCTAGGCTCTTTTGTGCTTTTCTTTCTGGGCCTTTGGCCCCCAATGTATAAAAAACAAAAAAAAACATTGTTAATACATGTACCTACTTTGTCTTTGAGGTCCAGCCCGCAGTTAGTCTCAGCTAAAAAGAAGAATTTAGACCCATTGGAGAATAGTGGTCGCATATCCTTCTCTCGAATAAGTAGGGTAAATTACAAAAATACCATTTGGATCTCAGATAATGTAGTGGTACGACTCCGAGGAAAAGTCAAAAAATTGGTCAAGAAAATTTTGTCTAATTGTAAACAATAAATATCTTTCACATCCAAATGACGACCTGTCTGTCTAATTGTGAACAATAAATTTGTGAACAATAAATATCTTTCATATTCAACTGACGAATCGATATCCGATTGTGAACAATAAATGTCTTTCACATCCAACCGATTAATCGATGTCCAATAAATGTCTTTCACATCCAGCCGACGAGTCGATATCTAATAAATGTCTTTCAAATTCAAATGACAAACCAATTGTCCCATTGTCAACAATAAATATTATTCACATCCAATCGACAAACAAATTGTAAATTTTAATAATAATTTAGAGAAAAAACACATGTAGTTCAGAATTGAAAATGAGTTTTAAAGTGCAATTTAAAAACCCACTTCAATAGAGACTATTTGCTTCCTAACTAAAATGTGACGTATGAAATGTTAAGATATAATTAACCAATTTGTTATGATTAGCTTGTACTTAACACAAAATACAAAATAAAGGGATACAAACACAACTCGCTCAAACGAATTGTGTCTCTAACTTTTGAATTGTGTGATGTGAGGACCCTTTGATTCATTCTTCTCACAAGTACCATTCATCTTCCATTGGTCACCATTTTCTGAGTTGGTAAATGGAGATGAATTAGGTTCTATTATTATGTAAATCATGATTTTGAATGAATGAGTTTGTAGGATTTGAGAAGCTCTTTCCATGTTCCATGTTTTGGTCATAGTGGGAAACATAATTACAGTAAGTACGTGAGGAAGACTATCAAACAAATGGTTATTCCAACAAAATATGAATGGCTCCTTTTCGAACCCTATGAAATTGGCTTGTCATAGAAGAAACATAATGGACCACTGAATCACTAACCTCACTTGGCTTTGCTTCTTCCTCTCTTTCTGTTCTGATTCATCTCCATGCCAATGCCTTTTTCATCTTCTAAAAAGAACTTGTTCAAAAGTGTCAAGTGAGGGTTGAACTGCCTTTTTACCGGGAATGTATTATTGGGCTTGTTTCTTCGCCAAACGTGGAAATATCAAGTAAAAGTAGAAGGGCCACCAAAGAGGCCCATCATCTCATGCAAGGAACTTTAGGGTTCTTGTTCATGTGACCGGCGGATGGCCAACCTTAGCCATCTATCTAATTTTTCTTCATTATGGTATTATTGAGTTGTGAGAAAAGAGTTGTGGATTGGTATTCATGGCAAAATTTTATAATAGCAATGGAAGTTGGAGAAGGAAAATTCAAAGTAAAAAAAATTAGAGGCAGTAAATACTCGTAACTACTAGAACTATGTCGTAATTCACAAGAACAAACTTTCTTAAAAGAAACAATCGCACATCCCACTCCTGCTGCACACAAATACACAAACTATATACAGGGTTCTGCTTCAATCACCTATGCAGAAAATAGTAATTAAATAAAACTAAAACAAGAACCAAGAATACAGAAGATAATTCACATACACTTGAAAGGAACTCAGAATGGGTAATTGGGTGAATTGGGATTGGAAGATTATTGGACATGTAAATGTGGATCCAATCTGGAATGTCGAATTATGTCTGCATTATTCTATTCCAGCTGTCTGCAAACTCCCGAGTTTCTTTTGGGCCCATCTGTTCCTCTGTGGGAAGCTCACTGTTCTAGCTGTGCATGAAGGTGGAGCCTTAATTAGATTCATCGATCATCATCATCCCTTTTCCTTAATTCCTTGATTAATCTTCTTAATGATGAACACCATCATTCCACTTTCCAAGCATAAACCAATAAGGAAAACCCAGATGACCCACCTGCATTATCATCATCCTCATCTTCTAATCCAGACCTTGACTTTTGATGATTAGTCAAAACTGGGGTTGTTCTTGATAGAGAACACTCTGCAGATTCTGATGGTATTGGCTTGAATATGAACATTCCATACCTTGGACCAGAGCTAAAGAGCCAGTCATGAACATCATAGTAGACTTCAACTTTGGTTTTGTTCACATCAACTGACTCATTGCCTCTGAATTTCCATTGAAGATGCTTGACATGAATGGCTTGGTTGCCATCAATCTTTATCTCCAATTCTGGATCAGCCCCGGACCCGGTTACAGAATTGTTGTTGTTGTTGTACTCAATTAAAATCTCATGAAACTTTCCCTTTCCCTTTTCATGAAACTTGATTCTTGTTGAGTACTTCCTCTTACCAAACAAATGCTCCTTCCTTGAAACCAAGATTGGTTCAATCAGTGATGGTCTGCAACCTGTTCTTCTATATGCATCCTTCTTCTGATCACCAACAAGCAACACCACCTCTTCTTCACACACAATGGCAACATAATAGTCCGACTGTGGCTCGGTTTCGCCATTAAACTTTGCAGCTTTTAGGTCCCAGACAACATCCACTGTGATCCCATCCACCATGAATTGTTTGGCGCCTGTCTTCCTCCAAAAGTACCAGGGCTTCAGCTCAACCTTGCATCTATAGTCATCCTCTCCTTCTTGTCTTTGAACAGAAACAGAAAGGCCATGTAGCAGAAGATTCTTGCACCAAGTAATAGTGATCAAACGACACTGACCAGCAATCTTGGTACTATAAACAGACATACACACACTCTGGCCTGACCTGATCACCGCTGCCGGATCATGATCAACCGGCCTTTGATGAGTAGCACCGGCCGAAAAACAAGCAGGAATTCCAATTGCATCATGCATATTGGTTACACAATGAAGTGTACAATAACACTCGAGAATAATCAGACTACTATAAGGTGATCGGGAAAATAGATGAACGAGATGATCAAGAGTTTATGATCTCACCCACAGGATTTGGTAGATAGCTTTTTCAGGGCAACATGTAATCAGCAAAAGTAGGATGACCCAATTGGACCAGTTTCGAAGCTGGCAGAGTTAAAGAGGCAGGGAAGTGAGGGTTGGGTAAGACTTAACACGTTTTGATGTAAGCCGTGTAGGCTAGGCTTTTTCAATCTGTTACTCCCTTTCTGATTTTAACAAAACCCACTTTTTTCTTCTTGGAATTGGTTTGGCTTCGAGATTGGTTTGATCCCCATAAATCTATCTTTTTCATGCATGGAGAAAAGCAACTCACCCCTTTTTCTCATAAGGATATGAATTTCATGTGACACTGTTGTACTGGAAAATAAACAACTAGGACTAGGGGAGCGTATGGGTAAGGTAAAGAGGGATTGTGAAAAATTAAAATTTATACAAGAATTTGGATTTACGATGTGTGGTTATTATACTTTCACATGACTTGATAGTTCACCAGGGTTTTTTCATCTCAGCATTGAACGGCATACAGTAAAAAAATGGAGTACAGTGTACTATACTGCAGAGTTGTGTTGGGGAAGGTAAACCTGCAGCACCATATATAGAAAAGACATGTAGAACGGATGTGACACAATTAAACATTCATTGATGCCAACTGCAGCTTCAATTATCAGTAATTCAATACAGCAATTCCTAAATTCATATTGCACAAACCAAAGCTGAGCAAGAAGCACTAATGAAAGAAAGGTAATTCAGATTAACATTAGAGTCAGCTTCAGGTGGCGCGAGATCATTAAGCTTTTACAGAGAGAAATATTACTACCGGGTTAAAGAATCTAACGTATACTCAGCATGGATTAGACCATCAACAGCTTTATGTATAGCTTCAAATTCAGTGAGGATTAGACCCTGGACAGCTTTATGCAGATTCAGTGAGGATTAGACCCTGGACAGCTTTATGCAGATTCAGTGAGGATAGGACCCTCAACAGCTCGTGTGCAGGGTTTCTCAATCAACTGACCAAGGCCTATCCACTGTTGCATCTGAAATGATTGAGATCAATTATCATTACGGTGATGTCATCCAAGCTACCCCTACTCAAAGCAAGGTTCACAAGCTCCTTGCAAGCAGTCACCAGTCCACCAGAGGCAGGTCTCATTTTATATCCACTGTTCTCTTTTGTGGGAGATTCACTCTTCATGTTTACTCGCTTAACCAATGATATTCTCCTTGACTTTGATGGAGGGCTTTCATTTTCACTTGCAAATTCAGTCTCACCACAGGTAGGTCTGATTCTACATCCACTCTTCTCTATTATGGGAGATTCAGTCTTCATGTTTACTCGTTTTACCATTGATAGTCTTCTTGACTTTGATGGAGGGCTTTCATTTTCACTTGAAAAGTCATTATCAGCATCTTTAGAGCCAAAGAGTGTCCTCTTATAGCCTGGAGATTGCATCCCTTTTGGCTGTTTAACCAAGGAAATCCTTCGCAACTTCGACGAAGGGCTCACATTGACATAGCCATAGTCCTCATTATTATCTATCAGTAGTTCTCCAGGGGACTGAGTCCCTTTTGGTTGATTAACCAATGAAATCCTTTGCAACTTTGATGAAGGGCTGGCACTAACACAGCCACTCTCATCATTATTATCTTTCTGGAGTTCTCCTGGGGATTGGGTCACCTTTGGCTCCTTAACCAACAAGGTCCTTCGCAACTTTGATGAAGGGCTCACACTGACACACAGATGATCTTCATCATTATCTTTCAGTCCATTTCCTGGAGGTGCCATTTTCTTCTGAACTGAACATGTTCGTGTCGCCATGTCAATTGCTTCTTGGTTGCCAACCTAGATAAAATGATAAGCACAAAATTTAGAAGGGATTGATTTTCAAAAATTTTGACAGGAATGTGGCCTAAGATATCTCAAATTCATGCAGCAGGCAGAATGTTAAACAACAATAAGGATTCCGCCAAGAATGCATAATAACACACTGTAACATTGTGACACAATACTTGAGTATTCAAACAATTGAAAAGCATATACACGATTGATTTCACAGTTAATCTCTACATATCCAAGTCCCACTATCAATGGGACAATTAATTAGCTTATTCACCAAGCATCAGTTTAATTCTCTGGCCTGGAGATATAATGTGTCATGTGTTGCATTGATAAAGCAAGAACAGAACCTAGAGCAAAACTTAAATGCTATAGAAATACAAAGAATCTTAAATCAAAACTTGCATAATAATAACACAGGTCATGATAATTGATGCCAATGCTGGAAACAGGAGACACTCGGGACAAAATCTAACCCAAGATAGGGAACAATTAAATAGCTTATTCACCACAGCAGCATTTTAAGTCTAATGTATGCCATGATTGCATTGATAAAGCAATAACAGAACCTAGAACAAACTTAAATGCTATATTAAATACAAAAAATCTTAAACGGAAACTTGCATATAAATGAATAATAGTAACACAGGTCATGATCATTGAATGTCAATGCTGGAAAAGGAAGACACTCAAGATGAAAATTAGCCCAATATGGGGAACTGAGCCTATATAATATACGATGTATATATACACATATTTTCATATGAGTGATATGACCGATGCCATTCCAGTGCCTCACAAGAATATCAGCAAATCTATTCAAAAGGAAAGTCAATGCATTAAGATGGACCTAGGACTCTCCTAGATAAGAATGCACACGCAGATGGTGAAACAGGCAACGAGAGAACAAGGAATGATTGCCAGATCTGCCCCAATTTTGAGATATTTTCCATGGATTTGTCATAGACGAAAACTTGATTTACCTTTTCCCACAGTCCATCCGAAGCTAAGACAACAAAATCCATATCTGGAGTCAGCTGTAAGACATTTGTTTCAGGCTCACCCAGCACCCAGCTCTTCAGATGAGCATCTCCTATGCTTCTTGAAACAGAAAGAACCCCATGGACCCTCCATGCTCCTCTGTGGAACTCCAAATATCCTCCCTAGTCACAGTATCAACGTTTACCATCACAAGACATTCCTAAATTATCTGCCCATACCATGCAATCTAGACAATACGTACCTTATCCTGTATTCTTTGGCGTTCCCCCTCCTGTGCCGCAGTATGATCTCTTGTAAGTGCTTCGGCCACTCCACCTCTGGAGAGAACAGCCCTACAATCTCCCAAGTTCGAAATAACCACCTCGTGCTCATCGACTAAGGCAGTTACACAGCAGGTACCACTCCCTACACCCTGCATTCACTCACAGTAATCAATCAACAGGTTCATGATGCAAAGGTCACGAAAGAGAATAATCAATTAACCAACCAACACCAACTTTATGCATGAATAATATTTTCGAAGCAATTGGACTTGAGTCGTGACACACAGAGGCATTAAGAATTCAGAATTGCAATTACCTGTTTCAAGAACTCCTGGTCTGTTTTCAGATACCCAGCTCTAAAGGCCTCTTCTTTTTTTGTACAAGCTTCCATCATTTCAAGAATGTTACTGTGCAAATTCTCAGCAGTAAACTCTGCAGCCTTACTACCACCATGCCCATCATAAACCCCAAAGAAACCCTACACAATTTCAGCAACACAACAATGAAACTCTTGAAAATTATCAAATACATATAATGGAAAAACCCATCAGGATTTTTGATCAAATTGATTGATTGCTTACTCTCTTTGAGTTGCCTTGTAAGCAAGAAACTATCTTATGCGCGTCTTCCATAAACTTCTTCTTGCCTTTGGCGGAGGAGACCCCAACTCCGATCCCACTGAAGCAAACGACGCCGTTTCGCTGCGCCAAGTCTCGCTGCTTCTCTGTTTTAATTTCTTGCAGGACGTTTGGGATCTCAATCTTCGGCGGTCGCTTCCGCTTCAGAGAAGAAAAGGCGGTGAGTGGATCCAGCGCCGCGGCGATTGAAGAAGTGTCGGAATGTGAAACGGCGGCGTTTTCTGTGGTCGTCGTCATTGTAGTTGTGTGAGGGAGGGAGAGAGAGGGTGCAACGGCTATAAAGAATGAAATGTTGATTAATTGGGTAAAGTGAGTGAGGAGTCAAGAGCAAGGAATGAGAACGGTTAGGGTTCGTGGGGTCAAAGTTGCGAGCCGTTAGAAGTGTGGTCAAGAATTTGAAATAGCTTAGCTGGAGTGGGAGTAAATACCAAATTCTAGTCTAAAAACTTGTTGCAACTTTGTAACAATTTTTGACCCTTATTTTAGCCCGCCTAAGAATCTTCTTTTTGTTCGGGTGATTGATCGTTTGTATTTGTTATCGTTATAATGAGATAAGTGTCATTGAATGCATCAAGGTATAGAATAAGAACAACATGTAATTAGAATTAGGGATTGTAACCAACGAAGGAAATTCCCATTTCAAATCTATTGAGTATTCATAACCACTCCGGCGAACTTATTCACCACTTGGTTCAAATCTGCAATATAGAATAGAAGTAAGAAATAAAAGAAAATCATTAGATAAATACCTGGAATTTATTCAATAAGTACATGTTAGAGACTCGATTGTCCTGCTTCTTGGATAATTCATGAACAATTTATTGTGCATATATTTTAATTTCAATTTGAGAATACTCAAGCTATAACACTAGTTGTACCAATTTGACTATTGATTTAATTGATTTAAAAAAAAAACCACGATATTATGAGGGTGATTAATAAAATGAACCATTTCTATTTTCAAGTGAAAATGTGAGGATTCGTTAATGTCATAAAGGTTAAAAAAGAAAAAGAAAAAAGATTAAAATTATGTTAATTTAGGAGGTCCTTTGTGAAAATTTTAAACCAGTAAGTTTGATCTCAAGAGAGGGTTATCAGAAGTTGGGGATGTAGCTCAAATGGTAGAGCGCCCGCTTTGCATGCGGGAGGTACAGGGTTCGATCCCCTGCATCTCCAATTGAAGCTTAAATTTTTGTTCAAAACGAAAGAGGTTTGAAAGAAACCAGTGTTTCTACATTTTTTGAGATAAGGTTTGCTATATGGCCGTCTTAGCTCAGCTGGTAGAGCGCGTGGCTTTTAACCACGTGGTCGTGGGTTCGATTCCCACAGACGGCGTCTTTCTCTTCAGTTTTTTTTTTCTTTTACGGCCGAGTTGGTGCACCCATCCGACGTCGCTTTGTTTTTCTTTCAGTTGGGCGCACACACTGAACTGTCTGGTTTCTGTTATTTCCTACTTGAACGGAAAAATCAGTTCCATTTAATCGGCAAATTGACTTATATCGCCTTCCACTCAACTCTCCCTCCCTGAACTTGCTCGGTTCCTCCTTCTCCGACTTCTCCAAATGCTTCTCTCTGCTGCAATCACTCACCAACACCCCTCAAATTCCTCTTCTACCCTCCTCCTTTCCCCTATTTCCCCCAAACTCCCCTCCACCTCCCTCAAACCCCCTCACCGACCTCATCTCCTCCCAAACGCCTCCCTCCCGAACCCTACCCCCCAAACCATCCGCCACGTTACCCGCACCCCCTCCGATGCCGACCCCGAAGCCAACAACTCCATGGTCCCCTCCGCCTCCGCCGTCGCCTCCGCCATCCGCCGAGCATCCACCTCCCCCGTCGACTTCATGCAGAGGATCGACAAGGACCAGAAAAACGGCATCGTTTTGCCTAGCCCTGACTTCCAGCGACTCTGCATTCAGCAGCTCGACCTCTTCCGCCGTATCGTCCATCCCGACGCTCTCCTTTCGGTCAGTCTCTTCATTTCCCTACCCAAATTAGCTAAATTCATTTTTTCAATTATTAATTTTGTTCAATTATTTCATCAAGGTATATGTAAGACCAGCTGGTAGCTATGTGATGGACCGATTAGAGCTGCGTAGAGTGACTCGCTATCCCGGCGTGAATGCATCAGATATTGTGATTTTAGTTGGCAGTTTTAGTGTTGCAACCGGTTTTCGTGCCGCCGAGGCGGTTCTTTCCAATCACAAAGTAAGTAGCTGATGAACTTGAGTGATGTAGTTGTCTAGTTGCAAATTGAAGTGTTAGTGACTCAGTGGATGTGTTTTGTTGGAAATGAATTGTGCAGGTGGAAGTTATAGCGGAGTGTAAAGCTATGGTTTTTCCTATGGTGAAGCACCCTTTTGTGGTGGGGTTCTTGGTTGCTGAGTTACCCAGGATGGAAATGCCGTCACCGGGGAGTGTCAGGGGTGAAGGCTGTGATTTGGTTCACTGCCCCACTCCTGAGGAAGCCTATGCTTCCACTCAGTGCTCCGATGCCATATCTTGGGATGATTATTCTTTAGAGAATGAACCAGAACGAGTAGTGACGATGTACAAGTTTAGTGCGGAGCAGAGATCAATTGCTATCAACATTTCTCGGTCTTTAGCTATGGCATATGTTATGGATCAGGTAGTTTACAAGTTTATGGTTCCGATATCTTTGTCTTTTCAAGTCTATCTCATTTTGATTTTGGGGCGAAATGTTTATCTGTTTCTTATGCAGAAAGCAATGTTACTCCAGCAATCGTCGTGGCAGAATAACGTAAGGATGAGCAGTCTAGTTGAGCAGGTAAGACAATTTTTGTAGTATTTGGGTTTTGCATTTACTTGTGGGAGTGATTGTAATTTTTTCTTGTTATTGTGTTTTGCAGATTCGTGGTCCTCTTTCTAGCATTCGAACTTTGAGTAAAATGTTGTCCATGCATACAAAGAGAAGTGAGGTTTGCCTTCTAATATAACCTTCCTTTTAAGTTTCAGCTAATCTGTAAAAATTCCATATCCTATATTTACATTGGAATGATATGCTTATGTAGATTTCTTATGACATTGCTGAAGATATACTGGTACAAGGTGATCAAGTGAAAGATACCCTTCAGCAACTCCAAGATGCTGTTTACTTGACTAAGGCAATCAATCTTTCTCTCTCTGAGACTGCTTATTACTTCAAAAATTTTGAAGCTCTTCTAGATTACTGAATTATAGTTGGCTGCTTTCATAGTCTAAGACACGTTGACTTTTCATGTTAATTTCTTTTCAGGCTAATATTATGCGCTATAGCGAACAAGACTCTACATATGTATATCCTGACGCACGGAGGTCTCAATTATTGAATAACTTGCCAAGTGATAGTTCCAGCATTAAGATGCAACTTTCTGGTGAACAACTTTCTCTAAAAGCTCCAACCAAAGATATAGAGATGCCGATGCCACCTCTAGCCCTTGCTCCTTTACAGCAAGATGGAATTAGGTAGGTATAATTCTGAGGTTCATTACTTGAGATGATAAACAAAAAACTGCCTGTATCACTTATGATTTCACAAGTACATGCAGCTCCTTATGAATGCTTGGCATGCGAGATAACTTTAAGTTGATTTCTTGTAAGTCCTTAAACATGAATTTTCATGTGTCTTACGCTTGTCAATTATGTCAGGAAGACCATGCAATGTTTCTGATATACTGGTAGATTTGGTAGAAGCTGTAAGACCTCTTGCCCATAACCAGCAGCGTAGAGTAGAACTGAGCGAACTTGAAAAATCTTTGCAAGTAGCTGTAGAAGAACCTGCTTTACGACAGGCTCTGAGTAATTTAATCGAAAGTGCATTATTGCGTACGCATGCTGGGGGAAAGGTAGAAATTGTGTCTGCTGGAGCTCCAGCAGGTGGTGCTCTTGTAGTGATTGATGACGATGGGCCTGACATGCATTATATGGTAAAAATCACAAACTTTGAACTCTGTTATCTTTATCTTCTATACATTTACCATTTGTTACTCACCGCCTGTTGAGAGCACCCACAGTTACATGTTTTGAACGTTCAAAAAGTTTAGGGGTGTGGTAATGCAAAGTAGATTTGGATGTGACTTTCTGTTGAGATGAAGCAGCAAATGCTTTATGTTACTGATAGTTCATACTCAATTTTTTTTGCTTGCAACAAGCTAGACTTGCTTACTTGGAAACCAAATAGGGTTTCTTCTTTCTGATAATTTGTATTTCTAAACAAAACATCAATACCTGCAATTTTGTAAGTTTTGTTCCAATTTTGGCCAATATTAATCTTTCTCATAGATGAATTGTACTTTTGGTGTTTTCAACTTCAGACACAGATGCATTCCCTCGCACCCTTTGGAACTGATCTCCTCTCAGAAAATATGGTTGAAGACAACATGACATGGAACTTTGTTGCTGGGCTGACTGTTGCCCGCGAGATACTCGAAAGTTACGGTTGTGTAGTCCGTGTCATATCACCCCGGAATAAAGATGCTGCCCTTGGAGCAGGTGGAACTCGAGTCGAAGTCTGGCTTCCTTCTCTCATGGAATTCTCTGGTATTGATGGCCCTCTTCAGGATGAGTAGACCAACAAACAGAGAATTAGTCTGCTGCCTCTGTTCGACTATTAGTGAGAATGCGGTGGTAGAATTTGGGAATTCTTTCCTTGATCGTGCATGATGCTTCCAATATTTGCGATTTGGAGCAAGTAATTTGTATAGCTTTTCTGTCTTTCCACATCATGCACAGTTTATACAGATAAATTGAAAAGAATTAGGGCCACCGAAAGCCTCATATATATTGAACTGGTTCCAAGAAATTTATCATTCTGTAATTCTGTATCACTGTATGTAAAAGTTAAAGCTTACAAAGTACTGAGTACTGGATTTTTTTTTTTTTTCATCAAATAATTCTTCACGTGTAAGTTACTTTAGCTTCCATGCATGTATTTATTCAGATAATTTCATATTGGTGCGATAGGTATTACCCGTGCTAACTACTTCCAGTTTCAAGTGACACCACGTTAATGTTATGTTTCAAAAAACGAAAAACACAAAATTTTGTTCTTCAACTTCTGCATCCTCTTCTTCTTCCAACCAGTTCAGAACACCACATCGGTGAAATCTTCGACTGCTTCTTCGAAGCTCAGATCTCTACAGTTGTCAACATCGGAAGCTCACCTTGTTCGACAGTATCCTCGGCCACGTACACATATATATGTTACACTAGACGGCGGCGTTAGTTCGTGCGACTTGACGGTGGCATCCACGTGGATTGAATTATGTCCTCAATGGTTTGAACCATGTACTGTGAGGGGGGAGGGACTCGCTAGACATGAACGGAGACCCGCCTCCAGATCTAGACTCTAGAGCATCCTCGACTCCTATATTGCAGCCATTGATTGTGGTAGTTAACTCATCTCCAAATTAAGTAATTATGATCATATTGATATTAATTTGACTTGCAGGAAACTGAGGTGCTCCTCTACACGGAGAGGACTGGACGCCATCTCCGGCACAAACCCTGCTCGCGAGTCAGTTGGGGGTGCCGGAAATGCAGAAAGCCTTTTGCGGTGAGAGCTGACCGCAGAACTCACTGCTGAATCTCGGGCAAGCTTGAGCCAATACAAATCTACAATGTCTTGCACACAGAGCCATTGTTGAAGTTCTCTTGATTAGGCCTCTGATTAGTGATTAACTGTTTGCACGAGAACATACAAATATATACATGGAATTTGTGTTTTTTCATGTTCATATTTTATTTTACTTGCTGGGAAACAGTAAGACATGACCATGAGTGTGAGAATGGATAGTGCACCCAAATTGGTGCAGGCCTACCAAACTCTTAGACGCGCCAAAACCATTTCATTTTTGCGGAATCTGAGTTGGTCGACAATCAAACTCCATAGAGCCATTTTGTCATGGTCACGACTCCCGAGGTCACTGTACACTCCCACTTATTTGCTTATTCAAGTTTTAAATGGAGCTGAAACTGTCCTTTACTTTTTCATTTCTTGCAAACAGAATCTTTCAAGGGATGGATGAGATGAACTATAAGATCATCTTGTGATAAATTGCGAATAAGTACAGAGTCGATCAAGTATTTCTAGTAAAATTATTAAGACATTGTTTGTTCCATATAAACTTATGGACCAAGTTTCATGCAACGTATGCACTCAAGACATTTTCATGTTACTGGGACAGTGATGGCACCAACTTCCTGATCTATCAAATTCATCTGGCACCAACTGACCCACCATGTTTACTTCAACCTTCTTCCTCGTCTTCTTCATAACAAGACCAGATCTCAACATAAGAAGCTCAACTTGCATTACGTCAGGCAATGGCAAATCAAAAATTCTTATCTATGGATCAAAAATCTTGGTGAGTTCATTCCGGATCTCAATGTACAAGGAGATTGATCAACATATAGCTAGCATTGAACGGTCTTGTTAATTTGTAAAGATGTCATGAGATGAATATATATTAGTGATCCTAGTTGTTGAGTTACGTTTCAATTTATACCCCTTAATTACATTGGCTTATAGAACACGGGCAGTGGTTTATTTGCTTCACTAGTTTTTGGCCTCTCACCATGGTTTGTTATACTGGTCTGTAGAGATGGCCTAACTTACATGAAGTTTAAAGCTATACTAGCACAATTATTCTTCACATGTGTTTCACTTTAGATATTTTCACATGTTGGTGGAACAAGAAGGATTCCAGTCATTCCACGTTTTTGGGCTAAAAAAATAAAATAAATAACTATGCATATGGTTTCCTTTTTTTATTTGTTAATTGCTGTTTCTCTTTCTCAAGCCTACCCGATGGAACAACTTCGACTTCGATTTGGCAGTTCGCAGACCCGAAGCAGCGTAGGTTTGATGTCGACGTAGACATCTCTCCTCTTCTACATTTCTAATCGGCAAGTTTTCTTCTTCCAAGAAACTCAAAAAGTCTTCAATTCCAGTCTTATAGAGTTCTAATCTTCTTCTTCCTCTCCTGAAAGCTTCTTGGATATGTATTGCAAATTGGTTGAATTTCAATCGATTCAATGCGGGGGGAATTCGTGAGCTTTCTTGTTCTTTGTTTAATTGAGTGTTTGTATTGCTGATTTACCAAATGGGTTCATCGATCTGTTTCATGGAGATACATTTGAGTTTGTATTGGTGATTTTGCCCATATTTGAACTATAATCTATGGACGATTACTTGGTTGATCTGATGTCATCAGCACATATATTGTAAAAAGTTTTCTAAATGAAGCAAAGGCACTAGATGCTTGGTTGATCAGCAGCAAATGTAGGAGATTTTGCTTTGTACTGCTGGTGGTTTGGTTCTTGTTTCAGGGTGAGAATTGTTGGCATTGTTAATCTGTGATCTATAATGCCAGAGATTGTGTATTTTATTTTATTTATTTATTCAACTAAATTTGGTTGTTAAATCCTTTTTTGAATTGGTGTATTCCAGTGCAAGCACAAAAAAAAATGTTTTGTTAAGAATCCAAGCCCTCCTAAGCTCTGATTCCTGGATCTGCCTTTTCTACTCTTAAAAACCCTCACCTACTTTCTCATTCTTACCACCAATCACCCAATCGTAGAACACAATTTGCTTCACTAATCTATGACCTCCTCACCATGGTTTGGTGCGTGTGTGTGTGTGTATAGACTGAAGACAGGCCAACTTCACAAAATTTGAAGGCCATACTTTGACTAACCAAAAAGAAAAGCATCCACTTATTTCACAACTTAATTTTCAATCGCTGACTACAAATTTCATAGGGAAAATAGTGGGGAACACATGACCACTCATATTTATATGTGACAAAAACTGAAAATAGGGGATATATTGGGCCATACTCACACTTTGAACATATTCATGACAAAGGATAGTACACCCAAGTCCCAACCACCTAATATTGTTGTTAGCCTTCCCACACTTGAACATCTCATTTCTTAGGGAATTGGTTAGGTTAGGTTCAATTCTTAGAATGTATAATGTAAAGACATTACACTTCATAACAATTCTTATACTTGTTCGTTTTCATTTATTCAATTTCCTCAACAATGTTGATTTGACGCATTTGTTTTTTCATAAAACTCATATAACCATTTGGTTCATTTTGTGAAATGTAGCATTTAAGTGATTCTCCATGAACAATTGTAATGATCTTATAAGCTAAACTGAAGATTAAAAAAGATTACAGCAGAAGAAAGTTAGTACGAGTAATATAAATTAATTTTTATGAAGAAAATAGAGACTTTACCTACATTGTCTTTATCCATCTTAACCAAAATGTAGTTGTCATACACACTTTGTTTACATCTGAATGATGTAGATCTAAAATATCTTTTCGCATTATCAATTATCCCAAATAGGATTCTTAGCCTAAAGCCAGACGGTAAGACAAGAAGGAGAAGAATGGTCAATCCCTATATGCTATACATACACGTATTCGTATACGGTCAGAGACCAATCACCTGGCCCATCGGAATTAGACATCTCATTATGGGTCCCTGATGAAATTTCCAATGTGGGCCCGAATCCACTTAGGCCTTTGAGCACTACGTGACACGTGGAAGCACCGAAATGGTTGGAAATGTGTGGCAGCTTCCGGCTTTGGCAACTCGTACCGACCCTTCTGAACGTTAATTACGGGGTTGGCCGGGGACACGTGGAGCTCTCTCGGTTTGGTTTGGCCGGGTCAAAGTCAAGCAGACGTATGGTCGCGGATTGTTGCTTACGGCTCGTTGACTATTCTGCACCGTCTGATGCGCGTCAAGAGAATATTTGGAGCATTTTGAGGGCACTACCGTGCTCATATAGTCATACTCCCCTAGTGGTGGCCTCCTAGTCGTCCGATTTAAATAATTCAAAATGTTGAGGGAGTCAAGAATGATTGAGAGCCAGCCTCATCTTATTGAATCACCTGTCAAGTTGTCTTTGAAACCTTGTTGCTTCTTTAATCCAGTGACAAGGGTTTAATTGGATGTCATCATGATCTGATGACCCGAAATTTCTAAATTCAAATGTATTCCCTAAAACACGAAAATGATCTAATGACTTTCTTAGTCTTCAATTTTATTCTTGATAAAGATATCATGTCACCGTAATTAACGATATGTTAGTATTTCATTAGTAGTTTCGTTAAATATAGGTAAAATTATGAGATTTTTTTTTTATCAAGAATACAATGATTTTGTAATCTTTTGTTGCTACAAGTGTTAAATTTATCAGTTTTATTTATTACTTATGACTTATGACTTTTTTTTTTCCAATTTCTTTTTGCCATTGTTTCTGATTTCAGATTTGGATGTGTTATGCTTAAAAATGGCGTATGTCTTTGAGTTGAAAATAATGATGGAAATGCTAGCAAATAAGAGAAAAACAATTACTATATTATGCTCGATCTTGGGGTTGATGATGAGATTCTGACCCCAAAACCAGGAAACATCTTTTGTGGTAGGGACCTACTATTTTGAAATAAGATTCTGTAATTAACATCTTTAGTGGCTTATAAATAGTTGTTTTACTCCTAATCATTTGCCTAATAAATCTAGCCTAGTAGTATCTTAATTTTCTCCATAGCATAAAATAAAGAAATAAATAAGGTCAAATTGTTTGTGAGGATCGTGATGTTTAACAAACAATACATTCAAATTTCTTCTTTTTTGGTAAGTAATCATGTCCAAAATTTATTTTTAGTCAATTAGAGACATAAATTAGTTTCCATGATTAGGTCATAATTGACTCGACATTTTTCCACACTATTTAATTTTCCCTTAGAGGTAAAATATAAGAAATTATCATATGTAATTAATTCACATAACAAGTTTTCATCTAAATTTTTTTTTTTATACATTCACCCTTCACAAAAAAATCATGATTATATTAGTCTAAATAACCACTTAAAAATGTTACCTGATAGTTCGAAATCACATAACAGTTGCTCAAAAGAAAAGTAACAAGACCGAAACCAGCAAAAAGGAAGAAACAAGAAGGATTGCCGAAAAAGCAAAAGTACTAAAAACGTTGCCGCATTTTCTCTTGTGAAATTAAAAGAAAAAAAAGAAAAGAAAAACAATTTTCTATTTAATGTAATATAATAAATAGAAGTGGCTTACCTATTATGGACTGTTCGAAGTTCTAATGATCCCCGTGTTTTTGAAATTTCTAACCCCAAAAACCGTTTAGTGTTGCTGTTTAGATCCATCCCCGATAAATATTAAGACCCTCCCTCCCCCATTTTCTCTCCCTTGTGTTTCCCTCCCTAGTCCAATCCAAGTCTCCCCCAGCTCTCTCTGCAAATCCCGCACCTTCTTCTTCTTCTTCTTCATCATCATCAAATATTCACATTCTTGCTGTGAACAAACTGAAACCGCTTCTTGCCGTTTCGGCGTTTTCTTGTCACGCTTTTTGTTCCTCTCAAAGATCACCCAAGTTTGTTGGGCGAGCTGCTTTGGAATTCGCGCCGCTGCCTTTTCGCGTGACTCTCCTGCAGATCTTCATCCATATGAGGTCCGTTTTCGTTTTCCGCGATTCTCAATATTACTTTTCTAATTTTGGTTTTGCTCAAGAGGTTCAGTAGCTCTCTCTACTCAGCTCAGCTTTATTTTCAATTTTTTTTTTTGTTTTCGTCATTTTAATCAGATTGCCGGGGTTCTAAGCAAATCGGTACATAGAATTTGTTTGTTAATTTGGCTATTTTCGAAGCTGCTAGATCCTTGTAGAGATTCGGTTCCGATTCTTGTCGTGGAGGTTGATTTTCTGATTTTTAAAGCTACTAAATGCGTTTGATCGCGAAATACTTAATGATGTGAGGTGTAGGCTAGTCGTTGGATTGTTTAGGTTTTCGTCTCTATCTTTGAGATTAAGCAAGCCCAGCTGCTTGTGTGCCTAGTTGGGGGGGGCGAGTCTTTGTTGCTTAGGATTGAAGTTTTGGTGTGAATTCAATCGGAGCACATGCGTTGCTTAACTAGGGAAGGGGAGTTTTGATTACTAGTTGTCAAATGGAAGCACATGATTGATTTCTAGCGGGAGAGGCGACGAGGAATAAGCACATGATTTCTTGCTTGTGGTTTCGATCACGTTGTGTTTGAACGCGGCCTACTTGATAGGTTTGAGTGCAGAGTGTGCAATTGCTGCTGTTAAATGGTCATTGTATTCCGTGAGGTTGATTTCCGACTGAGAGAGGAAAGTGAGTAGTTGTTATTAAGAGAGGTATAGAGTTTCCATCCTAAAGGGATCTCTTTGTGATGGAATAAGCAATAGTGGTAGGTTAGCAGCTTTGGGTTTTGAGTTGTAAGTGCTATCCCATCTTTTTTATGGTTTTGTTGACACAGATATTTGAATCATACTCAGCTCTTTGTTAGTTGTAATTTTTTAGTATTGAGTCATAGAGTCATGCTTAAATTTTTGAATTAGTGCACTCAAACTCGAACTCAAACAGAGTGAAAACTGAGGATCTGTTATTGAGAGAAATGCGGATTTTCCATCTTAAAGGATCTCCTTAACTTTGTGAAGAATGTTATCTTAGCAGCTTTGGGCTGTGAGTTGCAAGTGTTAATCCATCTATCTTTACAGTTTTGTCAACCCAGATATTCGATCATTCTCAGTTGAAATTTCTTTGTTTTTATAATTTTCTGTAGTACTGAGTCATAGAATCTTGCTTGAATTCCTGAAAGTAGTGCATTCCAACTTATCTTCCTTTTTATACCGAAACCAGGTATTTGTTCCTTCCATGAGGGTCATCATTTCTTTTAAGGGGGCTTGCCAACTCAAACCTGTTAAATAATGCAGATCAGCTATCGCTTTCTACCTGCAGTTCCTTTTTCTGTGCATTTATAGTCAGAAGCTTGTAAATAACATGGGAATCCTTTCACGCAGGTTAAATTTTATGACAGCCTATTTCCTTTTGAAAGAGCCAACTGTTGTTGCTTTTTTATTCTTTTATTCTTGAGTTATAATTTGCCTCTAATTCCAACTTACTCTGTGTAACATTTAAATTTTGTTGCCTGCAGTGCGGTTGGTAGAAAACCAAATGAGACAATGAGGCTTATTGTGACAACTTTTGTAGGAGTAGTTTTTGGATTCTTGATAGGTGTGTCCTTTCCCACGTTGTCATTAACGAAGGTGCGGATTTTTTTTTGTTTATTATATTTTCATCCTCACTGAGATGGTGAAACATATTTAATGTATGTAAACTTCGACAGCTGAATCTCTCATCCAGCCTTCTTCCATCAGTTGATCTATCATACAATGAGAAAGGGAAGTCAAGCATCTCAGACTTTTATTCTTATGTGAAGAAAAATAGTAGCTCAACTCAGTATCAGAGACCAAATGATACATCGAAGGTATACCTCCTCTTCCCAAACACTAGCATTAGTAGAAATCTACGATGAGAGGTTTTACATCATTATGGAACTTGGATGTTATTGAGAATTGTGTCACTAAGGTCATTCAAAATACAATTGCTGAACTGATCTATAGTTGCATTTGAGGTTCTTGCATATTTGTTATATATTAATTAACTTCAGGTCAGTCTCAAACTGGAGAATACCTGACTAAAAGGTATTGATTGGTCGATCATCTTCCCTGGAAGCTTATGACAGACTTGTTGGCAATATGTGTGTGTGAAAATTATTTATCTGGAGTTTCTTACATTACAGTTTAATAACCATGATTCTTCAATGGGACCCTTTAATTACTAAAGCAATTTTTGGAAGAGCTATAGCAATAAGAAATTGTTCTCGTTTTTCTTAATATTTCCTTGATATGAGTAGCATTTCCTTTACAGTCGAAAATGTCCTGTTCCTATGAGACAACTTCATCAGAAAGTCATTGCTTATCTTAACAGTTACATCTTCTCATGCTCAGTGTACTTTTTTTTTTTTTTTTTTGTAGATTTGGGTGCCCACAAATCCTAGAGGTGCAGAAATGCTACCCCCAGGAATTGTTGAAGCTGAATCAGACTACTACTTGCGCAGATTATGGGGCAAGCCTAGTGAGGTGTGTATTCTACATTTACTTGTACAATTAATACAGTTACAATTTCAGCTTTCCACAACCCCTGCAATGCTCCAATCTATATTTGAGACAATCTTCTTAGTAGATTCCACTGAATCCAATTAATTCCAGATAACAATTTTTCTTTCAGATTTTTCTGTTTTTGTGTATTGGATACTAGAAGGACATGACTTGGTGACTTAATGAAATAATGGAAAATGGCTGTTTAAAACAACCTAGAAGGTTATGTGTTGGATGTTTTTTTCAGTCGGAATTCATATAAAAGTAATGAAACTTTGACTTTTGTGATGATCACTTCAGTGAAAATAGAAGTCCATCATCTAGGCCGTTATGTGTCTATTTTTTATTTCTCCCTCTAGAACACGGTAGAATGACATTGCAACATAATTTTCTATGGTCTCTCACTTTCTCTAGTCTGAGACTTGTTTCACAACTCTGCTGGTGACTCTTAAATGTCTGTTATGGTCTTTTTATTTTATTTTGGAGCTCATAACTACAAGTCTTACAATTTGGTTGGCAATTGCAGGACTTAACTACCAAGCCTAGGTACCTTGTGACATTCACTGTGGGTATCAAACAGAAAAATAATATTGATGCAGCTGTGAAAAAGGTACCCCTCCCTCCATCCATCCCTCCCTCCCTCTCTCTCTCCCTCTCTCTCTCAGGTGGATGTAGGTAACTAAATACGGTTCTCTCACAGTTTTCGGAGGACTTTACGATTCTTCTTTTCCATTACGATGGGATAACAACTGAATGGGATGACCTTGAGTGGTCTAAGCGGGCTATACATGTTAGTGTTCGCAAGCAAACTAAATGGTAAGAAGAATTGCTAGCTCCTATCTGCAATTCAAAGTGCATGTATGTAATGGATATTTCTGGTTTATGACTCCTGAATCTTTGTCGTAGGTGGTATGCCAAGCGATTTTTGCATCCTGACATTGTGGCCCCATATGATTACATATTTATCTGGGATGAAGACCTCGGAGTAGAGCATTTTAATGCTGAGGAGTGAGTCTCTGGCGAGTAACTTTATGTTGTATTTGTTAGTTTACTGAAACTTAAATGAGGCTGCTTTTCAATCCAATTTCAGGTACATAAAGCTAGTCAGGAAGCATGGTTTGGAGATTTCGCAGCCTGGTTTAGAACCTAATAAAGGATTGACATGGCAGATGACAAAGAGAAGAGGTGACCGTGAAGTTCACAAGTAAGTTTATCTGACCTATGCTGAAAGTTTTCTAGTTCGAAGTTTAGTTTATGAATTATGAAATAACCTTGCAATCTTTGTCTGTAAAATTATTCCAGACAAACAGAGGAGAAACCAGGCTGGTGCAGTGACCCACATCTGCCTCCATGTGCAGCGTAAGAACATAAAGATATTTTAATTGCTGTTGTTGTTTATATTTGCTTTGTTTGGATACTCCTCTTTTGTCTCTCATTTGGTTTAATAATCATTTCTTGTTGCCACTTTTGTTTGATTCAGGTTCGTTGAGATCATGGCTCCCGTATTTTCCCGAAGTGCCTGGCGCTGTGTGTGGCATATGATTCAGGTATGATTGGTGACCATAATCTTGTTCATGATCACCACTTTTAGTCCTCAATTATTTTGCCAGCTTGCTAGTTTAAATTTTATGGGGTATACTGTTTCCTTTTCTATAACTTATAATGGCAACACTTTGGGATTGCAGAATGACTTGGTCCACGGGTGGGGTCTTGACTTTGCTCTTAGAAAATGTGTAGAGGTGAGTGACCCACCTCCAATCTGTTTCTATGATGTTTCTTCAACCATTAGTTTGTCCTTGTTGGGATTTCATCTGAAGTCATAATTCAAATATGTTTTCTTGAAAACAGCCTGCCCATGAGAAGATAGGAGTTGTAGATTCTCAGTGGATTGTTCATCAAACTGTTCCATCACTCGGTAGTCAGGTAAGAAGCAAATTTTCACCACCGTCCTCTTCACATTATTTGCAGTAACCAAACTTCACATATTTGATAGAAATGCTAAATTCATCTCTTGGCTTGGGCAGGGTGAATCACAAGGTGGAAAGGCGCCATGGCAAGGGGTATGTGAAGCCTCTCATTCTTCTTAATTTTAGTTATTGTCTTGCCATTTACCCATTGGTTGATACCCTATAAGCAACTACTGGCAAAAGGTTACCCTGTAAGCAGCAACGACACCAAAAGATGCAGGAAACTTCTTAAGTTTTGCTAATATCACTTTTTATCCCAATGCCAGGTGAGGGAAAGGTGCAGAAAGGAATGGACAATGTTTCAGATGAGGGTGGCAAATGCAGAAAGTGCGTATTTTAAAGCAATGGAGATGTATAATTCGACGACCACCCACTAGCTGAGCAGCAACGACACAGCGACTGTACACATCCATGACCTCGGTTGTGCTTAGAACTTTACAGATACTAGTAGAAATCCGTTATAAGTTCTGTCATTCATTAATTGATTAAAAACACAAAGATGAGGCAAACCCTTCTTGAACTTCAGTAGTTAGAGAGATCTGCTATGATCGAGTGTAACATGTTTTTACTATCATTATTATCACTACTGTATGAGGATGTTATGCTTCTTAAACATAACACAGAAGACCAATAAAATTAGTATTAAGCGAAGGCGTTTTGGCCATTGCCGGAAAAACACGAGCCTTCTTCAGGCTTCAGTCATTTGAAGCTTCGACATGATCTGTAGCGATTCACCTTTCACATGGCTTTGTGTGTGGGGACTGTCTGGAGAGCAGATTTAAACCGCATATTGCTACAAAGTTACAACTTTCAAAGGTGGTCACTGTTCATCATGCTAGCTACTCCCATAGTTCCCTGTAGGGGGGCAAAACTGAAATCATGGGGTATGTACTTGATACTGAACTACTGATTTCTGATCACTCACATGTTGCAGACTGAAGATCTTTTGAAACTAGTATTTCCGCTCAGCTGCCCAATTATTGAGCAACTCAGAAAGACAGAATTTCGGCACACACATCTAGAACGAGGGAGCTGTTTTTTTTTCTTTTCTTTTTGGATCTTGAAGAAAATAAATTATAGGGGAGAATTTCTATACAATCAAAACTAAAAACATTACAAATAATAACATGTTCTAAATTTTAGGTGCATGAACGTATCGTTGTGTACCTGTAGTTGTAAGTGCTCCCTCTAAAAATGGATTAAAAGGGATATCAATGTAGCTGATTGCAAAACAAAACCACGATTTTGAAATGTAATGAACTTCTGGGTTTAATTAACTGAACTTTATGGGTCGCGGTTCAAAGTTTGAATTGTTTTAGAGAAAGATCAAAATATTGGTTGCACGAGCTAGTGCATGAGGTATTTCTGATTATGTTTGTTGTACATCTTTTTAAGTTTACTTTTATCACTCATTGCGAGTTTAAATCTTCATGTATTTATAATTGAAAGTTACGTATAAGACAATTAGTAGTATGTTATGTATGATCGTTTACTAGAAATATCCAATCAGCCTGAAAGTAACTTGCAAAGGAGGGGATGAGTACGGTTACAGCTATCCTAGAACATTAAAATCCGGTAAGCAAATCTCGTAGCCAGCTACCATTTTTGTTGCACTTCATTGTCACATATTTGTGGTGTGAATATGATGTCTCACTGCAACCAACACCGTGCACCGTGTGCAAAGAGAAGGGACCCTTTTCGGTGCCGACGATGAATCTGACACCGCTTACCAAAAAGAGATTCCAGAGACCAATTATTATTTTTGTTAGTACAATCCCTCAAAATCATTGGCCTTACTCGGCTCCTCTCCTTCCTCCGGGAATCAAGAAACTTCCACTCCCTGACTGAAAGGCCTCGAAAGCCGCCACAACGCGCCACCTCATTCGCCGTCCCCAAGGTCCCCACGAAACGTGTCCTTTCCAAAGTTCTACCCTTTTCGCGTCCAGTGAAATTTACACCCCACCAACAGTCACTGTCCCTCCCAAAAGCCTTACACGTGTCGCCACGTGTTGCCTCACACCGCCAACCATGGTTAGGTTACCCTCCTGACTAGGGTTAAATCCCCACTGGTATTTATCAACAAGCCCAAACTAGGTCATGGGCTTTGTGTTGTGGAAGCATATACCTGCTTTGCTTCTTCCTAACTTGAGCTGAAAACTACTTGGTTTCTCTGGTTTGAGCAATAGTAGAGATATTATTAGGTGGTAAAATGGGTCTGTCGAACTTTCCGGGCGCATCGGAGGGCGTGCTACCGGTGCTGGTAATGAACACGGTGCTGTCGGTGGCGCTACTCAAGAACATGGTGAGATCCGTGTTCCAAGTAATGAGTGGCGCCGATGTGGTGGCTTCTCAGACGCTAGAGGAGGACGCAGATGTGTACCCGGACGTTGCGAGAGAGAGAAGAATCTCGGTGGCCCGGTACAAGTCGCTGTGCCACAAGAAAAGCAAGAGAGGAGGGAGATTGGCTATGGCGGAGTGTTGCGTGTGTCTGTGTGGGTTTGAAGCGGAGCAAGAGGTCAGTGAATTGTCTTGCAAGCATTTCTTCCACAAAGGTTGCTTGGAGAAATGGTTCGACAACGACCACACCACTTGCCCTCTTTGCCGCTCTGTTTGCTAATATAGACGAACAAGAACAAGGCTCTGTTTTTTTTTTTTTTTTTTTTTTTTACCGAATTAAGATGAGGTTTTTAGAGTCCTAGTTAAAAGTTTAAACTGTTCCTCCACTGTACCTTTTTTTTTTTCTGTTGCTTTTTTGAGCAGGATTAATAGAGAGACTTCTTTTGACAATGTTGCTTTGGTTTTGTTTTGTGTGTACAAATAAGTACCAGTTGAGAAGATGAACAATAGAGGAAAGTTTCTACTTGTATGGTTTCTGATTCTGCTTCCAAATCTGAGGAACTCATAGTTGGGTGCTTGATACAAGGATAAGGTAAAGTTTATGTCTTTGAAGTAACTAAACAAAGAAAGTGGAGCACATGTCTTTAAGATTTCAGCATGTTTGGTATATGCCATTTCAGAAAGAGATAATACCATTTGAAAACACAGGCTTATGAATTTGATGCTTTTCTTTATTGGGTTAGAACAAATCAATTAGTTCTTTCCACAACGGTAACTATAAAAAAAATAACATGCCTTTTTTTTTCTTTCCGTGCTGTGTTTAATAAGCAACAGACTCAGAAGGTTCTGATCTACAAAGGCATAACATCTTAGGTTAGCAACCTAGGATTAGATTCTGGTCTAAAACTGTGGCTGCTAAAATGAAAAACATATTACAAACTTTTAATTAAGCTGCAATTTCAAAAGCAATCATGAACAATTAATACTGATAACACACCAAATCTTATGAGGTACAAATTTGAAAGCAACCTAATGGCTTAAACATTATTTGTAGCTGGTGACTTGGCACAAGTTTACCCCACAACCCTAAACTGTAAAAATATTATTGAGGGCTATAAAGGGTTATCTATATGCTATCCATTCTCAGTAGTCTGACATGGTCATCTGCCTCAGCTGGAATTTCTTGTGCTCGAAATTGATAAACGCAGCAGCTTCATCATCAACATCTTCATACTGCGTCACAGTCTGTGGCCTCCTCGGTGCCTCGATTACGCGCTCCTCATTGCTGAACCTAACATGGTGTTTTTGGCGGTGATGGGAATTGGTGGTAGCAGGTGCCCTATTAGGCATAGGTTTCTGAACTGCAGATGCAAAGTACTGGAACTCATTTGAGGAACTATTGAAAGACATGGTTTTCTTTTCTACAAGTAGTAGTTCTCAATTATGCTTTTGTTTGGTTAAAGAGTGCTCGAGGACTTATATAGAGATATGGAAAATGAAAAAACGTGGGTAGTGATTTGATTGAAATTTGAGCTGCGTTAGATTCCTGTATGATAAGATTGAATCTAATGCTCTCTTTCTGGCCAAGCTTGGTGGTCTAAAGAATATCATAAAGAAAAAGAATCGAATGGTTCTAATGAGATATATAAACCATCTGATTATAAAAGCTAGAATATTGATACTGCGGCTTAAGATATTTCAAATCAACTTGGGACCTTTTTGAATGGAATATCTAAAACGAAATTCGGATTCATACGACTGGGTACAGTTTGAGGAATATGGCTGACTGACTTTTAATCTAATCAAGAAGCTATAGTTTTACAGGTATTGTTTTCAATTCACATCAATTAGTGATATATATTACTTAATTTTAATTTATAAACGTGACCGCAAAAGAGGCTGCAATGCTCTGGCCCCCAGCAGATTGATCTCAGGGTCTATAAAGTCTTTGAAATATTGCAAATAATCTGAAATGAGGGAGTTAAAGAAAAAGAAAAATCGAATTCACCATCATGATGAAGTTCTAGTTTTTGTGAGGGAAACTATGCTATATGTTCTAATGGCGTGGCCCAACCCAGTTAGCATACCTAGCTATGCGCAAACACCCCCTTTTAGTTTTATTAGAGTTGGCGTGAACGCACGAGAAAGAAGAGACCAAAGTAGAACATAACTGCTTTGCCAAAAAAAAAAAATAGAACATAACTGTCATAACTCTCACCTAGCTACCAATAATCATCACAAGAAACCTTGGATAATCGGAATAGCCAGGAGGATTATCAAAAAGTTGAGCATGAGTTTTGTTGGTACTTTTCTTGTGCAATTCATTGATACTTTAGTGTAACTTATTAGTATTTTTAATGCAGTTTATTGATTCTGTATAATTAATGCAATCCACAGAGGTAGATAATTGAGGATTATAATATATAAAGAGCAATTGATGTATTCAAGGATCATGATCCACGAAGACTCTAAAGGCACCTCTTACTAACCTTGAAGATGAAGCGAGGACGAACTGGCCTTGTTCATATTTCGTTTAGTAATATAGGCATGCAGGTATAAGGAAGAGAACCAAAATACTACAACCCACCCCTTAAGGAATTTTAGTGCTTCCCATTTAATTTATTAGTACTTTCAGGACACGTTTACTTACTTAGATGGGAGTGAATGATTATAGTTAAAATATTCATGCATTTACAAACACATAAAGGAATCGAAATGATTTCAGATAAAAGTACTACTAACAGATGAATGATCGGAATGAGTGTAGGTCTCATCTCCTTGTCAGGACTTGATTCATGAATACTCAAGAATTTAATTACGAAGGAGATAGATGGGTTTAGGAATCAAATTCTCCGGAATTAATACTGATTCCTTTCTTATCTCATTCCAATTGTCTCCGATTCATGATTATTTTCCATTCCAAGTGAGTAAACGTGTCATCAATATAACTTACTGGTGCTTCTAAAGTTCAAATGCAAACAATGATGAAGCTATATGTGGCCTCACTGTGCTCTTAGGATAATTGAGGTCAATTGGTATCCACCACCTTGTGGGTGGATTAAAATTAACTTTGTTGGTGCTTGGAAGCTTGGTTCTAATGTGGGGGGATATGATGCAGTTTTTTGAGATTACAAGGGTCATGTTCTTGGTGCTTTCTCTATAATCTTGAAATTCCTAGCTCAGTTGCGTCGGAAGTGATGGAGGCCATCAAGGCCATTGAACTAGCTTGGGTGTAATATTATAATTTTTTTTAATTAAATATACGAATATATATTATCGAGATGCTTAAGAAAAAAAATAATAAAAAGGGAAAATTTTAACAACAGTATACGACAAATGGGTGACTCCGAACTTCAATACATTATGTTTCAAACAAATCATTTCAGTACATGAACTTGAAATCTCGACCCAAAATATATACACACCGTTACATCCTCCGTTAGTCAATGTGATTTCTGTCAAACTTTTAAGGGGCAAGTTACTAATGCATTAGCAAATTTTGGTACTACTTCTACAAGCTTGGTTTGGTGGGACTCTGCTCCACCCTTCATACTTACACACCGTAACAGGGACCATTTGGGTCTTCTGAACTTTCATTTTCGTTAGTTCCATGTTTGCTTTTTCTGATTTATTTGGAAGGTTTTGATTTTTATCCCCCTTTGTTGTACTCTTGTTTTTCTTTTCTTAATATAAGAGGATAGGAAGGATCTCTTCCTTACCTATCCAAGCCTTTATATATATAAAATAAAATAAAATAAAAAAGCTATATGTGGCCTACTCACACCCAAACGATGATGAAACTATAAAAATTGGAGTTATCAACATGTGTTCTTTATTTAGTCTTTGGTTTGATAAGTACTACGCTGCAAAGAAAAGAGTAACTGAGCAGTACATATTGTAGTAGAGGATGCACTTGGTGTCTTGGACCGACTTCTTAAGTAGTCACTACTTGACACCAAGCACGCCTAATTTGATGGCAAAAATCTCTCCTTTTAGGCTCAACCCTTTGAAATCCACTCAACATTCCGGTACCCAATATGCAATGCTGGAGGCCATCATCCTCATGGCCGCCCCAATTGGCACTACTGCGCTCGTATCTCACTTCCTGCACTCTCATCGTTGCAACCGGAACATATTTCACCTCCTGGATAGTTTCATATGATCCACTAGCATTTTGCATTGATGCAATATTGAACATAGCACCACCATTTGAGAATTGTGAAGCAGGCAAGCACTTTTTGCCACTAGAGCCAGCGCCAGAAGCAGAATGGTTATAGTTACTAGTACAACTTGTGCCAGAGCCAGACCATCCATTACTTTGCTTTTGGTGCATGTTTTGGCCAAGCCAGCCATCATTCGTAGCATGGCTTCCATTAAACAATGCATTATGTTTCGAAAACTCAGAATCAAAGCATATAGAAGCAGCTGCAGGAGCAATTTTCACACCTGAAATATGGGAATTGTGATACTCGTTTGAGTGCCAAGCCTCCTCCTGGTGCATGGAGTAGCTCTGGAGTTGAGCCCCTTGGTGCACACTATAGCTCTGTTGGTCAGACCCGAAGGTGCGATCCATGTTGTTCTATATATGTTGAGTTTTCTGGGATGTCTCTCTTCATATTGAGGGGTGCATTTTATAGGCTTCATCAATCATAATGTGAATGCAACTACTAACTAGATAAGATTGCATCTCGTATCTGGATATTGATAGTGTATGAATAAGAATAGCATATACATGAAATACTTGGAGGTGTATCTGTGCCATTTCTATGCCTGCATGACTTCATTCTGGAATCCCAACTTTGAAGGGAAAAGAAACATTAATGACACGAAAATCGGATATGATTCCCATTTTTCCTCTCAAGATCTTTTATTCTCGATTAACTTTGACTGAAGTAACAAAAGGAGTGAAGTTATCAATGTTTTGAGCGTGATTGTGCTACAGATCTATTTTTGGTATTATCACTGATATTTTAGTACTCATGCTCTGTCTCAGTCCTGCAGTCCAGGTTATGTCTTATGCTCATCAAAATAAACTATGCTACAATGTTGAGATTAACACAAGTTAATCTGATTTGTCGAAACCAGAGAATAGGCCAAAATACTACAGCGAGTCAGCGACAGATTGGCAGTGAATAAAAAACCCCATATTGCTGCTGTATTTTATGCATACTTCAGTACACAGCTTCATGTGCACAAGAATTTATCTTTCGTATCGCTCTGTATTAAACAAACCATAGTTTACAGGTTCATCATTGAAACAATCTCCATCTCTTTCCGACAAAATCATACGTGAAAAAGAAATAAAAGATTGAGATAACAAGACGGTGCAAAAGTTGAAATAAACAGGAGATAAAAATAATCTCAGAGTGCGAATGAGAGCAAAATTTCAAAACTGAGTTTGAAGTTGAGCAGCAATTTCTGCATTCCCTGAATTTCCCACATGTATTAGTATCAAATTTAAAATGCCAGACTTAGTCTTGAATGTATGTTTTATGGTTTATACTAGTTATGCAAGGTTAACTATTGCTAAACAAAGACCTGACAAGATGAACATAACACTGGAAAAAGTCGCACTATATATTATGCAATTTGATCAAACAAAAGATCTAAGAGCAATTCAGATGTCACAAACAAAGTCAGTTTCACCGCATAAACGAGTATTAACTCATAAGCAAAATTTCCCAACAAGGGGAGGCACCCTTGTACTTATAATTTCAGTATATCCAGGAAGCATGCAATCTCAAAGCTAAGAGAACATAAGACTTGTGACTACTGATTCAAGCGCAGCTTCCATTCCAGTAGATAGGCATGCTCCATCTTATACTAAACAGAACTCCAGTAAAAGTTATGTACACAACAATACCCTAAATACGCAGAAGTCTGTCCAGACCCGAAACATTTCCAAAGAATGAGATATAAATGTAGCTGAGAATGAGGGACAGCTATGTCAGCGATACACCACAGTCATCGTTGTTCGGTTGAACCCATCATGAGGAGTCACAGAAGCTGCATGACCAACTATCTTTACAGCAGACATCAAAAACTTACTGGAAAGATAAGCTCACTCCCTATCTCTTCTGCAATTTCCAGGCAACAAGAATTTATACTTCTCTGCATTCTCCAACAGATAGGATGGGAGATGAACAGCTGAGTAGGAATGAGGAATAGGGCCCATTTTGCCGATGATTTCCTTGAATGTGTACTCTTCAGGAAGCATATCAAACAGATCGTCTCCGTTGCAGATTACTTCCTGAACTCTTTTAGGGTTGAGATACTTATTAAATCTGATACGATCATTGTGACTGTATGCCTTCATCTTAAATATGAACTCACTGATTTTGCGAAAACAAAAGCTGCAATGCCACCCTGCATCTGCCAGGACGTCATCTGTCTGGCGAAAATGCGCATATTTGGTCACATTCTCTCGATACCTGTGTACTGAGGCCCTCCAACTGTTATTGTCCACAAGAAACTCAAAGGAATAAAGATAGTTCTTCAGCCGAAGATGAAGGACTTCAGGAATATCATCACACCACCTCAGGAGATTGATAGTGTGTCTGCTTGGGATCTCATCAACATCCGACATTATCAACAAGTCGTCGTCAGTAATACCAGCTAGTTTGAGAAGGTTGTCCAATTGTAGCCGCTGATATGCCTCCTCAACAAATGGGTTGTCCCCTTTCTTGGCTGTTCTTCCAACTGTCGCATATTCCAACCGGGGTTCAACAAAATCGAACTGCTCCCGATTCTTTGCAAAATGCAGAGGCTTGAAAATTCCAGAAAATGTTGAATTTGACTCCAGGAGAACAAATTTCGTTATGTAGGGATACAATTCTTTCCATCGTATTGTAAGGATGTCCATCTCATTACTGAACAACACAGCATCATAGACACGCCTTGGGTACTCGCGGATGCCCCAACCGTGAAGTTTGCAGAGGTTCTCCATTGACACATTCTCGTGATAGTAGTGTGGGATATCATGGAAAGGTTTGGGTGGTGATTCCCATAGTGGCCGCAAGAAGTATGAGATCTTCTGTCCATGCGCATATATGCCAAAGATGCATGTCGGAATAAGCATAATGAGAAGGATGAGAGCTCTAATATCAAATCCACGGAGAATGCAGCGGACTCTTGACATGCTTATTAGTCTACCTGATTCCTGCAAAATAGTAAAGGACACAGAGATGAGAAACCAAGAGATTCACCAATCAAAAAGTTCACAGAGCTTTCAATTATTCAGATTAAAGGACACAACCACAGCGATTTTGTACCGCACAAGGGACTACCTATTTTGTTATAGCAGTATTTCTATAGGTTTACCCTGACTTTTCCCAGGAACCAAAAGAAGATGGGAATTGTGTAAAAAAGAAAAGTGAGAGCTATAATATTCACTTAGTTGAGCCGACAACCAAAACGGTGGCACTGGGATTTCAACTTGCCAATACTTTGCGGTCCGAGGATGATGATACCAGATACAGAAAACTTAATGGTGCACCAAGAAAAACATTTGAAATAAATCTATGCCAAATTAGTCATGGGACTAATCAAACAACCAAAGAGAATAAAGGTGAAAAATTCCATGATTTTCCGATAAAGAATATGTTTTTGACATACCAAAGAGAAAGGCAGGTTTTTTTTTTTTTTTCTCTCTCTGATCTGATAACCAAACACTGGAATATCCGATCAGAGCCACAGAAACACGTTTTGTGGCTCGTCAAACCCACTAAAATATGGTAAAATTGATCCTTGTCAGTTCATAGCCTTAAAACACAAATCTGCAGATGGTCATAATCCCATTGCGATAACATTATCAGAGCAATCGATACCAGAGATCGATGGCAGAAGAAAAGGGGCATACCTGGCCACAAACATCAGCGCAGTAATCGTCAGTCTTCTTAGAGCAGTACGGACCTCCTCCTTCACCCATCATCCACCACATTCTTTAGATCGATCAAATTATCCAAATGCTCAGCGCCCGAAACCAGATTCCGGCTCCGATTCAGTTCTGCCGAGATCTCCACAGACTGAGAAAGCAAGCCCCTTTAGGAAGCGGAAGCGGGTAAAGCTGAATCCTTTATCTGAGACTTTAGATCAGAGAGAGAGAGAGAGAGAGAGAGAGAGTTTGAAACGTTTTTGGGGTTTGGGTTTTCGCTGATTGAGGGGAATCGGAAGGAGAGAATAAGAGAAGGAACGTTGAGGGGAAAAGGTAAAGGCTTTGTTGATGTTGTTGTTGGGCTGTGGCCACTCTGGTATTGGGTGGCAGTTGTCAACACAACGCAACACTTCTCTCTCTCTCTCTCTCTCTCTCACCACCTACAAAATGGAGCCGTTTCGCTTGTCTTCTACCCCACACACAACCCAGACGTGTCCGCTCTTACGGAAATAAATACCCCCTCGCGTGGGGAGCCGTGTCCCAGGGGGCAGAAGGGGCATTTCGATAATGGAGGAAGAAACGGCTTTGGCTGGGTCTGGCGTGGCGTGGGGGGGGTGGGGGTGGGGCCCAACGCGGTCGAGGAGGACTGGCTCAAGACACATTAAGTAACGCCATGACCATGTGTCGTCTCCTCCTGACAATTGGTGGGAATTTTGCCTATTTCCAGCCAGGTCTCCGACACGTGGAACTGTCTACTTCGCTTTTCTTATTTTTGTGACGTGTATTTCAAGGTCGACTGTTTTGGGCCCTTTTTGGGCTACGCTTTACCGTTACTAATTATTAATTACTAATTACCTTCGGGTTAAACTGTTAAACCGAGTTTAATATTGAGTAGGGTTTACAAAATCATTAGTAATTACTATAACAGGAGTACCGGTCATTAGGGATAGTTGATCAACTCAAACTGACTCATGCATATCCTTAATCAACTCAAACTCGGTAAAGGTAGTAGATGTCAATGGCGAATTTAACTCAAATATGAACATGACCGAGTGATTATTATGAGTGAGTTCGAGTCATCAAGAATAGTTGAGATCCTTGATCAACTTAAACAGATTTATAGTTAATATCTTTACTTAATTCAAATTCGTTAAAAGTAGTAGATGCTAATACAAATATGATACTACATTATTTGAGCTAGCGTGTTACTCCGCATTCAGATTGTCTTTATATTTTACCTTTTAGCACAAACTCATACCAAATCCAAATTAGTACAAAGTTGATTTGGAATGTGAATTAAAATGAGTTTGATTAAGCAAAGAAAAGAAGGAATAAATAGAAAGGGTCAAGGGTGGTATTTGAGGGGAATCGTGTGGGATCCCACCATGAGGTTTGGAAGATTAGGTTCGCCACTGGAAGAGAAGACGGAGGGAGGGTAGAGACTAGAGAGAGAAGGCGGGTGGTGGCCAGATAAAATGTTGCGGTTGAGGACTTCTAGCTAATTTAGATACTTGCTTCTATTGATTCCAGAGAAGCACATGGGTTATAATCATTGTACATTCATTGTGTTACTCAAATTATTTTCTAGCAATTAATTAAATTGATCAACTCTGTTAAGTCTTCTTCATTATTGTATTGCTCCCCTCTCATTTTCAATTGTGTGTTCTGTGATCTACATGGGTGGATGAATATGCTTGAATGGTGGTGAGTCTGGTGAAGTGGTCACCTAAAGTTGCAATCACATGTAACGAGTCCAACTCCGTTATCATTGTCATCTTATTCGTTTTATGTTCTCTATTTTCATTAGGTAGTTTATTGTTTCGCTTTAGGTACATGTCTGTTACTAAATTCCTTCATAAGATTGAACTCTTATTATTTTTCTTTTGGATCCCCTTTGACAATGAGAAGTAATTGACATTCTTTTGTTAATTGGATAGTCAAGTTTCTTTCAAAACCATAGTGAAGTTGAGGAAATTGGATCGAACTCCAATGTTTTTAACCACTGTAATTAAAATCCTCATTTTACAAAAGAATAATATCTTATTGAGTTATGAGTAGACTCATATGAAACAGAATCCAAATGAAAACTCGTTCGAATAAATTTCAGTTCAAATACCACAATTTTAATGTTTCAATCTCTTATTAATTGCGTGAGAATAAATTATTTACAAAATTACTTTATTTTAAATCCTAAATTATCCAATCCAGAACAGTATAGTAAATTAGTGTGCAAACTTCTTCACATCGCTCTCTCCCCCTCAAATTACCTCTTCTACTGCCAAAAGATTAAAGAAGAAAGCGCCCCTTCTAAAACGAGTACTGGTTGTTCGAAGTTGGAACAATTCCTTCCTAGAATTAAGACTGCTCAACCATGAAGTGCATGCTATATAGTACATACACGTAATGGATAAACCTGTAGATGTAATCGAAATAACCACCTCCACTTTGTCATAAAAACCACCTTCTCCATGTGTTTAAATCCTAATCCATATATCATCGATCAGTTACTACCTTATCAGTTGCTACCTATATATCTCCCATGATGTCGATCGGAGCATCCATATTCGATTGCGTATATAAGCTAAAATGGAGCTGGAGCTTTCTAGGGCATTTCCTCCCCATTTCCTTTCTATATTTGGACTTTAATATCTGTAATTCTGTATGAATTTCCCTACTTGAAAGTCTTGGCGCAGACTCAGAATCTGCCATCTGTAGCCATGAAAGCAGCTAGCTGACAACTACAATGGTTTAATTACTAGATTGTGAAAGTAACAGATCACTGTTAAAAAATAAATTAACCTAAAGTTCTTGGCAAATAAGTAACTATTATAGCAGTGGCGACTTGACCCAAGCTTAAGGTCAATTCACTCTGTGAGTAATGGAGCGTGATCGAAGCGACGACTTATGACTCACGACTCAACGTCAACTACAGACTTGTTCTTGATATTTTTGGCTTTGGCACGTCTGACTTGTAGTGGAAACAAAATTTAATAGCCTCTCTAACAGTTGGCTCAAGTTTGATTGACGGGAAAACCAAAGGAAGATACTTGGCCACACCATCGATCGACTTGTTCTTGTTACATGCATTTGATTATTTTCTGGTATCATTTGAAGTCGGAAACACAGAAGTTTTGTTTCTATTAGTATTGACATACTCTGTTGTTTTTATTAACCTGGGTTCTTATGATCGAAGATTGGTTTCACACTTTCGATCAGTTAACTTTGTTTTGAGCTATATCGGACTAGTTAGTGTCGGGTTATCGATGTTAAGTTTAATAATGTCCCATATTCTGAAGCCACAAATAAAGTATGATAAATTACTATATGTTTCTTATTTTCTTTTCATTAATTATTTGACTAGATTTGTTTCATTACTCAAGTCTCTTGAGAAGCTGATTTCTTGCCGGATCAATATTTTAACTTCGATCGAGATCTTTCTAAATTCGAATTGTATTAGGGATCGAGATCTTTCTAAATTCCAATTGTATTAGGGAATTCTCTCTTCGGTGTTCCTGTTGCATAAGAGAAAACTAAGAAAAATTGAGCACGGCAAACAGCTTTATGCATGGCTTGGCTTTCCAACAACAGGGCATGTGCTGTATATTATTCTTTCATGGCTTTCTTGCATCTTTCTTTTCAGTCTTTAGGAAGACAGACATATAGACACTTTTCCAAGGCAAAGAAAAAGGGTTAGTTGATGAGCTAAATCATAATTAAAAGGGTTTTAGTTAGCTGAAAAGTGTCGAAAGACATCATTGTATACAAGCTAAGCAAAGGTAAGCTAAGCTAAGTTGGGCGGATAAAGGCGAGGAAGAACAAAGTGAGTTGAGCAAGATTAGTTTGCCAATTGCCAACGGTATAATCTAATAGTACCTGCATGGGTGGACCTTGCTGCTAACGGGCAGTTCATATATGGCTATTGGCTAGCTCATGATTAATTAGATCAATGTTAACCCTCCATATTGCCATTGGAAATATCTAATAGTTTTATATCTCACATGATTTGCATAAGCATATTCAAGAATCGATTCTCATTTGTAACTATGTGCTGTCACGTACTTGTATATAATCGATTCTCAAAATTTCTTCGATTGATTTCTTGGATATAGTTGTTATTTTTTTTTCTTTTTCTTTTTCTTTTCTTCTAACTAGGTCTACCACCGTCTCTGGCATGTGGGATTGTATAATATTGTGTGCTCCCGATATAATGCCTATATTCTATCATAATTGTCCTAAATTGATTCTAAGTGGGTTGTTACATGCCAAACACCGAGTTAGACATTTATATGCATAAAATTGATTCCTATTAACTTTAATTTGAATATGGTCTTCCCCTTCTGGTACTTTCTCAATCAAAAGTGCTTCTTCTTTACAATTCGTTCAAGTTCATCCTCATACCAAGTTCATCCTCATACCAAGACCAATCTTCTGAATAAAGTTTGGAAGCTAAATATTTCACCTAAAATTAAAATTTTTGCTTGGATCTTTATTAGGAATAGGCTTCGTACAAGAGATTAACTTGCAATTTATAACCGTAATATATCTCACACATGTCCTCTTATAATATTGAAGTTGAATATGCAGATCATTTGTTTAAACGCTGCAACTTTGTTAGGCAGGTTTGGTCTTATTCTCATCATTGTAAGCCTACTAATTGGAATGGTTCTGTAATTTCTTAGTTAGATTATATGAGTAAGAAGAATAAATAGAGTCAGGAGATATTAAGTAATGCGTTACTTATATTATGGTCCATTTGGAATGCTAGATATAAGGTTGGTTTTCAACAAAGATGTACTAATCCTGCTACTAGTTGGTATGAAGCTTTTAATATGGGTATTGTTTATCAATAGGTCAATTGTACTACTCACATCCATCAACATATGCTGCATAGACATATTGAATGGATTCCTCTAGATAATCAGTTTGTTAAAATGAATATTGATGGTTCTGTTAAGAATGACAAAGATTCTATTGGTTTTATTATCATAAATTCTTATGGAAATCCATTAGTTGCAGGATTTTGGGTTCTACAAGTACATTGGTTGCAAAAGCTACTGCTTTAAGAGAAGGTTTGCATACAGCTTATCTATAGGGCCTAACTAAAATCATACTAGAAGGAGATTCCAAGCTCCTCATTGATTGCATTAAGGGTTCTGCAACAATTCTTTGGAGTATGAAGACTTTAATAAGAGACATTAAAGAATTTACACTTCGGTTTGACGATATTATTTTTAGACATACGTTTATAGATGCTAATTTTGTAGCCGATCATTTAGCATCCTTAGCTTATAACTTTCAGTGTCCTAAAGTTTGGTTCTACTGCCTATTCCTTTCGGTATACCCAGCGTTCTATTTGGATCAGCTGGAAATGGGTATTTCTCGTGGTTTTTCCTTTTCATTGTAAGGTTATTTTATCATTAAAAAAAAAAAAAAAACCCTAACATTTGATGGGTAAAGTTGGCAAAAGCAATACTATGTGAAACCCGATGTGAGAGGAAGACCTTTCTCTCTAGAAAACTCACTGAAACAGTTTTCCTCCTCCTCCCCCCTTGTCGTCAGATCTTGATCATCTTTTATCCGAATCTTCGGCTTGAGGGAGCCTTTAATTTTATCTCTGTTTAAAGCTTTATGTATCTATTATCGTTTTTCTTCTTTCCGTTTTCTCCCCACCTGCTGTCTTGGCCGATTTCGCCCGGAATTCTTCGCTGATCCGGCCCTATTTGGTTCCTCTTGTTCATGATTTCCCCTTTTCTAGATCCCTCTGTCTTCATCCTCCCTACCAGATTGTTCAGTTACTCTGCCGTGGTTGGTTTCTATGGTTCTCGGAGCCTCGTCCAAAGTGGGATTTGCCCACTACTGCACTTAGTGATGCAAAAAGAGCGTGTATTTCTTGCCAGTGCCCCTCTCTTGGGTCATTTGCTGGATCTCACATGTTCCTTTCAACCAGCCTCCTCGAAGGCAGTTGTTAGCTTGGTCTCGTCGGTTCTCTTCTTTGCAGACTCTGTTCGATGTGGTGGAGGTGGTGTTTGTACTGATCTCTGAAAATCTGGTGGCTGGGTACATCGAAATTGGCATGGGTCTCTTCTCCGCTCGCTCGATTTTGCTGCTGGCTACTTTACTGTGGTACAGGTTCTATTTTTTTTTTTGTCCCTGTCAACAGTTGCAGGTCGTTGTTTGCAGATGAGAGAACTTGTTGGTCTGGGCCTTATGGGCCTTGTTGTTTGTTGTAGTTCCTCTTGGGGGGCCTTGTTGGGCCTCTTTGTAATTGGTTCTATTAATGAAATTTTCTGTTGTTTGACGAAAAAAAAAAAAACAAAAACAAAACATTTGAAAAGTCCATTAGAACTTGAGCGCATACGTTCGGGGAACAACCGAAAACGATGGAAATCTTTTGTGGCTTCTCTATGTCTCCTTGCTGCGAAACCTTCGCTAGGCATGTACGAGATATTGGTGGTGGTGGTTGGTGTGGAAGCGAAATTGAGGAGAAAGCCCAAGGATTGACATTTGGTTGCCTTTATAATAATGGGCCAAGACAAACAATAAGGCCGCCCATAAATATGTGAACATCGACCCAGAGGACTTCGGCCTCAGATTTTTCCTCCCTAGAGGTTGTGGAGGCATATCAGAACCTGTGCCCCACAAGAAGATGTGTCGGAAAATAGATAAAGCCCATTCATCTTACACCTATAAATGTCTGATACAAGGCAAAACTACCAGCAATGAGCAATCTCAAAACGTATTCTGTATAACCAATGATGTATCTAATGAGTTTTTTCTTAATATGTGATTGGTGTTAAGAACTGAGGTTAATATATTAGGATTTACACTCACTAGTTTTATAACCGTACAATGCAAGTCTTGTTATCGAAAGAAATGAAGAACATGGAAGTCGCCCGCACTTCTTCAATTTTTTCACATTTTTGTTTCTATTTTTGATTTTTTTTATTCTTTCATAATAACTCTTTAGATAATTTCATTTTGAGTTCTTGATCTTTTATTTAGAATGACATTTTAGAATACCATTTTAGATGCTTCATATTTCGGTGAAGCCCTTTGACACTAAAAGAGCCCCTCCATTTATTGTAGAAGAGATAGAGAGGAGATTTCCCAATCCCAAAATTTAAAAGTTAAACCCTAAACTTCAACCACTAAATAAAACGAAAAAGAACAAAAGCACGGTCTCTTGCATGTCAAGAAGATATAAAGCACCACTAAGCAATGCCGGACCACATATCCAATATACAAAACAATCTCTCCTTCAATAGAACAGCGAAGAGAATGAATGCCCAAGGTATATTACGCGAGATCTATACGACACATATCACAGTGAATGATGGAAGTTGGTTAATACGTGACCGTCGTAGACAAAGGAGGCAGGGTTGCACGTGTGCAATCAAACCGATATGGGTGTAGATAGAGCTAGGGTTTCTCATTGTTCCCTTACCAACTGGCCGCCTGGCTCCTACTGAAAGCTATGGTCGAGGGAGAGAGAGCTTGGATTTGGCTAACAAATTAAGCTAGCTAGATAATGTGCATGCATGTGTTCTTAGTTGGGTCTCTCTGACTGCTCAGTTTTCCTGTCAATAGTTTTACATCACTTATATGCATACAAGAAACATATATTTAAGGCTGATGGGGCCAAGTGTTGTAACCCACTTATCTGGGCATCTACAGCGTTTCTTTACTGTGTCATGGAGCCACTTATCTGTTATCTGTCATGCATGCAATTCTCTCTGATCAATCTGCTTCACCACTCGTCCCCTTCCTCTTGTTGCCTTGTGTATCTGATTCATAATACGATCGAAATTGTTGTTTCTTGATTAATGGGAAAAAGTAATGTTTGGTTTAGAATGAACAAACAGCTTTTTGTATTAATCGTCAGGTGCTAACGATTAATGGTGCAGATTAGCTAAGTTTTTATGGTTATTTTAGGTTTCGGTGATTGTCTAAGAATTGATCGAGTTTGATGATTTGTCCAACAAAGCATTTGATCAATGTAAGTTCCAAAAAGTTTTGGATTCAAATTTTTTACACATTTTACTTCGTAGATAGCTTCTAATAAAGACATTTAAAATGAAGACTTCATGAAAACTTATAATCAATGGTTGTGAGTCTCACTTTTCGATTATATTTCGATAAATCAACTGTTAGATGTAGATGTGTGCATGAGTAAATCATTTCTGAAAATTTTCTTCACTAACAGTTAAGGTACCAAACGATCAAATTAATTAACGAACCAAATTTATCAAATCTAAACATTTCTTGTTCATAAATAATAAATCACGATTATAAATATCTTAACGATTTTCAATTTGGTTGAAAATTTGCAGAAATGATCTAAACATCTAAAAGTTGATTTGTCAAAATGTGATTGAAAAATAGGTCTCACAATCGTTGATTAGAAAACTCATGAAGTCCTCATTTTAATGGTCCTCATTAGAAGCTCTCCCGCCTAATTTATATTGATTTAGTTAAGTTCTTAGGGTTTGGTAATTGTCTATGAAATTTAGGCTTGATGATTTGGCCAACAAAATATTTGATCAATCTAGGTTCCAAAACGTCTTGGATTCAGAATTTGTCAACACATATTTTTCTTTGCAGCGTAACTTATACTGATTTTGATTTTGTTAGGTGGATGGTGTTCACATTTGGTAGTTGCAATCATGTTCACTTGGTCACTATCTAACTAAGAAAACTATGTTCAACCACCATTATATGTAAATTCAATGGTAGAAAGAGTATTTTTTAAGTTGAGTTGAGTTGTTTTCAACCCTTTGATGTAAATCCAAGAGTAGTTGAGCATAGTTTATTCGGTTAGTTACTGGTCAGGGAACACCTACCGCTGGTGGTTGTGATGTGCACCTCTTCTCATTTGACATAATATATATACTCTCTTATTGCATCTACATGCTATGTCTTTAGCTGGGTTAATTAATTATTCACTAATACTCCCACTGTGTGTGTGTGGCCCTTCCACTAAGAGATCCATTTTTTTTGTCATTTTAAGGGATTCTTTGTGGGACTTACTTTTCGATCACATATCGGCATCTCGATAGTTGTCTTATGACTCCATGAATACATCAATTTTGTAAATTTTCAGCCAAATTGGTGACCGTTATGATATAGAACTAGAGTAAATCAATAGACGAACCAAATATATCAAACCTGAGCTGTTCATGTTTAAAATTCTAAATCACAGTTTTGAATGCCTTAATGATTATCAATTTGGCTGAAAATTTTTAGAATTGATCTACTCATATAGACTTAACAACTGAACAGTGAATATGTTGATAAGTGATCGAAAAGTTGGTCAAATAATCAATCCCTTAAAATGGCAAAAAAAAAAAAAAAAAATTCCTCACTAGAATGCCATGTTATATATATATATATATATATACACACACACATATATATATATATATATATACACATATATATATAGGCAAACCATTGAATAGTCCCTGAAGTATGCATTCGTCCTCGTTTTAGTCCCTGTTTTTTTAATTTAATCCCAAAAGTCCCTGAACTCAAAATTTGAATGTCAACTGTTCCATTCCTTCAATTTCATCCGGTTGCTTGATGAGGTGTCAGTTTTGTACTTGCCAGTTCAACGCCATGTAAGACACTAATTTTGCAAAGTGATGAAAATGCCCCTGCTTCAGTTTCTTCCAAAATTTCTCCAAAATGGTATGTTTGACTACCATAGCAAATCACAAACACGAAATCGAACGATCAAAAGCAAAGCAAAAAGGAGCAAAGTCATCGTGCGTGGATTGAGCAATTGCTCAGACTGGGATGAACCCAATGACACCTCATCAAGCAAACGGATGAAATGGAAGGAATGAATCAGTTGACATTTAAATTTTGAGTTCAGAGACTTTTGGGATTAAATTCGAAAGACATAGACTAAAACGAAGACGAATGCATACTTCATGGTCTAAACAGTAGTTTACCATATATATATATATATATATATATATAGGTAGAACAATTTCATCTTTCTGTTACCTATACCAAAGTTTATTATCTACTTCAATGGGGAAACAGAGAAATTGATCAACCCCAAATTGAAGTTACTAGATCACCTTTGAGTACATGGAAGTGTGGATCACTTTGTTACAATATACACTCGTTGCCAAAACTTGCGTACGCAAGGTGGTCCAATAGAATTCATCAACCACATCATCCTTGGCTGACCTAATACTTGATCACTACTACGATCTGTATGTAACTTTGGCCACAAGGTCCGCTGCCAACAATGATATCATATAGCTTGCTGAAAAGGCTAACCCTAAACCTTATATCGAAGAAACTAAGAAATAAGAAAGAGAGAAAGGAAAACTACTCATATCATCAATGTACAGGTGCCATACCCTAAAGTCGATCTCATCAACCTCAATTAACAGTGGTACTCCAAACCCTATTAATGCTTTCTTTCTTTGATTCTTTTCTTTTCCTTCTCTCAACTCCACCTCAAAGTTTTTGCCAAGAAAAAAAAAAAAAAAACTCCATCTCAAAGTTGACCTAGACTTGCTCTGGTGCTCATTGCCATATATGGGGCCTGAATGATTACCATTATCTATCTTTTTTTCTTCTGGTATATGCTTTTTTGTTCTTAATATTTTATGCCAGTAGGCAATAGCTAGCCCATAGGATTAGAATTTAGAACATCTTATTCTATAGCAACCTTAGTGCTTAAAAGCAGTTGTTTTCAAAACCCAGCTGCCAACTTCAAAACGCCCCCTTTTGATCAATTTTTTATTTTTGCCCGATTTTGCTTTTGACATTATCAAGAGAAATATCGTTACCCATGAATGATGAAATAATTGATAAACTTTCGATACAAAAGTGAAGGAGAAGTTTTATTTGACACGTATCGTTGAGATCATCATGAATATCTGAGTTGCTTATCTTAACTGATCCCAAAACAGAGAAAGGAATTGTTATTGCTTCTTCAAGATTATGTTAATCTATAACACCTTTGATAAAGTTGATATTAATAATCCATACCAGCTTGACTGGCGTTTTCTTTTCATTTCTTTTCTTTTCACCCGTTGAAAAGCATATGCAAAATTAGGGTTGTGGAAATAGGGAGTGTGCACCTTCAGTTTATACTATATATTGTGTAATTTCTCGAAGGCATGAACAAGATTTCCCCTCAGCCTCCACTTTAGGCTTCGCAATCTTTTCTTTTTCTTTGACAATTTAACACGTTTTCATGCAAGATAAGCCATGTAATTATATCGGTTTGGAGATCGATGTCTAACAAAAAAGGAGAGGTGTGTTGACCAATAGCATATGATAGAAATATATCAAATAGTCGCTTCACTCACTGAACACATTGTTGTTGCTCAGTTTCCGGTTTCATAAACTTTCCGGTATGCCTATGATTGAAAAATTGGCCAAACTTTAGAAAACCTCCACTGAATATTCCCAAAAAAAACAAAAGAACCTCAGCGTAGGTAAGACTAAAGATTAGAGCAATGATAATGCACCTAGTGCCTATAGCTCCGACTTCAATATATAAATTTTAAACTAAACAACATATCATATCAAGATTTCACCATGCCTAAACGGGAAGGTACAAGATCAAGACAAAGATCGGGAATGAACCAAACATGGAATGAGGGAAATAAGACAAATCTCCAAGTACTTTTCTACCCTGCTTCTCAGCTCCTGTATAAATGAGAATCAGCTTTGTGAAAAGAAGAAAAGAAAAAGAAATTATTCCCCTCTGATCAAATCAATGAACAAAGACATATCTGTCTTGGTATCTATTCAAGTGGCAAAAATGAGACTATGCCCAAAAGAAAAGAAATGATCTTTTCTCGAGTCTGTGAGTGAATTTAAAGCCACCAAACAGCAAAAGGGTAATGGTATATGATGATGTATATCTTTCATGTCAATTGTCAAACCAATTCCTAGAAAAAGCATGCTTAATTATGATAATTGGATTAGTACTAATTATAATCATCATGCATATAAACAGAAGCTTGTTACCTTTGATTACAGTCAATAATATGATAAAGCTTTACTGAAACACATTTGTCATTTCAATACTCATCCTGCCGAAAACATGCGTTGCACGCGATTATATGTCTTTGACAAATGGAGGAGGGTGGGTATCTTGGGGAAGCGAGATGTTCCCTTAATCATTTTATGTTTACCAACTAAAATTTGTGATCTTGTACCTCTTGATCTATTTGACTAATTGCCCCTTGGACCTAACCATTACTTGTTTGTTAACCTACCTAATCCTGAAAATGATAGACGAAACTATTGTATGGTATCTGGAAGCTCAGAGAAATATGCATGCATTTGAGAGAAGTGTAAGGAACTTCTTTGTCAAAATAATAAATAAAAAAGGAAAAAAGAATATTTAGAGAAAAATGATATGAAAAGCAGAATAAAAATAATCACAAGGAAAAATGTTATCTTTACCGCAAACTGACGAAAAGTTGAACCTATTAGTGCAAATGTCACATTCTTAATAGAGCAACGACCCACGTACTAGCATGACGAAGCTCAAAGAAATATTAAGCATCTTCCCTACGCAAAAACCATAAATGAAAATGTGTTTATAATCACTAAATATGATTCTTAATATATAAAAATAAAAACATCTTTCAAAATCAAAACTTTGTTGCCGTATATGATGTATCTGTGATTATTAATAGAAATTTATCAAAGACTAAATTTTTCTGTTGGTTAAAATTATTCCTACATTTATTTGATTTTAGATAGCTACACTAAATAATTTTTCATTTTGTTGTTTCGGTAATAAAATGAAATGAAATGATAAGAGATAACGGCAAACAGAAAATGTTATTAAGATTCATTGGCGTTCTAACTTTTCAGACCCTTAGTTGATGTACTAGATTATCTGACAGACAGCTCAAACCAAATCATACTTAATTTTTGTCCCTTTTGACCTAATGTGGCAAATAGGCCTTGGGGTATGAAACAAAGAGAAAATGCTTAAGAAAGACATTTTCAGCCTAAACTCGATCGGCATTTTCAGCCTATACTCGATCTCAATCAAAGAGTTGGATGGAGGCAATCCAAAACAACGTGATGACATGCAGTGCAGGCCAACAAGAAGAGCACTCTTTACTCTTAGTGATGACATTAAAACAGAATCTACTATTTGTACGTACGAAGATGGGATAATTGTAGCAGGCTTTGCTGTGCTTATTGGTAGCCAAGTGGGATCCCTCAGATGCTTAACTGTTCATGTTTGGAATTTAGTCTTTTCTGGTTTATTTCATGTTAGTCCTCTGTCGGACAGAAATAGTTACGAAAAACAATACCAACTTGGGGACGATTGTTATAATTAACGTGATCATATTATATGACAAAATTGTAATCAACGCACTGTTACATATAACAGATTGTCATGATATGAACATACAAAATTAATAATTAAGCATGCATGATACATGCAGTGATTAGTACAGCTTCCTCGGTTCATTTATTTACAAGCTCACAAAGATATAGAAGAAAGAGATTATATATGCTGGATCGAGACTGCAGTATCATCAAGCACCTTAATGTCTTCCATAGTATCTCATGAGAGAGAGAGAGAGAGAGAGAGAGAGTAGAAAAATTCCCAATGGAACAACCGTTTTACCAGCGGGAGGAAAAGTACTGCTAACCCTAGCATAAAGTTCAGAGATACAAACATACTTGTGTACAATAGGTGATCATTAAAAAAGGGTTTATTGAGAATATTGGGGATCGATAATCACTGTCATTCATATGTGGCAGAAGAAAGATCAAATTAATGTCGCATAACTTTAGTAATCACTGTCTCGATATGTCTCTGCTTACATGTAATTATTCTGATTCATTCTCTTTCAGGATTCAAATTTTGTAGTTATGTGTATGTATACATCCACAGCTGCATAGTGCACTGTCTAAGCCACATATACTATTCTGATGCTTAGCTTGTTGTGTTATGCGTTCGAGATCGATGCTTGCTTGTTGTGAATTGTAACATTCACATTTATACGTACCGGCTATTCACTGACGACCAAAATCCCTTTCAACTTTTTCCAATGTGGGATTGTGGTGCCCCCCATCCCCCCTCTATTCCCTCATAAAATTCGTACCCTAGCTAGCTTGGAATTTCATAGCAGGATCTCTATGCATCCAATTTTGTGGGCTCCTTGTGTTTCTTAACAATATCTAGCTTTAATTAAAATTTATAACCTTTCAACATACTTGATCCTCTCCTTTTTTTATATATTTTGTGCGAGACTAAAACATAAATATTGAGTTGTGAAGTTTTACTATACACATGTGTAACGTACAGACAAAATCTGATCATGTGTAATCATAAGTAGCCTTAATTTCTCATCACTGACCGTCAGATTTCTGTATGTAATACATGTGTATAATAGAATTTTTGTATACAATTTTGCAAGTACAATGAAATGAAGAAGCCATGGTGCCGGTCCAATTGGCTTTACCTCCGTCTGGTCTTGCTCGACAATGTTATTCGATCGCACTATGAATGAGGCCAAGGTCTAGTATGGCGAAAACTAAGATCTTGTTTGAGATTGTTGTGACTTTAAAAAAAAAATCTTATGCTGCTGCTGCTATGCTGTGAGCATAATCAACTATGAATTAAAACAGTTTCGTATTTGGTAAACAATACTTTTAAGAGTGCTATCAGTACATAAAACAACTTCAGAACGTATTTTGATCGAAAACAGCTTTTAAAAAGTAATATTTGAGTTGGTTCTAAAATATGTTATCAGTGACCTATAATTATCAATAAAATTTATTTTTTATTTATTTACCGAACATAATAAAATTTAAAATTTTAAACAAAAATTAATTTTTTTTTAAAGCAAAGCAATTACAAACACACTTAAATCTTTTTGGATTTGGTATGAAAACTGTAAATGACTCAATTATCTGGGCCGTCACGGTGGGGTTGGTTGGGGTCCCAAATTGTCGGTTGGCCACCCCGTTGGGCAGCACGGTGAGGACCATTACGGCAATAATATTATTTGTGGAACTGTTTGATTCACCCTCTTTCCTCTCTCTCGATCACCTTGTAGGGTGGACATCAGCTTGTCCACGCCAAATATACACCGTTCTTTCTTTATGTTCGACACCACTCGATCCTTCCCACAGCTTACCCTCCGCTGCTCGTAGAATATCAGACTTGCCTGCATAGTTAACCCAAGTTGTGTGGACGGGTTAGAAGATAAGTTCAGATTAGAATGGATTACAATCACAAGTTGTGATGACAGAGTCGGTAAGTTAATTAGAGTAAGGACAGATGGTAACGACAAAAAATTAGATTACGAACACAATGCCTAAAACATATTTAGGTAGGAAAACAGAAGGTGAAAGCCCCAGATATCTAACCGGCCACATCTTCTCAAAAAAAAAAAAAAAAAAACCGGCCAAATTGCCAATTGCCTAGATTTCAGGTAAATGAATTGAAAACCAGTGAGGTATCGATCGAGCCAAGACAAGCTTAAGTTCTTATGTGGAGGACATTGATCGAGACTAAACGTGTAGCGGGTCTCATTCTCTGCCCGATTATGCCTGAATATGGTGCAACACTGAGAGTAGACACTAGCAGCCCGTGTACATGTTCTTTCTTTTTCGATGGAAGTGTCCCTAACATACATACGTTTCATCAATTGCTTGCTCGTTTTCGTTCTCTTCCAAACGGATACTCGTGGTCTTCAACTACTTCTCATGCGTCTCATGCGCGCCGTACTAGTTGAGACTTACAAAGTTGCTAATTTTTTTTTTTTCCCTCAAAAGGGTTCTGCAAGCTGGTAACAACCATAAATGATTGTAGAAAACGCGATTTAGTGATATATGTGAACCATAGCTCTTATTGAACTTTGTGGCTTCAACTTGGATCAGAATTCACAGATGAGGTGGGGTTATCTTGCTTCCCGGAAGCTGAAGATGTAGACATTCTGCCTTATTTTTCTTAACAAACCCAAGAAAACACATCTCATTTGATGTGAAACTTGACAAATACGAGACTTTTCACACTCACATAAATAGTTCGATTAATTCTAGTCATCTTCGATTTAGGTCTTAAGTCCTTTTTTTTTTGTTAAGTTTTTGTTTGTTTGTATTTGTATACTACAATATGGCGTCTGCATTATTGTTGCCCAGTGCTCAGTTGCACTATATCATGCAATAAACTTGTATGATACGTATGAACAAGTATATATACGTATCCGTATCTAGAAAGTTAGAATAATAAGATACATGTTTATATTGAGGAAGAAGATTCTAGGTGATTGACGTCCCTTGAATGTAGGGATTTGATGTGCATGGTATTGTAAAGGTAGATGATTCGTTTCCTATTTTACGTAGACGTGTTGGACAAGAATAGGGATACTGCTTGTATATAAGGATATAATCAGTCATTGAATAACATATAGTAAAAACAATTTTCAACCACAATCTCTTTATGGTATCAGAGCATCATGCTCTTGAGGCCTGAAAACCCTAGGATCCCTAGAGAAATACAAATCTTACCCAATGGGCGGAGAAGATACATCTAAAACTGTGACTCAATTCGAGTTACAGGGATCGAAGTCTACAGCCCCATGGGAGAATTCAAACCACCCACTCTATCTCCATCCTTCGGATCAGCCGGGTGTTGTCCTTGCTGAAACTTTGGTGGAAGACAATTATATGACATGGGAGAGTTCGATGCAAATGGCTCTCATGATCAAGAACAAGCTGGGGTTCATTGATGGATCCCAAGAGAAACCAACTCACAATCCTCCCGAGCAGTTGCAATGGGAGAGATGCAACACACTGGTTAAATCCTGGCTCATAGCAGCGATGTCGAAGGAAATTTCAAAAAGTGTAATTCATTGCAAGAGTGCCAAAGCTATATGGGAAGAATTGAAGGATAGATTTTCTCAAGTCAACACAGTCTCCCTATATGAGCTAGAATCTGCCATATATAATTGTGAGCAGGGAATAAGCTCAGTCACTGCGTTCTTTACAAAGCTTAAAGGCCTTTGGGATCAAAAGGAGGCACTCTGCAAACTCCCAATTTGTACCTGTGATGCGAATGAAGCTGTGAAAGCTTATGTAGACACGCAGAAGACCTTGAAATTCCTAATGGGTTTGAATGATAATTTTACTCAAACCAGAAGCAACATTATAGGGATGGAACCTTTTCCCAATTTGAACAAGGCGTATTCTTTGGTGCTACGACACGAGAAGCAACTGGAGGTGTCAAGTGCCAGGCCTGCTGCTGTGGCTGAAAGTGCTGCGTTTGCAGTCAAGAAGTCAGGAGGAGAAGGAAATCAAGCCACTCGAGAAGGAACAAGGGCAAGAAGATGGTGTGAAAAATGCAAAGTGGACAATCATGATACTCAATACTGCAGAGCACACATAACGTGCACTTTCTGTGAAGGCACTAGTCATTCCTACAATTTTTGTAGGAGGAGAAAAAGGCTAATGGGGGAGAATTCACTCAATGGAAAGCAAGAGGGACAAAACTCCAGATCCCGGGCCAATTTCGTTGGTGAAGGAAGCGGAGGAGACATGGCTAACTTCCCACTTTCACAAGGGGAATGTCAGCAAATGATGGGACTATTAAACAAGATCAAGAATGGAGCTGGCAACTCAAATGAAGGAAGACAACTATTGGAGATGCTGAATTCATCAACTCCTTCAACAACAAATCTCGTTGGTAACGTTCCAAATTATGAAGAGATGTCACGTACAATTTGTGCACTTTCACAAAAGGATACATAAATAGTATGGATATTTGATAGTGGTGCGAGTGACCACGTAGTATGCATTTTAATTTACTCACTCATGCTAAGGCAGTGCATAACCGAAGTGTGCGTCTGCCTAACAACACCAGGCTGCAAGTATCACATATTGGGACAGTTTGTTTTTCACCCAGCTTCACACTTCACAACGTCCTATGTGTTTCCCTATTTTACTTGAATCTCATATCTGTAAGCAAACTCGTATTGGACTCCTTTTACGTGACCATATTCATCAGACAAGTTTGTTTTGTGCAGGACCTTCGCTCGGGGACGGTGATTGGGACGGGAGCTGAACGTGAAGGGCTTTATTGTCTCACAATGCCAAAGGAAGGAACATGCAACGTGGTCCGTACCAAGCCACAAGAACCTTGGCATGAACGATTAGGTCATCCCTCTAGCAAAGTCACATCCTTATTTCCCTTCTTGCATAATAAAGCTTGTGATGCAAGTAGTTGTTTAGTTTGTCCCCTGACCAAACAAACTCGAAATCCATTTCCTTTGAGTAATTCTATCAGTAATACATGTTTTGAATTAATTCATGTTGATATTTGGGGTGGGTACCATGTTCCGACTATTTCTGGTGCCAAGTATTTTCTCACTATCGTTGATGATCACACAAGGTGCACTTGGGTTTATCTTATGCATCAAAAATCCGAAGCTAGGCAGTTACTCATTTCTTTCATTCACATGATAGAAACACAGTTTAATGCCAAAGTTAAAATTGTTAGGAGTGATAATGGTCCGGAATTTAAATGTCATGATTTTTATTCTTCAAAGGGGATTCTGCATCAAACAAGTTGCGTCAACACACCGCAACAAAATGGTGTAGTTGAGCGCAAACACTGTCACCTTCTCAATGTAGCTAGAGCACTCCTCTTCCAATCCAATCTTTCCAAAGATTTTTGGGGTGATGTCATACTCACTGCTGCCTATTTGATCAATCGTACCCCCTCATCAGTTTTACAGGGAAAAACTTCATTTGAAAAACTTTTCCAAAAGGTCCCAAACTATTCTTATTTACGAGTTTTTGGGTGTCGCTGTTTTGTTTCTTCTCATCCACTCAAACCTAGTAAATTTGATCCTCGGTCAAGGGAGTGTATCTTTTTAGGATATCCTGGTAATCAAAAAGGGTACAAAGTCTACTGCATTGAAGAAAAGAAATACCTAGTTTCTAGGGATGTCATATTCTTTGAGAGAGAGTTTCCTAATCCAAATCAACCACCTTCATCTCCTCAATCTGTCCACCATCAAAGTCCTATTCTGCTTCCCAATTATACTCCTCTCACGTTACCCTTATCAATCAATCCTCCTATTTATGAGAAAGATCCCTTGACTACTGATTCTGTGTTAACCCATCCAGATACAACTACCATAACTTCCACAGACATACAAGCAGACACATCTACACCACTATCTCCTATCCAAGACTCACCAACCCTCACAAACCTCCCCGCACCACCACAAAACATATCAGCACCTGCCACGCATTCCCGACAGGTCAACTCGAGCCACACAAGTACCTCGTACGTTGCAGGGCTTCCATGTTGAGGCCAAGCTCCCTTCACGCTCTCTACCATCACCGTCTTCAAGCATAGAAGGTTCATCAGGTACGAATCATCCTATTGCTCAAGTTCTTTCTTATGAACGCCTTTCTCCAGAGCATAGAAACTTTGTGGCTAACATCTCTCTTGTCAAGGAGCCACACAGTTTTTCTCAGGCAGTCAGTGATCCTAAATGGCTTGAGGCCATGAACAATGAAATTGCTGCTCTCCAAGATAACAAGACATGGAGTATGGTTCCTCTACCACCCGGGAAAAAGGCTATCGGATGTAAATGGGTGTACAAGGTGAAGTACAACCCTGATGGAACTGTAGAAAGATATAAAGCATGACTTGTCGCGAAAGGTTATAATCAAGTGGAAGGGATTGATTATCAAGAGACGTTTGCACCTGTAGCCAAGTTGACTACAGTCCGGGTCCTTCTCAGCTTGGCTGCTATGAAAAATTGGCCTGTTCACCAACTCGACGTTAATAATGCCTTCTTGCAAGGTGATCTTTATGATGAAGTCTACATGGAAGTTCCTCCTGGTTTTGGACGAAAAGGGGAGAACAATGTGTGTCGTCTGCACAAGTCTTTGTATGGACTCAAACAAGCTTCCCTGCAATGGTTTTTGAAGCTCTCCACTGCTCTTCATACTGGCGTTTTTCGACAGTCTTGGGCAGATTACTCATTATTCGTCCGCAACCATCAAGGCAGGTTTACTGTTTTATTAGTATATGTGGACGACGTGATCATAGCAGGAAACAACTTAGAAGACTTATTAAAGACAAAGCATTTTCTTGCAAAGTGTTTCAAATTAAAGGATTTGGGCAAGCTCCGATACTTCCTTGGCATAGAAGTAGCAAGGTCCGACAAAGGAATATTACTCAACCAACGCAAATATGCATTGGAAATCCTAGAGGATTCTGGTTTCTTGGGGGCTAAGACCTCGAAAGCTCCTTTTGATCAGAATTTGCAACTGACACAAGAACAAGGAGTTGAGCTAGCTAACGCATCTCAATATCGTAGACTTGTGGGTAGGCTTATATACCTAACTATAACCAGGCCTGATCTTGCATATGCAGTGCACATTTTGAGTCAGTACATGCACAAACCTCAGAAGCCACATCTTGAAGCAACCTACAAGGTGTTACAGTACATTAAGCATACTCCAGGGCAAGGTATTCTCTTACCTTCTTTTGGACAGTTGGAACTAGAAGCCTTTTGTGACGCCGATTGGGCACGTTGCAAAGATACTCGAAGGTCAACCACAGGTTATTGCATTTTCTTTGGGGATTCTCTTGTTTCATAGAAGTCAAAGAAGCAGAATACAGTTTCTAGATCCAGCACCGAAGCGGAATACAGGTCAATGGCTACCACAAGCTGTGAAGTGACTTGGCTTCGAAGCTTACTTCAAGACTTATATGTTCCACAGTGCAAACCAACCAGGTTATTTTGCGACAACAGAGCAGCGATCCACATTTCATCCAATCCGGTCTTCCATGAGAGGACTAAGCACATTGAGATTGACTGTCATGTTGTAAGGAGAAGGTGCAGCGTGGAGTCATCAAGACACAGTTCATTCGAAGTAATGAGCAACCAGCAGACCTTTTCACTAAACCATTGAGTTTGAAACAGTTCAAAATGCTACTACACAAGTTGGGTGTCATCAATATCCACTCCAACTTGAGGGGGAGTATTGAGGAAGAAGATTCTAGGTGATTGACGTCCCTTGAATTTAGGGATTTGATGTGCATGGTATTGTAAAGGTAGAGGATTCGTTTCCTATTTTACGTAGACCTGTTGGACAAGAATAGGGATACTGCTTGTATATAAGGATATAATCAGTCATTGAATAACATATAGTAAAAACAATTTTCAACCACAATCTCTTTGGTTTACAAACTGTGGCCTACATTGCTGCTCGTCAGTATTCAACCCATTGGCGTAACTATCATGCATCAAATTTACAAATATGAACAAAAAAAATATCCCAAAGCTGCAAATCTCATAAATAATCCGATCTGCAATATGTGGAAGATGACATTCAACTGCAATTATGCATTTCTAGCCTTGCATTTATCAAAGTTTAGGACCAAAAAAGCTTTCAGTTGCCCTCATTCTAACATCATTCATATGCATGTTGTCTTCACCATCACACCAATAGTATTCAAAGGCTTCAGTCATGGGCCAGATGCCATTACTACAAAAAGGGCTAGATTCGATATTGCAGCGAATCACAAGGGACAATTATGGCATTTGATCATCTGTATGATACGGTGGTGGTGGAGAACGGCTAAAAGCCTAAAAGGACTTAAAGCCTCAAAAGCCTATCTCTTTGATAGTGATACACACATCCTATTCTTCTCCTATCCTTGTTTTGTATTATTTGTATTCTTTCGGAATGTATAAATACATTAGCTTCTTTTTCCTCTGATATTCACTTTTGGAAATTAACAATGGCAATTCGATCATGATGTTGTGTATAAAATAGAGTTTGACAAAAAAAAAATCAGGAGGCTTAAAATTGCAATAAAAAATGGAGTGGCAATGATGAGAGGGAAGGGCACAAGTGGGCTCTAGACAAGCACGTGGGAGTTGCCTTTTGATTTGCACGCTGGCATGTCCATACTACTCACTAGAGAAGAAGGCCTCAATCCATTTTTCTTCTTCAAGTAACAGAAAAGGAAGGTTCGCAGTTCTTCACATTTTTCATTTACCAGAGTCAATATTCGATTTTCCTGGCAGTCTCTGTTTCTGGGTTTTGGTTTAAATTCAGGTTTTGATCTTAAAGAATCATCCTTTTTAGTTGTTTACTTGGGTTTAGAGCAGCTTTAGCTGTATAAGCTGGTGTTCTTTTTATTTGATTGACCTGGTTGGAGGATTTGGTTGGGACTGCAGTTACTTTGGGTTCTTTGTTTGCATGTCCAAGTCACATGGGGTATAGAATTTGACTGATAGGACCTGGACTTTGGTGTTTTTGATCCTCTAAGTGTTTTTGTCATTTTGACTCTTTCTGATGTATAAATATATTCTATATATGAAACTCATTTAGTATCCCACCCTCCTTGACAAGAGCTCTTGGTTTTCCTTTGTTCTTGGATATCTTCTCTCATCCAAGAAAAATCTTCTTCCATTCTTTTCCCTTTTAATGCTGTGAAATTTCATTTTTTGGGGTTGAGCTCATTTGGACCAACAATTCTAGAAGAACCCAACATATTGGATTGTCCAATTCAATTATGTCAAGGAGAATCTGATGTGAAGGAAACCAAGGAATCAGTCATGAAGTTTATGAAACTTGGATCTAGGCCAGATACTTTCTACACTTCTGAGGCTATAAGGTAAGAGTACACCTGATTAAATATCATGTACTTTTAAGATATGCTGTTGTCATTAATGAATTGATGGTTGTTACCAAAAGTTGTTCCTTCTCTTTTTTCTGCTCAATTCAGGTCAGTTTCCTCTGAAGTTTCAAGTGATCTCATAATTCAAGTGAAGGGAAGCAGATATTTACTCCACAAGGTACACTGTATAGGTTCCTCATAAAATCCAATTGTTTATTGCAGATGAATGTTTTCTTGAAATTAATTCATTCATTTTCACATGTCACACAGTTTCCACTTCTGTCAAAGTGTTTGAGGCTGCAGAGGCTCTGCTCTGAATATGCAGAAACCTCGCAACACCAGATAATCCAACTGCATGATTTTCCAAGTGGAATTGAGGCATTCGAGCTCTGCGCAAAATTCTGCTATGGAATCACAATCACCCTCAGTGCCCACAACATTGTAGCTGTTCGCTGCGCCGCAGAGTACTTGCAGATGACTGAGGAAGTTGAGAAGGGAAACTTGATATATAAGCTTGATGTCTTCTTCAACTCTTGCATACTTCATGGCTGGAGGGACTCAATTGCCACTCTACAAAGCACCAAGGCCTTTCCTCTGTGGTCTGAGGACCTTGGAATCACTAGCAGGTGTATAGAGACAATTGCCTCCAAAGTCCTGACACACCCTTCAAAGGTTAGCTTGTCACACAGCTACTCCCGGAGGGGGAGAGACGACGTGTCCTGCAATGGTGCCGAGAGTCTGAGGCATGGAAAACCTGGAAACAAGGGGTGGTGGGCTGAGGATATAGCAGAATTGGGAATAGACCTTTTCTGGAGGACCATGATTAGTATTAAATCTGCTGGAAGAATACCCTCTAATCTCATAGGTGACGCATTGAAAATCTACGCAGCAAAATGGCTACCCAACATATCAAAAAATGAGTACAGAAAACAAGCAGCATCGACATCCGATTCGGATTCAGACTCGGGGAATGATTTGACTTCAAAGCATAGGCTGATCTTGGAGACAATTGTGAGCTTAGTTCCGGCTGAGAAAGGTGCTACTTCTAGCAGTTTCTTGCTCAAACTGTTGAAGGCAGCCAATATTCTCAATGCTTCTTCCTCTTCCAAAATGGAATTGGCTAGAAGAGTTGGACTTCAATTAGAGGAGGCAACAATTGGTGACTTGTTGATACCATCTGTACCATATGAAGCTAGGGGTACTCGATACGATGTAGACATTGTTATGACCATTTTGGAGCAGTTCAAGTTACAAGGGCAGAGTCCCCCTACTAGTCCTCCAAGGTCCAAGCTTGGTAATTTCCAAAGGAGGAGGTCTAGGTCGGCTGAGAACATCGATTTCGAGTTTCAGGAGAGCCGAAGATCATCTTCAGCATCACATAGCTCAAAGCTGAAAGTGGCAAAGCTTGTGGATGTGTATCTTCAGGAAATTGGCAGGGATGTAAATTTGCCTCTGGCTAAGTTTATTGCGATTGCTGAGGCATTACCAGAATTTGCCAGGGTTGATCATGATGACCTCTACAGAGCAATTGACATTTACCTAAAGGTAATTACAATCTACTACTTGTTTCTTAATTTTACCATCATTCCAATTTTCTTTGTGTTTAGACTTCTGGGCATATTTCACCATCACAGTTTAGGATGTTCTTAAGGTAAATGACAGGATTAGGGTTCTCAATTTTCCATTCAAGTGTTTAGGTTTCTGTGCAAAATTAGTTTCACTGTCACATTTTAGGTTGCGGGTCAGCAGTACCAGTAGATAACCAACCCTCTTGACCTTAAAATCATGTCACATTCATAATTTATTACTAATAGGATTAGGTTGACCCACCAATTATTTAGCAGGAATCAATCCACAATGTGTTGATAACATTTTTGTGCATCTCCAGACTTACAATTTTGGATCAAACAAATTGTGATGGAATTTAGTCTGATTCTTGCTGATGTTGAGTGATGTAACTTTACATTTATTGATTAAAGTTGTTATATGCTTAAACATCAAATCAGGCACATCCAGACCTGAACAAGAGTGAAAGAAAAAGGCTGTGTAGAATCCTAGACTGCAAAAAGCTGTCGATGGAGGCCTGCATGCATGCTGCACAAAATGAGCTACTTCCACTAAGAGTGGTGGTCCAAGTTCTCTTCTTCGAGCAAGCTAGAGCCGCCATGGCGGGCGGCAAAGTGACCGAGTTGCCGAGCAACATAAGGGCTCTGCTAGCCTCACATGACATTGACCCAACACGGCCTCCACCGCCCTTAAGTGCCTCTAGCATCATTCCTGCAGAGGATCAATGGAGTGTCTCGGGCCTTAAGTCACCCAAATCGAAGATGTCAACGCTACGAATGAAGCTAGAGGAAGACGATGATCTTGATGACAATGGGATTGGGAGAAGCTCAAGGCTTAAGGCTCTCTGCTTACTGCCTACGAGACCCAAAAGAATGCTCAGTAAGTTGTGGTCCATCAACAGAAGTAGCACTACTGCAAGTGAAAAGAACTGAGTGATTTTTGTTTAATTTTCAAGATGGGTATGGTCAAGTCCAAAGAGTAACCATATACTATGCTAGTATGCTTCTTCTTCTTCTTCATATATTCCTTGTAACTTACTAGGAACAAAGATTAAGAATCCCAATGTGCATTGTTCATGTAATGTCTTATAATAAGAAAGAAGAATTTCAGTTATCAAAATCTTTGGGTGAGAATATATCTAGTAGTTGTAAATGACCAGTGTGGGACCAATTTTGTGTCTTTGTCTACAAATCTGGAACACCAGTCGTTGTCTCTTTGCTGCAACTCATTGGATCCTCACCCTGTTTATCAGATTTTATTCTTGGGAGTGAGTTCATGTATCTGACATAATACACTTCTGCAGTACTGGAATTAAATCATTAATCAAATCAAAATTTGATTTCCCAGAAACGATAGATTCAAGACACAAGTGATTTTCTTATTTGCTAGAGAATTCTGTTTGAAAGTTGAGACAACAAGATACTATAAACAAATGCACCACGAACAAGAAGAGACAAAACTCATTACCTTGAATCAACAATTACACCATATCAATTCAGTTGTTATGTTCCAGGTTTTTTACTCCATACTCCACAGTCCACAGTAGATATTAGCTTTGCTTTTGCATTATTCAAGCTGGATTGGACATTAACCTACCTGGGACTATGATACTAAATGGAACTGGTCATAATGTAACAACCCCAAAACCAAAAGATGTTTGGCGACTAGTAAAATGCTACTCCCAAGTCAGCATCAATATTCCACAACAAAAGTGACTAGAGACATGCCTCCCACCTCGTTATTATTGTTCGAGAAGGTGCATATCCTAGTCAAAATGTGTCAGAAATGGTTGATCCACACAACTAGTAAGTTGTAAGATAACTGTTGTGCTCCAAATTTTAGAGTTATTAGGGAATGTTAGTAGTCCATATTATGGTTAGGTATGCGCAAGCTGAAGAATGTAGGATTCGAAATTAAAACTTCTTTTAAAAGAAGCTCTGATACCAAGTTAGAAAATCATTATAACACAACCTAAAAGTTTAAATTGTAAGAAGTAATGAACTAACAAATATATAGGAAGTTACCAATGACCTCCCATCACAAAGTTGCATCAATTGTTCAAAACTTATTTTAAAAGAAGCTCTGATACCATGTTAGACAATCATTATAACACAACCTAAAAATTTAAATTGTAGGAAATAATGAACTAACAATATATAAGAAGTTACCAATGACCTCCACCACAAGGTTGCATCAATTATTACGATACGAAAACAAATAATCGCTTGCTTTCTGTTGCTAGTTTAGATACTTGCCATCTTTCCCATATCTGGCAATGTAATTGACTTGCAATTGCAGACACAAATTAATGGTACAGGGTCACTTTCATAGTTTCATTGTTCAGTTGATAAGTAAAGTTCCATGTCTGTCAACCAAAAAGAATTAACAGCAACATGTATGGAGTTGCCATTGTTAGAGCGGTAGGTGTACCAGGTCGTTTGCCCACATGAACCTGATGGGCAGTCCCTCCTTAATGGAGGAGGAAATCCATGTGGTGATTTACCATATGAGGAAAGCATGGGTTGGAAAATTCAAAGAAAGTAGATAGCAAGTCATCTTAGAAGGTAGGTAGCAAGCTATCTTTGAAGTTAGGCATGCCAAACTTGAAAGAAAACTTGACTTTACTTCCAATTATATGTCATATCCATGAATCCAATTGCCTATAAATAGGCATGAAAGGTTGTAGGAAAAACAACCAAGGCAAGAGTCATTCCAAACTAATAAAGTTTGAGATAGTAGTGAGATTCTCACTTGAGAGATGAGTGAGAAGAAAATTCCTCTTGAGAGATAGAGTGTGTGTTACCACTTTGGTGAAATTTAGTCACCAAAGTGAGATTGCCTTGTAATCCCATTATTTATATAGTGGAAGAGAGTATTACTACTGCCCCGAGGACGTAGGCACATTTGCTGAACCTCGTTAAATGTTGTGTCTTCTTTTATTTATTTGTTGTTATTATGCAAATCACACGAGAGATGAGAAAAGTTAGATCTTGGGATAACCAATTATCCATTGGCCTTGTATTAAGGCAGTCCTTCTTTCCCAACAAGTGGTATCAGAGCCCAGCGCTCATTGTTCGTGGCATCTCGTGGAGATCAAGATGGTGGAGCTGTCGTCATCAGTAGCAACAATGGTTAAGTTGACATCATTGAATTACTCCATTTGGAAGCCCAGAATGGAAGACATCATTTACTGCAAGGATATGTATGAGCCTCTTCAAAATGGCGGAGAGAAGCCAGCAGGCAAGACTGACAAGGACTGGAGCATCCTGAACAGAAAAACTATTGCAGGAATTCGTCAATGGGTTGATGAAAGTGTTTTTCATCATGTGGCACAGGAAACCAATGCCTACTCAATGTGGACAAAGTTGGAGTCCATGTACGAGAGAAAGACCGCACAAAACAAAGCCTCGTTCATTCGACGGTTGGTGAACACAAAGTACAGGGATGGTCAAAGTGTTTCAGAACACTTGAGCGACTTCCAAGGCATGGTGAATCAATTGACGAATATGAAGATGGTGCTTGATAATGAGTTGCAAGCATTATTGTTACTAAGCTCATTGCCAGATAGCTGGGACACGTTGGTGGTGTCATTAAGCAACTCAGCTCCTCAAGGCGTTCTCGCACTGAGCAATGTAAAAGGTAGCATGTTCAATGAAGAAGCAAGGAGGAAAGAGCAAGGAATATCGATCGAGTTAGAAGCCCTCGTCACCAACAACCGTGGAAGTAGTAGAAAATTCCACAGCCGAGGAGATATTTCCCTTGAAACCAACACAGGCCACTGCTTGGTTCTCCAGGATGTGAGACACGTTCCAGACATGCGTCTCAACCTGATCTCCACAGGATTACTTGATGATGAAGGCTGCACAAGTGTCTTTGGTGGTGGAAAGTGGAGGCTCAGTAATGGTCCAGAAATTCTAGCCCGAGGGAGGAAAGAGAACACTCTCTACATGACTTATGCAAAAATCTGTAGTGGGTATGCAGTTACACTCGAGAAGATTCGTCGATAGAGCTATGGCACAAGAGGCTAGGTCACATCAGCGAGAAGGGACTTACTGTTCTACCCAAAAGAGAGGTATTAACTGGTGTCAATGTTAAAGAGATGCCTCTAAAACCATGTACGCATTACTTGGCTGGAAAGCAACATAGAGCTTCATTCATCGTTCTCCTGCACCAAGGAAATCCAATGTTTTGGATGTTGTATATTCTGATGTGTGTGGTCCCATGACCACCAATACTCTAGGAGGTGCAAGATACTTCGTCACCTTCATTGATGATCATTCCAGGAAGGTATGGGTTTATGCACTGAAAACTAAAGATCAAGTGCTCGAAAGTATTTAAGCAATTTCATGCCAAAGTTGAACGAGAAACAGGCAGGAGATTGAAATGCATTCGCACGACAACGGGGGAGAGTACATAGGGGCGTTCAGACACTATTGTAAAAGTAACGGAATCAGGCATGAACGATCTGTTCCAAAGACTCCTCAGCATAACGGAGTGGCCGAGAGGATGAACAGAATTATTGTTGAAAGAATCAGAACAATGTTATCTCATGCTAAGCTGCCTAAGAGCTTTTGGGGTGAAGCTCTAATGACTGCGGTTGATGTGATCAGCCTTTCTCCCTCAACTCCATTAAATGGTGACGTGCCAAACAGGTTTTGGACAAGAAAGGACGTCTCATACAATCATTTGAAGGTATTTGGCTGCAAAACATTTGTTCATATTCCCAAAGATGAAAGATCAAAAATTGATAGCAAGTCGAAAGAATGCATATTTCTGGGATATAGAAATGAAGAATATGGATACAGGCTGTGGGATCCTGTCAATAAGAAGATTGTCAGAAGCAAAGATGTTGTCTTCTTCGAAGACCTGAACATCGAAGATACTCAGAAGACTGAGAAGCCTAAACAACCCAGAGAATATCCGATGAACCCGGATAAACCAAGATGGTTGGAGAGATACCGAAGATGTCGGTGATGCAGCAAATGACCCGATGATTAATGATCCAGTTGATGATGCAACTAATGATGAGGAAGAGGCACTGACCCCTTGAAGATTAGTCAGGGAACGCAGACCCTCAAACAGATAACCTCTACATGAGTTCGTTACTCTCACAGATGGATGTAAGCCAGAGTCTTATGAAGAAGCTCTGACAGATAACCACAAGGATGAGTGGTTGGAAGCCATGCAAGAAGAAATTAAATCCTTTCATGAGAACCAGACTTATGAGCTGGTGGAGTTACCAAAAGGTAAGAGAGCACTCAAAAACAAATGGGTGTATAGATTGAAGACTGAGGAGAATAGCTCACGACTCAGATTTAAGGCAAGACTGGTCGTTAAAGGTTTCAATCAGAAAAAGGGAATTGACTTTGAAGAAATTTTCTCGCCCGTGGTGAAGATGACATCTATCCGGGTGGTACTTGGTTTGACTGCAAGTTTAAATCTGAAGATTGAATAACTTGAGGTGAAGACGGCTTTCCTTCACGGTGACCTTGAAGAGGAAATCTACATGGAGCAGCTAGAAGGATTCAAAGTCAAAAGCAAGGAAGATCTAGTCTGCAAACTGAAAAAGAGTTTGTATGGACTAAAGCAGGCGCCGCGACAATGGTACAAGAAGTTCGATTCGTTCATGATTGAGCAAGGATCTCAGAGGACAACTTCAGACCATTGCGTATTTGTGAAGAATTTCTCAGGAGGTGACTTCATTATACTACTCTTATGTTGATGACATGTTGATCGTAGGACAAGATGGTGACAAGATTAGCAAACTGAAGAAAGAGCTCAGTAAGTCTTTTACTATGAAGGACTTGGGACGAGCAAAGCAGATTCTTGGTATGAATATTACCCGCGATAGACAGAATGGGAAGCTGTGGTTATCACAAGAAAAATATATCGAAAAGGTATTGGAGCGGTTCCACATGGAGAAAGCAAAGCCAGTTGCTACTCCACTTGCTAGTCACTTTAAGCTCAGCTCGAAGCAGAGTCCTACAAGTGTGAAAGAGGAGGAAGAAATGGCGAAGGTGCCATATGCCTCAGCGATAGGAAGCCTGATGTATGCAATGGTGTGTACAAGACCAGACATAACATACGCGGTTAGTGTTGTTAGCAGATTTCTGTCTAATCCAGGCAAAGAGCATTGGAATGCTGTGAAGTGGATTCTTAAATATCTCAAAGGTACTTCCAAAATGGGTTTATGCTTTGGAAGTGGGAAGCCTGAACTAATAGGCTATACAGATGCAGATATGGCTGGAGATGTTGACTCAAGAAAGTCTACATCAGGATACCTGATTACATTTTCAAGGGGAGCTGTCTCATGGAAATCAAAGCTACAAAAATGTGTTGCTTTGTCAACTACAGAAACGGAGTTCATATCAGCTACGGAAGCCTGCAAAGAAATTTTGTGAATGAAGAAATTCCTACAGGAATTGGGCTATAAGAAATAAAAGTATGTTCTGCATTGTTATAGTCAAAGCGCAATTCATCTGAGTAAGAATTCGAGTTTTCACTCGAAATCAAAGCACATTGATGTGAGGTGTCACTGGATAGGTGATGTGCTGGAAGCCAAGCAACTACAGCTTGAGAAGATTCACACAGATGATAATAGTTCAGATATGATGACGAAGTTATTACCAAATGACAAGTTTGAATTTTACAGAAGCGCGTCAGGATTGGCGCATCCCTCCATCTAAGTCGGGAGGGGGGATTGATGGGCAGTCCCTCCTTAATGGAGGAGGAAATCCATGTGGTGATTTACCACATGAGGAAAGCATGAGTTGGAAAATTCAAAGAATGTAGATAGCAAGTCATCTTGGAAGGTATGTAGCAAGCCATTTTTGAAGTTAGGTATGCCAAACTTGAAAGAAAACTTGACTTTGCTTCCAATTACATGTCATATCCATGAATCCAATTGCCTATAAATAGGCATGAAAGGTTGTAGGAAAAACAACCAAGGCAAGAGTCATTCCAAACTAATAAAGTTTGAGATAGTAGTGAGATCCTCACATGAGAGATGAGTGAGAAGAAAATTCATCTTGAGAGATAGAGTGTGTGTTACCACTTTGGTGAAGTGTAGTCACCAAAGTGAGATTGTCTTGTAATCTCATTATTTATATAGTGGAAAAGAGTATTACTACTGTCCCGAGAACGTAGGCACATTTACCGAACCTCGTTAAATATTGTGTCTTCTTTTATTTATTTGTTGATATTCTGCAAATCACACAAGAGGTGGAAAAAGTTAGATCCTGAGATAACAAATTATCTATTGGCCTTGTATTAAGGCAGCCCTTCTTTCCCAACAGAACCATTGAGATCAAAATTGCATGCTGAAACGGACATGTCACTGTTCTAGGGAAATTAGTACAGGGGTGGCTGGACTGAACTTTTGTTCATTGCTTATTTCATGTAGCATCGAGTTTGGTGCTTTGCTTCATCATTGTGGTGGTGATCCATGTCCTTTCCACATCATTACAGTCATCATTGCCATTATAGTCTTCCCCTCATCTTTCAGTTGATTAATTCAACATTCCATGGTCTTCTGTAAAATTCTCTAATAAAATGGGCTTATATATACATTGTACGTCAGAAAATCAAACAAGATGGGATTTAGTTTTGTCGCATTCCGAACCTGAAGCATCTCTTTAGCAGTGCTTGTAGAAGAAGAACATTTGCTAGCTAACACTTTCGCTAACAGAAGTGCGCTTCTTGTAAATGTACTCGAAAGAAACTCCTAAGCAAGCATATATCGGCCTATCGGGTGCTGCTCTTCCGTATCCATTAATCAGACGTGATTATAATAACTTGCACATCAGAGAATATCCTCTTTTCTTTTCCAATTTTGAACCCACAATATTCGTTTTTGCGGTGCTTTTGTAAGAAGCACATTTGATGCGTAACAGTTTTTGCTAATACAAGTGCTTGTTATAAATGTACTCGGAAACGCTTCTCGAGCAGGGATCGATAACCGGGTGCTGCGGTTTCTCTAAATACTCTTAAAAATGCTTTCATAACTCAAAGAGCACATTTATACTATTCCGGCCAAAAGTTGCGTTTGCTTTGAGTGTCTGAATGCATTGCTACCAAGATGGTAGCTGCTGCATGCAAAACTAATGTATTGGTCTCATATCAGGACCCCGGACCATGAATTACATTTCCAGCTTAATTGCTCAATGAAAATTAAGGATGATGAATACAATTAAAGAAAATGCAATGTCTCAGAAACTCTACCTCAAAAACCACATAGATGTGAATATGAGAGTAGTAACAACGACAGAGTACTTATTTTGCTCATAATTAAAAACTGAATTCTAGTATTCTTGTTTTTGACATTATTATGATCATGCTCATGAAGTTTGTAAATGAGCAAGTATTAGCTTGCTAGCCTGCAGCAGGCTTGGATGTGGCCTCGATTCTTCCTCGGCGCGGCGATGATGATCCATATTCCATGCTGCTCTTTGTCCTCTGGAGGCTCGGTCTGTTCTGGAAGCTCGAAGACTTATTGAGGCTGGGAGAACGGTGGAGCCGGCACCGGAATGAACCTACGTGAGTGGTTGGGGAGCAAAGGCAGCTAGCACTCGGCGTCCTAGACATACTCTGCTGCCTTGTAAGCCCATGGTGATGACCACATGCCATTTCACGTGGAGTACTCGACGGATCATCCACCGGAATCTCCACCTCCATGATGAAATCCTTGTTGCTGGTCTCGTTCTGAGGATCTTCCATTATATCAATCTTCTACTCTTCCTCTTCAGTGCCCTGCGTTTTTCATTTCATAAAACAGCTTCTACATGCAAATACATGAAACCAAAAACTTCTTGCTTTTTAGGTATGGATAGATAGAAAGAAAGAGCGAGCTAGACAAGATAGATAAAGATGGCAAAAGGGTGAGGCACTTGGTACTCACTGTGATTTAAAACCTTGATGATGGGGCAATGGGGATGCAATAACTTTTAATTATTTGTTTCTCTATCTCTTTTTTTTTTTCTCACGGGTGTGACAATCAAATCCATTAACGTCCCACCTACATCTCTATAACTTTTGGTAATGCTCTAACCACCTTCTACTATCATGATCATCCATAAGATGGAGAGCACTGCGGCCCTCACAAAACATTAGCTAACTTTTTCTTCTATCCCTCTTACTGTTATTGTGCAAAAGACCAGGGTAAATCTACTACTAATCCGGATCCATCCCCGGGATTTGGGATGCAGCAAGGACATGGTCAATGAGAATCTTAAGGACAAAAACCGGGCAATACTTCGAAGCCGAAAGTTGTAGCCTGTGAAAAAGAAAGATTACAATAAGCCCAATACTTCCATAAATGTTTGCCGAGTTCTATCTCAAACGACCTCAGTTTTTATAACAGTGAATCACTGTCCTTAATTCCTTATAATTGCATTAAATTGAGATAGATGGTATGATCTGAAAGATAGCTCTATTTAGGGTATCCCCACAAATTCATGGTACACATTCTCGTGGGTGCATGTCTTTTTTTTATCTGTTTGCTTTGGGAGATGAGAAGCCATCAAATGCCAAGCTTGTTAGGAAAAAGTATGGGATTCACAGAAACACTGTGACACTGCAAGTTGTGACAGTGGAAACTTCTTTGATGCAATGTTAGAAATTTAAGAACCTCATTTTGGTAATTATTGGATACTAATCTGGACAGAGATCTGTAATTGTAAGCCTGTCTAGCTGGGGCTTCAAGTGGCCCACTGAACTTTGGAAATGACCTGTTTGAAATTGTGGCTCCATTGGGCTTGTCGAAAACCACCAACCCACAACTTGATTCATTCTTCAATATTAATTTTTCAGTGTTATTCAAGTTTTTTCTTAGTCATTTTTTTTAATTATTATTACACAACGATTAGCTGTGCGTGAGTTGAGCTCGGAACTTCTTACATATCCGTGTTTAACAGTAACTAAGGTTTGGTCCATACTCTATAAGGTGGCATTTGTTTATAATTTTAGTGATTAAGAGTATTGAGTATAACAATTTAAATCGTCATTTTCTTACTATTACTAATGATAAACGTACATATTATAACAGTACATGTTGCATAAGAATTGATATCAGAGACATGTTTAGTTGAAACACATATTTCAAGGTGCAGAATGCCGTATAGTTCATGTGAGCGGCAACTCAAATTTGGGATAGGTATAGCCAATTTGAAGAGAATTATAAATAATGTGGAGCGCATAGAAAACTCACATGTTTAAATGGGCTTGATAGGTGGAGTGAGTAGAAAGCTAAGCAGAATTGTAAAAGACCATAATATGACTCATAATATGACTCGAGTTGGTAAGTGTTGCATCTCGTCGAGGAGAAAATTGTTATAATTATGTAGTTGAATTCAAAATAGGATTGTGTAAAGAGAAGTCCCATATAGTCACGTACATACGTAAGAAAAAGAACACAACAGTCGTGAACATGTCGAATAAGTCTTCGCTTTTCATAGTATCAAAGTCATTTGTATTGAAATTTCACACTTAAATTTGTCCAACATTACGCCGATGTTAGATGATATCACTTGAATTTCTTTGCATAGGCAATTCTTATTCATTTTGCTCTATATTGATGATTGATCAATCTCTTTAATTTGTGTCGATCAACTCTATTTCAAAGATTTTTTTGTCTAAATTGATTCTAAGGTTTGAGCAGTAGCCAAGAGGGCAAGACCAATCATGCACCTATTGAATACTTACTTGCATATATACACAAATCAATCGAGGAAATAAAAAAGTGCATGAAACTAAACTCAAATCTTATGAAGTGATTTTGTTCCATCTTAATCTATCTGATTGCTGGCATCCGCTATCGGTTTGATTGCTAAGAGCAACTCCAACAGCTTCCCTATATTTTGATTTTTCTCTATTTTAAGGAAAAATAAGTATTTTTTGCTCTAACAGATTCCTTATAACTATCCCTATTTTAGGGAAAGTGAGGAAAGAGAAAACCAAATTCCCTATATTTACAGTAATCTCTAAAATTTTAAGGATGAATATGGAGATTTTAGAGATTGCTGTAAAATGAGGAATCTGTTGAAGTTAGATAAGATAAAGATGCTAAAGCTTTGACTTTTGCTTCCCTATTATACAAAAATTATAAGGAAATTATTGGAGTTGTTCTAATGACTAGGAGCTTCTAAGAAGAGTAGTTATTAACCCCATTATTAAAGAAGTCATTAGCTCGTTGAAAAGTTAAGTTACTAATTATTGTATTGTAGCCCCTCCCCACATCGTTTTGATGAACTTCGATATGCACCGTAGAAGTCATCTCCTCTATTAAATACTGGTCCACCTTCTATATATATCAATTATTGATATTTACTTTCTGAAGACGTACTTAAAAAAAAGTCTATAAACCAAGAGATGAGTTAGTTGAAGACAAGGGCTCATTCGGTGAGTTGGGCTTGTGTGAGATTCTCTCACTCACATACCTAGCTCATTTGTATTTTTTTTTAAATAAAAATTGATATCATTTGAATAGAAGATTCCTTCCCTCTCTGATTTTGCTCGAGCACTGTCGGAAAAACCCTAGCAAAACTCTCCACTCCTCGAGAGAGTAATCCCACATTTTTTTTTACCCAAAAAATTTTGTTTTATTTTAATTTCAATATATATAGAGAGTGAAATGTGACTTTTTATTAGTTTTGTTAATTTAAATTTTTCTATTTGAGTTGTTGTCTGTAATTTATTTAAAAAAAATTATTTATTAGAAAAATAAATATAAATTCAAAGCTAGCTAAAATATAAACAACTAATGGAGACATAGTTTAAAAGTTACTAGTTAAAATAGTTTTTTAGCTGCTTTGATTAAAAATTAGCTAACATTACTAAAAATGCTCTAAACAACGTAATAGGGTTGGTTATAGTGCCAATATTAAGGTGTTTATGAAAAAATAGCTTCGGTTATGAAGTTGTAAAGGAGTAAAATGTTATGAGTATCACGTACAAAGAGCGAAAGTCCCTTAGAGTTATTTATGTATTAATTCAACACAACTTAGTTTAAGCATGCCTTGCTCAATCAGGGATCATAAACCTTAACGCCGCTTAGTAGGGGCAGAACCAGGACTGTAGGTTTTGGGGGGAGGGGGATTTAAAGTAAGAAAAAAAGTAACAATTTCAAATCGATTGACAGCATTATGTATCAATTGAAACCGAACTTCTTATTTATATATAATTTTGAACTTTAAAGTTGTCTATCTGTAGTAGAATTTCATTTAAGATTATGTATAATCACATGACTAAATATAAATGTACGTAGAACCAATAGTTAATAAAGAATTCACAAAAGCTAGAATTGATTAAATTTTGATGATGAATATGGCAGTCGAGAGAAGAGAATTGTATAATTCAAAATCAAACGAGTTGTAAGTTGTAACGTGTTAAGATATTATTGGAAAAGGGGGGCCAAACCTTTATAATTATTATAGCTAACCCCTTCAATCCTATAAACAACACAGTAAACTAACATATTTTCAGAATGTTTGGGAATGGGTAGCTCCGCCGTGCCGCTTAGCTCAAGCATGCTCTTCCTCAACCAGGGATCATAAACCTTAGCACTATGATTTTGAGCGTCTGGTTTTCTAGGCTGCAACGGAGATTCTTTTAGTGCTTCTGGTGGTCTACTTATTCTTCTTTGATGATCTTTGATTGCGGTGTCGCTGTTTGACTATTGGTTTCGTCGCTCGCTAGTGTTTGCGCATGTCTTAGATACGGAACAAACTATGGGATCCTGGAGGCAGCCAGATTGGTTTCGTGCACAATAATCCTCTTATTGCGGCTGCCTATTAAACGAGATAAATTCATTTAGAACCTTCAGAGGTGGAGACGCGGTTGAAGGTACTCACAGCAACTTCAGTAGGGGTGATTGATAGCGACTACTTGTAGTTGTTGAAAATCCAAGTTGTATACTCGGGCAAATTATACTATTAGATTTGCATTCATTTTTTCTTAGAGAAGACACAAAGAACTCAATAGTTGCTTATCCCGTATTTCTCAAATGCAATTATGATATTCACATATCTTTTGGGAAGGGAATCAAGCTGCAAATGCATTGGCGAATATTGGTGTGAAATCACTAGAAGTAATTTGGTGGGATCTGACTCCTCATTTCATTTGATTCCTCATTTTATTGACAGACATTTTAAAAGTGAAGGTTAAGGTGACTCCTTAACCTTTGATTTCAGCCGAAAAAAAACTCAATGGTTGAAAATCCAAGATGCATACTCGGGTATATTGAGCATCATTTCATGCCTCGTGGGATCGAATAGGATCAAAAATTTTAGTAAAAATGATAGGAAAGAAGTTTAAGGGTTGGGCAGTTTTGGTTCTGAATATAGGGAACAAAAGCAAAAAGGCAAGCAATAATTTCCTGTAGACTGTTGTTAGAAAATTTAATTGTAGGCAAGCCTGATCGATAAATGCATTCACGTTCCTGATCTTTACTGTTACTTTCCCAAACACCCTGGTAACAAACTTAGCTAAGTTCGACTGGTTCACTTTTACTCCACAATTTTTCTCCCATCCGATCCCTTCCCTAGTTCCCTCAGAGAGGGATCAAAATCGCCTTGGGTGCTGAGGTTTTACATGGATTGCAGAAAACTGAAAATAGGAGAAAAGCTGTCCGAAAATAGAATCGTTTTCAAAAGGAACATGGTACTGAAAAGTCAAAGGCGGTCCTACCCTTTACAATATTTGAAAAGTGAACCACAAACCCAGTTGAGCAACAGTATTAGGGGTTATGAACTTGAAATTTCTATAATATATCAGATAATATTCTTCTAATAAACATGGACAAGACAGTTTCGAACTTTTTGCCCATCACTAGATTACAAGAAAAACTAAAAGTTCATAATAAATACTACTGTAATAAAAGGATCACTACTAGTGTTAACATTCTTAAGCAGAAGACTGAAGCATCATACATCGAACTCTCGGTGATCGATCGGTATCTACCTCAAAAGCAAGGCTTAAGCCGGAGAGTATAATAAGTAGTTGCATAAGATCTCGATCAGGCATTCTGCAAGCTACCCACAAACTCAGGATAGTAGTACTGCTGGAACATGCTGTGATCCATAGCCACCATTGAGTGATCTGCGCTGTTCATCTGGAAGTTCACGGGCAGATCATTATAGAACGGTACGGTCTGCTCAGCCACTTCCTGAACTCCATTGAAACTTCCAAGTTGTTGGTGTTGTTGATGCTGCTGCTGTTGCTGGTAATCAAAATCAACGGGACACACATGTGGCTGCTGCTCTTCTTTTACCTCCAACGTTGAATTAAAGGAGGTAGGACTATAATACTCCACAGATTTCGGAGGATTGGATTCCTTGGAAAAGGGCTTTGGGAAGAACTGGTGAATCACCTCCTCTAACAACCCGGTATCTGATGACTCTACAGGAAAGAAGTCCGAGTCAACAAAACTAGTAGCGGTGGTGGTTGCTTTTTTTGAGCTCTCCGTGAGCGGAAGCTCATGGTGAGTAGCACAACCACTACTAGTACTATTCATCATCAAAGATGAAGATGAGCGTCCATGACTACTCGTAGTACCAGAGGTAGTGGTATTGTTGTTGACAAAAGAACTGCAACCACCAGAAGAGAAATTTGTGTAGTGAAACTGGTTTTGACTAAAGCACTGTGCTTGAGAGTGAGGAGGAGGGTTTGGCGAGACAACCGAGGAAGAGTTCTGGGATGGAGAAGAATTATTGATGAAATTCCTCAAGAAAAGCATGTTCAAAGAAGCAGCAGTACTGTTAGCAGTATTAGTAGTGGTGCCACTCCTGTCGGAACCAGACCCGGAAAAATCATTTGGATACGTCGCAAACGGTGGCCAGTTGGGAACGTACTGACCGTAGCCACGAGCGTTGCTCTGGTTCTTAAACGACGGCTGAGATTGCTTCGGGTTGTGGAAAGTGAATGCCGGAACGAGATGGTCATGCGTTGTGGCGGGGTAAACGAAGTTGGTGCGGGCCTTGACGCCGCGCATGGTTCGGGCGGCGTAGTCGTAGGCACATGCAGCCTCCTCAGCGGTGTCGAAAGTTCCGAGCCACCGTCTTTCCTTGGAGTGCGGGTCCCTGATCTCCGCAGCGTACCGGCCCCAAGGGCGGCGCCGAACGCCTCGGTATCTCATTGTGGAGGCAGAGCCGGCGGAGGCGTCCTTGAGGGAGCGCTTGTTGGTGGTGGTTGCGGCGGCGGCCGCCGCGGTTGACTTTTTGGCGGGGACGGGAATGGGGTCGGGTTGGGACGCGGGGGTGAAGCCGTTGAGCTTTCTGAATGCTTCTTCCATTTCCGTTTGGTTGTGGGTTTCAAGGGGTTGAAAGAAGTGAGAAACTGAAAGTATATTTGCTTTGGAGAAAGGGCAGAGTCCGCTAATGGAGGCTGGTAGTTGTCCATAAAACACGGTGTGGGTGTATTTATAGGCGAAGGGATCGAAGTGATGAAGGAGGTGGAAGTGATTGATTTATTCCATCCATGCATGCATGGTTTACATGGCAATGGTAATCCTAATGCTTCATACATATCATTATCACATAGCCCCACCGTACGTGGTCATTTTTGTTTTTGTTTTATTCTGAAACAAAATCATTATAAGTGCGTGGCTTTTAATACATAATTCTCTCTATCACAATAGTTTCTGAAATGTGTGGTAGGTTTGCATTTGCTATGCCAGCTCAGGAGGATAGTAATTACCTTCGACTATTTCCAAGAGCAAGCAAGAAAAAACTTTGATAGACTGATGTAGATTGAAGATTTTATGGGGCATTAGAGAAAATTGCACGTTCCTTTTCAACCTCCACTTTTCCAAAAATACCACAGTGACCCCGTTGCTGAAAATAGTAGATAATCCACCCGACCTCTCCATCTAACATGTAAAACTACAGAAAGAGCCTGGAGTTTTGGACAAGAATATGAGGTAGAGTTCCTAGTTAGCTTTGTTGTTTTAGTTAATTGAGAAACAAAATAAACAAGCATTACAATAGTGTTTATGGGGAGTTGAAGAAGAAGAAGGGCTCCAACTCTTTCTTTCTCTGTCGCATTGTGGTTTATAAATATGCATGATTACACTGGCGGCGCTCAGAAGTTGTTCCTCCCACTTTGGTTTATGCTATAACTTCTGGCTTTCATTTACGCAAGCCAATTTTATCTATATATGCCATTTTTTGGATACTGGGAGCTGCTATTCTGCTAATTTTGCATTACAAACGGGTTAGGGTTTCAAAAACCAAGGATTTAAGGGTCACATGGACCTGTCTGATGTAGAGGGTTTAATAGGCTCTTTAAAGGTTTCGGTTCTAGGCCCTTTAGCTTCTGTTGGTTGTGAGAGATGCAGACTAAAGTTGTTTGTGGATTGTACCCTTTGAGTCAGAACTTGTCCTCTTTTTGGTTTAACAGTTAATTAGAAAATTTTAATTGAGGACTAGCTAAGCTTCAACCCCTAATAACACAACCGGAGCTCAAACAAGAACCACAAAGATATATAGTAACAAATCCTCGTTCCAATTAGGGAGGAGCTTGGGATTATATCTTTGAAAATTTTACTTGTAGGGATTGCTACAAAGTTTATCCTTTTACTTTTTTTGCTAAAGAAGGATATCATAAGAGCGCACCAAAGAACCCGTTAGTCCCAAAAATAAACCTAGAAGCATATATAGCCAAAAGAGCCAATTAGGCCCGTTCATGCATGCATAACAAACAAGTTATGCAACTTCTAAGTTCAAGACCATTCTGGAACATCGAAGGACAATAGCATATATATATATATATATATATATGTAAAGCTGTACAACTTTTAAGAGATTACAAATGACAATGTAATCAATATTTTTATCCGTACAGTGCAATTTTATATGTGCGATAAAATAATTTTTATTGACACCTCCAAACCTTTCATGCTCTATACACCTCTTTTTTACTTTTAAATAAAAAATTTGCTCACTAAATCTGTTTTTAAATTCCCAAAACAACCTTAGTTATATTATTCATACACAATAAAATAACTTACTCATTATACCTCTAATTCACTCATTACACCTCTATTTCTCGATATTTTTTTCTTTGCATGTAGGCCCAAAAACTTAACCAAAAAATTTTCTAAAACTTTTGTTCTTGAATCAAATAGTCATAAATCTCTAAGTTTATTGAACTGAAACATTTACAGCACGATTTGACAATAAAGTTTTCAATTCAGACTTTACATATATGTAAGGGACAACATATATAAGAGTAAAGCTTTGAAATTGCATGAATGGTAGCTAGCTTTTATATATATATATATAGAGTAACAAATCCTCGTTCGTGGAGGTTTTGTTGATCGATGACCGTTACTTATGAAAACCTCTAGGAATATGAATTGTAGCGAAGAATTGAAATCTTAGATCATGGTATTTGATATATATATATATATATATATATATATATATATATACACACACACACAGTCCGGCTACTCTAAGGGCATCTTTACCTAAGCTTAGGTACAGATTTTATGTTTTCGGCTACTTTCCGATCACATATTCACATCTTAACCATTCAGTTTTTATGTCCTAATGTATAGATCACCTCTGCGAAATTTCAGCCAAATTGGTGATCGTTAAGGCATCCAAAACTACAAATTACAACAATGTAAACGAACAGTTCCGATTCGACAGATTCGGTTTGTTCGTGTAAATTGCAGTGTTGGACACCTTAACGATCACCAATTTGTCTGAAATTGTGCAGAGGTGATCTATACATTAAGACCTAAAAACTGAACGGTTAAGATGTGAAAATGTGATCAGAAAGTGGGTGAAAACACCAAATCCGTTCCATAAGCTTATGTAAGGACATCCTTACCTGAGAAATTGTACACACACACACACACACACACACACACACACACACACACACACACACATAGATAGTCGGGTTTTGAAGCGGACGTCGACGCTTCTACGGTGTTTCAGGCAGCAACAGCAGCTAGGGGCTTGCCGAACGGAGGCTGGAGGCATCCCATACCATTCTGGGTAGCGATCAAGGTCGGAGGAGATCGAGGTTGCAGGTTCTGGGCAGCGACTTGACCTACAACGGCAAGGCTCTGGGCAGCGCTGCAACCTTATCGTTGGCAACACCACCCGACCGCATATTGGTCCGTCCAACCCCTAGCCTCCGTCCGGCATGCAGCGCCGCTCCTTCGCTGCCTGAGCAGAGCTGCAGCATCGACGTCCGCACTTTCACTAAAGTGCGGACGTCCTCTTTGGAACGCCTCCGTGTGTGTGTGTGTGTGTGTGTGTGTGTGATTTAAAGAGCTCCCATTCTGGAAGTCTGCAGCCAAGCCTTAAACAAAGAAAATATCAGCCAAGCCTTAAACAAAGAAAATATTAGTTGTTTATCATTTATTGTTTATAATTGTCATTTTATGAGAGGATATATATGTAATTTAACAATTCGAAAAAAATGAAAGTCAAGTAAGAAAATTTAGAGGTCTCAATAGAAAATTTCGTGCGATAATTATTGTTTATAATTAACTTCTACATATTAATCAATGACGCCATTGAAATTTAAATAAAAATTGGCTATACGTTAACATGTAAATATTTGTCAGTCCCACAACATGAATAATTATTCTACGTCGAGCATATTATCAATTAAACTTAGTAAAACACTATACAATATGATCAAGGTACAAAAATTAATGTACAAAAAAAGGATAAAAATATTTTCTTTTTTAATTAAAGGAAGAATGGTGTCAATTCAATAAATGATATTTTAGCGTTACACAATGACTTACCCATAATTGAACTACAACAAGTTTGAGTCATGTCTAAAAAAAACCTAGAGTAATCTATTCTAATGTAATATCACCCCGAGAATAAATTCAAAATAATTAGTAACATGACACTACTAGAAATAACTCTGAAACACTCAATGACCTCCTTTCTCTAAAAAAAAAAAAAAAAACTCTGAAACACTCAATAACTAACACTAATTTATTTATATTCCCAAAGAACTACCCAACGCAGATAGCGTATCCTAGAGATTTCCTACAGACATGGACCTGAAATTAAAAGAAAAAAGAATTAAAAAATTAAAGCTCATTCTTCTTATTGTAAGTTTTGCTTCAGAATGCTATCATTTTCTAAAACATAAGTATCGATTCATCTGTACACTGCAAGGAACAGTCTCCGCGACCCCTCTAATGCAGCAGTAACCGTAGGCCACGACTCTAGCTTTCGATACCCGGAATTTTGCTGCCATCAACCGCCATAGCACAATGAATCTCGTCGCCGCGATTCATACCAACAACATCATCACATGCCTTAAACATCGATTTGCACATCAATATCCTCATTGTCAAGTATGCAATGCAACCTTCAAACCAAGAATGGACCTTGGAACCCTTACTCCAACGCTAAGACCGACGACAGCCCTCGCAGACCAATCATGAAATCTACTCCAGCATCGTGACTACCAAGGGGACGAGATCCTCATCCACCCGCACAATCCGAGAGTATATAACCGAAAAATGGCACCAATGACTCCATAAACGACAGCCATGGAAGAGAGTAAATGGATGAGACGCAAAGTCGCAGGCCATGATTTATGATGGTGATTGACAGAGCCGGCCATGACCAAAAACAGGGACAAAACCCGAAGTCCCAAGCTTGATGCTGTGAGGAGATCTTGAAGGGCACGCAAATAAGGTTGATCACCAAGATGAGGGCAGAAAAATGTGCCTACTCCATACTCGTCGATTCGAATCAGAGATGGCGCGGCTAGGGTTTGAGAGAGAGAGATATGGTAACCAATAACAATAAGATCTTTATTTGACATGTTTATTTGGTAACCAATAAATATGATTTTAAATGTATAAATTTTTTTGTTATATTATCGATCAGTGCTATATTTTTTTAACAAAAACATATCTATTTTTTATTCATCTTAAGCTAAAATGATCATCGAATATTCTTTCTGTGCCGTTTATGGACCGATAAGAAAAATGTGATGGTACCATAGCGGTACATAGAATTAGGTCCACATGTTGATCACTAGACGCTCACTTATGAAAAGTAAGTCTATAAACTATATTATAAGTCTATAAACTATGATAACACTACAATATAGCAAATTGACAAAGTAACCAAAGCACATTGACGCTCACTAAAAACTAACAAGTATAGCTCTCTATACAAGTAGGAAATTATTTTTTTTTTTTTTTCAAAAACAACTAACTAAATTAGCAGTCCAAGGCCCAAAGGACAGCTAAACCCTAGACGCAAACAATGGCTCAGCCTCATTCCAATCTCCATATTCTGTGCAAAAATGTCACAAGTTGCAACCACACCTCCCCGCGAACCTCCGCCTCCACGACTTGCCACGAACTCCGCCATCCCACTTCAAGAAGACACCACCACCATCTAGAAGACAACCAACCACCTGCAAAGCATAGAGATTTAGAAGACAGATTTTATTACAATTAACAAATGATAAATAAATACAATCCACAATATAGTTGACCTTAGCACTGAGTAATTATATTCTATATCAAACTCCCTATACATAAATTTTATTTTCACGTCCCAATTTTGCTTAATACACATACCACAGTGTTTAAAATTTTACATTCCTTTTCTACATACCCTTTCCTTATCTCAAAAGAAGAAACATAAAAGATCAAGATCGAACTCCAAGAGGAGAGGTCTTTAACAACTCAACGGCAAGATATCAATGAAATATTTGCTCATGATCCTCTTGGCCAATTTACTAATTAATTTAACAAACAATTGAACTCATTCATCAAACTAGTAAAGCTCGAAAACATCAGATCTTTCCCTGTAAAGCAAGAGTGCTGGCCTATGGCCTTGTTTCTCTTCAACTAGGAGCCCTTCCAATGTCAACAATGCCTTATTTATGGCACCACTGCCTTCAGATTTGTTGCTTTAGTTGCAATCCCAGTTGTGCGAATCAATGAAGAAAAAAGGTGTGAGAATTTGAGAGTAGCATAACACTAATTGTTGGATGCTGTATGATTTTTTTTCTTCCAAGTATTTGTATTGACATGTTGAGTACTCTTCATGATCTTCAATTTAATATTTAATAATGACGCTAGATCTAGATGACGATGTGGAGTTGTAGTGTGATATAAGAAGAAAGAAGAAGAGAAGGGAGAAAATTTGACAAAAGAGAGCTTGGAGCCTTTGGACAGGCCCGACAGGGAAAGAGAGAAGGGTAAAAGAAGAAATTGGTGCAAAAATAATTAAAAAATAATTAAGGAGTGCGTATAAGAAATTAAAGATATGTTAATAAAATTACTCATCTCCATATCTATACAATTATTAAGAATATAAAATTTTGATATAATTAACCTTAAAAGATTAATAAATTTTAAGAATTAATTAAATCACAAAGATAATTAAGACATTTATAAAATATATTTTTATTATAAAAAAAATACCCACAACCCACTTTTCTCCTCTCATTTTCTTTTCTTCGTAATAACCAACTTTTTTTTTTTGAAAAAAAATAATAATCTACACATGCAAAACATATGTAGAGAAATGCTAGTTATCAATAAAGAAAAGTATCTTAAACCACTAGGGATGTACCATATCCATGTCCACACAGTTCATATCAAGCCATCGGTGAATAAAATATTTACATATCTGCGAAGAAACATTGATATTCATTATTCAATGAAGCTATCATATCAAAGACTCAATATCGATCTTCATGCACAAGGAACTGTGTAGCGGCAGGGGCTGTGCATATATGGCTCCCCTTGTCTGTTTTAGAAGGTCACTTCATTAAACGAGTATCCAGTGTTTGTTTTGGCTATAATGAGAAAACTGACCCCAGAGGATCAGATTTAATACCCATATCTGAGACAGGGAGAGTAAACGACGGTGAAGTGAAGGCTTTAATTAATTACAGGGAGGGGTTTGAGAACGATGGGAGACGCCGGTGCAAACCAGAAGATTGAGCAGCCAAGATTTTAACGACAAGAAGATCCCCCGCTGTCAGAGCGAGGCAATAGAATCACATCGACGAAGAGAAAACCAGCTTTTCACAGAAGGATGACAAATGAAAAACCCAGAGACTTTATGACTCCACATTTATTAATATATATATATATATATATATATCAATAAGTATGTATATAATATATATGGAACACCCATATATGGGGTTGCTAGAAATATTTATTCTGTAATTCTGAAGGGGTTGCGAGAAGGGAATGAATGTCTTCAGAAATGCAACTCATTTCATGCACTCCTGCACACAACTTTTACTCCCGGGCCAGGCTGCATTATAAAATGATATTCATTGCACTGTCGTTATATACCCAAGAAAAATAAATTGCGTCCACTGTATCAATGTGAAATTCCAGGTATTGATGGTATAGTACCTTGCAAAAAAAGAGATAGAAAAAAGGAAACTATAAATCCATTATTAAGAATAACAAAAGGGGAATTATGGCTTTGTCTGCTATGCGGGAGTATGCGCCTATTCATCATGTATGTGTTTATGTGGCATGAGTCTGCTTAGTTCGACGAGTGCGAATAGTGGATAAAGGCAATACATTCATGAGATGTTTACTTATTTTAAATGAAGAAATTCATATTTTGCGAATAAATTCAATTAGATAAAAAAAAATTAGTATTGAAATGAACTTGACTCTTCCTCTCAATGATGAAAATGGGAAACCTTCCATTCTCACCGATCCTTCGCTCTCCTTCTTCTGCATTACCTCGAAAGGTGAATCCATTTTTAATCGCCTTTTTGATCGTCATTTTTGACAGTTTTTAACGGTAGCTGCTCACTAGGAGCTTTTTTCACCAAAGCAAACAGAACCGTAATATCTAGGTCTGATACTAATACAAGGCTAACTGTTGCTGCATACAAGCAAAACGAAACCTGCTTTTCTCTCTCTATTTCTTATTTCCTGCTTGAATTTGTTTTCTTCCATTAAATTCGCTCGGTAATTGCTGCAACCTTCTGTTTCGATCCTACGTACACGTACGTATTATACAACCAGCAATCCCAAACCGATTTCATTCCTCTCTGGCAGATCGATCATGATTTAAGCGTATATTAGCTGAAAGTCCTCTCTGCTGCTAATAAGGTGAGCACCGTATAATTTTTATGTATATGTGTGTGTGATTAAACAATCTCAATTAAATTTTTGATATTATAAATTTGTAATGTGACCGTTGATGTATCTCACAGTTAATTTTGTATGGTTAACTTATCTACTTTTAATTTCTGTATTCAATCAAACTATGCAAAGCCAAGTACCAATGCAGTAAATTCACCAAAGGAAAAAAGTATCAGTGCAGTAACAACTCTGAAATTGGTTGTTAATTATAGAGTAAAATTATTACACCGGCAGTCAATCACCAATGGAAAAGAGTACTGCTGTATGTAGCTTGTTTAAATTTCCAGAGACGGAAATTTACACCAAAAAAGTAATTATATTACCGCTAAGACTTAGAGTTTGGAATTATGTTACGGTAAACATTCCAAACCGTAACGGCCTCCGGGCCATTACCTGATCCAGAACGAATTGGTTCTATCATTTCCCCGTCTTTCAACGCCCAACCTCTTCCAGATCCAAATATGCCCAGGCAAAACCTAGCACTCTAAACCACCGTAGCTATCTACACCTATATATTACCTACCATGTATATGTACATTGCCTGTTGGCTCAGTGAATGTTTCTACACTGTTCATGAGTACTACTACTAATTAATTAGTATCATGTGCAACACATGGTACGATCTTTCTCTGGATTCTCGAGTTTTTATTATCATCATTATTATTATTGCCGGTTCTGATAAATTTTGTATTATTAGTTTGAAACTAGTACTGTTTGTTGCAGATTTATTTTTCTGAAAAAAAATTTAATAATCGTATATGAAAATAAATTCAATACAAATTTCTATACATAAAGTTACAAATAGTAAATTTTAATACATGAACTTAGAACCCCGAGTCCCCGACCCACCAACTATTAGTATACGATGTCAATAACCCTGTCATTCCGTATGCCATCATCTACATAATGCAGAATTGAGTTTTTATCACAAACCCTTATCACTGTCCCCAAGAGTTGACTCATTTATGATTTCTGGGTGTGTAAACCCAGAAAACTCAAATCTTAAACCCATAGATTCTTTTGCGATTAGAAAGAAAGGCAATTCCAACTCGGAGCTAAGTAATTAAGCCCTCGATAGTCGATACAAAGTCAGTCACATCTTGAAAGGCTTGGGGAAAATGTCGGGAGTGAATTTCGTGGCCGCACTCATGCTGCCCTTAATCTTTATGGCGCCCCTCTTGAAAGCAATCTGGGGATTCATCTTCCCCAGCACGATCTTCACGAAATCCTCGTCCTTGAACGAAAATATCGCATCCGCCTTTCCTCTTTCTTATTCCCCTGCAAATTCATCTTATTCAGTCTCTAATTTCATCACTATCCCAACCAAAACAAACATAATGGCAAAATCGGTGGGCTCGTCAGGCCACGCCGATCAGAGGTCGCCGGAGGAATCACTCCGACGCTGTCGGAGCCGAAGTGGGCGGCTCGTATGAGCTTGGTGAAGCCGCTAGAGGTCTCGTCGGACTAAGAATTCGTCAGCGATTTGATGTCGAACTAACCAAAGTTAAAGCCGAATCTGCTGGGTATGAACCTTAGAACCTATCAGAGTAGATGGTCCGCGACGGCTGCTGCTGATGTCCAGGTTTTGTTCTTCTTCTTGCCAAGATATCTGAAACTCAGAGATGAATGTGGGATAGAGCGACGAGTGAGAAAGAAAACCAAGCTCGTACTTGAGTGCTAGGAGAGAGAGAGAGAAAGATAGGATGGATTTCACACCTCAAAATATGACACCTGGCACACATATTGGGTCGGGATTAGTACTAAAGTTTATGTTCTGTAACTTCATTCATCTACACCAAAATTGATAGTGAGCCTATTTTCAAGTACGGCTACTAAAATTTTCCGTTAGTTTTATTTTTTATTTTTTTTTATCGGCAAACTAGGATGGTTATAGGGTGAGTTGGGGATAGAGATCACAATATCATTCTCATATCTAAGTTGATTCTTCGCCCTATTCCTTCCCAAATTCTTTATTCTCATCTCTATTTGAGATAAAACCTTCATATCCATCCTGATTTCCAATAAGAATTTAATTAACCAAATATTTTTTTAATTTTTCTTATAAATAAAATTAACATAAATTTCTATTTTTTAAGTACATATTAAATTGAATCTCAATCTTACAATATATATGTGTTAACATACAGCTAAGGCGCCACACTGCTGCCATTGAAACCGTAGCACTGCCCTAGCCCGTTGTTTGCGTTGTCGTCTTCTCTCTCTCTCTCCCTCCCCTATGGCTTGAATTGATGATGTGACGGCCAATTTTGCAGCCTCACTTGCTCTTGCAGGTCGGGATGATATCATAGGTATCACTCAAATATCAGGTGGCGCGACCAGGCGTTTTTCTCAAGCATTCCTCCAAGCAAGGGTTTTGTCCTTCAAACCTGTGGATATCAACGAAATGCGATGACTTTTTTGTTGGGTTTTAGTTCTAGATCGTGGCTTCAAACTGCATGAGGACAATGACAAAATATGTTTTCTCTTTTAATGATCAAGGTGACAGCGAGAAAGTCCTTAAAGATACCATGGATTTCCAATCGAGCTCCTGTTGTGATGTAGGAGTATGACGGTGTTGCACCCCCAGACGGGGTAGCATTTGACTCTTTCTTCTTCTAGGTTTGAATCACCAATATCCTTCTAGTGTTAGAGGTCAAAGAAACCATAGTCAACATCACATCTGTTGCAGGCAGGTATTTGGAAATGAATGACAAACTTTTCAACAATATTGGTAAGGTTAGGGTTAGGGCTTCCCATAAAATTTCCAAATCTTTTTATCTAAATAATAACTGTGGTTTGCACCTGGGGTTGAAGAAGAGATTTTCTTACTCTTTAAGAGCAACTCGAACAGCTTCCTTATATTTTGTTTTTTTTTTCTCTATTTTAGAGAAAAATAAACCTCTTTTACTTCAATAGATTTCCTATAATTTTCCCCATTTTAGAGATAGTGAGAAAAGAGAAAACAAAATTCCCTAAATTTACAGCAATCTCTAAAATTTTAAAGAAGAATTATAGAGATTTTAGAGATTGATGTAAAATTGAGAATTTGTTGGAATTTGAAAAGAAAAATTGTTTAAAGCTTTGACTTTTGATTATACGTATTTATATGCGTATTATTATATCTAAAACACTTAGAAATAAGTAAATCTTCATGTCAATTAATATGTAATTAATTTATTTTTATTTATTTTATAAGTAAATAAGCAGAGTGCGGAAACGATTTAGAATAACGCAAAAATGATGAAGATAAAAGTTTCGACAAACAGACGAAATCGTCAATACCTTAATTAAGTATTGGTTAATTAACCAATTAACTAAGCAAGCTTTGGTTAATTACCCAAGTAATTAAACGTGCAGCGCATGAAGAAAGTTTGAGTCGATTAGCTAGCCATTGCATAATTGTACACTTAACACGTGGCAAACTTTTCATTCACTTGCCAAACCAATCACCACGTGATCCTCTTTTCTCTAACACGGACCAGACCATTTTCTCTTTCTTTTTGAACCAATAACCCGCTGACACATGTCCCTTTCTCCTCCTCCTTTCTCTCACGACCAGCCACACGGAATTAAGACCCATTCTTCCTCTTTCATGTATATAGACCAGACCCTAATTATCCAGGCGGCAGGACGAACAGTAGCCGCACCATCAAAACAGAGGCAGCCCTTTGGGCTGCTCTCTTTCATCTCCTTCCTCATTTTTTTTCTTCTTACCGAGATCCATCCCACCTCACCAAGATTTCTTCTTCTCATCTTTTCTTCTCCTCACCAAGATTCACACCACCTCACCAAAATCTTTAGTTTTATTTTAGGAATTCGAAGGATTTACTCACCCAAAGCTTTAGGGATTCATTATAGGTTTTTCCTCTATAAGATTCAAGACTTGGGTAATTGTGAGAGTTGTAATTTAAGGATAGTCATGCTAGCTCTCTAGCTAATTGTGCCTACCATTGTTTTCTCCTACACTTCTATGCTCTTTTCTCTTTGAATTTTGTAATCTTGAAGTCTATGATTATGGGTTGTGAGTAATTTCTTTGTTGGGGGTTAGAGTTGTGTACCGTAGCCCAAATTTGATGTAATAGATGCTTAATTTAATTTATATATGAAATTTGTTAATTATTGGATGCTTGTGTTTTGTGATAAATGATTAGAATGCATGCTTAGGAATTGTCAACTCTTGTGTATGTGTTTTAGTGTGTCTAGATTAAAATTTAGGGGATGATATCCTTAGATTTTAGAGCTAGAACCCCGATTTAATATTCGTGGGAAGTACAAGCATGATTCACTACATTATTAGCTTGATCGCAATTACGGTGAGCTTGGTTGCCTAATTCCTCAATCTCTAGACGTCTTGATGTGAATTAGTGACCCTTGAACCAGCTCTAATAAGTGAGTTCCTACGGCCTTAGGTACGGCTTCTACCATGAGATGAAAAATAAAGCTTGTCAAAGTTGCCAATCTGTGATGAAGTCTGCTGTTGACCCTCAGTCACCAAAACTATAATATCTGAAGCTCCAGAGGTGAAAAGAGGGTGAGACCAATTGGAAAGGAACTTAGACTCATGAAGATACATACAGTTAAAATTTCACTTGAAAATCAATTATGAGTCAAAAATCATTGGCCTCCAAACTCACTGATCTGCTCTACAGTTTCTGTTGTGCCCTGTTTCTGATATTTGTCACTTGGAATAATAAATCTGAAGTTAGGAAGGGTCAAATCCAAAACTGTTTCTCCTGTATACAGAGGGCATATGAAGACACATTTCTGAAAAATTTTAGCTCTAAATTGCTTAGGATGTAGAAGATGTAGCTTCCCAAATTCACTCTACAGCGGCTGTCTTTGTTTTGACCTTCACGCATTGACCACTAAATAACTGAAGTTCTAGACACACAAAATGGCTCAAATTTTGGCACAAGATAGTAGACCCATAGGATAATAGTTCAACAAATTTTCAGCTCAAATGATCATGTATATTGAAAACTATAGTTTCCTAAAATCAACTGAACATCTGAACAAAACTGCCCACTGTCCTTTATATTTTCAACTCCATACACCTCCCATCCTCCCAAAAAAATGACTCAAAAGCTTTATTCACAACAAAAATAAACTACAAAATAAAAAAATAGTACCGATGATGTGCTAGGGTTGCCTCCCTAGCGAGCGCTTTGTTTAAGGACTTTATTGCCGGTCCATAAAATGTGATCTTTGTCAAGGTGGATACTTCTCAAGTGCGACCACCCTATTGTTTGGGGCTAGGGGACTCCTCGACATGTCATAGAGGCAAGACCAAGAGCTATCCAAGAATACTCCAATTGGTGGCCAAAAGTGTAGCTTCTTAATTTTCCTCCTCTTCTCAATTTTTCTTATAGAAGCCAATCTTGCATTCTCCTTCTCAAGTAGTGTAGAAATAATGCTCTTAGGAACAATAGGTGGTAGAAACTCTTGAGAGTGATGGGAAAGGTTGAGTGCAAGTGCTCGACTTCCTTTCCAGTCCATCACCTCATTGTAGAAACATTGGTCACTAAACGGTGGATTGAGAGATAAAAGTACCTTAAGCTCAATCTTCTTATTAAGTACATAAGTGCTCAACGTTCTACTCTCCACCTTGGGAAGCTCATGATGTATCTCAGTGGATGTGGGAGGAGAGAAAGTCCTTGGCTCTTCAATTTCTCCATCATCATAAGGTATTGAAGGACTCTTTTCCTCCTTGGGAATATCGGCCTCAACAATTGAGGGAATATGATGTAAGTCTTTAAGCTCCAAATCCTCCTCATTAAACAAGTCATCCTCTTCTTCAGAATCATCTTCAAATACCACATCTTCATTGCGAAGATTAGAATTCCAATATTCCATTTGTTCCTCTGAAGTGTAGTCTCTCACCCCACTTGCATCAAAATTTCCATAACCAAACTCACTTTCTTGTACATGAACATCACCCTCTCGATCTTGAATAGGCAACTTTTGCTCATGATGCTGAAAATATACTCCTTCTCTTGAATTAAGCTCCACTTGGTCAAAGAAAGAATTTTGCTCATGAAAAATGGTGAGTGGTGGCTCTTGTGCAAGACTAGGCTCAAGTTGCACATTGGAATGTGAAGTCATTTCTTGAGAAGCTTGCAATTGAGCATTAAAGGCTTCCAATTTAGCATGCAATCGAGCTTGGGAGGCTAGACATTGAGCTTGGGAGGCTTGCAATTACGCATTAGAGGCTTCCAATTGAGCAAGTTGTTCTTCAAGTGATGGCTTCCTAGGCTCAAAAGCTTGCTCTTATGGATATGCTTGGGATACACATGTCTCTTGATACATCCCCATCTTGTACTCATATTCTTGCATAAAATCCGGGTACTCAAACCTTAAAGAACACTTAAAAGGTGAATGCCACAGAGAATCACACAAAGCACAAGGTTGGTTGTAACAAGGCATAGGACTGTCGTCATAGGAATTCCACTTTCTTTCACCATTATAACTTTGTTGCTCATATCCTCTAGAATCATCCCATCCATAGCTCCATCGATCCATAGCTTAAGTGATAGTAAAAATAAGTACCTACGGATTCCCAAGAGTGAGATTAGTAACCAACAATTAAAAAGAAAATAGAAAACTAAGAACACAAAACGTAACAACTAATTGGAATAATAATTTTTTTTAATAACAAAGAAATAAAAATATGCCAAGGTGACCTAGAACCGATTTACCAAGGGATTAAGGCTATGAAACTCTAATCCCTGGCAACGGCGCCATTGACTTGATACACATTTACGCAAGCGTACATGTCATTGTCAAGATAGGGAAATATTATGCCCAAAGTTATCGTACCACGGGGATTAGTGGCTAACCCACAATCCTTGGGTAATCTGAAATAAGAACACTTAGCAAACAAAAGAAAAACAAAAATAAAAGAAAATAAAAATGCTACTCTAAGGCACCAAGCCTTAGCAATGCTCGGCTTTGGTTTGCACCGAAGCCTAATCAAAGCTATGAGCCTAGTGATGACTATTTACAATGAAGTAGAAAGTGTCACCGAAAATGTAATTTGCATTTCTAATAACTAAAGTGCAAGAAGTTAAATGAAAACTTTAATTAACAACTAAATTAAATAAAGGAAAGAAAAAAAATGGATATAGATATGGGGTTGGTAGTTAGGGATGAATGCTAACCCTAATTCAATGCTCTAAATGCTAATTTGATTTACATGCAATTCGTTAAATATGGTAAAAGCCTTGGCTACGGCTTCTACCATATTTAACAAATTGCATGTAAATCAAATTAGCATTTAGAGCATTGAATTAGGGTTAGCATTCATCCCTAACTACCAACCCCATATCTATATCCATTTTTTTTCTTTCCTTTATTTAATTTATTTGTCACTTAAAGTCTCCATTTAAATTCTTGCACTTTAGTTATTAGAAATTTAAATTACAATTATCGGTGACAATTTCGACTCATTGTATATAACCACCGCTAGGCTCTTAGTTTTGATTAGGCTTTGGTGAAAATCAAAGCCGAGCATTGCTAAGGCTTGGTGTCTTAGAGTATCATTTTTATTTATTTGGTTTTCTTTTTCTTTTTCTTTTGTTTGCTTAGTGACTTTATTTCCGACTACCCAAGGATTGTGGGTTAGCCACTAATCCCGGTGGTACGATAATTTTGGGCACAATATTTTCCTATCTTGACAACAATATGTGCACTTGCGTAAATGTGTATTGAATCAACTTTTGCTTCCCTATAATACAAAAGCCATAGGGAAGCTATTAGAGTTGCTTTAGTAACCTGATTGGCAAATGTAGGGTATGTAATTTAATTTACCATCAAAATAGTACATATTCAGTGGGAGGGTTGCATGCGCCAGCAAAGGCTAATGGCATAAATCAATGCACAAAACTACTGGTCAAGTGCTCGGTTTTGAGGAATGTCATTTTCAGACTGGAGATTTTCGTATCCAGGGTGTGTATGTCCTTATATATATTGTCATCGATTTCACAGCCTTTGTCCTCAAATGCACAAAGCGGTGCTTGGCCTGGAAAGGAGGGCCGACCTATTGTGATCATGAGTTCTGATGTTAGGTCTGTTGCTAACTTTGATGGCTCACTTTCTCTGGTACCGGTTGTGGAACAACATTTTGGAACAAAAAAAAAAAAGGTAGGACTTCTTCCCCAAATGCGTCCCCCATAAAACTGAAACCGTTAATGGTGGAGCTAGTTAATGAGAGAAAAGACATGTTTCTTCCACCCAAGAAGGTAAAGGGTGAGGCTATTGCCACCTTACAAACCACTTTGTTCACCCTACAACTTTCTGATTTATTGAAAGACCAAAATACCCTAAAAAAAATTACCATAAAGGATAGTATTTTATTAAAAATTACAATTTGTTTTCTTATTCCCTATAGGACACGTACTTAAACTTGAAGCTTAATCGTTTCAATCATTATTAAACCCTAACACTTTCTTTTTTAGCACTCATCATCTTCAATCATTCTCATGTTACATTAACAATTATGCCTCTTTGAAAACACCAACTTGGAGCCTGAAAATGATGTAATCACATTTTTGTTTTCTTTTCTTCAAGTTGGATTCTCTTGCTATATGAAAACATACATACGCATACAACATACCTATTAGAATTCTACTTCAGGTCATTATCATAGAATTGAGTGGACTTGGATATTGATTTCTTGAAGAACATATATCCTAAGATTGAGTTGGAAGGCCCTCGTCTTTGCTTCTTGTATAATAGGTTTTGCAGAGCTCCCTAAGGAGGTTGATCCTTTAAGCTTAATTATGAGGATTTCTTGCATTCTAAAAAAATGGAAGGGCATAAAGGGTGAACAAAGTAAACTTGAAACTCAAAAAATATATGTAAGGGTGAGAAGAACATGTAGAAAAAATGGTATTTTGGGTACCATAAATGGGTGAACAAAGTAAACTTGAAACTAAAAAAATATATGGAGCGTGAAAAGAGCATGTAAGGTGAATAAAGTAGTTCGTAGGGTGGCAATAGCCGCACCCGAAGGTAAAACTCTTGGAATTTACCTCCAATTTCACTGCAGAAGTGCAAAGTCTCCTAGTTTGGTTGAGACGCCAGAAGGCACAGTGGTGCAAAACAATCATGAACCTTTAGACAAGAAGGAAGCAAAGAAAAAGCATGGTAGATCTTTGGGAGCAAAGAACAAGAATATGGTAGCCATGCAACCTTTAAGATTGATGTATCCAGCTAAGTCTCCTCACCCTAACACTAAGGACAATGAGAAAATTTAATTAGTTTTGTTCTTTTAAACTTTGTCTACTTATTGCGAGATTTTCATAGTTTGAACGCTTGCTTAAATAAGTGAGATTTGATGTCGAATGAGTGGTACTGGCCTACATATAACTATATATCTTATCTACTCTATTATTGCTGTAGTACTGGAAACGTATGTAATGTACCATTCTAGCCAGAGTGGAAACGTGTGTGTGTGTGTTTTAACGTAAAGTTAAACCACAAAATAAAATGTAGGCACAAAAATATATATTCTGGAATTAAAAAAAAAAAAAAGGAAGACTATCGTTGGGGCAGGTTTAGTGATGGGATCACAATACCATTCTCTCCCCATCCCTGATTTTGAAATATAGTAATTCTCCCCAAATTTCTCCCCCGTTAGGATTGAGGATCCAGTGGAGGCCCGCCCCGATGATAATTTTTTCCAACCCTAGATACGACAGATGGTTATAGATCCAATTAATTTGAAATCCAACAATTAACGGCATAACTTACTTATGAATATATTTTCGATTTCAAATGAGACCAAAGAATCACAAGTAAATTGTTTAGAACATGTTTATTTTCTTAAATTATAACATGAGGATGACGAGAAGAAGATAAGGGTAAGCATGGCTTTATAAATTTCATGAGACCCAAAATTTCAACTGGATTTTCTTAAATTGCATCCCCATTCCCTATTTGTCCCCGAAATTTATCCCCACTAGGGTTTGGGAGCCAAAATAGACCTGCCCCAACGAGGAATCTTGCCATCCTTAAGTGAGACTACTGGTTATAGGTCCAATTATTTTAAATCTAACATTTAACGGCATAACCTACTCAAGAATTTATTTTTGGTTCCAATCTCTGAAAGAGACCTAAGAATTACAGCTAAATTGTTTAGAAATGTTTATTTTCTTAAATCGCAACACAAGAAATAGAAGAAGAAAAGAAGGCTACGCATGACTTTATAATTTCATGAGACCCAAAAGTAAGATTTGAGTTTTATTTTTTTTCTTACCTTGAGAGTCGGTGGCTTTAATCTTTGTCCCATATCTGAGGCTCTGTGCCTCTTTTTACGATAATTTTCTTTTCTGTTAGTTTTGTTGTGCTATGTTCTAGTCTTCCTAGTATAACCTCCATTTCCACCGCCCTCTTTTTGTTTGCCACCACTATCCACCTTTCCTCCTTCTTCTCCTCCACTTCTTTACTTTGCGTTTTATCCATCCTCCTAATCTCTTTTCTGTTTAAAGTACTAGATACACACCTTAGCATATGCCTCTTTACTTTACCGACTTTGGCGATTCAACTTCATCCTCAACCACTATCACCCTTACTGGTGTTCCACATATTTTCTTACAGCAGTTAGGTTTCGTATCTGCTCAACTGTTCCTCCGTAGTTCTTGGTTACTTTTTGGTGGTTGTTTACTTTCGATTACTCGATGACAATCAAGGGCACTATTTTGTTATCTCTTAGAGGAAAAATTCTTGCATAGGGGTTGCCGCACCATGTGGCGGTGCGGCTCTCCAATCAGAAGAAAGAAATTTTTCCTTCTTTTCCAAAACTCCCTGATTTTTAATGTGAAATATCAAAATACCCCCTATTAGAGTTGGTTTTTGGTTCTTTTGGCTTGTCTTGGTGTTTGGTTTGGTTGGACGTAGTGTATTCTTTTGGCGCCGCAAGATTGTGGTGCCTCTGATGTGGGTCTTGCGGCCAGGATAGGCTCTGTTTGTTTTTGTTTTGTGGTGTTTTGTTTGATTTATTCGTGCTCATGTTTGGGTCTATGCACTCTACTTCTTTCTTTGATGAAACTTTGTTGTTTGACAAAAAAAAAAAAGGTTTAGTTTTCTTGAAGGCTACCAAACTTAGCTTTGGTTAACTGGACGTGAGATCTTTGGAAGAGACGAGCATCAGTTTCTTCTGTCCTGCTTTCAAAGTGACTACTCTCCTTGAAACTATAAACCTACTTTTGTTTGTTTAACAGTTTAAGTACTAATTTTCTTTTCATTGTCTGGAAATTCCGAGGGTTCATTTAGGCTCTAGCCTACGCCTTTACAGAATGTCTGAAAATTGCAGATGGTCTGCAGAGAGAGAGAGAGAGAGAGAGAGAGAGAGAGAGAGGGACAACGCGTGGAATGAGAGGACATCTATATAGGATTTAAATTTGCTCATCATCCAAGTTAGTGCTACCATCACTCAATATAAAACTGTAAAATGTTATAATACATAAGTATAGTTAATCATGATATTTATTAAAAAAAATATGTTTTAAGCATTAAATTAATGATTTGACATGACAAATTTTAATAGGGTGGTAATATCACCGCAAAATAAAAGTGGTGAGCAAGCTTGAATCCCATCTATACATGCATGCATGCATGGACTGCACCACATCAATTGACTAATAATTATTAGTTATTTTTTCCTATTAAAACAGAAAAAAGGAAAATTACTATACTAGATGAAGAGAGTTTCGTAGCATTAATTTATATATTTAAATCACCGAATGTAAGTAAATAAGTGAGAGTTTAAATACACCAGTTCGTATTTGTTTGAACTTATTTGTTTTTTCTTTCATATTTCGATATTAAGGCTTCTAAATTAATATCACGCAATAATATTATTGCTATAAGACAAATTAAGTTGCCGATAAAACAACCATTGTGTTTTTTCTTAACAAATCACTAGAAGAAGATCTCACTAGAAGAAGATCGAGATGCTGACAAATTGATTTAATTGGAGGTTTCTTATAACAAATGTGCATCGATAATTCTCAAGACAGCTTCTGAACTTGTCATACCGGGTTTCGATCCATATCAGACATCCCGGTGAAGTAGATAGTATGGACTCTGGTGTAGTCGGGAGAATAAGAGGGGAGACATTATCTGACTTTTTTAAACCTTTATTACCCAACCGATGAATCCTTTTGGGATGACATGACAGCTATAGGTGAAAATCAAAACAGATATTAGCAACTGAAATTATAAAAAAGGATCGAAATCCATACTAGCAGTGGCATACATAATTCATATAGTTAAATTACGTTAAGGATACGTAGCTTTTATTTCCATGTCCAAGTGGGATTCATCTTTTCTGACTTCTGAGCCCGGACTGCTTAAAGCTACCCTATGATCTTGTAGAAGTGTCTATTATAATGGCCGGGGTTGATTTCAGTCGATGTATTTTTTGGAATACAGTTGAGTATATGCTGCCGAGATAGCAATGCTAATTATAGCCAGAGTTATTAAATTATTCAACCCTTTTTTGACAGAACACCCTATTTTTGTTTGGAAAATACAAAAAGCGAGCCTTTTTTTTGTTTCCCGGAACAAATATAGCATAGCCATTCAGTTTGAGATTGGATAAATAGAAGTTTTTACTTCTTGTTACGCTACAAAACTTGAAAACAATGGTAAAGTCGTAAAGAAACCCCTCCCCTCCACCACACTCAGCTTGTTTCACACACTCTGATAATATGCATATATTTGTATTAATATATATATATATATATATATATATATATATATATGGCTTGCTCTGCTAAAGAGGTCCGTTTCTTAGCTAAGGAACGGATTTCCATATTTTTACTACTTTTCAATCACATATTCACATCTTAACCGTTCACTTTTTAGGCCCCAATGTATAGATCATCTCTGCAATTTTTCAGCCAAATTGATGATCGTTAAGACATCCAAAACTGTAATTTACAATAAATTCGGTTCGTTCATTGATTTAATCCAGTTTGATACCTTAACGATCATCAATTTTGCTGAAAATTTGCATAAGCGATCTATATATTAGGATCTAAAAACTGAATGATTAAGATGTGAATATATAATAAAAAAATAACCAAAATATGGAAATCCGTTCCTTAGCAGAGCAAATCCATGTGTGTGTGTGTATCACATCAGAAGGGAAGAAATAAAGGAGAATTAATCGTTTTAAAGAAGAAGTAGAAGAAAAATCAATAATTAAATTGATTGTAATAAATATCAAATTTGATTATACGGGCACCATCCTTATATTTTGTTCATAAGCATTTAACTTCATCATAATTTTTGAGTCTATGAATTGAACTACTGAAGGTAACACAGGTAGAGTATAATGGGGTACGGTTACTGTTGCAGCCAGCATGCATGTACATGACAGAGGGATTATGATGTTTAATTATTTGTACGGTCTGATCTCTGATCTACTGGTATTCATTGAAACATTTATTTGTTAGCCGAAGAAACAGAAAATTAACGTTTTCCCTTTGTTTTTCTCCTAACATAGGATAGATGATAACTAAAATGATGAATTTCACATTTTTGCTGCTAGCAACTCTTCGGCTTGGCTGACACGCATATGCTTCCCCGTAAATCTCGGAGTTTTTTTTTTTATCCGAAAAGAAAATTTTCATTGATAATTGGATAAACTTACAAATTAAATACATCAAAGGAGCCCGGTAGCATTTGGTCTAACAACGTAGTCTATCCTTTATAAGTGGGAGATTGTAAATTCGAATCATGAAAAATTAATTGTAGCATTTGAGTTGTTTATCTAACTAAAAAAAAAAAATCGAATGGCCCATATGGTAGTCTCAACACCTATTACCCAGCTCAAAAGAAAAAAACCACATCCCAACTTAACCTTGAATACTTCCATCCACTTCAAATCAAGGGTAGAGGAAGCAAAAAAAAAAAAAAAAAGGGATAGCGAAAATAAAGATTTGAAGGAAATTCAAGAAGTAAAGTAAGTTGGAGAGGATTCTGATTTCTGTTACATTTAGGCATTTCTCTTACACATAATTCTTACCTATCGTGTGGGTATTACAGATATGTGCATGATTCAGATACCTAAAATTTGGGTATCGTCTATCATTTGGGATACGCATACCTATCGTATGAGTATTACAAATATGTGCATGGTTCGTATACCTATAATTCGGGTATCTTCCTATCCATTTGGTATTACAAATATGTAAATGATTTACATACCTATCATGAAAATATGCGAATGAATTACATACCACAAAATGCATTTGGATATTAACATACAAAACACATACCACAAAATACCTCTTGACGAGGAAGGAACCAAGCAGCTCTTCAATCTTAACTCTATGATTAAAGAGATGCATAGCTAAACAAAGGCAACCCACCAAGCTTTGATTGTACGATCAATTTATATCAGCGGCTAACCAATTTAAATTTGAAAACAAAAACAACAAAGTCGCATGATTCTAACAATAGCAATATTGAAACCTCCAATCTAGGTATTGATTGAACATGATTGACCCATGGGATTCTAGAGCAATATTGATTACGCTATTGCATGTAAAGATTACATAACCTCCTATTTAGGTTTAAATTTTACCGTTTCAATGAAGAGTTTGGTTCATCAATATTTTGAGCGATGTTTGGGAGACGGTTTCATCTACATACATAATATATCGTTTGGCGTCTTCTGTAATTTTTAACAAAAAAATGTTTTATTATTTATCCTTGTTAATAAGTATAGGTGTATATTAAAAAAAATTTATAGGTAGGTTTAATCTAATATGTGTAAGAGAAATTGGGTGTATAATGAAATTTTCCAAACAAATTTAAAACTGTGTAACCTACACTGTTTCTATATTTTGTACGTCTTCTGCCCTCTTGAAGTATACATGTCAAACAGACCAAAGTACACAATAAATTGGTCGGTTCTCAACATCTAGGAAGGAAGTTCGCATAAAAAAAATGAAAAAAACACATATAGAAGGAAGCAAAGGAAGAACAAGTCTGAGATGTGAATTTATGCTGATGTCGGACACCTTAAGAGAAATAGCTTTCTTTGTACATCTGCTGTCAGGATTTTGCCTCCCTAATACTCTATTATAACCGCCAATCATGCGCCACGTGTGCCCTAACACTGAACAATTATACGTGCGTTTTCACACAATTTTTTTAAATCTTTGTATGTGGAAAAGACGATAGAGGTTAAGCAGTAGCAGCAGAGTTGCAGCACTCATCATTCCCCCATCCCTATTGCTCTAAGTGTTGCGGCTGCATGCCTTTGCAATAGTTGACTTTTGCTCAAAACTATTACGCACCATAAAATATATATAATTATAATAAGTGCAAAGGAAGATTTATTTTCCCAGAATAATTATAATTAACTGTTGAAGTTATGGTGTAATAAAGTAGGGGAGTTATTACTGATCTAATTGTGCGATCCGGATCGAGAAACGTCGACTGGGAATAGAGCAGAGGCGTGCGAGACAAGTTAGACAACATAAACTTAACACAACCTGCTTCCTTTTCCTTGTGCTTTATGCTTTTGATGGACAAGGAAATGAATGGCATTACATGTGAGAGAGGTAGCTGGTAGGTGACTTTCAACGCAAGCCTAGCTCAGGCTATGGGATCAATTACAGTTACGATGAGCTTACTGAACATTGTCGTGCTTTATAGAGCTGGTGCTTGTATTTAGAAATTCTATGATTTTGAAGTTTCGTACCATGCTCATGCTTTGGTCCCCTCTTACGTTTCTCTTTACTGCTTAGGGTTTATAGGTTTGCATGCCAATAATAATCTGTATGTATTGATGTATATATATGAAGCCTAGCAATGTGAACTGCGGTGGTCGATCTTAGTTAATTACTTTGTTCGCTTTGGTTAGAAGGTTGGATCTTCCACCCTCGATCTCGTCCTTCTTATTGAATGGGGTTGTCTGTGACTCTGTGGGTGAAGACCATAAAGGGCAGTAAAGAAAACATAAACGTTCCAAATAATTTAAGACGGCCACTGATAGCGTGGAACTAATCCTTCATCAAGCTAATACAAATTAGGCCATGAGGTATGAAGAGCTTATGACGAAACCTGTAACAAATTCCTTTACAAGCAAGTGAAATACGGTCCACATTTTCATATTTGTTCAACTAATTAAGTTTGTTTATGATTTTCATTGGTCAGGTACTTTCGTGTTTCTATTCCATATTTGGAGAGATATTACTCATCAATATTGAAAATCAGACAGAAATGTTATTTTCTATTAAAAAAAAATTTATTTAACGGTATAAAGCTCATGCCTAGTACCATTTGATCTAGTGACCTAAGTCTCATCTTTGTAAGTGGGAGGTCTGTTTGCTTCAAAATCATCTCGGCCAAAATTAGAGGCCGAGAGACTTGCGGTCTAGTTGTCCTTTTGGATTGCGCGGGCATGACAACTCGCGGCCAATTGGCCAAGCGAGGTTTTGATTAATATTGCGCTTGATTTGACCTCTTCAAGTGATTATAGGCCGAGGAAGGAACCATCTCGGCCACTAGGTTCGAATGCCTTTGTTGCAAGGACTTTCAGAGCTTTCACCGACTTTGTTGCTTCTTCTTTTTTGAGAATTTTTGATATGTTGCAGAAAATAAAAGGCGTGAAGTAAAAGAGCAAGAAAGTAAATGCCTGAATTAAAGAACAAATAACGTAAAATGCTGAAAGGTAAAGTGCGAGAAGAACAATTGCAGAATGTAAGAAAGCGATAAAGATTTAACTAGGCTAGAACAAGAATGAAAAGATCGATATTGGGAGAGGATTGAATGTATTGAATTTCAGTTGTATTGAGTTGGGGATGGGGGACCTTTTATAATGAGCTAGAGGGTCATATTTATACTATTACATACATGATATTTAGGAAGGAAAGAATAATTAAATTAAATGAATATTTCGTTCTTAATGACCGAAATCAAGATATGTTCCATATTGCTTCATTCCTTAATCGAACCATAATAATCTTCTTCCTGCGGCGTCTTTAGAATTAATTTGCACTTAATTGTGCAATACTGTCTCCAATGCCTTCAAACTCAATAAAATCTCGGTGTTAATTATTCTTAAGAATAATTACCGCCATTATTTTTTTCCCTTCTCATTTTTTCTCCAAGCTAATATCTAATACAATCTCATAAATATGAAATTTTATTGAGTATTAACAATAAAAGTACCATATTTTCCTCATCTATCGGCCAAAGATTTAAGGGTCAATTTATCAAAATCAGGTACAAACAAGGTCGTGATTTCGACTCACAATAAACTAGTAATTACATATAAGTTATTTATTTGATAAAAAAAAAACTCATCGTAGATTGCGTAATTCAATCTTAATTGCTCCCTATTTTCTCTCACCCTCAGACCACTTCTTTCCACATGCATCCAGTAGCTAATAAAACAACGAAATTTTTATTTGCCCAAGACTGTCTATCCCTAAGGAAAAAAAAAATGTGGTTTCTCTCTTTATAATTATCGTGTATTATAAATCTATACATAGGCACACAGTTAATAAAAAGAACATAATACATAGATAGACTTGATAATTACTTGATTGACTGAAGAAGGAATAGTAGCATAAGAGAGCAGATTTTCAGTCTTTTTGGAAGAGAAATTGCCATACTCCTATGGGTTTGGTGAGGCCAAGTCTCTGTGATTCCTCAATGACTGCCCACACACCCTTCAAGTCCAATGGCACAAGGTCCTCTTCGGTTAGCAGGTAAACTAATTTCCCCGGCTTACCACTCATGGGTCAATGTATCAGATACAGCTATGGTACTCCATTTGAAGATTCTTGCAAACACATAGTTATAGCTAATTACTTATTACAAATTTGCTAAACTTACGAATGCTACTAATTGTGTGACGTACTGAAGTGATTTCTCATTTCTTTAGAGCAGGAATGACCAAGTCTGGATGAGCATCATTACACCACAGCTTTGAAGTGATGAGCAGTTGGTCTCTAGAGGCAATAAAAAGATTTCGGGTTGAATCCTAGGGCTCCCAAAATCCTTTTCCCTTCTCTTTAATTACTCGTAACTAATTTCAATCCTTAGGGTTTACAGGTGCTTACGGTTAACTATACGAGCATGTATAACTGCGGTGGTCTTAGCTAGTTTATTCAATTTGGTTAGTAGTTGGATCCTCCACCGTCGTCCTTGTTATTGAATGGGTTGTCTGTTTTAGTGGGGGACGAGTGAAGACCATCAAAGAAAAAAAAAAAAAAAACCGAGACCTTCCAAATAATTTTGTATAAGATGGCCCTATTGGCGTCTCGTCCTAACCCTATACAAATTAGGCCATGAATATCATAATATCAAGAGTGAATTATGAGGCAAATCTGTAAATTAATTCCTTCATCCGTGCAAATCTGTAAACCAATGTTAGTCATGCTTTAGCCTATAGGTTTGTTCCTTGTAATTTATTTTTTCATGAAAAAAAGGAGGGTTTGTTCAACTAAAATCTGATTATAACTTTTGTTGACCAAATAGTCATCAAGCAAGGACCTCATGTATAAGGCCGGCCCAAGTAGAGAGAACCATGTCTCAAGAAAAAAAAATGCATTGTGATATCAAGTCTTTTCTAAAGCCCAAATATCCATTTTATTGATGACCCAATTAGTCTTTTTGCACCGAATGGCCCAATTGTGAGAGCAATAACTACTTCATGTATAAGGCAGGCCCACCAAGACATTTTTTTTCTAAATATAAGATAATTTTAATTTTTAATTTTTTTTTTTTGTGATTAGCAGGATCGGTTCTTTCTGTTTTAACTGGGGTTATTGGGCGATTGCAGTTTATTTTTTTTCATTCAACTCTTACCTATTGACTTCTCCAAAAAAAAAAAAAAAGAACACTCTTACCAATTGGCACTACGGTGATTTTTGTTTTTGGCTTACCCTCCCTCCATAGCCAGTCTTAAAAGATGATTTGAGTAACAATAGTTGGATGCTGTTCAGGTTTTTCCTAATCTCCCAACTGTTCTCACGGGATTATCCAGTAAGTAGAAATGGAACAACCCTAGCTTTTTTATTGCTAATTAGGCCTCGCTAGCTTTCATATTCATTCATTTCCAAATGATCACTTACAAAGTGGAGGCTTGCAAAGAATGAAAACCAAGCAATACGTTATTACGTTTCCAGAATCGAAGAGAAGTCTGATACAAAGCAAGCCATAGATACATGACCTAGCTGGCAACCACATTTTGATACAAATAAACATACATTTTCATACAATGTAAAGTTAATACTCTCCGTCCCATAACTCATCAAGGGACTTGTACGGTCCAGCAGCCGTAACCAACTCTTCTCGAAGCATCATTTTGCGCTGTGGGATTTGATTGATCTTCTCAAGATCCTCTTCAGTTAGCTCCCAGTCAAACACCTGTGCGTTCTGCTTCAACCTCTCCTTGTTGTAGCTCTTCACTGCAAGAGTTGCTCCTACCTGATAAACCCATCTAATACAAACCTGCAAACAGAACAAGTACCACAACAGTGTCACAAACTCTAGTAATGGGTACCAATAAGTTTCTACAACAAAACTACAATGTTGTTCAATTAACCTGAGCAACAGTCTTTCCCCGAGCCTCGGCGATTTCATTGAGCACTGTGCTTTCGAGAACATGATTGGTGCCCCAACTGGTTCCTATGGCACCCAATGGGGAGAAGGCAGTCACAACTATGCCATTCGCCTTGCAGAAGTCTCTGAGCTTCTTTTGTTGCCAAAATGGGCTCATCTCAACCTATATAGACACACACAAAGTAGATCAACATTAATAAAAATTTCGGTCCAATGCTACTAGAATTGCTAGCAAAAAAGGGACCAACTCACTTGATTGACTGAAGGAGGAATGGTAGCAAGAGAGAGCAAATTCTCAGTCTTTTTGGTAGAGAAATTGCTGATTCCAATGGATTTGGTGAGGCCAAGTCTCTGAGCTTCTTCCATGGCTGCCCACACACCCTTGAAGTCCATCGGTATTTGGTCCTTCTCCTCGAGATAGTGACTCAGTTTCCCAGGCGTGGCACTGATGGGCCAGTGAATCAGATACAGATCAAGGTAATCCAATTGAAGATTCCTACACAAAAGAATTCACACAGATTAGTCGCCACCCAATTCAGTTAAAAAAAAAAAAAGTCAATATTTTTCCGAAATCGCTAGACTTACTGAAGCGATTTCTTTAGAGCAGGAAGAACCAGGTCAGGGTGAGCATCGTTAGACCAGAGCTTGGAAGTGATGAAGAGGTCGTCCCGAGAAGCCACGAGGCCGAGTTTGAGTGCTTGGGCTATGGCTACTCCCAGACTCTGCTCCGAGCCGTACAGGGAAGCCGTGTCGAAGTGGCGGTAACCGAGCTTGATGGCCTCGAGAACAGCTTCAATCAAAACCTCTGGTTGTAAATTGTTGGATGCTGTGCCGAAGCCAAGCACAGGCAGGGTCCTGCGGCCATTGGAGGATTCAAGAACCACCACTGGGATTTGGGTTGCTGCCATCTTGATCGATTTTGCTGAAAGCTGGGTTCTTTTTGGTGAGTTGATGGATTGAGATCGTGGATTTATAGATTTCGGGTGTTCTTCAGTCAAGGAGAGAATACTGGATGGAACTCTCTTGACTCTTCTACTTGGGAAGTAACGTCATTGATCATGTATGCCGGTCTAGGCGGCCGAGGAGGGACGCAAGTGTGGTTACTGGGCTTTACAACTTCATGGAACATAGACATGTTTTGTGAAGAAACCAAGAAGGAGCTTGAATTGGAGAATGGAGAATCTTCTGTTTAATGATTGTATAGACGAATTTAGCAGGAGAAAATAATTCAAACACTTCGTCGAGGAAAAAGGTTACCAGCTTTAATACACATTTAAAGTTATAACAAATTGCATATAAGTTATTGATAAAAAATTACTTGATAGGTATATCCTTTAAAGATAAAACTACGTGTCAGAAAATAAATTACTTATTTATTCTTACTTATTATTATTATTTTAATCTTTATTTCCTTTCTACCAGGTCAAGGAGAAACCGTCTCTCTCTGTATCTTTGGTTGACGACTCCTTCATCTTCTTCTTAAATTTGAACGCAGTGAGAGAACCCGTCCATGAAAGCTTTCCGATTTCTCTTCTCCTATTGAAAACGATTGAATTTCCAAGTTAGTTTTATGATTCTTCATATCTTCGTGCTTCAAATTCATGCTTTTGTGTCAATTTCATGCTTTCTAAGATTTTGATCATCTACTGTTTCATCCAATTTCTTGTGAATTTCTTCTAGTTTTAGTTCAATTTGTTTTGTTTTGAATTATTGAACTCTTTTTTAGGTTGAATTTGATTCTTCTTTTTTCTTTTTACTTTTCAATTTTGAATTTGTGTGTTGGTTTTTCACCTTATGTGTTTTTTCATAATTGGTACGGGAATATACTTCGAGGTTATGATATTCAATCCTGAAGTTTGAGGTTTGAGTTGGTTTATATTTGGAGTATTGTGATTTAGTGTCTGATGGTTTATAATTGTGGTATGATTGTAGTAGAGCAGTAGCAGGCGTTTGAATTTGTGTAATGGCAGTAGCAGGTGGTTGATTATTGTGTACGTGAGGTTTGATATCTTGTAGAGCAGTAGCAAAGTTTGATTTGATGTTTAGTTTTACTATTATCATAGTAGCTGTTTTAATTGTTTTGTTTTCAGGTTGTGCAGTAGCAATATATGACATTAATAATAGTTTTCTAAGTATGTCAAAGTCAACATTTGGAAGATTTACATGTGGGAAAGAGACTGTTCTTTTAGCGTTGTCATCAAGAACCACGTATGAAAATTTGTGTGCCAAAATTTCCTCAACGTTTCGAAACCACAAGGATGGTCAGTATGTTTTTAGATATGCACTTAACGATTGTCCGAATTGTTGCTTAGAGTGTGATGATAATATTTTGATCATGTTGGATATCTTTCAACTGCTAAATTGTCCTTTTATAGATACACATGTTCTTGATGTTGGACCTTGTTCCAAGATGTGTATCGATAAACAGGAAATTGCTGCTACTGTGGATAATGCTATTGTGAATATCCCTGAACTTGTTGATGAAGATCATGTGAATAGTGATGATTCAAACCTTGAGGATGACAAAAACATGATAATTGGAAATTTTATGAGCAACAAGTCTAAAAGGAAGTATATGTCTAGTGATTGGAATGACAATACATATAAGATTGGTCAAGTTTTCATTGGTGGTGCCGTCGAATTCCGGGATAAGTTGTGCAAGTTTGCAGTTGAGAAGGGGTTTGAGCTTAACTATGTTAAGAATGACAAGTGCCGTGTTAGTGCTACTTGTGCCAAGAAAGATTCCGATGGGTACGAATGGTACGTTTATGCTTCCTTAAACAAGGTTAGTGGTTATTTCCATATAATAAAGTTGGTGAATAATCATTCTTGTGTTGGTGTTGTCCGGCATCAAAATCATAAGAGGTTAGGATCTAAAGTTATTTCCACAATTATGGTTGATAAAGTGAGATCTGATCCTTTGATTAAACCCAAGGATATTGTCAAGCATTTCAAGCATGATTATGGGTTTGATATTCCTTATCACATGACATATAGGGGTAAGGAGACTGCTAATAAGATGTTACATAGTAGTGAAGCAGTTGGGTATTCTCTATTGCCTTAGTGTATTGACACATTAAAGAGAACTAACCCCGGTTCATATTGCATCCTCGACTCTCTTGATAATCGTTTTCGTCGATTGTTTATATCTTATGGGGCTTGCATAAATGGCTTCAAATATCGTCGACCTATGTTGTTCCTTGATGGAACTTTTATTAAAAACAAGTATAAGGGGATGCTATTGGGTGCTTGTGCTAAAACAGGGAACAAAGGTATGCAAACTTCTTCTAAAGTTGAGTTTTGTTATTTGATTTTTTTTTTGTTTTGTCCATGTAGTAGCAGCATATGTAAATTTTGATTAATTGTGATTTTTTAGTGTAATTTTTGAGAACCTGGTAGTAGCAGCTCTTATTGTGTTTTCTTGTGATTTTCACATGATCATCAGATGTGAGTTTGTTTTGCATGCTTTCCTGTTGTCAACTTGAATTTCTTTATGCCAATAGCAATAGCATTAGCAGTAACAGTATCAATAGCATTTTAAAGCAGTAGCGGTTCTTATGTTCAATCCTTTTTTTGTCTTATTTATTCTTGCTTTTGTTTTTTGTTTTGTTTCGTTTTTTTGGTTTTTTTTTTCAAATGTTTTCCCATTTGCTTTTGCCATTGTTGATGCTGAAAGTAAAGAGAATTGGAGGTGGTTCCTTGAACATTTGGCAATAATCTTGGCAAGCGACTACCAGACTATTGTATTCATGACAGACCGTTTTAGGGTTTCTGATTTGAGGTTTGCGTTTTGCGTTTTGGATTTCAGTTTTTGGTTGTTATGGATTATGTCAGTGGCATGAGCGTAAATTATGACGAAAACTGGACATTTTAGTCATTTCCATCAAAATTCAAAGTCAGGCCTGCTTCATTTGGTTTTGGGCCTGGGCCTGTGTCCCTATTTATATAAAACTATTTGAAGGTGAGTTTCCTGTCTTTATATCTTTGGTCTGGTGCTACTGTGTAATTTTCTATTAAAGTTAAGGTAAAAATGTTTCCTTAGCTTTTGACTTTTGTCAAGGGTAATTTTGTTTTTTTTTTTTTAGAGATTCTTGCATAAGAAATTTTGTCAGAATACAATTTGTTTTTGTGAGGAGAATTTTACTACTCATTTACAATCCACACTACATGTTTCATTTTTCAATATTTCAACATCACATTTTTACAGTTTTTTTTGATAAGTAGGCTAGACTGAGCAGAGGTACAATAACCTATGGGCCAGCCGACAATATGTTGTGCTCAGTTTGTGTCAGGCCCATAACGAGCTCGGGTTGGACCAGCTTATGAGCTAATATACCTCAACCCAGCCTAGCCCCCTAGAAAAGGTCGTGTGGCTCGGCCCACTCTTAATCGTGTTCGGACTCAACTGAACCTATTTTAAACATGTCGGGTTCGGATCTAGCAACCTGTTTGCCACCGCTAATTTCAATGGTACAAATGTTTTAGTTTTATTTATTGAGACCATTTTAACCACTGTTGGTCAATAATTGGCAGAGCCTTTTCTTCCGACATTTGATGGGTCAGTAACTAGGTGTAGTTGGTTAGCAGATGCTATTGCGAATTTAGGGCATCATGATGTAATGAATTCCACTTGGACCAATATGGTTCCTCCGGTGGCCTGCAGAGCCTTACTGTTTGACAATGTAAATTGTGAATGTCTAGAGGCTTTCATATTTATAGTGTTTTAGTATAAAAAAAAACTAGGTGTAGTTAGTCCTCATATATGTACTTTTTACTTTAATTCTTTTGGATTGCTTTGTTAATCGAGTTCCATTTTGATCAGCTTCTTTTGATCAGACGGATGGCGTGGCAGAGCAACCCTCCAAAGATTTACTCGTTCGATTGGGCAAAGCTGGTAACATGGCAGCAATACTCAAGAATCAAGACTAAAAGAATTTCTGCAAAAAAGACTATATCTTCTAATTTTTGTCCATTATCATTTTTCTGCTCAATCCAACCCAAAAAGGAAACAAAAATGAAAAACAGAGAGAAAGAGTTGCACATTGTAGTGACACCACAATCCACAATTCCACATACAACAAAAGCAAAGAAAATAAACAAGCATGGTTGGTGACATTATAATGTGACTCGCTATCTCACAGAACTCAGATAATGGAGTACTTAAAGCTCTCCATCCCAGAATTCTTCAAGGGACTTGTACGGTCCATTCGCCGAAACATACTCTTCTCTAAGTATCATCTTGTGCTGTGGGATCTGATTGATCTTGTCTAGGTCCTCTTCTGATAGTTCCCAGTCAAACACCTGCATATTCTGCTTCAACCTCTCCTTGTTGTAGCTCTTAACTGCAACTGTTGTCCCTGTTTGGTACACCCACCTAGTACAAACTTGAGCAATAGTCTTCCCCCGAGCCTCGGCGATTTCCTGAAGCACTTTGCTCTCCAGAACATGACTGCTTCCCCAACTCGTCCCACTGCCACCCAATGAGGAGTAGGCTGTCACAACTACACCATTAGCCTTGCAGAAGTCTCTCAGCTTCTTTTGTTGCCAAAATGGGCTCATCTCCACCTACACACACACAGAGACTGCCGCTGAGGAACTAATATTGCTCGATAATCCTTATTGTCAAAAATAAAATACACATAGGCGCACAGTTATTTTAAAGAACATAATACACAGATGGACTTGATAATTACTTGATTGACTGAAGGAGGAATAGTAGCAAAAGAGAGCAGATTTTCGGTCTTTTTGGAAGAGAAATTGCTGACTCCTATGGATTTGGTGAGGCCAAGTCTCTGTGACTCCTCCATGGCTGCCCACACACCCTTCAAGTCCAATGGCACAAGGTCCTCTTCGGTTAGCGGGTACACTAATTTCCCTGGCTTACCACTTATGGGCCAGTGAATCAGATACAGATCAAGGTACTCCATTTGAAGATTCCTGCAAACACATAGTTATAAACTAATAACTCCACAAATTTACTAAACTTACGAATGCTACTAATTGTATGACTTACTGAAGTGATTTCTTTAGAGCAGGAATGACCTTGTCTGGATGAGCATCATTACACCACAGCTTTGAAGTGATGAACACTTGGTCTCTAGAGGCAATCAGACCGAGGCTAATAGCTTCGGCCACGGCTTCACCTAGAGTCTGCTCTGAGGTGTATATGGAAGCCGTGTCGAAGTGTCTGTAACCCAGCTTTATGGCTTCAAGAACAGCAGTCTTCAGAGCATTCGGGTCCAAGCAGTCAGTTGCTGTGCCAAAGCCGAGCACAGGCATGGTCCTTTGGCCACTGGAGGAGCCTAACACCACCTCTGGGATTTTGGTTGCCGCCATCATAACTCGACTGATAATTAATGTTGGTTATTTTGTAAGGTCTGGTCGATCAAAGTTGCTCTTATATTCATCTTGTGCGAGTCCAAATCTACAGTACAAGGTCTTTTACCATCTTTGTTTATTGCTTAATTCAATTTACGTGCTTTACAAGCCCCAAATTGTAGTCATGCATGACGATTGTAACAAAAAAATTCACAAATTGATCTAACCACAGATTTGCGTAACAGAAGTCCGATAATCCTTCGTGCAAGCGCTTCAGAGGTCTAGAGTCAATGGTTTTATATGAGGAAGTAGTGAAGAAAATCACTTTGTGCTCTTATATTTGTAATACAATAACCAAATAATGACACGTGAAAACTTTTAATTGTGGTGCAACTCAAAAACTTCCTTCACCAACCTTCTTGTTCCTTCTTGCATGAAGAATTCTTCAAGAAACTCTGCAAAGTGATAGCTTCTATACAATGGACGGTGTTCCTCATCTATCAATTCCTCAATTGGACCAATCAGTGTGTCCTTGTTGGGTCCATAGAACATTGCTATTGATAACCTTGGCTGAGTTTTATTGGTTACTGCCCTATGGTGCACACTCTTATACCTTCCATTGCTTAAAACCTAAAAATCAATCAACATGATTAAGCCTCTTGACCGTTAGATTTATCACATGCCCATCTAACCCCTAGAAGAACACTGCAAAGAAACACTACAAGGTAATGAGTTGTTTAGGGAAAAAAAAAAAAAAGTAACCTGAATTTGATCACCAAGATTGATGACAAAAGCATTGGAGAGGGGATCAACACCAACCCATTTCCCATCTTTGATGACTTGAAGGCCCTTCACTCCCTTTGTTTGCTTGAGCACAGTGAGTGCATTGAGATCAGTATGAACAGCTAGTCCAAGTGTGAGCTCAGGGTCAGGACATGGTGGGTAGTAGTTTGCTTGAGCTTTTAGAGTGGGATTCTCACCCAGCTTCTTCTGCATGCAATCTTTCTCCAGGCCAAGCCCTTGGGATAGCAATTCCAAGAGCCTATTCATCAATGTACCAATCTCCTTTGCATATTCAATGAAAACCTCACTAACACAACAAACAAAGGAAAATGATCAAACTTCTGAAATGAATTAGCAGATCAGAAAGCTGAAGCCACGAAAAAAGTGTACCGGTATTGGGGAGGATTTTCAGGTAACAGATTGGTGGGATGCCAAAGATGGGAGAAGGTTTCACTCCACATGGTGACCTGTTCTTGACCTTGAATCTTGAGGAAGTAGTTGAAAAGCTTGACCTGCTTGGTGTGATCTGTAGTGAAGTACTGTGCCTTTTCTTCAGCAGAGAGTTTGAAGAATTGGGTATAGGCAGTCATCATTCTATCGCATAATTCCTCAGGTACTCCATGGTTGATGATCTGGAAAAAGCCATAGACCTCAGAAGCTTGTGATATCTTCTGAACCAAGTTGTCAGTGTCATAGTCATTCAAGTCAATGATGGGAATTGAATCCAAAGTTGAAACCTGAGTGAGATGTGGCCTGTGATTCTCTGGGAGAATGAAATTTGGGGAAAGGGAAAGAGGGTTGATGTCATTGGCCATTTGGAAGGATGCCATGCTTGAGAATAGGTGAGTTTGGGAGTCTCTAAATGAATGGCAATAGTTGACCCGCTTGGGTAGTTGTGCCATCTCTGTCGTGTTTGGCACAATCTAACTTCAAAAATTTAAGAAAATATATTTTCATTCACTTATATAAGAAAAATGGTTTAGCCAAAAACCCGTGAAACCACCATGTGGTTGTCATATTTCATATTGACAAACAAGGTGAGGCCAAAATATAGGAACACTTAATCTCTAAGATCAAAGAAGTTACCGCCTGAACATAGGTAAAATGTTTAATTGCAAATTGCAAACAAAAACGGGAATAGTGCTAAATAACAACATTCATCAACAAGACAACAACTGTAGAATAGATCAAGTCCATATGAACAAAGGAAATAATGCATAAAAGAAAACCAAATCTGAAAATTCTTAATAGGAGCAACAAATGAGCGTATTTCATTGTTATAAAGAAAGAATAGGTTTACAACTTCGAAAACCAATGACTACAATATGTAATGGCCTGCTAAATCCAACTAGATCTTTGCGTAAAAGGAAATGTAGAGTAGGCTCCTACTTGCAACTCGACAAATTAGCTCGGTGGGTAACATTGGTTATCTCAGAATACAACAAAAAAAAAAAAAAAATCTCTTGTAAACATAATTCATAACTATCAAAATCTTTGGACTGTTCCTAGATCCATAGTCAGTTCCTTCTTTCCACAGCAAGCTTTTGAAAATCAACAACCAACCTCACAAGAAGAAACAATTCTGATCATGTCTTTAACAGAATGAATGAACAAAACAAGCATAAGCTCTTAGTGAACTGCCTTTTGTCTATCACGCCCATCTTCATACTCCACCTGATCAATATTGAAGAGATTTAGATTAGATATAAAAGATATGGAAGAGCAGAGTTATTTTGGGTCAGTTTTCAGGTTTATTTTATAACACGTCATTTATATGTATATAAAGACTACTAATCAATTGCTAAAGAAACGGTGATAATAGGGATTTGACTTGCGTAAAATACGATCTACTATCAAACTGTGATCATTTAATCCAATACCAAGAATACAAAAAGATGATTTTGTTTAGCAGTCTTAAAGTGACAGCGCCACTAGTTTCAAATTAAAGCGATATATCAACATTTTTAACACAAGAAGAATGTGAGCTGTCTATGCTGCAACCAACTAAAGTACTCAAGTAATTTTGTACCCTTCACATTAATGCCATTTAATTTCTCATCAATAATAAGCATTCATTGTCACATAACTTGTTAGAATGATTAAACTAAAGTACGTTAATATTGACAAGGTAGCGGACTAGAAGAGACATAACTAGCCATTACCTCAACAAGTACCCTAGGTTTCTTCGATTTGGCAACAGCTCCATCTTTCTCAAACTTTCGAGACTTTCTCCCTCTCTTGCCAGTACCTGCTTCTGGCTCTACATCCATTCCAACTGCACCATTAAGATGTATTCAATCCATTTGATACGGACAGACATACAAGTTTTCCCGTAATTGTTTATGCAGAAAAGAGAAAAGAACCTCATAACTCGTTTATCTTTTTACTCAAAAGTCAAACCACCAGACTTTCACATATGGTATGAACACTGGGGTTATGCAAATTTAGTATGGAGTATAGACTATGCAAACATCCACTTTCTACAGTACTTGTTAAGGTATATAATTTAGCTCTACCACTATCATCATCTGCATGAGAATAGTCCATTGCACGACCACCCAGATCTTCAATATCATCCTCCTCTTCAAGCTCGTCATAACCTTCAACATATTCTATCTCACCATCCTGCTATTCCACGAACAAGAGTATTTAAATGACCATAAAATACAAATCTAAATCTTTAAGAAAAGCCTGCAATCAAATATATCACATCTACATACTAGAAATGGAGATACTTGCTCATCCTAAAAGAAGGCAATAATAAGATTGCACATGAATACCTCGTAGTCTTCTTCTTCTTCTTCTTCTCTTTCAGTATTCTGTTCTTCCCCTTCAAGGACTTTTTGGTATTTATCAAAAGGGTAATTATATATATCTTTATGTAGATCACCATAAACTCCATTTTTAAGGCGTTCTAATAGTTCCTTCTCAATGCTCTGCAGAAGAATAGGAAGTTAGGAGAGCTGGTGAAAATAAGATATACATTTAGTACATTTATGGTGTGCAGCATAAGTTATGACCTTATCCAAGACTGCAGCTTTTTCAGCCTTCTCCTCTCTTCTAGCCTCTCTCTTTATTTCCTTCCTTGGTGTTGTCATTATTTTCTCCCTGTTAAACAGAACAAAAGAATGCAACGTCCAATGGGTGAATATATTAATGTCAAGATTACAAGAGTGATAAAACTAGTGCTGTGAACTCTGAAGCCATTCTTCCGGGCAATTTTTCTTTGTTTAAAGTACTAATTATTATTATAAAAGTGGGGAGCTATGGAAGGAAGTAATTAGAAAATCAGATGATGTATACCTTGTTTTCAACGCAAGCTTCCTCATGCGTATCCGCATCTGAGTCATTTTAGTGAGCCGTTGCTTTGTTTTATGTACAAGAAACTTAGGCCAATACATCTGTCCATTCAGAAAGGCCATGGTGATTAACAATATCAAGATCTATAGCTCTAGATAAATAACACAAAATGAGAGTCAAGCATTTCAATACCAGATGTTTGTCAATGATTTCAAGTGCTTTCTCATAATTCCTGGGCAACTTAACTCTTTCCCACAATTTGTTTGGCATATGAGCTCTTTCTATAGTTTTCATATAAAGATAGAAGACTCCTGCAGGACACCAACAAAACCACATAAAAGATTATGATCATTGCTGGTAGTGTATGAATAAATCCGTTGATAACAGATATGAACACAACCCTATGAACGGATTATGTACCCACGATTTGTTTGGTTTGGTAAAGCTATTTCTATAGTATTCATATAAAGATAGAAGACTAATGATCAGTAGCATACATAAGCAATGATGTTATTAGCAACAGAGATGAGAGTTCTGTTGAGTATTCTCTCAATCTCCCTTGACTGAAGAATACATGAATGGTGAATCTATAAACCCACGATCTCATTTCGTCAACACAAGCATATGATGGGATAGAGTCTATTGTATGAATCAGTTCATTGATATCAGCAGCACAGTAAAAATTTTAAGTAAAATCACACTGACAAGAAGCTAAACGTAAGCTTCCAGTGGCCTGCAAATGACACTGCAGATTGTTTAATCCCTTATATTGTAGATTCGAGTAGAAGAAAAAAGTTGCATCCAGCATTTTCCAAATCCTTTTCGTTAACAGACAGTATCAACTATCAAGTAATGGCATTTCTATGGATGAAAGGTTTTGCAGGTTTTTTGGTGACTGAGGAGATACTAAAGTTCTGCCTGGCTCATTATAGGTCATCATTTGTAAAGAAGCTAACATATCACTATACCGAAAAGGAAGTAGATTACTTTAGTTGGTTTAACTAAAAGGGTTGTCCAAAATAAAAGAATGAACTTTGGTTTAAACAACTGCCCCTTTCCTCATTCTACCAATTAGTGTTCTTTATAACTCCGAATCGAAAACCGCTACCTATCATTCAACATCTAATATTGTGCACAGAAAGATTAAGCAAATAGAGGCAACCTAAAATTGCACATGCAGTCGATCCTAATACATATGAAAGATGAGAAATTTCTTAGAGAACAATAAGAAACAAGAAACAAGTACCATCGTGGTCGCGAATGGTGGCGTAGCGACTATTGGCCAGAGGGCACGAGCTCCGATTACAAATCCCAGTGACGTTATAAGGGTTTCTACAGAAAATCCCGGTTTCGATTCTACCAAAGCCAAAAGGGGCAACCCAATTAGAAATCAAATTCAAAAGCTGCGAAGTAAATTGCAGAAGTTTAGAAAGAAGGAAGAAGAAAACGACGACGTACTTGGACATGAAGCTGCAGTGCTTGTGCCTGATGACCTGCCATATGACCTCGTCGTGCTGCATATTTGATCAAATCCGTTCAATTTCTGAGATTAAGCGGTTGATTTCCGGGAGAGTGAGGTTTGGGGATTTTGGGATTGGGCGAGCGGGCTAGGGTTTTAGAGGGTTTAGTGCACCGAGAGGCAGTGTCCCCGTTAGCATATTCAAAGAGGGGGAGATGAAGACAGAAGACGCCCGAATACGACGTCGTGTTGAGTGTTACATTAACTCTTTGCTGACCTATTCGTCTTTTTTAAGGACAATTCTAACCGTGGCTTTTTTTTTCTTTTTCTCTTCTTTAATTCAATGTAGATGTAACTGTGAATAACGTAAGAATCGGCCGTTGTTCTCTAGATGCTCCATATAATTTTATTATTGTTTCTTTCTTCCACCTAGAAGTTTACTTTGGAGTTTGTCAAATGATTTCAAAAATTCAATAAGATTCCTCTCTTGTATTTGTTAAGTTGCTATGATCTTTCTGACAATGTTATCTTTCCTCGTATATTATGATAAAATTTGAGCCCTAAATGAGATGACATATGATGTGAATCATGTGATAGATATAGTTACTGATTCTGAAAATTTGTTGTAAAGAGAACATTGCACATGCCACATAGATCATTTAAAATTAGAATTTATTATAAATATTTAGGATGAGTACATATTATATTTGATCACCGTTACATGAGTTTGGTGAAATTTTCAAAAACTGAATTCAGAAAAATGCTTTCTCCTCTAACTCTCACAAAAGAGGTCTCTCGACGGCGATTGGCTCTGTCCAGTGGCTGTTTGTTACCTTCGACGGAGAAGAGTGTCTGTTCACTTTTTTTTTATCTACTTGGCGGTGATGGCGATGTTCAACGACGCACCTTGCTCTTGGGCTGCAACCTATTTTTCTTTGTTATTATCGTTGTAGGTGATGGCAGCTCTAAAGATCTTGGGACCGATCTGCAATTGGATCGGGGTTAGTTTGCTGGTACAGGGCCCCGCACTCTTGCCGCAGTGGTAGGTTGGACCTTAGAGTCAGATTTTGTTGGCTCTGGTATGTTATACTCGAATTTTCGATTGTGAACTATAGTTGGTATTAGTAGGCATTCATAAGCGAATGACTACGTGTGTATATATATATATATATATATATGTTCGGTGGATCTGTGGGTTAATGAAAACAATATGCATGAATGATGCTTTTTATTATTTTGTGTTATGACTTTTCGGAAAACAAATGATTGTGGAAATGTTGATTTCTATTGTTTTGAAAAGCGTTGAGATTTGTGTAAAATTTTCAGTCCTCAGCGACTTCTTTAATGTTTTATTCCGAGGCACTGAGAAGTCCGAGGAATGAAGGTCTATGAGTGACCTTGGGCAGTATATCAGGTAATCACGTCTTTGGCCGAACGAGTGGTTACGAATTCAGTTAGAGCTCTACTCTGTTTTCCATTTGTGATTCATGGGGTAACGGTGCAAGGTTATATCTAACTTATGAGATTACGTGTTTTTAGGGAACAAGGTGTGAATTGCTTATTTATTAACGGTTTTTAAGGGGACAAGGTGTAAGTTGTTTTTCCTTATTAACGATTTGATAGAAATCAAGGAGTGAGTTGCTTTCTATGTTACGTGATTTTAAGGAATCAAAGTGTGAGTTGTTTTCTTTATTTCCAGTGTGAGTTGTGTTAATTGTTTTGAGTTACTCATACGAGCTTTCACAAGCTTACCGAGTTTGTTGTATGACAACCCGGTGCACTATTCAACGGTGTAGGGGTTAATCCTGCAGGTCAGGATAATCATGGCTGAAGTTGGGGTAGCGTACTTGCAACTTAATAGTAGGAAGCCAATTTTGTGACTTTACCGTTATTTGGACTTCCTTTGTAGTAAGCTCTGAGGAGTATTTACCTTTTATTTTGTTGTTGACAATTTAATTCGTAAGCTTATGTAATATATGACTTTGCGGAGCGGGTCAAGATTGACATAGTGGGTTCAGGGCATCAATATGTATTTAGTTTAAAGGGAAAACGTTTCCAGGTATTGATATTGATGACTGAACGATCACGCATGTATAATTTTGAGATTGTATATCGATTTTTATTTGGGTTAAAAATGAAAGGCGTGACAGTTTAGCGATGTGGGATGGGGTGTGCTCGATGTGATGAGTGTTACTTCAGTTTGCTTGGTTTCATATCCAATCAGACGGGATCAGTCAGTCTTTATCGTAGTTGAGGACAACAGAATAGGTGGTGATCCCGATCCTTCTTCGGCGACAAAGATTGTAGCTATAGTTGAGCAATGGTGATGGAGCTCTCGCTCTCTTGCGGAGAATGGATCTACTTCTGTCTAGCTTGAGTATGGGTTAGTGCGGCAGTATCGATCAACTTCAAGGGTGGCAATGGCATTTATTGCGGGGGCAAAGGCTTTTGCGGCGATAGTACTAAAGGTGGTCCTGATGAGTTGGGCAGCCGCTTTTGCTGCTAGGGAGGCTAGGGTTTGTTGTTAGGTTCCAAGGATGTTGGGCCTGGGGTGGACTTCTTTGGGCCTTTGGCTCTTATTGTTTATTTTTAGCTTTATGTTCATTATGGACTTTCTTCCTTTTTTACAAAAGGTTGTCGAATCTTTTTGTCTTTTTTTTTTTCTTGAGAGATTAGGTAGCAAAGACCAGATGCTCTTTTATGAACATTTTATTTTCCCTTTGGAGCTCCTAGTTTTTTGTTAGAATAATGGTGCATAGACTTTTTAAAAGGTGAGTGTAATGTGGGTATGCCGGGTTCTTATTCTTTGTTTTAGGATAGAAGTTTATGGTGCTCTGAAAGACGATTCTTTCAGTCAACCCCATAAGGGTGTTTCATTTTTGTACTGTTTGCTAAAATTAATGAATGGGATGACCTCTTTCGATCAAAAAATGTTTAGTCACTGTTAAATTTAAATTTAACAGTAGTTGAGCACAACTGATTACTCGAGTAGACGAACATGACTCTTGACATCTTTTATCAAGATCATATTGTATACTCAAAGGCTTCCTAGACCCAGAGACTAATACATGCGCAAGAAATCATATCAAAACGCTTCCTCCCCCCTGGACACCAAGAATATATTAGGATTTAAACTCCAATCAGCGTCGGCTAGATTCAAACCCGAATGTGGGGGTTCCACACGTGGAGGTTCTTACCAACTCGACCAAATATGGTGGTTACATGACTTTTGACATTAACATTTGAATGAGTGACTTTCAGCTATTCAACAATAATTTGAATATATGTAACCCAAAAAAAAAACAATAATTGGAATATCATATGGCCTATAAATAAATAAATAAAATTACATTTTTGTAATTGGATCGATAAAAGACATTGATCTATCAAGATTTCACTTTCAATTCGCTTTCAGCAACTAGTAAGTGCAGCGTGCGTTAAAGCCCTAATCTACTCGGATTATCTTCCATTAACTAATGGATGCGCACCTAACCAGCTTACATCATAAGTATGCATCAAACATGCGTATCTTTAGCATATACTGAAATACTGAATAGTCAATAGACAACAATGTAAAGCTAGCTAGTGGGATCCAAAACATTACCACTTTTGACATTTCCGATCCACATAATGAAGAAGGTTCAAAATTTATAATCAGGTTAGGAAACGTCTCTCTGTGGGTTTTCTTTCTAACACCTTGAGAGTCGGTGGCTTTACTGCTTGCCCTTCGTGGGCAATTTTCCCTGGGTTCTATCCCAGCTCTGAGGCTTTGTGCCTCTATTTTCGGCCTATTTCCCTTCTGTTGTCCTTGTTTGTTTGTTCTGTTATTTTCTTTCTAGTCTATGCTATCCATTTGAGTTTGTTTTCCAATCTGATTGCTTTCACCCCAGTTCCTTCCAGTCCAAATTTCAACTTCTTTCACCTCTCAAATATTTGGCCACTTTTGACTGTTACTACCTCTAGAGCTTTTCCTTCTGCCATGGATTGTACATATGCTCCTCGGAGCACTATTTTAAACAAGGCTTTCCCGTTATTGCATGTAAATCCGGTGAATACAGTCGTGCCTCAAGGGGGGACTACACAATCTTTGATTGTTTGTCCCTTTGATCACTTTGTGGATCTCCTGTCTCTTTCTCTTGTTCTGGTTTTTGTGTTGGCAGACGCAAATCTCCTTCTTGGAGATGACTTGAGTTTTGTGACTCTCTTCCTTGGTTTTGGCTAGAATTTGTTTGGGTGTGACTCGATCGGATCTACCATCGGTGCGCTGTTGTCCACTTATTCCTCTTTGCGGCACGGGTGAAGCTGTCTTCCTCGATGTGTTGTTGGGATGGATTACTGGGTTGTGATTCTGGTGGTGTTGTGTGTGGGCTCGCCTGTTTTGGACCCAGGTTCTTTCTTTTTTCAGGGTGTGCTTCAAGCTCTTCACCTCGCGGCGGTGCAGATCTTCGCGGCGGTGCTGCGTTTGGTCATCTACCGATCGCCGGGTTGTAACTTGGGTAGCATAGTTGTGGGCCAGTCTGTTGGGCCTTTGTTTCTGTTTTCCTTGGTTGGCATAGTTTGGGTGTGTGTAATATGGTTTTGTTTTAATGTAAGTTACTCTTCTCTACCAAAAAAAATAATTTATAATCAGGTTCATGGTATATGTGCAAGCGGAGCCGAATTTCCATTTCTCACTTAAATGATTATTCATTAAGGCTAAGGATCACACATAGTAAGTTATAGACTCGCCAAAGGGATTTACCAAAGTAAATGAACTAATATAACTCTATATTTTGTGTTTTGAAGAGCCCAATGTACGTAGTTTTGCATCGTGTATCTAGAGTTGTTGAATTTAGTTGGCATTTCCTGTCTGGTGGTCAAGTCAAGATTATTTCCAATGTTTTTGAGATTAGAGACTTAACTTTATTGGAGCTTTTGCCTCTAATTTTGACATCTCTATAACCTGTTTAAGTTTGCTTGAGCATTTGGAATCGCATTTTCATTTGAGGTTACCCTTTTTAAGTGTACTTAATTTTTAATAAAAAAGAATCAAATTAACTCGAATATCTTGTATTAAAAGTTATATGCATGTTTTTGTTTTCTCTATCCTATCGATCTGAAAATTTAATATAAAAGTTTGTTGTTGAAGATTAGGAATGAGAGAGTTGACAAAACATACATCAATTACGGAATTAGAAAGCGGTTAAAGTTTTAAATAATAGCATTCATTGCATGTCTATCTCTGAAAAGAGTAAGTAGATTATGGCATAGAATGATGTAGAGCGGATGATAACTAGGATTGAATAACAGTTTGATCGTGAATGACTAAAATCGGTTTGCTGCAAATTTGGCCGTTGCCAGAATGCTGATTATTATACATTTCTGAGAAGGGAAGGGCACTAGGAGTCAAACTCATTACTTCACCCGCTAGATGAGCTTTTTCGGGATTCTGAGGTCTTTTTGGACTTCAAAACTATTGTTAATGCTCAGAATACCGCCATGTGATGTCAGCTTCCGATAACGTTGACGATGATCCAATCTTCCGATATAATTGAGAGTTCATGAAATCCCGCTAATCTTTCAAGAGAAATACAAAGGCGTCAAGAGGGGAGACCACGGTTGGCAGTCTTCGCTCCTCCGATACTAAAGTTAGATGATGTATTTGTATTGACAAATATAGCGGTAGATAGCTATTAAATGCGTAATCAATGAAGAGAGAGAAGTGGACCTTTTATAAGTGAAATAATGAGTTACCTCACTCTTGTTTTCAATGTGGGACTGCTATGCTTCAGTTTGCTGGGTTCTCCTTTCTGCCGAGACAACTTCAGGTGGCGCGTAGAGGGGCGTGGAGGTGAATTTCTGCCTGGGGCTGGCTTGTCGGTGCAGGTTGTCTTGCTGTGTTTCTGGGGGTCACACAGTTGAAGTTATTCCGACAAGGTATGTCAATGGTATGACTGCTGATTATGGCCGGTAGGTTTCATGTATGTACAAGTCCCCCAAGTCCCCAGTCAAGGAGAGATTTTTTGGTTGGGGAGTTATCACAACTAAGGTGGCACCTTTAGTTAATATGTCGGGCATAATTAGCGAGTGCGTCGTCAACCATGGATTTTATCTAACCGAGCGCTTTTGCCCTTTCGGGTGGGCCCCTGCTAGGCCCCTAGGGAGTCCCCCACTCCCCGGCTAAGAAAGACTTCTGTTTGGTCGGATGATTGTTTGTTGAGAGGAGCTGCTTGACAGCATGAGGCGGTGGGTGGCTACCCCACTCTTTCGGTGTCTTAATGTCGGGAGGTTAACAGCCTGATCAGTGGCTACTGTAAGCTGTGTCAACTGTTCCCTTACTCTTTCCCGGAGGAGGAAACTTGAATGCACAACCTCGTTGAGGTCAGCGTGCTGATGAAATCAACGGGATATCCCTGGTTGGGTGTCCCGTTAAGTGTGCATTGTATCGGGTAATGCAACTGTTTATAGTTTGGTGGAAGTAATGATGTCGGAACTCGTGACTTGGTATTTATCAATTGGTTAGTTAACGGTGCACTTGACTTAGTATTTATCAGTTGGTTAGTTAACGGTGCACTTACTTTCCGCGTTTGTTGGAGACAAAACAATTGTTATCAGTGAAACAAAGTTGTTATCAGGGAAAAAACCTTGTTAGCGGTAACATCAATTTTGTGGCCGATAAATGACTTGCTAGCTAGAAATTCGTAGCGTAATGTGGAGCTATTTAGCAGAGAGTGAGGCTACTTGACGGGAGAGGATCAGCCATAGCGGTTATATTTTGAAATTTTGGGTTGTTTGGCCATATTTTTCCTCATCTTCTGATAGAGTGGGTGGCATGTGGGGATTGTTGATAGGGGTGGCGTGTACGGAAATGTCACTCCGCAGCCGGTTCGCTTCATCATAAATGTTGCATTTATGAGCACATCGATTCAACTGAGGCGTCGTCTCGGTTAGTGGGGGGGGGGGTACGTGTCGTGATCTTGAGGGGTGACCATTTGAGTAGCGACGGTCATGATTTGCCGCAGGAGTTTGTATTTAATGGGGAAATGAAACTGAGTTTTCCCTCAGTCATATTCTTCGTCTTCTTCGCCGATTGAGAGAGAGAGAGAACCAGAGAGAAGATTTGAAAACATCGTTGATCGAGTAAAGGGAAGAAGGAAAAGGAAAAAATTTGTAGAGGGAGCGAAGGTAATCGAGACTCACTTCGTGGTTGGTCTGCTTCGTCACTCTTTGGTGCTTATGCGAATCTGGGGTATGTTCTTGATGCTTATGTGATTGTGTTCTTGTTTTGGTATATATTCGTGTTTGTGAATGCGCGTGTTTCGTATGTGTACCTCATAAAGATGTGTGATTTTGTGTCATATTGTGCTTAAGGGTCTGAAGGTATCTGGGTTTTTGAGATGTTGGTGGGCTTTGTGTTTTCTGGGTTTTTTTTTTTTTGAACAACTGTTCTTGGATGAGTGTTTGTGGTTAATGGTAATGGGGTAGGTATAGATCTAACTTGACTGCTAATTTCTAGGTTTAGAGTGTTTGTGGGGCATGCCTGCCGTTATCGATATCTCAAGTAGCGAAGAATCGGATGTGTCGTCTCTTAATTCATCGGAGACTGGTTTTATTGATTCACTGCATCGCCCTACTTCTACAGGAGGTGGCTTGGAGGAACCGCTAGATATTGTTCCATTGCGAAACATTTCTCCGCCACCCATGGCAACGCGTCAAAGTGAGGAGCATGAAGTTTATCGTCATACTAGGGAGGATGAGGTGTCCGACAATAGTGAAGAAAGTGTCGGGGCTTCTGGACAGAGTGGTGATGGGATTGAGATTGGGGATGAAGGTTAAAGCTCGTACCTACTAACTTTTCGTGGGTGCTCAGCGATGGTGTCGGAGTAGATGAACCTTCCTCCATCATGTTGCGGTGAAAGATACAGCAGATGAAAGATAGGTTTCGCCTGCCCGGTTTTGTGAAGTTGCGGTCGTTAAAGAAGGTTGAGAAAGCGACAGAATTGCTGGAAGGTTATGCCACTATTCATGAATCCATATTGCACCATGGGGTGAAACTGGTGCTACTTCCGAGTCTACAATATCTGCTCCATGAGTTGAATGTTGCAGTCGGTCAAGTGTCCATAAATATGTGGAAGATGTTGTTGGCCTTGACCGCCTTGTGGGATCTGTCGGGGTGTGAATTCCCGACTGTGGCGGAAGTATTATTCTTCTACGAGTTGACGTATAGCGAAAGGAAAAATTATGGCGGGACCGTTAAACTAACTCGCCTGCCTGGAGCCCCAAAACTTTTGGAACATACGCTTGACTCTTCCACAATGTGGCTAGCCGCCGTGTGTGTTGCCATAGAAGGTTGGCAAAGGCCCGACGCTTCCGGGTTCCTCTGAAATTTCAGGCGATAAAAGGTTTTTATCTATGTGTTTGAGGCCTGTTTTTCGCATTGAATATCGTACTTGTTTACATGCCGCCATGTATTGCCATGTGTTTTCCCTGTGTGATACCTTTGTTTTATTTGTAGAGGGTTGGAGACCCAAATTGACCGACATCGAGCGGGAGCGAGTGTGTCGGGTGCATTATTGTTGGACGCACAAGAGCTGTTTAGATCTTCGCATCCTTTCGCACCAGTCACTGCTTATTCATCTGCGTCTGACTCGCTAGCCCAGTAAGTGAGACTTTGTTGTTGGAAACGTGTTGCGTTGTTATTGCGTGAGGTATGACGGTATCTAATTTTCTTTTTCCTTGTAGCGATAATTCGTATGAACAAAAGAACCAACGAAGCATTGAAGAAAGTGATGGCGGATATTGGTGGTATCAAGAACTAGGTCAATTTTATGCTTGACGAGGCAGCCAAGTGCAGAAGCAGACTATTGATCCGCAAACAAGGGAGATAATGACGGGAGGGGAAGCAAAAATATTGGCGGCTCCACTACACTCCAATAGGGCCAAGTTGAAGAAAAAGAAAACAGGTGGCAAGGAGAAAAATGTGGCGGACGAGGGCGAGCAAGAAAATGAGGAGATAGGGTTTGTTCTCGAGATTCCTACTAACAAGTTTCAGAGAAGAGCACGCTTGTTATCAGCGAGGATGTGGCGGCGGAGGATGCTGAGAGGAAGAAAAAGAAGAAAACAGTGGCGGATAAGGGATGGGTTAAGCATGGAAGGCAGAAGGTGGTTGGAGCGTCCGTTAGGGATGTTGGCGGTCTTCCAGCGTGGCAATCCGCTGTGCTGCAAAAGAGGAAAATTCTCCCATCGCAGCAACTTTAGATCCTTCAAAGAAGATGAAGGTTGGGGAGAAGAGTGTGGCGGTTGGCCACAAAGATGTCGGAGGAAGTAAATTTGTCTCCGAAAACCTTGTTGTCAGGCTTGTGCAGAGTGCGCCCACCAGTTAGCAGGCTTTCCTTCACAAGGTGTGTGAGCTCCTGGGCTTTGGTAGTGAGGCGAGAGTTGCTCAGCCAGTGGCGTCGTCGAAGTTGGAGACGTCCCTCGATCTGATTTTGAGGGGTGCCCATGAACTTTATCTTTATCAAGGCTCAATGGATGAGCGTAAACTGAAGGAAGAACTTCTGCAGTCACGGCGCGACTTGTCGGTAGAGAGGGAGAAGAACAAGTCCACTACAGGAGATATTGCGAAGCTTGACGTTGCCCTTGCTGACATGAAAGAAAAGTTCAAACTTACGGAGGACAAAACTATCGCCGATATCACCACTATTGCCAACCTGAATGCTGAGCTGGCGGCCCTAAAGCGAGAGAAAACCGAGCGAGAAAATACCATCGCTCAACCGCATGAGGCGCTTACCGCCAAAGAGAAAGAGTTAGCAGACTTTCAGTTTGCTAAACAGGAGGAGATGGCTAAGGTGGCGGGGGAAGAGAAGGAAAAGATCAGCCAGGAAGCAGTGGAAGCTTTTAAGAAGAAGTCAGCTAGTTCTCGGAGCTGCTTACTAATGCTGGTAGACAAGGTGCTGTCGCCAATTTTCAGGAGCTCAGGGGCAAAGGATATTTGAACATGGAAAAAATCATTGCCGATCGAGCTTCGCCCAGTACCGAATCAGGAGATGCTGAGGGAATTGGGGATGATGAATCGTCAAGTGGAGGGTCCTCCGATAGCGGCGAGGAGGGTAGCACTTCCTGGGAGGATGGCACTCAGTCTGACGGTAATCCAGAGACCCCGACCTCAACAAGTAAAGTTAAGAAAAGAAAAATGCGTACTCGTCAACCTGTCGACAAAGGTCGTGGTGGTGACTGCGTTTTGGAATGTTCTTCTCAGGCTAGGCAAGACTAGTATATGTTGATATTTGAATCTGTTGTCATTGTTTCCTTTGTATTGTGGCGGTCTTGTCACTCTTTTTGTAAACAAAGTGAACAACTTTTGGTTGGGAGTCCCAATTTTTTTGAAATGTGACGCTCATTTTCTTTTCTTGTTGTGATGTTTGTTTTGCTTGCTAAATTGCTTGGGATTGTGGCAGAAACTTTTTTGTATATGTCAATGAAACATTAAAGGGATTAATATTGGCTCGTTAGATGCACATATATCGCCTTAGTTCCTGTGAGGAGCGAAGGTGTTGGCTTGGCCAGACTAGATATATTTTACTTGTTGTTTTGTTTTGTTTTTTTTTTCTGTGCATGTGTGGGGCAATGGTTTGAATAATTCCTCGTTTCATTGATGACTGGGCGGACTCAGCTTCTTACAAAAATTCATACCTGTAGGGTAGCTTTTCTTAACTAAACTTTGCAAAAATTAACTAAGTGAAGATGCTCGTGGGCATGTTGCACCGCTACTTGTAGTAGTAGCAGAGATGTTGAGTGTTCCATGGGTGGGTGGATGTGACGCCTTCCTTGTTTTTCAAGTAGAATGTTCCGGGGCTCTCAACTTCTACGATTTGATAGGGTCCTTCCCAAGTTGGCCGAAGTGCCTTTGGCGGTGGTATGACTTCTTTCATGACCTAGTCGCCAAGTTGTAGGTTTCTGGCTTTCACACGATTGTTGTAAAATGGGACACCCGCTGCTTGTTTTGCAAGTTATGTGGGGTATGCCTTGTCTCATTTTTCTTCTAGTAGGTCCTTGTCGAGATTGATGCCGGCAACATTTGTTATAGCATCATGCCCGTCAATCCTAGCTGTTGGTTGGGTTACTTCAACGGGGAGGACTGCTTTTGTGCAAACATCATGCAGAATGAGGTCTCGCCGTTCGCAGATGTTGGCATTATCCGGATGGCCCAAAGGACATCTGGGAGCTTTTCGGACCATAAGCCTTTTTTGTCCTCCAATTTCTTTTTTAGCAGCTTCTTGATGACTTTGTGGCGACTTCAACCTGGCAATTGGTTTGGGGATGTGCCACGGAAGCAAAAGGTATTTTGGTGCCTAGTTTGGCGGTGAAGCTGATGAGTTCTTTGTTGTTGAAGTGTGTTCCATTGTCGGTGATGATTGTGTCGGGAACTCCGTAACGACAATAGATATTTTCCCACAAGAAGTGTTGGACCTTAGAGGTTGTGATCGTCATTAATGATTTAGCCACGACCCACTTGCTATCGTAATCGATGGCCATAATTATGTACTTGAACTAACCTTTGGCAGTTGGGAGTTTTCCGACAATGTCTAGCCCCCACATTAAGTGAATCCAGGGTGCGATAATGATGGACAGTGGTTATGCTGGTGCACGTGGAAGGTCTACGTACTGCTGGCACTTGTGACAGGATCGTGATAATTCTTTGGCGTCATCTCCTAATGTCAGCCAAAAGTAGCCTTGGCGCATGGTGCGGTTGGCTAATAATCTGGCTCCTGAGTGGTTGCTGCACTCTCCCGCATGTATTTTGGCCAAGACTTGTTTTCCCTCCTCTGGCGTTAAGCATTTTAAGTTGGGATGTGTGAACCCTTAGCGGTAGAGCTTGCCATTTTGAATGTTGTAACGTGTTTCCCTCCGTACCAGTCGCCTGGCCTCAACCTTGTTGGATGGCAGTGTGTCATTATGTTTGTAGTTGAGTATCTCATCCATCCAATTGGGGCTTACTTCGATGATGTAGATTTCCACCAATGTTTTAGTGATGCTAGGCTTATCAAGGGTTTCCACCCTGGTATCGGTGGGACTCTGATGTGGTTGAGCTATTGCCAGGCGTGCCAGGAAATTGGCCTTTGCATTCTTTTCGCGGGCTACTTGCGTGACGTTAAAGAAACTGAACTTGCGAAGCAAGGTCTTTGCGTACCCCTAGGTATGCCGCCAATTGCTTATCTTTAACTTGGAAGGTGTCGTTGACTTGGTTTACCACCAGCTGTGAGTCACTGAAAATATCGACACTTTCTGCTCCGCAATCGATAGCTAGCAATAATCCAGCGATAAGTGATTCATATTCGCCATATTGTTAGAGGCCTTGAAGTCAAACTTGAAGGCATACTCCACGTTAAGTCCCCCCAGTCCTGTGAGGATGATGTCAGTGCCACAAGCTTTGACGCATACAAAACCATCTACATAAAGACTCTATTATGATGATTTCTTTGCCTGAGTGGTTTCCGGGTGCTGAATGTTGCCTTCCGACGTTACATCAGTGGTATGTTCCGGCTGTGGCTCAGTTAATTCCGCTATGAAATCACCTACCGCCTGTCCCCTGATGGCGGTTCTTGGTTTGTATTCGATGTCGAACTCGCTGCGCTCTATTACCCATTTGTTGAGGCGTCCAGAGTGTTCCGAACTTTGTAGTACTTGCTTTAGCAGTTGATTTGTGAGGACATGGATTGTATGTGCTTGAAAATATTGAACAAACCTCCTAGCGGCCATGATGAATGTCAGCGCAAGTTGCTCAAGTGACGGGTACCTTGTTTCTGCTCCATTCATGCCTCTCCCGACATAAAATACTGGCAACTCCTCTGATGCCTCTCTGTGGACAATTGCACAGCTTGTGGCGGATTTGGATATCACTAGGTAGATGTATAGTCTTTCGCCCGGTACTGGAGTTAAGAGTAGTGGAACAGAGGCCAGTAGTCCTTAGGGCCTTGAAATGCTGCTTCATATTCCGGCGTCCAATCTACCACTTTGCAATGGGACCGCTTCATTGCCTTGAAGAAAGTTAAGCATTGTCGGTAAGCCTGGAGATGAACCAGGAGAGAGCCGTCAACTTCCCTTGCAGGCTTTGCACCTCAACTTTCTTCTCCGGAGATTTCATGTTTATGATCGCCTGTACCTTGTCAGGGTTAGCTTCTATTCTGCGCTCGCTGACTATGTATCCCAAGAACTTGCTAGCGGTGATGCCAAAGAAATATTTTTCTGGGTTCAGGTGCATTCCATATGCTAGCAGTATGGCAAATATGATGCGGAGGTTGGCGACATGACTGCCAGCTTTTATGCTCTTGACAAGCATGTTATCAACATATACCTCAATGATTTTACCCAAGTGCTCTGCGAACATTGCGTTCATCAGGCGTTGGTATGTGGCACCGGCATTCTTCAGGCCAAAGGGCATGACATTGTAGCTATAAAACCCTTGTTGGTGGTGAACGTTGTGCACTCCTGGTCGTCAGGGTGCATTTTTATATGGTTGTAGCCAGAAAAAGCATCCATCATGCTAAGCAGCTCATGTCCTGCTGTTGCGCCAACCAACTGGTCAATGCGAGGCAAAGGGAAACTATCTTTGGGGCATGCCTTATTCAAACGTTTGAAGTCGACACACATCAGCCACTTCCCATTGAGTTTCTTTACCACTACGTTGGAGATCCATTGTGGATAATGGAATTGACGAATGAAGTCAATGTCTCGCAACTTGGTTACCTCTTCTCTGATGGCCCGATACCTTTCTTCGTCAAACGCCCGTCGCTTCTGCTTGACGGGGTAAAAGGATGGCTTGATGCTAAGCTTATGCTGAATTATGTCGGGAGATATCCATGGCATGTCGGCATACGACCACGCAAATACTGCGGTGTTTTCTTTTAGAAACTGGGTGAGTTCAGCCGCTACCTCAGAGGAGAGTTATGCCCTGATGCGCACAGTCCTCTCTTGGTGTTCGCTAGAGATACTTACAATGCAGAGCGACAGTTTCTGGGTTGACGGGTTCCTTTTTGTAGTACTTATCCTCGTCGTCCCTTAGGTCATCGATTTTATCTGTCAATTGTGGTGTGCTGGCCACCGTTAAAATTTCATGGCGGCCCCTTGACCTTGACACCGTTGTTGAGTAACACTCACGGGCAATTGATTGGCTTCCCCTGACGGATCCGGTGCCGTTAGGTGTTGGCAACTTCATGAGCAGCATGTACCCGGGGATGGTGCATTTGAGTTTGTTGAGAGCTGGGCGGCCGATACTGGTGTTGTATGAGCTGAAGCAATCTACCACAATGAATTCAGTATGTATTTCTGCCGTTCATTGGGCTGTTCCGATGGATAGAGGCATATAATCTAACCCCAGGGATTGGGTCACGTCATCGGAAAAACAGAGTAGCGGCTCGTGGTCTTGCAGAAGCTTATTATTGCACTGTAGTTACGTGTAACAGCCGTTGAATATGACATTGACGGCGAACCGTCTATCCACCAGTACCCTTCTGACAGACCACCTATCGAGGACTGCATCTATCAGGAATGGGTCGTCATACGGTGAGTGGATACCTCGCTCTTCCTCCTCGGAGAAGGTGATTGGTTCCCAACCAGTTTTAGCCATTTTGGCGGATCGGTCATAGCGAATGTTGAATAATTCTTTTGGGGTGGTTAGCGCACTCATAAAGCTTTCTTGCTCTATTTGACAAGCTGCCTATGAAGGCACCACCATCAATGGTGTTGATCAGCAGCATTGGTTTGATGTTGGCGACAACCGGCGGTGGTTATTGGACTTTGTACCGCTCCAACTTTCCATCGCGGTATAAAAACTCAATTACAGTCTTGAGGGTATTGCAGTCATTGGTGTTATGACTGCTATCTTCATGGTGTTTGCACTATTTCCAGGTGTTTCTAGGTTTTCCTACCCTGAGGTACTTTCTTGAGGGTGGTAGTGGGATTTGATCTTTGCACTAATCATATATTTCTTCATATGACGCTGTTAAGAGACCTTAAAAACTTCAAACCTTTGTGCATTTGTGGCGGACTTATTTGTAGCAGTTGTCGCGATTTTCGCAGCGATCATTGTGAAAAGATCTATTGCCCTTATTGTGATATTGCTGATCCTTGTATCGCTTATCTTGGTAGCTGTTTTGCTGCCACTCCCTCTTTTTTTCATTGGGTGGTGTGGTGATGTATGGACTGGTGGTGGTGTTTCCTTGTTGGGATGTGATAGGGTTTAGGGTTGTGAGTGGAGTTTGTGGTGGTGGTGGTGGTGTGGAACCATAGGTGTTGTACTCGGCTTGGGCGTGTAAAATTGCCTCATTTATGATGTAGTCATATGTGGCATTTGGGCAATTACAGTTGAGGTGGTATAGGAAACTTGCCTTGAGGAGTCCCTGCTTGAAGGCTGCTAGCGCCATTGTTTTGTCCAGATCCCGACATCTTGACGTGGCGGTCCTCCACCTCGTGACAAATGATTTTAATGATTCATCAGTACCTTGATGGATACTGAACAGCTGGCTGGAGTTGTGGTACTCGTCCGTCATGAGGATGAATTGGGACAGAAATGCATTTGAAAGACCAGAAAATGAATCCATGGAGCCTGGTGGGCATTCAAAGAACCAACTCATTGCTTCGCCATCCAATGTTTCACTGAATAGGTGGCAAAGAGTGGCATCATCAAATCCCTTATCATTTGTTACCTTCTTGAAAGTGTCCATGTGCACGAATGGATCTGTTGCGCCGCTAAATGGGGCTATCTTGGGGGGTTTTGGCAAATGTGGGTCTGACGGTTTTGCCAAATTTTGGAGGTAAATGGACCTAACCGTGCAACAAAGAGTGGATTTTGCGCTTGCGGTATTGCGCCAGCTTCAGCTCTGAGCAACCTCTCCTCCAATTCTCGCATTTTTTCCAGTATCAAGGTGGTAGAGTCAACAGTTGGTTTAGGGCGACACCCATTCGGATTATTGGTACCGGCGTTGCTTTTGTCCCTGTGCTTGGACTGAGCCTTGCGCTTTAGGAGTGCTCACTTTGGGTTGGTCGTGTATTTGTCCCCAGCGCTTTCTTCAGCTCGTCGAATTTTGACAATAGTGTCACCACTTGATTTTGAGCTTCCACCTTTTCCCTTCGTTCTTTTTCTCGCTCTCTGTTTGCATTATGCAAGTCTGCCAAGGCTATCTCTAACATGGTGGCAAGATCCCGACATTGTGCTTGACGGCTCGTGCTAGTCTGATTTTCCACGATAGATTGTGTTAGGGCACCCCGGGGGTGTTGAGGTTTTGACCGTCAGTGTTGACTGGTGTGGTGAATAATTCATGAGTGACGGTTGCTAGGTTGGCAGGGTTGGGCTGAGGGTTGACGGGCCGACTTGCTTGCTCTTCAATGCCATCGCCACTTCCACTAGCCATGGTAGGTTATGAGGAATGACTCTTAGTTCAAAAGATTCCCACAGACGGCTCCAATGTTAATGCTCAGAATACCGTCATGTGATGTCTGCTTCTGATAACGTGGACGAGGGTCCAATCTTCCGATATATTGAGAGTTCGTGAAATCCTGCTAATCTGTCAAGAGAAATACCACGGTGTCAAGAGGGGATACTGCGGTTGGCGGTCTTCGCTCCTCCGATGCTAAAGTTAGACGATGTATTTGTATTGATAAATGTAGCGGTAGATAGCTATTAAATGCGTATCAATGAAGAGAGAGAATTGGACCTTTTATAGGTGAAATAGTGAGTTACCTCACTCTTGTTTTCTATGTGGGACTGATATGCTTCAGTTTGCTGGGTTCTCCTTTCTGCAGAGACAACTTCGGGTGGCGCTTGTCGGCATGCAGAGGCGTATTTTAGCCTGGGGCTGGCTTGTCAGTACAAGTGGTCTTGCTGTGTTTCCGGGGGTCACACAGTTGAAGTTATTCCGACAAGGTATGTCAGTGGTATGAATGTTGATTATGACGGCATGTATCATGTATGTACAACTATATTTTACTATTTTTACAACAATGTAGGTTTTGTAGTTTGTTTTGATTTAATCCGTGGGCTTTTATGATTGATTGTTAGTCGCTCTTAGGTTTCCTTTATACTATATAAGCAATCTTAAACGACTGCGGACTTTTTTTTTCATACAATTATCAATCAAATTGAGATTTTTCTTATATTCTCTTGTGGATTCAGAATTTTTGTTCTAGAGTTTATAGCTTGTAACACCGTTACTTCTGACTGCCTCATAGAATAATAGTATGGCAAGCTGTCTTGTTCTCTGCAACTCCAAAAGAATGATTAACCTAGGGTTTATCAGTTGTCGGGTTTAGATCACTCTTGAAGTCTTGCACAAATGTACTAATACTAAGGCAGGCATGCACTACCTCTATATATACTAAGTTCACATAATTAGTCTCACATAATCCATTGTTTAAAGAAAGGCGAAGAATAAAAACCTAAAAGTGGCCCAAAAAAGGCGGAGCAAAACCTAGATGCGTTGTGAGAGTTATGCCTTGTCTGACGGCGCACCCTCACGGTGTTGTTGTAGGACAGGCTCGAGGGTACCTAGTGTCCCGTGGAAAGTGGTCCAGTCGAAGCCAGGACTGCGGGGGGATGGCAGTGCTGTCGAGAACGGTTAGAGGTTCTAATGAGGAAGGATCGCGGCGGTTAGAGACGGAGCCGGTGTCATCTAACCTAAGAATGAAGTACAAATAGCCTAAGGGTCACCTGGAGGTGATGACTTTGTGGTGGCAGCGCTGGGATCGACAGTCTCAGATTGGAGCAGTAGGATCTGATTTGCTTTAGGTGGTTTGTCTTTGATCTGTGGATGAGCGGCGTCTCTATCCGGCATATGGGTCTGAACACGATCATTCGGCGGTCAAGCTGGTGGCAGCAGTGATGCTGTCGGTGGTCGAACGACAAGGGTGGTGTAGGTGAAAGGGTGGTGTCGTGCCTCCTACCGTCTGGAGCTTTAGCTTGGGCATGATAATAATTGGGCCTGGGCTTAGCTCTGTGCCTAAACTATTTTTCTTCATTGTTTTATTAATTTTTATTTTTAATTAGATGTGGCTTGATGCCAGTAATAAGTCCTTGTCACTATTTGGTAAGGCGTCGTGGGCTTGGTCGCGGTATGCATACTCAATGAGCCTTGTCTGGCCTAGCGAGGAAGTGAGTCATTTACTTGATCAAATGAACGCAACCTCCTAGTAGCAGGATGAAACAAAGTGCCATCGGATTTAATTCTGTGCGGAAACATAGTCGGAAAGCTGTGCTATTTGTAATTATGCTTTTTCGTGATAGTGTTATCTTTTTCAGTGTGTCACCGCTTTATCAAAATAAATGGAGTAGTCAATCGTGCACTCTTGCTAATTGATGCTTGTTAGAATACATAGATTTTGTAGATACTCCTGGTATTATTTCATGATATTTTCTCGATGCTTATTGTAATATGAGATTTTGCAGTTTCATTAATTAAGGTTTTAGGGTAGCCGTACCAGCTCTCTTTAATATATATATATATATATATATATATATATATCAGATTCTATCCCGAGCCAGGTCTCGCTCTGAAATTAAAGTGCGCTTTTAGAGTTTAGAGTCACTTTTCGATCGCATATCCACATCTTGATCGTTCAGTTTTTAGGTACTAATATATAGATCATTTCTGCAAAATTTCAGTCAAATTGATGGTCCTTAAGGCATTTATAACTGCCTTAAAGCTAGTACGGTTCAGGTTGGACAAATTCAGTTTGTCCATTGGTTTAAGCGAGTTAGATACCTTAAAGATCGTCAATTTGGCTGAAATTTTGTAGAGATGATCTATACAGTAGTACCTAACAACTAAACGGTCAAGATATGGATATGAGACCGAAAAGTGACCCTAAACTCTAACCTCGCACTTTAATTTCAGAGTGAGGCATCGCTCTGGATAAATATTATATATATATATATATATATATGTACACACACACACTAAGAAATATATACACTAAGAAATATACGAGTATATAACCACCAGCCGTAACTTAGTTAAGTATGTCTTTCTTAATTATATTAGGGTCCTTAACCAAAACCACCAAAATGGGCTAAACTTATCCCACTTACCCCAGTAACAGATTTTTATTCCTCACTACCCAATTTAACTCTAAAAGACAATTTTACCCTCAGTTAAATTAATAAATTACACCATATGCCATTAAGCTCTCTCTCTCTCTCTCTCTCTCTCAGCCGGCGATGGTCGTGCAGCCCAGAAGACGGCGACAAGTTCATGCAGTCGGCGCCATCGATCGTACATCCGGCGGCGAGTTCATGCAGCGAGCTCGGAGTTCCTTTACGACACCTCCTTGCAGCTAGGTCGAAGTTCTGGTTCGTGCAGCGAGCTCGGAGTTCGTGCCATCCATTGCCGGCTGCGAGTTCATGCTGAAGAGGGAAGTCGCGGGTTGCTTGGCTTCGTTAATCACGAAATCAAAACTGTAGCTCATCTTTAGTAGGATTTGGCGCTCAAGCTCGACCTCTAGTGCTCCACCCAGGCTTTCCCGCGCTCAACACAGGCTGGTGGCATAAGAGAACATTGATCTGGTATGCCGATGGCGGAGGAGAACGATGATTTGGTGCCCAGAGCTTTTCTCTAGGTGCCAAAATCAATTTTTTTTGTTGCGGTAAATTGGTTCAGAAACCCAAAATGCCAAAAAAAAAAGAGGTTCTATTAGGGGAATAGACGTCTATTGTGGGACAATAGATGTTTATTGCCCCTCTGTTTGGGGGTAATAGAAGTCTATTTGGGGCAAATGAGGGACAATAGACATCCACTGGAGTAATAAACATTTCCGGTGACCTTCGGCGAGGTTTTCTGAAAACTCCGGCGGGTCGCGACAGGTGACTAGACTCTGGCGAAAGTTGTTGGATTCCGGTGAAATCTCTTCCACTCTCTCTCTCTCTAAGTAAGAAAGGGATGAGGGTAAAACGGTATTAAAAAAATTAAAAAAACTTTAATGGAGTATTAAGAAAGACCTCTTTAGAACGTTTTTTATAAGAGGAAATAAAAAAACTTAATGGAATAGGTGTAAAAAAATTTCCTAAAAATGGAACAAACGGAAAAACCCACTATATTATCATTTGCACCAAAGGTCGGAAAAGACGTGGATCAGTCGATCTCAGTCACTTTCACCAACAAGTGGAGTGTTCCTAGTGTTCCTTCACACCCTTATCTGCTTATCCTTCATTAATCAATACACCCCTGCAAGGCTGCAAAGCTATCTACCTATATTATAGCTCCTCGATGTTGCTGTCTCATCTATGTGGGATCCAAATATATTACCATTAAAGTTTCCAACTCGCGCGTTTGTTCCTTGTCAAAAATAAACATGATTCATTGTATTATGATCGAATCATAATACAATGATCGAATCCAGACAAATGATTTGATCATTCTACTGAATAAGCTAATGCGATCACACATGGTAGGGTATAGGCTCGCTAGCAAAGTCTAGAAGCATCAAAACCTTAATTAATCTGTCACGTACCCAGAAGCAAGATTTAGGTATCTCCTTCACTGGGAATCAAATCTCGAATCACTCGACTCTTTACGCGGATTATTACTTATAAACTAAAAAATTAAACGAGGGGCCAAGGGAATCTCATGGTCACCGTCCTCTTTTTTTTTTGGGTAAACTGGTCACCTCCCTTTTGAATGCTACATGAGTGGACTCAAAAATCCATCTGCGGTTCTCTATCTAACATCTGTGTTCACTGAAATTGATCTCAATTTTTGTTTGATTAAATTTAAATATACGTGCACCTTCATGCACCAATAACATTACCAGCTGTCGTACATATTATGGGAATGGGATCCATACATCATTCCTCACTTTATTATATATGGCTCACTTCGATATAGTTCCCATCTCATGTATGTTAAACAAATTTGTTTTGGCATTCAATTCATTGATTGATGAGAACCTCCTTGTCTATTTGTCATTGATAATTAATTTGACACCCAAATGGTCCCCAAATTGCTTCCAAGAATTTCTCTATTGCGATTGTTATGTTTTTTGGAATTATACGGATGTTTGAGTATGATACGATCGAAATAACCAGTAATTCTACCTTCTCATCGTCCCCAGCAGCCAATCCTTGATCGAATCTGGTCAAAATAGCAAACAAACCATCATATGTACGTGCATCAGCATCACTAGTTAGTTATGGTCCCTCATGGCCCATAACTGTGATATCATAAGAATAAAATATCACACCACAACTGTGTTTGAAAAAAGAAATAATAACAATATTGGGCACTAAGAATATCTTGAATTTTAACTGTACGTCAAATATGGAGGTAACTAAGCTCGCTTGAATTAGGTTAAAAATCCTAGCGTTCCCATCATCCCATGTTTTACTCATAGCAACAATGTATCAAAGAGCTGCACATAAAAAATCGACTCACGTTGATGCGTCTGGAGAGGTTAAGTCGAGTGGGCAAGATCATCGTGTCAAGCACGTCTTATTAGGACCTAGGGTTAGAGTGACACCCTCCTCCTCGATCATTCCAAGCTGCATGTAGTATCTCTTCAATCTCAATCACTCAACTAGCACGTAGCAAAAATAGACTCATGCTTTGTGTCATTATAAATAGCACTGAATATGATGAAGTTTGGGTAGCACTAATGCTTTGCATACTTATGCTACGTGCTACGATAGAAGAAAATAATACTAACCCAAAATAAAATTGAGTTTGCTCAATCATCTGAGAATCATTGAAACATGATCGAAGAATAGAAAAGGTCAAGTATAGAACTTACTAATGCTCCCAAATGAGTCGAAAGATAGCTCTTTATCTTCCCAATCATCACCCTGCTTGCTTGTTTCATTTTAGTGCCTTGGTCATAAACCTGCAAACAGTGCCAAAGTACAAATAAAAAAAAAAAAAAAAACTGATTAAGATAAGCATGTAAACATAGAGAAAACAACAGAGACTGAAATTGTAGGATTCAGACCAACGAAAAGACCGGAAAAAGATGAGGATCAGATCAGGTTTTGCATGCTCTGCCGCCATAATACAGTGACACATCACAGAGACACAGTACGTCTAAAGCGGTGACACGAAACACTACGTGGCAAATATATACAGGTGATCTGACACAAAGCAAACAGCCACCAGCTATTACGCTTACGCATTCAGCACAAATTACAATGCACAACAGACTACGGCGTTCGCACTCTCTGTCTAACCACCGGGAAACGGCGACGGAAAATTCCGTTGTTCAGTAACAAACAATGGATACTGGATTTTGGGACCAGAACAAAAACGAAAGAGAAGGAGAACAAAAATCAAAAAGCACTCACCAAATCACAAAAATGAGGAAATTGGAGTAGTACTGAAAATTCATTAATCGCCACGGATCAAAATAAGCAACCCTTCTGAACGATTACATCATATAAATATATACTCTGATTTTTGTTTTCTTTGGATTTTTGGTATTTAATCTCTTTTTAATGCGGCATATAGGATTTGTTCTGTCCGACTAGTCTCTCAGATCAAAGGTTTTATCACTGCCATGCACATGGTGTGTCATTGCCAGTGGTTGCCGTTGTGGACCAGGTAGAGACGGCTAGGGTTTCCATGAGCTTGGTAATTAGCACAGTGTTGAGCTTTCTCAGCTGCTGCTGGAGTTTGCTGAAACGGAGCCGTATGCGAAACTTGACGGAGGCAACGCTCCGCCGGCAACGGCATCGAGAACCTCTGAGTGGATCCGGAGGCACATGTAGTACTGTGATTTGAAGACGAGGATTTCGAGGAGGACGCCGAGGATGACGGAGGAGACGTCGGAATTTTGTTGGCGGGGAGCGAAAGGAAGGCTCTGATCTTCAACGGCGTGGCGGCCGCCGCAGCTGTGTCGTACTCCTCGATGAGATTGGCGAGGTCCTCGTCGCACTTGACGGAGATAAGGGCGTCGAGGTCTTCGGTTGGCAGTTGGCAACGGAGACCGACGGTTGTGCCACACAGCTCTCCCAGCTTCAGCAATAGCTCTGTAATCACCATAAAAACCCTCATGAGCTTACTATGTTTAACATACTACGAACAAACTAAAAAGGACAGTAGCGGAAGTAGAACTGACCAGAGAAGGAAATGGAACGATGGACGGCAAGGACGCGGGTTTCGCCGCCGAGATAACGGAGCTTGCCGTCTGGGTAACGGGGAAGGATTTTGCCGCCGTAGCTGCAGAGGAATTTGAGAGTCTTGGTGGGGTCAGCTGTTGGTCCGACCATGCTGCCTTTAACTTTAGGGGTTTGAGTAAAAGTGAGGGAGGACTACTGGACAAGGGATTGGAGAAGAGGAGGAGGATCGGGGAGGTTGTAGACTAGACTCGGAGTTGTGTGTTCAAGCCAATGTATGGAACCCTTTGGACCTTATTTATAGAATTTTGATTTGCAGAGGGCGTACGTGGCAGAGACAAAGTGAAAGGGGAACGAGGTTGGTCAGCTTACGTAGGTGGATCAGATTCCTATTCCTGTGGAGTAAAAGCGGAGCTCGCACCGTTACTTTCTTTTTTCCATTTTCTCTCGGCCATCAAATTTATGTTGGTGCACATGAATAAATTGTTTGGTGCTAATCAAACAGTGTCATAGTCAGTGATGACTTGTTTGTCTTCTTTTCTCGATCTTTTTACTCTTAATTTTTTTTTTTTAAAGTAACGGTTGATGCGGCTGTCCTCAAGTTTTGATTAGTAAAACAGTAGAATACATGGAGGGGGAGGAACATGAAACCTAAACCCCAGATTACAAATTACATCAAGAGAACGTCCTGAAATAATAACAGGAGCCTCAACTACAAACATGTACCCTAACAAACACCATTTAGCGAATAGTGCACGACTGGCTACTCTATTCGCTTTACAAATGTGGCGACATACCGGAAAGACAACTCTATTACGTGGAAGGATCCTGACAAATAAACCAACTTTCTCACTATGATGCCATCAGAATATAAATCCGATGACATTAAGTTTCACCACTAGGAGGCAGCGACCATTTGACCAAGCAAGGAACTCGTTGCCTACCTAGGGCAAACACATTACTGCTACTAAAAGGTTGCGACCGTTTGCCAAAGTAAGGAACTCACCACCAACTTAGAGCAGACCAGGCACACAGAGTGCACACACCGGGACCAAGCCCACTTACTCCAACAACAACCCTAACGAGTAGGGACTTATTAACACTGCAGAAAATAAAAAAATAGAAACCAAACAAAACTAAAAACAAATAGGGGCCTAAATAGCCAGGCCCTAAAGCAGAGGCCCGACCCAACCACCACTCCCCACAAGACTCCAGTGTAGCAATCTACCAAGGCTGCCGCCAGTGTGTGCACGCTCCGCCGTCCCTCCACCTTGCACTGCCCCGCCGCTGCAACGCATCCCAACGCCACAACACCGTCACACCACAAAGCCAACCACACCAGAACCTGCCCGGCGTCCGAGCTCGAACCCCGAGAAGAATCAGAACCCCACTAGGCTCGTCACTTCCATGAAATCGAGAACCCAGCCACTGCCAAACATCCATCCTTAGCCGAGGCACCTGCAACAACCAGCAAATCAAGCCCCTCTAGCGAATCGCACCACGCTGGAAGTCCTTGTCAGCTCCCACCCACGATCGACGAAGAAGGGAACTAGATCCGCCAAGATCCAAGTAGAAGCCACCAACCTCCATCCCTGAGGCAGATCTTTGCCATAGAGCCACGCCGCAAGCCTCCGTTATCATCCCCTCCCGGACCGGAACGCAGCGACGCCACCGGCGTTCGGCCGAGAGAGAGCGCTCTCGTTCTCACTGGTTTTTCTCCGCGCGTGAGGCTCGTACTGTTTTTCTCGTTCTCACTGGGTTACTTCTCTATATGGAGATTTTTATTCATGTCGACTTTGCTTAGCGGATACATTTGAACATAGACTGTCATTTCATAGTAAGAAAATTGTAGGCATTTTGATTCTCTTGGGTTTTACCAGATTTTAGGTAATATATTCGTGTTAAACAAAAAATTGTTACTTTCACCATATATTAACATTTATATATAAAAAGCATAAATTCTAGTTGTCTATCATTCTATACTTGCTGGTGGTGGCTAGTAGCAGTGCTGACCTTGGTCATGCTACTGTCGTTGGCTGTTGTCGGACAAGTGATAGTTCTTAAAGTTGGGCTTCTTGAGATCACTCTATTCGGAGTCTGGATGGTGGTGTTCTGACTTCGTTTTGTTTTGCTACTCTATGACGAGTGAAGATGGGTGCACTGGTTTTGGTTCCACGTTAGGTGCGCGTGGGAGGGATTGTTCCAGGAGGCGGTGGCTGCAACGGTGCTCTGCTCTGTTGGCTGTGTCGAGGAAGAGGGATGGAGGAGCTCCTCGTTTTGACGACAGTGATGGCGGATGAAGTGGGTGCTCCTGACGGGTCTACATGGAAGGTTGAGACAAGGTTGGGTTGGGCCTGTTGTTGGGCTTCTTTGGGCTGGGCTTTCCTTAGGGCCTTGCTTGGGCTATTGTCCTTTTCCATTGTTTAGTTTACTTTTCAATAAGTCCCTTCTTTTGGGAGTGGTAGTGGGCTTCGACCCGTTTATGCATTTTGTATGTTTTCTTTTTCTAGTTTAGGTGACAAACCGTTCCGCTTGATCTAGTTTGTCTTGTATATCCTGGCTAAAGTTCTTCTATGTCTCTTCCTAGAAGTGTTATCTGTCTTTCCTACCACAATTGCGTGCTTGGTGGGTGTAAGTAACAACCTATATAATTTCTTCGAAGGCAAAGTGCTTTTGTTTAGCTTAGACTAGGAGCTTAACTGTCTAAGGTAGTTATGTACCAATGTAATTATTCATGTCTGCTTGAATTTCATGTCTTGGTATATGTACTAGGTTGATTTCGTTAATACTATGAACCTATTCTACTTGTCAAAAAAGATATATATATATATATATATATAGGATTTTTCTCAGGTAAGGATGTCCTTAGTTTTTCTTAGGTGCGGATTTGGTGTTTTCACCCACTTTCCGATCATATTTTCACATATTAACCGTTCAGTTTTTAGAGCCTAATGTATAGATCCCCCCTGCAAAATTTCAGCCAATTTGGTGATCGTTAAGACATCCAAAACTGCAATTTACACGAGCGGACCGAATCTGTCGAACCGGAACTGTTCGTATTTATAATGGTAAATTATAGTTTGGATACCTTAACGATCACCAAATTGGCTGAAAATTTTCAGAGGTGATCTATACATTAGGACCTAAAAACTGAACGGTTAAGATGTGAAAATGTGATCGGAAAGTGGGTTAAAACCGGAAATCCGTACCTAAGAAAAACTAAGGAGGTCCTTAGCCAAGAAGGACTGTATATATATATATATATATATATATATATATATATTCCACTAAGATATCCTTTTTTTTCAGTCATTTTAATTGATCATTTGTGGACCCACTTTACGATCACATATCAGTATCTCGACTGTTCACTTCTTAGGACTCCATGAATAAATCTCTTTTGCAAAGTTTCAGCCAAATTAGTAACCATTAAGGTATCAAACTAGATTAAATTAATAGACGAACCAAATCTGTCAAACCAGAACCATTAAAGTTTATAATTGTAAATCACAATTTTGAATGCCTTAACGATTATTAATTTGACTGAAAATTTACATAATTGATCTATTCATATAGATCTAACAACTGAATGGTGGAGATGTTGATAAGTGACCAAAAAGTTGATCAAATAATCAATCCCTTAAAATGGCTCAAACGATCATCAATTTGGCATAAAAGCTGAACGGTGAAGATACCAATATGTGACCGAAAAGTTGGTCTAATAAGAGATCCCTTAAAATGGCAAAAAAAAAAAAGGATCTCTCACAAGAAAGTCCCTTATATATATATATATATATATATATATATATATATATATATATATATATATATATATATATATATATGAAGTATCTACGATTACGTGTATAATACATACTTCATATTTCCTAATTAGTGAAAATAACACAAATCAGCATGACGAGTCACAAACTGTAAGTCTCTCTCTCTCTCTCTCTCTCTCTCTCTCTCTCTCTCTCTCTCTCTCTCTCTCTCTCTCTCTCTCTCTCTCTCTCTCTCTCCCCCTCTACCCCCCATTCTTTCTAGCCACTGAGCCGTTTTCGCTTTCAAGCTACGCCTGTTCGGCGGTGGCAAGCGTCGGTATCGGCCTCTAGCGCTCTGATGTTGTGGTGCTACCGGACAGGTGGTGGTCGTCATGCCTCCGTGGTGGCTCTTGGGATTTCGGACGAAAGGGAGAGTGACATAGATTAGCCGATATCGAGCTCTTTCTAATCCTCGTTAGTAGCGTTGGTGTTTGCGACACAAGCTCCAAGAACGACGCCGTTGGCATCTGAGTGGCAGCATGGTTTGGTAACCCAAATCCGAATGGGTTCGGGCTTGGTACCCTGGCCTGTTGCTTGGACGATGACGGCGATAGGAGGCAGTACTCCTGGAATGACGGTGACTGAGTCATGGCTGGTGCTCGGACATCCATGTTGCAGGGGATGATGTTAGGGTTGGGTCGAGCTAATCTTCTTAGGCTCTAACCTTGGTTTGGGATTCTCCATTGGGTCATAGTTTGGGTTGCTGTTTTAGTTTAGTCATTTTGATTACAATAATTCCTTACTTTGTTAGGGAGCTATGCTTCTAGGTTTTTAGTGAGCGTCATCGAGTCTATTTTACTCTGCCTATTTAATATGTAGTAGTTAATAGTCTATAGGCTCCCTTTATGAGCATGGAATCGTCAAATGATTGGACCTAATCTATGTATCACTGTGCTACTACCACAAACTTTTTATCTACCCGATGACAATAGAGGGAGGATATGTAATGACCATTTCTAACTTGAGTTATTAATACATCGATATGATATTCATTAAAAAAAATGTGTATAATTCATTGGCCTATAAAATAAAAGAAATTAGAGTATTCAATGTAACTCGCAATAATTAGTTGATAAAGATCGACTTACGAAGTCAAAATGTATAGTTTGATATGCAAAACTTATAAATTCTGATGTAAACTGTTCTTGATATTTTGGAATAACATCATTGTCCTCAGTTATCATTGTCCTCAGTGACTGATCTCGATTTGTTGCATTCGATCAATTAAGACTAAGGCTTAATTAGTATGATCATCAAGTCTCCCAGCATACCCATGTTCAGAGTCATTTTCATGGAAGCAAAACTGTAATGCCTGTACGTAAGGCATGGGATCCACTACTCCTAAGTTTGTTCTTGGAGCAAATTATGACTGAAAATGCTGATCGAGTTGGGTCCCTTCTACCTGCATCCGAAAAAATGTCAAGATGTGGGTGGATATATATAGCAGCTACATCCTCTCCATAAAAGTTTGCCCCAGCTGTGACCCGGCCCCATATATATCTATCTTCTAATTAAGTACGTTATACTCTGCTTCATTTTAACGTAATCTCCGTGGATAACTGGCAATGTGGTCCTGTTCATGGTGAAATGCAATTTTGGGAGTTTTCTCGAGACTAACACAAATACACTCACAGCAAACAAACGAAGAGGAAGAAAATTTGGAAATGGTTGCCTCTGTTTTAAGGTTCATCGGTGCCGGCCAATCTAATTAATCTAGGTCTTGTAGAGACCAATTAATCATGGAGGAAGGTAGGAGGGCTCCAGCTATCGATACTAATTAAGGTTCATTTAGTTGGAATTGATATTCCAAGTCATGATCAAGATCGATGCACCGATTAACAAACAATTCCTTAAACAAGCTTTGCTCCAAAACCGAAAACAAGTAAGGGTTACCTTTGATAATGAAAAAGTAATGCAAATTGGTTAAGGGTGTGGCATTGAAAAGCAAGCGACAAGTCGATGGAAAAGCTCATGCTTCCAATTTTCCTCTTCTATATCGCAACATTCATTTTATGATAACTCCGATCAATGCTCAACTTAAACTAAAATCCGCTAATCCCTGTCTTCTTGCTTGATTATGTCATTCCTTTATCCACCATTTGAAGTTTTGAACATGTATTGGGGCCCTACGACGTTAGCCTCTCAAGCGATTGTGCTCTCTATCTTAATCTCAATCTTAATCTCCCACAATCCTCGGCATCACTCCAAATTAATTTCTAATAAATGAATAATTAATTTGCATGACATTTGAAAAACAAAGGTGCCGGGCATATCCGACCTTTATCTCCTTATCCTCTACGAGAGAGAGGATCAAGCACTAGCTACTAGTCAGCAATGTTTGGTTTATTCACTTCCCACTTTCCCAGACATCATACATCCGCATCCCACTTGAATTCTAATAATTATGGTGTAGGTCCCCAACTCCCGATTACAAAAGTGGAGTGATCAAGGTCGACTGAGCTTCTAAAATATTTTTCATTGCATGGATGGACATTATCTGCAGCCTGTTCTCTGCTAGATAATTCAATAATTTTTTAGGGTTTTAATGTTAATTTTGTATGATGTATAGTCATTCTTTTTTGTATGATATATAGTCATTCTTATTACCTAATTAATAGTTAAGTTTAACTTTTTTAAGGGATTTTGACCATTTACTCTAATTCTAAGAGTTTTTCTCCCTTACCCATAAAAACTCTAATAAGGTATTCCCTAATACCCAATTAAGTTTTTTTTTAAAAAAAACTATTTTGCCATCACCAATTTATTACATATATATATATATATATATAGAGAGAGAGAGAGAGAGGTCATAGGAGACTTCGCCAGAGTCCCGTCACCAAACTTCTTTGAAAACCTAACCAGAAGTCCTCAAAGAGGTCGTCAGAGATCTTATAGGTCACTGGAGAGGTTTATTGTCACCCAATAAACCTTTATTGGGAGTAATAAAAGTTTATGAAACCTCGACGAAGATCTCCAAAGAGGTCGTCGAAGATCTCATAGGGGGCCCGAGAGATTTATTGCCCCCCAATAGACCTTTATTGTCCCCCAATAAGCCTTTCAATCTCCGAAATGAGAACTAATCTCTCTAAAATTAGACAAATAAAACTTTGATTAAAAAAAAACGAGGAGGTTACATCAATTCAAAACATTTATTGCCCTCCAATAAATGTTTTATTAGCAAACAAGAAAATATATTGTTTTTCTTTTTTCTTTCCTTGTAAGCCTTCTGCCCCTATTTTACCCAAAGAAAAAAAAAAGAAGCCAGAACAACGCCGTCACGAGCCTTGACCAGAAGCAAAGCCCGAACCCAAACTCCAATACTGGCGTTTGGAGCTTTAGAGGTCTGATGACGTTCGAGTCAGTGCTGCAATTGCGACGATTGGTGTTTGGACTCAAAATGAGCATTTTTGGCCTGACAAGCCGTGTCTTGGAGAAATTGAGCCAAAGTCAGTGGCTCAAGCTATATATTGTTGACAAGTTCGAAATATATTATTTAGAGACTAAATAAAGCCTATTATGGAAGATTATGCGAGCTACAAGAAAAGGAAATGATGGAAGCCTGGAAATGAATAGTCAACTTTAACACATTTTCCTACTTCGGTTAGGAGAAACCGAGCTAAACAAGGAAGGAGGGGCGGCAGACTAACCAAATGAAATCTAAATGAGCTAAAACTTTCTAGACTAATTAAGACATCCCAAGGATCATTTCTTATGAAGAGTTCTAGAGCTATTTATGAGTGGAAAGCCTTCAAACAATCAGTCCAATTTTCTGCATAAGCAAAACTGGAAAATTGGACATGTAAGGAGTCCAGCAGCATTTTCGGCCCAACCACATGAAAGAAAGCTCTGAAAATTTGCCAAAATGATCTACACTTATTGTGGATCATTTGATATGAAGAAGTCGAAGGCCCATTATGATTTCTTGGTGGAGATATAGCTGCAGAAAAATTAGTGCAGTAAGTGCTTAAACCTAACATTCCATTAGTGTTATTCCATTAGTGTTTTAAGTGCTTAAACCTAACATTCCATTAGTGTTTAAGTGCTTAAACCTAACCCATCATGATTTGTTTAAAGGCCAACAACTATGGCTTGGTAGCATATATATAGAGGCTACAACAAGTAACAATAGACAACACAATTCAACAATAATCTCTAAGATTATCCAAGTCTCTCTAGAGCAACCCCTCTCTAAGAGCAACTCCTCTCTTTCTCTTAACGGTGATCACACTCCAGTCCTAGTCTTCTCAGGAGCCGACTGTCAGTGCCACCAAACCCTAAGTCAAAGTGCTTTGGTCCTAGTCTCCTCGGGAGCCGACTGTAGTACCGCGACCACAACGGTTACGGAACCAGCCAAGTAAGGATAACGCCCTCACAACCCAGACAACACATTTCTCATCAAAGAGTCTCTACGACTTCCTAACTCTCTCAGAGCAACCCCTCTCTTTCTCTTACGAGTGATCAAACTCCAGTCCTAGTCTTCTCAGAAGCCGACTGTCAGTGCCACCAAACCCTCAGTCAAAGTACTTTGGTCCTAGTCTCCTCAAGAGCCGACTGTAGTATCTCGACCACAACGGTTACGGAACCAGACAAGCAAGGGTAACGCCCTCGCAAACCAGCCAAGCTAAAGTCACGCTTTAACAAGTTCTCCCCACTTCCCGGTGATTTCGCTCTGCTCCATCTACAATATTGAGTATCGACTTGGTGACACAAGACAAAGTCCTCCAGCACGAGGCACAGAAGACCCCCACGACGAGGTTGGTGCTCTCCTCGTCTACAGTCTCTCAAAAGAAGTCAGGTCAAGGGACACCCCCGATGATCACACCAGAACGGTGCTGGCACGCCTGCGTAGAAAAAAGACTGTTGATCAGTTGCAACAAAACTGGAGCCAAACAATTGGGAGTGGGAAGGCTGCAAGTTTGGTCACCTGCAAACCCTCCCTCGCCGATCAACAAGGCTCGATTGAACCCTCGACTCGCCGATTTAGGCTCAGAGAAGGCGACCACCTGCATATAGTTGGCTTGGAGCTGACTCAGTAAGGCGTAGAAGGCCGCTGAGTCCGACATGTCATGAAAGTCGAAGTCGAATTTGGACCGTCGATTTTGTTAGGAAATTAATCCCTCGTCACGCAAGTACTACTAGTAAAGATGGAAAGAAGAAACAAGCATGCTAAGAAGATAACAAGATTTAACGAGGTTTGGCCTTTATCCTTACCTACGTTCTCGGAGAGTTTCACCTTCACTAATGAGATAATCACAAAATACAAGATACGCCACTCAAGTTTATACACAACTCGAGCACTCAAATTTATACTCAACCCGAGCCCTTGTATCCAAAAGGATACCCCATGTACACCTTCTCTCAATCCTATAAGATTATTCTACCCCTAGAGCTATACACACTCTTGAACACAACTCACTTTGCTTCTATACATGAAGACCTTTAAAGTTGCTCTTAACCTCTCCTTCCTTGCCTCTACACAAGGTTACTCTTGCCTTGCACAAATGACTTACCATGCTGCTAATTTATAGGCAATGCTCCATGGTAGGTGTAGTGTGAAAACATGTAAAATCTTCCAACCCTCCATTTCAAATATTGCTGCTATCTTTTATACATTTGCAGCAGCCCATATGATTCAAAGAAGGCAGCTCTCTTCTTTAAAGATTGCTGCCAACATACATGTGCAGCAGCCCCATGGCTTTAGTCAATACTTGCTGCCATGCTAGCTAGTCAAGTTGTAGCAGCCAACTTTGAATTCTCCTCCAAAGGAGGAACTAACCTAACAATCTCCCCCTCCTGACTTTAATAGAGAGCTTGGCACCACCACTTCAATCCCTGAAGTCATCTCAATCTGAGACACAACTTGTTATACCCACAAGTATTCCATTGGCCTTCTAATTGCGCAATTACACATAATCAGAGTCAATTGTATTTGGTCCTAACTCCCCCTGATTCAATTGGCCAATACCATGTGTAACCGCCCAGAGAAAACTGTCACTTGTTGACTCTGAAGAGGGACCTCGACTCGACCCCTTCCCTAGCAGGATTTACCTTCTCACCATTGTCTGAAACTTGGAAAACTTGTAACTGGAGTCTTTGTTATGCTTGCAAATGAGACCCGCTTCAGGTACCTACATCCTTGTGCATACCGTTTCCTTTCATCCTTCGAGGTCTGAGTTTTTCCTATCAGACGGAACATACTTCCACACTTTTCTCCCTGCATTAGGACCATACAACCACGTGATAGCTTCATAACTCTCCTTGCTGACGAAACCCTGCAGCCCTTGGAGTCTAACTGGCTCAAGGATATTAAATTTCTTCGAAACCTTGAGACGTACACAACATCACCCAAAGTACGAATCGTTCCATCAAACATCTTGATCTTCACCGTTCCAGCACCCATGACACTACGCCTTGTGCTATCACCCCAAGTCACAAATCCTTGGACGTCTTGGAACATATCATAATATTCTCTCTTGGAACAAAGATGATGAGAAGAACCAGTATCCAATATCCAATCACATTGAGAACAACTGTAATTATCTTTGGTGACTGTGAGAATTTCTACAAAATCATCTGAAAACTATACTACACCAGTCATTGAGCAATCTAAGCTTTTATCATCCTTCTCTTTCAACAACGGACAATCTGGCCTTATGTGTCCCCACTCCTTGCACTTGTAGCACTGCTTGTCCTTTCCCCTGCCTCTGGATTTAGACCTGCTATGTCCACTAGATCCCCTGGCAGTTGACCTTCCCATTCGATTTTGATCATGAGCAACCAAGACGGAACAAAAGAATATATACAATCATATGAATGTATTTTTCACATTGTATGTGTTATGCAAATCTATTAATCAAATGTGTTATGCAAATCAATTAATCGAATGTACATGCAAATTTATTGACTAAATTACATGAAATTTTTTTCTACTCTTGATTAAAGAAAAAAAAAATTAATTCTAAGCATGAGTGTAATGGAAAAAAAATGAAAAAAAGCCAGATTTTTTTTTTTTAGAAGAAAGCTAAAATAATTTAGAGTCATTAGATTTTGAAATGATAAGATGGTATTTTTCTCAAGAATTACATGGCATGATTTGACAAATAGGTAATATGTGTAGATGACATGACTTGACACCTAAGATTGAGGCCATAAATCTTAGGCTTCATTGAGTCCACAAATCATTTCCCTGTTCGAATATGTAGGATTATGCGCAATAATTAATGTATAGTACACATGCATTTAGCAAAGTTCATATCGGCTGCACTCACTATATCCCCCTTTTTCCTTATTCCGTGAAATCTAAAACCACACTTTTACTGTTGCGCCGGTATGTTTAGGAGGATCGGGATATTCTTACGACGGATCGAGTTGACTTCCTGACCTTGCAATAATTTCCTATAATACGTGTCACGGTCCCATAAATGACACCTGTAAATGGCGATGCTGGCTGTTTAGGGCAAACCACCCAAGTTGGATTTGGGGGGGGGTAGCGAAAGTCGACTGTCGTCTAGTTCCGATTTCAAACGCGTGTCGTGAGTCCACTCGTGTCGCCACCACAACACCAGGTGGCAGGGAAACTCTCAGCCTCAACCTATCTTTAATCTTCAAGGTTGTGGCGGACACATAATCACAGCTACCTAAATATTTGGTAACTATATATATATACCTGATCGATGATTAGACAAGTTTGTTACGACCTATTGGACTAGGACCCATGTTTATGTAACCCTAGCCGATATCGGAATCGGTTTCCATGCCACGGAGCCAGATTCGATTGTGTAGCTCAGCATGGGTCGAGCATGTGTATCATACACGTCGCAGAATGATGGAACTAATACCACGTATTTATGTGTGTGATTTGGTTTGGCGCGCTCCCAATGATGTGGGAATTGGTAAAGTGATGGGCTAGCGCAAGGTGGACCTGGAGCTTTTCCGTCGTGAAGCGGCGGAAGGAATATATTTGTTATCGTTCTGAACTCGATCAGAGAGGGGACCAGAGGGGGCAGTGAATTGAAGGTTGAGAATTTTCAATGAAGGAAATTGATGCAGCAATACTCAACAGAGACCGATCGAAGAATACTGGAGGGAAATAATGGATTCATTAATTACCTGGATGTTAGTATGAGTGAATTCTCCAAGTACAGTGGTGTAGCTCAAAATCAAAGTAAGGTGTAAAATGACTAAAATCTTGAAATAATTATTTTTGCACAATATTTTCAAAGAAGTTAACTTCTTTTTTGTTTTTTTGAAAAGAAATAAGGAATTGTATTAATAAGCAATTTAGATAAACTTGATCGTTGAAGAATTTCTCCTATATAGAGTGGTAAAAATCCGTGAATAAACTGTTCATAAATCAATGGTTAACTATATAGACTTAATCTACCATAATTAGAAGCTGGTCAACCATTAAATTAATTCACATGTATGCATTGCATGTATCAATATATCACATATTCTCTATGTGGAGGGCAATGTAAAGAAGGAAGTATATTTCCACTTGAAAATTCCATATGCTTTGGCTTTCAAAATGGTCGACTCGGTTTTGAAAAGTTCATGCATGTACATTGGACCAAGTCGCTCGCTGAAACCCCATCAATTAGTTAGTCGATCGAACATAAAAATCAACTTGACAGTGGACCAAACCGGCGAGAGTCCCCACAGCTGTTGGTTCTACTCTTCCTTTCTCATTTACTTTTGACGAGGAATCAAAGTTTCCGGAGAGCAAGAGAAACGAAAAGGGCAAAGGGAAAAGGGTAGATGACATTGCATACCATAAAGATCCAAAAACGTCCAAATTAAATCAAGGAAACTGAACCATCTATAGGTTTGTATTGGATGCCCGACTTTTTGGACCTAGCTACATCACTCGAATAAACCTTTGGTTTTCATGAAATGGCAATGGCTGGCTGGTGCTAAAGCCTGAAGATCGGGTATATATATGCAATTAAGTTGAAATTTTTTCCTTTTTGACAAGGACAGACTAAAACACAATAGTAAACTAGAAATGCAGAGCTAAATATAAAAGCCGAGATCAACCGATCGAACTAATCCAAATAAGTCGAAATCAAATATGTTCAGCACATCGAAAGGAAGAATATGCCACCACCCAAGTGTCGCCTGTTGCAGAGAGATCATGATCATTATTTGCCAATGCATCTGCCCAGACTGAGCATTTTCTCTTCAAAAGTCAAAACTGATAAGGGGCCGAGAAAATGAATGGAGACTTGGGAGCTAGTGTTATAGTGTTACTTAGTGCATACGCTAGGCCAAGTACACAGGAACAAAGTCAATTAGATATTTTTCAAAAAATCTTTTGGACGCTAAAAAATCTTCCTCTTATTCATATGTCGGTCGTGTTGAACATTTCCTTCACCAAACATAGGTCGCTGGCTTTACCAGGCCCTACGTGATTAGGATGATGGAACCCTGAACTGTATACTGGTATGGGCTTGGTCTGGAGGTGTTGTTTGTGCAGCCCATCCAAGGATCTCGCCCATGACCGACTGTTGGTGCTTTGCACTTTTATCTTCTTGTTAAGGTTTTCATTGAAATCCTCTTATTATGAATTGAGTTATCTCTCAACTTTCGTTTTGGGTTGAACTAGACTTTTTGGTTTTTTATTGTACCATCTTCATTATACATCAAACTTTAAGAAATTATGTAATGACTTTGAACTCCCCTCCTATCAAAAGGTTAGTGTTTGCCTTATGTGTGGGTGAAAAAGCCACCAAGTCACGCACGCAAATTGAGTAGTTTGGTTAGACTTTTCACTGTTCAAAATCAATGGGTAATACAAACCAAACCGGCCCATTCATTGTTCGAGTTGGGTCAATTTGGACACTCTGTATTCATACTCTTAGAGCAAGTTCACATGTTGGGTCATCAGGTCACCAACTATTAACTATTTTTTAATGTTAATTTCACTCTCTAGGTCACGAGCACAGTGTTCGTGTCCTGGGTTACCCGGAGTCACTTTATGGGTCATCATCATGACTTGCAAAGTGACCCGATGACCCAGGTCACTATGAAGATTGTGATCGTGACCCGGATGGTAGAAATTAACACTAAAAAGTAGTGAATAGTGGGTGACTTGGTGACCCAACAATTTGCTCTTATAAATGGAACTAAACTCGATATGCATCTTCACTGTCTTTCATGTTGGGGAAGAATCATATATATGATCTTTAAACATAACAGAAATCTCAATAAGGATTGTAGAAACATATTAATACTCAATAAATAAAAGTCATTCATAAACAACTATATATATATATATATATATATATATATATACGACTAGGATTGCAAGTAATGGTTTAATAATATACAAGTGCAGTAGTATTTGAATCCTACTATACAAGTGCAGTTTGTAGACAAATGAATGTCACGACTCACGACAAGAATTGCAAGTAAGAGTGTGATCTTGTATAAGAAAAGGAGAAAAGTGACTTGATTTTCTGATTGAGGCATGCAAAATGCACTGGACTAAAGACAGATTTCACCCCTGTCCTTGTGCTTGTAGTTCGGTGGGCATCCATCTTGTAGAATACATCAATTAATGATCTAAAATTAAAGCACTGTAATTTTGGACTCTGACGAACCATAGATTATATCTTGTACTCTCTTGACATGAAGAAGACTTGTAGAAGAAATGAGAAAGAAATTTGATACTCTTGATCTCTTTGATCTATGATCTTGATGTGTTTTGAATGAGATATGACTATGGCTTTATATAGAAATCCTAGTGAACCAACAGGTCTGTTCACTTATCTCCTTGAGAGACAAACTAATTCCTACAGACACCTACTGGAAATAAAGACATGTACCCTTTCATTTTGAAAGGTCATGATTAATTATATTTTCATTCATATTTAATTGGACATTTGATATAATTTCCAACATTTCATGTGTGAGAAGGTGAATTTGCAAGTGCGCAAGTACAAGTTTGAAAATAGTTTAGCCAAACAATATTTTCCCACCTTTAGTAAAGAGTCGAGATGACTAGATGAAATAGAATAAATATTTAACTTATAAAGTAAACAAAAATTCAGAAGATACAACGAATGTAAATATATAAAAGTTAATCTTAAAAAGTTATAAAATACGTAAAAAATACATCAAATTTAGAAAACGAAACGGGGCCAAATACAGGCCATGTTGATACTAGGCTTTTCCACTTGGCTGTCCATGACATTATTAAATATGAATCTCTGCTAACTTCTTTATTTCGGTGCTAGACTCTAACAAGTAGTTACACTAACATGTGTTAAAAAGAATGGACGCAAATGATCAGTCAATCAAACCACCCGAACCAAACTGATCCTTATGCCCCTGATTTTGCTATTAGCCTAAATCAAACCAAAACTGAACTGCTACATATGGTTGGTTACTTGGTTTGATTTCTAGTTTGAAGGCAAAACCAAACCAAAGTACGTATGCCCAGTTTGCTTTCCTCTTCCAGCGTATGGGTAGGGTCCTTGTTCTCGTCCTTGCACGCTTTTGAAGTTCAGTTATTCACCCAAAACAGAAATTTCTTTCGGTTAGAGGTTTCGGTTTTGGTTAGAAGAGCCTTGGAGATTCTTTTGCCTCTATCTTGTCCAAAGCTTAATCTAAAAATTCCCAAGTACGTATTTTGTGCTACAGCATTAAACATCCTTCTTATAAATTGACCATAATTGTGTTGGAAAAAGTGTGTCTTAGAATAGAGCAATTTGGAATCCCACATCAGAAAAGTGAAGAGTCATCCTTGGATTATAAAGAATGGTATCACACACTAATGCCGAGACCTTTTGTATTAAAAAACCTCATACTCGTTCTGCACCGGGTGACTAAAGTGGAGGGAGTCTAGGCATTATTGGATTTGTGTGTGTGAGACTTATTTACCGCTTCCGCACAATAAGTTGGACCCGAACCATCACTCTACCTAGTTTTTCCATATGGAGAAACTCTATTGGATATATATGGTGTTAGATTCTTCTTCCTAAATTTTTTCTTTATAATTTCATTTTCTTCAGAATATTGACCAGGGAAATATACAAGTGGTGATCACTACAGAAAAGTCTCTCTTGAAGAACGAGCACCACTCCTTCCAATCGAGCCTAACAAGCAGCCAAAGGCCCAAATCCACTCCCATCTACCTTTCTTTCCACCCAAAAAAAATAAAATTCTAAAAAAAAAAAAAAAAAGCATTTATCCAATTCCAATATGCACACTCCTCTGCTCTACCATCACCACCTGCTCCTCTGTCTTTCCATTCTTCTCGATATTCCATGGCCAAGAATCCACCTGAATAATTCCCTTGTGATTCAGCTTCACTCGCTAGGTTCTGTTCCTCACCCTAGCAAGCTCACTTTCTTCACCAAAGCATGACTCCCTCTTATTGCTTATCTTCAAGAAACGAAGCATTTCTTCTCCCTAACTCTCATCTCTACCTCCCAAAACACAGACCTAGTGAATCCCAGTACTTCCCAAAAAAGGAAACAAACTTTCTCAAACCCAAGTCTTCTTTCTTCCCCATCTTGAGGCTAAACAACTCCAAACTCACACACCCTTTTGCCTTATCTTCATTCGCAGAAGCCGGAGGCGAAGAACACGAACAACAAGATGTTCAACTGAATCAACAAACCTCAAAAACCGATGACCAAGCCGAGGAGCGTGGAATGGCTGAGGCCTTCCACATATCTTCTAGAACTGCTACGGCCATTTCCATATGCATAGCATTCGCTGCCCTTACTCTTCCCTACTTTATGAAGTCTTTAGGACAAGGTCTGGCCTTGAAGACCAAGCTGTTGTCGTACGTAACCCTCCTGTTTGGGTTCTACATGGCTTGGAATATCGGGGCCAATGACGTGGCAAATGCCATGGGGACTTCGGTGGGCTCAGGAGCGTTGACTCTCCGGCAGGCCGTGGTGACTGCCGCGGTGTTGGAATTCTCGGGGGCGCTTCTGATGGGGACTCATGTTACGAGTACAATGCAGAAGGGGATTGTGGTGGCGAATGTGTTTCAGGGGAAAGATACTCTGCTTTTTGCTGGCTTGCTTTCTTCTCTTGCTGCTGCTGGTACTTGGTTGCAGGTAATATATTGTTCTTCCTTCTTCTGTTTTCGTTTAGCTCAGTTCTAATTTTATCCCAGTAAATTTCAGTACTTTCTTCTGGAAATTTCAAGTCAGCATTAACATACTGAATTACCCCTCTGCATGGAAATTCAAATTAACATTATGAATTCCTATTAGACAACAACAAGATTACTTTGTGGATGTATAGGGTACATTTCTTAATGGTATATACTGGGAAGAACGAAATGATAGAATACTAGCAGTGGATTAATTTTGTATGGATCATGAAGGATATAGAATCTGGGAAAGATAAGTGGGTCCCCTGTGCTGGTATTAGGGATATTTCTTTGGCTTAGTTGGCTAGGCATATGATCCACATTGGCAAGAAGCCAAGAAGTAGTGAAACCTTTCTTTCTTAGGATAATTCACCCCCTATCAGAATTTTTTAGAACTAGGGATTCTTCTGTGGCTTATTTAATTCCTTATTAAATCTATAGCTTTGAAGACATTGGATGAGAATTGTTCAGGGGTTTTGGTTTCTCCAAAGTGGCATGCATGAGGCCATGAGTGTTACACTAATCAACCAAGGGAACATTGCCAATGAATGAATGGTAGAAGTAACGAACAAATGCCATACCGTATCCTATTAACAAACATTATAGAAAGTTTTTTTGGGAGAAATATCACTTTAGTCATCGAACTATGGCTCGCTTGATACTTTGGTCATCCGACTTTTAAAAACTTCATTTTGGTCATCGAACTATATCACCGTATACCACTTTGGTCATTCCGTCAGTTTTCTCCCTTAACTCAGAGGTATTTTGGAGATGAAATGCTTTACCCGCCATTTTTATAACTCAATCCAATTTTTCCCGCCTAAACATTAAATTTCATCCAATTTTGCCAACTTTTCTCTCCTTTTATTCATGCATTTATCATCCGTAATCAAAGCATACAACGAAGAAAAATGATCAAGTCAGAGAATGATTTAAAGTGAAGGAATATAAAGGAAGAAAAATATTGATTTAATAAATCGAGGAATTATAAAAGGAGGAAAATGTTGCCAAAATTGGATGAAGTTTTATGTTTATGCGGTAAAAAATGGATTAAGCTATAAAAATGGCGAGTAAATCTTTCAATCTCCAAAATACCCCTGGAGTTAACAGAGAAAACAGACGGAATGACCAAAGTGATATACGGTGATATAGTTCGATGACCAAATGAAGTTTTTAAAGTTGGATAACCAAAGTGTCGAGCGATCCATAGTTGGATGACCAAAGTGATATTTCTGCCAAGTTTTTTGTATGTTAATGTATGTGTGAGAAAATCAAAGATTTTTGAGAGAAAAAAAGGGTGATTTTATCAAGACTCTCAATTTAACATTCAAATCTTCCTTCATAATTTCTCCTTCAATATGAAGAAGGTCCAAATGCTAATTGGAAGCCAATAATTACTCCATGATACCCAATATGGGCTTATTTTTACATCAGCAATCCTCGAAGGGTATTTACTCATTGATGCGTTTTGAATGTATATCGCCTTAGATGCATTAATTTTCATGTTTAGAAAATTATAAGTATGCTGCATCAATTCACATGTTGTTTCTTTAGTTCTTTCTTTGCAATCCATGAATAATTGTTTTCTGATAGTCAGGTTGCATCATATTATGGCTGGCCTGTGTCAACAACGCACTGTATAGTAGGATCAATGGTTGGATTTGGACTAGTCTATGGTGGAGCAGGTGCCGTCTTCTGGAGTTCACTGGCAAGAGTCATTTCTTCATGGGTTATCTCACCATTCATGGGAGCACTGGTCTCCTTTATCGTATACAAATGCATCCGTAGGGTATGTTCTCCTTCCTTGGAGATGGAACTCTCAAATGGTCCACTGCCCTAAAATCATATTTGGGTATGCCGTTGGCTTATGATAAAACATAACAGCTTAACTTACCTGCTAATCAATGCTTCTTCCAAGGAAAAATTCCATTTATGCTAGTAAGCAAAGAGTGAAAGACATGCCATTGTATGAAAATCGAGTTGTACTTCTAGGTTCTTCGTTCTTGCAACCCCATCTTACTCTTTTCATTATGTTTTCAGTTTGTGTATAGTGCTCCAAATCCTGGACAAGCTGCAGCTGCGGCAGCACCAATTGCTGTGCTTGTGGGTGTAAGTGCAATCTCATTTGCAGTGCTTCCCCTTGGATCAAGCTTGCCTTTGGCTGTGGCCAAGGCTATAGGCTGTGGAGCAGCCGGTGCGCTCCTTGTGTCCAGAATTATCCAAGGGCAGCTTGGTGATCTCCTTCTTAAGTCGAAATCATCATCGCAAACTGAACCTACAGATGTCCAGAAAGATATCGGGTTTCTCTCTGATATTGCAGGTCCAACTGGTACCCAACTGAAAATAGTATACGGGGTGTTTGGATACATGCAAGTACTCTCCGCCTGCTTCATGTCATTTGCTCATGGTGGGAATGATGTCTCCAATGCAATAGGTCCATTGGCTGGTGCATTATCTATTCTTCAAGGTGGTGCTGCTGGAGGTGACATTGTTATTCCAACCGATGTTCTAGCGTGGGGAGGATTTGGAATTGTAGCTGGTCTTACAATCTGGGGATATAGGGTTATAGCGACAATTGGGAAGAAGATCACAGAACTGACACCAACTAGAGGATTTGCAGCTGAGTTTGCTGCAGCCTCTGTGGTTCTGTTTGCGTCGAAGCTGGGACTACCCATCTCTGCAACTCATACTCTAGTGGGTGCAGTAATGGGGGTGGGATTTGCAAGGGGACTTAACAGCGTTAGAGCAGAAACTGTGAGGGAAATCGTGCTTTCTTGGGCAGTGACAATCCCAGCTGGTGCTTTCTTTTCTGTTTTCTACACATGGATCTTGACCAAGCTGCTATCATATGTTTTGTGAGTGTTGTACATTTGATGATAGAAGTGATGAACAGCTCATGTACGTCTTTTATTAAAAAACATACATCCACTTCTTTCGAAATTGATCTGTAGAACTAATTAATGTCCTTGTGCTCAAAGTCTTGATCTTTTTTGAGTTTCTGTACCATGGCGTTTCTAGTCTATCATTTAACCTATGAATCAAGGATGACATGACTCGGTTGATTAATCAATGCAGCTCAAGTACAGATAGAAAATGGAAAAACCATACGCAGTATTCCAGTAATAACAAGTTACCTAGCTATAACAAGTTATGTATCTGAGAGTGAAAAGTTCTTCAGAAACAACTATATATAATTATTTTACATGAGCAATCTAATATAGAAAACAGGATCTTGTAAAGCATATAAAGATGGAAATGGCATACTTATTATTATGTATAAAAGTTCAGGTACATTTCTCAGACTTTTCATCTGATATAGCAATTCAGTTACGTACCAGCATACCAACGCCAGATTGATAGCATAAAGAAAGTCATGGAGACACTTCTTGTACAGAAGTGAGACTAGGCTCCCATCCAAATCCTCTACCAGATCTGACCTTTGGGAGGGGAGGTACAAACGGCTTTCTTCCTCTAATTCCCCTCCTCCTTGAAGATTTTGGTCTCTTTTCCTTGGAGATGAAGTCACTGGCGGAGCAAATAGAATCATCGGTGTCTTCCCCTTCCGAATCCACAGTGATCTTTCCATCCAGAATCATCTCTTCATCTTCAGCACGTTCTTTGGCCTTCACCTTCTTCTGCTGTTGACGCTTAAGTTTCTGTGCTGTTGTACATGGTATTATATAATACTTCTGACCAGGCAATAGGCTCTCCTCTGGCCTTAAGAGGGACTCCTGAGGCTTTTTGAAAACTTCTGGGCGGGCAACACATTTCCCAGGATATTTGTCCATCAGCAGAGATGCAGGAACTGCATTCGGAAACAGCTCCTCTTGCCCACCTGCATGAACTATCCTCACAAGAATACTTTTGGACTGTGTACTGTAGTCCAACGATAAGGAAGCAGGAGCTTGATTGGCATCTCGTCCGACCAGCTTGTTTCTCTTAGATTCACTTTCAGTATGCCGAACTAGCCCAAATAATTGCATGCACATCTTTAGCATAGCCGCAATCTGAAATGTTTCAACATAGTCCACTGGTGTGGATTGATGAGCATCTACAGATGCTTTGATATTATTAGGCATTGACCACTGTGGCCGGCTGTCCTAATTTAATACCGTCTTTCACAAGAGGCTGTGATGAAATCAAGGCTGTCTTTGTTTGATGTGTTAACCAATGAGAAACTCTAATGAATATAATAAAGCACTAACTATGTTTCAGAATGTATTTACCAATTCATAGTTGTGCCTGACACATTCTTGTGCTAGTATCAAAGTCCCATAGGCCAGATAACATCTGTCTTTCTAGCTTCTTCAGCCTCCCACTGATCCAATTGTTATGGAGAACCAAACATCCCTGCTTCACACAGGCTGCTCTCACATTTTTCCTATGCCATAGTTCTAGATATGCCCCATTTGGGAAGAGATCTCTGTCCAAGAAATGGACAGTCAGATTTGTTTCAGGTTCTAAGCATCTATTGGCACCCACACGATTGGAGCCCCCTTCTCCACACAGTGTGTCATAGAAGCTTGGCTGTTCAGATAGACCCGAAGTTGCTGCATGTGCCACGACCTTCTTCATAGCAGCAATAGTCGAACTATCAGAACGGGCAAAGTAGAAGCCAGAGTTCAAGCGCCTAGGTAAGTTAATTGGTCCTGCATAGAGAAAAATACCAGAGGGTTTTAGCACATTTGACTAGTAACTAAACAGTTATCCTGATGGCGGTATCATTAAGATTTATCCATTAATCCAAACACACTCTCCATATAAAAAATCAGAAAAAAGAAACCAAATTGATTTTAAATAAATCACACCAGAGCATCACAGAAATCTAATATACCATTTTTTTCTCTACATGTGTACCAAGTGCTTCTATGTTCTATACCACTGACAAAGAAGAATAATCATGTAGACAAAAAGCACCTGTTTTGTTGAATTCATCCGACTGAGCTGCAAGAACAGCAGGACCAAAAGACCAGAGCAATGGCAATGGATTTCCAAACCAATACACATCCACGTCACTAAGAAGTACATTGTAACCCATCTTTAGTATCTTTAAAACTATTCTGGATTTCACTTTGGTCACCTTCTGAAAGCATTTTGTTCCGAAGTGGCAATCATTGAAGCTGATCTCACTTGTTGCAACTGGATCCCTGAATACAGGCAGGCCCTAACAGTAAAAGAAAACAGATAATCAAATAATGAACACATTTGGAGATCATTCTACAAGACAGACAAGCTTCACATTCTACCCAACTGTTTATCTTCACATCTGCTACCCAATTTTCACTCTCCTTTGAAGCATATGCATGTACATACTGATATGTTTTGAGTAAAAGTGGAGATATTCGACAGAAACATGAAGAGAACTAACAAAGAAATAATCAAGTTTGAATAAACTACCATCAAGACAGAGAACTCGTAGATCTCCTGGTCGAGGGCACAAATGATAAAATTTGTGATCTGTAGGTGGCGCATTCTACACACCCAGCTCATTAGCATGTCCTTGTAACTATATCCAGCAGCAGCAAGCACAATTGTCTTATTTTTGTCTGCATTTAATGGTAGGAGTGTCTCTAAGGAAAATGGATAGTCTAATGGTTTTGAATGCTTTGTGGGAACCATAGGAGTGCAATCTAATAACTCGCCTTGTGATTTAACACCCTCAACCCAACCCAAAGTTTTCTTCTTCCACCAGGAACCCAAGCCAGCACGTCGGTATGCAGGCGAACAAATGTTTTCCGTTTTGTTGACAAAGATATATTGGCCGTCACATTTCAAAAGTTTTATCAAGCTAGAATTATTAGTTTCATAATGAGACAATGATCCATATAATGCTCCAACATGAGAGTTTCCAGCATATTCCCAGCTTCTTCTTTCAAAAATTAAAGCATCGGAAGCTCCAACAGTCCAGTTATTCAGATGCTCCTGACTAATCAGATATAAGCTTGAGATCGTCCTGCTGGCATCAAATACAAACCTAAGCTCTGATGACAAGGCCTCATTAATGACCCAACTATTGTGCACCCCCCTACCATACAAAAAAGGAGGAAGGACTCCAGAATATAGGGCAAGATCTCCACTATTCCAAGCCATAAGCAATTTCTGTTCGCAGGGAGTCTGCTGCCAACTATGACCAATTATCTCCTGCAACTGAAGAGAGAACAGTATCAACATATGGACCATTAAATTTCAGTCTACAATATGCTGTTTCATACCTCATGTGTTCTCATCGATTTGCCATCCTCCCTTCGCCAATGCTTTCCGTCCTCATCCAAGTAGAATGGGAAGTAGGAGACATTTTGTGATGAAGCAACTAGAAGCCAATCATCATCAAGATTGTAAGCATAATTCAGGGTGGAAACGAAGTCAGGTAAAACAATTGTTTCTGGATCAACCAGAACAGATATGTCTGGTGAAAAAGACCATGTTCTTGCCATCATCGAATGAAAAAATGGGGTACCGAGGAACCTAGACCCAGATAGACATGTATCAGATGGCAATAAATATATGACATTTTTAGCTCTAAACCTCTAATACTAACTCTCTAAGCATTTCCTTGACCCTGAAAAGGACCCAAAATGACAGAAATCATCTAATGGAAGGTACTGTTAATCTCGAGAATTCTGAATTATATAAAGCAAATTCTAGCCTCATTACTTATAACATTGTTCAATTTAATCAATCCGCGAAAATTCCCCATCAACTCATAGCCAAAACAAATAAAACACAATGCATCTGTTTTTTCCGTTTGCATTTCAGAAAAGAAGTTTCAACCAATGCATTGCATTCAACAAAAGTAACGAGCAAGAAACAAATGACAAAAGTAATTAGCTTACGTGAAATCAATGTTGGGATCCACCACAACCCGAGAACCAAACCCTTGAGCAAAAGAAACAACAGAAGGGTCTTTGCTGAACAGCACGACCGTAATCTCTGGTGACAAAGCTAGCCATGAACGCAGAGCTAGACTCTGCCTATCCCCAACAGAACCACTAAACGACCTTGGCGACGAGAATATGATAATCCTCGGCGTCTCTGCAACGTCACCAACTCGTTGACCGAGCTTGGGCCTCATCATGATCTGATCCTTGAGGGAAGGTAGCCTCTGAGTGGCATAGAAAGAGAGACCAATCAACGCAAACCCACATAGCCAAACAGACCACAGACCGGAGGCTCCCCTTCCAAATGCCTGTAAAAACCAAAGAAAGTTAGCTTTTGTTCATGTATAAAAAACAAGAATAGCAAACAAAATCGAAAATGTAAGAAGCAGAAGTGACCTTCATTGCACTTCGGAGTTATTAGAGAGCAATGAAGACAATGGTGGGTTAGTTTTGTTTATATATGAACTAAGGTTGGTTTGGTAGCATCTGAATTTGAGAGAGAGAGAGAGAGAGAGAGAGAGAGAGAGAGAATGGAACTTTAACTGAAGAAGAAGGAGGTTGCAGGAATAACGAACACACCAGCATAGCTCTGGCCAAAGACAACGGCCGTCACAGCGGGATCCATGTGAGATTTTGTCGTCTTCTACACGTCAAATTCCATTTCCAATTCTTCGCCGCTCACTTCTATGAGCTCAGGGTCAACGAAACCATGCGCGCTACTTTTACGAGCCTTACGACGCCGTTTTTAAGCAAATAGTATTTGGTTTTCTAATTATTTTTTGTTTATGTATTTTTCAGTCTTTTTGTTCGTCAATCATTCAACATAAATAGAAATAAACTCAACATAGGCTTTTATCAGAGTACAAAATTTCATTCCCTCAAGGCGATCAATATCATTTTCTGGATCCTTAAATACAAAGTGTATTGCCCGTATGCACAAAACACTACTAGAACAACTTTTGAGCAGTAACCACAAATTATATAACGCAAAAGCTCATACACATCGTTATGCTACAAAACTGTAACAGATACTTCCCCGAGAGACCATCAGCTCAAAACCTGCCTCCTAAGGGTGTGCATGCTATATCTTGGAGACTAAATGGATCTATTCAACACATACACCTACTTATTTAGATGTATAGCATTCAACTGCAATAGCTGCGTATAGTGCACCAGATGTCTGTGTGGAACTTGTGCCAATGCTTATCGAAGCTTGAACAACTTTGGGCCATAACGCTGGCACTTGACTTGTAGGATCCGTCCTCTAATCATCTCTGCCGCCGCACAGGTGATCTGGATCTTGACCCTTTCCCCCTGCATTTAAATTAGCGTAGTTAAAACAGATAAATTAACAGTTGTATATGCAGAAGCCTGGATAGTTTCACCTGAGTTGCTTAGTGATTGGTGTTTATGTCTCAAATACATTAACACAACAAAGATTTTTAGGCAACATACCTGTTGCTATCAAGAGAAGAGTAGGGAGAATGCCTGCGCTGAGAATGCTTGCTATGTGGAGACCGCGAAACTTGTCTAGAAATGAAAACATCCATGATACTAATACGGTGAGTTGAACATACATGGTTTCTGAAGAGAAATGCTAACCTTGTGCAGTCATACTTGACCTAAGTGGGGCCCACTAGTATATACCCTTATTTCTAATGAGTATGTAAAGAATCTATATCACAGAGTCATAACTCCCACAAGGGTCTTAGAAGACGAGAGATTTAAACTTTTCGCTTATGTGTCAACTGAAACTAGACAGAAAAACAAGTCCCGAACTGAAAAACCCACAAAGAAAGCATACAACATTGAGACACCACCCTTCTTTTCCACATCTATATATTTTCCATTCTTTTGTGTCCATATAGGCAAAACCGCAACATCAAAACGAAGTTGGATACAATCATGAAACAAACAGTAAACAACTAAACACCACTTATATCAATAGTATATTTTTAAGTTGGTTAAATCACTTGGCTAACATGCATTAAAGAAGTAGTCATGAATCATGCCACTGGAAATCTAATAGGAACATAGAAATATATCCTGATTTATGGCTTGCCACCAAGAATAAGCTATCACAAAAATATTGTTAATCTCACACAACAATCACATTGAAACAATCCAACGAATGATAATCACTAACCTAGGAGGGGTACTAATGACCCTTCGCAGAGTATTTCTGTGCATTATTGTTTTGGTTTAATAAGAAATATCTTCACTAAATATCTACTTTGTACTACTTGAACACAATAGTCTGAATTTACCAGAAAGAGAATAATAATAATATTAATAACACAACTAGCTGAACCCTAGGGCCCAAAGAATCACATGAAAAAAGGGTATAGGATTAATAAATGTATGAACAAACAAATCTCTGATAAATGATACCTTCTCCTAGACCTGACAGGTGAAGGTGATGAGTGACGTCTCCTTGAGTGTACCTTCCTGCAGCACATAACTATGTATGAACACTACGTAACATAAGTAGAACAGACAAAGAAATAGTAAGAAGACAAAATGATGAACCTTTTAGAATCCTCAGAAGATTCATCACTTGAATGATTGGCATGATTAACCGAGTTATCCTTGCTGTCAATGGAAGAGGAGCGCCTTCTCTTATGCCTGCTTGAGTCAATAGAATGTTTACGTCTTGATCTACCATCCTCCTTATTCTTTGTTCGTTCTCTTTTTCTGCTCACATCTTCTTTAGAACTATCTCTACGGAGTCTATCTGTTTCTCTTTTGTCCTCATTGACATCAGCATGGGAAGACCTTTTTCTTGAATCAGATTCCTTTGCTTTATCTCCAGGCTTAACATTTTGGTCTTTGATCTTTTCTTTTGAACCATTCCGATCATCTGTCCTTTCCTTTCTCAGAGGCCTCTCATCCTGCCTCCTACGATTCTCATCACCCTTCTCATCTGTCCTAATCTTACCACTGTCTACCTCCTTATTTTCTTTCAAAGAACTCCTTTTACTCTCATGTCGCTCATGCTTATCTGGCTTCATCCTGGACTCCCTACTTTGTGGGTCATTTTTTGCTGTCTTTTTGACATTAACATTTTCCGTAGATAGTTCAGGTTCCACAGCAGTCCCATCTTGCAGATATTTATCAACATTACTTTCCTCTCTCTTGTTTCTATTATAACTAATATCACTCTTGCTCAGATCATCCGGCAAACTTGTCTGACTTCTCCTGTGCTCTTCAAGCTCTACTGGAGAACTGCCATTTGCAGTGGCATCATGCGACTCATGAGGCTTTCTAACAGTAAACTGATCTTTCCCAGATTTTGGCACACCAGAATTCGGAATTTCACCACCTCCATCGTCGTCGTCGTCATCATCAGTAGCATAATTTGCAAGACCCAATATATCACCAGGTGTACTGGAGCTAGATTTTTCACCGACATCTTCAGTCTCAGATTCCCTAGTCTTGACTGGAATTAGAAGCTTAGCAGAAGCCTTGGCATCTGAAACTGCTGGGGTAGATGGCAATACCTTATGGTTTGATGGGAGTCTGCCCTGTCCAACTGTAGACAATGAGATGATAAATTAATTTTTATTATTATTTTTTTCCGGTTATGAAAACCCCAGAAAACAAGTAATTTTAAGATAGTTATGTGAGGTGGTACAATTACCTTCAGATGTTAGGTCATCTTCACTAAGAACTTTTGTTGCAATTTCATCAAAGAGCTCATCAGTAACCTGTTCCAGAGAAACAACAATAATTAACAACTATAGTATGATTAAGTTAAATAAGCTGTATGTCACTTTCTAAGCAGTACAACCGTTGAGAGAACTTCAGTTAGGATACGCTTTATTTCCTTGTTAATTGCTGCAGTCCGAGCTGCCTCCACCTCATCCTACAAAACAAAAAGATATGGCATGTCAATTCTTAATAGTGAAATGGAGTACATACAAGTAGCTAGGGGAAGCTTCAAATGCAAAATGAACCATCTTCAGGTGAGAGAATAAAACCTCATCATCCTCTTCTTCAGTTGATCTAGAAGAATCAATGCTTTTGCTATCGGCTTGATCACCCTTCCCAAAAGATCTGTCAACACCTTCATCCTCAACAGACTGTATTTCCTCCTTGAGATGGTCCATGGTCGAATTTGTGATGCTTACTTTCTTAATCTCCTCTCTAAGCCAATTAGGCACTGCAGCCTAGCATAATATCAGGAAAACAGATTTAGTAACTGTTACGTCAGTCATCATTCACATATAAGGAACGGCAAAAATTACCTTTTTTGGGCGCTCAGAAATCGTAGAAACTCCGTATGCATCACCAGGGAAAGCCACAGTAGGATGACCAGCAGTTCCTGCAGTGAGAGCAAAGGGAGGACCAGTGGTTGGAATTGTTGGCTGGAGGCTCAATCCAGGAAAACTACCAAATGAATGTGGAGCATTTCCAGGGACCGGAGAGGGTATCGTCATAGAAGGATCATGCTGCATTATGAAACAATGCCATCACATTCATATCAAGGCCTTAGAACTAAAGTGAGATTTTTGAAACTAGAAGTCGTACCTGTGGTCCTGATGGAAGAACTGGAAGGGTAGGAGGATATACCACACCAGATGCAACAGAAACAGTCCAAGAATTCATGGAAGGAACTGTTGTAGCAGGGTCCACACCTCTTATACTTCCACCTGAATCATGATAAGGGTAGCTGGATGCCTGAGCACCATGATCAGAATTAAACCCAGATGCAAATTCTAAAGGCTGGTCAGCAAGATTGGTTGCTGGATCTGCAGAATGACTGCCATATCCGAATGGTATTGCATGGGATTGTTGCATATGGTGCTGTCCTTCCTGACCTGAGGAATTTGGCATAGGTAAGAAGTTGTAAGAGTGCTCATTCAGTTCTGCAGAAGTGTCATTGCCTGCCATTCAAGAAAGAAGTCAAGCAGCAAACCAAAATACTAAATCAGAAGGAAAACCCTTGGGAGCAACAAAGGTCCCTATTTGCTACAGGGTATCCAATCCTTCAGCTTTCAGCTTACGGGAGGATCTTGTTTGCATGAATGTTTGTTCTAACACATATAAACCATAAGAAGATAATACGTAACTGCGAGTATAGTGGCATAACCATCCTCTAAAAACTTTTTCTCTACAGACTACTAGCACTAGAAGTTAAAAGATTGTCTCCACCAAATCTTAGGCAGAAGCTGATCAAGGTGAGATTCATTTTCTTTAAGAATATTATTACAAAAGATATCACAGAAAACCCATTTATATTTTCTTGCATCCAACTGAGAGCATCTGTTTAAAAAAGATGTAGTCCTTGCTTATTATAAGGCCCTTTTAGTGGAGATGATCACGGCACTCAATCAAAAGGAGGACGAATTCTTGATGAACTTCATAAGAATGCTTGATCTTAATAATAAAAATTAAAGAACAAAAGTGCTTCGCACAACAATATAAAATATATAATAAAGGTTTTTGTGCCTGTACTCATTTGAGTAAAGTACTCTAACCTCTTTTGCACTTTACACCAACTGAATCATATAATCCCATATACATTATACGAAAACAAAATATACATTTATTATGTATTTGAAATGAATCAACTACAATAACAAGTATATGAAAAGCAACTCAGCATCCACTGAGAAAAAAATAACTAGTAAAGAACAGATAACTCACAAAAAAAAAAAGGGGGGGCTTGAAGCGGCGTGGAACCACTTGACCAGTTACTATTAACCCTACTACTATCCAAAATAACCAGTCACATCATAAGAAAAGCAACCTCCAGTAATACTTTAAAGATACTCCAAAAGGACTATTTTGTATGAGTGATAAAAATCCAGAATGTAGAATTCAAGAGAAAATTGAGTTCCAAAGCAGCAGTTTGGAACACAACGTTTTGCATGAATATGTCATGTGAAAATTACCTGTAACAGAAGAATAACTAGAAGGTACCTCCTGCTGATGAACAGATGGAATTGCAGATCTGACAGCATGATGTTCATAAGAAGATGGTTCGGAGCCGATATAGGTAGTATCCTGGGGATGAATTCCCGGTGGCCGGTGCATTGGTGTCCCTGAAACTGAAACCTGTTGATAGCTAGATGCAGAAAGAGGCTGGTACTGACTTTGAGGATACTGCTCATGATAATGAGAGTGTTCTTCTGGTCTGCCAGCTGGAGTAAACTGCGATTGCTGATCCTGGTTCTCCATTGCCGTCCTAGCTGCCCATGCCCTAGCCTTGGCTGCCCAATCTTGTTCATTGTTATGGGCTACAATTACAGAACAATGAAATTTAACCCCACGCAATTAACCCACAGAGGGAAACTGAATTCCCAGCAACAATTTGGCACACAAAAGATAAAACAATTGAATACCAAAACTAAGAACTCGCAGTACTACATGCAATTTGGTCAAAAAATACTATGTGCACTACAAACTGTAATGAGAAACTAACAAATCAGAGATGAAATATAGAGAGAACTTACCTGGGTATTCCCAACCTTGGTTATTCGGCCCTGCCCACTCCTACAAGCATTTGTGTAAAAATATTAACATACAGAAAACCACTAAATGCTTGTTCTCAAACCAAGACTAACAATGAGTCGAATCAAGAATCCACAGATAAACACACAAAACTCAAATCTTCCAACACCATAGCCCCAATGCAGAAACACACACATACCTGAGGATGATAAGACTGGGGAGGTAGCTGAGGAGGTCCGTGAGGGCGATAATGGTGCGCAGAATAAGGAGGAGGCGGTGGCGGAGGATAAGAGCCCGGCGGGGGAGGCAGATGGTCGGCGTGAGGCGGCGGACCCCACTGTTGCGGAGGAGGCGACGGGGACTGTAATGAGTGGTACTGGTACTGGTTCTGGTTCGAGTACCACGCGCCTTGCTGCTGAGGGAGTGGTGGTCTTGGCGGTGGCGGAGGCGGTGGTTGTTGCTGTTGGTAGTGGTACGGATCCGACGTGGCCGGCCGGCGGCGGCGGCGGCGGTGGCCTCATGTACTGCTGCTGCTGGTGCGGTCTGTAAGAATCCATGGTCGATTTTTGCCCTTTCCGAGTTTCTGTTTTAATTTCGTTTTTATGTTTTAACGGGTAAAAGGGGGGTTGAACGAGGGTTTGGAAAATTGGGTAAATCGGGGGAGAGAGGGAGGTGCAAGGCAACTAGAAGAGGAGGTAAGCCTTTTCCGCTTTTCGTTTCACGCGGGTTGATCATTTTGGGCCACAAAACAGAAAAAGCCCATTTATTCAGTCCATTGCCCAATCAGATGCAAAGTTTTCAATATTCGGATACCCGGAAACAAAATAAAACCATTAAATGATCGCGGTAGCTCAAACTTTTGTTATAGTTGCATATCTGTGCTTTTTACTTGATTCTACATTTACACGGTGAGTATAGATTCGATATCAACTTTGTTGTACAAGTATGTTCCCTGAGAATTATACTTTTTGTAATTTTTGCTCCATCAAGCCGTAAGCCAATCCATGCATCTGAGCTTTCTAAAATTACACTTCAGATGATCCAGAAATGGGAGTATGATGCCGCAGATTCTGTTCAAAGCAGCGTGGCTTTAGTATGGAGATGGAGATGGAGATGGCATCACCATAACAACTTCAATGCTGTATACTTGTAAAGCTTCCTTCACAGCTGTACCCGATACGAGTTTTTACTTTCAAATTATGTATCAGCTGTAAGAAAGTTGCTTGGCCATACTGCATTTCATCAGAAATTAAGAAACCAAAAGTCAAAGATCATGCTACTGCATCAGCTTGTCTTCTAGTTAGTCGTGCATAGAGGCCATCCTTGACGAGCAGCTCACTGTGACTGCCGGTCTGTGCAACAGAAAGGATATATCAAGAGCAAGCATGAGGGGAGGAACAACGAATATCTGAATTATGCTAAGAGGTCATGAGATGTGGGGATTCTTCGGAACTTCAAATATTGCTTTTTACAAATATAAAATGGAAAAAATAAAAGAAAAATTATGATGGACGGAACTTGCAAAAGATCAATCAAGTACTAACCTCAACAATTCTACCACTATCCATGACCACTATCCTGTCAGCAGCTTGAATGGTAGAAAGCCTGTACAGAGCGACAAAGCTGACATTCAGTATCAGCATTAAGAGAATCAGAAGACAGTATATTAGAGAAACCTACCTGTGCGCAATTATTATGACACTTCTCCTCGTTGTCTTGTCTTTTCTGACAGCACGAAGAACACCCTGGAGATAATGAGAAATGGTACATCAAACTTAATCTTTTAAACCTTTGGAGTATTGAGATGTGGGGAGCTCATTGCCAGAAGTGCTTACCCTGACATTATGTTCACTCTCTGCATCCAGTGCACTAGTTGCTTCATCAAGGATCAAAATAGTTGGGTCCCTAAGAATGGCCCTCGCAATGGCAATTCTCTGCTTTTGCCCCCCACTGAGTAAATCATCATCAACAAGTGTTCGATAACCATTGGGCAGTGATGAAATGAAATCGTGTGCATATGCCTGCTTGGCAGCCCATTCAACATCCTCCTGCCTTACATCTCTGGTGCATCCATATCTAATGTTTGAACTAATGTCTCTGCGAAACAGTTTGGGTTCCTGTTTACATTCCAACCGTGAGACAAAAAGGTCTACTTAACCTGCTAATTTTCGTGATGGAAATAAATTAAGAACCTGTCCAACAAATCCGATTCTTTCCCTCCACCACATGACGTCCAAATCTTGTAGAGGACAGCCATCAATCAAAATCTGAAATCAAAAGCGCTATTGAGGGGAGATTGCATTAAAGCAAAAAAGATAATTTAAAGACCAACACCACCAATATCATAAAATCTTCCAATTCTCTTTATTTTCTCTGGTTACTACTGATTGAAGCTAAAAATGATTTACCTGACCATTTGTTGGCTCATAGAGACGGAGCAAAAGATTCACGAGTGTGCTCTTTCCACTACCACTAAGACCAACCTATAAGATTAGAGGTTGCAAAGTTAAGTTCTAACTTTACAGGGCATAGTAAGAAATCAATAAAAGAGCATCAGCAACACTTACAATAGCAACCACTTCATTAGGTTTCACCGACATGCTGATATTTTGCAGTACAGGGACCTGTTAAATGGTCTTATTATTCTCTTTTTAACTTAGCATTATTAATCGTGTAACCAAACAAAGGATCATATAATCAATTTCATATTCAGCTAGGATAGTCAAACCAAACAGGTGAAAAATAAAGATTGTCAAATAAAGTACTCTAGATAAACTTAGAATTGTGATCCTTATCGTTTATACAACTACAGACATAGAAAAATAAAATCTAACAAGTCGCAGTAGAAATACAGTAGTGGGGAAGACCAGAAAACACAAAGTAAGCAGATTATAGTTAAAAAAAAATTAGCTGTATAGGTATGATCTTGATACGCAGACATGATAGGGGATAAATACTTCTTGGGCAGTGTGTGCTTGGCTGGGAAACAGGGAATTTTTATCAACATTTTTGTCTATATTAACACTATTCAGACTGCTCCGAAGTGGTGGACCACAAGGGATATCAGAAACATGGCTGTCAAAAGAATTAACCAAATCATATATTTTAATAGGGAACTAACCGTTGGCCTCGATGGATAATAGAAAGAAGTGTTTACAAACTCAACATTTCCAACCAGATTTTGCAACTTTGATCCTGCCACAGAACATAGAAAATAAATTGAATTAGTACAAGAAGAATAGTAGAACAACTTCAAGTACATTAATACTGAAATACATAACCAAACAAACAATAGAAGGCCCCAAAAGTATGAAACGTAAATTTAACATGAAGGCTGAAGCAACATCTTAATATAACAGTTCCATTGAAGTTCATAAGTTTCTTGCCTTTTGATATAAATTGGTCACTGGGCATGAGATCCATTAATTGGAAGACTTTTTCACTTGCCCCAACAGATTGCATCAGATTGGATAAATTGTCACCCACCCACCATGTTGCGTAAATTAACCACTCACTATACAATATAAACTTCGTCAGTTTCTCTGCTGTAATATGACCAGATAGAATAGACATCCCTCCAAGCAGCACGGCAATGACCTAGATCGTTTGAGCAAATAAAAGAAAGAAATCAATGACAAGAAGGTAGGATCAATAAAAAATAAAAAAAATAGAAGCATTCTATATTTTAACTGAACTGTCATTCCTTTGTTTGATCACGAACACAAAGTTACTATCTTAATTACCAAAATCATATCAGTTCAAAAGCACTGAAAAATATGGACCTGGGTTGAGTGGTAAAGAGTGTTGAAGCTCAAGTTCCAAAATCCATACGCAGCACTTTGCCGTATGCTTATATCAGCTAATTTATCTAACCACAGTTTGTACCTAAAGACCACATAGAAAAAATACCTCCGTTAACCACTAATCAAATAAATACATACATGATTTTCTTGGGTTGCCTTTGCCAACATTTATTACCTACATTGAAACAACAAGGAGCAATAAAAATGATTGATAGGGTATACAAATGTTTAGCATTTATACCTTCCAAGTTCTTGTTTTTCAGTTCCATAAACACGGACCGTTCTCACCAAAGAGAATGTCTCTTGTGCAACCTACATGAGATGAAGAAAATTGTGAACATTTAAACAAGTTGCGATTAAAATCATCAAAAACAAATTTAGCTAAAATTACTTATTCTACCTCATTGGCAGAAGCAGTAAACTCCTGAGTTAGTTTTGCTGCCTTCTTCTGGTACCTACAAGAAAGGAAAAGGTTTAAGCCTCAACTTTCTCAAATATAGTTAAGAGCAACAAAATTTTTAAAGACATTATGTGAATTCTGCATTTGAATATCAATTTCTTCTATGGAATCGTAGGATATCTTGTTGTTCTGAAACCTCAACACCAAAAGACCATTATTTCCCTGTCCTTGTAAAGCAAGTGACATCAATTTGCAACGTATTATCGGCCTTCAAGAGAATACTGATCTCTAATGTCATCAATTCTTTTCTTGCTAGAATCCACTTCAAAGCCTCATATTGACCACTAAGTTGAAAAGTGACATCATTTTGGTTCAACATCTATAGGAAGGATAACTGACAAAACAGCAAAATAGTCTTACCGGCCATAAACCAGCATAATTGCTGCTAGAGTAGAACATATCACCAACACAGATAAACCAAGGGGACGTGATAAAACTAACAAGTAGATCATTGCACCTGCTCCCTGAAAAAGAACAAACGAAGATGGAAAGTAAATCACAGAATAATTAGGCAAACTCAGAATAGATGGATAACTTAAGCAGTGAATTTACCTGAAGGACATTCCGGAATATCAAATTGAGATCATTTCCAATAACTCTTGACACTTGCTGACAATCTGCCCCAAGCCTACTTGTCAAATCACCAACTGTTTCAGTGTCAAAAAAGAATATATCCTACAACGGAGATACTGCAGAATAAGTCAAACAATACCAACATATCTGGATAGTTATAACTTCACAGAAAAGCAAATGATATCAAGTTACTTTATTAAAATACAAAAAAAATGTAAGTTCTTCAGAACCTGAACAAGAAGTGAAGAGTATAGTGTTTCCCTCATGCGCTTGACCTGAAAATGACATTAAAGAATCCACTGAGCAATAAAATAAATAAATATTATAAATAAAAAATAAACAACACTAAGAGAATAGTGCTTATATTCTCAAATTCGCATGGCATAGGTAAATAGGTTGATCCAATTCTGACAGTACTGACGTCACTAGTGAGTCTATATACTTCAAAAAAGTGATTCCAATTTTATTTGCATTTTTCAAACTCACATAAAAACAGATGAACAATCATGGATGCAAAACTCACAAGAATCATATTTGCAATGCCAAAACAGCATCCTCGCACACCACTGAAGTGCAAAAACAGAGTCCGAGGTCAGCATTGTATCAAATCACTAATCCATGGAGATGGTTCATATTTCAAAACATCCAAGTGAAACATTTCATTCATAATATGCAAAGATTTCGTCAAGGAAAACTTAACGAGTTAACGGTGAAAAAGCAGCTATTTGAAATGCAGCTTGGAAAAAGAAGAAGGGAACTTAGTCCATACAAGATTTTGACCTGCATATTCCTGAAACAACACAGAGAATCACCAACAGCCGCACATTGTGCCGAAACACGGCCACTTCGCCGCTCTGTGCCGAAAAGATTGACGCCGTCAAGTAATGCGGTATTGATATCTCTGATAGCTGAAAGCACCCATGCACAAAAAACTCTCAGTAGGAAAACAATTTCCGGAAAAAAGTTAAGTATACACTTCGGAATTAGATAAAAGCACGAACCGCGGCGACAATTAGGGCAGAGAAAGCGGCGAAGATAACCCAACGGTCCTGAGAAACCAAGCCCCACATCCGAGTGAGCGCGCGCGTCACAGTCACCGGCTTCGCGAAGATACTAATTTCGGCGTCATCGGAGAAGTTCCACCAATCTCCGCCGGGCAAAATCGACCGGAGAAAACAGAACAGTCCCCGGAGCCGCTCGAATTGCTCGACCTCGGTTTCGTCGGCTTTATCGTTTTCCTTTTCGTACTCTTCCGCCGGATAGCCGTTAACGGAGGCCGATTTAAGCGGAGAAAATCGGGAGCGTCCAGCATTAGAGAAATGAAAGGAGAGAGAGACCCTTCGTTGGTTGGTTCTGGCGGTGGAGGTGAATTGAAGAAGTTTGTGGTGGTGTTTGGGGCGGAAGCAAGATAGAAATGGAGGTTGCGAATTGCAGAGGGGCTGAGCCATAGTGGAAAGAGAGAGAGGCATTTGGATAAAGCTTGGCTATGGCGTTTTTGAGCTTGAAGTTTGTAAATAAAGTGGTGCTGGTTTGTGTCGTGGAGACGAAGAAGATGTGGAAGTCGAGAGTGCACACAACGACTACCCGACGTCTCCACCCTTGCGGTTGCGGGGACGTCTGACTCGTTACGGAAACCTCCAAAAGAGCCCGCATTAATTGGCGTGTGGTAGGCCTTCACGCAAAACACGACGACTTCAACACCGTCGTTTTCACCTACAGTGGCCAAAACTACGGTAAAATTTTGGTAATATTTTGAATTTAGGAAAAATAATTTTAGAAATTTCATTCTATCGATTAATATGTTGATAAATAGAATAACGTTCTTGAGCTAACCGGCTAACTATTTATTAGACTAATTTTTAGGTCACATATCGACATTTGCACCGTTTATTACTTGTTTTTATATCTTAATAAGTATATCACTTCTGAAAATTTTCAACCAAATTAATAATCGTTTAGATATTTATAATCATGATTTACTAATTATGAACATGAACGGTTTGACTAACTACTAATTATAGGATAAGCTATATAACAAATACACATCTGTCGGTCAAATTTTATCAGCTCTGTGCACATTGAGTGAAGCATTATACAAATTAGACAATTGATTAGTGTGATCGATGTTTGTCTTCTTTCTTTTATGGTGTATATAAATACTTGAGATTTGTTTTCAATACAAAAATAAATATCAGTTAAATTACTATAATTTCAAAATTTTAGTTTGTTAAATTTACAATGACGTACCATTTAGTGTGGTAAGGTTGGTCGAGCGGCCGCTAGAATATTCCATGTATAGCATTTGGGTCTCAATTCCCATCAATTTGTAACCAGTAAATTTTTAAGAGGGTTTTCAGGTTTGTGAGATTATAGTGGGGGATTAATCTAGCTTGATTGAAATATCTTTGTAGATCTCGGTCTGAATACTAACTAAATGAGTATAATACCAACTCTCTAACGGCTGAGTCTAACGTAATCGAGAGTCTAAAACGGCTTGCGACGTCATCTCTAAAAAAGAAAGAAAGGAAAAACAAAAACAAAAAACTACAGAGGCATGTTACCTTGTGACAAGTCAAAAGCTACTGTAGTCGCCCCACGGCTCTATCCTGTGAGGCGCCACGTTCACATCCTTGACAATAGGATTTGCCCTTTACCAGATTCAGAATCTACGCCCTCAAAATTTGAAATTTCAAGTAATTAAGCCATAAACGAAGGACTTTTTAGTCATGAGAATAATTAAACGACGCCAATATCTCTGTCACAGTCTTTTCAGCGGGAATCTCATATCTCACTCCTCCCACTTTATCTCTCTCTTTCTTGACTCTTCCCGGCACCAATGGCCGTACTTCTCGGAAACCTAGCTCTGCTACTAGACGTGACCTCGCCTAGGACCATATTACCTGACCGCAAGACTCGTCCGGTGGCGCTGGACGCTTTATTGAACCTAAACCTCAGCCTGCCAAGGAGAGACCCTCACAATCACAGTCAAGCATATAACGGCTTCATCGCCGCGAAGGGGTTTGACTCGGACGGCGGCGAGACTCGGAGCCAACGAGTCGTGGCTCGGGGCAAGGCGAATTCGAAGGTGAACGGGGTGGACTTTGGGAGGGACGAGGAGGGGAACGGGAATGGATTTGGGGAAGGGGATGGGGAGGAGGAGCCGGCAGCGCCGTTGGATTGGGAGAAGGAAATGCGGCGGAGAGTGAAGGAGATCGAGGAGAGGAAAGAGCTGGAGAAGAAGGCTGAGGAGTTACAGAGCCGGATCGAGGAGGATTATGAAGATGATGGTGGAGAAGAGACGGAGGAGGCGAAGCGTATGAGAGTCAGGAAAGAGCTTGAAAAGGTCAGCTACAACAACTCTTTGAGCTTGTTGAATAGATGGATGAATATAAATTGTAGATATGATCTATTGTTTAATTTGTTAAGCCAGAATTGTTTAATTGAATAGATTGGGATGTTTTTATTTACTTTGAAAGTGAAGGTTGATTCTTAAAAGTTCAATTGTTTAGATATGTAGCTTCTAGGTTGCTTAGTTGGGTCCAAAAGTGATTCAATGGTTTCGATGTGTAGCTTCTTCGTAACTGAATTGGGTAAGAGAAGGATTCTTGAATAGTTCTGCAGAGTGTTTTTGATTGCATGGTAGTTGTAATAGGGTTGATTGGTTATGTTGTTATGGGATGAGAGCAGGTGGCTAAGGAGCAGGCAGAGCGGAGAGCCACCGCACAGTTAATGTTTGACCTGGGGCAGAAGGCTTATGGGAGGGGGATGTACGGTCGCGCCATTGAGTTCTTAGAAGGAGCACTGACAATCATTCCGAGGCCGACGTTATTTGGTGGTGAGGTAGGTTAACCCGCCATGACTTTGAGGATCTCGTTTTGTTAATTTTGCAAATGCAACATGTTTGATCAGTGTGCTAATGGAATATGGTGTTATGGTTTAACAGATTCAAATTTGGCTCGCTATGGCCTACGAGGCTAATAAGCGCCATGCCGATTGCATTGATCTTTATAAGCAATTGGAGAACAAGCACCCCAGTGTCAGCATACGACGCCAGGCTGCAGAGCTTCGCTACATTTTGCAAGCACCAAAGATCAAGATTACCCGGGAAGAGATGGTAACCATACCACTCATTGGTTCTAGTTATGACAGGTATTGGTCCTTTACCTTCAACCATGTCATGATGTACTTTGCCTATGGTCCATCTTCTATTCTGTCAATAGTTTTTGTGTTTCCTCTGTCCTGCATAGAGCTATCCTTCTCTTTTTTAGAGTTCCAATTCTCAGTCCATACATAAAACACCATCATATTTTCAGCTCTTGTTTTCAAACATCACGTATGCATAATGGGAACAAAATTGATCAGTAAATCTTTGTTTAAACAGTGATATCAATAATAAGAAATTTGACGAAACTTGAATCAGGATCCATGTAGGATTGGTTATCTTGAAGTGATTAATTATAATTGGAGTCTGTCTGTAATTGTGCTTTGACCTTTGCTTCCACGTGCACTTTTCTATTGGTTGAATGTTTTCTTCCTTTCCCAACAAACACTTTCTTGCACAAATTGGACAGATCGATGGAGTTGTTTCTAGAACTTGGTGTTTTGAGGAAGCAAGAGTTGGCAAAACTGTTAAGTAAACAAACTGAAAAGAAACAATTAGATGTATTTGCTAATTCAAATTTTGGTAGATTTGGTCATTTCTTGCAACTCTTCAAGAGTTTGTTGGGTAATGAGTTTATTTGATGCGTGAGTACCGCAGCTATGCTGGAACGTGGAGTGATAAATACAAGGACAAAGATCAGAGGAGCAGTGGGACAATAACCAATCAGATTCCATCGTCGAAAGACTATTTTGGGGACTTCATGATGTGGCGACCCCCAATTGGATTGGAGAAAAGCCAAGCTTTCTGGATAGCCTTGACATTATGGTTGGGTTTAGTTGGAGCTGCAGTCTTTCTTCAAAGTTGAATTATACAAGTATTGTAATTGTATTTGTGAGCAATTTTATGTGTTTACCATGTTATTCATGTAATCATTTGTTGTTGATGTAATTAACACGCCAACACTTTGTATATTTCATGGTGAAAATATTAAATGTCTCAACTTCTTTTCTACAGCTTTAGAAGTCCAGCAGCTAAAAGAGGAGCACACAAACAAGGAGTAAGAATGGAGGGATATTTTGACTTGTTGAAAAATAGGGAGGTGTTATTTGGTATAATAATTTAGTTTTCCGGTTGTCAATAGCTTATGATGGCGTTTATTAGATGAAAAAATAGTTCATGGAGAATCATTTTCGTTACCTGCTAAGAAAAATGAATATGAGGTTATATGAGTGATAATAATAAACATGATATGAGCATGTTTTTCAGTTACTTCCACGCTTATGATCGATCTTTAGTCTGGTGCATCCATCTCGCATGCATGTTGATTAATGAAATTCTAGCCACAATTGATCATATATAATCACCCTTCCAACATCTTGCGAGCACTCGCTGACCATGTATATTGCGCACTCAATTCTCAAACAATGTGGTGGTGTATACATCAACCACAACAAAATCTATTGTTTGCTTTTTATCCTTTTTTTTAATGTTATATAGTTTTAAGATATTGGTGTAAATTAAAATTTTGTAGTATTGTAACCCGATAAGGGTTAGTTAATATGAAATTGGTGCCAAATTCCATTAATACCACCAAATTTTAGATTAGGTGAGAATCACGGATATGATGAGGGGAGTTGACCAACATGATGAGAAGGAATCAGTGTCATCACAGACCACCAACTGAAGATGACCGCGGTCATATCGTTGCCTATTAGGATCTTGCCTTGTTTTCACTTTCTTATCAAATTGAAATTGATTTAAGCATTGGAATGTTTTTGTTTTACCAATCCCCTTATTCTGTGTAATTATAAGCCATGTTTTTGTTTTTGTTGATGGATATGTGTTTGGAGAATTTTGTTTTAACAATTATATAAATATTTTATTTTCTTGTTCAATCACTTTGTTCTATCAATGCTATCAATGCAATTTTTTTTTTCAAAATGATATAAAGAGTCTTTACTAAATAAATATATTCAACCATGCACCAACTAGCAAAAAGTGCTCTACTTGCTAGTCTATTTGCTTTAATATAGTGGTGATATAATGGAAAGATAACTCAATATGTAACTCGATTACAACATAGCATAATTACCGTAAGCACAACTTTCCTACTATGTTACCGCCAGAGGATAAACCCGACGACACTTAGCTTCACCATATCACTCAGCTTTCTCATATCTTATATATACTAACTTCTTACAACGGTTGTTTCACCAAAAACAAAAACAAAACAAAAATGAAAAAAGAATCTCACAACCATATATGTGTGTGACAAACGTTGTTACCTATTAATTTTCTTTAATTCGGCCCTCCCGCCTGTAAAGCTCCGTCTTATTTTTTAGGGTAGGGCTTCGGCCGATGTCTTTAAGTTTGGCCCGGAGGTCTGGAAGTATATAAATGCTTGGGCTAATGAAAGAGTAAAGCCCATCGTAGGCTGAAAAACAATCAAATGCGCTTAACACAACCCACAGTCCAAACCACTACGCCTAAACCTAAGGGTAAAATCGTAAACCCAACTTACATTTCCACCACATAAATATCCCAAATCCCACCCTCACTCCAGCCTCTGTGAGCCGCCGAAACCCTAGGCTGAAACCCTAGGAAGTTACAGAGAGAGAGAGAGAGCCGCACAGAGAGAGAGAGTTCGAGATGACGACCCGATTCAAGAAGAACCGCAAGAAGAGAGGCCACGTCAGCGCCGGGCACGGGCGTATCGGCAAGCACCGCAAGCATCCCGGAGGGCGCGGAAACGCTGGAGGTATGCACCACCACCGCATCCTCTTCGACAAGTATCACCCGGGGTATTTCGGTAAAGTCGGTATGAGGTACTTCCACAAGCTCCGCAACAAGTTCTACTGCCCCATCGTCAACGTCGACAAGCTCTGGTCTCTCGTACCCCAGGAGGCCAAGGACAAAGCCACCAAGGACAACGTGCCCTTGATCGACGTCACTCAGCACGGCTACTTCAAGATTCTCGGAAAAGGGAAGCTGCCGGTGAACCAGCCCGTCGTCGTGAAGGCCAAGCTTATCTCCAAGGTCGCTGAGAAGAAGATTAAGGAAGCCGGCGGCGCTGTGGTGCTCACCGCTTAGGTTTGGGACTTTTCGAGTTTGGGAATTAGGGATTTTGATTTTTGTTGTTTCGTTTTTGCTGCCTTTTTTGTTTATCTGGTTTAGACTGCCTGGAGACAGCTATGTTATATTTTCAATGTTTGATCAGCGGATATTTAAATGGCTTTTCATATTTATCGGATTTGGTTAATATCTGTGTTTTTGTGTCTGTGTTTTTGTGGTGCCATGATGATGGATGTGGTTCGATTTTTGGTAGTGATAGATTTGGATGTGGTTCGATTTTTGGTAGTGATAGATTTGGATGTGGTTGGACCTTTTGTGGTGTTGTATGTGTATGAGCATGAGCTACAGTTCATTGATTTTGTTGCAAGCTTAATGGAAGGGTATCAGTTTATTTGGTTGTCATTTGGAGAGGATTTGGTTCAGATTTTGAGGTGGAATCTGCTTCTTTAGACTAGTGCCTGTTTGCTATTCATATATGTCAAGGTAGGTTTGGTTAGAAGAATAAGAAGAAGCCTGTACCTAGAGAAAGAGGAAAACCCAAAGATTTCAGGTCCTCATTTTGAAATTGCTCTATCCAAATGCACCCACTAGTATTTAATCAAGAAATTTTTGTGGTTCCATCATGATTGGGTTAATTTTGCTTGAGTTCGTTTTGTTTTTTCTGATGATGTTGGTGAAAACAAAATAGTCTCCATCAGTTGTTGGACATATGTTCTACCTGGTTGCTGAGTAGATCATTCTTTAGCATTTCTTCACTTGTCTTTGTTTCTAGGTGTGGTTTTGGATATGATTTACTCTATCTTGCTAGTCATAAGGAAAGGATTAGCCTGCATGTATTGTGTTGTAGTCTGTAAGTTATAAACTCATTGGACTTTGGTTTTGGTTTCGCATATCCTTCATATTGGATAGTCTTATAGCAATTGCATTGGTGAACTTGTTTTCATAGGCGTCATATATTAGAAGTGTAATAGTAGAGTTATAGATTGGGATGCTGCAGAATACACAGAATCATTTCTTCTTCCATTGAGCAGCTGCTTCAGCTGTTTGTATGTTGTTTTGCAAAGCAAATGTGCTTTTTTAAACTACATTGACTTCTATGTTCAAAATGGATCTAAATGGCTGACATGGTATTTTAGAATGGCTATTTGATCTTCTTTCACTAGTGCACTAGTGTGTATGATTTTTTTTCCCTTGCAATGGTAGTCGGCATAAACTTTCATAATAATAAAACTATATACAAAACAATGGTTTTACTATGATTTTCACACAGTAAATACGTTAGCCCCAATATCATATTCTGATGCGGATGTGTCAAAAGTATTGTGACTGTCTTGTTCCCAATTGTTTTTTAATAATGTGAAGGGGGAGAATCCGAACTTAGTACCTCTTGCTCTTTGCTTTCCAATCATTGCAGAAGATGGCCCTATAATCGAAAAATAAAAATTGCATTTGTGCTGTCGTAGTTGTATTGCGTTGTGCAATCTTTTAACTCGAAACTTTCTATATCGTTGCGCCATTATCCTCCGTGTCTTTGGGATTGTCTGATTGACCTCCCCATTTCCTTATCCTGTCTTCAGCTATAGAAGCCTGCATTTCGTGAGACTAGCTCAGTTTATGGTGTCTCCGGCTTGGTTCAATATTAGTAAAGTTCTTGCGAGTTGTACAGAGAAACACAAATGATATTCAAATCCCTTACCTCTTGGCTCCAGTTGGTTTTATAAACCAAATAGAAAAGGACACAAGTCTGAAGAACTGTCCCTAACAGCATTCCAGTCCAGATCCCCTGCAAAAATGATCCAATACGTCTACTTGGTCAGTTTTTATAACGGGCTATTCACTACAAGATTGGGCAGACAGATACACACTTACCATAACACCCCAGTCAAATTTGTATCCAAAGAGTAAACCCAATGGTACCCCAACTATATAGTAACAGCCTATGTTGACATAAGCCACAAAAGCTTGCCATCCTGCTCCAATTGCAACTCCAGAGAGTACAGGTTGAATGTTATTGATGACAATGCAGGTTGCCAGCAAGGGAGTGAGCTGCACCACGAGCGCTTGAACATCTGAATCACTTGAAAACAAGGCTGGATATTCGTTTCTGCTGAGTATGAGGACGAGTGAGAGGAGAACGCCAATGAAAAATGAAGTTATTACAGCCACTACTAGCGAGAACTTTGCTGTTCTTGGATGTCCTGCTCCTAGTTCATTCGATACCCTCACACTGCAGAATGTTTAACATCATTTCAGATTGAACAAGTGTATGCTGTGATCGGGAAGTTTAGATGTAAATTTGGCTATTGTAGGGTCTTGAGATTGACTGACCTTATTGCTGCATTCATGCCAAAAGACATCATGATTGTCCATCCCAATATGTTCATGCTGCAAAATTCGTCAAGGCATACAACACTTGGTTACTAAATTTATCCAATATTACTCACTTTTCGAACAATGTTTGAATTTTCATCTATCAAAAAATGTAGCAGAAGAAGAGATTACTCACCATATGGATAGGCCGTCCACAGAAACTTCTGCATTCTTTAGATATCCAGCAAAGAGAATCAACGCCATAAAATACCAAACTTCCAAACTGCACAAGATTTAATAATAGACAAATCAAGAGCTCTGTTTTACAAAATAGGCGTTGTCACTATTCTACCGATCTATGTTTTGATTTTCACAACTCAATGTCAATCATTCTCCTCTTTTGCAGTGAAATTGAAAATTCCTCATATAATTTATGTTATTATCTAATTGATAAATTGAACGTATTATGTCACGTATCACAACTTCTTCACCTAAAATTTTTTCAATACTTTCTGAGATTTTTAAGACAAAAAGAAGAGACATTCTATCTTCTTTTTTCTTGTCTAAATCAACCAATCTGCAATGAATGTTAGTGACGATATACATATGATCCCTAACATTCATTTGGCTCCATATCCTCATGAACATTCATTGCTGATTGGGATCCATATCATCCTTAACATAAGGGGCGTGGGCTACATGGGTCAAGTAGAACCCTCTCAATCTCTCATCAAAGATTGGTTACATTTGAACTTCGTATGTTCAAACACAACATAATATTTTAAGAATTAACCCTTAAGTATTATACTAAAAAGCTTCCGGCCTATGTTTTGGCATAATTTTGTCCCATGTAAGAGAAATTGAATCAATCAACCATTGTGGGATTTAAGGAATCAAAATTAATAGATTCAGTAGACTCAAAGGCATGATTCCTTACGTCTAACTATTCATTCAATTTATTATATGAAGTTTTGTTCTACCTTTGTTTTTTTCCAATGTAATAAATATTTTCAATTTTAACTCTCATAAATAAAATTTATAGCTTGTAATAGATTAATTTAGGCATATTCAAATCAATTTCTACAAGGACATATCCTGTTAATCATTCTAGTTGTCATTCCCATTGATTACTAATGGCATGTTCTAAAGAAGCTATATGGGGTATGGAATTAATCAGTTCATGTCATCACTCCCAAAAAAAAAAAAACACCACTCACATAAGCTGATGGACATAGGTCGACGTCTTGTCTCTTATACGGGACCAAGCAACACTTTTCATATGGAATCTTAATCTTAACACAAAAGAGAATTGATCACTCCCAAAAGGATCATGGGGGAATTTTTTTTGTTTTTTTGGGACAAGTGAAGAGGATGTTTTTTCTAGATTTACAGAGGAACTGGACGTTTTGGCTAGCTTTGACTGTTTGTTGCTGCAAGTCGCTTAAATAGAAATATGAGATCATGAGACCATTCAATTTTCCATGGTCACAATCTCTTTGCTGGCCGGGTCATCTGTCCGCATAGGCTTAATTGTTGGGGTTGGATTGCACTGATTTCTTTGGGTAGATAGAATCCATTCAATTCGGAAAGAAATGCAAATTACAATGATGATAATATGAAAAGAAAAACAAATTTACCATCTACCCTGAGTTATAGAAAGAAACCGAAAATATTCATTATAGACACAACAAAATAAAATATTACTATTTATATAAGATTTTTGTCATCTGCATGTAACGTACACAATTTTTGATAAATTTTTCAGATTTAAAAAATCCGAGATTGAACCTAATTTTTAAATTTTTTTTATCAGACCAAAAATCGAGGGCGGCGTCCACCCTGATTTTTTAAGATGTTTGGAAAAAAGTATAAAATAAAAATACCGAATGAAAAAAAAATAAAAATTAAAGTTAACAGCTTGGTGAGAAAGGTAGTGACAAACCCTCGAAAATGAAGGTGATGATGGACTTACCAGAGCATGACTGCCGACGCAAGAGACAACTTAACAAACGCCCACAGACCATTGAAGGCCTTCCATGAGAAACCAGTCCACGCCCGACCACAAGTACCGGAAAAAATGTACACCATCTGAGACACCACTATGATCCACCACGACGCGTTCAACACCACCGCCGCCCCCACCAGGCCCCACCCGAGCTTCAACATCAGTAGCCAGCTGAACACCGTGTGCAATATCAGCGTCACCGCCGAGATCACCGCCATCACCATCATCTTGCTCTGCGACTGCAGGAACTTGGCTAACGGAAAAACCATGGCGTACGCGAACAGCTGTGGTATCATGTATATGGCGAACACCCCCGCCGCCTTGGATATCGCCGCCGTCTGTCCTATTCCGTACAGAATCTGCTGAGCAAATATGTAGAGAAAGCACAACACTACGCTGGTGGCGTTGAGGATCACCCACGACCTCTGCATGTAGATTCCTAACATGTCCAGCTGGCCGGCCCCGACCGCTTGGCCGCACAGCGTTTCAAGCGCACTCCCCATGCCCAGCTTCATAGACAGAGGACTAGATGAGATTAGCTTCGGTTATAATCCATCCAAGTACAATGAAACTTGGTGTTTTTTTGGAGACAACTAGTCCGATATGTTATGTTGGAGTATAATGGACTATTATTGAATGAGAAAAATTAGTGTTAGATTCATTGCTGAAATTGGATAAAATATGAGTACCAAAGCGCCGAAGCAGAATCCAGCGATGACCGAGTTCTCGACGGAGACGGCGGCGAGGTCGAGGGTGCTGACCTGGCCGGCGAAGACTTGAGTGACGGCGCCGAGAGAGTACTGGCATAGTGAAGTGAAGATGGCGGGGCCGGCAAGAAACCAGAGCTTCTTGGATTCTCGGTTGAACTCTCGGAAGAAGTCGCGGGCGCCATTGATGGGTGGGATGTCGTCGGAGTCGGGATTGAAGGTAGTGCTGGAAATGAAAGAAGGGTTCGCGGGTGCAGGGAAGGACTCTAGGTTGTCATGCATCGGATGATGATGCTGTGGAACTCCCACCACCTCGTCTCTTGGCGACAGCAGTGGCTGTTTGCTCTCCTCCATTTTATGATCGGATTAGAATTGGAATATGGCATTGGTGCTTGCATCGGTTGAGATTGATACGTATATATATGCTATAATGATAAGTGTCTCGGCGGTCCATTTTGGAATTTTATTGAATAGTATCAAATGAAAACAAATAAAAAAGACAAGGAAAGAAAACACAATAACACCAACCGAATATTTTGCAGCCAAAAAAGAAATGAATTTCGATATTTGGGAGTGTTGAGTGAAATACAAACCAACAGGTGTAATAGTATGGGAGAAATTTGCTACAACTAACAGTCTAACATACTTTGGCATGAAAGTTACTGTTACTGATTTCTGGTATAAAAGGAAACAAATCTGTATAAACATGCATGTGTAAGGAAATCGGGCACAAATACTCGACTGACTGACTGAGCAAAAGCTGCATGTATCATTAACTAGTTGCTACGTGTGAAATTTGTATATGTGAGAGAAAATCGAGGTAGGGATCAGGGAGTATAAATTATTTGGATTTGTGCAAGTTTGTTTGAAACTATGAGCTAGCTAGCTAGCCGATCGTTATGTCTGAAAAGTTAGATGCGTAGTCAATGCCACCAACTACACCGAATCTGGTACTAGATTTTGTATGACCTGTGTATATAGCTCATACTTGATTTAGAAAATGAAGTATGTAATGCAAATAAAAGATCAGTTTTATTTGGAAGATTAGCACTAAACATGCAATACCAATTACTAGAATCTGATTACGCATATCACATTTAGTTGAATATGAGTCGTGTTCCTGTCATAGATTGAGATTGGATGCAATTATGAGATCAATGAGTATAATAGAGAGGTAGCAGGAGTATAAGCTTTCAAATAACAAGCGAGTCGGAATCTGATTCTGCAATTCTAGTTGTGGGATCTGATTCTGCATATCACATTTAGAACAAACGAGTTGTGTTCTCATCTTGTCATAGAGGATGCAATATGAGACCAACGGTAGACAAATTCTTTCCTAGTGAGAAGTTCTTGTATATAACCCCTTGTAGATAACGTACTCCATAAAATTGAATCATGCGGAAAAAGGTTTGTATACAAAGGTGGTGGTAGGTACAATTATTTTTTCCTAGACCGAAAGATTATGCACATAGCCATATACAGATGTATGCAGTATACCGTCAATCTGAGATACGACTCCGGATTTCTGCATCAGGGTGTATGTTATTCCATCTTGTTCTTTCTTTAAGTAGAATGGAGGACTTATCACGATGCCACTGGAATTTTTCGCAGTGGTGCATAATGAGCGCAAATAACTTCGATAATGAGCATAAACTACAAAGATGATCAATTAATCTAGGGAACAATGATTTTTCTATGCCTACTGGAATAGTCATACAGCGATTAAAAGTCCTCTTACTTAGCTCCAAAATCATCTTTCACTGCCAATATGCCGAAATGACTGGGAAGGTCTCGTGCCATTTATCTTCATATTCTTGCAGAAGATTTGGCCCGAACATTGAAAAACAAAAATTGCATTTTCGATCTTTTGAGGTGCCATGATCGATGATGGATGTGGTTCGATTTTTTGGTACTGATAGATTTGGATGTGTTTCGATCTTTGGTATTGATATTTTTGTTGCTTTTGGTTAACCCTCTATTCTGCCTTGTGTATGTGTATGAGCATGAGCTGCAGTTCATTGATTTTGTTTAAAATGGGAGCTAAATTGAAGGGTCTCAGTTTATTTCGTTGTCATTTGGATGGAGGATTTGGTTCAGATTTTGAAGTGGAATTTGCTTCTTTAGACTAGTACCTGTTTGCTATTCATATATGTCAATGTAGGTTTGGTTAGAAGAACAAGGAGAAGCCTGTACCTAGAGAAAGAGGAAAACCCAAAGATTTCACATCCTCATTTTGAAATTGCTCTATCCAAATGGACCTACTAGTATTTAATCAAGAAATTTTCTGTGGTTCCATAGTGATTGGGTTAATTTTGCTCGAGTTCATTGTGTTTTTTTTTCTGATCGTGTTGGTGAAAACAAAATAGTGTCATTCAATTGTTGGATATATGTTCTACCTGGGTGCTGAGTAGATCATTTCTTTAGCATTTCTTCACTTGTCTTTGTTTCTAGGTGTGGTTTTGGATATGATTTACTCTATCTTGCTAGTCAAAAGGACAGGATTACCTGATGTTTTTGAATACATGCATGTATTGTGTTGTGGTCTGTAAGTTATAAACTCATTGAACTTTGGTTTTGGTTTCGTATATCCATCATATTGGATAGTCTTATAGCAATTGCATTGGTGAACTTGTTTTCATAGGCGTCATATATTGGAAGTGTAATGTTAGAGTTTTAGATTTGGATGCTGCAGAATACACAGAATCATTTCTTCTTCCATTGGGCAGCTGCTTCTGCTGTTTGTATGTTGTTTTGCGAAGCAAATGTGCTTTTTAAACTACATTGACTTCTATGTTTAAAATGGATCTAAATGCCTGACATGGCATTTCAGAATGGCTATTTTATCTTATTTCCTTAGTGCACTAGTGTGTATCTGATTTTTTTTTCTTTGCAATGGTAGTCGGCATAAACTACAGTAATAATAAAATTACAAATAGAATAATGGTTTTACTATGATTTTCATACAGTTAGGCCCAAAATCATCTTCTGATGCGGATATGTCAAAACTATTGGGGCCTGTCTTATTCCCTATTGTTTTTTAATAATCTGAAGGGGGAGGATCCGAACTTAGGACCTCCGGCTCTTTGCATTCCAATCATTGCGGAAGATAAAATAAAAATTGCATTTGTGCTGCCGAAGTTGCATTGCGTTGTTCAATCTTTTAAGGACTAAATACAGATTACTATCTTATAATTTAGGTTCAAAATCAATTCAGTTCATGTACTTCTAATTTCATCAAAAACACACATGCACTTTCAATTTTGATCTAATAGGTCTAATTTGTTAGTTTTCCGACAATTGAGTTATTTAACTTGTTAATGTGGCTCATATATGACCTATGTTTTATGATGTGGTGTCTGCTTGCCACCTCTAGTTAATTTAAGAGTGAGTCATACTATTAAAAATAAATAGTTTTTCAACAAATAATCCAACTATAACAAAATAATAACGAATTGAACCTATTAGATCAAAATTGAAAGTGCATGAGTGTTTCTGATGAAATTAGAAGTCCAGAGACTGAATTAATTTTGGACCTAAACCACATGGTAGTAACCAGTATTTAGCCCAAAACTAAATGTACTATGCCAGAGATGGTCGATATTCGTGTACAATTGGGTTGGCGCAATGCCTCTTATGGAAGGATGATTTGGCAGTTTCTCTCTGAAGTTACTCGGATAATCACATCAATGTGGCTGTTGGAGAAGCCTCCAGTCAGAAGCAATGGAGGTTCATGGGCATCTACAGCTTTCCGAAAGTGGAAGACAGGCACAAAATGTGGTCACTCATTAAAACACTATGGCTTTAGAGCTCTTTGCCTTGGGTGATTGGGGGAGATTTTAACGAAATCCTATACAACAGGGAAAGGGAGGGATTGTTACGTCCCGAACCTAGAATTATCGATTTACTATTTAATTGGACGGTAAATGTCAGTTACTTTTAATTTTTACTCCGTTATATTATTTTAGTGTCCCTAAAAGTTGACTTTTTGTTCGGGTCAGAACATGAGAAAATGTTCTTCATGAAAGTCGTAGAGGACGTTAAACCGAGAGCGTGCATATGTGGTTCGTAGAAATCAGAGCTCATATGCTAAAGTTATAAGCGAAAAACTAAAGTTACTTTAAATAACCGAGTTACTGTGTTAAGTTTCCAAATTTGGAAACTTACCCAGCTCTTTCTCTCTCTTCTTCCCCGATTCTTCCTTTCTCTTTGGCCCGATTCTTCCTCCTCCGAATTCTTCCATCTCCGGCCACCCCACAGCGAAACCAGGACACCCCTAGGCTCGCCTCTCCCTCCTTGTCATGCCTACAATGGTATTTTGCGGTGTCTCGACCGGAGGAGCTCGAAATTGAGCCACAAAGTTTACTGTAGCAGATTGAGTCTTTCGGCGATTTCCGGCGATTCCGGCCATCTCCGGCCACCAAACCGGTGTCGAATGTTCAGTTTTCTTCACTGATCATTTCCCCTATGGCCTTGTGTCTCCATTTGCTGTGTAGAAGTCGAATTGTTGAATTGAAATTCTAGGGTTCTTGAGAAATTTCTGGGTTTTGTACACCGATCGGATTCGACTGTTTTTAAGTATAATTTGGATGTGTTGTAGTTGAATAAAATGATCAGTGGGTGAAATTGATGTTATACATGAAATTTGGTGGCCATAGGAGAAGGTTGTTCCCGGCGCGTGATCACCACTTGCCGCCACTGTGGGCGGCACGTGAGGTGGAGTAGGGCAGGTTTACGATGGCTGTTATTTAGCTAATTAATCACTGGTACAATGTAGTTTCCATAATTGTAACTTCGAGTTGAATTTGTGAAGTGTAGATATGGTTTTCGTTATGGTTGTTCAAGGGTGGAGTTCGTGAATTGAATTATGGAGAATCCATTTATCGGGTTTCCTTAATCGTAAGCCCTTAAGTTAAGGAAATGAAGTTAGAGGAGAAAATTGGGAGATTTTAGGTGTTTAAGAACAATATGGGGTTTGGTTTCGTTTATTGTAAATTTAATTTTTCCGTCCTGTAACTGTCGGTTTATGAACATTATATTGTACAGGACGTGAGGAGGATTCCCACGAGGAGGGTTCGGATCGACGGCAGGCTTAGCCGTATACTGTGAGTGGACGTTTGATTTTTAATTCATGCATGCAGTTAAATTTCTTAAGTTACTAAATTATCTAAATTATCCTTTTATATAATTAGCATATTATTCGATTTTATTTACGAAATTATTTATCGTTCGGATTTCTGGATTAGAAGTTATTATGCTTTATTTTAATCCATTACTTGAAATAATTTACGATAATGTGTTTCCGAGGGTATTTCCGGAAATGAAAACATTATTTTATTTTACCGATTTAAGTTTTCAGAGGAATCCTTGGAAATGGGATATTCCTTTGGATATTATAGAATTATTTTGTTGTTGTTCATTGATTTACGACTTCGAGATTATGTTGGCGTGTGGGGTCACGTCGTTGGACTTTATTTTTCCTTTTTGTGAGATATTGGGGAAATTTTATCGATTTTTGATTTTCGTATGTTTTTTACCCACCATACCTAGGTCGATATAAATTATTGCTAGCTAGCCTATTAGTACTCCTCCCTACTTACTTCGTGTTTATGGGTGAGTAGAGCCGAGCATGAGATGCTCAAGAGTGTGGGACACTCCGACCCGAGCCTTAGCAGCTCCCTTTTTATCGTATGGTGATGACGTTTTCCCCATACTAATTATTTATTTATTTATTTATTTATTTATTCGTTTGACTAGCGGGACTAGTCAAACTTTCTTTAAACCAGCGGGGCTGGCTTGGTTACACGAGTTATATGAAATTATTTTTGCGAGGATTGTTTTTCCCTATTGCATGCATGGGAATGTTTTAAACAAATAAACGCGAAAAAGTAAGAAATATTTTCTTCTTTTAATTACTTATTTTTGTCCACTCACACTAACATTTTATTTGCTTACTTTCCCCTGGGCCTTTCCGTTTCTTTTGCCCAGTTCGCAGTGCTGTTGTTCGACGTTGAGACCGAGGCTTAGCACCATTCCTGCCACCTATCTTCCGTAGGTTATTTATTAACCTACCTCTCGTATTATATTTTGTTTTATCCTTAGATTGCTCTGATGACCTTGGGAGGCTTGGTTTTATTGTGTATTTATTGAAATTTGTCGGAGTTGAAGATTCAAAATCTCCGGATTGTATTACATAAATTCTTCCATCTTTACACTTAGATTTTATATTTGGTAAATTGTGGGTTGTTGTGAGAAGTAGGATGACTTCGGTTTTGTTGGGATTTGAACTTAGAAGTGTTTTACTTTTATCGTTACAACAGGTTGGGTTGTCCACTTTTAGGAGAAGTTCTGTTGAATTTTTCCGAAAAGCGGGCCCCGCAGGCCCATCTTGGAAATTATGGGGAATTTTCGGGATGGGTTCTGACAGTTGGTTCTCGGAGGAGTGATAGGCAAATGGAAGGCTTTCGAGATGTTATAGAGGTGAAGTCCTTGAAGGATATTGGTTTCTCTGGTCCATATTTCACATGGAGAGGAAAACGGGGCGGGGAGATAATAAAGACCTGATTGGATAGGTTTCTTGTTACTCCACGTTGGCATGACCTGTTTCCAGTCTCCAAGGTTAGTCATCAATTACCTAAAAAGTCTGATCACCTCCCTATTTTCCTAGAAGTGAGAGTGTGCAGACCTAAGAAAAAGAAGAAGAGGAAAAAACGGAGTAAATTTGAAGAATTGTGGCTTCGTGATGATGAGTGCAGTAAGGTAGTGGAAAAAGGTGGAGTAGTGAGGGTGGGGACGATCCTTTTTCCACTATTTGTCACAAAATAAAAAAAACAAAAAAGGTTCTTATGGAATAGAGTGAGGTACGTTATGGCTCCATAAAAGGGATATCAAGGACATTCGAGAGAAGCTTGCGGTTTTCTATGACTCTAGTATTTCTTCTCCACCAGATTATGCAAGAAATGCCTTAGAAGATCGGTTGAATGAGTTGCTATTGAAAGAGCAAGAATTTTGGAAACAAAAGGCAAAGGCATTTTGGCTCTCAGCTGGTGATTTGAATACACGTTTCTTTCATCAACGTGCAAGTAATTGAAGGAAGAAAAATAGAATTAAAGGGTTGTTTGATGAGAATGGCACTTGGTGTATTGATGATGGTGAGCTAGAAAACATTGTACTAAATTATTATCGTACACTCTTTACTTCATCCCAACTGTCAGGAATGGATGACATTGCTTCGGTACTTCCTTGTTTTATTAATGATGAAATGAACAATGCTTTGGCTAGGGAAATTACTTTCAATGAAGTTTACAAGGCTCTCAAACAGATGCATCCAGCAAAGGTCCCTGGCCCTGATGGATTTTCATCGTGCTTTTATTGGCATTTTTGGAACCTTGTTGGTAATGATATCACCATGGCTATGCGTTGCTTCATGGAATCAAATGAGTCAGATTAATTGCATGAATGTCACTCTTACTCCAAAAGTGAAAGCTCCAGAACATGTCAATCAACTAAGACCGATTAGCTTGTGCAACATCATATACAAAATTGGCTCCAAAATGCTTGTAAATAAATTGAAGCCACTGTTACAGGATCTCATTTCACCTTACCAGAGTGCCTTTGTACCTGGGAGGCTAATCTCTGATAATTCTTTAGCTGCTTTTGAGATCTCATATTTCTTGAAGAGGAGGAGAAAAGGACATGTTGGCTATGAGGCTTTAAAACTCGATATGAGCAAGGCTTATGATCGAGTTTAATGGAGTTTCTTGGATAGGGTTATGCATAGCTTCGGTTCTGCCCTAAGTGGCATAGTTGGGTGATGAGATGTGTGAAGACTGTCACCTATTCTTTTGTAGTGAATGGGACTTCTAGAGGACTAGTTGTCCCATACCGGGGTCGAAGGCAAGGAGACTCCATCTCGCCCTATCTTTTTCTTCTTCATGTTGAGACTTTATCCAGGTTAATCCTAAAGGCAGAAGACATAGGCAGTGTTCATGGTGTCAAAATTTGCAAAAGTGCACCTCCTATTTCTCATCTTTTCTTTGCTGATGACTCCTTCATTTTCTTCAAGGTAGAGACAGATGAATGTGATGTTTTAAAGAGATTGTTTGAGCAGTACGGAAAGGCTTCTGGCCAAATGATATACTATGACAAGAGTTGTGTTTCTTTTAGTAAGAATGTCAAAAGAGCAAAGCAAGATGATATGGCAACATGTCTTAGAGTTCTACGTGTGGACAAGCATGACAAGTACTTGGGATTGCCTACGAAAATTAGCTATTCCAAATTAGAGGCTTTTAAGTTCCTATCAAAAGAGGTGAGGAAACGCACTCAAGGATGGAGAAAGAAGACTTTAAGTGCTGCAGGCAAGGAGATCATGATCAAAGCGGTTGCGCAATCTATTCCAACCTATTATATGAGCTATTTTGAACTTCCGAAACATTTGTGTTTGGAGATGCATATTCTAACGGCTAAGTTTTGGTGGGGAGACAAAATCAATGATAAAACGATATATTGGCTTGCTTGGGAGAAGTTGTGTGTACCGAAGACTTGGGTTTCGAAACATAGTGCATTTCAATCAAGCTCTACTTGCAAAGCAAGGTTGGAGAATCATCCAAAACCCTAACTCTTTGTTAGCAAGACTATATAAGGCAATTTTCCGAATTGTGAATTCATGGAAGCAGAGGCAGTTGGTGGGTCTTCCTTGTGCATGGAAGAGTATTTTGTTTGGAAGGGAATTGCTACGCAAGGGACTTAGGCTATAGATTGGAGATGGTAGTCAGATTGCAGTGCGGACAGACCCATGGTTGTTGTTACCCCATAATTTTAGGCCTATCTCAGGGCCAATGGAGCGATTGGAGGCACTTAGGGTGGAAGAGCTTATTGATCCAGAGGAGAATGAGTGGAATATGTTCTTGTTACATGAGCTTTTCACGCCAACAGAGGTGAATTTGATAGCAAGTATTCCTCTTCGCTTGCGGAGCCCAGTGGATAGATGGGTGTGGCATCATGATAAAAGAGGTATGTATGCTATTAAAAGTGGTTATCATGTTGCTAGAATTGTGGACAGTGCTACTGAGTGTGCATCATGTTCTAATGGTCCAGTTGGTTCAAATGGAAAATTTTGAAGCTTTTTTGGCATGCTAGAATTCCCCCCCAAAGTTTGGATGTTTATTTGGAGATTGTTAAAAGGCATTTCTTCCCACAAAACATGCACTAAGCAAAAAAGTGGCTATCCTAGAGTTTGAGTGCGTCTTTAATCATGGTCAGTAGAGCATTGACTACACTTGTTCAGGGATTGCAACAATATTGCTTGCTTTTGGGCTCTTGGAGAACTGGGCTTGGAAGTTGTTAATATTATGGCTGCAAGTTTGGAAGAATGGGTGAAGAATGTACTTGACATACTCACTGAGCACCAACGTAACTTCTTTTTTGTTTACATGTGGGTTATATGGACAGAGGGATCAATTTGGTGTGGAATGGCAGTTTCTTCAATGCGTACAACGCTATACAATGGGCTTCCAAGTTTCTTGGTGAGTATCAACAAGTCCACCCAGCAAGGAAGATGAAGACTAGAAAGACACGAGCGAAGTGGGAAAACCCTCCTACGGGCAGACTTAAGATCAACATAGATGGAACCTACAGGCCCAAGTCTGGTGATGGTGGTATTGGTGTTCTGATACGTGATGACAAAGGTACATGCATGGCAGCTATGGCGCGAATTTTCCTAGTGTCCTTTCTGCTTTCCATATGGAGGCAAAAGCTTGTAGGGCAGGCCTTCTCTTGGCTATTTACCAAGAGTGGGACGCTTTCATACTTAAGAGTGATTGCTTACTGATGGTGGCTGCATTGAATCAGAATTTGGAGGATCGATATGAAGTTGGGCACATTATCAATGATTGTAAGTCATATTTGACATCATTACACTCAATTAAGATTTCTCATGTCTTCGAGAAGCAAATTGTGTAGCTAATAGATTAGCTCATCTTCCTAGTTCAAATTTTCTTAATGATGTTTGGTTAGAGGAGACTCCTGTTATTATTCAGGATGTCCTCTATCTATAAGGATTTCTATAATTGCACTCGAGGTCAAGGCCCTATGTCCCTCTCGATGCATAATTTTAATTCAATAAGTCAGACGTAGGGATGAGCCTCCTAGCTTGGCTGGGTTCCAAACCCCTTAAAAAAAAAAACAAAAAAAAAAAACATATACCTGGCATGAAAGTTACTGTTACTGATTTATGGGATAAAAGGAAATAGATATGTATAAACATGCATGTGTAGGGAAATGACAATTCATAGGTTCATTACTTGAATGAATGAGCATATGCACCCTCTCTTGCGATTAACGTATGATAACTTTATAATTTTTTAATCCAACTATTTTTCTTACTAATAAAAGGCAAGTCAACCACTGAGGAAAGTCAACTGCTGAAGCTGAAAAGAAGGGTTTAAACCACCCACTCCTGAGATACGATCATCCAGTCACTTCCTCTCCTTGGCTGTCGTAGTTAGTGTAGTGTAATACAAAAATTAGTTCTATAAAAAATCAATCAAATTGAAGACTTTCTAGTTATTAATTTATATGAAGTACATGGACAGTTCATCATAATACTAGTAAGTATTGTTAAAATCATTCATTTGTTTGATTCAATTAGATAATTAAACGATTTCCGATTCCATTGATTTTTTGCAGAGATGATCTTTAAAAACTAATTTAAAATATAGACCGTTAAATTATAAATTTATTAAGTAAAAATATGTTAATCAATAATGAAAGTGAATATGCTCGTTCACTGAGTGAACCTAATAATTGTTTGGAGGGAAATTAGGCACAAATACTCAATTGAGCAAAAACTGCATGTATCAGTAACTAGTTACTACGCGTGAATATATAAATGTGTGTGTGTGTTGGTGGGGTGATAAGACTCTGAACTCTCACTTAGGGAGGTCAGGAGTTCGAATCTCATCATGGGTGGGATGGGATGGGAAATAAAAAAAATCACTACGCGTGAAATTTGTACAAGTGAGAGAAAATCGAGGTAGGGACTAGGGAGTACAAATTATTTGGATTTGTGCAAGTTCGTTTGAAACTATGCGCTAGCTAACTAGCTGGTCGTTATGTCTGAAAAGTTAGATGCGCGGTCAATGTCACCGACTACACAGAATCTGGTACTAGTTTTACATGACCTGTATATATATATAGCTCATACTTAATTTAGAAAATGAAGTATGTAATGCAAATAAAAGATCAGTTATTTTTGGATGATTAGCACCAAACATGCAATACCAATTACTAGAATCTGGTTACGCATATCACATTTAGTTCAATACTAGCAATGGCGCCCGCGCTTTGTTGCGGAATTTTTTGTTGCTGACAAATTACAACCATGAAAAACATAACTGAAATTGACTTCATTTTTTATGAAAGTGAGAACTACAGAAAGACAAAGTTGGCTATTCTCAAAAAAGCATTGAAGGTTACTAATAATATAATGCAGGCTTGGTTCAAAGCACTGTCGAAATTGAACTGAAAGTTATTAATCTTAATGACAGTTAAGTATTCGCTGTTTGGAGAAGCGCAAACAGCTTATCAGTCTGTGAAGCCTTCTCAACTGCCTGAGGATATAATCTGCAAAAGCAATAGGAAAAGCTACATTAACCCAGACATATGCACACAACTAAGCGAAAAAAGAAGATGAAAAATAGAATGGAGTGTGGTCTACAATGTTCAGGGCAGAAGCTGGGAAAAGGGGATAAATCACTAATGTCATTCAAATAATTCAAAAGGCTCCTGGTCCTCTTTGCATTCAAGCACTGAATGATGTCTTACAATTTCTTAACTCGAAATCCATCTCCATCAATCTAGGTCTTATAGATATGAGAAGATATAACAATCTAAAGTCTCGTGACAGTTTAGTTAGGGCAATGGCAGCTTGTTAAAACTGTTTCTAACTAGGTTTTTCTCAAGCTAAACATATACAGACTATCAGGATCTGATGTGTTTCCCCAAAATCAGAACATCAATCATTGAAAATAAATTACAAAACAAAGCAAATCTAAACATTGCTCAGAATCTTAAAACAATGGACCACACCAAGTCTTTTCCATGCAGTTTACTTCTCAAGTTCAGTATGTTGATAAGTTGCTCTACTTCTTGCATAACATGAGAGACTAAAACCTTTATACACTGTACCGATTTTGAATATATGTGGGAGAACACACCACATTCTCGACCGAAATTGAAGAAAAGAGAATCAAAGGAAATAGTTGGAAAAAGGGGAGAAGTGTTGTAGATAATAAGTTCAAACAAAATCTGAGATTGGCAAAACTTGCTGGAATGAAGTATGCAAGTGTATTTTACTTTTAGAGATAACTAATGAAGATGTTTAATTTTTCAGCCAAGTTGTTGCATGTTTAGGCAGATACTTGAGTAATATTATCAATGGAGTTAGAATATAATGCATAACAGAATGATTCTTGCACTTAAGTTGTTTCTTAACTTTTCTATATGCATACTAAAGGGAAAATTTAAACAACAGATATGAATGAAATTGAAAACTGGGTTTGTAAGCTGTCCCTTGCTCCAGCAGACATATCCTAGTATGAAATTGAAAAATCATTACAAAAAAAAAAAAGGGGGGAACAGTTTAGTAGCAATAATTAGTCATAAAGAAAAGCAAACATCAGAACAACATTGAAGTTGTGACCATTGTTTGGAAGTTTATATATCAGTAGCAGCAGCTCTTTAGTTTTCATGGGGGATTTACCAAAGTTAACTTTTGTTATTGTGGAAATCTGATCTTGAATTCATTGTTATTAAATGAATACTATGTAAATTAAGTTCTTATTGAGATTTGAATTTCAATTCATTTCGTCATCAGCAAGTTCAACCTTTTTAAGGAAGCTATAGCAGAACCTATGTTCCTTCAAATCTATTACGGGAATTAAAATGAATGAGAAAGCAATCCATAAAGGTACAGGAAAACCATTGATCAACTTTTATTTTATATTTATCGTCAAAGCCATGCTCAAAAGGAACATCTGTAAAGAAGTTGATGAAAATTAGTAGGAATATTTTCAACACCAATTAGAAGCAAAAAAAAAAAAAAAAAAAACAGGATGAAATTCTCAATCAATTTTCTATCAACTGATCACTATGTATCTTGCTTTGGACAGACCAATCCTTAACCCTCCCAATCTAAACGTTGTGATATGCAAAACCCACAACACAACCCATGCTTATTAAATCACCCACAAAACCCTGAATCAAAATGAACAATCCAAAACAAAACCAGAGATGAAGTCATGTGACCCAAAAACCCACAACCAAACCCATATTCGTTAAATCACAGACAAAACCCTTAATCGAATGAACATAAAATTTAGATAAACTGAATCACACACAAAACCCTTAATCGAATGACCATAAAATTTAGATAAAAAACTTACCTCTTATCAACTGAACTCTTATTCTCTCCCTCTCTCACTCCCTCCGTCTCTCTCTCTCTGTTTTCTCTCCTCTCACTATCAGGTAGCGGCGATCTAACCAATATACCAACAGTGTCATCAAAAACAGAAGACGATGGCAAACTGTAATTGACCAAGATAGCAAGAACAGACACGCCAATTCACACATCCCAGGGCCATAAATCTGAAGAGCAATTAAGGGCCAAACAGTCATTTTACTGTTAAATGAACAGTATGAACAGTCACGGCTTTAGATGTATGTCTAGCAAAATTCTCCCGCGCGATGCTGTGGGTTTATAAAGCTTTACATAACCATATCCTCACTAAAGTTACAGACCTTATCTTGCAACAAACAGGTTTGGATCTCTTTACTATCCGAATAAACCGAATAAAGGATTCATTGATTGTAACATGCTCACTCATTGGAGATTAGACTCAAAAGTAAATTTCTTTCTACTGTAAGAAGAAAAACAGAAGTCAGAGTAGAAGTCTAGAATTAGAAGCACCACTATTCCGAAGAGGAGTACTATTCATAAGCTATTCTTACTGGTTTGGAGATTAGAAGCACACTGTTCCTTAGGGAGATACTATTCATAAACTACAGTAACCCCTATTCTGGTTTTCTTCTTGCTACCATAAATGAAAGTAATACAATGAAAATGAACATGTTCTCTTCAAAACTAAGATAGCAAAATTCATATTCTGAAATCTAATCTATAAATGTCACAACAATCTTGTCTGGAGGGAAGACTTGTATGATCATTGTTTAAGTAAATGTCAAATTTCATGTCTTTCTAAAATAGGGAAAAACCAAAGAATGAAAAATGTACTGGGCTAGATATAAGCCCAACCCTGCCCCCTAAAAATCCTTGCCTTTGCTAGTATATTTCCAAGACAGCGACATACAGTACTCAACACACAGAAACAGAATATCAAAAATGAAAGTATAATAACAAATTAACTCTACTTGATGGTTCGATATCATATTAATAAAGGTAATATCGATCTTCTTTCATAGCAAACTGCATAAGCAAATTTTATTTCAAAAATCACAAATAGAATAATAACTACTGTCACGCTTTCATTTAGTAAAGTTATTGTTACACTTTCCATATACTGAAGCTTAATTGAAGATGTATAGAAAATGACATTAAAAGTGTAAACAATAATTCAACTGAAGCTTAATTGAAGGTGCATAGAAAATGACCTTAAAAGTGAAAGGGAAATATGTGATGCCATAATGTTTTCATTGTTCACTCATCTAATCCTAATCATAATCATCGTTATTATCAACCGAAACCTTGAACCCCCAAAGCAGAACCATGAATCTTTTTCCCCACCTCCAAATTATTTGTGCCTACAATTGCAGATAGAATAACAACTAATGCCACACTTTCATACCCAACTTTTGATCTAATCATATTTCTAAAGCAGTCCATACCAGCTCAATTTTCACCAGCTCGTTTCACATGCTTTATCTTGTTCCATGTGCCTCCTGCCTTCATCATAATCAACTTTGCCTCTTGTCATGACCTAATCCACTCTGATGCAACTTAGGGAAAAGACCCTCTTGAACCTATAGCACTATAGAACGCAGCATTTGAAACTAAAAATTAGAACACACATATTAAGAAAATTATGAGATAACTAAAACTTCACTCACTTTATCAGCAATGGATTGACAGAAAAGAGAGTTTCGTAGATTATATCCTCTAAGACAGAGGAAATACTAAAGAACATATATCACAGTTCTACATCAATGACGAAAACTATTTGATCTAATTCAAATATCATATCTAAGTCCAACAACTTCTCTTCAACATAATGCAAAGGTAAGCAAGGTAGGCTCTCATATGCCAATGCTAAGAACATTAGATTTACTCAAAATATAAGGTCAATCCAAATTATTCAACACAATCCAAATTAGTTGTAACACCACAAATCTTACTTCAAATATGGCACATAATCCAATAGCTTCACATAACCCAAACTTAAAAAACCTCCATCCACTTTCTGCAACCCGATTTAAAACAACGAAAACAGACAATCAATAATCAACAACCAATTATTGAAAAAGGGCAGATCGTAAGACCAAAAGAGTACCCAATCATACTACAAAGAAAACCACAAAAGAAAGAACGAAAGAAGAAGAAGAAGAAGAAGAAGGGGAAAAAAAAAATTACGCAGGGCTCAATACCTCTCTCTTTCTGCCTGCAACTCTCTGAAGCTCCCTCTTTCTTTCTATCTGTAGATCGTTATGTATAATATCACCCTCACTCTGAAGCTCTCTCTCTCTCTCTCTCACTATTTCTCTCACAATCTAGAACTCTCTCTCTCTATCCCTAAATCCTTCTAGTCTTCTACTATCTCTCTTTGGATACATCAGACTGAACAAACCAAATACCACAAAAACCCGTCGCACAACAACAGTAACCAACGAAACCAAACTGTAATTGAGGCAAAAATGAAGGGTAAAAGCGTCATTGAATTCAAGCGCTAAGGAACACTAGTGTTGTGAACAGCTGACCGTCCTTAGATGTATGTATAATAATGAGTTGTGTTTCTGTCATAGGTTGAGGGGGTGTATTTAATTCAAATTTTAAATGATTCTAATTGATTTGTTATAATTTGTAGATTTTCGCTGATTCAACAGAATCCATACGATTGCTTTAATTTCATACGGATTTAAACAGATTTTAATATATTATATTTGTATGATTTGTTTGGATTTCATAAGTGCATGGATTGTCCTTATAATAATAATTGAATAAAGAACATAATAGAATAGTATAAGTTTTTGGACAAACATAATACAATAATTTTTATGACTTGAAAAAAAAAAAGTTTCATAAAAATAAATTATGTATGTCAAAATAGATTAGCAATAATGTAAAGACAATCAAGGAACGCATTATGAAAAATGCAAAGACAATTAAAAATATACATTAGAAAACTGCATACTCATCCATTCCAACCTCATTATCATCATAACCTTCTTGATCCCCATCATCCATATGTTCTTCATTATTCTCATTCTCATTGCCTTGAGTATCGTTGTTATTCTCTTGACTTCCATTATCAACTATGATGATAATACTCTATCATACATTTTCATTAGTATTTATATATAATCTTTTGTTTTGTTTCTTATTTATAAACACGTCAAAAACTATCACAAATGCAAACAAGTCACAACAAGCATACTGTCTTATTAAGGTAATTGTCATTTCCAATATCAAGTATGTACCATGATTGCAAGTTTACAATCTGCATATGTTTAGTAAAATACACAAATATATATATATATATATATATATATATATATTTGTATGATCTATAAGGCCCCGCCTGTAAGGTTATTATTTGATCATAGCTAGCTTGATTAAATGTGAGTTAGATTATATATATATATATATATATATATATATATATATATGCATTAGTAACACTAGTAATGACCAGTTTGTTCATAGCTAGCTTATTTAAATATAGTAGTGGAGTATGTGGACAAACTAATCCATCTTGTAAGGACAGACTATTGAAAGAATATTGTAAATATGATGCTATATGTACAATATATACATTTGATATAAATTAAAGGTTCTTTGCTTCCTGGTTTGGTATTTTCAATCTTTGACAAATAAGATATTGTGGTGTGATTTCATTGTTTTTTGTTAATACACAGAATGATTTTTGAGTTGATGATCAACCAAATAAGCATATGGATGGTCTCCAATTATGAAACAGTCTACTCAAGATTTAATAAAGCAGCTTTCCATACAAAGTCTTCACAATCATAGCCAGACACATGAAAAACTAATAGGGATAATTATCTTATTAGCACCAAACATGCAATACCAATTACTAGAATCTGATTACGCATATCACATTTAGTTGAATATGAGTCGTGTTCCTGTCATAGATTGAGATTGGATGCAATTATGAGATCAATGAGTATGATAGGGAGGCAGGAGGAGTATTAGCTTTCAAATAACAAGCTAGTCGGAATCTGATTCTGCAATACTAGTTGTAGGATCTGATTCTGCATATCACATTTAGAACAACGAGTTGTGTTCTGATCTTGTCATAGAGGGTGCAATATGAGACCAACGGTAGACAAATTCTTTCCTAATGAGAAGTTCTTGTATATAACCTCTTGTAGATAACGTACTCTATAAAATTGAATCATGCGGAAAAAGGTTTTGTATACAAAGGGGGTGGTAGGTACAATTATATATTTATCCTAGACCGAAGGATTATGTACATAGCCATATACACATGTATGCAGTATACCGTCAATCTGAGATACAATTCGGGATTAATTTTCCTTGGGAGCTATCAGGTAGGAATTGCTTGCTCTACCCTGTTCCTGGTGCGTACTAAGCTAGACTTTTGTAGGGGTTATGATAGAAGCTTATACAAGCCTAAGCACCCAGCTATTCACCACCATTTAGTTTCTATATGTTGTACTCTTGATGCCGCATCTTCAGAGAATTATATTGTGTACGTAATACAGCAGTTTCTGCATCAAGGTGTATGTTATTCCATCTTGTTCTTTCTTTTAAGTAGAATTGAGGACTCATCACGATGCCACTGGAATTTTTCGCAATGGTGCATGATGGGCGTAAATAACTTCGATAATGAGCATAAACTACAAGGATGACCAATTAATCTAGGAACAATGGTTTTTCCATGCCTACTGGAATAGTCATACAGCGATTAAAAAATCCTCTTACTTAGCTCCAAAATCATCTTTCACTGCCAATATGCCGAAATGATTGGGAAGGTCTCGTGCCATATATCTTCATATTCTTGCAGAAGATTTGGCCCTAACATTGAAAAACAAAAATTGCATTTTCGATACGACTACTTTCTTCCTCATAAATTCGTAATTAGTCTAATTGCATTTTCGATACGACTAATTTCGCGAGTTGAAGACAATAGGTTCTTCAATTTTTCAACTTCTTTCTATGTTGTTGCAATGTTGCTCTCCTTGTCAATGGGATTGTCTGATCGGCCTCCCCATTTCTTTATCCTGTCTTCTGCTATAGAAGCCTGCAGTCATAACACATTAAATGCCTCAGTTTGTATGGGGTATCCTTGACTCGGTTGAAGAGTTGGTAAAATATCTTATGAGTTGTATAAGCATTGGAAATGAAATTGATGTCCAAATCGATCCCTTTACCTCTTTGTTCCAGTTGGTCCTATAAACCATGATGAAAAGGACAATAGTTTGGATGCATGTCCCTATCAGCATTCCACTCCAGATACCCTGCAAAAAGTATATGAGAAACATGAAGATAAAGAGGAAGACTTTTTCTAGCGATTCTAAGTGAGCTTATGTTCTTGACTATCCACGAAAATTCTAAAAATATTGGACAGGCAGGGCTAGATAGATAGAAACTTACCTCAACACCCCAGTCAAAGTAGTACCCAAAGAGTAAACCCAAAGGTACCCCAACTACATAGTAACATGCTATGTTCACATAGGCCACAAAAGCTTGCCATCCTGCTCCAATTGCAACACCAGATAATACAGGCTGAATGTTGTTGATGACAATGCAGGTTGCCAGCAAAGGCGTAAGCTGCTTCACCAGAGCCTGCACTTCCGAATCGCTTGAAAACAAGGCGGGATATTGGTTTCTGAAGATGATGAGGATGAGGGATATGAAAACACCGACGATAAAGGATGATATCACAGCCACCACTAGTGAGAACTTTGCTGTTCTTGGATGTCCTCCTCCTAGTTCATTCGACACTCTGACACTGCAAAGTACGTAATTTCAATTCATATTGAACATTTAGTATGTTGGGATTGAGAAGTTTAGAAGTGAGTTTTAATATTGTAAGGTTTTGATGAGATTTACTGACCTTATTGCTGCATTCATGCCTAGAGACACCATGACTGTCCATCCCAAGATGTTCATGCTGCAAACTCAACAGGGGAAAAAGTTAATTATTTCCATGGGTACAATCAGTGTCGAGAGTGCCTCTTACAAAAATGTAGAGAGAAACAGAGCATTCACCATATGGATAGGCCATCCACAGAAACTTCTGCATTGGGTAGGTACCCAGCAAAGAGAATCAAGGCCATAAAATACCACACTTCCAAACTGCACAAGAATTGACAAAAGAAAAATCAACAGCTCTGTTTTGCAAGATTAACCATGTGAGGTTGTCACTGATTTTCACCAACAAACAATGAAACAATAAGCATTCGGTTTAGTTTTTTGGGAGGAAAAAGGTATTTATATTTAACAATTACGATGGTAAAAATGAACATGCGTAGGAGCAATTTTTTTTTTTAATCACATCAACAACTAGTTTTTTGTGAGTCGAACTCACCTCATACTTATAAACAGGAGATTTATGCTACTAGATCAAATGATACTCGGTTAAGTGGGAGCAATTTGAATATCATGAGCAAATCAAGGCAAAAGAAGTATAATTTCTTTTAATAAAAAAAAATTAATTTAATTAAATGTAAGTTTTATTTCAGCTACTTAATATAACATAAGAATCTAGAATGGAATTGACAAACGGATAAAGTAATAACATACTACGAATATATATTTATTACATAACATATTGGTTGTTTGTTAGTGTACACAGAGAAAACTTATGCAATAGAATAAATAAGGTTATTTATTGTTAGTAATTCTCATTCATTGCTAAATTGTTCATACTTCAATTAATATCTACAAGGAAATTAATGAAGAATTAATCGTTCCTTCTAAAAATGAAGGATGAGAAGATTTTCATTCATTAACATAATATAGTATGTATGCTGTGGACAGTCCACTCGTTAGTGAGTGGCTAGCAAAGGGCAGCAAAGTGCCTAGAATATTAAAAAGAAAAGTCAAGACAATCAGATCTCTTTAGTCCTGGGATGGACCCGTATGGAAAATCTAAAGGACAGAAATGACCCACATGCAACTTTTCAAAGGGCAATCTCTCTCTGAGTAAATCTCGGCAAAGACTTGGCATATATGGTAGCTTTGACCGTCCGTTTTCCATTTATAGGAAGAAGGTAAATAGTTCAAACAGAAAGATGAAATCATGAGAATTTGCCTGATTGCTATTTGCTAATGTACGTAAAGTGTAAAAGGTCGAGGAGAGATGCGCAATTCAGGAACTATATCAAAAACTGATTCTAAGTGAGCACATCTCATCGGTTTATAAAAAATACAAGATACTCAAATGAACAGATTTGGGACAAAAATTATAAAATGAAGATGCAAGAGAGCTTGTGGTTGGAGACTTACCAGAGCATGAGTGCCGAAGCAAGAGACAACTTAACAAACTCCCAAAGATTATGGAAGGCCTTCAAAGAGAAGCCCGTCCACGCCCGACCACAAGTCCCGGCCATAATATAACCCAGCTGCGCCAGCACTACGAGCCACCACGACACGTTGAGCACCACCGCCGCGCCAACCAGCCCCCACCCGAGCTTCAACATCAGTAGCCAGCTGAACACTGTGTGTATGATCAGCACCACCACCGCGATCACCGCCATCACCATGATCTTGCTCTGCGACTGGAGAAACTTGGTTATCGGAAAGTTAAATGCGTAAGCGAATAGCTGTGGAATCATATAGAGAGCGAACACCCCCGCCGCCTTTGATATCTCCGCCGTCTGCCCTATTCCGTACAGAATCTGCTGAGCAAATATGTAGAGAAAGCACAACGCTACGCCGGTTATGTTGAGGATCACCCACGAACGCTGCATGTAGATTCCTAACATGTCCAACTGTCCGGCCCCGAACGCTTGCCCGCATAGCGTCTCGAGCGCACTCCCCATTCCAAGCTTCATTCACCATGTTATGATTCAAATTATTACAATCAATATCACTATGTCGAAATAATATGATATGTTGTCCGACTATTGATAACAAGCATCGAAAGTTTGAGTTGCTTATATTGGATAAAAGATAGATACCAAAATGCCGAAGGAGAATCCGGCGATGACGGAGTTTTCGATGGAGACGGCGGCGAGGTCTATAGTGCCGACCTGGCCGGCGAAGATTTGGGTGACGGCGCCGAGAGAGTACTGGCATATGGAAGTGAAGATGGCGGGGCCGGCAAGAAACCAGAGCTTCTTGGATTCCCGCTTGAACTCTCGGAAGAAGTCGAGGACGCCATTGATGGGAGGGATGTCATCGGAGTCGGGATTGAAGGTGCTGCTAGAAATGAAAGAAGGGTTTGCGGGTGGGAGGGACTCTAGGTGGTCATGCGCCTGATGTTGAGGAGGTGGCACCACCTCGTCTCTAGAGGACAGAAGTGGCTGCCTATTGTCCGCCATTGGATCTGGTTAAGTTCTTAGGTCAAGTGTTGGAAATGGATTCGCATTTGCATTGGTAGAGTGGTACATATAGCTAAGTGTCTCGTGAGTCAATTTTAGTATTATATTTAGTAGTTCTATAAATTAAAACCAACAAAAACAAGAATTATTCGGCGGCCAAAAAAAACCTCGATATTCACGATTTGGGTTTTGAGTGAAATATACACCAACAAGTCAATAGTACGGGAGAATTTGCCAACAAATCTCTCTTAAGAATGTTTGACTTGGAGATTTCAAGCAAACCAAAATTGACTAACCAAACTATATGGATTTACTATTAGTCTTACTTACTGGGACATGTGGAATTTGGTATATGAGGTTGGATATTGACGATAGAAATTGCTACAGCAAGTCAAGTTTGTTGAAAACTGTGAACTACCCAGAATTAGGAAAAGTTAGGTATGTAATTCACATCAATAAGTTCCATCTGGTTTTACTTTCGATGTGTTGCATCTAGTATTGCTTTTGTTATTTTTGATTTTGATGTAGTCTCTACATCTATAATTTGTAATCGTTCTTATTATTATTATTATTATTATTAATAAAATGGTTTATTCCTCTTCAAAAAAATACGTAATTCACATCAAATAACAACCACACAGAATCTAGTACTAGATTAATAAAGTATCGAGTAGTAATATAAACGTTGCTCATTGAATTGTTATATCTATATATAGACTATCACATTTTTCGGCTAGTATATAAGCCAAAAGATGAGTTATTTTCAGAAATTAGCCCAAAAAACAATACTAGTTGCTGGTGTCCAATCTTGCATATCTCATGTAAAATCAAGTGCTTGTGTCACGTCAAATAACATAATATCTTTAAATATAGATAATGTATATATGATTGACATCATTGATGACACATGCTTAGAAAATAGCATGAACCAGTTACTCGATCAATCCATGTAAGAATGTTGCTAGTACGCATAAATAGGGATTTGCCCTAATTTCCTATTACTCCAACAACATGCCATATTATACTTAATTTGTCTCTTAATGTAATTCTTTGCTATAATTGTGCTCGAGTTTTAATCCTAATAGAGAATACCTACAACCAGTGAAAACAAGTAGTAATCATATGTGTCAGTTACCAAACGGCCTTTAAGCACTAACGCAAATTAATACTTCATGCAATTAGTCGTATCTATATGTGATCGATCGTGTACCAAACAGCCCCAATAAGTCTACACATGTCATTATATTTGGGCCTGTGACCGAGGCTTGTTTAGAAATGGGGCACACTACGTATACGCAAAGTGTATAAATTTTGTAGATCATATGACGTCGTTTATAACATTTACGGAAATTGAAGTAGATAAACTTGTATGAAGAGATGGCCTGAACAGAAAAACCCAAAGCCGGGTGGCGTTGGACCATACATGATGATTTCTGATGATATATGTTCAGTTTAAGGTTACTGCTTCTAAAATTACTTTTCCGATGAAGAAGATAAGTAGTCATCATGACATGAACAAGACTACATTTGTGTTGGACACGTATTAGGACGTCATGATGATGTGTATTCTGTTGCAGGTTTGCTACTTCTGAAAAAAACGTCCAAGAAGAAGAAGTCATGAGTTCATGACATGAACAATAGTAATCGCAGAGTACTATAGTCAGTTATATCTACTGTAATGTATACGATTGATGAGTTGATATCATAGGTATGGGGCCTTTATGCCATTTCCAGAAGATACATATTCTGTAATAACATGATATCAAGCAATACTCGAAAGAGCAAATTAAAACTGAATAAATCATTAATTGTTATATGTAAAATTGTCTATTAGTAGAAACAACAATTTTTTTTCATCCTACACGTTTTTTAATGTTAGTGAGATTTCAATATGTGACTTTAATGGTATCATTTATATGCAATAATCACTAGGCCACATCTCACGATATGAAATTATTTTTATAAAATCAAGCAATTTAAGATAGGGATTAGGCCACTGGGGATCGAGGATATTTACATGTGCAAATGAAGTAGTCTACTCATTATTTATGAAAAGTTAGATCGCTTATTTTATGTCACCAAACATCCAAAATCTAGGAGTTGTAATATGAAAGTGTTCATTGTGTTGATACCATCTATATCACATATCGCCAAACATAAGCAATGACCTCGTAGGTGGTCCCCGTGACATGACTAACCTTGCCTACGACATACATCCGGTAGAGCGACACCCGAGCTACCTCGCCATAGTGGAGGTCGGACGATATCTCGCCAGGAGGCCATCCTCTCATGCTCTTCAAAAGGCTTCAGGAGAAGCAATATGTGCATTGTGTCCCACAACGGAAATGTAAAATAGAATGAGATCTCCTTTAGTCATAAAAGGGAGTCACCCCCTACTTAAATGAGGATGGGATCCATGATCCCCACACTTGTATTACTATAAAGGCTACTTAGCCTCACTCATAATGAAATCTCTAAGTGGACATAGTCTTGCCTCACGAAACATGCTGTGTCATCTCTCTCTCTATCTTGCTTCATACTTGGTCTCTGAATCCTCACTAGAAACACATTGTACATTTATGTCCTTATATTTTTATAGCAGTAAAGCTATCAAAAAAGACAACCTCTAATATATATCAAAAACAAATGCTATAGTCTTAGGGGAGTTTGTAGGAGTAGGTTTTTCTCTTTGTCTCCACTTCTTTCAACATCAGTTTCTAGGGTTTTCACTTGGTTGATGAAATGTTAGCTAGGCTAGCTACGACCCTTGCCATCACTGAGGATGGGAGGGCGTCGTTTGAAATGGTGGGTGATGCGACGGTGTCTGTTCACCTCCTTGTGAACGGGCACCTGCTTTGGGGACGGCAAACAAGAAGGCGTTCATGGGCATGATGGCTTCGGTGTGGGTTTTTGGGAACCGCTTAAGGATTAGGGAGCAGAGTACCCTTTTGTTTTAAACTTTACGGAGGCAGCGAACTAAGATAAAGGTACTTAAAGGTGATTTGTGGTTTTTTTGGGAAGCATGTCCTTGTGGCGGAGACATTCAATGGATTTGGTGATGTTGCAACAGCCCCAATCTCCTTGATTCCTATATGGGTCAAGATTTTTAGGTTGTCGTTGGCTCTGTTCTCTACAAGGACAGTAGCATTGATTGGTGCAACGCATGGGGACATTCAGGCCCGAATCAGGCGCAATTAGGTTTTGAACCAGAGCTGGCATTGAAGAGCTCCAATGGTGTGATCTTAGTGTCTCTCGCAAAGAAGTCCAAGGTGAGAAAGCCTTCGGGCAAGAAGAATAACCCTACTAGAGGGTTTGAAGCCCAAAAAGTTGAAGATGCAAGGTGATTCTAAGCCTAGGAAGAAGCGGGTTTTTAAGTCAAATATGGTGGAGACTCCAGCAGTGGATCGAGTCGCATGCAGCGGAGGCCGTGAAAAAGGACATGGAGGTTAACTTGGTTCCGGTTGAGTTGGCTAGCTCTCCTACGAGTGCCCTTGAGTAGGGTTCTTCGGTGGGAACATGAATAATATAGGGTTAGATCTTAAGTTGTTTCGGATCTCTTCCTAGTAGTGTAAGGAAACTGCTTTGTTTGGATTATTTTCTTTATGATAATATTGCATGTTAGGTTGCGCTAATTTCATTGTTCCTATTTGGTTTTAGCCTTTGGGCTTCCTATGGATTGCTCAATCTTGTCGTATTGGGTGACTTGTCTGCCTGTCTCAACATGATGTTATTTACATGTTGTTTTAGTAATGGATTGACACCCATATTTTCTAAGAAAAAATTGGTTATGTCCTTATCTACACATACACTTCTTCTATGACAAAAAAACAGTATATAAATCAATAGACCGATCCAGTTATTTTTGGAAGGTTAAACCAAAAACACAATATCCGGTTATTGGTAGTCGATGATCTGTGTTTGTGTAGCATAGTGACAGCATTAATGACTAGAAATTAGACTGACTTTGGCAGGGAACCCTAAATTATGATCATCTTTTATAGAATATTAGAATTTAATTACGGGACTAATCCTTCCGAATTTCTTTTCGAATTTAATCTGAATAGAAATAACGTGCAACCCAAAAATAGTATTTTTCTAAAAAAAACCTACCAAACGGCCCCAAAAAAAAAGATTAAATGCAGCATGTGAGATTGTGATCAATCCAGGCCTTAGTTTGTTTGGTACACCTCACATTCTTCGTTCAAGTCAAAAGGAATCAATTAAAACGTGATATTTTGATCACGTTTAATGGGCAGAATATCTCGACCATATATTCGTTGGTTATGATCATATATAAGTTTAAGGAGATATACTAGTCGGATGATGAAGATCGATCGAACTAATTTACAGTTTGCCTGAACAGAAGATCGATCATATAGTCAGATGATGAGGATATATTCTGCTTGCAATTTTCTACTTTAAAAAATAACTCCAAGAAGAAATAATCCATTATCCATGGAATGAACAAGAGTAGCTAAAGATTAGGGTGTGTCCGTGTGTATGCATGACTGGCATGAGTAGCGGTTTTGCTGGATATGCTCTAAATATTCTCCACATTAGTATATACATTTTTTTTCCTTCTAATTTTTCATTTCATGCTTAAGCTTTGGCTTCCTACTAATTAAATTGATGGGTCTTCTTTAGTCAGAGGCCAGATCTAACAAGCTAAATTATCGATTAAAATTAATTAATTAATTAAGCTGCATGCAATAGATATGAATTTCAGGTGATGAGAAACTGAGTGGACCGGTAGAGCTAGTTACATATCACATTGTCAACTCGATTACAAAGTAGTTAAAGCTAACTGGGTTGATGATTAATTAATTTGCTGTTAATCCATGTGAAAAGCATGCTGGATTAATTTGAGGCTAAGGAGATGCTCGTCCCCCTAGAGAATCATATTTCTCCTCTCGAGCCTACAGTGATACTGTAAACTATATAAGACTAAGTGATAGGTTAATTTATAGTTTTCTTTTTCGGTCCGAGGTTAATTTATATTTATACTGTAGATTATACAAGTTTCTTCATATGAGTGCAGCGTGGATGTGATTAAAGAATCTACTTGGTCTCTAACTAATGCAGAAGATCGAGGTGCTTTAGAGTATGTGCAAAGCTAGTCTCATATATGTACGGCGGTTCTTCCCGACGGACCTCTGCAGTTTTTCGATTCGTACGGATTTTCAGTTTTGACATACTTTCCGATCACATTTTCACATCTTAACCTGTTCAGTTTTTAGGTCATAATGTATAGATCACCTCTGCAAAATTTCAGCTAATTTGGTGATCATTAAGGCATTCAAAACTGTAAATTACAACAATATATACGAACGGTTCTGGTTCGACAGATTTGATTGGTTCGTGTAAATTGCAGTTTTAGATGCCTTAACGATCACTAAATTGGCTGAAATTTTACAGAGGTGATCTATACATTAGGACCTAAAAACTGAAATGTTAAGATGTGAATGTGTAATCGAAAAGTGGAGAAAAACACAAAATCCATACGTTTTTGCTTAGGTTATCCGCACCTGAGCAATGTTATATACATGTATGTATGTATAGAGAGATATGTCTGACCTAGCTAGGGATGGATAATCTCCATCGATCAAGTTGGGCTCCTATCGGCTCTCCAACCATAATGGGGAGAAATTCGGATGAACATTGGGTAATGGGGCGGAGAAATTCACCATCTCCAGTATCAAAATTTGACCAGTACGGTTTAGGGATAACTGCATACACACACACACGCACGCAATTATATTTTGACTGTTGAGTATCCATGAAACTATATATCAGTATATATGTAGTTTAGACAAGATTGAAAAGAAAATATAAGACCTAACATTTTCTGGATACAGATACATACACAAACAATGAAAAAAGATCAAACTGCTTTGTAGTTAACTTTCCAAATAACTAAAAAGGATCGACATTTTGTTCCTATAACTAATGTATGCGAATTCACTTATTTATGTTTCTCACTTGATCGAGAGCCTAGTCTTACGTCTTAGAATATAACCACCATTCAAACTGTCAGACTATGATTGCAACTGCTGAACTGCCTCGTACGTACTTTCCTCAAGAATGGTAGTTGACAATCAATCACCTGCACAGCAGTACGGGTTTCAGATTTCAGTCAGTTTCGGCGAAACAGATCGAGAGAGACAGAAGCCAAGATGCATACGTATCAAATTGCAGGCCAGGCTAGCTACAATTGTCCCTGGCTCCAAGCATTGTGGCGGACAATGAATGAAGGCCATGGTTTCTGTGTTAATATATTAAGAACCACGACGTCTTTGTTTGCTTGATTAATTGTTTCCCTTTCTAAAGTGGACCGTCTCTTTTCACCCACGTAGGGCATGGCTCTTTCTGCTTGTCCATCTTTCCTCAGCATCGATATCGTTCCCATGGCACATCAGTCATCATCCTCTTGCCAATGATAACTCACAAATTATATATAACTAAGAACATTTATTCCCTTCTTAATCCAATCCGACGAGCACTGAAGTCCGAACTTCGGATGCTTGATCATAGGATTCATATACTCAAAACTTTGTTCAGGTGTGAGTGTGTGACCTGCAAATTAGAGCATCTGCAAGCAATGTGATGCTTAAGGCCCAGTTTGGGTCCTGAGGTGATTATGAGACTATGACTTGTAAAATAATTTAAACAGTTATCTCGGTTTGGTAAAACAAAAGCTAGCAACTTAAAGTGCAATCTCACACTTTCCTATGCAACTTATGACAGCTGCAAATACCATGCTTCTATAAGCTGGACTTTTAAAAGCTGATTGACTTTGGTCATTTTATACCCTCCCATCATTTGTAGTAAAGTTTACCAAACACTTAAACACTAATTTTTGTACTCACATCACTTTTAAAAGTATATTTTGTCAAACACTCAACCACTTAATTTGTAAGCGGATTATTCTCCCAACACAGCTAAAGCTGATTATTTAAAAAGCACAGCTACACCAAACTACGCCTAAAACTACCAACGGTCCTTTCCGTGTAGCTTCCCTGAAACTCTATCTTCCCCACTTTTGTGCATGAGGCTACGAGTGATCAGTCTCTTGTTTATGCATGAGGCCACGAGTGAGTTGTTGTTTTTAATTTAAGTGTCTAGAAATTGATCGATTTGACAAAGACTATCGTACCATGACAATAGTATTTTCAAATCGGTAGGATTTGACTGTTGAGATCTTTGAGTGACCCACGAGTTAAATGCAAAATAGACTACCGATGTTGCAATTACCTTTCTTCTTGTCAATCATCTGAGTTCGGATTGAGTTTAGCGAACTTAATAATTGTAACTCATTCGAATTTGGATTGTAAATGAAACATCCCAAGTTTAATCTTTGGTATATCCTTGGCTACTAAAGTCTGTAAACAACATAATGTCAATCATGAAGCAGTTTTGTTTAAGGTTGAGTTCAGATCATCAGGGTTTCAACGACCCTAAACATCATGGTACTTAATTTGACGAAGATAGTTGTTTAGTCCAAAGTCCGAACCCTAAAGTAATTGACATGTCTGTAATGCCCATCTAGCATTTGAATCGTAGTTCATGTTCATCGCTCGGGACCTAAAGAGGCATTGACGATCCTAGAGACTAGAGAGTCCCTTGTTTTGGTATGGATCAAAGGCCCTTGGGCCAAAATTAGGTCAATAGGCTTCTTCCATTTTGGGCTTCAGCCTACTTGACTAATTATTTTTCCATTACTTGGGTCAAAATGTTTAACTAAGGCTTTGTCTTAAGCCTACATTCTATGCAGTGTTGTTCCTTGTTACACTTTGTTAAACGGATTCTGGAGCACCACAATTGAGTGTATTGGCGAAAAGATCGGATCCTTATTTAACTTTAATTTTATATAAGAAGACTAGTCGTAGTCTTGTAGGCTCGTTGGATAAGTGAGTATCAATGTTGTAGTGAGTTGTGATATGTTGGTAAGTTCTAATTCTAACATTGCAAATGTCATGGATTCGATTCTCACTGACATATATCAGGTGAGTGGACTGAGGGTTTAAAGTGAGTATCAATGTTTTAATGTATGATACTAGTTGTTTCTAAATTATTTGGCCACTGATTTAGGGTGCAAATATAGAATATTATTATATGTGTAGCTCTGGTTTTCAGATTATTAAAATATATTCTAATGCTAAAAAAAAAAAACGATTACTTGGGTCTAAATTGGGTGAATAGGCTTATGGTGGCCCAATGCACATGTGATTGGTTAATTTGGGAGGATTCTCAAATGGCTATTTGATTCTGTAGACTATATGCTGACTAGGGGAGGAAATCAGCTGTACCCCAAACTCCTTATACCAACCATGTCCCATGAATAAAAATTCGACACGTCACCACTAATCTAACACCTTAATAACTCTGTTAACTCACACTAAAAAATAAAGGCAAAATAGTCAAATTGCCCCTTACCTTTTCTTATAGCTGCCAATTTACCCCTAAAATTTCAATTTTGATTTTTCATACCCTAACTTTTGCCGATTCACACCCTACCGTTAACTTTTAGATTTTCCATCCAATTTCTCCATTAACTTGCTAGACGTTTTCGTCTTTTTAATTGTCCTAAAAAAATATAAAAAAAATAAAACCTAACAATCCAATTGTTCAAGCATTGATATAAGTACAAATGAGGGTAATTTTTTTTTAACTCTTAACACTAACAAAAAAGACATCAACACTAAAATTGTAAATCATACTCCCTCTCACCAAAACCATAATTGTTGGTTCCTCAACACGATTGAATAATGAATCATTCAATAGTTCATTACAATTAGAGCTATCTCAGCCAAAATAATCAAGTCTAGCTAAAACAAGTCATAATTAACTTCAAAAAAAAACAATACTATAACTTTTACATACAGTAGTTTGGAATATCTCCATTATTCCTTAGCTTCACCTTCTGCATTCCAAATTCAGAAAAGAAAAGAGTGTTTCATCTTTGCAATGAACGTTTCATCTCTTCGCTTTTGTCATTTAATTTCTCTCGAAAAGAAAAGGAAAAAAAAAAGAAAAGAAGAGTTTCATACTCTTCCTTAACGTATGCTTAAATAACTGAGAAATTGGATGGAAAATATAAAAGTTAACGTTAGAGTGTGAATCGGCAAGAGTTAAAAAAGTTAGGGTGTGAAAAATTAAAATTGAAATGTTATGGCGTAAATTGACAGCTATGGAAAAGTTAGGGAGTAATTTGGCTATTTTACCAAAAATAAATAATTGTTTTAGGGAATCAGAAATTGAGAGAAATTCGCTGTGTGTTCTCATTGAAAATAGGGGCCTATTTATATAGAGGATTATAATGCATAGAATATGAACATACAAGGAAAGTAATTCTACATTGAATAGGATTCTAAATCTTTCTATAACCATATTACCACTACGTCAAGTAACCTAGAGTTTGGGCAAGACATATAATCTGGATTTTCTTGAACACTCACCCTTGTGTCGCCCAAACGTGGTGCTTCTCTCGTTGCCTCATTAAAAACCTTGCTGAGTAACAAAAACCCAGTGGGACAAAAATAACCTTGGTCGAAGGGGAAAAAGAGCACAACACACCCTTCACGTTTCGAGACCATACATGTAGACATCTCCCCCTGATGTCTGCATCTCCCCCTAATGACTACGATCATGGGGATTCGGATAACTTCCACAAACGATGCTACCAACATATTTCTCGAAAGTGGAATTTAGGCAATGACTTAGTGAGCAAGCTTGCCGCACTGTCCTCAGATTGAACCTAGTTCACTTTGATCTTGAGGAGAGTTTGTTGTTGCTGATTATGCTTGGTGTTGTCGCTTTTGATGTAGCCTAGCTTCAAAACAAGCAGCATTATCCTATATGCTCGTAGGCTCATTTGTGGTAGACTTCAAACCACAACTGTTCGAACATGCGTAATTATGGATCCAATCCATATACATTCACGAACCACTTCGTGAAAAGCAATAATCTCTGCATTGTTCGAAGATATAGCGACTAGGGTCTGTTCTGTAGACCTCAAGATATCACGGTCTTTACTTATGGTGAACACTTAACCAGTTTGGGAATGACCTTTGTGTGGGTCAGAGAGATACCTAATATCAGCAAAATCTTCAAAACACATGTTGTTTTGGGGTGGGGATAGGAAACGCAGGCCAGCGTTGGAGGCGTTCCTAGTGTGTGATGGGTCTGAATTCATCATCTCTCTGTAGGGTTAGAACAAGTCCATATCGATCGTACATCTCAAGTATCGAAAGATATCTTTTACACCAATCTAATGGCGTCGTGTTGGCGTAGAGCTATACCTAGCAACAAGTTCACAACATATGAGATGTCCAGTCATGTGCATTGAGCTAAGTACAATAATGCGCGTATTGCACTTAAGTAGGGCATTTTTGCCTCCAGCACATCTTCGCCATCATCCTTTGGACGAAGAGGATCCGTTCAGGATCAAGACTACAAACGATCATAGGGGTGCTTGAAGGCTTGACCTTGTCAAAATGCCTAAGCATCCATCGACACGATGTTCAAGTTCAAACCGAGACATAATCGTGTTCTCCCACAATCTTTCATCTCAAACTCGGATTTCAAGTGTTCAGCAGTTTCACTTAACTCTTTAAGAGCTTCCAATGAAGGTCATGTCCAAAATGAACCGCGATAGAATCCTAAACTTGTTATGGAAACGAGCGGGTATATCCCTTCCCAATCAAGTAATCACTTTAGTGAGCGTTTCAACCTTATTGCAAACACGTTCCGTGGTCTAGAGCCACTTGACTTGGGTAGATGAAGTTTACCATGAACCTTCATGTATATTCTGTATCTAGATCCCCGTATAGATACGTAGTGACCACATTTGTAAACTACATGATCAGTTATTTGGAAACTACTAAACTGACAGGGTAGTGGAGTGTAATGACATCCATTACGAGAGAATATGTCTCATCGTAGTCGATTCTAGAGCATTTTTGTGAGAAGCCTTGCCCCATAAGGCGAGATTGCCATCTCTTTTTCTCATCACGCTTTCTAACGAAGACCTATTAGTCAACAGGTTTTATGATAGGAGGTGTTGGCATCACTGGCTCAAAAAACCTTCCTCTTCATAGAGAATCCAACTTAACCTAGATCGCATATTTCCATTTAGGCCAAATCTCTCTACGTTGGTATTCATGCCTCAATAGAGAGTGGTTCGATATCATCGGACTCAACAAACTCATGCGCAACGAAATGCGCAACTACATCATCAATTATGATGGAGTTTCTATCCCACGTCTCATGTACACTAGTGTAAGTTTCATAGAGCTCTATATTCTCAAGAATAGGTTCTGACGTTGAGACGTTCCCCAACGATAACCATAACCCGGAAGATACTTATGAGACTGATTTTGAGTGTCGATGATCAAAGGATTGGAATGTGCCAAAGTATCCTTCGAACTCACGGACCTCTTACACATCCTAGCTGAGGCCATGGCCTATGATGCCAGAGTGCCACTTTTTTTTGCGTTGGCACCATGCCTACCTCCGTGTAGGATGTACTTCCTTGCAGGTATATTTGCAGCACATGTGTGATCTTGTCACTTTTAGTAGGGATCGAGATGAGACATAATGGGGACAGACCACGACAATTCATGTCCTTCCTGTTGAACATCCATGTTCTTATCTCCCCCTATCTCTCCCTGGGGAAGACTGTCTCAGTAGAGTGACAACCTATAAATCTAGCGGTAAGGAGATCGCCTAGCAAGGGCATTAAGTGGTGGACGATGGTTGGAGTCTCAAATCCAATTTTCTCATTCGTCTGTAAGGACCTATTATAGTGCGCTGTGGCAGCGCAATTGGCACATAAATGACTCACTCAAATATGCGTAAGTACAAAGTACTTATACCCAGTCACTAGCTGTAACACATAGATTGAGCGGTGGTAGGTCGTAGATGAATTAGCATAGCTGCATGCGATATTATATCACCCCAAGCGGATATAGGGAGATTGGTGCGCATTACCAATGTCTTGACTACCATCGTAGTCGTTTCCGCGAAACCATTTGGGTGTGTTCAGGAGAATGTGATGTTCAACATCAATCCCATTGCAATATCCATCGAAAGTCTTCGATGTAAACTTTCTAGCATCGTCAAGTCTAATTGACGGAATAGGATGATCTGGGGAATGAGCCCGTTGTCATATGGTATTTGTTAGGAGTGTAGCAGAAGCAGCATTTACAAGTGGATAATGGCACAACCCGTGACCAGCGTGTTTGCATGTCAACCAACATCATGAGATATTTAAACGTCCGCAAGTTGGTTGAATCAGTCCACAGAATCCCCACGGATTCGATGTAAGAACATAATGAGTATTTTCATATCCTTTGCATAGGACGGTCTCAGTCCTAATTTCCCGAAGGAACAGGCTTTGCAAAATGAGCGAGAGGCCTTGGAAGCAACCAATGCAGATTTTGGTTGGGCCTGAGCATCTGTAGCGCTATTAGAAGCAAAATGTGTGACTACATCTCCCATCATGGCGTTGGAGCCATGAGAATTAGTATGTATGGCGTCATGACCATTGGGAGGAATAACCATGGCGTCATGCTCATGGTTGGCGCCATTTATGGCGTTATCACAAGGGATGTTGGTGGCCTTATAGGCGGCCCAAGACAGCTGCAGCGCCAGAGGCTGACGTTGTTGCGGTCTTGCTAAGTCCAAGAATCAACTTTTGATTCATGCTTCGTTTCGCTCGAGAGAAAGGGTGTCCATATGAAGTCTTTTGTAGACGGATCATCATATCATAACTAGGATGACCTATCATGTCGTGACAAAGCCAATATGTGTCTAAATCTAAGAGATCTTCTCTCATAACTTTTATTGGACTAATAGCTCGAATAGTGACATAGAGTCCACTAGAGAGACACATAAACTTCTCTAAGATGTGCATTTGTTCGCAATCATTAGAGGTATTGCAAAGGAACTCATTCCGTTATCTACATGTATTTTCGCATGGTATCCGTTGGCTACTCATAGGTGCGATTTGCCCTAGGAGTGTATAGATTTTCTGTGATAGTAATCAAGATGCCATTTGGCAAGGGGAACTTGGGCTATTCCATGTCATTGAATTAATATTGATGGCCCAGCCATCGTAGTCACAAAGTCATATGCTCTGAATCAAAATGGAATCATAATGAAAAGAACTCGAAATTATATTCATCAGCCAACGGAGTTACATCATTGTCTCTTTGACCAGAGAAAATCTAATCCAAAATGCTAGCTAATGCAAAACAATAGTAGTCGTCTAACTTCTTTCGGTAATTCCAAAATAAATGTGACCAGATAAGTAGAGAGATGTCAGTGGAGCAAGGCTCGCTTAAGTACCACTAATCTCAGAACCTTCCTAGACATCACAGTTACTTTTGGTGAGTCTACTTTGAAGAAAGATGAAACCATAGGCATTTACTACAAAAATAATATGGTGATTGCCTATTACATCTCTTGGAAAAATAAAGACTTAAACAGAATTGACGATCTATTGATCCCAGCCAGATTTGTAGTCTTTAACCCTTCACTCTAGATCATCATCTTGATCTTCTTGTTCCAAGTTGTGAGCTTCTCTTGCTTCACAATATGCTTTGTAGGTGGTGACAATTTCTTCACGAGCTCTACAAATGTGTGTCCAATGACCGGATACTCCACATCGAGAACATACATATCTGTGCTCAGACTCTATTGATTGAGGTGCTTTGAAAGCATCATTTAGATGGCTCTTAGTGTTGCTGGGGCCACCAACATGGCGAGAGGCATTGCCTCCCTCTCTCTTTCCACGTTGACCTTTTCGTTTCCATGTTCGCCTATTTTGGCGGTCACCTTCCCAAGTAGAGCGATTATATGGACTAGAACGTCCAAATGTATCCCTAAGATTAGGGTTTCGCTCTTAAAGCCCTTTCTTTGGGGCGCGACTATAATTGGATTCCGAAATATGTTATGTTCCCACGGATCTCGAATTATAGTACTTTACAAGGATGTTGTCATGCTGTTCAACGACATTCATAGCTCCAGTGAGCTCATGAAACCTTGTCATTCGTTCTGCAACAACATCCATTCGATAGTTCTTAGAAACCATCAATGCAGAGACGGGGAAGGTAGAGAGAGTCTTCTCAATCAACATCGCATTTGTGATCTCTTTACCACAGAATTCCATTAAGGATTTAATGCGAAGTGCTTCCGAGTTGTAGTCAAGAACTGACTTGAAATCACAGAAGCGGAGACTATGCCATCTCACTTTTAGGTCAGGAGCAGGGAGTCACAAACGTTGCCAAATCTTTCTTCGAGTGAGACCCACAACCTTCTGGGGTCTTCTTCATTCATACACTCATACTGGAGCGAATCATCCATATGACGAGTCATTAGGATTATGGCTTTCGCCTTATTTGCCTCTAAGGCTACTCTATTTGCTTCCAAAGCTTGAGCTTGCTCAACAGTTAGCACGTCCTGGCTAGGCTCGAGAATTGTATCCAGGATTCCATCTGCCTTGAGATGCTGGTAGACATCACAAACCCACCTGTGATATCCAGAGCCAGTTGTTCCCTATGGAGCAAAGTCCAATTTGTTCAGGTTACTCATCCTGAAAGAGAACAAGAAATTATGGTTAGTTTCGGAGTGAAACATAAAAAAAGGCTACCACGAAAACATGTAAAATTTCTGAGCGTAGTCGCTTCCAAGAAATTTAGGGATTTCTGAGCGTAGTTACTTCTAAGAAATCTGATTCCAAGAGGAATTGGATTAGATCGAAACAATGATGTGTTTGCGGTCGATAATAACATCTCAACAAACTCTAAGTTTGGAGGACTCTACAAGCTTTAAGCTTGGAGTGAGCACGAACCCCCATAGTTCGGCTTTCGGTCTCCCCTATGAAGAAGAAAGGGGGGTAGAAGAAGGGAGGATGGAAATCCCCGAGAAAAAGAAGAAAATCAATGAAATACTTCAAAACGGGAACTTTTAGAAAAGTTTACCTCGAAAAGATGCCAGAATCTTGACCGGAAAAGTTGTTAGCTTGGCAGTGCAGGGATACTGCAGGGTCGCTGCAAGGATGCCATGAGGAAGCTGCAGAGATACCGTGAGGACTGTTGTGGGGACGTGACTGCTGCGGGGATGTCGCGAGGTCGCTGTAGGGGCAGCTGCGGGGGCTGTGAAGATTTAGGGTTTTGGTTTTTAGAGCTAGGGTTAGAGCTTGTGCTGATAATGTGTTTTAGGGAATCAGAAATTGAGAGAAATTCATTGTGTATTCTCATTGATAATAGGGGTCTCTTTATATATTACAATGCATAGAATCTGAACATACAAAAAAAATAATTCTATATTAAATAGGATTCTAAATCCTTCTATAACCATAATGTCACTAGGTCAAGTAACCTAGAATTTAGACCATACACATAATCTGGATTTCCTTGAACAATAATAAAATTTTAGAAAAACGACTTCTCTCTCTTTTCTGTCCCTTAAGCCCAGATGAAAAGGTTTTCACATCAGCATCGATTCATCGAAGATAGAAAGCTGAGACGAAATCCAACCAAGATCGAACTCAGAATCGAAGACAAACCAGAATTCAAAGAAGCTCGTAAACGCGCCGCCGCCTCCACCACAACCACAGCCACCAGTGCTCTCCTTAACCGCCTCTAAAGATCCCTCCTCCAAAACGCACCACATTGGCTTTCCTTCTAATTGAAAGTAATCACCACCAATTCCATGGCGAACGGCGGCGGCGTTCATAAGCGAGCTCTTACTTGTGTCACCGACCACGACGGACTCTTTGATGAGATTCTGGCAAGGCTACCGACCAAATCTTTGATGAGATTTCGTTGCATCCGGGCTTAATCGATCGAAAAGAAGAAAGAAAAAGAGACCAAGAACGGTGGATCCACATTGGTACTGGATCTCTGCAATTCTTGTGTCATTAGATGAGGGTGAAGAATGGTGACAAGAGAGCAAGGTGGACGTCTGGATGATAGTGGCATGAACCCAAAGCTAGCCCTCTTTTTTCTTTTTTGTTTGTCATTATTTTAGATAAAATTGATAAATTAACAGAAATGTTTAAGCCCTTAACTCCGTTAAGTGAGAGGACAGATGGCAAATTATAAGGCTATGTGACAGAATTGGCACTGTATGGATTATGGAATGAGGACAATGACAGAAATCTAGGAGCTCACTGTGCCTGGAGCCCTGGACTTGGACAATGGACATGCAGAAGAATTGGATCTGATTTCCGTATCACCTTGGTTTCTAGGATCAATGCTTCTATGCTTTGTTTCTTTAACGCTACTGGTATCAAGTATCAACTTAGCATAAGCACAGGGACATTTTTGATAAATTTTTTTGGATCAAGTATGAAATTCAGATCCTCGTTTCAAGCTAGGGTTCAAGAAGAGGAAAACCTTTGTCGCTCAGACGCAACAAAAAATGCTCTATTACTCTATTCAAACAATAATCAAGGTATCCAATTGACAGTAAATAGAACTTATTCTGAAACACATCAATTAATATATAAGAGAGCTAACACACCCCTTTATTTATTCTTTAGTAAAGCAAAATTTTGTGCTGAATGTTTATTTTCTTTTGTTTGGATGCAAATCGACACCAAGACTTGCTTATTCGAATACACATATTACAATTTCTTTCGCGTTCATCATATATTGTCAAGCAAGATCACTCAACAATATAAAATATTACTACAGATTTATTGAAAGATTTGATAACCAATGTATTTGCCGGCCTTTTAAAATATACTTTCTTCTAAATCGTATGTCACTGGCTAGAAGCCTAGCACTCACTTGGACTATACTATTGAGACCCCTCTTACCTAATACAAATAAATAAATGGTCACTTTCTAATCCATGAGCAAACCTACCTATCTATGCAAAATGCAGCCACACATTATGTATAATCAATCAATTTTACAATAATTAAAGCTATGTTGCAGTCAATTTAGTCATTTGCCATTGACGTATTGACGAGTGTGAGTGTGACTAGTATACGTGAGTTTAATTATAAGGTGTGTTCTGTTGGAAAAGTGTGGCTTAGATTAGAGCCATTTGGAATTTCACATTAGAAATGCGAAGAGTAATGATACCACACACACTAATGCCGAGATCTTTTGGATTAAAACTCCATACCCGTTCTCCACCGGGTGACTAAAGTGGAGGGAATATCGGCATTATTGGATATGCGTGTGTGTGACTCATTTGCCATTTCCGCATAACAAGTGGTATCAGAGCCAGGTTACTCTTGGGACTTGGTGTCTTACACGGTCGAGTTGCAATTTGGAGGAGCTCCTATTTGGATTGGGATCACAAGATTTGGAATTAGATGTTTGTGGTTAAGGTGGAGCTATTGGAATTCAGACCATGAGACAATTGGAGATGGTTCGAATCACGCCAAGGTGAAGATTGTTGGAAAAATGTGGCTTAGATTAGAGCCGTTTGGAATTCCACATCAGAAAGGTGAAGAGTCATCCTTATATTAAAACCACATACCCGTTCTCCACCGGGTGAATAAAGTGAGGGGAATATCGTCATCATTAGATCTGTGTGTGTGGGACTCATTTACAGCTTCCGCATAATAAGCGGTATCAGAGCTCGGGTTACAATTGGGACTTGGTGTCTTACACGGTCGAGTTGCAATTTGGAGGAGCTCCTATTTGGATTGGGATCACAAGATTTGGAATTAGATGCTTGTGGTTGAGGTGGAGCTATTTGAATTCAGACCATGAGACAATTGGAGATGGCTCGAATCACGCCAAGGTGGAGATTGTTGGAAAAGTGTGGCTTATATTAGAGCCATTTGGAATTCCACATCAAAAAGGTGAAGAGTCATCCTTGGGTTATAATGAATGGTACCACACACACTAATGCTGAAGCCTTTTGTATTAAAACCTCATACTTGTTCTCCACCGAGTGACTAAAGTGGGGGGAATATTGACATTATTGGATCCGTGTGTGTGAGACTTATTTGCCGCTTCCGCATAACAGTGTCCAAAGTAAATAATGTCACATCTATTTTCTAAGGGGCATAATGTCACGTCAATGATGTAACGCAATTTTTAGAAACACATAGAGGATGGCATTGCACCTATATATGAATAACCACGCTGCCTTCCCTATATTGTGTTTGCTTATTCTTGTTGGGTCATGAACAATAATTGTAAAGCACGCTGTCATCCACAGTTTTTGAAAGCTGGTTTGTATTGCTTATGAGGATGATGGCCTTATCGAGCTGGTACTCTGTGTCCTCATTATGAGTTAGGTCAGCTAACCTAGGCGATACACAATTCATCACTATTCAGTATAATGTAACAAGTTGGGCAGTATTTTATACCTTCAAACCATACCAATCTGTTAGATTCATCAAAACACCCATTATTCATCTAGCTAGGTGATATCTGTCTTGTACATTAGTTTAATCTTCCTTTTAGGGGAGAAGAAAAATAATTAAGAAAAATAAACACAAAATTTATATTAACAAGAAAAAGTTTTATAATACATTATTATATCGATACATCAAAGATGATTAATTCAAATACAGAGGTAGACTAATCTCAAATTAGTGTACCTATATATTTAACTATTCTATATGTGTATGGCAATGGTTATACACTATTGTTCTTGTAACCGAAGTATTAGCTCTTAGAGCATGTCTCAGACTAGCAATCAACAAAGATTTTACTCACATTCAAGTTGAAACTGACTCCCAAATCCTCATACAAGCTGTTATTGGCAAAATTGTAACTCCTTGGCGAATCAAGCTTGTTGTTCAAGACATTTTAAATTTTGCTTCAAGATGTTCTTATATTACATTCCAACGTGTTTTTAGATAAGCGAATTTTATAGCAGACGCTGTTGCTAAAGAGGGTCATTCAGTTTGGGAACAAAATTTGGGATCATTGTCTTCCCCCTAATGCCTTGTTGTTAGATCAGTTCGCTTGTAGGCTGTCATAAGGGATTTGTCTTGTAGCCGTCCTTTCTCGTTTCTTAATTGGTAAAAAAAAAAAAAAAACACTCAACTGACTCCCACACTGCCACAACCAGTACCACCATCATCTGAATTATCAATATCTCATTAGTCGATCCAACCAGCTAATATTCGTTCACCAAATGCACTTTTTTACTTTCTTGTTTGTAATCAATAAGAAACAAGAAGAAACTAAAAATTGCCCCTGATATTCGTTAGTCGGTTTAGTAAATAAGTAATCTCCTTAATATTTATAATCAATTTTGTTTTTTTTTTTTAATAATTAAAACATGCACCGGACGTTGTTCAACCGTATTACAATGCAAGTAGCCAAGTACCCATCGGTACTCTGAATCTTCTTTGTAATGGAAACATGAGCATGATTTTGGGTTCAACAAAACGTGGCGTCAGTCAGAACTAGTTAGCAGAAGGTGCTGACGTCTTAAGACAAAGACCCCACAGTGTGAGAGAGATCAGCAGAACGACGTCTCTTACAAGTGGGAGCTCCTATCGCTCCACTCCATACCTCCCTCTCTCTCTCTCTCTCTCTCTCTCTCCCCGTTTCTTCCCTTTCTTTCTTTCTCGTTTCAACCAAAACCCATATATAACCTCCCATAACCTATCCCCACAGCTCTCTCCAATCTCCATCTCTGACCTCCCTCGATCGGCAACGCTTGCTTTTGCCGGGAAACCGAGAGAGAGAGAGAGAGAGAGGAAAGAACACGTAGTTGTTAGTCAGCTGACATTGCTGTATGTCACTGGGAACTAACTGCACTCATAGTTACGACTACGGTGGTGGATACGCTGAGCTTGCAAACCCTTCTCAATGGCCGCAACTCAGGAAAAAGCGACGCCTTCTTCTTCACCTTTATCCTCCAAACCCATTCTCCAGCTTCGGACCGCCTCCTCCGCATCATCCGATCCGGCCCAGGATCCGATCTCAGCCCGACCCTCCGTCCCGCCGCCCACCTCAGCCAACACCGCTGCCGCCAAAGGTCAGAAAATGCTCTATTATTTACTGTTTGGTAGCGATCGTGAGATGAGTTTACTTTTTCCAAAGTCCTTTATGGGGTCCAAAATGTTGCACCAACATCATTTTTCTGCTGCTCTTTTGACTTCCTTTGCGAAAAAAAAAAAAAAAAAGTTTACTTTGGAAATTCAACACTTTTTCCCAATTGGTGAAAATTAAAAGAAAGAATGTAAATTTTTCAAGATTAAAATGGTGCAGATTGAAGCAGGCTTTCCTTCTTAGAAGTGTGTCAGTTTTTGTGGTTTGATCGCTGAGAGTTTTGATGTGAATCTTGTTTATTTGGTTACATAGGCCTCCCAGTCATGTTGAGGGCTCAATCCAGCCATCCCTTGGAGCCTTTATCTGCCGCTGAAATCTCGGTAGCCGTGGCCACTGTCAGGGCAGCTGGAGCAACCCCTGAGGTTTGTTAACGCACTATCATTCATAATGTTTTAGCCGAAATTATTTTTCGGGTTCTTGGAATTCAGTTTGGATCATTGATTTGAATATTGAAGGATGTTACAAATTGATTTCATTTTTGATCAGGTGAGGGATAGCATGCGCTTTGTTGAAGTAGCTTTGGTAGAACCAGATAAGCGCGTTGTGGCATTGGCAGATGCGTATTTCTTCCCTCCTTTCCAGCCATCATTGCTTCCCAGAACAAAAGGAGGACCTATGATTCCCAGCAAACTTCCTCCGAGGCAAGCGAGGCTTGTAGTTTATAACAAAAAGTCAAATGAGACAAGTGTTTGGGTTGTTGAGCTATCAGAAGTTCATGCTGCAACTCGAGGTGGTCACCATAGGGGTAAAGTCATCTCATCCAAAGTTGTTCCAGATGTTCAGCCTCCCATGGTATATACAGCCTGCCCAGAGAGTTGTTTTCGCCTAACATTATTTGTTCGTTATACATTTGTCAAAAATAATTTTGTAATATTGAAAGTACAGGATGCTATGGAATATGCTGAATGTGAAGCTGTTGTAAAGGACTATCCTCCGTTTCGGGATGCAATGAAGAAGAGGGGTATTGAAGATTTGGACCTCGTAATGGTGGATCCATGGTAAGTTTATAAATTGATATTCTTTCAAATGAATGTGTTGCCTAAATATGAGTTTGATCCATGTTCAGCTCTTTGGCCCCTGTTGTTGACTGACACTCTTTTAACAGGTGCACAGGATATCACAGTGAGGCTGATGCTCCTAGCCGCAGGCTTGCTAAACCACTTATCTTCTGTAGAACTGAGAGTGATTGCCCTATGGAAAATGGTTATGCTCGTCCAGTGGAAGGAATCCATGTACTAGTTGATATGCAAAATATGGTCGTTCTGGAGTTTGAAGACCGTAAACTTGTTCCCCTGCCTCCTGCTGATCCTTTGAGAAATTATACTCCTGGTGAAACACGAGGAGGTGTTGATCGAAGTGATGTGAAACCCCTAAAGATAGTTCAGCCTGAAGGGCCAAGTTTTCGTGTTAATGGGCACTTTGTTGAATGGCAGAAGGTTCTTGCTTTTTTTTTTTTTTTTGGAACTATACCATTGCATTATCTCAGATCAGCATGTCCTATCGATTCTTATTATCTCTGCTTTCTGGTTAGCAGTGGAATTTTCGTATTGGCTTTACTTCGAGGGAAGGTTTGGTTATCTACTCTGTTGCTTATATTGACGGTAGTCGAGGCCGGAGGCCTGTGGCCCACAGGTTAAGTTTTGTTGAGATGGTGGTTCCTTATGGAGATCCAAATGATCCCCACTACAGGAAAAATGCATTTGATGCTGGGGAAGATGGGCTGGGTAAAAATGCACATTCTCTTAAAAAGGTCAGACACTTTTCTCCCCGCCTGTCTCCCGCCCTTTTATCTGTTTATATGGTGAATATCTACATCTTTCACTTGTTGACATTATATATGTTGTTGCAGGGTTGTGATTGTTTAGGTTATATCAAGTACTTTGATGCACACTTTACAAATTTCACTGGGGGTGTTGAAACAATTGAGAATTGTGTTTGCTTGCACGAGGAGGATCATGGAATGTTATGGAAGCATCAGGATTGGAGAACAGGTTTAGCAGAAGTTCGACGGTCTAGAAGGCTGACAGTGTCTTTTATCTGTACAGTTGCTAACTATGAGTACGGATTTTACTGGCATTTTTATCAGGCAAGCCCCTATCATCTGCATTGATTACACTATGGATTTAATTTGTGTATAATTGGAAATAATCACTTGCATCAGGTGTTCTAGATGCCTTTACTATAATGGGGTACACAAACATCTTGAGGAAACATTTGAATTTCTCTGCCATAATAAAATCTGTGTGCTTTGATTAATATGCTGTGATATTGTTTTTGAAGTGAGCAACTAAAGCAGCAGTGATTCTTAACAATTTTCTTATATAGGATGGGAAAATTGAAGCTGAGGTGAGACTTACAGGAATTCTAAGCTTAGGTGCGCTTCAACCAGGAGAAACCCGAAAGTATGGTACAACTATTGCACCTGGACTATATGCTCCTGTACATCAACACTTTTTTGTTGCTCGTATGGACATGGCAGTTGATAGTAAGCCTGGTGAAACTTTTAATCAGGTCATGCAAATGTTCTTGGGATTCTTTCTTTGTAATACTTTGCTAGGTTGAATCTGTTAAAATTTATATCGGAAGATAGCAACGAGTTCATTGCCTCTCTCAAATCTTTTAGCAAGAAATATGAACATGGATAGCAACGAGTTCGTTGCCACTCTGAACTCTTGTTAATTAATACATATGTAGATTTAGAGGTTAACCCTGGCACTTGTAATGTAGGAGCCTATATGAATCCATATGAAATTCTGGAGATATTTTTCTAATGTGCCGTTTAAATGTTAGAATTTGAAGCTTTGTATTTTATGATCTTTTGGTTATTAGGTTTGCTGTTTTACCGAAATGGATTGAAACATGCAGAGACCTACCAGATCATTGCCATTAACTTAGTTCGTTCTTCTTATTTCTTTTTTCTTCAGGTGGTTGAAGTAAATGTTAAAGTTGAAGAACCAGGAAAGAACAATGTTCATAACAATGCATTCTATGCTGAGGAGAAACTTCTGAAATCAGAATTGCAAGCAATGCGTGATTGTAATCCTTTATCTGCTCGCCATTGGATTGTAAGACGGAACGCTTGTTGAAGTTCTTATTACATTCATATTCTTGATATGCTTTGTCAAAGGACTTTGATTAATTGCTATATATAGATCCTGTTCAAACAACATATATAGCACATCTAATCCTCAAGGATATATTGATTGAAACTTCAAGAGTTGGTTGTTTTCTGAATTGTAATTAGATATAGTGATCCTATCTTGCCTGGTTTACAGGTTGTGGAATTCACATAATTGCTCTGCTTTAGAATTGATTGTATGCATGACAAGAGAACATATTAATGCTGTGTTCCTTTTTTTGTGTTTTGCTCTGGTTGTGTTGGAAAAAGTTTATTTAGTTCCTCATTGAACATTTGTGTCTGGGTTGCTTAGAGTTATTTGCTACTGTGATAGATTTTCCTATGAAGTTTTTTATATTTCTTTTATGTTAAAATTCAGTTATTATTACTCCAGGAAAGTTGAGCTCAATATGCCCCCTGTTTCTTATGCAATTATAAGTGCAAATAGTTGCCTAATGCCACATGCTGTTTGCTTATATAGGTTAGGCACACAAGAAATGTCAACCGGACGGGACAGCTAACAGGTTTCAAGCTGGTACCTGGTTCAAATTGTTTACCATTAGCTGGTTCTGAGGCAAAGTTTCTGAGAAGAGCTGCTTTTTTGAAGCATAATCTTTGGGTCACATCCTATGCACGTGATGAAATGTATCCTGGAGGAGAATTTCCTAATCAAAATCCACGTATTGGGGAGGGATTAGCCACTTGGGTTCAGCAAGATCGGTCTCTGGAAGAAGCTGACATTGTTCTTTGGTCAGTGCACTTCTACATCTCTAAAAGGATAAGGTGCTAATGTATGCTTATGCAGAGTCACACGTGTAGGAGATCTTATAGCTTGTATGCGAGATGAGTATTACTAGGCAGGGTCAATAATTCTAACATTTGGTTTAATTGAGAAAACATCACAAGGAGAGTATTTATTGGAGGAAGTAGGATTAGGAAGGTTAAATGGGCCAGCGTAAACAACTTTTGAGTACTAGGGAAAACATCTCTTTAATCTAACTGAAAGTGATAAAAGGGGATCACAGTCCCATCCTTGAGATCACTGTATGTGCAGGTAATTATTTAACTTAAATTGAAATCTGATCGCATTGTCCAATTATTGCAGGTATGTATTTGGAGTGACCCACATTCCTCGACTGGAAGACTGGCCGGTCATGCCTGTGGAACATATTGGTTTTACGCTCATGGTACGGAATTCTTATATATTGTTCAATTTTCTCATTGTTTACTGGTCGTTAAACAGTGTTGCATTTTCATTTTCAACACTGTTTGCACTTCACATATGCTCCAATCAACTGCTCAATGGGATCAAAATCTTCTGCTTCCCAGATGCTATATTTTAATTTTAATGCAAGTTTGAGTTCGCGATTTGTTTAGGTCTAATGAGCGCAATTTGTCTCATCGTATTGTTTGCATTGCAGCCACATGGTTTCTTTAACTGCTCAACGGCAGTGGACGTCCCTCCCAATACATGTGAGATGGACCTCAAGGAAAATGAGATTGCTGCAAAACCTATTCAGAATGGTCTTATAGCTAAGCTCTGAAAAGTATGAAGCATATTGGAATATTCAGTGAGATTTTGGCCATTCTATTCAATGTCCATTTCTGTAGTCAAATGAGTCACTGTAATACTATTTGAATATTTTTGAGGCATGTTCGTAGTTGAACTACTCTTTGTTATGGAACAATGTATGTGCTGAAAGTGTCTTTGTCGAACCCTTTGAAAACGCAAAGTTGGGGTTGCTCAATCCAAGGATAAGGCTGTTCATAGTCATACCTTCGACTTGCAGGTCGGGGCTGACCTGAAGAAGACGCTACAAATTTCTCATATTTGGTTTGACTATAGTATCTGAATTCTGAAATGGTTTTCATATTGAAATAATTAACTAATTTTATTCTTGTTGTAGAATTTGCTCTAGTGTATTATTCTCCTGGCTTCCCGCCCACATTTTATAGTGGTCATCAGTAAACTGATTTGCATTGCTTTGAATTTAATAATATTTTTTTGTGTAAGGACTAAGGATCATGCTAATTTTTCTGTGTCGTTGAATATTTCTGGAGAAACAAAAATATCATTGACGAATTGAAATCTCTAATTGATAGTGTTGAAATTCCACGATAAAATATAATTTCTAGAAATCTCCCAGATTATGAGATTGAGATCACTTAGAATCCTCCTTTTTTTTTTTTGAATAAATGGTAATTGCATTGATAATAGCGCATGTCAAAAAAATCATTACATACCAATCTGCTGACACGTAATAATGACCAGATAAGGCTTCGTGGAGAAGCAACCGTGATACATAGGATAGACCGACTATATTAGAATTTATCGCCCACTTATTTAAAGTGAGCATATAACTATGCTAGACATTTACATAGTTTATAGACTTAAACATAAATAAAAACCCTATATCTTCTCCTTGCCCTTTAGACTAGGGCTTGGAGGCTTACCTGAATACAGAACACTCAAAACATCTTCAGCTGGAACCTTTTTTGGTTTATGAGGATTTTTACTCCAGAAGATCCAATAGTATCACTGATGCCAATACTCGGATTCTGTTTGAGTAAACCTCCAGGATCCCACATACGATACCCTAGATAGTTAGAGTCCATCAATTGGGTCCATGAGATAGCCCGAGTCCAACATAGAGCCCATAGCTGAGTCCACTTCCAAGCCCACCTCCAATTAGGCCCCAAAATTGTGTTATGTTTGGGCACCTAGATTGGGTTGGGCCTGAACAAAGACTTGGGCCCCAAAACTTATTTGGGCACCCAATTCGCTGCCTACGCCGTCCGCACACCTCACCATCGTTGCCGCCACCTTTGTACGGACAGACTCGTGAGTCGGCTCAACTCTCCACTCCATGATCTGACTTAGAATCCTCTTATGTGATTGAGATTAAATTATAAATAGATTTTATTAATGAATGTGCATAACCCAAAATGGGGTAATGTTATACAACCCTAATCAGTACAAGAATTATTTGATTAAAAGAAAAAAAAAAAAAAGCTTCTTTACAAAAAGAAAAAATTCCAGAAAAAATTAAGAAAGGAATATAAGGAAAATCTGAAGAATAAGAAAAGGTATAAAATGAATGAAAAGACATTCTCACGGTCCAATCCTGCCCGTGTAAAACACTCTCACTCCGTTATCTTCATTAAAGGAGAGTTATTGGAAGACCAACAAACGCATAAAAGGGTTACGGAGAGAGTAAATGGTCTCACGCGCCGTTTCGGAAAGTGATCGGACTTTCCCAAAACGAAAGCGGAAAAAGGGCTCAGTATTCAGAGTACTAGAATCGGAGAAAACAGAAAAACATGCCACTGTGAAGAAGAAGAATAATAACCCCAAAATCCAATTCTCCGTTTAACTCGGCGCTGACTCGCCGCCGTCGACTCAGTTGACTCTTCAATACTATTCATCCAATGGCTGCTTCGGAGGAGAAGCAAATCGAGGACCAAATGTCGTACCCGATTCTCCTGGCGGAGCGGGTCCGGTCCGCCGTGGACGACGCCGAGTCGTTCAAGTCCGAGTGCTCCGAGGTCGGCAAGCAGGTCGACCGCCTCTCCCAAATGCTCCGCACCGTGGTCCGGTTCTCCACAACGACGCCGTTTCTCTACGAGCGCCCAATCCGGCGCATAATCGCCGAGGTCTGCAAGAATCTCGAGCGAGCCCTAACCCTCGTCCGCAAGTGCAAGCGCCAGAGCGTCCTACGACGCGTCGTAACCATCACCAGCGCCACCGATTTCCGCAAGCTCTCAAACTTTCTCGACTCTTCGCTCGGCGACATGAAGTGGCTGTTGAGTATATTCGACCCGGATTCCGCCAGCAACGGAATCGTGCTTTCGCTGCCGCCGATTGCCAGCAACGACCCGATTCTCGCGTGGGTCTGGTCCTTCATCGCCACCATCCAAATGGGCCAGTTACCGGATCGGGTCGAGGCCGCGGTCGAGCTCGCTTCGCTGGCCCAAGACAACGACCGCAACAAGAAGATTATTGTGGAAGAAGGTGGGGTCTTTCCGCTGCTGAAACTATTAAAGGAGGAGTCTTCGCCGGAGGCTCAAACTGCGGCGACGACGGCGCTTTATAATCTTGCCAGTGACCAAGAGAGAGTCAGAGCTATTGTGAATGAGGATGGAGTGCCGATTATTGTGCAGGTTTTGCGAGACTCGCCGATGAGAGTTCAGACCGGGGCGGCAAGCTTGGTGGCGAGGATGGCTCAGCATGACAGTGTTGCCCAAGATGAGTTTGCTAGAGCCAATGTGATCAGACCACTGGTGACATTGTTGTCCTTCGAGTCGTTTCTGGAGGATCCGAAGCTTCAGGCAGGTAAGCAGAGCATTCACACTGTGGTTAAGATTAATAAGGAGATGGAGAAGAGCTCATTAGGCAGTAAACCTGTTAGTAATTGTGATAGCAATCAGCGGCGTACTTATACCAATTCGTTTTCGAGTTCTTCATATACATATTCGGAGGGGAGTAGTCGAGGGGGTCATAACCATAGGAAGGATAGGGAGAATGAGCAGCCTCTTGTTAAGCTTCAGATGAAAATTAGTTGTGCTGAGGCTTTGTGGATGCTTGCGAGAGGTAGTATATCTAATAGTAGGAGGATAACCGAGACCAAAGGCTTGCTTTGTTTGGCCAAATTGGTGGAGAAGGAACAGGGAGAGTTGCAATACAATTGTTTGATGACTATAATGGAGATAACAGATGCTGCTGAATCAAATGCTGACCTTAGACGAGCGGCTTTCAAGACAAATTCACCAGCAGCTAAGGCAGTTGTGGATCAACTCATAAGGCTGGTCAAGGAGGCAAATAGCCCTACATTGCAAATTCCTGCTATAAAAGCAATTGGTTCGTTGGCTAGGACATTCCCTGCTAGAGAGACCTGGGTCATCGAGCCACTAGTGACTCAGCTTGGCAATAAGGATATAGATGTGGCAACAGAGGCAGCAATTGCATTAGGGAAGTTTGCTTGCACGGAGAATTTTCTTCGTATTGAGCATTCAAAGACTATAGTCGAGTTCAATGCTATTCCTCCTTTAATGAAACTGCTAAGAGGCAATGAAAATTCACAGTTGCATGGTTTGCTTCTCCTTTGCTACCTTGCATTACATGCTGACAACACTGATGCTTTGGAACCAACTAGGGTGTTGACTGCCCTTGAAGGGGCAGACCGTGCTGTCAACCCCCACAACCCCCAACACCCCGAGTTAAGAGAGCTGGTGCAGAAGGCTATATATCACCTCAATCTGTATCACTCCGGAGGTCATTCTCAAAGGTTTACATATGTGCCTTGACTTCATAGTCACAAGGAAGCAGTGTTTTTGTTCTAAGTATCTGCTGTGCAGTAGTAGAATCAGGTTGAAACTTTTTCATATGTGGAAGAAAACAGGGCTAGAAGAAACATAGATGATTTATAAAAGAGATGCAATATTTAACCAAATTAATGTTTGTTTGGCAAAGCGTTGGTGCATGGTATGACCACCATTTTGAGTTTTGTGCTCTCTTGCAGAGCTGTTCCCTTTAGCATTGTCGTGTGAATGGTTCTACGTGTTGGGCGGTAAATTCTATTCCCCTTATTTTTGTAGTCCAGCTGCACTACAGTGAGGTTTAATCCCTAGTGTCCTCTCAACCATGAAGGTTATGTTCCATGCATCAGAACTGGTACATGTACAACTTTTTTGTTCCGGAAACGAGTTGCATTACAATTTTCCCATTTCTCTGTCGGAGTCGGCTCGGTATCCTAACTATCTTTTCAATTTCTCTGTTGGAGCTTTATATTAGCATGTATTGATCAGCTAAGCCTAGATCAGTACCTAAAAAACTGAAATTATTACCTAAACTATTGAAATGATTACTTACTGCCTTAACATTTTTGTGTGTTTTTTTTTTTTCTGATAGCTAAAGTTGCAAGAACGAAATCATTCTTGCAGTTTTCAAATATGAACAAGATACTTTCTCACTCAATCCCAATACCAGTATAAGAGCATAAGCTTGTAGCTCATAGTTCGTATATCAATAACATAGTGAAGCAGACTCAATAGTGACAGTCAAATTATAAAATACAACAAATGAACAAATATTCACATTTATGATGTTTGGAAGAAAAGTTTCTTATGTACTGTAAAGAAACAGAAAACTCAGCTATGTTACTTTTCAAGCAGGAATTCCAAACAAAACAAACCCGATCGCAATAGTAGTAAGCAAGTAGATGTTAGCAGGGAACTGAAATTTGGGTACTTTACGGCCAATTGACTGATATTTCACTCCACTGAAAATCTGCGAGCCACCATATGCTGAGATCATTACAAAATACTCTTCCCAAAATGGCATCATTTCAAAAGCCGTTCCAATGCACTAAGCTAATGCTAAATTAAAAACTGCATATCAACTACAGTATCACTCCACAAATCAAGGCTAAAGTTGCACATGAGTGTGTAAAAGTTGAATACATTACAGATGAATACAGTTCTCCAAATCCAATATAAAACAAAGCTATCATCAGTTCATCACTCATCAAAACGAAGATATCTAGGCATCAAAGAGGTGGGGCATTGATGGGATGTGTACTACAAAGTACAAACCATAAGTAGTATAATTCAGGAAGATGAAGGTAAAGCACGCCAATTCTCCACTAAAAGCATGGCATTATACCGTGAGGTTGGTGAAAGCTGTTCGCGAATTACATCCTTGATATGTATTGCTGCTCTTTCGCCAGCTCGGGTTGCAAGTTCCAAGTACACTAAAGCTGTAATCTTTTCACCCTCCTGAACAGATATTATCATCAAAACCTCCATCAGTCATATACTCCACGGAACAAAAATATTTAATAAAATAATAGCATTATTATTTTTCTTTTTTAAGTGAGAATAATTTATAACATTATACGCCACATGGGAATTCTCTACACTCCTGTTCTCCTTTTTCGTTAAAAAAGAGGCATTAAGAAAAAGAATCTTGAAGGTATTAAAACGACACTATCAGCATAGTGACAGTGCATTATTGTCATCAACATGCATGCCTGATACTATCCCAATCTTATCCTCCCAATTCTTTTGTTCTTCCTCTCCTTTTCTTCCTCTTTGAGGGGAAAAATATGTATATTTATCTTTTTGCATGCATTCTCAGATTAAATTACAAAAACAGCGCAAATATGAGACATACCGAAAAGAGAGTGAGTCCATGCTCATATTGAGCTTTACTATGGCCAAGATCAGCTGCCCACTTCATCCACTTTCTTGCTCGGTGATGATTCTGCACTAACCCATCCCCATACTTGTAGCACAGCGCTACATTATACATAGCACGTGCATAACCATGTTCTGCAGCTCTCAAATACCACCTGGCCTGATGATGAAAAGAAACTTCTCAAACGATAATTCTGAAAAACAAAATAATTTTAGTAGAGGAGCAGAGAGTGCCTAATACTACTCATCATACAGAACAGCTGATTTTTGGCAGGAAATCAAAGTGCAACTGTATTGGTAAGTTGAAAATCATATTTTCTGTCAAAACTATCAGTTAAAACCAGCTACTGAACACAAAACATAATGGTCAGCAGAAATTTAAGGGTTAGCTGGAGTGCCATCCCTCATCCACTATACTGTAATTTGGACTAGATTCCCCTAAATTATGTTACTTTAAATTATAAACCCTTCATTTGTGACTTTATAAAATTCAAAATTTTGAATGAAATAAATAAGAAAATAAAATAAAAAATTTCATAGATAACTCAAGAGTAAAATTGGGATGATGTGGTAACATACCGCTTCTTTCATGTTACGATCTACCCCACGTCCCTGATACAGACAAATTGCAAGTTGGTATTGAGCTCGGACATGGCCCTGAAAAGAAGCAAGATATAACCACTTTACAGCTTCCTTTGGATTTGGAGGTTCAACTGCACAGAAAATAAATTTGATAAGCACAAAGTATAAAATTGAAGTGAAGTTGAGCACTCCTCATTCCAACATCCTGATGAAAGCAAATCCAACTCTAGTTCTGATAACATAACGTACACGGATTAAGGAAAAAAAAGCAAAACTGTGCCCCAAACCAAATAAGAACATCTACAGAAACATGAACAAATCCATCTGTAAAGTGCTTCAGTAGGCTTTGGCGATAGAAAATCCTAAAACTGAAATTTAAAAATCTGATCAAAGTTATGTACATAGATAGGGGAAGCCCCGTAAATTCTTACGGCATTAGCTATTTAACAACTAAACATCAAGTTCTTCGTCGACTCTGAAACCCTTTTCCTCCCTAGCATTTTTAAAACCAAACAATAAAAAGAAATTTAGCCCTGCTGAGTACTGACTGTACTGTGTTTCTAGACGTTACCCTAATCATTAGCATCAACAGAACAACTTTCAACAACTCGCTCTTGCTCGATTTAATCCAAACAATAGCAGCTAAGTTTTCTAGGTGATAATCACACTACAATGAGAAACAATATGCATACTGATTGCTCAAGAATCAAACTTTCCAACTAAGGCAAAACTAAGAAGAGTTGTAATACCTTGCAAATACCACATTCCCAAATTTCCCTGCGCATTCCGGTCACCGGCCTCGGCAGCTTCCCGGTACAACCCAAACGCCTTATCCTTGTCGCCTCTCTCCCAGAATATCAGTCCGGCATCGACCATCGCCTTCGTGGACCCAAGCTCGGCAGCCTTCAAGAACATCTTGAGAGCATTGTCGACGTTAGGTTTGAAATCGCCGCGGCCGTGCTTGAACTGCTTCCCCCAAGCCAAGAACCTCATGGCCTCCCTGGCCGGCCGGAGCGCCTCGCACCACGACCTGCAGACCAACGACGCCGTTTTGAGGCTGTGGTAGCTGAGAGAGTCCCCGATTTTGGCTACCAATTCCTGAGGCAGATCCGAGAAATCATAGCGTGAGGAGGATGACGTGGACACTGTACGGGTGCTGTGCTTCCAGAAGCTGCTCTTGTGGTGGTGGTGGTGGTTGCGGCGGCTTCGTCCGCCGTTGGTTTTGAGTGAGGGAAAGGCCGTGAAGCGAGAGCCGTCGGATCGAGCTGGCCACGTCATCTGCTTGCTCATTCCGTTTAATCTGAGCGAGAGAATGAGAGATCGACTCTGTGGGAGAAAAAGAGTAGCAGTTAGAGCAACTACTCTTTATTGCTTTTCGGATTTGCGGACCGACAAAACCGAGAGACATCTCTTAGTTCGTTACGGATTTGGTTAAGTGTGTGTGGGCTTTAGGTGAGAAGTTATTTATAATGGGGAAATGGGCAAAACCTTGGAGCCCATCCTCAAGCCCAAGCACTCATACCAGAGAACAGCATGGAAGGTAGTCGTCTCTCAATGTCGTCGGTGCTCTATCTGCCCTTACATGGCGGATAATCGTGGCTAAAATTTGAACATTATTGTTTTTTGAGAAGAAAATTGCGTAATACTAAGCGATAGTTACAACAGATACAGTAAATTTAAATTTGCTCTCCATTAGGGATATGAGTAATACGGCCGTTTGGAGTTGTAGAAAATTTACGTCGTCATTTGATCTAAATATCTATAAACTTAAATGAATTCTTTAGAAAGATATGAGTTTTTCCTCTTTTCTATTAATTTTTGATCGTCTTGAACACAAAGTAAAAACAATGTCTATATCTTCCTAAATGCTAAACATTTAATTTTTGTTTCAGATAAATAGTTTGTCAAATTTTTTGGTGTGACGGAAATCTTCTTCAAATACTAGGCAAGACGGCGATGTGAGCTATGTTGGATCCCATAGAAAGGGTGATCCAACATATGATCTTTTGAATTAGATTTCTGATAATTCGTCAAATATGAATATAAATCTAATTATCAACAACCAGAGAGACTAAAAACATAAAGATTAGACAAGAACTATAAACTAGTGTTTGACACCCCTGCCGAAGTTGAGCAAAGTATTCTAGATCTCTCACAAACACGCATAGCAGAGCGTTCAACTCCACACATTATGGCCAAAGCATGTTGTTTAGCAACTCAAAAGTGTTGAAGCTTTGTAAAATAGTTTTTAACTTTTAAGGCATCTGAGTTTCCAACTCCCCTCATCTCTAACCTAACCTCCATTATTGTAAGCAAAAGAAACTAAAGCAAAGCTACATACTACATGAGCCAACAGTAATTTCTTTCTCTAATTTAATTGGATGACCCATCTATATGATCAAAGATTTGGAATAACATGGGAGCCAGTCAAACTTGCCGGTGGAGGCTTCGCCACGCCCTAACAGGCAGAACTACAGAATTACGATTACGACTGGGCATTTTGTCTGGTTCGGTGCCGCCCAAACCCACTGCCAAAAGAAGTGGTTGCGACTTGCCATTCAAGAAACGTTGGATGAGTTCATTATATGAACATTTGTTAGCGTGGTGTCTACACAATTAGTTAATCGAACGACTTTCAATTTCGTAATTCAAATATTTCGAAGCATTATAGAAAACCCTGTGGCTCTGCTGTCCAAGATTTTGCCAGTTTGGAGCAGAGCATATGTCATCATCATCATCATTATAAAGTACCATTAATCCCAGCTATATATTCACTCTGACCCCTCCTCACCACATACGAGCCAATCACAAAGCTCTCTTTGGTTTTCGATGGCACATTTTAATCCCAGTGGATCTGACTGCCATTCAGTTCGTTCGTTTTAAGCATCAATCATAACAGAGCAAAAGCGGCACTACAAGTTATCAGTTTCGAGGAAAAAGATTGCTTACACAACTGAGCAGTCCCCACAAAAAGATCACTTTGAGCTTTCTATTCATTTTTTGACAGACACCAGCTAGCATACAGATCAAAAGCTGTTCATTACTTGATCTCAGATCAGAACACTTAAGATCCCACAAACTTGGATTAGGGTTTATCCTTTTTCGTCAACACTCAAAATATGACATGTCGTAAAAAAAAATTCACCGTTGAATATCATTGCTCCGAAATACCATATATAGCAAAATCAGTGTAAAACTTAGATGCAAGTTAAATTTGCAGGATGTGAGGACTGTGATTAGTCGAGTCGAGTAGTATTACTTGGTGGCTAGGTTAAGTAAATATTTGGCAAGTTATTTGACCAAAACTAGTTAAATGTAACGTGGTTCCAACACTACCACTAAATCCAGTTTTGATGATCCCTTTGGCATATTCTATCATAATCCCCACTTAACAATTCCTTAAACAAAGCACATAAACCAAACCTAAGCTTAATGTATAGCCTGCTAGGATTTGCATACAATTTCGCTCCCTCCATGTGGTCTCTCTCCAATAATGGGAGGTTTAGCAAAAGACTTGATTAAATAATAATTAAGAAAGCTAATCCAATCCCAAATCAAAATGGATGAAACCAAGTAACATTGGTTGTCTCTGCCAGACGTTGCAACCCTATTGTTCTTGCAGAGAGTACATAATTTACTCTGATCCCAAGAAGCCATTGTTTAATTGGGGAACCCTCTGCATTAGGTGAACCACCCTTTGCCACTTACTTTTCCATAAACATTCCATATTCTAATCCAAAAAGATTCAAACTTTAAAAATCAACTAGCTAGATAAGTGGGATTCTCAATTATTGGTGGTATGCAAATAAAAACTTGAAGCTCTAGTCGAAAAAATAAAAAAATAAAAACTTGAAAGCCTAGTCGAAAAAATAAAAAAATAAAAACTTGAAGCTATGAAAGTGCAAAATGAGGACCGTTCAAAACTCACATTGGATTCCAATCTCCATCCACATGTGGTTTGTCCTCACCCACAATTTGAATTAATAGAGCTTCAATTACAGAGAACCTTCTCTTTCCCACTATGATAACAGTCCGAGGTGGGTGGGGGGTCATTCCATGGCGTGTGGGACATTGATTGATTCATAGACCTTACTCACCCAACTGATTCCAAGTCTGAATCTGGATGATGGCAGAGATCCAAAAAGTCATCTGGGTCTTCAGGGTTTAAGGGTTATGAACTAGATGTGGGGCTTCTGGTCTTATGGGTCTTTGGTCACGGAGGTACATGGTAAAACAGAGGGAAACAGAGTAACCTTATCTTGCAATTTTAACCAAATTGAAAACGATTTGTTTACCCTCTTTTATTGAGATTGACAACTTTTGGATGCTTGCCAAGATTCTTGACTTGGATTTGTCATACATAGGCAATCCGCATGGCTATGAACAGTTTAAAGGAAGTCATGAATCACAGTTTGAAAAATAAGAGAAAGAATTGCAAGAGTGAAAGAAACAGGGCAGAGCAAAGCAATAGTAGCAGGAATGAGCAATTTTATTTAGTTACGATAATTAGCTATACACAATCATCTTCTTCTTCTCCTAGTTAACTTGCCAGTACAGATTAACATTCTAACGATCTGAGAAACAGAGAGAGAAAAAAATTCAAAACGAAGTAAAACAAATCAGACTGATGAAAGTGCGCCTAAAAATTAAAGCTTTGAAAATATCAATTAGCCCTCTCGACATGTCGGCGTATGAAGACGCTTTCTAAGTCAGGAGGAGTGAAGAACTCTCTAACACTACCGTAGTTACATTTCGAAGCAGCCGCCGGCTTCCTTTTCCTCGGCGGAGGCGGACACATCAGCTTGGTCGGAATTCTCGCCTCCGCAGCGGTGGGAGTCGTCGAACCGCACTCTTCTTCTTCTTCTTCCACGTCACCCCCGCCGTGGTTTCCTTCGGTGATGTCCGCCACCGGGTTAGCAATGGTGTATATCGGCTTTAACGGAGCCCGTAACGGAATTCCGGCTATAACCCATTTCTGGGGGTCGGAATCCAAGCCGAACTCGCCAGAAAAGCCCATCTCTTTGTTTGACTCCAAACTCAGTGAAGCCGCTAATATAGCAGAGAATAAGAGAATCGAATAAATAAAGGATGGATCAGAAAGATGTTCTTTTTCTTTTGGTAAAGGGATGGGGAATTTTTGAAGGAAGAGAAGCTGGGGAATAAAAATGAAGGCAGTAGGAAAGAGAGGTGGAGAAAGATAAAGAGGGAAAAGGGAAGACTATGGAGGTTTGGTTTGTGTTTCAGGGGGTTGGGTGACAAAAATTTAAAGGGGAAGAGAGAAAGAGTTGGATGGTTCTGTTCATTATTATTTGTACCAATGGCTCACTCAATCTCAGAGAAACAAAGAAAAATTGGAAGGGAAAGAAAGAACCCGAGGAAAGTCTCGTGACCTAAACAAAGCGGAGGAGGAGGGAAGAGGGGAGTGAAATAAATATGGAGGAAGAAGATGAAGGAGGGAATGGGGTGCCCGTGGAAACAGCTGACCGCGGTCCGCGGACGGTGAGGCACTGGCCCACAGTCACATGACTGCGGGGTCCATGTGGAACAGGCGTGAGGCTCACGCGCTGAGGAGGTTGAGTGAGCCATTGGGAGGATTTTGGCGCCAAATTTTGGGAGGGCACTTGGGGATCATCAACAGTCTTCAAATATTCCATTTCCGGCCTTGTTTATCGGGGTTGTTCTGTAATAAAATTTCAGGGTTGAAAGTTATTAGATTAATTTATTGTGTGCGGTATGTAGTAAATAATAATTAATATAACAACTTTGATTTTGAAGTAATGATTTTAATATTTGGGAGCATTAATCATTATTGTTGAATTAATTGGAGGTTTTTGTTCTCATCATGATTTTCAATGATGTTGAAATTGTGATAATGAAATTTAAGACTTTGAAATATGGTACATGCTATGGTCATTTTTGGATAGATTTACTCCTTCATTGTGGTTGTGACTTGTCACCCGTGAAATGTCATATGGTCGTGATATGTACTAAACCAATTAAATTTTACCCGTCCATTTGTACAAGCAAGGTTATCATAGATGAAAAATTATTTTAGATGCATGTATAATTCACTAAAGCAACAAGCGTGATATGATGGGAAGAAATAGTAATTATTTGAAAAGAGATCAAACGTTACACTTATCTTGTCCATCTCATGTCAAATCAAATGATTCTTCTTCGATCTTCTTGTATGTTTCTAACTTAGAATCAAAATGATAGGAAAAAATCAAAAAATCATCCCGATTTGAATGAGAGTACTTTTTTGGTTTAAGTTGTTTGACGACAATATTTTCGATTATCATATAAGAAATCGCCACGCGAACAAGTTTTTATTTTATTTTTTGTTTTAAATGAGAGTATTTCAATACTTTTATTTTCACACTAGTGAGTATATCTAGCATGTTGTTCTAATAATAGAGTGAAATTTTAGGCACACACAGTTACACAGACAAAACAGATACTAGAATGGTTAGGGAAGGAGCTACTGCACCTATTTCTTTGTTTAACCTTACTCATGCTACACTACTATCGCAGCGTTTAGCGTCTTGTTCTTTTGCTATCCTTTTTTTCCCCCTTCTTTTTGATCGTGTACGATTGTAATAAGAACAGTAATTTTCCAAATTTTGATATTGTTTTTTCTTTTATAAACTTTGTTTAATTTAATAATAATTTTTTATGAAAATATGTTATGTCATGTCACTTCCGCATCACTTGGTGTTATGTTGACATCATTCAAATAATAAATCTCAACCATTAAGCATTTTTTAATCTAATTTATAAGGTGTCTCAAAATTTGTGTAAATATGGTGTCCCTTGATCCGGACCCATAACATATAGATAAAAACACTAGTTTAGCAACCTACTACGATACTGGTTAATTACTCATCCATATTAAATATCACAATTCTATTATAAATGTATACTTTTAGATATGCTATATCGTAAATATGTTAAAATAGGTTAGTTTAGTTTATGTAAAAGTTTCGTTCAAAAATATATCATTGTATAAATGCAATTAATGTGGTTTCTTTATTTTTAACCTAAATTTCAACCGAAATCGAAACCTTATCTAAAATTTCCTTAAATTTAAAGTATAAAAACCGAAACCGAAATATGTACCACCCTGTTGCCTCTACAACCTCTTCTCTATCTTATTAATGATAGCGAAGAGGTATGTAAATACCGTTCTGGCTTAAGTAATGACAATCAGTTATAAATTGATTAAAAAAAAAAAGATAGAATGAGTGTGATTACAAATTAAAGAGTGTGAATTCCATTCTCCTTAATAACTTGGTTATTTATTGTTTTCTTACTAATTAGAGTGGTTAGGTAACCTTCCTAATATCTGTTTGGTAAAATAACAATTTACTTTTCATTTCATATCATATAGATGTTTTCTTCGACTGACATCTATCTTCTTCTTTTTTTGAGAAGGACGACTGACATCTATCTTTTGGTGGAGTCCACGCTAAAATTCAAATTCATTCTCTCTCGTCCTTGCTCAGTTGCTCATGCCCATTGTAAGCGATTTCTTCGTTTCGTACACCAAGTAAATCAAAAATCATGTAGACAAGACATAAAAATGAAGAACCGCATTCCTCGTCCATAAATAATATTGAATGAGTAGGCGAGAAACCCTATGAACTCAACTGAAGATCATTAGGTCGAGTTAACCCATTCCCCATATTAATGACAAGATAACTCAAAATCTACCCCAACAACCCCGTTACGTTCAAGTTAAGTCGATCATTATGATCTTTACCATACCAGGACAGACTCTTTACCGCAGTCCTTTTATATATGATAGGACTAGAGGGGGTGAAGTAATAATAAGTGAAACTCACTCAATCACACACATCAATCTACATCGACCTTATTAGCCAAACCAATCTGTACTTCTTTTCAAGAGAAAACATATTTTTCTAACAAAATAAAACCTCTCAATTCCAAAAATACATGAAATTACTAACAAGAGTTTAGAAAAACAGTGAGCCATCAAGACTATATGTCTATTATTTAGTGACATTGAACTTCAAAGTCGCTTTCTTCCATCAAATAAAGAAAAGAAAGTCATCTAGAATCAACTCACAACACTCAATAGCCCATATTCATGACAGTGATAACTGATAACTCAGTTACTCCCAACAAAACAAGATAATTATGTCATTATGATCTTTACCAGCCTCCCTTACTTATGAAAAGACTGGACGGATTTAAGTAATAAGTGAGACACTGAGACTCATTGAACCAGACACATCAACCACATATGGTTAAACACAATCAATATCCAGAAAACAAGCTGCCTAAAAATATAGGAAAGCAAAAGTAGAGAAGAAAACGAAAAGTAAAAACACAAGTACTTTTAGTTCCAAAATCTAGTTTTCCAATTTCCATATTCGATGCTTTCAGTCTTCATTAAAGTCACACATTGTTCATCGTGGGACAGATCAAGATCTGCGTAGATAGATGAAGTTGTCAGTGTTCCCATTCCCCAATGCTTTCACACCTTTAGACATTGCCACAAACACAAATAGTACTCCCACAGAAAAGAGGAAAGTTATATTTCTTAAAGTGATAGTGCAACTGTGCAATCAAATATAGCCAGACTGGGTAGGTTAGGTTCATCCGTCAGGAAAATAAAGAAACAAAGTGCAGGGTCCCAAAGGTCCCAAATGGGTTTGGACTTTGGAGGATAAATCGTATATTTAGCAAAAAAGAGGAAAAGTTCATGGACCCGATTATCACAGTAAGGAGATAAAGCCACACACATCACAATTGGTCACATCTAGCTTAAAGTTGGGAACTTAATCACTCCTGCAATTTACATTAGAGGCTGGAAACCAGTGTTATAAATAGAGATCATGTAGTATGTAAGAGGTGGAAGTAATTTTGGACAGAATGTAGCTTTTACAGCAAGGTAAAACAACGTAGACAGTTTGCAATGTATACATTGAACAGCTTGGAAAAGCTGGACATACGGGGAAACTTTATTTTCAAGATCTTTTACATCCTTGAATAGCCTCTGTCATCCTCATATTGCTCCATGAACTCATTGTTGAACTTCTTGAAACTGTCCATGATAGCAGGCATGTCTTCCTCAGCTGGTAAGATGGTTGTCCTCAAGTGGAAGACCCTACATGAAACATAATTTCCAAGCTCATCATTTTGATATTTCTATTGCAGTACAGTGTATTACATAGAATAAGTATTATGCATCACTCTCAAACTGAGAAACGAGGATAATTAAAAATAATTACCCATCTTTCTGTCCAAACCCTGAACCAGGAACAGTGGAAATGCCTGTGGCTTCCAAAAGCTTGAGACAGTAGAAAACATCAGGAACTTTTCCAGCGCTTTTAGCGGCCTGTATTGCTCTTGGTGGCAAGCGTATTTGAGGGAATGAGTACATGGCACCTATAACCAATATTCTCAACTGTTGCTTAGCATGAACAACCAATTGTAAGAACCCGTATTGTTTACTTTACGAATATTTTTACCTTCTGTGAAATTACAAACTACGTTTCTGCAGCTGTTAAATCCATCAGTCATTAACCGTGCTCTTCTCCTCAGAGATTCAAGGATCCCTTTGCTGCCAAGTGAGCAATGTAGGCACCATTAGTTACAACTTCAAGAAGACATATCTTGATTCCATTCACCAATAATATTCCAGATATCAAATCGGTGAAGAGATAAGTTTTCTTTTTACAAGGGAGACCAATAATAACATTTTGATTCTTTATAACAAACTCTGGGGATAAAGTATTTTTCTTTTTGTCATAATCTATAATAACTTTCGGAAGGTTCTCATGCACTTTGTAACTTTACATGAGACTTGTGATAAAAGCTGTGTGAGAAAGCTTAGCACCGACCCTTTTAGTGACTAGTATTGATTATGGAAAAGCAGAAATTTCTACAGTTCATGTTGCATTTAATTCAAAAGTTATTCACTTGTACTATTAGAAGGCATACCTTTCCCTAACAAACTGCTCATATGAAATATCTCCAGGTTTGGGAGGGTTGACCATAAGCCCCATCTGTAAATAGACGGTAAATATTTCAAATGAGATAAATAGTTTTGGTCAGAGCGATGCGTGTCAACTTCCACATAGAAAAACACTACATGATGTATTTGCTCACTCACAAATATTTGTGCAGGAACATTTGGACTGAGTGCCACTGATGCAACCTTATATATCTCATCTACTGTCTGAGCATCATGTCAAAACATAAATAAACGTAAGAATTGCTAGTTTAAATACTGAAACTGAATTGAAAAATCACAGTGATGCTTGATTTCAATCTATTTACAGAAACCAGAACACGGCCTGATTAATTGAAAAGGAACTAAGGAAAGCATCAAGCAAAAATTACACTATTTTAGGCCAACGGAAACTAGCTCAATTCTTTCAATATGAACTGACATATTTTAACTGGAAATAAGACGCTTTGAGTTGATCAAAATCTTGACCTTGTTGCATATCCCTTCCCTTCCTTTCATAAACTTTATATCACATTGAGTATTTTCATTTAAGGTCTAAATCCTACATGTATCTGAAAGATCACATTACTTTACCTTTCTTTATAATTAAGGAATAACTTATGGAGAAACGAACCTGTGGAGGAATATTTGTCATCTCAAAGTATCCACCACGCTGTCCACATTCACCAAAATATCCTTTGGACACAGTGTGGAAAGAAACAAGCTGGAGTTCCTTGCTTATGAATGGTCCCATACCCATCAACACCTTCCATTGTCATCAGAAATTAAAGAAGTGGTATTAGCTTAAGCTGAACTATAGGCAAAGGTTCATACAGACAATTCTAATAGATCAGTAATATTCACCTTTTTAGCACTAATAAAGGGGCGCTCATCCTGGTATACATTCTGCTGATAAACTTCATCACCAAGCAATACCAGGTTTTCTTGGATACAGAAGTTTATTATCTCTCTTAAATTAGCTTCACTAAGACACTGACCAGTAGGGTTACCAGGGTTTATAATCACCATTGCTCTCACCTGAAAATTAGTTGGTAGTACAAACATTCACTGAAAGCCATCACAGTTATTGAATATTATTTATGAGTAGCATTGATTAATACAATATTCAACAGAAAACAGGCCTCACATAAACAGTCATGGGGTAAAGCGGTGAATATTGGAGAGGAAATTATTTCCCTAAAAGGGTCTTTCAAGTGTCAATTCAGATTGTGCTTCCCCACCCCTATTCAATCGTTGCTCTAGTTTACTCTTAGTATTAAAACAAATCACAACATTCTCCCATAAACAAGCTAGAGAAAAGGCATACTAACAGTAATTCCTTTGGAGCGAGCCGTTATAACTGACTGGCGAAGATCAGTAACATCGAGACCCCAGTTCGCAGTTTCTTCCAGGTAATACGGAACAAGAGAACCACCAAATAGAGATATTGCAGCTGAGTAAAGTGGGTACTGTGGAACTGGAACCAGAACCTGACAGTACACAAAATTAAGCATATATATTTGGATATAGCATTGGGATCATAAAAACAACCTGAAGTAAACAAGGAGAGAAAAGAATAAATGAAAATGGAGTCTCTGTGTAAAGTAATCTATGATCTGCGGAAAAAAAAAAAAATTAATCTATTACCCCATCCCCTTCACCACGGATAACAGCATTTAAGATCTGCATTACACCTTTACTGGCACCATCAGTGAGATATATGAGTTCTGGGTCACTGTCATTGGGGCAAAGAGAAGCAATAAGCACTAGAAGTTTACCACCAAGTGAACACATTATCACTCAAAAAAAAAGGTAAAAGGATTTCTATCTGGCCATCATCACCTTGGATAACCATCACGTTTTTCAATGAACTCTGCCACTTCCTTCCTAATTGCAGGAATACCTCGAGAATCACTGTAAGCACCTAGATGAGAAGGAAATTGTATCAATTTTCAACTCATTAATAAAGTTCTCAATTTTTGACAATCATATGGAACAACTTCTCAGCCATAGTTTCCCTATTCAAGATAATGAGGATGAAGCAATCCCATGGTTATAAAAATTGATAAATATACAAACAATAACAAGTCAGATGGAAGTCTGTTTTGGACAAAAAATATCCACAAACCAAAGAACTATTAATGAGATAAAACATTATCCACCTTTAGAAAAACAAAAAGACGTTTCGATTTAACATGACTTGTTCAGATGATCCGAAATTGGTGATCAGGATACTACATACGTTGGTACCACTAGGGAAGAAACCTTGGAGAAGCAAAGGAAGCAGAAAAGTAATAAACAAAAATTGAATTTGACAGAATCACAATCAATGGATATATGGCTTGCCAAAACTTAAGATGGCAGCACTTGCCAGTGAGTGTGCGACTGTGCATGTGTGGTGGGATTTGAGGTAGTTAGAGTTTAATCTATAAGAAAGTATAATTATTCAGTACATTTTGAGTTGTCCAACCCTTTTCAAGTAATAACATAACATGAAAGTCAGGTAGGGTGAATACCTAGACCACCAGAAGTAACTGAGAGGTAATGTTTAGCTCTTGAAATTGCATCAGCAGGAAAGAGCAGTCCTACATTGGGGTCATCTAATAAAAATGGAGCTTGGCATAGAGCAACCACCTGTAACAGAACATTTACTTTGTCAGGCAAGTTGTATAGATATGAATCAAGTTAACAACCTAAACAATTCAATCTGAAAAGAAGTGATCGACCTGGCGAGGAAAAGTTAGAGGCTTCTGTCCGAGAGCATGAGGATTCCCAACATTTGTGAAAATGATCTGCAGACAAGAAACCGAAATAATGAGACAGTAAAAGTGGGAATCACTAGCAAAATAGCCAAGTCTTCCGGGACTATTCATCCACTTAAGTCTGTGTCTCCGATCACAAATCCATACGTTCAATTAGAAGCATTGCATGCAGACCCATTTTCCAAGGGTGCAAGCCAAGAACAACTAAATTACCAAACAAAAGAACCAAACAGAACTGGTATTTATACCTTCTTTCCTTCCTTCTGAAGCTCAGAAGCTCGAAGATACAACTCGCCTCTAACAGCATACTGAACCTTCTTCACGTTCTCATTCAGTGACTCATAGTCCAATGCCTTCGGTGGCATGATTGCTAGCAGGTTTCAATTTCGATGACAAGGTAAGGCAGCAGATCTATGTACTCAGTTCCTAACCTGAATAATTTAGAGGAGGTTATGGAAATGACGGTGATTTAAGACCAGATAGATCAACAGGGAAAAAAGAAGTAAAGATGACGATTTGAATTTGAATATTGACCCATTCATCACAGACTCAAATCCATCAACTCATCAATTATTTTACTGACTTCTATGCGGCCAGTGTCTTTTTGTCACTGTGTCAATAAGGTGAAGATGACAGCCGTCATTTGAGCCAAAAAATTCAGATATAAACTATTAAACTAATAAACTACATAATCATTCTGATTATTATTACCCAATTAAAAAAAAGGATCACACTTGCAATTCTGATGCTCATTCTTAACCCCTAAACTACAGGAATATGAGCAAGCGCAGTCACATATATCATCTAAGAAATCCTAAACAAGATTGGTCAAAAGAAACATACTTTTAAGAGATACTCAATTACCCAATAAATAACCCCAGATGATAAAAAGATAAAAACCCAAAAGATTTCAAAAAGATACGTTCTTTTGTTCAGAAATGCCAGAGCAATGAAATCCAAAATGAACAGACAAATGTAAATGAACTAAGAGGCAACAAACACAAATCTTTACCAAGAAAACAAAACCATTGATAAGCTCAACACATGGTATGAACAAAGTCACCGACAAACAAAATTTATAAGCAAAATGCAAACTCAGATAAGCCATACCTGTGAACTAGAAAGAGCTGGGTACTCTGAGAAAAGGGGTGGCAGAGTAAGCCAGGTGGGTTCTGGACTGATACGCACAGGTTAGGACTGTTAAGCGTGACGTATAAATATGAAGCGTTATAATCGTATCATAGAGACCAATATTTTGTGGCACTACATGAACTGAACGCAAATGGCAGAAGCAGAGCCACTGAAAATTTTTAAATGGATTATTGGGAGTTTCCCCTTATTGAGCCAAGAGATAAAGATCGGTGCAGAAATGTGGTGCAGCTTAAAACTATGAGTTATTGGTAGATAACGAGGGGCATTCGGCCTTTCGGGTTCATCTTCGTTTTTTGACACATTGTGCAATGGTCACTCTCACTATGTTAGACTTGTAGGTAGTATGGATTATACAATGGAGTGGTGCATATTTTTTGCTTGGTTTCAATCCTTGATGGATTTTGTTATCTTCGATTAATTTGCTTCTCATAATTGTAAAAAGTTTTGAATGAAGATATAAGTCTCCGACGGTTGGTTTGTGGAATAGAATTCTTGGAGAAGTCTACTTTCCCAATTTTTCTACATGCAAAATCAAAATTTAGTAATTGATGAAATAACCATAAAATACATCTATAATAGAAAAGAAAATATAGTTGGAGTACATTTAATAGCCTTTAATTGTGTTATAAACACATTTAAATCAATTCATCTTCTTCTTCTTTTTAATCAAAATCACACAATTTCTCAAAGATTTTCTAGATCCAGAAATTAATCCGTGCCAGTGGGGTTCCACACCTGAAGGCTATTACCAACTCGACCACCTACGCTGATTTAAAATCAATTCATCTTATAATACTTTACACTAGATTGCTAGATTTCCCGCAATAATTGGGTGGTATTAAATTCCCTAACGACAAATGACTTGTTAGTATTTAATTCAGTTCAAGAACTGATTGAGGATTAACTCCAATCAGTGTCGACTAGATTCGAACCCGGATGTGGAGGTTTCACATCCGGAACCTCTTATCAACTCGACCACATGTAGTGATATCAGTTGTCGTTGGTAAAATGATAAACTTTTTAATTTTAAACTAATTACGAAAGTCTATTTTGTCGGCAGCTAATTCAGTCAGGGCCATAAGTGAAGACCCCATAACTGCAAAAAATACGACGACTCGTAGAGGAAGAAGCACAACTTCGAAGTTTTTTTTTTTTTTGACGCAAACACAACTTCGAAGCTTGAACAAACTGAGAAATACACGAGGGATTGGCGACCCCCGCCTCGAAAGCCCAAGGCATAACAGGTCCAGGTTCAGGCCCAATAAGATGGGCCCAAACTTCTACAGGCCCACAGCAACTAGAGAATCAGAGCTGAATGTATTCACAGTGCTCTGAAACCCCAACCGAGGGTTTAAGCAGAACCTGGTGCCTTCTCTCTCTCTCTCTCTCTGATGCTCTGACGATGACGGAGACGGTGAGGCTCCGCGTGGAATTCAAGGACCGGCACATTCTGAGCAAGTCGCAGAGGACCGACGGACTCCGCCGGAGCTGGATTCTCCTGAAACCTCAACACCGCACCATCTCGGACCTCGCCGCCTATCTCCTCCACGTCTTCAACCTCCACGATTCTTGCCCCGATGGACTCCTCATTTCCGTAAGCTCCTCATTTGCCCTAATCACCATCTCAAAGTTCCGATTTTTCGAAAATAAAATGATACAAATTTGTAACTTCAAATGGCCTTCTCGTGCAGATGGATGAGTTTGTGTTGCCGCCGTTTGAGTCCACCTGCATTTTCAAGGATAGAGACACTGTCAGGTCAGTTTGCATTTCTTACTCCTTTTTTTTTTTCAGTGAATTTTTTGGTTTAATGTAAACATTTTTGTGTAATCAGTGTGAAAAGGAAAGGTGTGTCTGAATTTGACATGATTGAGGATGGAAGAAACTGTATTGAGGTTGAAGAAATCGTGGAGAGGCAACTTGTGAATGGAGGTATGAAGCTTCTGGCTAATGAGGAGTTCGAGAAGGAGAAGGGAGGGTATGAAAGTGATCTAGAAGAGGATGAACCTGACCAGTTGGAAGATATATTGCCTGTTAAAAATGCGCCAGACAACGATACAAGCACACATTCCAAGAAAAGGAAGCGACCAAATAAACCGGAGAGCTCCAAGTATGGATTTTACTTGATTTTCATGGATTAATGCACCTAATGTTTAGCATGTGTTGGCTATGAGTTGACATAGGGTTTACATGTCAACCAAGTAATTTGAATGTTAAGTCTTTCCTGGAACTACTTATGCTTCAAATTCTTGCTATTTATGAGATTGTCGAAGATATTATGGACATTATAAGTTTATGACTGCGTCCCTGCAGAACATTATGTATGTTAGGCTGTTATGATGGTATATGCATTTTCTTTGGTATCTGAATACATTATATCTTTCAGGAAGAAGAGAAGTAAATCTGCTACTACTGGAGAATGTTCGGTTGTCCCAGAAGATGTTCAAGGTGATGTCCAAGAGGACAAGAACAGAAGCTCTCATAAGCGTCGTCTCAGAAAGAGTCTTTCCAAGAAGGAAAAGTCAATTACTGGAGAGGGTGAGCTGGACGATTCAAGCACATCTGAAACTGATAAAAGGACTAACAACATAAGTCATTCAACACCCAGTGCAAACAGGTAGCTTGTAGCCTTATTACATATATGGTGATGAAACTGAGCTGGTAGTCATTCTCACACTTTCCCATTTGCTCATTTTTCTTGTCCCTAATGTTATCTTTTATAGGCAGAGTCAGCTTCAAGAGAATGGCATAAACGGTGTTGTTTCATCTGACAAGCCTGATGAAAGTAAAAAGGTATTGAATACCAGCTTTACAGTCTTGTATGTGTATATCATACGGTATTTGCTTTGTTACTTATTTTTGGGCATCTGTATATATCTGATATTCTTTCTTAGAGTAATCCTTATGCATGAAGTAAAACTTGGCAATGGAGTAACTCTTCTGTGATTTGATAACATTTCCTTATTCATATAAAGATTTTGATAGTGTGCACTGAAACTTTTTCTCTCTTGTTGCAGTTGCCTAGTAGAAGTGCTCGACGTAAAAAGGCCAAAAGAATATGGAAGAGGGAAAACATGAAAGCTCAGAAGGAAGAGGTAATGTGATGCTTAAAAATTTGTAATGATTATAGATAAATATTTCTATTTCTCACTTGTGTGCCATAAGTCGCTTGTATGCAAGCCCTCTGAAAACTTAACGCTTGACATCATAAGCTCTGTTTAGTGCCACCTACATGACTTTACAAAAGGAAGTACTTGCTTCTGAGTCTTATGTTAATGTCCAGAAGTATGTATGTATGATTTTACAAGAAAGACTACTTGTTCCTCTGGCAATAATCTTTTCTCCTTAGTGTTCCATTTTGCAGTTACATCAGACACAGGTAGGCAAACCGGTTAATCAGCAATCATCTGAAAAAGATAATCAGAAATCATCAAACAAAGCTGATCAACAATCATCTGACAAAGCTAATCAGCAATTATCTGACATAGATAATCAGAAAACCTCTGAAGAAGATGAACCAAATACAGATAATGATGAAGAAGACAACGTTGTTCCTGTAGTAATTAGGCCAGGACACATTCGCTTTGCACCCCTCGGTAAAGGTATATATGGATCTGAATTCTCTGATAAACTGTTAACCTTGCTATGCCATTTGACTTTGTAATTGATGTTATGGGTACATCGAGTTGATTAAGGACATCTTGTTAATTATCTGATGTATCTACCTGTTCAAGTGGAAGCAGATCAGAGTTTCCAGCAGAATGAAATTCCAGTGGTATGTTTCAGTTTCCTTGAAGCATTATAGATTTTTTTTTTTTTTTTTTTCAAATCACTTTGGAGGCTTGGATAACTCTGTTAGTTGGCTTATAATGGGACACACTAACTGATGCTTAATTTAATTTAAAGTTTCTATTTCACAGTCATGACTAAAACTATTGATGCCATTGAAATCTTTGAATTCCTGCCTCCAGAAAACTTTTCAGTGGAATGGGATAACCAGCAAGAAGAAGGGTCAAAAATGGGGTATGGAGAAAACATCATATTCAAATAAGAGCAACTACGAAGATCTGTACCAAGAGTCATCTGAAATGCCTGGTATTGAAGAGGAGATTCCTGAAAATGATCCCATAGACTTTAATAGGCTTGAGCTCTCTACCAGTGTACCGAAGGTTTGTTGCTTTATTATTTTCATTCTGGTTGATGGATATTTCTTCTCCTCTTCATAGGAAAAATATGCAAAAAATAAAGAGTTGTGGGAGTTAGCTTTGTACTGCCCTCGTTTTAGCTTCTTGACCCTTAATTACTATCTACTAAATTAGGATGATATTGAAAATAATTTCCAGATTAAATAACTTTTATCCTTCATGTTTCAGTAGTTTAGTATTGAAGATTTGATGCAGTAATTTCCATTTAATGCGTTGCAGGAAGGTGATCTAATTGCATATCGGTTGATTGAATTATCATCATGCTGGACCCCTGAAGTTTCTTCCTATCGAGTATGACTCTTTCTTCTCTTAAGTTCTACCGACTATTTGTGGATATAAAGTTAACAATAAATAATTTTTTTTGTACGTGTAGGTTGGAAAAGTGTCACAGTACAACCCTCAATCAAATAAGATTTTGCTAGTACAGGTTCCAGAATATCCCATTGTTTTTGAGGAGACAGATGAGGCATCTGAGGTACAACCAGATACATCCCTTTATGGGGAAGATGGTTCTTTAGAGGTACTTGAGCTACACTCAATCAATAATCATAAATTTGATAATATACATTGTTTCTATTTCATGATAGAAACTACACTGCTGGTGTATGAAATATTATCACTATTTGCACAGCCTGGGTCTATTATATGATCTAGTTATTGGTGGCTGCTTATTGGTGACAATATTACAGTTATATATGACCATTTTTTTCTAAGAAATTATATATGACCATTTTAGCTGCCTGGCAGAGGCTGTGAACTACTGGTTTATGTGAATCATATCTGTCATTGCTACTGGTTCATATGAATCATATCTGTGATTTGCTAGCATCTGACAAAATAGAACCTTTGCAGATAGATTATTCTTCTCTTATCGATGTCCGCATTGTCAAGTGTGGGAACCTGAACACAGCCAAAGCAGTCACTGGAGATCAAAATGATGTATCCAGTTTTAGGCGCAAGAATGGCTCAGAAACTAGGGCTCTATCAGGTTTCAGGCTCAAGAATGACAAAGAAACTCAGGCTGCTGCATTAGGCTTCAGGCTTAAGAATGACAAGGGAACTCAGGCTGCTGCATCAGGTTTCAGTGTTAAGAATGACAAGGAAACTCGTGCTAGTGCACAAGGTACTAATTAGATTTCCATGCCAGGAATCTATTATGGCATAATGAATTTTGAATATATTTTTGTTCACAAATATAGCTTATCTTGTTTATGTATGTAGAAAATGGAAAAGCAGGTGCATGGGATGAAATCAGCCAGGCATTGAATGCGAAGAAGGCGGAGCTTTCTCAGGAAGATGGCTGGGGTAAAAATGATGGCTCAGGAAGGAGCTCATGGACATCTAGGCCCTGGAGGGGTAGCGCATTGGGTCCAACAATGGCTCTTTTAAGAGCGCAAAGTGAGCTATGAGGAAGATCTGTAATAAATAGATATGGTCTGTCAATCAGATGAAGCGGGGTTCGTGATTTTGTTAACTTATGACAGTAGTAAAGGGACGTTATTTTGGGTGTAAAAAAGAAACCTCGACTTAGTACTGTACAGTGGGAGTTCAATTTTAAAGGTCCGTGGAAGAACACCCTTTTAAATCGTGATGATGATGATGATGGTAGAATGTTGCTTAATGAGCTCATACGTTTCTCCTCAGATATGAAGAGAAACAATTAACTGTTCTATAATCAAAAGATACACCCTTTGACAGTCTCAGCACATCATTTTCATTAATAAAACCTCGCAATGGCAGAAACCTGGAACTTCCAGAAATTTCAATTTATTACTATCCTTTTCATGCATAAAATCAAAAAACTTTTCATTTCACCCTAAACGGCAACACCTTCGATGTTGGACGGGTAAATATATATACTTGATAAACTTATTTCAACTGATAATTTGTCTGCCCAGAAAACAAAATTTTACTAATAAAATCCTATCTGCATAAAGCATACTTGTCCTCTGTACATATTTTCTGTACCCCTCCATACATCACACAAGCACATATGAAACACTTAAACTGCCCGGGATGCCAACCCGACTTTTCAATCTGCAACTGATCCATCCCACCATTCCAGTATGCTTGAAAGATCATGAACCCAAATCTTATGTAAAGCTCTGACCCTTCTAATTCTGTCTTATTCATGTCTGTCTTTTTATGTGTTCTGTATTGATTTACAGCTGAGATGGATCAGGAACTGCTCTGGCTCCTCACCTTGTCTTACTATCTGCAGATATTAAAATGCATCTTTAGACTCACAACGAAAGAAACAACAAAAATTGATTAGCAGCAAGCATCAAATAAAATAAAAAAGAGACCAAGTAATGGACTTGAGTAATTTTGGTCAGTGTGATGAGTTTCTGTTTATGATTGCAAGTAGTTTGCAACTATATAGAGTATTGGCAATGCTTTCTGATAAAGCTACTTGTAACCTACTGTGATATTGAAAACTAGAAACATTTTCCTGTTTTGTGGCTCCAATACATTGTTGATGTGTGGTTAGACGTATTAATCAAGGCTAGATTTAACTGGCGTGATGCAGTGTTTAAATCAGAGCACCTTGCTTGATGAAAATGGATACAGGGTGTTTCTGCTAATCTGCTCTCTTTAAAGGCGAAGTCAGCATGTTAGGCTACAGCAACCATTTCCCCATCAACACAAATCAGCATTAGTGAAATGATCCAATATTAATTCACAGTGACTTGGTTGATGAAAACGGATGCTCTGTGTTAGTGAAGTGATCCCATCAACACAAATCTCATTTCTTTACAGGGCCAATCATGAAATTACTCATCATCTATATAGCTTGTGCACCACTATAATCATTAGCTTTCAAGTGTTGCAATATACTGAACTTTGCTAATTAGAGCCCTGGCGAAATTGGATTGGAGAAGCAATTACTCGGGGGTAGAAAAAATCCTATTTAAACGAAGTATCAGTTATCTTTCTTCCTGCTAGATTTAGCTGCTTTACTTACCATTTGTGAAAAGAAAAAAAAAATACTCTAATTCACTAATGTGCATTGGTTATATAAAGGAGTAGATATTGTACTACAAAATAAGCAATAATAAAAGATAGAGACGGACAAATTGCAATGTACCTGTACAGGGGCACTCATAGGCAAACCCATATGCTCAAGGAAACAGCGTCCTATGGTCTCCCAGTGAAGATGGCTATCCTCAAATGTTGCATTCTGTCCTTTCTCATGCAAAATATCACATCCCAACCAGACAAACAAGACACCAGGTTTATTTGCACCCACAGTCGCATCTGGAGCTAGCAAAAGATATGCTGATCTAGAATGAAGTTTGGCAGACTGATGCATCACCACTTTGTTCAAAGAAGGCCACTGGTACAAGACAGGGTTAATCACCTCTGCAGCTTCCCTGGTCGCTTCAGATTGTAATTCATTTTCAGGGTTAATAATGTCAACATCCAACATTAGATAGTCTCTGTTGCTCACATCTTCGGATTGGTTGCAATCAGTGTCCATCAGATCATCATCCAAGTCAGGTAAGGAAAACGACCATGAGCGTACCAAATTCCTTGAAACTTTAGGTGATTCTTCAACTGAGGGTAGAAACATTAGAGGTGGAGGTTTACTCCCTCTACGCTCTGCAATAGAAGGGGAAATCCCTTTACATGTCAAACATGTATTTGTCACTTCCAAAGTACGATTAGCTGAAAATGCCCCTCTAGGTGAAGAAAGAGATTCTTTGAAAGGTAACTGTGAGCTATCGGCTATGGAACTATGCTTAATACATAATGGATCTGCAGAATCCAAGCCTGAAGGTGAAGGCTGTTGAGAAGACAAGCATGACAAGTCCGACCAATTAGAAGATGAGGGTGAAAAGGTAAATGATGAACTAGAGTATTCAGAGGTTGAAGGGGAGAGTGTTGGGGATTTTGAGCTAAACTTAAGATTGTTATCAGGAAACCAAGAACAAGAATCGGGTGACCCACAGTCAGTTGTCGGAAATGATAATGGATTGGTAAGAGCAACAGAGTGTCCTACTTCCCGACATGTATCTCTTATCCTACTTGGGCTACTAATTGGATAACACTCAAAGGAATCTGGTGAACCACAAAAGTGGCTTGGCGATGACAGTGGTGATAAAGGCTCAATCAAGGAAACAGGGTCTTCTGCTTCTTTGTTAACTTCCACAACCATATCCAATCCATCACTGGATGGGGTAGTTTTACAGTTCAGCTCAGAAGATGTGATCAAATCCTTCATAATTCCACTAGCAAACTTTTGCCGCAATCTGCCCCATCCATTTTCTCTGGCCGGAAGGCAAGTTTCTGACTCAGTATTTGATACTGAAAATGGTGGAACAACCCCACCTGCAAGTGCCTTACTGAAAATTTCGAAATCCAAATCATATTCACCAACCTTTCTTTCACCCACCGGAATACAAGTCACTGCAGCAACCTTATCGCCTCCAGAAGAAAAAGTTTCTTCCTTTTGGACATCTCCCTTGCTGCAATCCTCTGCTGAAAGACCACTGGAAAGAGCGTCCCAAAATTCTAGTGGCTCCTTGCCTTCATTGATGTCCACAATTGGACCGTTTGCCCTCTCGTACTGGATGACCTGAAGGGCAGCTGCTCTTGCGTTATCTGACATCATTGTGTTGCAATCCTTTCCAATCCAGACATATATAGCAGATGGAACATGCACAACAAACGCACCACGAGAGTCGAGTCCTTCTGCACCTGGATGGTTTAACATCTTTGGCACCAGATGAAGAGGATCATAGCATGAATGCGGGGCCATCCTGTACATCCTTAACACGGAACTCGGGCTTGCAGGCACAGCATGCACCCGCTTCTGGCACTGCAGAAGTTGACAAGCAAAACCCATGTTCGGGTTTGTCACCCCTCTTGCTGCCTTGACATACTGAAATGCATCTTCAAAGCTCTGGCCCTCCCTCCACATAAGGTAAGCAATCACCAGAGAGGTCGACCGCGACACTCCCTGACAACAATGCACAAGAACTCTCCCACTTTGCTTCCTCACATCTTCAAAATAATCAAACACATCATACAGAATGCTCGTGATGTCCTCCGAGGGGCTATCTTTCAACCAGAGCGTCTTGTACACAAGATCATTCTTGAAATACTCAGGAGACACAAACCCAACACAGTTGAGCACATGGGTGATCCCATTCTTCCTCAAAACCTCACGGTTCTTAGCCACGGCATCACTCCCCAAGTATATATGCTCTGCAATTCTGGAGCACTCTTTATCAAAAAAAGCAAGCTTATCTTTCTTAAACTCAAACTCTCTCCCAGGCTGTTCGGGATTCGAACCCGGAAAGGGTTTAGCCGACCCTCTAGGGGTTTGGGGCTGAGGCCAAACACCAAGATCATCAGAACCCGCCTTCGGCCACTCCTTGACATTACTCTTGGCTATTGAAAGAGGCTGAAGTGGAGGCAAGCAAGACCTTGCTTTACTATTGAGCTGAGGCTTTGGATAAGGATTAGGTTTGGAAGGTGAACGGTCACTCCATGACATGGACCGGAGATAACTTTTCCGGGTAGTATTTCCGGCGGCAAGCCCACACTCTTCTTCCTCACCCAACATCTCGGTTTTGAAAAGCTAAACTCCTCTAAATTCTAATTGCTACCCATTAAAGGACTCTTCGTGGAAAAGGCATAGCAACCATCAAGCTTCGAAATTGGCATTAATACCATTGAAAATCCATCCCCTCTCCTTTTTCCCACCTAAAACACTTGACCCATCTCTGTTCCTAGTTGTACTTTTCAATCTAGAATCAGAAAGGAATTCAAACACGAAAACGACCCAGTAAAACCCTCATGTCGGGCGCATAGATTCTACCAGCATAGACAAGCAACAAGAAAATGGAGGCCAAAGCAATAATGGGTTATTTTTCAAATCACAAAAAACAATCAAAGTCACTTACTTGAACAATTCTATATATCAAGCAGGACGGTCTCTTGGTTTGTATCACACAGACTTTGAAGTTTGAAGGAGATAGGAAGAGACTGAGCTATGGAGGAGCGAGTTGGACTGAGTCAGGTTGGGGGGTAAGGAGAAGGAGAATGGGTCAAAGTGCCACGTCATCAGGGGAATAAGGAAAGGCATGTCAAGTCTTGTGATGTCATTAATGTTTTGTGTACTGTTAAGTTTTTTCAGACCGAGATTTTGGGGAATATTATTTTGGTATTAAAATAATAGGGGGTGGGGGCGATAGGGTGCACCAACGCTATTGTGCTGCCCCTGCTGCGGCGGTCGCCATCGTAGACTCATAGTGGTTGGAGTCCACGACTAAACTTTAAATCGAGGTTGTAATTATTCATTAACGGTGATTAAGCAAACTCATGTTAAAGAGGCGTGAATAATGCGCAAAATGTGTTTTGGATTGTATAAGGTAGACATATCTAATCTTCTTTTGTTGCAAACTTGCAATATGTAGTGGGGTAAAGTTGTTCATGTTGCGATACGAATCAATGCTGAGTGATAGAGCGCTAACTTTTATTGTTTGGTCAGAGTTTATACCTAAATTGAGACCAAACATGTGGTTATCGCACGTTTAGTTAATTTTGGTTAAGTATCAAGAATATCAAGTCAACACTTGTTTTAGCTTTAGTATTTATACGACAAATCTTGTTTTAATCTCTTTGCATGCTATTTATTTACTCTGTATTCATTATATTTAATTTTTGTAATTACGTTAACATATATTTTATCTCCACACTTTTGAACTGAGCAAACAAAATTGTTGACCATCTTGAGTTCTTGATAGCAAAGTAGGGAGATGGTGGTCACTTCCTTGCCAAATTTGTCACCATTAGTGTTATTGTTATATACTAATGATTTTTTTTTTTCATGAAGATCAAGTCATCCAAAGATGGCACTCTAATTTTTATTCCTACATTCTAGTAACTTGAGTTGTTACATAACTAAACTGGAACAACCCTTCGAACATCAGTGTAAACAATTGAACTCAATGAATTATAATCTAATTTATTCTATATATCATACATTTGTTTAATAAGAACATTATAATTGTTGTTCTGTGCTATACATTATCAGCTCGTAAATTCTGAGTTGCTTGAAGTAAATATCATAGAACTATCCTAACAAGCGGGAAGTCAAGTTGTTTCAAGGCAATCTATCGACTTAAGAATTCATTGGCCGACATTAAACAACTGCTACTTTGATCGGTAATTGCTCCACTTTTTGGCGAAGTAATATTAATTTTGACCAATCTTACGAAAAAGAAAAAAAATATATATTAAGATCAATAAACAAAATCTAAACCCCTTTGTAAAAATCAGAAGACCAACAATCATAAATCCCATATCCAATCTATGAAGCATCAACGATACAGTAAAATTTTATGTCTATTGTTATGTAATATCTTTAAATTAGCAAGTGATTATCTTAAGATGATGATAGATATTCATTATTGGGCAGAAATTGCGATACAAGGGGCAGTCTCTCACAAATTAATGATAGGAGGTCCATAATCAATGAGCCTACTTCACAGTAAGAGACTGCCCTATTTACAAAATTGCAATCCATGCTTAACAAATAAGTGACGTGCAATTGAAAATATAACCTTTTTAGTCAACAACAACCATTGGTTTTGAATTTCCCAAACCTAAACCTAATAGGATGGACCATGAGTTGACTTGACTTGAGATTAACTAAAGCAAAGCACAACATGTTAAATGAATGCTACATTTTCAAATTTTAGTCTCCAATCTTGACATAAAGTTTGTAGTTCCACCTGTTCATCTTCAACAATGCTCTTGACAATAATACCAAAAGATGGCCTCTAATTTCTCTCTAGTGGCATTTCAAATCCCATCCAGGAAGCACCAACGATAAGGTAAGATCTTAAAACAATTGTTATGTAATATCTTCAAATTAGCAAGTCACGGTCTTAAAAAAATATAGATTATTGGGCAGGAACTGTCATACAAGGTAGTCTCTCACAAATTAATGATGGGGTCCATAAGTAATAAGCCTACTTCATAATAAAGAGACTGCCTATCTTACAATCCATACTCAACAAATAAACGATACGCAATTGAAAATATAACCTCTTTAGTCAACGACGGTGTATGTACTATGTAGTGTGGGGTTTCGAATTTCCCAAACCTAATCCTATTAGGATGGACCATAAGTTGGAAACTTGACTTCTTCTTTTTTTCTTTTTTTGATGATTGGAAAAAAAAAATTTACAACGAAAAAACAAAACCCCTAAAAATACCCCATCCCAACTGATCCAAATGGAATACTGAGAACACATAAAGGAGTAAACAAAAAAAACCATACATGTGGAGTATGAAAGTGATAGGCTACAAAAGTCAGATGATTTGTTACAAAATTAGCCTCCCGATAAATATACCGGAAGATGATAGATTGAATTTTTGCCGCTAAGTCTCTAATAACTTGAACTAAAGTCTTAATACACCAGGGAACAATGGCTGAGCCTCGAACACAATCAATAACTAGCTTAGAGTCTCATTCGACAATCGACAATAATATTGTTGGAAACTTGACTTGAGATTAACAAAAGTAAAGCACAACATGTCGAATGAATGAATGCTACATTTTAAAATTTTATGTACCACTAGCTAGTCCTCAATCTTGACATAAGTTTTGATGTTCCACTTGTTCATCTTCAACAATTTTCTTGACAATAATACCAAAAGATGGCCTCTATTTTCTCTCTAGTGGCATGATTTGTTTGTCTACTCGGTTGAGAGTTAAGTAACACATTATCATCATCATCATCATGTTGCAATGTATATGGGACTTGATCTCGTTCCTTAAACACACAATACATATTGATTAACTCAAGAATAATCAGTTGGTGTTAAACAGCTACTTATCGTCGAAGATGTATGAATTAATATACATATAAGTTTGTTTAGCATCTATGTATATCATATACATTTATACGTATACATGCTTGAGTAAAACACTAAAACCTCATTTTCGTTTCAAATTATTTAAAAATACTCAATAAAGGATCATGGATTTGGAATTTTAGTATTTGTGTGAACTCTAAGAATCTTAGACCTTACAGTAGTAGTCAACGACGTCGGTTGCATAGAAACAAAATCTATGCAATTTGGAAGGATATAGAAAGTAATGGTCAATTAAGGTGGCTGAGAAAGAGAGACCAACTTTTGTTGTAATCGTCCATCCGTCCCCACCCATATTTGTATTGGTCATTACTCTTTAGCTAATAGCTAACCCTCTCGTGGCGTCGTAATCTTCAATACAATTGAGTTGATTACAAACATATAATTTTATTAGTATGAAACTATGAATAACTATAGTAATAAAATTAAAGATTTCCATCTTGGAAAAAGAGATGTTAGCTTCGTATGACTTGCGACCATTACCTTTTTATTTTGGTTAAAAATTTAGTATTGATCAAGATAGCTTTATATATATATATATATATATATATATATTTATTTATATTTTTTTAAAATAAGAGTCGCTGTGGTTACTCTCAAGCCTTGATTAATGAAACGACAGAATACATAGGAGATGACATGGTACCTAAATCCCAAATTACAATATGCAGCAAGAGAATATTCTGAGATAATAACAGGAGTCTCAACTAAAACAATGCATTCTAGCAAGCACCAACTAGCGAAGAGTGCTCTATCAGCTACTTTATTCGCTTTACAATTGTGATGACATGCCGGAAATGTAACTCTATTACGAAGAAACATCATTACAAATAGCGCAGTTTTCCCACTATGTTGCTACTGAAAAATCAATCCAGTGACACTTAGTTTCACCTTACCATTAGAAGGCAGCTACCATCTGACCAAGTAAAAAACTCGCCGCATACCTAGAGCAGACAACTTTATACTTAATAGCAGTAAGATTTGAATATGTGGCTAATATATTTAGATTAATATAAACAACAAGTCACAGCTCATCGAATAAGTAGTTTTATATTTAACGTAATATTATCAATTTTATATTACTGTATACTTGTTCTAGATTTCATAGCTACTGTTCTTGACTGGTCCAACAAAAGAATGTATTTTGCTCTTTTCTCCTTATGTATGTAAAGCCACCATAATCCTTCGTTTATTTGTTGAAATGCATGCTCCACGATCATTCATTTGAAATTAGGAGGCTGCGGGCCAAAGAGTCGAGGGATGCTCTTGGGATAATGAGCGAGTCTATTAAACCTATAGAAAAACGTCTTGGTGTACTATAGGGTTAGAGACAAATTCTCAATATTCTATTTTCTTTTAGTCCAAATACACAACTTATTTAATATATATTATCAACAAAATATTATAGTTACGTGGATACTAATGTCAATTTATACGAGATCATATTCACCTCAGAACCCGTTACGGTGGGATTCGGATCACCTACTGAAAAATGATCCAATATACGTTGGCATGACTCTATCCCTGCTCGTTTGAGGAGATAAGTCATACCGAACCACGAGTACAAGACACAAGGAAAATTGCATGTCTGCTTATAAACAAGTTCACCTATTCAGCGCAGCCCAATATAAGTTCATCTCAAAGTCACACACCAGCCCAAAATAAAGCCCAGCACAAAAATTCAAGCCCAATATGAGAGCTCATTTAGCCATGGCCCACCCATTTCGACCTTCCTCTCTTTCCCGCACCACATTTTGCTTCACCTCCATTGTTGAAGCCACAGGTGCTCGGCAGCACCCATAGCTACTACACCTCCTCCTCCTCTCGAATGGCCGCACCACCATTCTCTCGAACCCATTTCGTCTCGGTCTCAACTATCTCTCTAACTCATTCCGCCACCATTTTTTCTACTTCACAATCTTGTCTCTCCCTCTATCTCATCTCCATCTCCAGGCATTGAGGTCCTCCACGGTCTCTGCTATGCATTCCCCTATCTGATATGTATCACAGTCTCGGCGTCCACCGCCTCATCTACCGCAGCCGCATGGTGCACTATATCAAAACCGGCCTCATCGATCACGCCCTCCAGGTGTTCGACGAAATGACTCAATCAAATTGCCGCGTGTTCAGCATAGACTACAATCGCTTCATTGGAGTGCTGGTGAAGCACTCGCGTTACGACCTCGCCGAGCATTATTACTACGAAATGGCGCCGCAAGGCTTCTCTCTAACCCCATTCACTTATTCCAGATTTATTTCTGGGTTGTGTAATATCAAGAATTTTACTCTCATCGAGAAGCTTCTTCGAGACATGGAGAGGCTCGGGTGTGTGCCTGACATTTGGGCTTTTAATATATATTTGAATCTTCTCTGCCAAGAAAATAGGATACAGTTAGCTGTGGAAGTGTTTGATAGGATGGTTGAGAAGGGGAGAGAGCCGGATGTTGTATCGTATACTATAGTTATTGATGGGTTGTGTGAAGCTGGAAAGTTTGATAAGGCAGTTGAGGTTTGGAATGGTATGATTAGTAAAGGGTTTAGGCCTGATACTATTGCGTGCACCGCGCTTGTTGTTGGTTTGTGTGGAGGTGGAAAGGTTGATTTGGCTTATGACCTTGTGATTGGTGAGATGAAGGGTGGAGTGAAGTTCAATAATTTGATGTATAATTCGCTGATTAGTGGGTTTTGTCGAGCTCGTAGAATTGATAAGGCACAGGCAATTAAGTGGTTTATGAAGAGGAATGGGTGCCAGCCGGATTTGGTGACTCACAATGTGTTGTTGAATTATTGTTGTAATGAGTTCATGTTGGAGGAGGCAGAGAAGTTGATGAAACAAATAGAGAAGAGTGGGATGGAACTCGATGCGTATAGTTATAATGTGTTACTCAAGGGCCTTTGTAAAGATAATAGACCGGAAAAGGCATATTTGTTGATGAGGAACATGATGGAGCCAAAAGGTTTGTGTAATGTTGTTTCATTTAATACCATCATTACAGCATTTTGCAAGGCAGGGCAGACTAGAAGGGCATACAAACTGTTTGAGGAAATGTTTCAAAAGGAAATTTTACCTGATGTGGTTACATTTACCATTCTGATAGAAGCTTTATTAAGAGAAGGTAGTTCAGATATAGCCAAGAAGCTTCTTGATCAGATGACAGGGATGGATCTGTTACCTGATCGTATATTTTACACTACAATAATTGACCACCTATGTAAGAGTGGGAAGATTGCAATGGCTTGTGACGTTTTCAATGATATGTTAGAGAAGGGAATCACCGCTGATGTCGTTTTGTATAATGCTCTCATTAGCGGGCTTTGCAGGGCTTCAAGAGTGACTGAAGCCATGCATTTATATGAGGAAATGCAGACTAGAGGATGCTGTCCTGATGAGGTAACTTTCAAAGTGATAATTAGAGGTCTTATCAGAGACAAGAGGCCTTCTGTGGCTTGTGGGGTATGGGATGAGATGATGGAGAAGGGCTTTACTCTGGACAGAGTTCTTTCCCAGACACTGATTAATGCTGTCCATTCAAAAGATGTTGCATGAAAATGGAAAATGGTTTGTACTTTATATACACCCCTTTATATCTTTTACCCATCCATTCATACTTTTTATGCTAAGTTTATGGCCTAGCTTCAAATTTTACTTGATTGATTTGTTATGGGGGAAGTATTTAATATCTTTGTTTGCACTACTGACAGCTCTGGCAGTTCATTTCTTCAAGAGCACATATAACTTTGCCTTTGAATAATTAGACCATCAAATTTCAGTTATAAGCTGCTGAGCATAGCGCGTTAGTGACTGCATGATTGTGCTGTTCATATAAACATTTTCGAACATAGTGCAGGGACTTGTAACACTTGCTCAATGCTAAGAATGTAATTGGGAGATATTTAAATGAGCTATGGTCTACTTTCACTGCTATTGTATGCTAAAGGAGCTTAATAATCACATTCTTAAATCAGTCGGCTAACTAGTTACATATTTTTAGTGAGCGTTTTTTGCTATTTTGAATATGCATGGATCCTCACCCGTGTGGTGATATAATAGTTGTTCCTAGCGATCTCCAGTAGTAGGTGATTCTTCTTTTTCAGTGATATAAATTTTGGTGCTTATTATTTATGAGTATTAAACTTGTGGTTCTAAGAACCTATTGCATTCAAGATGGTTGATTGCGTATAGCCTATTCCCAGGACGATGTGACATTGATTATGCTATTCTTTGGTCTGTTGCAGTTTCCATATTTTGGAGCAACTGGATAGTTGGTGATTTCATCTCAACAAGCCTGTCTTGTTTCTACCTCGTTCCTCTTCCTGGCAAGGTACAAAAAATTGAGGTGGAAACTTTTAGCTTTTGTGGCTGTTTTATAAGTAATAAATTAATAAATTACTTTTTTAATCAATATTTGTACAAGCATCTTCCTGTTTGAGTGAGAAACATTAGAGATGTAGGGAAAAGAAAAAAAGGAAAATAGGCAAGACCTTGCGGGTTTAACCCTTGTATAAATTGTCATATCCTGTTTACTTTCATTTGTTTCTGTTTTGTCATGAAGAGCTAGTTCATTGACAACAACTGAAAACATGTAAACTATTCGAGGGATGTGCTTATTGAATTATTAAAATCTTTGTTAAATTATTGTTATGCAGTATTACTTCACTTATTGGTTGACTCGCTGTGCTCTTCTTATTAGCCAATAATATTTTGTTTGTGCATGCAGTGCAGGATAAAACCTTGGACAACCAGATGATTCGAAGAGCATTCTGATTTCATTGTATGGTTTGTCTCTCTCGTGATATTCTTTCTCGTCAAAATGCAATGAATTTACTTTAACTTACTTTCTTTTCATTAATCTCCCTGCCCCTCCCTCTTTCTTTCGTCCCGTCTTCTTTTGCTTAATTACTACTAGCACATAATGGTATAATGTTGCTGTCTAGAAAAATTGATAATGTGAGAGGTAATTGCTTACTTTCTCTATATTCTCCTCCTGTGATTTTTGCCACTTCTTTGAGCAAGAAGTGTTATTGGCTGCTTAGTACTAACTTTATTTCTCTCATTTTGTAAAAGTAATATAACCTAAAGAGGCGCCTAACAAATTTTTCGGGTATGTTCTGAAATATGAAGTCAACCTTCAGTATCATTGACTTCATGGCCACTATTAATCTTGAGGGATACCTACTAATAGCAGAATATGCATCTAGATGATAGTAGTGGTCACATCAAATATTGATAATCTTGATAGGATGCGTAACTTTGTTAAATATCATAACTTATATGTATTCTGTTGTCTCTGCCTGGAATCTTTCCTGCATTCTTTGAAGTTGGATAAACATGACCGTATATCAATAGCAATTTTGTTTTTATTTATTGTTCTCTCCACAACTTTCTTTCTTAGCTTAATGGCTGCCGCAGCTACTTGAATCCCTTTTGATTTTACATTCTAAATTGTCTTAGGATTCACCATGGCGCTCCTTGAGGTAGTTCTATGCAGAGGCAGCAGATTTGTATCAAGAATATTAGTGTGAGAATGCTATTAATCCAACTAGGGCTTGAAATCTGAATGTGGATGTGGACATACATGACTTGTTATATGGGAAATGCAGTGAGTGTAACTCTCTCTTTGTCGGGAATTTACTATATTATTTATATCGGGGCTGGGGGTAGTAGTTGTATGCTGAAACAGTATTATGAAAATATGAATGATAATGGATTGAATTTTTATTTCCTGTAGGGCAATGCAAGCAGCAACGGCTAAAATTTTTGGCCACCTCCTGCTGAAGAAAAGCAGATGAAAGAATACGAAGCTTTGTTTTCTGTATATTAACTATAATCCGGTTTGTTGCAGTTCTGGAGCCTTGAGGAGGGAAGAACAATCAGGACGACATCCAAGGAACCATTTTTGCGATTAATTAAGTACAAATATAACTCACAGTACTGACGAGTTGCTTCAAAGACCCTTGAATTCAATTTTCAGCCAGTGGTTGCCCATAGCCCGACTCTGAGCCACAGCAGAATATCTTCGGTTATTGAGTTAAGATGTTCTTTGCTTAGAGGTGAGTTGAATGTTGAGTTTTTCGTCCAGAACTCGAAGGAGGCTATATATCCATTTCATACACAGAGGGACAGAATTATGTCAAATTTTTAGATGAATATTGGGTACCATTGTTCTCGGTCAGTATTCGGATTTTTGTTTCAATTTTTCATAGGAACATTAGTCCTTATTGACAGTGTGAACATGGTAGGTAAACTGTAATAGACGTTCAAGAATACTGTGAATTCAACTGAGAATTAGCTCCTGATGCTTCACTTCCATTATGCCATTCGATACTTTTTTCAGGAAATGGATGATAAAGATTCTCAATTGGCAAATTTAGAACTTGTATCTTCTTTAACACTTGTATCTCTAAAGGGAAAAACTAGGGGAGATGAAAGTGAAGGTTTGTCTTTTCCTTTTTTATTTTTCGGAGTTGCGGGTGCATTTTTTCTTCGGAATGAAAGTGAAGGGATGTCTCGATACAGCAGCACTTAAAAAAAGTTGCCACCAAGATTACTTGCCTCCCATCCTGAGCTATGTTTGATTCTTTGCCTTTTGATAAATCATCCTTGAAGTTTTCTTCAAGTCATCCTCTTATCTATTGGCTTATCAAAATAAAATCCTCACTATTATCATTCCTCTTCCAAGTCTTTGCTCTTCTTCATTACCTCTCCACACTAGCATGCATCGGCTTCGCGATTCCAACCCTCATTTTGGCAGCCCATATCAAACACAGCAGCCAGGCCAATATCCCGAGTCACCACCACCTGGTTCATCTGTGCCACTACCACAGTATCAAGGTCAGCCCTCTGGACCACCGCCACCCAGTCCAGAATGGTCTGAACCACGGCAACCAATTCTGCGTGAGCCAGCCCCAACCCGTCCCCCGGGGAAGCATCAAGGCCGCCAACCTTGGCCACTAGGTCCATTGGTGTCAATTCCTCACCATAAGCAAGACCAACATCCTCGGCCAAAGAAGAAACAAAGCCGGCCTTCTCAGCCAACACCAGTACCATCGGCACCAACTCCTCACCATGATCAAGAGCAACAACATCCTGAGCCGAAGCATCAAAGCCACGACTCCCTGCCACTAGTCCCAGGGGCGGCACCAATCCCACACCATGCTCAAACGCCACAACACCATACACCACATGGTTCGCATGAACAGCGACACGGTTCACAGCGGTTGCACATGCCACACCCTCAACCAACCAACTTCTTCACATGGTCCTTAGGCGTGTGCTGCGCCATTTTTTGGATCCTCATAATCTTAGCAGGTCTCATTGTCCTCATTGTCTATCTCGTCTTTCGTCCTCGGACTCCAAAGTTCGAAATTTCCACTGCCACACTAAACGCAGCATATCTCGACATGGGGTATCTCCTCAATGCTGACCTTACTGTGCTAGTAAACTTCACCAACCCGAACAAGAAGGTGAGCGTCTACTTCAGTCCTATGTACCTTTATGCTTACTATGGGAGCACCCTCGTTGCTACCACATACATTGAACCCTTCACTGCACACAAGCATCAGTCCATGTTTGCAAATGTTCACATGGTGGCTAGTCAGGTTCCTCTCGGAGTGCTCGAAAGCCAAAGGATGAAGAAGCAGCTGGAGAACAGTAGAGCCGGCTTCGAATTCAAAGGCTACTTCAGAGCACGAGCTAATTTCGGAAGCCTGTTGCGATACTATTATAAATTACACGGCGACTGCAACGTTGTGTTCTCTAGACCTCCTGATGGGGTCATGGTTGGTAGAAAATGTAAGACAAGACATTGATCGTGGAAGCTTGTAGCATTTATTTTTCTCATCGGATTTGTTTCTTTTACTTTTGTATTCATGTTGATGAGCATTGATTTTGAACATCATCAGTAATTCGGCGTTCATTTTTTTTTTCCTTGAATGTCCGTTTCTTTTTTGATATATTACTCTTCCTACCAACCTAACAAACTCATGTTACTTTAGAGGTCAGGGTTCCATGTCTCCTTTTTCTTCAATCTCATATGTAATGCAACACTTATTCATTTGCCTGTCTATGACAGCTAATTGTTCATCCTTCTACAAAACATGAAACATACATGTTTTGAAGGCGAAGCCAGTTCGGAATTCACATCACCTCGGTTTTTAATGGGAAACTCGTTACATTACATTTTCATGGTACAAAATCGAATGAGAGGCTTCTGAGAACAGGCTATTTACAAAAGTACAGAGATCAAGTAGTCCAGGTCTTGGCCAGCGCCTTCATGGTTGTTGCACATGCCAGGAAAAAAACATTCAGGAAAGCAAGCACTTCGGCTCTTCAATAAGCCAGAACTCAGTAAAGCACTCCAAGCAAACCAGTAACACTGCAAGAATGAATTTGCAAACACCTCACTAAAACCTTCTGTAATGATCCCTGGTAAAGAAGGGATGCCTTAGGGCTTCAGGAGCTGTTAGCCTATTAGAGGGCTCAAATCTAAGGAGACCTTGCAGGAGGTCGATCAGATCACCAGCTGAATGATCTACATGCTGCATCACTATATTCTGACAAACAAAATAAATTCGTCAACTTTAGAGCTGAAAAATAAAAAAGAAATTCACAGAAGTCCCAAAACGTAACAGTGTAATGAAAAAGAATAGAACATTATTTACCTGGAGACGATGTAGCTTTAAAACAGATTTAATACTTTCCCGAGAATTTGCACCTTCAGGCCAGTCCAACCTACCCCTCCTGATATACTTCTCAGCATGGCGGCTGAACCAAAAACACATAATTAGCAACAGAAAGAGTAGTGAATTTAACTGAACTAATGTTTTCTGAAACTAATACAATAAAAATTATGTTGAAAACCCTCAAATGGCACATACTCTGCTCTTTTTAACATGTGCTGTGGCAATGGACCTAGTACCCTTTCCATCATAGCCAGGTGTTCTAAGTTCTCATGTGTCTGAAACAAGGCTTCTCCCTGAAATAGTTTCAATTCATTTTTCCTTATCAAACTTATTTGTAGAGATTTTCGTTAACATATTATGGCATCAGCTCAATATAATGAGACATACCGAACACAACTCTACCAAGATGCAGCCAATACTCCAAATGTCACATGGATAACTCCATCCAAGTCCTGTAAAGTGTATAATATGAATGTTAGCCAAACCATACATAGATAACTAATACTTGAAATGAAGATAATTGAATGCCAGGAAAAAAAAAAAAAACAGACCTAGAATGACCTCAGGTGCGCGGTAGTGCCTTGTCGATACAATATAGTTGTGCTCTTGATGCTCATACGCTGTGCTACCAAAATCAATAACTTTGATAGCACTACACTTTGGCAACCTTCTATAACAGGTTCCATCTTTTGGTGACCGCGATGTAAACTGTAATACCAAATAAAGAACTTCAAGACTTGAGGATATTGAAAAGCCCTTAGTAAGAGAATGCAGGTAGTTATAAGGTAAAAGGGAAAAGTGGGCATTCAAAAGTGTCATTTGAAGGGCGAAACGGAAACATAAAATAAAGAAAAACTGCAATCTTGTAAATTCAATGGCCCTCAGGCAGACATACTCTGTAGTCCGGTACTTTAATATATTCTGGCGAAACAAAAAGTATATTCTCAGGCTTCAAGTCAGTATGGATGAGACGCATATCATGTATGACTGCAAAATTTTATAACCAAAGAAATCATTAAATATCATAGTATTGCATTTTTTTTATTATTAAACTCAATATCCTGCCACATTCTTCATGTGATAATATCATATATCCAAAAATGATTACTAAATAATCACATAGGTAGCCTTTATTTGTGTTTTATTTAGAAATACGCTGAAACTACCAGTAAATTGTTTAATCAGTGCAGGTAAATATTGCATCCAGAAGTGTTACTATAAACTTGGAATGGGATAAGAGAAACAACAGAAGTCCAACTACACACATGCTACACATTCCAATAGTTGCCTGCCAAGCTCGCGGACAAGATCAACCGGAAATGGGCGATAATTATTTTTCCGGAGGAAATCATATAAGCTTGGTCCAAGCATCTCAAATACCTGTTAAGACCATTTAAATTCAAAGAAGTCTTAACCCCCAAAATATTTGTGAAGTTGGGGAATTATGTCATCAAAAATCAAGCATATACTTACTATACATATATGGTTACGATAGTCAAACCAGTTCCGTATTTGAACACAACTGCAAAGAATAAAGCCACTTAACAATTGACACAAAATTCACTTCAAAACTGACCAAGTAAATGAAATGAAAAATGTTATGAAAACTATACTCACCGACTGCCATTTCTGTCATACTTTCCAAGCAACTGTAGCACATCAATTTCTATCATTGCTGCTTCACGGTATTTCTTGATACTTCTGACAACTTTTATAGCTACCATCTCCTTTGTTTCCCTGTCCCAGCATTCCAAAACCTGACCAAAAGTTCCTATAGTCATGCAAAGAGTGCAAATATGAGAAGACAGACCACCAAAACATAATTTATCTAAAGATAGTTGTAGACTCAGTTAAGGAAGTAACCTTCCCCAATTTTCCTGTGAATTTTATCTGAAAGTACAGAAACAAGGGTGTAAGAAAGAATGACGTATAGTTTAAAACAGTATCTAAAACAAGGCCTTAAAATGACAACAAATTTTCTACACTCGTATAAATTTCGACACGAATGCAGGAAGAAAAAGAATGTAATAAAAAGGTATTAACAGGCATACCTTCAACATTTTAAATACTTATTTAAAAAAACCCAGAAAACATGAAAAGTTTAAAAAACCATCAGTGTGGTTTAGCAGGTTGTGAAGTTTTACAACGAAAATCCTAAATGAAAAAGTTTACAATATAGACATAAAAAAAAGCAAAGAGAAATATTTAAGGTGATTGTAATTACAGCGAGAAGTTAAATTCTCTCCGACAGCAAACATGTAATGTCCATCTTTGTCGTCCTCTCGCCATGGGGGAGAGCCTTTTTGAGTCAACCCCTTTACAAAAAGACTAGGATGGTCTGGGTGTACCCTCGGATGTCCATAGCTTGTTCCATTTCCAACATCTTGCTCATAATACATTCCTGACTGAGCCTACACACAGCCATTGATTTCATACTCCACCACACAAACAGTAAAAAACAACTTAAACCCCTTAGCTATCTATCATTCATTTCAACGATTTTCCCTCATCTTATCTAATACCCAACACAAAACCAGTATATGCAGAATGAATAGATCACACATATGCATAAAACCCGAATACGAAAAACATATCCAGCTTTCACATCCCTCATACATCCAGATCATTACAGTATCCATATTCTCAACCTCAAAAGTTTATATCATCAAATTTTTCCCATATGATAAAAATGGGAAATTGAACAAGATCAGATTTTTTTTCAGCCACTATCTTGGAAAATTGATTCATTTCTATCATCTATACCAACATTTTTAACATCATTTCCCACAAAAGATCAAGACTTTGACACAAATGCAATGCAAATTGAGCTGAAATTAATACTCCAAGGCCAAATTTAACATCAAAGAACAGATTAAAGCCTCAAGAAGTGAAAACATTGGCCTGAATTTTGATAATTTGGATGAAATAGAGGATAAAGATTGTACCTTTGGGTGGGATTGGGGGCCGTCCCAAGCGAACCTGGGCCTCTTTCTGGGACGCCGATCAATATGAGAGAGAGGAAACTCCGTCACGTAATCCATCTCCATATGATTCAAATCCCCAACCCTAATTCACTCCAATGAACCCAATTTGGCTCTGATTAAAGGGAACCAGATCAATTTGGTAACAGAGACAAAACCCCTAACCCTGTTCTTTGTGAGGTACTGCGAGTCGTCGGATGCGATTTTGGGGATTAATCTGGGCTGTTGGTTTGTATGTGGACCCGTTTAGTTGACCACACTGAACTAATTATATGGTTGGATTCAAACCCTGGTTGAGTTAGGATATTGGGCTTGAAGATCTTGGGCCGAAAGTTGAAGAAGCCTTGTAGTCGGTTTGTTGGTCCAAGAAATCTAACATTTGAATGGAGAGTTTTGCTGCAAATTCCATGCTGGTTGGTGCCTAGCTAATTTCTCGATCCAGACAGAAACAGAAACAGAAACAGAAACAGAAACAGAAACAGAGGTCGTAGAGAGAACTAGACGACGAAAATAAAATTAGCTAGCGGTTCCGCATTACATCATTTTGGAAAATCCACATTCATACTTGCTCGATCTTATATATTTCTCCAGCTAGCTGCAATTAATATTATGGCTCTCAACAGCTTCCTAGTAATATTATGGATTCCATTTCTCCTTCTCCTCCCTATAGTACTGCTTTCAACGAAAAAGAAGTCACAAAAGCACTTACGACCTCCAAGCCCTCCCAAGCTTCCCATCATAGGCAATTAATTTGCACCAGTTCACTCAATCTGGCTCATCACCTCACCAAAATCTATGGCGCCTCTCGAAAAAGTACGGTCCAGTCATGCTCCTACACCTCGGTCGCATACCAACCCTCGTAATCTCATCAGCTGAAGCAGCAAAACAGGTCTTGAAGGATAATGATCTCCACTGCTGCAGCAGACCCTCCTCCTCGGGGTCTCGAAAACTCACCTACAACTATCTAGACATGGCATTTGCGCCTTACGGTGAGTATTTGCGTGAGATAAGAAAAATATGTGTGCTTGAGCTTTTCAGTATGAAAAGGGTGCAGTCATATCGATTGATTAGGGAAGAAGAAGTGGCAAAGATGATTGATTCAATATCCTCTAATTCATGTGTTAATCTTACTGAGAAGTTGTATGCTGTCTTGGGCAGTATAACTTTCAGGGTTGTTTTGGGGACAAGTTTCGAGGGGAGTGATTTCTACCACAATAGGTTTCATCAAGTGCTTCATGAAACTGAAATCATGCTTACAGGCTTCTCTGCAGCTGATTGTTTTCCTTCTAAAATTGGGTATCTTATAGACAGGATCTCCGGGAAAGATAAACAATCTGAAAGGGTTTCCGGGAAACTTCATTGCTTTTTTCAGCAGGTGATTGATGATCATCTCAAGCCAGGGAGGACACAACCAGAGCATGAAGACATTGTTGATGTGCTGCTTAAAATAGTGAAGGAGCAAACTGGTTTTGGAGCTGCTCATCTTGGTCATGATAACATCAAGGCAGTTTTCTTGGTAAGCTCAAATATATAGTTCTCTCACTGCCTCTTAATTCTGGGATTCTTATTAGAAAAAAAATTGTTGCTTGTCTTAAAATTTAGAACACTCGACTCAAAATCAACAAATTTGTAGTCGAACAATTTTACCTTTCACTAGCATGGTATCAGAGATCCTCAATTCATATATAGTTTCATACATATGTTTGCTCACTTTGGTCACATACGTACTCCATGTCACCTATTATAACTGATCCTTAAGTTTTGATCAGTCCGGCCATAAGTCTACAAAGGCATTGGTAATGAGCATATCATATTCCATGCTGAAAGATTGAAGCATTACATGATTACATGACAACATATATCATGGCATTGTAAATGAATTTTAACCTAGATGTGCATTAATTGCCCATTCCAATATAACTCATCAATGAATTCTAATAACGTAACCAACACTATGATATGCCGATAGTGAAAGTTACATAAATTATGAATACATCATATCATCGTGGTAGTCACATACCTCAAGATGATACACGGTTATGATTAGAGCATCTAGTACACGACGATACACGTGACAAAGATACCAGGTCATTCAGAACAGTTTTCTTGGAGCAATTTTCAGCCTGGCCACATCATGATACTAGATCTGAAGCCTTCCTGATTGGTTTTGTACTAGCTAGATGCTGCTCTAGAATTCACAGATCAAAATTTTCTAATCATAACGACATATTTGTGAAACAGAACTTATTTCTAGGTGGAATAGATACTGGTGCAATTACCATGGTGTGGGCGATGGCAGAGCTAGCTAAGAAGCCGAGACTGATGAAGAAAGCACAGGATGAAGTTAGAAGCTGCGTTGGAAACAAAGGAAAAGTCTCTGAAAGTGATACGAAACAGCTTCCATACCTCAAGATGATAATCAAAGAAACACTTCGACTGCATCCTCCAGCTCCCCTGATGCTTCCAAGAGAGACCATGCCCCCCTTTAAAGTCCTTGGGTATGATGTTGAACCCAAAACAGTAATCATGGTTAATAACTGGGCAATTTCACGAGATCCAGAATTTTGGAAAGACCCAGAAGAGTTCATTCCAGAAAGGTTTGATGACAGCTCTGTGGATTTTAAAGGCCAACACTTTGAATTCTTGCCATTTGGAGCTGGTCGGAGAATTTGTCCAGGGATTTACATGGCAACAACAACACTGGAGCTTGGACTTGCAAATCTGCTGTACAGCTTTGATTGGAAATTGCCAGAGGGAGTGAAAGAAGCTGATATCAACATGGAAGAAACAACTGGGGAACCTTCCCTTACTATCTCTAAGAAAACTGCTCTCAACCTTGTCCCCGTGAAATTTTGTTGTTAGGAACTACTATCTGTAAGTTTTCTTTTGAATAATTATGAGGTCAAGGTTTGAATAACATTAATAGTCGTCTGACAGTAAACTAGAGTTTGAGAAATAAAGGTTTGGATTCATACTGAAATGCCTGTAGTGGTACAATTAGATATCTAGTCCGATTCCCTTCTTAAGCATGCCCTGATTCATTCGAACAACTTAAAAATTAGAAATCAACAGAAACCAAGACAAGCAGAGTCGAATAACATTAATAGTCGTTTTCAACAAATTTCCTTCCATTCAAACTTTTCTCAAGCCTTTGGTAAAACTGAATATGAACAGAAATACAAATTAAACTTAAAAAGATAAACAAAAAAAAGCACACACTATATTACGGTAACATGAGCGGAGACTCCCCTGAACGCATCAATATGAAAGATTCACTTTGACCTGGTAGTACCCACCACGGCACCACACGAAATCAGTCGGTTACAAAATTACAACACTGCAATTTAGGGAGGGAACCTTGAGGAGTACATCCGTTAGAAGCTGGCATTTTGTTTACTGTTCCAATTTTGAAAGATAACAGCAAATGCACAAAATAAAAACTATAAAGAGAGTGTTACTCATAGAAGAGGTAGTTACGGGATCGGTTGTATGACTTATTGAAATCAACGTAAAGCCTGCGGTAGCAACGTAACCGGGGAAAGTATACGGAAAAGATAGTTCTTTTCTATTATATTAGCATTTTCATTAGTGTTAGATTAGTATTAGTTAGTGATCTCGGCTCAGTGAGTTCTTTCTTTCGTGATGAACTGTTGGCACCAGTCCTACATTTTGTCTTTGTGGACCGAGAAAAAAAAGGGGCTCAGCGGGAAGAGGATTGTAACATAAGAGAAGCAAGGGGGTCAACCTCTTTCAAATATACAACATGGATTATGGCAATGCAATGTAGTTGGACTCTCATGTTGATCCGAATGAATTATTCTTTCCACGGAGGTAAATCTTTGCCTGCTAAGCAAGGGGATAGTAAGTTCCAAATTCTGTCTCGGTAGGACATGTATTTCTATTGCTATGAAATTCATAAATCATAAATGAAGTTGTTAATGGTGGGTTACCATTATCCTTTTTGTAGTGATGAATCTTGTATGTGTTCCTAAGAAAAGAAAAGGAATCCACTTTTCAGGGTCTCGAAGGGGCGTGGAAACACATAAGAACTCTTGTATGAAAATGGAAAAGAGATGTAACTCTAGTTTCTTCGAAAATGATAAGATCTTTGGCGCAAGAAGGAGTTGATCCGTATCATTTTGACTTGGTTCTGATTTCTCTATTTTTTTTTTTAAGAATACTGAGTCAGGCTCTTCTCCTACCTGTAATGAATAGAACATGCTGAGCCAAATTTTCTTCATGTAAAACCTACTTTATTTAAAATTTAGATCGGGAAAATCGTACGGTTTTCTGAAACCATGTGCTATGGCTCGAATCCATAGTCAATCTTATTTTCGATAGGAACGGTTGACAATTGAATCCAATTTTTCCCATTATTTTCGTATCTGTAATAGTGCGAAAAGATTTAGTTAGGTTTTCATGCGTAGATTATCTTTGCAAATATTTAGTTAAATTGATTTTTGTTATAAAGTAGTAAGAAGATGGAGAGAAAATAGTTGGGAGAAAGTAGAAGTGTTCTCATTCAGTCTCATTAGCCTCCTTTATATAGAGGTAGGGTTTACATCAAAGAACATGACTAATGAGTATTTACGTGGACAGCCATATAAATAATAATATTTACAACACTCCCCCTTGGATGTCCACTAATGAATGATTTGGACGCGTTTATTGTTGCCTTGTTAAAAACTTTGCCAGGTAACAAAAACCCAGTGGGACAAAAATAACCCTGGTCAAAGGACAAAAAGAGCACAACGCGCATATGTCTTAGGTAGCATGCTTCTGAATGCTCCCCCTGATGAGAATCTCCCCCTGATTGTTGCAAGCCTCATTTATGTATGCGATAAGCTACATGTACCATGTATAGTAGTTTGATGTGTCTATCACCGAAGTGAGACCACGTGTGCTTTGCATATAGGGACTCATCACAAATTTTCATACCTGCAAAGTTTAAGCAATAGCAACAAAACTAGACGATTTTCAATAAGCCTTACCTCATATGATAAGGTTAGAAACAATCTCATATGCTCAAATTCATACACAAAGTAATAGCTAAACAATATAAAGAAATTGACACATTTAACTTTGTATAGTTTAAAACATTGAAAAATCATCATGGCATACCTAGCCATACACATCAATATCTTTGTGTATTAATATGTCTTATATAAGCTCTTCAAGAGCTCTAGATAATTCATAACTTTGCGAAAGTTAGAATATGTTGCAACATTATAATCATACTTCTAATTTGATTTCATAGTCTTATCATAGTACTCATTGAGGCAATTTAGGTCACGTTAACTATAACGGAATTAGTATATATGAGCTAGCTTTAGACTCTTTGATTCTATGAGTGAGCTTCAGGCTCTTTCAACCATTCATGGACTTGCATTTGAATCCTTCAAGGATTTGATAAGCAATAGGCTTATAATGACACTTTACTTTTGAGATTTTGCTTTAAGCAATGTATCTTTAAGATCTTCATGATATACGATGACAACGTGCCATAAATCTCTCGTCAATATAACAACTATATGTAACACTATACTTATAAAAAATTGTCATTCGTATAAGGGAAGATATTCATAATCTCATGTCTCTATAAATAGACATTGTGTCATAGTGATTTATCTTCACTTTTGATAAATACCCTTTTGTACCATGTAGGGTTAAAGGTCCAAGTATTTCATCATGTTTCGAATATTCAATTTCATTGGAATTGCCTCTTTCTAATTTGGCCAATAATATACTTTGTCAACATTCATAATGAAACGTGGTATAACATCAATACAGCCCTTAGTGATTTTTGGTAGCTACCATATGTAAATTATCATCGATGATCATCAATCATAGATCCCACACATTCTTATATGCATGCATTAGCTATAATAAGCTTATTGATATTGGGTACCCATGCCACTTCTGGGGCATACATTGTCGCTTCTAGGACAACCATCTCTCATAGATGAGTCATATAGCGAATGTGGATCTTTTTACTTATAATCTCATGTAGAGCATTATATGGCTTGTATAATCTTCCCTGTTTTGGGAGTTTAAAACTTTAGACCTGGTGGATACAATCCACACAAATTCACGCCGTTATTCAAATGACAGTAGTCTTTCCTCCCCCTAACGGCGGGAAGACTGTCTTATTTTGACCATGCTCAAAAGATGCGTTCAAAAATCTATCACTTTCTTTGAAGTGAAGATGCTCATTGGTTGGTGGCGAACCCAAACCAAGATTTAGGTTAAAACATGCTTTATTCATTAGCATCAACCATATTGATTTATTATTGTATCACCAAGACATCATTTCCTAATGGCGTACTTACACCCTTTGTATGTGGAGCCATATTAGGAGCTGTGATATTGTTTAATGACATTCTCTTCAGGAGAACCATGTCAATTGGATACACCTGCATCCCACAAATCAAATGGAGTCTACATTGTTTGTATTAATATGGTTGGTCTCAGGGACTTTAACCCAAGCAGATGCCTTTGCATTTAGCATATAATTTTGTCACTATCAATAATCAAATCACTAGCTTAGATATTTCCCAAAAACAAAATGAGACGGTGGATAAATATCATACACCAATTTATGTCGTTCTTCAGGAACAATCTTTCTCCCTCTCATAGCAGGAGGATTGTCTCATTAAAGTGACAATTCGCAAATATGCGGTAAATAAATAATTTGCTTGTGGGTAAGATTAGCAGTCATCAGAACTTGTAAGTGATTCCATGCAAATGGTAGATAAAGATGACGTAACCGATAAAGCTAAAATAATGTATTTAGTTCAATGAACTTCTGGTTCATGATATTATATGCCTCAATTTACTGTAGAATTTTGATACAGTATATATGAGATAGCAAAAAGTCTTCTCCAACTATATAGGAGGTCTTAGTGCAACAATATTTCAAATTCGGTAACATGATAGTTGTTTGGACCCAAAAACTGGAGCCAAACAATAGTAGCTCATTCGGAGCCATAAATCAAGATCTACAACTCTTGATATGAATGTTACTTCACCTTTAGTAAATATCAATTGTGAAATATTGAGAATTGCAATAGGCTAAGTTCATTTTGAACTGTTGACAAAATGTATACTTGAAATTTCGAGTTAAAGACTACAATCCAAAATAAAAAGTGACTTTATCACGTGGAGAACCTCAAGTTCTGTGTCACATATAAATGTGTAGTCATAAAGAGGAGGAACTTCAGGCCCTCATATAATTGGAGATCCAAGAAACTTGAGGTTTTAACTTCTTTTTTGAATTTATAACAACCTCTTAAGGAACATCAGGTTCCTACATAATCGGATTTATAAACATTTAGTTTCAATGAAAACTCAAGAGGTTACAATAAATCTGTGGACTAACACAATAGTGCTTTCAAGTTGCTTATTGTAAGCAAAAGACGTCACGCATGTGAGATGAATCTCAATGTTCTACTAGTCAATGCAATTTAATTTGACCAGTGCCCTTTCGAAAGTGGCTTGATAATCATCCACCATATAGTGTACCATAGGCGACACACACCCAATTTACAATTTCCTCACATATGTGGATGTTAGGACAATATTTACATTGACTTATGGTTTCTCTCTTGCCATGATCCACTTCTGGTGGCATTTCATGGTATAGCCATGTAAACCGGCTTTCTAACTATAGACTGAGACCATGCGAGGGCTAGATTATACATCTTTGATGATAATATTATGTGCTCTTCTAGAGCTATCAATCAGATAAATAAGATCTGAGATGTTGTTATATTAGCCTCATAAGCATAAGTCTTAATAATGTTTTCTGGACACCATGGATAAAATTGCATTGCCTGAAAATCACTCAAAACATAAGTTTGAAGATGACACGAATCAAATTTGTAAGAATTGAACGGTGGATCTCACAGGATATACACGAAACTTCTGGTCCATGTTATACAGTTAAAACATGACCTTCAATTATTGTATTGTTGTTTGATGTAGATTAACATCAAATGCATTTTGAACTTCTGGCCAAAATGATATATTCGAAATGTCGAGTTTAAACAGAATGACCATAACTTATGAGTGAAGGACTTTAGATGGTCATGTAGTTAGTTTGATCATTGAGGAACTTCAAGTGCTCATGTAATTAAGGATCAAGGAATTACAAGTTCTGATCTCTTTTAATTACAAAATCCACGATCACAAATTTGGGGTATACTCATACTCATTCGTCATAAACCAACGGTTAATATCTGCTTACTTTTAAATTGGTGTCAAAATAATCCCTTCAAAGCTTCAGGTTTGAGGTTGACCCAGATTAAAACTTTATGATAAATTGTTTATATATTCACTCGAGACTTATGGCTCGAGTCTGCACAATTAGAACTCCAAGTTCTAAGGTGGAGTGAACTTCTTGTACACTTATAAGATAACAATAAGAAAGTTTTAGGTAAGCATAACAAAAAACTTATCAATGGACATACGAGAATTCATCGAAACTTCTGGTTCGAAGTGGATATAGAGTTAAATAAACTGTGAATGTATATCTGTAATCGAAACTTCAGGTTCGAATAATTTTTTTATGAACTGCAAGTTCTAAGATTCGTAATTTGAACTTCGGGTTCAAATAAATTTGGTGTTCGAAACTTCAGGCTCGAGGTGACTAAAGTGAATCTTCAAGTTCACTTTTAACTAATTTATATTTTATCCTCAAAGCTTCGGGTTTGAGTTTTGCTGTTAGAACTTCAAATTCTGGTATGAAATTTTTGAACTTCTGGTTCAAAAATATTACATTCGAAATTCATATGTTCGAGGTATAGGACTACTGGTCCGTATGAGTAACAAAAAAAATTAATTTAAAAGACAAGTACTATAATGAAAGTACATAATAAAATAGAAAAATTTCAAGGAGGAAAAATAAATAGATAAACTATGCAATAAAATTAACTATGAAAACTTCTGGTTCCATTAATGAAGAAAATACACAGAACTTCTGGTCTGCTTAACTTCACAAAATGATCATCTTTTTTCTCTCCCCTAATCACACAAGAACATAATTTTATCTTGTGGAGAACATGACTTCTAGTTTTAGCCAAGTGTTCAAAATTGAACTTCAAATTCACATTGTCGTACGGAGGAGGGAACCCTAATACCAAAAAATATTAAAGGAACTTTAGGCCCTCTGATAATTAGGGATTAAGAAAACATTTGAGTTCATATACTTGATTATATAGCTCTGAGGATCTTCTGGCCCTCATAATTGCATAAGTTCTGAAGAGCTTCATGTCACAATTTTTCAATTTACATTTCATGATATTAGAGGAACTTCAGGTCCCCATATGATCAGGGATCAAGCAACATGCGATTTTGATCATTGTATAATTCTGAGGAACTTCTGGCCCTTATTAATTGTATAAGCTTTGAAAAAAAAAATTAGATCACAGCTTTGATCGTGTAACTCTAGAGGAACTTCAGGCCCTCTGTAATCGAATCAAGTGACTTCAGGTCTCGATCTATTTTGATTACAAAAAAATAGATAGTTCACCACCATATCAATTTTCCAAATTGAATGAAAGAAGAAGGTGAATCAAATGGTCAAAACAAATAAATATATACATGAAATTCTTTCAATTAAAAGACTGAAATATGCACTGATCATATATATGTGTATATTGGTTTGGAATTTGGATACACAAAACCACCAAACTCCCTTTTTCTTCAGTCTTGCCTGAACCAATAAATGCTAAATCCTCTCTGCAAGAAACAATATTGATCAATAAATGTAAACTGCAATCTATGGTCGCTGCCCTTTTTTTTTAGATGTGTAGGAAAAAAATTCATGATTATCCAATAAAACTCAATATCCAATTAGAGACCCAGTAGGGAGGAGAATCTATGGATTGCAGAAGCACATACACATGGCAGACGAAATTGAAATATAAAAACGAAGAAAACCCCGAATGACCAATTTGAAACAATGATATCAAAATTGATGATTAAATGTCTGGGCAATTAGAATTAATCCTATATGGTAGTGAAAGGCAACAAAACGGCATACAAAATCATGATTATAAGATTTGATTAAGAGCACAGTGGACTGCGATTCCTATATCTTATAATGGAATCTAGTGAAAGCAAATGCAAAGCATAAATAAATAAGGAACAGAGCCTGTGCCATTGAGCAATTAACAGACATCGGCTAGATATATCATATATATATATATATATGCCGTATATCTTCATAAAACTTGATATACGTAATTGACATAGATTCTAAATAAACTCATAGATCATGAGTTATAGTTAATAGCAATAATGTTGCACCATAAAACTCGTAGATCATCATAGAATTTTTCAGAAAAATAAATAAAAGCAAGCGTGCTGATAACGTGTTATAAAGTAGGAAGAAGATGAAGAGAAAATAGTTGTGAGAAAGTAGAAGTGTTCTCATTCAGTCTCATTAGCCTCCTTTATATAGAGGTGTTGGGTCATAATTTATTTACATATTTGTGTCCTAAAATATGAAATTACTTGTTCTAAAGTCCAATTTAATGTTGATTAATCCAATTTCATTATTTTCTTAATCTTATACTTTTGCTTAAGATCTGTGTTTATTTATAAATATTTATTATGTTTTCTTTATCATGTTAGGAAATGATGGAAGCATGGAAATGAAAAGTCAACTTTAGCATTTTTTCCTACTTCGGTTAGGAGAAACCGAGCTAAACAAGGAATGAAGGGCTGCAGACTAACCAAACGAAATCTAAATGAGCTAAAATTTTCCAGATCCATTCTAGACATCTCAAGGATCATTTTTATGAATAGTACAAGAGCTAGATTGGAGTGGAAGACCTTCAAACAATCAGTCCAAATTTCTGAAAAACAAAACTGGAAAACCAGCCCTGTAAGGAGTCCAGAAGCATTTCCGGCCCAACCACATGGAAGCAAGCTCTGAAATTTTACCAGAATGATCTACACTCATGGTGGATCATTTGATATAAAGAAATCGAAGGCCCATTATGAATTCTTGGTAGAGATATAATTGAAGGAATAAAGGAGAAGAAAGTGACCAAAAACCATCTCCATCACTTATCATTTTCATGTCTCCCACTCACAATAAAGAGAGTTTAGATGCTCTTCTCTTTTCCTTTAGCCATGTTTTTCAACTCTCTTTAATCATTACTTCCACTCATACTCCACCTCCATACTTCCACTATCATATTCCACCTCATTTATTCTACTTTCATCATTACTTTCACTATCATGCTTCTCTTTATCTTCTCTATATAAGCATCATTTCATTACACTCTTGAGAGACCACCCCAAATACCACTTCATTAGATCTTTTTCTCTCTATATTCTCTACAATCCACTATCATCTCATCCACAAAACCTCCATCACCACCACCATCAATCCATAACATCTATTACCACCACCACTATCATCTTTCCCATCTACCCATTCCATTTCATATACATAAAGCTTCACCATTCCATCATTTCACAACTTCATCATTTCCACTTCTCATATTCCATCATCAATCTTTGAAGAAGAATGAGAGGAGTCTAACATCACTTGAGGAATCATCATCACCATGACAAAACCTCCATGAGTTCATCTACATCATCCTCAATTTGACCATCACTAGTCACTTCTCTATCCCTACTTTTTAGTTTGATGTTCATAAATATGTTGGAGCTTATTTATTTGATTATGAGTGAGTAGTTAGTTTGTTGGGGCTAAGGTTGAAAGCCCTAGCCAATCTTGTTTGACTTTAATGTAAATATTATGGTTGATGCATTTTTCTTTAGCACCTTAACATGCTAGTTCAAGAGTTGAATGTTTATGCTTAAACTTAATCAATTTGGGTATGAATATTTGCCATGACATGAGAAATAATTAAGGCTTGATTAACCTTGGTTGTTTGAAGCATGATAGCATATCATATGTGCATGTTAGGGTTGTGAACTACAATCACTTAGAGATATGCTTGGTTGGTTTGCATAATTTCTTCATCTCTAAGCTTTATGCACTTAGGTATATGCATTAGATACCTAACCGGATTGAAATGCATGATTTAAGTAGTTAAGTACTACACCCGAGAGGGGTTGCTTGATATCATCAAAGGAGCGTGTCCCTTGGCATACCCGAGAGGGATGCAAGGAGAGAAATTGGTTAATTAAAATGACATTATTCATTATAGAAGCATCATTGTTTGCAAGAAAGGCTAAAGGTGAAAACCTTAAGTCCTAACTCTCATCCATTTTATTATATCTAATTTATCTTAGGCTATTTTACATTTCAAGTATTCATTTAGCTATTTCCGAATCAAATCATCTCTAAAACTAAAATCAAAACACTACCCCATCTTGCATATAATCACCATGAAGTTTGGTTCATTTGTGAGCCCTTGTTTGTAATTTGTACATTTGCATATTCATCTAGCATCCTTTAGGTTTTCCTTAGCTAGAGTGGGTTTTTCAATCCCTTAGGTACGATATCCCTCACTCATAATCCCTACACTATAACTTGACCCTTATACTTGAGGGTGACTATTTGTCTAACAAGTTTTTGGCGCCGTTGCCGGGGATTGGTGTAAAATCCAATTCCTAGTTGGGTTTGCCTTAGGGTAGCTAGAAATTTTAGTTTTGTTTTGTGTTTCAACTTGTGTTTTTATCTTTTCTTTGTTTTGTTAATTTTTGTGGTAGTTACCTTATTTTTGAAATTGTAATAAGTACTTTGGGTAAGTAAATTAGTAAATTGTGGTAAGAAAAAGACAAATTGTGAGCATGTTGAAAATAAAAAAGAATTAATCTTGCCTATTTTCCATTTGTTTATTACTTATTGCAATTTCACTTTCTAGTTGCAAAATTAAATATTTGATGGTTAGATTTATTTCTTTTGGATTAGAAGTTGATAGAAATTTGTAACCAAAAAAAAAAAAAAAAGAGAAAAAAAGGAAAAAAAAAAAAGAAAAATAAGTGTGTTAGTGTTTTAATTGTAAGTAGTAAATTGAGAGGAATAGGTGAAGTCTCTTTTGTTAATATTAGCCTAAACCCCTTATTGGTACCTAGTTCAGGTCTCTTAAGGTTGAGGGCGGTCTTTATTAACCCTTGTTGAACTGTCTTCACACTTACGATTTTTTTCATCTTAGTAAGTATAGCCTATGTGGAATGATGTCTAGGGAGGGGACAACGTTCATGACGGGTTTTGTTGGATCCAGAAGTGCTTGCAAATGGTCCTAAACCACTATGTGGGAGTAGCTCATGCCAAAATGGATTCTACCTCTCGTGGTCGCCCTCCCCTACCTGGCCATTTCAGTAAGGTTGCCCAAAGGATGTTAAAGGGAATTTGTGTCTAGACGACTATACTTGGGCCACATGTCCAGTTGATTTACTGCTTGGAATTAGATTCGCTATTAACAATATTTATAACAAAAGAAAATGTTGTGATATACTAAGGTATATTGGATAAAACATACCCTTAAAAGGGTAGCTGTTTCAGTCCCATTGCACATCGAGATTTCATGTTCCCATACCTAAGTGTTGAAAATAAATTGAAAAGAAAAAAAAAAAAAAGGTCGTGATTTTTTTTTATTTTTGTATATACCTTGCATTTTAATTCTAGTTACTTATATCATTCACTTTGTATGTCCTTTAGGTGTGCATGAATCTTATAGCTCAATCAAGTGAAGAGCATCCATCTCCTCCAAACACACCAAGTGACGATCAAGACTATATCATTCAAGAGGATAGTGGTGAAGAAGAACCTCGTCCCATCGGTCCACCCACTCTACTTCAATACATTGATCAAAGAACACAGGAGTTGTCAAGGCAACTAAGGGAGGAGTGTCCTGAACTAAAAATGGATGATGAACCAAGGCCATTGAAGGACTACACCGTTCCTACTTTCACAAATCATCCAAGTTGTATTGTCTTGCCACCATGTGCTCATGCCTTTTCCATTATGCCAAGTACCTTGCAACTTTTACCGGCTTTTGATGGTGGCTTCACCGGCTATCCTTTTAGGCACATTAAGCTCTTTAATGAAGTTTTCTCAACGGTTCAACTCAATGGTATTGATGAAGACAATCTTAGGCTAAGGCTTTTCCCCTTCTCCTTGAAGGATAAAGCCAAAGATTGGTTATACAAGATTTCGACGGCAAGTATCAACTCATGGGATAACATGAAGGCCGCATTCCTCAAGAAGTACTTTCCACCATCAAAGAGCAATGCATTAAGGAATTCACTCATGACTTTTCAAGAGTTCCCATCGGAGTTGTTCCATGAGTCTTGGGAGAGATTCAAAGACATGGAGCAAAGTTGCCCTAATCATGGTGTCTTGAAGTGGTTGCTCTTAAGCACTTTCTATAATGGGTCAAGTCAAGATACCAAGAGAAGAATTGACAATGCTTGTCAAGGGAGCTTCATGGATAAAAATGAGATTGAAGCGGAAAGCGTTCTTGAGTCACTAGCCCAGTCATCCCAACTCTATGATAATCAAAGTGATAGAAGACCGGTGAAGGAAGCTAATGTGATTTTGAAGGATCAACAAAGAAGAGGAGGTATGTATGAGATGGATCCACCTAACACTCAAATGCAAATCGAGTTGAAGAGGATTGATGCCAACATGAATAAGAAGCTAGACTTGATTCTTAATACTCAAGGAAACCAGGAGCACCTTCAACCTATGTCAAGCAAGATGGTTGAGCATGTGTGTTTAATTTGTGAGAGTGATCAACATGAGACAATGCTTTGTCCAAGAGGAGGTGCACTCCAAGTTGATATGGAGCAATGCAACCAAGTTGGTTTCCAACCAAGGCCAAGAAATGATCCATATAGTAACACCTACAATCCCGGATGGAGAAACCACCCTAACTTTGGGTGGGGAGGCAATCAAATCCGAGAACAAGGGTTGGGCAATCGTGATCAAGGCCAAGGTTTTCAAAGGCCTAGTGGTGGCTATCAAGGTGCAAGCTCCTCCAACTACAACAATCAAGGAGCCAACAATCAATACCAAAAGGCACCTTATCAATCTCCACCTCAAGCACAACCTATAATGCCACCTCAAGAGTCATTAAAGAAGCCTAGTGTTGAAGACATGTTGATGAGTTTCTTTGTAGAGAACAAAGGTACTCAAGCAAAGCAAGATGAGAGGATCAATGTCCTTCACCAAAGTATGAGCAAGCTTGAGATACAAATGGGACAGCTAGCCCAAGAGTTAAGCCAAAGGAAGCAAGGTGTGTTTCCAAGTCAAGTGGAGAACAACCCAAGGCATGAAGCCAAGTCCATTACTACTTTGAGAAGTGGGAAGCAAGTTGAGAATAATGTTTACATGCCTACCAATGAGGAAGTTGTGACTCCTAGAGAGCCGCCCGGTTTTGAAAAGAGAGAAAAGGGCAAGGAAAAAGAGTTGTCACATGAAGAAGTCATCTTGGGGTTTAATAATGGTGAAGAAGCTTTGAATGAGAAGACGAATGCCTTTGACAAACCTTTGGGTTTGAGAGTAGCTTTGGAAGAAGAAAAAGAAGTGCAAGAGGAAGCCTTGAAGAACAAACTTAATACCAAGGCCGAAACTCATGACAAAGAAGGCTCCACTTCAACCGACAAACCATTCAAGAGAGGTATCACTTTCAATCCTCCTATGCAGATAGTTCAAGAGAAAGAAGTTTCCCTTCCTTATCCTCAATTTCAAAGAAAAGAGGCATTGAGGCAAAAGAATGAAAAGGTGAAGAAGGAGTTTCTTGACTTATTTAGGAAGGTGGAGATTAACATCCCTCTTTTGGATGCAATCAAAACAATTCCTACATATGCTAAGTTTCTCAAGGAGCTATGTACCCACAAGAGGAAGTTTGAGAAGGATGAGAAAGTGTGTCTAAGTGAAGAAGTTAGTGCAGTTTTGCAAAGAAAGCTTCCACCAAAGTTGAAAGATCCCGGTTCATTCACTGTTCCATGCAAGATAGGTAAAACCTTCTTTGATAAAGCTTTGATGGATTTGGGTGCTAGTATCAACTTAATGCCTTATAGCATATATGAGTCCCTTGGAATTGGTGCAATCCGGCCTATTGCTATCTCTTTGCAAATGGCGGATAGGAGTATTGTTTACCCAAGAGGGGTTGTGGAAGATGTTCTTGTGAAGGTAGAAGACTTAAAATGATGAAATCCGCCGGTAGGATCAAGTCTTCTACCTTCACAAGAACATCTTCCACAACCCCTCTTGGGTAAACAATACTCCTATCCGCCATTTGCAAAGAGATAGCAATAGGCCGGATTGCACCAATTCCAAGGGACTCATATATGCTATAAGGCATTAAGTTGATACTAGCACCCAAATCCATCAAAGCTTTATCAAAGAAGGTTTTACCTATCTTGCATGGAACAGTGAATGAACCGGGATCTTTCAACTTTGGTGGAAGCTTTCTTTGCAAAACTGCACTAACTTCTTCACTTAGACACACTTTCTCATCCTTCTCAAACTTCCTCTTGTGGGTACATAGCTCCTTGAGAAACTTAGCATATGTAGGAATTGTTTTGATTGCATCCAAAAGAGGGATGTTGATCTCCACCTTCCTAAATAAGTCAAGAAACTCCTTCTTCACCTTCTCATTCTTTTGCCTCAATGCCTCTTTTCTTTGAAATTGAGGATAAGGAAGGGAAACTTCTTTCTCTTGAACTATCTGCATAGGAGGATTGAAAGTGATACCTCTCTTGAATGGTTTGTCGGTTGAAGTGGAGCCTTCTTTGTCATGAGTTTCGGCCTTGGTATTAAGTTTGTTCTTCAAGGCTTCCTCTTGCACTTCTTTTTCTTCTTCCAAAGCTACTCTCAAACCCAAAGGTTTGTCAAAGGCATTCGTCTTCTCATTCAAAGCTTCTTCACCATTATTAAACCCCAAGATGACTTCTTCATGTGACAACTCTTTTTCCTTGCCCTTTTCTCTCTTTTCAAAACCGGGCGGCTCTCTAGGAGTCACAACTTCCTCATTGGTAGGCATGTAAACATTATTCTCAACTTGCTTCCCACTTCTCAAAGTAGTAATGGACTTGGCTTCATGCCTTGGGTTGTTCTCCACTTGACTTGGAAACACACCTTGCTTCCTTTGGCTTAACTCTTGGGCTAGCTGTCCCATTTGTATCTCAAGCTTGCTTATACTTTGGTGAAGGACATTGATCCTCTCATCTTGCTTTGCTTGAGTACCTTTGTTCTCTACAAAGAAACTCATCAACATGTCTTCAACACTAGGCTTCTTTAATGACTCTTGAGGTGGCATTATAGGTTGTGCTTGAGGTGGAGATTGATAAGGTGCCTTTTGGTATTGATTGTTGGCTCCTTGATTGTTGTAGTTGGAGGAGCTTGCACCTTGATAGCCACCACTAGGCCTTTGAAAACCTTGGCCTTGATCACGATTGCCCAACCCTTGTTCTCGGATTTGATTGCCTCCCCACCCAAAGTTAGGGTGGTTTCTCCATCCGGGATTGTAGGTGTTACTATATGGATCATTTCTTGGCCTTGGTTGGAAACCAACTTGGTTGCATTGCTCCATATCAACTTGGAGTGCACCTCCTCTTGGACAAAGCATTGTCTCATGTTGATCACTCTCACAAATTAAACACACATGCTCAACCATCTTGCTTGACATAGGTTGAAGGTGCTCCTGGTTTCCTTGAGTATTAAGAATCAAGTCTAGCTTCTTATTCATGTTGGCATCAATCCTCTTCAACTCGATTTGCATTTGAGTGTTAGGTGGATCCATCTCATACATACCTCATCTTCTTTGTTGATCCTTCAAAATCACATTAGCTTCCTTCACCGGTCTTCTATCACTTTGATTATCATAGAGTTGGGATGACTCGGCTAGTGACTCAAGAACGCTTTCCGCTTCAATCTCATTTTTATCCATGAAGCTCCCTTGACAAGCATTGTCAATTCTTCTCTTGGTATCTTGACTTGACCCATTATAGAAAGTGCTTAAGAGCAACCACTTCATGACACCATGATTAGGGCAACTTTGCTCCATGTCTTTGAATCTCTCCCAAGACTCATGGAACAACTCCGATGGGAACTCTTGAAAAGTCATGAGTGAATTCCTTAATGCATTGCTCTTTGATGGTGGAAAGTACTTCTTGAGGAATGCGGCCTTCATGTTATCCCATGAGTTGATACTTGCCGTCGGAATCTTGTATAACCAATCTTTGGCTTTATCCTTCAAGGAGAAGGCGAAAAGCCTTAGCCTAAGATTGTCTTCATCAATACCATTGAGTTGAACCGTTGAGCAAACTTCATTAAAGAGCTTATTGTGCCTAAAAGGATCGCCGGTGAAGCCACCATCAAAAGCCGGTAGAAGATGCAAGGTACTTGGCATAATGGAAAAGGCATGAGCACATGGTGGCAAGACAATACAACTTGGATGATTTGTGAAAGTAGGAACGGTGTAGTCCTTCAATGGCCTTGGTTCATCATCCATTTTTAGTTCAGGACACTCCTCCCTTAGTTGCCTTGACAACTCCTGTGTTCTTTGATCGATGTATTGAAGTAGAGTGGGTGGACCGATGGGACGAGGTTCTTCTTCACCACTATCCTCTTGAATGATATAGTCTTGATCGTCACTTGGTGTGTTTGGAGGAGATGGATGCTCTTCACTTGATTGAGCTATAAGATTCATGCACACCTAAAGGACATACAAAGTGAATGATATAAGTAACTAGAATTAAAATGCAAGGTATATACAAAAATAAAAAAAAATCACGACCTTTTTTTTTTTTTTCTTTTCAATTTATTTTCAACACTTAGGTACGGGAACATGAAATCTCGATGTGCAATGGGACTGAAACAGCTACCCTTTTCAAGGGTATGTTTTATCCAATATACCTTAGTATATCACAACATTTTCTTTTGTTATAAATATTGTTAATAGCGAATCTAATTCCAAGCAGTAAATCAACTGGACATGCGGCCCAAGTATAGTCGTCTAGACACAAATTCCCTTTAACATCCTTTGGGCAACCTTACTAAAATAGCCAGGTAGGGGAGGGCGACCACGAGAGGTAGAATCCATTTTGGCATGAGCTACTCCCACATAGTGGTTTAGGCCCATTTGCAAGCACTTCTGGATCCAACAAAACCCGTCATAAACGTTGTCCCCTTCCTAGACACCATTCCACATAGGCTATACTTACTAAGATGAAAAAAATCGTAAGTGTGAAGACAGTTCAACAAGTGTTAATAAAGACCGCCCTCAACCTTAAGAGACCTGAATTAGGTACCAATAAGGGGTTTAGGCCAATATTAACAAAAGAGACTTCACCTATTCCTCTCAATTTACTACTTACAATTAAAACACTAACACACTTTTTTTTTTTTTTTCTCTTCTTTTTTTTTTTGGTTACAAATTTCTATCAACTTCTAATCCAAAAGAAATAAATCTAACCATCAAATATTTAATTTTGCAACTAGAAAGTGAAATTGCAATAAGTAATAAACAAATGGAAAATAGGCAAGATTAATTCTTTTTTATTTTCAACATGCTCACAATTTGTCTTTTTCTTACCACAATTTACTAATTTACTTACCCAAAGTACTTATTACAATTTCAAAAATAAGGTAACTACCACAAAAATTAACAAAACAAAGAAAAGACAAAAACACAAGTTGAAACACAAAACAAAACTAAAATTTCTAGCTACCCTAAGGCAAACCCAACTAGGAATTGGATTTTACACCAATCCCCGGTAACGGCGGCAAAAACTTGTTAGACAAATAGTCACCTTCAAGTATAAGGGCCAAGTTATAGTGTAGGGATTATGAGTGGGGGATATCGTACCCAAGGGATTGGAAAACCCACTCTAGCTAAGGAAAACCTAAAGGATGCTAGATGAATATGCAAATGTACAAATTACAAACAAGGGCTCACAAATGAACCAAAGTTCATGGTGATTATATGCAAGATGGGCTAGTGTTTTGATTTTAGTTTTAGAGATGATTTGATTCGGAAATAGCTAAATGAATACTTGAAATGTAAAATAGCCTAAGATAAATTAGATATAATAAAATGGATGAGAGTTAGGACTTAAGGTTTTCACCTCTAGCCTTTCTTGCAAACAATGATGCTTCTATAATGAATAATGTCATTTTAATTAACCAATTTCTCTCCTTGCATCCTCTCGGGTATGCCAAGGGACATGCTCCTTTGATGATATCAAGCAACCCCTCTCGGGTGTAGTACTTAACTACTTAAATCATGCATTTCAATCCGGTTAGGTATCTAATGCATATACCTAAGTGCATAAAGCTTGGAGATGAAGAAATTATGCAAACCAACCAAGCTTATCTCTAAGTGATTGTAGTTCACAACCATAACATGCACGTATGATATGCTATCATGCTTCAAACAACCAAGGTTAATCAAGCCTTAATTATTTCTCATGTCATGGCAAATATTCATACCCAAATTGATTAAGTTTAAGCATAAACATTCAACTCTTGAACTAGCATGTTAAGGTGCTAAAGAAAAATGCATCAACCATAATATTTACATTAAAGTCAAACAAGATTGGCTAGGGCTTTCAACCTTAGCCCCAACAAACTAACTACTCACTCATAATCAAATAAATAAGCTCCAACATATTTATGAACATCAAACTAAAAAGTAGGGATAGAGAAGTGACTAGTGATGGTCAAATTGAGGATGATGTAGATGAACTCATGGAGGTTTTGTCATGGTGATGATGATTCCTCAAGTGATGCTAGACTCCTCTCCTTCTTCTTCAAAGATTGATGATGGAATATGAGAAGTGGAAATGATCAAGTTGTGAAATGGTGGAATGGTGAAGCTTTATGTATATGAAATAGAATGGGTAGATAGGAAAGATGATAGTGGTGGTGGTAATAGATGTTATGGATTGATGGTGGTGGTGATGGAGGTTTTGTGGATGAGATGATAGTGGATTGTAGAGAATATAGAGAGAAAAAGATCTAATGAAGTGGTATTTGGGGTGGTCTCTCAAGAGTGTAATGAAATGATGCTTATATAGAGAAGATAAAGAGAAGCATGATAGTGAAAGTAATGATGAAAGTAGAATAAATGAGGTGGAATATGATAGTGGAAGTATGGAGGTGGAGTATGAGTGGAAGTAATGATTAAAGAGAGTTGAAAAACATGGCTAAAGGAAAAGAGAAGAGCATCTAAACTCTCTTTATTGTGAGTGGGAGACATGAAAATGATAAGTGATGGAGATGGTTTTTGGTCACTTTCTTCTCCTTTATTCCTTCAATTATATCTCTATCAAGAATTCATAATGGGCCTTCGACTTCTTTATATCAAATGATCCACCATGAGTGTAGATCATTCTGGTAAAATTTCAGAGCTTGCTTCCATGTGGTTGGGCCGGAAATGCTTCTGGACTCCTTACAGGTCTGGTTTTCCAGTTTTGTTTTTCAGAAATTTGGACTGATTGTTTGAAGGTCTTCCACTCCAATCTAGCCCTTGTACTATTCATAAGAAATGATCCTTGAGATGTCTAGAATGGATCTGGAAAATTTTAGCTTATTTAGATTTCGTTTGGTTAGTCTGCAGCCCTTCCTTCCTTGTTTAGCTCGGTTTCTCCTAACCGAAGTAGGAAAAAATGCTAAAGTTGACTTTTCATTTCCATGCTTCCATCATTTCCTAACATGATAAAGAAAACATAATAAATATTTATAAATAAACACAGATCTTAAGCAAAAGTATAAGATTAAGAAAATAATGAAATTGGATTAATCAACATTAAATTGTACTTTAGAACAAGTAATTTCCATATTTTAGGGCAACAAATATGTAAATAAATTATGACCCAACAAATACCCCCAAACTTGAACTTTGCTTGTCCTCAAGCAAACCAACCCAAATCCGACACTACAACAACTACCTAATCTTTCCAATAATTTGCTCAGAGAACACAAAATAAACAGGGCATGAAAATCAAGTTAAGTCTTAAAGCTTCATGGATCATGGATCAATTGCTTGCGTTTTGAAATGTGTAGCATGTCTTTAATTTGTCATTTCAACGTATCGAAATTGAGAATGCATGTCAAACCATGTTAACCATAAACTCACAAGATATTCACTCTATTTTTCACACAAATGTTTATGGGTTAACTATTCTACACTCAAAACAATCTCATGCAATACCGCCATATGCTTGCTCTTCAATCTTATCTCCACATATCAACAAAATCACATCTTGGATGAAAAAAGACTTTTATTGGTTGTAATGAGGCTTAGGGTGAAGGGTTAAAGAAATGAAATGGATGGGAAAAACAATTCTCAAGCAACTTAATAAGCAACAATCCTTTTGAGATTAAAAATTTAAGAATTAAAGATGCTCAAAATTTTCACTTTCTCATCACTCCCCCAAATTTAAACAAAAACTAATTCTTTCGAGATTTTTTTTTTAACTATTTTTTTTTTCTCAATATAAAGTAGAATTGCAAAATAAATAGCACCTCCACACTTATTCTTTTTCTAGTACCCCCAAACTCGTTTCTTTTAGCATCATGACATAAATAATCTCGTATTGCTCATTAAGAAAACTTGAAAGGGTGAGACAAGTGTTTAAGTTAAGGGTAGACATTTATGGTGTGAAGAAATAAAATGTTAATTACACAAAGGCTCAAAATGGCAATCTAAGAATATTCAATCGTTTAGGACATACTCATTTGACTATGGTGGATTCCTAGTTGCCTAAATCATTTTCCAGATGTAAAATTGAGACAAAGAGTTTCGAAAGATATGAAGCAAGTTCTAGAGATGCAAAGCAAATGAGATGTCCACTCATGAAGAAATTAGTACTTAGAACTATACATGCACTTCAATTAAGCTCAAATCTCACTATATGGCATATAATAGCTCCCACAAGTCTCACTATGCTTCTCTAGCTCAATATATTGATATGACAAGTATTGATATAAATGAAATCAAACACTTGATCCATAATCATTTATTTTTTTAAAATAAAGCTCATTAGATTCAAACATGCTTTCTAGCCCACATAAATATTAAGCTCAAGTTCATCATTGGTGTTGGAAAGAACCTAAAATAAACAAAAAAAAAAAAAGTACTAGAATTTTTTTTTAAAATTTTATAATAATTTTTTTTTTTTATAAAAATAAACACTAACAAGAGGTAGGGTTTACATCAAAGAACATGACTAATGAGTATTTACGTGGACAACCATATAAATAATAATATTTACAACAATTTTGTTAATGTACTGAATTAGATTAAATAATGGACGAACCAAATCTCTTACTTGAACCGTTCATGTTCACAGTGGTAAATTTTGATTATGAATACCTTAACTTGTAGCAGTTCTCCATTGCGGACGTCTGCAGTTTTTCGATCCGTACGGATTTCCAGTTTTGACCCACTTTCCGATCACATTTTCACATCTTACCGTTCAGTTTTTAGGTCCTGATGTGTAGATCACCTCTGCAAAATTTCAGCCAATTTGGTGATCATTAAGGCATTCAAAACTGCAAATTACAACAATATATACGAACGGTTCCGGTTCGACAAATGCGGTTCGTTCGTGTAAAATGCATTTTTGGATGCCTTAAAGATCACCAAATTTGCTGAAATTTTACAGAGGTGATCTATACATCAGGACCTAAAAACTGAACGGTTAAGATGTGAATGTGTGATCGAAAAATGGGGAAAAACACAAAATCCGTAAGTTTTTGCTTAGGTGCGGATATCCGCACCTGAGCAAGGTTACCTTAACATGTATGGTTTGTGAATCAGAATTTATTTCTAGGTGGAAGAGATACTAGTACAATTACCATGGAGTGGGTGATGACTGAGCTTGCTAGGAAGCCGAGACTAATGAAAAAAGCACAAGAAGAAGTTAGAAAATTCATCAAAAACAAAGGGAAAAACTGAAAGTGATATTGACCAACTTCACTACTTCAAGATGATAATGAAAAAAAACACTTGGATACATCCTCCAGCTCCTCTGGTTCTTCCTAGGGAGACCATCTTTGGTTGTGATCTGGAACCAAAAACACTAACCATTGTTAACAAATGGGCAATCTCAAGGGATCCAAAAAGTTAGAAAGACTCAGAAGAGATCATCCCAAAAAGTTTTGATCATAGCTTTATGGATCTTAAAGGGCAACATTTTAAGTTCTTGCCATTTGGAGCTGGTTAGAGAGTGCGTCCGAGGATTTACACTGGGAAGACGACAGTGGAACTCGAACTTGCAAACATGTTGAACTATTTTGATTGGAAATTATCGGAGAGAATGAAGAAGGAAGATTTATATATTGAAGAAACGACTAGGGCGCTTTCCCTTGCTATCTCCAAGAAAATTTCTCTCAACCTTGTACCTGTGAACAAATCTTTTTTAGAATTATTTATGATTTGTAAAATAAAATTTGAGAAATAAAAGGGTTGGATTGATACTTTTTTTTCTTAGAATAATGTCAACTTATTTATTAATTAGGAAAATTACACATAACAATCTACCGTAGTAGAGCTGACAAAAGAGTCATTACCTAAGCAATTCAACATTTTTAAAGACAATTAAGCACATCCAAAACTATTCTATATCACCCATACGAAATCAAATCTTTTTTAATTGATTGGACTAGCCAGCGGCCAACGGAGGTACTTCTTCTAAGTCAACTCGGTCCGCGACTACGGGGAGTAAAAAACGCAAGGAGATGCGAGTCCCCTTATCGGCATATCTCAAACCTGAGAAACTTGTTACTCCTCTCACAAAAGAAGATGAGTCAAAAGCATATCAAACTCCTGAAAAAAAAAAAACAAAAAAAAAAAATACAGGCCCAACCCTAGACCCTTGACTAGAGCCCAAAACTAGGCCCAACCCAAAATCCAAAACCTTAGAATAGTTTGCAGCCACGGTTAAGCTACCACGACCAACTAGATAGATAGCGCCACTATCACCGCCGCCACTGATGGAAATCATTGCCTTCAGGTCGATCACCATGTTCATCTGTTAGGAACCCAAGTGTTAGAATTCTCATTTCCTGGTTAGTTATTATTACTCAGGACACCCATGGCACTTGTTTTGTATCCGCTGTACCAGCTGTACCCGCTCCCGCTCTCATATTCACCACCACAAGGATCCGGAAAATTGCAAGAATCGCTGCAGAGTTCGATGGATAACTTCTATGTCTGAATTCAGGGAGGAGCTATGATTGCTAAGGGGTTCATTGCAATCTTCGGCAAGCCAAGTTGATAACCCACTGACGAAGTTCGGCTCTCCGCCGCCGTCGTCAACACCCGAATTGATTCCGGCTGCAACCGAGGCTTCTTCATCACTTATTCCTGCTGATAATGTTATTATTTGTAAAACCCCTGTGGATAGTGATTTGGATTTGTCTTCCACTGATGTGATATTGGGATTTTGTGATAATGCTAGTATGAATCATGTTGTGCGCAGTACAGATATTGCTTCAATTGCTACATTAGTTTGTGGTGATAAAAGTATGGAAGTCGTGGGTAGTGTTAATACTAGTTGCAATAGTGATAAAAGTCTTAAAAGTCGTTGGTGTGTTTATACTAGTTGGAAAAATAATAAAAAAAAAAGGTGTTATAGATGTATTCAACCCAGATGAAAGCAAGGAATTTCAGGAGTTGCTTTATGATGGCACTGATGTTGATACTGGTTATATTGGAGATGCTTCAACAGACTTGGCAGGCAGCAATTTTCCCAAGCCAAAAGTTACACAGCATATAGATAAAAAGGGTGCTGACGGGGCTTCATTGCTTTTCAAGTCCATGTCACAATTCAATGATATTGACTTTCTCTTGAATCCTCAGATGACCGTTACCGATGGAAATAGGGACTCTGCAGTTGTGGCAGTTGATAAGATTGTTCCTTGTATCAAGGCAGAACGATGTCATTCTATATGTGCTGAAGCTGAGAATATAAATGAGCAGGTCCTTGTCAAAAAGAGCATGATATGAGATCTAAAGAAGATTCTGAGATTGAAATTGAGGTTAGTAATGTGGCTCTTGAAAGTGGGTCCAAACTGCTTGTAATGTTTGAGCCGCCCAAACAGGAAGCTGTTGAAAAACTTGTTTCTAGGGTCAAAGGCTTCATATACTTGTCCTGATTGTAACATTGAGCAGCAGATAACGATGACAGATGAATTTGACAAAGAAAAGTTTGCTCTGCTGTATCGAGTTTGCAAGTTGGGGCATTTTGATAAGGCAAAAGGGGTACTATATGATGTAACTAAACGTTGTTTTGACTCCATTATGATTACTGATAATGGCTTCTTGAAAGGTAATATTGGTGAAGAGAATTTGTATGCTGGAGACAAAAGTGAAAAAATGCCTGTGACTTCTGAAATGGTGTTAGAGAAAATATGGGAGAAATGGAAATCAAAAGTTAATGCTGAATTTGACGGTGAGATGGCGATATTTCTTGCTAATGCACAGTCTGAAGCAAAGGGAGTGCAACGGTTGATTCTCTGCTTACAACTTTGTCATTCTGAGATAAAGGAGGCTAAACTCTTTTGCAAGGAAGCATTCGACGGACTTGGTGAAATGACCCAAACCTTAGTATCTCAGGTATTCACTACCATCATTTTCGATCCTCAATATTTATGAGCTGCTTTTGAATTGGTATTGTGTTACCTATATAAGCTCTATGTTGTGGTTTATATTGCTTTCATCGATAATGGAAATTTGCTTCTTGATGACTCATTTTGGATAATGGTAAGAAATGCCAAGTTATTTTATGAATATATGAAGGTGCTTGCCAAAATGCTTTTAAAGAGTGTTAGTAAGGAGCGGATGATGAGTTCAAATGTTAGTATAATGGATACAATTGTTGCTGCATTATGTGGAAAGAACATCACAATGGTTGGTGTTGGAATTTCTTTTTTAATTTGGTTGCTGGAAATTCATAATACAAAGTTGAAGACAGAAGCTGCAAGTATAATACATATGCAAGCATATCTTATTGATCATCAGATGGTAGACTATAATGTTATACACGCATTGATGTATGAGGAGAGATTCATTATTGAGTTTTTTGAGAAAAGAAAAGACAGGAAACTTGAAGCTTTGAAATGTGTTTCTCTGGTTATAGAAGTTCATGGTTCTGCTATGAGGAGAGGTTTATTTGATATTGTCTTGCGAACTGCAGTTGTCCATGCATATGTTCAGCAGGGGTTTCTTATTTTGGCATAGTTCCTGTCCCTCTCAAAGTGGTTTTCAGCTGATCTTCTGAAATGCATTGTTTCAGCCTCGTTACTACAATTTTCAATGCTGGTATTGCGACTATTGTGCAACCCTTTAGCCGTGATTGGGGGTTTCAAGTTCATCAACTTTGGCCACCCTTGATGATGATGAGGTGTTTTTCTCTTCCACTGACTCTGTTGGATAATGATTATTTCACGTCTGCATTACTTATCACATATGTTACTGGAGGTAACCCCTATCTATTTGATGTGGCTGTACTTCATTTCCTATGCCAAACTAAAGCTATCTGCCACCCAAGGAGGTTTTTTGTTGATGAAGTTATTGACTTTCTCAAAAGCAATTTAAAGTTATCTTTTCTCATGTACTATTTTGATCCACTTCGTCCAAGATATAATTGTGGGTGCTTGTTGACTAATATGAACAAGTTTTCTCAATACATGGTGGGACATATTCATAAGGATGAGATTTTCATGGCAACATGCTTTTCCACTTTTTGTACTTCATTCCATGCACTTGTGAGGAAACTGTTTTTCTTATCACCTATGGTAGCTATCCATTCATTACAACTGCTTTTAACTGACATATTGTGAGAAGATGCACAGTTTATCCTTGGAATTATGATGGTTCTCTCTGTGAATGAGCTGATGTTATTGAACTCGAAGAAACAAGGCCTTGAAAATGGTGTGTGTCCATTAGAAGCAATGTGGTTGTCTGTAGACGTCATTGAGCTGCATATGAATTTTCTTGAAAACCATATGAAGCTAGATGAAAAGTGCTTGAGATATGTTATGTTTACCTTGGATGCACTTTACAAAATGCAGAAGTTGGGATTCAAATTCATTTATCAAAATCTCCTTCAATTGTTCTTACCTTATGTTGGTGTGTGTGTGTGTGTGTTACGGGAGAGTCATTTACAAGTCTGGAGTTACTGCTACATGAGTTTCAAATTGATCCTATACATGTCAAGCCTGTGGTTGCACGTGCAATTATTCGATTGCAATTATATGAAGCTACTGAGTCATACAAGAGAATGGACAGATTTTTGAGAGCTTTTGGGATATATCACTTAATCATTTGGTCAACCATCATTCCTCAAATGGTCCACAAGATTTAATTGAACAGCTTGTTGATATTGAATTTAGCATGGATATGTATGAAGCAACTGTGGTACATTGGCTCGCTAATTATGATGAAGGACTCAATTGGCAAGGAGCAAAGAGAAATAGTACATGGTTTATCAAAATGCATGGCTTCCATCATATTAGCACTAACAAAGTGCTCCAGCAACACGCTAGTCTACAGCGTCTGCAACTAGTTCTGAGGAAACTCATTCAGGCAGAAACTCTGGGAAATATGGATGGCTCCATTAATGCTGATTCACCACCAATATTTTCATGCTTTGGTGATCTAATTTTGACCATGATTTTGTACTCTTTGTTGTTGATTAGAGCCTAGCACACAAGCATGGGTTACTTGCCATTTGAAGACTCCAATTATCCAACAATGCCTTGGTTCAGTTACATTTCCTTGGCCTTGGGGTTACTCTGTGTTGAGGACATGTTGCTGCAGACACTGCAAATGGTTATAGTTTTCAAACTTTCAAATGATATCTTGCAAAGGTGCCCAGATTTTGATTCAGAACATGAAACTTGAGGACAAGTTTGTTTAAAGGGGGATGGATTGTTAGGAACCCAAGTGTTAGAATTCTCATTTCCTAGTTAGTTATTATTACTCAGGACACCCATGACACTTGTTTTGACACCCAAACGAGTTTATCCTCCAGCTGTACCCGCTCGAGCTATCCTGCTTTAGCCTTTTAAGTATTGTAATGACTGCCATATTTGGATGCGACTGAAAAATCACTTTTTATCTGAAAAATCACTTTTTATCTACTTATTTTCTTTAGCTTTCTCTTAGTTCATTTCCTTTGCAATGCCGTTCTATGGCTACGATTCTGGGGATCATAACATCATCTGAGTTAGCACCGCCGATTCTGTCCTCGTTTACCACCACAAGAGTATTCCAAGACCGGTTTCCAAATCTCTACTAGAAACCTGATTCGGCGACCTGATGCCTGAATCCACCCCTAGAATACCAAAAGTAGTCTGATTGCACACCAGCCACCCAAGGTCCCAAGCAACAAATTCCACCACCTTGTGAAATCACCTCGATCGACCCCTCGCACTTTCTGAACACAAGAAAAGGTCGATGATGGAGAACACCATCAACCTCAAGGTAACCAAGGAAGGGGGAGACCCCAACCCCTCCTTCCGCCGCTGCAAGAAACCCTAGTGAGACCCTTATCCTCTTTAGAGAGTTTTTTTTTTATCCTTCTTGCAATTTTTTTGAAACGTTGCAATTTTGTTTAATGATTGTTGAATTGATACTTCAATATATGTACTCCGATTGGATTTGGACTATTTCACGGGGATGCGGTCACTGGCGGACCCAGCATAGGGTGATTGGGGGCTGATGCACCCACTGGCTTTTTGCTCACAATGTTATTCAGTGATGATGTATAGTCTAGCAGACAAAGTTTTGGTCTAAATATAGCATATATACCCCCACAGCCAATCATTTTCAACTTAAATTAAAGAGAAGTGGAAGTGTCATGTATCCACTAATTCAGTTCGCCCCCACATAAATAAGTTTCTAGGTCCGCCACTGGATGCAATGATGTCTTCGGAGTAGTGACGACGTGGTCGCAGTCTTGTGGCTTTGTGGCGGCGGCGGACAGCAGGTCGCGGCGGCGGTGAGGTTGTAGTTGTCCCAGGAAGTGTTGAATTGGGATTGGGTTTGGGCCCGACCTTTTGGTTCTGGCTATCTTCCCCTCTGGCCTTATGGGCTGTTAATTAAATAGTATTTCTTTCTTTTATTTCCCTATTTTATTTAGGGAATCTATGTTAGCAGTTTAGTCTATTTTCAATAATTCTTTAGAGTTTAGAGACCTATGCTCTTTTATGTACTTTTAGAAAATCTTCTTGAGTAGTACCGAAGGAAGAGACTCGTTTTTCGATGCATTTGATGTATAATGAGTGGATTTAGTTCTACGTACCACTATGGATACTAACACATCTTCTTGCCTATTTATAGATGACAATAGAATGATATGTAATGACTATTCTGGCTTGAGATGAACGATATTGATGCCCTATTGAGTTTGATTTTTTTTTAAAAAAAATATCACACTTATATATTCATAAACAATATTAGCTTTGTGATTACCGATTTTGGTTCCTCAAAATTGAAAGAGAAAAAAATGAAACATAAAATTGAGAAACGATGAATGTACCTAAGCAAAGGTTCATAACTTGTATAAAAAGTAATACATAAGTCTTCACTTTTTCGACAGAGACTTATATAACTGTAATTTAAGGCACTTTTTCAACATTTTGTACATTTTTTTTTTTGGCCTTTTCGAATGTACCGTTCCAGATGAAATTGAATTCAAAACATTAGAGATATCATAGATTAATGCCTTTCAAAGGTGATTAAGTCAACAAATTATAGAAGGAGAACACAAACACATCCGTAGATTGATCTATCTGGCTTCTCATTTAACTTTTTCGGCTTGAATTAATCCCACAGCCGTGGTTAGCCTTCTCCCGGCAGCCAAAAGGAAAGATAAGACGAACAAGTGGAGCGGAGCGCATATTCATAAACCGAGTACTTACCAGCAGGGAACAAGGTGAAATTAGCAGGCCTCTATGTGGCCCGGTAAAGGACAACATCAGATAGGAATTCGTTGTTGTCTATCAGCACAAAGACACAAGCATCACCCACAAAGACACCATCCCCTAATCTGCTTATGGATCTAGCATAATGCATATCTACAGAGTACAGACCAAGTTTCCTCATTTGAAACTGTTTGAACTTTCAAGTATGATGCGAGTAGGCTACTTAACAAGATGTGTCTTGTTAAACATAGATGTCACAATCAGATAACCACCACGGATACAAGAGGGATTGACTGCAACCACAAAATGAGGGTGTAGGGGTTTATAAGCTTTAGCTCTCTGAAGAGCTATTTCTTTTCGAATACTTGCTGTCACTGGATGCTTTGTCCTAGGAACCTCAAGTCTTTGACTTAGGAATTTTTTAGTTCCAGAGTCCAGACAATTCACCACCGTGTTTGATGTTGCTTGCTTTTTTAAAAAAACTTGTTTTATTTCTGTTGTGAAGCCAGGATCCAAATTGGGATAACATTTTGTACACTTCATGCCGGTCTATATTTACTTTGTGTACATGACTATGACAAAAACGTCATGGCCTGGCGAGTGGCGACCAAACAATTCGTGTTTTCTTTTTTGATCATCCCCAGGGACGTAACCAGGATATCGCTTTGAGTTGGCGTAATATAAGGCTTGTTTATAAGATTTATTTTATTTTATTTCATCGATAATAATTTAATAGATTTTGAGACTAAATTTTAGAAGAACGATTAATAAAAATTTATAACTAAAGAAAATAAAACCGTAGAAAGAACAAAGAAAAACCATGGGATATAAAGAATTCTCGAACACGGTGCAATAAAGAGCATGACATGGGCAAAAGCAAGAGCATGGGGTATAAAGAATTCTCGGGCGTTCATATTTTTAGAATTGCATTACGAGTCCTATCTCTATTCGATGAGGAGTTTGTCTCTGATTTAGCTTCTTCTTCTTCCTTTTTCGCTTACTTAATGGGGAAAAGTTTTGTATTACAAGTCCTTTCCCTATTTTATGAGGAATTTGTCTCTGATTTAGCCTCTTCTTCTTTTTTCACCTACTTGGGAAAAGTTTTGTTTTTCATCTACACGTACTACTCTCCACCAGACATTAGTTGCAAATTTGTCTTTTAATTACTAGCTTGCAATGGACAAAAGCCATATTGACACCTGTGGTCGCAGACTCTTTGCCACTGTAAACTTGGTTGGCCACTAAAATGGCTTTACCTGAAAGTTAATTGAGTTAAATCGATTATTGCTACTAAAATTTTAATTATAATGATATACAAAACTATAGTCAGTTGCATTGATGCCTCATTGCTTCTCAGCTAGCTATCTAGGGGTCACACAATTCGCATGATCAATATATAGTAACCAGCATTCTTTCATCGACCTCTAGAGATTATCAGTTGGACATAAACATGGATTTTTTTTTTTTTTTGATCAAAGATCATGTCATTTTGATTGGCTAAAATATTGCTGGCTTAGAGTGAGTGATCGAAATCGGTTTGTTTGTCCGACAAGGATTCAGTGTTAGGGTGTATGGGCCTACATTTACGGATCAATTGCCTTGGTTTCCATTTTAAAACGATAAGGGCTTCACAAATGGATCAACTAACCACCCGGAGCCCAAATATCATATACACCCCCAAAATAAAGAGCCTTGAATACTAGAAGAAAAGCACATATGCCTAACAAGATTAAGTGAATACCCAAAAATGTAGTCAGCTAGTGCTAATCACATACGTACATGGTAAAGATAATATATATATATATATATATATATATATATATATTGTGGCTATGTTTATTCCAATCTGCATTAAGCTTCGAATAATGAACATGTTCTTAATTTCTTTATTTTCTTAATAAGACAATTTTTTTTTTTGAATCAAGCCCAAGGGATAAAATAATAATTCATCACAAGCCAGAATAAGTCGTTACATAACTTTCGTTATTATTTAAGGACATAGACAGACAAGAAAGTAGTGGTAGTACCCACAGTGATACATAAAAATAGACCTACTCGTTATACATTTTAGATCATAAAAATAGCGGAGATCCTCCATTGGTACTACACCACACCAACGACACATGTAGGAATGCAGTCGTAAATCTCCGTCTCACATCTATTTTATTACAGTTGCCCTACTTTTGCATACAATACAACAATTTATTTTGACCAACCTGGAAATAAAGTCCCTTCTGTTTAAGAACAAGAGGAATTGATAAACAGAAAAGGAGAGTAAAATTTCAGAGAGAATGGAGATTTCAATGTGTTTATTTATCTCATACAAAGGGGGTATTTATAGGAATACATTTGAAGTGTGAAAGCTCAAAGAGAAACTCAAAATGATAACCATCTTGATGATGATTTTCTGCCATGCTTGTTGCCCTTTGGTAAAGCATGTTTACATAAGTCTTCATACACTCAAGTACCTATGATTATACACTCAAGTACCTATTTAAATACTTTTACGTATTTTGTTACATGATATAGACATATACGGTATATATACATTTTATACTACAACACTCCCCCTTAGATATTTCATGTTCAATAGTATTGTGTAGATGGTGCGTATCGAAGTTGCCTCGTTAAAAACCTTGCCAAGTAATAAAACCCTGTGGGAAAAAATAACCTTGGTCGAAAGGGAAAAAGAGCACAACGCGCATTGAGTGTGAAGTATGTTTCTGGATACTCCCCCTGATTTAGACTCCTCTTGAAGATTGTGGGAGTTCGGATATCCTCCTCAATCCGATGCTCCTTACATGTTTCTCGAAAGGGGATTTTGGTAGTGACTTAGTAAATAAGTCAGCTACATTATCTTCTGATCGGATTTGATTTACTTCAATATTTAGAAGTGTTTGCTGTTGCTGATTGTAGAAGAATTTCGGCGATATATGCTTGGTATTGTCGCCTTTGATGAAACCTAATTTCATTTGCTCAATACAAGCTGCATTGTCCTCGTAAATGCATGTAGGTTCATTTGTGGTGAATTTCAAACCACAAGTTCCTCGAATGTGTCTATTTATAGACCTTAGCCATATGCACTCACGCACGGCTTCATGTAGTGCAATTATCTCTGCATGATTTGAGGAAGTAGCAACAAGAGTCTGTTTTGTAGATCTCCAAGATATCGCGGTGTTTCCCATGGTAAAGACATAACCTGTTTGGGAGCGACCTTTGTGAGGGTCAGAGAGATACCCTGCATCAGCAAAACCCGTCAAAACATCATTTTGATGGAGGGGAGGAGGAGAACGTCGGTCACTATGGATAGTGTTGCCGGCGCTCATATTTCTTTTCTCTTTGTAGGGATAGAACAAGCCCATATCGATCGTACCTTTTAGGTATAGAAGGATTGTCTTTATACCAATCCAATGGCGGCGTGTTGGCGCAGAACTGTGTCGAGCTAACAAGTTTACTGCAAATGAGATATCCGGTCTTGTGCATTGAGCTAAATACAATAATGTGCCTATCACACTTAGGTATGGTATTTCAGCTTCTAATAAATCTTCGTCCTCATCCCTTGGACGAAACGAATCTTTCATGGGCTCAAGACTACGGTTGATCATGGGAGTACTCACAGGCTTTGCTTTATCTTCATTAAAGCGCCTTAGTAACTTTTGAGTATATGCTGATTGATGGATCATAATCCCATCATTACGGTGCTCGAGTTCTATTCCGAGACAAAACAGTGTTTTCCCGAGATCTTTCATCTCAAATTCAGATTTCAAATATGTAGCAGTTTCTTTTAACTCATCTAGAGTTCCAATTAAGTTCATGTCATCAACATAAACTGCTACAATTGCAAATCCGGATCTTGTTCTCTTAATGAACACGCAAGGGCATATTTCATTGTTAACATATCCCTTCCCAATCAAGTAGTCACTTAGACGGTTATACCACATCCGTCCGGATTGTTTCAATCCATATAGTGAGCGTCTTAATTTTATTGAAAACGCGCTCCGTGGTTTAGAGCCACTTGATTTGGGTAATTGAAGTCCATCTGGAACCTTCATATATATCTCTGAATCTAGATCCCCATAGAGATATGCTGTAACCACATCCATGAGCTGCATGTCAAGTTTTTCGGAAACTACCAAACTGACAAGGTAGCGGAACGTTATAACGTCCATTACGGGAGAGTATGTCTCCTCGTAGTCGATTCCAGGACGTTGTGAGAAACCTTGCGCCACAAGGCGGGCTTTGTATCTAACAACCTCATTTTTCTCATTACGCTTTCTAACAAAGACCCATTTATGGCCAACAGGTTTTATATTTGGTGGTGTCAGTGTTATAGACCCAAATACCTGTCTCTTTGTTAGTGAATTCAATTCAGTCTGGATCGCATTTTTCCATTTTGACCAATCTGCTCTACGTTGGCATTCTTCAACGGAGCGAGGTTCGATATCATCGTATTCTATAATTCTTTTTGCAATATGATATGCAAACGCATCATCAATAGCCATAGAATTTCTGTCCATAATTACATGTATACTAGTGTAATTCATGGAGATCTCTCTATTCTCTGGAATTGGTTCTATTATTGGAGCGTCCTCCAATGATGTCTATTGGACATAACCATAATCCGGAATTTTTTCATGAGATGGATTATTTATATCGATGATTAATGGATTATTTTGTGTCAAGCTCGCTTTCTTTCTTGGGCGAGAATCCATCGAACCTATAGGCCTCCCGCGCTTTCTAGCAGGAGCCATGGGTCTAGCCACTGCATCACCCATAGAGGGGATGTCATGTCCTTTAGTTTTAGGAACATCAATCCTTGCAGGTACGTTTGCAGCAGGTATGTGTGATCTTGTCACTTTAGCGATATCAGAAAACGCATCAGGCATTGATTCTGCTACGTTCTGAAGATCGAGAATCCTCCGCACCTCTATTTCAGACTGTGTGGTTCGGGGATCAAGCTGAGACAAAGTGGGGACAGACCACGACAATTCCTGTCTTTTTTGTTGAACATTAATGTTCTTGTCTCCCCCTAATGACGGGAAGACTATCTCATCAAAGTGACAATCCGCAAATCTAGCGGTAAATAGATCACCTGTTAAGGGTTCTATGTAGCGGATAATGCTTGGAGTATCATATCCAACATAAAGGCCTAAGCGTCTTTGAGGACCCATTTTGGTGCGCTGTGGCGGCGCAATTGGCACATAGACTGCACACCCAAATATGCGTAAGTGTGAGACATTAGGCTCATACCCAGTCACCAGTTGGGACGCAGAAAAGGGTTGGGTGGCAGTGAGTCTCAGACGAATAAGCACAGCTGCATGTAATATTGCATAGCCCCAAGCAGAAATAGGGAGATTGGTGCGCATAACCAATGCCCTGGCAACCATTTGAAGTCTTTTAATGGCAGCTTCTGCGAGTCCATTTTGGGTGTGTACATGAGGGACAGGATGTTCCACCTCAATCCCAATGGACATGCAATAATCATCAAAGGTTCTTGATGTAAATTCTCCAGCATTGTCAAGACGAATTGACTTAATAGGATGATCGGGGTGGTGAGCCCTTAATTTAATGATTTGTGCTAGGAGTTTAGCAAATGCAGCATTTCTTGTGGATAAGAGCATGACATGTGACCAACGTGTCGATGCATCAACCAACACCATAAAATATCTAAATGGTCCGCAAGTTGGTTGGATAGGTCCACAAATATCACCTTGTATTCTTTATAAGAATGGTATATTTTCTTTAGTGTCCTTTGCATAGGATGGTCTTGATCCTACCTTTGCTAAAGAGCAAGCTTTGCAAAACGAATGATACACTTTAGAAGTAACTCTTTGGACCAATGTTTGGTTCGTACTTCTTTTCGTTTTGAAGAATGGATGTCCGTGTGAAGTTTTTAATATACGGAGCATCATGTCACGACCTGGATGTCCCAAACGGTCGTGCCAAAGCTTGTATGTGTCAGGATCCCATAATTTTTCATTCATGACATGGTTGGATTCAATGACTCTAATAGTGGTTGCATACAATCCACTAGAGCGACACATAAGTTTCTCTAAAACTCGTGTATTTCCGTAGTTTTTAGAAGTGATGCAAAGGAACTCTTGTCCATTCTCACAATGTGTTTCCACATGAAAATCATTGGCTCTTATGTCTTTAAAGCTTAATAGGGTCCTTCCGGCCCTTGGAGCATATAGAGCTTCGGCGACATTAATATTTGTGCCATTTGGTAACAAAAATTGAGCTGGTCCTCGACCATGAATCAATTGTGATGGTCCTGCCATCGTAGTTACTGAGGATCGACTGGGTGTCATCCATAAAAATAATTGCCTACGTCGCAATATCGTATGTGTGGTGCCACTATCAAGAAGGCATTCCAATTCTCCGGAAAACATACTGAAAGGAATAAAGTTCGGAATATTAACACATGTCCATGACATTAAATGCGATACTTTATTAATAGGGAAAATAGCCAATGATTACATCAAAGTTATTCATAAGTCTATTCCAAATATCAAACTTTAGACAAATTGCTATCACTCAATCCGTTTGGTAATTCCAATGGAATATGACCAGGAAAGTAGAGAGATGTTGGTGAAGCGAGGCTCGCTTAAATACCCCGATCTCAATTGCTTTCCTAGACATCATACTTCATTGGGTACGCCACATAAGAAGGAGTTTAATAAAATTGTTATTTATTGACTAAGGAACATTTGCCATTCTTGGAAAATAGAAAGAGGATTATTCTAATCAAAGTCTGTGGCATCCTCGTGCTCTTCATCTACAGCTTTGAAGTCCTCAACAGTGAGATTGATATCTTCACTATTTTCATCTTCGGCAAGGTTAGCTTCTTGCTCTCTTGCTTCCCTGTACTCCTTGTAGCGTGCAGCTAATTGGGTACTTGCATGACATTGTTTAAACCAATGCTCGATTGATCCACATCTATGACACATGTCATTGTGGTTTCCTCCCTTCATTTGAGGTATAAGTTGTGCAGGTTGTACAGTTTGTACAGGTTGTGCAGGTTGTGCACGTTGTGGATATCCCCTAGGAGGGTTGCTGCTACTACCACGGCGCATGGTGCGACCTCCACGGCTCATGGTGCTATTTCCACGGCCGGTGTTGCCATATCTCCCTCTTCCACGTGTGGAGTTACCATCACGTGTGCCCGCTCTAAAGTTGCGGTTTCCTTCCCTGTTGGGGCGGTTATATGGATCTGTTCGTCCTTCATGTCCCCTATTATTAGGGTACACATGTCCCCTATTGCTGGGGTACCGCTCCCTGTGCCCTCTCTTGGGTGCATTATAATTTGCCTCACGAACGCTTTTGGTTCCAATGGGTCTTGGATTATAATTCTTTACGAGAATGTTGTCGTGCTTTTCGGCTACCGACAAAATATTTATGAGTTCATTGAACCTCGTAATTCGTCCAGCATTTACTTCAGTGCGATACTGCTTTGATAGCAAAATTGCTGCAACGGGGAAGGTGGAGAGAGTTTTCTCAATTAGCTCTTCTTCTGTGAGGGGTCTTTGATAGAACCTCAACATGGATTTGAGACGAAGAGCTTCTGAATTGTACTCAGCAATAAACTTGAAGTCTGAGAAGCGTACATCGTTCCACTGAACCTTCAAGTCAGGGAGGAGAGAATCTTGGATATTGTTAAAGCGCTCTTGTAGTGCTTCCCATAAATCTTTTGCATCTTTGATGGACATGTACTCTAGCCTGAGTGCTTTGTCCATATGACGTCGCATCAAGATGATTGCTTGTGCATGCTTCTTGGGTGATCGAGGGAACACAAGAGCCGGGTTTGGTTCATGGATGATGGGCAATATCCCCTTCGATGTGAGATGGTTCTCAACGTCGGTTTTCCAGCTATGGTAATCCGAACATGTTGAGTCAAGGATTTGAAAATCGAGTCTAGGTTCATTCGACATCCTTGAAGATAAGAAGAAAATATTAGTTTCGAGCTATGCTACCAAGAAATCAAGCGCCTTACGGTGAGTATTGGCGAGAGTTGAGAAAAATATGTGTGCTTGAGCTTTTCAGTGTGAAAAGGGTGCAGTCCTATCGGTTGATTAGGGAAGAAGAAGTGGCTAAGATGATTGACTCAATATCCAAAGAATCTGCATCTTCGTCCTCTAATTCATATGTTGATCTCACTGAGAAGTTGTATGCTGTCATGGGCAGTATAACTTTCAGGGTTATTTTCGGGACAAGTTTCGAGGGGAGTGATTTTGAGCACGATAGGTTTCATCAAGTGCTTCATGAAACTGAAATCATGCTTGCAGGCTTCTCTGCAGCTGATTATTTTCCTTCTATAATTGGGAGTCTTATTGACCGGATATCCGGGAAACATAAACAATTTGAAAGGGTGTCCGGGGAACTTCATCACTTTTTTCAGCAGGTGATTGATGATCATCTCAAGCCAGGGAGGACACAACCAGAGCATGAAGACATAGTTGATGTGCTGCTTAAAATAGTGAAGGAGCAAACTGGAGTTGGAGCTGCTCATTTTGGTCATGATAACATCAAGGCACTTCTCGTGGTAAGCTCAATTAATTCCCTCACTGCCTCTTAATCCTGTGATTCTTATTAGAAAATATTGTTACTCGTATTAAAAATTAGAGCACTCGACTCAAGATCAACCGATTTTAGTCGAACAATTTTAACTTTCATATCAGAGAGCCGCAATTCATAGTTTCATACACATGTTGCTCAATTCGGTCACATCACATATAGAGATTTACTCGTCACCTAATATAACTGATCCTCAAGTTTGGATAAGTCCGGCCGGCCACACTCTTGTAAAGGGCGTTGTAATGTGCATATGTTATCTGAAGCGTTACATGACTACATAACAATATATATCTTGGCATTGTCAATGCATTTTAGCCTAGATGTGCTTTGCCCATTCCAGTATAACCCATCCATGTTTTGGTCAAGTCTAGCACAAGTAAAACTTCCCCATCATAGATTCACAGGTGCATGCAATTTTTTGTGTAAATCTTTCTTGTAACGTAACTAACATGATATACACAGACCACAAATTATGAATCGATCATATCATCATGATAGTCACATATCTCAAGATTACACAAGATTAATCATAATCAACTAGTACACGACGATACACGTGACAAAGATAGTAGGTCATTAAGAGCAGTTTTCTTAGAGCAATTTTTCAGCTTGGCCACATCATGATATTAGATCTGAAACCTTCCCATGCCAATTAGCTTTTACTAGATGCTGCTCTAGCTTTGACAGCTTAAATTTGCTAATCATAATGACATTTGTGAAACAGAACTTATTTCTAGGTGGAATAGATACTGGTGCAATTACCATGCTGTGGGCGATGGCTGAGCTAGCTAAGAAGCCTAGACTGATGAAGAAAGCACAGGATGAAGTTAGAAGCTGCGTTGGAAACAGAGGAGAGTCTCTGAAAGTGATACGGAACAACTTTCGTACCTCAAGATGATAATCAAAGAAACACTTCGACTGCATCCTCCAGCTCCCCTGATGCTTCCAAGAGAGTCCATGTCCCCATTTAAAGTCCTTGGGTATGATGTTGAACCCAAAACACTAATCATAATTAATGACTGGGCAATTTCACGAGATCCAGAATTTTGGAAAGATCCAGAAGAGTTCATCCCAGAAAGGTTTGATGATAGCTCTGTCGATTTTAGGGGGCAACACTTTGAGTTCTTGCCATTTGGAGCTGGTCGGAGAATTTGTCCGGGAATTTACATGGCAACAACAACTGTGGAGCTTGGACTTGCAAGTCTGCTGTACAGCTTTGATTGGAAATTGCCAGAGGGAATGAAAGAAGCTGATATCAACATGGAAGAAACAACTGGGGAACTTTCCCTTACTATCTCTAAGAAAACTGCTCTCAACCTCGTCCCCGTGAAATTTTCTTGTTAGGAATTATGATTTGCAATGTTCTTTTGGACATTTGTGAGTTGAAAAATAAAGTTTGAGAAATAAAGGTTTGGATTGTGTTGAGACCAAGCCCATACCTAGCCCACTTATCACCAAAGCGCACTCTTATAATTCACATCCGGACAACATCTGCACAGTAGTACAATGGAACCGAGCTCCCCAACTGCATCTGCACTCTGCATCCTGCATTCTGCAAATGGCACCTTGTCTCTGTAAGCAGTAGCTGCATCTTGTTTCCTTGCTTGTAGTGGCGGTCCTGTGCTACGTGTCCTCCTTCTGTTGTGTTGGACACTCCTACATATGTATGTTATTGCTCAATTGAGCTATCTATGAAATGAATCCAGTTTAGTTTTCCTTGTTTTTCCTTTCTACTAATTTTAAGCCTCACCATCTGGTATCAGAGCCACCGATGCGTGGCAATCAAGTACAACAGCCTTCTGCGGCGATCGCCGGCGGCGCTATTCCACCAATTCCACCCACCCACACCCCACCACCTCCCATTTCCGCCACCACTGCCATCGCCACACACCGTCTCGCCACCTTCCATGCGGCGGTGAACACCCGACAAGCCCAAAACGAAACCCTCCAATGTCAAAACGATGACCTTCATATCACCGTGGAGTCTATAGCCCTAAGCCAAACTCTAATGGCACACCAATTTGCAGCCTTGCAAAACACCATTTTCAACAACGCAGCCCAAGGACACCATCACCCTCCCACCACCCCTCCTCCAGCCCCAAGCCCGAGCCTCACCACTGCTTCGTTGGGTTGCCTCACACCATCCTCACCACCCCCAACTCATACCACTGAACCTAATTTCCCTTCTACCCCATACACGACCCAACTCACTTTCGGGTCCTTCCCGCCCCTCCCACACTCATCTCAAACCACTCATTCACAACATATACCGGGCTGCTGCACCCCTACCACATACACAACATCCACCCACATATGAGCTCAAACCCACAGTTTTCCACCGTCACCTCCACCCCGCAGCCACCATTCATATCACACCTACACCAGTCCCACACTATCCCAACACACCACTGCCTACCTAACCATTTCTTTCCTGACCACGGTCATTACCGAACCCTCAAGATTGAACTTCCCCGTTTCACCGGCGATGACGTCATTGGATGGCTGACCATGGCGGAGCGTTATTTCCGTTCCCACCATGTTCCACCTCACGACCGGGTCCAACTCACCGCGAACCACTTCGCCCCGACGCGTCCGTTTGGATGAGCACGTATGAACTCCGCCATCCCGTCCCCACCTGGGAGGAATCTATCACTGCCATTCTCACTCGCTTCGGCGCTGGCAGCAACTCCGACTTCAAAGGTATGTTGTCACATCTTCAACAGACCAGTACAGTCGATGAGTTCATCTCCACCTTCTCCAAACTATCATGTTGAGTCCCGGACTGGCCGGACAGCGAGCTCCTACCATGTTTATAGTCGGATTAAAACCGGAATTGATACATGACGTTAAGGCCATGTGACCTACTGAGCTGTTGGAAGCTCAACGCTTGGCCCCATGTTTCAAAACCAGAAACAATGAACTTCGCTTTTCACAACCATACCGACCCCGGCCACAACAACACTCCTACAGATCCACTTCTCAATACCATACACCCACTACCTACCCACCCATCAAACCACCAGCACCCATCAACACCACCAGCACCCATCAACACCACCAGCAACCGCCCATTGCTTACCCATACACCAGCTCACTCCACACCAAGGCAGCCCCTATTCCGGCACCTATCTATACCAGAACAGAGAGCTTGAAGGGCCAAGGGACTCTGCTTTAATTGAGATGAGCCATACTTCTCTACTCATGTGTGCAAACGACCATTCCTAGCCATCCTAGATTACCATGATCTACAGGTTAAGTCCCCAGAAGATACTTCTGCCCCTTCCGACGCCGAGGATGCACCACCAGAGGAACCACCTATCTACCCACTTCACACAATCACCTATACCAAGCTCAGTGACATAATGCGGTTGAAATGCCACATACAAGACATCCTAATAGACATCTTCATTGATTCCGACGCTTCCATGAACTTCCCAACCCTTTCGGTTGTTGCCAAGGTCGGCATACCCATCTCTCCACCATAAGATTTTCAATTCACCGCCGCTTCGGGTCACACCCTCACCCCCTCTAGTATAGCCCACAATATCACTGTTCGCATCCAAGACTACAGCTTTATAGATTCATTCGTCCTCCTACCTATAGCCGGATGTGACTTGGCGCTTAGTGCTCAATGGCTGGACACTCTCGGGTTCATCAGCTGGCATTTCCTTGAAAAAATCATGATGTTTGCTGTTAATGGTAAACGACATATATTGAGAGGCCTCCATTCCAATTCTAGCAAAATCATCGAGGAATCTGATATGCTTGACCTCATTCCCTCGGACCAGCTTGACACCTCCCCCCTAATTTGTTCAATCCTCTCTGACACTCCTTTTTCGACCCATCCCCCTGCAATTGCCAGGCTGTTATGTCAATTTAGGCCCCTGTTTGACCTACTTGTGGGCCTTCCTCCATCTAGGGCTATAGACCACAAGATCCCTTTGCTGCCTAATCAAGGCCTTATCAATGTCAGGCCTTATAGGTACGCCCATTCCCAGAAATTGAAACTCGAGGCCTAAGTCGTTGATATGCTTCAACAAGGGATCATCCGACCCAGCTCAAGCCCATTTTCATCTCCCATCTTGCTTGTCCGCAAAAAAGAGGGAACTTGGTGATTTTGTGTCGATTATAGGGAGTTAAATGAGGTCACCATTAAGGACCGCTTTCCAATACCCATAGTCGATGAGTTATTTGATGAACTCCATGGCTCTTCCTTCTACTCCAAGCTAGACTTACGCTCCGGGTACCATCAAATACGCATGTGGGAGGAGGACATTCACAAAACTGCCCTTCGTACATATGAAGGCCACTACGAGTTTGTGGCAATGTCTTTTGGCCTCTCTAACACCATCTACATTTCAAGCACTAATGAATCATATTTTCCGTGATTTACTTCACAAGTATGTGCTAGTTTTTTCTGATGATATCTTGGTGTATAGCAAAGATTGGGATTCTCATTTGTCACATTTGGAAGAGGTTCTCCATATATTAAACACTCACAGGCTACATGTCAAACTCTCTAAATGCCATCTAGCCCAACCAAGTGTCACATATTTGGGCCACATCATCTCGGCCCAGGGTGTTTCTATAGATCCGAAAAATGTGCAATGTATCTTGCAATGGCCCAAACCGCTCACCACCAAAGCCTTGAGCGGATTTCTGGGCCTAGTGGGCTACTATAGACGTTTTATGAAGCATTATGGCCTTATTGCAAAGCCTCTCAATGGCATGCTCAAACACAACAATTTCATTTGGACACCCAAGGCTGAAAAAGCATTCTGTGATCTCAAGGCTGCCATCACTTCTGCCCCTGTTCTAGCATTGCCCAACTTTTCAGAGGAGTTCTTCATCGAGACCGATGCTAGCGACTAAGGTATAAGGGCCATGCTCACTCAATCTCGACACCCAATCGAGTCCTTAGTAAAACCCTCTCCCCAAGGAATCAAGGCCTCTCTACCTATGAAAAGGAGATACTGGCAATGCTCTAAGCTATTGAAAAATGGCAACCATACTTACTGGGTCACCACTTTACCATTATCACAGACCACCAGCCTCTTCAACATATGTTCACTCAACGGATCAATACCCAGCACAGCATAAATGGATTTCTATGATTATACAGTACAATATCGAGCGGGTCCTTTGAACACAGTACCCGACACTCTATCCCACCAGCACAAATTCCACAGCATTCAAGGAGTCTCTTCCCCGATCTTTGATAGCTTAACAGCCATTGATGGTGCCTGTTGAACCGACCTCGAAGCCCACGAGCTCATCTCTGCCCTAGAGGCGGGCAAGGAAGTAAAGAAAGGCTTTAGCCTTCAAAGTGGTAGATTGCTTTACAAAGATCGCATCTTTGTGCCCCAAAGCTCGGATTGGCGCGGTAAGATCCTTCATGAATTCCACGCCATTCTTACAGCCGGTCACTCTGGATTCCTTCACACATTCAAACGACTTGCTCGAAATTTCGCTTGGTCGGGGATGCGCCGAGACGTCAAGTGCTATATTGCTGCTTGTGACCAATGTCAAAAGAACAACTACGAATCCATTCACCCCCTTGGCCTCCTCCAACTGCTGCCAATACCGGACAATGTTTGGGTGGATATTGCCATGGACTTCATCGATGGCCTTCCTTCAACAGAGGGCAAAACTTCCATTCTAGTGGTGGTAGATCGTTTGTCCAAGTACGAACACTTTATTCCAGTGACCCACCCTTACTCAGCTGCCCAAATCGCAGATGTTTTCACCAAGGAAATTTTCTGTCTCCATGGAATGCCCAGATCAATTGTCAGCGATCGTGATCGGATCTTCATATCTCACTTCTGGGAACACTTCTTCAAGCTACAAGGCACGAAACTTTGTCGAAGCTCTGCCTATCACCCTCAATCGGATGGGCAATTTGAAGTACTCAATCGAACCTTGGAGCACTACCTCCAGTGTTTCATCCAGGACAAACCACATAATTGGGCTACCCTCCTCCACTGGGCTGAATGGTGGTACAACTCCACCTTTCACTTTGCCATCAAGATGACTCCGTTCCAAGCTGTCTATGGCTACCCACCACCTGCGATTACCCAGTACTTACCTGGCACCACCTCTAACTATGCCGTAGACATTGCGTTGCAAGATCGTGATTCGCTGCTTCGTACGCTCAAGGACCACATGACGTTGGCACAGAATCGGATAAAGCAACACTCCTATGCGCACCGCATAGAACGTGAATTCGCCGAAGGCGATTGGGTTTTCTTAAAACTCCATCCTTATCGGCAGCGTTCGTTGGTGCGTTGCCCATCTCAGAAACTTGCTCCACGTTTTTATGGTCCATTCCAAGTGGCTGCCAAGATCGGCAAGGTAGCTTACAAGCTCCATCTCCCCGCAAACTGCAAGCTTCATCCCATCTTCCATGTTTCTCTAGTGAAAAAGCGGGTCGGAAATACATCACCAGTGGCGGCCACTCTCCCTCAATTCGACAAGAATGGTCTGATTGAGTGGACTCCAGAACATGTGTTAGATATGGCCATCTTCACCAAAGACAAGAAATCCACCACTAAATGGCTCATTGCCCATTGAAGAGGCTACATGGGAAGAGCCCCGTTCTATTGTCAGCGGGTTCCCTCACTTCCAAGCTTGAGGACAAGCTTGTTCTCAAGGGGGAAGGATTTGTTGAGACCAAGCCCATACCTAGCCCACTTATCACCAAACCCACTCTTATAATTCACATCTGGACAACACCTGCACAGTAGTACCATAGTACCGAGCTCCCCAACTGCATCTGCACTCTGCATCTTGCATTCTGCAAATGGCACCTTGTCTCTGTAAGCAAGAGCTGCATCTTGTTTCCTTGCTCCACGTGTCTTCCTTCTGTTGTGTTGGACACTTCTACGTATGTATGCTATTGCTCAATCGAGCTATCTATGAAATAAATCCAGTTTAGTTTTCCTTGTTTTTCCTTTCTACTAATTTTAGGCCTCACCAGATTGATACTGAAATGCCTGTAGTGGTATAAACTGATATCCAGTCAAATTCCTTTGTTAAGATGGATGTGTATGATTCATTTGAACAAACTGAAAATTAGAAATCAACAGAAACAAAGAGGAGCAGAAACCATTGACAATAATACTCGTATTCAACTAACTTCCTTCCATTCAAACTCTTCTCAAGCCTTCTGTAAAACTGAATATGAACAGGAATACTAAATTAAATTTAAAAAGAAAATAAAAACTACATTACAGTAACAAGATTAGCGGAAACTCCCCTGAAGGCATCAATATGAAAGATTCACTTCGGCTGGAAGTACCCACCACGCAAAATCAATCGATTACAACATTTTATCACTGCAGTGGGGAACCTTGACGAGTAAATCTGTTAGAAACTGGCATTTTCTTTACTGTTCTAATTTTGAAAGTTCACCGTAGATACACAAAATAATTACTCATAGAAGAGGTTCAGCAAGCTCCATTTCATTTGAACTACTCTGTTGTTCTGTATCAGAGCGACTGAACCCTACAAAGTCCAGCCCAAGCCACTGCCAGGGCCAACATATATATCTAGGTCCACCCAGGCCTCTCCTTAAGTCCTCCCGATTTTCCAATTCTTCAAGTTGACGGGTAAGCTCCTCTACTCTATCTCGAAGCCTGGATGCCCTCGAGTCTGCCAATCTCAAGGATTTCTCCGCAGCATCTCTAGCTGCCATGGCAGCATCTGCTGTCTCTTCTTTGAACTTGAGCTTCTTCTCTGACTCCACAATTGCCTGCTTTGCCTCTTCAAGTTCCTGCTTAAGTGCCGATAACTGCAGGTGCCAATCATAGTCATTATTCCTAAGACTTAAGAACATGCTAATGGCATGATAAATTAAGGATCCATTTGGAATGTGGGATTTCAAATTTAGGGATTTCAGCTATTGCTTTGATGTTAATGCCACTGACGTAATAAAATTAATACATACATATTTGTATTTGTAAGAGAATATTAAAGAAAGAGAAAAAAACACAGAATTCAAAGGACTAAACCTGCTTACGTCAAATTCATTTTATATAGAGTCTATTAATTCTTTCAAATATTTCAAAATTGTAATCCCTGTTTCTAAATCCTTTCTTCCAATCAACAATAGAGGTTTGCCCACAATGCCATAGCACACATCTAACTTTTCTTGAATCAGTTAATCATACGTATTTAAAATATTGTGATCCGAGAATCTTGGATAGCATGAGATTAATATACTCCCAACTTCACCCATATGTCACAAGCATTCAACAGGTTTTCATTTTGATATTCTTATATCAGCATGCACAATCAGCGCATAGCTTCCATGAATGCATAATATACCACGACTTAGTCCAACCCTAGTACCCTACCACACTCCTTACTGCCGAAATAAAACCTAGGGCTAATCCATTTACTATAAACTATCATATGAATTATACAAATGTCCCAAGTTAAATGACCTCAGTTTGTTTCTTCCACATAGGTATATTATATGAGGATTGTAATAGACTATGATCCAAAGAAGAAGAATTTATTAGACTAATGACAGAAATAATATCAGACCAACTTTGAAAGGGTACCTGTGCCACAAACTCTTGTTCTACACCTGTGCCTGCAGCAGCTTCTTGCTCTGCTGCGACTTTCCATCTTGTAATTTCTTCTTCAGCAGCAGCAATGTCCATCATTAGCCCTTCAATCTACACACAGAATGACTTTATGATACTCCTCAAATTGGTTCATGACCATTAAGTGGTACAAAATCATTTGTCATATAAGTTACAGATTACCTCATATTAGACAACAATGAATTACAGAAGGTGAAGTACAATAATTAAACAGTCAATAAACTTGAAATAACATACACTTTCATTCGCTAGTCTCTCCTTCTCTTCAAGTTCCTCAATTTTATGCATTCTATGGTCGAGCTCCTTAGCTTGGGCCTCTACATGCTGTTTAAGTAAACTCAGCTCTGCCCTTAATACGGTAATGCAGCACACAGAAAATAATACCATGTCAGGACAAAGTGTATGGTGCAAAAGCATACAAAAAGTATGAATCATTCCTTATATCAAAGCTCCAATTATGACACATACATAAAATCCATTGCAGCTTAATGATTTTGAGCACAAACATGTACCTTAGTTCTTCCGCAGAATGCTGCAGCTCTATAATCTCCAACTGAGATGCCTTAACGATATTCTCCAAAGCACCGGCCTGTGTGCGGTATACAAACATATCATTAACACAGACGAACTAGTTTGGATTTGAAACAAAACCAAACTTCAGAATAACATTCAACAAAGAGAAACAATAAGGGTTACTTACTAATGTGTATACTTCATCCTCCTCGGCCTCAAGTGCATCCACTTTCCGATTCTCCATATGCTTATTAAATTTAAAATCTATCCCAGCCTCCCTCAATCCATTCTCTGCAACTTGAAACAATTCCCTTGTCTTGGAAGATGGATTTGAAGTCATCCTATTTGACAAAGCGCTCCTAAGTAAGGATCCAATTTGTTCCTTTTCTTTAACTAACCGAGTCACTGTTTCATCCAAATTCTTGATTTCATGATTCTTTTCCTCAACCAAATCCCTTGCTTTTTCCATAACAATCCTCGTCAATTCATAAATAGATTCCATCCCAGCCAAAGATGCACGCAGGTTCTCCTCCATGTCTGTTTCTTGAGGGAGAAACAGGGATTCCGAATAATCTGACTGATCCAAATTGTTGGCATCAACTATTTTCATAACATGATATAGCCGGTCATGAATTTTCGACACCAAATTCAACTGATCAACGAGTAAAGGCCTCTGCTCTTCCATTTTCGAGTCCAAATTTGTCAACTTATCATCATACTCTCTAGCTAACTGTCTCAACTCGGAAGCCTCACTCTCCGCTCTTCTCAACTTATCCTCCATCTCCCTCTCAATCTCCGACATTTTCCCACTCCTCTCTGCAACACTTTTCTCCAAACTCTCAACCATAGACGTCTTCTTCGCAACCTCTTCTCTCAAACCACCAATGGTGGCCTCCAGCTGCGAAATCTCAATGGCAATCTCATAGTTCCTCTGATCCATCTGCTCCCTAGTTTCGTTCCTAGACTTGGCAGTGGCCTCAGTCTGTCTAACAAGCTCTTCCACAATCTCATTCGTCCTCTTTATAACCCCGTAAGCCACCGCCGGCAATCCGGTGGTGTACTTATTCGACCTCGGCAATCCCCCCGCGGCGAAATTTTTGAAGTTACTAACTTTACCAGAAATCTTATCAATCCCAGACATGAGCATATGCGTGGAATTCCCAATCTCAGCCCTCATTCCATCCTTCTCCCTAACAACGTCGTCTAACTGCTTCGCAATCTCATCCTTCTGCTGCAAAGCCTCGTCTCTAGCTCTATTAGCTTCTGCCAATTCCGCCGAGACCTTCTCGTTCGTTCTGGACAGTTCTTCCTTCTCACGCAAGGCCTCGTCTCTCTGCCTCCCCCACTCGTCTCGCTTCCTAATCGCCTCGTGCGCCAGAGCCTTTAACCGGCCGAACTGGACTTGCAGGTCCGATTTCGAATTCTCCACCGCCTCCCGCGCCTCCCGCTCGCGATCTAGCTCGGCGAGGAGCTCACGGAACCGGTCGGCGGAGATTTGTTCCGAAGACGAATTCTTAATCACGATCGGCACCGGATCGTCGCCCTCTACGTCGCTGAGCACCGCATCGGCGTCTTCGTCGCCGCCACCACTACTCGCCATTTGGCCAAACCTTTTGCTATCGCCGATTACACAAACACACTCTCATTCCAACAAAAATCCAGACCCTAGGGCTTTCTGGAAGCCGAAATAGGCAATGGAATTAACCGAGGCGTGTGATTGTTGGAAATTTGGGCGGTAAAATAAGGCGAGGAAATTACCGGTAGCTTCAGAGAATTGGGGAAAGGGATTGCGTACCTATAGAGAGAGATTGATGATGATGATGATGATGAAGGAGAAGGAGAAGGAGAAGAAGACAAGACAGCGGAGTAGAGACGACGAGGACAACGATCAGTACCAACCAGTCTCCTTCCCTCTGTTTCTTCGCTAATATTTATTTATTTTCTTTCTTTTTACGGCCCAGCAATATCAATGATTACGTGGCGATTGTTTCCATAAGATTTTTGGTCCGTCGCGTATATGCACGCGCTGTTCTAATGCTGCCACGTAGGTTTTGGGCCTGGCCAGTTTAAAGTAGGTTCGTTGCACTTGGGGCTGTGCTTGGGCTAACCCATCTTTTGGATTTTAGGCCCAGTTTGGCCTGGCCAATCTTTAATCATGCTAGGGACTGTCCGTTTGCCGCCTTTAATGAGAATGTCAGCTTACTCGTTTTTTTTTTTTTCGAGGGTAACAGAAGACATATCCGTCAATATAAATCATAGGACCTTATTAGGTCAAGGTTGAGGGATCTAAAGACCACTCATATTACAAATCGATTCTCAAATATAAAATGACTACAATCAAAAATGGAAACTCCAAAAAGACTAAAATCCTAAAAGAATTACAAAAAACTAATATGCAACTCTCGGACCCTATACCCCCCTCAAATGGAACCACTTTCCTAAACATAGGATGACAGCTTACTTAGAAACAAGTCTTCATGGGTAAATCTAATAACTATTGTATATTTTAACAATGAAGTAACATGAAAATTTTAGTACTAATGAGAATATTTAATTTTGATTTTATAGAAATGTGATTAGTCAGTCGAATATGTCAATTGATGTGGATGTACAATTTTTTTTTTTTAAGGCAAACGAAGACATATCCATTGATATACAGACAACCTTACTAGATCAAACTTGAGGGTTTAAAACTTACCTGTGTCGACGAATTAGGTGGGAAAATGGATTTTTCTCTTTAATTTTCAGCTATCGTTTGAAAGATTTATGAGGGCTTTAGGTTTCCAAGATTTTTTTTTCATTGACGAAGAATAGCATCATGTGCTTCACGCTCTTCACTTGGCTTTGTTCAAATAGAACACGTTTTATCTTCTCATGTTACTTGATTGACACAACTCAATTACTAAACAAGATGTCTGAAGCTTTGTTGCCCTTTCAAAAAAAAAAAAAAAAAGTGTCTTATAGTCCGTAATGTATTACGGGTCTCCAACTTGTCAATATTAGCCCAAAATCATTTGCCAAATGCCCAATAGTCGGTAATGTATGTCAAAAATGGGCTTTGCGATTCTTTTCTATTTCTGGAAAGAGGAAATTGACTAGCTCATGGAGACCAAGAATGAATGTAAAATCTGTCATTTTCAAACTCAAACTCAAACTCCTTGTTGGTTACGATCTCGTGATTCCCAAGTTTTACCATATAAACCTAGACGTCAACAACATTGGACCCAGAAAATGACAGTAGTGTTACAAAGCCCTTTTGATTCGTTGTGGAAGGTAATTGCCTGTTATCTCCCTATTGGTATACTTATCATCCAACTTCTAGAACATCATCAATTATCCAATATTATGTATATATTAGTCTATCACTTGTAGTTGTTGCTTAACCCTATTTGTTTCCTTAATCTAGCATTAGTTTATTCATCCCCAGTTTCAGAGGTTTCTTACTTGTTAGTTGACCTTTTCCAATCATCCCCATTCTGATGCTTAATTTTCTTATATTGATTAGTATTTATTAATTTGTTATATGCATTAGGATAACATGGAAATTATTTTAGTTATTAATTTTTGATTTGCATATTCCTATTTTAATTCACGTTTCAAATAAAACAATATTTTTTTTAGGTTAATCAAATCAAACATTTTAATTCATGTTTCAAATGGAACAGTGTATAAATTAAAAAGTTGCGTGCCTGGTTTTCTTGGAGGCCAGGTTACGTAGATATAATATTCTTAGTATTTTTTAATGAATAAGAATTAGTTTACTTATTCGTGTTCATCACTTAGGATTTTGATTGAGTCATAACTCAGAACCTTGTTTTCATATTATTTTTCCCTGAAATTGCCTGGGAGTTTCTTGAATGTGAGAAATATATATATATATATATATATATATATATATATATATATTCAGCTCTTCTCTATTGCGGACGTCCGCAGTTTTTCTTAGGTACGGATTTCTAGTTTTGACCCATTTTTCGATCATATTTTCACATCTTAACCGTTCAGTTTTTAGGTCCTAATGTATAGATCACCTCTGTAAAATTTCAGCCAAATTGGTGATCGTTAAGGTATCCAAAACTACAATTTACAACAATGTACATGAACGGTTTCGGTTCAGCAAATTCGGTTCTTTCGTGTAAATTGCAGTTTTAGATGTCTTAACGATCACTAATTTGGCTGAAATTTTGCAGAGGTGATTTATACATTAAGACCTAAAAACGGAACGGTTAAGATGTGAAAATATGATCGAAAAGTGGGTCAAAACTGGAAATCCGTACCTTTTTTCTTAGGTGCGGATATCCGCACTTGAGCAAACTTATATATATATATATATACAGTACGGCTACACTAAGGACATCCTTAGTTTTTCTTAGGTACGGATTTCCGGTTTTCACCCACTTTCCGATTACATTTTCACATCTTAACCGTTCAGTTTTTAGGTCCTAAGGTATAGATCACCTCTAAGAATTTTCAGCCAATTGGTGATCGTTAAGGCATCCAAAACTGCAATTTACCATTATAAATACAAACGGTTCCTGTTAGACAGATTGGGTCCGTTCGTGTAAATTACAGTTTTGGATGCCTTAACGATCACCAAATTGGCTGAAATTTTACAGGGGGATTTATACATTAGGCTCTAAAAACTGAAAGGTTAAGATGTGAAAATGTGATCGGAAAGTGGGTGAAAACACAAAATCCGTACCTAAACCTTAGGTAAGGACATCCTTACCTGAGAAAGATTATATATATATATATATATATATATATATATATATATAAGTAAACTTTGCAACTATTTCAGTGGTCGGTAACAAACCAACTAATTTCAAATGGTCAGTTTTGGCTGCGTTGTATCCATGTTCTTGGTCTTCTTTTATTTGTTGTGAGACTTTGAGAATTGTCCATAAGGAATGTTCCTGCTCAATTCACATTTATAGCAACTAGCTAGCTATATTAACCAAGTTTCCGTTTTCCCAGCAAATAAATAGTGCAGATTTGGTGTGTTTCCTTAACTTGGGGATTTTCTAGATTCTGTTATTGTACTTGCGATGGGAAGTAGAAGCTCCAAAGAGTCGAGTTCTAGGTTTTCTCATAGTGGTTCAACTGCTTCTTCTTCCTCATGGAATCAGTACCCGGAATCAGTACCATATGCTCAGCAAGGCCCGTATACTGCTACACCTCAGCATCATTATGCACCCTCCTCACAACTGCCAAGGAGGAGACTGGACAGGAAATACTCAAAGATATCTGACGATTATCGCTCCTTGGATGAGGTTAGTACTTATGCAGCATGCATGTTTTTGTGTCTGTACATCCTGCTTTTCAAAATCACTTCATTTGTCATGGAATAGGTGACACCTAATGAAATTGACAATATTGATTGACGTGATGAAATAGTTTCTTTAACTTATCTGTGTAAATCTAGCTTTGACATGACGACGTTAAACTGTATCCGGTATTCTTATTCATTAATTGACCACAGGTTACTAATGCTCTCGCACAAGCTGGCTTAGAGTCTTCTAATCTGATTGTTGGCATTGACTTCACAAAGAGCAATGAGTGGACAGGTTTAGTCTTATTACTTGAGATGCTAATAAGTTCTTTGGTTGAAGGTAATACATGCAATATGCTTAAGAGTTGTTTTCTGCCTTTTTATTAATTTGTTCAACAGGTTCGAGGTCATTTGGTCGGAAAAGCTTGCATCACATTGGAGCTGGTCAAAATCCCTATGAACAAGCAATATCGATTATCGGGAAGACATTGTCCGCTTTTGATGAAGATAATCTAATTCCATGCTATGGGTTTGGAGATGGTAATCGAATGCAAATTAAGCTTTGTCGCAAGCATCATTTCTATGTTGTTCGGAACATGAAAATGACACCTTTCTTGTCAATTCTTGTAGCATCTACACATGATCAAGATATCTTCAGCTTCTATCCAGATGACTGCGTTTGTACTGGATTCGAGGAAGTGCTGACACGATATAGAGAAATTGTTCCAACTCTTCGGCTTGCAGGTGCTGTAGCCTCCAATTGTTCCACTTGGTCAATATCTGTTGCATCATCAATACCAGCAAATTTATGAAGTTGTTCATTACCGTTGCTGTTTCCTTATTGCAGGACCTACATCTTTTGCACCCATTATTGAGATGGCAATGACTATTGTTGAGCAAAGTGGAGGCCAATACCATGTTTTGCTGATCATTGCCGATGGTCAGGTACTTTGGTTTAAGCTATATATATATATATATATATATATATATATATATATATTTTTTTTTTTTTTTTTTTTTTTTTTTTTTTTTTGAACTACTGAATTACAATACCTCTTGTTCGTTCTCAGAAGCAAAAATTTTAGTCTAGTTGTTGCTTCCTATTGCCTTACGAAATATTGCCATTGTCATAGGTGACAAGAAGTATTGATACACAACGTGGTCAACTAAGCCCACAAGAACAAAGGACTATTAATGCAATTGTAAGAGCAAGGTAAATTTTCCTATATATTAACACTTTCTTATAATCTCAGCGGGGATCTTCCATAACAAGATTTTGGTTGCTGACCTATACTTTCATATGCATGTTTTTTTTTTGCAGCAATTACCCCTTGTCTATAATATTAGTCGGGGTTGGAGATGGGCCCTGGGACCTGATGAAGGAATTCGATGACAACATCCCTTCTCGAGCATTTGATAACTTGCAGGTGAGTAATGGTGTCATTTAGCTGTCTCGAAAAATAGGTTGCTTGTCGTGTTCACAGCTCTTAATTGTGTTGTAATTCTGAAGGACTAATTTTTGTGGTGTATATGTAGTTTGTTAATTTTACCGAAATCATGTCAAAGAATGTGGATCTATCGAGAAAGAAGACAGAATTTGCTCTTTCAGCCTTGATGGAAATACCTTCCCAATATAAGGCCACCATAGCGCTAGACCTATTGGGGTAAAAATTCAAGCTTAACATGCAAGTAGTTTTTTCCAGTTTGATCTTTACTTGTAATAATATGAAAATCTCTTTCCTTGATCACGCAGAGTACGAAATGGGAATTCCCCAGACACAATTCCTCTTCCCCCACCTGCTGCAGTCGCTTCCGTTAGAAACAACACTAGACCTTATATTGGGTACGGCTCAAGCAGTTTTCAGCAGCGGACAGCTCCTCCTCGTACTGGATATGATGAAGGAGTCAGCGCACCTCCTCGTTCAACTTATGATAATCAGGTGCTTATGCATCAACAATCTAGTTATAAAATCATCAACAAATAAATACACAAACACCTCACCACCTCTTATCCCTTTGTTTTTCTTATAATGCAGGTTTGCCCCATCTGTCTTACTAATCCGAAAGACATGGCCTTCGGTTGTGGGCATCAGGTAGACTATTTTTTCTATGCGAAGTTTCAAGACATTGAGTTACAATAAGGATGCATATTGAGATTGTGGATCTTTTGTTTATTAGTAATTTTTTGGTCCTGGTTTTGTGTTGCAGACTTGTTGTGACTGTGGAGAATACCTCCAAGCATGCCCCATTTGCCGGAGTTCAATCCAAACTAGAATAAAACTCTTTTAGGCCGAATTTTCTGCACATAGCCCAGAATTTTAGTGCTCAGATAATCTCGTGAGTTATGCGTCAGTTGATTGAAAGCTGGATCAAATGCTTATGTAGCTGGGGCACAAAGTGGAGGAGTATCATTATCATTTGTATAATGTAGTTACATGCCATCAGAAAATATGATGTCTCCGGATGCTCTTTGCTAAAAGATGGATAGTTCTGGGATGTGCAGGAGTACTCTACACTGTCTTGGTTGATGTGTTTCCGGAAGGAAGTGAGCTTGTTGAAGGCTTAAACTGAACATTTCCATTAGAAGCTCTTTGTAAAGTAAACCACTGTGGTTCATCATGCTTGGTGATCTTGTTTATAAGGAAAATTTAGGATTAGATCAGAGTTGGCCACGAGTCCGGGCCATCCTTCTCTCTTTTGTTTTTTTTGATTGATTGGTTTTGTCTTCTATAATATTTTGAAAAACAGATACGAATTTGGAAAAATTTAGAAGCGAGTCTGACAGAATTTGATACGTGATGGTAAAGTATTTGCTAGCTAGTTTTGCCATATTTATGATTTCCTCTTTGCTAAAACCAATTTGGTATTTGAAGTATGAGCTTACTAAAAATCGATATTCTTGTTCAACCGAAGAAGAGAAACTTACGAGTAAACATGCACGATCAGAAATTAACTTCAGCTAAGATCGCCAAGGAAACTTGCATAAAGAAAGAAGACTATGATGGGATCTTTGGCACGTCCATTCAATTTTTTTGTTCAAATCCGGACTGGACTGCAACTTGATTTTGCTTACCATTCCCGCCCAACCCCCCCCCAAGTCAAGTGGCAGCAAATTATGATGTCATTTCTGAAATTCACGTATTCCATTCACCGGGGATAAATAACAAATTATACAAATACAGAACATGACCGAAAACAAAACTGACACATTCTCTGAAAGCAAAACTGTTGGTAATCTAGTTTACGGCACAGAAAGATCTGATTGCAAATTGCTCTTCAATTGCCTTCCCTCAGGCTCACGAAGGAATTCCCTGTCCTTTATGTAGGACTCAATTTCTACAATAACTGGGCTAAGCTGTGAATCTCCTTGTTCTTTTAGTGCATTCAAGAAGTTGTCTGCAACCATGTTCAACAACTTCACGAATTGATTTCTATACTTTCTGAAGAGAGAATAACCCGCCATCTGTTAAAACATTCAACGTATTAGGTCAAAGCATTTTCTCCTATTTTGTTTTTTTACAGTATGTAAACTCTCTGTAACAACTTACACGTAGGAATGCTGCAAGTGCAACGGCAGTATATCTGTTCGCAGGAAGAGCATTCACAAACCTTGCAAGCCATGCCCAACCTTCTTTCAGGCCATGTAGATTATCGATCTCTGTCTGCTAAAACAAGTTCAAGTAAGATGCTTAGCGCATACCAGCAAACTAGATCGTATTAACCATAACTAATAATTGCTAGAAAACATTTCAAAACTTAAGCATGAATCGTATAGACAAACCTGAACAAGTGCCCCATAGAGCTTCATATAAGATTCTAATCGTGTCAAATAACTGTCAACGCTCTCAATCTTTCCTTCATCATCTTCTTGGAATCCAAGAGCTTTATAATAAGCCTCATTTGATCCAAACGCTGACTGCAGTAGTTAAAAATTCATAATCCGTAAGAGTATCCACAGAAAGAACCAAAAAAAAAAGTGTCAATGTCCAAAATTTATGGCCAGCAACGTTGTCAACTCCACAGCATGCCATGGTCACCTATTAATGTTCCCTCCTAGCAGCAAATAAGTTCATACAATACAGCTATCACTAGACTCTTTCGCATTAATTATTAGCTACTCAGAAGTCGGAATTCATCTTCTAAGATATAGAAGTGTCTTTTAAGGTTGAACCATTATGCAGGTAATAATCTTAATTGGCGAAGTGAATAATCTGCACCGCATATCTCTGGTTTTAAGACCTTTTTAACACCTAATGCTAGGTCCAAAGAGCAAGTATGATTGCTAAAGTATTGAAAATGCAAGGAATTCCGTTCATAACTGCCAAACACATCAACTCAACCACAATAGGGAAGATTCTGATGCCAACCTCGACCACAACACCATGTATGCAGCATTATATATGCAATGACATGTTGCCAATGTTGATGTGATGAAGGCTAGCAGCAGTGTCTCCTAGAGAAAAGAAAGGAACCAAAAAAGGGTCAAATCAAAGCTTTATTTTGGTTATTTTATTTCTCTCTCCTCAAATTCAATAAAATCATTGCAAAGTAAAAAAAAGTAATAGTAATAATAATCTGAAAGAGCGTTTGATCTTTTCTGAACAAACAACTTGAGAGGGTAAGCAGGAGAAAGTGTGAATCTGCAGGCTGCAGATTAACAATCATGAACTTTTAAACAATCAATCCATGGATTGAACACCAGTTCAGCATCTCTACTTATTGTGTGACTTTGGCATAAAAATAGGTATATATGTCTCCTGTAAATAAGATCTAAATTATACTAGACTTAATTATACTAGACTTAATCTTTGCTAAAAGTTTTCACATCTCCTCTTCATAATCAAAACCAACCAAGAGTGGATAAGGTTCCACGGTTTGTATCAAATTGATAACAAATCAAAAGAGAACTTTTCTACACACCCACTTATTGATCAACTAAATGGGAGTAAGGATCAAATAGAGAGGCAAAAGACAATTAAAAGACTTATGTCAATTAAGACTTAAGAGATTCACTTACCCGTGAGTAGTGCTTTGGAACTGTATAGATGCAAGCTTTGTGTAACTCAGCAAGGATAAGGTCCATTGCATGTGGAACCTGATTCACATATACAAAAATGTAGCATGATCTATGTTAAATGGTACAAATAATATCATTACGGAAATACATTTGAACCATAAGGACATCTACATAAATGTCCACATGCAAATACATGAAAAGAGATGGTAATCTCTTTCATTAACAATGTGCTCTATCATCAAGTTGTACCTTTGAAGTAATGCGAATGATGACGAATGCTTGTGCAAATGCAGGATTCCCCGGGCGTTTACAGTTGGAGACGACCTGTAATATCCAATAACCAACCACTCAGCATAGCTTTAACATTAGTACCTGTTCTATTAGAGGAAGTGGAATGTCAAAAAAGCATGATAACAGCATGATATCCAAACAAAAGTGGAGCATTCTGATACTATGAATAGAAAACTATAGATTTCATGTACTGGAATCTGAACAAATCCTGGACATTGTACCCAAATACACGTGTAATCAAGGAACAAGAAATGGGCGTGTTTTGCAGGTCAAACAATTGACATTACCTTCTTTGCCAATGCTGCAGTTTTGATAGATTGCGGGCAACACGCATCGCAAAAGATCTTGAGTAGATCGTATTCTTTTTGTCTGCAAAAAGTACATTACTTACATCTTCAAAATAATTTTTCTCATAGCATTAAGAGTAAGAGCTTCAACTTTATACAACTAAAGTATCTTGATCATATTGATATGGCTTAGTTTTATGACAACAGTATCAGAGTTACAGTTCTTTTTTAAGAAAAAGAAATGGTACATGGGAAATATATTATTGTGGTGAACTAAGAGAAAGTATGGCTATAAAGGACATGATGGAAAACCAGGGTTTAGTTTAGTTTTGGACATGGCTTTAATGATGGAAAAACATGGTATAAAACGAAGATGAAAGGAGGAGGTGATTGGCCTACAAAAATCCTAACTAATAGCAAACTTCATGCAAGACCAGAAATATCGTCCTGTCAGTCTTCTACTTAAATGAGGAAAACAGAGAAAAAATTTCAAGCCATAATGCATGTACCAAACTCCCTATGAAAGCAACTAGATGGCACATGTGCAGCAATTCAATACAGTAAGTAGTATTACAGAACAAAGCAAAGCATCAAAAGAATGTCAACTAGCAACATTATGTAACTGCGCATCCAGCTCACCTGACATTTTCTGTTGTTCCTGTAATTTGTTGGATCAACTTAGAAATTTGCCTCTCGTACATCCCAAAATTCTAAAAAAAAAAAAAAAACACATGACATGAAAAACTAGCATAAAAGTAGAGATTAAAATATAAAAGAGAAGATTAGAATAACTGGAGTGCAACAATTCCATAATGATATTATAATAAAAATCATCAAAAACAGGAAACAGTATGAGAAGAAAAATATTTAAGATGCAGAGAGTGCATTTAGGAAAAGGAATCCACAACAATATGCATTCTAATAGCAAGCTCCAGAAATAGAAATTCAAATATATATTAACCCTAATTGATGGTTGTAAACAACTAGCGAAAAGAACAGCACCAATCATTGATTCAAAAACTATAGTTAGTGTGGCAGCAGACCTCGTTGGAACTTGATCTTAGTGCCTGGACTTCTTCATCCAACTGTTTTAACTTTTGTAGTCTCCCATGCTCTAAATTTAAAGCACTTTCAGCTGCCCTGATTTTGTTAGCTGCCATCAGATAATCAAGTTCATGCCTTAGATGATGGAAAATTTTCATCAACGAACAACTGAAAGTGCAATGATGAAACAAAGGTTTAAGAGAGTTTCTCTTTTCCATTTAGGAATACCTCCTGCTGCTGGCTTATTTACTTGAGGTCCACCGGATTGAGCATTAGAACTTCCCAAATTGGCATCAGTATCAGGCTTCTTTGGGGCTTCAGAAGCTTTTTTTGCTGCAGCTTCATTAGCTGCTCTTCTCTGAGCTTCCAAAGCAGCTCTTTTTGCTTCCTCAGCTCTTTTTGCCTGCACATATAATATTATCTTATTAGTAATTGTGTAAGACTGCTTAAAGATATACACCAGAGCTCTTTTATGGAAAACAATATATATACGGGCAAGAGGTACCAAGGACAACATGGCAAGATGTCTGGGAAACCAGTTATGGCTATGGGAATACGGGATGAATGGAATAGCTGATGCAGATGAACGGAACAGCTGATGCAGATGAACGGAACAGCTGATGCAGATGAACGGAACAGCTGATGCAGATGAACGGAATAGCTAACTGGAATTAACTGAGATAGGTCAGTTGCATTCAGAGGAATGCTTTTCTAGCACGAATGTGGGATTTGAGGAAATTGGTGTGGAACTCTAGATATCAACCAAGTACCCTAAAGTTCATTTCTTTTCTTTGCCCTAAAGTTTACGGAACAGCTTTTACTTGAATTGCAACTCTGAGAATGAAAACCGAAAAAAAAAAAAAAAAACTGTGCAACACATCAAAGAGGACAGGTAAAGACATAACATAGCAGGGCAGAATTGAATACACAATATCATAAAATTAACCAATAAAGTAATTATGGTATAGATATAGAATAAGCCAAAAGACCTCAGCTTCCGCTTTAGCTCGTTCTTGTCGAAGCTTTTCTTCAGCTTCCTTTCGTTTAGCATCTTCATAAGCTGCATCATTTCTTATTTTTCTTTCTTCTATTTGAGATCTGACTTCAAGGTCTCGCTGGACAACAGTTAAGTGATTATCAAGTGCTTCCGCTCTACAGGGTATTACAAGGAATTGTTAAAACTGTTTCCTTGAATATCTATTGATTTAACTAGTAAAAACGAACAAGCATGGAGAGATTACTGGAAACCAAGAAATAATAAAAGAGGAGCATTAAATAAGGAATTTCAGATTTAATGTTGTCTTTAATATTTTATTTTAATAGTAAGGTTTTCTTAAATGGAATCAGAAAGCTTAGGTAATTAAGACATGATTATACTTATATCAGATTAAACAAACGGAACAAATAGTCATGAACAGCACTTTTGGGAGAAAAATTGAAACATGCAATCTTACATCTTGCGTTGATATTGAGTATCTAGTTTTCTATCCATTTCAGATCTTTCTTTTCTATATTTCTCAACTCGAACAAGTGCAGAAATAGACTTGTCAGTTTCACTCTTCAGCTCTGTCTCTAATGCTGATATTTGGTTCCTAATTTCCTCCTGCAAGTCAAGCCAATCACGATTATTAATACACCAAGGATGAAAGACCACAAACACAAACCAAAATTCAAATGTGTATGCTGTGCATTGACACATAATAAAGCATGAGCTTCTCTAATGTGTCTTACAAAGTCAACAAAGTAAACACTTCACTATAAACAGATTCAATTGAAATTTGTATTAATGCAGCTTTAACAAAATAGCGAAATGAACATCCTATCTCCTTACATTAGTTGTAACTAGAAGGACTTTTGGGACAGGGAGACAGGGGTGCAGGCACCAGAAATGAGTAGTTATTATAATAGCACAAAGGACGAGAGTTTGTGAACATACTGAAAATCATATAGCTAAATACATATATATAGTGTAGCAAACAATTCATACTATGATACACCATAAACAAGTGAAAAATAGCAAGACGCTTAAACAAGTGAAAAACAGCAAGACGCTACACACCTTAAATTTGAACTGATGTTCACGGGATAGCTCGAGCAAACCACTTTCCACTAGATCAACCTTCTCCATTAGGTAAGGTTCAGCGCCAAAAGATGATTCATCACCAGAATCATCACTGTCACTGAAAGATAGAAAGATAGGAATCAAACCATAAATCATACCTTTTAATATGGGTCAGTAAAGTACCTAAGTTACTATAGTGAAAAGACTTCTGAAGCAAAATCTCTATTAGAAATTTAGGAAGACGAGTAAAAGATATCCAGACAATCTTCAGTGCTTAGCATATATGATAATAAAGATAACAAACGACAAGTGCATATGGGAAAAAAAAAAAAAAAAAAAACTCAAGTGCGTGATATTATTGCATACCTGAGATAGAGTTCATCAAAATTAAACCGTTTAGCAACCACGGATTTCTGATCATGAACCTCCTCATCTTCGGCTTCAATGTTGTCCATGTCATCCTCGAACACACGCATAACAAATGGGCTACTAGAGTTTCTCCCATTACTCTTCCAATTGGATATATCCCTAAATAATGCAGCAGATGAAAAATCTCAGAAAAGCAAACACCTGAGCCAATCGTAGCAAAGAATTAATAACAAATATACATACATATATACCTTGATTTTTCTTTAGCAAATGGGAGTGGAACCTTAGAACCGCTGTTGATCTTGATTTCGAGGGCATTTAGCTCCGAAACTAGATCCTCATAGGTCCAATCAGGGTTAGGGTCAAGTGCAACATTGAATACTTTTTTGGGACAACGGAGTTCCAACTTAACACCTCCCCTAAATACACAAAATCAGACCAACCCAAATCAATAAGCTCACAGAAGTGTCATAAAGTTGGATCCTTTCAGAATAATCATATACTGATTTCAATTACCCAGAAACCAAATAATCATAAATAATAATAATTTGCAGGAAATAAACTATGTACTTACATTGTCATTGTCTAATACACCGATCGGAGCTTCAAGTATGACCAGAGTGGCTCAAGGGTGGAACAAAAACCCTGAATTAAAACCTTAAATCAATACCATAGAATGGTAAATCGCCGAACTTGGAGTTTGAATTCTGAGAGTTGAAGAATAATTGGAATTGCAGGAATTGGATTGAGAGGGTAGAAGCCGCGAATTGTTGTTTGGAATTTGAGTTAGGAATCGAAATTGAGTTCGCGCGTTCGTATTGGTCTTTCAGACCCTAATTATAAGCACAACCCACAACCCACAACCCACAACCCACTTTGGTGTTTGGTAAAGTTCCTAATAGCTCGCTTCTTTAGGAAGCACCGGCTTTCTGAAAGTAGAAGCAGCACTGGGTGTGCTTTTAGAAGCCACAAGCCGCGCGCTACTGTAACGATGGTTTAATGAATTTTTGAAAATACCATTGGCTACCCTCATGAACTTAATATTGATGACTGGTAATTGAGTGATGCAACTATGGCTTTGGATGCCTTTTCTGTTTGGTATGTGATTAAATTTCCAAGTACAAGCCTCTCTGAATTTCTGACGTCGTTCTTCTACTGTGTTTGGTAATTGGTTTAATTTTTGCAGCATGACTATGAATGATTGGGAGCTCATGATTCCTTTAGCCTTCTTTTCTGGGACAGAATAATGGCTATTACTTGGTAGTTACCATGTAATTCAATTAACATGTAATTCAAGTTACTGTTGTTTGTATTTATTTTGATAATCATGCAGCTATGTTACAGGTGACATGATAATCATACTAATGGCAATTGTATTCTTGGCCTAGGTGACCTTGGAGTTCTTGGAACTGGAATACCAAAAGGAAAACTTGATATGTATGTTGCTGCAGCTGGTATTAATTCAAAGTCATTGGGAGATCGGGCGGAATACCAAGCAACGCAGCAAGTTATATTGTCTTTCATCATGTAAAGCTTAGCTAGGAAACTTGAAATGTATGAATGCGATAACAATGTTCCTTAAATTCAGTATTTGATATATTGATGTATCACAATAAATTGACGTACAAAGATTGATCATGGTTTGCATTCGATTTGATTTCCAATTGATTATTATTGTGCATTAGGTAGAACTAAAAAACTAGAATCGGTTGTCCCAAATTAAATCACACCATCATCAAAATTAAAAAACTTGAACTACATTATACTTTTTTTTTTTTTTGAAAGAAGGCAATAGCCAATATATTAATCAAAAGTCAGAATGACTCTTACATACATTTCCGCTGCCATCTATAGACAGACAAAAATATGTATTAGTACCCACAGTGGTACATAGAATTAGGTCACTCATTTGACATTAAATACATCGAAATAGCATGAATCTTCCATCGGTACTACTCCGGAAGATTCGCTAGAGGCACAAAAGTGCGTAGCTCTCTAAAACAATTAGGGACTTATTGAAAGTAAAAAAATTACTATCCTAGAGTTGGGCTTAGGGCTAAAAAAAAACCCAGCATAAATAAAAGGCCCAAAAGCCCGCCCCAAAGAGAAAAGGCCCAACCCATGGCCCAACAATACTGGAATGATCCAAGCCCAAAAATGTCATCACGCCTTCACATCAGGAGATGACACCGCCACTCGACCTCGCTGCCAGCACTCTGTGACCTGTACTACCACATCCCATGCTGCCTCAGCCTCCGCGACTCGTACCGCCGTGTTGCCATGATACCACGCCACCTCGACCTAAGCAAACCGGCCCGCACCACTAATAACAAACGATGATGCAGTGCATCAAATCAAAGCCTCCACGAGCCAAACATCTGACGCTGCTCCTGGAAACCCATGACGAAGCACCAATACCCATTGTGATTCAGAGACGACGCCAAGAGACTCCACCAAAACCAGCATACCGCAACCACAAGGGGAAACCTCTCTCCCATGAAAGCTCCTGAGCAAATAACATTAATATCCTTTCCGACAGCAGACCGCAGCACATCGGCGAAGCCAAAGGCCTGCAAAGACGTCCGGGTTCCCCCAGACAGGGCTGATCTACACATACACAGATGCCGTCGACCTTAAGAGTTTTCTCACGCTAGAGAGAAAACCTAGGGTTTTTTGAACTACATTATATTACCAAACAATTAAGGCAAAAAATTCTTTCATATCTAAATCGGTCATTCTACAAACTCACAGTACTTTTAGTTTTGAGTTTACCAAACATTTTGCCACTGGCCACTGCTTTTAGCACTTACAGCACTTATAAAAAGTCAGTTTACTAAATATTCAGCTGCTTTACTTTTCAACCACTTATTCTCAGAAATAAGCAAAAACCAGATTTTCTTAAAAACACAACCATACCAAATACAACCATAATATGACCCCAGTGGCGTTGGATTTACGACCGTTGCTGTTAGGTCAACTGTTATCAATTTTTTTTTGTTTTTTGTTTTTGTTTTTGTTTTGTTTTTGTTTTTTGCAATGCTATATAGCTCTGGGCCTGAGACTGGGCCAATTGGATATTCCATGGTTCGACCTTCATATACCCTTGCTTGCTTTGGGCCAAATCCACCGAGGTTCACAACAACTAGCTTCAATTGCATAAGACAATAAGACCAATCCATTTGTGGGAACCTCATGGCTAATGCTTGGGCTAATATATCTCGCGCGTCTTATTTTGGAGTGCCTTAATTTGTCTTTTTTGGGTCAAGGATAAACCAATTTTTACAAACGATCGGAATTTTTGTCAATAAAGGTGTTGCAACCTTCTTTTTTTTTTGCGGGGAAAGTACCACAAAAAGTTGATATTTTCTTTGCTTTCTTTTTTGGAGCTACGTAAGTGGTCGTAAGTTGAAATAGATTGCCGGGGTGCTAAGGAAGATGGTGTAATGCGGAATGACCGAATGATTGTACTCGCAAGACAATTAGAGCACCGAAAGGATTGATTGACATTTGATCGATTCGTGCAAAGCATGCATCTCGTCCCAATGAAACTTGATCTGCAATCTCTTTCTTCCTCTGGACGGTCTACTTTTAACGTTAAAGTATAGAATTTATCTGATATCTTGGAAGGAATAGCTAGCATGGAGCATGACATAGCATGGATTGCCTTGTAAGTGTGTCCGAGTCGAAAAAAGTCTAAAGCAGTAGCATATATCTCATTCCTCTGTCTTGGCTTAATTTGTTTGCTACTTTGCTCATATTACGTGACCGCTCTCTATAACTTGGCGTGTTTACAACATCATCACAAGAAACATATGCTCTATCGCCAATGGCCAAAGGCAGCAAAAGGGACATGAAATTCATTGTCGACTCAACTACTCCATTTATCTGCCTACGTTATATTATCTTCCTATTGCTTATTTCCACGAAACCTTTATATTACTTGTTACTGGTAAACTGCTGCTGTCTCTACTTTAGCAGTGAAAACCTAATTAACCGGACCTGAAGTTTCCTTAATTTAAAAATAAATTGATGAAGAAGTTTGATGAACATGAAAACAAATCAATGTAATTCTAACCAATTCTTGCATCTCCACATGTTGTCTAATTGTCTTATAAAATTGCTCGACTTTAATGGAAAATTACATGGTAGCTAGAGATATATATATAAAAAAAAAGAAATATGAGTTGATGTACCAAAGTTAACATAAATTTTAGTTATTGTTTTCGATTACTCTTCTTTGTAAAACCTAAACATTATAGGTGTGTACATTTTTGTGTTGGGACTATCTAGAAGAGAAACCACGATCCGGCAATAGTCAATGAGAGCAACAATATCATAACTTGTCGATAGCCAGGGACATCGCTAATACTAAAAAAAAACTATGTGGAAGCATCTATAACTAGACGGTGCTAAACTTGTTGATCGGAGTCGACATTGAAGCCAAAGGCCGTAGCGACGGTGCTAAAAAATAATAATATCTGTATTTTTAAAAATTCACAATCATGTAAATCATTTTGTCTATATCGTTGCGATTTGACTTGAAGTATATCTACTAAAAATTAATGAATTGATAGTCATGATATAAAAATAAAAATAAAACTTTAAAGAATCTTTATAAGAACAATGAATTGAAGGAAAGTTTTAAGGATTTGGTATATCTAGCAAAACATTTGTCAATCCAATATTTCCACCAAGTTTTGGTGGATTTCTTCAAAACGCCACTAAAATTGGTATCTTTTAATCAAATGTTGTATTTTAAAATCTATTTTATGATCTCACTCAGATACACTCACCAAAATGGCACTATTTTCTCCCTAAAAAGAAAATAAAGAGAGAACTTTGCCTTCGTTATAAGAAACCCTTGAAATCCTTAATCTTCCATTTTTAGAGGAAAATGATATTCCCCGTGCTATTGACATTTCTATTTCTGTAAATACTAAATAGCAAGCACTGCAATTTTGTATTATTGTACCTGAAATTACACATGACCTCATCACTGTGGTGGGCCTTCTATGATCACTTCTATATAACCAAGTTCAACTTCATTCTTTTTCTCCCACCCAATCCGAAAACCACAACGACCCCCCAACAAAATGGGCACGAAGACTCTCCTCTCCCTCCTCTCACTCGCCTCTCTTCTAACCGCCACCGCTGCTCTTCCGCTCTCCACCTCCTCGCGGTGGATCGTCGACGAGAACGGGCAGCGCGTGAAGCTGGCGTGCGTGAACTGGGTGTCGCATCTCGACGCCGTCGTCGCTGAAGGCCTTAGCAAGCAGCCCCTCGACGCCATCTCCAAGCGTATCACCTCCCTCGGCTTCAACTGCGTCAGGCTGACGTGGCCGCTTTACTTGGCCACCAACGACTCCCTCGCCGCCGTCACTGTTCGTCAGTCGTTTCAGAGTCTCGGACTGCAGGAATCCATTGCTGGGGTTCAGTCCAACAACCCCTCCCTCATCGATCTTCCGCTGTTAAAAGCTTTCCAGGTAAAATCGATCGAAATGAAAACTGTACATACAAGAACTTCAATATTTTACATTTTCATTTTTTTTTTTTTCTGCTGAATTACATATATGATATTCTGGAGTGACCTACACATGTACGTAGGACAAACCTCTTCTGCAAGTTAACTTATGCTAAGTTTTGGATTAATTAATCAAAGCTAAGCTGATTTGTTAATGGAGAGCTGTGATCAGCTACGGCATATCTACCATTATTTTCTCCATTTTTAGCTTCATCCTTCAATGATTACCAGTGAGCAATTAAAAAAAAAAAAACATTTTGAGTGATTGATATTAATTTGATACTTAGCTATCCAGTTAGTCAATGACGTGAGGATCAATAGTAGTTTTTCTTTTTTCATGAAAAGAATTGATTATATGGCACAGTGATTAGGTATGAATATGATGGTGACCTATATAATGATGAGATCAGCTGTAGTTGCGTCTTATACGCCACCGTTATCTTTACCCTTTCACATTGAAAATCTCTACCTAGCTAGCCGTGTCTGATTTTATTTTTCACTATGAAAATCTTACCTACCGGTCTACCAGTCTACCAGTGACTGATTTTGTTTTTCATTAGTGCGTCGAAGCTTGGAATAACGAGCGAGTATTGGTTTCATTTGTATTTTGTCTGCTAATGTACAAGTCCCTGTTCAATATTTTCAAAATCTGAACTATGTTTGCACAGTTACTAGCATAAGGGACAGAAAAATACCTGCTTATATTATTTAAAGTAGGTTGATAAGTTTGACGGTAATATAATTTCTTTGATATGTAATTATGTATAAGTGTGTAGCTCTTTTAATAATAAAGGTATTGTAATATGGAAATAATAGCTATGTTTTACGCTTATTATTGTATATGCATAATAGTAAGGAATTATATGCTAGATTTTGAATATAAAGTGAGAATCATTTTCCATATAATTGAATAGAATACGAGAAACGGGGGTAATCTTGCAATATAAGTAATTACATACTGACTAGGTCTACTTTCTTACAATAGGTTTATTGATTTAAGCAAGGGGAATTACTGATTACAGTTATTAATTTTGACCTATAGGAAGTGGTTTCTAGCCTTGGAAACAACAATGTGATGGTTATACTGGATAATCACATAAGCAAGCCTGGTTGGTGTTGCAGCAGCAATGATGACAATGGTTTCTTTGGGGACAAGTACTTTAACCCTGATCTTTGGATCAAGGGCCTTACTCAGATGGCCACGTTGTTCAAAGGCGTGTCCAATGTGGTGGGCATGAGCTTGAGGAATGAGCTGCGAGGACCCAAACAGAATGTCGAAGATTGGTACAAGTAAGTTTACTTTTGTTTCAAGTTAAACTATTGAAACAGATTCTTTCACCAGACAATTTGATATGATATGTTGTTCTAACTTGATTTAGGACCTTTGTTGGGTGAAATCATGTCCGAACATGTGGTTTTGATTCAATTTGTCAACGTAATACGCTACATGTTCGATAAGAGAACGTTAACTTTAAACACAAGCATAATCTTTTTATGAACTATGGCATTGTAGGTACATGCCGAGAGGAGCTGAGGCAGTGCACTCAGCAAACCCAGATGTGCTTGTGATTTTATCTGGCCTGAGTTATGACACAGACTTATCTTTCCTTAGCAACCGACCAGTAAAACTTACTTTTTCCGGGAAACTAGTATATGAGTTGCACTGGTATGGTTTTTCAGATGGGCAGGCATGGAGGGATGGCAACCCCAACCAAGTCTGTGGGCGTGTGGCGGGTGAAGTGAAGAGAAAGGCAGGGTTTTTGCTAGATAAAGGGTTCCCATTATTTGTGAGTGAGTTTGGGGTTGACCAAAGAGGAACCAATGTGAATGACAATAGGTACTTAAACTGCTTCCTAGCTGCAGCTGCTGAACTTGATGTGGAGTTTGCTCTTTGGACTCTGGTTGGAAGTTATTATTTCAGGAGTGGGGTGGTCGGCATGAATGAGTATTATGGGCTCTTGAACTGGAATTGGGGTGAAATCCGTAATTCAAGTTTGCTGCAGCGACTCTCTGTCCTCCAATCTCCTTTCCAAGGTAGTGTTCCAGCTTTTCTGTAAATATAACATGTTCCACCGCTTGATTTAGGACTGCACATTAGGATTCAAATCGACAGTGCTGTTAAGATAGCAAGCTCAAGATTATGTATATGTTGTTTGCAGGGCCAGGTATATCTCAATCCAGGAAGCATAAGATTATTTTGCATCCATCCACAGGCCTTTGCCTTCTCAAAGTTGGATTCATGGGGCCATTGAAGCTGGGTCCATGCTCTCAGTCTGGAGCCTGGAGCTATTCATCCAGGAAGGTCCTAGCGCTTAAAGGAACATATTTCTGCATACAAGCTGATCAACTAGGGCGGCCAGCAACAGTTGGGATAATTTGTACAGACACTAATTCTCAATGGGACACCATCTCAGATTCTAAATTACACCTTCAGTCCAAGACCCCCGACGGCACTGCAGTTTGTCTAGATGTAGACTCCAGTAACACCATCGTCACAAATTCCTGCAAGTGCTTAAGCAAAGATAGTTCGTGTGACCCTGGAAGCCAATGGTTCAGTCTTGTTGATAGCACGATAACTTCCAAGCCTACAAGTCCCATTCTCCAGGTCAACTCTGTCTTGGATATGCTTGGATGAATATCGTATGAAGTTTAGATAAAGTATTTGGCCATACATATCAAAAATAGTAAAATTTGTAAAGAAATAAGTTATCTGTCAAAGCAGTTTAAGAAATCAGATACTAGCTTGGGTTGGTCTGTAAAAATGATGTAATTATCAGTTAAATGTAAAAATGATGTGCTGCTAGCCTGCTAAGATTATTTGGAATGGTAACGATGCTACATTCATTGATTTAATATCCTGGGAGGCTGGAACCTTCCCATTGCACAATAACATGGCACAACTTTGCTTCAAAATTATAATATAATAAGGGTTACCTTAAACATTACACAATAGTAGTCACCAACCTAGGCTTAAGACTCACCAGCAGCCCATTCTGCATGTAAAGTGTGGTTGTCATCTTTGGAACAACATTTTGACCTTCAACAACCTTAACTTCATACCTGAGCAGAGTGGCTGCAGCCACCACTTTCATTTGCATGTAAGCAAACTTCTTCCCCAAACAAAACCTTGGACCCCCATTAAAGACAGCATATTTGAATTGATTCTCGCTGACAAGCTCACCATCATTGTTAATCCATCTTTCAGGCTTGAACTGCAAGCAATCCTGTCCCCAAATCGACTCCACTCGAGCCATGGAGTAAATGCAGTAGAGAACTCGAGCACCCTTTTTGACGATATTACCATCAGGAAACACATCATCTTCTACGACCTCTTTGATGTCAATTGGCACTGGTGGGTAAAGCCTTAAAGATTCTGACAACACTGCTTGTAAATAGACCATCTTCTTGAGTTCTTCCACTGTAAAAACAGTATCACCATCTGGTGATTCTTTTTCGGTACATTGGCGCTGGCCTAAAATTTCATTGATTTCTTTGAGGATTTTGTTTTCCACTTCAGGATGTTTTTGTACCAACCAAAAAAACCATGCCAATCCTACAGAGCTTGTGTCCCTTCCAGCCAAAATGAAACTTATGCAGAAATCGCTTAGAAACTTATCCGAAAAATGTTGCTTTTCACTGTCCATAAGCCTTGACAATAGATCAAAACGATCTTTTAAGCTACCGAGCCTCTTCAATTCTCCCCTTCGATCCTTCACCGTATTTTCAGCAAAATAATGCACTATTTTAGTTGCTTCCTTGAGCCTCTTTTCGAACCCAATTCCAAACAACTTCATAGGCTTCCACACAAAAGGTGGCACCATGAATCTGAACATGGTGAGCTCCGTGGCTTCTTCAAAGGCTTTCACAAAAGGACTTTGAGGCAAATCAAGGTCCAAACACCCTGAATCAACACCAAGAGCTACCGAGCAAATGTTGTCAAAAGTAAACCGAAGAAGCACTTCATGAAGATCAATGCTACACCCTGATACTACCACTTTCTCCATCAACTTCAACAACTTCTTGTGCACCAACTCTTGCATGGAGAAAAACGAATACTCCACAAAACGACCCGAATGCATTTCTGAAGTTGCCAACCTCCTCTGCTCCTTCCAGACCTCATTGTCTGCATTGAAAATTCCATCCCCAAGCAAATCATGAAACCTCTCCCTGTAATACTTTCCTTTTGGGAAGTTGCTGAACCTTGTTTTGAGCATGTACTCAATGTTTGAAGGATCAAGTGTTACGATCCCGTGGGACCCGCCGAACCACACTCCTTTGTAGTGGAATGTTCCCCCTGCTTTGATCAGAGCCATGGTAGCCCAATCATAGATGGTGTGTGCATTTAGAAATATGGAGGGTGTAATCCCCAAAACTGGCCATAACATTGGACCATTTTTGCTGGTGAACCTCTGAAGCAAGCAACTAAATATGAACAGGCCCATCAAGGCCAGTGCTACATCCCAGAAATGTAGCCAGTTCAGAATCATTGCAGAGGAAAAACCCATGATTTTGGTCAGTTTTTTGTTTGCTTTTTTATTTGTGAAGGCTTGGATAGGTAAGGAGGAGATCCTTTCTATCCTCTTATATTAGGAAAATGAAAATGAGAGCACAAAGGAGGGGGATCAAATCAAAACTTCCCAAATAAATTAGTTAAAGTAAACATGTAACTAACGAAAACGAAAGTTCGGAAGACTCAAGTGGCCTCTGTTTTATGTTTGCTTATTCTGCTAGACTTTGGTTTGGTTAGTGCTTGATTAGCAGGGGTTAATATGAGCTGCATGGGTAAGGACTTATAACTAATGATGCCACCTGATTGTTTGACACTTTGACCTAAATATTAAATTTGAAGATGTTGTTAACTGATAAGATATTAAAAGAGACTAGCTGGAAGTTGGACAGTAATTAAGGAGATGGTTAGTAATATCAAGGAGTTGTGGACCTTTGCATATGTACTTTAAATTAAAACCGGGTCAAGAAGTATGAAAAATTAGGCAAAACATTGAGGAGTAAATGACAGTTGACAGCAGTTGGCTATTTAAATTTGGTAGATATGTGACTTGATGCATAAACTCTCGCAAGCGTACGAATCGTGTCAAGTAAGGGAAATATTTAGACCTTAATTTATCGTATCTCGAGGATTAAGTGTTAGATCTAACCAAGATGATTGGCAGTAGGATACTAAAAGCACATAAGAAAAATATAAAGTTGTTTTAGGGAATCAAAAATTAAGAGAAATTTGCTGTGTATTCTCATTGATAATAGGGGCCCCTTTATATAGAGGAATACAATGCATAGAATCTGAACATACAAGGAAAGTAATTCTGCATTGAATAAGATTCTAAATCCTTCTATAACCCTATTACCACTAGGTCAAGTAACCTAGAGTTTGGGCCAGACACATAATCTGGATTTCCTTGAACACTCCCCCTTGTGTCGCCCAAACGTGATGCTTCTCTCGTTGCCTCATTAAAAACCTTGCCGAGTAACAAAAACCCAATGAGACAAAAATAACCTCGGTCGAAGGAGAAAAAGAGTACAACACACCCTTCACGTTTCGAAACCATACATGTATACATCTCCCCCTGATGTCTGTGCCTCCCCCTGATGATTACGATCATGGGAGTTCAGATAGTTTCCACAAGCCAATTCTTGCCACATGTTTCTCGAACGTGGATTTAGGCAATGACTTAGTAAACAAGTCTGCCACATTATCCTCAGATCGAACCTGGTTTACTTTGATCTTGAGGAGCTTCTGTTGTTGCTGATTGTAGAAGAATTTGAGCGATATATGCTTGGTGTTGTCGCATTTGATGTAGCCTTGCTTCATTTGTTCAATGGAAGCAGCATTATCCTCATAAATGCTTGTTGGCTCATATGTGGTAGACTTCAAACCACAATTACTTCGAACATGCGTAACTATGGATCGTAACCATATACATTCACGATCTGTTTCGTGAAGAGCAATAATCTCTGCATGATTCGAAGAGGTAGTGACTAAGGTCTGCTTTGTAGACCTCCAAGATATCCCGGTGTTTCCCATGGTGAATACATAACCAGTTTGGGAACGACCTTTGTGTGGGTCAGAGAGATACCCAACATCAGCAAAACCTTCCAAAACACCTATATCTTTTTAGGATGGGGAGAGGGAACGCAATCCACCATGTGTGATGTTCCGGTTATTTGATGGGTCCGAATCCATCATCTCTCTATAGGGATAGAATAAGCCCATATCGATCGTACCACTTAGGTATCGAAAGATATCTTTAACACCAGTCTAATGGCGTCGTGTTGGCGCGGAGCTATATCTAGCTAACAAGTTCACAGCGAATGAGATGTCTGATCTCGTGCATTGTGCTAAGTACAATAATGCGCCTATTGCACTTAGATATGGCACTTCTGCCTCTAGCACTTCTTCGTCGTCATCTTTTGGACGGAATGGATCTTTCTTTGGATTAAGACTACAGACGATCATTGGGGTGCTTGAAGGCTTAATCTTATCAGTATTGAAACGCCTAAGCATCTTTTGGGTATAAGCTGATTGATGAATCAGAATACCATCTTCACAGTGCTCAAGTTCCAAACCGAGGCAAAACCGTGTTTTCCCAAGATCTTTCATCTCAAAATCGGAATTCAAGTGTTAAGCGGTTTCCCTTAACTCTTTAAGGGTGCCAATTATATTCATGTCATCGACATATACCGCTACTATTGCAAATCCGGAACTTGTCCTTTTTATGAACACATATGGGCATAGTTCATTATTAACATATCCCTTCCCAATCAAGTAGTCACTCAGACAGTTATATCACATCCGTCCGGATTGTTTCAATCCATATAGTGAGCGTTTTAATCTTATGGCCAACGCGCTCCGTGGTTTAGAGCCACTTGATTTGGGTAACTGAATTCCATCTGGAACTTTCATGTATATTTCCGTATCTAGATCCCCATATAGATACGCTGTAACCACGTCCATAAGCTGTATGTTCAGTTTTTCAGAATTACCAAACTGATAAGGTAGCGGAACGTAATGACGTCCATTACGGGAGAATAGGTCTCCTCGTAGTCGATTCCAGGGCGTTGTGAGAAGCCTTGCGCCACAAGGCGAGCTTTGTACCTTACAATCTCCTTTTTCTCATTACGCTTTCTAATGAATACCCATTTTTGACCAACTGGTTTGGTGTTAGGCGGTATTGGTATAATTTTGCCAAATACCTTTCTTTTCGTTAGAGAATCAAGTTCTGCCTGGATCGCATCTTTCCATTTTGGCCAATCGGCTCTACGTTGGCATTCATCAAAGGAGAGTGGTTCGATGTCATCGGTCTCAATAATCTCACGTGCTACTGAATACGCGAATACATCATTAATGATGATGGAACTTCTTTCCCACGTCCCATGTACACTAGTGTAATTCACAGAGATCTCTACGTTCTCAGGGATAGGTTCTGACATTGAGGCGTCCCCCAATGATGTCTCTTGGACATAACCATAATCCGGAACATTCTCATGGGATGGATTTTGAGTATCGATGATCAAAGGATTTGTTTGTGCCTCATTCGCGCTCTTTCTAGGGCGAGTATCCTTCGAATCAATTAGTCTACCGCGCTTCCTTGTGGATCATGCAGCCATAGATGCCACATCATTGCCATGCTGGGCAATGACGCCATCTCCTGGTGTCACAGGAGTGGCGTTATATCCATTATTAGGAACATCAATCCTTGCAGACACGTTTGCAGCAGATATATGTGATCTCGTCACTTTGGCAACATTAGAAAACGCATCAGGCAGAGTGTCTGCTACGTTCTGGAGCTCGATTATTCTTCGTACTTCAAGTTCGGACTGTGCGGTACATGGATCGAGATGAGACATAGTGGGGACAGACTACGACAATTCCTGTCATTCTTGTTGAACATCTGTGTTCTTATCTCCCCCTAACAACGGGAAGACTGCCTCATCAAAGTGACAATCCGCAAATCTAGCGGTAAAGAGATCGCCTGTCAAAGGTTCAAGATAGCGGACGATAGTTGGAGATTCATAGCCAACATAAATGCCCATTCGTCGTTGTGGACCCATCTTTGTACGCTGTGGCGGCGTAATAGGCACATAAATAGCACACCCAAAAATGCGTAAGTGCGAGATATCAGGCTCTTACCCAGTCACTAGCTGTAACGTAGAATAAGATTGAGTTGCAGTAGGTCGTAGATGAATAAGCGTCGATGCGTGCAATATTGCATATCCCCAAGCAGAAACAGGGAGACTGGTGCGCATTACCAATGTCCGAGTTATCATTTGTAGTCGTTTGATAGCAGCTTTTGTGAGACCATTTTGGGTATGAACATGGGGAACTGGATGCTCAACATCAATTCCCAATGACATGCAATAGTCATCGTATGTTTTCGATGTAAACTCCCCAGCATTATCAAGTCAAATTGACTTAATTGGATGTTTAGGGTAGTGAGCCCATAGACGGATAATCTGGGCCAGGAGTTTAGCATAAGCAGCATTGCGAGTGGACAACAGCGTGACATGTGACCAACGTGTCGACGTATTAACCAATACCATAAAGTATTTAAAAGGTCCGCATGATGGTTGAATTGGTCCACAGATATCCCCTTGGATTCTCTGTAAGAACGGAATAAGTATTTTGGGATCCTTTGCATAGGACGGTCTCAGTCCTAATTTCCCGAATGAACAGGCTTTGTAGAATGAGCGAGGGGCCTTAGAAGCAACCAATGAGGATTTTGGTTGGGCCGGAGCGTCTGTAATGCTATTAGAAGCAAAATGTGTGACTACATCTCCCATGATGGCGTTAGAGCCATGTAAATTGGTGTGTGTGGCGTCATTGCCACTAGGAGAAATAACCATGACGTCATGCTCATGGTTGGCGCCATTTGTGGCGTCATCACAAGGGACAAGAGCGGCCTTGCGGCGGCCCAAGACTGTAGCAACGCCTGAGGCTGTAATTTTTGAAGTCTTCCTAAGTCCGGGAATCAATGTTTGATTCTTGCTTCTTCTCATTCTGAAGTATGGATGCCCGTGTGAAGTCTTTAGTATACAGAGCATCATATGACGACCAGGATGTCCTAGTCGGTCATGCCAAAGCCAATAAGTGTCTGAATCCAAGAGATCTTCTCTTATGATATTATTGGATTCAATTGGTCGAATTATAGTGACATAAAGTCCACTAAATTGACACGTAAGCTTCTCTAAGATGCGCTTTCTGCCCCAATCATTAGAGGTAATGCAAAGGAATTCTATTCTGTTCTCATTATGCGTTTCCGCATGGAATCCATTGGCTTTTATATCTTTAAAGCTCAATAAGGTTCGATTTGCCTTAGGAGCGTAGAGAGCTTCAGTGACTTTAATCAAGATGCCATTTGGCAAAAGGAATTGGCCCATTCCATGTCCTTGAACTAAACCTGATGGCCCAGCCATCGTAGTCACAGAGGAATATGTAGGCAACATCTCTAAGAATAATTGCCCATGTCATAGAATGGTGTGCGTAGTCGCACTATCCGCGAGACATTGTAGTTCATCCATTCCTAAAAGAAAAGCTCATAATTAAAAAGGATTCATAAAGAAAAGAACTCAACTTTTATTGATAAGCCAAACGGAATTACATCATCGTTTAATCAAAGAAAATTTAATCTAGAAAGAAACTAGCTAATGCAAACAATAGCAGTCATCTATCTTCTTTCGGTAATTTCAATGTAAATGTGACCAGGTGAGTAGAGAGATGTCGGTGGAGCAAGCCTCGCTTAAGTACCACTTATCTCAAAACCTTCCTAGACATCACATTTACAAGGAGTATGCCTATTTTGAAATAAGATTAAACCATTGGCATCTACTACAAATAATATGGCAATTGCCTACATCTCTTGAAAAATAAAAAAGAATTAATCAAAATCGTCAGTTTCTGGGTCTTGATCTTTGTAGTCTTCCACCTTTAGATCGAGATCGCCATCTTGATCTTCTTGTTCCATGTAGTTGGCCTCCCTTGCTTCACGATACATTTTGTATAAATTTGCAACGTTCTAGGATGCACTACACTTCTTTGCCCAATGTCCACTTGATCCACATCGAAGACAAACATCTTTATGGTCAGGCTCCCTTGATCGAGGTGCATTTGATGCACGAGTTGGACGACCACTGTCCTTGGTGGTGTGACCACCATGGCCGGAGGCTCCGCCTTTCTCTCTCTTCACACGTTGACCTCCACGGTTCCGTGCACGCCTATCTTGGCGATTTCCTTCCTCTTTAGGGCGAGAATATGGACCAAAACATCCAGAATTGTCTCTACTCTTAGGGTTTCGCTTCTTGCGTCCTCCCTTAGGGGCACAACTATAATTAGACTCCGGAATAGACTTAGTTCCCATAGGTCTAGCATTATAGTTCTTCACAAGGATATTGTCGTGCTTCTCAACTACGTTTATGGAGCCAATGAGCTCATGAAACCTTGTGATACGTCCTGCATTCACATCAATCCGATAATTCTTCGAAATCATCAGGGCAGAGATGGGGAAGGTAGAGAGAGTCTTCTCGATCAACATCATATCAGTTATGGTTTGTCCACAAAACTCCATCAAGGACTTGATACGAAGGGATTCCGAGTTATAATCAAGTACGGACTTGAAGTCGCAGAAGCGGAGGCTATGCCATCTCATTTCTGAATCAGGAAGCAGGGAGTTAGGAACGTTGCCAAATTGCTGCTCAAGTTCCACCCATAGTTTTCTGGGGTCTTCCTCATTGAGGTATTCACTTTGGAGAGTATCATTCATGTGCCTTGTCATGAGAATTACGGCCTTGGCTTTATTTGCTTCGAAAGCACAAAGTTGCTCTACAGAAAGCACGTTCTGACTAGGCTCTTGGATGGTTTTCAGAAGTCCATCAGCCTTAAGATGTTGGCGCACATCTCGGACCCACCTATGGTATCCTGTGCCAGTTGTCTCTAGTGGAACAAAGTTCAACTTATTCAGGTAACTCATCCTGAAAAACAACACAAGATTAGGGTTAGTTTCGGAGCATAAAAGGCTACCACAAAAACAATAAGAATTTCTGAGCGTAGTCGCTTCCAAGAAATTAGGGATTTCTGAGCGTAGTTGCTCCCAAGAAAATCCGATTCCAAGAGAGGTTTTGGATTAGATCGAAATAATGATGTATGTGGTCGATCGTTTTTCTTCTCAACAAACTCTAAGTTTGGAGGACTCTACAAGCTCCAAGCTTGGAGTGAGCACGAACCCCCATAGTTCGGCTTTAGGTCTCCCTATGAAGAAGGAGGGGGGGGGGGGTAGAATAGGGGATGTTGCAAGTCCCCGAGGAAAAGAAAAGAAATTGAAATTATGGAAGCAAAAGAAATTAAATAAAAAAATACCTCGAATGTGGGCGTGGGCTTCCTCTTTTTTTTCCTCTTTTTCTTCTTTCCGGGCCGCAGGTCCTCTTCCTCCAATTTTTTTCTCTTCTTCTTCTTCTTTCCGGGCCGCAGGTCCCCTTTCTCCTCTTTTTTTTTCCTTTCTCTTTCTTCTTTCCGGCCCACCTCTTTCTTTCTTTTTCTTTCTTTTTTTTTCTTTCTCTGCAGCTGCACGTGGGCAGATGGCGTGACGGCTTCAATTGGGGCTAGCGGCTTAGTGGCTTGGCGGCTTGGCTGCTTCATGTGGGCTCGGCAGTGGGCTGCTGCAATTATCTTCTGGGCCTGGGGCAGCATTTGACTCTGGGCTGGGCTAATAGGACAGAGGAAGATGCTGGAGATGCAAACAGTGGTTCAAAGGTACAGCGGATTCAGGCGGGCGGTTCTGGTGTTTCTAGGCCGGTTCCCCGGTTCCCGGAATCTGGGGACGAGATGCAGCTTGTGACAAAAGATGGCAATGAAGGTTGGACGGGAAGATGGCGAACCGGGCAGAGGATCTTCTGATTCTTCTTGGGAGGCCGGTTTGAGCACTTCTAACGATCGGTTCGAGTAAATTCCGACCGGTTCTGGGGGCAGCGCCACCGGTTCTGGGTTCCTGGGGGTGAGAGCTTCAAGGTGGGCGGCGGAGGTTTTTGGGATTTGAAGGCTACAAATTTAGGGTTTCAGGGTTAGAGCTTCGTGCTGATAACGTGTTTTAGGGAATCAGAAATTAAGAGAAATTTGTTGTGTATTCTCATTGATAATAGGGGGCCCTTTATATAGAGGATTACAATACATAGAATCTGAACATACAAGGAAAGTAATTCTACATTGAATAGGATTCTAAATCCTTCTATAACCCTATTACCACTAGGTCAAGTAACCTAGAGTTTGTTTCAGACACATAATCTGGATTTCCTTGAACAAAAGTAAAATAAAAACTATAAATAATCAAGGCACCAAGCCCTGACAATACTTGGCTTAGCACACACCAAGCCTATTCAAAGCACTCTAAAAAAAGAAAAAGCCTTTTCAAAGCCACTAACTTGTAGCATCAAAATGGATAGGGTTTTTTCTCGTATACTCAGAAATCTCTAGTATATTGCCCACTTGCACCAATAAGTTTGTATTGAGCCCATTTACACATATTTTAAAAGAAAAGACTAATAATGGTAGTCATTTTTAGGGTAATGCCTAATATAACCTATGCTGAATTTTGGATCCAAAATCTACTTTTTCTTAGAAAAGCATGTTCAAACTCTTGAGAAAAACAAAACTAGCCTTCAAGATGCTCAAGTTTTTCACCTAACGGCTCCCTGCATAACAGTTACTTTAACAGGTGGAATCACTGCTGCTTGTTTTTATCTTAAGCTGAGGCAAATGTTTCTCAGAAATAGAAATCTAAACTTAAAGTAGCACAACATTTAGGCTAAATATAACGAAACATAAAAAATAAATAAAATTATTGACGAGGTGGATGAGCAATCTGAAATTAATTATTCAAACATTATTACAAGCTTAAATTCAGAGCCTCTTTCTCAGGTAAACAGCTAAAAGCTGTTTAGCTATTCATAGAATGATTTACAGATACTTACTTGACAAAGAAAGCACATCACTCCAAACTAGACCGGAATGGAAGAGCGCACCTGCTTCCTATGGCTTTCTTACTTCTTGAGAGAAGACTCTTCTGCTCAACTTTCTGATGTCTTACAAACTGAACTTAAGGCTCCTTATATAGGGAGCGGAACTCAAACTTGAATTCAAAAAACAAAAATGTACAGCACAACTCAATTATTTTATGCTCTCGTGAGTGCTCCTGATGATAGAGGTCGGTTGGCGAAAATCAGATTCCTTTAGATGAAATTTTTTTCATCATCTTCTTTTCTAAAAAGCAAAAGTATCTTTAGGAAAAGCCAAAGTTACTTTCGGTGTGTTTTACACCTTCTGCTTCACATATTTTCATCTGTTTCAGAATTATGGCCAAGGACAAAAGAGTTGCTTTCCATCCTAGCTTTGACTCAATTATCTTCTACGTCTGTATCCTCATACATCTTGTGGTGGTTGTCATTTTCAAGTTTTTTTGATCCACTGTAAACAGGCTAACATGGAATCGAGTTCCTTTCTCTTGAGAGATAGAAAAGTGTCACTGCTTACTACTTCATGATGATCATAGGCAGTGATAATGACTTTCTCTCCTGCTGCCAGGAATGTATTTTTTGTGTCTTCTTCGATGATCTTTTTTATTTATTCTAAAGACATAGCTTTCATCTATGGAATGCTAGAATTTGGTTGGCCATTATATCCCACACATGCAGGCTGAAGATATCTTCCTTGAATTATTCTCACATAATGATATGGAGAAATATATTCAACTTCACCATTTCTTTTTTGAATCCATTCTGGTGGAGTAGATCTGAATTTCAACATGAGGATACAGTCATTTTTTCTAACATTCTTGACTGTATTGACTATGATGGGTGGCAATCCTTTGAGATCATCATTGGTTTTAGTCCAAAGATTATGGACAAAACTATTTTCAACAAGCTATAACTTGTGTTCTTGAGGATGATCACTCTGAACATTGACTACATATCTTCCAACATATGGTCCAGGGATAATGAAGAGAGTTGGAGGAAATGAGGCAGAATTCTGACTTCCAATAAGATTATGAAAGTCGAATCAGTCTGATTCTTTTAGTGCTAAAACAGGAACTCTAGCATTTCAGGATCTTCAAGATACTTGATTTTTTTTTCTGGACAGTATTCTGTTGTGTATTTTCATAAACTTCTTCATACTGTGGTATGGTATTTTCATGGGGTTCTTCGGCTAGGTAAAACAAAGTTGGACATGAGTCTATTGTTTCTTTCCTCAAAAGCATATAAGAGATTATCTAAAATAGCCTTTTGGTGGTATGTTAGTCTTCTACCAGTTCTGAACATAGGATCAACAAAAGTTTTTAGTTCATAGTTGAAAACATATATAACTCCAGATGGAGTTGATTTACTTTTTGACAAAGCAACAGCCTTCAACGGTCTTGATGAGCCTTTACCGTCTGCCATTTGAGATGGACTAGCCAATCTTTTACCCTGGGATTCCTGGGATTGATCAGTTGTGGCTAGTCCTTTTGGACTTAGCAAGAATCTTTCGAGGATTTTTTCTTCTTCTTTGGATTCCTCAGCATTTTCAGATTCTTTCCTAGTTCTTCTATTTCTGGGATTGCAACATTCATCATCTTCTCTTCGGCTGAACATTGCTATTTCTCTTGTTAAGGCGTCTGGAAGATAGTTCTTACTTCCTGCAATTAATTCAACATTATAATCAATTAATCATATTGGTTAAGAAATAATTGTCAGTTTTCTAATCTTTCCCTATCAGCAGCTTTATCAAGTTTAAAATTTTTAAATTTTTTTACTCTGGCACATTCAGTGCATACAGTAAAGGGTTTTCTTAGAAACGCTGAAGAATTTTAAATTGTTTTCTTGACAGCCAAAATTTCTTTTTCTTCTGTAGGATAATTCTGCTCTGCAGGGCTGAACTTGCCGTTACAAAATTTACAGATTTTTTCAATGTTAGTTCCAGACGTTTTTGCCAGAACAACACCGGACCAGTAATTATCACTAGCATCTGTTTGGAGAATGATTTCATCATTTTCTTCTGGTTTTTGGAGAGGAGGGAGGTTTTTGCAGAGGGCTTTTATCTGTTTCCCAATTTTTTCATCATCTTCTGTGAAGTTCCATTTTCTTTTTGAACTTGTTTTAGGAGATAACATTGCTGTTAACCCTGAGATTTTGGGAATAAAATCTCTCCCATAATTAATAACTCTTACGAATCTTTCTAGACTGTTAGCATTAGAAATTTTGTCTGGAAATTTCCAAATTTTCTCAAGGATATGAGGTTGGAGTTTTATTATTCGATTCTTGATATCTATTCCAAGGAAATCAACTTCATCTAAGATAAAAAAGATTTTCTTTTCCCCTAAGATGATTCCATGCTGAACTATCAGCCAACCTCATAGAGGTGTTTCATATGTTCTTCTCTATTTTTGGAGAAGACAAGAATGTCATCAATGTAGATGACACATAATTCAGCAACATGTTTGAAGATGTCATCCATCTTTCTCTGGAAGATTGAAGGGGCTTGTTTTACGCTAAAAGGCATTACTAACCATTTATATTGACATTGTGGTGTTCCAAAGGTAGTGAGAGAAACACTATCTGGATGCATCTTGATTTGCCAAAAACCAGACTTTGTATCGGATTTTGAAAAGACTTTAGCTCCTCTGAGATGGTTGATCAAGACCCTTACTTGACCAATTTGATAACCGTCTTTAACGGTCTTCTTATTGACATCTCTGTAGTCAATTACCATTCTAGCTTTTCCTCTAACATTTTCTGTATGATTTCTCACATAGAATGCTGGAGCATGATGAGGGCTAGTAGAAGGTTGGATTAATCTCTTGTTTAGGAGATCTTCTATATCTTTTCTGAATTCTTTTTTATCTTTCTCTTTGTACTGAGGAATGACTTTGACATGACATATAGCATTGATATCATATAATCTTAATTCACAGACCACTAGATCTTTTTCCCAAAGTTTCTTAGGGTCGACATCTATATTCTGTTCGAGCATTTTCTTGATTTTATGAAAAGTAGGGGTTTTCTGAGCTTCAAGCTTATTCTGAAAGTGCTTGTGGTTATGTTCGTGGATGAAACTAGCTTTTTCATCTTCACTAGCGTCTTCTTTTTCAGAAGATTCTTCAACAAGTAATTATTCTTGTTGTTTGATTTGTAGCACAGGTTCAAATCTAGGCTTGTAGGGATTATGATCACCACTATTTCGTTGCGATCTCTGATATTGAGTAGTAAAGTGTGGGCCTACCAGGCTTTTTGCTTGGGTAAGTCTGTCTGCCCAAAATATTCTATCCCTTTTTTTGAAGCTCATAGCTTCTTCATCTTGAACAAATTTTTGTTGGAGAAGGAAATCATTTCCCAACAAGAAATCTGATCCTTGGCCTTCTGATTGCCAAAGAGTGTTGATGATAAATGCTCCTCCACCGATGGTGATGTGAACATCTCTAGCTACCTTTTTCAAGGTTAAGTGGCTTCCATCAAACTGAACGCCAGTAGCTATTCTTTTATTATCTTCTTTCCAGAGTTCTTTTGGAATTGCAATTCTTTTGGAATTGCAAATCTTTTTGCAAATGTGAATCCTGATCCATTATCTACAAATGCATGTAGATGATATTTTTTAGGGAATTTCAATCCAATCTCTATATAGTTGTTGTATCTAGTGGTAGAGATGATTTTAGATTGTTGAAACTCTTCTTCTTGAGCTTGTTTTTGTGGTATGAATAGTTTACATTCTTCTGGAACATTTTCTAGTTCAATCATTTTGATGTTTTCATTCACCTGTTCTTCTTTCTTTTCTTCTTTTGGAGATGAGAGAACAGTTGATACTAATTCAAGAACTTCTGAATCTTTCTTTTCACATAAATATTCTTCATATTTTTGTTCTACCATTTGGCTGATAAGGCCATTTTTGGTTTTTCTTCTTACTTCAACTATAAAGCATTCTTTGTGATAAGTCTTTTTTGACTCTTCACAAAACAGAGGAAGTCAATTCTTTTCATGACATTGGCAGTAGTCACAAATGAATGTACCAGGGTTCACCTGATATGAAGACATTATTGATTTTGTTTTACTTTCGTCCCAAAAAGTTCATCTGTCTAGATTCTAAGTATTCTACTTCAGAATCTATTTCAGAATCAGATGTTTCTTCTTTTTCAGACCAGGCAGAGTAAACTGACCTGTCATCTTCCTTATCAGAATAAGCTATTTTGTAGCCTTTCATGTTTGCTTTTTCTACCACAGGCTCATATTCTTCAAATAGAGCTTTTGTAGTTCTCTTACTTTTTTATGGGCATTCGTTGGCATAGTGCCCTTCAGCTTTGCATAACTAGCATCTGCAAGCTTTCTTGTCTGGTTGTTTATTCTGATGGTTGTTTGGATAGTTATTCTTCTTTTTCTTGAAGAATTACTTTTTTGGATCTCCATCTTGTTTCTTGAAGTTGGAGCTTTTCTTAAACTTCCAATCTTTTTTGTGTTTATTTTTTCTAACCATTTTGAGTAATACTTTTCTGTTCTTTTCTTATGAAACTTGGATTCATGACAACCCCAGTTGGTAGGCATATCCAATATTCCGTAATAGAAGTTTTCAACTCCTTTGAGCTGCTTCTTGGCCATTTTGGCTCTGAGATTTGTTTTGTATTACTCTTTTAGTAATTCCCTAATTCTGTCAGCAATTCCCCCAACTGAAAATCTTTCAATTGGTTTTTCAGCTATGCTTTCTCTCACAGCTGTTCTCCATGGTTCAGGAAGTTACCTGTGTAACAGGTTTACTAGATCAGTATTTTCTAGTTCACTATTGTACAGTAGTATTCTTGGAACTCATTTAGATATTCTTCTCAATATCTCGTGTCATAAATTTTGAGGGCATAGATATTTGATTTGGCCGTTTCTTTAGCCTTTCACTTAGATTTGAGATATCTCCACATAATTGATTGTACACGTATACTGCAAAATTATACGGAGATTTTGAATTTTTTTATTTCTTCTAGCCAGTCTCTTCCTCTGGCGGTTTCTTTGAAAGACAGATAGTACTTCTTGGCTACTCCAGTAAAAGTAGTTTCATAGTACACTTGAAGATCTGGTGCTTCAAATTTTCCAACAGTGAGAGCAAAAGCCATCGTGAGGCTATGGGTGTCCACCCATTGGTCAACGGCCTTTCTTTTATCTAGAGCTTCATCTAGATTTAGCCATATACCATAATTTGTGATTAACACTCTCGGCATATTATCCTTTGGGACAAATCTTTGAGAATTTCTTTCCTTTTTTCTGCCGATAGGTGCTTTCTGTCCAGGGAGTTTTAGTTATCCCCTTTTTCTGATCATGAAAGTTTTAGAATTGGAACTCTCTCCATCTTCCATTTCTATATCTGGATAAGGAATGACTTTTCTTATCTTTCTTGGTTTGAAAATTTTCATTTCTTCGATTAGTTTTTCTAATCTTTCAGTATTATCGCAAGATTCTGCTTTATCATAGAGTTTATAGAACTTTTATGCTCTAAGCATATTTACTGGTCTGTTTAGATCAGCTTCTAATTCTTCTTCAGTAATTGGATTTGTTGGTTCTTTCTACAGTGAATTTAGCACCACTAGTACTAGCTTCTCCAGTGTTGTAACATCTTCTAAGAAGATTATTGTTTATCCCGACATTTTCAGGACATATATCACTTTTTTTATGATCATCAAATTTTAGATTGATATCTCCAGTCTTTCTGCTCTCATAGATTGCTGTTTTAGCACTTTCTGGTGGTTTCTTCGGACCAGATAATTTCCATTCAATAGAAAACGTTACTTCATTCTAAGTAACTTTGTGAATTAGTTGAGAATGGTTCTTCTGACTGGTCAGGAATTGTGAAGACCCGAAATTTCAGTTAAATATTTCGTAATTCAATGCGTCAAATTATATGAATTATGAGTTGTGGGTGTGATTCGAATGTCGTTATTTGAGAAATTTGGTTTCGAATGATTTTAGTATCGAACTTTAACGTTATTTAGGGTTATTAAAATCGACTTGTTTTTACGTAAGGAATTTGAAGAAACTTCCTTCATGAAACTCGTAGAGGTCGTCGATATGAGTTCATGCATATGCGGAACGCAAGAATCGGAGTTCATACGAAGAAGTTATAGCATTTAGAAAAGTTACCAAATTGGGTATATATATAATGGAAAGTTTCCAAAATTAGGGTTGCCATTTTCAGTCGGTGGCACTGTTCACATTCTTCTTTTTCTCTCCCGCGCGTGCGACCGAGCTCCAAAAACAGAGCAAACTTTGCCGGCTCTTTTCTCACAGCTCTAGCCACCGTTTGAGGAGAAACGAAGCCCAGATCGACTCTACTCCTTCCTGTGAGTCGATTGGTGGTCACGGTTTCCCCTCTTGTGGCGGCTACGCGGCGGTGGAGCTCGAAATCGATCCGAGCCCTAAAATGAACCAACAGCTATTTCTCCTAGCTCCGGCCAACAAAACTTGAGTTCTTTATCTTGCTGAACTCGTATCAAGGAGTAAAACATGCAGCAAGAAGACTCAGACCGGAAGTGAAGCTTTTGACGTCGAACGGAGCAACTATCGGAAAATTTCGGTTTTCCGGCGAACCAGACTGATTTTAGGTATTTTCGACCACTTTCGCTAATTTTCTCACTTCGTGCTAGTTATGAAAGTTGCTCAAAATGATGAAACGAAGCGGATAAGCCTGGTCCCAACACCATTGGAGGTGGTCAGCGGCGGCTCTGCCCTAAACTCCAGCGGCCATTTCCGGCCACCTCCAAGGGTACCAAGAGCAGTTTCTGCTCATTTTTAGATTCTACATGTCAATACGATCATTTTGATATATGGTATGTGGATTTTGGATATCGTGTGAATTAGTTATGAATTTTACGATTTCGATTGATCTCGATCGCTCGATTTGTGATCTATGAAGTTTGGACAATCCGATAGAATTCTAGTTTTGATATCATGATCGTAGGACTGTCCCGATGACCTTGTGTGGTCACGGGTGAAGATCCGACAGTTGGGATCTTCATATAAGTGTGTTTTTGAAATTATACGCTAAGTTAATTATCGTTTTGATTAGGTGTTTGACGGATTTGTTAGCGGGCGATTGTGAATCGTATTTTGGGCTGTAAGAAGACGCAGCAGGAGTTTAGAGGTGAGTAAATCTCACATGGTTCATTTACGAACCGAATTTTCCTTATCGCACGATTTATTATTATGTTTGGAAAATGGTTTTAAGAAAATGAAATTTTAAGTATATAAAAATGAATTTCTTGATTTTGCATTGTATGAACTATAGTTGGTATTAGTGAACATTCCTGTATGGATGGTTACGTATATATATATTTACGTGATTATATATTGAATAGTGTGATATTGAGGTGTGGAATTGTGTTAATATGTTGTTGATAAATGTTGATAATATGATTTTATTATGTTGTTAATATATGATAAATGTTGGTGATAAGCATGTTGATTTTGTGAGTTGAATAAAAGGTAGAGAACGTAGGATTCCGAGGATCGAATGGTCCAAGGATCTTTGGTTAATGATAACCGGAGTGTATGTGTTCTGAGGACAGGGAGGTCCAAAGTTTGACCGTTAAATAATAACGGGGATATATTGTTCTGAGGACATGAAATGGTCCAAAGTTCGCGGGTTACTGAGTAACCTGGAGGTGCCGTTATTTGACCCTGGGTCAAGATGTTAGAGGTAACGAGGCAGTTAGAGCTCTAACGTGGGGCCAAAGTGGCGATAGTTGTGATTAGGTGCCAAGTGGCGAGAGTTCTGATTTGGTGATTGTGGAAATGTATTCCATGTTGTTTCCTGTGTGTCGGTTTGATGTTTCTTTGTGGATGTTGAGATTGTTGATTGTTTACTTGAGTTAATAGATTTGTGATTTAGTAAATCAACCGTTCATTCTTATTTACTCATACGAGCTTTCAGAAAGCTTACCGCGTTTTGTGTTATTGCAATCCCGGTACACTATTCAAACAGTGTAGCGTATAATCCTGCAGGTCAGGATAATCAGGGTGGAGAGCGAGCTGCGTAGGGCAGCAGGCTCGAGACCAGCTCTTGGTCTATTTTGGTATGTTTTGTAGACTCTTGTGAGCAGAGCATTTTATTTATGTTAGTATTGTAATAATTGACTCTAGAGATAGTTTGCTACGAGGTTTGTGTTATGGTTTATGAGATGTTGGTTTATAAAAAAAATTCAGGACGTGATTTGTTTAGTTGTATTCATATTTTGGATTTGAATTTATTATTCGAAATTTGGGGCGTGACAGTTTGGTATCAGAGCGTAAGGTACATATTTAGTTATAAGTTAATATCTTCCGAGTGATGGCCCGTCTGCAGCGGATCCCATCGTGTGCTCTGCGGTATTAACAATGTCATTGGCTATGTGGGAGTGATGGGAGTTGTCTAGAACGTTTGGACGTATTAGAAATTGAATTAACCTCTTTGTGTTAGTAGCTTGGTTAATATGGACTTGTATTTACTTATGCTTTGATTTACGTGTTATACATGTATTAACCAGGTATGCTATGCTCTTTGGGTAATGGATATTGTGGGAGGCAGAGGTAGGGGTCGAGGTAGACCCAGAGGTAGAGGTAGAGGCCGAGGTAGGGGTGAGATTCCATATGTGGGAGTACATGAGGAAGAGGTGGAGGCACCTTTTGTGGAGCAGCCTATTCCACCTGAGGTTGTGGTTAATGATCCCGCTCGTCTGTTAGTGTTGGCGAGGGACATTAATCGGTTAGGAGCAACTAAATTTGCTGGAGGCACAGACTATATGGTGGCTGATCAATGGATCGAGGATTTGCAGACCTATTTTGAGTTGATTGTCTGTGATGAGATCGAGAAGAGGAAGCTAGCCACTTTCATGCTCAAAGATGAGGCTAGGGTGTGGTGGAATTGCACTCAGAGGACTATTGACGTATTACCATGACCTGGGATGGATTTGTGAGGATCTTTAGAGAGAAATACTTCCTAACATCGGTGAAGGAACAGCTGGAGAGGCAATTTCTCTCGCTTACTCAAGGGAAGATGAATGTGAGAGAATATGAGGCAGAGTTCTCTAGGCTGTATCGATTTGTGAAACTATTAGATGCTGAAGACTTGGCTTAGAAGTTTCAATGGGGGTTGAATGCCTCTATTGAGCAAGATGTGGCCATTATGGAGCTGAAGACAAAGGAGCAGATTTGAGCTAAAGCCCTAATCATTGAGCAGCAGAATTTGATCCACAAGGAGAAACAGACAGTTGAGAGAGATTCTCAGGGAAAAGGGAAGGCAGTTGCAGGGGGTAGTGGCTCCAGAGATTATAGAGGTGGGCTCTGGAAGAGACAGCGGCCTTATTTTCATCATCAGGCTCCAGCCAGGATAGCAGCAGCACTTGTCCCTATTCAGGCACCACCTATCAGGCAAGTAGCACCAGCGGCCCCTATGAGGTGTTATAGCTGTAATGAGTTGGGTCATCTTTCCCCGAAACTCAGGCCTAGGGCATGTTTTCGATGCGGACAAACTGGACATATTGTCAGGGACTGTACTCAAGCTCAAATTGCAGGACACGGTAACCAGCAGAGAACCTTACCTCCAACACCAGCCAGAGTATTTTCCATCGGCCAGAGAGGCACCGGGGTGGAAGGTACCTTATCTATTTATAACTATCTTGCTAGAGTACTGTTTGATATGGGTGCTTTCCGCTCGTTCATATCTAGTTCTGTGGTAGATGTTTTGGGTTTGACTGTTATACCGTTTACTAGACCTTTGTGTGTTACATCGTCTCTTTGCCTCTCTCTTGAGCTTAGCATGTTTTGTGATGATTGCCCTATTGCAATTTGTGGTAGAGAGTTCACTGCTTCTTTTAATTGTGATTCCGGATCACACGTATGATGTGATTTTAGGTTTGGATTGGTTGAGTCCAAACTATACAGTGATTGATTGTTTTAGAATGATTGTGTCTTTTCATGCCCCTGGGCAACCAATGTTTCATTATCGATGCCTGAGCTCTAACATTGCCATGAGGGCAGGGATCTTGGCACACATAGAATCAGTGAATAGCACTTCAGAAATTGCAGGGATTCCAATAGTGTCAGAGTATGCTGATGTGTTCCAGGAGATACCAGGATTTCCTCCGAAAAGGGTAATGGATTTCTCCATTGATGTGATACCAGGTACTGCACCGGTGTCGAGAGCACCTTATCGGATGGCTCAAGCTGAACTTCAGGAGTTGAAAGTTCAGATTGAAGGATTACTTGCACAAGGGTTCGTGCAGACTAGTGTTTCTCCTTGGGGTGCACCAGTGCTGTTTGTGAAGAAGAAGGATAATTCACTTCAGTTATGTGTGGATTATCGACAGCTGAACAAGGTGACCATCAAGAATAGGTATCCCTTGCCTATGATTGATGACTTGTTTGATCAGTTTAGGGAGGCTACGGTGTTCTCCAAAATTGATTTGAGATCTGGATATCACCAGTTGAGGGTGAAGGATGAAGATATTTCTAAGACGGCATTTAGGACCAGGGATGGGCATTATGAATTTCTTGTCATGCCTTTTGGTCTAACTAATGCACCTGCAACATTCATTGACTTGATGAACCGCACATTCAGTCCTTACTTAGATCAGTGTGTGGTGGTGTTCGTTGATGATATCTTGATTTATTCAAAGTCGTCTGATGAGCATGTGAAGCATTTGAGGTTTGTGCTGTAGATTTTGAGAAGAGAAAAGTTGTATGCAAAGTTTGAGAAGTGCGAGTTTTGGCAAAAGGAGATCAAGTTCCTTGGTCATGTAGTTTCGAAGGATGAATTTCTGTGGATCCTTCGAAGGTTGAAGCAGTGATGGGTTAGAGTCGCCCCACTACAGTTACAGTGATCCGTAGTTTCCTTGGATTGGCGGGGTACTACAGGCGATTCATTGAGGGGTTTTCTAGTATAGCTTCGGCTTTGACCAAGTTGACAAGAAAGGATAGTCAGTTTGTGTGGACAGATGAATGTGAGAAGGCCTTTAGTGAGCTGAAGACTAGATTGACTACAGCTCCAGTGTTGACTGTCCCATCTAGTGGCGGTGGGTTAGTTATCTATAGTGATGCATCTCATCAGGGTTTAGGTTGTATGTTGATGTAGATGGGGGTGTAGTAGCTTATGGTTCTAGACAGTTGAAGGTGCATGAGCGGAACTACCCAACTCATGATCTAGAGCTGGTTGTAGTGGTGTTTGGCTTGAAGATTTGGAGGCATTATCTTTATGGTGAGAAGTTCGAACTCTTTTCTGATCATAAGAGTTTGAAGTATCTATTCTCTTAGAAGGAGTTGAACATGAGGCAGAGAAGATGGATGGAGCTCATCAAAGACTATGATTTCACCTTGGAGTATCATCCCGGAAATGCCAATGTAGTGGCGGATGCTTTCAGTAGGAAACCCCGAGGGATCATAGCATCACTTATGGTTCAGGAGTGGCGTATGTTAGAGACTGTATCTGAGTTTGACCTTATACCCATAGGAGAAGGACATGAGATCTTTCTCGGTAGTATCACTTTACAGCCGACCTTGATTTCCAGGATCATTCAGAGTTAGACACATGATGAGTTCGCTCAAATAGTGATTTCAGAGATTATCCTTGATGCCAACGAGGAAGGTCCATCAGAGTGGACAGTTGGAACTGATGGTGGATTGAGATTTCGATTGAAATTGTATGTCCCGAGTGGTGATAACCTCAAGGAGGAGGTACTGCGGGAAGCACATCGATCTCAATATACGGTACACCCAGGGAGTACCAAGATGTATATGGACCTACGAAGACAGTTTTGGTGGATATGGATGAAGAGGGATGTGGCTGAGTATGTATCCAGGTGCCTTACATGCTAGTGAGTGAAGGCAGAGCATCAGAGCCTGCGGGGATGTTGAAACCTTTGCAGATTCCAGTATGGAAATGGGAAGAGATTTCCATGGACTTTGTGACTGGATTGCCTAGGTCCGGACAAAGTTATGATTCTATTTGGGTGATTGTTGATCGATTGACAAAGTCAGCGTACTTTCTTCTTGTGGTGAAGACTTACTCAGGTGATGTTTTGTGTAAGTTGTATCTTGATGAGATTCTGAGGCTTCATGGTGTGCCGGTATCGATTGTCTCTGATCGGGATGCTCGTTTCACTTCGAAATTTTAACGTAGATTCCATAAGGTTTTCGGCACATCTTTGGCTATGAGCTCTGCATTTCATCCACAGACTGATGGGCAGATAGAGAGGGTGAACCAAGTGATGGAGGATATGCTTAGAGAATGTGTTTTGGACTTCAAGGGAAGTTGGGCGGATCATCTGCCATTGGTAGAGTTTGCCTACAACAACAGCTATCACTCTAGTATCGGCATAGCCCCATATGAGGCACTTTATGGTAGGCCATATAGGACTCCTATCTGTGGGGCAGATGTTGGAGAGAAACAGCTCTTGGGTCCTGCCCTTGTTCGGGAGACTACAGAGAAGGTTACTACCATCTGAGACAGGATCCGTATTGCACAGAGTAGACAGAAGAGTTATGCCGACCTTAGAAGGAGACCGTTGGACTTTGAGGTGGGTGATCATGTATTCTTGAAAGTCTCACCTATGAAAGGTGTGGTGAGATTTGGCAGGAAGAGGAAGTTGGCACCGAGATACGTTGGACCCTTTGAGATTTTGGAAATGGTCGGAGACTTGGCATATCGACTTGCTTTACCTATTAGCATGGCCGGTGTACACAATGTTTTCCATGTGTCCGTGTTTAGGAGGTACATTCGAGATGAGTCTCATGTGATTGATCGTCCGATTTGTGATCTATGAAGTTTTGACCGTCTGATGGAATTCTAGTTTTGATATAATGATCGTAGGACTGTCCCGATGACCTTGTGTGGTCACGGGTGAAGATCCGACCGTTGGGATCTTCATATAAGTGTGTTTTTGAAATTATACGCTAAGTTAATTATCGTTTTGATTAGGTGTTTGACGGATTTGTTAGCGGACGATTATGAATCGTATTTTGGGCTATAAGAAGACGCAGCGGGAGTTTAGAGGTGAGTAAATCTCACATGGTTCATTTACGAACCGAATTTTCCTTATCACACGATTTATTATTATGTTTGGAAAATGGTTTTAAGAAAATGAAATTTTAAGTATATAAAAATGAATTTCTTGATTTTGCATCGTATGAACTATAGTTGGTATTAGTGAACATTCCTGTGTAGATGGTTACGTATATATATATTTACGTGATTATATATTGAATAGTGTGATATTGAGGTATGGAATTGTGTTAATATGTTGTTGATAAATGTTGATAATATGATTTTATTATGTTGTTAATATATGATAAATGTTGGTGATAAGCATGTTGATTTTGTGAGTTGAATAAAAGGTAGAGAACATAGGATTCCGAGGATCGAATGGCCCAAGAATCTTTGGTTAATGGTAACCGGAGTGTATGTGTTCTGAGGACAGGGAGGTCCAAAGTTCGACCGTTAAATAAGAACGGGTATATATTGTTCTGAGGACATGAAATGGTCCAAAGTTCGCGGGTTACTGAGTAACCTGGAGGTGCGGTTATTTGACCCTGGGTCAAGATGTCAGAGGTAACGAGGCAGTTAGAGCTCTAACGTGGGGCCAAAGTGGCGATACTTGTGATTAGGTGCCAAGTGGCGAGAGTTGTGATTTGGTTATTGTGGAAATGTGTTCCATGTTGTTTCCTGTGTGTCGGTTTGATGTTTCTTTGTGGATGTTGAGATTGTTGACTGTTTACATGAGTTAAAAGATTTGTGATTTAGTAAATCAACCGTTCATTCTTATTTACTCATACGAGCTTTCAGAAAGCTTACAGGGTTTTGTGTTGTTGCAATCCCGGTACACTATTTAAACGGTGCAGCGGATAATTCTGCAGGTCAGGATAATCAGGGTGGAGAGCGAGCTGCGTAGGACAGCAGGGTCGAGACCAGCTTTTGGTCTATTTTGGTGTGTTTTGTAGACTCTTATGAGTAGAGCATTTTATTTATATTAGTATTGTAATAATTGACTTGAGAGATAGTTTGCTACGAGGTTTGTGTTATGGTTTATGAGATGTTGGTTTATAAAAAAAATTCAGGACGTGATTTGTTTAGTTGTATTCATGTTTCGGATTTGAATTTATTATTTGAAATTCGGGGCGTGACAGGAATCCAGTAGTAAGACCTAGGATATTTGATATCCTTGTTTTAGCTTCTATTGTGTTACACATCAGTTAATAGTATATTCTGTATACTATAGCAAGTTCTTGCATATTTTTTTTTTCATTGATATTCCATATGTTTTGACTCTCAGTTTCAGACAGTGAGCTACATCTTTTAAGCTTGTTAAGGAATTAGGAAAGCAGCTGAAGTATGCCACTTGATTGCATAAAGATGCTTCAAGTGTTCCCAACAAACTAACTTGAAAATCTGTTAGTCTATTGTCTTGTAAGACACATAGAACTGAACTGTTTATGCCTTCTCAGGCAAGCAATTTTATGCCTACTTGGACTGCTCAAATGTGCATAAATTGGTAATTTTTTGCCTTTTCTCTAGCAACTTCCTGAAGAGTGATCATTAAGAGATCTGTTTCTCCTGTTGTGGAAGGGGTTGTAAATTCCAATAATTTGAACTGATGGCTATCCATCAATTCAAACTTTCCCCTTTTATAGATTTGTTTAAAATCTAATTTTGGAATTGCAGAGTTTTTTACCTCTTGTTCTATTTCAGTATATTCAAATTCTTCTGCATTTAGGAGTTGTACTCCTTTCTTTTTCGGGAAATGATCATTTACCCAATTTTGGGGTTAATTAACCCCACTTACCCAAACACTCTAAGAGATTACTCACTTATCCAAACACTCTAAGAGATCATTTCCCTAATACCCAATTAATTATTTTTTATTCCTTTTTATTTATTTTTGGGACATTTTCACCCTTTCCTTTGTCACTTAGAGAGAGATTTCATTTGAGACTTTACCGGACTCCGGTGACCAGTGGCCGGCTGCAGACTCAAATGCTAGGAATCATGCAACGGGTGACCAGATTCCGGCATCTGATTTTATTACCACCCAATAATACTCAGTAATCATATTATTGCCCTCTAATGATCATATTATTGCCTCCCAATAACAAGTTTATTCCTTTTTATTTATTTTTGGGACATTTTCACCCTTTCCTTTGTCACTTAGAGAGAGATTTCATTTGAGACTTTACCGGACTCCGGTGACCAGTGGCCGGCTGCAGACTCCAATGCTAGGAATCATGCAACGGGTGACCAGATTCCGGCATCTGATTTTATTACCACCCAATAATACTCAGTAATCATATTATTGCCCTCTAATGATCATATTATTGCCTCCCAATAACAAGTTTATTGGGGATCAATAATTAGTGAAAAATGAAGATGTGTTAATTTTGAAAACTTTCGGAGGTTTATCCAAATAAATAATTTTATAATTGTCCCTCAATAATCTTATTATTACCCCCATTAATCTTATTATTGCCTCTCAATAATCTTATTATGCCTCCCAATAATCGTATTATTTCCAACCAAATCATCTAAAAAAACAAGCTTCGACTATACGCCTGAGAGAACATTGAGCTTTTCCTCCCTGTCCGACGTCACTAAATATCTCTCACAGACTTGCCCTTCTCACATTTGGAACATAGTTTTTCTTTCTTTCTTTCTGGGCTTTCTGCGCTCAGTTTACCAAAAAGAAAATGAAGACCAAAAATGGGGAGGTCCAATAGTTATGCATCGTGGTGGGTTCAAACGTTCATCACTTTTCTCAGTTTGACTCTTGCCTCGTCTATTCCTAAATCTCTTCATCATTAAGCTTTCAGTAAAAACAAAACCACTTCCTTTATCAGCACCTCTCTTATCAGAACTTGCTCCAGACATTGTCAGCGACAACTTGCTTCGACTTGGACTTGGCCGAGTCACTAAACCGAGTTAGGACGGAAAGCCGAGCACAGTGACCCCGAGCAAAGAACTGATGATCGAAAATTTCCGATCCAGAATTCCAGATCGGTAGACATGAAGAGAGAGAGAGAGAGAGATAGAGAGAGAGAGAGAGAGAACTCGGTTCAGGACTCCGAGCACAACTACAGAGATCTGATCAGTTTTTTGATTTGTTTTTGGCGAAGAGCTTGATCTTCATCGCCGCTTGCTTCTGCTCTTCAATCGAACCAGACTCTAGGACGTCGATTTTCGAGGCTGGTGGTGGTCGCTGAGTCGACTCAGTTGGGAAGGAAGAGAGAGAGAGAGAGAGTCTGAGACGTGTTGAGAGAAAGAGAGAAATTGGTGAGGGGAGGAGAGAGAGAATAGATCGAAGAGGGGAGGGGGGAGAGAGAGTCTGAGAGAGAGATCATTATAATTTATTAATTAAAGTGAGGGTAATACTGACAATAGATGTTAGATTGAGTAAATGGGAGCAAAAAACTCTTAGTGAAGTAAGTGATCAATTGTTTGACTAAAATTGGGTAAGTGGTCACGACCCATTTCTTTTTTTCAACAATGCTCATCATCTTGACATCTCTTGCTACAAAGTGTTTTGGTTTTTCATATTTGATACTAGTTAGATTAGTAAATGGTTCTAGAAAAATCATGTTTGGAACAAGATTCTTCTCAGGTTTTTCTAATGGTTTGAATCCATTAGCTTTCTTGGATTTTATTGGAGGCTTTTTCTTATCCTTCAGTATATTTTTCATAGAATCCAGCATTTCTTGCTGTTCATTGATTTTTCTACTAACACTTGTTAGCTGTTCTTCTTCCCTTTTAGGAAGTTTTTTGATATAATCTAGTTTGTTTTCTGATTTTTATAATTGGTAGATTATATATGGTATTTTTTCTAGATGATCTTGACATCTAGATAATTCTAGTAACAGGTTCTGATGTTTCTCATCAGAAGATTTTAGTAGAGAATTCAACTTCTCTAATATCAATTCAGACATTATCCCCATTGGGGATTCCCTTTGAGCTTTTTTCTTCAAACTCTGATACCAGTGGTTTGCGGATCTAACCGATGCTCAGTTAATCAAGAGGTTTTTGTTCCTCTTTTAAGATTAGTTTCAATTCTTCAATATTTTCCTCAATTCTGTAAATATATTTTTGTACTACGAAAATTCTATCCCAGTAATCTGGAGTTTCTCTACTGAGCCTAGCTTTGTAGTCTTTTACTTTTCTCAACTTTTCTTGTTCTTCAACTAAATCTCTTCCAAATTTTTGACATTTTGCAAGTAAATCTAATCTAAACAGGATACAGTCTAAATATGCGATTATGGATGTTAAAAATTTAACTGTTTACCTTTGAAAATAGAGGATGAACTTTTACTTGTAATTATAATTTAAACAAATAATTTCAAGAAATTAGTCCACCACGCTCCTCATAGAACAATAATAGTGAAAATAAGAATGAATTAAAAAGGAAAGGTTGAGGAAATGAGGAATGGTAATAATAGGATGAATAGTGAGAGGTTTTGAAAAGTTGGAGGAAAAAGGTGAAAGTTTTGTGTGAGTCAGAATAAAAATAAGTTGAAGGGTGTATGGGAAGTATATTGGTGGATTTGGGGTGTATGAGCATTTCCCCAAATGGATATACACAAATGAGTTGATCGATTCAATGTTTGAGAATTGATTTGGACATAACAAAAAAGTTGATGAAATGTAAGGCAACTAATAACAATGTGAAGAAAAAGTGTAAATAATATGAATGAGAATTTCGGGTGCTAGGGAGGTTCCTTCACCCAAATCTCATGTGTCGGAAGCTAATCTAACGTAGATGCAAATTTTCTACTTTGACGGTAGTCGTATCCAAGGCGGTTCAATGTTCAATGACCGAAATTCCTTTTCATTGTATTCTTACTTCGGTTCAAGGGTCATAAGAACTCCCTTGGCATGAATTAAAGCCGGTTCAAGGGTCTCTACTTCACATCAAGAGGCCTACAGATCGAGGAATTAGACTATTAAGCGATCCGCTGGCGCATTTACTCAATGGGTGTAGATCACCATGCTAATAACCTATAGAATACGAAATTGAAGGTTTCTAGCTTAGGAATTATAGGGGGTCAAGCCTCTAACTCTATCCTAGACATGCTCAAAATACACATCCTAGAGTTGACTAGACTCCTATATATGCATTTTAACCCAACAAAAATAGATATAATCATTCATCATATGAAAATTGCGTCATTACATTAAAATAAACATCTTTTACACAAGATTTGAACTAGGGCACACAACCCTAACCCCCAACAATAAAAATACTCACTACCCATCGCCAAACTAACATCAAAATACATAATTAAAGAGGAAAAAGTGAAAAGAATTATGGAGTAACAAGAACAAACCACAAATTGCTATAGAGCAATTATGGCTAGCCTTGATTTATGGCTCCCACTTTTACCTAAATTTGATGGTGATGAAGTTTTGATGCTTGGACTTTCTCTTTGAATCTTTGTGGAATTGATGAAGTTTTGTGATGGAGTGAGTGAAAATAGAAAGAAAATATAAGTGGGTTAGAAGAGAGAGGATGAAAATGGGGTCTGGTGGAGTGTGGTGTACGGCAGCGCTAGGGTAGAAGAGAAGAGGATGGTTACATATGGATGGCTAGACTTCGTGGTTAAGAGGAAAAAGAATCAGAAGAGGATAGTTGGCTGCATGTGATTGGTAAGAAGGAGAGAGGAACAAAAAATGGTTTGGCACGTGGTGATAAGAAAAGAAAGAATGGTTGATCAACTTGATTTTTTTGATAGATAGATAACTTCATTACTTATCCATGGCCAGAAGGCACATACATCATAAGTAGTCTTATGCCAAAAGTTCTAGATGGCCAAGTTTCCTAACAAATGATAAGTAACCCTCACTGCAAACAAAATGAGCTCACTTATTCTAAACAAGCAACTAGCAGGAGAAGCTCGTAACCTAGTGAATATTACATGACTCGAAATAACTAGACTAGTAGGTTCGCCTAGAGACCTCAATTGGTGTACAAAAATACTAGTAAATTGCAGAGAGCCTCCCACGAATGTAAGATCCAAAGGGTCACGAAATACAGGTGGCCAAAAACAATCCCAAGCCACCAGTCTACTACCTTGAATCTGCAATTGAATAGCTCACCACATTTGAACTAAGCCCTACGACCTAAGCCCCAACTTTTCCTCTTTGTCCTTAAATATGGTAGGAGACTACTCTCCCGGTGATGGAGACACCACCAAAATCTGGCATAGCAGAGATGCAGATCACTAATACCTGGGTCACAAACCCAGATCTTCCATAGGTCTCAGGATTGCACCACTTTAAGCCCATCAATTGGGCTTAGATTTGGCCTTCGCACTTGGCCACCACCATCACCGACATCCGCTGTAGCCCCGACCATGGTAAACATCAAGGCCTGAACCTACCAGGACACAATGCTGTCACCGATAGGAGATGGCCAACCGATCTACTGCCAAACCTCGCCAACACCATCGATCATAGAAACAAAGCCATCGTCAAAGGTCAGCCAATCCCGATTGTGAAGCCATACCTTCCACACATCGAACCCCGAAGAAAAGGAGATCAAAAGTATCAAGAGAGCGAGCTTCCTAATTGCCGTGAAGCGTCGAATAAATCGTAGAGGATGTCCACGGTAGATTGGTGGGAAACACTAGTAGGGGGAGGGGGAGGGCGGCCAGAGCCGCATATGGTTTTTTAGTGGTTCTCTCTTTCCTTAAAATAAGGGTTGGTCAACTTGATAAGTAAGCAAAGGCTGAATTAATTTGCGCTTAATTAATATATCTAACATATGCAGCTAGAGGTGGCAGACGAGCCGCTAAGCACGAGCACGACACGGGCCCGACACGCTTAGAAGAGGCCCGGCACGGCCCAAGCCCGTTAGTGGCCCGGCACAACCCGAGCACGTTAGAATAATGGGTCGGGTTAGGCCTAAGAATATTGGCTCATTGGCCCAGCCCGGCCCAAGCCCATTATGGACCCGATAAGGCCCGAGCACGACATATTGTGAGTCGGCCTGTTACAAACACAAAATTTCATTTTGTTTTTAAAAATATTTAAAAACCACAATGATGAGATTTGAATATTTGAACTTTTTATTTAAATTCTCATGACAATTCCACCAATGTTATTTTTTTATATTGTCAAAATAGTGAAATAAAACATTATATCCTTATTTTGACATAAAGTATTTTTTTATAATCTCATAATAATACAATTATAGAATGAAGGAAAGAATATTATGATACTAAATCTTCATTATATTAATAAAGATTAATCTCACAATAATATACTACAAGCAATATATTTTGAGTTATTTTTTTTTTCTTTCTTTTTGTAGTGGAATATAAAAAATATTAGAAAACTAATCTTAAAAAGTTAAGATTAAGAAAAATATTGTAGAACTTAATTTATTTTAATTTTCTAAATAGTTAAATAAAATTAATTTTATTTATTCAAATTAAGATTTTAAAATTGTGCTTTATAGTAGGTAGGCACGAGCATGGCCCGTTTATTGACCCGACACGAGCACGACCCGGCACGATATGGGCTTGGGCCATGGGCCGGACCAGGCTTAATGTTTAAGCAAATGGGCTGGCATGAGCCCGACACGATAATAAATGGGTCGACCCAAGCACGGCACGAAGCACGATTAGGCCTGCTTAAAATGGGCCGGGTCAGGCCGGGCCGGCCCGTTTGCCACCTCTACGTGTAGCATGATAGCCAAACCAATGCTAACAAATTAATTAACTAATCATCATTGATTCACTTCCCTTTACCCCTGCTGATAACAATTGAGGGTGTCGACACTTTTGTCTTTTTATCGAAAACTCTCATTTGCTCTATTTTCGCACCAATTTCTTCCTGTTTCCGCAACTCAACTTATTTACTAAAAACTAAATAAAAATATATTAATTATATAATAATTATTTTTGATATTAACTTAATTTTAGTGTTTAGAACGTAATTACGGGCATAAAAATGCGTGTAATCAATATGTTAGAAGCGCTTTTGTTAGAAGCATGTATGAGTTTCCTTCGTTATTTTCTACAAAGGTATTTGGAAGTGCTTATAGGACGCAACTGAAAATTACATGTATAAATTAATAAATCCCCTGTTTAGTTAGCACGTATGAGTTTCCTTTGTTATTTTCTACAAGGGAATTTGGAAGTGCTTATAGGACGTGACATTGAAAATTACATGTATAAACTAATAAATCCCCTGTTTAGTTAGTCATAACACTCATGCACTTGGTCAAAAGCTGGAGCTGGATTTGTTAATTGTCTGAGACAAATCATAAATAGTGACTAATCTAATGGTTCTCGGTCCAAATGAGCACTATAACTTTTGGGTTAATTTATGTGAATTTGTTAAAGACTTAAAGTGCAACAAAATCTCTTAAAATCAATATATGATTGGTAAAGTGATTTATGATAAAGTAATCTTGGGTTTACATCCAAAACCAATTGACAATAGATGATTAGATGGAGTAGCCAAAATCCTTACAAACTCATAGTCAATGTCTCATTTTTCCCATGTGGGATGTATAATCTCAACACGCCCCCACACGTGTGGCGAATTTTCAAGCCATACACATAGACAACATTGGGTGACGTGGAGCCAGTGTGGCCATGAGGCATGCACACTTGGAATAACCTACTCTGATACTATGATAAAGTAATTGGGGTTCACATCCAAAACCAATTGGCAATGGATGGAGTGACTCAGACCCTTATAAACTCATGGGCAATGTCCCATTTTTCCCATGTGGGATGTATAATCTCAACAATTTCATCAGTATCTGCATGCAAGGTTTTAAATATCGGTATCTTCATATCTATCACAAATTTGAAAAAGGGAGATATCAGATATATCGGGGATATAGGAGAAAATATATCGTTTTTTATATAAATACATATGAATGTCAACTTCATCTACATCCAAAAAGAGACTCTAGGTGGTTGAAAAGCTGCTCGCTGGTTTTCGAAAATGCAATAATCAGACCAAGACATATGACCCATATAGTACAAATTGTAGTGATGAACATGATAGTTATAGATCTCTTTAGAGCTACTGACTGTTTTCCCTATAAGGGGATAATAAGAATGAATCCAACTAGATGACTGATCATATACTTCTCCATATTGATTATATCTTTAAGCGTCAGTTGCACCTCTAGTCCTCCTCCCATATCGGGTCTTCTCTTGAGCACCATGACCAGTTGTTCTCACTCCATGGTCTTCATATATGGTTCCTTTTGCAAAGTCACTTGGCCTAATTTGAATAATTGAACCTTTATCTTCTTTCTATTATTCAACTACAGAGTATAGAGTTACATACTACATACAAAGTTACAGACATAGTTACAGACTACACAATACCAAATCTCTCCTCACACAGATTTGTAATTAGAGAATTATTTCTCACCCAAAATCGCCTTGAGTGTATTTTTCCTCACCTAGATTCGCCTTGAGGAGATTTTCTCCTCACTTAGATTTGCCTTGAGGAGATTTTCTACTCATCTAGATTTGCCTTGAGGGAATTTCTCCTCTTCCAGATTTGTCTTGAGGAGATCTCTCTTCACACATATTTTCATTTAGAGAATTACTGAATTTTTTCTATTTTTCCGTCAAATTTTACAGATATTTCTTCACTTTATCGGAAATATATCCTAAATAACTAATATATCGGGGATATTTGACGATATCAGAGAAATTTCGCATAAACAGTAGAATATAAGATATTAACCCTCCAAGATATATCGGTCCGTTAAAAAGGGAGATATATCGGAAATATCGTAGATATTTCAAACCCTCTTGCATGCATTGATTCATTTGCTCCCCACTCTGCTGTTGAAGCATAACTTCAAGTTCAAGTGTGACTCAACCTAAGAATCGCTTCAGTCACAACAAAGAAACCGTTTTTAAACAGTTCAACTTTAAGCTTGAAATGCAATAGTACCACAGTTAATTTTAGGGAAATATCAAATCAGAAAAGTGTTCCAAAATCTACATAAGAGCAGATGCACCAATGGGGTCATTGGCTGACCCATTGGCTGATTGAGGGGAAAAAAGGAATGCAGCGGTCCAAAATCAGTTGGGCAATTGGTGAGGTCCATCAAGTCAGGCAATTGGCTGACTAATTTTCGGTCATCCAATTACCCCAACCAATTCGTGGGCTCCACTAGCTTCTGCTGGGTCCGTGCAACTCACAAATAAGCAAAATATTCACTTAAAATGCAAAGCTTTGCATGGAAGAGGACTCGAACCTCCATCATCCCACTTTTTTAAGGGAATTGCTTACCAATTGCACCAACTTATTTGTCATAGATCCTGATAAACTCCAAACAATTTATATTGCTTTTCCCAACGAAAGAAAGGGTAATTTTCAATTTTTTTTTTCCAGATTTATTTTCATGTGGTGATAATTTTAAATTTCTACAAAAAATTCTTGCTTTTTATTCGTTCTTCTAAAAATCTGATCTCATCATTTGACTTAAAAATCATTATTATATTAATAATTTACAATTAATTGTCTTCGTAAATCAATTAATAGATTAAATTTATGATTTAATCTTATGTTTAATTAATGACATATTTAAATGTTAACCAGTGGCTTAGCATGTCAATTGCCTTTTATGGGTGCATTGTATAAGTTGGAGGCAATTGCTAATTTTGGATGAATAGTGGATTGGTAGTACCAATTTGGTTGGCAAATCAGCAATTGCCCTTGCTTCATGGGTGCATATGCTCTAATCAGAACCTGATAATTTGGTCTGCAGGTCTATCTTTTTTGCTACCCTTTAATTAATTACGCTTTATTTTCACTCCCCTAGCACCAAAAGCTAGAAGGCAGAAGACCCTTTTGTTTCTGAGATGTTACTTCACTCGTAACAATCCGTATATTATCTTGAACTGATCCACGAAATAATTTCTCGTCTTCTTCACAACTACTATAAAGCAAAGTGCAAAAGGAGAAAACTTTAAATTTGAGTCTGGTGTACTCAAACATCTTAAATAGCAACCTTTCTCAAAAGGCGGTCTAGTGAAACTAGTTTTAGGAATTGTAAACAGTGAGAGAGCTAGATTTGTCCAGGAAAATCAAGTTGGAGCATTCAATGGCTTTTCTTTTTCTTTTAAATCCTTGCATAAAGCTGATTAGCTAGCTCATAGTTGCTTACGCATGCATTACTTGTCCTTTGGTTTACCAATATCACCTTGGCCATCATGAACATGCTTGGAAGTGATCCCTTCTTGCCGCAATCCATATCATCTTTAGCAGAAGAAGTCCTGATTAAGAAGCTACTGCTCAGCCATGATCCCGATGGTCGTCATTTTGATTCTGAACTATTTCTTTGTGCAGTGGAGAACATCATGCTTTGTACTACAGCAGAAGAAGTAATTGCTCATTCGTTACACATCTGCAGTACAGTTTTGACAAGATTATTATTATTATTATTTATTTATTTTTGGGTCCCTTAGAACAAAATTGTTACTCTTAGCATATTGCTTGATTTCAAGTTTCAACACAAATAGAAATGATGTAGAGAAATACACTGCAGATATATAGTACTTATGTACGGGTACAACAAGTACATGATGTCTGTAGTTTCCATCTCAATTATATAGATTTATAAACTATTCCAAGCTTTTGATCCCATCAAACACTTTCTTTCAGGTTCCTGATGATGTAAATTTAGAAAACATGGAAGTGGTCGGATTAGAAGAACCGCTCGGAAAGACCTTCGGTAAGATTTCACGTGAGGTATGCAGTTCAACCTCTCTTTCTCCGTCATTTAGTTCAGATACAATTAGTTTTGATCAATTTGCTACAATGGCAGATACTTTGCAAGTGGCCTGATCAAGAAGATCTACACACAAGGACAATGCTATTATTTGATTTGCTTGGAAGTTATAAGTGGGATGCAAAAGTGGTATTAGTACTTGCATCTTTTGTAGCAAGTTACGGTGAATTGAGGCTCCTAATGCAGCTATGCTCTAGTAACCCCTTGGCATTATCAGTCACAATTCTTAAGCAGTTGCCTGCTGACATGAGTCCTTTGAAGTCTCGATTTAAGGCCTTGAGTTTGTTAGTGAATGCAATGGTGGATGTAACGAAGTATATCATCAAGTTTGAAAAGCTACCGCTTTTGCATGTGGAGTTGGATCATGAGGCAAAGAATGCTACAAAGTCTATCATCTATATAGCAGTCTACTGGATCATTAGAGGCATCTTGAGATGCGCTTCGCAAATCACAGACTCAACACTTCTGAAATCTGAGCAAGTTCATGTTCCTTCCCTTTGATCAGCCTTAATAAGATTTTTTATTATTATTTTTTTTTTTGGAACTGCTTTAGTTTGTTTTCCTATTCACCAAATGGTTTGCTTAATACTGATGAAAGGATTTATTTCTTGAAGTATTCAGATTCAACAATAATTGCAACATGGGAGGTCTTAAGTTTGGTGTATCGGCTGCGCAGCATTTACAATCGCCTCAGACAGCAGGTGGAAATCTGTCATCAGCAAACAGGTAATCACTGGTCAATGTTTACAGGATGATGCACGTTAATCATTTATTTGTATTCTGTGGGCATGGGACTATACTTGGCAGTTGGCACTTACCATGATAATTTTGACAAAACTTGCAGAGACAAAGCTATATTGGAAGCTGATGAATGTCTTCCAGGAAACTCAAGTGGACAACCAAGAGGTGCTTCGATTCTTATTCACTATGAGGGATGACTTGCCACTCAAGGATTGCTCCTCACAAGAAAAGGCATGTTTTATAATATCCTACTCCATGTTCAAGATACCTTCCAATCATAAGACTATTAAGAAATCGAGATGCTTAATTTGAGATGCTCAAAACTTTAAAAGTGCTTTACTTACTGTTACCTAGTATTCCTGATAATTCCTACTCTACGCTCTTCAACAGAACTGCATATCTAGAGTGCCAAAATGGAAACTAATTTTGACCCTTTACGATATAAGTTCAACTGGTTTACCATCTCACTTGGATCTGTTAACAGCTTGGTGTATCTGATCTGAAGGGCAAGATAGTCATACTCTTGTTTTCAAGGCCAGAGTTCCTTTCGATAGACGAAACATTGTTGTTGGTTCAGCAAACACATAATCATCCTCACTGCAAAAATCTAGAGGGAAGTTACAGGATCGTATGGATCCCCATTCCAGTTTCCAGTCAATGGACCACTGCTGATGCGACAATGTTTGATTTCTTATCAAGTATTTTTCCTTGGTACTCAGTTAGGAAACCCTGGCTTCTTAACTCAGCAGTGGTGGCATTTATTAAAGAAGCATGGAACTACAAAAAGGAGCCGGTTGTGGTTGTGTTGGATTCACAAGGCAATGTCACAAACAAAAATGTACTTGACATGTTACTTATCTGGGGTGTCATTGCATACCCATTTTCAGCTTCAAGAGAAAACGAACTTTGGCAAGAGCAGAATTGGACCTTGCAATTTATGGTTGATGCCATTGACCCCTGTTTGACCAAGTGGGTATGATTCTTAACTATGAAGCCTCATTGTTCTTTCATATATACTCGGGGTCAATTTTTTATTTTTTTTTTGGTGTTCCTAAGCTGATAAGATTGCACTGATTTCAGGTAGAAGAAGATAGAAATATTTGCATCTATGGAAGCAATAACATAGATTGGATCGTCGAATTCACTAGTAAGATGGAGATTATAAAAAGTGCAGGAGTAGAACTTGAGATGGTGTATGTTGGCAAGAGGAACTCAAGTCAACAAACGAGGAACATTTTAACCAGGGTTGATCATAAACAATTAAGCAGTGTATTGTCTTTTATAAAATCTCAATTGTTCTGGCTTAGGCTGCAAAGTATAAGAAGATCAAAACTCCGACTAGGAAAGCCGGAAACTACTGACCATGTTCTAGATGAGGTGTCAGCACTGCTAGATATGGATGACAATGACAAGAACTGGGCAGTAATAGGGAGAGGATCTAATTCCATGGATATGGTAAGACTTGAAGGGCCAGAGCTTATGGAATGCCTTGACATGTTTCCCAAATGGGTTGGAAGTGCTGCAGAGTTGGGGTTCTTGAGTGCACTTAGAAATTCCCTTGAACCATCTTTTCGTTCTGGACCTTGTGGTCATGACTATGATGTCACTCTCTCTAGTGAAGAACCAGCACTCCAAGGAATGGTAGTTTGTGGCAAGTGTAGGCACCCCATGAAGAAGTTCGTTATCTATAAATGATGTAATTGCTCCAAACACTGCTATTGCCTTTCTTTCAGATATTAATGATTTACTAACTAATAATGAAAACTAAAATCATGCTGTCATTTTATTTTATTTTTTAGTAGAATTACTTGTGCCCGCCCTAATACATGTTGTACTGAAATTGCCCATAAGTATAAAATTCTAGATAAATTTCTCAACAAGTTTAGACCATCTCTCAATTTTCTAATAGAGATGCTTTTTTCTGAACATTTAGAGTGCTTGATGGGAAGTGATATTCACATCCCTAAAGTTTTGGTTGACCTCGTTAGAAACAAACTGTTCAAGCCTGATCCCACATCTTGCAATTTATAGAGGTTACTTTTCGTGACTTAAAGAGTTAAAGGGCGCAAGGTGTACGTAATAGCCGTTAAGCTAATCCTAAATTTTGTTCGACTTCTTGCGCCTTTGGGGACTTTACGAGGAATGCCATAATGTCCTAAACCCAAGATACCTCTGTTTAAACCCTATTCCAGCACTTGCTAATACTTTTAAGGCATGTTTTTTTCATGACCGTTACTCCTCGTCTTAATTTCTTGTAACAGTTATGGACTCCTCAAGCCTGGCTTCTGCTATTCTCTAACTCATGTTTGGTATGGTAGGACTATAACTAAAGCCAACACCATAAACACCACTGGCCTGAAGACCCCGAAGCTCCAAACGGCGAGCCGATTGGAACTTCACCGTCAGCCACCTCCGACAGGCACACCGGTTGGGTTCAATCCATCTCATAGTCGCAGACGTTCCTCTGGCCTCGGGTTGGTCGCTGGGTGTGGAGAGAGAATTCGGTTCTCTGGCAGTTTCTCTACATATTTAGGTGGCTCCAACGATATTTTGAGGTGCATGAGGGATGAAAGTTGATCTACTCTTCGTGCTTTACATTCTAATATACATGGTTTTCGAATTTGATTACGTTTTGGAAGAATTGATTTCTGGGTGTTCGGCCACCGTCGGTACAACCGTTTGTGGCGGTGGTTCCATGTTCAATTGGGGTTAGAAATGAGGTTTGCTTGTGCTTAATCTCATAATTGGTGAAAGTTGTTGAGATGGTGAGCAAAATGAGAATTTTTAGTAGATGGTGAGAATGAGGGCTTCCACAATCCCATGATTTTTGGTGTCTCTGTGATAGAAGGTGTTAGAGAGATTCCGGGACTTTACAGTCTCATATATATATAAGAGTCTCTGTTATTGCCAAACATGAGATAGATTGTGTTACACTAGATAAAGAATGTCTAATCTCATCCAGTCTCAAGTAACAAACACACTCTTAGGCTGAAGTTGAAGTATAATGGTTCAAGCCGTGCCTGGAGCTTCTCAAGTTGCCCAAGACAAGGATAAAGGTGTCTACAAGTCTACAACCAAGTTCAGTAAACTAGTGAATTGCCGGGTAGTTGAATTTTTTTTTTTTAATTTATAATTAAAATTCTTAAGTGAGAAATTATTATATAGTCTCGAGACCACCATGCATGTGTGCAAACTAATGTGTTTGTTGTCACATAGACCAACTTGCTGTTGATTAGTCCCCACTTAACAAAAAAACAATTACCTTTCTTTCCACCTCATATATTCACCTCGATAAAAATATCAGGATATATTGGCCCATACAAAACAGCTACTTGACAATGTCATTTATGTTCAAGGAAATCCAGATTATGTGTTTGTCCCCACTATGTCTCATCTCGATCCCTACTAAAAGTGACAAGATCACACATGTGCTGCAAATATGCCTGCAAGGAAGTACGTCCGTACAAGAGGACGTAGCGCCATCCTACACGGAGGTAGGCATGGTGCCAACGCCAAAGAGAGTGGCACTCTGGTGTTATAGGCCATGGCCCCAGCTAGGATGTGTGGGAGGCTCATGAGTTCGAAGGATACTTTGGCACAACTCAATCCTTGGATCATCAAGACTTAAAATCCGTCTCATGAGTATGGTTATCGTTGGGGGACCCCTCAACATCAGAACTTATTCCTGAGAATATAGAGCTCTATGAAACTTACACTAGTGTACATGAGAAGTGGAATAGAAACTCCATCACAATTGATGATGTAGTTGCACATTTCATTGCGCATAAGTTTGTTGAGTCTGATGATATCGAACCACGCTCCGTTGATGAATGAACACCAACGTAGAGAGATTTGGCCTAAATGGAAAGATGCGATCCAGGTTAAGTTGGATTCTCTAAAGAAGATGAAGGTTTTTGAGCCAGTGATGCCAACACCTCCTATCATAAAACCTGTTGACTAATGGATCTTCGTTAGAAAGCGTGATGAGAAAAAGAGATGGTAATCTCGCCTTATGGTGCAAGGCTTCTCACAAAAACGCCCTGGAATCGACTATGATGAGACATATTCTCTCGTAATGGATGTCATTGCACTCTATTACCCTGTCAGTTTGGTAGTTTCCAAATAACTGATCATGCAGCTTACAAATGTGGTCACTACGTATCTATATGGGGATCGACTATGATGAGACATATTCTCTCGTAATGGATGTCATTGCACTCTACTACCCTGTCAGTTTGGTAGTTTCCAAATAACTGATCATGCAGCTTACAAATGTGGTCACTACTTATCTATACGGGGATCTAGACACAAAATATACATGAAGGTTCATGGTGAACTTCATCTACCCAAGTCAAGTGGCTCTAGACCACGGAACGCGTTTACAATAAAGTTGAAACGCTCACTAAAGTGACTACTTGATTGGGAAGGGATATGCCCACGCGTTTCCATAACAAGTTTCGGATCCTATCGCAGTTCATGTTGGACATGACCTTCATTGGAAGCTCTTAAAGAGTTAACGGAAACCGCTGAACACTTGAAATCCGAGTTTGAGATGAAAGATTTTAGGAGAACACGATTATGTGTCGGTTTGGAACTTGAGCATCGTGTCGATGGATACTTAGGCATTTTGACAAGGTCAAGTCTTCAAGCACCCCCATGATCTTCTGTAGTCTTGATCCTGAACGGATCCTCTTCGTCCAAAGGATGATGACGAAGGTGTGCTAGAGGTAAAAGTGCCCCACTTAAGTGCAATACGCGCATTATTGTACTTAGCTCAATGCACAAGACCGGACATCTCATATGTTGTGAACTTGTTAGCTAGGTATGGCTCTGCGACAAATTGACGCCATTGGATTGGTGTAAAAGATATCTTTCGATACTTGAGATGTATGATCGATATGGGCTTGTTCTATCCCTACAGAGAGATGATAGATTTGGACCCATCACACACTAGAAACGCCTCCAACGCTGGCCTGCGTTTCCTATCCCCACCCCAAAACAACATGTGTTTTGGAAGGTTTTGCTAATATTGGGTATCTCTCTGACCCACACAAAGGTCATTTCCAAACTGGTTAAGTGTTCACTATAGGTAAAGACCGTGATATCTTGGAGGTCTACAGAACATACCCTAGTCACTATATCTTCGAACAATGCAGAGATTATTGCTCTTCACGAAGTGGTTCGTGAATGTATATGGATTGGATCCATAATTACACATGTTCGAACAGTTGTGGTTTGAAGTCTACCATAGATGAGCCTACAAGCATTTTAGGATAATGCTGCTTGCTTTGAACAAATGAGGCAAGGCTACATCAAAAGCGATAACACCAAGAATAATCAACAACAACAGACTCTCCTCAAGATCAAAGTGAACTAGGTTCGATCTGAGGACAGTGTGACAGACTTTCTCACTAAGTCATTGCATAAATTCCAGTTTCGAGAAACATGTTGGTGACATCGTTTGCGAAAGTTATCTGAACTCTCATGACCGTAGTGGTAATAGGGTTATAATAGAAGGATTTAGAATCCTATTCAATGTAGAATTACTTTCCTTATATGACTTAGATTCTATGCATTGTAATCCTCTATATAAAGAGACCCCTATTATCAATAAGAATACACAGCGAATTTCTCTAAAACACGCTATCAGCACGAGCTCTAACCCTAGCCCTAAAAACCAAAACCCTAAATCTCCACAGCCCCTACAGCATCCTCGTGGCCTCGCGACATCCCCGCAGCAGTCGCATCCCTGCAGCAGCCCCACAACAATCCTCGCGGCAATTCTGCTGCGTCCTCGCGGCGACCCTGCAGTACCCCTGCACTGCCAAGCCAACAACTTTTCCGGCCATGATTTCTGGCATCTTTTCGAGGTAAACTTTTCTAAAATTTTCCGTTTTTGAAGTTTTTCAATTTCTTCTTCTTTTCTTAGGGACTTCCAACATCCCTTCTTCTACCCCCCTTTCTTTTCATCGGGGAGACCAAAAGCCGAATTGTGGGGGTTCGTGCTCACTCCAAGCTTGGAGCTTGTAGAGTCCTCCAAACTTAGAGTTTGTTGAGAAGAAAAACGATCGATCACATACACCATTGTTTCAATCTAATCCAAAACCTCTCTTGGAATCAGATTTTCTTGGAAGCGACTACTCTAAAAAATCCCTAATTTCTTGGAAGCGACTACGCTCAAGAATTCTTATTGTTTTCGTGGTAGCCTTTTACGCTCCGAAACTAACCCTAATTTTTTGTTCTCTTTTAGGATGAGTAACCTGAACAAATTGGACTTTGCTCCATTGGGAACAACTGGCTCTAGATATCATAGGTGGGTTCGTGATGTACGCCAGCATCTCAAGGCTGATGGAATCCTGGAGACGATTCTCGAGCCTAGCCAGGACGTGCTAACTGTTGAGCAAGCTCAGGCTTTGGAAGCAAATAGAGTAGCCTTAGAGGAAAATAAGGCGAAAGCCATCATCCTAATGACTCGTCATATGGATGATTCGTTCCAGTACGAGTGTATGAATGAAGAAGACCTCAGAAGGCTGTGGGTCTCACTTGAAGAAAGATTTAGCAACGTCCGTGACTCCCTGCTTCTTGACCTAGAAGTGAGATGGCATAGCCTCCGCTTCTGTGATTTCAAGTCAGTTATTGACTACAACTTGGAAGCACTTCGCATTAAATCCTTAATGGAATTCTGTGATAAAGAGATCACAGATGCGATGTTGATTGAGAAGAATCTCTCTACCTTCCCCGTCTCTGCATTGATGGTTACTAAGAACTATCAAATCGATTTTACTACAGGAATGATCACAAGGTTTCATGAGCTCATTGGAGCTATGAATGTCGCTGAAAAGCATGACAACATCCTTATGAAGAACTATAATTTGAGATCCATGGAAACAGAGCATTTTCCGGAATCCAATTATAGTCGCGCCCCTAAGAGAGGGCGCCATGAGCGAAACCCTAAATTTAGGGATAATCCTGGACTTTCTGGTCTATATTATCGCTCTAATGAGGAAGGTAACCGCCAAAATAGGCGAACATTGAACTGAAAAGGTCAACGTGGAGAGAGAGAGGGAGGCAATGCCTCTGGCCATGTTGGTGGTGCCACCAACACTAAGAGCCATCCTAATGACACTTTCAAAGCGCCTCAATCAATAGAGTCTGAGCATAGAGATGTATGTTCTCGATGTGGAGTATCCGGTCATTGCGCACACATTTGTAGAGCTCGTGAAGAAATTGTCACCACCTACAAAGCATATTGTGAAGCAAGAGAAGCTCACAATGTGGAACAAAAAGATCAAGATGATGATCTAGAGTGAAGGGTTAAAGACTACAAATCTGGCTGGGATCAATAGATCGCCAATTCTGTTTAAGTCTTTATTTTTTAAGAGATGTAATAGGCAATCACCATATTATTTTTGTAGTAAATGCCTATGGTTTTGTCTTTCTTCAAAGTAGGCTCACCCAAAGTAACTGTGATGTCTAGGAAGGTTCTGAGATTAGTGGTACTTAAGCGAGCCTTGCTCCACCGACATCTCTCTACTCACCTGGTCACATTTGCATTGAAATTACCGAAAGAAGTTAGACAACTACCATTGTTTTGCATTAGCCAGCATTTTGGATTAGATTTTCTTTGGTCAAAGAGACAATGATGTAACTCCGTTGGTTTATGAATACAATTTCGAGTTCTTTTCATTATGACTCCATTTTGATTATGAGCATATTACATTGTGACTATGATGGCTGGGCCATCAGTATTAATTCAAGGACATGGAATAGCCGAAGTTCCCCTTGCCAAATGGCATCTTGATTACTGTCACAGAAATTCTCTACACTCCTAGAGCAAATCGCACCTATGAGTAGCCAACGGATACCATGTGAAAATGCATGTAGAGAACTAAAATGAGTTTCTTTGCAATACCTCTAATGATTGCGAACAAATGTGCATCTTAGAGAAGTTTATGTGTCTCTCTAGTGGACTCTATGTCACTATTCGAGCTATTAATCCAATAAAAGTTATGAGAGAAGATCTCTTGGATTTAGACATATATTGGCTTTGTCACGACAGGATAGGTCATCCTAGTTATGATATGATGATCCGTCTACAAAAAACTTCACATGGACATCCTTTCTCTCGAGCGAAACGAAGCATGAATCAAAAGTTGATTCTTGGACTTAGCAAGACCGGAACAACCGCAGCCTCTGGCGCTGCAGCTGTCTTGGGCCGCCATAGGGCCTCCAACATCCCTTGTGATAACGCCATAACTGGAGCCAACCATGAGCATGAAGCCATGGTTGTTCCTCCCAATGGCCATGACGCCATACATACTAATTCCCATGGCTCCAACGCCATGATGTGAGATGTAGTCACACATTTTGCTTCTAATAGCGCTACAGATGCTCAGGCCCAACCAAAATCCTCATTGGTTGCTTCCAAGGCCTCTCGCTCATTTTGCAAAGCATGTTCCTTCGGGAAATTAGGACTGAGATCGTCTTATGCAAAGGATATGAAAATACTCATTATGTTCTTACATCGAATCCGTGGGGATTCTATGGACTGATTCAACCAACTTACGGACATTTAAATATCTCATGATGTTGGTTGACAAGCAAACACGCTGGTCAAGGGTTGTGCCATTGTCCACTTGTAAATGCTGCTTCTGCTACACTCCTAGCAAATACCATATGACAACGGGCTCACTCCCCGGATCATCCTATTCTGTCAATTGGACTTGACGATGTTAGAAAGTTTACATTGAAGACTTTCGATGGATATTGCAATGGGATTGATGTTGGACATCACATTCCCATAAACAAACCCAATTGGTTTCGCGAAAACGACTACGATGGTAGTCAAGACATTGGTAATGCGCACCAATCTCTCTATATCCGCTTGGGGTGATGCAATATCGCTTGCAGCTATGTTAATTCGTCTACGACCCACCGCCACTCAACCTACCTTTGCGTTATAGCTAGTGACTGGGTACAAGTATTTTGTACTTACGCACATTTGAGTGAGTTATTTATGTGTCAATTGCACCACCACAACGCACTATATAGGTCCTTACAGACGAATGAGAAAATTGGATTTGAGACTCCAACCATCGTCTGTCACTTAATGCCCTTGCTAGGCGATCTCCTTACCGTTAGATTTGCGGGTTGTCACTCTGTTGAGACAGTCTTCCCGTCGTTAGGGGGAGATAAGAACATGGATGTTCAATAGGAATGACAGGAATTGTCGTAGTCTGTTCCCACTATGTCTCATCTCGATCCCTACTAAAAGTGACGAGATCACACATGTGCTGTAAAAATGCCTGCAAGGAAGTACGTCCGTACAAGAGGACGTAGCGCTATCCTACACGAAGGTAGGCATGGTGCCAACGCCAAAGAGAGTGGCACTCTGGCATTATAGGCCATGACCCCAGCTAGGATGTGTGGGAGGCTCGTGGGTTCGAATGATACTTTGGCACAACTCAATCCTTGGATCATCAAGACTCAAAATGTTGCTTGCTTTGAATAAATGAGGCAAGGCTACATCAAAAGCGATAACACCAAGAATAATCAACAACAACAGACTCTCCTCAAGATCAAAGTGAACTAGGTTCTATCTGAGGACAGTGTGGCAGACTTGCTCACTAAGTCATTGCATAAATTCCAGTTTCGAGAAACATGTTGGTGGCATCGTTTGCGGAAGTTATCTGAACTCTCATGACCGTAGGGGTAATAGGGTTATAATAGAAGGATTTAGAATCCTATTCAATGTAGAATTACTTTCCTTGTATGATTCAGATTCTATGCATTGTAATCCTCTATATAAAGAGACCCCTATTATCAATGAGAATATACAGCCAATTTCTCTCAATTCCAGTTTCTCTAAAACAATTTAATATTTATGAGCATAATTTTTTTTTAGCAGATTACCACTAACTACAAAACCAACACACTTTTTACCACGCGTAGAGCCCAATAATTTTATATCCCATGCGCAAAGCTCATAAGGCCTACGCGAACAACTAAAACACATGCGGACAATTTTTATTTTTTCATGTATATGAGAATTGACATAATTGTCCCTTGCTGTATATAAGATAGAGAACCTCATAGTGATGCAGAGAGAGAGAGAGATCGTGATCTAGAACCAGATTCATATCCATATCCAAGTCCAAATTAAGAATGAGAGCAATTTAGCGAGTTACTAAGAGAAAGATAATAGGATCCAAATTAAGAACGAGAACGAAAACCACATCGAGATTGGGATAATTCAAGGCCGAAAAATGCATAATCATCAGCCATATATGGAATTTGGCAAGAAATTTCCACCATTTAAGGTTTGGGGTTTTGTACTTTAAATTTTCCAATTCTATATTTATTGAATTCGTAATTGATTGCTCCACGTGTAGTTGAATATCTTCTTCTTCTTTTTTCTTTTTCTTTTTTGTATTTTTTGTCTTTTGAGTTTGGTTTTGATTTTACTGTTGAGGTGTTTCAATCTTAGTAGTGAATACGACTTAACTCTGACACTAGCTTTATGATGAAGAGACCACATGCATGCACTAGATAACATGATTATCTCTCTAAAAATGATCTTCAAAGGTTTATACCAAATAGCATTGTTTGATACTGAACTTCAATAGCATTATTTGCCACTAAACCTCAATAGCATTGTGTCATTGTTTTTTTTTTTTTTTTTTGAAATAGAAGTTGAATTCATTAGATCATTAGCCAAAGGCTAGAGTGTACCATAACTTACACAAGCAAAACTCGGCAAGAAAATCCGAACAAACCTATCTAAGCTAAAGCAGATCTAAGAATGAATAAACCTCGCTCTCTACGGAAAAAAATCATTCAACTAGCCCTCCCTTGTCAATCAAGCAATTATGGTACAAGCAAGAAACTAGAAACGTCATAAAAGACTCATAGAAGCTTATCCAAACTCACACAAGCTTGCGCCAATCTTTTCCAGCATCGCATCCCTTTCAAGTTCCGCTGCCTACTTGCTGCAAACCAAGCCGGCGATAACCAACTGAAATCTGGAAAAGAAAAAACTTCTGCACTCAATACCCCGAAGCTGATCTGTTGTCTCGATCTCATCAAACCTCGACCACAACTCGCCTGGCAAGAGTCCTGATAAAAAAGCCCTCCGGCGTCCAAGCTAGATGACCAGACGACGAACCGATACGAACTCAAACCTCCATAATCGACCCTCCTGAACCCCGCTTCTCACCACGAAGCTTCGACCCACTCGACGAGGAATCTCGTCTACTACGTCCAATGGAAAAAAAAATTGGAGGAAACCCAAAGGGTACCCCTGCCACAGTCCCTCTGCTCTTTTCGAAGGAGTCGAAGAGCTTGACCTAATGACTTCCTATGCTTTGGTGTCTTGTGTCATTTGATCGCGTTGTGTCATTGTTTGTTACTAAACTTCAATGATATTGTTTGGTATTGAACGTCAATAACATTACTTTCTATTAGCATCATTACCTATTGATTGTGAATAATATTATGTGTAACACTTGTTATTACCTACTTCTATAACCAACTGAATGTTAATATTATGTGGAATACATATTTGTTATGACTATCACTAACAATTTTATAATTTTTATTGACTATCAATTATGTGATTGATATTATTCGTTAATTGATAAGAGAAAACAACTATTTCTTTGCTTTGAATTGTGTTTTGAGATAAGTAACTCGATAGGATTATTGCTATTGATACTCAATAGCATCATTGCTATTAACACTCAATAGCATGCCAATAACATTATTGACTATCATTTGCATATTTGTTATTAGTAGCAATTGAGTGATTTTGTTTTTGCAGAGTTTCCTGTGTGATATTATTTGCAAGAATTTAAAGAGGCTTATTTATTCAAGAGTACAATCTTTTATGACTATTTATTGTTGAGGGTCAATAACATGGTGATACTCACTGCTAAAGAAGTTTTACCTGTGAAAAGTGGTTGTGTTGTAATGCTTCTTTGGTTGTCATATTTGAAAAATTCGTAATTATTGTGAGTTAGACTTGTGTGACTTTTGGATGTCATTCAACTATGGGCCAAACTTAGTTATAAAAGTTGTTGTGAAATTGTAAATATTACTGTTACACAGTATTGCATAGAAAAGTAGCATTTCATTCTGATTTTTTTTTTTGAAGGGTTATGATTTATTTTATTAGCTTAGTACTTTTGATAAAAATCACATAATAGTGGTTGATGAATAATTGTTTCAAGGGGAATTATAGTTTTATTAATGACATCAAATGGTCTGTAATCTTTTGCTTGGTTTTGAGAGTAATGAGAATGAAAAATTATTGAGCGAAAGAAACGAGATTGGAAAATGATTGAGCGAAAGTAATGAGACACTGTTGAGAAATTTTATTGGGCCAAGATAATTATGAGTATCTTCTTTCTTATGTTTGACAGGATCTGAATGTTCAGTGGCAAATGTCATAATTTTATGAAACTTTAATGTTTATTCTAGAAAGCCCGGTTAATTAATGGTCTGCACGGAACAAATCACCATTGTCTTTGCGCATGGTTCTTGGACCAGCAGACTTTACCTTATTTATACGGTCATTATCCCTCTCTTCTTCTTTTTTCCTGCTTCATGTAATTCCCTCGATCAAAATGCCACAATATAGACAGTGCCCCATGATCTATGGTCATAAAATATGCTCAATTAAAATTTTCGTATATGGATTAGAAAATCTCAAATGTCAAATATGCGCAAAAGCCTTTCAGCCTTTGGCTTACTTTTGTTGCAGTAGAGAAAATTGCTTCAATTTTCTGATAGAAAAAGCCGTCGAAATCAACCCAAGAAATCTTGTTCAAAAGAAACCCCAACCCTAACTCTTATCCCACTCATTCATGCTATTGCACCGCCGGCGCAGCCGTCAGACCTGGAAATATTATTGATAAGAGGGAGACGAAACCAATAACTGGGTCGGATTCAACGGTTAAAACTAAGCGTCGACTAACTTCTGAAGTTGCACAAGACAATAGTAAGGGTTGCTTGGTGGACCGAATCAGTTAAATTGCCCCATGACAATACTAACAAGTATTTAGTCTCCCTTGAAGTTGAAGGAAGCAGCAGCTGCTAGTATTTTTTCTACTCGACGGCGCTACCTATGGGACTCTTCTATGACTCTCCAACTTTCCCTTTCCCGTATATAATTGGTGCACCAATTCATAGAGATAGTTACATCACTTGGGTAAATAGTGTGGTGCAACAATACAGAGGCTCAAACATTGAACATTTTAGTTTTTATTTTGATCCAGAATATCTTGGGTTTAGGAGGTCGATTATTAAATGGATACAACTTGCAGAGAAAAAGGGAGCTCAAATGCTTAGATTGATCTTCTTCAAAGATGGTGGAGACTGGAGAGATTGAAGTGAGCTATGTTTCTCCCCAGAATATAGAAATTGGTTCTGCTCTGAACCACTTGTGCTCTGACCCTCATGATGTACCAATTAATCTACGCCCTTGTGCATACACTACTGGCTTTAAGGGATTTAAAGCTATGAAGTTCGTGGATGGTCAAGTGGCGGGACAAATTCTTGAGTGCTTCATGTCCAACTGTCCACTTCTTGAACGATTATCGATGCGTTATTCTAAGAAGTTGGAGAAGCTAAGAGTTGTTGGTCCATCAATTGCATTGAAGTACTTGGACATACATATGTGTTCGAAGATCAGAGACACTGAGATTTATGATTCAAATCTTGTTTCACTTAGTTATGCCGGATATGAAATAATTAAGTTGGTTCTCAGGAATGTACGCCTTCTTGTTGAGGTATCCATTTCGTAGATTATATAATGATTGCTTTGGCCCAACTTTCATTCTGTGTTTCTCAGCTAGAGTTTCTTAAAATGCGTCCACGCAAGCTCAACAAGAAGAATTTTGTATCTCTTATGTTAGTAAATCTCAGGCGTGGCGTTTGGAATTAAGCTTTGAAGTAGATGATGTTTGCTATGTTCCTCAATTAGCTTCGTTCATTCTGGAATCTCCTTACTTGCACAAACTCGTGTTGAAGTTGCAACATTTTTATGTATCCAATAGAAGAGAAGGAATAGAAATCAAGCAAGCTGAAAATACTCACATCGTTACCTCAAAATAGTTGAAGTAGAAGAGTATTTTGGTCGCTCAAGTGATTTTGAACTTGCCATCTTTTTGATAGAGAACGCTGTTGATCTTTATATATATATATATATATATATATATATATATATATATATATATATATATTATATAAATTAAATAGATGATTATACGATATTAGTTCTACTGCGACAGTTGATCTGAGGTGACTGGCACCCACCCATAATCTCAAAAGAAAGGGGGCTAAGATTCGGTTGTTTATTCTCATAGTCGTAAGCATATTGAAGAAGTGAAGAGACATGCTAGGCTGAAGCTTGAAGAGAGAGTGCCTACAACTACGAAACTCGTATATATGCCATAGATGAAGACATATATCTATAGACTTTGTTGGCGAATCGCAAGGAGTGTGACAAGGTTTTGCAATTGCTTATTCATAGTGAGTGAAAAGAAGTGGTCTCGGATAGAAATGAGCTTAAGTATTATAATAGCCCTTTATTATCATGCTAGGCATCCTCAAATTATATATGCATGTAGTGTTGGAAGCTACTGCTTCACAAAAGAGATCTGAGAATTGAACCCAAAATTGTAAACCTCCTCCCCGGGGTAGAATAAATATTAGGTATGACCAAGAGGATCAATTTGAAACCGAAAGAGTGAAGAGAGATGGTAGGCGCAGCTTGAAGAAAAAGTTTCTTCTACTGTACAACTTATATGCCATGCCAGTACTTCTGCAAGCTTTAAACATCTACCTACAGATTGTTTTAGTGATTCGGAAACAGTATAAGGTTCGTTTTAATTTTTTATCCGGTAAGTTTGGTTCTATCAAAACATAGTCCCACATAAATTTGATCAAATTTAACTTGAATATGAAGATGAAATTATGGATATTCATTAATAAGTTTATTAAGGTTTTTATGTTTTGGGACCAACTTCGTGGACTTTTTCTTTTCCTCTACAAAAGAAATTCTCATAATTGTGGATATTCCATTTCTCTGTTTGTTTCAGATCATACGTTCCTTTTCCTATTTGTTTCCACTCGCATATTTAACCTTTTCTCTGTTTGTTGCTTGTCGTGAATAAAGCTTTCCATTCTTGTCTCATATCGTAGGTTATGCTTTGAATAATTGAAGAAAATAACATGTGCGGTCCCCCAGAATGAGAGCACGAGAGCATGACTAAAGCTTTGGAAGCTTAATCAATAAAGAAAAAAAGGTTTAGGAAACTTCAGAGTGATATCTAGGGTACAGTAGGTTGCATGGTACTAGATTAAAATCCTTACATGCTTTTCTTGTAAATGGAATATACATAGCTTATACTTTGAGTGCAAAGGCACCCGACTAAAACTCTCTTTCTGTTACAGAAGAAGGGTCTTTTAGACCCTTCTTTTACAGGTCATATTCTCGGGAAGATGAGACCTACTTATATAAGCGGTTTCACAATAATAAATCTAATGTATTTTAGGGGTGCTATACTAATATTACCTTCCAAATCTACACTAGATAGAATAATGTAATCAGATAGCCTAGAGACATTGAGTTTTGTGTATACCAGAATCACATCCATCAGCCAACGAGGAAAGATGAGATATATATATATATATATATATATATATATATATATTGTTGTGTGAAATGCCAATACATAATTTCAAATATTCCATGAAGTGGTAGACTAGCTTTATACTGTTGTCCTAACTAATTAGTAATACAATCTATTTTAATTTATAATACTAATACTTCAGAGTAACAACATTGAAGAATATTTAGCTGTTTCCTGAGCAGCTGTATGCGTTAGATTATATTCCTAGAGTAAGAATATCGGGGGTGACCTTTTGTGAAGGTGAAAAAAGATTTTGAATACGACCAAACAGTTACCTCAGAACAAATGTCCAAGCCCTCGTCTAAATAAAATCAATATCTAACCCCTAATGGAAGCAAGGTAGCAGAACACGGATTTCGCGCCCAATCTTTTTTTTCATTTTAAAATCTATATAATGTCTAGCTAGCTAGCTAGAACCAAAAGCATTAGCAGGCAATACAAGCCATTGAGCTCTTCTCCCAATTCCTCACTTACAGCCTGCCCTAGCTTCCACCTTTGTGAAAAACCAAAATGGCCCATCTACCTGAGAATAAGGTCAATTTTCAAAGCAATACCCCGGTGCCTCAAAGCGCCCATGTAGCTCAGAACGCCCTTGTACCTCGGACCACCCATCGCAGAGGAGAAAAATACCGTACTCCTTACCAACAGCTCGGCAGGGATGGGCGTCGCCAGTTCTCAACATTAACATCAGATGACAGTGCATTGATCACCCAAGTTCTGGACACTGACAGATCTCATGAACGTCCTTACGATGCTACTCCAATTTCCTTGAAACATATTCTTCAAGCTGTTGATGTCATTTTCTCTCGTGTCACCAAACCTGACATCCACGGCAACCTTCTGGTTCCAGTAAGTACCATGTGCATTAATTGTCACTTACTTTACTTCAAGGTTTATGTATTTTCAATGTTGTTTAATCAATCCGATCTTGTTTATGAATTTTGACCTTGTACGTTTGTTCATGCATTAGGGACCCACAGGTGCACACACAGAAGCTTTGGAACATCATGAGAAGGCCCTCCATGCTAGACTGAGTAGCCTCCATGACAACTACGAAGTTCCAATCAGCCTGTTTAATGCAATTTCCAGCGAGGTTAATTTGCATTATTCTTAATTAATTAGTTAATTACATTGTGATTAATATTGTGATTTTCATGTGGGATAGATAATCATATATAGTGAAAATGAATTTGTACATTGGTAATTAATTAATGAAATATAAGTCACACACGCATAAAAGTGTTAGATGTCACATTCGTGTTCTTTAGGGGTTTGGCTATTGTGCCACCCTATTAGATTGTGCATTATCTTTATTTCAATAAATTTGGGATGGGAGAGCACTCTGCTATTCTTTGCTCCTGTTTTAGCAAAAAAAAAAGAAAGAGTAAAAGTGTTAGAAAATTCTACCATATCCTAGTGTATGGTGTACACCAATTTTTTCAGTCGGATTAGCTAAAGAAAGTATCTCTAACGATGAAAAACAATATATGAGACATCAAAGAAATGGTGTATACTATAATTACGTCTCTGTAGGTCCAAATTTATCACATTATTTTGGCGAACAAAATTTGATAAACCTAAATTTTTTGGTGTAGTAAGGCATCTCTTCAAACAAAACTATTTTAGTCATGATTAATTCTACAAATTGGGATGCATGCTACATATGACAGATATTCGGCAATCGGCTGAGTGGGGAAGATGCAAACAAGACAACAATGGATATTCTACGCATCGTCCAACATTATGATTGGGATGAGAAGGTTGTACTTGCCTTGGGAGCTTTTTCTGTGAAAGATGGTGAATTTTGGCTTGTGGCTCAACTTTACACCATCAACGCACTCGCCAAAGCAGTCGGAACACTGAGACAGTTGCCAGAGATATTGGAACGTGCCAGCACTGTTCTGAAATCAAAATTTGATGCGTACAACAATTTGGTTAACACCGTGCTCAAAGTGACCAAGTGCATCATTCAGTTACAGGAGCTTCGCCGTGATCCGCACTTGACTAATGAACTAGAGTCTACCACCTCCACTGCTCATATCCCCACAGCTGTTTACTGGACAATTCGAAGTATTGTCGTTGCTGCATCGCAACTTTTGGGAATCACAGGCATGGGTCCAGAGTAAGTCCTCCCTAAACAGTAAACTTTCTACTGTTTGAAATCATCATACCCTAACGTTGCTCTAGAAACAAAATGCTTGAGATAGTCGAGGTCAAATCTTTGGATTCGTATGCCTCGTAACTTAAATTTTCCCGCCCGAAAGAAAGACATTGTGAAAATAAAGTTTGTGTTTGAATTCTCTCAGGTACGTAACTGAAGCATGGGAGCTATCATCCTTGTCCCATAAGCTCGAAAATATACACGGCCACCTTGAGGAGACCATCAAACGATTAAATGATATTATCCGTGAGTTCATTATACTTGTTAAAAAGTATTGTTTCTTATATGTCGCTATCACTTCATCTGGCTTACCATGCCATGTCTTATTATTCAACCTAACTTATAGTAATGGTCTGGTGCAGAGAGGAAGAAAGATGATGAAGCTTTAGCTGCAATTGCTTACATCTTAGAAACACCACACATCGATAACACCAAGACTTTAAGGGTTTTATTTTACAAGGATGATCAGCCAGCACTCTACGATGGCTACAGCAAGAGAAGGGTCTGCTTTGCAATTCGCTTGAATATCTCTATATTTTTTGAAGATTTGAGTTTTGCATGCACAATATTTACTTAAAAACATATATATGCAGGTGGACATTGATGTGCTGAAAAGGAAAGTTGTGATACTATTCCTTTCAGACCTAGACGTGGCTCAAGAGAACGAGTACATGATTGCCCATCAAATGTACGATGAAAAACGTCAGTTCCCAACAAGGCCAGAGAGCCAGTACGAGATTGTCTGGGTTCCAATTGTGGACAATTGGAATGAAGCCAAATACCAACAATTCGAGAACCTTAGAAATGGCATGGAATGGTACTCAGTGTTCCACCCTTCAGTCGTCTCTCCCACTGTGATCCGGTACATCCGAAAGCAGGACAAATGGAACTTTGTGAAGAAGCCTCTGCTTGTGGTAGTGGACCCTCAAGGCAAAGTCGTGCACACCAATGCTGTTCACATGATGTGTGTCTTTGGAAGCGCAGCATACCCATTCACCAACAACAGAGAGAGGTTGCTCTGGGAAAATGAGACCTGGAGGATGGAACTTTTGGCAGACTCCCTCGATCAGAATCTACTCAGCTGGGTACGTCTGTTTATAGTCAAATCTTTTTTCTTGAAGTGATCCTTTACTGATAACTAAAATGTGTACCCTAAATTCACAATGTATGGTCAGATTTACAATCAATCCTTCTTCTTTTTTGGCACATAGATTTACAATCCTGCTAGATATATATCTTGCACAAGAATATATCCAAAAAATACTATTCAGAAATTTTCATTTTTCCTTTTTTGATAATGAAGAAATTATTTTTCAGATTCAAGAAGGGAAATTCATTTGCTTGTATGGTGGAGAAGACATAACTTGGATCCGAGATTTCACAAGGGCTGCAAGAAGTGTGGCTTTGGAAGCTGGGATCCAGTTGGAATTACTTTACATGGGGAAAAGCAAGGCTAAGGAGCAAAAGTTGAGGAGCATCATGAGAATCATTGAAGAAGAGAAGCTAAGCCACGTGCTTGACCAGAACCTCATCTGGTTCTTCTGGATTCGTCTAGAAAGCATGTGGCAATCCAAAGGACAACAACTTAAGAACGAGCTTTTAAGCTCAACTCAACTTAGGGCCGCAGACAGTTTCAGTCTGAGAAACGACCCGGTCTTGAAGGGTATCATATCATTGCTGAGCTTCGGTTCCACCGAACGCGGGTGGGCGGTGATCGGGACTGGTTCTGCAGACATGTCTAAGGCTAATGGGGAGCACATGTTGAGAAGCTTGAGGGAGTACACTGCGTGGGAGATAAGGCGTCGAGAGTTGGGATTTACACCTGCACTGAATGAATACCTAGCTGAGGTGTATAAGAGTACCCCCCATCACTGCACCAATCTCGTGTTGCCTGCCACCGGACTCATGCCAGAGACTGTGGCCTGCGCTGAATGTGGCCGTCTCATGGAGAGGTACACCATGTTCCGCTGCTGCACCGATTGAGAAAATGGGAACAGATCGAGAACTATTTGAAGTACTCTAGCTTGTTGCCAGTACCAGTACTCGTGTGATTTTCAGGATACATTGATTTTTTAAAAATTAATTAGCTTATGCTGCTAATTAATATTCGATGTTGCTGCTATGTGTGATAATAAATGTAACATCTAAACTATTAGGTGGTGCCTGCTTGTATGGAGGCCGCCTTGTTAGTGTGTGTTTATTCATATCAATAAATTGTAAGCGTTTATTCTTATACTTTGGCTCCATTTTGCGTCTGCATTTCTTTTCTTTCTTTCTTTTTCTTTCCGGTTTATTCTTGGTGTGGAAGTCATAACTGTTGAGACTTGATTTAGACTTGGAGTTGTGACAATGACATGAAAAGTTGTTTCTTTTGGTTATCCCTCACTTCAAATTAAAGGCCCTATGAAAAGGCTATGATCAGAGTGTACAAGAAGCACTACAAGAAATTCATGGGCGCAGACCATATTCGTACAGTTTCACAATATCGGTGAAATTTTCAGGGAATATGCGCAAATATTCCTTAAATAAAATGCAAGGAAAAATTTGAGAATGTCAGGTTTCGAACCTTTTACCTCCCAACATCAAGTCAACTATACGCCTCAACCAACTCGACTGGAGTTGATTAAAGTACCTTTTTTTTTCGTGGAACGGATTACTAATTTTTTCACCCCCTTAACATTTAAAAGGAAATATAAAAAGTTAAAGTTGGTATTGTAATAGTATGATGTGGCAAGATATATTATGTGGAATTGAAAATAAAATTTGTGTTTGCTTACATGGTATGACACATAGGATTTGAGACGACAAATCTTAGGCTTCATTGAGGCCCTATATCATTGCCCTTTCTAACAATTATAGATTTTTTGTTAAAGGAAAAACATATTGTGTGCCTTCGTCAAAGCAACTGACGGAGAGAGAATCAAGGAATCAGTGATTACCATCAATCAGCACAATTACGGATCAATCAGCATAATTACGGATCAATCAGCATAATTACGGATCAATCAATATTTAGTATCATTAATGTAATCGATGTTTCCGTTGTAATTCTATCCCTATATAAAGGGACTATGAAATGAAATGAGCAGATCTTCCAATTGTCATTTTACTTTTACACGTTATCAGCACGACACACTCAGAGCGAATAGCCAAAGAAAAAAATCATAATTTCCTTGTTTCTTTCTTCTTCCCGTCGAAAAGAAGAAAAAAAAAATTTCTTCTTTTCTGCCGCCACCAACAAAAAACAAAAAGAATATTTCTTTTCGCCGTCCACCTCACCGGCCAGACCGGCCTTGGCCTCATAGCCAGCCAGGCCTCGCCTTGCGCACGCCTGCCTCCTTTCCAGATCGGCCTTCCCCCCCTGCGCGCCTCCCACCTGCACACACTGCTGCCCAGCGTGCAGCCCAGTCACAGCCAACAGCCCACGGCCTTGCAAATCCCAGTGGCCTCACAACCCGCCTGCACGGCCCCTAGAACGCCCAGCCCGTGCCCACATCACAGGCCTCCATCTTGATCTGTATCCCAGCCCACTGCCCCACGCAACCCCTCGCCTACCAAAACCATCCCCGCGCAGCCTCTGCCCCGCGCACCACCCTCCCCGCACCTGCGCGCCTCGCCTGCTCACCCGCCCAGCAGCCTCGCACGCCCCCTGCCCACCTCGCCTAGCTGCCTCAGCTCACCATCTGTAAACCAGAAAAGAATAACAGGCGGAGAAAGAAGGAGAGAGGAAAGAAGACGCAAAAAAAAAAAAAAAAAAAAAAGTAGAGAGAAGAGAAAAAAAAAAGAGAGGAAAAAAGTAAAAACGGTTGACCCGGCCCAAGGAAGAGGCAGACCCAGAAAAAAAAATATATAAAGGTGATCCGGCCCAAAGTATAGAGCCGGCCCAACAAAAAAAAAAAACAAAACAGGCCCTGCAGCCCAACAAATCAGAAGAACCCGAAAAAAAAAATAAAGATCGCTACGCACGCCTGCATCAACACGCGCGTGCGTTAGGATTGTTTTTCTCGACACCAAGTATGTTCTCTTTTATTTTCATACTATGGTATATTTAATTATTTATAATTAGAATTTTTTTTATTTTATTTTTGAGCATGCTATTTTATTGCTTGTTATATATATTCGTGGAATCTAAAGCATGAGATTTTCATTTATGTCTACTATTTTTAAGCATGCTTTATACTTTATTATTTATGCAATTTTGAGCATGTTTTTATTTTATTTACGCTTTTATAAATTATGCCTATGCATTTTTTATATTATGCTATTGTTTATATTTTATTTTACGCATGATATAGTATTACTATTATTATATGCAGCATATATTTCGTTGTATGTTTGTGCAATTTGAGCATGTTATGTAATTTATTTTTATATGCTATGTTTTATTTATTATTAAATGTGTTATAGTTATTTTTGTAATGCAACATATAAATTCCATTTTGCCATGATAATGAAAATTCATGTGCATTATACACACATTCACTGTGATAAAGTATCTTCACATAGCATCGAAAAAATGTGACAATTACGAATCTTGGTCTTGAAATCTAATTCATACATTTGGAAAATAATTAACGTGGATGACTTTATGACTGCGTAATTTATTTCTTCTCTCTTGTTTTATGTAGATGGCTGATCCAACTTGACCTGAGTTTGACATTTTGGACTCAGAAGGACTTTAGTACCACCGTTGGGTTTCCGATGTAGAAACTGTTTTTGTGGCAAAAGAATACACTGCCACCATCAAAACTCTCACTGACCCCAAAGATGATGGACCGTCTGATAAGGTGAAAGCAAATGCCTTAATGTTTTTGAGGAAACATATTGATCCTAGCCTATGTTGGGAATACCTTCAGTTGAAGATACCCAAAGAACTGTGGGATGCCCTTAAGGGACGTTTTGGAAACATTCATGACACCTTGCTCCCAAAATTGACCGTTCAGTGGAATGAAATCCGCTTGCTTGACTACAAAAGGGTCAATGACTTCAACAAGGACATGTTGCGCCTAAAGGCACGTCTAAATTTCTGTGGAAATGAACTCACAGAAGATGATATGATCCAAAAAACTCTTTCCACTTTTCCTACTTCAGCAATTATACTAGCGAACCAGTATAGGCTGGAGTATGACAACAAAAGAATCACCACCTTTAATAAGCTGATCAACCTACTGCAAGTGGCTGAGAGGCATAATGAGGTTCTTTTGAACAACAATGCCAGGCCTGTTGGGACAAAGAAAATTCCCGAAGCTAATTATGGCAAAGTGAAAGATGGAAAGAACCCCAATGCAAAGGGAGTTGGTCGTGCTGATCCCTACCCACGTGGCAACAATGCACCACGTGGAAAGGGACGTGGAGGTCGTGGTATGGGCTGTGGAGGCCCTCCCAATGTGTGGCGCAGGGATGGTGGTGCTGGACCTAGTGGTCATGGAAACAAGGTGCAAAGGGCACCTAAGAACCCTTCAGTCAAACAGGGTAGAGTTGGCAATGAACCATGCTATAGGTGTGGAGTCATGGGGCATTGGTACAAGAACTGCCAAGCAAGCAACAGAGTAGCAGTCAATTACAAGAGGTATAGGGAGTCTACAGAACAAGAGGCTCACTATATGGTAGAAGGAGGCAATGACCCAGACGTCAACCTCACAATTGCAGACTTCAATGGCACAAGGAACTTGCTCAGTCAATGGATGCTTCAGATTTTGACTGATCTGCTTTATTTATTTTATTTTTCAAAAACAGTTGTGAAGGCATAATGCCTCATTTTTTAGACTAATACTTGGTCTTAAAGTTTATTTCAATAATAGTTTGATGAATTAGATTTCTGAACAAGACCTTGATTTGATTATCGTTGGCTTATTAATAAATTTTGGATTTTATTCTAAAGCATTGAATTTATTCAATTTTTATTTACTATACATCTTCACATGGTTCGCAAAAAGCACCATAAAGATGTAAAGCAATACATCTAGTAAAAAAAAAAAAATGAAAAAAATTATCATTCTACTAAAATAAACATGCTCTAAAGAATATGAGTTATATTTTCTAAAATCATTAATAATACCTCCCATTTATTTGTAGGAATGAATCGAGAAGAACTTGAGTGCTTAGTTGATAGTGGGACTACCCACACAATATTAAGGAATATGCAATTATTCATTGAATTAATAGCCTATAATTCCTCTGTGACTACGATGATTGGATCATCATAAGTAATAAAAGGGCGAGGAACTGCCAAATTTTTGCTACCTAATGGCACAACATTTAAAGTCACAGACGCTCTATATGCACCAAGAGCTAATCGAACCTTGTTAAGTTTCAAAGATATTCGAGCCAACGGTTATCATGTAGAAACACATTGTGAGAATGGAACTGAATACCTTTATATTACCTCTAATGAATGTGGAAGGAAAGACATTTTAGAGAAACTTATGAGTCAATCTAGTGGACTGTACCTCACTACGATTCGGATCATTGAATCATATGATATCACCAACAATGAAATGTGGGACACTGACTCATACAGGCTTTGGCATGACCGCCTAGGGCACTTCGGTCGTGACATGATGATCCGTATTTTAAAGAACTCACACGGACATCCCTTCTTTCAAGTGAAAAATAAAATGGGAGGAAAATCCGCCTCACTGTAAGGTGTCGGTCCTAGTATTGCTCAAATGCAGTCATTGCCTTCTGAAGTACCAGAAGCACTACCTCCCCCCCATTATGCCTCATTGACTATTTCACAGGCACATCACTCATTTTGCAAAGCCTGCTCTTTAGCAAAAACAGGATCGAGACCTTCCTATGCTAAAGATACAAAACAAAACATTCCATTCTTACAAAGGATACAAGGAGATATCTGTGGACCTATCCATCCAGAATGCGGACCATTCAAGTACTTTATGGTTCTGGTGGATGCCTCGACACGCTGGTCACATGTCGTCTTATTGTCCACAAGAAATTCTGCAGTTGCAAAACTCCTAACACAGATTATACGCTTAAGGGCTCACCACCCTGATCACCCCATCAAGTCTATAAGGCTTGATAACGCTGGAGAGTTTACATCAAAAGCATTTGATGATTATTGCATGTCTATTGGGATCTATGTAGAGCATCATGTACCCCATGTGCATACACAAAATGGTCTTGCAGAAGCCACCATCAAAATGCTACAGATGGTGGCTAGGGCATTAGTTATGCGCACCAACCTGCCTATATCTGCATGGGGTTATGCAATATTGCACGCAGCTTTACTTATTCGTTTCAGACCCACTGCTAGCCAACCATTTTCTGCGTACCAGTTGGTAATTGGATATGAGCCTGACATTTCACACTTACGCATATTTGGTTGCGCAGTATATGTGCCTATTGCGCCTCCACAGCGCACCAAAATGGGTCCTCAGAGACGATTAAGTATTTATGTTGGATATGAATCCCCAACAATTATCCGCTATTTGGAACCCTTGAGAGGCGATCTCTTTACCGCTAGATTTGCGGATTGTCACTTTGATGAGACAGTCTTCCCGTCATTAGGGGGAGATAGGAAAAAGGATTTTCCAAGGGAACGACAGGAATTGTCGTGGTTTGTCCCCACTCTATCTCATTTTGATCCCCGCACTTCACAATGTGAAAGTGAAGTGAAAAGAATAATCGATCTTCAGAACATAGCAGATTCGATGCCTGATGCGTTTACTGATATCGTAAAAGTGACGAGATCACATATACCAGCTGCAAATGTGCCTGCAAGGTTAGAAGTCTCCAACAAGGGGTACGGTGCTGCAGATAGAGGCACTGCAACCACACTTAGTGGAGGTGTGGTTGAGGCCGTGGTTCCCCAAAGGAAAAGGGGGAGGCCACTTGGTTCGATTAACACTCACCTAAGGAAGAAGAGGGCGAGTAAGACACAAACCGATCCATTAATCATCAATGTAGAGAATCCCTCTCATGAGATTGTCTCTGATTATAGTTATGTCCATGAATCAATACTGGAGGACGCTCCGATATTTGAAATAATTCCAGAGAACAAAGAAATCTCAATGGATTATGAGAGTGCGTATGAGTTGATAGAAAGATCTTCCATACACATTGATGATATATTTGCATACACTGTTGCTCAAGAAATCATAGAGCACGATGATATCGAACCACGCTCTGTTGCAGAATGTCAACAAAGAGCATATTGGCCTAAATGGAAAGAAGCAATCCAGGCAGAATTAGATTCTCTGACAAAGAGACAGGTATTTGGCCCGGTAGTGCTAACCCCACCAAGTGTAAAGCCTGTAGGACATAAATGGGTCTTTGTCAGAAAGCGTAATGAGAAGAATGAAGTCTTGAGGTATAAGGCTCGCCTTGTGGCTCAAGGTTTCTCACAACGCCCTGGAATTGACTACGAGGAGACATACTCTCCCGTAATGGACGTTATAACGTTCCGCTACTTAGTTAGCTTAGTAGTTTCCGAAGGACTGGAAATGCAGCTCATGATGTGGTTACTGCATATCTCTATGGGGATCTAGATTCAGAGATATATATCAAAGTACCTGATGGCCTTACATTACCCAAGTCAAGTGACTCTAAACCACGGAGTGCGTTTGCAATTAGGTTGAAACGCTCACTTTACGGATTGAAACAATCCTGGCGGATGTGGTATACCCGTCTAAGTGACTACTTGATTGGGAAGGGATATAAGAATGATGAAGTATGCCCATGCGTATTCATAAAGAAAACAAGTTCCGGATTTGCAATTGTAGCAATATATGTCGATGATATGAACATGATAAGTACTCTTGATGAAATAAGAGAAACCGCGAGCCACTTGAAATCCGAATTTGAGATGAAGGATCTTGGGAAAACTCGATTCTGTTTAGGCCTTGAACTAGAACACCGAGTTTGTGGAATACTAATCCACCAGTCTGCATATGTCCAAAAGATGCTCAGGCAATTTAACATGGACAAAGCACATCCTGCTAGCACTCCCATGATCGGTCGAAGTTTGGATGCAAAGAAAGATCCATTTCGTCTAAAGGAAGATGACGAAGAAGTGTTGGGAGCTGAAATTCCCTATCTAAGTGCAATATGTGCATTATTGTACTTAGCCCAATGTACTCGACCAGACATTGCATTCTCAGTGAACTTGTTAGCTAGATTTAGCTCATCGCCAACGCAATGTCACTGGAATGGTATCAAGAACATTTTCTATACCTAAAAGGAACCATTGACTTGGGACTGTTCTTTCCCTACAGAAAGACAAAAGGGACCGCAAATGAAACTGCAATCCCTAAAGGAAATGTTGGTGGCGAAAGCGCCACTCACTACACCGAAACGTCAAATAACATTTTGGTTGGTTTTGCTGATGCTGGGTACCTCTCTGACCCACATAAAGGTCGTTCCCAAACTGGTTATGTATTCACCATTGGGAATACGGCGATATCTTGGAGATCAATCAAGCAAACCCTTGTGGCTACCTCCTCGAACCACTCAGAGATCATTGCTCTACATGAGGCGGTTCGTGAATGTGTATGGTTAAGAGCTATCATCACACATATTCGAGGGACTAATGGTTTGAGTTCTACCACTGAAGAGCCTACTTGCATTTATGAAGATAATGCAGCTTGCATCGAACAGATGAAGCTAGGATATATCAAGGGTGATAATACAAAACACATATCGCCAAAGTTTTTCTACAATCAGCAACAACAGGCCCTCCTTAAGATTTAAGTGAATCAAGTAAGATCTGAGGAGAATGTGGCAGATTTGTTCACCAAATCATTGCCTAAGGCCATATTTGAGAAACATGTAAAAAGCATAGGAATGCGAAGACTTTCCAATCTCCCCTGATTAATGTAAGTATCAGGAGGAGGTGTAGACGTCAGGAGGAGTCTAACACACACATGTCATCCTCAAATGTAAAAGGTGCGTTGTGGTCTTTTCCTTCGACCAAGGCTTATTTTTTGTCCCACAGGGTTTTTGTTGTTACTTGGCAAGGTTTTTAGTGAGGCAACAACTCATGCACCATTTGGCTTTGACTTGGCACAAGGGGGAGTGTTAAAGGAAAAACATATTGTGTGCATTCGTCAAAGCAACTGACGGAGAGGGAATCAAGGAATCAGTGATTACCATCAATCAGCACAATTACGGATCAACAGCATAATTACGGATCAATCAACATTTAGTATCATTAATGTAATCGATATTTCCGTTGTAATTCTATCCCTATATAAAGGGACTATGAAATGAAATGAGCAGACCAATTCCAATTGTCATTTTACTTTTACATTTTAAGTTTTTTAACTCTAACATTACTAAATACTTCTGCCATGTTGTAGTAATATTAGTAATATTTATTCATTTGTATTTGATTGAAAAGTTGTACAACTTTATAAAATCTTTGATTAGAAATTATATATATTAAACATACCAGCTATTATACAGGCGACATCAAACATTTACTTTAAATCACTATAATTCACTATGAAATCAAGCTTGTTCACTATTTGTTTTTTTTTTTTTTCAATATAATAGATAATTGATCAAATAAGTATTTCACAAAGTTTCACTTAAAATTTCAATGAATTTCTCTCAATTTTGATAATTTCTTTTGAAAATTTATCGATATAAAAATTTTCTCGAAATTTCCATCAAAATTTCCATTTTTCAAACTGTCTATATTTTCTCGATATTCGCTATTTTGGTCATTGCATTTTCGTATTTGTGCCTATTAAGTAAAGGGGACAGATAATGGATCAATGCCTAAAACATACGTACCACATGCATTAGCCAAATAATTGATCATAATAGACAATTCGTCAATAATAGTAGAACTTCAAATTTTGAACTAACAACGAAGATGCTCTATCTTGAAGTGGTGTTAACTCAGTGGTTAGAGCACCCAATACCTAAGATCTAGATCATAGGTTCGAGTCACCGTGGGGGTAGGAGTGAAATCCTTTGATCCTCTTTAAATTATATAAATAATAATAATAATACATAAATAAATAAGATGCTCTATCTCGGGCCTCTCGGCCGTAAGATGTTATTGATCGATGCGTGTTCATGACCAAATGAGCATTGTAATTTCCATACTTTAGCTTGGCAGGATTACATATACTGATACACCACAAGTAAAATTCATACCGCTCGATCATTAAGGGGGGTCGTCAAGGTATGCCGATGGTGCGGCCATACAAATCTCCAGCTTACAGAGGCCTTTGATGTTGAAACACCTCTGTCAACCAAATTATATAGCGATTTACAATTATGAACACGAACGATTTAAGTTGGACATATTCGGTTCTTTTCATTGATTTAATCTTGTTCGACACCTTAACGATCATCAATTTAGCTAAAAATTTGCATAAGTGATCTATACATTAAGACTTAAAAATTAAACGGTCGAGATGTGGATATGCGATCGAAAAGTGGGTCTATTAAGAAAATCCTTAAATATTTATCTAACGACCTCCTTAACAGAGAAGGACTATATATATATATATATATATATATATATTTCCTTCTCTTTTATATGCTCGTCTTTTTTTTTCTTCCTTAATTTTCCTGGTATTTTTTTTTTTACTGTCCTCTCAAGTTTATTTAATTTACCAAACACATTTTTTGAAGGGGAAATGCCCTAATTTTTGGGACATTAATCCCACTTACTCCACCAAACTCTTATGGATTTCCCCAATACTCATAAGGTAATTAATATTGTTCCCTAATACGTACCCAATTAAGCTTCTTTTTTTTTTGGGACTATTTTGTCCTCTCCTCCTTTGTCACATATAGAGAGAGAGAGAGAAGTCATCAGAAACTTAACCGGAAACATCGCCGGACTTTGCTAGAAACCCTAAACCCTATGAGCTAGAAGCGAGAATGAGGTGGAGGCGAGCATCGACTGCACCGCCTGCGTGCCAATCTGAGAAACCTTCATGTCTAGCCCAAACTCTATTTTCTACTATTGCACGTGCAACTGAAAAACTGAAGAAAACTAATCTAGCATTGATGTTCGACACATTTTGCATCACATGTTTAGTTTCGTGAAAACTCTTCTTTAGTTTTTCTTTGATAATAAATGTAAAATGATTTTATGAGTATCAGCTACACTTTTGAATAGTGCAATTTCTTCCCTTTCAGTTTGAGACACAGCTCATAGTTACAAGTGACAAAATGTAAATATTTTATTTATAAAAAAAAAAAAGAACATAGTTTATAGCCTCAGAACTGCATTTTTTGTCAATGAGAAACTGAAAATTGTTAAGCCTAAAAGTAACAGTGTTTTTGTTTAAATGTAGCAATCTTTTGGACTGAAAGGAACAAGACAAGACTGGTTTGACACTTTGACACAACTTTAGAAGTTAGAACCAAACAATTCCATGTGGAAGTTAGAACCAAACAATTCCATGTGGTAAGAGATGGTGAAGAAATAGATTAAGATACATCAAAAGTACGTTCAATGAGGATAAACAAAGAAGAAGAAAAAAGTAATACAAAGAAGAATAAGATAACATTCTTAGAGTAAGAATATGGATTAACCTTTTGTAAAGCTGGAAAAAGATATTTGATGCGACCATATACTTTCATAGCACAGCACTTGTCTAAAAATCAGTATCTGTAGATAGAAAATCTCGTGTAATACTTTAGAGCTCTAGTGGAAGCAAGGTAGCACATCCTGGTTAGTCACCTATTATTCTTTGATATTTATAGTAAACTTGTAAGGGATAACTGGATGGCTAGAGCTAAAATCAAATGAAACCAAATTACAAAGCATATTGCTCGATCTTCTCCCATATACCTCACTTCGAGCCTGACCTTTCACCTCTGTGAAAAGAAGAATGGCCCTTGTACCTCATAATAAGGCCCCCAATACTATTCATAGAGGAGACAATTATCGTCCTCCTCTGCTCAGTAGAGATGGCCGGCGTCAATTTGAAACAGATGACAGTTCATTAACCAGCCAAGTTCTGTTCATCGATGAATCTCATGATGACCGTCCCTATGATCCTACTCCTATTTCTTTGAAACATATTCTACAGGCCGCTGAGATTATTCTTTCCCATGTCAACACCCCTGATATCCATTCCAATGTTTCGGTAAGTCCCCGTAGAGCATCTGTGCTTTTCAGTTGCTCTTATTTATGTTTGTTTATATATATATATATATATATATATATATATATATATATATATATATATTAGGAGATGCCGAAATACGATCTATACATTAGGACCTAAAAACTGAACGATCGAGATTTTGAAATACGATCGAAAAGTGAGTCCTACAAGTAATCCCTTAAAATGGCCAAAAAAAAAGATCCCTTAGTAGAATGGCCCTATAGTCCTACACACACATACATGTATGTATATATTGATAAATTTAGCTTCTGCCAATTTGGTTAAATGGCTATGTTTCTCATCAAATTATCCTAATAACCTTTTTTTTTTTTTTTCTGTGAATCAAAGGGATCAGCAGTACCTACAGATGCACATGAGGATGCCTTGGAACATCATGCGAGCCCGAGTAGCCTCCATGAAAGCTACGGTGTTCCAACTAGCATCTTTATTGCAATTTCCTGCAAGGTAAATTTATGTGCATTTAAATTAGCATATGGTAAAATGCATGTGATTTTCGTAGGATATGGATACTAAATAAAGCGTCAATAACACTATAATAGGTACCTCTTCGAAGAGAGAAAAATTTTACTCTAGCTAACCAAATGGTGTATCACGTTTATTAGCTCTTGAAAAGAATTTCTTCATTATACTGACAAGTATCCTCGCAGATGCTAATTAGTTGTGCATGTGTTGGGTCTTTCTAAGGAGTTTGTTAGTTAGTACGTACTATATAAATTAATTAATGCCCGCTTAATATGACAGTTATTTACAAAAAAATGGCTGACCGGTAAAGATGAAAACAAGAAAAATATAGCCCTGGGTATTTTATATGCCGTCCACCAGTACGATTGGCAAGAAAAGGTGGTACTAGTCTTGGGAACTTTTGCTGTGAAAACTGGTGAGCTTTGGCTTGTGGCTCAGCTTTACAGTACCTATGCGCTCGCCAAAGAGATCGGAAAACTCGAGCAATTACCAGAGTTATTGGAGCGTGCAGAGACTGATTTGAAGTCGAAATTTGAAGCATACAACAACCTTGTTAAAGCCGTGCTCAGAGTGACCAAGCTCATTATTCGGTTACAGGAGCTTCGCTGTGATCCTTACTCAACCGCCGAGCTAGAATCTACAACTAATTCAACTGATGTTCATATTGCCATTGCTGTTTACTGGACAATTTGGAGTCTAGTAGTTGCTGCATCACATTTTGTAGGGATCACAGGCATGGGTCCGGAGTAAGTTATTCTTGGAAATTCTTAAGCCCTTAAGTTTCTACACTTGGGAAATCATCAAACCCTATTGTTGTGAATATATAGAACTCGATCTGGAGTGCAGCATAGTTCAGGTAATGTAGTGTTGAATCCGGTGAAAAATGAATCTAAACGGTAGGAAAATTCAGATCGAGTATATCATACTGTGAAATGCTATAGAATTCTCAGTACGTTAACCTAAAGGAATTATAAATGCTGATGTGAATGGGGCGGTATATATCACAAAAGACACTAATCCAGCTTCTGTTGTATTTGAATTCTCTCAGCTACAAAATGGAAGCATGGGAACTATCATTTTCGATCCAAAAGCTCGAAAGTATACACAGCGACCTTGAGGAGACCATCAACAGTTTATATGATGTCATCCGTGAGTTTATTACCTAATTTTCATTTCCAATTATGAAGTGATGGAGATCCAAATGTTTAGAACACCTTGCTTGTATTATTGCTTATGCACAACTATCAACTAATTAATGATAATACAGAGAGGAAGAAAGATGATGAAGCTTTAGCTGCAATTGCATACATTTTAGAAAACCCTCATGTTGACAACATCAAGCCTCTAAAGGTTTTGTTTTTCAAAGATGACCAGCCAGCACTCTATGATTGCTACAGAAAAAGAAGGGTTTGCTCTCAAATTTCACTTCATCTCAAATTAAACTATATCATAAAAGAACAGTCTTCATAGTTTTAGTTAAAACAGGTGAGTATTGGTCTGTTGAAGGGGAAGGTTGTAATACTGTTCCTTACAGACCTAGACGTTCTCCATGAAAACGAGTACCTGATCGTCCAACAAATGTACATGGGAAAACGCCACGAGCCAATGAAGCCGGAGAGCCAGTACGAGGTTGTGTGGGTTCCTATTGTGGACACATGGACTGAAGACAAGTACGAACGGTTCGAGAGGATTAGAAATTGTATGGAATGGTACTCGGTTTACCTCCCTTCCGTAGTTTCGCCGACTGTGATCAGGTACATCCGAAAGGAGGATAAATGGAACTTTGTGAAGAAGCCTTTGCTTGTGGTGATGGACCCTCAAGGTAAAATAGTGCACAGCAATGCTGTACACATGATGTGTGTTTTTGGAAGCATAGCATTTCCATTCAATAAAAACAGGGAGGAAGTGCTCTGGGAAGAGGAGACCTGGAGAATTGAACTTGTGGCAGACTCCATCGATGAGAACTTAATTTCTTGGGTACGTATTTGTAGTTGTAGATTTAATATGTTATGTTGTTAGATTATCATTAATATAAATAACAAATGGAAACATAGATATATAACCCTTAGGGATATCTTCACAAATAGTGTATAAACTTTAGGTCATTCGACACTTTGGTGTACCAACTTTCATAACTATCAGAATGGTGTATCAAGTTTGCTCCAATCTTTCATTTTAGTGTACGCTGTTAAATTTTCCGTTATGTTTGCCAAAAAAAAATTCTGTTATTTTTCCTTTAGCTTTGTCAATTTTTTTTTCTGTAAAGATAACGGAAAATTTAATGGCGTACACCAAAATGAAAGATTAGAGCAAACTTGATACACCATTCTGATAATTATGAAAGTTGGTATACCAAAGTGTAGAATCACCTAAAGTTCATATACCATTTGTGATGTTTTCCCTAACCCTTATCAAATGCGCAAGGCACACAGTTGGGGTCAATTGCTAGTTTATGGTTAATCAGTAAGCTCATACTATAAACATAAATATGTTGACTACTAAATTTACACGACTTAGTCTGACATACATGGCTTAACATCTGTGCCCTGTTATATTGTCAGCTATACTGTTAATAAGTGAACTCTTATATATTAATCTGTATTATATGCATGCAACCTAATTGAATTCACAAAATGTGGATTTTAGTTACTAATGTATATCCAAAATGTATTTCTTTTGAAAATATATATAGGGCGTGATAAGCTAACCTAAAAAGAACTCAAATATAATTAAGGCTGGCCATGTTGCCATGTTGGATGTTGATCCATATATCTAAAGTTCTAAACTAAGATGGAGTGATGGAGTATTTTGCTTTCCGATTTCAGATCACCGAAAGGAAATACATTTGCTTGTACGGTGGAGAAGACATAAATTGGATCCGGAATTTCACTAGGGCGGCAAGAAGTGTGGCTTGGGAAGCTGGAATCCGGTTGGAATTGCTTTACGTGGGCAAGAGGAAGGCTACGGAGAAAGTGGTGAAGAACATAATGAGAATCATTCAAGACGAGAATCTAAGCCACACGATCGAGTGGCAATTCATTTCGTTCTTCTGGACTCGTGTAGAATGCATGTGGGAATCCAAAGGACATCAACTCCAGAACAAGCTTAAGAAATCAAGTCAACTTAGGACGACCGATTATGTTGCTATGAAAAAAGACGATGCTGTAATGCAAGGGATTATATCAATGTTGACTTTCGGTTCCAGTGACCACGGATGGGCGGTGATTGGGACCGGTTCGGCGGAGATGTCTAAGGGAAGCGGGGAGCATATGTTGAGGAGCTTGAGGGAGTTTAATGCGTGGAAGACAAGGCACAGTGAGTTAGGGTTTACGCCTGCACTGAATGAATACCTTGCTGGTGTGTCTAAGCAGGCCCCACATCACTGCTCCAGTTTGATGTTGCCTGTCACCGGAGTCATGCCAGAGACGGTGGCCTGCGCTGAATGTGGACGTATCATGGAGAGGTTCAACATGTTCCGCTGTTGCACTGACTGAGCTCGACCTTGTATCGTACGACTTAATTTTTTGAAACATACATTTGTAGATTAGCTTATGCTATTGCCGCTAATTAACACCGGATGTGGCAATATTGCAACTGTTATGTGTGATGATTAATGATTACGATGCGATCATGACGTACACGGTACACGCCTTTATATACGTGTACTTCAAGTGTGTCATACTTATCTATACTATATATACGGAGAGGAGAAGTTATATCCCTGATATTTTTGACATAAAAATTTAATAAAATTACTATGGTAATTGACTAATTAAACTTTATTTTATCTCTCCGCAGTTCCCATTTCTCCCTCTTCATGCACTTTGTGACAAACTGTCTCTTTTAATTGTGACGTACTCTCCTTCTACATAGAAGAAGGAAAAAAAAATGCTCCACTAACGACTTTATGGTCGGTCATAGTACGTAAGAGTTTCTATGTATCTTTAAGTCTACCCCTTTGATATAATGACGCATTCGGAAAAGTAACTTTATGTTTACAAGCAATAAACCTAAAATAAAGAATTTGGAATCCACCAGAAATAAATGAGAAAACTCTCAATTTGATTGATAATATAATAAAATATATGTTCTGTAGTCATTTAAGGTTACTTATATATGAGAAAAGAAACTCTAGGGTGGCTAATACTGAATCTCTAAAGCCCACGGTTTAAAACAAAACAAATCCAAACAAATTAGAAAACCGAAAATTTTGAAAAATAGTGAATCGCAATTTTGAGGCCCGAAACTATCCCGAAAGCTGGAAAATTGGTTTTGAGCCCACGAGTTTTGTTCCTGGCGTCATTCCCTTTCCGAAAAGGTATAGCAATCATGATTCAGACACCGAATGCCAAATTTGCAACAAACCGGGTTTTCTCTTTTTACAATCAAGCTGTTCTTCGATCCTTGTCGTCATTCGTTCTACATCATATAATGTTATAAATATTTAATAGATTAAGCGAGGTTTACCCTCTTAAAAAATTTTACACTGCCCACATGACATATACAGTTTGATTGATGTCTTTTGGTATTTAGTTATTTTCTATTTTAAGTGTGTTTGTAAATCTTATTTCATTCCATTGCTTTTATTTCGATGTGGTTGCATCACTCTATGTCCTCTTCATTTAATATAAACAGTCATCCTTAATTTAAAAAATAAAATAAAACTTTAGTATTAATTATACAAGGGGTTAAGGATGAATTAAAACCAAATAAAAAAGTTAGTACTACTAGAGTACTACCACCCTACTCTTTTGAGCTCTTTGAACAAGCTTTAGGAAGCATCTTCAATAGACCATATATTTTAAAATAAATTTAAAATTTGACTAATTTTTAAGGAAAAATATCACTCCAGTAGACTTCTTAAACTAAAGTTAAATTTAGTTTTAGCTGAAATCTATAGCTATATTTAGCTAAATAGAGAGAATTTAACCTAATGTTAAATCTCTCAACGTTAACATTTTTTCAGTTACAATGTTCTTTCTTCTTCTTTTTAAAGTATTTGACTTACAAATACTATCATTGGTGGAGCAAAATTCATAAACTTGCTAGCTAGTAAGTCACTTTCAGCTAATTTAATTTATGAAAATAACTATCACTGTTGGAGATATTCTTAGTGTTTTTTTAGCTTACTCTTAAATATTTATGGTTCTTCTAGAGCTGTGTCGTCTAGCTCTCATTTTGTAGACGGATAAAGTGTCATCTTGGCTTTCTTCTATTTTAGCAGTAGATCCTCAAAGTTTGAATTAAAATAGGGTGTAGTATTCTTTTCTCCGCTTGGTCTGGACAAGATTTTGATGACACCGGTACCATCCCCCTTGACAAGTGTCTTTCAAAGTTCTTAATACAAGTTCATCTCTTTCGAAAAAAGAAAAGATAAAAATACATAAAATGTAAAGTTTGAGAGCCTGAATCAAGATCTAGAATTCTCCAATGAAATGTCTCGTACAAGGTCCGGAGGACCCTCTAGATGTAGAAGGTAGAACAAAGTTAAGAATCCAAGGACAGGATAAAAAAAGAAAAAAGAGCTTCAATGAAACAAAGACAATACAAGTACAACTAAGACAAACTAATGAACTATCTCAATCTAGCAATGAACAACAATATGTGTGCCACGATGATCATAATTAAATAGATTCCTGGAGTAAGAATATCAGAAGCTACGTTTCGTAAAGGTGAGAAAAGATTTCGAATGCTGGAGAATATTAAATACTCACTCAGAGGAAAGCCCCTTATCTAAATAAAGAAGAGTATCCATGTTCTCTTCTTGCACTTTTTATGGTTTAAAGTTTTAAACCCCAACTGAAGCAAGGTAGCAGAACTGTGGTTTTTGCCTGTTTGTTCCATACTACATGAGCTATATATAAGCCATAGCTAGCTAAGTTTAAACCACATCTTGCAACCAACCAGAGAAGCCTAACTTAGAGCTTAACCTTTTTCTGGAAATCAAAATGGCCCTTCAACCTCAAACCCCTAGGGTCAACTTTCAAAGCACCCTTGCACCTCAGAGTGCCGGCCTTGTACCTCAAACTGTCAGCCTTGTGCCTCAACAAAATCCCAGCCTTGTGCCTCAAAGTACTGCCCCTGCACCTCAAAGTGCCCTTGTGCCTCAAACTAGGGCGCCCGCCACTGTCCTAGGCCGAGAAGGAGATAACTACCCGGGAAGAGGAGGAGACAACTACCCAGGCAGAGGAGGAGACGGCTACCGTACTACTCCAGCTTCTTCTCAGCTCGGTAGAGATCGTCGTCAGTATTCAGCATCATCAGATGACAATACATTGACCAACCAAATTCTGATGACTGATAGATCGCATGAACGTCCCTACGATGTGCCTCTTCTATCTGTCAAGCAGGTTCTCCAAACAATCGAGGCCATTCTGGCTCGTGTCAACAAACCACTTGACATCCATGGCACAGTAGTTCCGGTATGTATGATCACTTGCTCTTAAATGCTGATGAGTTCATATATAAATGATTTATCTACGAGTTTAGTTTGCGAGGTTGCTAGTGAGTATATCAATTGTGGATTTGTTTGTGTCTTAGGGAGGTCTTTTACCTGCAACTGCACATGTGGATACTTTGGAGCATGAGAAGGCCATCCATGCTAGCCTGAGTAGCCTCCACGACAGCATCGATGTTCCAACCAGCATTCTTAATGAAATTTCCTGCGAGGTCTGCATTCAATAAAACTATTTACACTGCATTCGCTTTACTGATTCACCGATCACATTACTGACAGCATCTCTCACACAAATAGAACAAGAACTAGTGGTACTAAAGCTAGTGTTACATCTGCTCTTACTGTTTGTTGATTGATGTCCACCTTGACATACAGATACTTAGCAAGTCGCTAACCGGGGTAGATGCAAGCAAGACCACCATGGATATTTTAGACAGGGTCCAGCACTACGATTGGGATGAAAAGGTGGTGCTTGCCTTGGCATCTTTTGCGATCAAAGATGGTGAATTTTGGCTTGTGGCTCAGCTTTTCACCACCAACGCACTGGCCAAAGCCATCGGACAACTGAAGCAAATGCAAGACATACTAGAACGATCTGGGACTAGTTTAAAACCAAAGTTTGAAGCATACAACAGTCTGGTTAGAGCCGTGCTCAAGGTGACCAAGATCATTGTTCATTTACAGGACCTTCACCGCGACCCCCACTTAACTGCTGAAATCAAAGCTACATCTCCCACTAATCATATCCCCACTGCTGTTTACTGGACTATCAGGAGTATAATCATTCTTGCATCACAACTTTTAGGGATCACTGGCTCTGATCCAGAGTAAGTTCCTCTATGTCTACACCAGTAAGTATACATTTGACAATTAATAATTCATTACTTAATTTCCATTGTATTTGATTTTTCATAGGTATGTAACCGAGGCATGGGAACTATCATCCTTGGCACACAAGCTCGAAAACATATACAACCATCTTGAGGAGAACCTAAACAGACTCTATCAACTCATTCGTGAGTCTTAGCTAATCAGATGTACAGTGTTATTAAACAGAATTCCTATTTTTTTGTGCCTAACCAGTTATGTTCTAATGGTGAAATGCAGAGAAGTTCAGAGATGAAGAAGCATTCAATGCAATTGCACGCATCTTAGAGTCACCACATATTGATAACTCCAAGCCTCTGAGGGTTTTGTTTTACAAGGATGACCAACCTGCACTCTATGATGGCTACAACAAGAAGAGGGTTTGCTTTAATATCTCAATCAATTTCTCCTCTATCCCCGAAAAAAGAAGAAGAAAAAAATGCACATGCATATCTATCTATCCTCATTTTATGCTCTAATTAATTGAACTATGTCAGGTGGACATTGATGTGCTGAGGAGGAAGGTGGTGATACTGATGATTTCAGACCTGGAAATCACCCAGGAAAATGAGTACCTGATTGCTCATCAAATGTACTCGGAGAAACGCCAGTTCCCACAAAGGCCAGAAAGCCAGTACGAGATTGTCTGGGTTCCGATTGTGGACAATTGGACTGAAGCCAAGCAGCTGCAGTTTGAGGATCTTAGAAATGGAATGGAATGGTACTCTGTGTACCACCCTTCGGTTGTGTCTCCGATTGTGGTGAAGTACATCAGGCACCAGAAGAAATGGAACTTTGTGAAGAAGCCTCTGCTTGTGGTGATGGATCCTCAAGGCAAAATAGTGCACACCAATGCTGTTCACATGATGTGTGTTTTCGGAAGTGCAGCATACCCATTCACAAGCAACAGAGAGAGATTGCTCTGGGAGGAAGAGACCTGGAGGATTGAGCTTTTGGCAGATGCCATCGATCAAACTCTACTTAACTGGGTACGTAAAAATTGACAATTCACATCGGCTTTATATCAAACTGCTGTGCATTTTAAACATTTTAATGTGTTACGTACTTTATTTTGTTTGCAGATTTCGGAAAGGAAATACATTTGCTTGTATGGCGGGGAAGACATTAACTGGATCCGAAACTTCACAAGGTCTGCAAAAGAGGTTGCCTTGGAAGCTGGTATCGAATTAGAGTTGCTCTATCTTGGCAAAAGCAAGCAGAAGGAGCGAGTGGCCAGGGACATCATCCGCGTTATTAAGGAGGAGAGGCTAAGCCACACCATCGACTGGAACCTCATTTGGTTCTTCTGGGTTCGTCTTGAGAGCATGTGGCAGTCCAAAGGACAGCTTATGAGTGAGCTGTCCGGGGCTAACTTCAGGGACGATAACATAAAAAACGACATCATAATGCAGGGGATTGTGTCACTGCTGAGCTTCGGTTCCAGCGATCGGGGGTGGGCTCTGATCGGGCTTCCTTCATCAGACATGTCTAAGGGTAATGGGGATCACATGTTGAAGAGCATGAACGACTTCAAGATTTGGAAGATTAGGCACAATGAGATGGGGTTCACACCTGCACTGAATGAATATCTTCTTGGGGTGTACAAGAGCGCCCCACATCACTGCACCAGTCTCATACTGCCTGCAACCGGCATCATGCCTGAGACGGTGGCCTGTGCTGAATGTGGTCGTCTCATGGAGAGGTACGCCATGTTCCGCTGCTGCACTGATTGAGGTTGATCATCAACAACACCAGCCATGCTTCATTCCAAAGGTGCATTGGCTTGAATTTTCAATATAAAATAGCAGCTTCTGAAGCTGCCTCTACTCTACTACTAAGACAATAAATTTGACATCTGAAGGTCCTTATCTCTTGTGGTAAAGGAGCCCATTCTAGTGTGTGTTTTTGCTTATTGTTACAATTATACTATATGGATGAATAAATTTCAGTATTCATTTTCTTTTCAAATATATGGATCACCGTTTTCTAATCTGATGTTCTATAATGGCACTCTGTACCTTGGTCATTACTGGTCAGTTAGATTGACAATGCCATATTGCCACTGATACCATTACAGAACTTCTTGTCTACTCCTAGTCCGTTTCATTTAAATTGCACAAAACATTGCAAGTTGTTACATTAACTTTAGAATTAGGAAGGAAACACAAAATTGGGCTTCAGTGTATGTAACAATCAGATCATTGACACTAAGATCTCACTGAAATCCGCTAAGATAATTAAATTTTCATCATAAGCTCCATTTATATGTCGAAAACAATAAATCACACAAGACTTGAACACTTCCAAAACAAAACAGAGACATTAGGATAGGAAAAGCGCCTTTAAAAATTGGTTTTGGGTGCTCAGACAGTCAAGGGTTTGTAATCAACTTCTGGGCGAAGAACCCAGATCATAAACTCTAGTCCACAAAAAAGCCTCATCACTGCACACTTCTGGATGCAAAATTCAAAAACATCAGAGTTGCAGATTCGGCATGTGAAAAACTGGGTGAAGAAGATAAAACATGTACCAGGAGACAGGTAACACAGTGCAAGCAAACATGCACGGTGCTGTTTAATACTGGCAACAATATTACTCTATGCTTTGGAAACTTGAACATCCCCAACCAATCGAAATTAACAGGGAGTTCACCATTATAAAGCAACAATGATATCAAACAAAAAAAAAACCAAAATTGATTTCATGAAAAATTATCTCGATCTCGACCCAACAAAAAATTTAACCAGATTACGAACAATAATGCGTAGCCGGTTTTGAGAAAATTGGGGATCGATCGAATGTTTAATATACGCTTCCGTTGACACGTCCCTCTGGATTTATAGACCAGCCGATGAACGTAACGCCTATCGAAAGCGACCCAAATCAGTTCTAAAACCCTGAAGCTGTTCTAAAATCCTAGAGCAATTGCAATTCTTTTTTTTTTTTTTTTCTTTTGTGAGAAGAGCAATTGTAATTCGAATACAAAAGAGATGAAGATGCAAATGCTTACGGGAAAGAAGAGCGGCGATGGGGTTTTGGGGTGTAGGGGTGAAGCTATATAGTGAAATGCAGAGGGTTTGGATCTACGAGAGAGCCCTTTTGGTTTTGTAATATAACGAAAAATGCCACTGTGGGTCTGGGCTTTTCTGCATATGTGTAAAGATAGAAAGGGCCGGAGTAGGACTGTGAGGATGGGTTTGGGTTTCAATTCCGGGAAATCAGCCCAATGAGTTAATGGCTGAACCAACTTTCATCAGTAAGCTTCATCAGCAACTGTAACGGTTACCATCGGTGACAGAAACTAGTGAAGTAAGTTTATGATTCGAAGTTTCGAACCGTGCATTTTGTTAGAGAGTCTTTGATCATCCGACTTTGGAGGCTTTTCTTTCTCATGTTTGGTAAGAATACGGTTGGGAATTACTTTACCTCCTTCATGAAAAAAACCAGAATATATCTTACCATCAAGTAAATATCTCTGCTCAAATCCAAAGCATGTCTACTTTAATTCTTAAATCATACTATATAATCAAGTAGTGTTCCACCCCCATTGTCTTTGTCCATGTCCCCAAATCAAACGTGCCCAAGCCCAACCTCATTGAATGAGTAAAGTTTTTAGATCTATAATGTCTAAAATGTCAAATAAACGATGGGTTCTTTAACTTCAATCCGTTTAATTTGCGGTTGGCCAAGATTTGTAGAATAAAAAAAATGCCCCCATGCAGGATCGAACTACAGACCTTCAGTTTACAAGACTGACGCTCTACCACTGAGCTATAGGGGCTCGTTGCTTCACTGTGCCAACTTATCTTAATATCTCAATGAAACCCTTCCCCGCATTTTTTTTTTTGAGCCTCTGGTGAAGTGCATAACCTTTCAGTAATCACAGAGACACATATAGATTCAGAATACTCTCCATAATTCATGACATTGTAAATACAAATTAAAGGATCGATGGTTGAAGTTTCTCTTACCGTTGCTTTTCTCTTTCTTTTTTTTTAACTCTCTCTCATTTGGACTAATTTGGTTTGACCTTGGATATATGTATCGAAAATCATGTGTTTCTTTTCATTGTCGCTGGGCATCTACTATATCCTTCATATCATAAAGAAGACTGTTGAAGACAGCTAGCCCATGATTTCACAAAAATGAAATGCTTTGCCTGAAAGAGACTGTTACGTTGTTACCCTAAAGAACTAGAACACACTGAAATAAAGCAGCATGCTTAGAGTTGGGACCTTATGCTTGTGGATGGATTCATAAGAGCATATTTAGCAATACTAGTCATTTTTTAATCAACTTTTAGCTAAAACAGCTAAAAAGTCATTTTGACTAGCCATTTTAGAAATAGGTCTGTATCAATACTCTCTATTTTAGCTAATTTTGAATTTATATTATTTTTTAAATTAAAATTAAATAGTTTAAATATATTTATAAATTACATAAAATAACTCAAAATAAATGTTTTAAATTATAGAGAGTCTCATCTCGCTCTCTATATTTAGAAGTGAGATAGCTAAAAGTTATAACTGAGAACCACTTAGGAGTCTAGTGCAGCTGCTAAAATAGAAAGAAAAAATAACTAAACATGCTCTCTAAAATAATTAAGGAGCTAAAATAAAGATTTTGTTAAAGATGCTCTAAGATAAGGGACTTAAAAAAAAAAAATTCTTCATTATTTCTATTAAAGTTTGAATGGACATCCTACATTCCTACCATCATCGATCTACCAATATCACTCCATTTGGAGCTATTGTCCCGAGCCTGCGTAAATATAGTGTATAATATATGCAACCATACATTAAATTTAATGGACCAAAAAAATGTGATGAAAAGTTGGAATTGAATAGATTTGTAGGTGATGAACAAGTTGGCAATTTGGATTTGCCAAGTTGAGTCGTAAACTGGCTATGAATTCTGTGACGCGTAGTGGTCAATGCATGAGATCGGTGTGGATGCTAATGGTGCACCGTCACTATCAGCTAGAACCAAAATGTATTCAGTTATTTGAAATTTTCTAGGGTTGTCGATCTCCTGGATTATATATTAGAATGATTGTCTTGTAGTGACGACACCCCAAACAATATGTTGAGCAGGAAGATATAAACTTTGGAAATGTAGATTGTTTAAAGAGCAAGCTGTCATTTATAAAAAAAATATAAAAATAAAAATAAAAGAGCAAGCTGTACCTACTGATCGTTATAATGCAGGCTACGTATCCCAAGTCCCAATCACATAAATATAATTAATCAAGACTTGAGCAACAATCAATTAATAATTAAGCTAATTAATGCTATTAGTTTCGATCAAAACCAGTATAAAGCATGGGCTACCTTCGTCGTTTAGATTCTTAATTTTGCCACCAAGTCATTTTTAATTATTGGATTGAACTGCAAACGATAAAATACTTACAATTAGGGTGTCTAGTAACATTGTACTAGAGATGTTACATCAAGACAAGACTAAACTGAGATTGATGAACCACACTAATTAATAAACTGGATTGCGTGTAAAACAAAATTGTCCAACAACCACCACAGTTTTAAATCTTCACTAATTAGTATAATTACGTGCAAAATGTACTAACTTAATCTTATCCCCCGATGTGATACAATGATTAATTCTGTATAATTACTTGAAAGTTGAAACAAATCAATCCGTAATGTAAGGGACAGGTAAATCTATTGGCATAGATTATGGTCTGTAAATCTAAGATACTCGCATAATGAGACCTCTGCTTTGGACATCGATTGCTAGCATTCAGCATGAGATGGAATAACCGAGATTGATAATTTTCTACTTTATGTTCAATCGAGAAAGATCGACATCATATCCCGACCCATCGACGCCTCGACGGTTTTTAGCTAGAGTAGATATTGATTACCTTCTTGCTGTAATAAGTTGCGCATGGACTTGCAAGCTATGCGTTAAGGGTTCAGTCGTCAATACTCAATAGTATGGAGTATTAATCTGCCTGGTTGGTTGCATTAGCTACCAGGGTTGGTCGTCATGCATCCTCACGAACTGCGACCCAAATCGCTTGCAATCTGTAGCTCGACATGATATTATGTCTTTTCATCCAAATTTTTCAACAAGTTTAATAAGTCGATAAGTAGGAGAGAGTACTCTCTTTTCGCAGTTAATTATAAGGCTAGAAATCAATATACATGTCACCATCTCAATGGAGTAGGTATACAGAGCTAAGCTTTAACTTTGAATGCTTTTCAGCTGAGATATTTATGTAATCAGCTGTATTCTAATAAAGTCTTAATTTCCAGGAGCATAATATCCATAAGTTGCAGCACGTCATTCAAGCACTGACATCTCTGAGCTAATTAAGAAACAGCAAGTCCAAACAAGAAATTGTCGCCATAAGGGGAACGCGCCTCCACGCGCTTAACCCTAATCTCTTTCAGCCTTATTTCTCTCTCGTCCGGCTGCCCTCTAAGTAGGCGCTGCCCTCTGGCCTCGCCGGCTCTCGACGGGTGCAGCCGGACGGGATCTCTTAACCTCTGTACGTTGGGTCCTTGATGGACAGCAGTGGGTTCCCTTGAATATCAAGTCAAAATGGAGGAGGTGGGGGTGATGGCACCAGTTTGTCCCCGTCTGAGTTTGCTGAGTTTTGCAGGGAGATACGGCAGAGGATGGCAGGATGATCGATGGGGCTGTGCGTCCAGCGGGGGTTGGCGACGACGTCGGGATCGGCTGTGCTCAGATATGATCGGAAACCACCTATCTGGTTTGGGACGCTAGGATCCGATCTGGAGTTCGTGGTGACTGGGCGGGTTGGTTTTCCTTTCTGGCATTTGGGGAATGATGGCCGAAGGGAGAGATGCACGGCCAAGGATGAAGGAAGGGCTGCCGGTGGTGGGACGGTGCCGGATTTGTAGGCAGGATGCCGGTATCACGGTCTCTGCCGTATTCCATTTGGACTTGGGCTCGTTGGGAGTTGGACCTGGGCTAGCTGGTTTTCGACCCTGGTCCAGTGTTACATTTATGTTTTATTGTATTGCCTTTTATTTTTAATAAGTTCCTATTGAGTGCAAGTAAGAGTTTGTGGGCTTGGTCCCGGTACATGCACTCTGTGTGTCTGGTCTGCTCTAAGTTGGTGGCAAGTTCCTTGCTTTGGTAAATAGTCGCTACCTCTTAATAGCAGTAATATGTCTGCCCTAGGTAGGCGGCGAGTTCCTTGTTTACGTAAATGGTCACTGCCTTCTAGTGGCAGGGTGAAAGTTAGTGTCATCAGATTTATTTTCCGATGGCAACATAGTGGGAAAACTGTATTATTTGTATCGATGTTTCCTTGTAACAGAGTTGTCTTTCCGGTATGTCACCACATCTGTAAAGCAAATAGAGTAGCCAGTTGTACACTCTTCGTTAATTGGTGCTTGTTTGAATACATGTCTGTAGTTGGGACTCCTGTTACTATTTCATGAAGTTCTCTTGATGTGTTTTGTAATCTGGGGTATAAGTACTATGTCCCCCCGATGTATTCTGCTGTTTCACTAATCAAGGCTTGAGGGCAGCCGCACCGGCCCTTATTTAAAAAAAAAAAAAAAAACAGCAAGTCCAATCTATTTTTGACTATCTAGCTTAGATGATGAGTTCATGAACAGGAAGAAGATTAACCAAATGCACATATAATATTTCCCAGTTATTTTTGTTTAATGCCATGCCCGCTTATTAGACCTGCATTCACCATCACCATCAACTTAGCTTAATATATAAGTACAGGTACATGCCTGTAGTTCTTCTTGATAAGGTTGAACTTGTTAGAAGTTAACTAATTAAGTTTTGGCATACGACCTAAGTTACTAAGTTAATGAATATTGGGAGAAGGTAGGTTATAGATTAGTGTGATATTCCCAGGTATTAAGCTTGAGAAAGACGATGGATTAATTGGTTGTTAAGTACTAGATAATTGCTTTGTTAGCTGATTGAGCGGATAATCACATGGGGTTCACAAAGTGGATCTTTGTCTTCATCTGCTTAAGAGTCTGAATCTCTTCTCTAATCAGGCAATTAGTCAAATATAAAACCAGGTTGAAAACTTAACTTCTTCTAATTTACAGTACGAATAAGAGAGCCGGCCGTATAATGTGGTTTTGACTTCTAAATTGGTAACTAAGTGCAAGTTGTAATCTCAACGACACAATGTGATCATTTCACCCCCAGACAAAATGTCTTCACAACCAGACTAAATACCAGTTGGCATTAATTCTACAATTGTGTACATTAATTTTTTTGTTTTAATGGAATGATTACATTTTACAACCCTATGTTTTAGTAGGCTTCATTTCTCTCACGATTTTAATTTACTTTATAGAAATATTGTCAAAAACATTGACCTAAAGGCTTTCTCCTATAGCTTTGAAAAGCTATCAACTTCTTAACTTTGATAGATTGTCAGAAAAATCAAAATGCATATCCTCTTAGTCTTGCGATTCCTTCAATCACATTAGTCCCTTGACCTATTTATACTAATTTTTGTAACGTTGTCGATCTGTTAACGATAGATTGTGAAATAAAGATACGAAATTAATTGTTATAACTTTTAGCAATATTTCAGAATGATTTCAACTTATATAACACCTCTCTCTCTCTCTCTCTCTATATATATATATATAAGTGAGAATATGAGACCAGAGAGAGAGAATCTGGACTTGGCCGAATAGCTGCAACATATCACTCTGCCCATGGTTAGACACTCAGACTAATTAAACAACCAATATTAACAACAAAAATCTTAATCAATATCCAATTACAAACTATTCGATCTGATCAACAAACCAATACCACTATGCTAAGCACCGTCTGAGCAATCATATTCAAAAACAAAAACAATCTGAAAATGATTGCAGTACTGGGACAGATTACTCCTGTGTTGCAATTCTTACAAAACTCAAAAAACTAATCATAACATCTTCTGTTCTTTAATCGCCTCCGAAACCGACACATGCCACACCTTCACCACTCCATCTAAACTCCCACTCACAACCGAAACGACGCCGTCTCCGTCGCCACCACTCTCTCCCGTAACCGCCACCAGCGCCTTCACCGGTTTCACGTGTCCCTCCAAAACCGCCAAACAGCAATAACTGCCATCGTCCCCTCGCCGCCACATCCTCACCGTCCGATCAGCGGACCCACTCAGCAGCAAATCCCCGACGTTGAATAAACACAGTATCGCCTTTCCATGCCCCCTCAACGCTCCCGTAACCGCCATGTGGTTCGCGCTGTCCTCTCTCTCCCACACCAGGATCGAACGGTCACAGGCCCCCGAGAACAGCACCGATCCGTCGTCGTTTAGAGCCAAAGCGTTCACAGCCGACTTGTGCTTCTCCAGCGTCGCCACCAACACGTGGCGCTTCTCGTCTTGCGGTCTCGCCCAGACCCGGATCCGACGGTCCGCCGACCCGGTGTAGACCGTGCCATCCTTCGCGACGGCCACCGCGCTCACGGCGTCCTCGTGCGCCTTGACGGACTCCAAGCAGCGGAGGTTGGAGTCCCGCCAAATCTTCAACGTCTTGTCCCAGGAAACAGAGTAGACGAGACCGTTGTTGACGGCGATGCCGGTGACGGCGTCGGCGTGCTGGATCCAGAGGCGTTTCACGTGCCGGCGTATGCTGACGTAGTTCTTGGGGAGCGCAAAACGAAGCAAACGGTCGTTGACGGTAGGGAGGGTGGTTTGGAGTCTGTGCCGTTTACCCGGGATTATCTCCCAGACTTTGATTTTACAGTCCTGGTGCGCGGTGAACACCTTGCCGTCGGAAAACGAGACGGACTTCACGGAGCCCGAGGAGGGGTCGTGACCGTTGAATGAGTCGAGGTGGGAGAAGTCGGCCCCATCGTAGACATTGATTTCGTGGCCGGAGGCGGCGTAGAGGCGGTTGTGGTGGACGGCGAGGCAGGTGATCGGGAGAGAGGAGGAGGGGGTGGGAGTGAGGGTGGTGAAGCAGAGGTGAGAGACGGAGAGGTTTGGGGCGTCGAGTTGGGAGATGAGCTTCTGAAGGGAGGGGACAGATGGCAACGTCTGGAGGGAGAGGTTGGACTGGAGGCTCGTGCTGCAGGTGTCGCTAGTACTGGAGGAGCTGCTGGGATTATCGGAGGAGCTGCTGGCGTCGGAGATGACGTGTCGGTATGAGGGTTGGGGTTGGGGGATGGAGACGGTGGATTCGTGGGAGGAGCAGGTGGCGGAGAACCACGATCGGAGCTTCATGACGGGGTTGGAGTTTAGAGAAAGCTGAGTGGAGCTGTGTGTGTGGGGTTATATAGAGAGATTTGTGGTGCCACGTGGAACGGGAAAAGACGAAAAGGGGAGAAGGTATGATGAGTTCAAGGTCCGAGGTTAAGAGGAAAGGACGTATTTGCCGGTAGAGGTATTTTGGTAACTTAGGTGAGGATGGTGGGTCCAATTTTGGGCAGCAGCCTTTTTTTTTTGTCGATTAAAATTTTGGGCAGCTTTACAGAGCGAGGGTTAGGGTAAGAACGCGTCTGGGACAAGAAAGGGAACGCTGGGTTATGCCAATTGTCATCTGCTTTTGGGGCGGGAAAGAATAAGCTTTTAAGCGTAAAGGAGTAAAGAACAAATTAATGGTAGTTAAATCTTAGTGCGCTCGCCTAGAACCAGTTGGCTAGCTTGTCCATGCATGAGCGAGTGAGCTGTATGAGCAGATATCAGGTGCATGAAGATGTGATTGATCTTTTTTCTTTTTTTCTTTTTTTGAGAGGAAGATGTGATTGATAACAGGTAGACTGACCGCAGAAATTGAATTTACGATATTCTACTCGTGAACAGAAAATTTATATTTCTAAATTAAATGATAGACGGGATGTGAAATTGTAATTTACGTTATATAATTATTTGACCTATAATCAGATACATGCAATTATTGCGTACACCTAAGTTTTCCACTTTTTCTGATGGTGAGCTTTTCGATCTCTTTGGTATTTTAATTTCCAGTGTGACCTTGGTTGTGTGACTATGGGTTGAGTACTTCTTTCTCATTTCTACGTTTGACGGAGCTCTTTGATGATACACGGTCAAGATGGCCAACTTCTCGATGCAATATTACCTTTGAAGACGGTTCAAATGAGTCGTGTGGTGTTAGGCCTTGGTCCTTGCTATGATGATTGCAATGCTAGCTAGCTGGATTTGGTCAACCAATAGCCATAGTTTAGGCAAATGAGGAAAAACCCAAAAACATTAGTCAATCCAAGATACAAACCAGCTAACGAAAATGTGAACCGAAGCCCTTTAGGTAGTGGAGAACTGCGTTAGTTGATAACGACTTGAAGGTACCCCCGTACCGAAATCAAGGAGAGACCTTGCCGACGGCATGATAAAGGAGAGATCGAGCATCCTAGCGGGTTTACTTCACAAAAAGTATATTGAATTTATTGTTACCAGAAAAGGGCAAAAAAAAACTGTGAATGAATTGACTACTCTTTCCAACATAAAAAAAGAAAAATCATTGCTTAATTTTGGAGAAACTACAAGTAAGTTAATGAACTGATGAGATTTTAGATATTACATTAATACATTGACATCAAACAACCCAACAAATTGTTCTGATATATTGGTTGAAGCCTTCATGTATGACATTTATTCTATTCAACTGAACCTCCAAGTCTCAAAGCAGTAGTCATTATTGATACCTTTCGTCAATGTTTGAAACTTGGGATTGAACGAAAGTCACTATACAAGTATACTCACAAGAAAAAGAAAAAGTCACTATACCTGGAATACCGAGTATGAAGAATTGTTTCTTAATGATGCTTTATTATCAGCTGACTCATTCATTAGAATGTTGATAATAGTTAATTTGCCACTTGCACTGTGCTATATATATACTTGTTTAATTAGTACTAATCGATTTTGTAGTTATGCTTACGGAGGTTTCATATCCTATTTCAGTTGTTTGACGGCAGAGACAATGAGACATTGATATTTCAAGGCATTGCTTAATGCTTATTACACAAGCTACAAAATGTAGGTCAATAATAATAAGGATTAGAGTCCCCAATATATACAAAACCATCATGCATCTTTTTGGTTTCGTTTGGATCGTATTGTTCATCTTGATAGTTAAACAACCAAACAAATTGGTCTTGTTGGCAAATATATAGCAAGAGAAGATAGGCACAATATTGTCACTTATTAATTCAATTTTTTCTCTTGGAGTAACTTTCCAAATAAAAAACAAAAGTTTTCATACCGTCAAAAGTTTCGTGTATCATGAAAAACATAAGATAACATAATGGTATACTATATGACATTGTTGATAAAATGTACTATTTGACAAGGTATTTTATTAAATTTAATGGTATTCATTTTCATTTGTGAAAGTGACTTCAAATTTAAAAATAAAATTTCTCAATAATTATGAATCCTTTGGCGCATTTTACTAGCAATCTGATTTTATGTATATATGTATTATCCCATTTGTTATGTTTGACTATCTATCCAACTATATGCATCTCTTACAACATGGTCATTAGTATTAGAATAAATATAGTATTCTTGTTAGGTTTTGGTCATTATAAGATCATTGGATGAAGTTAAGTATTTCCGGTTCTAGCAAAGTAGATTCCTTACTGGTCTTGGAGTGTAGAGATTTTGCCGGAAAATTACAAGCCTCTTGCTAAAACAGGATCAATGAATGTCCGCTTATAGCTTGGCATTAGAAACAAAACTAATTCCTTTTCAGTTCATGCTCGATCGATGATGTTTTTTTGGCCTATATATGCATAACGATGAATTCAAAACAAAGAATATGAAAACGTAGATAAACCGCATCACGTCTTCTTTGCATTATATTAACTATTCGAAACTTGAATTGCCCCCTCCAAGTGGTGCAGATTATTCATTCTGATTAATGCATCTTAAGAATGTTGTCTGGCCTTTAGACTACGACACCTAATGGAATGCAACTAACAAAGTTAAAACTGGGCATCGAAGCTTATGATGGGAATTCGTATGACGGCCATCTCTAAGATTCCCGGCTTTCATTTTAGCAGCAGATCGACTAGCCCGACGAAAGGGCGCGAAAGCGAAAATAATCAATGATTGGGCCAAAACACGTTTATGAGGTATAGAGGCAATAGAGCCCACCTTAGAAATCTACCCCAAGGTCATGATGTTAGAGCCACGTATTGAAATAACAAATGTCAAATGTAGATTAATTTAAGAATCTTCAATCGTCAACAGAGATTGATCTCCTAGCCCCCCTTAGAAATATACCCCAATGTCATGATGTTAGAGGCAGAGGCACGTACTGAAATAACATATGTCAACTGTAAATTGAATTTCAAGAATCCTCAACCATCGCCATAGATTAATCTCCTACCTCCGAGAGATTTACACGAGAAGCATATATAGCAAGAACACGCTCTTTCAACATTAGAAAAAATAACGGAGACCTCCGAGCTTTTTGGAGCGATCTCGAGCTGCGAAACCCTCCTAGGGTTTCGTGTAGCGGTGGCGGCGACCTAGAGGTCGACCCAGACCAGGCAGCAAGGACGGCGACGACAAGGGGACGGAGGGCAGACTTCATGTTCGGTGGCGTCGTTGTTCGGGTAGCGTGCTCGACGGAAATGCTTTGAGGCAGTAAGGCTCCAATCGCGGCTGCTCGAGGGCTACGGTGGTTGAGGGTGTGTTGCGGCGGATCGTGCTTGTTGGAGGCGGCGATCTGATCGTGTGTGCTTCAGAGGTCGGGGTCTCGGAGTTCTCTCTCTAATCCAAGGCTATGGCGGAGGATCCGGGTCGTCCTTCGGATCGGTGATGGGTTGCTGTCTCCGAGGGCTTGCAGCAGGTTGATCCGGAGGGAGAAGGAAGGCTGTCGGGATTGGCGTCAATCGGAAAGGGTGCTTCGTGGTGGTCTGAGTCGGTGACGGTCACATAATTGGCTCAGGGGGCGTTCGGAGGTGGTCCGAACTGGTTGAACCTGCTGTCCAGTTTTCTCGGTGGAAATCCTTGCTTCATGCTTGGGTTTGGGCTGGGTTTAGGGTAGTGGGTTAGTGGGCCAGGTTGGTCTGCTGGGCTGGCCTTTTCCTTTTCTTCTTCGTTTGGATTGGGCTATTGTGAGGTAGCTGATTTTTTCGTGTTTTCAATAAGTACTCTCACTTTGTTCTACCTTTGGTCTAAGCTGTATGCTGGTTGATGAGTGGCGATGTACATTAGGAAGGTCTTAGACGTCAACGTTTGTCAAGTTGGTTGCTCTGATTTAGGGTTGAATAGGTGTAGGGTTTTTACATTCTGTTTTTTTTTGTTAGTTTTGGTTAGTTTTTTGTTTTTTCCTGATATTTTGCTTTTCACAGTCTGAATTGTACTCTGAGATGTATTATGAAGGATTTTCGAATCCTTCTAGCTTGGCACAGTGATATCATTAATATATTGGAACCTGATTCCATTCCCCTTAAAAAAAAATTAGAGAAAATAAGAAAAATGTAATACATGTTTGATGGGCATCTCCAACGGAGTAATTAAATTCGATTTTTAGCTGTATATAACTATTTTTGAAGCAAAATTTAACCCTAACAGACTAACTGTCTCGCTATAGTTAAGTTAAATTAACTGTAGCTAAAATTGCTTGCTATATTTAGTGACAATTAAGAATAGTCAAAGCAAAAGTTATATTTTTCTCTTCTCTTTTTGTCCACATGTCAATTTATGATTCAATAAAACATATTATATAACTCACAAATAACTAATACTGCTTGAGCAAAATTATTAAATCAATAGTTATATTTCACATCTAGCTAAAAAGTAAAGTGTATTGTTGGAGATAAATTTATAGAAGATATCATGTCGTACATTACTAGCTAAATCTTAAAGTCTACTTGTTCTTTGTCATCTACAAAGTAGCATTTATACTAGTTGATATAATGCTTCAAATGGATATTTTATATTTTCTTTTAGGAAAAAAAATTTGAATTCACTCTAAACGCCCTATCGTCGAGCTGGTAATATACGACATGACTCCCCTACTTTTATTTGAAGATAAAACTTAAGATTTACATTTGAGTACGACATCATGCTGTACATTAGTAGCTAAATCTTAAAGTCTACTTGTTCTACAAAGTAGCATTTATACTAGTTGATATAATGCTTCAAATGGATATTTTATATTTTGTTTTTGAGAAAAGAAGAAGAAAGGAATTCTATACGATTTATCTCAATTATTTACTAGTATTCATTGGATTTTCAAATTGAAATTCTCGGTATATTGCATACTTTGGCCAATACATTGCATCAACGGATTATCATTGCTCCATATCAAACCCATTATCTTCTCACCCTACAATTCCTTCATAGGGTTTCGTACAAAGAATTTATGCCCCTCGAAGTTAGTTCCATGCATTAGTATTTCTGCTGCATAGGCAACTTTTTTTATTCCATTAGTAATTCAAATATGATCCAAATGGACTACTTCTTCCCTTTATTATGCTTCTATTCTATAATACGAGCTATACTTTTTTTTAATTTTTTTTATGAAAGAAGGTAGTAGCAATATATTGATCAAAAGCCAAAATGACCATTACTTACTTTTCTGCTGCCATTTAGACAGATAAGAAGATGTATTAGTACCCACAATGGTACATAGAACTAGGTCGCTTATTTGAGATTAAATACATCGTAGACATAATGGGATCCCCCATTGGTACGCCGCCGGAGGCGCTAGAAGAACTAAATAAAATAGAATGATCCGGCCCTCCTAACCTAACTCTAAAACAGTGAATCTAGTCGCCTAGAGACCTCAATTTGTGTGCAACTAGAGACACTGAGACTTAAGTCGACAAGACCAAGACTCAATACTAAACTAGATAGGAAAAAATTCCACTAGATTGCCCAGAAAAGGCCTACAGAAATTAGAAAATAAATTTAGCCCAAAATAATAATGGGCAGAACCCTATCCCAAACTTGAGCCCAATAGGGTCACCAAAAGAGATCTCCCGGCCCATCCTCTTGGTTTGGACCAGTCCACCGACTGCTCCCAGACTTGTCGTGCATCACAGTCCGGCCAAACACGTTGCCGCATCACCATGATCTGCACCGCAACACCATCCTTGTGATCCAAACCGCCAAGCCACGCAGCCGCAACCTGCAATACCTTGGAACACCATCCCCGAGCCAATACGAGCTATATCTTTAACTTAAGAACAAAGACAAAAATTATAATTTGAGTTTGGCCGTGACAAAACTGTAACCCTTACCCTGAATTTAACACTGCCTCCTAAACTATACACCCACCATAAACACTAAACCGTACATTCCAAGTCTCTAACCCCCAACCCCAAAAGTGCAAAACTCTAAACCTCTAAATTATCTGAATTCCACAAAGCCCACACCAGAGACCGAATTCTTAATACACAAAACAAACTAACCTAAAACCACATACATGTGAAACATGAAGAATTAGTTTGTAAGGTTTCCGAGGTATGGTTTTGATTCTAGATGGAACTCTCTAATCTTGTTTCCTCTCCCTTTCCTTTTCCTTGCCTATGCGCACCAAACTGATATTCATAACTTTCCAGTGGTAGTGTCATCTTTCACACTTGTGCAACCACGGAATATTGGACCTTGCTCAGCCTCCCAATTGACACTAGTAAGCTCCGCCATTGATCAATTAAATTTCTTGTGCTTTCAAACTCCATGCAAGAATTACAACTAGCTAGCTTTGTGCAGTGCCTTCAGACCAAAAGAAACAAGTCAAACAACCAACTAGCTCCTCATATTCTAATTCACTCATGTCTCTGAGGCCTCACTTTTTAGTATGTAGCAGGCCTTTGCTTAACAAAAGCTATTTGATATGTTTAAAATATGAGGATTTCTTTCACGTGAGGCCCAAGGTGATCTTAAAATCACCAACAATATATTAGAACTGTTTAAGAATAAGCTAAATTGACACACAGAGAGAGTAATATTTCAGAGAGAATGGAGATTTCAAGTGTGTTTATTTATCTCATACAATGGGGTATTTATAGGGATGCATTTGTAGTGTGAAAGCTCAAAGAGAAAATCAAAATGATAACCATCTTGATGATGATTTCTGCCATGCTTGTTGCCCCTTGGCAAAACATGTTTACATAAGTCTTCATACACTCAAGTACCTATGTTTATACACTCAAGTACCTATCTATACATTTTAAGTATTTGTTACATGATATAGACATACATAGTATTATATATTTATACTACAACACTCCCCCTTGGATATTTCATGTTCAATAGTATTGTGTTGGTGGTGCGCTTCGAAGTTGCCTCGTTAAAAAACCTTGCCAAGTTATAAAACCCTATGGGAAAAAACAACCTTGGTCGAAAGGGAAAAAGAGTACAACGCGCGTTGAGTGTGAAGTATGCTTCTGGATACTCCCCTGATTTAGATCCTTGAAGATCGTGGGAGTTCGGATATCCTCCTCAATCCGATGCTCCTTACATGTTTCTCGAAAGGGGATTTTGGTAGTGACTTAGTAAATAAGTCAGCTACATTATCTTCTGATCGAATTTGATTTACTTCAATATTTAGAAGTGTTTGTTGTTGCTGACTGTAGAAGAATTTCGGCGATATATGCTTGGTATTGTCGCCTTTGATGAAACCTAATTTCATTTGCTCAATACAAGCTGCATTATCCTCATAAATGCATGTAGGTTCTTTTGTGATAAATGTCAAACCACAAGTTCCTCGAATGTGTCTATTTACATACCTTAGTCATGCACTCACGCACGGCTGCATGTAGTGCAATAATCTCTGCATGATTTGAGGAAGTAGCAACAAGAGTATGTTTCATAGATCTCCAAGATATCGCGGTGTTTCCCATGGTAAAGACATAACCTGTTTGAGAGCGACCTTTGTGAGGGTCAGAGAGATACCATGCATCAGCAAAGCTCGTCAGAACATCATTATCATTTTGATGGAGGGGAGGAGGAGAACGTCGGTCATTATGGATAGTGTTGCCGGCGTTCACATTTCTTTTCTCTCTGTAGGGATAAAACAAGCCCATATCAATCGTACCTTTTAGGTATCGAAGGATTGTCTTTATACCAATCCAATGGCGGCGTGTTGGCGCAGAACTATGTCTAGCTAACAAGTTTACTACAAATGAGATATCCGGTCTTGTGCATTGAACTAATTACAATAATGCGCCTATCGCACTTAGATATGGTATTTCAGCCTCTAATAAATCTTCGTCCTCATCCCTTGGACGAAAGGGATCTTTCATGGGCTCAAGACTACGGTTGATCATGGGAGTACTCACAGGCTTTGCTTTATCTTTATTAAAGTGCCTTAGTAACTTTTGAGTATATGTTGACTGATGGATCATAATCCCATCATTACGGTGCTCGAGTTCTATTCCGAGATAAAACAGTGTTTTCCCGAGATCTTTCATCTCAAATTCAGATTTCAAATATGTAGCAGTTTCTTTTAACTCATCTAGAGTTCCAATTAGGTTCATGTCATCGACATAAACTGCTACAATTGCAAATCCGAATCTTGTCCTTTTAATGAACACGCAAGTGCATATTTCATTGTTAACATATCTCTTCCCAATCAAGTAGTCACTTAGATGGTTATACCACATTCGTCCGGATTGTTTCAATCCATATAGTGAGCGTCTTAATTTTATTGAAAACGCGCTCCGTGGTTTAGAGCCACTTGATTTGGGTAATTGAAGTCCATCTAGAACCTTCATATATATATATATATATATATATATATATATATGAATCTAGATCCCCTTAGAGATATGCTGTAACCACATCCATGAGCTGCATGTCAAGTTTTTTGGAAACTACCAAACTGACAAGGCAGCGGAACGTTATTACGTCCATTACTGGAGAATATGTCTTCTTGTAGTCGATTCCAGGGCGTTGTGAGAAACTTTGCGCCACAAGACGGGCTTTGTATCTAACAACCTCATTTTTCTCATTACGCTTTCTAACAAAGACCCATTTATGGCCAACAAGTTTTATATTTGGTGGTGTCAGTGTTATAGACCCAAATACCTGTCTCTTTGTTAGTGAATCCAATTCAGTCTGGATCGCATCTTTCCATTCGGACCAATCTGCTCTTCGTTGACATTCTTTAACGGAGCGAGGTTCGATATCATCGTATTCTATAATTCCTTTTGTAATATGATATGCAAATGCATCATCAATAGCCATAAAATTTTTGTCCATAATTTTATGTATACTAGTGTAATTCATGGAGATCTCTCTATTCTCTGGAATTGGTTATGCTATTGGAGTGTCCTCCAATGATGTCTCTTGAACATAACCATAATCCGGAATTTTTTCATGAGATGGATTATTTGTATCGATGATTAATGTATTAGTTTGTGTCAAGCTCGCTTGCTTTCTTGGGCGAGAATCCATCGAACCTATGGGCCTCCCGCGCTTCTTGGCAGGAGCCATGGATCTAGCCACTGCATCACCCATAGAGGGGATGTCATGTCCTTTAGTTTTAGGGACATCAATCCTTGCAGGTACGTTTGCAGCAGGTATGTGTGATCTTGTCACTTTAGCGATATCAGAAAACGCATCAGGCATTGATTCTGCTACGTTCTAAAGATCGAGAATCCTCCGCACTTCTATTTTAGACTGTGTGGTTCGAGGATCAAGATGAGACAAAGTGGGGATAGACCACGATAATTCCTGTCTTTTCTATTGAACATTAGTGTTCTTGTCTCCCCTTAATGAAGGGAAGATTGTCTCATCAAAGTGACAATCCGTAAATCTAGCGGTAAATAGATCACCTGTCAAGGGTTCTATGTAGCGGATAGTGTTTGGAGAATCATATCCAACATAAAGGCCTAAGCGTCTTTGAGAGCCCATTTTGGTGCGCTGTGGCGGCCCAATTGGCACATAGACTGCATACCCAAATATGCGTAAGTGTGAGACATCAGGCTCATATCCAGTTACCATCTGGGACGCAGAAAAGCGTTGGGTGGCAGTGGGTCTCAGACGAAAAAGCACAGCTGCATGTAATATTACATAGCCCCAAGCAGAAATAGGGAGATTGGTGCGCATAACTAATGACCTGACAACCATTTGAAGTCTTTTAATGGCAGCTTCTGTGAATCCATTTTGGGTGTGTACATGAGGTACATAGTGTTCGACCTCAATCCTAATAGGCATGCAATAATCATCAAAGGTTCTTGATGTAAACTCTCCAGCAATGTCAAGACGAATTGACTTAATAGGATGATCAGGGTGGTGAGCCCTTAACTTGATGATTTGGGCTAGGAGTTTAGCAAATGCAGCATTTCTTGTGGATAAGAGCATGACATGTGACCAACGTGTCGATGCATCAACCAACACCATAAAATATCTAAATGGTCCGCAAGTTGGTTGGATAGGTCCACAAATATCACCTTGTATTCTTTGTAAGAATTGTATATTTTCTTTAGTGTCCTTTGCATAGGATGGTCTTGATCCTACCTTTGCTAAAGAGCAAGCTTTGCAAAATGAATGATATGCTTTAGAAGTAACTCTTTGGACCAATGTTTGATTCATACTTCTTTTCGTTTTGAAGAATGGATGTCCGTGTGAAGTTTCTAATATACGGAGCATCATATCACGACCTGGATGTTCCAAACGGTCGTGCCAAAGCTTGTATGTGTCAGGATCCCAAAAATTGTCATTCATGACATGGTTGGATTTAATGACTCTAATAGTGGTTGCATACAATCTACTAGAGTGACACATAAGTTTCTCTAATACTTGTGTATTTCCGTAGTTTTTAGAGGTGATGCAAAAGAACTCTTGTCCATTCTCACAATGTGTTTCCACATGAAAATCATTGGCTCTTATGTCTTTAAAGCTTAATAGGGTTCTTCCAGCCCTTGGAGTATATTTGTACCATTTGGTAACAAAAATTGAACTGGTCCTCGACCATGAATCAATTGTGATGGTCCCGCCATCGTAGTTACTGAGGATCGACTAGGTGACATCCATAAAAATAATTGCCTATGTCGCAATATAGTATGCGTGGTGCCACTGTCAAGAAGGCAATCCAATTCTCCGGAAAACATACTGAAAAAGGATAAAGTTCGGAATATTAACATATGTCCATGACATTGAATGATAATGCGATACTTTATTAATACGGAAAATAGCCAATGATTACATCAAAGTTATTCATAAGTCTATTCCAAATATCAAACTTTAGACAAATTGTTATCACTCAATCCGTTTGGTAATTCTAATAAAATATGACCAGGAAAGTAGAGAGATGTTGGTGGAGCGAGGCTCGCTTAAATACCCCGATTTCAATTGCTTTCCTAGACATCATACTTCATTGGGTACGCCACATAAGAAGGAGTTTAATACAATTGTTATTTATTGACTAAGGCACATTTGCCATTCTTGGAAAATAGAAAGATGATTATTCTAATCAAAGTCTGTGGCATCCTCGTGCTCTTTATTTACAACTTTGAATTCCTCAACGGTGAGATTGACATCTTCACTATTTTCATCTTTGGCAAGGTTGGCTTCTTGCTCTCTTGCTCCCATGTACTCCTTGTAGCGTGCAGCTAATTGGGTACTTGCTTGACATTGTTTAAACCAATGCTCGATTGATCCACATCGATGACACATGTCATTGTGGTTCCCTCCCTTCATTTGAGGTGCAGGTTGTGCAGGTTGTGCACGTTGTGGATATTCTCTAGGAGGGTTGCTGCTACTACCACGACGCATGGTGAGACCTCCACGGCTCATGGTGCTATTTCCACGGCCGGTGTTGCCATATCTCCCTCTTCCACGTGTGGAGTTGCCATCATGTGTGCCCGCTCTAAAGTTGCTGTTTCCTTCTTTATTGGGGCGGTTATATGGACCTATTCGTCCTTCATGTCCCCTATTATTAGAGTACACATGTCCCCTATTGCTAGGGTACCGCTCCTTGTGCCCTTTCTTGGGTGCATTATAATTTTCCTCACGAACGCTCTTGGTTCCAATGGGTATTGAATTATAATTCTTTACGAGAATGTTGTCGTGCTTTTCGGCTACCGAAAAAACATTAATGAGCTCATTGAACCTCGTAATTCGTCCAGCATTTACTTCAGTGCGATACTGCTTTGATAGCAAAATTACTGCAACGGGGAAGGTGGAGAGAGTTTTCTCAATTAGCTCTTCTTTTGTGAGGGGTTTTTGACAGAACCTCAACATGGATTTGAGACGAAGAGATTCTGAATTGTACTCAGCACTAGATTTGAAGTCGGAGAAGCGTACATCGTTCCACTGAACCTTCAAGTCAGGGAGGAGAGAATCTTGGATATTGTTAAAGCGCTCTTGTAGCACCTCCCATAAATCCTTTGCATTTTTGATGGACATGTACTCTAATCTGAGTGCTTTATCCATATGACGTCGCATCAAGATGATTGCTTGTGCATGCCTCTTGGGTGTTCGAGGGAATGCAAGGGCCGGGTCTGGTGCATGGATGATTGACAATATCCCTTTCGATGTGAGATGGTTCTCAACGTCGGTTTTCTAGCTATGGTAATCCGAACCTGTTGAGTCAAGGATTTGAAAATCGAGTCTAGGTTCATTCGACATCCTTGAAGATAAGAAGAAAATATTAGTTTCGGAGTTTAAATTTCCACGAAAAATAATAAGATTTCCAAGCTATGCTATCAAGAAATCAATTTCCAAGAATCATTGTGAACACTCTTAGTTCATTGATTACGAATGCTCTTAGTTCATTTGGCGTGAATTTCTATAATTCCGCTTTTGATTGTAAGTTCCCGAGAAAAAGGAAAAAGGAGAGAAAATGAATAAAAACTCAAAAACAGGAACTTTTAGTAAAGAATATCTTGAAATAGTGTTGCCGGAAAATTTGGCTGGAAAAATTATCGGAGGTGATCGGAAGGATCATTGGAAAAAATCGAGAAAAATCGTCCGAAAAGTCGCCGGAAAAGTCGTCGGAAAGTCGCCCCGCAGATCTGTCGGTAGCTGCTGCGCAGCTCTCGGCAGGACCTCTCGACAGCACCCGGCAACGGTCCGGTTCGTGCTCACAGCTTCCGGCCGGTTCCGGCGATTCTGATACCGGTTTCGGGCTTCTGGAATCAAGGGCTTTGATATAAGCTAGGGTTTGGGGATTTTTTGTAGGTTTGGAAAAATGACTGCGATTGATGATGAACTCTTCTCTCGTCAATTTTCGATTCTAATTCTAGAGCAACTTTGTGCTGATAACGTGTTTAAGAACAAGCTAAATTGACATAGAGAGAGAGAGTGATATTTTAGAGAGAATGGAGATTTCAAGTGTGTTTATTCATCTCATACAATGGGGTATTTATAGGGATACATTGTAGTGTGAAAGCTCAAAGAGAAAATCAAAATGATAACCATCTTGATGATGATTTCTGCCATGCTTGTTGCCCTTTGGCAAAGCATGTTTACATAAGTCTTCATACACTCAAGTACCTATGTTTATACACTCAAGTATCTATCTATACATTTTAAGTATTTGTTACATGATATAGACATACATAGTATTATACATTTATACTACAACAAGAACAACCCAAAATAATAAAGGGTGTTGCTAAATGAACTAGGCAAATATCTAGAGACATCTTCCCCCCCCCCCCCTCTCTCTCTCTCTCTCTCACACACACACACACACACACACACACACACACACACACACACACACACACACACACACACACACCACCTCTCCAAATAAAACATGATTCTTTATAACCCTGTTGGACGAGAAACTCAGAGCACCAGTACTCCAAACAATACAATCCCTCAATTGCCAGATTTGAAAAAAAAAAAAAAAAGATCAACCAACACACACACCACCTCTCCAAATAAAACATGATTCTTTATAACCCTGTTGGACGAGAAACTCAGAGCACCAGTACTCCAAACAATACAATCCCTCAATTGCCAGATTGAAAAAAAAAAAAAAAAAGATCAGGTTGATCATAGACTATGATCAACTTCTTTGGTAATGATCCAGTCCAAGAAATTTTCTTCAGCAAACCGTGCAATCCATTAATTGTTATTAAAAGATGTATTTGGTTCACACATTTGTTTTTTTTTTTTTTTTTGTTTCTTCGTTCCTTTTTAGTTCTCTTATGAGTTTTGTTCAAACTCAATGCAACAATTACAACTATCTTTCAATCTTTGTATAGTGCCTTCAGACCAAAAAGCAATCAACAATTACGGATCAACTGATAGATGTGTATATGATTGGCTTGGAAACAAGTCGATATATAGTAAAGAGTCCACCAGCCAACCACAGCATAAGGAAGATAGTGCTGATACTCAAAACATGTGCAAGTTGTTTTGTCAACACATATATTAGTCAATATGATGGTGCTATTATGTTATATAGCTTCTTGTGTTGTCTGAGTTGCAAGCTTAATGAAATAGCCATTCATGGCTCAGATGTAAACAATCGAGGATGAAATTAAAGTCTTCTGTACTGGATCACATTTTAGTTTTCTGGTTTGTGTTAGATGTGAGTGGCTTTGTGACAAAATGAAACGACTTCCTTTGTTTCCCCAAAATTTGCTTGATAAACCTGCTATTTGTTAAATATAATCATGGATTCTTGGAAGTTGGAAATAATTTGACAGTGATATCAATTGTCAAGGATCCATCTTGTTGAACTTGACCACTATGAACAAACTACCTATTCTAAATTGTTCAAGCTGAGATTGCTTGATTGCTTTGTAGTTTTATCAAAGAGTAGTAGGCACTACCACTTCCAATTGAAACTAGTTCAGAGTGTGATCCTTGTTCTGCTACTTTCCCATTCATTATCACCGCTATGGAGTCTGCTTTTTGTATTGTGGATAACCTGTGAGCTACCACTACACATGTTCTGCCAACCATCATCTTCTCCAGTGCTTCTTGGACTAGATTCTCTGACACGCTATCAAGGGCACTGGTTGCTTCATCCAAGAGAAGGATACTTGGGTTCTTTAGTATGGCTCGGGCAAGTGCTATTCTCTGCTTCTGGCCACCTGATAGCTGAACTCCTCTTTCTCCACAATAAGTGTCATATCCATTTTCCATGGAGCTGCAAGATTACAAATGATGTGTTTCCATAAGACCAAAAGCTATATGTTGAGTGTATAAGTTGCAATATGGAGAAAAGGAAAAAAGCTAAAATTGTATCCACACCTTATAAATTCATGAGCATTGGCTTGTTTTGCAGCCTTCCTTACTTCAGCCACTGTTGCATTTTCTTGACCATATACAATGTTTTCTTGGATTGTGCCTCCAAATAGAGTAGGCTCTTGGCTTACCAAAGCAATCTGCGACCTCAAGTTCCTCAAGTTATACTGCTTGATGTCACATCCATCTATGAATACGGATCCATTTAGTGGGTCGTAAAATCTTTCAATCAAGCCAATGACAGTGGATTTGCCTGAACCACTTTGTCCCACTAGTGCCATTGTGTTTCCAGCTTTAATCTTGAGATTCAAGCCTTTAAATATCATCTGGTCAGGCCTGACTGGGTATGAGAATACCACATTTTTCAGCTCTATGTGACCCTTGAAAGTCTTTTTAGCCCCTTTAGACTCCTCAGAAGAAATCTCACTTTCTCTGTCTAGAATAGCAAATATTGAAGTGATGGCTTTCCCACTCCTTGCAAGATCAGAAGTCATGCTTCCTGCATCTGCAATGTTCTTACCAGTGCTCATTAGGATGAAGAAAACTTGAAATAGGTGTGTTGATGATAGTAAGTTCTGATTCATAAGCCTCCCTCCATACCAATATGTCAAAGCTATAGCAGCTGTGGTCAAAAATTGAGAGCTGAACAGACCAAAACCCGCAACCCATGACTGTTTGATGTTCTCGTTCCTCGGGCCTTGCATAGCACCTCGAAAGAGGTTTAATATCCTTGTCTGTGAGGAAAATGCAGTGATTGTCCTATGGTTGAAAGTAGCTTCACTTGCAAGTTGACTACCTACGGCCTGTGCTTTCTGTGCTTTTCTAGACATACTCTTCATTAGAACACTCCTAGAATAGAAGCTTCCAATGAGCAAAGGCTGTATTGCAATCATGACAATGGCTATCCTCCATGTGACCATTAATCCGAGTATATAAGCTATGGTGGCACTGAAGAAAACCTGAACCAATAATGAGATACGGTCTGCAGTAAGGGATCTAACAATGTTGGCTTCAGTGGTTAGCCGGGCACAGATGGCAGCACTTGTGTTCTCATCTTGATCAAACCACCCTATCTCAAAGGTAAGAATTTTTTCTAACAATTTTGTTCGAACTCTTTCAGATAATCTCTCTCCCATGACCGCAAAGTTGTAATGCTGGAGGAGATTAGCAAAGAAGCTGAAAACTGCTAAGCCTAAGAAGATGTAGCAGTAGAATCTGGTATGTGATCTGATGGTGGAATCGTCTGATCCATAGTAAATTGACACTACTGTTCCTAAGCAGTAGGCATGAATTGGCTGAAGAGTTCCAAAGCCAGCAGCACCTAGACACCCCAGTATTGCTTGCTTCCACTCTGGTGCATTCATTTGAAACAAACGCCACTGAGATGAGGAAGTTTTAGAGATTTCTTCTGACCATTCATCGTCAAAGTCATCATACTGGGGAGTTTGGATGGAGTTCGCTATACTAATGGAAAATATTGGGGTGACTGCATACGCTGGGGTCAGTGGGCTGTTTTGCCAGCTTGAGTGAACACTCTTTGTTGTGTGCCAGCTTGATCTCCCACTTAGTGGTCCTGGGCTATTTTGCCAGCTTGACCCCAAACCCCTTGGGGTCTGTGGAGTTTGAGGTTGCTCCATTCTGTTGGGGTTACTATTTTGCATGGCTTGTTTCTGTAATTGCAGCATTTTTTTGTAAGCTCCAGCTTCTCCATTTCTCATGTTGACCAACTCGTCATGGGATCCCTTCTCAACCACTCTCCCTGATTGAAGAACCACTATTGTATCAGCCTTACGTATTGTGCTGAGGCGGTGAGCTATGACAATGGTTGTTCTTCCTTGCGATGCTTGGTCCAAGGCTTCCTGTACAATAGTTTCAGACTGAGCATCCAAAGCACTTGTTGCTTCATCAAGCAAAAGAATTTTCGGGTCTCTGATTATTGCTCTTGCTATGGAAATCCTTTGCTTTTGCCCTCCAGACAATTGAACTCCAAATTGCCCAACCTGAAGAAAAAGGTAAAACAGTTTCCCGATTTAGTTAAGAATAGTACTAGTTCACTGCTAATTTAGCAAGGAATTAGCTTGAAATATGGAACTAGTTAGAATATGGGCATACTTGAGTGTGATATCCTGCAGGTAGTTTAACAATGAAGTCATGTGCATTTGCAGCCTTAGCTGCACTTGTCACTTCTTCCATAGAAGCTCCTTCCTTCCCAAATAAAATATTCTCTATTATGGATGTTGCAAAGAGAATCGGTTCTTGATTAACCAGCCCCATCTGGGATCTCAACCAGCGCAGGTGAAACTTCTTTAATTTGTGTCCATCAAGGAGAATTTCCCCTTTTACTGGATCATAAAATCTTTCAAGCAAAGAAATAATTGTTGACTTTCCAGAGCCACTGCTTCCAACAAGACCCAGCATCTTACCAGCTTGAACCTTAAGGCTGAGTCCTTGAAGAATTATGGTATCAGGTCTTGACGGGTAGAAGAAGTCAACCTTTCTGAACTCAATATCTCCTTTCACATATGGTAAAACTTTTCCCCTTTCATCTTCAGAGTCAATAACCGGAACGCGATCAATCATCTTAGATATTCCGGTAGCAGCAGTACTTGCCTGAGTGATGAAGGAGAGATTTGGAAGTGCATTCATAATGGCCCTGTAAAATATAAACTAAAGCTGTGAGTCGAGACGAACAAAGGAAAAAAACGAAATGCCTAGAAAAATATCTGTGATTGCATTTGGAAATGAGAATAAAGGAAAGTGACTTACAATCCTCCCAGAATTACACAGATTCCAGAAACAAAAACGAGTCCACCCTTTTCACCTCTCTCAATAACAAGTTTGCTTCCAACCCAAGCCTGAAAAGCCCAAGCAGCATAGATCATTCCCATGCTCCCTATTAGAAATCCCTTTGTGAATCCTTGCTTTATGCCAAGCTGTGTAACCTTCTCAAGAGCAATGCTGAACTTCTTCAGTGTTTGACGCTCCCCAACATAAGAATAGACCGTTCGGATTGAAGAGATTGCTTGTTCTGCAATCATTCCAGCAACTCCATAGGCACCATTTATCTTAACTCCCAAGTCTTGCATTACCTTCCCAAATCCCAATCCGGGGATGATAAACATGACCGAGAATGGAAGAGCAGCTAGTGCCAATCTCCAAGACAGCACAAAGGCAACAGGAAAGCAGAACAGAAATGATGAGAGGTGAGCCAGGCAATTTGGTAGCTACAAGAAAGAGAGTTTGAGGTAAGAACATAAGATTATAGCAGCTAAGAAAAAGAACAAGATGCATGCATGTGATAGACAGTTCTAAACCTTCTCAGCTATTGTGTCTTGGATTAAATGAGCATCAGAAGAGATTGTGGAAATGACTTGGAAGGTAATGGAAGAATTAGCTTGACTGTCGAAGAACGCAACGTCTTGCCTGAGGACTGATTTTAAGTATTCCATTCTCATTCTTGATGTCTGTCTCTCAGCAGTTCTGGTCCAACAAAACCCTTCTGCAAATTTTGAATATTGTCAGCAAAATATTCAAGCACACCTCCAGTATGTAATTGTTTCATTCGACTTATCAAGTTATTCGTGTTCAAGAATTAACTAATGTTTTCATAGGCAAACTCTTGCCCACACATACATGACTTGGGACTAAACCTTAAAACCCTTAGCCTAACGTGTATAGAGCAGAAATACATACCAATGAAAGCAGATATTCCAACTCCAATTGCTACACAGAGCAGCTTGAGTGAGTACTGTAATAAAGAAAATGCAAGCGTTAAAACTTCTTAGCCATATATCTGCTGAAAATACTAACAACCAGAACTTTACTAACAGAAACTTGAAAGATATAATTGAAGAAGTCCATCAATTACCTCGTCGACAATGTCGTTAGAGAAAGTAAGAGTTGCAGCTCCATACTCATTGATAACGCGGCTGAGCACAAACATTGTAAGAGGTGTCATCAATCCATCTCCAATGCTACCCAAAGTTCCAAGCACCATCAGTAACTTGTCCACACCATCGGCATACCTGAACAACCCACCCTTCTTCCCCATCTCTAACCTACATATGCATGCAACAAAGTTTCAAAAAATGTCAAAAGCCTACTCCTTAAGTTCTTTTGGCATTGATTCAGTGCAATTAACAATGGTTGGAGATGAGATTACTTGTTAAAGACAGTTTGTTTTTCGTCGATTTTCTGATATATTCAAGATGCCAAATGAATATATAGTCAATGCACGTTTTAGAATAACTCAGTAAGCCGGCATCTTGTTTGATTGCTTGGGACTTGTCGAAGTGTTCGTTTCAATAATACCAGCAAGCTTTTCTGATCTGTTTTTGTCTTTCCTTTTGCCACTTTGCGACACCAGGAAGTCTATAAAAACAAAATTTTCTTGTCTGATTTATTGAATTCTTTGTTGTACTCGATAAAACCGATATAAGCACTGACATGATCAGGGTTTATTTAACCGGCAGAGCAGAATATTCTACTTAATCAGGATGACATGGTTTAGGCAACGGAGGAAAATACACGTTAATTAGTAGATACTATTTCTTTTTAAATATAGGTCAAATTTGAAACTATCTCTACTAGAGTATGTTTTTAGTGGCAGATGCTAGTGTCTAAATCTTTGAGGTGACTGAAATCGCATCCAGATTAAGCAAGCAAGCATCTGTATAGAAATTTTTGGTGTTATCCAAAAGTTAATTAATTTAATGCTAAATAGCAAAGACAGTTTTAACTCTGACACTGTTCTCAAAGAACAATTTGCACTTGGGAATTTCCTATGCAAGCAAGAATTCCTGCTTTAAAATCCCTGGCAACACCTGTTTGTCCTGCCAATACTCCCATATCAATATTTGGACATGTGTTTGAGTTGGATAAATAATCTTTCTCTAAAAGATTTGCGCATAGACTAATTCAACATTTCTTCAATAAAAAGTCTAACATAAAAAAACACAGTAGGAATGAGTTTCTAGGTGAACCAATGCCGAGAATGATTTTGTGAAACAGGGTTCTCAACTATTTGACTATAATTGTTTGGAATGAAAATGTTCCATGGAATTTTGTTCACAGGTGAATGATATAAAAGACTAAAAGAAAGAAAACTCAATACACCCTGAACCTGAAAAACCCATATACCCTGAACCAATGCCTAGAATGATTTTGTGAAACAGGGTTCTCAACTATTTGACTATAATTATTTGGAATGAACATGTTCAATGGTAATTTTGTTCACAGGTGATTGATATAAAAGACTAAAAGAAAGAAAACCCATATACCCTGAACCTGAAAATGAACTAATTAATGCTAGTTATTCAGCCTTTTCAGGTTGATATGCCCCTTAGCTTACTTATTTATTAACAAAACATTCCATAAGGTTAAGGGTTACATGCTAGGGAGAGTCGGAGACCATGCCATTTCTCTCAGTGTTAAGTAGGATGACTGCTGCTTTGAAGCTTCATAAGAGAGTAATATGATCCACCACGGCCGATACCAAGTGTGAAAATTGTTCCACTACCTTACCATTCTCTACAACAGAGATGGTGTCTCCCACTCTCCCTTTTGCATCGTGGAAAAGCGATGAGCTACCACGACACATGTTCTGCCTACCATCATCTTGTCAATGTTATATCAAAAGTGGACTCATCACAAGTTATCCTAGAGCAACTAGGAAACCATTAAAACATTAAATCGAGTACAACATGGATCTGGAAAAGAATCAACCTAGATAACTAATGTGATAGTGTGTTTATCATTGGATTAGGAATCCATTATTTGGACTACAAGAAAGTCCTAAATTGTGATGCATTAGGATTACAATTGTGCAATACTAGTTTATTAGGGAAAACCTTTATGGGAGGATTCCTAGGACTAGTACTTGTATAAATAAGAGGTTAGGGTCCCTGTTATCACCACCGGTTTTACAAGCATTGTGTTCTGCCCATTCAGAAGCTACAGTTGGTGAATAGCAGAAGACTTCAACCTCGCTTTGCTCATTGTTCTTGTAACTGCAACTATGGCCTCAACTTTTGATGTCAATGGTATGTTTGATCTTCTCAAGATATTGTTGAACATGTGTAATGGTGTGAGCTTGTTTGTAATCTAGTTTTACAATTGGTATCAGAGCTACGACTCACAAAATTGTTCTTCAAAAACGTTTCATTTTAGCACAAATAGGTTTAAGTTTTTCAAAAAAAAAAAAAAAATTTGCAATAAAACGGCCACGTTTTGGCCATCTTCAGAAAATCCTTCAAGGCCCAAGTCACAGCATGTGCTGATCCAAGCCCATACCCGGCCGAAAACTATTCCTTCAGAAACTAAAGAAGGTGACTGTTATTTTACAACGGTCATCTGAGTTAGGTGAGTTTTCTGGGTTTTGGAACCGGAAGCACAAAGGATGATTCATCCTTCTGGGAATTCAAAACCCTTATGTTGTCGAATCAAGATGCCAAGAAGGATATTTTTGCTGCGCTCTGGTCTTTTGAACTCATGCTTCTGCGAAATTTTTTGCAGCAAAATTGAGAAATTTGCAAAGGTTTATTTTTACAAAAAAATTCAGTTTCGATTCAATTTTGTTTTGTTGATTGATGAGCACAAGAACCCTAGAAGCATTCCCGGCATGCACATAGGCTAGAGTAAGATGGTGACCAGAGGAAATTTAATTTTCTTGAATGCTTCTGTGTTTTGTGGAATCGAAAATTTTGTGTTTGCATATTTGTATTGTTTCTACTGGTGATTTGATATGCATGCTTTGAAATAAAATTCTTGAATTTTGTATCTGTGGTTTGTTGCATAACAATGCATTCAGAATATCTCCCAAAACCTTTAGGCATTGTTAAAAATTTTCAGGTACAAAGAGCTTAGTTCTTATAAGATCATTGATCCGGATAGAAAATCAAGTTCTCAAGGTCAATTTTGGTTCGTGTTTTCTGTAGGATTGAGTGAACATATTGCACAAAGCATTCTTCACAAATTCTTGTAGACAATCTTAAGTTAACAAACCTAAAAATTGTATCTTGTGTTTTAAAATTATGCTTATAATTTTGCTTCATGCAAAATAGCAATATGCATATCTGTTGTTTTCAAATATGGATACTTAGAATACAAATTTCTGTCTAAAGATGTGATTTGTTTTCTTTGGATAACTTGTTTTCAACAGATGTGGCTTATTGATTTGGAACCTTCAGAATATCATTTCTTCTGCTCAAAAGTGTTGCATGTTATTAATTTTGGTTAAGGGGTTATTGAATGATATGTGACATTGCTTGTGTTTTGTTTTTGGGTTAAATACTATTTAGTCCTTGAGCTTTTGACCATAAAACACTTCAGTCCTTGACCTTCTAATTTCACACGTTTAGTCCCTGTACTTCAAAATTTCAGACTAATAGGTCCTTGCTGTCTAAAAGTCGTGGTGAAATGTCTATTATGCCCTCAGTTCTTTTTTTTATAATAAATTTATTCCTTTCTCTCTTTTTTTAATTCTTTTTTTCTTTATTTTATTTATTATTTTTTTTTTTCAAACAGAAAGAAAGAAAGAAAGAAAAAAAACAGAAAAAAAAAACGGAAAGAAAGAAAGGGAAAAAAAAATCCTTTTCCAAAAAAAATAAAATAATTAATTAATTAAAAAAAAAAAGAACTGGGGGCATAATAGACATTCGCCACGACTTTTAGACGGCAATGACCTATTAGTCTGAAATTTTGAAGTACATGGACTAAACGTGTGAAATTGGAAGATCAGAGACTAAAGTGTTTTTCGAGCAAAAGTACAAGGAGTAAACAGTATTTAACCCTTTGTTTTTTATTTTCTGTTTTGCATTGTTTGTTTTTGATATTGCCTAAAGTTACAGAAAACATAAAACTTAAATTCTTCAGAACCCTACGGATTGAAAACTCACAAAAACTCTCTTTTGTTTGCTCTTTAGGAATCCCTATTGTAACCTTGAACACCATTCAACTCTTAACTGGATACAATTACAAGAAGTGGAGAAATCAAGTGGACTTTTAACTAGCCATGAACCAGAGCATGGACCTTTGCTTAACTGAGGATGAACCTGAGATGCTAACTAGTGAAAGTACATATGAAGATAAGAAGTACTGTAAAGAGTGGCATAAGGCTACTAAGATGGCAAAGAATGTGATTAGGACTACTATGTCAGACACAGTTCGAAGTAGCATAGAAGAACCTGATCTAGCCATGGATTACATGTATGCCATCCATGATATGTATAGAGAGAGTGATAAGGCTGAGGCAACTAGATTGGCAAAGGAATTTAACGAGCTTAAGTACATTGACACAGGGAAAGTGAGAGAGCATATCATGAAGCTCATTGAGAATGCTCAGCTTAGGGACCTAAACATGGGGGTCAATGATGATCATGTAGTGCATGCTGCACAACATTCCTTGCCTAATAGTTTTAGCCAACTCAGGACTAGCTACAATGCTCAGAAGGAAAAATGAAGTCTTAAGGAGCTGATTGCTATCTGTGTAGATGAGGAAGACATGATGAGAAAGGAGAAAGAGCCAAGTACCTCAATAAACCTTGTTGAGAAAGCTAAGAAGAAGAACCAGTACCAATCAAAGCTTAAGCCTACCAAAGCCATCACCAAAGGGTCAACCTCAGGGGCAGCTAAAGCAAACAAACCATTTAAGTTCAAATGCTATTTCTGTAAGAAAGTGAGGCATATGAAGAAAGATTGCACAAGCTTTAAGAATTGGTTGATCAAAAAGGGTAATTTCTCTAACTCACTGTTTTCTTTAGAAATTAATTTAGTTAATGTTGAACCAAAAACTTGGTGGATTGATTCAGGAAGTCCCTTACACATTACTAATTCCTTGCAGGGATTCATAAGGAAGAGAGTCCCAAGAAGTGATGAAGTGAACCTATGCGTAGGCAATGGCATGAGAGATGTAGTCAAAGCTATTGGAACTTTAAAACTAGATCTTGGTTTAGGAAAGTTGTTAGTTTTGGATAATGTTTATTATGTACCTTCCATGAGAAGGAATTTAGTTTCAGTTTCTCTGTTGGTTAAATCTGAATGTAGACTTCTTATTGACAATAATGGAATTATTATTTCTAAAGATTCAGTTCAAATTGGTTCTAGTGTTATATTGAATGATTACCTACAGTTAAATTGTTCACACAGTCAACAAGAAATTTCTCTTGTTGAAAATAATAACACATCGAGTAACACCTTGACTGGTGTTAAAAGAACTAAATGCAATGAAAAGTCTACATATTAGTGGCATAGAAGACTTGGCCATATATCAAAAAAGAGATTGAAAATTTCGGTTAAAAACAATATCTTGAATGAACTTGACTTTTCTGATTTACAAGATTGTGTTGAATGTTTTAAGGGAAAGATAACTAACTTAAGGAAAAAGACTGCATACAGAAGCCAAGCACTTTTAAAGCTCATACATACTGACATTTGTGGTCCATTTAGAACTCAAACAATATGTGGAAATGTGTATTTCATAACCTTCATCATCGATGACTTCTCTAGATATTGTTATGTTTATCTACTTTCAGAAAAATCTCAAGCACTTAAAGTCTTTCAAATATTTAAGGTTGAAGTAGAAAAACAACTAGAAAAGAAAACCAAAACTGTTAGGTCAGATAGAGGTGGTGAATTTTATGGAAAATACACAGAGAGTGGACAACAAAGGGGTCCTTTTGCCTTGTTTCTACAAGAACAAGGCATTAAAGCTCAATATACCACACCATACAACCCTCAGCAGAATGGTGTGACTAAGAGAAAGAATAGGACAATTTTGAATATGGTCAGGAGTATGATGTGTACAACATGTCTTCCTAGGTTTTTGTGGGGTGAGGCATTAAGAACTGCAAACATAGAACACCTAGTAAAGCTATAGAGAAAACTGTTTTTGAGTTATGGTGTGGCAAAAAGCCTAGCCTCCATCATTGTCATGTATGGGGATGCCCTGCAGAAACTAAAATTTACAATCCAAACATTAACAAACTTGATCCAAAAACTGTAAGCTGCTATTTTATAGGCTACCCTGAAAAATCTAAGGGTTACAAACTTTATGCAGCTCAACACTCACCAAGAATTTTTGAAACACATCAAGTAAAATTCTCGGATGAGAAAATTCACAACACAAGTTTTGAAGATTTATCCTCAGAATTTGAAGAAATTGTGGATAATGAGCATTTTGAAAACATATTGCCTATAGTTCATGATACACAAGCAGCCTTTAGTGTTCCAGAAACTCAAAATGCACAAGATCAACTTGTTGATAAAGAAATGCATTTTACAGATGATCCAGATAACCTTGAACCCTTACCTGATCAACCACAACCTGTAGCACCTCATGATCAGCCTGTAGAACAACACCAAAATCAAAATCCCCAATTAAGAAGGTCCCATAGAGCAAGGAAACCAACTTATTGGGGGGGGGGGGGAGATTCTGACTACATTGTTTATTTGCAAGAACATGAAGTTGAAATTGATCTTGTAGATGACAATGATCCAGTCACTTTCAATCAAGCCATTGAAAGCAGTTAGTCAAATGAGTGGAATCAAGCTATGGAAGCTGAGATTGACTCCATGAACAAAAATGCAGTTTGAGATTTAGTGAAACCTGACCCCAAGCAAAAGGCTATAGGCTACAAATGGGTGTTTAAAACCAAGAGAGATGCTAATGGGAATGTTGAGAGACATAAAGCTAGGTTAGTTGCCAAGGGTTTGACACAGAAGGAGGGCATTAATTTTACTAAAACTTTTTCCCCAGTTTCCACCAAAGACTCTTTTAGGATAATTAAGGCACTTGTAACTCAATTTGACATGGAGCTGCATCAGATGGATGTTAAGACAACCTTCCTAAATGGAGAACTCGATGAGGTGATTTACATGAAGCAGCCTGAAGGGTTTATAGAACCAGGAACAAAAGACTTAGTCTGCAAGTTAAGGAAATCCATTTATGGTTTGAAACAGGCCTCTAGGAAGTGGTATAAAAAGTTTGATTCTGTGATTTCTTCTTTTGGATTCATTGAAAATTTGGTAGATGAGTGTGTTCATCTCAAAACATATGGAAATTAATTTATATTTCTGGTACTTTATGTAGATGACATTTTGTTGGCTAGTAGCAATTTGAAGCTACTTAAAGAAACCAAAGCTTTTCTGTCAAAGAATTTTGACATGAAGGATTTAGGTGAGGCATCATATGTACTAGGAATAGAAATTATAAGGGACAGGGCACAAGGTTTGTTAGGTTTATCCCAGCAAAACTATATTGCTAAAATTCTGAAACGTTTTGGTTTGTGCATTAGGGGAAGTTCCAATGTCTAAGGGAGATAAGCTCACTAAGAAACAAATTCCAAAGAATGAGGTTGAGAAAGTGGATATGGGATCCAAGCCTTATGCAAGGCTTGTGGGAAGCCTCATGTATGCTCAGCTCTACACTAGGCCTGATCTATCTTTTGCAGTTATTCTTTCTAGATTTCAGTCTGATCCAGGTCATGAAGACTGTGTAGTTGGAAAGAAAGTACTCAGGTACATGCAGAAGACTAAAAAGCACATGCTTGTGTATAAATAAGTAGAAAAATTGGAGCTTGTAGGATATACAGACTCAGACTTTGTAGGAAATTATCCTGATTCTAAGAAATCGACTTGTACATATGTTTTCATGCTTGCAGGAGGGGCTGTGGCTTGGAAAACCATGAAAAAAAAAACCTTAATGACAACATCCACGATGCAGGCAGAGTTCATTGCAGTGTATGAAGGAATGTGTGAAGGACTTTGGATTAGAAATTTTTTGATGCAGACTAGAATCCTAAGTCATATTGTTTCAGAAGCTGTTGTGATTCATTGTGATAATGAGGCAGCAATATTTTTCAGTAAAAACAGTAAAAGATCAAATAACTCAAAGTATATTGACCTGAAGTATTACAATGTGTGTGAGAGAGAGAGAGAGAGAGAGAGTCAAGCATGGTGAAATTTTAGTATTGAGTATAAGCACAGATTCTCAACTTGCAGATCTTTTCACTAAAGCATTATCAGTTACTGCCTTCAAGAAACATATTGAGAACATTGGTATTTTGCCTAGTTTAGATTCTTGAGTTCAGTGGGAGCCTAATTTAGTTAAGAGCAAAATTTTATGAGTTTTCTATTTTCTGTAACTTTTTGGTAGTTGTGATTTTCAGTTTAATCATCATCACAACTTTATGTATTATTGAATTTTGATTATCAATAAAATTTTCGAGATATTTAATTTAGCTTGTGTTACTGCAACTTTATTAAAAATTCTATAACTTTTATTTTGTGTTCTTGATTTACCTTAATATCAGATGGTCATGTAATTTCGGTGAACATGTTCCTTTAGTTTAAAGTACAAGCATTAAGACCATCAGTGTTTACAGTTTTGCTTGAGTTTCATTTAGAAACATTCGGTTGGACCATTTAGGTATATGATATTCTGGTAATACTCAATGTTCATATACTGCATCATTTTTTTTCAATAGCATATGTGAAATGTAGGAGTTTATGTTAGTGGTCTGGAAGAGCTGCATTTTTGTTAAAGTGTATGCTTTTCCTTACTCTGCATAAGTTACTGTGTTTTGACCATGCTGAATGGATTTTGAGACTTTTCCTTATTCTGGTGCACACTTCAGTTGGTTGTAAACGAGTTGATGTTATTCAATTATGGTTGTCCTTGATAACCAATGATAGTCCAAGTGGGAGATTGTTAGATCAAAAGTGGACTCATCACAAGTTATCCTAGGGCAACTAGGAAAGCATTAAAACATTAAATCGAGTACAACATGGATCTAGAAAAGAATCAACCCAGATATCTAATGTGATAGTGTATTTATCATTGGATTAGGAATCCATTATTTGGACTACAAGAAAGTCCTAAACTGTGATGCATTAGGATTACAATTGTGTAATACTAGTTTCTTAGGGAAAACCTTTATGGGAGGATTCCTAGGACTAGTACTTGTATAAATAAGAGGTTAGGGTCCATGTTATCACCATCGGTTTTACAAGCATTGTGTTCTGCCTATTCAGAAGCTATAGTTGGTGAATAGCAGAAGACTTCAGCCTCGCTTCGCTCATTGTTCTTACAGCTGCAACTATGGCCTCAACTTTTGATGTCAGTGGTATGTTTGACCTTCTCAAGATATTGTTGAACAAGTGTAATGGTGTGCGCTTGTTTGTAATCTAGTTTTACAGTCAAGCGCTTCTTGGACTAGAGTCTCTGACACGCTATCAAGGACACTGGTTGCTTCATCCAACAACAGAATTTTCAGGTTCTTCAGTATTGCTCGAGCAATTGCTGTGTGATTTACACAACATAATTCAAAAGGATGTTGAAAATTCAGCAAAATATTATTAAATGTAATTGTACAATAAGGAAAACTACGTAATAAGTCATGTATAGTAACTTTTGGTTCAAGAAGACAGAAGTTTTAATAAATGAATAGTTCAGAGCAAGACTTTTTTTTTAAAAAAATATGGATATAATACGAACATTATTTGGGAAATTAGTAACAGAGCCAGTATATATATTAGAAACAGAGCTAATATGTATATATGGGGAATTTTCCAGAATTTTTTTCCATTGGATCTGACAAATTTGTATGCACATATATGCCTCAGTGTCGCTACTAAAAAGAAGAAGATGTTGTAGAATGAACATAAAATAACTTGAGAGAGGAAGAGAGTTTAGCTGCAGAGAATGGAGAGTAATGTGTGTTTATTCTTCTCACAAAAGATGGTATTTATAGGAATACATTGTAGTGTGAATGCTCAAAGAGAAAACCAATTTGGTAAGCATTTTCATCATGGCTGCAACTCCACATGGTTGTCTTCAATGATGATAATTGCCATGCTTGTTGCCTCTTGGCATAAAGCATGTCACACAAGTCTTTATAGCTACATTATACACTCAAGTACCTATTACATGATATAGACATTTATACTATAATATATTTATACTACAACACTCCCCCTTGGATATTTCATTTCAATAGTATTGTCTAGGTCGTGCGCTTCTAGGTTGTCTCGTTAAAAACCTTGCCAAGTAATAAAAACCATGTGGGAAAAAACAATCTTGGTTGAAGGAGAAAAAGAGCACAACGCGCTTTGAGTGTGGAGTATGTGTATGGATACTCCCCCTGATTTTGACTCCTCATTGTGTCGCCCAAACGTGGTACTTCTCTCGTTGCCTCATTAAAAACCTTGCCGAGTAATAAAAACCCAGTGAGAAAAATAACCTCGATCGAAAGGCAAAAAGGGCACAACACATCCTTCACGTTTCGAGACCATATATATAGACATCTCCCCCTGATTGATCCTTTGAGGAGAGTCTTATTATTGCTGATTATGCTTGCTGATGTCTCTTTTGATGTAGCCTTGCTTCATTTGTTCAAAACAAGCAGCATTATCCTAAATGCTTGTAGGCTCATCTATGGTAGACTTCAAACCACAATTGTTCGAACATGCGTAACTATGGATCCGATCCATATACATTCATGAATCACTTCGTGAAGAGCAATAATCTCTGCATTGTTTGAAGATATAGTGACTAAGGTCTATTCTGTAGACCTTCAAGATATCACGTTCCTTAACCATGGTGAACACTTAACCAGTCTGGGAAGACCTTTGTATCTATGGTAGACTTCAAACCACAATTGTTCGAACATGCGTAACTATGGATCCGATCCATATACATTCATGAATCACTTCGTGAAGAGCAATAATCTCTGCATTGTTTGAAGATATAGTGACTAAGGTCTATTCTGTAGACCTTCAAGATATCACGTTCCTTAACCATGGTGAACACTTAACCAGTCTGGGAAGACCTTTGTATGGGTCAAAGAGATACCCAACATCAGCAAAACCTTCTAAAAACACTTATGTCATTTTAGGGTAGGGATAGAAAACGCAGGCCAGCGTTGGCGGCGTTTCTGGTGTGTGATGGGTCCGAATCCATCATCTCTCTGTAGAGATAGAACAAGCCTATATCGATCGTACATCTCAAGTATGGAAAGATATCTTTTACACCAATCTAATGGCGTCACGTTGGCATAGAGCTATACCTTAGCTAACAAGTTCATGGCAAAATGAGATGTCCAATCTTGTGTATTTGAGCTAAGTACAATAATGCGCCTATTGTACTTGAGTAAGACACTTCTGCCTCTAGCACAACTTCATCCTCATCCTTCAGACGAAGAGAATCCTTTTCAGGATCAAGACTACGAACGATCATGGGGTGCTTAAAGACTTGATCTTATCAAAATGCCTAAGCATCTATCAACACGATGCTCAAGTTCCAAACTGAGGCACAATCGTGTTCTCCAAAAATCCTTCATCTCAAACTCAGATTTCAAGTGTTCAGCGGTTTCCCTTAACTATTTTAAGGGCTTCTAATGAAGATCATGTCTAACATGAACCGCGATAGAATCTGAAACTTGTTATGAAAATGCGCGTTCATATCCCTTCCTAATCAAGTTGTCACTTTAGTGAGCGTTTCAACTTTATTGCAAACGCGCTCTGTGGTCTAAAGCCACTTGACTTGGGTAAATAAAGTTAACCGTGAACTTTCATGTATATTTCATATCTAGATCCCCATAGAGATACGTAGTGAACATATTTATAAGCTGCATTTTCAATTATTCGGAAACTACCAAACTATCCATTACGAGAGAATATGTCTCATTGTAGTCAATTCCAGGGCATTTTGTGAGAAGCCTTGCGCCATAAGGCGAGATTGCCATCTCTTTTTCTTAACACGCTTTCTAACGAAGACCCATTAGTCAATAGGTGTTAACCGTTTTATGTAAGGAGGTGTTGGCATTACTGGATCAAAAATCTTCCTATTCATTAGAGAATCCAACTTAACCTAGATTGCTTCTTTCCATTTCGGCCAAATTTCTCTACGTTGGTATTCATGCTTCAACGGAGCGTGGTTCGATATCATTGGACTCAAAAAAATCATGGTCAATGAAATGCGCAACTACATCATCAATTATGATGGAGTTTCTATCCCACGTCTAATGTACACTAGTGTAATTTTTCATAGAGCTCTATATTCTCAGGAATAGGTTCTGATGTTGAGGCGTCCCCCAATGATAACCATAATCCTGGAAGATACTCATGAGATGGATTTTGAGTGTCGATGATCCAAGGATTGGTTTGTGCCAAAGTATCATTCGAATCCACGGGCTTCCCACGCATCCTAGCTGGGGCCATGGCCTGTAACGCCAGAGTGCCACTTTCTATGGCGTTGTCTCCCTGCCTACCTCCATATAGGGTGGTGCTACGTCCTCTTGTAGGGACGTCCTTCCTTGCAGGCATATTGCAGCAAATATGTGTGATCTCGTCACTTTAATAGGGATCGAGATGAGACATAGTAGGGACAGACCACGACAATTCTTGTCATTCCTGCTGAACTTTCATATTCTTATCGTCCCTAAACAATAACCATAATCATGGAAGATACTCATGAGACGGATTTTGAGTGTCGATGATCCAATGATTAGTTTGTGCCAAAGTATCCTTCGAATCTACGGGTTTCCCATGCATCCTAGCCGGGATCATGACTTGTAATGCTAGAGTGCCACTTTCTATGGCGTTGGCTCCCTGCCTATCTCCGTGTAGGGTGGTGCTACGTCCTCTTGTAGGGACGTCCTTCCTTGCAAGAATATTGCAGCAAATGTGTGTGATCTCGTCATTTAGTAGGGATTAAGGCAATGACCTATTGGTCTGAAATTTTGAAGTACAGGGATTAAACGTGTGAAATTAGAAGGTCAGGGACTGAAGTGTTTTATGGTCAAAAGCTCAAGGACTAAACAGTATTTAACCCTTAATGTTTTTACGTTTTATCTTCAATTCATGATTTTTGAGAATCTGACCATCTGTTTTGCTTCAATTCCTATGACCTTATGGGGTCATGGGCGAGGATCCGACCGTTGGATCTTCGTATAATTGTGAAATAGTGATTCAGAAGGCGATTCGTGAGAATCCGACTGTCGGATTTTCGTATAAATTTATGGAGATGTTTGAAAGGACGATTCAGGAAGATCCAACCATTGGATTATCATTAATTTAGAATCCGGCCGTTGGATCGTCATTTAAGTTTATTCCGTGTTTCGTTTGCTAAGTAAAGACCGTACGTGATTAGGTACTTGACGGTTTGAGTTGACGAACACTTGGATTATTGTGATTTTGATTAGTAGAAGAAGCAGCTGGACTAGAGGTGAGTAAATCTCACTTGGTTCATTTACAACCCGAATTTCCTTAATTGCACAATTTAATTGTTATGTGTGAGAAAATGGTTTAAGAAATGAGTTTTAAAGCATATATAAATGAGTTTCTGGAGTTTTTACTCTGTATGAACTATAGTTTGTATTAGTGGTCATTCATGAGAGGATGATTACGTGTATATATATATATATATATTTACGTGATTTTATACGGAATGGTGTGACATTGAAATATGTGGATTGTTGATGATTTCATTTGTATACTTGAGTGAAAGAATTATTGCCATGATTTATTATGTTAATGATATTGAGTGAAAGCATGATGATGATGATCATTTAGATTATGATTTAAAACACGTGATGGTTATGGAATTACAATTGATATTGTAATTGTCGTGAGATGTGAGGATTGTTATAACATTTAGGTCGGGGGGACCTTTAAATGTTCGATGCCACTGTAAGGAGTGTGGTGACTATTTTGTAACGGTGAACCTTGGCCGACGTGACACATTACGATTTAGCTAGAGCTCTTGTTTGTCTGCCGTCGTGTGACATGAAAGTAGCGAGTTGAGTTACTCGTGATCATGAACACGAATTGGTGATTAAGAGAGGTCAAGTGATGGGACATTACTTGCAAATGTTTATGATTAAGTTGTAACCTTGTTGGGTATGTTGGATCGTTTTACTTGATTTAAAGAATTGTTATTTAATAAATCAACCGTTCATTTCTTATTTACTCACACGAGCTTTCAGAAAGCTAACAGGGTTGTGTTGTTGCAATCCCGGTATACTATTCAAATGTTGTAGTGGATAATCATGTAGGTAAGGATAATCAGGGTGGAGAGCGAGCTGAGTAGGGCAGCTGGATTGAGACCAGCACTTGGTCTATTTTGGTGTGTTCTATAGACTCTTTTGAGCATAACATTTTATTTATGTTGGTATTGTAATAATTGACTCGAGAGATAGTTGCTACAAGGTTTGTATTATGGTTTGTGAGACGTTGGTTAAGGAAAAAAAAATTCAGGACGTTATTTGCATTAGTATTATTCATATTTCGGATTTGAATTTGTTATTCAAAATTTGGGACGTGACATATGTGCTAGGAGTATAGTATAAGTAGCATTTACAGATGGACAATGGTACAACACATGACCAGCGTATTTGCTTGTCAACCAACATCATGAGATATTTAAACGTCCGTAATTTAGTTAAAATAGGTCCACAAATATCACCTTGGATTCTTTGCAAGAATGGTATATTTTCTTTAGTGTCCTTTGCATAGGATGGTCTCAATCCTACCTTTGCGAAAGAGCAGCTTTTGCGAAACGAATGATAGGGTTTAGAAGTAACTCCTTGGACCAATCTTTTGGTTCGTACTTCTTTTTGTTTTGAAGAATGGATGTCTGTGTGAAGTCTTTAATATACGGATCATCATATCATGACTTGGATGTCCCAAACGGTCGTGCCAAAGCCTATATGTGTCAGAATTCCATAAATTATCTTTCATAACATGGTTGGATTCAATGACTCTAATAGTGGTTGCATACAATCCACTAGAGCGACACATAAGTTTCTCTAATACTCGTTTATTTCCATAGTCATTAGAGGTGATGCAAATGAACTCTTGTCCATTCTCACAATGTGTTTCCACATGAAAACCATTGGCTCTTATATTTTTAAAACTCAATAGGGTTCATCCAGCCCTTGGAGCATATAGAGCTTGGTGCCATTATCAAGAAGGCATTCCAACTCTCCGGGAAACATACTTAAGGATAATAAAGTTCGGATTTTAACACATGTCCATGACATTGAATAATAATGCAACACTTTATTAATAAGGAAAATAACCAATTATTACATCAAAGTTTCCAAAGTCTATTCCAAAATAAAATCAAACTTAGACAAATTGTAATTTACTCAATCCGTTTGGTAACTCCAATGAAATATGACCAGGAAAGTAGAGAGAGATGTTGGTGGAGCGAGGCTCGCTTAAATACCACGATCTAAATTACTTTCCTAGACATCATACTTCATTCGATACGCCACATGAGAAAGAGTTAATACAATTGTTATTTATTGACTAATGCACATTTGCCATTCTTGGAAAATAGAAAGGACTATTCTAATCAAAATTTGTGGCATCCTCATGCACTTCATTTTTAGCTTTGACGTCCTCAATGGTGAGATTGATATCTTCACCATCTTCATCTTCAGCAAGATTGATTTCTTGCTCTCTTAATTGCCTATACTCCTTGTAGCTTGCAGTTAGTTGGGTACTTGCATGGCATTGCTTGAACCAATGCTCAATTGATCCACATCGATGACACATGTCATTGTGGTTACCTCCATTCGTTTCAGGTGTGGATGTTGTGGATGTTCCCTAGGAAGTTTGCTGCTACTACCACGGTGCATAGTGCGACCTCCACTGCCGGTGTTGCCATATCCACCTCTCACACGTGTGGAGTTGCCATCACATGTGCTCGCTCTAAAGTTGCGGTTTCCTTCCTTATTGGGGCGGTTATATGGACCCATTCGTTCTTCATGTCCCCTGTTATTAGGGTACCACTCCTTGTGCCATTTTTTGGGTGCATTATAATTCACCTCATGAACGTTCTTGGTTCCAATGAGCCTTGAATTATAATTCTTTACGGGGATGTTGTCGTGCTTTTCAACTACCGACATAACATTGATGAGCTCATTAAACCTCGTAATTCGTCTAGCATTGACTTCAGTGCGATATTACTTTGATAGCAAAAGTGCTGTAATGGGGAAGGTGGAGAGAGTCTTCTCAATTAGCTCTTCTTCTGTGAGAGGTTTTTCACAGAACCTCAACATGGCTTTGAGGCTAAGAGCTTCTGAATTGTATTCAGCAACAGACTTGAAGTCGGAGAAGCGTATATTGTTCCACTGAATCTTCAAGTCAGGGAGGAGGGAATCTTGGATATTGCCAAAGCGCTCTGCTAGTGTCAGCCATATGTCTCTTACATCTTTGATTGAAATATACTCTAATCTGAGTGCTTTGTTCATATGGCGTTGCATCAAGATAATTGCTTATATATGCTTTGTGGGTGTTCGTTGGAACACAAGACCCACGTTAGGTGCCTGGATTATGGGCAATATCCCTCTTGATGTGAGATGGTTCTCAATGTCGGTTTTCCAGCTATGGTATTCCGAGCCTGTTGAGTCAAGGATTTGAAAGTCGAGTCTAGGTTCACTCCACATCCTGAAGATAAGAAGAGAATATATATTAGTTTTGGAGTTTTAAACTTCCACGAAAACTAAAATAATAAGATTTCCGATCTATGCTACTAAGAAATCAATTTCCAAGAATATTTAGATTAGACCGAAACAATGATGTCTAATATGGTAAAAAATTGATGCTTGCAGACGCTCTTAGTCCGAATAATATGAACACTCTTAGTTCATTTCGTGAATTTCTATAATTCCGCTTTTTTTATTGCAAGTTCCTAAGAAAAAGAAAAGAGGAGAAAAGGAGTAAAAACTTAAAAACAGGAACTTTAGTCTTTTAAAACTTGTTGAAATTCACTTCTGAACAGATCTCACTTCAAATGGTGTACAAGTCAAAACGACTCCAACAAGGCTGAAATTTGGAGATCAAATATAAGAGACAGAGATGAACAACTTTGATGAAGAAATGATTTTGATTAGATGTCCCGAAAAGGACGTTTCTCGACGTGCAAGCAGGCTGATATGCACAGGAACAAGCGTGCTGAACATCTCCCACTTCGAATGGTGTATAGGTCTCAAAACGACTCTAACAGGGCTGAAATTTGGAGGCCAGATAGAAGAGACAGAGATGAACAACTTTGATGAATAAAGTATTTTGATCAGAGGTCCTGAACAAGATGTTTCAGGGCGTGAAAGTAGGTTGATCTGCACAGGAACGAGCACAGGGGCAGTGCACGATATGGCTAGCAAGGTTTAGAAACTCTTGCTGATAACGTGTTATAAAATGAACATAAAATAACTTGAGAGAGGGAGAGAGTTTAGATGCAGAGAATGAAGAGTAATGTGTGTTTATGCTTCTCACAAAAGAGGGTATTTATAGGAATACACTGTAGTGTGAATGCTCAAAGAGAAAACCAATTTGGTAAGCATTTTTATATTGGCTGTAGCTCCACATGGTTGTCTTCAATGATGATAATTGTCATGCTTGTTGCCTCTTGGCATAAAGCATGTCACACAAGTCTTTATACCTATATTATACACTCAAGTACTATATCTATACACTCAAGTAACTATTACATGATATAGACATTTATACTATAATACATTTATACTACAACAGAAGACAATACGTACCTTATAAATTCATGAGCATTCAAAAGAATTGTTGGCCTTCTTACTTCAGATTCCCTAAAATTCTCTTTACCATAAAGGATATTTTCACAGATTGTTGTAGGCTCTTGACTCACCACTGTGATATAAGACCTCAACTGGGAAGTTGTTGTTCTTAATATTGTGTTGGTCTATATGTACTGATCCCTTTATAGGGTCGTAAAATCTTTCGACTAGTCCAATGACAGTGGGACTACTTGAAACACTATGTCCCACTAATGTCATTGTTCTTCCGGCTTCAATCGTGAGATTCAAGCCCTTGAAGATCATTTGTTCGGGCCTTGCTGGGTAAGAGAAAAACACATTCTTCAGTTCTATGTGGCCTTTAATAGTCTTTTGCACCTTATTGCCTTCATCAGGCTGAATCTCACTTGACTTGTCTAGGATAGAAAACACTGATGATATGGAATTGTAGCCTTTGGCCAATCGGAGGTCATACTTCCGACACTTGTAATGCTTTTACCAGTGCTCATTAATAAGAAGAAAGTTTGAAACACGTGCTCTGCAGTTATGGAGCCTTTGTTCATTAGCCTCCCTCCATACCAATATGCTAGAGTTATAAATGGTCTCATTATCCTTTTCTGAGACGAAGATTTAGTGATATTTCTATGGTTGATGGTGGCTTCGCTTGCTTGTTGACTGCTCTTAATTTGTGCTTTTTGCACTTTCTTGGACAAACCTTTCATGAGGGTGAAGAGAAAATGGAATTACTTCATTGAATTGATCGATTACAAAGGATAACAAATATATAAATTACAAAGCATAGAGATGCTAAACAAGTGTGGCAGATAAGATTGAGATGCCAAATACAAAGTGTGGTCTTGAGCTCCTAACATGTTGTCATCTTCTGCATTCTCAATGTATGGGAGATGGTGACTTTATACTTTTGAGGACATAGAGCATGCTTTGTCTCTTGGTGGAGAGTTACTGTTATTATCCCTCCGCAAGCTGATGCGGGGATGAGGAGCAATCAGCTTGGAACTGGGAACTGAGATCTGCAAAGCAGTGCTTGGGAAGTGCTTTGGTAAAGATATCGGCAACATTGGCAGTAGAGGAGACATGTTGAAGACGTGGATTTGTTAGCAACTGGTTCTCGAATGAAGTGAAAGTCTATGTCAACATGCTTTGTTCTAGATTGGAGAGAAAACAGAGAAGAAGTAGAGATAAACACAGTGGCTGAAAACACAGAGAAGAAGTGAACTTAATTTGTGTACCACTGGAACTGACGAATAGAGAAAGAGAGATTTTTGAGTTTGTTTAAGAAGGAAGAAAAGTAATAGTCACACATGCAAAGTGATATGAAATAGATGTAAATCAAGGCAAACCAAAAACAAACTGACAAAAAAGGCAGAGAGACTTGAACAGAGGCAAAGCAAGAGCAAAAGGAAAAGCAGGAAAGAGAGACAAAAACAACATAAAAGCAGGAGAGGAACGTGATAGACCAGACAAGAAAAAGATGGGGAGTGTGCAAACATGGGAAAAAGAAATTGTAAACAAAGGGAAAGGGAAGATGTTGGGAGAAGGAAAAGGAGAGAATAATGATTAAAAAACAAGAAAGGTGATCAAATTGAGAAAAAGAGATGAATAGATTAGTGGTTTGGAATTTCATATCATGGGGTTTGGGGTGAAAAGAAAAGAAAAAAAAAAAGGCAACAACCACATGCAAAGTGAGGAAGAGACTTGAACAAAGTAAAACAAATGCAAAAAGAAAGGAGAGAGAGAGAGTGACCGGGAGGATGTGGGAGAAAAAGAGGGAATAGCGATTAAAAACTTGAAGGATGATTAAATAGAGAAAGATACATAGATGAGTAGTGGTTTGTTCTTTTGGTTGACAAAGATGTTGTTGTCACAGTAGGTGTGAGAAGAAGACCGAGAGTGGGCAGATTATAGAAAGTGAGTTTGGAATTTAATATCTCAAAGGATGAGGAGATGAGGATCAGAAGAAGAAGATACGAAGTAGAAGAGAGATAGAGAGATTGTTGTAGAAGAGCGGCCAGTGAAGAAGAGAGATGCAGCATTGCTGATGCAGAAATGAAGACTGCTGTGTAATCAGAAAGTGAAAGAAGATAGTGGGTGTCGTGCAGTGAGAGGTTTCAGGAGAGAGTAATATGTTTAGAGGAGGGAGGGTGCCATGAAGGGAAATAAGCTAAACACCGGTGCCATGAGTGAAACAGAGAGCTGTTAAGCAAGAAGTCTAAATGAATATTATTTTCTTTTGTGGAGATGAAAAAGAGGTAGCTTGTAGGAGCAAATGGAGTGAAAGAGCAACTGAACAGAGGAAAGGGGTTGCTTTTCTCCAAGCAAAAATCTAAGTTGAATCGGAAGGCAACTATGGAGGAGGGTTGTTGGAATTTTGTGGAGAATTGAACAAGATGCTTCTGCCATGATAGTGCTAGAAGCCTAGAATAACATATCAAGGGAAAAGAGTTAAGCAGACTTGAATCGGAGATTGAACTAAGAAGAAGGTTAATAGATGCTGCAATCAGCAGAAGAAGTTGGTTGCTTCTCTAAAGAAAAAATCTAAGCTTAATTGGAAAGAAACTATGGAGGAGAAGGGCTATTAGGATTTGATAGAGAACTGAAACATGGTGCTTCTGCCATGATAATTAAGAATGAAAAAAAAAACTGAAGTGAAAGATGAAAGATCTCGGCTTGAGAACAAAACATGAATTCAAAGAAGAAAATTAACATAGTAGAAATGAAAACTGAACTAAGAAGGATTGAGAGATGCTGCAATCGGTTTTAGACCCGTGGGTGCATGGAGGAAAATTACTCCATACACCTAGGGAAGGTTTTAGAGTTCACAGGATCAAGAGCTGTTAAGCAGATGCTCTGATACCATGAAGAGAAATGGAATTACTTCATTGAATTGAATTGATCGATTACAAAGGATAACAAATATATAAATTACAAAGCATAGAGATGCTAAACAAGTGTGGTAGACAAGATTGAGATGCCAAATACAAAGTGTGGTCTTGAGCTCCTAACATGTTGTCATCTTCTGCATTCTCAATGTATGGGAGATGGTGACTTTATACTTTTGAGGACATAGAGCATGCTTTGTCTCTTGGTGGAGAGTTACTGTTTAATAAGCTAAGGTTGTATGGCAATGTTCACAATGGCTAACCTCCATGCAATGATCAATCCAAGTGCAAATGCTAGGGTGGCACTTATAAAACCTCGAATCAGCAACGACATACACTTTGCAATGAAGGATTGAAACATACTGCCTTCACTAGGTAGTCGTGCACAGATAGCTGCACTAGTGTTCTCAATATTAGAGGTGGCAAACGGGCCGGCCCGGCCCCTTTTAAGGGGACCCATTTATTATCGTGTCATGCCTTGGCCGGCCCATTTACTTAAACATTAAGCCTAGTCCGGCCCATGATCCGAGCCCATATCGTGCCGGGCCGTGCTCGTGTCAGGTCGATAAACGGGCCGTGCTCGTGCCTATTCACTAAGAGCACGATTTTAAAATCTTAATTTGAACAATAAAAATAAATTTTATTTAACTATTTATAAAATTAAAATAAATTAAATTCTACAACGTCTTTCTTAATCTTAGCTTTTTAAGATTAGTTTTCTAATAATTTTTTATATTCCACTATAAGAAAATAACTCAAAATATATTGTTTTTAGTATATTATTGTGAGATTAATCTTTATTAATATAATGAAGATTTAGTATCATATTATTCTTTCCTTAATTCTATAGTTGTATTATGATGAGATTAGTCTTTATTAATAAACATATATTTAATATTTAGAAAAAATACTTATGTTAAGACAAAGATATAATGTTTTATTTCACTATTTTGACAACATAAAAGAAATAGTATTATTGGAATTGTCATGAGATTTTAAATAAAGAAGTCTAATATTCAAATCTCATCATTGTAGTTTTTTAATATTTTTAAAAACAAAATGAAATTTTGTGTTTGTAACGGGTCGGCTCATAATATGTCGTGCTCAGATAGTGCCGGGCCAATTATGGGTTCGGACCGGGCCGGGCTAATGGGCCAATATTCCTAGACCCAACCCGGCCCGTTATTCTAACTTACTCGGGTCATGCTGGGCCACTAACGGGCTTGGACCGTGCCGGGCCCGTGCCGTGCTCATGCTTAGCGGCCCGTTTGCCACCTCTAGTTCTTATCAGTCATCACGATCAAACCACCCTATCTCAAATGAGAAAAGTTTGCCAAGCACTCTCTCCCTAACCCTTTTTATTAAGCTCTCTCCTGTAATTGCAAAACAGTATTGTTGGGGAAGCTTGATGATGAAGCTATCGACTGTCAGGGCCAAGATGTGGCAATAATGACTGATTTGTTTTTTGGGTTTGTGGCTGTCTTTTTGGATGTACACTGAGACAACTGATCTCAAGCAATAGGCTTGAATTGCCTGCATAGCTCCGTAGCCATCAGAACCTGAACAATCAAGTAAGGCTCGCTTCCACTCAGGTGCATTCAATCGATATAAGCGCCATTGAGATAGGGGAGGATAATTTTGTCTTTGTTTTGATACTTGTAGTAACCAAGAGGGTGCATTTGGGAAGAATAGTCTGCCATGCTGATGGAAAAAGCTGTGGAATGTACCGAGCTGAATTGGCCTGCTGGGCTGTTTTGCCAGGTTGATCTTATGCTGATTGTTGACTGGAGAGGATAAGGATTCATTGATTTTAGGTTGTGTCTATCTTCAGATGGGTTATCTTGAAGCAACTGCAGCTTCATTTTGCATGGCTAGTTACAACTGAACCATTTTGCTGTATGCACCACCTTGTCTGTTGTTCATATTGATCAACTCATCATGAGAATCTGACTCAACTACTTTTCCTGCTTGAAGAACCACTATCAAATCAGCTTTGCATATTATGGAAAGCCGATGAGCAACAATGGAGTTGTCCGTCCTACTGAAGCCACGTCCTGGGCTTCTTGTACTACTCTTTTGGATTGTGCATCGAAAGCACTTGTGGCTTCGTCAAGCAGAAGGGTTATGGGATTTCTAAGGGGAGGCCTTGCTATAGCAACCCTTGATTTAGCCCTCCAGACAACTGAACTCCAAATTGACCAAAGTAAACCATTGGAAACACTAGTCAAAACTAGTATTTATGTTTACAGTTAGCTATTTTGTGGATTTAGGGCGAGAAAAATATGTATGGCTTACTTGAGTTTCATATCCTTCGGATGGTTTAACAATGAAGTCATGAGCATTTGCTTTCTTGGCTGCATCTGTGAAATTTTCCATCGAAGCTCCTTCCTTTCCGAATAGAATGTTTTCTTTTATAGATGTTGCAAAGAGAACTAGTTCTTGATTAACAAGTCCCATCTGGGATCTGAACCACTTAAGTTGAAGTCTCTTTATATCATATCCATCAAGGAGTATTTTTCCTTTGACAGGGTCATAAACCCTTTCAATCAATGAAATGGTGGTAGAGTTTCCAGAACCACTGCCTTCAACAAAACCGACAGTCTTTCCAGCTCGTATGGTAAGATTGAGTCCTTCATGGACAGGGGTATCAGGTCTTGATGGATAACTAAAGTGCACCTCTTTAAACTCCACTTTTCCTTTCAAATGTCCCAAAACTTTTCCTCTTTTCATAGTGTCTATGGCAGGATCTCTTTCAATCATTTCAAACACCAGAATAGCGACAGATGTCACCTCCATGATGAAAGACAGATTTGGGAGTGCACTCATTATGGACCTAAAGATACAAAGACTTCAGTTGTGAGTTGGAGTTGTGACAAATTAAAATATCATCATAAACAAAAACAAGTATGTTAGCTTTTCAATAACTTTGTTTAGTTATGCTTCTGCTAATGCACACATTTCCCCGGTCAGCACCTGAAATGTTAAATTATGCCATTCATATTACAAAGTAAAGAGAATGGGAAGAAGCAAAATGAACACAAGGAAAGGTACTTACAGTCCCTCCGGACGATGCAGATACTAGCAACGACGACAGTGCCTCCTTTCTCTCCTTTCTCAATGACAAGTATGCTACCAATCCAACCCGGGAAAGCCCAAGTAGCATTAACAATTCCCATGCTCCCTATCATCACTCCCTTTATGAAACCTTGCTTAAAAGCTCCATACTTTTCTAATAAGCACTACTGAATTTTAAGTATTCAGTTCGCACCCGAGATGTTTATCTCTCTGCAGTTCTTATCCAACAAACTCCTCCTGCAAAATATGAATATGTTTCCAGTTTAAACATTTCTACAATCTTACGCATTTCACCGTGTATGAGTTATATCTTATATGAATTTCAAGGCACTTCATTACATTCAATATGGTTCCTCATTTCCGTATACAGATTTATAGTACACCTAAAGACTAATCTACTCCTAAACTACAGTCATTTACGATCAATAGAATGAAGGAGATTTGACTATGAAATCAATTTCTAAGGTGGTTCAACATATATATTATGATCGGACCAAATTTATAACTATACTTGCAATATACAAGCTTCCAGCGCAGGTTCCAACTCCAATGGCAAGATACAACAGCTTCAGTGCATGCTATCGAACATGGAAGTAGGCAGGTTGGTTGGCTAAATCATTAGAAGAAGAATTACTAAACAGTGGCATATACTATCGTAAATTTATCACACAGGACATGAGTGATGAGATAATCTCAATATATTTCACATGGTATAAGTTTTCTTCATCTTGAAACATCAACTACAGTATAGAAATCCATTTTCAAAGTTGATACACCATGCTGCTAGTTAATTTCCTGACCATTTTCTCAAACAATTGGATTAGTTTATGTACCTTGTCTACAGTCTCATTGGAAGGAGAAGATGATCCATACTCATTCATCCACCCGCCGAGGATTACCATAGTTAATGGGGTCATTGCACCATCCCCAACGCTACCCAAAGTGCCTAACAACAGCAGCAGCTTGTCAAACTCATCAGCATACCGAAGGAAGCCTCCTGTGCTCCCCATAGCACCTGCTGCAGCAAACAATAACACAAAGCCTTCCCCAATAAAAATTCACCTCTTAACTCAGATTGGTTTAACTCATTTTTTTTTGGGTAAAATCCTCATATAGTACCCGAATTATCACGAAATGCACTTTTTGGTACCTACAAATTTTCAGGGTGATACCCATAATATCCCTCCGTTAGCCCTTATAGTACCTCCGTCCATTATCCCGTTAAAAATGTCTACGTGACGGTCATGTGACACTTATGTGAGTAAAATAACAAGGGTAAAATAGTCTTTTCATTCATATTTAAAATTATAGAATTTAATATTGAATATCTATTATTAAAAAATATTTTGACATATAAAAAAAATACCCAATTTATTCTTCACTATTATTGGGATACTTTGGTCAATTAATTTAAGTGCTTTTATTTTTGTTTAGTTTTTTTATTTTATGAAAATTTAATATATATTAATTTAGACATAACTTTTTTCTAGAACAATTAATAGGATTAATCAATAGAGATGGTAGGTAAATCTAGATATTCACTAAATTCAATTATAGGTCTTTCTTTTAACCTAGTCTAGTTTATTTTAATTTAGTTTAATAAAAAAAATTGTAAAAGAAATATGAAAAATAGGTGTTTTATGATTTTACCCATACTTTAACGGAATAATTAACGGAAGTAATAAAATGGCTAACGGAGGGATAATACATGTACCATTAGACTCCCTAAAAATTATGTACCAAAAAATACATTTCATGATAGTTCAGGTACCATATAAAAATTTTACCCTTTTTTTTATCCACCATTAATATTACATATGCACATATATGAGGTACGTTACTTCAGCAACTGCACAACCCCTTGAACATCAGTTGAAGCGTATACTCTTTCAGATAATCCTTATGCTATTGGTCCCTTGCACAAACTTCATAAAATTTTATTATACAAATCAAAATAGAAGTTTAACCACATTGATGTAAAAATGAACTGAATCTCGAATCTACGTTTATCCAAGTACTTAGACACAAAATGCCAACAATCCTAAGATTGGTATGATGCACCTAAACATTTAGTTGCCTTAAAATTACTGGGTTCAGTAGTAGACTGCATATCACTCTACTGTTACTGGCTTTACTTGGTCCAACTTATAAAGGGTCCAATCAAATCAGAGTAAATGAAGGCAGAAGACACAAATTAGAAGCCAAAACTATTCTTGGAATGTTTCCTACTTTGTATTGGGTCTAAGAGTTGATCTAATTCTATTATAGTATTATAAGAAATAAAAAAGTATAAACAGAAAGTGAAAAACAAATGGTGCCTCTCGAGACAGGCAAGGGTAAAAGAATAAGGTGAATATCCTACAAGGTCAAAAGTGATGCTGCAACCAAAAAACAATGGTGTTTAAGAACTATCGAATCGATGTTACTGCAGGACGGATCACAATGTTTTATGAGCTCATTGGAGCTATGAATGTCGCTGAAAAGCATGACAACGTCCTTATGAAGAACTATAATTCAAGATCCGTGGAAACAGAGCATATTCCAGAGTCCAATTATAGTCGCGCCTCTAAGAGAGGCCGCCAAAAGCAAAACCCTAATCTTAGGGATACTTCTGGACGTTCTAATCCATATAATCGCTCTACTTGGCAAGGTAACCGTCAAAATAGGCGACACGAAACCGAAGAGATCAACGCCGAAAGAGAGAACGAGGCAACGCCTCTGGCCATGTTAGTGGCGCCAGCAACACTAAAAGCCATCTAAATGACGCTTCCAAAGCGCCTCAATCAATGGAATCTGAGCAAATAGATGTATGTTCCCGATATGGAGAATCCGGTCATTTGGCACACATTTGTAGAACTCGTGAAGAAATTGTCACCGCCTACAAAGCATATTGTGAAGCAAGATAAGCTCACTATGTGGAACAAGAAGATCATGAAGATGATCTAGGGTTCAGGGTTGAAGACTACAAATCTGGCTGGGATCAATAGATCGCCAATTCTATTTAAGTCTTTATTTTTCCAAGATATGTAATAGGCAATTGCCATATACTTTGTAATAAATGCCAATGGTTTAGTTTTTCCTCCAAGTCGGCTCACCCAAAGTAAGTCTGATGTCTAGGAAGGTTCTAAGATTAGTGGTACTTAAGCGAGCTTTGCTCCACCGACATCTCTCTACTCACTTGGTCACATTTATTTTGGAATTACCGAAAGAAGTTCGACGACTACCATTTTTGCATTAGCTAGCATTTTGGATTACATTTTCTTTGGTCAAAGAGACAATGATGTAACTCTGTTGGCTTATGAATAAAAATTTTGAGTTCTTTTCATTATGACTCTATTTTGATTCTGAGCATATGACTTTGTGACTACGATGGCTAGGCCATCAGTGTTAATTCAAGAACATGGAAGAGCCCAAGTTCCCTTGCCAAACGGCACCTTGATTATTGTCACAAAAACTCTCTACGCTCATAGGGCAAATTACACCTATGAATAGCCAACAGATTCCATGCGAAACGCATGTAGAGAACGGAAATGTATTCCTTTGCAATACCTCTAACGATTACGAATAAAAGCTCATCTTAGAGGAGTTTATGTGTCTCTCTGGTGGACTCCATGTCACTATTCGAGCTATTAATCCAATAAAAGTTATGAGAGAAGATCTCTTGGATTTAGATACATATTGACTTTATCAAGACAGGATAGGTCATCTTAGTCATGATATGATGATCCGTCTACAAAAGACTTCACATGGACATCCTTTCTTTCGAGCGAACTGAAGCGTGAATCAAAAGTTAATTCCTGGACTAAGTGTGACGGCCGTTGCTACCTCTGGAGTCGCCGCCGTCCACTACCAACCTAGGGCTGGCATAGTCCCTATCCATGACGCCATGGATGGCGTCCATCATGGTGATGGCACCCTAGGTGATCATGCAATCACCAACTTTGCTTCAAAGAGCGTTTCAGGCGCTCAGGCCCAACCAAAATTCTCATTGGTTGCTTCTAAAGCATCATGCTCGTTTTACAAAGCCGGTTCCTTAGGGAAATTAGGATTGAGACCGTCCTATGCAAAGGATATGAAAATATTCATCTATTCTTACATAGAACCTGTGGGGATTCTATGGACTAATTCAACCAACTTGCGGAAGTTTAAATATCTCATGATATTGGTTGACACGCAAACACGCTAGTCACGTGTTATGCCATTGTCCATCTATAAATGCTACTTATGCTATATTCCTAGCACATATCATATGACAACGGGCTCACTCCCCGGATCATCCTATTTAGTCAATTGGATTTGACTATGCTAGAGAGTTTACATAGAAGACTTTCGATGGTTATTGCAATGGGACTGATGTTGGATATCACATTCCTATGTACACACCCAAATGGTCTTGCGGTAAATGACTACGATGGCAGTCAGGAATTGATAATACGCACCACTCTCCTTATATCCGCTCGGGGTGATGCAATATCGCATGCAGCTATGCTAATTCGTCTACGACCTACCGTCACTCAATGTATCTCTACATTACAGCTAGTGACTGGGTATAAGAATTTTGTACTTACGCACATTTAAGTGAGCCATTTATGTACCAATTGCGCTGCCACATCGCACTTTGATAGGTCCTTACTGACGAATGGGCAACTCAGTTGGATTTGAGACTCCAACAATCGTCCGCCACTTAATGCCCTTGCAAGGTGATCTCCTTACTGCTAGATTTACATATGTCACTTTGCTGAGACAGTCTTCCCATCGTTAGGAAGAGATAACTGATCATACAGCTTAGAAATGTGGTCACTACGTATCTCTATAGGGATCTAGATACGGAATGTACATGAAGATTCATGGTGAACTTCACTTATCCAAGTCAAGTGGCTCTAGACCACGGAGCGCGTTTGCAATAAGGTTGAAACGCTCACTAAAGTGACTACTTGATTGGGAAGGGATATGCCCGCGTTTTTCCATAACAAGTTTCGGATTCTATCACGGTTCATGTTGGACATGATCTTCATTGGAAGCCCTTAAAGACTTAAGGAAAACAGCTGAACACTTGAAATCCTATTTTGAGATGAAGGATTTTGGGAGAACACGATTATGTCTCGGTTTTAAACTTGAGCGTCGTGCTCATAGATGCTTAGGCATTTTGAAAAGGTCAAGCCTTCAAGCACCCATATGATCATCTGTAGTCTTGACCCTGAAAATGATGATGATGAAGATGTGCTGGAGGCAGGAGTACCCTACATAAGTACAATAGATGCATTATTGTACTTAGGTCCATGCACAAGACCAGACATCTCATATGATTGTGGACTTGTTAGCTAGATATAGCTTTGAGCCAACGCGACGCCATTGGAATGATGTAAAAGATATCCTTCAATACTTGAGATGTACGATTGATATGGACTTGTTCTATCCCTACAGAAAGACTATGGATTCGGACCCATCACAAACCAGGAACGCAGCCAACACTGGCTTACGTCCTCTATCCTCATCCTAGAATAACATGTGTTTTCGAAGGTTTTACTGATGTAAGGTATCTCTCTGACCCACATAAAGGTCATTGCTAAACTGGTTAAGTGTTCACCATAGGTAAGACTGCGATATCTTGGAGGTCTACAGAACAGACCCTAGTCGCTATATCTTCGAACCATGCAGAGATTATTGCTCTTCATGAAATGGTTCATGAATGTATATGGATTGGATCCATAGTTACGCATGTTCGAACAATTTTGGTTTGAAGTCTACCATAGATGAGCTTACAAGCATTTAGGATAATGCTGCTTGTCTTGAACAAATAAAGCAAGGCTACATCAAAAGCGATAACACCAAGAATAATCAACAACAACAGACTCTCCTCAAGATCAAACTGAATTAGGTTCAATCTGAGGACTGTGACAAACTTGCTCACTAAGTCATTGCATAAAGTCCAGTTTCGAGAAACATGTTGGTGGCATCGTTTTATGCTACAGAAGTTATCCAAACTCTCATGACCGTAGTCATCAAGGGGAGATGCAGATATCAGGGAGAGATGTCTACATGTATAGTCTCGAAACGTGAAGGGTGTGTTGTGCACTTTTTCCCCTTCGACCAAGGTTATTTTTTTCCCAATGGGTTTTTATTACTCGGCACGGTTTTTAATGAGGCAACGAGAGAAGCACTGTGTTCGGGCGACACAAGGGGGAGTGTTCAAGTAAATCTTTATTCTGTGTCTGGCCCAAACTCTAGGTTACTTGACCTAGTGGTAATAGAGTTACATTAGAATGATCTAGATTCCTGTTCAATGTACGATTACTTTCCTTGTACAATTTGGATTCTATGCATTGTAATTCTCTATATAAAGAGGTCTCTATTATCAATGAGAATACACAGAAAATTCCTCTCGATTTCAGTTTCTCTACAACAGAACCAATGTAATCAATTTCATTCATCTCAAGCCAGAATGGCACAGATATATACATTTCCTTGCCAACCATTAGACAACCAGTGCTCACTTATTATAAGCAAGGCTATAACTATGACAAAACTAGGACACAGTAAATAGGCATGATCAATAAAAAACTAAATTCTCTCCTTGCCATCCAAACTAGGGCTAGGAAATTTGGCCGGGTCCAACAGTTTGGTCCACAGAAAATCCCAAATCGAAAAAGTATTCTTATTTGCTTTGGGCACCCAAAGCCCAATCAACTTGGGCCATACAAGTGATCTGTGCACCCAACTGCAATTGAGTCCACCTTCTCCTACACCGATCACGTATTGCCGCCACCGCCGCACGCTTAGGACGTTGATCATCAAATTTCCAACTCTTCAGGCGGAGGGACTCTCTTGCAGGTTGGAATCTTCGAAAACCTCCGACTATATATCCCTTCGTAGAGTACAAAGCTTCATATAGCAGTCGCAAATTCCTTCACCGCCGCCCACTGGGAACGGGACTCATTCCGCTGCTATGATCTACCCACTGGTAAATAGTACGTCGTTGCCCAATTATAATTCATATATGCTAGAAATTCCAGATCTTCACCAACCTTGAGTCGTGCTCTGCTTGGTCGGATTCAACCTAGGTCCAGAACGGAGGTTTCCCCTGTTACCAGCCTCCATTGCAAAACTTTGTCACCAACAAATCCATCCTTTTTTTCAAAGAGAGAGTTTGATTGAGAGCCCATCAAATGAAGTCGTGGTAGGATTACCTCGAGAAGACGTTGAAAAGCAGAGAGAGACTCTGCTTATTATTTGCACCGATTGGGGTCGCTTAGATCCCCAGCCACGGTGGCTAGCGTTTGATAAAAACTGGAAGAGGATGCGCCTCATATGTTTTTTTGTGAAGAGATGCCACATACAGAGGATGTGGGCACTGCTAGTAATAATAATTCTAAAAAAGAAATTATAAGACAATAGTTTCCACTTAAAACTGACTGTAGCATGCGAACTTTTTATAAAATTGCATTTTCATACCAAAAATTTTTTGCCATCAAAATTTTGAAATGCTTTCTAAACCAGCAGAACTCAAAAAACACAAAGCAATTTTTTTTACTGTTTTTGAAAATAAAAAAATAATAAAGTTCATAAAAAAAATTCATTTGAGGTTTCGGTGTTCTGTCAATTGGAATACATTCTAAAAATGACACTCTATGATCGGTAAGCTTATAGTATAGGAGAAATTCAAGTAAAAATAGTGTTGTAAAAGTTTCTTTTTTGGGATTTTGACCCCATTGTAAAAAATATTTATTTTGTTTAATATTTACTTATTTGTCCTTTATCATTTGATAAACTTAAATTAGAGGTATAATTTTGAGAAAGAAGATTTCATTAATAATCTACAAAGCCAAAATGACACATACATAACATTTTTAAGCTTGTGCTCTAATATTTAGGATGAAATAAATACCCCAATTAGAGGTATAATGTGCGATACACTAAAATTTGATGCATGGATGCAGTCGGAGTACTGAAACTGTTCTATATGTACTTTACAAAGCTCCAATTAAAAAAAAAATCGGTGCTAAGAGAATCAATTATATGGGTTCTCGGTACGATATTATAATGTTTTTAATTCTTAACATCTATAGTATATCTAAGAGAGTTTTATATAAAAAGTAGGTTCCTAACAAATATTTGTTATGCAAATTGGTTTGATGCCGAATAAAATCACCAAAAGTTAATTTGAAACACACACACATATATTTATGAATCATAAGAATCATAGCTAAAAATTTGTTCACATACTCACTGAATTTCTTACTCAGCTGTGCTCAACTATCTTTAAATCTAACTGTGAAAAATAATGAAGAAAATAAATAAGATCTAATTACTTTATCATTCTCAAACTTATGATTTAGATTCAATGACCGTTGCACAACTGAACATAAAATTAACCGAGTATGTGAACATGAGTCTAATCTATATACATTCATGGATGAATGTGATTGAAAGTCGTCTATATATGATATAATATACCATCTTAATCTGTCTCATCATGGCCACTGTTTGCTTTGTCTAGACCTTCGAGTACGTATCCATAATCATCTTCTGATTCATCAAAATGAGAAAATCGACAAAATTAATACAGCAGATAGCAAGAGAATCAAGCACATCTCACTTTGAATCATCAGCCTTTTTACAGAAAACGTTTTCAGTTTTGAACAACGACAGGAAAGCCATAACCTAAGCATTGTATATAGAGCTTGCATGCAATATGTCGTGCCCTAAAGCCCTGTCAAACGTAAGTTACACAACCCACTTGTCACCATCTACAAACAAGTTAAACTAGGCAACGTGTTTGGCATGTAAGCTGTAGATATAAAAGTTATAAACCGAAATAATACAAAACCCACCTCCACAAATGGATAGCCACCTTTTCCCATATATTCTGCCTAAAGTTGCGACCTAAATTCATGTATAAGGGTCTGCTACATTCTTTGATGCTCACAAGACCATCTAAAGTAATTTCTTCATTTCTTGTTTTGGAGAATATGGGCAAGTTTATTCTGGTAGCTGTTTCAGTACTACTAGCTATAATTATTGGGTTGGGTGCATGAGAGCGAGGAGAAGGACTTGGAATCTGAAAAGAGTCTGTGGGACTTGTAGGAGAGGTGGAGGAGCCACCACACAACTTCACATGACCTTCAAGAGAAGCGGATGCGTTTCAACGTCGACTTCAAGGAGAACGTAAAGCACGTACACAAGGTGAACCAGATGAGTAGGCCTTACAAGCTCAAGCTGAAAGGTCATCCCTCATATTGTAACGGAGGAGGAGAACTCTTCTCTTCTTGCCACTCCTTCTACTGAAGATATTAGAGATGCCGTTATGAAAATGGATGGAATCAGTGCCCCTGGGCTTGATGGTTTTGGAGGATGTTTTTTCACTTCTTGTTGGTCTGTGGTAGCTCACGATGTAACTCGGGCAGTTCAGAGTTTTTTCATTAATGGATACATTATGCCACATTTCAACTCCAACATCCTCCTATTAATTCTCAAGCTAGAAGACGCTAAAAGCATCTCAGACTTCCGTCCAATTGCCCTTGCTAACTTCGTGTTCAAGATTATCACAAGAATTATGGCTGATAAGCTCGGTCCAATTGCTTCTTGTATCATCTCCCCTAGCCAAAGTGCCTTCATTAGAGGACAGTCTATTGTTGATCCCATTGGGTTGACCTCAGAATGTGTGAACCTCCTAGACCAGAAATGTAAGTATGGGAACTTAGCTATTAAATTTGATATCTGCAAAGCCTTTGACACCTTGGATTGGAATTTCCTTCTTCGAGTCCTCCGCAACTTTGGGTTTGATGCCACTTTCGTAAACTACATTCACACTATCTTGCAATCTGCATATATATATCTGTCAGTGTTAATGGGCAGACCAATGGGTACTTTACATGCTCCAGGGGTGTCCGTCAAGGCGATCCTTTATCTCCGTTACTGTTTTGCCTAGCTGAAGAAGTCCTAAGTCGTGGCCTCACTTCTCTGGTTAATACAAGGAAGCTTAGGACAATTGCAGCTCCATCAACTGTCTCTCCCCCATCCCACGTGTTGTTTGCAGATGATATTATGGTATTTCTTCAGGCTAAGCCTTCTCACTTAAGAAATCTAATGTCTTTTATGGAAGAATATTGTCACGCCCCGAATTTTAGAATAACAATTCAAAATCCGAAACATGAAAATATTACAACTCAAAATAATCATCCTGAAAATTTCTTTTCTTAACATACTCACCACACGAAATAAAATCAAACCGAATTTAGTCTCGGTTAATTATTACAATTCAAATCCAAAATGTAATGTAAAGCTCTAAATGAGCATACACACACCTCACAACTAAATAAATAACAAAACTGCTATAACACCTAAGCAGCTCGGTCACCTCCCTGGTTATCCTGACCTGCAGGAATATCCGCTACACCATTGAATAGTGTACCGGGATTGCAACAACACAAAACCCGGTAAGCTTATGAAAGCTTGTATGAGTAAAAGAAGGAACTGTTACTTAATTTAATCTCATTTATTCCCACACACAGCAACACTCAATAATTTCCACATATGCAAATAATAACAATCTCAATCAACACCAATTCAATATATCAAGACAACCCAACTCACAACTTTCTCCACAACTCTCATCATCGTATTTCTAAAAATACGGTACTTGACAGACTAGAGCTCTAACTGAATCGTAGCCCGTCACCTGGCCTAGGTTATGGCATCCGACATATTTATCAATTATTGTATTTCATCAATATGTATACCTATATACATATTTAGAACGTCCAATAATTCCACATACTCAACCAATCGTATCCCATCATCCACACTAGGATTAGAGCGTCCGATTACCCACACCGGTCATTACGTCGACCCTAAACCCATAAATGAAACACAACATATAATATCACATACTGAAATCAACCCAACCAAGATACATCATATTATTATGGAATTACACAATTGTAATATAATCAACTCATCAATTCAACTCAATCATATCATCATTCAACAATCCACTCATCAATATATATTTTCCACGTAAATATATATATAAGTAATCATCCACTCAGGAATGACCACTAATACCATCTATAGTTCACACAAGAAAATTATGAAATTCATTTGTATAGTTAAAATTCATTTTACTTACCTATGGACCGTGGTGATTCAAGTCCATGAAATTTTAAAACAAATATTTAATCCGCAAATATTTTTCACACAATTACCAAAAATAAATAAATTAAAATGCTCGGTTCGTAATATGAACCACGTGAGTTTTACTCACCTCGAAACTCCCGCTGCCTCTTCAATATAATTATAATTATAATTACGCCGAATAGTCCACTCAAATAAAATCCGTCAATCACCTAATCAAATGTGATTCGAATTTAGCCAACAATTTCAACACATAAATTAACTACTAATTAACGGCCAGATTCTAATTTACATTAAAATCCGACGAGCGGTTTCTCACGAATCGCTCCCCTAATTACCGTTTTTCACATATACGAAGATCCAACGGTCGGATCTTCACCCATGACCACACAAAGCCTCTGGGACAGTCATATGATCATCATAACAAATTTACAAGTTCATCCGACGGTCATAATTTCACATATCAAAAATCTAACGACCGAAATCGATCGAAATCACAAAATTCATAACTAATTCATACGATATCCGAAAAATGCGTATAATACGCCGAAATGATCATATCAAAACATAGAATCATAAAATGGATAGAAACCAAATTTTAGACCTCCGGAGGTGGCCGGAATAGGCCTCCGGAGTTAGGGACAGAGCCGCCACCGACCACCGCCAATGGTGTCGGGGCCAAGCTTGTCTCCTTCGTTTCATCATTCTGAGCAACTTTCATAACTAGCACAAGACCTAAAAATGACGGGAAGGGATTGAAATTACCTATTTACAGTCGGCGGCCGGAAAAAATGCAGAAACCAGCGAGCTTGAAAACCGACATGAAAACTGCAACCTCAGGCCCCAATCCCTTCTGGAAACTTGTTCAAAACTTCCTTGCGAACTCAACAAGCCAAGAATCACAAGAAACGATCGTGTATAGCTCGAGATATCTTGATCGAAAGTTTCGGTATTTCGATCCGTTCGGGTCGAGCTCCGACGAACGTGAAAACTTTCGACCCAGTTCCGGCCCTTCTTGGTGCTTGTAGAGGAAGTTGAGGCGAGCTCAATGAGACAAGAATCAAGTGAAATGGTGGAGTGTAGCTCGAGATATCGAGATCGAACCGAAAATGGTCGTTTTCGGTTCGGGCCGTGCCGCCGCCGCCACAGGCTGCGCCGCCTTGTGAAACTGCCTCCGGAAGCTAGAGCAGCTCGAGACGAACGCCTGGGACTTGGTTTGAGGTCGAGAGGTGGTCTGTGGAGGGAGAACAATTAAGGAGAAGTTTTCTCCCCTTTTCGGTCGAGAGAGACGGTGAGTGAGCTGAGAGAGAGAAAAAAACTGAGTTTTTTTTCAGAAACAGAAGGAAGAAGAGAAAGAGAGGAACCGGTAGAAAAAATTAGGGTTTCCCAAATTTTTCTATATATACATGTTTCGGAAAACTTCGAAATTCGATAACTAATTCAGAAAAAATCCGATCTTCGTGTTCCGCACGTGTACGGACTCGTATCGACCAGCTCTACAACTTTCATGAAGGAAGTTTCTCCAAATTTCGTACGTAGAAAAAGTCGATTTCTCAAACCGAGTATTTCGAGCTTTTCGTTAAAAAAAATTGTTTCGAAACTTCGATAATTGTAAAAATGAATTATTATCGAACATAAATCGTGAAATCGCACAATAATCATTCGATACAATTACTCGAATTTAAAATGAAATTTACGGGTATTACAAATATGCTGTGAATTCTGGGCAGGTGGTCAACAAAGCCAAATCAAACTTAATTTTGGGAAGATATGCTTTGCCAAGGCAGAACAGAACTTGTGGCTTACTTGGAATACGTCCAGGACATCTTCCCTTCTCCTATCTTGGTGTCCCCATTTTTATTGGACATCCGAAATCCGTGCATTTGGTTCCAATTGCAGACAAAGTGAGGTGCAAGCTTAGCTCCTGGAAAGGCAAATAATTGTCGCAAGCAGGCAGGCTGCAACTTATATCCTCCGTAATTGAAAGCATCTTGATCTACAGCTTCCACATCTATGAATGGCCAAAGTCTCTTCTTAATAAAGTACAGAGATGGATGAGAAACTTCTTTTGGAGTGGAGATCCTCTTAAGAATGGGTCTGCCCTTGTTGCCTGGAGTACGATATGCTCGCCAAAATCTCAAGGTGGTTTGGGCTTAAAGAATCTTTTTGCTTTGAATAGATCATTGCTATTAAAAAGATGTTGGGATGTGGCTTCAAAGGCTTCTACATCTGCGAGGTTTCTACATGATCGTTTTCTGCGAGTGGGTTTGCACCCTTGTTCATCTTATAAGAAATCTGCAATTTGGCTTGGTTTAAAAAAGTTATGGCCAATAATTCTAGTAAGAATGGCTCCTGGGAGATGGTTCTACAATAAGGTTTTGGAAAGACAATTGGTTAGGTGAGGCAGTAATTCACTCCACAGACTATGTGGATGAAATCAGGAAGCTCTTAAATGACAAAGTTGGGGACTTCATCTTGAATGGTCAGTGGAACCTTCCTCCTAGCTTCTGCAGGGTCTTTCCCCAAGTTGTCCAAGCTATCAGTACAGTCCCAATATCGTCTGTTCTTTCCCTAGACCAACTGATCTGGACTGACACATCATCTGGCACTTTGTCATCCAAGGAGGGAATACCAGGTGTTGTCTCCTCCCATTCCAGCACCTCCTTGGTGTAAGCGGATTTGGCATCAGGCCATTCAGCCACGAAAGAGCATGGTAGCATGGAAAACATTACTTAATAGAGTTTCTACAGATGAGCAGCTTCAGCGTCGTGGTACCAGGCTTTGTTCAAGATGTTATCTATGCCGTAATCACCTTGAAACTATTAATCATCTTTTTCTTGAGTGTGTGGTTGCTGCATCATCTTGGGCTTGGCTCCAACAAATGTCCATGCTTCTTATTCCTCCTGGTACATCCCTACATGACTTGTTTCTTGATGCTACCCTCTCTGCTTAATCAATCTTCAAAATTGCTATGGTTTATATCTGTCTGCAACTTACTTTGGTGCCTGTGGAGTGAACGTAATAAAAGAAAGTTTGAAGGTGGTGACTGTTGCCCCTCTAGATTCAAACAGTTTTTCCTATTGTCCCTAAAAGAATATGCAGGTTTAGCTTTTGCCTCCGCCTCTTCTCCCTCAAGTCAATTTCCCATCTTTCGCTATTTGGGCATTTCTCCTCTTCTTCCCTCAGCTCTCCGCTTCATTCCTGTGATTTGGCAATCCCCCCCTGGAAGTTGGATTAAAGCTAACTCTGATGGTTCTTATCATGATCTTAACCAAGCTGGCTATAGTGCGGTTTTCAGAAATAGCGATGCAGCCTTCTTGGGTGCCTTTTCTTGCAAAGTACAGGTCTCTTGTCCAATTGATGCAGAGTTATTGGCTGTGATTGGGGTCATTAAGGTGGCAAAAGAGCGGGGCTGGTTCCCTTTGTGGATAGAAACAGACTCCATGTTGGCTTTACATTACTTTAAAAAAACTAGGCTTAACTCTGTGGAGGCTGCGGGTGCAATGGATGAATAGCCTTACCTCCATTAGCCAGTTTCAGGTTCACGTCACCCACGTCTTCAGGGAAGGAAATAAAGTGGCAGATAAGCTGGCTAACTACGGTGCCTTGAATAGTGGGTCAATTTGGTGGGATTCAATCCCACAATTCTTGATTAGTACGTTTGGTCATGATTTTTCTGGACGTACTACTTACCGATTTGCTTAGTTTCAGTTGGTTTGTATGTTATATGTATGGGAGGGGTTAAGGTCTAGTCCCCCACTCCTTCTCCCTGTTTCCTTTGATTCATTCTTAATAAATTCTCTAATGAGGGACGAGCGGTGGGCTCTCGGTTGTAATGGTCCCCTTCGGGGTTGTGTGGGTGCCTTGGTGCCCCTTTTTGACCGCTACAATGGAGCTAATATCGCCTAATCCTCATTAGTTTTCCAAAAAAAAAAAAAAAAAAAAAAAAAACTCAAGCTGAACAAGTTTGCGGACATATGACCAACCACGAGTTTGTGAACTCCGGATATGCTAACTCAAAGGTTAGCCACTACCGGTCGTTGCGTGATAGCCGGAGGATAACCGGCTTCACGCATGATCAGACCGACAATCTTCCTCAAAGTGTTGACTGGAGGAGGAATGGAGCCGTCACCGGAGTTAAAGACCAAGGACAATGCGGTAAGTCTTCTACTCTTCTATGAAACCATAACTACACTCACCAAATTTTACTACCAAATAATGTGACAGACTGATTATTGTAATTCTTTTATTTAGGAGTTTCAGGGTTAGGGTTTCTAACGTAAATTCTTTCTAACAATTATATGATTGTTGGTGTTATAGGTAGCTGCTGGGCATTTTCGACTGTAGTGGCAGTGGAGGGCCTCAACAAAATTAAAACGAACCAGCTCGTCTCTTTCTCCGAGCAGGAGCTTGTTGACTGCAATAGAGATAACGAAGGGTGTAGTGGCGGAATGATGGACAACGCTTTTGATTTCATAAAGAAAACTGGTGGAATCACAACAGAGCAGAACCACCTTTACAAGGCCGTTGATGAGTCTTGTGACTCATCCAAGGTAAACTATTAATTAGTTACCAAATTCTTTTTTATCAATCATCATATTATTATTCTATCATCACCTCAGTTGATTACTTTATCTTCATGTTTGCAGATGATGAATGCTTCTCTGGTGGTAATTGATGGGTACGAAAACGTACCAGAAAATAACGAGAATGCCTTGATGAAACCGTGGCAAACCAACCTGTATCGGTTGCAATTGATGCTGATGGTAGAGATTGTCAGTTCTACACAGAAATATAATTAAATATACAAAAATCAGTCTAAACACGAAGCTTTCTATAAATATTTAATTATGTATGATCTCACTTGGTTAATTTGCAGGGTATGTTCACCGGGCCTTGTGGTGTGGCAGTTGTTGGGTATGGAGCAACTCAAGATGGAACCAAGTACTGGATTGTGAAGAACTCATGGGGAACTGAATGGGGAGAGAAGGGTTTCATAAGGATGCAACGTGGAGTTGAAGCAGAAGACGGGCTGTGTGGAATTGCTAAGGAGGCCTCCTACCCCATGAAATCGTCCCGCTCAAACAACACCATCAAAGGACCCAAAACCTCTTTCAAAGATGAACTCTAGGGCTCTATCTAATTAGAAGGTTATGTTCCTTGTTGCCAAGTTAATTAGTTACAGACTTACAGGGGAGCTAGCTCTCTCATAAAGTAAGAAGCAATAGATCTTAGTTGCTAGCTCATGAGTGGTAGTGTACAAGTAGTGATCGAATTTGTAAGAAATTTATGTTTCTAGCTAGCTAGGTGAAGTCAAATAAATGTTTGTCGACCCTCATTATAAGATGCAATAAAGGGTTGCGAGTTTAATGAAGGTAGATATGTACTGATAATAGAATTATTGAATTAACAAAATGGTGTTTCTTTGCCACCTTCGTTCTTTGTTGATAACTATGCAAGAGTTGACGATAGGGATGGCATATTGGCGTCGAGCCATCGAAGGAGGGGGTAGGATGGGGTTTGCCCTCCCATCTCCATCTCACTGAAATTCTCTATTCTCATTTTTATACACATAAACGAAGATAATGAAGATTCATTGTCTCTATTCTCTTCGAGAGATTTAGAATAATTATTTATGTGACGAGGTTTAAAAAAGAAATTTACATATCGTGTAATCACAAATATATTGTGTGTTAATAACAGCGTGCACAAAATGTTCAATATTTTTGTATAAAATGAGAATGGAGTATGGGTAAGACTTGAACCACCCTCCATCACCGACCCAATGAAAATCTCTTTCATCCGTTGGCTCACCCTTGAATTTTTTTCTTCCCAAATCTTGCACATTCGAAACATCATTCAATCTTTCATAACAACTTGTTTGCTGGCATTGTTTATGTTCTTTCTTTCTTTTTGGATGACAATTCACATAAATACAGTCTCTTCTTTTAGGATGATACTCACACAGAGAGTCATCCTAAACAAAGACCGAGCAGCCGTACAAGTGCCTTTCCTGAGCTCTCTCGTACCAAATATGTAATCTACTCCTTGATTAAGTAAAATTTTCATTGGGTTTGCAAACAAATTCGATTAGATTAAGAAGAGGCCAAGGCCTGTGACATTGATCAGCTCAAAAGCACTTCACACCTCTGCTCGCATGCCCCAGTTTCCATCAGACCATGTTGAGGGACCAAATCTTTGACCAGTTAAACTTCGTCAATAACTAAAACTCAAATTAAGTATTAACAAAACAAAATATCCAAGTAGGCCATTAACTAAATTCATTTCTCTAAAAAACTTTCAGAAAATACTATCGGTAACAACAAAAGGAAAATACTATTCAACTTCAGACCAGAAAAATAGAAAATACTATTCAACCATATTTGGGAAAAAGACAGAGAATCTTGTATAAATGCATAGGCAATGTCACATTTTTCACATGTGGGATGTATATATTCTCAACAAGCTCTCGCACGTGTGGCGAATTTTCAAGTCATACAAGTGGACAATTTTAGGTGACGTGGAGCCCGTGCACACGTAAGATAACCTGCTCTGATACCGTGATAAACTAATATGAGTTTCACATCCAAAACCAATTGGCAATGGATGAAGTGGCTCAAATCCTTATAAACTCATAGGCAATGTCTCATTTTTCCCATGTGAGATGTATATGTTCTCAACATCCCGTTCATGCAAACCTTTTCTATATAGATTTAGCTCGTCCACTTTTGCTGTTTTGCTGTTTTGCTGTTAAGTACATTTAATACTGCCAGTCCAAATAATTATATTCGGTTTTATTTAATATTTTCCTTACATATCTAATTTCATATAATATTTTACCACTTCAAAACATATAGTATTCACTTTGATAAACGCATGGGATGTACTAAAAAGTCCACAAACGGTAATTATACAAGTTGAAAATTTTACAATATGTTAACATATGACATACATTAAAAAAAAAAACATATGACATATATACGATTATCACTTTTAGGACTTAGTTACACAAATGAGAACATACTACACTTACCATTTTTAAAAATTAATTACTCGAATGAAAACCTACTTTACTATAACGAGGATCTTATTTACCTTAATGATAACTTTCTTTTAGTTACCACATGAGTTCTCAAAGTAGTAAATATTACATGAAATATGAAATGTATAAGAAATGTTAATGGACCGTACCTTTACCCAATTTTGAATTTCTCACCTGAAGTTAGAGACGTTAGAAATCTTCAGAGCTGATGAGAAGATTACAATATGTGCTCTTTCTGAGTAAGGAGGAGCAAAAAACAACAGCTCAATTCGATGGAATATGATTTAGCTTGCTTTCACATTCCTCGTCAGCACATATTGCAAACAATACATCACGTAAATAGAGTCATTATTAGTACGTGCAAGCTAACCCAGGGACAAAGAACATGAAGAACAACCTCAAAATCAAAGAATAAATATCACAACATCGCATTCAATCCAAAACAAAGCAACTGTATTCCTCAAATTAACCATATTGCATAAATAAAACCGATTTCAATTGAGAAGCAGCAACAGAATTCAAAAACCAAAAATTGAACAAACATAGAATCAATTACTTTACCAATCCATGACGCAAGCAATAGAACCCTAAACAGATTGTGACCCAAACCTCCACCGATCAAGTACTGGACCCTGAATTAAATACACATAAGCAAATCCATAAAAAACTTCAATTGACACAGCTGGGCAAAATCCGAATGTACAAAGAATACCAGAAATTCATACCAAAACACTTTCGTGTCAATGTTCAAACCTCCAATGGCAAACTCCGCCCTAGCGATAGACCTCTATCTCTCTTCTTTATCTCGGCTCCTCTTAGCCTCTTTTTGTCGGGGAAAACAAACGAAGACGCAGAACGAGAGAGAAGAGAGAACAGAGCTTTCTCTATCACTCTATGAAAACGAAACCATATGTCACTATCAATCTGTGCAAGCCATGACATCAACACTGTTCACACGCGTCGCGTTCATAATAACGGGAACTCAGTTTTTAATTACAGAATTGTTATTGCTTCTTTTTCTTTCAGCGAAACCTTAATTTTATGCTTATGGGCTTCAATTTTCATACGAAACCATAAACATATGGGTTCACAAAATTTGAATGCACAAATGAAGAAAAGTAAACATTAGAACCGGTATAAAGCTAGGAGAATGAAATTCACACTTGATGACCACATTTTATATCATGTTAATATCTCTTATTTATATTTGTTAGTAACTTACTTTTATAGCTAAATACCGGTTACTACCTTGTGATTTAGGTTCAAAATCAATTCAGTCCTTAGACTTCTAATTTTATCAAAAACACCCATGTACTTTTTAATTTTGATCTAATATGTCCAATTCGTTAATATCCTGTTATAGGTTCAAGTTATAGTTTGATTATTTGTTGAAAAACTATTTATTTGATAGATTTCTAATAGTGAGACTCACTCCTAAATTGACTACCTCAACACCACATCATAAAACATATGTCATATATGAGCCACGTCAACAAGTTAAATGACTCAATTGTCAGAAGACTAATAAATTAGACTTATTAGATCAAATTTGAAAGTATAGGGGTGTTCTTGATGAAATTAGAAGTTTATGGACTGAATTGATTTTGAACCCAAACTACAGGGTAGTAATCAGTATTTAGCCCTTACTTTTATTACTTTGAGTTATTTAGTTCGTTATTGTGTTTTTATAAGTGTTTGTCTTAAATAAATAAAATGTTAGAGATACGAAAGCAATTTATCTATTTTCATATAATAAATTGAGTCTTCGTTTTAACACTAGTCATTTTTCCTTTAATTAGATGAATAAGTGCACACATTTTCTTATTGTTCCAATAGCATATGTAGCCTACATGCACGTTTTAAATTAATGCAATGTTTTCCCATTACATTGATTGTGTTGTGTTGATTATTCACTTTGGCCATCAATTGTTGAATTCACTTTATACAAATAGATGAAGAGTACAAATGGATGAAGAGTACATGAAGAATTGCATGAGTCAAGGTTGCATGAGACAAGGAACCAACTTTTCAATCTCTGAAAGATTCTGTACGTGGCTTGTTTCTCTTGCTCATGGAAAAATGAGAGGAGTAAGATGTAGTCAATTTAGAATTGATCAAGAGAAAGGCTATGTATGGAAGCATTTATTATTGAAAACATTTGTCATCAAGCTCGAGAATTTGGACGGAAGGCAAGTCATATACACATGGGGATCAAGTTGGAATGAAGATCAAGGTTGTACTATAAAAGAAATTTCTTGAAGAGAATAAGGGAGAGCCGGAGAAAGAGAATAATTAGAGACACACTGTTGGTCTTTGTTCTTCCCTTTCTTTAGCTACTCTTTGTATGATGTATTGTATTGTTTTAAGCATGTTTTCAATTTGTATTATATATTGCTAATCTCCATAACTAAGGTCGAGGAGGAAACCACATTATGAAATAAGTTTCATTTAATTATCAATCTATTCTCATAGTTAAATTTTTCATGCCTATAACTCTTGCTTAAAAATGCATTAAAAAATCTTGATTTTTTCACCTCTAATAAAATGCATTTTGGTAGTTTGGAAGTCACTTTTATTAATCCATGCTTGGCTTTTAAAATATTAAATATAAACTCCTTTGATCTCTTGTCATTTAAATGAGTTTGTTTCACATCTGATACTTAACACACATCTTGACTAGGTTAGCGTTAAATAAATTTGGATTGTATTAGCTTTTCTTATTTTCATACATTCCTTGTGGGTTCGACCTCGCTCTTGCACTTATGTGCTGCAACTGATTTGTGCCATTGCGAGTAAAATTTTATAACACATTAACACTCCCCATTTTTTTTTTTAATTAAATAAGGGATTATGCGATATAAAATCCTCGGACAAACGTTGTAGGGCACAAAACCCACCCTTAATTGCGAATGAGAGAAGTTTGCCACTCTCTGGAAACTCACTGCACTTCTCCCTATTTTTTATTTTATTAATACACAAAAGTGAAAAGTACAAGCTAAGAAAAAGGGGGATAAAAACCTTACCCAAATACAAGTAGAAAAAGAAGACGAAGTTAGAAACATGAACTTCGACGTCCTTCTGAGAAATAGAGCTTCAAGCAAAGTCTTAACGAATGCTAGAAGCTACAACTATGGACACCCAAAAGGATCAACCATAACTCCATCGACCATGGCCATCAATAACCAATGAGGTATATAATTAACCTTTACTGCATGATTGAAATTTTTAATCACAAATGATAACTCCTTGCTTTAATGAATCAGCAGTACCACTAGTAGCAAATATAATCCAAAACCATTTCAACACAAAGCCACTCGGATCATGGAGAATATACTACACCAACCCACTTGCAACAATCAACAATGCCGAAAGTTGGCAACCCCTGTAAATTTTGAATGAAGGCCACAAAAGCACACGGAGGGAAAGAATCCCACCATTGTAACCCCCCAATGTCTACCCAAAATTTGTTAAGTAATCAGCCACATGATTTCCTTCAAGATAAATATGAGAAAAAACGAACTTGCATTAAGAACAAAATTCACACTCCTAAATGTGCAATCAACACTTATCATTTTATTTTTGTTGAAATTCTTATATAAAAACAGAACTTAAAATATTAAAGACAAACTTTAAGTTACTTAAAAAAAGAAAAAAAAGGAGTGTAGATTGTGAATTTTATTCCCTTAAAGTTATAAACATCATTGTACGTTTTACTTAACTGAGGCTTCTCTACTATTGCTTGAGACTTATTTTCAAAACACTTGTGAACGGCATGTGCATTCAAGGGGTGCTCACACTCGTGCAAGTCTTCAAAACATACTCTGAAGTTTCATCATATATATGCGTAGTCCTAATTAAGTGCCACTTAACTCCAATTGACTGTTGAGTGACTCATTTTTCGTTGCACGACTTTGGACTCAATTTTTGGAGTTGTAAACCTTTGTGGATGTACGTACCACCATCCCCACAATGGGTTGCCTAGTGAAGACGCCACGATTTGCATGGATTAGCTTTGAATGCTCATAGAACAGGGTCAGTTCTTGCTCTCGATGAGTTTGTATAAGTTTGCATCGACTATAACTATTATTTCTATAGTATTTTACGGGTATTACGTCTTGAAACTTCTAATCACGTCATATGGTCAATGCTTTAGATAGATGAGATTCATATTATCTTCAGAACCTATGTGCTTTTATTGTTTGGACTTAGTGCTTCATGCCTTTATCCCTTTACTTAGAAAAATCCACAGCAAATGAAGACCATCATATGTCAAAATTAGCCTAGTGCGTGCATGGTGAGGAAAGCACATTTCTAATCGCATAATAATGTGGTATTGAACATCTGTGTTTTAACCGGTAAAGTCAATATATGTAGAAACGCAGTGGTGATGAGCAACCGATACGAGGTAATTTATTCCGGCTACCAGAAACGGCCTGGATGTGGATTCTGGTCGTCGGGGAAGTGAGGGACATCGGTGGACCACGTGTCAAATCCCCAGAGCATCAGATAAAAGAGCATAAAGAGCAGGGAGAGTCTGACAAAGAAGAGGGACTACAGAGAGGGAAGGAGGGAAGCGCAGCCCCACAAGTATAAGACATGGGCATTTAATGGGCGCCATGGCCTGCAAATCGCAGGGACCCGTCAACCATCTTAAGCTTAGTGGAGGAGGAGAGAGAGGGTCATGGTCCGACGGTCCAAGGGGTGCCCTCTCTTAAAAATAAGATATAGACATGGACATGATGAACAGAAGCATATTAGGGCTCTCTCTCTCTCTCTATCTCTCTCTCTGCAGCACTGAGCCCTGTAATACTGTACTGCTAACCCTGGTAAGAGGTACGGATCAAGGTCAAAGTCTCTACACAGCCACATGTATCGACACGTCGGCTTACTTCCCACGTGGCATCGGATTCTTATACCTCTGAGAGTTCACGTGGCTCTCTATATAATCCCTAGCTAGGTTACGCAGAGATGGATTAACATAATTGCTTTTGCCTTTCGGGTCAGCTAGTCTTGTGAATCTTGTAATACTCGATGGAGTTGAATTCTCAGATTGCCCGAGTATTATTCAAGTCGGTTGCACCGTTGCAGGGCTAGTTAACCTAGTTTCATTTCCTCTGCTCCTCAACGACTTGTAATGATACTCGAGGAGATGCTAATATTCATTTCTAGGGATTCGAATCTTCTTTTTTAAGTTTACAGTAAAAAGCTCGAGTAAAATACATATCTTTAGATATAAAATACCACCAAGTTAATAGGACTTTTTAAGAATAATTGCTCAAAGGAAAAATGAATAATGTTGGACGGCCGCATAGAAAATGCACATTTTCTATAACTATTTGATGATGTCTGATTTTTATGGATATACAAGCAAAACTTAGTTTTATGAACTTGTTCTTCAAATAGAGTTTATTCACGATGTACCGATATATTAAATAGATTAATTCAATTTAAAAGTAGACTAATTTCATATATTATTAGACTAATTTTAGACTCAATACCGATATATTAAATAGATTAATTCAATTTAAAAGTAAACTAATTTCATACATTATTAGACTAATTTGAGACTTTGAGTCTACTGTACTTCCATATCGAACTAGTTTTTCTTTGTATATATCAAACTAAATCTACTTGACTTATTGATGCATTAATTTGCAGTAAAACTTCTCCTCAAAACAATCATGAAAGTGAAAACATGTTCACAAGTCACAACCGAAATACTCTCAGCTAGTCTTATACTCTTGTGCCACCTAATAACCATAATTATTTTAGTCAGGACACATAATTTTTTTTTAGAATTTGTTGTTCGCATTTACCTCGTATTATTTAGTAATATATTATAAAGATGTCAAAAAAAAAAACTGTAACCTCTACTACATCAATAATTTTGTTTTAGGTTAATTTTTTGGCAGGTAAATGAATATACATAATACATACAATATAGTATTTGGTACAACTTGCTGGTAGAAATAGCAAAGTCTACATGCTAATCGCATGCATGTACATGCACCACATGTTTGACCCCATGATCAAACAAGAACAAATTCACATTTTAGGGTCTGAAACAACAAATTAACCAAAAAGATGAGACAAAAGAAACTTAATCGAGAGAAAGCACATATATATATATAGAGACAGCAAAACAACCAAATCCACCTCTGCAATTTCTTCATGCATCGATCACCCGAGTATCAAAACAAAATAGTACCTTCTACATTTTGTAACTTTCGTTGTGACCACATCATAAACTCAGGAAGACGGGCGACCACACTAATGGAGAAATATTACACACACTATCCCAAAACTCACGGGTAATAAATGGTTTTTACATAATTATACGTACCCATCACATAGACCCATCTTGGAATGATGAACATTAACTCGAGTACTAGCCAATAGTTACTAATTAAGAACCCTTTAGCTTCCTCAATCCATGCATCTCTTTAGTTTGAGAATTGAGATGTAAATAGTAGCAAATTAGTTATGAGAAAAACCATAAAAAACTATCAAGTACGCGTATTTCATAGAAATATTTAGGCATGTATAACACTATAACAGAAACATTATACACATCTAACTCAAACAAAGAGTATGTACATGACAAAAAGGAATACAATTCCATGCTGCATTTCCCATAAACATATGTACCTGACTTGGCAATGACAACGCCATCGGGTAACAGCAGATGGGCAAAATTAAACGAAAATGCCAGCTACAAAAGTAACTCGCCAGCTCCGTTCACGGTGCATTTCATAAACCGTTGGTCCATTGGGGTCTTTTAGTTCCAATGGTTAACAAAGAATTCAAGGTCTTCGCAATTTTGGGCATTTCAAATTTCAAATGTGTATTAATTAATGAATCTTAATCTAGCAGAGAAAAAGGTGAGGTTCTCAGAAGAATTAAAAGTTTAGATGCATCAAACAGAAAAGAAATTACAGTACTCCGCATTACTATACTACCATCTAAACCAAAGTAGAAACACTGCAACTTACATTTTTGCCAAAAATACAAGAGAGAAATATTTAAAAAAAAAAAGACGAAATTTGAAATGATGGTGGGCAGACCTGAGAGAGTGACAGAAATTAGGGCTTTTGCTTAGGGCTAGGCTACGCAGAGAAAAGGAGGTGATGGGCTATCAGCTAAGGCGGGCGCTTTCTCATTGGCAAGAGTTTAGGTGCTACAAACTTTAAGCTATCAACCTATGTCTAAATGAGGTGAGCTAGCAGATCACATCAACTTATGAGAGATTTGACGCGTTGAGTAGCTCTACTTTCTAAGCTAACAGGAAGCTAGCTGTCTTGGTCGTCGTCGTCCTGGTCATCATTAATACCCAGAACGCCGCCGTTACGGCTACTACAGTGGTCAGAGTCATCCATGTCATCATGGTTATGTTGATGTGATGGAGGCAGGAGGAGAGTAATGGGGTGATTAACGGCGGAGGAGGAGTTGCTGCCGGACTTGTGTTGGACGCCGAAGATGGGGAGTGGATCCGTCAGAAGCTTGCCGTCCCGGGGCGGTGTAAACACAACCGGCAAGTAGTGATCCATTTCGCTCGGGAACTTGGAGTTCTTGAAGTGCTCCTTCAACGCTTCTAATCCCTGAATAAATAAAATCAAAAATAAATAACTCATTGAAATTCCAAGTATATTTCTTCCCACCTTTCAAAAACAAAAATTATTACTTGAGAAAATAAACAGAAAACGAGTTAAGAAGAAACTTAATGCGTGCCTGAACTCTTGCGTAAGTGACTTCACAGATTTTTCTGGAGTTGAAGACCTCCCAATTTTGGTGATGAAAGGCTTTGTAAAGCCTCCATGTTGCCTCTGGGCTTGTCATGTTCACAAACCCATAACCTACATTGCACTTGTTACTGTTTCCACAATAACAAACAATCATGAATGAATTCATACCAATGCTTTTACAAAGTGAGTGTATGTACATAATTTCATGTATACAAATAAAAAAAATTAATGGAGACCGGAGAGAGAGAGAGAGAGAGAGAGAGAGAGAGAGAGAATTACTTGAAATCAATGGGAAGATACACGAAATCGTAGGAGGACAAAGGCTGGTCTTCATCGCCGTCGCGAATAATCTGTTCGTTGCAGTGAATGCAGTGGTTGTCCAGCATACTCAATAGCAGCTTCTGACTGTAAATAATGCCAGCCATAGTAGCCCCAAACCAAACAAAAGCTTATGAATTCAAAAATGAAAATCCTACCAGTGAATAATGCATATAAATTTAAAGTTGAGAACGAGCAAACCCACCTGTACTTGTTCGGTATGTTTTTGATCATCAGAGTGGTTCTTGAATCGCTTGTGGATTCAACCATGACATCTTCTTTGATTAGAAACCGAGTATCATACTTCTTGGGCTGCTTTCCTCTCTTTCCCCTACTACTCCTTGGCGGCGGTTGCTGCAGCTGCCTTGGACTTGTTACCATGGCCTGGCTGCTTTGCTTCTTCGACGATACCCTTCTCGAATGCCCCACCGACTCCCTCTCTTCAATTCCACCGCCGCCCAAATTCAACTCCGCCATTAGAGACTCCACACCAACATTTCCAGTTCCCGAATTAGTCCTACTCGAAAACTGGCCTTGCGAACCATACATTAGCGGCGAGACTGCATTGAAACGAGAGTGCCCGGAGGAGAAGGGTTCGGGCAGATATAACTCGGGCGACGCAACGTTGGCAGAGACGACGGTGGTGGTGAGAGAATTCAGCTTCTTCCAGCTGTTGCCTCCGGGGCGACTGAACTCGATCACAATCTGTTTGCCATGAATCTCCTTCCCGTTCATCTCCTTGAGAGCTCTAGCAGCGTGTCTGACATCGAAAAACTCCACGAATTTCTGGTGCTTCTTCGAAGGCGTCTCCCTCAATTCCTTCACGGCACCTGTGGAACCAAACAAACAAATTCAAAACACACAGTCAAAGCGTGACACAATCCATGTGACTATTGGGCCACGAATAAGTTGGGAGTATCAAAGACCAAGAATGAATGAATGAACTAATATTTACCAAAAGCTTGGAACGTCTGCCTGACACTGGAGGTGGTCACCGCCGAGTCGAGATTGAAAATCACGATGGTGCCTTGGTTGTGGCCGTCGGGGATTGCGGTGTGCACCGGAATCACGAAGTGGGCCCACACGTCGGGGCTGACAATCACGGCGGAGGAGCTCCGGTGGTACGGACCGGAATTACGAAGAGGCCGGGTGGGTTGTTGTTGTTGTTGTTGTTGTTGTTGGTGTTGCATGTGCTGGTCCCGAATCTCCGCCAACGCCTTCTCTGCATGCCTGAGATCGTAGAAATGGACGGTCACGATCCCGTCGCAGGACCTCTCCATCTGGACCCACCTCACCTGCCCGAACGCCTCCAACTCCCTCCGAATCGTCACCTCGCTCACGTCACACGGCACCGGCCTCAGCAGCACCGCCCGAGTCGGCCCCGCGGCAGGAGGCGGGATCGGGGCCTGCACCGTCACCGCGCTAACGTACGCCGCGGGTGACGGCACGTAGGGCACCGCCACCACTTCGTTCATGGGCGGTGGAGGAGGTGGCGGCGGTGGGTAGGGATAGTAAACTTGGTGTGGTAGAGGCGGTGGGCTGAAAAGGGGTATCGGGTTTGGGTTTCTGGGCCTGAACTCCTCGGCTCCCGGGTCCAGGCCACCCGGAAACCGGACGAAACCGGTTTCAGCCATCTTGGGTTGGGGTTTTGGCTGGAAAACCAGTTGAGGGGAGTAGAAATATGGTGAACAAGGGATAAGGGGTTTTCCGGTATAGTAATAAAACCACTGGGTATGAGTTGGGTCTTCCAGCGCTGGTCAAATCCCCCAGTTATCTTCCCGAGTAAACAGTACACCTCTCCAGCTCTCTCTCTGTCTCTGTCTCTCTCTGAAAATTGGTCTGAGTTTTCAAGTTTTGAGCTACAGTAGAAAAAGCACAGATTGGGTTTGGCTCTATTTTTCCTTTTCGCCACTACTGAAAGTTTCCTAAAAATGCATCTTTGCCCTTCCCAAATTACCGTATTAGCCCGGTAGATTGGGGTGAGAAATCTTAAGAGATAAAAGATTAACATTTTGGGGGCGATTGGGTAATTTTTGCTGTGAAATGAGTGGAGGCCGTACACGTGGAATGGGTAGTGTGTGATCATGCGCAGTTGAAGGGTACAAGTCATGCACAATAGGGGTTTTTACCAAAACCGGACGGGTAATAATTGCTCTGCTACAATATGGTGTACGACATTGCTATATTTGAGTGATGACCACTTAAGATTTTTTACTGTGTTTTTCAAATTACCTAGTGCTTTGCACTTTGTCTTGGTCATTTACCCAAAAAAGGACTCTCTGTACTTGTACTTGCTCTTCCATAAATTCATTGCCAAATCAAATCTTTTACTAGTCTTGGTTTGATTTCAATCTTTCTAGCATCGATTTCTAGTCTTGATACAGTTGCTGTTTCATAATGACAAGGTGAGAGCTGTTGACGGAGCTGTATCATGAGTATTGCGCGTATCGGAAGCGTTATCTTCACTCGAATAGTGGACTTTCTATGTTCATATGTTACGTTGATTTGTGCGAGTAGATATATTTTGGTGAGATGGAAAGGAATCCTAACGGCCCTGCGCAGAGTTCATCACGAAGTCGAGAAAGCTTTGACCTAGTATGGTCCAATTTAGGTCGCATGTGTTGGTTCATGTGCACATTATGAAGTTTTACAGGTTAAGGTTATTAATATCAAGGTTGTTTGAGCATTTTAAATGAATATGTTAATGTCAATATCCTAATTTGAATTTAACACTTTAATTTTCGTTAACGTTAATCGGTGCACATTATGTATCGGTTATCACTAATGTAGCTTCAATTTGTCAAAATCGCATGTATTAGCATTAGGGTCCCTGATTATATTCCATACATGTAGAAGAATGGTGGTGGGGGATGATGGCCGGAGTTTGCATGCTGGAATGATGATGGGGGTACGGACAGCCACATCAACTTTCACGATAAATATATACGTTGTGATTAGGATCACTATCTGGAAAAGGTCTTGTACGTAAACTACTCCCATTTAGTCATATGGTCATTATACTTTATATGCAGATTTTAAGGGGATTCGTGTTTTCTATTTTATTTTCTGGTTCTTTTACTAAAATAATTTTATTTCTGCGTCAAGAACACATAGCTAGAGGGAATAATAAATTGGTCGTCTAAATAAATGCATGTAAACATTGCAATATGGGAAAAATTACTTGCTTCCTCCAAGAATGTCGTCTTTGTTGGCATTCCCAGAATTTTAATTATTTGGTTAATCTTTGTAGATATGCTTAATCATATATAGTTAATTATAGTTGAAATCCGCCAGTGAAGGTGGTTGCAATAATCAATAAGAGAAGCTTAACAGCTGGTTGTTTGAGAGTTGAAGTTCTATTTATGACATTGAAAGTGTATTTTACTGATCGATGGTTATCACGAAATACATTGTTATTGAGCATGTGATATCATGAATTACTTGATTGTTAAATTTGGTAAAAGAGTAAATGCAACGGTTGAAAAATTCAAATGTATGTTCTTTTTTTTTTTTAAAGAAATGTATGTTCTTAAACATGATAAATTATGTTGTAAGACGATGAGAACTTGATATATAATTAATGGTAAGTAAGTGAGACTTTTACTCGTAAATTTAATTACATTTCATGACAAAGATATGATCGGTGCGCATCGTTGCAATAAAGAAAAAAATTCATGAATTCATGACAAAGTTTAATGACTAAAGTGAGAATCGAGTTCATTAGCATATAAATCTTTTATCTATCAACCGATGTTTAAGACAAATATTCAAATATGAGATTTTATGCAAATTATACAATAACATGTAAATGCACTCAACAACTACATACAAATTAATAATATGTGTTTTATCTCGAGGTTGAATTTAGACATTTTGATCATGTTTAATTTTTAGTTGTGATTTAAAATACAGATCAATTCAACATTATTCAACCAGTTTTCGAGAGTTTGAGTGTAAAACAAACATTCTTCCTCCCTAATTAGACCGCAAAACTACATTTCTCATAGATCCATGCCGGAATCCTGCGATATCTTTCAGCATGTCACTTGTAGTTTACATCTTGAAAATCGTTCAGACTCAAATCCAAGCACATATCCAAGTACCTTCGAGCATGCAATCTCATAATAGAGATTTCATATTTTTAATTTCATAGTATGATCGAGTCTAGAAGAGCAGCAGCACACGTGCGCCGGAGTTTCCAGTCCGGGGAGTCCAACATGAGACTAAGAGACTTCCAAATTCCAATGCCGTCTGATACCATAGTTTAGTCGCGTCTTCGATACTTTGCATGCTGCTGTCTCCCTTTATGTAATTCTTTTCTTTTCATTCATATATAAATAATTTAACACATGCATCAAAGCCCTAAATAATTAAGGTACTTGTTTATGGGGCACATTCAAACATTTCGATACGGTCTCTCATTTGTTTAACTATTAACATGCCCTCAATCTATGAGCTTGGTAAAGTCACAGCATGATTGTACTACTATATTACTGTCACGCACGATTGACCAGTTTTGGTATGGAGGAGATACTTCTTCACATTTTTCTTGGTTTCTTTTTTTCTGTTTCAAGTTACAATGTACTTGACGAGGACTTCTTAGCTAGGTCACTAAGGTATAATGTTCTCTACTAAACAGAAACTGCTGTATAGACCGAATTAAATACTACTGAGAGTCGGGAAATTGAGCAAGAATAAATACTCCATGAGAAAGATGTTGGATTTAGTATTTTTTACTTGCCAAATAAAAGAAAAATTGATTATGTTAGATTTTAAACATCATGTTCATAGATATGTATCTTTGTATCGGGGCAAGATCATTAGTTTACTTTGCTTAATGCCTTATATTTTTGTGTTTATTTAGACAATTCATCCCAAAAACATGTTCTTGCACTTTTCATAGAATTGAAGTATAAATGATTCTTCGCTAATACTTTTTGAATCGTCAATGGAATTACATACTAACTTTTGATTCATTATCGTTTTGGTTTGATCTTTTAGACTTCCAATTTCTCACATTGCAGTTGAAGATGATTCTCAGTTTCTCACATCAGGTAAATTCATTTTCTAGTGTTGAGCATAACAACAGGGATTCTAACGACTAGGCACTACAATTAGGTAACAACAAGGATTCTAACGACTGATTCTAACGACTAGGCACTACAATTAGGTAACAACAGGATTCTAACGACTAGGAACTACAATTAGGTTAATTAGTAATGCTGCAGTGTTCCCCATTAGCTCTACACGATTCATGGGTCACCAATCTCTCTCTTGCATTATGAAGAAGGCATCCTTTTCATCCCCACAAAAAGTACGTGAAAGTGACCTTTCCTCTTTATCCCCAGCAAACCCTAGCCTATTTCAAGGAGGTTTATTATATTTCATACCGTGCAGGTATAAGCTTTCTAAACAGCCAAACACACACAGGGACATTCCCCATCTTTGTTTCTGGTTCAATTCCATTATCCATCACATTACTATATAGTAATGTAGCCATGCCTTTCTACATTTCCTCCTTATTCTTATGTCTTCAACAGAAAGGTGCTCCCACCTACATATGCCCCTAGCCATTGAATAGATAAAAAGGCCAGTGCAAGAAGCCCTAAAATTACATGTAAAAAGTTGTGAAGACTGTTTGCTTTGCCTGGAAAGGAAAAAAAGCCAAGATTTGGAGTATAAAGGCTGCAGATGGAGCAGCAGAACATTCAACTTTGAGAAAAAAAATAGTATAGAAAATCTTGCTATTTAAGTAGATACTATGTTAGATTATCGCTGTGCTTCAAAACCTTTAACAATAATTTTGAGAGAAGACATATTCAAATCCTAAGATGCCTTCATGCAACAAAACCCTCACCTCACACATTAAAAGATTATTTGAACATTTAATGTAAAATAAATTGATAATGGATAAAGAAATCAAATCCTACATCCAGGACTTTGCATTCGCGACGCCTCATGATATTACTCTCGAGTCTCGACTGTCAACAGAAAGCCTGGCGTGATTCATATGCTCAATTTGATTGAGGAAGGGTGAGCCATTTAGCTCTAGGGTGAGTGTGAGACAATGGATCCAGGGGACCGTCAAATTCTGCTTCCCCTTAGTACCAGGAATGTTGCCTGCACTTGTTTTTTTGTGGCTTGGTTCGCCACCACAAACTCTCCGATGCTCCAACCACTATTATTTGTGATTATTCTAATCATGGCTAGTGTCAATAGAATCTTGGAGTGTGTGTGCGCCATGTCGTGTGCTGCTGTCACCGTGGCACACGCATACCTACATAAACATACATGCTTTGGGACAGGCGTTCCTCCTAGGCATTTTCTTATTTGGGTAAGAGATTCTAGGTAGCTTTTAGATTAGGGGATTCAATTATATGTTTATATGTTGTGTTATTGTAACATTATCACTGAGATCAAGAATGTTCCACTTATAAAATTAATAGCGGGAAGCAGCCCAATGTGGAAACAAGTTTAGCTTTCTACTTCCCAGATTTACAGTCCCACAGAGACAGAGGGAGAAGGAGAGAGAGTCATGGATGACTTTGGGCAAATACAACAAGCAAATGTGCAAGAGTTTTTTAAAGATGGTGGGATTTATCAATAATTTCAGAAACCCAATTAAATTTTTGGGCCATGGACTAGGTTTGCATCATGGCATGTAGTGTTTTTCTAACAAATATTAGAAAGGCCTATACCCAGAACTGCGCAGCAGTTTTTGTTGCTTTTAGGCAAGGAGAGTTAGATAGTGAAGAAAAGATTGTGATATTTCTAGAAATGATAACAAACCGTCATCAAGATAGAGGAAGCTGGATAAATACATGGCCAGTGAACCTCTTGCATATTACAGACTTTTAATAAGAGGAATATTTCCATTCTTTTTCCATATTTTCTCAGTACAAAAATCAGAGTAAAGTTCAGTGGGATTACAATGCCTAAATTCCGTGCTGTGTAAATGAGCTCACTTGACTCAACTATCTCTTTAACTGGATGATCCAACTTTGAGCTTGGAGAAGTAAGATTTGTACCTCTGTGCTAATCCAAACATGCTTAGAGTGCCTCCAGTGTGGAGCATGACCACTTTTACACCTCCTTCAACTTCTGCTTCCTTTTTATGAAGGGCCATTGCCATCTCCCAAGCAGAAAGTGTATAAACTGGGTCGACTAAAATACCGGTTTGTTGTGCAATATGTTGGCATGCCTCTAATTCCCCTTCCAATACATTGCCAAATCTGAGGATTTTTGGGGCAGGATTGGAGTTATAAAAAGAGGAAGAAGACTAAAAATACGCAATCAAGTGTTATATAAATATAACATTGGGTAAACAAGATCACAGGAGTTGTGAAGATTTTGACAAGCTACTCACTTTCTCGGGTGGCAACGTTCTACCCAGTGCACAATTCCTTTGTCTATATCATCGAAGCAGTGATCAATATGAGTATCAAAATGCCTCTTAAAATTGGATATCAAGCGCTTCTCCTGATGTCTGTACCCATCATATGAATCAGCCAACATCACTGCAGTTACCTCCCATGGGAGCCTGACAAGCAGCAATAGCAATAGTTAATATGCTGCAATAGTCTGCCACAATAGAAGCTCAGTAATTCATAGAATTAATTCGAAGTAGTCGTGTAATACATACGGGAACACACCCCAAACATATGGCTCCAAGAGCTAAACCAACAGCTGTTGTCCCAGTTCCAGAATCTACAACAAACTTCAAGACCCTCTCTTTTCCAAGCAAGTGATTCTGGGATAAGTACTGCACTAGGCGAATCAAACCTAGGGAGAGAATTACATCTTTAAACATAACAACTAGTACCACATCAGGATGCAAGGATCAACTTAATACACAGCACAAAAATAGAAATGGAAAACAATAAAGGAATAATTGTGCACATGTAGTCTTAGACAAAAAATGAAAGTAAAAATCATAGAAACCCTAAACTAGACCCATGCATTTCCCTAGCAATGAGCCAACAACGATGATGATCATAACTATCTGGAGGCATTTTCAAAGCCACACATGATAGTGCAAACTTCATTCTCAATAGAACCACACAAACAAGGATAAAGTAACACCAATGCCTCAGAAGATGTGGACAATTCAAGATATGAAAGCTAAGGGAAATGTTAGGGGCTTGGTCTATAAACCATGATCCTGCTAACGGAACATGATGCCAATATGTACATATGGCAGCATCAAGATGATTATCTGTTCTGAATTGACTTAGGTTACCTAGTAATGCTACAACATCTCCTGCGCCTTCATTGACAATTACAATTTTCCGAGGATGGTCACTTCTATTAGCATCCTTTTGCAAAAGATTCAGACCACCATCACTTTGATCCAAAGAAGCCTCCAAAATATCATCAAACTGAAGGACGTTACCACTACTGCCTGCCAAATAATCAGCATGGCTCTTTAACATCTTTTCCCTATTGGCATAAAGCGATCTTGGAACATATGTGACATTGCCATATATTGTTGACATCAAGTTATAGCCTGTCAGTATTTCAGGCTGCTCCCCTCGTAGAAGTAAATGCGGTTTTAATCCTCTTTCTGAACATGAAACGGCTGAAGCACACACAAGTCAGTGAAGTCGCTACTTTGCAGCAAGGTTGAATATCCTATAGTATTTGCAGCAAGAAATTACCTACCAACAGCTGCTGTATGGGCACTTTGACAACCTCCACATGTCACCTAAACCACAGCAAAGTCAAGACTTGAATGCTATTTGGTCGCAAGAGAAACTTAGATTTGAATGGGAATTAATACTAAATATTGGACTCTATAACCTCCAACATATTATTATCTATGTTCATAAGCTCATAAAATGATGATAGACATAAAAGGATCATAATCTCACCACATCAGTCACGGAATGATCTTCGACAAGGGGAATCAATGCATCCAATTTTCTTGCTTTATTCCCATTTATCAACGGATGCAACAAATCATCCCTCACAATAAAGAAAGAATCGTCCTTTTCCGCCATGGAATGACTAAAACATGGGTCAGTATTGTTCCAGAAGGAAATATCAGACAAGGGTCTGCCTGGTTGTGGTTGTACTTTGCTGGTTGAAAGCATTATTTGGTGAATTTTAGCATCAGGGCTAGGCAATGTCCATCTTCTATCAAGCAATTTGGACACAAACTCCTCTTTACTCAGTTTCACATTGGAAACACACTGACAATAAGGATTAAAGCGTTTGTCAAATATTATGTGAATGAGAAAATTGAACATAAACCCAGAGCTAAAATGCAATGCTATGACCAAAGAACAAATATTGGCAATGAAAAATTAAAAACTGAATCCAACCCATTACTTGTAACAGAAAGCTTTTGCTTAAACTATGCCTCAGTGTCTGTAATGAACTGTGTGAGATAGAGAGACAGAACCTGTTTCAAAACGTAGCCGGAATGAAAGCTCCGTTTGAAGGCTGAAATGGCTCTCTTACTGGGAAAGCTTTCAACTCTCATGCTCATTTGGCTGAGAAGTAGATAAAATGATAGAAGATGTGGCGCGCTTCTATGTTTCTGGAAAAAGACGGAGGGACCGGCTCCCTTAATCTCTTTTAAGCGTAGGTTTGCAAATTGCAACCCATCCTAATTAGGAGTTTAGGACTCATGGGACAGAGGTTGTGGTTAATGCGACTTCATCGAAGAAAACTACATTTTATTGAGTTAAGTTTCATTAACATATCCACATCTCTGCTGTTCAATTTTCAGGTCTTTATGAGTAAATCACTTATATAAATTTTTTAGTCAAATTAATAATCATTTGAATACCAAACTAAATCAAATAAATATACGAACTAACTATGTTTAACCTGAACAGTTCCGCCGTTTGTGTCTATAATTAGTAAATCTCAATATTACAAATACCCAAATGATTATCAACTTGAATGAAAATTTACATAAACGATCTACTTGTAGGAACCTAAAAACTGAACTAAGCAAATGCCGATATGTGACCGAAAACCCTGAATAATTAGTAAATCTCAATATTACGAAACTCAAACGATATTCAACTTAACTGAAAATTTGCATAAACGATCTGTTTGTAGGAACCTAAAAACTGAACTAAGCAAATGCCGATATGTGACCGAAAAGTTGGTTAACTTCTTGATACGAAACTAACCAGTTAGCTCTAAAGCGCTCATTACCCTAATTTCCTAAATTACCATAACCATGAAATATCGAAATTCATGTCGATTTTCGAACCTTACTGATCGAGATTGTGGGCCGGGCCGTGGGCTTGGCCCATAAAGTGGGTCCCTTCCCCCTGCAACAAAACCTATAAAACCTCTAAAACTTCTATAGGGTTTATCAGATATTAGGAGGCGCTAAAACTAGAACCCCCTAAAAATGACTTCCCACTACATGACGCCGGAGCCACTCTCGGCGTCGGGTCGGAGCTCCGAGAAGATGAGCCTGCCGACACTTCAATCCAAGATGAAGTGCGACCCGGAAGGCTACGAAACGGAGCTGCTCCTTGTGTACAACCAATTCAAGTCGTCGCTGGAGCTCTTCAAGCAACAAGCCGATCTCGGATTCAAGTCCGTCACCGGCAGCGGCGGCAGCGACCCCACCGTCGCCAAGGACCTCGCCGATCGGGCATTGTTTCTCGCCCACGTCACCCCCTTTTACCCGGCCCAATTGGCCCAATTCCCCTCACAGCTCTCCGAGTTTCTCCACTCCTCCGCCCGGACGCTTCCCTCTGGTCTCAGATTGCATGTTGCTCAAGCTCTCATTCTCCTCATGAACAGAAAGGTATGAACTTTATTAGAATTGAAGGGTGTTGTTTATTCAAGTTTTTCGATTAATAGAAAGGTTGGAACTTTATTATGAACTGGGTTTTGATTGGTGTATAAGAATTTAGTTGCTTGGTAAACTAATTTTGGGTTTTTATTATAATGTGTGTGCTTTTTGGTGGTCTCCTAGATGGTAGATATTGCAGACAATCTTGGTTTGTTTATGGAGATACAGACTTATGGCGATAAGGCTTTGAAAACCCTGGCATACAATCATGTCATTCATAGCATAAAGCGAATGAATGTGAAGCATAAGAATGAAGCAAAGAATCGGGTGATTCAGAATGTCTTGTTTCGGATGCTACAGGTGTGTGATAATGCATTTTCTTTCTGGACGTTCACAAGCTGCTGCCATGTGATTGTTAAAACTTCAGGGGCTTGAGTGCTTGAATTGGTGAATGTTTGTGTTCTTTTTGTTTTGTAGCTAGAGGATGAAACAAAAGCAAAGAGAGCACTTATCACTCTACGTGAGCTTCACCGGAGAAAGGTGTGGTTTGATGAAAATACAGCAAACGCAATCTGCTCTGCATGTTTTCATCCATCGTCGAGGTGCTTATTGCTCTTTTGTTATTTTCTGTGTCATTTCCAATCATGGGGTGGTTTAAGCGATAACATTTTTCGTTTGAATGTCTCAGGATCATGATTGCTTGTCTCTCATTTCTGCTTGATTACGAGAAGATTGAGGAGGAGGATGATAGTGATGCGTCAAGTAGTGATGAGGACACTCCTATTAAATCTCATCTTGCCATTAATAGAGAGGATATATATAAGGTCAGTTTTACTCTATTAATGAGCATTATTTCTAGCTAGTTTGTATCATGGTAAATGATACTTGAAGAGTTTTACTTTGATGCTTGTACATTTCCTACATGCTTGTTGATAATATGTATACTACAGTATCCCATCTTTTCTAGGTAAATAGGATGAATTTCATTATTTCTTGCAAATGGTAATTTGTTTTTACAAAACTAAAAATAAAACTTCTTTCAGGCGCACCATAAGGGTACACTTGCTAGCAAGAAGAAAAAGAAGCAAAACTGCAGCGTGCCATCCGTAGCCTGAAAAAACAGCAACGCGTAACATCAGAAAAAAGTACTTCAAATTATCATACGCCACTTAATCATTTGAGAGATCCACAGGTTTGTCTATTTTTATTATCTACATCTTGCATGTCTTCTTTCTGTGATTTATTAAGGATATTTAAGATCTCATTCTCCACAGGAATTTGCTGAGAAGCTATTCTCCCGTCTTCAAAATAGCACAAGAGTTGAACGCTTTGAGGTAAATAACTATTGATGTTTTACATTTGTAGAATTCAAAAAGTACAGACATGCTTCACTTGTAGAGAAAGTTATTGCTCACCATTATTGGAACACCATCATATTTCAACAGTACATGTAAAGAAGAGATTCAATTACAAACCATTTTGTTATATAACAATTCTGTGTTTCTTTTCTTTCTATACTGGTTATGTAGTTTGTTGTAAAACTGACACTGGAAAGTGCATTTCTCATTTGTTTTGACTATTCTCTTATGTTTACTGAAGGTCAAAATGATGATGTTGAAAGTAGTTGCTCGAACTATTGGGCTTCATCGCTTGGTTCTGTTGAACTTTTATCCTTATTTTATCAACTACATTACGGTATGTTATCTGACGTATTCAATGAATGTCTTTTTCTCTTGATAATCAAATTGTGACTTTATCAGTTTCACAGCCTCATCAAAATGGTGTCACTGAATTACTCGCTGCAGCAGTCCAGGCCTGCCATGATATGGTGAGTTAGCTACTCCTATATTTGATTGGACCTCAGTAGAAGTTCACCTTTTTTCCCTGCCCCTTCATTAACTTAAGTCCCACTTCTATTGGAAATCAAGCATTTTTTAAATTACTTGTTAGTCAGTCGACTCAATTTAACTTGTATACTTGCTTATGAGCAGGTTCCTCCTGATGCAGTTGAACCACTTTTCAAACAAATAGTGAACAAATTTATAGATGATCGTGCACAGCCAGAGGTTTTACTTCATAAGTGCTATCTTCTTTCTTTTTTTTTTTTGGCCGTTCGCAAGTCCCCTGTCTATATATCTGATCACTTTCTTTTGACAGGCCATAGCTGTTGGACTGAATACAACAAGGGAAATTTGTTTACGAATGCCTTTGGTAATGACCTATTTATATAAATTTTGGTTCTGGTATTATCTGTATTTCAGTTGAGGTTGCTAATCTAATGCTATTAATCATGGGTAATACCATATTCAGTCATTTTTATTTCTGCATGATGCAAGGATTTCTGAATTATAATTTTGTTCCCTGCAACTAGTTGATGACAGAAGATTTGCTGCAAGATCTTGCATTATATAAGAAATCACATACAAAAGCAGTGTCAGTAGCAGCCCGTTCACTTATTGGCTTATTCAGAGAGGTCCCTTCTTCTTTTCCTCTTTATGCATGTGCTAGTGATTGCTAGTCATGCCTTTCCATGAACCTTGGTTGCATAGAAGACTGACTATTTAGTGCATGTACATGCAGCTTAACCCCTCGCTGCTGATTAAGAAGGATCGTGGTCGCCAACATGTTGACTCAAAGGCAAGGCCAAAAGCGTATGGAGAAGTTGATGTACTTAGCAATGTTCCTGGTCTTGATTTACTAAAACATGATGATGACAATGGGGAGAGCGATGATGATGATGATGATGAACCTTCAGTAAGGGGCACTGATGAGATGATAGCTTCCAGTGATGAAGAAGGCTTGCAAATAACCAACACTGATAGTGGAAGTGAAGATGACAACATGATATCTGAAGATGGTGATGAGATAGATGAGAATGACAGTGATGTGAGTGGTGATGAGGATGAGGTGGAAGCAGAGGATGAAGATGAGGATGAGGAAGAGAATACAGAGGATGAGGAGGAAGAATTTGACAATAATGATGCCAAAGATGGTGGATCTGGAGTAAAAGAAAACATAGCAAAAAAGAGGAAATTTGATGATTTTGATACACAACTTAATGACGCTGAAGCAAGTCTTAGGACTTTGAAGAGATTAGCCAAAGAAAATATGGGTCCCGCTCTGTCAGACTCGACAGATGGTTTTCTTTCTAATGAGGACTTCCGGAGGATTAAGGAATTAAAGGTATGTCAAGGATAAGGCAGGCTGTAACTTTAGGATGTGGAGAAAATCAATGTTTTGTTCCGCACTCAAACATTATCATCTTTTGTCAGCTAGCAATATATTATGTTGTTTACTGTTTGATGTTTCCTTTGTTAGGCAAAGCAGCGATTGGCTCAGCAGGGGTTGTTGAAAAAGAGCTCAGATGCGAAGTCAACAGCATTCAAGATTCCCACTTCTGATGAATTAAGCATTAAGCGAATAGATCCTGCTAAGCTTGAAGTAAGTTTTATATCATTATACTGGTATCGTATACTCTCAGTTTTATCTACATGTTGGCTTTAGAGGAATCTGCATTTGCATTAAGAAATAATGCATCTGAAATAGATATAATAAAGTGGACAACTTTTGTAAATGTGCTGGATTGTTTTGAATAGGGAGAGAGAATATGTTTCTCAGAATTAGCAATTTTATCGGACTGTAAGTAGTAAAATATAATCAGATCTAATTCTAAATTTCCTAGTATTCAAATTCATGTTGTCTGTATATAATAAGCCAACACTTAAATACTTGTCCATTATAAACATGTTGTTTCCCCCATCCTCATTTTTTGATATATTTGTATTATTTGCTTTGCTTATACCTTTACCTTCCCTGCTAGCAATGAAATTATTTGTACCGCTGTTAACTTTCATTGCTGTTAACTTTCATTGCCCCCATTTAACGTCCACTGTGTAGGTCCATGTAAAAAGAAGAATGACCAAGGAGGAGAAGCTGGCATTAGTGAAAGCAGGGAGGGAGGATAGAGGGAAGTACATGGCTAAAGCTGCTGTGAAACAGAAGAAGGTATATTTACCGCAATTCTTTGAAGTTATCATGTTTTAGAGTTCTACAAGCATCTTCATGGCTTTGAACTTTACCATTTGTTAGCTATGCTTTAACCCTCTTCCTGGATCCTACTCTGGCTCTGCACCCATTAATAAGTGAATAACCACTAGGGCGCCTATGAGGATGTGAGCTTGATTTTCTTGCAACATGTTGATAAATTTTGCAGTCGGGAGGCCTGAGCAATAAGCAGAAGGAACATAAGAAGGCTATGCCACTTGTTGCAAAGAGGGCAAAGGTAGCTAAATCTCGAGTGGAAAAACGCAAAAAGCAGCAGCTTTCTGGCAAAAATTTCCGAGGGAAGAAGGCATGGAAATGATCCAGAAAAATCCAATTTTCTTTTTGCCCTACTTCTGTTTCTGTTCAAGTAAATTTTACTACCTTTTTTTGTTAGAAGTACATTTTCCATTTGAGATGAAGACTTCTCTGCGACTCGATCGTTTTATTTATTGGGACCCAAATATAAAGTTGTTTTATTCTTCTGAGCATTTGCCCTTTACGTAACCAAAAACAAACGGATAATAGATGTTTAACAATTCCAAACAGAGGAAAACTTACGTCAAAAGTCAAATAAGCAAATTGTACTCTTTTAAAACGTGAGAGCGAGGCATTTCAGTAGCTCTTTCTTTCTCCAGCCTTCTCTTGTATGCTCGTGGTTAAAGTAAGGGCATTACTAATCAACAGTGGAATATGTACGACAACAGAAGTTATCAAGAAAATTATCATTACCAAATCAAGTAGTTTCTTTTTTCTTATAGCACAAAGCCTACATTGAACTCAAATTTAGAGCAAGGGGAGGAGTTGAGAAAATGGGAAGAAATCAAGGGGTTACGGATCAAGCTCGAGATGCCTTTACTCTTCAACAGAACTTGAGGGCGTATCACTACTTTGGCCAAAAATATCAAGAATTCCATCCCAATTGTTTTTCTCCCTAGTTTCCCAATACCCACCCGTGTAATTATAACAACCGTCCTGATCTCTTTGAAACCATCTTGGCTGCCAGCCCCTCTCTTGCAACTTCCTTGCCTGCATCATTGCATTAGAAATAGATGCTCTTATTACTAGTGAAAGAAAATGAAAGAATTTATAACCATGTAAATTGCATAACTAGAGATGTAGTATGACTTTGGCTGCACTTTCAGTCAATTCCCAATTAGATAGGATCTATAGGTGAATGATCAAACTGATCCAGAAGAAAGAAATAAGAGAAAATAAGGGGGATACCTGTCTCTGTAGCTGTTCAAGTCTTAGTTTTTCTGCATTTGCCAATTCATATTCACCATTTTCTAAATGTCTTTGATCTGGCCTCAGCCTCGAGTCTGTTGGAGGCAATTTCTCCAATAGTCCAGGTGTTAATTCATTCAGGGATATTGCGAATGGAGAGAAATTATATCTTGTCTTGGTAACGTAGTTTTCCCTTTCCCAGAGCAGCACAGCCTCTGTCATTGGATCATAACCCTTTGGTTTTGTAGTTGGATCTCCTAGAACATAGTACATTGCCTCATCCCACTTCCCCATCAACATTGCTACTTTCTCTCCGGTTCGATTGTCTTGAACAAATCCATGAACCTAGAATTTCATGAATAAGGTCAGATGTCAGTTTATTAACAGCAATGGCTAAAATGAAGTTGGCACCATTGTAATTAGTTAATTACTAGTAACTACTTCGCAATACAACGCATTTGAAATACAGTACAAAAAGTAACACATGGTAGAGTTTCCCTACTACAGTGAAATTAAATGGACTACCATGTATTTAAAAAATTTACTCAGACCCCCAAACATCCAGTAGTATTTCTTTAATTCCATTATGTGCAAACACATGCAGTGTAAACTAAAAGTAAAGCGAATGCCCTACAACGATCACAGAAATGGCCAGAGAAAATGGTTTCCATTTGGTTCCCAGCGAGTTGCTTAATCATGGTAAACTGATTTTAGTCCTTAGGTAAAAACAATCTAAATCATCACATTGATTGTTTGAGGAAGTAGTCTAATATATTCCACAGAGAATTAAACAAGCCAAATTGGACCTATGCACACAATTCTTAAAACACTGGGAATGTTGAAATTAACCTCACTGTAATTCAGACAGTGCTATGATGTAATTGTAGTTACTCAAATATATTTCTTCCTAAATGGACCAGAAAATAGGACACATGCTATACACCAACGTGGAAAAAACTCTATTAGGACACATGAAATCTGTGATGATATTTTGCCATCATCCTTCCATTAACAACCACAAAACTAACCTGATGTGGGTTTCGGTCTATGATAGACTGCTCCTTGAACTTTAGCTTACATGAGTAATTTCCACTTCCCTTGATGCGCATGGTGCCATAATGGTCACAGTAAATCTTCCCTAGTATGATATTGTATATGGAAGTAGTGACCTTGCTCCACTGAAATGTTTCCCCATCCTCAAACTGCAAGTTAAGCAGACCCACAGGATCAAGCTGTATAGAACGCCCCCAAAACTTGCCTTTAAGGTTGGAGTCAGCCCAAAATTTCCAATTTCTTCCTTGACAGTGACAAGCAACAATCATTGGGTGGTGACTCACCTGAGTGCAAGCTCTGCTTGTTAGACAGCAATCAGTGTTTTATTAAACTTTTGACATTTGGCTGAGATGCTTCAAATGCAATGAGCCGAAGCTTCCAAACAACAAAAACAAAAAGGAGGCTACTTTTATCTTCTTAAATTATTTCTTCTTAATGGACAGATAACCGTTTGTAAGGATATGCTCCTTAGACAATATTTAAAACTGTCAGCATGCACTACCTTTTCAGAAAAGAAACGAAGTCCTTTATCCGGGTAATCAGCCTCATAGGTCTCCCCCAGGAGAGGATTGAAGGGTTTGCACTGCCGACCTTCTGTTGATGCATAACCAGATACAGCAAAAGCTGCAACGTGGAGAATTCTCATCAAGTCATTCCCCTGCAATGAATGAAATCCAATTAATACATAAAATTCCATCAAAGTGGACTTTTTTTTTTGTCTTGTTCTTTTCTTTTCAGTTATTCTCGTCTCTCTTAACCTTGTTTCTTTAACCTCATTGAACATGTTTTAGCTGAGGCTTCCATTTGAATACTATGCATCTCACTCCACCCTAAACCCTAAACCCCAACCCCAAAACACAACAGAAAGAAATTATATGAATGCAGACACTAGATGATGCATAAGGGAAAATAGATCTCTAGATCCAAAATTAGCAAAGAAAACAAATCTGTTCAGCAAATTACTTGTCTTGCAATATATAACGCATAGAACTGAAGGTTCCAGAAATAATTACTTTCTAAATCTTAAGCCCAGCATTAATATCCGCTCACTGTATAACTTAACCAGACGAGTATTCCTTTAAAACCGCTTTGCAACAATAAAACCAACAGCTGGAAACCTAACCTGCTTTCCCCATTCCAATGCTCGATCTACCAAGTAGGAATACTCCAGATCTTCAAAGCACTTTTGCAATGAAGAGAGTGGTTCATTAAAATAAACAGGAAGACAAACTCCAGATAAGTCCTTTCCAATATTGTCCTTGATAATTGACCACAAGCCAATAGGCTTATCTTTCTCCTTTGGTTCTGGCAAATTATCCCTCCTTTTCACAGATGGATATTTAACTGTTATGATCTCCTGAACTGCATGCAATCGATCAGAAAAGAGAGCATCTCCACCACCGTTTCCCAAGCCATCCCTACTCCGATAGGAAGAACTTCTTAAAGCATCTGAAGGCCAAAAAGATACATATCAAGTTCCATTGATCAATCAGAAAGGAAAGAATATCTATTGTGTGGGAAACCATTTTCGAACCTTCTCTACTCCGATAGGATGCACTTCTTAAAGCATCTGAACACAAGAAACATATGCATCAGTTTATGTTCCTTCAACCGATCAGAAAGGAAGGAATATCTATTGTGTGCTAAGCCGCAAACCTTCTCTACTCCGGTAGGATGCACTTCTTAAAGCATCTGAAGACAAAATATCATAAGTATCAAAGTATGTTCCTTCATCTTCATCTGTTTCAACATCTCCTCCATCTTGACTTTCATTTTCTGCATCAGAATCACTTCCACTGCCCTCTGACATGACGGAATAAAAATCTGTGGCATGAAGAGAACAGAAGATGATCAAATTTAATAATCAAGTACATAGTGGATACTTTTGAAATAGTGGGAACATGGAATCCATTTTAAATATTGAGTTCAACAAAGTAATAATGGAAATGCAAAAGATAACTAACCACTATGTCTCCTATTGCCCTGACTGCAGTATGATTCACGCTCCTTTGTTTCGTCCACTACTGTAGTTTCCAGCTCTATTTTCTCTGTCTGTAAAACAAAAATTTAACTGGGTTTGACTTTTCACTCTAGCAATTAGCAAGCATCCACCCATATGGATGCAATTGAATCAAACCCGAATTTGAGCAAGGAAATGCATGCCATAACAATGACTGCATGTATTTGAATTTTAACCAGAAGAGGATGAGAAATACCTCCAATTGTCTTAATGTGTCTAACAACATAACATGTTTACTCTGAAGTGCCTTCAACTGGTTTTGCAGCTCTGAGACTTCTAAAAGCATAATTGACTCGCAATCTTTGATAACAGGCTCACCAACTCCCTCCTGTGCCAATCTTAATCGTAACTTCTCTGTTGAAACAACTATATCTTCTGAAGGCACTAAATCATTGCTTGACAACACCCTGGGGAAAAGATCTTTAGCAGCCAGCAATGCCTCAATCCATGCAGCTCTGTCCTCTCTAGATAAACAACGCAAGTGAAGAGTTTTAGTTCCTGTGAATATGGAAAGCCTTTTATCATCTGATTTGCTGGCACGAATTGAAGAGACCTGTAAACCAGACCACTTCAAATTCAGTAACCAAAAGGAACCAGGTCAAAAAGTATAGGTCATGAGCATCAGAGCATACATTTTCTGCATTGTCATGCAAAGCACACAGATGAGCAGTACGGGTATCAAAACTTAGGAGAAGTTTGGTTTTGGTGGTTTTCACAAGGTAACTTCATTTCTTTTGTAACTTCTATAATTACCACAAAATAAAGATAAAAAAGTCTCTAGCCATCTGATTATCGATACATATGCCATCAGTCTATTCATGTCTCACCCATTATATTGATTTAGCTCATTTTATCAAACCACCTCATGAAAACTGAAAATCATAGCATATTAAACTTACTAGAGAACCAAAAACTCGAAAGAAGACGAAGCCATATAATCTTACAGTAAAGTTCTCGTTTCTTATTTACTAAATATAACATCAGCACCAACTTTAGCATAACCAATACAAAACACAAATTTACCATACAGTAACACAGTGTTAAAACTGAAAGCCAAACCTTCAAATGCACTTCGCCGAAAGGCTTGCACGGCCTCCTCGCCGGCAAGCCAAGCCGATTTCTATTCCAATCAGCCTTCTTCATATACCTCAACGAGTCCTCTCCGATCACCGTCACGCCTTTCTCTCTGGCCGGGCTCATCAGAATCTTGTCCGGTCCATGAACCTTGTAATACGAAAGCACGCCGTCTTCCAGCAGAAACCACCTCGACCTCCACCCCTTGCCGTAGTTCACCCACTTGTACAGAATTCCGGCGACGCCTCCACTGACGCCGAACACCTTCGAATCCCTCGGCTCGCAGAATCCCTCCTCAACCTCGCGTTGCGCCGCGGCGAACGAGGCTCTGTCCGATTCGGTCCCCGCCGACGAGACCTGAGCGGAGTAGCTCGGCTTCGAGCCGTAGCTGACGTTTCGAACCGGAACCGCCGCGTCGAGTCCGAGCTGGTAGTGACCGGACTGCTTCGCCGCGACGGGGTCAGCCTGGTCCCGATCGATCGAAACCGGCGCAATGCAGCACAACGGGTTCATATTCTCACCACCACCTCACCATTCAAATCAACCAAAAAACCTCGCCGATCAATCTAACTCCCATCCAACGCCGATCGCGCGGCTCCGATTGACGGAAATGTAGCACCGGATCGGAGTCCAATGCCCGAAGCCAAAACGCACCGTTTCGATTCCGAGAGAGAGAGAGAGAGAGAGAGAGAGAGAGAGAGAGAGAGAGATATGAAGGACGAAGAAGCGAGCACTAAGCACTGTGCCTAGGCATACGCAGATCCATTTAAGACTCTGCTCTGCTTCAAAAATCAAAAGTAAAATTAAATTTCTTTTAGGAGGGTAGGTCAGACACTAAAAAAGTAAAAATGGCCCAGCGAAAATAGTGTTCAGCATACCGAAGTACAGTGATAAGAATGAAGGGTCATATAACATAAAATATAATTTTTTAATATTAAGAAAACGATTATTTGTTAATATCAACGGCTGAGATCTACTGAATTAGTTAGATGAAAGAATTTTACGGGGTGTAAGATTAAAATGATTAAAAAGGAAAGGGCGGGTATAAATGAGGTTTGGTTTTTGGGGTTTTGTGGGGCGTAATTGTGGAGGCGACAGCTAACGTGCGCAGGTAGTGATTGGGTGGGGCACCATATGCCTCCGGTGGGGAGCTATGAACTAACGCTGAGATTACGGTTGTGCCCTTTGGATGGGGACAAGTGGCGTACTTTGGCGGGGGTAGTTTTGGGAGGATGTCTGAAAGCGATGAGTGAGCGACGGACCGGGGTGTCAGTGCGGAAGTGACATTGGAGATTCGAGTGGAGGAGAGAAGGAGGGAGGTGTTGGGTGTGCAGGAGGTGCATAGTCGCCGATGGAGGTGAGGGCAGGTGTGGACTAGTGATTGGATGTAAACCGTGTTGACTTATTGAGCTGCGTTTTGGAGCTTTTTGTTTTGTTTTGTTTTTTTTTGTCTGTATTCCAAAATGATATGTGATGCTCAAGCTCAAAGTAAGTCTTAGAAGTCATCAAAAAAAATGTAATTCTTAGAACCATTCTAGATGAAGAGGAAGTATAGTCTCCAAATGCGTGTTTGAGGAACATAAAATATGGATGTAATATTTTAGTATTCTTGGTTAGGTGAGCATTTATAAATCCCTTTCATAATGCAATAAATTCATCCATTTAATTCCAGTCAAATCCAATTAACCCCAACTTTATGGCAATGCCAAATAGGGCGGGAGCTTGTTTTCCTTTATGAATTTTAGTCGGAGAATATTCATTTTCTGTTATATGGACTTAGCCGGAGACTTATTGGGTGGACTATAACAGTAGAAATTTGGCTTACTATCAATCATCAGTTTTTAAGTTAATTTCAATTCACTCTGTATATTAGGATTAGGGTTGAAATACCATTTCACTTATATATCAGGATGGAAACACTTTTGCAATCGTGTTCTGTAACTTTGTTTATTTGCTCATTATCAAATTTTATTATTAAAGAATCGATCCATTGCTTACTATCCTTGTTATTCTAAGACTCTTAACACATGCATGTCAAGCTAGGTAATATGATCTACATAATTACTATTTCAGCAGGTAAATCAGCAATATCAGCCTCAAGTTTGTTCTCATATATCAGAGGAGATCTGCCTGGAAAACGACCTTCGCATATATTAGCTTCAGCGGTAGCATCATTCATGCTTTCCTCTGCCGACTTATAATCGTGTTTAGTAATAGATGCATTGGTGGAGTCAATTTTTGTTTTGATTACTTTGTAATCATCTCTACATTTGGTTAAGCGTTGGTCTCCTGGGCTATGAGCAATCATCCTCTCGATCTTGTGCTGGGTATCACTCGTGGCTTTCCTAAGTATAACATCAGCCATTATGCGGGCTAAGCCTTTGACATCTGCACCTGCACTCTCAGGGACCGAGGTAAGAGCAGAGACACAAAGATCGCGGTGTGGTGTTTTGTTGCATGTTTGCTCAATAAGCCTGAGATCGTTCGGCAAGAAAACCCTGCAATGGCTAATGGAGAGAAACACAACATGAAATGAGACATACGAAACCTGCTAGACGTACTGAACTCTTCATCTTGGATCATGCACTCAAATTTGTAGGGGGTTTTGAGAATTTGTTGATAGGTTTGGTGGAAGTGTGAGCATTTATATAGCCCAAAATCAAAGACCTAACTTCTTGAAGACTGAATCATGAATCAAATCTTTTAACCCTAGCCTTAATATATTTGGAAAATAAGGAATCAAATACTAATTGCCATTCATTGAGGTCTGACCAATTAGATTTTGCAATGCTCGACTAGTATATTCAAAAACAACTTTTGAATATACTAGTCAAGTAAATGTTGATCGATAGAAGGTATAAAATCTTTCAATATTGATTTCCCATAAAACTCAAATGAAAATCTCAATCATTTTCTATGTGTGATAAGCGCAAAGATAAAAGTAAATTTTTAACATGAAAGAAAATAAATAATTACATTATTGAAGGGAATCATTTACTTTCTCGTTTTCCTGAAATACTTAATTATGAAACTCATGATTGGTTCCTTAGCACTACCCTGGAACAAAATGCTTGCCCTTGATTACCAATAAGGTCAATTGAATTCCTTGCCACTAGTTGAATTGACAATGATAGCTGACAGAGATGAGCAACGCTAAAATAAGTAGATTGTAGTCTTGGCAATGCTGAGTTGGAGACAAATGAGTGTGGCCCGGATTTTCTATGTGCATCATACGCTATGGAAATTCATAAAAATTCAAATGTATCCCTTGTATCTTGTATGGCTTCTATAGCATTGAACATGAGCCTTCATCCATATGTACGTGACAATCAAATAGAGCCATCAAGCATACCTAACAACTAACAGGAGAGTACTCTTCATTACAACCGTAATCGAGGACCAAATTGACATATAATAAAAGTAAATAATGCAAAAGATGGTTGGAAAGTCTAGGCCTTGGCCTCAAGAGAAAAGCATCTCAATTGACTAGTCCACATATGTGACATCGAAGTATTTCCACACATCATCAAGACATCAATTGATTTTGAATTTATTTCTCGATCATTGGTTTTAACATTGTTTGACAGTAGGTAAAGATTTAAATCAATTCAGGTAACAATGGTAAAAGTAAAAAAAAAACAACAGGGAATGCATTTCAAGAATACTACAACAATTTTAGCATTTAGTCACTGATCGCATTAGGGAATGCATTTCGAAAGACGAAGAATATGCATGACAGTGGTTTCCTTTTCGGGTTTTAGTCAAAGGCTATGGGAGGATTTTGTTTTTTTTTTCCCTCTTTGGCAATGGTTTAGCTATCAAATCTTAGTTGACCATTTGACATTTGATGAGTTGATTCTTCATGATCTAGCGGTCCTTTAGATTTCGCTCTCAATGAGAGCACTAATTATTGCAGCCGAATTTCATCTAGGATGTAGTCTTGATCATCTGCACATTAAGGAGAAGATAATTGAAACTCTTTGTGAGTGAGGACCGGTGTGGAACCGGCCAAAGGGGTTCCAACGGTCAAGTTAGTATTTGTGTTTAGCGCTTGTAGAATACTTAGTAGATTTTTGAGTACTTTAACTTACTCGAGTGACGGAAAATGATAAGTATTTATACTAACCGTGTTTCATAAAAAAACCTAGAAGGCATGTTGCCCTAGTAGGCTTGCCTTAGAGTCCAAGAGAGAGTTTCCTGAAACCCTTTGGAGTTTTGCCTTAGTAATATGGGTTGGATTGCCTTCCTAAGTGGCTGAGCTAATTTAGCTGGTAAATCATTACATGCTCGAACCTGTTTACGGGCCTTTAGTCCGATTTGGACGGACCCAATGGGAACCGTGGGTTCCGCATGGGCATTTGGGCCAATGTGTTGGGCTTTGACCAGTCCTCAGCTAACAAAGTGTTTGATCATTGGACTTGGTTCGTATTCTGTTGTGGATTAGTTGGGGGTTGAGACCCGAGACATGGGTGTGGCCTATTCCTTTTGATTTTGTTTTTTCTTTTAATAAATAAAATTTTAATCTAAATATAATTTTTGATGAAATATGTAATGCAATGTCATTTTCCACTTCACTTGGTGTTGTGTTGACATCATTCAAACAACAAATCCAAACCATTGAACATTTTTTTTAAATCTAATGGTTCACAAGAGGTGTATAAAATTGTGTAAAATTTAGTGTCTCATGATCCAGCGCTGTATATACAAAGTATGACAACAAGTAGAAAGAGCCAATTGCACTCGCGTTAGCATGTGTTAAGAGGCTTGTGTGTGTGTGTGTGTGTGTGTTAAATATAAGCTGACAGGACCCGTCCCAAATTTCACCCTAAAATCCGAGGTGGCCCTATAGGGCCCACCTTAAGAATAACTCTACCAAAAATTCAGCAGATTCACCCCTAAAATGGACTACCCAAAACCTGTAGAAATATATTCACACTTCTAATAAGCCTTTCTTATTCTTCTGGAGCCACCCTGCTCTCCGAAACACAACAACTCTAGAACAACCAATTGAGATATGAACCATACAACATAACGCCAAATACACAAATACAGCTTCCCAAAGTTTACAACATTTGTCCCACAGGTTATCAGAGCAATCTAAAAGAGAAAAAAAAATCATATTACAAGTAGGTTCAACGATTAACCTACAATATGAAAACCACAGCAGCAGATGCTATACCTCGAATCCTACTGTACCGAACCAGGAACTCTGCAGACTGGGCAAAAGAAACCAAAGGGTCCAGGAGAAAGTAATTTAAAAACACGTTAGCGTGAGTGGACAAATGTCACGCCCCGAATTTTAGAATAACAATTCAAAATCCGAGACATGAAAATACCACAACACAAAATAATCATCCTGAAAATTTTTCTTTTCTTAACATACTCACCACACGAAATAAAATCAAACCGAATTTAGTCTCGGTTAATTATTACAACACAAATCCAAATGTAATGTAAAGCTCTAAATGAGCATACACCCACCTCACAACTAGATAAATAACAAAACTGCTGTAACACCTAAGCAGCTCAGTCACCTCCCTGGTTATCCTGACCTGCAGGAATATCCGCTACACCATTGAATAGTGTACCGGGATTGCAACAACACAAAACCCGGTAAGCTTATGAAAGCTTGTATGAGTAAAAGAAAGAACTGTTACTTAATTTAATCTCATTTACCCCCACACACAGCAACACCCAATAATTTCCACATATGCAAGTACTAACAATCTCAATCACACACCAATTCAATATATCACAACAACCAACTCACAACTTTCTTCACAACTCTCATCATCGTATTTATGAAAATACGGTATTTGACAGACTAGAGCTCTAACTGAATCGTAGCCCGTCACTGGCCTAGGTTATGGCATCCGACATATTTTTTTAATTATTGTATTTCATCAATATGTATACCTATATACATATTTAGAACGTCCAATAATTCCACATACTCAACCAATCGTATCCCATCATCCACACTAGGATTAGAGCGTCCGATTACCCACACCAGTCATTACGTCAACCCTAAACCCATAAATGAACACAACATATAATTCCACATACTGAAATCAACCCAACCAAGATACGTCATATTATTATGGAATTACACAACTGTAATAAAATCAACTCATCAATTCTACTCAATCGTATCATCACACAACAATCCACTCATCAATATATATTTTCCACGTAAATATATATATACGTAATCATCCACTCAGGAATGACCACTAATACCATCTATAGTTCACACAAGAAAATTATGAAATTCATTTGTATAGTTAAAGTTCATTTTACTTACCTATGGACCGTGGTGATTCAAGTCCATGAAATTTTAAAACAAATATTTAATCCGCAAATATTTTTCACACAATTATCAAAAATAAATAAATTAAAATGCTCGGTTCGTAATATGAACCACGTGAGTTTTACTCACCTCGAAACTCCCGCTGCGTCTTTAATATAATTATAAATTATAATTTACAATTAACGCCGAATAGCCCACGCAATTAAAATCCGTCAATCACCTAATCAAATGTGATTCGAATTTAGCCAACAAATTCAACTCATAATTTAACCACAAATTAACGGTCAGATTCTAATTTACATTAAAATCCGACGAGCGGTTTCTCACGAATCGCTCCCCTAATTACCGTTTTTTCACATATACGAAGATCCAACGGTCGGATCTTCGCCCATGACCACACAAAGCCTCTGGGACAGTCATATGATCATCATAACAAATTTACAAGTTCATCCAACGGTCATAATTTCACAGATCAAAAATCTAACGACCGAAATCGATCGAAATCACAAAATTCATAACTAATTCATACGATATCCGAAAAATACGTATAATACGCCGAAATGATCGTATCGAAACATAGAATCATAAAATGGACAGAAACCAAATTTTAGACCTCCGGAGGTGGCCGGAAAAGACCGCCGGAGTTAGGGACAGAGCCGCCACCGACCACCACCAATGGTGTCGGGGCCAAGCTTGTCCCCTTCGTTTCATCATTCTGAGCAACTTTCATAACTAGCACAAGACCTAAAAATGACCGGAAGGCATCGAAATTACCGATTTACAGTCGGCGGCCGGAAAAAATACAGAAACCGGTGAGCTTGAAAACCGACGTGAAAACTGCAACCTCAGGCCCCGATCCCTTCTGGAAACTTGTTCAGAACTTCCTTGCGAACTCAACAAGCTTGGAATCACAAGAAACGATCGTGTATAGCTCGAGATATCTTGATCGAAAGTTTTGGTATTTCGATCTGTTCGGGTCGAGCTCCGACGAACGTGAAAACGTTCGACCCAGTTCCGGTCCTTCTTGGTGCTTGTAGAGGAAGTTGAGGCGAGCTCAATGAGACAAGAATCAAGTGAAATGATGGAGTGTAGCTCGAGATATCGAGATCGAACCGAAAATGGACGTTTTCGGTTCGGGCTGTGCCGCCGCCGCCACAGGCTGCGCCGCCGTGTGAGACTGACTCCGGGAGCTAGAGCAGCTCGAGACGAACGCCTGGGACTTGGTTTGAGGTCGAGAGGTGGTCTGTGGAGGGAGAACAATTAAGGAGAAAATTTTCTCTCCTTTCGGCCGACTGCTTCTGTGAGAGAGAGAGAGAGAAACCCAGTTTCTTTCTGAAACAGGAAGAAGAAGAAGAAAGAGGAAGAAAAAGAAAAAAAAGAAACCAGTAGGGAAAAATTTTAGGGTTTCCAAAATTTTTTTTTCTATATATACATGTTTCAGAAAACTTCGAAATTCGATAACTAATTCAGAAAAAATCCGATCTTCGTGTTCCGCACGTGTACGGACTCGTATCGACGAGTTCTACAACTTTCATGAAGGAAGTTTCTCCAAATTTCGTACGTAGAAAAAGTCGATTTCTCAAACCGAGTATTTCGAGCTTTTCGTTAAAATAAACGTTTCGAAACTTTGATAATTGTAAAAATGAATGATTATCGAACATATATCGTGAAATCACATAAAAAATCATTCGATACAATCACTCGGATTTAAAATGGAAATTGCGGGTATTACAACAAAAACAAGTAATAGTAAAACAAAAGAAGTTTATACTTTCTCACGTTTATTCCTTTAAAAATCTCGATGCATGCAACATTTGTAAAATACATTTCTTTAAGCTCGAAAACTAATGAGAACACACCAGCCCCGCTTGTCCAAAAGAAAACAGACTAGCCTCGCTAGTCAAGTAAGAACAAAGTATGGGGAAGAAGTCGTCACTATACGAATAAGGGAGCCTCCTAGGCTTGGGTCAGAATGTCCCACACTCTTGAGCATCCCATGATCTACTCAACTCACTCCCAAACATAGAGTAAGTGGGGAGGAGTACTAATAGACTAGCTAGCAATAAAATATATCGACCCAGGTATGATGGATTAAAATCACGAAAATCAAGAATCAGAAAGGCTTCTACAATGTCTCACAATGAGTAAAATATATATCACTGACGTGGCCCCGTACGCTAAAATATTCTCGAATTCATAAATAAATAAACGAGAATAATAGATGAGTAAATTTCTCTCAAACATCTCATTTTTGAAAACTTTTCAGAGATCTCATAATTGACGAATAAAAATATAAATAATTCCAGAAATCACCTCAGAAAATACTTCGTCGAAATTCAATATAAATCACAAATTCAAAATCGATCATAACAAAATTCAATTCGAATTTCCAATTAACAAATAATTCAATATTTAAAAACTCGGATAATATGCTCAAATATTTAAAAAGATAATTTAAATAAATTCTTAATTTAGAAAATAATTGCATGCAATATTTAAATCAAATATCCACTCAAGGTATACAGCTAATGCGGTATCCATGCGTAAGGATCCTCGTCGAGTGATGAGTAGGTACCTCGTCCTGTACACAATTAGTCGTACATAAATAATTATCGGACGGAAAGAAAAACAATTTTATCACAATCAATAAATAAATTCTCAAAACCCATATCCTTAACTTCTCCAATTCTCTTCCACATCCAACCAAACTTCATCAAAATTTCTCAATCGTCGATTCAGACTATACAACAATTATGGGGGAAATCCGATAATCGAATTCTCAATTAACATTAATGGAAATCCAAATCTTTAGAAATTCATAACTGATTCACAACTCCACCAATCCTCACCAAATTTCATATATAAGCTCTAGGATAATTATAGAATTTAAATAGCCGAAAATTGGAATTAAAAAGCTACCCTGGCCATCGCCACCGCTGCCCACAGTGGCGGCGCCACCGCCACCTCCACCAACTCCAATAGACACTAAAATTTGGCAGTAGCACCTCCTCAACAGTCCCATTAATTCTTTCAACTGTGATTAAGTCAGAAAATGAGAGGAAGTACCTCAACAATTAAAGAGAAGATTGAACCTGAACCGTGAATAATAACCCAGAATTTCAAATCTAAAATTCCACGGCTCAAATCGCTGCACAAGACTCTGGGTATAACATCTACGACCCAAGGCGCTTCCAAATGACCCAACTTTGCCATATAGGGTGACCGGAATCAGGAGAAATCAGCGTTGACGCCAACTGCTACAGTAAAATTTCAAGGCTCGATGCGTCATTTTCGGGCCAAGCCACCGTGAGTCACCACCGCCAGCGTCAAGAGGAGGTCGAGACGAGTCCGCAGCCACCGGTTTCACTCAAATCCGTCGTCGGACGGAAAAGAAATCAAGAAAAGAATAGGGGAGGCCGACGTGGGGAGGGAGAGGGAGAAGAGAGAGAGAGGGAGAGAGAGAGAGCACGCGGGAGGGGAAGAAAAAGAGAGGAAACAATTTACCCCGTACACAGTAAAAAATTTTGAATTTATACTATCTACCATGAACAATAAATTTAGTATTTTGCTTATAATTTTCACATACGAACTCCGATTTTTACGTACTACATATGCACACGCTCAGTTTAATGCCCTCTACAACTTTCGTGAAGAATATTTTCTCAAATTTTGACCCAAACAAAAAATCAACTTTTAGGGCCGCTAAAAGTTTCGAAATAGAGTAAAAAGTGAAAGTAATTATCGTTTACCGTCCAAATGACTAGTAAACGGATAAATTTAAATTCGGGACGTTACATAGGCCCAGTCACTATTATGAGTAAAAATTTTGTTAAATTTATAGGATAAAAAAAAATACACACACGCACACACATTATATGCAACAATACAATTACCCAAGGTCAAAGAAAAACAAATCTCTTCTTTTAATTTGTCAACCATTCCAGCTTTATGGTGTTGAAAAGCTCTTGAACATCTGCAACAACGTAAGTTATATTTTAAGTTAAAATAATTAAAACAGTGAGATATAGTTGTAGGTTTAACAACTTTTTCCAAATACTAGTTATTTCAAATGTTTAATCAAACCATAAATTGCCGTATGGATAAAGGGCCAAAAAAAAAACACAAAGATAGAAATATAACAATTCAAAATTCCTAGTTAAATATAGCTAACAATTTTACCAAAAGATATATTTAACTTTCCTTTAGCTACTTTGTTTGATATGCTCTTAGCTTATTTTTTATAGTTATAATTTATAACGTGTTTAGCTTAATTTTTTAAATTTAAAGTAGTATGAGTTTAACTGTTACTGATAGTAATTTTCTAATATTTTTAAATCATAGATAAAAAACTAACTCAAATTTAATTGGTGATTATCACAAAAATTACCTATAAAAGTATTTGTTTATGCTGATATCGGTAGCCGCTATCTACAGAATCACAAGGTATAGTCCTTTGTTCCGTACCTGTCAAGACAGAAATAGGTAAGCGGGGACCGGTCTATAACCCTCCGATTCCTAAATCATTATCTGTGTAAGATAGGGACAGGGTCACAATATAGAGTTGAATAATGAACTTACTTGATTGGGAATGATTTTGCAACACCCCGACCCGGATTAAGCAATCTAACTGATTTCTTTCTTGATCGGTATTCAATACCAATAAGAGTCGCATATCTCACCTTAGTTTAAATAATCAGAGCTTAATTCGTCTGCAACTTCGATCAAGCTTGTTAGCGGCGACGATGTGCTTTGGTGCTTGTTTCATCGAGTACCAAAAGGAGAGGCGATGGAGGAAGTCGGTCGAGAGAGTCTTCATAGACGATGATAATTGACTTCCTTGATTGAAACTTATGCCCGTGCTATATTGCTTGCTGGTGATCTAAAGAAATTTCCTAACAACGAGTGCAAGAGAAGAGAGAAAAATAGGGATTTCTCAAGAGGGTTCTAGAGAGACCGAGAGAGATAGAGATCCTCCTCTTTTCTTGATCCAACTCGGTATTTATATAGTTCCCTATTCAACTGATATTTAACGGCCCTGATCAAGCGGTTGATTTCTATGGTACTGATTGCACCACACAAACTTCTTTTTTCTTTAAAATAATTTGCATAATTCTAAATTTTTTAGAGATCATAACAAATAGCTTCGGTGTCTGAAAATTCTCACAGACTCATCGCATCATGTACATTATTATTGAGTCCAAAAATCAAAAATTTCACCTCAAGAAAAAATTTAGAAAAATAATCCTGAAAACCCCATGACACCGAGATCGTAAAATAATTATCAAACACTCTTATCTTAGCTCGTTTAATATTTCCGGGGCTCACATTAATGGCCCAGATCTATCCCTTTTTTTATACTTTATTTCTTTACGTGTGTCAAGTAAAATACCCAAAAACTCCCTCATAACATTTATTTATTTATTTTTTAAATACCTAGGGTATTACAAATTCCCCTCTTTTATAAGAGACGCTGGATTGAGCACCCAACTATATTTCGTCATTTCGATGTGGGAGTGTGTTCTCATATATGCGAAAGGCCTGGCGACCAACATTGGTGCCGTTTTGCGGTTTCTAGTGGCTATTGAGCCATGTGTTTCCGGGATCTGCACTCTATCCGCATGTGGTATAAACAGTATTTACACAAAATGTGTTACTGAATTATCCATGGAGGTAGGATACATCTTATGGAGTGGAGTACCTAGTGAGATCAAATATGATGCTTAAGCTCAAGTGATTCTTAGAACCGTTCGACTCTAAAGGGCAACGATTATTACTGCAACGATATCTTTATGTGTTTGTGCTTAATGTGGAAGCATATACAAATGCGTGTTTGAAAAACAAAAAATATGGATGTAATATTTGGTTAGATGAAAATGGTACCCGGCCTTTTTTCACCCAAAGTTTGTTCTTGTAAATTTACAAGTTGAGATTTTAGGAGATTAAGACAGTGAATTCTAAGAAACATATCCGAGAGTTTAATTGCTTTGTCATTGTGAATTACTCTGACTTGAATGTTCTAGCTCGAAATTGTATTACTGATAACATAATTAAAAATAAAGCAACAACTGGATGTCCATGCATGCATATATATCAAGCTAGGTAATATGATCTACATAATTACTATTTCTGCAGCTAATTAAATCAGCAACATCAGCCACAAGTGTTTTCTGATATATCAGAGGAGATCTGCATGGAAAACCCCCTTCGCATGAATTAGCATGAGAGATAGCATCATTCTGCCGACTTATAGTCCCGACTAGTAATGGATTCCTTGCTGCGTTCAATGTCAAGTTGTATGATTGCTATGTAATTAATTACTTACACAGTCGTTTAAGAGTTTGTCTTCTGGGTTGTGCTCTAGCATCTCCTGGATTTGGTTTAGAGTATCATCTGCAGCGATCCTAAGTATAACATCTGCCATTATGAGGGCTAAGCCTTTGACATCTGCATCGGCACTCTCAGGGACCGAGGTAAGAGCAGAAACACAAAGATCGTGGTGTCGTGTTTTGTTGCATGTTTGCTCAATGAGGCTGAGATCGATCATTCGGCAAGAAAACCCGGCAATATGATGGTAATATGATACTCTTTTTTCATCATTGTATGTACTGTGTAGCAAGACAAAAAATTCACATACTGAAGAGTCAAGGTAACTAATATATATATATATATATATATATATATATATTTATATATATATTTAGGGAGGATCAAGAGAGGACATCTTTACTTTAACAATTTAAGGATTTTTTTTTTCTATTTTACACTAATATATGATCTAATTTAATAATTTCAACCGTTGATCATTTTGATTCCTATACAAGAATTATGTCTACAAAAAATCAAACAAATCTTTAATCATTTGGTCATTGAAAATTGTGTAAATAAAGGTAGTCTGTTAGATAAAATTAAAACGATAATTGTGCTAATCAAATGGTTAAAAATTTTCCGATTTAGCTAAGTTTTTAATATGTGTAGGTAACTAAAGAATGAATGGTTGTGATTATTAAAATACATCATAAAAATAAAAATATTATCACTTTAAGAGTCTAAGGTGCCCTCTCTTGGTCCTATATATAAATATAAAACGACAATTATTAGGGAGATAATGGGGTTAACTATATATCACGACAATATCTGCACTATTGCTTTAGTAATGGTCGCAATATCAGCCACACTTGCGCTCGTAACTGTTAGAGGAGAGCTAGGTGAAGAACCCAAACCATTGTTGCATTCATTGACCAAATAGACGGTATCATCCATGGCTTGCTGTGCAGCTTTCCTAGGCTGATTCCCAGTAATTCCATCATGTGCTTGTTTTTCGATATGAAATTCTATGATCGTGCCATAGTAGTCTGCGCATGCAAGTAAGGCTTTGTTACTCGATATAGGTGTCTGCTTAATCAGCTCGTTGATTTCTTTCAGAGCATCCTGTGCTCTGCCCTTGAGTACTTTGTCGGATATTATGAGAGCTAAGCCTTTGATGTCTGCATCGGAGCTCTCAGGGAACGATTCAAGAGAAGAGACACAAAGATCGGGTTTCGGGGTTTGAAGGCATGTCTGGCCAATGAGATTGGCATCCGTTGGTAGGTAAACCCTGCACTGAGTTGATGGAAGATATGAAACTTGAAAGAGGTATATGAGAACTGCTACAGATATCATACTTCTAATTTTAATTTGGCTACACAAGACAGAAGACGGTTAGGGTTTGGGAAATTAGTTGAAGATTTATGTGAGAGGTGTGAGTCTCTTATATATTGAGTATCGTGAGCTCACAGTTACACACAGATGGACAAAAAGAGAAACAAATCAAAATCAATGATTTGGACAATTAACAGACACCCGATAAACACGTACATTCACCAGATATAAACAATTTACTTATAAATCAAGGATTTGTATTAGATGTTCTGGATCATGATTTGTATGAATTGAATTTCTTTCTAAATATTTTATTTTTGATTTTTTTGGATGTTTCTAAATATAGGTTTTCACCTAAACTAAAAGGAAAGGAAAGTTCCATGGATTGCAAAATAAAATTCAATTTATCCGATAAGTATTTTTTTTCTTACAATTTAATTAAGATTTAAAATTTTAATTTTGATATAAATTTTGGTTTGTAATTTATAAAAATTTTGAAGAAAATATAAGTGTCACCTCAAAGATATATTCAGCTTCGGACGAATATCAATAAAGTCACATTATTGAAATCTCCATAACGATTTGGTTAGTTTTGAAGAAATTTATACTCATCATTGCAATAAGACTTCCAATAATCTGTTTAAACCATTAACCCACACCACAAACTCCCCAAACTTACAAGCTAGCATTGAGCTTCCGATTCAGACAGGACAACAAAACCCTAAGCAAACCAAGCCCAAAAACTATAATTACCGAGTAAAAGCAAGACTCAATGGATCATCATATATAAGATCGTAACAGGCATTTCTTGAATTCGTCGACTTGGACAAAAAAGCGAAATTCGAATAAATTTGACATGAACAAAACCACATTAAGAGGTCAATAATAGAGTGTCATATACAAAGGGAATAAAATTCGTTAATTTTTAGCGTACATAAGACACTCGATTGCACGCAATTGTGGTTTCCTAACGGAGGCATGGAGGAGAAGAGCCCAACGTCGTTTTTATTGAACCCAAACGACAAATCAAAACTTAACCCAAAACAGAAGCAAAGACAATAGAAAAGGCGAGGGGTCGTCTCAGTCGGTGCGCCGTTGTTCCATTTTCCCCAATCATCGAATCCCAGAAAAGCAAACAAATGATGATGATGAAGGAGTCGATGAGAGCTGTCGCTGATTTAAACCGCCGTCGTTGAAATGGGTCGCACAGCAATCCCAATCACCAACTGGTGCAGCAACTCTGCTCTGTTGAGTCGCTTCGGATCCAAGTCTGCGTCACCATCACCACCAACACGGACACCACCACCACCTCCCTCTTCCCTCTCTTTATTACCACAACACCTGCGCTTTTCACGACCATGATCCTCTCCCTCACTCCCACTCTTGGATCTCAGCTGCAGATCCATAGTATCCAAACTCAACTCCAATTCCAATCCCAATCTTCTTCCCATGGACCCTGCCTCTCGCCCCGCAGTCGTCATCGACAACGGCACCGGGTACGTTTTCTTATGCACACAACTTGTTCGATGATATGTCCCAATCGAAATTCATTGTATCATAACAGTAAATTTTCGATTCAAACACTCTGCCGACATTGATTTTGCTAGGTATACTAAGATGGGGTTCGCCGGAAACGTCGAGCCGTGTTACATTGTCCCCACTGTAGTAGCTGTCAACGAATCGTTTCTGAACCAATCGAGAAGCACCTCCAAGGCGAGCTGGATAGCGCAGCACAATGCTGGTGTGATGGCTGATCTTGATTTCTTCATAGGGGATGAGGCTTTGGAGAAGTCTCGATCTAGCTCTACTTACAATTTGAGCTATCCGATTAGTCATGGGCAGGTGGAGAATTGGGATTCAATGGAGCGCTTTTGGCAGCAGTGTATATTTAACTATTTGCGTTGTGACCCTGAAGATCATTACTTTCTTTTGACTGAGAGCCCGCTTACTGCCCCGGAGAGCCGGGAGTACACCGGCGAAATTATGTTTGAGACTTTCAATGTTCCTGGCCTTTACATTGCTGTGAATTCGGTACTTGCTCTCGCAGCTGGCTACACTACCTCTAAGGTTAGTATTGGACATTCGACATTGTTGTAGTTAGAAGATGTATTAATGTTACTACATGGATGTTATGGTTAAAAGAACTATATGGAGATTCGTGAAATTGCCCGTAGGGTTAGTATTGGGCATTCAATGCTCTTGTGGTTATGAATTACATTTCGTTGTGTTTATCTTTCAGGTGTTAAAGTTAGGAACTACATAGAGTTTATTTGCTATTCGTGAAAATGTCTGTGGGGTTCTGGATTCTGTTGTTGTTTTTCTTTTGGTGCTGTTAGTTAGGAGAAGTGCTCATCTCTGTGCGTGTACTTTTGTTATTGTTTTGATAGATCTTTAACGTTTCCTCATAGATTGACCTACAATTTTCTTAGTGTGAGATGACAGGTGTTGTAGTAGATGTTGGAGATGGGGCAAGTCATGTTGTTCCTGTTGCAGAAGGTTATGTGATTGGGAGCAGCATCAAGTCAGTTCCGATTGCCGGGAGAGATGTCACTCTCTTTGTTCAACAGCTTATGCGGGTATGTTGTCTTCTTTTCTCACTACTATCTGTCCATTGGTCATTATGTTCTCTGGTCAGTCACTGAAATTATTGCTAAGCTAGGATCAGTTGTTGGAACTGAGGACGTACTCTAATTCCTAAATCCTATTAGGTTTAAAATTAGGGGCTATTTGGCTAATTAATTGCACTCATGACTAAGTATACTCATGATTTACGCATTCTGTGCAGGAAAGAGGAGAGAATGTGCCACCAGAAGACTCCTTTGATGTAGCTCGCAAAGTGAAGGAAATGTATTGCTATACTAGTTCTGACATTGTCAAGGTCATTTTTACCTCCATGTGAATTTATATTTAGTGACTTGTTTCAAATAGATGTACCATTTCTTTATACCTGTTATAATGAGCTACACATATTTATATTGCAAACTCAGATCTTTGTGTATTTCTTTTTATATATTTATCAATATGCAGATTATTAGATGATAAAATCTTGTTTCTCCAATGATTCCAGGAGTTCAATAAGCACGATAAAGAACCATCCAAATATATTAAGCAATGGAAAGGCATTAAACCAAAGACAGGGGCACCCTACACTTGTGATATTGGCTACGAACGATTTCTCGGACCAGAGGTTTATTTCTCCTTCTATCTACCACCCCTTCTCCTTTTGGGCATGATTTTTACTTTCTATCTCAGTTGACAGACAGAAAAGAAATTAATTTCTGCTTAATTGCTTCTCAATGACTACTTCTTAGTTGTTGCTAACCATTGTTCTGGTAATTCGGGCTTGATTTTATTTACAGGTCTTTTTTAATCCTGAGATTTATAGCAGCGATTTCACGACTCCATTACCAGTTGTAATTGACAGGTGTATTCAGTCTGCCCCAATTGACACCAGGAGGTCTTTGTATAAGGTACATGGGCCTTGCAACACATTTTGTGCTAATTTGTTCATGGATAAAATATAATTTTATCTAAGCAATAAGAATTAATATGCTTCATGACTCAAATGTTGTTAATGAGGCGCATAATGGTGTTAATGAATTGTCACTATGGTCTTTTACTCTTTCTTTGGACATAGGTTGAATGAATTTCTTCATTTATGCCTTACTGTCTACCGTATAAGAATTGTTTGCTACAATCTAAAAGTTTAAATATGCCCAGGTCTGGTGTTTTAATTGTTTAGTTGCAAGCTCCAGACATAGTGCCATGATAGTCTTTGTCTTTTTTCTCATGTGCCTTAAATTTGTTTCTTCGTATATGCTTACTCTTGCTACAATTTCATCTAACTATGCACGATCGTTCAGTTCCAGTTGGCATTTATCTCCTCCTCTGTGCCCATGTCTGGTGCTTGAATTGTTTTTATGGCCCAGACGTATAGCCCATGGTAGTCTTGCACTTCAGATTTCTTCATACAACTTAGTGATGTAGTCTTGTTATTCCTACTCATATCAGAATATCGTGTTGTCTGGAGGTTCAACAATGTTCAAGGACTTCCATAGAAGGCTGCAACGAGATATAAAGAAGATTGTGGATGCCCGGCTTCGTGCATCTGAAGCTCGAGTCGGTGGAGAACTAAAAGTAAGCTTTTTTTTTTTTTTTGTTTGCATTATGTATTTGTCTATGAACTCGTTAAGTTTCAGTCTCATCACAGTCAATGCATTTGATTTTTATGTTTGTCTGGGTCTGCAGTCACATCCAGTGGAAGTAAATGTGGTAAGCCATCCCATCCAGAGATATGCAGTTTGGTTTGGAGGCTCCGTACTTGCATCCACGCCTGAATTCTTTGGGGTATGAGTTTCTCCTTCTAATCAGTGGCATGGCGATTATTGGCTTATTGCATTGTTCTCCTGCTTTCTAGAAAGCTTAAAACCTCATATTCCATTTGTTCTTCAAATGTTGGACCTGTGTACTCTTGTACTTGTGGGCACACATGCTCTTATTATGGTGGCTAATTAGCCAGTCACATATTGGCTGCAAAGCTGCTCTATTTATGTGAATGGTCAGTAGTTCACCTATAACAATGCAGCGTTAGTGGTGGTCCAGTGCAGCTGCTCTACTATGCAGCTTCACTCTACTGCCAGTAACTACATTCATAACTTCTAAGCAAAAATGGGTATATGATATTGAGTTTCCCTGGTATTAATCTATGCAAGTGTACCCATTACCCCCTTCTTTAAAATTGTTGAAGTAAATCAAGTATCTTATATTCTCTTGATTAGTTGACTGCTTCTGGATGTCGCTAGATCCTTGCATCCCCTCTCTTGGATCAAGGGTTCAGTCCGACTTGGCCCTTATGCAATTTGCTTTGAAAACTAGTATTCAGAAACTGGTGTGAGCTTAACTGATCAGTCACGAGACAGTTAGAGAGGGGGAATCTAAACATGGTTGTCACCCATCTTCTCTCCAAAACCACATGCACAGAACCTTTCTATTTCTGAAGGCTCAGCAGCAATGCCGAGCTTTCACCTTTTCTTATGCTTATAATAAAGCTAAAGGTTATTATTTTCCCCTTGCCAAATTTTTGATGTTGATTGAGATGCATCTCATCTGTGTGCAGGCCTGCCATACTAAAGCAGAGTATGAGGAATATGGGGCAAGCATCTGTAGAACAAATCCTGTTTTCAAGGGGATGTACTGATGCACATATCCATTTTGGCTGGATGATGTGCTGGCAATTCCTGATTAAAAATGGAATGCCTTGTCGTTTCCACCTCCAACGTGCTCAGTAACCTACCTCCTGGTATTTGCTTGGAATCATCCGAATGATTGTGCTGTCATGTCAAGAGGTGATGTAAAATATAGTTAACTTTGTAAGAGATGTGGGGTTTCTTTTGTAATGATTGTTTTGTTAGGGGGCAATAGGTCTCTTAGAAGCCAAATAGGAAATAGTGTACGGTGTTGATGAATACATGTCCAAGTGGCCCAAAGGATCAGAGTGAGAATCGCGATTTGGGTAGAGACATGAGAACCTGGCTGAATTGCAGTTTTGGTGTTCAGCTTAGATAGTCGCTTAAGATTATTACCCTTTTCCTGTTTCTTTTTTCTTCAGTTATAATATACACATTTCAGGTAGGTAGTTCAATTCTTTTGGGTTGCATTTGTTGTAGTACAACACTTTCTAATTTGGGTTCGACATATTTTTGTTACAGATTGTGTGTAAACAACCTTATTTTGTTAAATTTATGTTCAGTTTTTAATAAGACATCTTTTTACCTTTTGAATACCTTGGAAGACATTTTCATTTTTCAGGGTCTAATTCCTATAACTCTTTTTTCCAATCTACGGATAAGACTATTCTGTGTTACCAGCTGGGATTCCTTTTGGTTTTAGTGCTTCATACAGTCAGATCAAGAGAAAAAGAAAAGGCCTTTGAAGGTGAACCTTAGTTGGAGATTGGTTTCTGATAATTTTTTGTTTCGCATCGAAACCGAACTTGGCGGTACTCTTTAATCCTTCATAGCACGATGTCTCCAACACCCAATTGAGAATGAATTATAGTGTTCATGTCAGAAAAATTACTGAAAATGATCATTTGAACTCAATCCTACTTGACCAAAAATAACACAATAGAACATAACGCAAATCATTTAAATATCTAATGATAGACTCTATCAAGTATCCATAAAAAAATTAAATGAAATCATATTTAGGTCCATTTCCCCATTCTATTGAGCGAGTTACATCATATAGAGGCAATTCGACGTGACCAGCACTCGATATTGATAACATGATTTGCATGGTGGATGTGAAGGTCGGTCTCATCCGCTAAAATTTTGTGATATTTGAATGAAATGAAATACGACTATTAAAAGAGGTAGAAGGTTAAAGATAAAATAAAATAAAAAATAGATAGAGGGTCAATGTTGAAGGAGGGCGGATTAATCAGCCCCTATTAAGTTAAGAGGGAGAGGAAACTTAAAGACTTGATTCATCTGCGCCCATGGTCATCACTGTAAAACAATAAAACTTAAAAAAAAAAAAAAAATCACCAAACAAAAGCCTTTAGCAAGATTTTTTCATATTGATGAGAAGGCGGAGCCCACTGCGAGTTCGTCGGACCCTTTGGTAGCTAGAACAAGAACCCAACTTAAAATTGGGAGAACGAAGACGAAGATAGTAAGCCAATCTCTGCAAATCTGTGCTCGAATCTCATTCAAAGATTTGAGCTTTTCTATCAATTTCTGCATTGTGTTGAATCGTTTGAGCTTCAAGTTTGGTACTTTATCCATTGCCCTAAATTGGGTGTTTGTGATTTCTGGTTCTTCTTTGAGATTTCCGAACTGGGTGATGTGCTTGACCTGTTTCTCCTGATTGTGGGTTTTGAAAGTTTGAATCTTTGTTTGCTCTCTAGGGTTAGGGTTTATGGTATTTAGTAATTTAGTCCTCCTGAGTATGATAATCTCTGATAGTCTTATTTACCAAATTCGATTGTGGAATCTATGATTTCCCTAGTTTGATTTGTATTTTTTTTTTTTTCAAATTTTATGACAAAGCTTAATAGTGCTCCGTATAGTGTTGTAAGCAATTGGTTGTGAAAGACCCGTTCCGTTTTTTCCTTCTCTGTATATAAGATAGAACTAATTTGAATCTGGGGTCATCTTTACTCTCTCTCTCTGGTTAAGAGCGTTTGTTTTCCGATCTGTACCTGTCCATATTTCTTTTCTGCAGTTGAGATGGATCTAAAGGCTAGTTCTTTTTCTTTTCTTTTCTATTCTGTATCGTATAGGTAGAGATAGAGATATTGTCGTCCCTGAGTTGTATTGATTGGTTGGTCTAAATGGATCCAATGGCCGAGGAGCAAATAGATTATGAAGAGGAGGAATATGGAGGTGCTCAGAAGCTCCAATATCAGGAAAGTGGAGCCATACCTGCTCTTGCAGATGAAGAACCAATGGTAGAAGATGACGAGTATGACGATCTCTACAATGATGTTAATGTTGGAGAAGGTTTCCTGCAGATGCACCGACCTGAGGCACCACACCCACCTGCTGGTGTTGGCAATGGAGGACTCCAAGCTCAGAAAAATAATGTTCCTGAAGTAAGAGTTCAAGCTGGTGTTTCTCAGGAACTGAAAAATCCGGGATTTTCAGTTGAAGGGAAGTATTCTAGTGTTCCTGAACAGAAGGATCAGCCCCCAGCGTCTAAGGTGCCAGAACTGGGATCTCAAAAGGGGAGGGTTATGGAGATGACTCATGATGCTCAAGTCAGGAATATGGGTTTTCAGGGGACAGCAACTATGCCGTCCAATGTTGGTGTTGATTCTTCTTCAGATCTTACTGGGAAAATTGCCAATGGGCCTATTCCATCAATGAATTCTAGCAGTACTGGTCCTCCAGCTGTTCCACAGATGCCGGCTAATCAAAGAATATGAAGATAAATGTTAATCGTCCAATGGTTAATGAGAACCAAATTCGTCCCCCAATTGAGAATGGTTCAGCCACGCTGTTTGTGGGAGAACTCCATTGGTGGACTACTGATGCTGAGCTGGAAAGTGTTTTGTCTCAGTTTGGGAGGATCAAGGAAATTAAGTTCTTTGATGAGAGAGCCAGTGGTAAATCCAAAGGTTATTGTCAGGTAGATTTTTATGATCCAGTGGCTGCCAGTGCATGCAAAGAGGGAATGGATGGTTATGTTTTTAATGGGAGAGCTTGTGTTGTTGCCTTTGCTTCTTCACAAACTTTAAAGCAGATGGGAGATTCTTATGTCAGCAAATCCCAAGGCCAGGTTCAGACTCAGCCCCAAGGAAGAAGGCCCATGAATGACGGTGCTGGGAGAGGGGGAAATATGAATTATCAAGGTGGAGACACAGGGAGAAATTTTGGAAGGGGTAATAATTGGGGACGAGGTGGACAGGGAGCACTCAACAGAGGTCCTGGTGGTGGACCAGGGAGGGGACGAGGAGGGGCCATGGGTGGAAGGAACATGGTTGGAAACAATGCTGGGGTTGGAACTGGTGCTAATGGAGGAGGCTATGGACAGGGCCTTGGAGGTCCTGGATTTGGCGGTCCTGTTGGAGGTATGATGAATGCATCGGGTATGATGGGTCCTGGGTTTGATCCAACATATATGGGTCGAGGAGGTGGTTACGGAGGGTTTCCTGGTCCTGGTTTTCCTGGAATGCTTCCTCAATTTCCCGGTGTTAATGCAATGGGACTTGCTGGGGTTGCTCCTCATGTGAACCCAGCTTTCTTTGGCAGGGGCATGGCTACGAATGGGATGGGGATGATGGGTTCTTCTGGAATGGAGGGGCATCATGCCCCGATGTGGAATGATCCAAGCATGGCTGGGTGGACTGGAGAAGAACAGGATCGAAGAACTAGGGAATCGAGCTATGGTGGTGATGATGGTGCATCTGAGTATGGAAACTATGGGGAGGCAAATCATGAGAAATCAGTTAGGTCAAGTGCTGCCCCTAGGGAAAGAGAACGGGAATCTGAGCGTGACTGGACAGGAACCTCTGAGAGGAGGCATCGTGATGAAAGGGAACAAGACTGGGATAGGTCTGAGAGGGAGCACAGGGAGCCCAGGTACAAGGAAGAAAAAGATAGTTACCGAGACCATCGGCGGAGGGAGCGTGACGTGGCCTATGAGGATGACCGGGACAGAGGACACTCTTCTTCAAGACCTCGCAGCAGGTCCAAGGCAATGCCAGAAGATGATCATCGTTCTCGATCAAGGGATGTGGATTATGGGAAGAGGAGACGATTGCCATCTGAGTGACACAAGTAGACTATTTGTCCTTTGGTATGTCTTTGAGACTGCAGAATATATGTTTGGACCTTCAAACAGTGTGTCTAGCCTGGGATAGCTACTGTTTATCTGCATCTTCATCTGTGTTTCGATGGGCCCACCTGCAAACGTTGCTTCATCTCGGAGAAGTAAGTTCAATTGGTATGCATTGGAGGGAAGGATAATATCCCCCTTGCTTTTATACTGCTTTCTACAGAACATTTAGCGCAATTAGTGTGTGTTTTGAAAACAATTAGTAACTTTCAGTAGCATACCTATCAAGATATCACTGTTCAGGTTTGGTTACTCATATCCTGCTGCTGTTATCTTGTTGGTTTAATTGCTGTGCTACCTATTATTTCATTAAGACAATTGATTATGGAGTTTGTGATATTTATAGTTTCGAAAATTTCTTGTGTCTGTGATTGTGGGAGTTTTTCTAGATTTTCTGTTTTATTTCTCAAGTGCAGCTCATGCTTTATCTTAGCTGAAAGGTTGATAAAGATGAGGGATGCCACAAAAGGAAAAGAAAAAAGAATTTGTTGTTTGTGTTCTTTTCTCTTGACATTTAAGTGATGTTTGGTGTATACACGTATGTCTGAATTGTTGATATATGCTCAACTTATTGGTTGTGGTGTGGAATGATATCTAAATCTTTCCTCGCTCTTAAAAGTTTTCATTGGCAAGTCGGTATGAATAGCTTTGATCTGCAAACTTTACAAGTAACTGGGGATAGAGTTGCTTGGTTTCTAATGTGTCTTATGTTTGTGCCTATGGCAGAGTTTAATTTACGCAATGGCTAGTTCGACTGTGAACTTTGATGTGCTATTTTTAATTTTTGTCCTCTTCTTATTATATTGAAGTGGGAGTATAGATTATGAGGTGGTGCTTTGGCAAGTTAATTTATCTGATGTCTATTGACATGCGGGTTTTCTTTTAATATCATATCCAGGGAGTAGAGAGGGGAACTCTTTCTTTTTATGGTTGAATCAGCGTGTGCTGGTCACATGGTGGAAGATGTCTTACATGGATGCGTTGCCAAGTGTGCAACAGAAGCTTTTTGACTACTTTGGCTTTCAACTTGTTTTATTGAAGCCTAGAATCTGTATTAGTTCTGTGTAACAAATTATCTAGCGAGTGTTCTCGAATTAGTGATATATTAGGTTGAGACCTATCCGTGTGCATGTAACCAACTGAATGTTTCTGTGTAAAGATAGACTTTTGTATTAGGTTCACATGTAATGCGCTCTTTGTTGTTTTTATGACTGTATTAGGCTTACCAAGTGAGCTTGTAAAAGTCTTGTACTGAATTTCTGTCCTTAGTTGTCCATATCAGTGTGTTGTAAATGTCAATGACTGGTGTGGACAGAGGACTAGGGAGTCAAGATTGAGCGATTAATACGTTGTATCAAGAAGCCACCCTGCCCCCAGTTTCTGTTGAAGCTAAATTCCTGGAGGACTGGTTTTTATTGTGTAATGTAAATTGTGAATTGTACTTGGGATTGAGGGGGTGGTGAGTTGTGAGTCATTGGTGCGCTCTAAATGAGTTGGGAATGAAAGGGTTGGTTAGGGTTTAATTCTTTCTTCTTGGAGACCTATGTTATGCTCCTTTTGTACATTTCTCACTGGGACATAGCTTTGTACTTTCTTCACGGATCAATCCATGATATCTGTTCCTTCTTTTTTATTGGGACAGATAATATTGTTTCTCTAAAATGAATAGTTTAGAGATTATGTTTACTGATCGTTCGTGTTTCATGCAAAAGACTAGGGAATTTTGGCTGCATGGTTCTGATTTAGTACAGGCTCACTTTCTCGATAACAGTTGGGGTTTGTTGTTTGTAAGTTCACTTTGTTGTCTCTAAGATTGACTTGGTTGGTGTGCACTAGTATCTCATTGAGCGAGGCAGCAAAATAGGAGGTGTATGTTAAACACTCTGTTTTTCCACCAGTAATGATTTTCCTATTGTTAGGTTATCAGATAAAAGATTGCTTTTGTGTTTTATGACTGTTGGATTAGTTGTTGATGAAAATATTTGGATGAACAACGAAGGCAAGGCAACAGGTAGCATCTCTATCAATCTTCTTTTTCTCTGGCCCCTCTGCCAGTGGCTTTGCTTTTCTGAACAAGAACCCATGTTGCTTCAATTGACCTTCTTTTGCTCTTAGTTCTGGGGTTGTATTTTAGGAGTACATTTTTTGGTTGCATGGTTTGTTTCTTCTCCTTTGTACTGAACCATTGTTATGAGCTTTAATTTGTGCATTTGATGTGTGGGCATAGTTATGGAGTCTCCGTTTTAGGAGGCATTGGTGTGTGTGATTTTGGTGGTTTGTGCAAGGGTAGGTCTCATTACTCCCTAGCCTATGCATGGAGTTTTTTACTGATCCATAGGCCTCATTCAGTTTGCGGAGCAAGTTAATTCCTTTGCCTTCTCCACGTCAAAAGGGTATGCAAAATACCTTTGCAAATATTACGAAAGTAGAGCTCTTCCCAATTGTTATTCGAGGGGTAAAGTTGTCCCTTACTTTGTTAAGTCCGTTTTATCGATGTTTCTGCCGTCGCCAAAAGTTGTTTCCTAATTTATCAGGTCACTTCGGCAAACAAACCTTTCGTCGACAAGAATTATTTTTTCACTTCTTCCACCTCATTTGCTATGCCTCTAATTCGTGAAACGCGCGAGGCCCTATATAATGCGTGTTTTATAACTCTTATTTAATCTTTTTCATATCAAATTCTATAAACACGAATCTACCCAATTTTGATCATTTGCTGTCTTACTTCTAAGTGGACGTAGCTCGACTAATTGGATGAGATTAACATCTCCATTGATGTATAGTGATAAATGATCAAGGAATACTGTTATTCTATTAGCTCAAATATGGTCGGCTCTTATTTTTTTAATGAAGAAATTTAAATCACAACTCATTAACTTGAAATTTCAACTGTACTCCAAAGTATTGAAATTCTAGTCTAAGATGAGGAATGCTAGCTACCTTCCCATATACATTTCCTTTCTACATTTCTCATTTATTAACTGACACATGTCCTCTTATTTCACTGAAATTCATGACATTAGTATTGCAAAAACTGATTTTCATTTCTTCCGAATATGCCCCTAATCATTGCTTATGAATAATTTTATTATTTTTCTTCTTACTACTTAAATTCTTTTCTCCTCTCCTTCTGTCCCCCTCCCCTTGCAAGAGCAAAATTTCTTCCTCTTCTCTAGGTTCAATATTAAACCCCAATTAAGATTATCATATTATTAATTAACAAATCACTATGATTTAAGGAGATTGATGACCTACTATTCAAACCCTAATTCAATTTTGATTAAAATCTAGAATTAAACTACATGATCTGAGAACAAGGAATGAAGACAACAATGAAGGTTTCTGGGTTTCTATCATTCTTTCTATCTTTTTTGTTTTTCATTATTTCTATGTTCAGAGCATGGAAAATTTCTTTGATCTAGGCTATATAATTGAACCCAAAAGGTTTATAATTGGTATTTGGTTTTGATATTTCATTATATTGTGGGTAGAAGTTTTGTTTGATCTGCCGTTGGAAACTTATTTTGTCTGGGTGTGAAATTCTTAAAATGCCTTTTTTCTTCTTTGAGCTATGCAATTGTTCCTAGAAGGTTTGTATTGAATCAAAGAAGACTAAGAATTAATGATACAAACAAAAATGAAAAGGAGGAAGACGAAGATGTAGAAGACAATGACAGGAAGAAGAATTGTTCGGAGAGAGAGAGGAAGAGAGAAGAAGTAGAAGTTTTTTTTTTTTTTTTTAATCAGGAAGAAGAAGAATTATTTAAATGAAATATAAGAAAATAAGAAGGAGTTGATTGTGCAATAATTAGGGCTATATTTGAAAAATAGAATACTTAATTTTTAAAATATTAAATGCTATAGTTTTGAGTGAAATAAGGTGACACATGTCAGTCAATAAATGAGAAAGATAGAAAATGAAGATGAATGAGGAAGATTGCTAGCATTTCCCGTCTAACATATACCCTATCCAATAAACACCCTGATCGACCCAACATTAATGATTGAAGTAAAAAATGGATCAACCATTAACAGCAGTTGGGGACAGAGAATTTCTATTTCTCTTCACTGTAGAAACTGCGCAGAAAAACAAACAAAACGTAATAAAGTATGAAAGATGAAACAAAAGCCGTAGTCGATATTGGTGAGAAAGAGGAGGTAGCGACGAGTTTGTCGGACCCTTTGTTAGCTGCAGCCTACAAGACCCCAACACAAAGCAGAACAGGAAGATAGTAAGACAACATCTGCCATCTTATGTTCGAATCTCATCCTACGATTATGTTTTTCTATCAATCTCTGTATTGTTTATTTGCTTCAGCTGCAAATTTGGTACCTTTTGGTAATTCCTTGATGTAAATCACTGGTGGGTGTTTGTATTTTCTGGGATTTGCGAACTGGGTTATGTGTACTTGACCTTATATGTATATAAAAAGTTTTAATCTTTTGGGTGTTCAAAGTTTCAATCTTGTTTGTTGTTTAGGATTGGGGTTTCTGATATATGCAATTTCTCTTGTGATTTTGTGAAGTGGATTGTGATATTGCCTAATTGGGCTTTGATTTATGTATTCTCAGCAATTTTATGACAGAGGGTATAAATTGATGTTGTTCATATAGTTTGGTATTTGATTGGTTTGCAGTAGACTGTTTTTGATTTCCCATTTTCATTTCTCAGTGTATGAGATAGAACTATTTGTAATAATTTCAGATATGTAGCCCCTCCATATTTCGTGTTTCCGCGATGAGATGGATCTAAGGGCAGTTCTTTTTCTTTCTTCTGTATTGTATAGGTAGAGATAGGTAGTGGTCATCTTTCAGTCTCAATTGGTTGGTTGTTCTAAAGGGATCCAATGGCTGAGGAGCAAATAAATTTTGAAGAGGAGGAATATGGAGGTACTCAGAAGCTCCAATATCAGGGAAGTGGAGCCATATCTGCGCTTGCAGATGAAGAACCGATGGTCGAAGATGATGAGTATGACGATCTCTATGATGATGTTAATGTTGGAGAGGGTTTCCTGCAGATGCATCAATCTGAGGCACCCGTCCCTGCTGGTGGTGTTGGGAATGGAGGACTCCAAGCTCAGAAAACTGATGTTCCCGAACTAAGAGTTCAAGCTGGTGCTTCTCAGGAAATGAAAATTCCGGGGGTTTCAGTTGGAGGAAACTACTCTACTGTTCCTGAACAGAAGGTTCAGCCACCAGTGGCTAACGTGCCTGAAACTCAAGTCAGGCATATGGGATTTCAGGGGTCAACAACTATGCCCTCCAATGTTGGTGCTGATTCCTTGGAAATTACTGCAAAATTTGCTAACGAGCCTCTTCCATCAATGAATTCTGGCACTACTGGTCCTTCAGCTGTTACACAGGTGCCTGCTAATCAAATGAATATGAAGGTCAATCTTAATCGTCCAATGGTTAATGAAAACCAAATTCGTCCTCCAATTGAGAATGGTTCGGCCACGTTGTTTGTGGGAGATTTACATTGGTGGACAACTGATGCTGAACTGGAAAGTGTTTTATCTCAGTTTGGGAGGGTGAAGGAAATTAAGTTTTTTGATGAAAGAGCCAGTGGTAAATCCAAAGGTTATTGTCAGGTAGATTTTTATGATCCAGCAGCTGCCAGTGCATGCAAAGAGGGAATGGATGGTTATGTTTTCAATGGGAGAGCTTGTGTTGTGGCCTTTGCTACTTCACAAACTTTAAAGCAGATGGGAGCTAATTATGTGAACAAATCCCAAGGGCAGGTTCAGACTCAGCCCCAAGGGAGAAGGCCCATGAATGATGGTGCTGGGAGAGGGGGAGGCATGAATTTTCAAGGTGGAGACACAGGGAGAAACTTTGGGAGGGGTAATTGGGGACGAGGTGGACAGGGAGTACCCAACAGAGGTCCTGGTGGACCAGGCCGGGGAAGAGGAGGGGCCATGGGTGCAAAGAACATGGTTGGGAATAATGCTGGGGTTGGAGCTGGTGCTAATGGAGGAGGCTATGGACAGGGCCTTGCAGGTCCTGGATTTGGCGGTCCTGTGGGAGGTATGATGAATGCACCTGGTATGATGGGTCCTGGGTTTGATCCAACATATATGGGTCGAGGAGGTGGTTACGGAGGGTTCCCTGGTCCTGGTTTTCCTGGAATGCTTCCTCAATTTCCTGGTGTTAATGCAATGGGACTTGCTGGGGTTGCTCCTCATGTAAACCCAGCTTTCTTTGGCAGGGGAATGGCAACGAATGGGATGGGGATGATGGGTTCTTCTGGAATGGAGGGGCATCATGCTCCTATGTGGAATGATCCAAGTATGGGTGGGTGGGCAGGAGAAGAACAGGATCGAAGAACTAGGGAGTCAAGCTATGGGGGTGATGATGGTGCTTCTGAGTATGGAAACTATGTAGAGGCAAATCATGAGAAATCAGCTAAGTCAAGTGCTGCCTCAAGGGAAAGAGAACGGGGATCTGAGCGTGAGTGGACAGGAACCTCTGAGAGGAGGCATCGTGATGAGAGAGAACAAGACTTGGACAGGTCTGAAAGGCAGCACCGGGAGCCCAGGTACAAAGAAGAAAAAGATAGTTACAGAGATCATCGTCGAAGAGAGCGTGACGTGGGTTATGATGATGACTGGGACAGAGGACAAGCTTCTTCTAGACCTCGCAGTAGGTCCAAAGCAATGCCAGAAGATGATCATCGTTCTCGATCAAGGGATGTGGATTATGGGAAGAGGAGACGATTGCCATCTGAGTGACATGACTAAATGATTTTTCTTTCTTTGGCATGTCGTTTAGACTGCAGCATATGGCTTCTTAACGGTAATGGTTTCTTGCCTTGAATAGCTACTGTGCAGCTGCATCTTCATCGGTGTTTCGATGGCCCCACCTGCAAACGTTGCTTCTTGATGGAGAAGTAAGTTCTACCAGTGTCCATAGGAGGGAAGGATCAATTCCCCCTTTCTTTTATTCCACTTTCTACAGAACATTTAGCTCTGGAAATTAATGTGTGCTTAAAAAAAAAAAAAAAAAGTAACTTATAGTAGCATACCAATGAAGAATAGCTGTGGAGGTTTGGACACTGATATCCTGCAGCTATATATCTTATTGGTTTAATAACTATGCTACTCAATATCTCTGCGAGACAATTGCGTTATTAGGTTTGTGATATTTATAGTGTGAAAGTTTCTTGTTTCTTTGTGATTATGAGGGGTTTTCAAGATTTATTTGATTTAAGAGCAGAGCCTGTGATTCATTGCTTCATCTTTTAGCTGAAAGGTTTAGAAAGATGAGGAATGGCACACACAAAAAATTAAGATGAAAAACGATTGATGGTCTGCGTTCTTTTCTTTACATATAACTTATATATGGTACTTATAAATCTGTATGAATTATTGATAATATATTGGTATGGTGCTCCACTTTTATTGTCTGTGTGGTGGGGGATGATTTTTTAACATATAATCAATTGTGTCTCTTGTGAGTTTTGATTTGGCAAGTTTGTATTTGATCTGCTGACTGTATTAATAATTTTGGAGGGAGTTGCTTGAGGTTGTTGTTGTTTTATTTGTCTCATTGCCTAAAGTTTATTACTGATGTTGATGCCTGGGACACTTTTACGTTTGATTTGCTATGTTTCTTTTTTGCGTTTTCATCTTCTTCGTTTTATGTTAAAGTCTTCTTCATTTTATGTTAAAGTGGCAGCAATAGATTGTTAGGTGGTGTCTTGGCAGGTTATTTTATCTGATGTCTAATTGACATGCGGGTTTTCTTTTAATCCTCATATCCAGGGAGTAGAGTGGGAAACTCTTTCTTTTCATGCTTGAATCAGCCTGTGCTGGTCACATCGTGGAATGTGTGTTACAAGGATGCATTGTCAAGTCTTAAAAAGAAATCTATTTTAGCTTTCACCTTATTTTCTTGAAGCACCACCTAATATTTGTACTAGGACTACTCGTGCAACTAGAAAGAGGGTTCTCAAAGTAGTGAAGTATTGATGGACTTATCAGTGTGCATGTAGCTGAATGTTTTTGTGTAACTATAGACTTCTGTATTAGGTACACATGTAATACCCTATCAATTTTTTGACCATATTAGACTTACCTGTCAGCTTGTAAAAGTCTTGTACTGAAGCTATGTGCTTAGTTTTCCATATTCGGTGTTGTAATACTTGATGACTGGCCTGTGCATTAGGGAGTCAGGATTCAGCCAAATACGTTGTACCAATAAGCCATCATGATAGACGGTAATTAGTCACGATGAAGGTTCTACAAACCCAGTTTCTGTTGAAGCTATTTCCTGTAAAAAGATTCTTTTATTTCATAATGCATATTGTGATGTGTACTGGGTTTAAGGGTTACTGAGTTGTGAACCAATGGTTCCTTGTAAATGAGTTGGGGCCGAAATGGTTGTTTAGTCATTGTTTCTCTATTAGTGGAGGCCTATGTTGTGTTTTCCAGTTGGACATTGCTTTGTACTTTCTTCATGGATCAATCAATGTTCTCTGTTCCTTCTTTTTCATTGGAACAGGCTGTATTGTTTCTCAATATTATATAGAAGAAATTTGGTGGTGCAGTCATGCTGTTTTCATGCCATTTCTCAACAGGGTACGCTACAATTTTGGTGTTCTAGTCATTTTTTTGTTATCGTCTCTCAACATTGTGCAACAGAAAATTGGTGTTCTAGTCATGTCTTACTATACTTGAAGGAGGCGCCCACGGGAAGCCATTTGCCTTGCATGTCTTCCTGATGAAGCCTTGAAGCATGGTGTTTTGATGTAATCACTAATCACCATCAAAGTCTTTGCTGTATCGTCCTTATTTGCTCTTTCCCCTTTCTGTTCTGTTGGTTGTATTTGGGCATTCTAATAGTATGACTAGCTATGCAGCAACTATCCAAGCCCTGCTGTTACATGTGAGCTCTGTCATTTGTATCCTGGTATAAAATTTCATAAAGATTTGGAAATTCTGGTGTGAAACTGCGTGGATGAAATTAAAAACTTTGGACAGTATAAAGTCACAATTGTATGAAGCTGAGGCTGCTGATGTGATTTTATTGTCACCTTAGTTCTTAGCAGCAACTCCACACTTGGTAGGAATAGCATAGACAGAACGTTTCATAGAGTACTCGGTTAGCATATGCCGCGCCGGCTCGGTTTTGTTTACTGAAACTAAGAGTACTTCTTCCTTATTTTCCCCTTCTGGATGTCACAGACATAAGACTGGCAATTTCGGTTACATTGTTTTGTTTTAGTACAGTTCACCTTCTCCATAATAGTTAGGGGGCTCTGTCGTTAATATTTCTGATATTCCGATTTAAGCCGGTACTTTCCTAAACGATACCATTTAACCAGTAAGTTCACTACTTGCCTTGCTATAATGGCACATCCGCAAGTCCAATATTCTTTCTAGTCCAAGAGAGTATTGTGATCGCTCCCACAACTGGTTTCATAGTTCGTGAAAAGATGGCCATGATCTGCTCATGAATGCTATTTCTCACCATTCAATCGCGACGTATAATTCTCTGGAGTTCGACCTCATGTTTTCCATTCAACTTTCCAGATTCAAGTCATAGACTTGACCAAATCCTTACCATATTCTTTGGAAATGATTCGTTCAAAACGTGTTAAGATCGATAATTGGAACACACAAGAGCACAAGATTAACAGGAAAAACCAGAAGGAGCTAAATTTTATTGTTACTTCTCAATGCGTGCATATATTTACATATAAACGTGTGTTTACGTTAATTACATAATGCAGCTAGCTAGCTTAGAAGAAGAAGGAGGCGGCGAGGGCGACGACAGCTGCTCCAGCGGAGACCTGGGCGGTGGTGGCACCAGACTTGGGAGACTCAGCGGTGCCAAATGCCTTGGAACTAATAGGTCCACCAACCCCAGCGGCCAAGGCGTCGGCAATGCTGGGTCCGCTTGCCGCCGGAGCACCAGCAGCGTCACTGGTTCCAATTTGATTGCTGTCGGTGGCGGGACCAGCGGTGCCGGAGGGTACGGCGGCGAAGGTTGGGAGTCCAGGCTTTGGTTTGCTGTCACCGCCGCTGGGGCTTGCGGCGAAAGCCACGGTGGCCAGAAGAGCAAGGGCAACAAGGACAATAGCTTGACGTGCCATTTTGGATTCTAAGTGAATTAATGCAGTTGGTTCTCTTTGAGAAACACTGCAGGAGTACGTACGGAAGTAATGGGATGAGAATATGTGGCCGTGATGGTGGTGGTGACGGTGAATGTGGGCTTATATATGAGTTTGGGAGGAGGAGATATTGGTCGGCGTTGAGGGCATTGCGGAGTGGTGTGAGGAAAGCCGTCGGTGAGAGTTGGGTGATTCTGTTTTTCAGTTGTGAACTCTTTGTCAATGGACTTGGGTCTCCTTAGGTTTTAAGTCGTATTTTCTAAAGTTAGGACATTGATCAACCTGCAAAACCGAATATGGTTTTTGAGGAAAACATAGTCAACGGGATTCTACCATACTCCGATCATGTAACCAACCGTTTTTTAATGAATATATATATATATATATATATATATTGTGATTCAGGAATAACTTCATTAATAATGAACCTGGTTACAACGAGTTTTGGGTAACATCTCTTATACAAAAATGACCACTAGACTTCACATTGGAACTCTATAATGACTAAATAAAGGAGCCAAAAAGACTCCGGCTCCAAACAAAGCCATTTTGCCAAATGGTGAGCAATCTTGGTGTCACCACGTTTCACAAAATGACAACTACAGACTTAAAAAAGACTAAAAGAAAACTTGCACAACAACTATATGGCAAAGTCAACATGGGCAGGAATAATGAATCTCTGACACTCGACTTTGTCAACACTAACTCGCCACCCAGAGTCCACTTGACCTGTCTTTGATCGACCATGCCTACACTCGTTATGACTTCAAACCCGACCAAAGTGAATTGCTGGACCGTCAGACCTAGGAATAAAGTAAACCCAACACCGTCACCACCCTAATATCAACACCGTCAATCCACTACTGCTTCGAATCACCATCGCCTATGACCTGAAACCAGACAGGAACAACCCATTAGAAGGCCAAGGATGATTGTCTATGCAACAACCAGACATTATCTCCATCGCTGCTGACCCAACTCCAAAACAAGAACGAGCCACTATACGGAAAAAGAGATGATTGTCTTTGTCACAACCTGCGGTGCGCCCAAACCAAACTTTGGTCGTGACTTATTACCAACAAAACAAAAAAAATGAAAAAAAAAAAAAAAAAACCAAGATCTAAACACTAGTAACAACGGCCCACCAACAAGGGCCCAACAACACAGACCCGGCCTAACTATAGCTTCGTCTCCCCTACTCTGATCGCCGGCCATCTCTTGCCCTCCATCTTCCCTGTTGCGCCAACCAGCAACGCAGCCCCTCCAGACCATCCCCCTCCTCAGGAAGGCATCAAACAAACCAAATCAGATTAGAAAGATCTGATACGAGCTCACAACCAATCTCGATCTTGCCAGCAAACATTCCTTACCATCAGACACCCTACTCGCCATCCACGCTCCGATCTAAGGCGGATCGATCCCGGCATCACCATCCTTCCCTCAAGCCGCGTCTGTCTTACCCCGACGAGGCCTACAAACACTCGGAATAGAAAGGCCACCACCGCACAACCTTTAATTCGACTGGGCATCTTACACTACCACTCCACTGGCACCACCCAGCATGCTCTGACCACGCTCCACCGATCTGGATCCTTCCAATCTGACTATGAGGATCTGCAACCTGACCCTTTTCTATCCTCCTTCCTACACCAACACCAACACCAACCAAGAAGACAAATGGCTAGAGAAAACTAAGAAGGAAAAAAGAAAGAACCCCTCCTGGACCGAGACGCAGCGGCAAATGCGCCGGCTACAACAAGCCGAGAAAGCACGAAATCTGGTTTTCTTTTTTCTTTGGAGCATGAGGCGCGTTTTGGAACCTACACAGCTCTATTTTCTTTGATATATTTTTTTGTTGACCGTTTTTTAATGAATATTTTTACCTTCAAAAATCGTTAAAAAAAATCGTTCTATCAATCAGAAAACATTTTTAAAAATAATACATTATTTAATGGTGAGATTAAGAAACATGATAATTTTTTTTTTTGGCTAGTGCAAGATTTGTTTTTCCCTTTCTTTTTCTTTGGAATAAAATTCAATAGGGGATAAGAGCATCTTTAGTAATACTAACCAATTTTGAGTCAGATTTTAGTTAAAGTAGCTAAAAAGTCATTTTAGCTAGTTACGTTAGAATTACGTCTGTATCAATGCTCTTTATTTTAGTTAGATTTGAATTTATATTATTTTTTAAATGAAAATTAAGTAGTTTAAATGTATTTATAAATTATATAAAATAACTTAAAATGAATGTTTTAAATTATAGTGGGCCTCATCCCGCTCTCTATATTGAGGAGCGAGATAGCTAAAAATTATCATAGAGAGCCACTTAGGAGATTAGTGTAGCTGCTAAAATAGATAAAAAGCTAAACATGTTCTCCAAAATAGCTAAGGAGTCAAAATAGAGAGTCTGCTAAACATTGCTTTAAGCCAGGTCCAACCTATTTATTTGTTTATTAAAAAAAATAAAAATAAAAGGACAATATGAATATATAGAAATGAGACTTGCATGGTTTGGCACATTGAAAGCTTGAAAGGTGTCATGACACCCGTAAAATTCAATGACATGCCGAAAAATGTTAATCATTGTTAACATTTTTTTTCCTTAATTATATACTATAGGCTAATGATTTGTAAAGCATGATTATAACGTGTTCCAATTGACAAAAACAAACATTGAACGAACTTTCTTATGAATTCTAAGTTTAAAGTTGTGATTTTAAATTTTGTCACTCTAAATAGTGTTCAAAAAATCATTATTTAAGAGTGAAAAAATTTTGGTGAGAAAATGAGACTATAAAATTTTGACAGTAGTGTTTTTTTTTCTTTTTTCTTGAGACAGTAATGGAGTTTGGGCATGAACTGTATTTTATTTATAATATTTAAATGTTTAGTTTGGGAAATTTTATCCACACATTCTCAGTTACTAGATACACACACCTGAAATTTTTTTGTTCATTTTTTTCCTTAAACTTCCTTTAATGCCCCTCTTCTTAAGAGAGAGAGAGAGAGAGAGAGAGAGAGGTGACAGAACCAAAGGTTCAAAACAGAACTCAACCGCCGCGAAGTCGCTGCCCACCTCCTTGCAACCCAAACACTCCCAGTCTCAAGCTTACACTTCATGTACTATATCTGTCTTAGCCTATAATCATGACATGAGCCTAACATCAAAACAAATTGAAACTCTCATGAATAATGAATATGATATATATCAAGTATCAAATTCATTCAGTTAAATTCATCAAAGTACCAAAACTAATCAAGGTTTGGTCCGAGTACATTTTGCTCCTAACTCATGTTCTATCGAATTCATTCAATTACCCAAAAACAAAAAGTACAAATGCAATAAGAAAGCTCTAATTTAATCACAATCACAAGACCTTGAATAGCATCCATGGAGAAAGCGACAAACCCCCTTGACCAATTTCCTTCAACCCAGATTTGCCTCTGCCTAACGTTATTAGAGAGTAGTGCAGCCGAAGTTAGAGAAAGCAGTGCAGAAGCTTCATGGGTCGCCGGAAGTAGAACATCCATGAAGGAGTTGGCGTTGTTAGTTTAAGGGGTAAAAATGTATTAAAAAAATATTCAAAAACAACGGGTGTGTATTAAGAAACTAAATATATGCAAATAAAATTTCTCTTTAGTTTCCTTTTTTTTTTTTGATTGAAATAAAACTTCATTCAATGAAACTGCAATTACAACTGCGACTGCTGCAATCACTGCAACCAACCAAGGGTTACATCAGGGGCCTATATCAAAGACCGACACAACATATGCTCACTCCGCAGAGGAGAGACTGACGCGTCAATAGATCCAACGACGAAGACCAACTTGAGGAGTTGATTGTGCTAAGTTGACCATACGAAACATACGCCCTGAAGCCGGCATGTAACCACGGCATGAAGCCGCAGTAAGGCTGAGTACTAGTAGCAGCCCGGGTACAACTAGCAATGAACCAGCCACCAAAAGCCGATCGCTCGCCAAAATCTACGACAACACCCAAGACACTAACTACCCTAACTCGAAAGAGAAGGGACTTATTTGAAATCTGAAAGACCCAAATCCTGCAAAAACCTATACAACTCAAGCAACCAACCAAAACAACAATAGCTAAATCAACTAAATGCAGGAGCCCGTAAAAGCAACAAGGCCCAAGCACAAAGGCCCGGCCCAACCTCCACTTCCAGCAAGGAGCCAGCGCCGCCCTCCTCCAATCTTGCTGCCAGCGACCTCCAACGTCACCACATCGCCGGCTTGCATCGCAACGCATCCCTACGCCACCGCAACGCCGCACCACGAAGCCTACCACCCCTAAACCTGGTCGATGTCCGAGACTGAAACTGAAACCCAGAAAGGATCGAGCCATCTCCAAGCTCGTCACAGCCCTGGGATCGAAGACCCATCCATCACCGAGCACCCTGAACCACCAGTGACGCCAAAAACCGCCGTCGGCAAGCACCCCGTCGCTGTTCCTTGACAGATCTCACCCTTGAACAATGAGGAGGAGATCTAAGAAGATCTGCCCCGTCCGTCGTCAAAACACCATCAGCCATCCCTGAGCCCAGCCTCCGCTAGGGAATCATGCCGCAAGCCCGAGCAAATCTCCTCTCCCGAACCAGAACGCAGCGGCAAAGAGCCGGCGGCGAGCGGTCGGGAGAGAACGCGCTCGAAGACTCTCTCTCTCTCTCTCTCTCTTTTTCTCCGCGCGTGAGGCGCGTTCTAACAATGACAGTTATTTAGTTTCCTTTTTACCTTGAAAATAAATAAACAGATTTATATTTAATAAAATAAATTAATATTTAAAGCCTAATTGAAGGGTTGAGAAATAAAAGCTGACTTTTTATCTTGATTCCTTAATTATTTTGAACATAACAACACCTGCAATCTCCTAAAATTTGACTAAATGAGAGCATGATGTTCTTAGTAAGCAACATCTCCAACATTAAAGGTTATCTTCTTAAGTTAAGAGTTATTTTCCTAAGTTAAATTGTCTAAAGTAAAATATAACTAACAAATGTTTAACCTTTGATCAAATAATGCTATATATTTGTAAGTTAACGTAGGAAAAAATTGTTGAAACTTAATTGAACGTGGAAGTGTTTGGCAGCTATGTTCTATTGTGATGTGAGCTCTGCTTAGGGATGCACTTGTTTTCTTTCTTTCTATTCAACAAAAGTTCATTCTCAGGGAAGTTTTAATTCTTTCCCTGGTATGGAAACAGGGCCGCAGTAGCTTATGGATGGTTTATTATAGCACTTCAATGTTTGTAACCCTTCAAATTAATTTATGAAAGGTTATATATTTCAATTAAATAAATATATTCTACGCTTCCGAACAACCCGAAAATTGGTGTACACTGACTCCACAGGACAAGTATCAGTTAAAACAATACTCGAAGCAGGCAACTACCTACCTTAAGGCTCAAGACATGTAGTCATTGCCGGTGGCCCTTAAGAAGACAACTACGTACCTAACAACAAGAGAGAAACTGGAGCCGGATAGAGGTCCTACGTACTGAAACAACTGTTTGTTCTCTGGTGGACACCCTTGTATGTACACCGACCCTAACTTTGATAAAATTTGTCAGACCAGATAAGAAAGATAAATAACTTTTATAGGATTTTTCTCAAGTAATGATGTCCTTACCTAAGGTTTAGGTACGGATTTGATGTTTTCACCCACTTTCCGATCACATTTTCACATCTTAACCGTTCAATTTTTAGAGCCTGATGTATAGATCCCCCCTGAAAAATTTCAGCCAATTTGGTGATCGTTAAGGCATCCAAAACTGTAATTTACACAAACGGACCGAATCTGTCGAACCGGGACCGTTCGTATTTATAATGGTAACTTGCAGTTTTGGATGCCTTAACGATCACCAAATTGGCTGAAAAATTGCAGAGGTTATCTATACATTAGGACCTAAAAACTGAACGGTTAAGATGTGAAAATGTGATCGGAAAGTGGGTGAAAACCAGAAATCCGTACCTAAGAAAAATTAAGGACATCCTTAGTATAGCCGGACTGGTTAGATATATTATCTAGACAATATATTCTCACCCATTTTTCATTGGTATAATATTCCTTTGCTTTTATCTAATAATGGAATAACAGATCCACCAGCCTTTTTTTATTCTTATAAAACTATAAAAGCAGTACATGTGCCACACGAGGTTGGCTGCTGCTTGTATGTTTCAAGAATATCAACTTTACCTAAGCTAAGACCTATTTGGAAATGAACAGGTAACTTGGGCTTATTCGATTCAAATGAAGCTTCGGAGTTGATATCGTATTCAAATTTCTTAAAGCTTTATACTGATGTGTTTGCACATATATTTTCTTTCGGTTCTTATCCTAAAGAATCTACCAGGGTAGCAGGGGACGCTTGATATTCCATTCACATATGGTTCAATACTTCAATCCCAAGCATCACATATGTTTAAATCCATGTGCACGTCGCATCCACCCAAAAGATGAGGAATGATTGTCTCAAGCCATTCGATTTTGATTCTAGTTATTCCAGACATTTGAACTAAAATTATGGATGCAGAAGAGCTAGGGCAAGCGACCAAAATCCAGAAGATGCTTCTCTGACTAAAGCGGTCTCAGGTCACATGAGGGGTCCTGATACGATCCAATAATTCAAGATATTAGTTAGGAGATCTTTTACCACTTAAGTACGTACATCATGTTCTTCCAGTACTCCTAGAGATCTGCTTTCAATAGCTGATCTAAATGGTCCAAAGATATAATATATGTCGATCGTAGCTCTATCGTGTATGATAGAATCTCCCATTAGGGTGACTAATTCCGAAGAAGCATGCGGTAAAAGTCTAAAACTGATTATCAGTTCATCTGTGCTCGATATAGCTAGCCAGTAATCGAGTGAAAAAAAAAAAAACGGAAAAAAAAAGAGAAGATGAAACACTACTCCCTTTTTCAGCCTTCTGATAATATAATTACATCACGGATCCAGCTGTACCTTGTTTGTTGCTTTCAATCAGTCATTTAGAGCAACGGCATTGGCAGATGAAGCATTTTACTATTGTGGAAAAGCTCATAACGAATCCTTTCGACCAAGTAATACAAGCATCTCCTATTCACTTGCGCGCCAAAGTACATTCCAAGCTTCGTGTGGACGCAAGAAACTAATCAATATGAATGTTGAATGCTAAAGCTAGCTACATATGATCATGGGGAAATGTTAAGCATGTAGGAATCTATTTATTCACGTCCAATATCCTAATGAATAGTTTTTAGTTTTAGTAAAGTAGACTACAATTCGGATATAAAATATAAAAATATAAAAACTCGACCACAAACTTCAGTTACAATTTATATGCACAATATCAATCTATTTTTAATCATGCCACTGTATATTTAGCTTATGAAACACCTGATCGACTGGCTCCTAGAATTGGAATATATGCAGGGACCAGCCCAGAGCCCTATATATAGATGTTTTGCTCAACCCTCTGATCCATCATACGCAGATTCATAGTAGTGTAACTCATTTCTCACCCAACAAGCTCTAAATTTTCCTGCATATATGCCTCAGAAAGAAAGAAAGTTGGGGAAAGCAAATGATGTTCCAAGTTGTTTTGGGATCCTCGGTGTGCCTAGAGATCCTGATGTTCCGTACACCAGGCAGCAGATCATAGATATTTTCAAGGGCTTTGACCTGAACGGAGACGGCAAGCTGTCCTGGGATGAGGTGAAGGCTGCGTTCGCTAAACTCGGGGCGTTTTGTCCTGACTACAGAGCTTGGCGAGGACAAAGGCGTGCCGATGCCGACAAGGATGGCTTCGTCTCTCTTGATACCGAGCTTGATGAACTTGTCACCTATACCCTAAAACAAGGGTATAAACCAAAGTAACTAAACCAGGTTCTAGTTCATGCATGAGCTTAACTGCTGTACGTATTTTAGATTCTATACGTGTTATATGTGTATGTGTATTTGTATGTGTAGAAGCATGAGCGTCCTGGTGTGTACGCAGTAATAAACATATATATAGCTGCGACCAACCAAGTGAAGGAAGGAGGTGACCTATCTGTACGTCGCCCCTCTTTGCATGTATTTCTAATTACCGAGTTAAAATAAGATTCAAGATGTTCTCTGACCGGATGTTTGTATTTGATATTATATCTTATTGTTATTGAACACAACAGATTTTTACACCAACTCATCTAATTCTAATTATATATCTATTTTGGGTATAACAACTTACCCACAAAAAACTATTCAATTTGAGAGTACGATTATTATTCATTCAGTTTTTCACGTATAATAAAATTTTATCATATGAACATGAAAATGTCTTACTTCATTTGAACAAGTAACATGTATTTAATTTAAAATTACAAATTTCATTTCAAAATAATTTTTTGATATGTCCTGATCATAGCCTTCAAAATGTGAGCGTGAAATTCCATCCAATAATAGAATGACTTGAATAGTACGTTAATGAACTTTTATTTTTCTTTCCCTTTTGACCTATGTGTATAGTTAATTAGTATTCCTAAGTTGTTCACTTCTTTGACTCATTCTCCACTAAACTGTGTCTGGACTTTTTTTTATTATTATTATAATTATTATTATTATTATTATTTACCAAAGACAATTTGACGGTAATTGGTGGTAAACAGAGAATCCCTAACATGCACGTTATTTAATCCAGTTCTTTCACGTTTGGATCATTTCGATCAGTAGAACCTCATTCGATAAAAGCACGAATTTAGAGTAGTTAATCATTGTTAGGAAAAGTTGGATCGAATGGAAGGCAACTACTTACCTCTCTCTGTGTCCAAAGAAGGCAACTACTTATACATAGCTGATTTGTTCCTCCACATACACTACTACAATTCTAGGCAACAACCACGACCCATATATGGCTTAGTTTGAGATTGCTGTGCTGTGAGAAGAAGCACTTCCAAACTTGCTGTGAGAAGAAACAGCTGAGGTGTTTGGTAAACTGATTTTAAAAGTGCTGTGAGAACGAAAAACAATTTCTAGGTGTTTGGTAAGTTGTAAGGCAAAAGTGTTTTGGCTAGGTATAATTACCAAAATGGTCATATATGCTAAGATATACTATTAAAATACATAATTTTGTTTTTTGATTATGTAACCATACCAAATAAAAAAAAATCTCATGTATTATCCTTGTACCCTTGGTTGGACCGAATAAAAGATTTACTTTAAACCCTTTAACATGCATATTATGTTTTACTATTACACAATTGTCCAGAATATTTGGATTAATTTTTGAATTAATTTCCTGGCCATAGTTCAACGAGAACCAATACACAATATGTTAAAGTCACTTGAAATTTGCAACTAAATGCTAAGTGGATAAAAGTGTTGTGACTGGGTATAATCACTAAAACGGTCATAAAATGCTAAAAGTACTAATTTGGACAATTTTGCTTGGACCGAAGCAATTCTGGGTAACAAACAAGAAATTTGTGAATCAGAGATGCACATCCATTTGAAAACTTGCTTGAGAAATAAGTCGATGAATTTGAAAGGGGTTTAACATTAACATTGTGTTAAAATACAATGATTTTGTCTTACAACAGTAGTGATCTGGTCTCTTTGGAGATCACTTACAAATTGGTAATAATAGTACAATAATAGTCAAACTTCAATGAGCATTTCAATTTTGTAATCTGTAGATGAAGTCTGTGACTGCACAGGTCCTATATTCCCTTTCCACACTATACCTCTTATGGTGCGGAAATAGCAGCAACCTCTTGAAATAGAACATATGATATAATGTATGTGAGTTCAATCCAAAATGGGGTACTTCAAAATCCTTGCCTTCTTTTGCTCTTCCAAGTTTGCTTTTATCAAGGAGCAAATGACAACACCAGCAATTGCTATTGTTGTCGCAGTTTGTATAGAGATCTTGCTGGCTGCCAAATATGGATTTCATATATGAAGAGTTAATTAACTTGTCTATCATGTAAAAATTCTAAAAGCACAATATTTCTTACAATGACTAGTCTCTTATAATATCACTATAACTAATAGCAGTATACAAATTAAGAGAAAAACCTCACATCATCAATTATTCTAGATTTGTGCAAAAGCAGCAAGCCACAATGCACATTTCAAAGCCTCCACTTACTTCCCAAAACAGAACCAATTAACTTGTCTATGAAAGATCAAACACAAAATATAAACACAATCAAGCTTACTGCAGATACATGTATGATTATATTCAAACAACCAAGATCACCAACAAATAGTTTAGAAACAGTTATGTTCAAGTGTTCGTAGTTGTTATGAAACATATACATGTTGGAGTTAATGGTCACGTACCTAGAGCAGCCATGGATCAGGAATAGAGATTCTCAAATATTGTTTTAGTATACAAAGATTCTCAGGCAAGTTGTTTTAGTATACATGTGAGCTTTCCTTGCCAACTTATATGATAAATATAACGATGTGGGAATATCAAAACATCATTCAGGTGTACTACATACTACTACTTATAAGATAAAGATCTCCATAAACTCTAATCTGCATATTAATAAATCTTATTAATTAGCTTCTTTCCTAATAACTCTAATCTGCATATCATAAATCTTACTGATTAATGCAGCACCATATAACTAGCAGAATATCAATCTAGCTAGAATTAGTCAATAGCAATGAAAGTTCCAAATTATTAAGATAAGGATATGACAATGCTAAAATGCTATTTGATTTAGGAAATGACAATGCTAATAGGTAATGTATATAGTACATCCAACATTTTAACAGGTGCAGAACTCTCACATTCTCTTCTCATACTAAGAAAGTGATCTGTTTGAAATGTTCAAATCAATTTTATCATGAGTCTTTCAACAACGGGAATAAAACTGGATTACGGAAACCAATCCAATCACATGACCCAAGTTTGTTAAGTGTCTATTTATCAACTAGACATCAGTCCCAAGTTTATAAGAAGAAACAAAAAGAGTTCAATTACTACACTTCATATTTTTCAAAGACAACAATAACTGCAGATTCTAACACCAGTTTTTAGAGGAGGTTCCTCTTCCCTTTCTTCCAATTCGAGAGAGAGTTGAGCCTACTTCCCTTAGTTCCTCTTCTCTCCTAGTGGAAAGGCAGCGACTCCATAACTACAGTCCTAGATCCTTTCATTCTTTCCGGATTCGAACCCATATACAAACAAACCCATATCATTTCCCGAAACTAAACCTTCAAACTAAAAGAAATTATATACCATAATTTCAGACCAGCCGACTCCTACATGTTATCCAAAACCTGGATAATGATCACTGATGTAAACATCACATGCCCTATTAAACAGATAATAAAAACATTCGAGAAACTATCTTAGATCACACTAAGTAGATTGCAATCAATACCATAAGACGATACTATAGTCTAACATGCTAAGCAACCAATAAAGCATCAAACTTTTAACCCAAATTCCAAAACCCAATTCACTAATTCGGCAAGCCAACAACACCAAGCAATCAAAATCCAAAATTAAATCAAAACCCAACTAAGAACAAAGTACCAACTAACTTACTTGACATGCAAAACCTCCTCAAGCTGGTCCATGGTGTCCGAAGGCCCTTTAAACGAGCTCTGAACCTCACCCTCCTCACCCTCCGACGACCCATTAGACTCGTCACTGTTATTACCAACCGACGACGATCTCGAGCTACTAGAGTCCTCCAAGTCCAAACAACGATCCTAATCAAACCCTTTTGTGTCATAGATCGAAATACAAGGCATCCCATGGATGAACCTCCCGGACCGTGGGATCATACCACTCCCACTATTCCCATTTCTGTCCAAAGCAATAGACATGATGTAGGTTTTGATTCAAAGTTGCGAGCTTTGATTTAAAGACTGAAACTTTGGATTGAAAAACAACAGAGAAGGAAAATGAGGACAATTGGGAACTAATAGCTAGTTTCAAAGTTGAGAGCTTTGATTGAAAATCAACATAGAGAGAAAAAAATGACTGGAATTGGGTATTAATAGCTGGTGAGGAAGAAGACCCACATGGGTTGGAGACTAGTAGTTTTATCTGAATCGAATTCAGGGACTTTAACTATCTGAAGAGAAGAATCATAACCCAGAAGACCCAAAGTCTGCACAGAGGAAGGAGGCGAGGCCGGCTAGAATCAAGGAATGGGAGGACGTTAACAGCGACGAGTTGAAGAAAAAGGCGATCTGAGAGAAGAGGATGGAGAAACAGGCACCGAAGAAGAGGAAGGAGGAGATGTGGAATGATAATGATAATGATGGCAAAGAGAGATGTCTGCCTCGCGATAACTGTTTTGATGTAATTTTCAGAAAAAGAGGAGGATAGAATTGACAGGAAGTCTAAATTTCATTAAATAACAGTGGAGAGTTCCTCCGTGTTTTCCCAAAGCAGCTTTTAAAAACTACAAATTATGGCTTCCCAACGCTGGCTTTCTGGAGAAGCAATTCCAACCAAAAACAGCTTTTAAAGATTTTACCAAACACCATTCGTGTCCAATGGCCTAAGCCACGCTGCAGCCAGATTTAATGAGTCCTTTAGAGCCGTGGCTATCTTTCAATTGTGTCACAGTTCCGATTCTTTCGTGGGTATGACTTTGAAGGGCCCACAATTATGTGTGGCAACTTTAGAATATTTTACTAATATTTATTGGGTTCAATACCCACCATTAATACAAACCGTGACTTCTCTATTTGCAATTTAAAAAAAAAAAAACTAAAATAAAAAGAGGCATGATATCACTCGTTCCAAAATATTTTATTAATAAAATTTCTAGTACATATGCAAGCAATAAAACTTCAATTACAATTTTAGATTTCTCTACGTGGGAATGAAACAGGAGCATTTCACTAATACTGGTATTATAAACGATTGCCAACTTCAAGCAACCCTATAATCCTAATGCATAAACTATACAGAACATAAGAATACTTTGCATAGAAGCTTTCCCCCATTTCATGCTGCAACTTTATCTGCAATTGTCTTAATAGTGCCTTCTTCATGATATCCTAGAACTACACTCGTCGGGCCAAATTTAGCAGCAAAGCCGATAAGCATTTTCACATCTGTAGGATCAATCATGGGCAATCAGTTACAAAAAAATAACTAGCACCATAGTACGCAAAGCATGAGTATTTATCTTATAATTTGAGGTTAAACAATTTAAACTAAAAAGGACCACAAATATGAAGCATGCATGTAAAGATGAAGGAAATGTATCATACCTCCATATCACATTTGAGTGTTAAAGCCAGTGGCAAACCATGCTTCCTTTTAAGTTCTCAATCACCATATCTTATTTCCTGCAAGAAAAGAAAATTTCTCATCCATCTCCTCTACCAATTACCAAGGATGTCCATGTGAAAATCTTACTGACACAAATAATTCCTATTAAATTTACCGAGGATAGAAAAATTAGAAAAGTATTGAACACAAAGCTCTCTGGTGCTTTAAAGGGATTGTGGAGGGCATGTTTCTGGCACTAAGAGAAGCTCTTCACACAGCCCTTAGAAAAGCCAAAAAGTTAAAATATTTAGTTCAAGTTGTCCAATTTTTTTAGACAAGTCAAAGTTCAAACCAAATGTATTTGCTTATAAACTTTTAAGAAACAAGTTTATTTCTGGACTCTTATAATCAATAAGCATACCTGAATCTTACTGTTACATCAACTTAGCAACCTTTGCCAAGAATTCCCATGCATTTAGATCACAGACCAATTATGTGGCTAAACTCTGAAATAACCAAGAACAACCATAAACCCATCATGTGGCTAAAGTAAAAATAATGCTTCGTACAGAAAAAACAATTCATAAGGATGATCCTCCTTAAATTTCAGAGGTAAGGAATTGAAATTACAATACTTAAAGCAGAAATTCAAACCAGGATAAAAATGCAGCAAAAAAAAAAAAAATTCTTCTTCATATATGGTCTTCCAAGTTTTTCAAGCTTCGAGTCATCATGCCCCATGGTTCACCAATTTTTCAGGCCGAATCACTGGGATCATCCAATTGTCAGTAGTTTTATTTAAGTAATAATAACAAGATCATAAGCAAAAGTTGAAGCTTAAGCTAAATACTAGTAGGACAATTATTGAGATACAGAACAATAACACTTCCTTCAAATTCAATATATTCAGAGTATAAAATCAGTATCTTATAAAGTAAATGACATATTTTTCATACATGTGCTTATTTGCATGGCCTATAGTGGTTTGTTATAAGTGAGTCTATGCTGATATATATTGGGATTTGTTAAGACATGAACCTAACATAAAGAAATTAACCAATCAAATTGAACATATGATCTCAACTTCGTGATTACAATCTTCTCAAAGTCATTCTTCTGTGGGACTTCAATAACAACTACCTATTTTGTTCCTGATGCAAATTTTAATTATGGAAAACCAGATCTGGATTCACAGCAAAACATAAAACATGAATGGAGCACTCTTTAGTTTTTACAGGGATTAAGAATTCGATTTTTTTTTTCTTCCTCCCCCGGGACTAAATTAGGTTAATTCGATCTGACCCAGAATCTAAAATCAAATCCATGGAAAGACAATTTCTAAAGGTTTTTCAGATAAGCACAAAACGAAAAACTCAAATGCAGAGTGGGAAAGATATAGAATCATTATGAGTCTGAGGAGAGCAATAAAGATCGAGAAGAGAGGGAAAGATACCATGCACTCCTAGCAAAGAGGGAAAGATCTGAAGTTCTGAACCTTTAAGAACTTGAAGCTGAAGATGGACTCGGTCCAGCTTGGCGTGGCTTCCGCCATATTAAGGGGAAGATCTGGACTTGGTGGTGTATTCCTTCCATGGGTAGCGGCTAGGTTTGGCTTGTAAGAGCATCTCCCATGAAATGGTTTTTAGCCTACTAAAAACAGAATATTTCCTCTAATATATTTTTTTTAACCTACCAACAAAAAATAGTACTGTCATCGTAAGTCATATTCTGTATGTCAAAATCAAATATCATCACATCTAACAGGTATAATTTAATTTGATAATGATAAAAAACGGCTATCAATAAAACTAATCGATTTAGTTAAATGAAAATAAATATATCATAAAAATTAATGGTTATACATTTATTTTAAAATTCTAAACATATCAAATATTGGGCTCATATTGAAGATCTCAATAAGATATTTACAATGATGTAATTTTAATATTTAGTAACATTATAAATAACTCATGTATATAGGAAAAATGAATTTTCTTGAATGTAAAATTCATGTTATTAATGAAACAAACAAAAAAAGTCAGCAGGCCCCACCATTTGGCTTACCAATTCTCAGAGCATCTGCCACACAGTACCCTATCTATATAGTCATATTTGGCTTATGAGATGGAAATATTCTAGAGAATCTTTGATCATTCTTACATGAAGCTCCCACCATAAGCCTTATTAAGCCATAATTGGTAAGCTATATGCATGTTAATTCAAAGCCAATAATTTAGTCCGAATATATTCAATATTAGGCTCAAATAAAATATCTCAAGGTGAACTTCGTAATAGTATAGTTTTTATTATTGACAAATTTATAAATATAAAATTTCAGTAGAAAAGAAAATTGTAACTAAAACGAAAAAATAACACAAATAGAATAAAAATGCTTTCAGTTGAATGAAAATGAGTAAAAGAGGAATAAAAGAAATAAACAATATTTTATTAAATGATATGGCTTACCAGATTGAAGGCCATATATGGCTTGGATGTTGGACCATAAGGCAAAATTTTTTTTGAGAAATGTGGAATGGCTTATCATGGGAGAGGTTGGTAGGTTATATATGAGTTTATTGCTTACCATGGCAGATGGTCTCAGCCCAAATTTGGCCTAGCACATTTGAGAAGGCCAAATTGTTTTTTTGGCATTTGGGATATAGCTTACGGTGGGAGGGTGGTGTAGGCCATAAATAGGTTTATGGCTTACCGTGGGAGATGCCCTGAGGTCAAGGAAATTTGGGTGAGCCTGTGGATCCATAGTGAACGCTACGCAGCGCAATTGGGTTTTATGTTTTATGTTTTTTATTTTTGTTTTCTTCTGGTCTTCACACTATTCTAATCATCCGTCCAATAATTTTAAATTAGTCTACAATCACATGCTCTTATATGTGTATGAAAAAAAATTTAGTTAAAAAAAAAAGTGGGTAGTTATTGCAAAAAAAAAGATTCAGTGGTAGTTATTGCAGAGAGAAAAGTGGGGTTGTGGAATCATTTCTTTTTAATTTTCTTAATAAAAATCTATTTTATAATTATCCTATTTATCCTTGTAAGTTAATTTATTCTCAAAGTTTTTTAATTTTCATGGTTAAATCTGTCAAAGTTTTCAGTTTTTGCTAACAACCTCTTCTCTTAATAATAGTATAGATATGGAACTAGCCACGTTCAACAATAATTGTGACCATAGAAGACAAAAATTAACAACCAATTCGCTTCACCACCATCCTAAGCACTTGTGGGACTAAACAGAGAATTATCCACGATTGTTTAGATCGTGGGTGTTTGGACCCAAAATGAGCATTTTGGCCTGATAAGGCACGTCTTGGAGAAATCAAGCCAATATCAGTGGCTCAAGCTATATATTGTCGACAAGTTCGAAATATATATTTAGAGGCTAAATAAAGCCTACTATGAAAGCGTGGAAATGAAAAGTCAACTTTAGCACATTTTCCTACTTCGGCTAGGAGAAACCGAGCTAAACAAGGAAGGAGGGGCGGCAGACTAACCATCCGAACTTCAAATGAGTTGAAACTTTCCAGATTCATTCTAGACATCACAAGGATCATTTCTTATGAAGAGTGCTAGAGCTTGTTCGAAGTGGAAAACCTTCAAACAATCAGTCCAATTTTCTGCAGAAGCAAAACTGGAAAACTGGACCTGTAAGGAGTCCAGTAGCATTTTCGGCCCAACCACATGGAAATAAATTCTGAAATTTTACCACAATAATCTACATCCATGGTGGATCATTTCATATGAAGAAGTCGAAATTTAAATATGAATTCCTAGTGGAGATAAAAATTAAAGGAATAAATAAGTGTTAGTGAATTTGGCCTAACAAAATCCACTAAGTGTTAGTGAATTTGGCCTAACCAAATCCACTAAGTGTTAGTGAATTTTGCCTAACCCACTATGATTTGTTTAAAGGCCAAATAGTGTTGCTTGGAAGCCTATATATAGAGGCTACAACAAGTATCATCTCACCAATTCGCTCATCAAAACATCTATAAGATGATCTAAGTTCTCTCTAGAGCAACCTCTCTAAGAGCAACTCCTCTCATTCTCTTTCTCTTATCGGTGATCACACTCCAAGTTCTAGTCTCCTTAGGAGCCAACTTTCAGTACCACCAAACCCTCTGTTAAAGTGCTTTGGTCCTAGTCTCCTTGGGAGCCGACTGTAGTACCACGACCACAACGGTTACGAACCAGCTAAGCAAGGGTAACGCCCTCGCAAACCAGCCAAGCTAGAGTCACGCTTTAGTAAGTTCTCCTCACTTCCCAGTGGTTTTCGCTCTGCTCGATCTACAACATCGAGTATCGATTGTGATTTTGAAAAGGCTCAGCAAAAGTCCTCGCCACGAGGCACAAAGAATCCCACGACGAGGTTGGTGCTCTCCTCGTCCACAATCGCTCAGAAGAAGTCAGGTCAAGGGACACCCCCGACGACCGCACCCGAACGGTGCTGGCACGCTCATACAAGAAAAGAGACTGTTGACCAGCTCAAGAAAAACTGGAGCCAAACAGTGGGCAATCAAAGTGTGGCTATTGCTCAGTTTTGTTGTAGTGATATCTCTAGACTTGAGTTTTAGAACAGAACAACAGCCTAACAAATTTTTGAAAGGAAAAACATTACCAACTTTCAAGAACCAAAACCGAGAAAACACATATTTGGCAATTGGACGTCAATGGCCGGTCATACCAATATAAAACTGAATTTCACAGTTCCAGCACATTTCTAAAACTAGAACCAAAAATTCCAATAACCACGCTGTCTGTATTGGGCATATAAAAGAACCCCACACAATATACAAGTTGTGACATTGCAAGAAGAAGAAAAGCAGTAGTCATCAATCAATTTATTGAGTATGCTTCTAATTGCCGCAACTATCCTCACCTTCATCTTGTTCGCCATCGTCATCCTTCCCTCCGAGGCCAGGGGAGAAGGCAAAGGGAACGGCTTACATGTTGGGTTTTACGCTTCGAGTTGCCCCAAGGTTGAGGACATTGTTGCTGAGGTTGTGGCCCGTGTTCATGAGCAAGATCCCAAGCTCCCTCCTGCCCTCCTCCGCCTCTTTTTCCATGATTGTTTTGTCAAGGTAATAATTTCCTGAAAAATCTACTGTATGTGCTGGTTATGTACTTATGTATATAAAATTTCTCATATAACATGCCGAGAGAAATTATTTAAATTACGCGAATTATATAGAACTCTTGACTATTTAAACCCGCACTCATTTATGAGTCTAAATGCTCGATTCTATTGTAGAATTCTGGTTTTGTCATTGCGTACGTATGTGTAAATAGTAATCTAAAGAATGTTTAACAATGTATGTGTGCAACAGGGTTGTGATGCCTCAATCCTGTTGGACGCGACACCATCTGGTGAGCCTATAGAGAAAACATCACCAGCCAATGGTGAAACACTCAGAGGACTTGAGGTTATTGATGAGATCAAGGCCCAGGTAGAGCAGGAGTGCCCCCAAACTGTTTCCTGCGCTGACATATTAGCATTTGCTGCTCGGGAAGCAGTTTACCTAGCCGGCCTACCCCGTCACAATGTCCCAGCCGGTCGCCGTGACAGTAGGACTTCACGTGCTTCTGATGTCAATGTCAACCTCCCTACACCTGTAACGCCTCTGAAAGACATTATAGACATGTTCGCCAGGAGAAATCTCACACTAGAAGATGTGGTTGTCTTGTCCGGTGCACACTCCATTGGCGACGCACAATGCACCCAAATTGAAGACAGACTATACAAATATAGCGAAGCTGAGCCCCGAGACCCTTCCCTGGACCCAACCTATGCTGATGAGCTAGCCGGAAAGTGCCCAGCACCAGACACATTGTCTACGGAGCAAGCATTACGTACAATGGTGGACTTTGATCCAACCACACCACTTGACCTCGACAATCAGTACTATGTGAACCTGATGAGAGGGAGAGGCTTGCTTCAATCGGATCAAGTACTGACTACTGATCCCCAAACCGGAGCAATTGTGTTCAGAATGGCTGCTAGCTCTGAAACTTGGAGTAAAAAATTTCTCAAGGCCATGATCAAGATGGGGAGAATAAATGTTCTCACCAAAGATGAAGGAGAGATAAGGACAAACTGCCGGGCGCATCTGTAAAGAATATCAGTTATATGTTTATGAATAAAGCTTATATATGTTCCCTGAACTTAACTACTCAAGTATAACCGTTGAATTAAGAGAGAGATGGGAACAATTCAGGGTGAACATGTTATGGGATGTAGGAGCCAAAGACTAGCTCATGGCTGGGAAGTTGGAACGAGTGGACCGCCATAGATGATACAGTTACATGGCAACTACAGCTTCAAATCAGCCCCCATGCCATTTCGCCAATAACTGTCTCGACTTGGTTCAATGTTTCTGGAGGAAGAAAGAAATAAGTACAAACTAATTAGCATTTTAAATGATGTATAGTGGAAATTGAACAACTTCTACCAACACTATGTACACATAATTAAACACTATGTACACACACTTGAGACGCATCAACCTTAAGTATAAATAAAAACTCAGGAACAATTAAGCTCGAATATGCAATTTCGAAGGTGTTTGCGATGGAAGATGGAACAAAAACAGATATTGCTCATCACAATTACGCATAAAACTCCCATATTGCAAAAAAAAAAAAAACAAAGGAAAAAGTCTTCCATAACACTAGGAATGAAATATATATCATAATTAGACTCTACATAGTTGGAAGCAAATCCCGTTCATAGTCACAAACTTCTTTGCTTCACTGACAAACAAAAATCGAAAAGCAACTTTATAGATCCGCAAAAAAGACGTAACACAAGTATATTGTGAGATTTCGATTGGAACTTTAAAATAACACTAATAGTTAAGATGGTGTCATATAACATGGATCATCAATATATCCATTGCACTGAAGAAGTCTTAACATTTTCTACATGTAAATTTACTTTTGTTGAGTTTAGAAGTTGAAACTTAGAATATGATAAGCTTAAAAATTATATTAAAAAAAATAACAAAAAATATAATGAAAATTACAAACCATGGACATTGACCATATATGTTAATACGAGTTACCACATTTACACTCAAGCAAGCAAACAAACAACCTTTGACATTTGAATGGAAAATGAAAGTAATGGAATCTACAACTCAAATCAATTTGTCTAAATTTTTAAATAGAAAAAGGTTTGGCTCCCTATAATACACCACTAGAAGCATTGCTCTGATAAAAGTCATGTATAAAATTCCAAACCTTACAAAACGATCGTACAATCATTTCTTATACCCTCTTATTTCGTTCTTGTTTTATAACATTTCGAGATTTCAACAAAACTTTCCCACTATAACGTGAGAAAAAAAATGTATTACATAACCGTCGTAACCCACTTTGGCATTGGGCTCAACCGGCTGAAATGAGGTACAGAGCGCCAACCCAAACAAAGAAGCCCATCAACAAACACCTCATATAGAATAGTCAGTCTCTAGAACCCAAACCCTAGTGAAGCAACGCTATGCTTTAAACTGAGAGAGAAGAAGATCCTAGACCTAAAGCACTTTCAGTCAAGAGTGTGTGAGAGAGAGAGAGAGGTGTGAGACGAGCAGAGCAGCGCATCAATGGCGCTGGCTTTCGATGAGTTCGGCCGGCCATTCATAATCCTCCGGGAGCAGGAGCAGAAGTCCCGATTGAGAGGCCTCGATGCTCAGAAGGCCAACATTGCCGCCGGCAAGGCCGTCGCCAAAATCCTCCGCACCTCGCTCGGACCCAAAGGCATGGACAAGATGCTCCAGAGCCCCGACGGCGAGGTCACCGTCAGTAAGTTTCTCAAGCTTTTGCTTCGTCATTTCTGGTGGTTGTTTTGAGATTTAGGGTTTAGGGTATTGGTATCTGTGTGTTTTCCTCTTCATTTTTAGTTTAGGTTTAGGTTTTAGAGTAGACTAAGTCAGCAAGAAGAAATTGTAGAGGTTCGTTTGTGGTTATTTTCACTGTGTGATTGTTTGTTTTGAAATTCGTATGCTTTTTCTGAACTATTGGTTAGTGTATGATGAACCTGATTGCTTGATTTGGAAGATTTGTTTGTCAATTTCTGCTGTGCGTTTTCGATTGGTTTTGGTTATGTTATAGGGTTTGAGATGTTCTTACCTTTGGTGTTCTCTTTTCAGCAAATGATGGTGCCACGATCTTGGAGCAGATGGATGTTGACAATCAAATTGCAAAGCTGATGGTTGAACTGTCGCAGAGTCAGGACTATGAAATTGGTGATGGGACAACTGGAGTTGTTGTGTTGGCTGGTTCTCTTCTAGAACAGGCTGAGCGGCTCTTGGAGCGTGGTATTCATCCCATTAGGGTTGCTGAGGGATATGAGATGGCATCGAGGATTGCTTTTGATCATTTGCAGCATATATCTAAGAAATTTGAATTTGGACTGGAGAATATTGAGCCTTTGGTTCAGACTTGCATGACTACTTTGTCATCAAAGATGTAAGTATACTTTGTTGGGATTTTCTTTCTACTTATATGCCATGCTTGTGATTTAGCCATAGTTATGATCTGTACCTAACCACCATCCTGTATGATGATTTCTCTCATGATAATAGCACGGACAATTTTATCTTGAGTAATAAACCATGCTTTCATGTTGAAAATTTGGCTTATTTAGATGTGGTGCTCTGCTCTATTGTTTCCTTTCTATTGCCGATTATTAGTGGCTCGTTGTCTTACTATATATCATTGGTATAATTGAGTTGAATGTAATATTTTCCTCTTAATTATGTAGTGTCAATCGGTGCAAGCGTCCCCTTGCTGAGATTGCTGTCAGAGCAGTTCTTGCTGTTGCTGATTTAGAGAGGAAGGATGTGAACCTAGATTTGATTAAAGTAGAGGGGAAAGTAGGGGGCAAATTAGAGGATACTGAGCTGGTTTATGGTATTCTTATTGACAAGGATATGAGCCATCCACAAATGCCCAAGCGAATTGAAGATGCAAAAATTGCTATCTTGACTTGTCCCTTTGAGCCCCCGAAGCCAAAGACAAAGCATAAGGTTGATATTGATACAGTGGAAAAGTTTCAGACTCTGCGTGTGCAAGAACAGGAATACTTTGATCAGATGGTTCAAAAATGCAAGGTAAGATTGCCTCCTATCCTAGTTTATATCTACCATAAACCAATTTCTGATTTTCATGACTGCCACTTTTTTTACTATTAAGAATCTTCTCTGTTTTATGTGGTGGACTCTCTTGGGGAAGGGGGTTAACTCCTTGTTCACTGTTTTTATCATTCCATTTGGATTTACTAATGGATACATTGAATTGCAGGATGCTGGTGCTACCTTGGTCATCTGCCAATGGGGGTTTGATGATGAAGCCAATCACCTATTGATGCACAGGAACTTGCCTGCTGTCAGATGGGTTGGTGGTGTTGAGTTGGAACTAATTGCAATAGCTACAGGTATTTGGATTTTTGGCACTTTTCAGCACTTGGATACTGTATCTTTGTTGTTTCGATAGACAATATGCCAGCAAATTGCTGACATTTATGTATTTTTAGGGGGAAGAATTGTGCCCAGGTTCCAAGAGTTGACACCAGATAAGTTGGGGAAGGTATAACTCTTCAGGAATATTGTCCATGTTTTGTTCTTGTAGCAATCTCACATATTAAGTATTCATTGTTTCTTGCGTATGTTTTATATTCTTTATTGGTATTATTCAAACCTAATAAAGAATTTTTTGCTTCTCAAAAGGCTGGCTTGGTTCGTGAAAAATCATTTGGTACTACAAAAGATCGAATGCTGTACATTGAACACTGTGCAAATTCAAGGGCTGTAACCATATTTATCCGCGGAGGTATGGTTCTATTTTACTTTTTGTGTTCCTTTTACCTCCAACTTGAATCAGCATGTCAATTGAGTGGAAATGGTGTGAATAAGATAAACCCTTTTTGGTAGTATTCAATGTATGAATTTGTGGACGGTTGGCAGATTTCACATCAAGCAGATTTTTTAATGTACTTTTGTCTGACAAGGGATCATCTTTAAGGCTTATGAAGTTCTTATGAGTGATTTTGGTGTTTTGATTCATTAGGTAACAAAATGATGATAGAGGAGACCAAGCGCAGTATCCACGATGCTCTGTGTGTTGCTAGGAATCTTATTCGCAACAATTCTATTGTCTACGGTGGTGGCTCGGCAGAGATATCTTGCTCGGTTGCTGTAGAGGCAGCTGCAGATAAACACCCAGGAATTGAGCAAGTATGAAGATAATTCGTCACTCTTTGCCTTGCATTTTCTCTGTATTATTAGTTTACTGTCGTGACAATGAAATCTTCCTTGTGTCCACAGTATGCTATCAGAGCATTTGCAGATGCTTTGGATGCTGTTCCTATGGCACTTGCAGAGAATAGTGGCCTTCAACCTATTGAAACACTAAATGCAGTGAAATCTCAGCAGATCAAGGTAAATAGAACTTGTGATTCGAATTTATTCTGAATTTTGCAGTCTCTCCCTCTCTGTGTGGTAAACTTTTAACTTCAGCCATTCATTGTAGCATTCAATTTTGATCGTTTTTATATTTTTGGTATGCAGGAGAAAAATCCCCACTGTGGAATAGACTGCAACGATGTTGGCACTAATGATATGTGTGAGCAGAATGTCTTCGAGACTTTAATTGGAAAGCAGCAGCAAATCTTACTCGCCACACAAGTTGTCAAGATGATACTTAAAATAGATGATGTTATCTCCCCCTCCGAGTACTGATAGTTTGGCTTGATACATTAATGCTTTGCTTCATCTGACGGAAGGAATTTGTGTAATGTTTCTTGCTTTTTGGTTCAGAATTAATTTTGAGTGACTTGAACCATATTGCTTCACTTGAGGAAAACTGGTTGCCTGTAGATTTGGAGTGGCGTTCACTGATATTGTAGCATCGTCACTCCCCTATCTTAATGGATTGCTTTTTGTTGTACCTTTTGAGAGTTTATCGCTGACTGGTGTCTTATCATGTTCCGTTTTCTATTTTCTATGCTAGTGTTAGGCAATGTGTTGCATCTCATGATAATGTAATTGGAGAAAATGTGAAGTCTGCTTTAAGCTCTTCCCCTGCACTGACACAAAAGTTTTGGCCGGATTTACTTTTGGTCTTTGGTTTTGGTTTCGTAGGTCTTAGCTGAATTGCTTCTGGTATCATAGGTCTTGGAATAAGTATCCTAAATCTTCCTGTTTTGAGATATAAGATGCCACAGCCCCTCAACACGCAAATTATCTTTTGCCTGTTTGTCTTGAGCTCTTTATGGAATACAGACTAGATAAGTTCCCAGTGCTTCTGAGTCCTGATAGTGTAGGTCCTTCTGTCCTCTGGAAGGCTTTCAAATCATTTTCATGTCATCTAATGTTCATGTTTGCATTGTCGTAGGGTAATTCAAGAACCTCGATCCTGAGATTCATGAGACTGTAAAAAGCTAAAAACAATCAGTATTTTCATTGATTTGTAGATCTACTGCAAATGTTGGTAGTCAGAGATGAACCCATCCTTCTTGCCAAAAAAAAAAAGAAAAAGAGATGAACCCATCCTGCTAATAATTAATGTCAGTTTTTCAAATTGCATGGTGCTCCGAATATCCGATCAAATTGGGCGTATGTGAAAACTTGGAACGTGATATGTTATCTTCATAGGAACTTGATGAAGCCTCTGCTAAACCAGAGATCCAATCTTCCCTTCGTTTGGTTGCTAATATTTATTTCAGCTACCAATATCACCTTCAGAATTAAGTTGTGTTTTAAGAGTTGTTGGAATTAGAATGACGAAGTGCCATTCCTTTTTTCAAGTAACCTCTGCCATGGATACTGTTGCTACTTGTGGATGGCATGGTGCTAGCTCTAGTCCTCATGAGTTTGGTGACAACATTTATGGCAATCTGGCGTTGTCTAAATCAGAAAATTAATTGCATGCACTTGGGTTGTTTCTGATGGTTGAATCGTTAAAATTATCCGGTCAATCGGATGCTCCATGCCAATTATGTATCACTTTATTAAATGTCATATAATTTTAAAAATTAATCAAGTGAAGAGAACTCAAAATTTACGATTTCAATTCAATGTTAGGCCTATTTTTCTTTGATATTATACAAGACATCTGGGGATTTCAATGGTTTAGCAGATATATGAAAACCTACGCAAAGCTATAGGTATATTTTTCAGGTCATAGTAACCACGGTTCCATATGTGATCACAATAATACATTATCTTAACAATAAATCGGGTACACTAAATAATTTTTCGTCGAATTGGATGGAGACAAGGAGATATACTCTAGGCTTTGATGTCCTTACAAGTTTGTCAAGTCTACATTTCCTGTTGAAAAATGTTCTTCTTTAGGTCTGCAAAAGATGGCCCTCCATAAGTAGGAGCCAGCAAGCATTTATTTGCGCCCAACTTCATTCATTCAAATCCCCAAGTCCCCCTAACCACTGCACCACCCCATGTGCTGGGAAAACTGAGACGGACAATTCAGACAGAGATAGTCATAGATATATAACTTGTACTTTCACTTCATGTTTAACCATCAACACTTTGGTCTTGCTTCACAAAAATTACACACTTGGTTCAATGGCGAAACAAGCCAAGGTTGAGAACACCAAATATAAAAAGTAAAAAACTGATATACAACAACGCAATGGAAAATTCTATTAGATACTAGTTGTAATTACAGCCCCCTTTTGTCATCAGCAACGCGAGCCCTTTTTACACTTGAGTGAACCAGCACCAGCTGTGATTGAGCTCACTAGGGAAGATGGCCTTGCACCCAAACTCGAAGCCTTGGCGTAGCTTGAAGAAGCTCCGGCACCAGACGCTGTGAAAAATGCACCATTCAGCAGTAAATCCCCTGAAGACCTCCAGTTCCATTTGCTCCACTCATTCTGTGGTGCATCCTCATGTTTAGTCACCTGTGACAAAGAAAGTAACATACTACATCAGAACAAGTAAACAAGAAATCAAATTTACCGCGGTTGAGTTACGAATTCTCACCTCTTTGTTAAATCTATCATTAGGTGCAAGAAACCTATTCCCTTGGCTGTTGATAGTTGGAGAAGCACTACCCCCAATTGCATACATTTCCCAATGTGTATAGTCATTGTTCACCACATGAAAATTTCCATGCCTACACCTGCAATTTACCACTGAATTAGTACTCTAGCCGGTCGAAAATTCACCTCAGTAAAACTCCAATTTTGACTGATTTTGACTACCTTGGCATCCTTTGAACAAGACCTTCTCCAAAGTGATTAAACGCAATGGTGACCTGCATGTTCTTGTCCTGCGTGTAACTGTCACTGTGACCCAACAACATGACCTTGTTATGGTGCGTCATGTAATTGTTGGAAATCGTAATAGCCGTAGAGCCATGAATCGCATCAATGAGACCATCACGGCAGTTCGAGAGGGAGCAATGATCCACCCAAACATGGCTTCCCCCGAAAATCGAAACCCCGTCTCCGTCAGACAAAGTCCTCCACCCATAATGGCTAGGAGAGTCTCTAACATAAGCATTCCCGCCTTGCTTGCAGTCGTGGATGTTCACGCCATGGATTATGATATTGGTGACGTATTGAATAGTAATGCAAGGCCCGCCGGCGATGTGTACATTGGCTCCTCGGCCGTCGATGGTCTTGAACGAGTTCATCATCAGCTCCTCTTTCAGCTTGATGGTCATGTCACCTTTGAAGATGATCCATAACGGCTCGTCTTGGATGACGGCGTAACGAAGAGTCCCGGGTTTTGGGTTGACAGGGTGGTCGCCGGCGTCGGTGACGACGTAGATTTTTCCATCTCTGCCTCCAATGGCGTGCTTTCCGAACCCGATTGCGCAGTCGGCCAGTCTCTGCCGGTTCTGCTCCCATTTGGGGTCGCACCTCCAGCAATCGTCGATGGGGTTTCCGCTTCCGCATGAAAGAAAACCCAAACTCCTTCGAGACGCATTAATGCTCCTGCAAATAATAAAGAATTATATATACGATTGTAATAGAAACTTTGAATATATATTACACAGAGTTTCGAGTAGTGAATCATTGTGAGGTTAATGGTGTACGTGGTACCTGTGTACTTCTTGGATTACGGAATCGGGGTTTGGGACCGGGGAGGAGGAAATGAGAGATGGGATAAGGAGGAGAGAGAGGAGTGAGAGAAGAGAGAGTGGCATTGCCATGGTTCTTGTCTCTGCTGGTTAGAAAAGGCAGAGAGGTAGCAGAGGAGTGTGGGTTTGTGAGGAAGTTGAGGGGAGGTGAAGTTGTATATATAGGGGAACAATGGGGGTTTAAGAGCTTCAATAATAAACAATATTAATGGTTATGGTCCAACAGGATTATGATTTCTCTAATACAAAAAAAATGGGGTTCATGATTTCTGAGTTGAAGGGTCCCAACTCCCAAGACAGTAGTTTGGCCGTTAAGAAATCTCCCTCTTCCCAGAGGAGATTGTGCAAGCCAATCTGTTGAACTAATCCGAATTTTTTTTTTCCTCTCATCAATCGATGTTAAAAGAGAAGGATTCAAATTCCGGACTTCGAATATGAGTACGGGGAGATTTAGTTGTTGGATGATTATATTATTCAGCATTATATATAAGATATGAAGATAAAATGTTCGAAGAATTGTTTCAAAAAATATCACACATATAAATAGTAAGGTGCCGTATGAGATTCGGCGCACACAAACTTTATCACTCCGTCACTAAATGCTTACCACTGCAGTCGATAATCGTTACGGTTCACCTTCTGTGAGAAAACATTGAGCCCTCAACGTCTTAACGTCTTAACACTGTTGCAACATCACTATATGATATATTTATGATGCAAATTGCCAAGGAAACGAAACTAACAAAATGCATTATGAAAATCACTAATGTACACCGACACTTTCTTAATGAAAAAAATTCTGTCGGTGAGTTTAGCTTAATGCACAGGGCAAAACATTTCCTTCTCTATCAGTCACATTCACACAGGGAGGTCTCCTTTTGCATCTTCTTATGGAGGGTCTGTTATCGTACACCTAAAATAGATGTGTTTATGCCCTTTGTAGCTAAAAGCACCTCAATCACTCAAGTTTCTTGCTTACTTTCTTCTGAGTTGCAACCTCCTAAGTTTTAACCTATTCGATGACATGATTTATTTACCTCATTGTGTTTAGCTAATTATCCGGTTTTTAACCCTTTGTGGCTTCGGATTGAATAGCTATTCTACTTGAAACTATTCCGATCCTTCCTTATGAATTTGATGTCTTCTGATCAAAGGAAAAAGAAAGAAAGAACCAACAAAAAATACCCTTTTCTTAGAACATAGAACCAAATTGCACAGAAAGAAGCACATGTGTGAGATCAATGACATGGAGCATAGTGTGTAAATGGTTTACCCAGTGTGGAAGGTCTTAGATAAAGAATCATAAAGACTTATTGACATTTGTGCCTTTGTTGCATGTGGCATACCTCACCCTACCCTTTATTCATTCACTCATTTTTTGCTACATTTTCTCAATCCTAATTATATGGTATAGAATTTATAGATTATTCCCTAATATGAACCTTTTCACACTCCACTAAATTAGTGAAAGAAATGTAATTGAGAACCTCTTCTTCTCTACCTAATATGCCCATTCTTCAACTAGGGGCTATCATGTATTCTTTCTTTTTTCTTCTATCCCCAGCTCACTTCCTCATTGCCCACATTACATTCACCTGCACTATTGTTGTGATGAGGAAAACCAAGTTCATTATGACTCCAATTAGTACTAACTAGAGGTGGCAAACGGGCCGCTATGCACGAGTACGGCACGGGTCCGACACGCTTGAAAGCTGCCCGGCACGGTCCAAGCCCGTTAGTGGCCCGGTACGACTTGAGCACGTTAGAATAACGAGTCAGGTTTGGCCTAGGAATATTGGCCCGTTGGCCCAGCCCGACCCGAGCCCGTAATAGACCCTGCATGGTCCGAGCACGACATATTATGGGCCTACCCGTTGCAAACACAAAATTTCATTTTGTTTTTAAAAATATTAAAAAACTACAATGATGAGATTTGAATATTAAACATCTTTATTTAAAATCTCATGACAATTCCACCAACACTATTTCTCTTATGTTGTCAAAATAGTGAAATAAAACATTATATCTTTGTCTTAACATAAGTATTTTTTCTAAATATTAAATATATGTTTATTAATAAAGACTAATCTCATCATAATACAACTATAGAATGAAGGAAAGAATAATATGATACTAAATCTTCATTATATTTATAAAGATTAATCTCACAATAATATACTAAAAACAATATATTTTGAGTTATTTTCTTCTTTCTTTCTTTCTTTCTTATAGTGGAATATAAAAAAATTATTAGAAAACTTATCTTAAAAAGCTAAGATTAAGAAAAACGTTGTAGAACTTAATTTATTTTAATTTTATAAATAGTTAAATAAAATTAATTTTTATTTGTTCAAATTAAGATTTTAAAATCGTGTTTTTAGTGAGTAGACACGAGCACGACCCATTTATCGACCCGGCAGGAGCACGGCCCGGCACGACATGGGATCAGGCTATGGGCCAGACCGGGCTTAATGTTTAAGTAAATGGGCCGGTACGAGCTCGACACGATAATAAATAGACCGATCCAGGCACGGCACGAAACACGATTATGTCCGCTTAAAATGGACCGGATCGGGCTGGGTCGGCCTGTTTGCCACCTCTAGTACTAACTCACTTTCCTAGATACCAACAACCTCCGTAGCCATCACATCCCTAGCAAGGTCCAATCCACTATTTTGTAAGAAAGAGACATTTTGATTGTTTTATAAATCTTGATGAGATATATTCAGAATAACATTAATTGTTTTAGTGAAGTTCTTTAAACGTTTTGAGGTTTAACACAATATTAAGTGAGCATTAATAGAATTACTACATATCTACACTAAAATTTTCTCTCTCAATTTTTCGCCCGAAATTATGTAGTCTGATAGAGAGAAAATATAAACCTTAAATCTTTTGTTTTGTTTTTTTTTTTTTTTTGTGGCAACATAAATCCTTAAAGTAATCAGAAAATTAATGTATGGTTAATGGTGTGAGGCGTTGGGTCACATGGAGGGTCCGTACTATCCGTCAATATGCTGACGTGGCGACTTTATGTTGAAAGGTCACGTTCGCCCATGTGAGCTTTGCTCCCTTAGATTCTGCTTCTGTGGGTCCCATGGTACCTTAGGGTCAAATCTGAACCCTCTGTTATTCAATTCTACGAATCTGAGGCCGCTATTGCTGGTAGCTGTTCATCTCTTTACTCAACTGCACCCAAAATTTTGTGTTTTCATTTTTTTCTTTTATTTTGGTTGTGTTCGTTTGCACTTTGCATGGTGAAAGTTCGGGGTCGATAACTTTCTTTTCACCTCCTTCATGAGATTTAGGGTAGTAGAACTAGAACCTCTCATCTGCTGATATGCTCCATAAACTAGTTAGAGACAAGAAGGATCATAGCATAGGGACTTGTGTGGATCACATCACTTCATATGAGACAAGGATGTTGAAGTCAGATGATTGTTTTATTTGTTTGGTTGCTTGCTGTTAGAGGCAAGAAGTATCGTATCATAGGGACTTGTCTATAACCATTTTCCGTTTCTATTTTTTTACTTTTTACCTCTATATGAAATCCGCTTCTAAAACTTTTTTAATTGAATGTTCGAAATTTACTTTCTTTGAATCTATCGAAGGTGGTGTTACTCTATACAGTGAGGTTAATTAGAATATCTTCAATAATGCTCCATATTGTTAGTTGATTAAAAGCCTCTGGAAGTTTCTGAAGATGGTTGGACACAGCTCTATGCCAGCTGTTTCCAGTTATCAAGATCAGCTAATCAATTTTCTGTTTCTAATTAGTTGGTTATGTTAATTAGTTGGTAATTAGTTAGTAATTAGTTGAATAGTATATATAGTAAATCTGTCTCTAATCTCAGTAACATATCGAAAGCTCTGTGGAAGAGAAAATTCTGGTGTTTCTCTCTCTTTTATTCATCTTCTTCTGAGTTCTTCATTGAACCCTAGCTTTGTGATTTCCTGGCTATCATGGTATCAGAGCATCCATAAGATTCAGGACCTGTGATTCTTACTTCCGCATCCATTATCTCCATGCAAGTGCTCACGATCTGTGATCTCAGATCTCATTACACTTCGGCTGCGACTTGGAGCCGTGGTCATCTTCAAGGCTTGGATTTTGTGTTGCTTCACTTCAGGTTTCAATTCGAGTCCTCGCTGTTCTTCTAAAGGTGAATCGCTCTTGTCTTTGTTACTCTATAACATGATTCATATCTTCTGAGCTAAATCCCTGAGCAAACATGAACAAAATTGTGTTTAATTCTTGAAACACTGCCTTCAGTTTCAGTTTGAGTAAATTTTGAGTTAACTAGAGCAAAATCTGAGTAAATTGAGTTGATAATGAGTAAATTGAGGAGTTGATTTGTATATAGACCAAAAGCCTGGGTAAATTGAGTTGATGATGAGTAGTCTGAGTCCAAAATTAGTACAAGTCGAGGTAGATTACCAGAGCTAAGGAGGTTGATTGTGATTGTTGTTAAGTTGAGGAAAGGGTTGAGAACTTGTTGAAGTTGTTACATCTCTTGTTGCCTGTAGAAGTATAATCTCTCATGGCACCCGCTCTTACTCACTCTGATGTACACTCTGTGTTGAGTGTAATCACTATGCGTCTTGGGGAACGAAACTTTATAAAATGGAGCTTTCAGTTTGAGTCTACCCTAGCTGGAAATGGTCTCTTTGGACACTATGATGGTAGTGAGATGCCACCACCTCGCTATGCACTTACCACAGAAGGTCAGGTCACTAATGAAGAAACTGCAGCATATAAAGCCTGGAAACAAACTGATATGGCTCTTTTGAGTTTACTTATGGCAACACTGGATGAAGATGTTGTGGATGTGATTATTGGTTGCAAAACATCCAGACAAGCCTGGCTTGCACTTCAAGAACGTTTTTCTGCAGTGTCAAGAGTGAGTATCATGCAGCTCAAAACTGAGTTACAAACTCTTCGCAAAGGAGGTGAATCTATTGAGAAGTACTTACAGCGTGTGAAAAATGCTCGTGACCAACTCTTATCTGTGGGAGTTGCTATTCCAGATGAGGATGTTATCATTGTTATCTTGAACGGATTACCAGAAGAGTATTCAACAGTTAGAACTGTGATTGAGGGCAGAGAAACACCTATCACTCTTCGCGACTTAAGGTCTCAATTACTTTCTGCAGAAAGACGCATTGAAGGCAGTTTTGCTCTTCACTCTAACATGAGTGCTATGGTGGCTCGAAGAGATGGATCAATGAATAGGGAGAGAGGTGGAGATACTGGAGGATGGGGTGACAAGGGTTATGGTAAAGCAAGAGATGGAAAGCTCAATGGTGGTAGTACTGAATGTCCAGTGTGTGGGAAGAAGGGACACACTGTGGACACATGTTTTCGTGTTCACAAATGTCAAATTTGTGGAAAACATGGTCATCTTACAAGCACTTGCTATCAGAATCCTGAGTACAAGGGTCAACAAGCTCCTCAGAACAGACCTTCTAGCAATGGTGTATCACCTGAATGCCAAATCTGCTCCAAGAAGGGACACACTGCAGTAAACTGTTTTTACCGAACTGATGTATCTGCTGACCATCCATCTCTGTCCATTCCTACTTGTCAAATCTGTGGTTTAAAGGGCCATGCTGCATTGAATTGTACTCATAGAACCAACTTTGCCTATCAAGGATCTGAGCCTCCTGCTTCTCTTGCTGCGTTGACTGCACAGTCATCTGGAGGTTACAATGGTAGCCTTCAACAATCTCAAGGTGGATATCCTATACCTAGCTCTTGCTTCCCAGGTGGCTTTTATCCAAGTACTGGTGCTTCCACATCTACATCTGGATATACAATGACTCAAGCTGGTTCATCTGCTCCATCAAATGCTCCCACTAATAATGAAGTGTGGATAGGAGATTCTGGTGCTACACATCATATGACTTCTGATCTTCGAAATCTCACCATTGCTCAACCCTATACCTCTGACAATAAGATCACCATTGGTAATGGTACAGGTTTGAGTATTTCTCATACTGGTTCTAGCTATATTAAACCTGCTGATCATATCTTAAGACTGAACAAAGTGTTACATGTTCCCAATCTAGCCATGAATCTGTTATCTTTTACAAAGTTGTGTAGAGATAACAACTGCTTCATCACACTTGATGAAAGAGATATTGCTGTGCAGGACAAAGCATCCAAAACAGTGCTTTACCAAGGAAAGAGTAGTGAAGAGGGTCTCTTTCTCTTCAAGACACCACAAGTTGCTTCTATACCTGAATTGTCTCACACTGCCTTTGTTAGCTCCTCCACTTCACTTCCAGTTTGGCACCAACGGTTAGGTCATCCTTCTCCACCTATTCTGTCCAAAATGCTATCTTGTTCCCAAATAAAACCTCCTAGATCAACTTCTAGTCCTTTTTGTACTTACTGTTTAGAAGGCAAGATGCATCGATTGCCTTTTACTGAGTCTGTATCCAAAAGTCCTGTGCCATTTCATAAAATGCATTCTGATGTCTGGGGACCTGCCCCATGCTTATCCATAGAGGGATACAAATACTATGTCACCTTCATTGATGATTGTACAAAATTTGTGTGGATCTTTCCACTTATCAATAAATCTGATGTTCTTGCCCAATTTGTCAAATTTTATGTTTTTGTGCACACACAGTTTGCCTCCACTATTAAGATTCTTCAAACTGATGGGGGTGGTGAGTTCAATAGCAAAGCCTTTCATAACTTCCTTGCTTCCAAAGGGATCTTACATCATATTACCTGTCCATATACCCCTCAGCAAAATGGTGTTGCTGAAAGGAAGAATAGGCATATTGTGGAAACAGCTATTTCCTTGCTGTCCACTGCAGGCCTTCCTAAACGTTTTTGGTTTCACAGTGTGGCTCACTCTTGTTATCTCATCAACAGAATGCCTTGCAAGTCATTGAATATGACTTCACCCTATGAACTTCTGTTTCATAAAGTACCAGATATCTCTCAGCTTAAGGTTTTTGGTTCCTCCTGTTATCCATATCTTAGACCCTACAATCATGATAAGTTGGATCCCAGAACTACTAAATGTGTGTTCTTGGGATATGCACTCGGTTACAAGGGTGTGTTCTGTTACAGTGTTCCTCAAAATAAACTCTGGATGTCTAGACATGTCATCCATGATGAAACCAGTTTTCCCTTCCTGTCTTCTCCTTCTCTTATGTCACCCTCACCTGATCTACCTACTTTCTTTCCCTCTTCTTCTTCTTCCATCTCTGCTTCTCTTCCCCCACAGATGCCTGGTACTCCTTCTCCTTGCCCTCTCAGTGAGGTCCCTACTGAGTTGGAGGGGGACAATGGTGGTGTTAATATGAGTAATGATGGGCACTCCTCTGATGAGGTTAATGGTGTTGATGGTGTATCACATAGTCTGCATCATGAAACTGGAAATGAGGTGAGTATTGGTAGTGACACAGATGGTGATCAAGTTAATGTGCAATATGAGGTGAGCAGTAATGCACTTAGTGGTGCTCCTGAAGTTCCTGAAGCAGGGAGTGATAGACAGAATAATTCTTCAATTAGTGGTCTTAATGCAAATGAGAATAATACCCTACAGTTTGGTGGCAATATTACTACTGAGAATCTTCCTCAGGAGCTTGATTTTATTGTGAACCAGAACTACAATGATCACTCTATGATGACTAGAGCTAAGAATGGAATTGTTAAACAGAAAACGTTTGAAGACTTCTACTGTTTTTCTGCTGTTGCACAACAGAAACTATATGCTGAATATCCTTTCTTTAGTGGGTTTACTGCTGTGTCTGATATTAGTGATGTTGTGGAACCTAGAAACTTCAAGGCAGCTTCTGGCAAGTCTGAATGGGATCAAGCAATGTTGGAGGAGATTGAAGCCTTAAATAAGCAAGGTACTTGGTCCTTAGTTCCATGTCCGAAGAATAGAAATATAGTTGGCAGCAAATGGATATATAAAGTTAAGAAAAATCCAGATGGATCTGTGTCAAGATATAAAGCTAGGTTGGTTGCTCAAGGCTTTAGTCAAACTAAAGGTCTAGATTATGATGAGACCTTCAGTCCTGTTGTGAGACATAGCACTGTGCGAGTTATATTGGCTCTTGCTGCCATGAATAATTGGGAGTTAAGACAGTTGGATGTTAAAAATGCTTTCTTACATGGAGACTTAAAGGAAGAAGTGTATATGGCTCAACCACAAGGTTTTGTTGACTCTTTGCATCCTGATTATGTATGCTTGTTGAGAAAATCACTCTATGGTTTAAAGCAAGCTCCAAGAGCATGGAATGAAAAGTTCACCAGTTTCCTACCAAGTCTGGGATTTACTTTTTCTCATTCTGATCCAAGTCTCTTTATTAGACATACTGCAGGAGGAATGATAGCCTTATTATTGTATGTGGATGATATTGTAATTACAGGATCAGATACTGCAGGTATCCATGAGGTTATCTCTGAGCTAAGTATGGTATTTGACATGAAAGATCTCGGTGCATTGTCCTATTTTCTTGGACTGGAGGTCACCAAAGTGCAACGAGGTATATTCTTGAGTCAAACTAAATATGCCAAAGACTTGCTTGCAAAGACTGGAATGGATACCATCAAATCCTGCAGCTCACCTTGTCTTCCTCACTGTCAAATGACAAAAGATCAAGGTACTCCTCTCAAAGATGCTACTATGTATAGAAGCATTGTAGGTGCATTACAGTACTTGACATTCACACGACCAGATATAGCATATGCAGTTAATACTGTTTGTCAGTTCATGACAAACCCCACAGATGTTCATTATGCTGCAGTTAAAAGAATTCTGAGATATTTACAAGGGTCTTTGCATAAAGGGTTGTTCTACAGCTCTAGTGGTACCTTGAATAATACTGTATGTGTTAATGCATTCTGTGATGCTGATTGGGCTGGTGAAGTAATACAAAGGCGTTCTACTACTGGATTTGTTGTATATCTTGGCTTGTGTCCAGTCTCTTGGCAATCCAAGAAACAAGGTAGTGTGTCACGCAGCTCCACTGAGTCTGAATACAGGAGTTTAGCTAACACTGCTGCTGAGATTAGTTGGATCAGACACTTGCTGTGTGATCTGAAAGTTAAGATTCCTCGTGCTCCTTTGCTTAAGTGTGATAATCTGTCAGCCTTGGCCTTGGCATCTAATCCTGTGTTTCACTCTAAGATCAAGCACTTGGACAATGACTTTCATTTTGTTCGTGAACGTGTGCAGCATAATGATCTTTGTCTTGAATATGTGTCTACAACAGAACAAACTGCAGATATCTTGACAAAAGGACTGCCTTCACCAATCTTTCGAATACATTGTGTCAATCTCAGACTAGTAACCCTAGCTGAGCTTGAGGAGGGGTGTTAGTTGATTAAAAGCCTCTGGAAGTTTCTGAAGATGGTTGGACACAGCTCTATGCCAGCTGTTTCCAGTTATCAAGATCAGCTAATCAATTTTCTGTTTCTAATTAGTTGGTTATGTTAATTAGTTGGTAATTAGTTAGTAATTAGTTGAATAGTATATATAGTAAATCTGTCTCTAATCTCAGTAACATATCGAAAGCTCTGTGGAAGAGAAAATTCTGGTGTTTCTCTCTCTTTTATTCATCTTCTTCTGAGTTCTTCATTGAACCCTAGCTTTGTGATTTCCTGGCTATCACATATCAATTCTCAATGATCAATTATGATTACATAACACATGATTGGAGTTTAAAACAAAAAAAAACAAAAAAACAAAAATTAAAAATTAAAAATTAGTAGAGTTACTCATGAGTAAAATTGCTCTCACTATGTTCAGTGATGAGTGAGGTGCGATGTGATAAGTACGCAGTGTCCTTCAGATAGTGCACAGTCATTTGGCAGATGATGATGATGATGATAAATTCATAATGAGTATCTTGAACCTTGCTCATCGATCGCAAAATTAGGAACCAGAAAACAAGCTTAATTTGCGGCCATCTATATGGGGCTCGTGATCTTCAATTGCTAGCTTCTAAACAAATTAATAGCAAAGCTTAATCCATTTGTCTCATTCTAGCTAGCTAGGTCTAATAATTCAAGCAGATAATTAAAGAAACAGTGAAAATTAACTATAGCGTGAGGGAATGCAACTATTTATTTATTTATTTATTTTTGATCTGGTGGGTATACAACTACGCATGAAGCATTTTCACACAGATGAGTGATCATCAAAGTTTTGTTTTCATTATCTGCTGAGATTGAGTCAACTATCTAGTCCGAAATTTCGCATCTTGCTAGTTAGCTAACCCCCCGGACGTACAAGCTGATCAAGAAGTCGATTTAACGAACTTGAATATATATATATGAACTTAATTATGCAGGGCACTGGAGTACTATGTACCCAACAAGTTCATAGCTTTAATTCTGTAGTGATCGAAAGCAGAAAAAGCTAGAAGCATAATCGGCTACTAAGTACTTTGTGCTTCTTATATATTGTTGTTGGTGATGTCGGTCGATCCTCGGACCTGATGGGCATTACATATAAGGCAAAGGCGAAGAAGGGACCGGCTACGTACATTTTGGTGATGTGAAACAAGAATATGAAACTACTATTGAACGTATTCAAGTCACCAAAGAAATAATGAGTCCTTAGGTACGTATATTCAATGCATGCAAATTTAGTAGCTAGTACCTGTACTATTGTATATTTGAATATATATGGGTCGGGGTCGATCTATGTAGTCGGATCTTATTATTATGACACAAGGAATTGGTTGGACGTGTACGTAGTAGTATAGTTACGTACATGTGAGCATGTGAGTTACTGCAGTGCAGGAACATGTACGTGTCGGCAAGAGGAAGATGGATTCGATTGTGTTCCCAATTCGATCAATAATGGAGGCATACAATAAATATCCAAAGATGGTAACACCGTCTACACAACTGCACCTCTATTTGTCCTACGTCTGTGAAGGGTATACAGAAGAAAATAATCGCCAGATTGCTTTTTTTAATTTTTTTATATAAGTTAAATTTATTAAAAGAATAAGAGAAAATATAAAAAGGAAAATGGAGACATCAACCAAAACCCCTCAGAGCAAGTCCATCGGTATGACTTTGCCCGGGCAAAATGAGGGAATGACGATGTGTTGATCGGGCTAGCTCTTTTTTTTGCTTCTACCGGCCCATCTTTGACTAGGCAAGTCTTGCCTTTTCTTGACCAAGGCCAAAGAAACGGGCAAGCTCGTGACTTATTTCTTACCCAGGCATCTTCTCTGCCAGCTCGGCCCAGCATGCATGTGAGGTGACTGTTGCGACTGACAACCATAGAGTGACGCAGAGGAGACGAGGCATGGAGGGAACGCACCAATGAGGTGCTAGACCGCAATTGTTGACTGCTTTTGTCGCCTAGCGACATGAATTGGGAGGCAGACTTGGATGCGTGGAAGCTAGCCGTTGGGTGAATAGTGAACAGTAAAATTCAGCAGTGAAAAGTGAACAGTGTACACCGGGCAAGGAAAAAAACAGGTGCAAACTTATGTCCAGTGACAGTGAATAGTAACTTGACTGGTCGAATTCTTGACTTCTTGACTTTACATTTTCTTGACTACGGGTGAACTTGCTCTCAGAGAGTTGAAATGAAAGCTGAGAAAAAAACCTAACAGAGAAAGCAATAGTAGGATGTATTGGTGGCCATAGCAATTAGAACACCCACACATGCTAGCAGTAGCCATAAGAAACAAACCAGGAGATTGAAAAAGTACACCAGCCACACAAGTCCACTATATATATTAAGCAAACTATATGTGACTATACACCAAATAATCGCTAGACTATTGAATATTGATCACAATGATATGGTACGTATGCAATCGTTTGAATGATCAAAATTGGTGGGATGAACAGACACAGCTGCAAACCAGCTGCATCTCTTGAGTCTATTCAAAATTGAATGATATGGTACTTTTTATTGCAGTTTGTATCGGCATAATTATCTAATGGTACACTTCTTCACACATAATATATTCGTTGTGAAGTAGATCGTTTTTGTTCACATGATTATATATATTCCAACAGTTTGCGCTTTGCAGGGTGCAAAATTTGGTGTTGAATCACTCACATGCAAGTTTTTTACATTTTTTGTGCAAGCTAGGAGTCTCTGATAGATGCTTAAATCGTGCAAGCACTCCTTAATTAATTGACTGCTAGTTATTGTTTCATTATTATTGAATCAAAACAAGTTAATGTGCCCTTAAGACCAGGGCTCTCTGAGACCAGGTCTTTCACATTCTGCCCTAATTTTAAGGAAAATCGACAGTTTTGAAATTAATTTCATTGATTGGATTAACAATATCTGATTCACAGGTATTGCTCGCTGGTAGCTAGCTTAGGTTTCTTGTTGTATCTTCTCCAAAAAAAAAAAAAAAAACAAATGGTTTCTTGTGGTACAGTCAAGTACACCAAGTCGTATTCGATTTGTACGTAGAATTTGCAATTTGATCTGCATTCATCATAACTTAACTTTGGAACAGACAAACAGAATTTTATAATAACCGCTGGAATAACTTAATGATTGGATCATGTGCTAGCTAATTAGTTGCATTATTGTTTGTTCCCACTGATATAAACAACGTGATCGAAGCACAATAGAATGATACACTTCCCGACAGCTGGGTTTGTTTTGGTTATTGATCAAGAGTGTTCGGTTGGATTGAGTTTGATGGATAGATTTGGATGTAGATCGATTTTTTTAACCTGAGATAGGGAAAGGAATTAGGGCTAAAGTTTCAGCTGTTAGTCCTTGCATGTGGGTGGAAACAAGCACATGCAGAAACAAGAAGAAATCACTAGTGATTTAGAGATGAATAATTGTTGGAAGAAGCATATCTGGGATTTTGTTGCCGGAGAGAGTGAAGTTTCGATGTTTATGTGAGTGGCGTTCTTCAGTCACCAGACAAGATCAGCGATCCAGAGAACTCATTAAATATCTCGATTAAAACTGACCAATTTCGTTGAGTATGTAGAGTAATTACATGATCAATTTGATACTTGGGGATTTTAAGAGTCCATGAGAGTCTACTTATAACATTTCTTTTTTTCATTGGGACATTACTAGCTCCACTAATTATGCAACAAATCTGGTACTATTCATTAAAGAGCCCAAAAGGGTCCATGTATATTTAAATTAGAAACTAGGGTTTTTGTCAATTTACCCTAATTATAGGGTTATTTATCTCACTTACCCCATTAATTTTTTTTTAATTCTCCCTTACCCATAAAGACTCTAATAAGGTCTTTCCCTAATACTCAATTAAGTTTTTTGTTTTGTTTTTTTTAGACTATTTTACCTTTACCCCTTTGTTACATAGAGAGAGAGAGAGAGGCCATAGGAGACTTCACCGGAGTCCGGTCACCGGCTGCCGTATTCCAGCCAATGATTGCCAGATTTCGATTGCCAGTTGTCGCTCACCGAACTTCTTTGAAAACTTCAGCAGAGGTTCCTAAATAGGTCATCGGAAAGGTTTATTACCTCCAAATAGACATTTATTTGCTCCCCAACAAAACCTCTATTGCCCCCCAATAGACTTTTATTAGGGGGCAATAGAGGTTTATGAAACCTCGCCGGAAGTCCCCAAATTGTCGGAGATCTCATATGGGGCCGGAGAGGTTTATTGCCCATTTCCCAAAAACCTTCTATTGCCCCCCAATAGACCTTTTAATTGCCGGAATGAGAACTGATCTCTCTAAAATTAGATAAATAAAACTTTGATTAAGGAAAAAAATCTTTGAGATTGCATCAATTCAAAACATTTATTGCCCCACAATAAAAGTCTATTACCTCAAAATAAAACCTTTTTTTTACAAATAATAAAAAAAAAAACTTTTTTCTTTCCTTCTAGGCCTTCTGCCCTCATTTTACCCAATTTTTTTTTTATATGGGCACAGAAATTGCTCTGGGCACCGAATTGGAGCAAACACACTGTCAAAACGTCATCTTGCTTCTACTGCCCAACCAAACCCACGTAACGGTGAGCAAGTTTTTTACCTAGGTGGCCGCCTCCAAAAGAAAACCGGGATCGAAACGGCCACCATGCAGTCGAAAATAGACCTCCAGTTGAAGCTATCCCCCTCGGCTGTAGGCAGAAGTCCGAGTAGAGAAAGTTTCGAGATTCGCCGCAGTCCACGACCCAGCACGAGTCCGACTCGTTCTGGCAGAGACTCAGTAACAATCTCCGAAAATTGTTTCTGATAAAGCACTAGTCATACTCGTCATTCAACATCTTCCACTGCATTAACTCCTCGCTATACTTCTCGTGCCAGGGTCTCTACTTGTTCACTCCTCGACTCCGGTTGCCGCACACCTACTAGGTCTAATTGAAGAATCCTTCAGATTTTTGCTTGTTTTGATGCTTTGGATTAAGGACCCTAAAAACTATATATATGAGCTGACAAACAATTCATCGGTGAGAGTAACCTTCCTTTCTTTACTTGGGTTGGTATATTACCACCTCCACTACTCATGCGATCAATATCGTTCCATAGGTTCACTTAAAAGAAGCCAGGAGCCCAGGAGGATCCGCCCACGTCGGGGAATGGAACTCGGTTACCAAAGAGGAATACCTCTGCCAGCGACTCAGTAGTTAGAAATAGTCCTTTTGTTCTTTTTGTTGACTACGTTTCTATCTCCACTAATTGTGCGACCAATTTGATTCCTACAGTTCGTTAAGAGTCGAAAGACTATAACTTACGCAAACAATGATCTTCAAGGATAGGGAAACCATGCAAGGATTCAATATCTCCATGTTTAGCAGATATATGAATCAAATTGAGATAAATATGAAATGAATATTAACAAATGTACTAGCTATCAACAACTTGAAGCCTAAGGCAAGCCAATTTTTAAAATATCAACAACCAATGTATTTGTTTAGGCCCCTATGTACCTAGCTTGAACCTTCACAAATCCTTTGTTTCTTCTATGTACAAGAATAGACATGGAAATCTAAACATCAAATGCAATCAGTCACGATCAAGATAAATTAGCGAATAAATAAAAGCATGATGGTGAGGTAAGGAAAGGGATTTGAGTATTGAAATTGATGAACTATCTGAGATCAATATCAACCAGCTCTGGATTTCCCCTTTCAGTCTGATTAGCAACGAGCTCAATTCCTAGTTGACCTTTGTCCCCTGCCCCAAATGCATATAGTTTCCCTGATTCAGTGAGTGCGAAAGTGTGAGCGTTCCAGTATATTGAATTGGTGAGACTGATCTGTACAACCCGCTCGTTTACTTGCTTGAGTGATGACACAAGCTCTGGAGCCAATACATTTGCATGCCTATTTCCCTGTAAAATACACAACATAAAAGACGATTCAGCGACTTTAACATGCCATTCCTGGACCATCTGTGTAGTGCATGATCATTATTAGTCTGGTAAAAAAAAAAAAAAAAAAATAGTTGGTAGCAACTGTGCCAATAGGCAGAACAATTCTTGATAGAAGCGGAAAGCATCAAATTTCTTCTAGAATGGTGTATACGTTTTAAAGGAGAGTGAAGGATTTCAATACCATTTGGAACAAGTGATTCAAAAATAGATTCTGGAATCCTTAACTATGTTCACAATTCATTCAACATGTTGACTTTCTGCAATGCAGTTAAGGAGGCAGAACTAGAGTATATAAATGAAATAAAAGCAGTAATAAGCAAGACCTGTCCATCGGCAGCAGAATTGTGTCCAAGACTAGCTGATTCTCCACAGCCAAATGAGTACACATCACCATCTTCAGAAACCACAAAGGTTGTGTAATCTCCTGTAGCTACATGCACAGCTTTCACATTGCTCAATGCTTCCACAACCTTTGGAGCTGATTCACACTCTTCATTCCCATGACCCAAGCACCCATAACGGCCCCAACCCCACGTGCAGACCCGTCCATCCTGGCCAACCACAGCAGCATGCCAGGCACCAGCCGCAACCACCATGGGCTGAAGGTTCAAAAGCTGAAACTGTTCAATCAGTCGGGGGTGCTTCTCATCAGTTCTTGAACCATGTCCAAGCTTGCCACCCAAGCCACAGCCAACAGAGTAAACAGACCTGAAATGGTTATCACATGACTGAGTAATTATAATCTTGTATACAGTAAGAAAAGCTTAAAATTTGGGGTCTAAGGAACAAACATAAAGATGTCTGCAAGAAGTCCTCCAGAATGCACAAAAAAAGTACAATTAAAAGGAGATTTATGCTGTGGCCTATGAATAACTTGCCGTGCATGACAGTCAAATTTTTCATCTTACTCATTCACAAAAATTGTGAACAAGATTATGGAACAAGTAGTTTCTTGGTGTCAAATATCAAGTTCTTTCTTTTTAATTCTTATTTTTTGAGGCCACGGAGGCAAAGAGATGAAGAAAATGCTTACATTCCATTAGGCTGACAAGCCAGAGCAAGAAGGTAGCAGTATCCAGCTGCAATTTGCACCACAGGTACATTCTCAAGTGCTCCCAACAAAGGATGGGGCTCAACATCATTCGGTTCAGTTTGGTGACCAAGTTTGCCATCACTTCCCCAAGAAAATGTATACACCCTGCCTTCCCTTGACAACACAGCTGTGAAGAAGTTTCCAATTGCAGCTTGCACCACAAATATATCTTTCAAGGACTCAACCAATTGTGGAGTGGTAACCAGCTTTGATCCTTGGACCCCATACTCAGTTTCGCCAAAAGACTCCTTCCCAAAGGCATAAACCTTCCCAGCATCACTGATCAGCATTGTCCTGCCCGCCCCAGCAGCTGCATGAATAATTCGAATGCCTTGCAGAGATCTGCAACATAATGGAGGTCCATTAAGTCAACAATTCTCTTTCCTGTTTCTCGCAATTTACACAATGGTGTCTAAGCAGTGGTCAAAAATTGGCAACCTGATTGGCCGAGGCCGCCATTCCTCTTCAGTGGTGCCATGTCCAAGCTGTCCTGAGCTGTTAGACCCAAACGAGTAGACAGTTCCTTTTGAAGTCACAGCAATGCTGTGACCAGGTCCAGCAATTGCCTGCGATTTCTCCCTTCTGAAACACGCCTCTCCAGCCAATAGAAACCTCAGGACCAGTTTCCATGAACCGCCACATCTTTGCTTCAATTCTTGACGCTGTTCAGTTGTCATTGGCTTAAATATAGCTCTCTTTTGGCACATGTCCAGAGCAGCAAGCTCAGATATGCACAAGTCAAAGTCAGGAGCAAAGTTTGCAGGCTGCCTGAAAAAGGAACATGTTCCCTGCAAACACACACATCCAAAATCAAACCGGCAGCATCATCAAATCTAAGACTCAAAGCAGCCCAACGAAATCAAAACATAGAGCAACACATCACTTGCCTCTAACTTTGCAAGGTCTTGAGGGTCCAAATTGCAAGCGGTAAGGACATGAAGGACAATTGAGGGGTTGGCAGCTAAAGGGAACTCTCCAGGGGTTGAGGAGGTCCCAAAGCAATGGCGTTGCCGCCTTTCAAATGTTGGTACAGGAGTGGCAACAATGGTGGTAATTGGCTGGTCAGGAATGTTATGGTATTGTATAGTTGGGGTTCCGCTCGCTGTAGCATCCATTGGCACTGCCTAAATTCGCAGTGGCCAAGCTTGGCAAAGAAGAATTTCTAATATTTTGGAAATTCAAAATATCCAGCATTAGCATCTAATGTCTTAGAAATTCATAATGTTCTTGCTAATTTTATCTATGCAGCAGCATCTACCTTCAAAAATATGTTATTGATCAACAAACTTCATGTCTAGCTCAAACCTACAAATAGAAAGCATACCTATAAAAAAAACTGTTTATATGACAGCAAGTACAACAACACATCATGCAACAAGTTATGTCCATTCAACATATCATTGGGAATAGTGTCAGAGAAACAAAAAGGCATGAACTGGGACTTGAGCATTCAAAGAATTTCAGATCAAAACACCAAACATCACAAAACTTGCCCCGGAAGAAACTCAGTAACGGATCATCTGATCATAGTTCGACCAAAGCAAATCAGAGAAATTTTCAGAGCCTCCAATTGAATAGGGGCAAAACAAAGAAACCCAAAACCTTTGAACAGTTTGGTAACTTGATGTGCACTAAAAGACGGTGACTTTGAGGAGAAGAATACGAGTCTTCCAGGAATGGATATTCCCACCCAACGCCAAAAGAGACCCGAAAAAGGAAAGAATTTTGACATCAAAACAGAGAACTTGATCCATGTAAACTCATTGTAACTCAAACGGGTCGGAATAACCCGATCAAAACGATCCAAGTAAGCAAATTGAGCCTCCATGATTGAATACCAAAAACAGAGGTTGCAGTTATAAAGCAAAGTTTTGCAAGGAATTAACCAAAAAGATGAAAACTTTTGCAATACCCAGATCAGAAAATCATCAGAGAAATCCAAAACCAAACAGAATACTTGATCAGATAACCAATTAAGCAAAAAAAGAGAGAATCCACAGAGAACAGAACACAATCACATGCTTAAGATACTTGTGCAATTCTACATTATGATCACAACAGATCGAGACCCAACAACTCAGAGATGAAGATTACATATCAGAGAAACCCACGATTGCACAAAACCCATCTGCATCCGTCAATAATTGCAAAGAATTCAACGTTTTTCTTAGACCAAAAAAAACCAGCCAAACTTGGATCAAATTATGGAGCAGAAGAAGTGGGTTTTTGATCAAAAGGCTGCTGTGTTATCCTATATAGAGTGGTATGAGGATTCTGTCAAGGATTTAGAGAGAAGAAGAGGAAGGGAGAATTTTTGGTTTGTGTTTGAGAGAGAGTGGATGATGAATATGAATAGTTGAGCTTTTTTATTTTCTCTTCTCTTTTTCAGTTTTTCTAATGGGGATTGAGAGAGTTTTATTTCCTAGAGATGAGGTGGTATCTTCTAGCTTGGGTGGTGATCAAGCTTTTACTTTACTATATATTTCTTTCTACTACTGTCCATTGCTACACGTAAGCTTCCTCTTGACTATGGTAACTCCATAACCGATTTTATCACATCCTATGGTCTTACGGAAACTGAGGTGAAAATTATATGGGAGAGATTGAGATGGAGGATTACATAAACTTGGAGTCTTCCTTTCAAACAATTTTATTCGTTTGAGTGAAATTAATTTCAAAGGTCTAATTGGTTGCTTCATTGGTGGATGGATGGTGACAACTTGAGCTCTTTCTCTTCTTCTTGTTTGAGACGTTTTGGAATCAAATTAGTAGGGTGTTATGTTTTTCCACCAAAGCCAAAGTAATAATTTAGTAGTGATTTTGTTAGATATGTGGTTAAATAATGTCTTATTATTGCTTGGTAGTAGTATTAAAACTTTATACAATGCATATAGACTATTTTCACTTATATTCTGAAACTTTTGATAATAGATATTGCATCGCTTATAATAGAGTTCATAAGTATCAATGATCGATACGTGGGTATTATCATTTATAAGAGATTAAGGACAAGTTTCATGCATATGTGAGCAACTTTGAATAGTAGGTGCATGCATATGACATTTTTCACACATGTATAGCGAATTTCTGATAATAGATGAATGTCAATATTGTAACGAAGTTCCTAGATATAGATAATTTATACGACAGTGATTCTCTTTTATCTCTCATATCATCATTATTATTTGTTGATTACTTTTCAAATTTTTTATTATTATTATTTTTAATATAACTTAACATGTCTTCTCAAAAAAAATATATATATATAACTTAACATGGTCATTTGTCCCAAAACACACGTATTACATATTTATGTGTTAGTATGTGATACGCTATCAATCCACATTAAGTAAGATGATATTGTACGTTAAATATAGTGATCAATATTGCCAATAATACTTAACATTGGGAAAGGACCATGATGTTAAATACTTTAGACTACGCATGTATTCCTCATCTGCACGTTTTAGTAGCTTTGTTTGCCGTCTTGTTTTCCAATTTCTCCTGGCTGTAATGTTTCATTCCATTTACGTATTGGAACCGAAATGTAAATTGGAACTTATATTGGCTTTTGGACATTATAGACGAGTTGATGATTTTATATTTGCTTATGTTATGTGTTATATGAGACAGTCAATTATGTTTAGAAAATCAGAATTTGGGAATGTCGACATAAGGATTAATTTATTTGCTCAATGGTCCCAATTATGCATGGCATGAGGTAGAATCATGCGATATCAATAACAAGCTAAATTTCTACATATTAATTTTGCTCGACACATCTTTGTATTTGTGGCTTAAGTAGACGTTGATTTTTATTTCAATTGTATTTGAAGTGATTGAATTTCTAACTTATCTTAGTATTAACAAATTTTTAAGTATTTGGGTTAGCTCAAGTGGTGATAGAGAGTGAAGTAGTACGATATAATTGAGTTAACCTTTTTAAACATAACAACTTCACACTTCCCTTAACTATTCATTAGTCACCCTAAAAAGCTTAAGTTATTGAGTATTGAGTCAAAAAAAATTCAAAAGAATCAAGATTGAAAGGTTCCAATTTGCCTGAATTTGTTGCATCAAATATCTTCATCATCAAAATTGCATGGATCCTTTCCATTAAGGACTAGAAGCTGCAGGTATCAACCCTGCATATATAAATCCAAAATGCAAGTTGTTGAACTTGAAACCTATTATTTTATTAATTCATTAATACAAATAAAATTCTACATTAGGTAAACTTGATTATAATGGGGCTGCTAATAACAACTGCAACTGAGGAAAAAAGTCGATCTTAGGTAGATAAGCTTTGAAGAACGACCCAATTGATGTTCATTCTCACCAAGATATATCTGGGCTATTTATTATGAAGAATACTCAAGTTACAAGCAAACTCCGTGAAAGAAAATTTCCAAATCTGTGATTTGGGAGTTAAAGTTTTCTCCTTTTTTCAAAATAAAACCTTGATCGATCATCATCATCTGAAAGCACTGGGGTGGATATGTGTCGATGAATGAAGAAGGTGCATGTTAAAGGGGGACACACACACCACATGCAACTCAAGTAGCTGTCAAAAGTTGAAAGGAAAGAAACATAGGCTTCCATTATGAAAGACACAACCTTCTTCAACACTCATCTGGCACAAAAGAAAGGCATTATAGATTATAGCCCAATTTCACCTGCATGCAAACAGTTGGAGAGTAAACCCAGAAAAGGTAAAAATGATGGTTTTTCATATGATTTGGATCTCCATTAAGCGAGATTGTGATTATTAACTTTCTAAAACAAGATCACATTTCCAATTAAGTACGCACTCCATTCTTTATGGTTAATCTGTCTCAAATTAGCACCCCAAAAGGGTGTAGGCTATACTAGCTGTCCATTTCAAGATGAATTTATTCATGAATTCAAACCGTCTAATGTATCATTGAAATCAGGGTCGGCACACTACACATATATAGGTTGATTTAGTAGCCGCGTACCCACATATGCTCTTACCGTTATATGAGTCTTTAGCATTTTGAGTTTACCCCAGTTTGTTTGTCTCGAATCTCAAATCTTAAAGTTGGCTGTATTAATCTTAAATCTTTGTTTGGTTGGGTGGTTTTTTAGCCTATATATTATAATGTTTCCTTTTGCATCTTTATGATGAAAGTTTCTAGCGCACAGCAATTGAGCGCATTGGTAAAAAATGTTTTCACATAAAATTATCTCTTTAGAGCAATTCAAACAGCTTCCTCATATCTTGATTTTTCTCTATTTTAGGGAAAAATTTAGCTGTTTTGCTCCAACAGATTCTCTATAGTTATCCCTAAAATAAAGATAGTGATGAGAGAGAAAACGAAATTCCCTATATTTACAGCAATATGTAAAATTTTAGAGAATGATTTAGGGAAGCATTATGGAATCTATAAAATAGAGAATCTGTTGGAGTTGGAGCAGAATTTTTTTTGGAGATTTTACTTTTTGCTTCCCTATAATAGAGAAATTATAGGGAAGCTGTTGGAGATGCTCTTATAGGGTAATGTTGTAGTTTGTTAGGCTTCTTGATTATGTGAGCTTCGAGTCTTAACCGAATGGTGCATTATTCTTGTTACTGACAAATTTTTAAATGCCGTTATAGCCTACGATTATCAATGAAATCTTCATTTACCAAAAAAAAAAAATAATCTTTGTTTGGTTAGTTTTTTTTTTTCCAAATAACTTCGTAGCTAATTCATGAATACTATATGAAGTAATAATTGACTTACCCAGAAAAGAAACAAAGAGTAACAATGATGACAAAGTGATTTTTTTTTTTGGCCGTGTTATCTATATAGGTTACATTTGTACATACATTTAAATTTATAAGCAGCTTGTTGATTGTCGATCATGAACTATTAGTAAAGTCCCCGATCGACTTACTAAAAAGTTTGGTCTTAAGAGAAAACCAAATGATTTCGTAAATAACCAGTGATGTATAGGAGGTATGAACTTCAAGTCTTCAACCTTGCTTCTTAACCCTTAGCTAATTAAGAAAATTGCAGCAAATGACCAGTTAAGACGCACACATCCGTACTTAGGTGCGTGTTTTTAAACTTTACAATTTGGTAGGAAGTCTTAACTAATCATGCATTCTTATGCTGATGAATCTTGTTTTGGAAACATTATTCAAACAAAATAATGATGCAAGTATGGGGTCAGCTTCACAATCCATTAACATAACGATTATTCATTCCAATTGTGGCATTGATCAGCAATTAAACAACTAATTAACGTCCGCAATTGTGAAACAGACAGCATGCACCATCCATCTGTCTCATGCACCATCCATCTGTCTTATATATCATAACTAATTATTTTGTGTTAAGCTAGCGGTATTACGTTACGATTAAACAAAGTCAACAGTTTCATTCTGACCTCTCCAAAGTAACCATTCAAGTTCGTACGTTAGAGAAGTTCATATGCAGCATCGATTTAGAACATTGAAGAGACTGAGGCTGAGAGATGATCAGTTGGCATGCAACTGATCGAAGCTTAATTTCGAAAGAAGTTAACTAAGACTCAAGAGAAAGATGATGATTAAGAACTTTGTTAAATGATTAAAAGGCTTAATGGCATGAAGAGACCAAATGAAAATGCGTGCCATGCACTTGTTCTGCATGTGTGTGACAGCTCCATATGTCTTGCTTTTTGATAATTGCGGACAAAGGAAATTACTGTCTTCGATCTCAATTAGTTACAAGCCATGATATCATGACATAATTATTTTGACATAATCGTACCACCCCTTAAATCTTGTAATTCCTTAAGCAACATGATTTGAGAACACGTACATGGATTTCATCATGTAATTACGTCTCAACGATTCAAATAGTTTAATTTCTAAGTCAGCCTCCACTCAGATGATCAAACTGGACGCTCATAGTAAATTTCTTTTTTCTTTTTGGAAGAGAGAGAGTTTATTCATATGTAAACGATTACATAACAAAGGGATAACAAATCGAGATATTGCTGGCTTATAAAAGAATACTAAACACTATGGTTTATCCTTCATAAATCATGGGTTACAAGTAATTAATTACAATATTAGTCTTAGAAGCTCAACGGGGCGGGCTACTTTTGCCCAATGAGACTGAACACATAGATATAGGCTATAGCTATCGACTATCATAATCAACTGATCGTATTCCATATTCTCAAAAAAAAGTACTGCATATTATGCTCCATGATTAAACATGAATTTTTATCTGTTCGGTATGCCTTAGACAAATTATGAAAAGTATTTGAAACAAAACCCTAATACAGAAATCGCGCCTCTTCTGGGAATGGTGACCATAGTGGTGATGGCTCAGGCTATATTCAAGCATCAAACCAATGACATTCTCTCCTCTGTCCTCTTAATAGTCTCAGATGAGGTGGGGATGATAGAAATTCGGATTTCCTTGGTTGACGCAGGTACTGGTGCAAGAGGTTGAGGTTGCTGCATTGTTCCCTACGGTGGACGGGAGGCCTGCATGTGTCAGCTAGTGATCTCTAGTTTCGCTGTTTGCTATATGGGTAAGCAGGCCAGGGCTCTCTTCGTCAATATGATTCTGATCAGATACCATGGTCGGTGGCTTTGGGTTGCCAGAGCGGGTGCACCCACTCTCTATGGTGGCGATGCAGTGCAGTGGCACTTCCACGACGGCTTATGGTGATGCTGCGGCGAGGCGGCACTGCCAAGAGCACGATAGAGTGATGGTCTAGGCAGCGGGGTTGTTTGGTCAATGATGGAGTCAAGCTGGCCTGGACCTATCAGGCTGGCTTGCTCTCGATGGGGTCTTTGGGCCCTACCTTTGGCCTCATTGGGAGTGGGTCAGCCAACTAGGGCCGGGTCGTAGTTGTAATTAAGGCTTTGTTTAACCTTTTCTGCTTGCATACTACTATGAAGTGTTTGTACGGCGGCTGAGTTGATGAGATCACAATTGAGTGCATTGCTAAAAGAAATCTCACTTAAAATTTGATTTTGTGTCCGAATATTTAGCATACCTTACAAAATCAATGTACAAGTGAGCTTTAATGTAATGCTGAGTTTCCTACTTGCTTCAACAGATTATCAACAAATTATAAGCAAAGAAAATATTTGTAAGTATCGTTCTTACTTGATTGAATGAGATGAATATTTTATCAAAAAAAAAAAAAAAGAATACATATTATGCAAAATTTAAATTTATTAACTTTTAATGATGTGGGTCTCAGATCTCAATTACAAACCCCAAATATGATAGACCAAACGAAGAATTTGTTTAACTTAAGAAAATGAATAATTACTAAGACAGTTGTAAAGACAAAAACATAGTCAGCAAAAGTTGTTTCTTAATTTTGTTAAACACTTAGACCAACGAACTTTTAGTCAGAAAAAGTTAAACTAATAGAGTATCGTTAGCAAGAGTTCCCTCCTAATTTGTCAACCGTTTAAGTCGACAAAATTTTGTTAGCAAAAAATTTATATACGAAATTTTGACTGTAAATGTTGCCTCCCAAAGTTGTTAAAAGCCTTTAAACCGACTAAATGTCATGCAAAAGTTATACCGACAGAATTTCGCTTGCAAAAGTTGCCTTCTAAATTTCTCAAGCATTTGTATTGTGGAAATTTCTTTGGCAAATATGATACTGATAGAATTTTGTCGGAGAAAGTTATAACAAGGAAATTTCTTCAGCAAAAGTTATGTGTACCAACGAAATTTCATCACAAATAGTCTTATTCACCTCATTTTGTTAAGCTACTATGCTGATGATATTTTATCGGCAAGAGTCCTCAACTGATTTTGTAAAGCGACTTCTACGAAATTTGTTAAACACTTGTACCCCGAAAATTTCTTCTCAAAAATCCTCTCTTAATTTTGTTTGGCCGCTTTTGCCTACGAATATTCGTTCGTGAATTTGTCTCCTAATTTCATCAAGCAACTTCTACCGATGAATATGCCAAAGATTGTCTCTGTCATTATTATTTTTCTTGTCATTGAGTCACTGTGCAATGAAAATCCAGCAGATGAGCACAATACGTCTCCTCAAAATTCAAGGCCTGAATGACACTCAAGAAATCATCTTGACAATCAAATCAAGACATTCCCTGATAATGTTACATCAATAAATCTATTTGCCTAGAACTCTGAGAAAAAAGAGTTGTGAAAGGAAAGGAAACACATACAACTGTTACATGGCAGTAGCTGAATTTGTATATCATTTATTCATAACTTGTGCGGCTACACAATGAACAACAAAAGGGGAAAAAAAAAAAAAACATACATCTGCTAAGTTTCCTATCCATTTTTCCCATTTCACAAAACTAATAAAGAACATTGCATTACAAGGGAAAGTAACCTTTTTCTGCAGAACATGTATTCAAACACTTGTTCCAGCTACAGAGTGCTAACACCAAAATCTCGTAGATCCTACTCGTCTCTCTTGGATATAATATACAACCCTGAGTGCTTTGAATGGCTCGGACCCTATCCATATTCTACTTGGGTGATCAGTAACAATCCTCTCAACACGAATAGCTCGACTCATTTACCGAATGAACAATGCTTATGCTACATGGTTTGTCACTCTCTGCCTTCTCCAGATACTGTTTTATCCACAGTGGTTGTGGAAGTTTGTACTTTAACCGCTTCCTGAAACATGGTACATATGGCAGTTGCTAATCAGAATTCAAGTCTAACGAGCAAGCATATGAAAATTCAGATTGCAAAGCATATTTCATATATACCTTTTCATTTTCTCTACTTTCGTGTGACTCATGCTCATCATTTGGAATAGTAGAAACTTCACTGCTTTCCATCTGAAGCGCAGACACTGTGTTATGATCTTCCTTCAATTCCTGTATGGACCCACCACCATTCACAGGAACTCCAACACGAGAGGAATTATGAGTTGTGGTCTGAGATTCAACTTCTTCTCTCTTTTCCACTACTTCAACTGCAACTCCATTTTCTCTCTCAAGTAATCTGGCTTCTCCATGTATCTCATTAGCTATTTGAGTACCTTTGGCTGCTGCCTCTTCAAGTTTCCTCTTTTCTTCTTCTCTTTGCTGTTTTCTTCGGGCTTCTTGCTCCTTTATCATTTTAAATCTGAAAAGTATTCCCAAATTAAGATTTTTCTTAGGTCTGAATTATCAAATTAAGCCAGTAATAACTATACGCAAAGCAAAAAGATAGAAATGACAGTAAGAACTATCAACCTTTCACCAGGGCGCAGACCCTCTGAAGTCAACTTCACTTCTTGTTTGGCATCCTTTTGGGTTGAAGTAGGAGCAGAGACAGATTTGGTTGAATTTAGTGCAGAGACAGACTTTTGAATTTGGGGTTCCTCTTCCTTGACAACGGTATCACTTAGTTGACTAATTGGATTTTTAGCACCCCCAAACTTTTGAAGCCATACTTGTTGTGCTGTGCTCAGTAAGTTATTCGTGAACCTATATTCACAAATTTGAAAGATGTAAGAGAACATAGGCAATACTATCACCCAAAAGGAAAGTTGCTAATGTCATCAAGAAGGAGATTTATGATTCACGAAACCTCACATATATACAATACAAAAGGACTGTAATTCAGAAGACAGAAATTCTTAACAACTGCTCACCAATAGAGACTTAGACCCGAAGGAACTGAAAGAGAAAAATAACCAATCACCAATGGAAGGAACTTGGTAATCGCTTGAGAACTCTTCATGTTTGGATCGCTAGTCTGGAAGTTACAGCATTTGTTAATAAAAGGAAAGGGTAAACATAGAAAAAAATAGACTCCAAAGAATTCTCTAAAAGTGCTAGTTTAACCGGCCCAATTCAGATGAGGAAAAGAAAGACCTGTGGCTGTGACGACTGCATAATTTGAACAGATATGTACTGCGAGACAACCAGCAAAACGGGCAAGACAAGATATGCCAAGGTGTCTGACCATCCAAGGGGTGGATGACCATCCTGAAAAATTACAAGGTAGCCAAACATGATTACGAATTCCACAACTTACTTTTCACGAAAACTTGTAAGGCTATTACAGAATGTACGTTACACAAAGTTGTTATGGGTGTGAGTTGTGAGCAATATATAAAAGTAAAGAAGTGTTGAAGATGAAGACACTACTCACTACAAAAGGGAAAAGCCAAGAGACTCCACTGCCACTACTTCGAGCAGCAATTGTTGTAGGACCGGCCAACGATGGTATCCAAAAGAAGCCTTCCGTAAGGAGTCCCTAGTAATAGAACATCAAACATCTAAATATCCATGAAACAGATTATAACCAAAAAAGGGTTCACAAACAACAAGCTGCTACGAAACCAATGAAAACAAACACGAACTCAGTAAGTACCTCATCTGCCACATTCGAAAGAGCCCTATACAAACCGATCCATATCGGTATCGTTGCAAGAGTAGGCAGGCATCCTAGCAACAAAACCACAACAATAAGCTAAAATTCAAAATCGGAAACTTCAAAATCAATCCAACAAACAATTGTAATTGTACCTGCCAAGGGGTTTATGCCAGCTAATTTATACAACCGCGCAGTTTCGAGTTGAATTCTCTCCTACAAGTACATAACTTGAGCTCATAAACATCAATTCGCCAATTCATAAAGTAGATTAAACAGAGTAAATGTACTGAAATTTCTACCTGATCCCCAGCGTATCGTTCTTGGATGGCTTTTATCTGAGGCTGTAACGATCGCATAGCCATAGTAGACTCGACTTGCTTCTTCGTCAAAGGAAAGGTCGCAGCTTTAACGAGAACAGTCAAGAGTATAATCGCGAAGCCATAAGAGTAAGGAACATGAACACTGGAGAGCCCATCCTTCAAAAACTTGAGCACGCTCTCGAGGTAATTCGTAATCCCGGAGAGCCAATCGTTGCTCTGCTTGCTGCTGCTGCTGCTTAAGTTCTCCGTCGCCGACTGAGCCGAGACCGCCGCGTCGGCCACCGTGTACAGCAAGCTCTCGGCTTTAGTGAGCAGCTCCTTGAGCACGGGCTCGGCGTCTTCCGGGTCGGGGAGGAGACCCGACCCGAATCCGAGGCGGGCGACGGCGAGCGAGCCGCGGTGGGAGAAGCCGTAGTGGTGCTGGTGGGTGCGAGGGAGGAGGGGGTTCCGGGGATTGGGAGTCGGGGCAAGGAGTGGGGAGGGTTGGAAGGATAATAAAGTAGCCATTTTTGGAGGGATTGGGATTGGAATTTGGGGAAACTGGAAACCCTAGAAGGAGGTTGAGGTTGAGGTTGAGGTTGGGTTTAGCAGCATGACTTGCTTCCTGGGAGTGAGGGAGGAGAAAGTTCGGTTTTGCTTTTGGGTTTTCTCATTTCCAATTTTGCTGGGACTACTGAAACCCAAAATATCTGCACAACGACGTGTCGTCTGGTTTGCTTCATGTTTCTAGTGTTACTTGCGAGTGTTGAGGATGAAGCCCAAGTTCATAGAATCTCATAGGCCCGTGGAATTCTGTTTTGGCTTCTGTCCATGTCGTTTTAGGGGTTGCGGTTTTGACATGTCAAATACTCGAAACTGAAAATTGGAGTGAGTATTTGACATGTCAAAACCGCAACTGTTTTGGCTTCAGTACATGCCGTTTTAGGGGTTGCGGTTTTGACATGTCAAATACTCGAAACTGAAAATTGGAGTGAGTATTTGACATGTCAAAACCGCAACCCCTAAAACGACAGGAGAGATCTCCGTCCATGGGTTTAGGGAGCTGATGGCTAGTCTCCCTTTCGCCGGAAAGTGACAAGCAAAGTTCCGAATGGGTACTCTCTAGGTTTTCATATCACAACCTAGCTTTTATTTTCATTTCCAGGTCAAATCTAGATGGGATAATCTCTCTTACTGTTGTTTTCGTGGGGTCGAGCCCTGCATTACTATGCGGGGAGCAAACCTTTTTTGAGCTTTGGCAGTTTCTCCATATGGAGGTAATAGCCTACAAAAGAGATGGTTCCTTGACCCCGGGCAAAATGAACATAGGAGATATTCTCTGCTCAGTTCCCTCTTGATGGGTCCTGGGTTCACTGTCTTCCTTTAAAACTATGGCTTTCTTGTCAGTACCTTTACTCCTACCCAGTCGGCGTTAGGCAAATTACCCTTTGTGGTACCAATTAGAGCAAGTCTCTACAATATATAAAGCATTCATGGCTTCGTCCTCCAACCCTCCGCATGATTTGCCTTTTCACGATGAGGGTATCATTGAGGTAATGTCAATTTGCTTCGAGGATACTGCAGACTTCTTGGATTTAGAGGAAGGCATCAGTCTTCTGGGCATTCTTATAGCTGATGAAGAACCAGGCCTGAGAGGTGTTAAGCCATCTTGCTGGGGATGTGGAAGGCACTAGGACAAATCAGGATAATCTGTGTCAAGAAGAACACTTACTCCTTATCGATTGGCTCAGAGAAACTAGCAAAGAAATTGATCGAAGAGAGCCCTTGGAATGTCAAGGGTTATTGCTTCTCAGTTCGACACTGGCCTCATTTCCACTCTATCGATGATATCGACACCAATCATGCAACTTATTGGATTCAGGCACATGGTATTCCTCTTCACCAGCTGACAATGAACAATGGGAGAAAGCTGGGAGAGATGCTGGGCTCTGTTTTGGAAGTTGAAGACCCAAGAGTGGTGGGCAACAGAGGGTACCTCCGGCTTCGGGTGGATTTTGACACTAAGAAACCGTGGCTACCTTCATTCAACTCCTACGTTCGTCATCTAGAGTCTCTAAAATAAGACTCCAGTATGAAGGGCTCAGAAATTTCTGCTACCACTGTGGGAGACTAGGACATACTAACACAGCCTGCAGATACCAGGTAAACCCCATTTTAATCAAGCTTGGTGTGGTCTATAATAGCTCTCTGATTGCAGACCCTTCCCCCCCAAGAAACCGTTGAATACTCAAACCCCCTTCCTGTTGGAATACCCCTATGCTCTGACTTCCGGCATCTTTCGCCGGAAACTCGGGGACCAAGATGGAGTCTCAAAATCGAAAATCGATGGAAAATGACAGGTCAAGAGGGGTGGGTCTGGGCAGGCACACGATTCAACTTTAGATGGTGACAACACAACCCAATCCAACAAGAGAAAAAGAGATGACATTCTGGCTACTGTCGTGATTCCAAGACCAAGATATCATTGGGGGGACCTGACATGTTTGACCCAGATGCTCATGGGGCAATGTATCGCAACGGGAGTATCACAAGAGCCCGAAATGGGCTGAGCCTGAACCATGGGTCTTGGGTTGATCCAGAGGTGATCCCTTCATAGGCTTTTAAGGAGAAGGGGGATTATTTGAATGCAAATCCTTTTTTTCCCATCCCAGCCACACTGGACAACTTTGCTGGCCCAACACATCCTGCCTCTTCCGTTACTTTAGTGGAACTAGATCCTCCAGACAGTAGTACACCTACAAACAGCAAAAATGTATTTGTCACTTAAGGACTCTTCTTTGAAGAAAAGAGTTAAAGGTACTACTCCTATTTCTATTGTCACCAAACCCACCCCCAAAAAGACAAAAGTTTTACACATTCCTGGTCTAAGACTTTCTCATGGTGTTGGAAGAGGTAGGGGAAGGGGGAGGGGAAGAGGTCAAGGTCTTGTGGCACATGAGCTCAACAACTAGACAAGGGAGCTTGAAGTGTTGTTTCCAGTTGATAGTCTTGATATCTCTTTAGTGAGTGCATTAAACTATAAGAAAGGCTCTACAGAATCTGAAACTATAGGTATGGAGGATTTAACCGACCTCCAGGGTTGTGGCAGCTGGCCCAGTATAGCTGCAAGGCCTCAATGAATTGTTTGGCTTTGAACTGTCAAGGCTTGGGGAAGCCTTTGACAATACAAGCGCTGCAGGAGATTACCCACTCCCATGGACCAGATATCATTTTTATTTTACAAACTCACAAGTGCAGTAATTATGTTAATAGTGTTCGTACTCAATTGGGCTACAACCATGGGTACATTGTCAATCCTATCAATTCTGCGGGAGGCTTATGTCTTTGGTGGAAAGATGAGTATAAGATCAAGGTGACCAATTATTCTAAACATTTTATTGGATGGCCAAGATGTCACAATTCCGGGCTCTAGCTCCGTGATCAGAGTAACTTGGATGTATGGCCCCCCTTACCAAGCAGAGAAGGATGAGTTCTGGAGGAATTGGAATTATAGTGGAAGGGATGATGGTAGGCCGTGGCTTGTGATTGGTGACCTCAATGAACTGTTGTTTCAACATGAAAGGAATGGTAGGGCTCCCTGGGTTACGAATAGACGAAGGTACCTTCACAGATTCATATCCTCCAACTCTCTACTGGACATTGGTTTCAAAGGCCAAAGATATACATGGGCACGCAAAGAGAATGGTGTTATCATCCTTCAGGAAAGGATTGATCAAAGCCTAGTCTGCCAAGATTGGCTCTTCTACTGGTCTGACTCTTGCCTCAGACACCTTCTGAGAATAGGATCAGACCGCAATCCTATACTCTTTACTACCCGCCCAAACTTGAAAAAGTGAAAGCCCACTTTCAAATTCGAAGCCTTTTGGGCAGATGAGGAGGAGTCTTACGAGGTTGTAAAGGACAGTTGGAGTTCTAATCCTACTCTTCCAGGTGTATTACAATGGGAGAAGAACCTAAATCAGTGCAGGACCAACCTTCGAACTTAGAGCAAATTGCTTTTTCCTAAATGCAATAAAGAAGAGATCAGATCATGCCTGCTGGAGTTAGAGGACTTACAATTGTTAGCCCATTTCAACAGTAACCAAAAATAAGAGGAGATTGAAGAAAGGTTGGGCTCCCTATGGATCCGGGAGGAAAAATATTGGCACCAAAGATCTCCAGTTAATTGGCTCAAGGCTGGAGACTCTAACACAAGATTTTTCCATCTCTCTACTCTTCATAGAAGGAAGAGGAACAAAATACTTAAAATACAAGATGAGGAGGACAACTAGATTACAGGGGAACGACATATAAGAGTACTCCTGATCGGGGAGATGTGTTTCGGGGAGTTTCTCCAGCTATTTCCGAAGAAATGAATAGGAATTTACTTGCTTTATTCACGATGGATGAAGTAAAGGAAGCTTTTGTACAGTTGGGGGATCTTAAAGCTCCGGGATCGGACGGCTTTCTGGGCCTCTTCTACCATAAGTACTGGAAGCTGATAAATGAAGTGGTTCACAATACCACCAAGGATTTTGGAAGGGGGCAGATCAGTATACAGAATCTGAATTGGACACACATTGTCTTAATCCCTAAGGTTCCAGAGCCAGAGAGAACTACTCAGTTTCGTCCGATAAGTATGTGCAACAATTCATACAAAATTCTAGCAAAGGTGTTTTCCAACCGACTGAAAACCCTACTCCTCCTGATTATATCCTCAAATCAAAATGCGTTCGTCTCATAAAGGCTGATTCAGGACAACATTTTACTTGCCCATGAGACGTACCATTATATAAGACTCAAAAGAGAGGGTGGAAACCATGAGTTTGGTTTGAAGCTAGACATGAATAAGGCTTACGACAAAGTAGATTGGAGTTTTCTGGAGCTAGCCCTCCTAAAGTTTGGTTTCTCTACAAGGTGGGTGAATCTGATTATGAATTGTGTAACCACGGTGTCCTTCTCGGTGGTACTCAATGGCAACTCGGGCTGTTTCTTTAAGCCTAGTTGCGGACTGAGACAGGGTGACCTACTGTCACCTTATCTCTTCCTAATCGTTAGTGATGTTTTATTACTACGCCTGACCCAAGCTATCCAGGAACAAGTTCTAACGGGAGTCAAACTTACAAGAAATTGCCCTATCATATCCCACCTTTTCTTCGCCGATGATTCACTATTCTTCATGAATGCCTCCCTAATTAACTACTCAAACTTGGTACTTATCCTGGAGGAATATTGCAATGCTTCCAGACAGAAAATCAACAATGAGAAATCGAGTATTTATTTCTCTTCTAATACTCCGGATCAGATGAAAAGGCTCATGTGTGCTTTGTTGAAATTTAAGGAAGTGGAGAACCCTGAAATTTATCTCGGGATGCCAACAATATGGGGTAGATCGAAGAAGGAAGCCCTAGTTTATATTAGAGAATGGATCAGCAGGAAACTTGAGGGTTGGAAGGAAAAGAATCTATCTACTGTGGGGAAGGAGGTATTAATTAAATATGTTGCCTTATCTATACCCACATATCCCATGGCTTACTTCAAATTCCTTTTGGGAATTTGTGAAGAGATCAACTCTGCTTTGGGAAACTTTTGGTGGGGGGAATCTGATAATGGTAGAAAAATTCACTAGAAAAGTTGGGATACCCTAAGCAAATCGAAGGAAGTCGAAGGTCTTGGTTTCAGGGACCTAAATCACTTCAATCTAGCTCTTCTAGCTAAACAGTGCTGGCGGATTATTGAACACCCTAATTCAGTATGGGTTCGTATCCTAAAGGCTAGATATTTCCCCGATTGCAATTTCACCCAAGCAAAGAAGGGTTATAGGGCCTCATGGGGATGGTCCAGCCTTCTACAAGCTAGGGATACTCTCCTCAAAAGGCACGAGTTGGCAAGTCATCAATGGCTACAGTGTGGATATATGGAGGGACTGCTGGTTACATCCCCCCCCAATATTCGATCAATCTTAACGGTCAGTCCTATTCAAGAAAACATCCCTGCAATGGTTCATGAGCTTATTGATTGGGACACTCACTCCTAGAATCTTGAGACCATTCTCCACCTGCTTCAACCTTTGGAGGCTGAAAAGATCCTAGGCATTCCTATAGGCAACAAGGAAGGGAAAGACAGACTCATCTGGCCATGGAATCGAAACCGTATCTACTCAGTTAAGACCGCCTACCACTAGATCCATTCACAACACCTTACCAGTGGCGCTACCATTTTGGTATCGAAAACTGGTTCATCCCATTTTATCACCCCAAAAGTCTGGAAAACTATTTGGAGTATAGCTACTCTACCTAAGGTTAAGTCCTTTCTCTGGAGGGTCCTGAGCTCTACAGCCCCTACTTCCCTAAACCTTTTTAATAGAAGACTTGTGAATTGCCCCTATGCCCCATTTGTGGAATCTTTGAGGAAATTAATAGAGCACTCTCTTCTTCAATGCTCTTGGGTGGATTGTGTATGGTTTGGCTCCCCTTTAGGCTTTAAAATAGACAAGCAGCAGATCACAAAATTCGATTCATGGATTATGACAGTTCTGGGTACTATCTCAAGTGCTTCAGAAAAGAAGTGGTTACTCACCTTGATTAGTTGCATTTGCTGGGCTATTTAGAGAGCCTGTTGTGATCTAATTTACCAACAGAAGAAGCTTTGTCCCTTCCAAGTTATCCACTTTGGCAGCAAGCTGGCTTTAGAGTATTGCGAAGCCATAAAAGTCACACAAAGGTCCACCGAGGCCATCCCCAGTGATCGGAGATGCTAGAAACCACCCCCGCCTGGTTTTGTGGCTGTGAATTGTGACGCGGCCTGGACAGGTCTTAAAGAAGGTGGATTGGGTGTGATAATAAGAGATGACTCCGGGTCTTTGATCGGAGGAGCAACCCACAATTTAGCGTGTGGTTCAGCAGAGATAGCAGAAGTCCAGGCAATCATCCTGGGAGTAAACCTTGCGATAGAGTTAAACCAGAAAAGGGTTAAGTTCAATCGGATTCTCTTACAATGATCTCAGGTCTAATCTCCTCTACCAAAAACAATTGGAGAATTTTCCCCATCATTGAAGAGATTCGTAGGAAAAGCTCGTTGTTTGAAAGTGTTACCTAGGAATGGATTCTGTCACGCCCCGAATTTTAGAATAAAAATTCAAAATCCGAAACATGAATTACTATAACTTAAAATAATCATCCTGAAAATTTCTTTTCCTTAACAACCTCACCACACAATTTAATTTCAAAAAACGAATTTAGTCTCAGTTAATTATTACAACTCACTTACCAAATAAAATGTAAAGCTCTAAATGAGCATACAAACCTCACAACTCAAAGAAATAAAAATAAATGCTGCAACACTTAAGTAGCTCGGTCACCTCCCTGGTTATCCTGACCTGCAGGAATATCCGCTACACCATTTGAATAGTGTACCGGGATTGCAACAACACAAAATCCGGTAAGCTTTTGAAAGCTTGTATGAGTAAAAGAAAGAATGGTTGTTTAATTAAATCATATTTATTTCCACTCAAATCAACACTCAACAATTTCCACATCCACGAAGTACCAACAATCTCAATCAATCACCAATTCAACAGATCGACACAAACCCTAACTCACATCTTTCTTCACAAAACCCCAACATCGTATTTATAAAAATACGGTACTTGACAGACTAGAGCTCTAACTGAATCGTAGCCCGTCACCTGGCCTAGGTTATGGCATCCGATATATTTATCTTTTTCATATTTCATCAATATGTATACTTATATACATATTTAGAACGTCCGATAATTGTACATACTCAACCAATCGTATCTCATCATCCACATAGGATTAGAGCGTCCGATACCCCCATACCGGTCACTACGTTGACCCTAGATCCTTAAATGAGCACAACAATTTATTATCACACAATGAAATCAACCCATCCAAGATACACAATATTATTATAAAATTTAAGCATTTAAAATATACTCCAAATCATCAATCCAATCAATCGTATCATCACTCAACAATCCACCAATCAATATATATATTCCACGTAAATATATATATGTAATCATCAACTCAGGAATGACCATTAGTATCATCTATAGTTCACACAAGAAAATCGTGAAATTCATTTGTATAATTAAAATTCATTTTACTTACCTATAGTCCGTAGTGATCAAGTCCATGTGATTTTTAAAAACAAATATTTAATCCATAAATATTTTTCACACAATTACAAAAATAAATAATTTAAAGCGCCCGGTTCGTAATATGAACCACGTGAGTTTTACTCACCTCGAAATTCCCGCTGTGTCTTCAATTAAAATATAATCACACCAAAACAGCGCACCCAAGTACAACCCATCAATCACCTAATCAAATGTGATTTGAATTTAGCCAATAATTCTAAAACATAACTAAACTACCATTTAACGGCCGAATTCTAATTTATAAGAAAATCCGACGGACGGATTCTCATGAATCGCCTCCCTAATCACCGTTTTGCACTTATACGAAGATCCAATGGTCAGATCTTGGCCCATGACCATACAAAGCCACTGGAACAGTCATGTGATCATCATATCAAAACTACAAGTCCATCGGACGGTTCTAATTTCACAAATCATAAATCTAACGATCGAAATCGATCGAAATCTCAAAATTCATAACTAAATCATACGATATCCGAAAAATACGTATAATATGTCAAAATGATCGTATTGAAACGTAGAATCATAAAATGGACAGAAACTATATTTTAGACCTCCGGAGGTGGCCAGAAAGGGATGTCGGAGTTAGGGACAGAGCCGCCGCCGACCACCACCAATGGTGTCGGGGCCGAGCTTCTCCCCTTCGTTTCATCATTTTAAGCAACTTTCATAACTAGCACAAAACCAGAAAATAACAGGAATGGGTCGAAAAGTATAAAAAACAGTCGGGTAGCCGGAATTTTTTCAGAAACCGGCGAGCTTGAACCGACGTAATAACTGCAACAACTCGCTTGGATCTCTTCTGGAAACTTGTTCAGAACTTCATTGCGAACTCACCAGGCCAAGAATCACAAGAAATGATCGTGTATAACTCGAGATATCCGGATCGAAATGTTGTTTTTCGATCTAAACAAGTTGAACTCCAACGAACGTGAAAACGATCGACCCAGTTCTAGTCCTTCTTGGTGCTTGTTAAGGAAGTTGAGGCGAGTTCAATGAGCCAAGAATCATGTGAAATGATGACCTATAGCTCGAGATATCGAGATTGAAACGAAATCGAGCTTTATTCGTTCGGTGCTCACCACTGCCGCTGCCGGCCGTGTCGCGGCGCAAGGCTTCCTCTGGCAGCTGCGCAAAGTCGAGATGAAGCCAATGGAAGTGGTTTGAGGTCAAGAGGTGGCCGGAGGAGGGAGAGCTTGGCCATGGACTACTTGCTCTGTTTTCTGGTTTCGGCCGCGCGAAGAGGGAGAAAGAAACCGTGCTCCAATGTCCCAAATAGGAAAGAGAGGCCGGGAGAAAAAAAAATTAGGGTTTTTTCCCTATATACACATTTCGGAAATTTCTTCTAAATGCGATAACTAATTTAGAAAAAATCCGATCTTTGTGTCCCGCATATGTACGGACTCGTATCGACGAGCTCTACAACTTTCATTAAGGAAGTTTTCCCAAATTTTACACGTATAAAAAGTCGATTTCTTAACTCGAGCATTTTGAGCTTTTCGTTAAAGTAATTGTTTCGAATCTTCGATAATTCAAAAAGAAAAATGAAATATTATCGAGCAACAATCGTGAAATCGTACAATAATCGTTTAACACAATTACACGAATTAAAAATGGAAATTGCGGTTATTACATATTCCCCGTGAAGCGAATAAGGCTGCTCATAGCGCAGCCTCACTTGCCAAGTCGAGGTGGGTCTTAACAGATGGGCAAATCAGCCACCACCTTCTCTGTCCTGCGTCCTAAGGAATGATGGATTGCCATGCCCTCCGGTCTAGGGAATTTTGTTTGGCTGCTCTTTTGTTTTTTGTTTTGCAATGGTTGCCTTTCTTCTACTATTCTCATTTCTGAGTTTAGTTGAAAGAATACCTCTCTCTTTCCAGTTGTATTTTCTGGGCCTCAGTGCTTTTTCTAGGCTCGTTTTAGCCTTTGCCCTTAATGAAATTCTCATTAGACCAAAAAAATAAAACTAAAATTGGAGTGAATTGATGAGCAACTTGTTTTCGACAGAAGCCAATCGAAAATTAACTATAACTGAACCGAACCGATGAAAAATAACTGGAACTGTGTTAATGTTGGTGTTGAGAAATTTCGACCAATTTAGGTGCTTGAAATGTCAAAAACCGAAGAACTGATTCTGTTGTCAGTTATGGCTCAATTATCATTGACTAAATTGAGTCTACGCCTACAATTAGTATGTTAGCGAGTATATGCAAAATAAAAAAAGGATGAGGCTATTTCTACCCTATCAAATGCTTTGTTCACCCTATAATTAAATTTTTATCATGAAATTTTCAATTTCACCCTCAAATAATTTTAAAAAGAAAAAAGATATTACCATTGAAAATGTGAAATCGGAAAAGAAAAAAGAAAAAGAAAATTAGCACACCATCAACCCGATGCCTTCTAGTTTCTTTTTACTCTTTTTTTTTCCCCTCTTCTCTATTTTCTCCTTTCATCAACTATTATGACATAAAATCAAACACGAGTCACATGAAGTAGAACAAAATAATACTAACTGACAATGTTATCACTTGTTGCTATAACTTGAAAATTTCGTCTAATTATTTGTTTGGTCGGCTTGCGATGAAGAAGCTAAAAATGATAAATTTTTTTTAATATATAAAGCTATTATGATAATTCATAATTAGGATGTCTGTTGGGTAAAGTTTTAATTAAAACAAAATTGATTTCTCATTTTCATTGTTTTTTGTTAATAATTGTTGTTAAGGACAATTTTGAAATTTTAAAGAAAAATTTTTGTTATAGGGTGAACAAAGCATTTAGTAGGGTGGAAATAAACGCACCCTAAAAAAATGGTAATAAAATATACGAACCTTGTTGTACGAAATTAGTGGAGTGACTGTCTAGTAAACTAATGTATGTACAATATACAAGAAATAGACTACATACATTGCGCAAGACATCAATTCATGAAGATCTTTGGTGTTCTTCTATTTACTACATAAGAGTTGCATTACTTGTGAGAGAACATTAGTTATAAGTGGGGTTAATTGTGATAGTGGGAAAATTAGAGGGTTACTCTCACTATGATATACCATGAATACACATCAACTTCTTCATTATCTAAAGAGATTGAGACATCACCATTTCATATATCAATTGAATCATTCACAACCAGATCAATACAAAGCAAATTCTTGATCTCCACACTTCTCTCTCTCTTTTATTTTTCTATCTTTCTCAATTAAGTCAATAGGCGACTACAACATAACTTAATTTACAATTTCAGAATCACAACCATAGAATTAGAGGTATTTGACATGAATTCGAATTTGAAAGTTGATTAATGCTTCACACAACACGAATATGACATGGCAATAAGAAATGTACATTTCTTCCCTAATACAAATTTAGGAGGTTGAATTTCAAACTTCAAAAAAAAAAAAAAAAAAAAAAAAAAAAGAGAACTATAGCCTCGTGACAGCGTGCGTGACTAGTAACCATACAAACAGAGTAGCATCCACAAAGTGAACGATTTAGCTACCAATTTTTCCCAGTAACAACAAGAGATAAGAAAGTGTGTTGGGCATGAACATGAGGTCCAAATCCCACCAATCACACTCTCTCTGGATAAGAAAACAATCCACATAACACCATTCCATTGGTTCTCATTTTCCTCCCTCTGCCCCACCCCTCTATATTCCATATTTTCAACTACAACCAGCAACCAACCATTGAAGCCTATCAATCCCTCCTTTGCATTATACCTGAAACCTCAAGCAAATCAATCTCAAGGTAGCTCCACCACCAAAAAGAAGCACAAGTAATCAATGGCAGCAACAATGGCTACTACAATGGCAATAATGAACGCCAAGTGCTTAAGCACCACCACCAACTCCTCCTCCAAACTCATCCCCAACCTCAAGCCAATCACCACCACAAAACCTATCTCCCTCCTCTCCATCCAAAACCTTCCAAAGGGTCTAACCAGCTCAGCCCTAGCTGGAGCCATCTTCGCCACCATAAGCGCCTCCGAACCAGCCTTGGCTGCTCAACAAATCGCTCAAATCGCCGAAGGCGACAACCGTGGTGTTGCCCTCCTCCTCCCCATCATTCCCGCCATCGCTTGGGTCCTCTTCAACATCTTCCAGCCGGCTCTCAACCAAATCAACCGCATGGTCAACAAGAGCGTCATCATTGGTCTAGGGCTTGGCGGTCTCGCTGCTTCGGGGTTCGTGTCCACTCCTGAGGCTTCTGCCAATGAAATGGCCATGATTGGTGAAGCAGCTGCAAAGGCCGGTGACAGCAGGGGACAGCTCCTCCTCATAGTGGTGGCTCCGGCTATTCTTTGGGTTCTCTACAACATTCTACAACCGGCTTTGAACCAGCTTAACAAGATGAGGTCTCAAGATTGATAAGATCGGTGCTGGATTTTGTGAAGGGTGCGATGGCACAAAGTTAATAATCACTTGTAATTTGCACCTTTATGTTATGAAATCATATCTCCTTTTATGTTGATTAGTATTTTTTTCTTTTTGGTTCACTGTTGTTCAAATCCTCAAGTGTTCAGATATTATTATTAGTAGATTTGATCATTTTGATATTATACAATATTTGATAGTAGCTAGAGTCCATTTTGAGTCGCTCCTCCTTCAATATCGATCATATAGTCAATTTTTAACAGCAGATAACCTATGAAATTGAAGCACCCCGTGCATCTTTTTGATAACGAATTAAATCCATGTTGTTTAGTGTAAAGTTGTGCAGTGATCAATGTTTTCTGAAGATAAGGAAGCAACTGTTCATTTTTCCAACTAGCTTTTAAGTCGTATAATTTTGGATATTCTAGTGTATATATATTGTAATAAGCCAATTGAGTTTGGCGATAGGAGATTACAGCTATACGACACGTATATGAAGATGATGTTATTGGCTTATGAGTATGGCATAGGAGGTTAGAGCGTATATGAACATGATGTTATATATAATTTAGTGTAAATTTCAATAAGCCAATGAGTATAGTGATGGGGATTGCAGCTATAAGACGGTTCATGATGTTATAAGCTAACAATACGATCTATAGGTCACGTAAAGACAACAATTGATAAAGTATGAGCAACTTTACAGTTTCTTAAGCTGCTAACCTGAAGACTATTTAACACGACCGAAACAATATGGATCGATCTTTACCCCTATTTTTTTCACTTTGCTGATCATTGTAACGTTTTGAAGAGAGCGAGTTCTATGATCGAAGGAGGAAAATGAAAAGCTAACTAGTTAGTCAGCATCAAAAGCAAAATGACAAACAAGTTTCATTATCAGTTTTATCACATGAAACCAGGCTAAGAAATCAAAAGCCAAAGGCCAAAAGCCGTCCATAATCCCACAATACCGCACTTTGCAACTATCGTCAGGATTAGGGCTTAGAAGCAACAATAAAAAAAATAATCACACTAATAATAATAATAATCCTCTGCCAAAAAAAAAAATATATCAAAATAATAATCACATTTCACCCGAAAGTAACCCATGCCACTTCGTCTAGTGGATGCGCACTAATTATACCACATGTACTCTGGGTATTGCTTATTAATTAGTTCACACTAATCACCAGTTCCCCACCCCTGAAGCATAATATATATTTAGTGCTGGTCCATATATTCCATTCATGCTAATCTTCCCTCTCTTTCTGTTTCATACAACAAAAGCCATCTCGCATGCACTAACAATATTGTCTATCACGCCTCATTCTTATTTGACCCAAACCCCTCTCTGTTCCATTTACCCCAACGGAGCATTTATGTAAAGAGAGAGCCATAGATGTGATTCTTCCTTAATACCTTAAAAACGGTATATAAAACCCTACTGTTCCCGGATATCTCTCCGCCCCCCCAGTATATACACGTTTCGGCTGTCATAGGGACCAAGACAGACCGAGACGGAGGTGGAAGCGGAGGAAGAGACAGAGCAAAGAAAGATTTGAAAAGCGCCGGTTATCATGACTCCCACACACAGGAAAACCAGCACTCCAACACACATGAAAACGAGCACTCATCCACCAAAACGACGAGTCACTTCCAAATACATAACGTTGCTCTCTTCCCTCCTCTTCCTCCCTGTCCTCTATCTCTTCCTTCACGTCAAGCAGAACCTCCACCCCACCGCCATCGTCGACCGCTCACTGCCGCACCACCTCCAAGTCCCCGACATCCGAATCCGCTCCGGCTACACCTCCTACAAGACCTACCTCCAGCACCAGCTCAACAAGACCCTCAACCCTAAACTCCGCAAAGTCTGGACCACCCGCGACTGGGACCGCAAAATCCAGGTCTTCTCCGAGATTTTCACTCGGTTGAAGCAGGAAAAGCTCCTGTCAAATAACTCTCGGGCGTTGTGTATTGGCGCCCGAGTAGGGCAGGAGGTCCAGGCTCTAAAAGGAGTCGGGGTGAGTGACTCGATCGGGATGGACCTCGTGCCCTACCCTCCGCTGGTTGTGGAGGGGGACTTTCACAGCCAGCCTTTTCAGAACGAGACGTTCGACTTCGAATTCTCGAACGTGTTCGACCACGCGCTGTACCCTTGGAAGTTCGTGGCGGAGATCGAACGGACTTTGAGGCCGGGCGGGGTGTGTGTGCTACACGTGGCGATATCGAAGCGGGGGGATAAGTACTCGGCCAACGACCTGTTCAGTTTGCGGCCATTGGTGGAGATGTTTCGAAGCTTCGAGATGGTTTATGTCAGAAAGGTTGACGGGTTCGGGTTGGACACCGAGGTCGTCTTTCGGAAACGGGAAGTCAAACCCATCCAACAACGGTGACATGTCGATTCTTGTTTTTGTTTATTCAAAATCTGAATTTAGGAGAGTTTTGGTCGATGATGTTATGGGTTTGACGAATATACTTATGTAGTATGTAGCATGTCGACAGTTTGACTTGGTTCTTTTGTGAATATCCCTGTTTTTCGGAATTCAATTTAAATTTAGAATACAAGTCGATAGAGTATTGATCGACTACATAGAGAAAATTTATCAATCAATTGCACTCGTTTCGTCACAACAAGTTTAACAATATCGGCAGAGAAATATAACATTTTGCCGTTTTAAGGACTCTACCTTGCCGAAAATGGTTCGGCTGGTTCAAATTTAAAAGTCCTAATTTCTTCATGTTTTCTGATAATTATATTCTACAATGGCGTCTTTTAAGCTAGGTGCTTAATAGTGCTAAATATAAAGTACAGAAAAAGGCTCAATCGGATATCCAAGGATTGCACCATAATCATATTTTGCTTACTTTACGACTCCACTTTCGATAAGAATTTAAATAGAATCAAAACAACCTATGGATTACAAAGCTGGGATCCAATTTTAATGGGCAAAATGCATGATTTTGTTGGCTAATAACGTAACACAAAGTAAAAACAAGCGGAAAATGGGGGACACTGATAGATTCTAGTTGCCTGAACCATGAAACAAACTACAGAAGATTCTTGGACAAAAAGGAACACCTCGTGATGCCCTCCTATCAAGTGCCTACAAGCTCTCACAAAACTTCATTGGAAATTTAGCCAATAACTAGAAGGCAGGCTGACTGTCTGGAACAAATTCAGGAGCCTGGCTGTCTTCTTCGAGTTGTGATTGAGATGCGGCAAGTTTGGCCTTCTTGTAGACGCTTGAATTTAGAAAAATCTCATCGTTTTTTAGCCTTCTTGCCGGTTTACCCCTTATGTTAGAATAACTGCTTGAAAATAATACAAGAATGATGAGAATGAAAGATCATGTTTGCAACATAAATGAAATACAGCTTCTTTTAGTTTTTCTTTCTGAAAAACAAAAAAATAAAAAAATAAAAAAATAAAAACCAAAAGGCACAGTTGCCAACTTACCCGCTTCTCCCAGTATTCTTCTTCCCTGATGAGGCACAAGATCCTATAGCAATTGCAATGCATTAGATAACAATGTCATGATAACAAGTTAACAACTGTTGTGGATTTCAACAATCTAAAACAGAACTTAAAAAAAAAAAAATCAATTTCTTGTCAAGTTCATTACCTGCATTGCTTTCACCATCTGAGTAGTCAGATTCAGAGGACAATGAGTAATCAGATGAGGTGGTGCTGGCACCTGAATCAACAACTCCATCTTTGCCTCCAGAACTTCTATTCCTGTACTCAGGGGCCAACGGTGTCGCTGAGCTCTTCTTGCCTTTTGAGCTATTCAACACTTCCCCATCATCATTACCAGAAGCTTTTCCACTGGCCACAACATTCTGACTCACACCTGATTGGTGCTTCTTAACTGATTTCTTTTGGTCTTTATTGTTTGATTTTTCGGTCTTAGAACTTGATATAGCAACAGCTTCATTCCTTTTCTCGGCAATACTATTGGCCCCAGAACCATTGGCAAGACTGCGCTTTCCAGCTACCTTGGGAATGGAATTTATTTTACCAGATGCATCAGATGATTGGGCTTTAGTCCCAGTTTTGGAAACTTTCTTGGGAACAGTTTCAGGCTGAGGCACAACACCATCAACATTAGATATTGATCCTTGCGGTTGCACGGAGCTAGATTTGCTAGCTTCAAACTTTTCACCAATCCCTTGGTCATCATATGACTTGAGTGGACTTTGCAGATCCCGTGAGCAGCCACTTGAATCAACCGCTTCGCGGTTCTTTTTAGGCTTCTGCTTATTATCCGCTTTTTTTGATTTCGTCACCTCTTCAGCATGTACTTCACCAGAAGCAACAACTTCATTCTTGCTTTGGCTAGGCACCATATATTTATGAAAATTAATCTCTTCTCCTTCACAAGAAACCTCCTCATGGTTGCCAGAAAGATTAGGTTTGAGAGACGTCCCAGCAGAAATGTGTTCTTGTGCATGAGAAGGAAGTTTAGTAGATTCCAGACATTTTGCATTTGACTGATCAATCAGAGTTGTTTTTGCCAGCTTACTTTTCTTTCTTTTGCTGGCTACTGCCTCGGTTCTATTATCAGTTGTTAAAGCAGGATCCTGGTGACTAGCACTTTTCTCTTCTGCTTCCAACTTCTGGAGATCTTTTGTCATGGCATCATGTTTCCTCTTAGATTTCTTTTTTATACTTTCTGCATTTGCTGGAGTTTTGCTGACTTGCTGTGAAGTTTCAACCTCATCGCCATCACACTGATCAGCTTCCATAGCTAAACGGCAACTCTCTGTATCCTTTTCTGATATGTCTTTCCCATTTTTCAGAGAAAAATTACTCTCCTTGTTCTTACCTTTATCACTGTCCTGTTCACCATGTGCAGCTTCATGAGGTTCAGCCAATGAAATATCACACTGAGAATCTACAATGTGTTCTGCAACGGTGGAATCCTTGGTCTTCCTTTTCTGCTTTTTCTTCTTACTAGGGGTGACAGGTTCCATAACTAAATGGCAACTCTCTGTATCCTTTTCTGATATGTCTTTCCCATTTTTCAGAGAAAAATTACTCTCCTCGTTCTTAGCTTTATCACTGTCCTGTTCACCATGTACAGCTTCATGAGGTTCAGCCAATGAAATATCACACTGAGAATCTACAATATGTTCTGCACCGGTGGAATCCTTGGTCTTCCTTTTCTTCTTTTTCTTCTTACTAGGGGTGACAGGTTCATTTGTATCCAATAATTCAGATGTCACAATTAGTTTTGCATTGTTCCCATCTGTTTTACCCTGGCTTTCAGACAGCATTGCTTCCGAGTCATTTGTCTGTGATGGTTCTCTCTTCTCTTGAACTCTTTCAGCTGAACTTGTTCCATTTTCACCAGGAGCTTTGACCACAAGGGGAGGATGACCTTCTGGTTTTTCTTCAGTAGCTTTTTTAAAATCCATAAAAGAAACAGCATCATAAGCTCACTGAAATAGACTTCTGTTTACTTCTAAATTAGTTAAATTCAAAACAACGTCAAAAAAACTATACCGGATCACCAATAAATAAAGCAAACATAACTCACCAAGTGAAGAGGGTGCTTTACGATTATCCTGCAACTCTCGGATAGAAGCACAGTTTTCTTCCTTCAGACCTTGTCTACTGATAGGGGCTACATCTTCACCACTAGAATTTTTATTATTAATTCCTGCAGAAGCAACCATAGATCCCTCTTCCATATCAACATTTCCAGAAGGAGCTGCATCAACTACTTGGTGCAGAGGATTCAATGCTTTCTTTTTCTTTTTGTTCTTCTTTCCGCTTGAACTGTTTGTAAACAAATCTGTGGTTTCAGCAAGTGAACCATCTAAGGTAGTACTTGCAGTTTTCCCTGCAGAGAGTTCAGATATAATTTCTGGTTGGGAAACCTCTTTATTAGAATCACAAATCAAGACATTGTTTTCTTTGATCGAATCTTCAAGATCAGTTACTTTCTCAAACTTGCGCCTTTTCTTTGAAGCAGTCCAAGATTGAGAAGCATCTTGTTGGGAAGCCTCTTTATTAGAATCACAAATCAAGACATTGTTTTCTTTCAACGAATCTTCAAGTTCAGTTATGTTTTCAAACTTGCGCTTTTTCTTTGAAACAGTCTGAGATTGTGAAGCATCTTCTACTGCTGTATTGCAGTGCATGGATGTATCCAATCTAATGTCAGTGTGTTTTCCTGAAACTTCAGTTTCTTTGTATGTATCATTGGTCCTATGAAGTCCAGAATCTGACCTGTTATCCATATTAGAAGCTGAAGCCCTGCGAGGTTCTTCAGTAGTAGTTCTGTTTACTACCACCGTATCACAGGGAACATCTCCACCCTCATTTGCTAATGAGTCTTCTGGAGGTACAATATCTATTCGCGACTGTTCTTCATTGAATCCATGAACTGGAGTGTCATTTTCTTTCAGATGTGCTGTCTCTTCACTTTTTTGCTTAGCCTTCTGTTGTCTATTCTTTGAAGAAGGTGAAGCTTTTCCCAAAGAAGCGCTGCTTTTGGCTTCACTTATTTCTTTCCTTGAGGTATCTTCCTTGTGTTCTTGTGCTGTGGGAACTCTAAAACCCTCACTACATAGGCTGCGATCCGCCTGTGTTTTAGGTTCTAGCCCATTGATTGTCTCATCAAATGAAGTTTTGCAATGAGCATCATCAGAATGCTTGATTCCCATCTCCAAATCTTTTAAAGTTTCTCTACCAGAATCCACTGAACCATTCTGGTCTACAATATCATTCTTCTTGCCCTCTAGTAGCAATGGTACCAAATCATCAAAACCGAGCAACCTTTTGCTAAGAACATCAAAAGGACGATCAGCCGCACTAACCAAAGGATTATCACAAATTCCAGAACCAAAATTGTGGGAACCATGCTGAATTTCACCCCTCTTCTCTATAATAGAAGCATCAGCAAAAAGAAAACACTCCCTGTCAACGCCACTGACAGCACATTTAACACGCATTGAATCCGAGAGGTGATACAAGGTTCCCCTCCGGTCCACCTACCACGACAAATCGTTATCAGTACAACCAAACTGTTTTGCATACTGTACATTACAAAAAGTATATCAACAACTAAATTACCTTCAAAGCTCGAACTTTGATTTCTTCGAAGCTCAACCGATGCTCATTTTCCAAGTTTCCTGTATACAGAGGCATTGATACAATCACTCACAGTACTAAAATCATCACATTTCCATATAGGGACGGTAAAAACAACACAAACCCACCAAGCTGCTTAGCTTATGGATTTCCAAAACTAGTTAAACGACGAATATGAATCATTTTCAATTGGGTATTTAGGGTTTAATAATCTGAGCTAGCCTACATTACTTGACGCAAATTCCAAAACCGTAAACACCCAGAAACCAACAAAAAAGTTGTGGTCTTTGAAATCGGAGGTGAATAAAAGCAGTGATAGTGCAGAGATAAGGAAGAGGGTAAGCTTACTTTTGAGGTCGGAAACGGTGTCGTTGCCGGAGACGGTGATGGCCAAGTGGGTGTCAAGGCTCGTGTCTAGGAACACAGTGACGTCATCCGAGGCGGAGCTCGGGTTCTTGTCCATTGTTGTTGGACAATGGACTCAGAAGCACGAGAAGTTCTCGCGGTTCTGGGTTTTGGTCTGTACTTCAATGGCGGCAGGGAAGCTACAACTACGAAGCTTTATATAGCTGCGAGGTTTATGCAATATGGGTATTACTGTCCGGGTCGGGTACCCGCACTTCAAATATGACTCAATACCGTATATTAATTTATCAGAAGCACAACAAGCATGAATTCCATTGTCGTCCAGCGGTTAGGATATCTGGCTTTCACCCAGGAGACCCGGGTTCGATTCCCGGCAATGGAACTTTTTTCAGTTCTCTTCTATAAGAAGCAGATAGCATTCCGATTATGGTCCAGATGATGGACACGCAGGTTTGTTTATATATATATATATATATATTTTTTTTTTTTTTTTTTGAAAATTTGTGTTTTTAATGACTAATGAGACTGCTGTGATAATTCAGGTGTATTGATCATATTAGAACACTAGGAGGCCAAAGGCATTCATTAACAAGAATGCATAAGAGGGAAGGGAAAGAGTTTATTGAAACTTCTGAAAAGGAAAAGTTACTGATTCACAAAAACCATGAAATTCAAAAACAACTAATAAAAGATGAATTCACAGCGTACAATGAACTTTCACAAGTTCTAAATTGCTAAATCAAACTGCATTCTCACTAGAAATTTGTCAAAAGGTCTAATCCTTCTTCCTTGAATCTTTGAGTTGTCCCCTTTTCCGGATGCCTAAGCTAAATCGAAGTCGATACGCATCAACAATGGACTCCGGGAGCAAGTCTACGAAAGCCCAAATAAGAGTATGGGGCCAGTAAGGAGTGCAACGAGGTTCGTAGCCTATCCTGCCTAAAGCTGCCCGCGCATAACCATCAGTTGATGGTACAAAGAAGGAAGATCTCTTGATAGATGCCATCTTTGTTGCCACATACAATGGAACCTGCAAAGAGAAACTCCTTAGTAAATAATACAAACCCTAGAGCAAGGTCAACACAAACAATGAGCTCTAGTGCCAAACATTCAATGCTCAACAGGTTAGCACCAAACTACACATTATAGTGATGCCAATGTTTTCTTCTCACCCTCCTTGAATGAGATATTATTTAAACCAAATGCTTTGTGTATCATTAGTTATTGAACAATTAACCAACAATTCTTTAACCCCATACTGCACTTAAACTCAGGGTCACAATCAGAAGCATGAGAGGGTAAGAGGGTAGCCTATTAAATTGGTCATAAATCCACATGACTCATCTCCACTTGCGCTATCTCAACAGTTGGAGGTTATAATACAATCAAGCTACTGGGCATCATTGTTGACTGCCTGTCAAATTCATAAGTCTTCAATATGCAGTATAGCCATCCTAACTTGTGTCATCACTTCTCAGTTATTCATAACCAACAAAATGTTCATGATTATTTTCATTTATTTTGAATTTGAAATATACCTACAATACCATAAGAAATGAAGTTCAATAATATGGACGGCCTCTGAAAAGGAAAACAGATAAGAAAAAGCACTTTAGCACTACCTAACCATCAGCACATAACTGAAATGATATCCGGCCAGGAAAATGATCTGATATCCTCAAACCAAATTGTGAAGTCCAAGAAAGATGAAGAAGAAACCAAGAAACCAGAATTCTCTCCAATAGTTTTCAAGGAAAGAGCACATAACATTATAAACAGATTGAGTGTTTTATGCATTTGTGCCACAACCGGCCTTAATTTTGATATGGAACAATCATGGCCGATCATTGCAACACATAAAACAACAATTCTTTTATAGATTAACTTTTCAGTTCTCAACAGTAAGCTCAAATGAGTAAGAGAAAGTCACCAAATATTGAGCTTCTATAGATTAACCTCAAGTAACCTAAATCCTTACAACTGATCTAGCTAGGATCTTCACTCATACAAGTAGCATTACTTAGCAAGTAAGCATCAACTATAACAACTCAAATGAATAGAAAGCGAAATGATCTGAAAATATAGAAACAAGTACCTGACACTGGACATCAATACCCTTGTTTCTGTACTCCACATGAAGGCACCTAGAGAACTGATCAATATACCTGAAAACAATCACAAAAAACCACAACCCTTTTAACAACACAATCACCTTCACAAAAACCAACACCAATCAACATATGCATCCACTAACACTTACGCTTTTGTAGCTGCGTAAACAGCATAGAGAGGATCAGAGGGGATAACCCCGGCGGCACCGGACCCAATATTGACAATAGCTCCTCTCTTCCTCTGCAACATTCCCGGCAAGACAGCCTGCGTAACCTTAGTGGTCCCTTCAACGTTTATCTTAATCAAGTTCCTCAACAACTCCTCATCCACCTCATGAAAGTACCTCGCATAAGGATACGAAATCCCGACGTTGTTGATCAGAACCCCCAAATCCAAACCCTCAATGCTCTCTTGAATCCTCTTCACGCCGTCGTCCAGGTCGCCGCTGAAGTCAACGACGACGGTCTTGATCTGGGTCTTGCGGTACTTGGCCAGAATCCCATCGGAGACGTCCTTCAGCTTACTGGGGCTCCGGCCCACCAACACCAGATTGAGCCCTTTGCGAGCCAACTGAAAAGCAAAGCCTTTGCCAATGCCGTCGGTGGGCCCGGTGACGAGTGCCCAAGATCCGTACTTTTTGAGATTCTTGGCGGGTCTGAGGAAATTGACGAAGACCCAGTTGAGTACAGAGACTGAGAATCTGAGAATGGACAGGGAACCTATAGCGAACAGAGCCAAAACCCACCAAGGCTGAGTCTTGAGGTGCCCGAGTATACAGCAATCCATTGTTTTGGGATCTGAGAAATTAGAGAGGCTTTGGATTTTGAGTCTTGTAGTGAAGAAGAAGAGAAGCTGAGGGAGAGTTATGGTGGGAAAGTGAAGAATGGGGAGTATTTATTATACAGAAGCGTGTGATAGGAGGAGAGAAGAGGTTGATCAAGTAGATGAGCGGAAAACCACCACATTTAACTAACACTGTTTCGTGGACAAATATCTATACTCCCTATTTCTCAGATTGGTAACGAAAATTTCAATTTTGAAAAGTTGGCTTACCTAGTCACTGATCCATGGAAAGAAAGAGAAGCAAATAAGGAAGGCTAGTAAAGATGTTGCTTTCTTAGTAGGGCATAACTACCTTGTTATACTGGATACAATGTAGGAACTGTTTCGTTTTTGAGAGCAGCATCGACACATGGACATACTACTTATACTCAACACGAGTAGAAACTAGAAAGCTGTTGGGGTTGTAGGACAGTTTGGGGAGACCTGCTTTGTGAAAGTGGTGTCACAACTCACAAGTGAACAAGTTGGATTTCTGAGTCTTACGTTGGTTTAGAAATTGTGTGGTTACTTATTAATCTTTCTAAAACAGAATACTCAACACAAGTAATATGTTATTTGTTTTGTTACTTGATTTGTAAAATCTTTTTTAACAGCTTAAGTGGTTCGTGATTGCTTAATCATTATAGTTTCTCAAGGTTCTTTTTCTAGGTAGACCTTGATTATGCATTCGTTGGTAGAACAAGGAAACTTGATTATGCATCACTGCCTAACAACCTACAGATACAGCTTTCTTAATATATTGCAGCTGTATGCAGTTGGGAGTTAATGGAGAGACAGTTCCACAGCCCAGAGGGGTTTTCTGGCAATGGTTAGGCAAATAATCTTAAAGTTGAAATTAGAGTATGTATGTAGTTTTAAGTCAAATTTACTTTGTTCAGAAATTTAACAAGGTGTATCTTTCACTTTATTTTGAAGAACTTAAAATAGTTTCATATCGGAGATAAATATTACCAAACTTAGTACTAATATAGACCTTAACTCCTTAACCAATATCAAGCATCTTGTGCATCTACGTAAACACTTCTTAAAGATTAATAAAAGATTGAACAAGAGTGTAATCACATATTGCATGTAACCGTACACATTCTCTCCACGAACACCCCTTTAATCAACATTAAAATCAGAAAAATGTGCAATTAGGGTGGCACACAAGTTGTTGACTTTTAGAGAGATTCTCACGTATGACAAACTATCATGTGGCGGTGAGGGCAGCCCAATCAAAACTAAAAAAAATTTACCTGTGTTCCGAAACTATCATTACTTATTAAAATAAAATACCCAAATGCCTTATTGATGTTTACTGATTGGGCAGCCCTACCAGCAACGTGGTACGTTTGCCATATGCAAGACTCTTTCTATTGCTGCTTTTTTAATTAGAAAAATGCATCAACAGTCCCTCAACTCTTATGCATCGGCCAATTTGATACCTACACTTACAAAGCTATCAATGTGATACCTAAAGTCTTATATTGTCATCAACGACATACCTTTATCAAAAATCTGTGACGTTTCCGTTAAAAAACTAACGTTGCAAACACGTGGAGAAAAATAAAGGGAGAAATGACCAAAATAGCCTAGACTATTGGCTTCAATGACTTATCTACCCTTGAAATTATTTATTTATTTATTTAGACAATTCATTTTTTTTTTCTCTCTCTCTCTTTATTTTTTTTTTTTTTTGAGAGTGACTATCACCCACTCCTATTCTATCATTTTTCTGACGGGGCAAACACGTGAAGAAAAATAAAGGGAGAAATGACCAAAATAGCCCAGACTATTGGCTTCAATGACTTATCTACCCTTGAAATTATTTATTTAGACAATTCATTATCTCTCTCTCTCTCTCTCTCTCTTTTTGAGTGACTATCACCCACTCCTATTCTATCACTTTTCGTTTCCAAGAAGGATGAACCGCAGATTCAACAATTGATAAACAAGAAGGATGAACTCCTATTCATCAACCCCAGATTCAACAATTGAAACCAAGAAGGATGAATCAAGAATATACTAAAGCTTAATCGCAAGAGCAAAGGAACCCAATAAAGAGAATGATATCGCAGAAGCAGAGTAACCCAATAGAGAAAGACAACTTGTTACGGCATGTCCAATTCGCAGCAAACCAAACTTGATGTCGAGCACTGAAGCAAGAAAACACACAGGTAAATCATGGAATTGGGATGGTCTACGAATTTGGAATAGGGATTGAAATTGGGGAAAACATCAATAGAAATCGAATGAAATGATGATCAGAACCCGAAAACATGAAGAAAAAAATGGGGAAGGATCTGACAGACGATTAAGTCAACTCGATCGATGAAGGAGGCCTTCACCCTCTTCCACACCGATAACTGGAAGACCACCCCGTCCGAATCGGGGATCCTAATGCAGTAGCTGGGCAGCAAACCGACCCTAACTCAAATCCTTCAAGGTCCTCGACAAGGACGCCACCAGCTTCGTCTCCATCTTCTCTTGGTCTGAGTGCCGGCTTCAACAAGATTGGCGACGTCAAGGCTAAGAATTTCAACGAGATTCGGTTCCTCCGGATCGAGCTTCCCTTGGGCGAGCTGGGCATAGACGACAGCGTTTTGCTGAAATGGAGGGCCGATTTTGGGTCTACTTTGGATAGCTGTGTGATTCTGGGAGCTTCCTCTGTCATTCAACCCAGACCCAAGAAGCCTTCACTTGCAAAAGACGTTGTCTCCGGCGGACGGCCTTGACGACGCCTTGACGCCTTCAACCTATTTATTTCTTTTTTATCTTTTATTGATATTACTGTCAATAAAAATAATAACAATAATAAAAAAAATTGATTAGTTGTGCCATTTGGATAAAAAGACATGTTTGTCCTTTTTTCCCTTCATGTGCTTGTCACGTCAGTTTTTGAATAGAATCGTCACGGAAATTTAATAGAGATATGTCGTTGACAGTAATATAAGACTTCAGGTATTACATTAATAACATTGTGAGTCTGAATATCAAACTGACCATGCACAAGAATTGAGGAACTGTTGGTGTATTTTTCTTGTTTTCTTTTTTAATAGCCTATGAAATTATGACTATGGAATTTTGTTTATGATCCCAAAGTTTTCATTCGTGTTAGTTCAATACTTCATAAAATGGGCCATCAGATTTGTACCCTGCTTCATAATTCTTCAGAACGTATCTAATTGGCGGACCACCTAAGTTATAACTCAAGGATGCAGCTAGAATCTGGCTACGTACTCTTTCTAAATTCCAATCTATAACTAGATTGGTCATCGTCATCGTTTATACTGAAAAATAAGTAAGTCTGTGTACCATTCGGGTATACTTTAGTATACTAGCACAGGACTGGATTTTAATGGGTTGTTGCTTGGCCCATATTTATTTGGCTTCTGATTGATGCTCCTAATATTATATGAATATTAGGAGATTATTATCCTAATATTAGAGTGTGTGATGTTTACTGTGGCGGATGAGATTTACACCGGATGTAAGAATTTTTATCTGAGGATGTGAAATTAAAAATTTTGAGTATGCATACAGGAGATATTTGCAGTGATGATGAGACGATCATTTGGAAGTTATCTCAAAATTGTAACTTTTCTGTTAAAACTGCTTATCACTCTCTATTTTTGAACTTGGAACATCAACCATGACAATGGAACTTTATTTGGAAGCTTCAAGTCCCTCATAAGGTGCAAAACCTTTCTATGGACCCTTGTGCATGATAGATTACTAACAAATGACGGCAGAGTTCGTAGAGGTTTGGCTACTGATACTCGTTGTCCAAGATGCGGCTTCCCACTTGAATCCTTGAACCATCTCTTCAAAGACTGCAATATTTCTATGAGGATTTGGCCTGCCCTCCATCCTACAAGTGAGTTCTCCTCATCTTACACTCTTCCTTTCAATGATTGGTTGCTTATCAATTTAAAGTCTTCTGTGAGAATGCAATATGAGGTTCCTTGGTGTTGCTATTTTGCTATGGGGCTTTGGTATATTTGGAAATGGAGGTGTAGCATTATCTTGGATCATACTTTTAAATTTCCAGTTTGGCCTAGTTTAATCATTCATCAGTCTTTCAGAGATTATTTTGAAGCAAATATGATTACACATGCTAAACCTCCAAGACTTCTGGCTCAGTTGTGTTGGCATTTTCCGCCTAAGGATTGGCTTAAGTTAAATGTTGATGGTAGTTGACACAAAAATACTGGGATTATTTGTGCTGGAGGAGCCCTTCGAAATGATAAGGGGGAATGGATGAATGGGTTTTCTATCAAGTTGGGCATTGGTCAAGTTGTTGAGGCTGAACTTTGGGGGCTTCTTAAAGGAATGAAAATGGCTTCGCAGAATGAGTGTAGACAATTGAAAATTGAAATGGATTCACTTGTTGCGGTTAAGTTGGTTCTCTCGCCCATTGCTCATCTCCATCCTCTTTATAGTATTGTGGCAAGTAGTAAGGAACTCTTGAGTAGGGATTGGAATGTGTCCCTTACCCATGTTGTAATACCCACAATTTTCATTTTAAATTCGAGTAATTGTATTGAACGATTATTGTACGATTTTGCGAATGTTGTTTGATAATATTTCACTTTTGAATTATCGAAGGTTCGAAACGATTATTTTTAACGAAAAGCTCGAAATGTTTGGTTTGAGAAATCGACTTTTTCTACGTACCAAATTTGGAGAAACTTCCTTCATGAAAGTTGTAGAGCTAGTCGATACGAGTCCGTACACGTGCGGAACACAAAGATCAGATTTTTTCTGAATTAGTTATTGAATTTAGAAGATTTTTCGAAACTTGTATATATAGAAAAAACCCTAGATTGTTTTTGGAAACCCTATTTTTTTCACTGGCCTCCCTTTCCTTTTTTGGAAACACTGTTCATTCTCTCTCTCTCGGCCGAAAGCCAAAAACAGAGCACGGCTTCACCGTGCTCCCATCCTCTCCTCCGGCCACCTCTCGAGCTACAACCACCTCCAGGAGCTTCGCCTTTGCCTTGCGCAGCTGCCAGAGGCAGCCTTTCGCCGCGACACGGCCCGCAGCGGCGGCGGTACGGCCCTAACCGAAAAGGTTCGTTTTCGGTTCGATCTTAATATCTCGAGCTATAGATCACCATTTCACTTGATTCTTGACGCATTGAACTCGCCTCAACTTCCTCTACAAGCATCAAGAAGGACAGAACTGGGTCGAACGTTTTCACGTTCGTCGGAGCTCGACCCTGTGCGGATTGAAAAACCAACTTTCGATCCAAATATCTCGAACTATACACGATCGTTTCTTGTGATTCTTGGCTTGTTGAGTTCGCAAGGAAGTTTTGAACAAGTTTCCATAAGGGATCGAGGCGTGAGGTTGCAGTTTTTACTTCGGTTTCAAGCTCGCCGGTTTCTGGAAAAATTCCGGCCGTCGACTGTAATTGGTACTTTTCGATCCCTTCAAGTCGTTTTTTCTTGTGCTAGTTATGAAAGTTGCTCAGAATGATGAAACGAAGGGGACAAGCTCAGCCCCAACACCATTGGTGGTGGTCGGCGGTGGCTCTGTTCCGAACTCTGGCGGCCCTTTCCGACCATCTCCGGAGGTCTAAAATTTGGTTTCTGTCCATTTTATGACTCTATGTTTCAATACGATCATTTCGGCATATTATACGCATTTTTCGGATATCGTATGAATTAGTTATGAATTTTGTGATTTCGATCGATTTCGATCGTTAGATTTATGATCTGTGAAATTAGGACCGTCAGATGAACTTATAATTTTGATATGATGATCATATGACTGTCCCAGAGGCTTTGTGTGGTCATGGGCGAAGATCCGACCGTTGGATCTTCGTATATGTGCAAAACGGTAATTAGGGGAGCGATTCGTGAGAATCCGCTCGTCGGATTTTATTGTAAATTAGAATCCGGCCGTTAAATGGTAGTTCAATTATGTTTGAAATTATTGGCTAAATTCAAATCACATTTGATTAGGTGATTGACGGATTGTATTTGAGTGGGCTATTTCGGCATTAATTATATTTGTATTGAAGACGCAACGGGAATTTCGAGATGAGTAAAACTCACGTGGTTCATATTACGAACCGAGCGTTTTAAATTTAATTATTTTTGGTAATTGTGTGAAAAATATTTGCGGATTAAATATTTGTTTTAAAATTTTGTGGACTTGAATCACCATGGTCCATAGGTAAGTAAAATGAATTTTTAATTATACAAATGAATTTCACGATTTTCTTGTGTGAACTATAGATGGTATTAGTGGTCATTCCTGAGTGGATGATTACGTATATATATATTTACGTGGAGAATATATATTGATGAGTGGATTGTTGAGTGATGATATGATTGAGTTGAATTGATGAATTGATGATATTTCAATTGTGTAATTTCATAATAATATGGTGTATCTTGGTTGGGTTGATTTCAGTATGTGATATTATATGTTGTGCTCATTTATGGATTTAGGGTCGACGTAGTGATCGGTGTGGGGTAATCAGACGCTCTAATCCTGGGTGAATGATGGGATACGATTGGTTGAGTATGTGAAATTACAGACGTTCTAAATATGTATATAAATATACATATTGATGAAATACGATAATGATAAATATTTCGGATGCCATAACCTAGGCCAGGTGACGGGTTACGATTCAGTTAGAGCTCTAGTCTGTCATGTACCGTATTTTTATAAATACGATGTTGAGGTTTTGTGAAGAAAGATGTGAGTTGGGATTGTCTTGATTTATTGATTTGGTATTTGATTGAGATTGTTAGTACTTCGTGGTTGTGGAAATGGTTGAGTGTTGACTTGAGTAGAATTGATTAAGATTAAATTAAACAACAGTCTTTTCTTTTACTCACACGAGCTTTCATAAGCTTATCGGGTTTGTGTTGTTGCAATCCCGATACACTATTCAAATGGTGTAGCGGATATTCCTGCAGGTCAGGATAACCAGGGAGGTGACCGAGCTGCTTAGGTGTTACAGCAGTTATTGTTATTTCATTAGTTGTGAGGTGTGTATGCTCATTTAGAGCTTTACAGTTTGTTTTGGATTTGGGTTGTAATAATTGACCGAGACTAAATTCGGTTTTGATTTTGTTTCGTGTGGTGAGGTTGTTAAGAAAAGAAATTTTCAGGATGATTATTTTATTTGTGGTAATTTTCATGTTTCGGATTTTGAATGTTTATTCAAAAACATTCGGGGCGTGACACATGTTTACAGAGAATGTAATTCAGTGGTTGATTTGTTAGCAAATATTGGGCATGGTTATGAGCCTGGATGCAGATTCTTTAGCTCTCCTCCTACTGATGTTGTGCCTCTTCTGGAAGCTGATATATTGGGTTTGCCTAAACCAACATTAATTGTGTTTTAGGTTTTGTCTTTTGCCTTTCGGCTTCCTTGTAATAATAATAAAAAAAATTGATCCCAGATTCTTGGATTTTTGAACCTAATTTAGGGGAAACATCATTAATCTCCCAGCTTCGTTAAAGATGGTTTTTCAATCCCTTATAAGTTACGTTTGTACATATTCATTCCCTTATAAGCCGTACGGTTTGTGTTGGAAATTCTGGAGATGGATGATGCTTTAAGTATGAACTTGTAGGTTGAGGCTTGTGGTACACTGCCTTTAAGAGTAGATGTCTGCCTTTCAGAGACTATATATCGGTGTAGTAAGTGTTGACCGCCTACCCTCCAGGTACAACAACCTCGATCATTGTAGGTGTACACTCACAATACTCTAATCGTAACAAACAACTTGAAACTTTCTTTTGGTGGAATAAAGAAATTAAAGGAAACACATAATTAATTTGAGCTCAGAAAGGAAATAAAGGAGATTGAAATTTTGTTGTGTATTTTGATCTAGAAAGCTAGAGATTATATATAGGGCAGGAATGATCAATGCAATGACAATTTAACAATAGCAATTAAGCTATGTAACTTATGTAACTGAAAGGAATATTATAACATTGATTAGGAAGAACCAAAACGTCAAAATAGGAATGACATTTAAAGTGATGTAACAGAAAGGAATATACATCTTGACATTGATGAGTAAACCCAAACGGAAGAAAGCAAAAAAGGAAGGAACCACTATATATTGCAGACTTTGACAAAATGAATGGCATATGAGTAAACTATTAAAATCTTTGTGTCAATCACAATCAAAGAGAGTTAGTGACTATTGCCATCTGCAATTAAAGGTCCAATGGAGATTTCAAATACAACTGGTATTTTGAAATATTCTAAGTAAATTCCAACAATTCCCCACTATTTCAAAATACCAAAATTTCAAGGAAAGTGTAAGATAAGGAATACCAAAAGAAAGTGAGAATCAATGCATCAGAACCGGTGTCTTTTGGACTATAAACCAGCCATAAAACAAATTAGTCGTGACCCACGAAACCTTGGTGAAAATAAAATTTTCTATGAACCAAAATTTCTAATTGTGAATCACTCAACTAACCATCCACATTAATTCTCGGATCAAGTTGTTCGAAGCAGGTTGGCGCGAATAGGCCATGCACCCTACCTAGATATTCATGAATCTCTAGAGAGTATGCCTTACTCTCATAGGAAGCAGGCTCACTTCCACATCCATATAGGTGAATCCATCAAGTGTATACTGCAAACAAACACACAACCCGAATGTTTGGGCTATGGAACTCATTAAGAACATCTGTTCAACCTTACACATTGCAGTTCAAGCACTATCTATTGACACTATAGGGAGGGACTATCAATAGTTTTATTTGATAGTGCACCACTAACCAACAAGTGACTTGTTATTACCTATATGAACCTACTTCATGGGATCTTCAATCATATAGGTGGAGTTACCATCACTCTTGATCTTTGTCTATAGGCATAAGCCCCATCCCCCTCGATGTATCACTCACTAGTTTTAGTTAGAGAATCCGCTAAATTCAACTATGATTTTACATAGTCAATGGATATGACTCCATTGTCTTAGGTGTATATTTTTCCCATTATATGTTTAGCTCTAGCTATAGCAGCTTGGGTATCACAATGCATAGACACAGACGGAGTTGGTCTCTTCCATAACGGGATATCTGCCAAGAGGTTTCTAAGCCACTCAGCTTCTGAACTCGCCTTCTCTAAGGCTACAAACTCAAATTCCATAGTGGACCGAGTTATCACTGTTTTCTTGGAGGATTTCCAAGACAACGTACCTCCACCAAGAGTAAATATGTTACGTCTTGAACCTCAATTTACCAGTTCAATAGTCATTTAGATGGTAAACGACAATTACTTTCACTTTTAACTTCGTTTTGATACTTTTAGGGGGCCCTAAAAGTTGACTTTTTGTACTATTCTTCATTTGAGAAAATTTTCTTCATGAAAGTTGTAAAGAACGTTAAACAGAGTCTGTGAACATGTGGTACATAAAGATTGGAGTTCGTACACGAAAGTTATAAGTGAAAAACGAAAGTTACTGTTTGGGATAATTTAGTACAAATATGGAAAGTTACTTTGGTAGGTCAGAACTACCCCGGGTAACTCTCTTTCTGCCCCCTCCCTCTCTCCCCGTGTCGGCCTCCTTCACTCTTTCCTTCGATTCATCGTTGTCCAGCCACCAATCGACTTTCTATCGGACTTTTTGGAATCGTCTCTTCCTCCTCCACACGCTATGGTAGTGGGTCGTCGAGATTTGACATGAGAAGAGAGAATTTGAGCCTAGAACTTCACTGTAGCAAATCAGGGTTTTTCACTGATTTTCTTCCAATTCCGGTCACCTCCGGCGACGAAACTGGTACTAATAGAGGCGTCTTGAGCCGAACTTGAATCCCTCCAAATTTCATCATCAAATTTGAGGTGTGGAAGGAGAATCGGCAATTTGAAGTTTTTACAGTTCATTTTGGTGTTCTTCGGGTTTTGCTTCGATTCCGCCAATCCAGGTATTTTTAGACTTTGATGTAGTTGAGGAAGTTGTTGGGCTTGTTGAGTTACACCTGCTACTAAAATTTGGTGGCCGGAGTTGGTGTTCACCAGCGGTGGGTGGGGCCCACGCGCCGCCATTGTGGGTGGGGCCCACGCGCCGCCATTGTGGGTGGCGCGTAGGGCCGGTTTTTAATTCCTGTTTTTGGTTAGATAATTCAATTATATGTTGTAGAATTTATAAATGTGATTTTGGTGGAAATCGAAGGAGTTTTTTTATCGATTGTGAATTTTCTAGAATTTGAAATTTCGGTTAACGATTTACGAGAATTCGACCGTCGGATTTCTCTCGGTTCTTCCCTAAAGCCTTTAAATTAATGAATTAGTGTTAGTGGTGAAGTTTGGGTTAAATTGGAGAAGAAATGGAAAGATTGATTTATGAGGATATGATGTTGGAATCGTATTTATTCAAGAATTATAATTATGTATAGGGCGACGTACCGAACTACTGCTTGACGAATAAACTCGTATGCTTGGTCGCGAAAATAGTACTGTGAGTGGACTTTTGTTTAAGAAATGATGCATGCATTTATTTTCTCAAATTAATGCTTTACTAATTAGCATAATAATTATCGAGCATATTATTTAGGTTTAGACTATCATTTAATTATTGATTGGTGCTTCTAGTATGATTTTCGATTTTGAGTTTTCTATGCTCGACTTGGTTGTTGTGATTATTATTGATTTTTGACGAATCATTTTCCGAGGTGGTTTCCAAAATTAAATATATTTCTACTCGTCGATTTGAGATTTCTAAAAGATTTTCGAAATGGGACTTCGATGGAATTATATCTCTTGTTTATTTATCGACTTTTTCGGTTTTGGCATTGAAAATGCCTAAATGATGATTTCAGATTTGGTTTTGTTTCTGATTTATGATTTATAATTTGATCTCGCTTATTTGTTATTGATTTGAGATTATTTTGACGTGTGGGACACGCTGTTGATTTTATTGGAATTACCAAGAGATTTACCGAGTGTGGTATGGAATTGTACTCATGCTTTCTATAGCGAGATTTTGGGGAAGCTTTATGGATTTATGAATTTAATGGTTTTCGAATGTTTTCTTCCACCATACTTGGGTTACTTTATTTTTAGTTCTCCTCCTCACGTGAGTTGCAGTCGAGGCTACTCCTCACTTACATTGTATTTAATCTGTGGGATAAATGTTGTTAAGTTAAAACTTGTGTTATGTGAATTTGGAGATATTATGATTTTGGGAGCAGGGTAGCTCCAGGAGAATAAGGTTGGTTTACTAAAAGTGTTTTTGTATGATTTGCAGGTTTTGGGTAGTCCAATTTTGGAGGTGACTCCACAAAATTTTAGGTAGAGTTATTCCTGAGGTGGGTCTCGCAAGGTCACCTCGGATCCTGAAATCCGGAGCGGGTCCTGTCAAAATACATACCCACTGGTGGATTTTGCTCATCTGAATCTGAGATCCAGTTGGCATCACAATACCCCTCTAGTACATCACGAAATCCACCATATTTTAATTCATAATTAAGAGTACCTTTTAAATATTTTAGTACTCTTGAGATAGCATTCCAGTGGTCCTTGTTTGGACTTTGAGTGTATTTGGTCAATCTTCCAACTGCATAAGATATATCTGGTCTTGTGCAATTTATTAGATACATTAAACTACCAATGATTTGTGCATATTTACAGACCCACCTAGAAATTACTGCAAAATGATTGAGTATGAAGCTTTACCTTGATAGTTAGGTCATAAATTGAATATCACTAGTCGCATCATTCTTGAATAGCAGTTAACAGAAGTATTGCTTAAAACCCAAAGACTACTAGAGTTAGAAAACTAGAAAATTCACACACGCATATATATATATATATATATATATATAAGATTTTTTTTAGGTGCGGATGTCCGTACTGAAATTTCGGTACGGATTTCCAGTTTTCGACCACTTTCCGATCACACTTTCACATTTTAGCCGTTCAGTTTTTAGATCCTAATGTATAGATCACCTCTGCAAAATTTCAGCCAATTTGGTGATCGTTAAGACATCCAAAACTGCAATTTACACGAACGGACCGAATCTGTTAAACCGGAACTGTTCGTATTTATAATGGTAAATTTCATTTTTGGGGACGGACTGTATATATATGTGTATGTGTGTCTACACACACACACGAAAGGTTCCGGTTCGACAGATTCGGTCCGTTTGTGTAAATTGCAGTTTTGGATGCCTTAACGATCACCAAATTGGCTGAAATTTTGCAGAGGTGATCTATACATTAGGATCTAAAAATTGAACAGCTAAGATGTGAAAATGTGGCTGAAAAGTGGTTGAAAACAGGAAATCCGTACCGAAACTTTGGTACGGACGTCTGCACCTGAGAAATATCCTATATATATATATATGTATATGTATATATATAGGGTACCTCCAAGCTTGGGATGAACTGAAATATGAAAGGCAATCGATATGGCGATCTCAATGATGTCAACTAGGCTGATGTTGTCATTGTGCTTGATGTCCTTGACCCTCTTGCGGTGGCGATCTGGCTCCTCTAGGACTTTGATGACCAGAGCGGTGGCGGAGAGACAACCGAGACCCTAGCCTCGTGAGCTTGATCTAGTCCTTGAGGATCTCAAATTCTCTATGACGATGAGAAAACTGAGAGGATTGAAGAAGAGAAGAATGAGAGTGTGAAAGGCCAGTGAAGAAGGAGAGAGCGAGAGAAGAGACAGAAGATTAGGGATTTAGCTTCTATATATACGGTGGCCATTAGGGTTTCTGAAGTTAAAATGCAAAACGACGTCGTTTAAGCTGACTCCTGTTCGGTTCAGTTTTTTTCGATTTTTGACACCCATAAACTAAAAACTGGTTCGGTTCAGTTTGGTTTTTTCATTTCGGTGCGGTTTTGGTTCAGTTCGGCTTTTTTCAGCTACGATTTGGCTTTCAGCTCAGTTTTTTTTGATTTTTGGTTTCGTGAACCCACCCCTACCACACCCCATACTTTTCCAAGTAAAGCAATAGACACAAGATTATGATGAATCTCTGGAACATAAAGCACATCACTAAGTGAAAGGGTTTTACCAGAGGTTAGTTTAAGGAGCACGTTTTCTTTACCCATAACTAGAGAGGGCCTTGAATCACCCATAAGGACAAAGTCTTCACCTTCTTTTATTGGAGTAAATGAAATGAAAGCACTCCTATTGCCTTGTAGCACTAGAGTCTACCACCCAATCTTTGGCGTTAGTCACCACATTGATTTCAGAAACGACTGCATCAATGATATCATCTGTTTCTGCAAGGTTAGCATGGGCAGAAGGATTGTTTCCCTTCCTTCTATTGCACTCATTTGCATGGTGCAAGTTTTCCACAAACAAAGCCTTCCTTTATTTTTAAAATTTGTGTTGAAAGGCTTCAGATTCTTAGCAAGTTTGTGGTGAGATTTGTTCTGCTTGGTGTGAGGTTTGTGATCAGAATTGAAATTTTTACCTTTGAGAGACTTACCTTCCTCGATGACATTAGATTTGACTCCCATTTCCTTGCTTTGATCAGCTTCGTCTCATAGGCTATTTGTTTTCTCAATTCGGATGTGGGCAACCACATCTTCAAGACTCATTTGTTTCTTTTTGTGCTTGATGTTGTTCTTGTAGTCCTTCCATGATTCAGGCAGCTTTTCAATGAGACTTCCAGGCAGAAATGCTTCAGGTAATTTAATGACTTAAGTCTTCAAATCATTGACGACCTTGTGAAACTTATGAATTTGAAGTGAAACATTCTTGTCCTCTATCATTTGAAATTTAAGGTAATTCCCAATTGCATATTTTTGGGTTCCAACATCTTCAATCACGTACTTTTTGGTGAGAATCTCCCAAATTTCAGCAGCAATCTTGTAGGCACAATATATATCAAAAAGCTCATTTGAAAGTGTGCTCAGAATAGTGTGCATACAAATTTTCTTACCTTTCTCCCATTTAGCCAACTCTTTATTATAAGTTTCGCTACCTTCCTTGGGCTTAGCCTTCATGAGATAATCTGCCAGGTTCATGACATCAAGCAGAGAAGACTCTTTCTTGCCATCTTTTGAAGAATGAGCCATTGAAAACTTCAATCTTGGAAACATCTGGGATCTTGGTGTTGGTCATAGCAGCATCCATGTTGTCTACTCTTAAGATTGTTGGAAATTCTGGAGATGGATGATGCTTTGAGTAAGAACTTGTAGGTTGAGGCATGTGGTACACTGCCCTTAAGAGTAGATGTCCGCCCTTCGGAGATTATAACTTGGTGTGCGTAGCAAATGTTGGCGGCCTACCCTCTATGACACAACAACCTCGATCCTTGTAGGTGTACACTCACAATACTTGGATCATATCGAACAACTTGAAACTTTCTTTTAGTGGAATAGAAAAAATTAAAGGAAACACATGAGTAATTTGAGCTCGGAAAGGAAGCAAAGAAGATTGAATTTTTGGTGCGTGTTTTGATCTGGAAAGCTAGAGATTATATATAGGGTAGGAATGGTCAATGCAATGACAATTTAACAACAGCAATTAAGCTATGTAACTTATGTAACCGAAAGGAATATTATAACATTGATTAGGAAGAATCATAACGTCAAAATAGGAATGACATTTACACTCTGTACCTTTTGTAACAGAAAGGCAATATATATCTTGACATTGATGAGTAAACCAAAACAGAAGAAAGCAAATAAGGAATGAACCACTATAATTGCATACTTTGACCAAATGAATGGTATATGAGTAAACTGATGAAACCTTTGTGTCAATCACAATCAAAGAGAGTTAATGACTATTGCCATCCGCAATTAAAGGTCCAATAGAGGTTTCAAATATAGTTGGTATTTTGAAATATTCTAAGTAAATTCCAACAGTTTGTATAGATCTTGGTGATTTAAGTACATGCAACCACTAATTAGAAGATTGCATTGAACTAGAGGAAGACAGATGATGAACTACAATTTAGGCTTAATAGCCCATTTGCTACTTTAGGTTTTATTTTTGCCAATTTACTACCATTTCATTAAATTAACTTGGTTTATTCCGTCCATTCCTCTTTCTAAACATTGATTAATTTTGAAAAATTAGAGTAATAAACGGCTATTTTTGAAAATTTAGGGAAGCATATCGGTTATTTTTCAAAAATCTAGAGTAGTAAATTTGATAGAATGGTAGTAAATTGGCTACAACAAAACGAGAAGGGATTCAGAGCATCGACGTGCACTTACACCAAGTATATTTTTTTGTTATTAAAAAAAAGGTTGACTACAAATATCAATAGCTATGATTACCTAATAAGTGATCAGTCACTTGCATTGCCGGTGCATAGAAGAATTTTTGAGTGAATTGACATTAAGATGAAACCTAGGTAACAAATTGACAATTATGCCTGAACTTTAAGCTTAAACTCAATTGCAGAAACAAGGACAAAGAAAAAAAAACAGATAAAAAGGGTTCGATCGAGGAAGGGAATCGAGCAAAAAAGCTGACAATTTCAATGTCGCATCAGATACACCTATAGTTGATTGCTCTGTCGTTGCAGTATATTTTTCTTCTGCAACTCATTCAATCGGCTTCTGTTTCTGTTACCAAGGAAATACCGAAAAATGGTGGCGGTCAGGAGAGCATGGGGCAATGCACGGGCTACAAACCCCATCACAGAGTGGCTCAGTAGGGCGTACAAACATTGTCATAACCAATCCACCGAATGCTTGATTTGCTAAACGTTTCTGGTGATGGGATGAACAAGGAAGATTCCTTATCTTCGCAAGGCTTGTCCCGACGAACACAGGAACCTGCATTACGTATATGATCGAATGAAGGTGGATTAGTGATATCCAAATAACCACATTTAATCACTAGCCTAAAGAGGTTGGCAAACGAAAAACAGAGAAGCAGAAAAGGAATAAAATGGGGTGGAATCAGAACCTGACACTGAATGTCAATTCCATGCTGCTTGCTTGAGAACAGTTTAAGGTACCTGCATCTCTCATAGTTGTCAATTAATTAATTATTCATAGCACTCCTAATTATTGTTAAGTATGACATTATTTCCTTGTAGTGGAAGCTTGTAATCAAGTATGCAGTTAAATCGATCGATTGTATATTTGTATATAGGATGGAAGACAAGCAAAGGATGGAGGACAAGCAAAGGAGACCAAAAGAAGAGAGGCTAATATACAAACAATCTCAGAATGAATTCTAGAGAATAGTTACAAGCTTTTCCTTGTTCATCCCGTAAAAGGAAAAACATGATGATGATCATATGAGATAGATGTTTAAGAAGACTCACGCTTTTGTTGTGGCATAAAGAGTGTACAGAGGAAAAGAAGAGGCAATCTCAGTGGAAGCAGAGCCAATGTTGACAATTGCTCCTTTCTTTTTCTTCAGCATTCCCGGAAACACAGCCTTAGTCATCCAAGTTGCTGCTTCCATGTTCACCTTCATAATGTTCTCCATGAGTTCCGAATCAACCTCATGAAAAAACCTTGGATAAGGGTAAGACATCCCTGCATTATTAACCAAAATGCCAACATCGAGCCCTTTCGTTCCTTCCTCTATGGTTTTAGCTATCTCCTCACCACTCAATTTGGCCAAGTCCATCACAATGATTTCACTTAATTCATTGGAGGTAGCTTCAAGGGTTGAATGGTTTTTATCAACCAAGAAAATGTTGAGACCCTTTGAAGCCATTTCAAAGGCAAGGGCTTTCCCAATTCCTTGAGCAGAGCCAGCGATAATAGCCCATGATCCGTACTCCTTGAGTTTCTTTGAAGGTCTCAGAAACATGACCCATATCCATCTCGCAAAATTGATCAAAGATATACAAACAGATACCAACCCTATAGTGATTGCTAGGACTATGAAAAATTCTTGTAATTCCATAGCCGATCTGGATCAGTTATCAGCTGCAAAGCAATTAGGTGGGGTTTTTCTCAAAAGAAGCACAAGTTTTTATTTAGATGATGAAGAAGAATCTCAGTAAGAAAGGGACCCTTCACTATTGCTGGTGAAAGTAAAGAACAGTGGTTGGTAGTTGGGGTGAGAGTAAAGGTTTGCACTTTGCAATTAGCTGGGGTAGATCCGTAGATGATCATATTGTTATATACTGTGCTATTCTCCGGAATAATTTAGACACACCTGTCCAAACTCTTTCGTATATATAATTGCTGTTTTCTAATTTTTGAATTCATTCGTGTATCCAATCATCGAATAGAGAAATAAGATATAAACCCAATTCTCTAGTAATGTATTAGGAAAAACTCACATATATTTTCTTTTCAATCCATACCCAATGTACATCTATAAACCTTCCTTACTGACTGAACGAGTCTAATTAATATTATTTGTTCAAACTTTTTATACCTAATATACCCTTCACCTCTTTTATCATTATCAAATTTCAGTTTTTTTTACTTAACACTTATGGTTATGATTTATTGTTTCCATTTACATTTTAAATACACTTAAATGAGTATTTAATTCGTTGATATATAATCTTCCTTAATTGATTTCATTATTAATTACTCTCTAACATAGGTTTAACACAATCCGATTAGCATATTTGATATAAACTTGGAAGTTATGATTAGCCAAAGAAACCCTCAACCAAATTGATAAATTGCAGAACCACGATAAAAAAAAATATAAACAAATTGTATCCACAACACCAACTCATTAAATATGAATTTAATTTTAAGAATCACAACCTAACATCTAGGTACAACCTTGAGGTACTCCATTTACAAACAAATACAAATTTTATAACTGACATCATATTGTCAAATATAAAATGCATTACATTTTTTTTATGGATGATAAGTGTAGGAAACATTATTACATAGTTACGCACTACTGTACACATTGTGGTCCGAGTTAATGTAATTAGCTAACGTAAAATATACTTGTTGTAGATTGATTACTTTAAGATTTTTTTTTCGCCCCTATATTTTCCTCCGCATAGATGTCGGTATCCTATGTGGTGATCCAGGACCACATAATAGTTATGTGTAACTATAATGTTTGCTTAATAAATAATTATCCTTTAATTTTGGCCATATTGAATAATTTTGAATGTTGAGGAGTTTTTGCATTATGATTTAGTAGACTCATTATTGTCATTGATTGTTTTTACAATTGAAAATGAACTTTACAACATTAAGAAGTTTCTTCTAATATCAAGGTAATTTAAACACACAATTTCTTTTTGAAGGAATAAAATCTAAAAATTTATTGTACTAGAGATAATGAGTACAACTGTAAATGACGTTCACTCAATATTGAACTACATAATTTCAAATTTGTTTTTACAATAGAAATATAAACTTTACATTTGCAAACCTAATATAAAGAATATGATAACACTTCATTCATCATCTCGACTTGCACTTTGCTATGTTGTATTCAAAAATCTCCGCGCTACTAGTGCCTTGCATGTTGTGATTACTTCATTGCAAACAATTGCAAAATACCTTCACAGACCTATTTCAAAGGTAAAACTCTATTAGAATTTACATACATATATCCGAAATATATTATCTAAATTATAGGTATATTAATTGTCAATACTATAGGTTATGGAAAGAAACAATCTATGATATAGAGTCACACAAGTAATTTAAAATTACAAAAACACAGACGTCTAAATCATATGTATGACATATTAAAGCAATCTAAGTATCAGACTATCTGGCAATTAGAAACAATAGTTCTATTTTAAAAGAATGAAACTAAGTTTTGTACCAAATTCATAGGTTGAAACTTCTTATTGCTAAAAATCCACCCAATTAAAGCTTTACACAAAATCAAGAGATTAGCGAAGATATTATACTAAATAAATCTGATAAATAGGTAATTTGAATTACGAATATGATATATGTACCTATGTGAAAAAGAGTCTCTAACCCATAAGAAAATGATGAAATTTACCTCATGAATAGGTCGTTTGAAATCATACACAACTTTATGAAAGGTCTCCACCCAAAGAAAAAATGATGAATGAATTCACTAGAACCTATTTATATAGGAAAAAATATACCAAAATTCATTATTATATGATTATAATGAGATTTATGTAAACATCTAAAATTAAGGACTAATAAAAACTTAAAGTTAAGGTAATATCAACGATGACGTCAATCAGGCTCCATAACACTTGCTAGATGATTTTGACTTATTAGTGGAAATTTGTGTAATATTGAAAAAAAAAGAGGATATAATATGTATTCTAGTTGCCATATTTTGGGTGTATATTGAAAAGAAAATAGGATGCGGCTATTGCCACCCTACCAAATACTCAGTTCACCCTACGTTTTATTTTTGACCCCTATAGTTCTAATTCTACCCTTAAAAGTTAGAAAAACTGTTTTTTTTTTCTTTTAACCTAAAAATATAAAAATAAAAACAATTAAAGAGATAAATTTAAAAATAAATAAAAACAAACATTCATTGATATATTGCACACAGACCTCCATCCTTCTCAAATGATCATATGTTTTCCTCGATTTGTGTGTGTGTGTGTGTGTGAAAGACTATACATTAATTAGAAGCCATAGATCCTAAAAACAAAAAAAAGAAACAAAACAAAAATATGCAGAACAACCCCACTGCACTGTATGACCACTCCATTGAAGATTGAAGCAATTCTCAACTCTCTTAGTCCCTTTCTTTCTCTATTTCTTGTACACATTGGTTGGACACTTAATTGAGATGTACAAGAGACTAAGTCAAGGCTCTCTCAATATGTGTTGAAAAGAAATTCAAATTTAATTTGAGAGATACGAAGTATTGCTGCAGTTGTGGTTGCATAGATCTTAATTTTATTTTATCTTTTCTAAAAAAAATTTAATTTTAGGTCAGTATTGGAATATTTGGTTTTAAATTGTTCTGTATAGTGAACTGAACATTTGGTAGGGTGACAATAGCCGCACCCAAGAAAATATAGGTGGGTTTTTCCTACCATTTCTTATGAAAATTGGGTATATAATATATATCCCCATACTAAAGAGGTATTGGGAAAAACCAAGAAAATTAGATATAGTTTAATGTTGTAAATATATTATAAATCAATCTAATATGCCATCAAAGTGAGGAGGTGTGAGAGAGAGTCTAACAACAAAAAACCTAAGCGTGCCTGTCGCCGCCACTACGCCGCCGTGCGCTGCCATCATCCTCAACATGTTGCAATGCAAGATCCTTGCATGGAATTGTCGAGGGATTGTTAATCATGAAACACAAAGGGCCTTAGTCAATATGGTGCAAGCGAAAAACCCAAGCCTTATCTTTCTGGCAGAAACCCTAGCACAACCAGATCTGATCTTGTCTCTCAAAAATCGTTTAGGTTTTGAGGGCAATATCTGCTATGAGGAAACAGAAAGCTCACAAGGGGTCGCCTTGCTCTGGAAAGGAGAGACTCCAGTCAACCTCAGAACCTGTTCTCCCCATCACATTGATGTATAAGTAGGTCGAAGAGGAACAAACGATCTTTGGCGGTTTATAGGCCTATATGGCTTTGCATCCTGCTCTCAAAGACACCAAACATGGAACTTGATTCAAACTCTTGCAGCAGAGCAGTGTGACTTGCCTTGGCTTATGGCGGGGACTTTAATGAGATATGGAGCAACCTTGACAAATCTGGAGGGCCACCTAGGGCTGCCAGACCGATGGAAGATTTTCAGAGAATAATGACCAATTGTGGATTATTTGATATGGAGTTCATGGGTAGGAAGTATACATGGTCCAATAGACACACAAAAGAACGACTTGACAGGGCCTTCCACTCAGTGCAATGGCGAGAATGCTTCCCTTTCTCTAGAGTCTGTACTCTTCCTTCATCTGAATCGGACCATTGTCCATTGCTAATAGAAGTTTGTTCAAAACGATCACCGTCTTGGAAAGTTCCATCAAGATTTCATTTTGAGGAATTTTGGCATCAATATCCAAAGTGTACTGACATCATTCGACAGTGTTGGGCACAACCTCTCACAAGGAATGCCATGAAGCAATTGGAGACCAAACCTCATACTACGGGATCTCACCTGCTTGAGTGGCACAAGAAAGATGTGTCACAAAACAAAGTAGAAATGAAAGTACTGCAGGAGAAAATGAAGGACATCATGTCCCATCCATTCACTCCCCAACAATATGATGAACAAAAGCAACTTCATGTTCGATATAGTGCATTGCTTGCACAGGAAGAAACGTATTGGCGATAACGATCCAAGACGTTTTGGATGAGGGACGGAGATAAAAATACTGCTTTCTTCCACCGCAAGGCATCAAATAGAAGAAGTAAGAACATAATAAAGGGCTTAAAGGATGAAGCAGGAATGTGGCAAACTGAACCTGCTATAGTGCAATGCATTCTATTGCAATATTTCAAAGGTATTTATACCTCTTCTGGAACTAATTTCAGTGCTATCTTTCAAGTCCTAGAAGCTATTGATGTTTAAGTCAATGCAGATATGAATTGGTAACTCACCAAACCCTATGTTGAAAAGGATATAAAAGATGCTCTCTTTCAAATGCATCCATCCAAAAGTTCCGGACCGGATGGCATGTCCCCTTTTTTCTTTTAGAAATATTGGCACATTTTGTCTAGTGATGTCTGTTTGGGAGTGAAAACCTTTTTGGAGATAGGAGAATTGGAGTACTCAGCAAACTTCACCCATTTATGTCTCATCCCAAAAATTCCTGAGGCAATAAAAGCAAATCAGTTTCAGCCTATTGCATTATGCAATGTACTATACAGAATCAGTTCTAAGGTAATAGCGAATAGATTGAAAAAGATATTGTCTTCAATTATCTCTCCTCTGCAAAGTGCTTATGTGCCTGGCAGGTTGATATCCGATAACACACTAGTTGCCATTGAAGTTGCTCACTTTATGCATAAACTACGTAGACAAGAAGAAGGTTTCTTATCACTCAAGCTTGATATAAGCAACGCTTATGATAGACTTGAGTGGGATTTCTTGAGAGAAATGTTAACAAAGCTAGGGTTTCAGGAGCACTGGATCAATATCATCATGAAGTGTGTAGCATCAGTCCAGTACTCTATTTTAATCAATGGACAGTCTTCTGAAGCAATTGTTCCAATAAGAGGTATTCGACAAGGAGATCCTCTATCACCTTACCTATTTATCTTGTGTGCAGAGGGCCTATCTGCTCTCATCTCTAAGGCAGTGGAGTGATCTCAGTTGAAAGGTCTCACTATGTGTTCGGGAGCTCATACTTTGCACCACTTATTTTTTTACAGATGACAGCTTGATTTTTGGAGCTGCAACTGAATCTGAATGTCTTGTCTTGAGGCATATTCTCAACACCTACGAGATGGCATCAGGACAAAAGGTTAATTACCTAAAGAGCAGTGTCATTTTTAGCAGGAATGTACCTCCTGAGGTGCAAACCAAGTTAGCTAGCATGTGTTAGACAAATAGTCACCCTTAAGTATAAGGGCCAAGTTATAGTGCAAGGATTATGAGTAGGGGATATAGTACCCAAGGGATTGGAAAACCCACTCTAGCTAAGGAAAACTTAAAAGATGCTAGATGAATATGCAAATGTACAAATTACAAACAAGGGCTCACAAATGAACTAAAGTTCATGGTGATTATATGCAAGATGGGGTAGTGTTTTGATTTTAGTTTAAGAGATGATTTGATTCGGAAATAGCTAAATGAATACTTGAAATGTAAAATAGCCTAAGATAAATTAAATATAATAAAATGGATGAGAGTTAGGACTTAAGGTTTTCACCTCTAGCCTTTCTTGCAAACAATGATGCTTCTATAATGAATGATGTCATTTTAATTAACCAATTTTTCTCCTTGCATCCCTCTCGGGTATGACAAGGGACATGCTCCTTTGATGATACCAAGCAACCCCTCTCGGGTGTAGTACTTAACTACTTAGATCATGCATTTCAATCCGGTTAGGTATCTAATGCATATACCTAAGTGCATAAAGCTTGGAGATGAAGAAATTATGCAAACCAACCAAGCTTATCTCTAAGTGATTGCTATCATGCACATATGATATGCTATCATGCTTCAACCAACCAAGATTAATCAAGCCTTAATTATTTCTCATGTCATGGCAAATATTCATACCCAAATTGATTAAGTTTAAGCGTAAACATTCAACTCTTGAACTAGCATGTTAAGGTGCTAAAGAAAAATGCATCAACCATAATATTTACATCAAAGTCAAACAAGATTGGCTAGGGCTTTCAACCCTAGCCCTAACAAACTAACTACTCACTCATAATCAAATAAATAAGCTCCAACATATTTATGAACATCGAACTAAAAAGTAGGGATAGACAAAGTGACTAGTGATGTCAAATTGAGGATGATGTAGATGAACTCATGGAGGTTTTGTCATGGTGATGATGATTCCTCAAGTGATGCTAAACTCCTCTCCTTCTTCTTCAAAGATTGATGATGGAATATGAGAAGTGGAAATGATCAAGTTGTGAAATGGTTGAATGGTGAAGCTTTATGTATATAAAATAGAATGGGTAGATGGGAAAGATGATGACTTTTGGTGGTGGTGGTGGTAATATATGTTTATGAATTGGTGGTGGTGGTAATATATGTTATGAATTGATGGTGGTGGTGATGGAGGTTTTGTGGATGAGATGATAGTGGATTGTAGAGAATATAGAGAGAAAAAGATCTAATGAAGTGGTATATGGGTGGTCTTCCAAGAGTGTAATGAAAGGATGCTTATATAGAGAAGATAAAGAGAAGTATGATAGTGAAAGTAATGATGAAAATAGAATAAATGAGGTGGAATATGATAGTGGAAGTATGGAGGTGGAGTATGAGTGGAAGTAATGATTAAAGAGAGTTGAAAAACATGACTAAAGGAAAAGAGAAGAGCATCTAAACTCTCTTTATTGTGAGTGGGAGACATGAAAATGATAAGTGATGGAGATGGTTTTTGGTCACTTTCTTCACCTTTATTCCTTCAATTATATCTCTACCAAGAATTCATAATGGGCCTTCGACTTCCTCATATCAAATGATCCACCATGAGTGTAGATCATTCTGGTAAACTTTCAGAGCTTACTTCCATGTGATTGGGCCCGAAATGCTTCTGGACTCCTTACAGGTCGGGTTTTCCAGTTTTGTCTTTCAGAAATTTGGACTGATTGTTTGAAGGTCTTTCACTCCAATCTAGCTCTTGCACTATTCATAAGAAATGATTCTTGAGATGTCTAGAATGGATCTGAGAAATTTTAGCTCATTTAGATTTCGTGGTTAGTCTGCAGCCCCTCCTTCCTTGTTTAGCTCGGTTTCTCCTAGCCGAAGTAGAAAAAAGTACTAAAGTTGACTTTTCATTTCCATGCTTCCATCATTTCCTAGCATGATAAAGAAAACATAATAAATATTTATAAATAAACAAAAATCTTAAGTAAAAGTATAAGATTAAGAAATAATGAAATTGGATTAATCAACATTAAATTGGACTTTAGAACAAGTCATTTCCATATTTTAGGGCAACAAATATGTAAATGAATTATGACCCAACAACATGCTGAAAGTTCAAAAAGTGGAAGAACATGACAGATACTTGGGCTTACCATTACGAGTAGACAAATCAAAAACAGCTATTTTTTCTTACATCAAAGAAAGGTTGGCCAAAAAGCTCTTGGGATGGAAATCAAAAATCCTTAGTTCTGTTGGCAAGGAAATTTTAATAGAAGCAATAGCACAGATGATGCCATCTTATGCTATGAATTGTTATCTCCTGCCAAAGACATTGTGTTATGATATTCATCAATTGTGTGCTCAATTTTTTTGGGGCGACACTGATCAAAGAAGAAAAATTCATTGGCGTAGTTGGAGCAAGCTTTGCATGACAAAACAAGAAGGAGGCCTTGGCTTCAAAAATCTGTATGCATACAATTTAGCTATGCTAGCTAAACAAGCCTGGAGGTTAATCTCAAACCCCCAGTCACTAATCGCTAAAGTGTACAAGGCTAAATACTATCCCAGCCATTCTTTTTGGGATACAGAACTTGGAGATGCCCCATCCTTTTGATGGAGGAGTATATTGGAAAGTAGACCTATCTTGGCTACTGGAATTCAATGGAAAATGGGGACTGGAGAACATGTGAATGTATGGAAAGACAGTTGGATTCATGATTGTCCTTCTTACCTCATTCACAAGCCACCTCAGACTACCATCAGTTAAGTAGCTGATTTAATTCATGAGGAAACTCGAAGCTGGAATCAAGGTGTTATACAAGCAAATTTTCTATCTGAAGTAGCTACAAAAATTCTCAGTATTCCATTAAGTAGAATTGCAGGGGAGATCGTTATATATGGAGGCCAGAGAAGAATGGAAAGTATACTGTCAAGTCTGCATATTGGATCGCCAGGCAGCAGGTTATGGGAGAGTTCCTAACTTCTACATCATTGGGAAATCCTTATGAAATTCTATGGAAAAAATTGTGGAACACAAAAGTGAAAATATGTATGTGCAGGGCTGCAAATAATATACTGCCCACTCAAGAAAGTTTGTGTCATAAGGGATATACTGGTCCCTTCAATTGTTTGTTGTGCAGTGAAGCTTTGGAAACTAGCAGTCATGTGTTATACAACTGTCCTATGGCGCAAGAAGCAATTGGGGCAGCAAATATTCCAGTTGCTAGTGTTTTGCTAGGAAATTTCAAGGAGTGGTTTTTGCATCAGAGTCACCATCTAAACAAGGCACATTGGGAGAAGATACTTATGCTACTATAGGCATTATGGAAGAACAGAAACAACAAGTTGTGGAATGATACTTCCAAAAATACACAAGAGATTGTTGTTGCCACTTTCACTTGGTATGAACAATTCCTACAAGTGCAAAAGATACAGCCGCACAACAAGGCAGCCAAACTGGTAAAAATTGGTCTCCACCATCAAGTCAACAGCTCAAAATCAATGTTGATGGAGCTTTCTTGCCTTCTAAAGATATTGGAGGTATTGGTGGAGTAATCAGGGGAAATGATGGTTCTTTTGTTGTTGCTTTTTCAAAGTGTGTACAACATGTTTCATCTACAAAGCAGGTAGAGCTGCTAGCAATCAGAGAGGGCATCAAGTTTCTACAGCAGAGGGGCCTTCAAAGCGCTTGCCTTGAAAGTGACTGCCAGGTTGCCATGCATACAAGAGATAGAAGAAGAAGATTTTGATCTCAATGAAAATGTCAATTTGTTGCTGGATATACAACACTATAGTAAGATGATACAAAATCTGACATTCACTTTTGCTCCTCGAACTGCCAATTCTGTGGCACATAGGTTAGCAGTCGTTGCCTATGAATCCAATACTACTCAAGTATGGATAGACCATGCTCCAGAAAGCATTCTGGATGTTTTAGCTTTTGATTGTAATTGCTCAATTTAATCAATAAAGTTCTTGATGATTACTCAAAAATAAAAAAAATAAAAAAATAAGATATAAACCCAATATTCTAAAGAGGTATTGGAAAAAAACTCGTACATATTTTCTTATCAATTTACACCCAATCCATGTGGGCAAACTTTCTTTGTAGAGTGTTGATGTAAAATTAATATTTTTTCATGTTGTCCCATATGCTTGATTTCCCTTGAGGTTACCCTTAGGGGACGTAGTTCCACGTAGGCAAAACCTTCCTTCTAGAGTGTTGTGTATAATTAATATTTTTTCATGTTGTCCTATATGCTTAATTTACCCTTGAGGTAGTGAAAAGTAATATGAAATGATAAGTGATCATTAATTTTAGCATTTACTCTTTGAACATGTAACTAATAAATGACATAGGTATGAGGTATCTAAACTAAATACCTTTTGACAAGGTATTGAAAAAAAACATATATGAGAAAACAACTTACCTAATAGCCATGACATTAGATAACATACTTCTAGAACAGGTAACCAATAAATGACATAGGTATGAGATATCTAAAACTATATACCTTTTGACAAGGTATTGAAAAAAAAAATCATAGCATAAAACAACTTATCTGATAGTTATGACATTAGATAACATACCTGTAGAATAGATAACCAATAAATGACATAGATATGAGGCATCTAAAACTTTATACCTTTTGACAAGGTATTGAAAAAAAATCATGGCATAAAACAACTTACCTCATAGCCATGAACGTCGCTAAATGTCATACATTTGGAATCAGTAACCAATGAAAATCATAGCATAACAAAAACAAAAAAAAAACAAGTAGGCATTAAAGTTTTAGAATTTGAAAGCCATACATACTACATTTTTTTTTAATTGTCACATGAAAGCCAAGTGTTTTACCCAAATCCTCAAGTTATCATGGGTATAATAGTTATGGTATAGACTATAGACGTATAGTCGAACAAACCTAGATACAAACTAAATTCTCGGTAACATTTCATCGAATACATTGAGTGCACCGCAAAAAAAAAAAAAAAACCAGTAGGTTATAAAGTTTGGAACTTGAAAGTCTACCTACTACCTACTTTTTATTAATCATCACCTGAAAGTTAGGTGTTTTACTAACTCCTCGAGTTAGCATAGGTATAATAGGTATGGCATATACGCAGAGTCGAACAAACCTCTATAGTAGGTATGCAACTAATAAAAACTATTATATAAACTGAATTCTTAGTAATATTTCATCAAAGGGAGCTTCTATTCATACCTCCGAAATTAGTATTTGGATATCTTCACTTAACAGACCTCCAACTTACTTTTAAAAATAACTAATTTGCTATCTAAACCTCCTTAATTTTCCCACAATGCCCATCGTCCAATAAAATAAATAAAAGCTCCTTTTTTTTCCTTTTCAATTCATACCTTCAAAAATCAATAGTTGGACCTCCTTCAAATTTTGAAGATTTCACAGTTCTATTTTACCTTAATACAATTAAGCTGAACCATAAAAAAAAAAAACCTTTAGTTGGTAGTCGTCTTTCTGTCCCCCTGCTACTTCTCTCTCTCATTATCATTCGTAATTTTATAGAGGTTGTTTACAGCCTTGTACGTGTGAATTCTTTTAAGAAATTTTCAATGTTTTATGATCTTATGGAGGTTAGATATCTTCTGTTTCTTTTTGTTGAATCAATGAATATAATGACTCTTTCTCCCCTTGTCAAATCTTCTTTCCACCTTCATTCTTGCAAACAATTCCACAATTTTTTGTTTCCTTATTTTTTTTTTATCACTTTCATAGCTGAAACTCTTTTTTTATAATAAACCTATGTCCATTGATGGTGATCAACTGCAAAGTTTAGAAAATTTTAACAACAACATAGATGACATTTTCCGATGTATATTTAAAGGTTCACGTTGGAGGAGAAAGTTTTCTCCAACTAAAGATTACTATTGTACGTAAAGGTAAGAAGTTTTCTTTTTCTTCCCTCTTTTGTGTCTTTATTAGTAATTTGACATGAGTTGACAAAGTCAACTATTATTTGAAAAAAGAGGAAGGTCCAAATGACAATTTTGGAGGTATGAATAGAAACTCTCTTCATCAAATACATCGAGTATACCACAAAAAAAAACCATAAACACTGTTCTCTACAATCTCAATCACATCAACAATTACTATCGATAGCAATAATTAAATAACTTAACTATGTAGTAGAAGGTTTGTGAACCCAAAAAAAAAAAACGATATGCAAATGTCTCTTCGTATTTGGTTCATTTAAAGCAGCAATCAACCCATTTGAATTAGGAAAAATAGACCACATTGCATGATTCTAGCAATATTGATGACAATATTAAAGTTAGGGATTACAAAACCTACAATTAAAATAATAATGCAAAAAGCTTTAATCATGGAATACATAACGTTATTTTTTTGTCAACAGGTAGATTAGCGTGGGTTAATAATTTCCCTCAGTGGCAATTTCTGTAATTTTGAAGGAAAAAAAGGTTGTATTATTTATCTTACAGAATTACTTTTGGGTGTAAATTGAAAAGAAATAATGGATGAGGTTTACCTAACATTTCTTATAAAAATTAGCCCTATAATGAATTGCCCTAAAAAAAAAAAAAAGTCATATGAGGGCAGAGGGAAGACATAAACCTCACCTCAGAAAAGCAAGAAAAACGAAGTACAAAAAAGTGAACCGCATTTCTACAAACCTGTCTTACATAAATCTTATCCCAAACAAGCTAGAAAAATGAATACAAAAGAGTGAAGCTCATCTCTATAAACCTGTCTTACAAACAATTAATAGAAACAAAATTTAGGAATACCAAACCAATCGCAACTACTTATTGGGTGGTAGAGCCCATCATACCAAATCTGTGGAGTTTAACGCCATGATTTGTCAAAACATCCTTCATTTAGTTACCCTCACGAAAGATACGTGATGAGCAAAATTTAATTGAGAAATACGGTGCAAGCTTTATGCTAAGAATGGAGAATCGATCTTCCTAACTTGGGGGGGGGGGGGGGGGGGGGGGGGGGGCGGGGGGGATGTTATAGCTCATCATTGTGATGCTTGAGTAGATATTCAGATGTATTACATACTGCAATCAAATACAATCATTATATATGATGGGCTTTTATTTAGTGTATCATCGATCTTTTTATTGCGTCTCCTTCATTTGGCCTCTCTGTCTGACGGTACTACACATCCAAAAGGAGAGGGCATTAATCAAAAGTTCAAAACATCAGGACAGGCATGTATCATGAACCCCTGCACTGAATGCGACCAGTAAGGATTACACAGATGGTCATAGCCAGTCCATCGGATGCTGGCTTTGCTGAATTTCTCTAGTGATGCAATCAACAAGGGAACTGGAAGTGGCTTCAAATTCTTTGTCATCTCGGTCGCCACAAAACGTGGTGCCTGCGCGTGTTATTAGTTTAAAAGTTTATGAGCGAAGATGACCAGCTAATCATGAGCAGTAATATCAACAATGAAAACAAAGAACAATAACAAAATACGTTGCGAAAAAAGAAGGAAAATAAACCTGACACTGAATGTCAATTCCATGCTGCTTGTATTCCAAACTAATGCATCTTGAGAACATTTTAAGGTACCTGTATCATAAGTTTATAAATGCATCATAATTAGTTACGACGTTGCATGTATATTATTAATTAGCTAGGAGTCCAAGTTCAACGACAGAAGAACATTTAGAGTATCTTTAGCAATGCTAGTCATTTTGAGTCAAATTTTAGTCAAAATAGCTAAAAAGTCATTTTGGCTAGCCACATTAAAAATTTGGTTGTATCAGTGCTCTCTATTTTAGCTAATTTTGAATCGCTATCTATATTTAGGAGTGAGATAGCTAAAAATTATAATAGAGAGTCACTTAGAAATCTGGTGCAGCTGCTAAAATAGATAAAAAAAACTAAAGATGCTCTCTAAAATAGCTAATGAGTCAAAATAGAATCTGCTAAAGGATGGATGGAGTGACCCAAACCCTTATAAACTCATAGGCAATATCCCATTTTTCTCATGTGGTATGTATATATTCTCAACACGCACCCGCACGTGTAGGTAATTTTCAAGCCATACACATGGACAACTTTGAGTGACGTGGAGCCCGTGTGGCCGTTAGGCATGCACACGTGGGTAACCCGTTCTAATATCATGGTAAAGTAATATGGTTTTCACATTCAAAACCAATTGGCGATAGATGGAGTGGCCCAAACCCTTATAAACTCATAACAAAGTCTTATTTTTCCCATGTGGGATATATATATTCTCAACACTTTCTTCTTCTTGAGCATACCGGGAAGCACTGCCTTGTCACCCAAGTTGGGGCTTCCATGTTCACCTTTGTAATGCTCTCCATCAGCTCCAAATCAACCTCATGAAAAAGAACCTAGCATAAGGGTAAGTCATCCCTGCATTGTTAATCAAAATGCCAACATCAAGCCCTTTGATGCCTTCCTCTATGGTTTTAGCTATCTCCTCCCCACTCAATTTTGCCAAGTCGATGACAATGCTCTTAAATTTCACTTGTTCATGAAAGTATTTCCCGCGGATTCCATTAGAGGTAGCTTCGAGCTTCGAAGGGTTTCGACCGACCAAGACAAGGTTAAGACCCTTTGAAGCCATTTCAAAGGCAAGGGCTTTGCCTATTCCATCAGTGGAGCCGGTGATGATTGCCCAAGATCCATACTCCTTGAGATTCCTTGGAGGTCTTAAAAACATGACCCATACCCATCCCACAAAATTGATCAAAGATTTACAAACAGATAGGAAGCCTATGGTGATTGCTGCCACAATGAAAAACTCTTGTAGCTCCATTGCCCAATAATGTATCAGTAATGCAGAGCAACTTGGAGTACAAATTTCTCTATTTGGTTATGCAATTTGGAGTACAAATTTCCTTATTTGGTCATGCAATTAAGTACAAAAATTGATCCAAGTAGCAAGTAGCAAGTTGGCCTGCAGAAAGGGACCATGCATTATCATGTAATTAACAACCCAATTGTTTCGTTGGTGGTTGTTAGATTATATAGGAACCGTTGGTAGTTGATCCCTGGTTTGCATTTAGAAGTTGGGGAAGTAGTATTGCACAAACACATCCATATATTAATTATGTAGATTGTAGTGATTCTCCTGTTAACTTGGGGTACTTTAGTGTGAGTTCTCATTTGGTCTCTCTTTAATGCTACTGCAGACCCAAAGAACGATAGTATTAGAAGCTATAAACCTGAATCGGGAGAAGATCGCAGTGAGGAGTGTGAAAAGAAAAGCAAAATATAGAACCGGACCAACTTCCTTGTTTCAATAATTTGGAACATCGTAGAACTTTCGAAATTTTGACCACAAAAACCAACTGAAACCATTTCCAAAGGCAGGGGCTTTACCAATTCCATCAGTGGAGCTAGTGATGGTAGCCCATACTCCTTAAGATTCTTTGGGGGTCTCAAACATGATCCATACTCATCTCACAAAATCGATGGAAGCTTTACAAGCAGAAATGAAGCCTATACTACTTGCTGCTACAATGGAAGCAATTCCATTGCCCAATATTATTGAATCAGATATCAGGGTCTTTTTTCTCAGAAGGGACACAAGTTTCTTTCTTTTGGTGATGCTATGGATTACAAGTTTTTCACTGTTTTTGAATAACAACTAAAGTAAAGGATTTTTACTAGCTAAAAGTAGCAACAAGTAGCCCGAAGAAAAGGGGTCCATGTTTAAATATAAACGTAAAATAACAAAGAGAGAGAGTATTTAGATGCAAAGAGTGGAGAATAATGTGTTTATTTTTCTCTCAAATGAGGGTTTATATAGGAATACAAGATGGTGTGAATGCTCTAGGAGAAGTTTAATTTGATGACTATGATATCATTGCTGCAACTCAACATGGTTGTTTCAATGATGATAATTGTCATGCTTGTTGTCTCCCTATAAGCTTTATGCCACACAAGTCTTCATACCTATATCTATACACTCAAGTACTATGTCTATACACTCAAATACCTATTACATGATATAGCTATTATACTATAATACATTTATACTTTAACACTCCCCCTTGGATATTTCATGTCAATAGTGTTGCTTGGACCGTGCGCTTCTAAGTTGTCTCGTTAATAACCTTGCCAAGTAATAAAAACCATGTGAAAAAAAACAATGTTTGTCGAAGGAGAAAAAGAGCACAATGTGCGTTGAGTGTGGAGCATGTTTCTGGATACTCCCCCTGATTTCGGCTCTCCCTAAAGATCATGAGAGTTCAGATAACTTTCTCAATCCGATGTTCTTCACATGTTTCTCAAAGGGGGATTTTGGTAACAATTTAGTAAATAAGTCCGCTACATTATCCTCTGATCGGATTTAATTTATTTCAATATTTAGAAGTGTTTGTTGTTGCTGACTGTAGAAGAATTTAGGCGATATATGCTTGGTATTGTCGCCCTTGATGAAACCTAATTTCATTTGCTCAATTCAAGCTGCATTATCTTCGTAAATGCATGTATGTTCATTTGTGGTAGACTTTAAACCACAAGTTCCTCGAATGTGTCCATTTATAGACCTTAGCCATATGTATTCACGCACAGCTTCATGTAGAGCAATAATCTCTGCATGATTTGAGGAAGTAGCAACAATGGTCTGTTTTGTAGATCTCCAAGATATCGCGGTGCTTCCCATGGTAAAGATATAACCTATTTGGGAGAAACCTTTGTGAGGGTCAGAGATATACCTTGCATCAGCAAAACCCATTAAAACATCACCATCATTTTGATGGCGGTGCTGGTGTCTACATTATAGAAGGTGGCGTTTTGCCTTATGGGGTCCAATCTTATACTTCTGTCTTTTATTTTGCTCTATGTAGAGATAAAATAATCTCATATCAATTGTACCGCTCAGGTATCAAAAGATTATCTTTATACCAACCTAATGACAGCGTGTTGGTGCTGAACTACGTCGAGCTAATAAGTTTACTGCGAATTAGATATCTGGTCTTGTGCATTGAGCTAAGTATAATAATGCGTCTATTGCACTTAGATAGGGCATTTCAGCCTCTAAAATCTTCGTCCTCATCCTTCAGACGAAATGGATCTTTTTCGGGCTCAAGACTACAGCCGATCATGGGAGTACTTACATGCTTTGCTTTATCTTCATTAAAGCGCCTTAATAATTTTTGAGTATACGCTGACTGATGGATCATAATCCCATCACTACGGTGCTCGAGTTTATTCCGAGACAAAACCGTGTTTTCCCAAGATCTTTCATCTCAAATTCGGATTTCAAGTATTTAGCAGTTTCCTTTAATTCATCTAGAGTTCCAATTAGGTTCATGTCATTGACATAAACTGCTACAATCGTAAATTCAGAACTTCTCCTTTTAATGAACACGCATGGACATATTTCATTGTTAATATATCCCTTCCCAATTAAGTAGTCACTTAGATGGTTATACCACATCCGTCGGGATTGTTTCAATCTATATAGTGAACGTCTTAATCTTATTGAAAACGCGCTTCGTGGTTTAGAGCCACTTGATTTGGGTAATTGAAGTCTATCTGGAAGCTTCATATATATCTTTGAATCTAGATCCCCATAGAGATATGTTGTAACCACATCCATAAGCTGCATGTCAAGTTTTTTGGAAACTACCAAACTGACAAGGTAGCGAAATGTTATAATATCCATTAAGGGAGAATATGTCTCCTCGTAGTCGATTTCAGGGTGTTGTGAGAAACCTTGTGCCACAAGGCGAGCTTTGTATCTAACAACCTCATTTTTCTCATTACGCTTTCTAACAAAAACCCATTTATGGCCAACATGCTTTATATTTGGGGGCGTCAGCGTTATAGACCCAAATGCCTCTCGTTCTGTCATTGGAGCGTCCCCCAATGATGTCTCTTGGACATAACCATAATCCAGAATATTTTCATGAGATGGATTATTTGTATCAATGATTAATGGATTATTTTGTGTCAAACTCGCTTTCTCTCTTGGGCAAGAATCCATCAAACCTATGGGTCTCCCGCACTTCCTGGCAGGAGCCGTGGGCCTAGCCACTGCGTCACCCATATAGGGGACGTTGGCGCCATTCTTATGTACTCTTGAGATGGCATCATGTCCTCTAGTTTGAGGGACATCAATCCATGCAGGCACGTTTGCAGCAGGTATGTGTGATCTCGTTAGTTTAGCGATATCAGAAAACGCATTAGGCATCGATTCTGCTATGTTATGAAGATCGAGAATTCTCCGCACTTCAATTTCGGACCGTGCGGATCGGGGATCAAGCTGAGACAAAGTGGGGATAAATCACGACAATTCTTGTCGTTTATGTTGAACATTAGTGTTCATGTCTCCCCCTAACGACGGGAAGATTGTCTCATCAAAGTGACAATCCACAAATCTAGCGGTAAATAGATCACCTGCTAAGGGTTCTAAGTAGCGGATAGTGGTTGGAGAGTCATTTCCAACATAAATGTTTAATCGTCTCTGAGGACACTTTTTGGTGCAATGTGGCGGCGCAATTGGCACATAGACTAGGGGTCATCATTTGGCCCTTAGGCCCTAAACCTGCCTGGCCTGTAGGGCCGAAGCCCGACCCGACCCTTGCACTAGGGCTAGTCGGCCCGATCCTTTTTAAAATAGGATAGGGTATGGGCCATGAGAATGAAATCCGGCCCGGCCCGTTTGAGCCCGTTAGGGCCAAGCCCTGCCCGGCCCGTAAGACCCGCCCGAATAAGCCCTAATAATTTTCTATTTTTTTTCTATTTTTTAATTATGTTTCTCTTTTTTTCTATAATATGTAATTTTTTTCTTTCTTTGTAATTGATTTCAGCTTTGTTTTCTTTGGTTTTTATTTTCTTTGTTACATAACAATTAATATTAGATTTAGAGAGATAGTTAATTGAATATAACCACCTTAACAAATATTAATAAATGTTATAAGTTAATTCGTATATACACACACATATATTAAATATGATCAACCAAAAGCAATGTCTTATATTACCCATATAACCATTGAACAACATTTTGAGGAAAAACAATAATGTAAGTCTTAAAAAAAAAAAAAAAAATAAGGCCCTTTTCGGCCCTATTCCGAAGGCCGACCCGACTCGGCCCTTTCGGCCCTAATAGATCGGGCTTTTAGGGCGGGTAAGGGTTAACATATTTAAGCCCTGGTCCTACCCTACCCGTCCCTAAATTTTGTTGACTTTGACTAGACCCGGCCTGGCCTGACCTTAAGCCCTAAAATTTTGTTGACTTTGACTAGACCCGGCCTGGCCTGACCCTAAGCCCTAAAATTTTGTTGACTTTGACTAGACCCTAGCCCGGCCCATGATGACCCCTAACATAGACTGCACACCTAAATATGCGTAAATGTGAGACATCAGGCTCATACCCAGTTACCATCTGGGAAGCAGAAAAAGGTTGAGTGGCAGTAGGCCTTAGACGAGTAAGCACAATTGCATGCAATATTGCATAGCCCCAAGCAGAAATAGGGAGATTGGTGCGCATAACCAATGCTCTAGCAACCATTTGAAGTTTTTTAATGGCAGCTTCTGCAAGACCATTTTGGGTGTGTACATGAGGGACAAGGTGTTCAACCTCGATCCCAATGGACATGCAATAATCATCAAAAGTTTTTGATGTAAACTCTCCAGCATTGTCAAGATGAATTAACTTAATAGCATGATCAAGGAAGTGAGCCCTTAACTTAATGATTTGTGCTAGGAGTTTAGCAAATGTAGCATTTCTTGTGGATAAGAGCATGACATGTGACCAACATGTTGATGCATCAACCAACACCATAAAATATCTAAATGGTCCGCAAGTTGGTTAGATAGGTCCACAAATATCACCTTGTATTCTTTGCAAGAATGATATATTTTATTTAGTATCCTTTGCATAGGATGGTCTCGATCCCACCTTTGCTAAAGAGCAAGGCTTTGGAAAACGAATGATAGGCTTTAGAAGTAACTCCTTGGACCAATCTTTGGTTCGTACTTCTTTTCGTTTCGAAGAATAGATGTCTGTGTGAAGTCTTTAATATACAGATCATTATATCACGACTTGGATGTCCCAAACGATCGTGTCAAAGCCTATATGTGTCAGAATCCCATAAATTTTCATTCATGACATGGTTCGATTCAATGACTCTAATAGTGGTTGCATATAATCCACTAGAGCGACACATAAGTTTCTCTAATACTCGTGTATTTTCGTAGTCATTAGAGGTGATGCAAAGGAACTCTTGTCCATTCTCAAAATGTGTTTCCAAATGAAAACCATTGACTCTTATATCTTTAAAACTCAATAGGGTTCTTCCAGCCCTTGGAGCATATAGAGCTTTGGTGACATTAATATTTGTGCCATTTGGCAACGTTAATTGAGCTGGTCCTCGACTATGAATTAATTGTGATGGTCCTGCCGTCATAGTCATTGAAGATCGACTAGGCATCATCCATAAAAATAGTTGCCTATGTCGCAGTATGGTATGTGTGGTGCCACTATCAAGAAGACATTCCAACTCTCCGGGAAACATACTGAAAGATAATAAAGTTCGGAATTTAACACATGTTCATGACATTGAATAATAATGCGACACTTTATTAATAAAGAAAATAGCCAATGATTACATCAAAGTTTTCAAAATCTATTCCAAAATAAAATGAAACTTAGACAAATTGTAGTCACTCAATCCGTTTGGTAACTCCAGTAAAATATGACCAGGGAAGTAGAGAGAGATGTTGGTGGAGCGAGGCTCTCTTAAGTATCACATCTCAATTACTTTCCTAGACATCATACTTCATTGGGTGTGGCACATGAGAAAGAGTTAATACAATTGTTATTTATTGACTAAGACACATTTGCCGTTCTTGGAAAATAAAAAGGACTATTCTAATCAAAGTTTGCGGCATCCGCGTGCACTTCATTTCCAGCTTTGAAGTCCTCAATGGTGAGATTAACATCTTCACCATCTTCATCTTCGGTAAGGTTGGTTTCTTGCTCCCTTAATTCCCTGTACTCCTTATAGCGTGCAACTAGTTGGGTACTTGCATGGCATTGCTTGAACCAATGCCCAATTAATCCATATCGATGACACATGTCATTGTGGTTACCTCCCTTCATTTGAGATGCACGTCGTGCACGTTGTGGATATTCCCTAGGAGGGTTGCTGCTGCTATCATGGTTCATGGTGCTACCTCCACGGCTCATGGTGCGACCTCCACTACCCATGGTGCTACCTCGACTGCCGTTGTTGTCATATCCACCTCTCCCACATGTGGAGTTGCCATCACATATACCCGCTCTAAAATTGCGGTTTCCATCATTATTGGGGCGGTTATATGTACCCATACCTCCTTCATGTCCCCTTTTATTAGGGTACTTATGTCCCCTATTATTAGGGTACCGCTCCTTGCGCCCTCTTTTGGGTGCATTATAATTTGCCTCATAAATGATCTTAGTTCCAATGAGCCTTGAATTATAATTCTTTACGAGGATGTTGTCGTGTTTTTCAGCCACATACATAACATTGATGAACTCATTAAACCTCGTAATTCGTCCAGCATTGACTTCAGTACGATATTGCTTTGATAGCAGAAGTGTTGTGACGAGGACGGTGGAGAGAGTCTTCTCAATTAGCTCTTGTTCTGTGAGAGGTTTTTCACAGAACCTTAACATGGCTTTGAGGTGAAGAGCTTCTGAATTGTATTCAGCAACAGACTTGAAGTCGGAGAAGCGTATATTGTTCCACTGAATCTTCAAGTCAGGGAGGAGGGTATCTTGGATATTGTCAAAGCGCTCTGCCAGCGCTACCCATAAGTCTCTTACATCTTTGATTAACATGTACTCTAATTTGAGTGCTTTGTCCATGTGGCGTCGCATCAAGATAAGTGCTTGTGCATGCTTTGTGGGTGTTCGTTGGAACATAAGACCCGTGTTAGGTGTCTGGATTATGGGCAATATTCCTCTTGAAGTGAGATGGTTCTCACGTCAATTATCCAGCTATGGTATTTCAAGCCTGTTGAGTCAAGCATTTGAAAGTCGAGTCTAGGTTCATTCGACATCCTGAAGATAAGAAGAAAAGATATATTAGTTTCAAAGTTTAAACTTCTACGAAAGCTTAAAGAATAAGATTTCCGAGCTATGCTACCAAGAAATCAATTTTCAAGAATACTTAGATTAGACCGAAATAGTGATGTTTAATATAGTCATAAATTGATGCTACGGACGCTCTTAGTCCGAATATTATGAACACTCTTAGTTCATTGATTATGAACGCTCTTAGTTCGTTTAGCGTGAATTTTTATAATTCTGCTTTTTGATTGCAATTTCCTGAGAAAAAGAAAAAAGGAAAAAAGGAGTAAAAACTCAAAAACGGGAACTTTTAGTAAAAAATACCTTGAAATAGTGTCACCGAAAAACTTGGTTGGAAAAAGTTGTCGGAGGTGACCAGGAAAGTCAAGAAAAAGCATCCGAAAAGTAGTAGGAAAAACGCCAGAAAAGTCATTGGAAAATTGCCCTGCATATCTGTCGGCAGCTGTTAGGCAGGCTGTCGGCAGGTGTCTCGGCAGCTGCTCGACAGGTCCTCGAAAAGTGTTGGTAGGAGCTGTCAGCAGGTGCTCGGCAGGTGCTGTCAGCAGCTTTTCGGTAGATCCTCTCGGCAGCTGCCCGACAGGTCTCGGTAGCGGTTCAGTTTTTCCAATGGCTGGTTTAGGCGGTTTCCGGTCGGTTCTGAGGCCTATTCTGGGCTTCTGGGATCAAGGGTTTTGATATGCGGTAGGGTTTGAAGGTTTTTTGTAGGGTTGGAAAAATGACTTCGATTGGATGATAAATTTCCTCTTCTCTTGTCAATTTTTTATTATCCTAGAGCAAAATCGTGTTGATAACGTGTTTAAGTATAAACATAAAATAACAGAGAGAGAGAAAGTATTTAGACGCAAAGAGTTGAGAGTAATGTGTTTATTCTTCTCTCAAATGAGGGTTTATATAGGAATACAAGATTGTGTGAATGCTCTAGGAGAAGTTCAATTTGATGACTATGATCATCATAGCTGCAACTCCACATGGTTGTTTCAATGATGATAATTGTCATGCTTGTTGTCTCCATCTAAGCTTTATGCCACACAAGTTTTCATACCTATATCTTTACACTCAAGTACTATGTTTATACACTCAAATACCTATTACATGATATAACCATTATACTATAATACATTTATACTACAACAGTCCATTCATTATTGTGTAGTTAAGAGACCGATTTTCGGAGGGAAGATAAACAAGAAGAATGGATGGTTGGTACTTCATAGTTGTGGGGTTGAGATTATATCCCAGGTATGCCCAAGAACAAGAATGGTTGGTGGTTCATAGCTGTTGCTATGAAAAAGTTTTGTGGTTCCGATCATTGACCAATATGAATCAGTTATCAATCAGCTGCAGGGGCTTAAATTAATACAAGTTTCTTTCTTTAGTATGCAGTAAAGCACAAATTTTTTGTTAAAAACTGAAGTAGAAGATTCTGGAGTAAGAAATAGCTCCTGTAGAAAGGACACCCTTCATTATTGTGTAATTACGAGGCCGATTGTTTCGTTCAGATAACAAAGAGTGGTCTGTAATTGTATTAAAGAGTTGAGTGGTTCGTCAATTCCTAGGTTTGCATTTAGGAATTTAATCATCGAAGAACTAGCTATGTGCTAGGAGGTTGTTGATACTTGATACTTGATAGTGACGCTAGAGGTGGCACTTAAATAAAAGAAAAACCGAAAAACTAAGTGTGGCACTTAAATCTTGTCTGGTATTCTGGTAATACAGTTGCTTGGATGCCAATTAAAAGATTGTACATAATACTTGTAAAAATGTGTTCCTTGTTGTAGTATAAATGTATAAATATTGTGTATGTCTATATTATGTAACAAATACGTAAAATATTTAGATAGATACTTGAGTGTATAATCATAGGTACTTGAGTGTATGAAGGCTTATGTAATATGCTTTACCAAAGGGCAACAAGCATGGCAGAAAATCATCATCAAGATGGTTATCATTTTGATTTTCTCTTTGAGCTTTCACACTTCAAATGTATTCCTATAAATACCTATTTGTATGAGATGAATAAACTGACTTGAAATCTCCATTCTCTTTGAAATATTACTCTCTCTTTCTGTGTGTTAATTCCTCTTGTTCTTAAACACGTTATCAGCACGAAGTTGCTATAGAATTAGAATCGAAAATTGACGAAAAAAGAGTTCATCATCGATCGAAGTCATTTTTCCAAATCTACAAAAAATCCCCAAACCTTAGCTCATATCAAAGCCCTTGATTCCAGAAGCACGGAATCGGCCGGAAACTGCCTGAACCGGCCGCCGGAAGCAGAAAACCCGAACCGGACTGCTGCCGGTGCTGCCGAGGCCCCTGCGTAGCAGCTGTTGAGCCATCTGCTGAGCAGCTGCCGAGCCATCTACTGAGCAGCTGCTGACACATCTGTCGACAGATTTACTGGGCGACTTTCCGATAACTTTTCCGGCGACTTTTCGACACTTTTCCGGTGACTTTTCGGTTCTCGACTTTTTCCAACGATCCTTCCGATCACCTTCGATAATTTTTCCGGTCAAAATTTCCGACAACACTATTTCAAGGTATTCTTTACTAAAAGTTCCCGTTTTTGAGTTTTTATTTATTTTCTCTCCTTTTTCCTTTTTCTAGGGAACTTACAATCAAAAGCGGAATTATAGAAATTCACGCCAAACGAACTAAGAGCGTTCGTAATCAATGAACTAAGAGTGTTCACAATGATTCTTGGAAATTGATTTCTTGGTAGCATAGCTCAGAAATCTTATTATTTTTCGTGGAAGTTTTAAACTCTGAAACTAATATTTTCTTCTTATCTTCAAGGATGTCGAATGAACCTAGACTCGATTTTCAAATCCTTGACTCAACAGGTTTGGATTACCATAGCTGGAAAACCGACGTTGAGAACCATCTCACATCAAAGGGGATATTGCCCATCATCCATGCACCAGACCCGGCCCTTGTGTTCCCTCGAACACCTGAGAGGCATGCACAAGCAATCATCTTGATGCGACGTCATATGGACAAAGCACTCAGATTAGAGTACATGTCCATCAAAGATGCAAAGGATTTATGGGAGGCGTTATAAGAGCGCTTTAACAATATCCAAGATTCTTTCCTTCCTGACTTGAAGGTTCAGTGGAACGATGTACGCTTCTCAGACTTCAAGTCTATTACTGAGTACAATTCAGAAGCTCTTCGTCTCAAATCCATGTTGAGGTTCTGCCAAAAACCCCTCACAGAAGAAGAGCTAATTGAGAAAACTCTCTCCACCTTCCCCGTTGTAGCAATCTTGCTATCAAAGCAGTATCGCACTGAAGTAAATGCTGGACGAATTATGAGGTTCAATGAGTTCATAAATATTTTGTCGGTAGCCGAAAAGCACGACAACATTCTCGTAAAGAATTATAATTCAAGACCCATTGGAACCAAGAGCTTTCGTGAGGCAAATTATAATGCACCCAAGAGAGGACACAAGGAGCGGTACCCTAGCAATAGGGGACATGTGTACCCTAATAATAGGGGACATGAAGGACGAACATGTCCATATAACCGCCCCAATAAAGAAGGAAACCGCAACTTTAGAGCGGGCACACGTGATGGCAACTCCACACGTGGAAGAAGGAGATACGGCAACACCGGCCGTGGAAATAGCACCATGAGCCGTGGAGGTCGCACCATGCGCCGTGGTAGTAGCAGCAAGCCTCCTAGGGAATATCCACAACGTGCACAACGTGCACAACCTACACCTCAAATGAAGGGAGGGAACCACAATGACATGTGTCATAGATGTAGATCAATCGAGGATGCCACAGACTTTGATTAGAATAATCCTCTTTCTATTTTCCAAGAATGGCAAATGTGCCTTAGTCAATAAATAACAATTGTATTAAACTCTTTCTTATGTGGCGTACCCAATGAAGTATGATCTCTAGGAAAGCAATTGAGATCGGGGTATTTAAGCGAGCCTCTCTCCACCAACATCTCTCTACTTTCCTGGTCATATTTCATTGGAATTACCAAACGGATTGAGTGATAATAATTTGTCTAAAGTTTGATATTTGGAATAGACTTATGAATAACTTTGATGTAATCATTGGCTATTTTCCCTGTTAATAAACTATTGCATTCAATGTCATGGACATGTGTTAATATTCCGAACTTTATCCCTTTCAGTATGTTTTCCGGAGAATTGGAATGCCTTCTTGATAGTGGCACCACACATACTATATTGCGACATAGGCAATTATTTTTATGGATGACACCTAGTCGATCCTCAGTAACTACGATGGCAGGACCATCACAATTGATTCATGGTCGAGGACCAGCTCAATTTTTGTTACCAAATGGCACAAATATTAATGTCGCTGAAGCTCTATATGCTCCAAGGGCCGGAAGGACCCTATTAAGCTTTAAAGACATAAGAGCCAATGATTTTCATGTGGAAACACATTGTGAGAATGGACAAGAATTCCTTTGCATCACCTCTAAAAACTACGGAAATACACGAGTTTTAGAGAAACTTATGTGTCGCTCTAGTGGATCGTATGCAACCACTATTAGAGTCATTGAATCCAACCATATCATGAATGACAATTTATGGGATCCAGACACATACAGGCTTTGGCAAGACCGTTTGGGACATCCAGGTCGTGACATGATGCTCCGTATATTAAAAACTTCACACGGACATCTATTCTTCAAAACGAAAAGAAGTACGAACCAAACATTAGTCCAAAGAGTTACTTCTAAAGCATATCATTCGTTTTGCAAAGCTTGCTCTTTAGCAAAGGTAGGATCAAGACCATCCTATGCAAATGACACTAAAGAAAATATACCATTCTTACAAAGAATACAAGGTGATATTTGTGGACCTATCCAACCAACTTGTGGACCATTTAGATATTTTATGGTGTTGGTTGATGCATCGACACGTTGGTCACATGTCATGCTCTTATCCATAAGAAATGCTGCATTTCCTAAACTCCTAGTATAAATCATTAAGTTAAGGGCTCACCACCCTGATCATCCTATTAAGTCAATTCGTCTTGACAATGCTGGAGAATTTACATCAAGAACCTTTGATGATTATTGCATGTCTATTGGGATTGAGGTCGAACACCCTATCCCTCATGTACACACCCAAATTGGACTCGCAGAAGCTGCCATTAAAAAACTTCAAATGGTTGCCAGGGCATTGGTTATGCGCACCAATCTCCCTATTTCTGCTTGGGGCTATGCAATATTACATGCAGCTGTGCTTATTCGTCTGAGACTCACTGCCACCCAACCCTTTTCTGCGTCCCAGATGGTAACTGGGTATGAGCCTGATGTCTCACACTTACACATATTTGGGTGTGCAGTCTATGTGCCAATTGTGCCGTCACAGCGCACCAAAATGGGTCCTCAAAGACGCTTAGGCTTTTATGTTGGATATGATTCTCCAAGCATTATCCGCTACATAGAACCCTTGACAGGTGATCTATTTACCGCTAGATTTGTGGATTGTCACTTTGATGAGACAGTCTTCCCGTCATTAGGGGGAGACAAGAACACTAATGTTTAACAGAAAAGACAGGAATTGTCGTGGTCTGTCCCCACTTTGTCTCATCTTGATCCCCGAACCACACAGTCTGAAAAAGAATTGCGGAGGATTCTCGATCTTCAGAACGTAGCAGAATCAATGCCTGATGCATTTTCTGATATCGCTAAAGTGACAAGATCACACATACCTGCTGCAAACGTACCTGCAAGGATTGATGTCCCTAAAACTAAAGGACATGACATCCCCTCTATGGGTGATGCAGTGGCTAGACCCATGGCTCCTGCCAGAAAGCGTGGGAGGCCTAAAGGTTCAATGGATTCTCGCCCAAGAAAGAAAGCGAGCTTGATACAAAATAATCCATTAATCATCGATACAAATAATCCATCTCATGAAAAAATTCTGGATTATGGTTATGTCCAAGAGACATCATTGGAGGACGCTCCAATAGTAGAACCAATTCCAGAGAATAGAGAGATCTCCATGAATTACACTAGTATACATGTAATTATGGACAGAAACTCTATGGCTATTGATGATGCGTTTGCATATCATATTGCAAAAGGAATTATAGAATACGATGATATCGAACCTAGCTCCGTTGAAGAATGTCAACGAAGAGCAGATTGGTCCAAATGGAAAGATGCGATCCAGACTGAATTGGATTCACTAACAAAGAGACAGGTATTTGGGTCTATAAGACTGACACCACCAAATATAAAACCTGTTGGTCATAAATGGATCTTTGTTAGAAAGCGTAATGAGAAAAATGAGGTTGTTAGATACAAAGCCCTCCTTGTGGCGCAAGGTTTCTCACAACGCCCTGGAATCGACTACGAGGAGACATATTCTCCCGTAATGGATGTTATAACATTCCGCTACCTTGTCAGTTTAGTAGTTTCCGAAAAACTTGACATGCAGCTCATGGATGTGGTTACAGCATATCTCTATAGGGATCTAGATTCAGAGATATATGAAGGTTCCAGATGGACTTCAATTACCTAAATCAAGTGGCTCTAAACCACGGAGCGCGTTTTCAATAAAATTAAGACGCTCACTATATGGATTGAAACAATCCGGACGGATTTGGTATAACCGTCTAAGTGACTACTTGATTGGGAAGGGATATGTTAACAATGAAATATGCCCTTGCGTGTTCATTAAGAGGACAAGATCCGGATTTGCAATTATAGCAGTTTATGTCGATGACATGAACTTAATTGGAACTCTAAATGAGTTAAAAGAAACTGCTACATATTTGAAATCTGAATTTGAGATGAAAGATCTCAGGAAAACACAGTTTTGTCTCGGAATAGAACTCGAGCACCGTAATGATGGGATTATGATCCATCAGTCAGCATATACTCAAAAGTTACTAAGGCGCTTTAATGAAGATAAAGCAAAGCCTGTGAGTACTCCCATGATCAACCGTAGTCTTGAGCCCATGAAAGATCCGTTTCGTCAGGGATGAGGACGAAGATTTATTAGAAGCTAAAATACCATATCTAAGTGCGATTGGCGCATTATTGTATTTAGCTCAATCTACAAGACCGGATATCTCATTTGTAGTAAACTTGTTAGCTTGACATAGTTCTGCGCCAACACACCGCTATTGGATTGGTATAAAGACAATCCTTCGATACCTAAAAGGTACGATCGATATGGGCTTGCTCTATCCCTACAGAGAGAAAAGAAATGTGAACGCCAGCAACACTATCCATAGTGACCGATGTTCTCCTCCTCCCCTCCATCAAAATGATAATGATGTTCTGACGGGCATTGCTGATGCAGGGTATCTCTCTGACCCTCACAAAGATCGCTCCCAAACAGGTTATGTCTTTACCATGGGAAGCACTGTGATGTCTTAGAGATCTACAAAACAGACTCTTGTTGCTACTTCCTCAAATCATGCAGAGATTATTACACTACATGAAGCCGTGCGTGAGTGCATATGGCTAAGGTCTATAAATAGACACATTCGAGGAACTTGTGGTTTGAAATTTACCACAAATAAACCTACATGCATTTACGAGGATAATGCAGCTTGTATTGAGCAAATAAAATTAGGTTTCATCAAAGGCGACAATACCAAGCATATATCGTCGAAATTCTTCTACAATTAGCAACAACAAACACTTCTAAATATTGAAGTAAATCAAATCCGATCATAAGATAATGTAGCTGACTTATTTACTAAGTCACTACCAAAATCCCCTTTCGAAAAACATGTAAGGAGCATCGGATTAAGGAGGATATCCGAACTCCCACGATCTTCAAGGGGAGTCTACATCAGGGGGAGTATCCAGAAACATACTTCACACTCAACGCGCGTTGTGCTCTTTTTCCCTTTCTACCAAGGTTGTTTTTCCCACAGGGTTTTATTACTTGGTAAGGTTTTTAACGAGGCAACTTCGAAGCGCACCACCAATACAATACTATTGAACATAAAATATCCAAGGGGGAGTGTTGTAGTATAAATGTATAAATACTGTGTATGTCTATATCATGTAACAAATACATAAAGTATTTAGATATGTACTTGAGTGTATAATCATAGGTACTTGAGTGTATGAAGACTTATGTAACATACTTTACCAAAGGACAACAAGCATAGCAGAAAATCATCATCAAGATGGTTATCATTTTGATTTTCTCTTTGAGCTTTCACACTTCAAATGTATTCCTATAAATACCATTTTGTATGAGATGAATAAACTGACTTGAAATTTCCATTCTCTCTGAAATATTACTCTCTCTTTCTGTGTGTCAATTCCTCTTGTTCTTAAACATTCCTAAATAAATACTCCCACTTTTTGGAACTTTTCAAAATGACTTATATTAGCATGCATACAACGACTTTCTTAACAAACTATAAAATGAAATCCTCCGAATAATATACTTATATGTTTTACCCATATTACATTGGCCTTATGTATAAAACTATAATGCCGTCATGATTTTAATGTTTTGAGATAAGATGGGTAGAATTACTGCATCAAATGCAATCATTGTATGAAGATTTACCCGTTAACCGGGCATCTCTTAATGTGACTTATTTTGGCATCTCTTACTGATCCCCTTGCACATCCAAAAAATGATAGCATCAGGAAACATACATGCTCCGACCGAGTTATAGCTAGAATATTGGCTTATCACCTGAATAATTCCAAATGGGCAAATACTAATAGAATTGTGACACATTACACACCCAAGCCATCAGATTAACTATTGGAGAGGAGCCTGAATCCAACCGCCTTTGATATAGATTGAATCCAGCAGCTAGCTCCTTATTAGTTCAACTTCTCATATAAAATGTACCCAAAGAAGAAAGAAGATGGGAGATGCATTATACTCCTTTATGATAAAGCCAACATCGATCAGTAAAACATATATGATCAAATACTTGTACACTTCACAATGCATTTTCCTGTTGATGCATGCATCTTCAATTCTTGCTCTGTGCCTCCTTCATTTGGCCTCTCTTTCTGGTCCGAATGCCGGTCCAGTAACTGATGGCATTCAATAACACATCCGGCGAGGCCACACGTAATATGAACCACTGCACAGAATGCCACCAGTAGGGATTACACAGAGGTTCATAACCAATCCAGCGAACGCTTGCTTTGCTAAATTTCTCTGGTGATGCCATCAACCAGGAAGGTCCCTTGACATGTTTTGTCAACCTCGTTGCCACGAAAAGAGGAGTCTGCATTAGTTGAGAAGATGAACGCAGGTGGATTAATATCATCTATAAGAAGTAGCAGTAGGGATAAACTTCTTTTGATATGTACACTGTTAAGAATTATATAGTGGCAGATATTTTGAGCATGGTACATTGGTACGGTATTAGAGCTTGAGGTCCTGAGTTAATACTTTCCAACCAAAAATCAGTGCAGTATCATGGTATAACTAGCAAGTTGATTATTGGACTGATCAACAGACACAGAAATAGATAGAAGAAACAGAGAATTTGGGGTTCCGGGGTCGGAGGAATTGAATTTGGATCTTTATCTAGTATATAGGTACCGGTTTGTGATACTAACCCAAGAAAAGAAAGAAAAAGACTACAAAGGTGGATAACGAGAACCTGACACTGAATGTCAATTCCCTGCTGCTTGTATTCCAAACTAATGCATCTTGAGAACATGGAAATGTACCTGTTTCACAAGTTCATAACTCATTAACTCATAATCAACAGGCTATATAATTATGTATATGTATTCCAAACTAATGCATCTTGTGATACATATGTAATGTTTCCATACGTAATAAACTAGATAGTAATAATTAGGTTCCCGGCCATCTTATCACAAGTGTCGGCTTCTCGAGATTGATATATTTCTTAGATCTTGTCAGTTTGTAACACATTTATAGTCCCTATTTTACAGAATGCTTAACTTCACCCAAAGTAGATCACCGAGACACCGACACTTGTGATAACAAGGCTACTCTAAACATGCGAGAATCCTACTCTAAAACGCAGGGAAGAAAAGTGCCTGGAATTGAGGATTAACTTGGAAATTGATTCATACTCAACTTGTAGCTGTGATGCTATCTTTGTTTCAAAGATCGCGAGGAGATGAATAATACCACCCATGTTTTCTATGACCTAGCAGCATCTTAGGCCTAGCATCGTGTAAAACTCAACTTATTGTCGCGCTGTGTTTCAACATTGTACACGAAAAATTACTATACCCACATAGAAAGAGCTCCTTCGACTTCCATGTCTACTTATGCTTTTGGATGATACAAACAATATTTTATACCATTTTTCAGGCATTTAGACACCTTCCTGGGGAACACGTAGTAGCTCTAACAAGTCCAAAGCTAGCGCTAGTAAGCTTTCTTGAAACCTAAATAGTCTAGGACTGAAACCATATCCATTGTAAATACTAAATAGGTGTTAATTTGCTTAATTAAGACTTGAATTATGACAATAACATCTTTTCTGAAACACATTGAGAGAAAATTGTTCCATAGATCGACGAGATACTTGAGAATCTAAGAACAAAACCAAAATCGTTTAAGACCTCTAATGTGATTCAAGTGATGGAGGGAAGTAGTAGAGTACATGTTGATGCAGTTAAAGAGATTCTTAATCCAAGAAGGAAAATACGCATGAAACAAAATAAATGACAGTCAAGAAAACTCACGCTTTGGTTGTAGAATAAAGAGAGTATAGAGGAAAAGAAGGGAGGTTAGCTGAACTAGAACCAATATTGACAATTGCTCCTTTCTTCTTCTTGAGCATTCCTGGAAGCACTGCCCTAGTCACCCAAGTTGCTGCTCCCAAGTTCACCTTAATAATATCCTCCATGAGTTCCAAATCAACCTCATGAAAAAACCTAGCATAAGGGTAAGCTATCCCTGCATTGTTAATCAAAACACCAACATCTAGCCCTTTTATCCCTTCCTTATGGCTTTAGCTATTTCCTCCCCGCTCAATTTGGCCAAGTCAATCACCATGTTCTTAATCTCGACTTTTCCACCAAATTCTCCATGTATTTCATTGGAGGTAGCTTCGAGCGCTGAATGGTTTTTATCAATCAGGACAAGGTTAAGACCCGTTGAAGCCAACTCCAAGGCAAGAACTTTGCCAATTCCCTGAGCAGAGCCGGTGACGATAGCCCAAGAGCCATAGTCCTTGAGATTCTTTGGGGGTCTCAGAAACATGACCCATACCCATCTCACAAAGTTGATGAAAGCTTTACAAACAGAGATGAAGCCTATGCAACTTGCTGCTACAATGAAACCTTCTTGCAATTCCATTGCCATAGTCAGCTCTATGTAAAAGAATCTTGGTTAGCCTTTTCTCTTTCTAAAAAACCCAAAGGCACCTTTTTTTAATTTTATTATTTTATGAAGAACGCTGAAGTTTGTGGAAGTTCAATGCACTTCCATCCCTGTAATTAAGAGTTGGGTGCTGAAAATAAAGAAGAGTAGTTGGGTGCTGAAAATAAAGAAGAGTAGTTGCGTCCAAGAAATGCAGAATAAACAAGTAGGTACGTACTGGGTTTTGTGACTTTGTCCCCTTGTTTGCGCCTTGCTGTTATGTGCTTCTGCAAATTTCAGCAACTTTAGCTTGTTTTATGGGCTACTATTTATTCCCCAGCTACACACTAGTTATTGCCTCATTGATGTATTATATAGGCGAATTACCCAAATAAAAAAAACACAAGCATTTGAAATCTACTCATAAATCACACGATGAGACTTTAGGGTCAGCATTTGAAATCTTCTCATAAATGAACTTTCTTTCAACTTCTCACCGAAAACAACACTTCCGTAATGGGTTTAGATTCAATCTGAGAGTCATCCACATCATTATATCTACAACTCACCTTCCGGGCAATATTATATTTTTTTTGATGACTTCCGGTCAGTCCAGTCAGTAGTATATGTTATCCTACTCTGACTAATAGACAGAGGCATTGAAATGGTTGGATTGAATTATTTAGGAATGCTCATCAATGCATACTTCCAAATACTGGTAGGACTTGAAGGAGACTGAAGGGCCTTGATCCAAGATCCAACTAGAAATGCTCATCAATGCATACTTCCAAATACTGGTAGCACTTGAAGGAGACTGAAGGGCCTTGATCCAAGATCCAACCAACTCACTGTAGAGGTTATTGTATTATGGATCTAAATTTAATACATATTGAATATATAGATAGGTTCAATGATTCAATCTCATATTAATTTAGTGGAACATAACTTATATTTCTTTTATTTGGTCAGTATTACAGAAGTTGCAAATACTTACACGGTTACACCTCACAAAGAACCTTAATCCTGTGAAGAACCGAATGAATTTGGCCATAGAAGCGCGATCCCAAGTGAAACCTCCGATTCAAATTAGCAAAGCCATTAGCAGTTTCCTTGTAAAGATGATGAAGAGAAACAGTCCACAAGGTTCAGGATCAAGTTAACTGCGATTTCCCAATGCATTTTCTTGTTGCTGCATCTTTTTAATCCGAGACTCTTTCAATTGGACTCTCTTTCGCATCCCAAGGAAGTACCGGAAAATGCTGGCATTCAATAATGCATCAGGTAAAGCACGTGCTATGAACCACTGCACTGAGTGCCCCCAGTAGGGTGTACATAGATGCTCATAACCAATGCATCGTATGCTCGCTTTGCTATACGTCTCTGGAGATGCAATCAAGAAGGAAGATGCCTTTAACTTTGTCATCTTTGTCGCCACAAAGATGGGAATCTGCGTTAAGCATGTATAAGGCTATAAGCAGGTGAATCACATGGAACAATTAATCTGTGCTCTTTGAAAACAACACAATCATATTCATGTATGGTACTGCCAGTCTTTCCCATACTATTCAATGACTTAAGTTTTTGACATGAACAATCAGAACAAACTATTTGTCAACTCTACTTTAATGGATACCTTAGCTCATCTCTCAGATATTTTGATTAAACACAAGAATATAAGTAGGGGAAAGATGATAACCTGACACTGAATGTCAATTCCTTGCTGCTTGTATTCCGAACTAGTGCACATTGAGAACATTGCAAGGTACCTGTATCATAGTTCACAAGAACCATAATTCACAATGATAAGGGTCATGAAGTTGGTCACAAATGTGCAGGATTATTCACAATTAGAGGCCACAACCCCCCATTCAAGAAGCAAAGGTCAATTGGGATTTTCCTTTACAAATGAGAAAAGGTTAAGTGGACTTTCCAAGAGGGCCAAGATTCATATTATCTTGAAACTATCAAGTCCATCTGCTGCATAATGCAAATGATCAACAACACAGATTGTGATAAGAATCCTCTCGGAAAGTTTGTGCATTTCGGGAAACAAAATGGTTAGGCATCATAGAAATGGGAATAATATCGAGTGCATTAACACTAGTCCCAATTCCCATATGGACCTAGGCACTGATACTCATCCAATCCTATCCTACAACTTACAGCATGCATTTCAGATTATTTGGACCACAAAATTCACAATACAAAACAAAGATTCAATCTCAAAAGAAAAAAAACTAACGCTTTGGAAGCAGCATAAAGAGTGTACAGAGGATAAGAAGGAACTATCACAGATGACCCAGATCCAATGTTGACAATTGCTCCTCTCTTCTTCTTGAGCATACCTGGAATCACAGCCCTACCGACCCAAGTTGCAGCTTCAACGTTCACCTTTGTAATGCTCTCCATCAGCTCCAAATCAACCTCATGAAAATACTTCGCATAAGGGTAAGCCACCCCTGCATTGTTAACCAAAACACCAACATCAAGCCCTTTGATTCCTTCCTCTATGGCTTTAGCTATCTCCTCCCCACTCAATTTCGCCAAGTCGATCACAACGTTCTTGATTTCAACTTGGTTGCCATATTTTTCATGGATCCCATGTGAGGTGGCTTCGAGCTTTGAAGGGTTTCGACCCACCAAGACGAGGTTGAGGCCATTTCAAAGGCGAGGGCTTTGCCAACCCCATCAGTGGACCCAGTGATGATGGCCCAATATCCATACTTTTTGAGATTCTTTGGGGGTCTCAAAAACATGACATATACCCATCTCAGAAAAGTGATGGAAGCTTTACAAACAGAGATGAAGCCTATAATGGTTGCTGCTACTATGAAAAGTTGTGGCAATTCCATTGCCAGTGAAGTGTTCAATATCCTACAATATCAAGTGGAAGACTAGAAGTTGACCCTATAAAGAGTGCGAAGGGTGAGGGGCACAAACTGCGTGAAAGAGACTAATGATGGAATAAACGATGAAGCAGTTCAACCCAAAAAGCGAGAGTGCTATTATAACTGGGACCTAGGCAGTAGCCACCTATGAGGGTCGGATCGGGTCGGGTTTGCCAAAAGCCCAAAATCATACGCAACCAGTCGGGTTTTCCAGTTACTAATTACTTCTGGTTGGAGATGTGGTCGGCACTAAACTTGATCGATGTATTATGAGCCGTTTTGCTTCGTGTGGTTTGCTATTCATCCTCATTGGGTGGGGAGTCTTACTGAGAGTTTAGGAGCATGTCTACCATGATTTCATTACAATTAACATATCGAAATTATAATACCCGACTACATAAGTTTCACCCATCAACCAATCATTTTAATGTCCCGTTTAATTACAAGTCCACACTACCATAAGTGACAACACTTTTGTAGATTGCAAGTTTAGTCAATATTGTTTAAGCATAAACGTAAATTAACAAAGAGAGAGAGAGTTTAGATGCAAAGAATTGAGAGTAATGTGTTTATTCTTCTCTCAAATGAGGGTTTATATATGAATACAAGATAGTGTGAATGCTCTAAAAGAAATCCAATTTTGTGACTACGATCATCATAGCTGCAACTCCACATGGTTGCTGCAATGATGATAATTGTCATGATTGTTGTCTGCCTACAAGCTTTATGCCACACAAGTCTTCATACCTATATTTATACACTCAAGTACTATGTCTATACACTCAAGTACTATGTCTATACACTCAAGTACCTATTACATGATATAGCCATTATATTATAATACATTTATACTACAACACTCCCCCTTTGATATTTCATGTCAATAGTGTTACTTAGGCCGTGCATTTCTAAGTTGGCTCGTTAAAAACCTTGCCAAGTAATAAAAACCCTGTGGAAAAAAACAACCTTGGTCGGAGGAGAAAAAGAGCACAACGCGCGTTGAGTGTGGAGTATGTTCCTGGATCTTCCCCCTGATTTCGACTCCTCCTTATGTCACCCAAACGTGTTGCTTCTCTCGTTGCCTCATTAAAAACCTTACCGAGTAACAAAAATTCAGTGGGACAAAAATAACCTCGGTCGAAAGGGAAAAAGAGCACAACACACCCTTCATGTTTCGAGACCATATATGTAGACATCTCCCCCTTATACTACGGTCATGGGAGTTCGGATAACTTCCGCAAATGATGCTATCAACATGTTTCTCGAAAGTGGAATGTAGGCAATGACTTAATGAGTAAGTCTGCCACACTATCCTCAGATGGAACCTAGTTCATTTTGATCTTGAGGAGAGTCTATTGTTGCTGATTATGCTTGGTGTTGTCGCTTTTGATGTAGGCTTGCTTCATTTGTTCAAAACAAGCAGCATTATCCTAAATGATTGTGGGCTCATCTGTGGTAGACTTCAAACCACAAATGTTCGAATATGCGTAACTATAGTTCCAATCCATATACATTCATGAACCACTTCGTGAAGAGCAATAATCTCTGCATTGTTCGAAGATATAGCGACTAAGGTCTATTATGTAGATTTCCAACATATCGCGGTCTTACCCATGGTGAACACTTAACCAGTCTGGGAATGACCTTTGTGTGGGTCAGAAAGATACCCAACATCAGCAAAACCTTCCAAAACACATGTTATTTTTGGATGGGGATGGAGGACGTAGGCCAGTGTTGGTGGCGTTCCTGGTGTGTGATGGGTCTTAATCCATCATCTATTTGTAGGGATAGAATAAGCTCATATAAATCGTACATTCCAAGTACTGAAAAATATCTTTTACACCAATCCAATGGTGTCGCTTTGGCGCAGAGCTATACCTTAGCTAACAAGTTCATAGCAAAATGAGATGTCCAGTCTTGTGCATTAAACTAAGTATAATAATGCGCCTATTGTACTTGAGTAAGACACTTCTGCTCTAGCACATCTTCGTCATCATCCTTCAGACGAAGAGGATCCTTTTCAGGATTAAGACTACGAACGATCATGGGGTGCTTGAAGGCTTTGACCTTGTCAAAATGCCTAAGCATCTATCAACACGGTGCTTAAGTTCTAAACCTAGCCATAATCGTGTTCTCCCAAAATCCTTCATCTCAAACTCGAATTTCAAGTGCTCAGCGGTTTCCCTTAACTCTTTAAGGGCTTCTAATGAAGATTATGTCCAACAAGAACCGCAATATAATCCAAAACTTGTTATGGAAACGCGCGTGCATACTTCCCAATCAAGTAGTCACTTTAGTGAGCGTTTCAACCTTATTACAAAACGCGCTCCGTGGTCTAGAGCTACTTGACTTGGGTAAATAAAGTTCACCATGAACTTTCATGTATATTCCGTATCTAGATCCCCAAAGTATCCTTCGAATCCACGGGTCTCCCACACATCCTAGCTGGGGCCATGGCCTGTAACACCAGAGTGCCACTCTCTATGGCGTTGGCGCCCTGCCTACCTCCGTGTAGGGTGGCGCTACGTCCTCTCGTAGGGACGTCCCTCCTTGCAGGCATATTTGCAGCAAATGTGTGTGATCTCGTCACTTTAATAAGGATCGAGATAAGACATAGTGGGGACAGACCACGACAATTCCTGTCGTTCCTACTGAATATTCATGTTGTTATCTCCCCCTAATGACGGGAAGATTGTCTCATCAAAGTGACATTCGCAAATCTAACGGTAAGGAGATCGCCTTACAAGGGCATTAAGTGGCGGACGATTGATGGAGTCTCAAATCCAACTTAGGTGCTCACTCGTCTGTGAGGACCTATCATAGTGCGTTATCGCAGCGCAATTGTCACATAAATAGCTCACTCAAATGTGAGTAAGTACAAAATACTTGTACCCAGTCACTAGCTGTAACGCAGAGATACATTGAGTGGCGGTAGGTCGTAGACGAATTAGCATAGTTATATGCGATATTGCATCACCCCAAACGGATATAAGGAGATTGGTGCGCATTACCAATGTCCGAACTACCATCGTAGTCATTTTCACAAGACCATTTGGATGTGTACATGAGAATGTGATGTCCAACATCAGTTTCATTGCAATAACCATCGAAAGTCTTCTATGTAAACTCTCTAGCATAGTCAAAGCCAATTGACTGAATAAGATGATCCGAGGAGTGAGCCCGTTGTCATATAATATGTGCTAGGAGTATAACATAAGAAACACTTACATATGGACAATGGCACAACACGTGACTAACGTGTTTGCGTGTCAACCAACATCATGAGATATGTAAATGTCCGCGTGTCTCGATCCTACCTTTGCTAAAGAGCAAGCTTTGCAAAAACGAATGATAGGCTTTAGAAGCAACTCCTGGGACCAATCTTTGGTTCGTACTTCTTTTCGTTTTGAAGAATGGGTGTCCGTGTGGAGTTCTTAGTATACAGATCATCATATCACGACCTGGATGTCCCAAACTGTCGTGCCAAAGCCTATATGTGTCAGAATCTCATAAATTATCTTTCATGACATGGTTAGATTCAATGACTCTAATAGTGGTTGCATACAATCTACTAGAGCGACACATAAGTTTCTCTAATAGTCGTTTATTTCCGTAGTCATTAGAGGTGATGCAGAGGAACTCTTGTTCATTCTCACAATGTGTTTCCACATGAAAATCATTGGCATTCCAACTTTCCGGAAAACATACTGAAAGATAATAAAGTTTGGAATTTAACACATGTCCATGACATTGAATAATAATGCGACACTTTATTAATAAGGAAAATAGCCAATGATTACATCAAAGTTTCCAAAATAAAATCAAACTTAGACAAATTGTAGTCACTCAATCCGTTTGGTAACTCTAATAAAATATGACCAGGGAAGTAGAGAGAGATGTTGATGGAGCGAGGCTCTCTTAAGTACCACTATCTCAATTACTTTCCTAGACATCATACTTCATTGGATGCGCTACATAAAAAAGAGTTAATACAATTGTCATTTATTGATTAAGGCACATTGCCATTCTTGGAAAATAAAAAGGACTATTCTAATCAAAGTCTGTGGCGAGATTGACATCTTCACCATCTTCTTCTTCGGAAAGGTAAATTTCTTGCTCGCTCAAGTCCCTATACTCCTTGTAGCGTGTAGCTAGTTGGCCACTTGCAAGGTATTGCTTGAACCAATACCCAATTAATCCACATCGATGACACATGTCATTGTGGTTACCTCCTTCATTTGAGGTGTAGGTCGGGCATGTTGTGGATATTCCCTAGGAGGGTTGTTGCTACTACCACGGCTCATGGTGCGACCTCCACTACCCATAGTGCTACCTCGACGGCCGGTTTTGCCATATCCACCTCTCCCACGTGTGGCGTTGCCATTACGTGTGTCCGCTTTAAAGTTGCGGTTTCCTTCCTTATTGGGGCTGTTATATGGACCCATACATCCTTCACGTCTCCTTTTATTAGGGTACTCATGTCCTCTATTATTAGGGTACCGCTCCTTGCGCCCTCTTTTGGGTGTATTATAATTTGCTTCATGAACGCTCTTAGTTCCAATGAGCTTTGAATTATAAATATTTACTAGGATGTTGTCGTGTTTTTCAGTTATAGACATATCATTGATGAGCTGATTAAACCTCATAATTCATCCAGCATTGACTTCAGTACGATATTGCTTTGATAGCAAAAGTGCTGCGATGGGGAACGTGGAAAGAGTTTTCTCAATTAGCTCTTGTTCTGTGAGAGGTTGTTCACAAAACCTCAAGATGGCTTTTAGTACCGGAAAAAAGAAAGAATAAAAAGTCTATTCCTATCAAATCAAGAAAAAATGTTGAACAAACTCCTAGAAGCAATCATCTAATATGTCCCTGATAGCCTTTACAAGGGCATCCCAGGGCCTTTCGCCGTCCACCACAGCATTATCAGGTGCGGCCGAAGAGTTTCTGAATTATATTCAGTAACAGACTTGAAGTCGGCAAAGCGTATATTGTTCCATTGAACCTTCAAGTCAGGGAGGAGGGAATCTTGGATATTGCCAAAGCGCTCTTCTAGCGCTACCCATAGGTCTCTTGCATCCTTGATCGATATGTACTCTAATCTGAGTGATTTATCCACGTGGCGTCGCATCAAGATAAGTGTTTGAGCATGCTTTGTAGGTGTTCGTTGGAACATAAGACCCTCGTTAGGTGTCTAGATTATGGACAATATCCCTCTTGAAGTGAGATGGTTCTCAACATCAGTTATCCAGCTATGGTATTCCGAGCCTGTTGAGTCAAGCATGAGAAAGTCGAGTCTAGGTTCATTCGACATCCTGAAGATAAGAAAAGAAGATATATTAGTTTAGGAGTTTAAACTTCCACGAAAACTAAAATAATAAAATTTCCGAGCTAGTCTACCAAGAAATCAATTTCCAAGAATATTTAGATTAGAGCGAAACAATGATGTTTAATATGGTCATAAATTGATGTTTGCGGACGCTCTTAATCTGAATATTATGAATACTCTTAGTTCATTGATTACGAATGTTCTTAGTTCGCTTAGCGTGAATCCCTGTAATTCCGCTTTTTGATTGCAAGTCTCCGAGAAAAAGAAGATAAAGGAAAAAAAAACTCAAAAACGTGAATTTTAATCTTTAAAACTTGTTGAAATTCGGAGTAAATTTGCTTCTGAACATATCCCACTTCAAATGGTGTACAGGTCTCAAAAGGACTCCAACAAGGCTGAAATTTGAGATCAGATAGAAGAGACAGAGATGAACAACTTTGATGAAGAAAATATTTTGATTAGAGGTCCCGAAAAAGATGTTTCTCAGCGTGCAAGCAGACTGCCTACACAGGAACGAGCGTGCTGAACAGCTCCCACTTCGAATGGTGTACAGGTCTCAAACCAACTCCAACAGGGCTGAAATTTGGAGGTCAGATAGAGGAGACAGAGATGAACAACTTTTTTGAATAAATGATTTTGATTAGAGGTCTCGAAAAAGACGTTTATCAGCGTGCAAGCAGGCTGATCTGCACAGGAACGAGGGTGCTAAACAGCTCCCACTTCGAATCCTAGAGCAATATCGTGCTGATAACGTGTTTAAGCATAAACGTAAATTAATAGAAAGAGGGAGAGAGTTTAGATGCAAAGAATGGAGAGTAATGTGTTTATTCTTCTCTTAAAAGATTGTTTATATAGGAATACAAGATAGTGTGAATGCTCTAGGAGAAATCTAATTTTGTGACTATGATCATCATAGTTGCAACTCCACATGGTTGCTGCAATGATGATAATTGTCATGTTTGTTGCCTCTCTACAAGCTTTATGCCACACAAGTCTTCATACCTATATTTATACACTCAAATACTATATTTATACATTCAAGTACTATATCTCTACACTCAAGTACCTATTACATGATATATTCATTATATTATAATACATTTATATTACAACAAATATATTATTCTAAACATACAAATTCTTCATTTTCAATGTCACACTTTATATCAAAGGTATTGGAAAATCAGACTCCACACTGAAGCTGTGATTTGCGATGTGATTTGATCATCTGATTAACCAATAACTGCGTCCAAATGAACAGTTCATACATATAAACTGGTCCCCTCACTCAAAGAGAGAAATACATACCAAACATATGGAAGAAAGAAAAATATTCAACCTATCTAGATAGCTGGCTTCCCCCTTCTGTTTAAACCGATATAGAAGCGCCAGGCATCAAGAAGAGAGTCAGGGACCAACCGCGCGAACCACCACTGAAGCGAGTGAGCCCAAAACGGCGTGCACCGTGCTTCATATCCAATCCGCTTGACTGCTGCTTCTGCATAAGCATCCGCAGATGGTATGAACAATGACGACTTCTCGATCGAAGCAACTTTCGACACCATTTTTGTTGCGACATATAACGGAACCTGGATCTGCACGTCGATTCCGTACTGCTTGTATTCCATGTATAGGGATCTAGACAGTTGGTCCACGTAACTGCACGGTAAAATAGTTTCTACAGATTACATGCAAGATTTGGTGGTCATTTTCAGGTACGTACTGGAATGAGTTACTAAGGTTGATGAAAGTTGCTGTCATCGACGTTGGCAACTTTGGAAAAGCATTAAAGTTCAACTTTCAATGCATGTCTCACTCCCACCATATGTTTCACCTGGAAATGGAATGATTAGTTTATGCATCATAACTCCAGATCCCAGAAAGCCCAGAACTAACCTTCTGATCGAACTCCGATTATGACAAATTTTGGCTGTAGTACGTGCTTGTTGGTACAACAATTGAATTTTTCAGTTGAGAAACTACTAGTCTCTACCAATTTTTCTCAACTAAGCTATTTTGGGTTCATGTATAATTCAAGATCATGAAGTAAATACACTTGTAATAACATTTCCATCTGTATATATATTTTTTTTCCTTATAAAAAAAGAGACTTTATATAGTTTTTTTTTCTTATTACACCAAAGAGGTAATATGGAGAAACTTAATCTGGAGACCCACATTCTAATGAGGACCATTAAAATGTGGACTAGTTGAGGACTTTCTAATAAATGGTTTGGGAGACCCACTTTTTCGATTACATTACAGCAAATCAACCGTTAGATGTTTATGTATACATGAGTAGATCACTTTTGAAAATTTTCTTTCAAATTGCTAATCGTTGAGGTATCGAACTGGATCAAATCAATGGATGAACCAAGTCTGTGAAACATGAACCGTTTATATTCATAACTGATAAACGATTATGAATGTCCTAACGATATTCAATTTGGTTGAAAAATTGCATAAATGATCTATAAATAAATATCTAAACATTAACAGTTGATTTGCAAAAATGTGATAGAAAAGTAGGTCTAACACAAAAGTCCTCAACTAATCCTCATTTTAGTAGTCCTCATTAGAAGGGCTCCCATAACTAAGATACACAGCAATTTCTCGTCCGTAAGTGGAACTTAGGACCTCATACTTATAAAGGAAAGACTAATATCACTAAAAATCAAATGATACTAGGCAAATGACTATATAGATAGACGAGTTCTCTAATATATTTTTCTACAATGTAATAATATTTTTTGTTTTTTTTTTGTCATAGTGTGAACATAAGCCAAATAGAAAAAAAAATTGGCATAACAAAAATGATCACATTGAAGTATGAAAAAATAAAAAGGGGTGTATTCTAAATGAGACATTTTTTGTAAAAATTTATCTGAAAATTAAATTACTTAGTCTGATCACCAAAGAGGTTTAATTAACTAAGTTTATGCTTACGCTTTGGTAGCTGCGTAGATGGTGTAGAGAGGATGGGAAGGAACCACAACGGCTGCCCCAGACCCAATATTAACAATGGCACCTCTCTTCCTTTGAAGCATCCCTGTTACAACAGCCATGGTAACCCTGGTTGTACCCTCCAAATTCACCCTAACAATATCCATCCACACTTTCTCTTCCACCTCATGAAAGTATCTAGCTGCCGGGTAAGTCACTCCAACATTATTTATCAACACTCCCACGTCCAGTCCCTTGATCTCCTCCTCTACCAATTTAACCAAACCCTGATCGCGTGAGAAGTCGAAGGCAACAGTTTTAATCTGCATATCGGGGAAATGGGATCGAATTTCTTCGGAGACTGATTCGAGCTTGTTGGAGCTGCGGCTGACTAGAACAAGGTTTAGGCCTTTCTTGGCTAGTTGGTAGGCAAAGGCCTTGCCTATACCATCAGTGGCACCAGTGATCAAACCCCAAGAGCCGTACGATCTTTTCAGATCTTTTGTGGGTCGGAGAAAAGTTATGAAGACCCATCTGGCTAAAGAGATGGAGTGTTTAAGGAAGATGAAGAAACCAAGAGAAGAAAGAAGGAGAAGCCAGATGGGTTGTTGGTTTGTTAGGTACTCATTAATATTGCATGCAGCTGTAGATGTATGTACCATCTTTTTTGTTTTCTTTCTCGCAGTATGGCTAACACAGAGTTCCTTCTCGGGTTGCTCGGAGTTTTGGAAGGAGAGGATTTGCTCTATTCGCTAAATAAACTAGGGGATATGGGGATTGCACGTAGAAAATGTAATGTTTCAACAAATTAGTATTAATGTTGGGGTATCCAGGTCCACAGGTTATGTACACAGGCTTTTACGTTTTACCAACCGAGAGCTTCCACCATACCCTATGGCCTAAGCAAGTGGCATCTAACCTAATTACTATTCACACTTTCACAGCAACCCTCTTAAAGAAGTTGACGGTGGAGTACAGAACAGTTGAGAGTATTAAAATCACATGCATCTTGGAACTGGAGCTAATGTTGTGAATCTAGAAAGTTGATATTAGAGCTCACAACTAATACCATATCACTTCTCATTTGAAAATTAACCATCATCCCAACTTGAATGTCTAAACTCTAAAACTCTAAAAGTAAATCACCTCAGATAAAGACCAAACAAAAGGAAACCATGGGGATGGGGGATGAAGCTTCATTCATATATATCTAACACAAAAGACAGAAACTACTTCACGACTTTGAATAGTAAATTCTAATTAACAATGGGAGACTACAGGCAAAATCGTAAGTTTTTTTTTTTTTTGGCATTTTATAACTTATGAAAAATGCATCTATATACAGAAGTGAGAAGGTAAGCTACATTTAACACTATGAATCTATGATGCCTTCGTATGATCGAATTTACCATTCATAAAAATCTACTCAAGATTCTTGGTTCATCATCATGGTCTTCAGTGTTGCAGCCAGAATCAATCGAAAATGGTTCTTGTTCTTGGTGAAATGGATCATCAGCACCATGTACAGAACTCAACCTGGGAGAGTAGTTCCAACCTCTCATCTGTTCCAGTTCTTGGGCCCCAGATCTCATACTCACTTCTTTCAACTTCATGAAGAACATAGATGACCAGTAATCTCTTGCCAAGTTCTAAATCAAAAAAATAAAAAATAAAAAGTTCAGACATCGCTCCTATAGTATTAAAAGAATTGAAAGTTCACAAAAAATCCCTAAGAATTCATCGCACCATTTTCATCAAATGTATTAGCTCAGTTAACGCATCATTAAAAAGATTTGGTTGTGCCAGGTTGGAAGTGGTCAAGATCTCTTGTCTGGTTCTGTGAGAGATGTTCACCTCCACTGCCGCCCCTGCAGAAGGAAAATTGAAATTCATGTCCCCACATACTTCCGAGTCTTAACTCTAAAGTGAACTCCTAGCTATGTGAGTCTACTACCATTAAAGGTAAATGTCTATCATAAAGAAACAGAACTAATAAAATTATCATTAACAAAATAATGAACCTGCAATTATGTACTTGTCAATGATATGGCGTGCCATGTAAATTCTTCTAACAGGGTCATCCACAGGTATTTTACTGAGTTCATGCACTTCCTCAAAAAAATGGACACTCTCCCCTGCCAAACAACTGTGATTAAGAAGAACAATAGAATAAAATAAATACATTGTGTGCCAGCCAATAAATTAGTTTATTTCTGAATTCTCATCTCATTAACATTACAGAAAATAGATTGCCTGGAAGTTTATGGATAGATATATATCTTTGAAGATCCTGTAACTTCCATTTATCTGCATAGAACTACTTTGACCCTTGGAAAATTCACTATATATTACTTCTCAGTTAGGTTCAGGAGAAGGTTATTTTCACACCCTGGACCATTTCTTTGTACTGGAGAATAATTTGGGCATAAATGTTCTTTCTGCAAATGCATTTTAAAAAATGGAACTTGAAGAAGAAAACACACCTGTCTGCAAATGCCATGAATGACTGGCGGAATCTTTTGTTTAGAAGAAGTTTATCAAGTGGTTCATTAGGATCTACGACACATGCTGGTTCCCTTTGCACTAACAGTCCGCTGTCAGGTATGCCCAGAGCCTGACCCATTGACTCATATGCTCGAGGTTCACTTTTCCTCAAGCTGATTTGCGATAGAAGAGGTTGTGAACTTGATATCGAAAAGATAGCTAATACAAGAATGCTCGTCTGCAACATATACATAAGAAATGTATTCAAAACACATCAGTTGGAAGACTTCTATCCCCAGTACATAATATACAAAGGTACTAGCAGTATAAGTCATACCGTTACTAAGAGCACAAATCTGGAGGCAACTTGAAGCCATGAGATATCATCATGAATTTCATTCAAAACGTATGCAACCACCCATACTCCTGGAAGTTATTAGGATAACCAATTAACAAAGCACAGCCTACAAGTTATACTAATATAATGTGTTACTCAGATATGATATACAGCCTAATCAGCCTAATTTAATGTGTTACAATGATTTCTTCCAGAATTTTTAAACCAGATGCAACTAGACTTCATAATAGCTAAACATCGAGAATGCTTAGAAACTGTGCCTTGCCCTTTCTAAGGTTATTAAAATGAAACATGAAAAAATGACTGGATAATCTTGATGCTAATTGTATTCTTGATTTTACTCCTAAAGCATATATTCAGATCATATGATTGACTTTCCCACGATGATGGCAATTAGTGACCCCCAAGAAATGGACTCATCTACATTAATATAGTCCCCTTATAAGTTTGATTTGAGTATGCACTACTCTTATGCAAATGCAAAACACAAACACTTTATACTTGGAGATACTAAATGTGCTTGGGTATTTAATAGGACATCATTTGGTGACATCTCATTCACTGGGACTACTTATCATTCAAACTAAAGAGCATGTAGACAGAACTTGCATTGAAAGACATACAGCCTCTTCATTAGAAATGAAGAGTAAGTTTCTTATAATGACATATATAGAACAAATGAAAGCCAGATTTGAGTAGGGTACCAATAGAAGAGGCCGAGACAAGTATTCCCTGCCAGAGGTCTCTGAGTTCGTCAAACCTGAACTCTATATGCCGAATAGCACAAGTGAAAGCAACCAAAATGGCAACATATGTTGTGTGGAGGGACATAGACGGGATGATCCACTGAGCCCCCATGTGGCACCGATAATTTAGAGGCTTTGTGATATGGATAACTAAAGCATACAAGAGACATTGTATAAGACATATGCAACTTTAGAGGCAGGATAGCATAAATAAATTCAAGGATCCTCACATGCAGCTCCAGTAATCCATGGCGAGAGAATTAGTGGAAGGAAAACATATGATCTGATTGGTGGCAGACACCTCCTGAAATATTGATTGCAACAAATTAACCACATAGATCCAATAAAATGCAACATAAATATCTTTATGAATTGATCTTCAGATCATATAGAGATACACCAGCATAACGATCTGATCAAATACTTCTCAGATCAGATCATTATGCTGGTGATCAATGATTGCTTACTTGACAAAAATATAATATAGTTGAAAGGCCTGTGATATGCGACAGCTCAGCAGCAAACCAAAGCCAAGTGGAGCTTCAATCCAGACTGCAAGCAACAGATACTTCAAGTAGTGCATAAAATAACGAACATTCACAAATGAGAAACTGCAAGAGCAACTTCAAAGACAAACGCTGTGAATAACCTGCCCAGACGTAGCAAGACTGCCACCAATGTCTCTTTTCGAATTTCAGGAAATTGAGAGACATCTGCATAAAAAGATGAGTTGCTTCAATGGTGGCTGAAGTTATCAAGAATATTATAGATAAACTGTGAAAATCAAAATCTATAGTGATCTACCACAATTGACAACACAAGGTTGAAGCTGGCGAAAACTTGAACCACTGGAATCCAAAAGCCACTTCGCTTCGCACAAGGGAGTTTGTGAACCACCAAGGGCAAAATTAACCGCGAAACAAGCCTGAAAGAAAGAAAGAAACCAGCAAATTGAAAAGGACTGCAGTTAGTCTATTGACAAAGTTTGTTCTGTAAAATTAAAGTATCAGGGATAACGCAGACCCATTTTAGCAAACAAATCACTACCTCAGTACTTTGAACACCATACTAAATATATCTTTCAAGACTCGATGTTTCAAACACAGCCAAAATATACGAGCAATACATATATGATCCCCATAAACTTGGATACTCAGAAAGATTCAAACTTTGTACCAAGATTCAATCTTTGTTAAACATTTTTCAAATATTCTGCAATTCAGCTCAAAGTCCCAGACTTTTAATCAAACAGATACACACAATCTAATTTCCCACCATGATAATCCCAAAGAGCCAAAGCAAACTAATTTGCAAACAACAAAGAAAACCCATTAACACTGTGATAGAAAAACACTCACAGAATGAAGCAAATGGCTGAAATAGTGACGGCTATGTAGTCGCTGACACAGCCACCATGAACTGCACAGCTTGCCATTTCTTTGCATATGTGGATTTTCTACTTCTTCTGGGTTTGGACTAGTTCATTGTTAACAATGATCGAGTCTCTGTCTCATGCTCAGGATCAGAAAGTACTAAGAATTTAGAACGCGGTACGCCCACTTTCAGAGCCCAAATCGGCACGGCAGATTAAATGGCATTCCCACATTATTGTTTGACCAAAAGGGAACATGGTCTAACTATCTGCGGTCTGTTTTTGACAAAATCGAAGACTACCTCACAAAGCGTACAAGTCGCGTGCTACGGAAGTGTACCAAAATTATGGCCAAATTACTCGAGTGTGAATATAAGCTTATAAGTACATAATTTTGGCAAAATTTTATGATACTCCAGTTGAATGTACTTTGAAAATCTACACCGTGTTGAATTGAGTGAAAGTTTGAATAATTTAAGGCATATATAATTTAATATTGTTGACAAATAAAATCTGTGACCAATTCATAAATTATTATCACTAATATTTAAATAAAAAATTTACTTGTATAAAACAGATTAAAACTCAAAACTCTCCATATTAATAAGAATTTTCTTCAATCTAGCTTCACCTATTACACTTTTGACTTAACCATCCGTAGTTTTTTCTTTTTTTGGGTCAATAACCATCCACTTGATGCGATCTTGAGGCGTTCCGACTAATGTAGGTTCTTTTACCAATTGTTGTTGGAGCAGAATCCTCGTCATCTATTCCACCCATTTGGCTTATAGCTATAGTGCTGATATTATTCTCACTTAACTTATTTCTTATGATCTATAGAATTGAACTAGTATCTGTATAGCTTGAAATCATGGTGTTATATATATATATATATATATATATATATCCTCAATGCAAATTTGAATCAAAGGATGCGCAATTTAAGCCATAATATCATATGCTATAATTATACATCAACACTCTACAAACAAGGTTGCCCAATCTCTCAAAAAAAAAATTGTCCAAAGGTAAATCAGGCATATAAAAAACACAAAAAAATATTAATTATACATCAACACTCTACAAGGAAGTCTGCCTACTGTGTAGATTGATAGAAAATTATGTATGGGTTTATATCTAATTTTTTTTTTTCTCTAGTTGTATATGATTTTCTTTTTCTTCTTTTATAATATGGATTCCAAGTTGTAATCGCCTGAAATTAGGATTAGATCTATGTATTTCAGTCTCTTCACATTGTTTGCATCAACACTTCAGGGGAATAAGAACAAAAAAATGACACTTCTTTTATTCGTTTACGGTATATGCATCATCAAGCCACCAAAGTCTCAAGTTTTCATTAGTCTTGGGGCTTAATTAACAACCCATGCAAAGCCACTTGTTCTGCATCCAAAATGTAGATTTTCAGTTTAGATTGATCCAGTAGATAGGTTCATCGACTTATAAAAAATTAAATTCGAACTAATAACCATGCAAAACATACCCTTTTGGGATACTTTTGCTTATTATTTTCTTTACGGGATTCATAGTTGCTTGATGATTCCACAGTAGTAAGTAAACTTCCACCATTTTTCTTGTCAGCTCTGGCCTTGTTGAAAATGATGGTAAATCCTTCAGCTGAGGCTGGATCATTCACATCCCACTCGCCAAATTTCGGTAAAGCCCTTCCACTCTGATGCTGCAACAAGTAAACACAACCAAAGTTTCAAACCTTATCTACCACAGCATTAATAAATTTTGCCGGAGAATGATTTTTCTCTTTTTGGCACAATTATGCAACAAGTAAGCATCATACAGCATGCAGAAATATAATACAGATTCACTTTTCCCATTACTTTTTCACATCAACATTAGGCAATAGAAAGACATTTCCGTCTTCTAATACTTGTTCATTGATTTAAGGCACAAGTGTAAGAATGTTTATGCAAGTGCCACTTTAATTAGCCTTGAAAATTAATATAATGAAATCTTCTTTTCTGAAGAAAAGCAACCCACATCCCTATAACCCATATAATCACCAAAAAGAAAAAATTCGACATGAAAAAGTTTCAATCTTTGATCAAATGGAACTGACCAACAGGAGAGAGAGAGAGAGAGAGAGAGAGAGAGAGAGAGAGAGGTTACCGAAGCCATGGTTCGTAAATCTGGGCAGAGTAGAGCTCAATTCACGGAGGGTGTAGAGGATTTGGATAAAAGGGAATGATTGAGGATTGAGAATTGAGAAGGTACTGTTGGATTGGATGCGAGAAACAAAATGAGAGCCCATTTTTAAAGGCAAAATGGGAAGAGGAGAAGTTTGAAAGATTCTGTATTGTTACTAGGTGCAACTTGTCTCCGACGCGGGAAAGGGAGGATGTAGTTTCAACTTTGGCCGTTTTAGGAAACACAGTTCGAAACGACGCGTTTCTAGTTGCCCACAGCCTGCAGTTTCTTCTTCTTCTAGAATTCAAAGCTGAGGCGTGGTTTCCTAATCTGTAAGCGCGGTGGTTTTTACGCAGAGAATTTGTCACTAGTGACCATGTCTCTTCTGGTAAACACTTATCACTATGCTTTTGTTTTGGCCACTACTACTTTCATCTTTGACCAGAAGAAGAAAAAACATACGAATAGATCATAGCTCAACCCATCATGTTTTTCATAACCGAAAAATCACAAAATGATCCATAGGTACAACAAGAACAAGACACAAATTTAATTAGAGTTTTATCTGCGTTTTAAGTCGGAAAAAAATTGACCATTTACTGAGCTGATTTTATTTGGATCAACTCGCTTGACACCATATATTGCATGTGCCTTATTGGTGTTATTTACTATCATTTTGTGTTATCTAATTCTTAGATATGTTAATAAGCAAGTCGGTGATGCCGTGTCATTTGTTATGATTAAATTTGAAGTACAAAGTTGTTATCATGTTTATAAACAAGTGGTGTCTTATCAATGCCATAACCTATTTTGCTAAACATGTGGTTTGTTGATCAACAAACGATTTGTATTCAGTTTCATGTTTTTAACATAATTAGTTCAACTAGCTAGATTAACACATCACGATATAGTTGCCTTAACGAGTCATATGACAGAAACACTACTAGTAAACTTGAATTGCGCGCAAGCCTAAAGTTTACTATATATAATTTGAGAATTTCATAGTTGTAAGTTCTTAACTTCTTGAGATTGAAGGCAAAAAAAAAAAAAAAATATATATATATATAGGATTTTTCTCAGGTACGGACGTCCGTATCGAAATTTGGGTACAGATTTCCGGTTTCCACCCACTTTTCGATCACATATTTTGATCTTAACTGTTCAACTTTTAGGGCTGTATACACACACACACACACACACACACACACACACACACACACTTTGCTCAGGTGCAAATATCCGCACCTAAGAAAAATGTGCGGATTTTCGGTTTTGACCCATTTTCCGATTACATTTTCACATCATAGCCGTCAGTTTTTAGATCCTAATGTATAGATCATCTCTACAAAATTTCAGCCAATTTGATGATCGTAGAACCGGAACCGTTCGTGTTAATTATTGTAAATTGCAGTTTTGAATGCCTTAACGATCATCAATTTGGCTGAAATTTTGCAGAGATGATCTATACATTATGACTTAAAAACTGAACGGCTAAGATGTGAAAATGTGATCGGAAAGTGAGTCAAAACCGGAAATACACACCTAAGCAAAAAGTGCGGACGTCCGCACCGGAGAAGCGCTGTGTGTGTGTGTGTGTGTATATATATATATATTAGGTTTACCGGATACGCTATGTCAACTCACCAAAAATTAACACAGGTAAAACTAAAGTTATTCTCTTCGGCACGATGGTGAATATATAATCTAGTAGTACAGAGAGAAAATGGCTAATCGATCACATATATATCGAAACAGATCATTATGACATTAACCATATGAAAGATGTAAATAGCAGCTCCTCAACAGAGTTTGCAACTTTACATAGGCAAGCACGTACGATGGTTTATTATTTTTGATCAATAGGTAGCTTAACTAATTATTCATTATAAATTCATTAAATTGTGGATGTTCATGAACTCATCAAATTTTGCAGCACAAGGCTAGGTGCAAACTGGTGCATGGTGTTGGAAATTTGGTTGATGGATGCTACTTCTGTCATCATATTTTGATTCTCCTACAAAATCACACAAATACAATATATATTTAACAAATAATAATCATAATATTATTGTCATACTAAATTAAATAACAAGGATTATAGAACTTATCTCTTGAATTTATAGGCTTCTGAATGACACATTACTCGAAAAGAGTTTAAGGTTGAGGCGTGTAAACACTGCCCTTAAGAGTAGATTTCGCCCATCAGAGACAATGTCTCGGTGTAGCAGGTTAGTGGCGCCCTACCCTCCAGGATACAACAACCGTTAATCCTTGTAAGCGTACACTCGTAATACTTGGATCCTAGAACAGCTTGATAATTTTCTTTGGCATGGGAAAGAAGAATATTGAGGGCATAAAATTGACTAGAATATGAGAAAAGAACTCTTGAGGAGAATGTATGGTGATCATACACATATATCCATAATAGGAAGGAAACGAGGGTATATATATGACTCGCAAAGAAGACTAGTAATTGATATGAAAAAACTTACTAGTCAACAATGGATAAAGAAACAATTAACATGCCTCACAATTGTAACGGATGTAGTGAAAATAAAGGATATACCAACTTATGTAATGAAGGTTTTATTGGAAAACAAAGCACCAAATAATTGGTTATGATTAAAGTATTAAACTTAATAAATAATATTGTATTTTAAAATATTATATCTAAAATTCCAACACATGGAAGTATGGAACCTTGTTGACGTCAAAGTCGCAGCAATCAGGATCAGTTTTATTGTACATACAATTAATTATCAGTTCAATATCAATTAGCAAATGATAAATATATTGAAACTGAAATTGATCGAGATTAGAGTTACTCACGACAGACAACAAGATCTTGATGAGCACCGACTGGGGTGCTTGTGAATATCCTTGGATAACCACTCCTGCTTGAACCAATTTGATTCGATCGATTTGGATTCCGGCCAAGCAAAACACGAAGAACAACACAAAAATTACTGCCGATGATCTCTTCATCTTAATGGATGATTGTCAATCTTTTGGTACCTACTTAATTTTGGATTTGCTTCTAGTTGATTTGCATATACTCTTCTTCTCCGGAGCATTGCCCAGTTCATAGCCACAGTACTTACGACTTGCGGGATTTGCCCTACCACAATTAATCAAAGAAACTTACAAACTAAAGATTCTGCATTAATATTGGGTTCGTGTTGGGTTAGGTTAAGGTATTTGTCGTGTCACATGAGACAATTCCAAACCAAATCCGTTTAATAATTGTGTCTTAAATCCAAACTCAACCTATTTATTAAAAGAGTACCCATTTGCAACTCGTTAACCTATTTAATAAATAACAAATTGCATATAAGTTATTGACAAAAGATGACTTAACAAATATATCATTTAAAGATTGAATTAAACATATAAGGACTAAATCTTACAAATAAGGACAATGTACTCTCCATTTGGCACATGTCATGAGTTATTTGACTTGTTTACCCTTAACTACTTATTTGGACTTCTAATCATTTTATAAAGATTAAATCTTACAAATAAAGACAATCTGCTCTCTACTTGCCACATGTCATGAATTAAATTACTTTTTTTACCCTTAACTATTTCTTTTGACTTCTAACCCCTTTTTTTTCTCTCTTTTTGAGAATAATCTATTTATGTTACTTTTTTTTCTCTTGAGAATAATCTCTTTTATGTTACTTCACAAAACCTCACACTCCTACTACTCTCATCTCATCGCCTAATCCTGCTACTGCACTCGCTACACTCATACTCGTTCAATTCTGCTACTGCACTCGTCATCACTTAATCCTGCTACTATACTCATCATCGCCTAATCCTGCTACTGCACTTGTCATCGCCTGATCCTGCTACTGCACTCGTCATCGTCCAATCCTGCTACTGCACTCGCTGCACTCATACTCGTCCAGTTCTGCTACTGCACTAGTCATCATCCAATCATGCTACTGCAGTCGTTATCGTCTAATCTTGTTACTGCATTCGCTGCACTCATACTCGTCCAGTTCTGCTACTGCCCTCGTACTCGTGTTCTGCACTTAGACTACTGCACTCATCATCGCATAATCATGTTACTGCACTCGTCAAATCCTGCTACTACACTCGCTGCACTCATACTCGTCCAGGTCAGCTATTGCCCTCGTAATCTTGTTCTGATACTACACTCGTCATCGTCCAATCTTTATGAATATGAGAAATCTACCAGCAAATGACTAAAAAACCTAGAACTAGTTATGAGAATTCAAATTTTCAATTATGATACCATCAAATCATTTTTTTTTTGGCAACTACCATCAAATCAGATTAGATCACAGAAAAATCCGCCCCCAAAAAAGTCTATTTCTCCAGGGTGCAGGGGACAAGCAATTAAATTTTCCAGTTGCCGCTTGCTGCAGCCACAACAAAACCTGTAAGCGAAGTCCAAACTCCTTTCACACCAAAATTGCTAAATTTCAAAATCAAGATTTTGAAGTTACAGAGATCGAAACCTTAAAGCAGTACTATAGACTATTATCAAGTCTAATAAACTATTTATAGGTGTGCGATAACTTCCTCTTCTTGAAGCTTAAGAAAGTTGTACAATGTCATCAACAGCCTGGTTCAGTAGCACATCAAGGATCAGCCCCTCAACTTCCACACATATATCTTCGATTTCTTCTCGAATAGCTCCTCGGCCTTGACACCCTCGTGGATCAGTAGGGTTGTGTCACCGCCGTCGTCAATGATCAGATCTGGGCCTCCGCCAAGACCTTAGTGCAGATCGCGCTCGGTGGGATACGACAGTTGATTTCTCTCGTCTTCTCCGATCTCCAGCTCGAGAACGGCATCACGGCTATTCTGAACCTCTCGCTCTGTGACGAGAACAAGGAGCTCATAGCTTCGTCGGGAGCAATCAAGCCTCTGGTCCGAGAGCTCGAGACCGGAAAGAGAACGCTGCGTGCACTCTACTCTGTCTATCTCATATAGAAGTTGGAGGAGGAGACAGACGAGGATTGGCGGGAGAGAGAGGCAGAATGGGCGTCGTTGGTGGAAGAGGTGAAACTATGAGAGCGGTGTCATGCTTGAGCGAGGTGGAGACACCTGTAGGAGCAAATATAAGGGTGGAAATTTTGGATATTGGGTCTGTCAGAACCCATCCCGAAAATCCTTTCAAATTTTCAAGATGGACTCTGCAAGGCCCACTTTTAAGAAAAATTCGACAGAACTTCCCTTAAAAGTGGACAACCCAACCTGTAATAAAAACAACAAAAACAAATTTTCCTAATTCCAAGATCCAACAACATGCAGTCATCCTACATTTCACAACTGTCACAAGTTATTAAGCAAAACCCAAGCGTAAAGGCAGTAAAATTTATACAATACAGCCTGGGGTTCTAATCTTCAACTCTATAAGTAAAACACGTCTCTGACAACGAGATTAATACACAATAATAATAAGTCTCTCAAGGTTATCAGAGCAATCTACGATAAAATCAAATATATTACATGAGGTAGGTTAATATTAACCTACGAAAGGCAAGTGGCAGAACTGGTGCTAAGTCTCGATCCCACGTCGAACAGCAACACTGCGAACTGGGCAAAGGAAACCGAAAAGCCCAGGGGAAAGTAAGCGATAAAACGTTAGTTGTGAGTGGACAAAAATATTTAATTAAGAAAGAAATGTTTCTCACTTTCCCACATTTATTGTTTAGAACGTTCTTATGCATGCAATAGGGAACTATAGGTTTTTAAATCACTTTCATGACTAAGCCAGCCCCGCTGGCTTAAGGGAAGTTCGACCGACCCTGTTAGTCGGACGAATAAATAAATAAGTAAATAATTTAAAAGGTATGAGGAAAAACGTCATCACCATACAATAAAATGAAGTGAGCCGCTAAGGCTCGGGTCGGAGTGTCCCACACTCAAGAGAATCCCATGCTCGGCTCTACTCACCCACTAACACAAAGTAAGTAGGGAGGAGTACCAATAGGCTAGCTAGCAATAAAGTATATCGACCCAGGTATGGTGGATAAAAACCATATGAAAATCGAGAATTTGTGAGATTTCCTCGAAGTTTCACAAGAAAGGAACTTAGTCTAACGACGTGACCCCGCACGCCAACATGATTCAAAATTATGAATCAATATACTAAAATAAGGTAAGTTTATAATCTCGAAGAAATCTTCCCTTTCCGAAGATTTTTCGAAAAACCCGAATCTATTAATAAATAATGATACTTCCATTTTCAGAAATAATCTTATCGAAGATTATTTCTAATAAAAAGTTCGAAATAGAACATAACCACTTCTAATCAGCAATTTGAACCATAACTAATTTCATAATCAAAAATCGAATAATATGCTCATTAAATAAAAGATACTTTAAATAATTTCGTAACTTAAAAGATTTAATTGCATGCATGAATTAAAATCAAACGTCCACTCACAGTATACGGCTAAGCTTGCCGTCGATCCGAACCCTCTTCGTAGGAATCCTCCTCACGTCCTGTACAATGTAACGTTCATAAACCGATAAGTACAGGACGGATAAAAATTAAATCCACCAAAAACACAACCATATCCCAATTGTTATTATTTACTTAAAAATCTTCAATTTCACTTTTCTAACTTCATTTCTTTACTTTGAGCTTCCGATTAAGGAATTCCGATACACGGATTATCCGTGAATTAATCAATGAGTTCCACACCATAACGAAAACCATATCCACACTTCACGAAATTAACTCGAAGTTACCAATATGGAAACTACATTATACCAATGATTAAATAGCCAAATTACGACAGTCAGAAACATGCCCTACACCACCTCACGCGCCGCCCACAGTGGCGGCGAGTGGCGGTTACTCGCCGGAATCAACCTCCTCCTATGGCCACCAAATTTCATACACAACATCAATTCTACCCACTGGTCATTTCATTCAACTACAACACATCCAAATAACAATCAAAACCCGTCGAAATCAATGGATGAACATAAACCCAGAAATTTTCCAAGAACCCTAGAATTTCAATTCAACAATTCGACTTCTACACAGCAAATCGAGACACAAGGCCATAGGGGAAATGATCAGTGAAGAAAACCGAACCTTCGACACCGGTTTGGTGGCCGGAGATGACCGAAATTGCCGGAAATCGCCGAAAAACCCAATCTGCTACAGTAAACTTCGTGGCTCAATTCCGAGCTCATCCGGTCGAGATACCGTGAAATGCGACCATGGGCATGACGAGGAGGAAGAGGCGAACCTAGGGATGTCTGGGTTTCGTCGTGGGGCGACCGGAATCGAAGGAACTTGGAGGAGGAAGATTCGGCCGAACTGGAGGAGGAAGAATCGGGGGAGAAGAGAGAGAAGAGGCCGGGTAAGTTTCCAAATTTGGAAACTTACCATTTAAAGAACTTACTATGAACAGTAACCGAGAATAGTAAATTTAATTTTTCGCTTATAACTTTCGTATACTAACTCCGATTTTTACGAACCACATATGCACGCGCTCGGTTTAACGTCCTCTACAACTTTCATGAAGAACATTTTCTCAAATTTTGAGCCGAACAAAAAGTCAACTTTTAGGGCCACTAAAATCGTATAACGGAGTAAAAATTAAAAGTAACTGACATTTACCGTCAAATTAATAAAAAAATCAAAAATTCTAGGTTCGGGACGTAACAGGGTCAGTGGTAATTTCATAAATTGTAATGAAATTTAGGATTTTTGTCATTTTATATTAAAATTTGGAGTAAGGCTTGTATCATTTGGCTTTTGGGCCTGAACTCATGTCCTTATTTGTATAAATCTTGTTGAAAGTGAGTTTTTTATGTTTACATCTTTGGTCATCTGCTACTATGTAATTTTCTATTTAATAAATAGGTCGTGTCGTGTTAGACAAAATGACTTATTTAAGAGTTATGAGTTGCAATGTTTTAACTAAAATAAATGTAAACTTAATAAATTCACTGAAAACTCTACATGGACGAATAATATAAATAATTATATATAATTCATGAATAATTAAACTCAAGAATGATGAAGAAAAATATTTCAAGTTCACCAATCTAATAATAATAAATGGGTTATACGGGTTAACATTGTGTTGGCAGGTTGACCAGCGGCCTACCTGTTTATTAAATAGATCATGACCCGCTCTTTACTCGTGGAGGTTCAACCCACTTGATTTTGTGTAGATTTCGAGTAGTGCTATCGGGTCGTGTCGGAATTTAAGGCTGTTATGTCTTGAATTGAAACTATGTTCAATAATTTTTTGGAATTTGAGAAAGAATATATATTAATTTGATTGACCACATTTAACACATGAAGAAAAATGAAATTATGGTATTGATAATATAAGAAAACCTTCCAAAAATATTTATTGGTTTGACTGAGTGTACTAACAGCGTAATTCTTTTTTTCATTCCTTTCCAAATATTTAAGGATAATTAAGACTAATTATGACAAAATATTGAATATTTGGTAATTAATACTAATTAAGAATTTTTTTTAAAATTAAGGATGGTCAATTCATCCTTCTCGGCCGATGCTGACCACACATGATTGTACGTGGTTGCTATAAATTAATAGAGGGAATTGAAGCTTGAGAGGTAGATCGAGTACATGTACTTGCAAATTACACAACTTAAATTGTAAGCAAATTTATTAAGAGAGAATCATATCAAGATGATGATGAAGAAGTCATTGGCAACACTCTTGACGTTGTTTTTGATCGTTTGTTTCTCTCAAATTCAAATGAGCCGAATCAAATTGGTGGAAGCTAGAAGCAGCAATGGTATAATGCCAATGATCGTAGGCACCCCAACTGCTGGTGGGAATAACGAGGACATCGTGGTATATCGTAAGCACTAAGCACTCTCTCTCTCTCTCTCTCTCTCTCCATCGAGCACATTGTGTTGGTCTATGTTTTTTGCGATTAATTGATCCCGGATAAATAAGATTAGTTTAATAATTGATTAATCATTTAATCTGGATATATGCAGCTTGCCCAACTGATTGCCCAAAGAACAAAACTTATCCTCAGTGCTGCGACTGTGATGTCAGCGTGATACCACCGGTTTGTACAAGGTGTTGCAAGTTCAGCTGAGCATCGACCGATTGGGTTCGTTCACCTGTGCAAAATGAATAAATTAATAAGCAACGTATTTATATCCGTTGTATATTTATTTTGAGAATTAACTATTAATAAATGATTAATAAACTCTTCTATCTCTGTAAAATGAATAAATGAGGAATCATGTATTTATTGTTTTATATTTTTTCTGAGGGTTAATTATTAGTAATAATGTTATGGTCTAAATATGTATAATATTATATATATATATATATATACACAGTCCGGCTACACTAAGGACATCCTTAGTTTTTCTTAGGTACGAATTTCCGGTTTTCACCAACTTTCCGATCACATTTTCATATCTTAACCATTCAGTTTTTAGGTCCTAATGTATAGATCACCTCTGCAAATTTTCAGCCAATTTGGTGATCGTTAAAGCATCCAAAACTGCAATTTACCATTATAAATACGAACGGTTCCGGTTCGACTAATTCGGTTCGTTCATGTAAATTGTAGTTTTGAATGCCTTAAAGATCACCAAATTGGCTGAAATTTTTCAGAGGGGATCTATACATTAGGCTCTAAAAACTGAACGGTTAAGATGTGAAAATGTGATCGGAAAGTGGGTGAAAACACCAAATCCGTACCTAAACCTTAGGTAAGGACATCCTTACCTGAGAAAAATCATATATATATATATATATATATATATAATATCTTGCTCTGCGAAGGAGGTTTTTAAGTTAGCTTAAGGAACAGATTTTCATATTTTGACTATTTTTCAATCACATATTCACATCTTAACCGTTTAGTTTTTAGGTCTTAATGTATAGATCACTTTGGCAAATTTTCAGCCAAATTGATGACCGTTAACGCATCCAAAACTATTTACACGAACAAATCCAATCTGCCCAACTTGAACCATTCCTGTAAATTGCAGTTTCAGATGCCTTAACGATCATCAATTTAGCTGAAAATTTACATAAGTGATCTACTGATATATACCTAAAAATTAAAAGGTTAAGATGTGAATATGTGATCGAAAAGTGATCAAAATATGGAAATCCGTTTCTTAAGCTAAGTTAAGGACCTCCTTAGCATAGAAGGCAATATAAATATATATATATATATATTATTTCAAATTGAGATCAAATAATCCCAGTTGATAAATTCCTGTGGTTGGATTATTTCCCATCTTAATGGGATGTATACATTGAATTAATCAAACAAATATGCTCAATTAGAATTATTAAGTCAAGTACAATTTAGTTTAATGATATTATTCTCTTATTTGTAAGTAAGACATTATGAGTTCGACTCACGAAAAACTAATTGTTATCATTTGAGTTTCGTAATGTAAATGTAATAAAAAAAAAAATTATTAGGAACATATTCCAACCAGAAATATAACTCTTATCTCTACCGTTTCAAGGATTTGACTATGAAATAATTCATTCGACTGTTTCCAACTTCCGTCTCTCCGGATTGAAATGACAAGAGGGGCTATTGATGTAGCTAGCCATGTCAAGCAAATCCGCTGGGGGGCTACCTACCGTGCTATACTTGTCATCCCACAACAAAATATAAGTACTCAAAATTTGAGTAACAATACAAGTGAAAATTAAATTGCATTATTTGATGAGAAATTAATCTGCAAATTGCTTTTAGATATAGAGATTATTATGAACGAATAAAAACAATATAACGATATCCTTTTTCAAAAACATAATGATAGCAGTTTATTATGGGTACACTAGAGATTATTCGTTGATAAAAACAACATAATTGTGGTACATTGGAGGGCACAAGGCATATAAACAAAACGAAACCCAAATTTAGAAAACAAGCGGCCAGACTTGACTATTGGAGCCGAGCAGAACAAGCTAGGCCCTTTGATAATTGGGGAAGCGTAATTGCAACAGCAGCTAGGATTAATTCAAGGAATTAAATTTAGCAACACCTCTTGCAGGAACCTTTGGAGAAATCACACTCGCAGCAATTAGGATAAGTATGATTGTTTGGACAGCCGGCCGGGCAAGCTGAACCATCATTCAAAATCCACATATAAGAACATATAAGTGCAAGATTACTCAGCAACTGTATATATATTACAACTAAAGTTAAGAACAGTGGTTATATAGATCCATCAAAGAGGTAAGAGTACATACGAAGAACAATGCCATTCTGATCAGCATCTGGGAATAAAGGACGTTTGTTGCTTACAATCAATGGAGGGCTGGTTTTGCAACACTTGGTGCAGGAAATTTTGGTCGTATCACACCCGCAGCAAAAAGGATGAGTTAGATTGTGCGGACAGTCGGCCGGGCAAGCTGATCCATCATTCAAAATCCACATACAAGAACATAAAAGTGAAAGATTAATTAGCAGCTGTATATACATTACAACTAAAGTTAAGAATAGTGGATATATAGATCCATCAAAGAGGTAAGAGTACATACGAAGAACAATGCCGTTCTGATCAGCAGCTTGCGAGAGCATCCTGTTACCGCTGGCTTCTACTAATTTCATTTGGCCCATGTTAGCCATCAGAACGACAGTGAACAACTCAAACATAATTGCCAATGATGACTTCATCATCTTGTTGATTCTCTTTCAGCTAACTACAAGATACTAGTGCTTAAGGTTAATTTGCACACTACTTTGCAAGAAAGCATTTTTCTCCTCTATTTATAGCACCTTGAAATTTAATGACAAATTATCACATTTGAACAGAAAATAAATGCCATAAGTGCATTCATATTAAAATTTTAAAAGGGCAGACAGGTTCATTTCATCTTGAATTTTGTACATATATCATTTTAATCTTTCCCTATTCTAGCTAACAGCATTTACTTCTAGTTTAATCTGATATCTCTCCTGATGAATCTGATCTGTATTGCCATAAAATTCCTCCCACCAAATTGTTCACTGCATGAGAAACCATTGGCACAACAAGGCTTGAAGATGCAATGGCTGCGTAACCATACACAAACCCAACCAAACTTGCCCTGTCACAACAAATCAAATCATCACTTGGCCAAAATATTGAACCATTGAACCTGTCACATATCTTTCAGCTTTTTCTTTTTGGGGAATAATATTGCATAACATTAAGCAATTGAGATAGTTTTTTCCCTCTTTTTTTTTAATTTGTTTTTTCTTTCTCTTAGTTGTTATAATTGAAGAAAAAAGAAACAAAAAAAGAAAAATATATACCAAAAGAAAGTTAAGGTTATTGCAGTTAATTCATGTGTGGCTTGAGAAGATAAGTACCAGACTGCAAAGGAATACTTTCGGCCACTGCCCAGGTGTAGAACACCAAAGATGAGGGCAACCACCAATGCACTACTCAAATTGGATCCAAAAAGAGGCTGCAGCGCACCCCGGAAAAGAAGTTCCTGTCCAGACAATGCACAATGAATCAGTGTAAGTAGTTGAACATGGAAGAGAACTACAATGTGGTTAAGTGTAATCTGCCCACCTCGCTGATCCCAGGCAAAAACGCAATGATTATGAAATCCAAAGGTTGAAGTGAAGTAAGGACCTAATTAAATTACAAAATTGAATTATGTCAGAGATGCAGAGGCAGCCATGGATAATACTCTCATTTGAATTTTAAAGGAGTGCGACAGCCAGCAAGTCCAGCTGACTAACTATATGATATAAATTACCAACTAGCTAGGACATTTTTGTATTTCAAGTATTCTACCTTCAACACAATGTTAAGAAATTTATAGCTAATGTTGACTAGAGACAGTTCTGGAACAGAAAGTAAAATAGTAGAAACCTGTTGATTGGCTGCTTTGCTAGACTCTGCAAATTCTGGCCATGTCTTCAGTAATAGATATCGGGATGATGATATCAAAATAACCAATCCGGCAATCAACTGAAGATGCCACATCTCAAAATCAACTGTACAGAAGGGAGGCAAAAAGTTGTACTCTTTATACTAATGATCACTGCAGTGAATGCCATAAACGGCCTTAATTCCATTAGTTATTTGCATTTCTTTTAAATAATCTATTTCAGATTAGCTTTCTCCTTGGCTGTCTCTCTGCCAGAGAGGCAGGGCTCCTCATAAAGAAGAACGAAAATAAAGTTTGAATGATTTGACATTTTTGCACAGAGAAGAGTTTGTGAAGAGTGCGTACATGATACTTCCAATGAGCAGTCAAGGACTGGTAATCCTTCAACCGATGCAACATGAGATGCCTGCAAGTAAACATATAGGAACAAAATGTAAAATGCAGAATTATTAACAAGTTAAGGAAACCTCCATTAGCAAGAGAAGAATCTTGTCCTAACTAAAATATTTGGACTTTTAATTCATAGTTCAATTTCTTATGACAAATCTGTGGTGTGGTCATGAATAGTTGCTAGTCAGCGAAAAACTGCCGAGCCTTACCATAAATAGTAGGACAGTTTGTCTCACAGCAAGAAGATGAAGCTTTCAATGAGATCAATCATACATCAACATTACAAACTATAAAAGAAGACAAGCTTAAGATTGCATAACAACATTGATTCAGAAATGCAAAACCGGTATATAATCTACTGATCATACATCATTCCTAGAAGAAACTCCTACCTGTCGAATTAGTATACCCAAAGCAGCAATCAACCCGGAAGTAACAGTGCAAGCCTGAAGCACAGCACCTCTGGAAGGGATATTAACCCCTTTCTCTGCAGCTGAATCATCAGAAAGCTCCACCTTCTTGTCATTTTGAACATTTTCAGAAATAGCAGTAGTTTTATCTGCTACCCTTTCGCTTGCTAGTCTCTCCCTTCTCAACTTCTTCACCGAATTCCGGCTTGCAAAAGCTCTTGGGCAAAATGCAACTCCCTGCTAATACAGAAACTCATATTTCCATTGAAATGATACATGAAAAATCAAGTACTCAAGATTATAGACCAAACAGTGCAACTATGAAAGTCTCACACTGCATGATTTGGCTGGTAAACACTTTTGCACATCATAGAGGCCAATACCCTTCCCACCTGATCACATATTTCAGGGTTTTTGTTCAATTAAAGCAGGAAGCAATACCATAACAGTTGGCCAGTATCTTACACAACCTGGAGAAGCCCAGAAAACTAGAGATAAAACTCTAAGAGGTGTGATGAAGCCTTACAAGTGAAGATAGAGTTCCCCCAAGTCAATGAGGTTGTAGATGCATTGTTTACTGTAAGCCAACCCATTTGTTTAATGGGTGCTCTTTGATGCCTTGCCTGCTGATACCCGGTTAATCCATTTTCCAGAAAAATTAGATGATGATAGATCACTCATCTATCAAAAGTCAAAACCGATGCAGGGTTCTAGTTGAAGGGGTAGTTTCGGGAGTTATGATATTAACAGAAATGTGAGGCCATTAACGTTTTTCATTTTTAGAGGTTTTTGCTTGAGGCTAAGCTCTTCATATTTTTATTTTTATTTTTTATGGTCTTATTACAACAAAAATAAGTAAAATCCATTCCCAGTAAAACAGGAGATCTAAAGAAGAAATGTCAAAACTTGAGAGAGCTATCACTTCGCTTCACTAACTAGTAACTACAAACACTGTGTTACTCTGTCGCCTACGGAACTAAGACTGAATCTGACGAACAAGTAACAAATGTGTAACATTTTCCACGGGCATAGAGCCTTTTGATTTGATTCTCTGCAACCTAAAAATGTGATTGGAGAGAGGTAATTTGGGGATGGGGCATATATGCAAAGTGGCAAAAAAGAATGGGAGAAAAAAAAATTACAAAATGTCATCTATCTATGATACAATTTTGCTTGCAGACCCAAATGAGAAGTCGAGGGTGGAATCTATCAAAGGCTTCTTTACAGAATGATGACTCCTAGCAGCCACAGATGCAAGACAAGCCAGTAGGCAATGACGCCTAGCCTAGCCCTTGGGCGACTCATCAAACTTCGACCGCCAGATACCCTGCACATAGAGATCATAATCAACTTAGGGTTCTGTAGGTATATCCAAATACGCACCCTAATTCAACTTCATATTGTAAAATAAGACCATGACCCAATTGACTACCCGCAGCCAGGCCAATCAAACTCGATTTCATTGGAAGGGTGGTGGCCAACATTGATCATTACCAAACTCTTAGATGCTAGGTACCTCCTATGGACTTTTCCTCTAATATGTTTCGGAAAGAAATATCATTAATTTTCTGAGGACAAGAAAAAGATGTCTGGCATGGTCTGATATTTTTGTATAGAACAGGTTTAGGACTCTACCAAATACCATCAATTCGATCTGCAATCAACTTTCCTTGTCTTGGAATGATACCAGATGCATTGAGAGACTTGAATACATGGCCTGGAGAATAGGACGAAAAAAAAAAAAACAAGAAGGAAAGAGATAAGTTAGCAGACTTTAAAGCTACTAGAAATTAGAAATGGCAGACATCCTAGAGTTCAAACCTTTGTCCTCGTCAGTTTCTTCAGTGCTGATTAAACGAGTAGATTCGGGATCGATATCAATTGCAAGATGGTCAGTGGAACCCTTTCGCATCGTGCGCACATGAGCTGCTGATGGAACAGGGGATATCGTTTTGCTTCCAAGTGATCCCTAAATATAATAATTGAAATACAAGCAACGTCAGTCCTAACAGATCCCCATACAAAGAATCACTCCCAACATTACAAAGATGTTGAAACAAAGCGACTACCACAGTTCATCTCTAATAAGCACATATTCGCCAGCATCCAACTAATAGTAAGCACCTTAATGAGCCAAAACCGCAATCGCCTATGGAAGTTTTAAGTGTATATAATATTTACCATAAAACATCTCAACTTAACGGGAAAAACTTGTATCAAATATCACTAGTCAAATGAAGTCAATAAAACTATGCAGAAAGAAGGAAACTATAACAGAATCATATAAATACTACTTACCACATCTTCAATTTCAGATATCTCTGAACCAGTAGGCAAGGAAGGTGCTTCAAAGATGCTCCTTTCCTGGACAATCTCTGGCTGAACAACCCTTCCTTGAGCTGAAACTTCAAGTAAATTAACCTTGGTTGATAATTCATCCACAACCTTTTGGCTCTCGACCAACTTAGTGCCAAGTTCCTGAGCTTTTGATTTTGAATTTTTAGATTCCAATAGCAAAGCCATAACCTGCTTCTCTAACACCGACACAAGTCCCTTCACACCAGCAGACTTCTCGTCTCCAACTAAATCATCACCTCCCGACATATCTATAAGGTTTTGCAAAGCATATATCAGCACAGACAGTTCATTTTTCATCTTCTCAGTATCTTGTCCATCTCTGACATGGTTTTCCACTTCCTCCTTTAGATGCTCTATTTCAAGCAACTGCGTTCGGAGTGTTGACTGTAGCTCTTCTTTTTCACAAGACAGTGAGTTTATCTGATGCTGAAAGTCACTACTGTTATCGATAATGCGAAAGAGCTTCTTCACATGAGTTGAATTATGGGATTCTAAGTCTCCTACTTCTGACTCTGGTAAAGGGATTTCAATCCCTTTGATTTTGTCAAAGAGGATTTTGACTTCTGATGCTAATAGGAGGGAGTCTTCATTCTCTGTAAGGCAACATGTGAGCGAATAAAATATTAGACATGATTAGAACAGCCTAAGTAGATATGTCCAGAAATATCAGGAAAAGAAGAGAGAAAGGAAAGAGGTATTTACCTTGTTCTTTCATTGACAAAGTATTGTGCAGTGATGAAAGTTCTGCCTCCCTTTCCTTCAATCTATCCTCTTTTGCTTGATAATCCTCTAGTTTAAGCGTCAGATTAGTGCAAGAACTTTCTAACGCATATATATCCGCCTCCAACTTGGAAATCCTATTTTGTCTTAGATCCCTTTCTTCAATGGCTTTTTCAGAAGTAGTTCTAGCTTCTTTCAGTTTATTCTGCAAATCTTCAATTATAGACACAGCCACTTTACTTGTGATCTCAAACTGTCTGATCAAAGCTTGAACATTTCTGCAAGCAACTGACAACATTCCTGCAGTTTTACCATAGTTGCTGCCATCAATACCTTGCTCATGTGTTTCCGTGGTCTCTCCATCAGTTGCTCCTGTTTCTTGGGGTAAAATATGTCCCAATTCCTCGAGTTCAGGAACAGAGCTGAGTTCAAGTAACTTGTTCTTAGCTTCAAATTGCAGTTCTCTGGTCGCCTCAGTACAAGCAGAGACAAGAGATTTGAGATCATTTTCTAAAATGGCTACGGTATTCTCCTGTTCATGTTTATATATTTCCAAATTATTTGCTTTTTGTTTAAAAGACTGCATGTGCTCGAACATAACTGCTACTTCATCACTTCGTGCCTGTAGATTTCTTAACAGAGTTTCAATAAACTCATCTATAAAAGAAGAGAAGCGTTCAAAATTTTGTGACAGAACCATGTCACGCAACTGCAACCTTTCCACAGTCGTCTTCAAATATGAAGGTATATCATTACCGTCTGCATCATTGACCTCAGCACTGTCCTTTTGAACACTGACAATATTGACAAGACCATCTGAAAAAGATTTGGTCACATATGAATCTTCCTGAAATAAGTAATGAAAGGAGCTAATTAGACCTAAGCACTATGAAAGAATAAACAAAACAGTAAAAATCTTGTGTTATACCTTAGACATTTAGAAAGGGTATGTGAATGCAAAGACAAACATAGGAGGAGAGAGATACCTACAACCTATAAGTGATACTAAGGGTAATCATCACAAAGATTTTGAGTCGTCAGGAACCATTTTATGGAAACATTTGAAGGAATTGGACTTTATCAGAGCTAATAAAAAACTAATATGCAATCTGAGGACCATGTTCGATGTAAAGTATTAACCGTGAGATATAATAGCAAACATATCCTTCCTGGGAAGAAGTGTGTGATTGGTAAACAGAGTGTTTGAAAAAAGTAAGCTCCAAAAGCAGATAAATGTTGATTCCCTGGCATAGCAAGCAAAAAAGTAAGAGCAAGTCAGCAGTATAGAAGAAACCTTGTGCATACCTCCAGTACTTGCTGCCTTTGCAGCTCAGCTAAACCCCCTGAAACACACTGGTCTCTCATATTTTTAAGGATGAGATCCATATCTTTCAGGCTCTCAAACTTCTTCTCAAAACATCTTTTCATTGTAGACAACATAGTCTCGTCCCTCATTAGCACTTGAAGATTATCAAGGTGACCAGTGAGCTCTAAGGACCTGTTTTCTGTGCTGCCATTAGTTCCAGGCAACTCTTCGATGGATGCATTTAACTTGGAACTGAGTTTTAATATCTCCTCTTCAGCATTTTTCTTTCCAGATTCAAGTTCAGATATATCATTCCCTGCTTTCAACAGTGCATCTTCCAGTTTATTTATGGTTGCACTGGCATCTGCAAGCTTGTTATCCTGTAACCTAGCTTCCTCTTGCAGTTTCTTTAGCTCAGCCTCTAAACTGGATCTACCAATTTGAGCATCATTGTTTTGTTCAGTAAGTAAAGAAACGTTGGCCTGTACCTGAGAAAGTGCAACTTCAAGTGACTCTATGGTCTTGTAGGCATCTGTTAGTTTGCTGGTCTGTATATCAACTTCCTCTTTGACCTTTCCTAGCTCTGTATCTGCAGTGGCTCTACTGACTAAAGCCCCCTCCTTTTCACTGACAATAACAGATATATTATTTTCTGCAAGTGATAATGCCTCTTCCAGCGACTTTTTAGCTGCAGAAACCTCCCTAAACTTGCTAGCCTGGGAAACAGCTTCTTCTAATGCTCTCTGTAACTCTTTTTCAACATTGGTCTTACCGACTTCCATTTCCCTCTTTTCTTCAGCAAGTTGTGACAAACTATTCTCCGCCACTGATAATTCATTTTCCAGTGATTTTATTGTTGAATGGGCTTCTTCCAACTTAAACACAAGATTACTTGTTTCCTCTTGTACTTTTCCCAACTCTTGCTTTGCTTTTGCCTCAGCATCATGACATTCACTCAGGTATCCTGCAAGCCAGTTCACCTTCCCCAAAGGTTCTTCAAAAGAATCAACAGGAAGTACAATTGCATCAATCGCTTTAGTTACTCTCTGTAACATGTTATTGCTCTCCAGTAAGAACTGTTCAAGTTGATCCCTTTGTTCCTTCATAGCAACAAGATCAGCTTCTAACTTTGGAATGCAGTCTGTATCAGCAGACAAGCTATTTATCTTGTCCCTGCATTCAGACAGTGCGGATTGTTCCTGCTGTAACTCAAGCTTTAGCTTCTCAATCTCCGAGTTCTTTTCTTCCACACGAAGTTTCAAGTTTTCCCGCTCTTGAACCATTCCCTTACCTTTCTTGACTGCCATGGATAACTTCTCCCTTATCATAGCATTCTTCTCTTCTGACCGTTCAATATCTCTCTGTAGGGACCCTTTTTCCTCCCTCAATGCCTCAACTTGTTGAGACACAATTCGTAATTCCTCCGACAGTTTATTCACCTCTGATTTCATCACCATCTCCTCTTCTAGAATATTCTGACAGAGCATCAACTCCTGATCTCTTACGTACAAGTGGCTTTGAATTGTTTCAAATAGCTCCACATCGAAACTTGGAGAATCAAGTGAGGCACTGCTCTGTTCTTTTATCTTCTGAACGCATCTACCAATGAGTGTGGCAGTGTCTGAGGAAAGCTGAGAGACATCTTCATTGTCAATCACAATTCCAGAGACATCAAGTAACATTTTGACCATCTCAGCCCTCTCTGAAGACACTTGATGCTCTTTCTCAACAATCTCTTTGTACTTCAATGTTAGACTCTCCAACTCTACTTGGAGATATTCCTTTGCCTGAATTTCAGCTGAAAGCGAAGCGGTTAACTGTTCAAATGAAGCACTGCTCTGTTCAAATGAAGCATTTCCCCGCTCTTGAACCATTTCCTTACCTTCCTTGACTGCCACGGATAACTTCTCCCTTATCATAGCATTCTCCTCTTCGGACCGTTCAATATCTCTCTGTAGGGACCCTTTTTCCTCCCTCAATGCCTCAACTTGTTGAGACACAATTCGTAATTCCTCTGACAGTTTATTCACCTCTGATTTCACCACCATCTCCTCTTCTAGAATATTCTGACAGAGCATCAACTCCTGATCTCTTAGGTACAAGTGGCTTTGAATTGTTTCAAATAGCTCCACATCGAAACTTGGAGAATCAAGTGAGGCACTGCTCTGTTCTTTTATCTTCTGAACACATCTATCAATGAGCGTGGCAGTGTCTGAGGAAAGCTGAGAGACATCTTCATTGTCAATCACAATTCCAGAGACATCAAGTAACATTTTGACCATCTCAGCCTTCTCTGAAGACGCTTGACGCTCTTTCTCAACAATCTCTTTGTACTTCGATGTTAGACTCTCCAACTCTACTTGGAGATATTCCTTTGCTTGCATTTCAGCTGAAAGCGAAGCAGATGACTGTTCAAATGAAGCACTGCTCTGTTCTTTTATCTTCCCAATACATGTGTCAATGAACGTGCCAGTGTCTGAGGAAAGCTGAGAGACATCCTCATTGTCAATCACAATTCCGGAGACATCAAGTAACATTTTGACCATCTCAGCATTCTCTGAAGATACTTGACGCTCCTTTTCAACTATCTCTTTGTACTTTGATGTAAGACTGTCTAACTCCACTTGGAGAACTTCCTTTGCCTGCATTTCAGCTGAAAGTGAAGCAGAGCTCTGTTCTTTTATCTTCTCAATACATGTGTCAATGAGCGTGGCAATGTCTGAGGAAAGTTGAGAGATATCCTCATTGTCCATTACAACTCCAGAGACATCAAGTAACCTTCTGACCATCTGAGCTTTCTCTAAAGATACTTGATGCTCTTTCTTGATAATCTCATTGTATTCCGATGTTATGTTGTCCAACTCTGCTTGGAGATGTTCTTTGGCCCGCAATTCAGCTGAAAGTGATTCGGTTAACTGGTCAATATTTTTATGTGCCACTTCCTTAGTTGCAGTAATTTCATCACGTAGCACAAGCACTTCCTCATTCGCCTGAGAATATGATTCCCGAAGCCAACTTACTTGAGATTCCAAACTAGAAGATGAAATAACTTCTGGTAGACCAATAGCATAAATAGCATCTTTCAAGGTTTGGAATTCCATAGAAATTTCCTTGAGTTTAACACTTTCATCCACAAGCCATCGAAGTCTCTCTACAATATCCATAGATTGAAGCTCTTCCGGTACACCAGTCTGAGACAACATTTCTTCGAGTTTTTGAAGAATTGCATTATTTTGGGAAAGTGTTTCTTGCAGTGATGCAACTGAGTTTTCACTCCTAATCAATTCCTCCTTGCTTAATTCAGCAGCTTCAAGAGCACTTGACTTCTCCTGCAATTCAATCCTACACTTCTCAAGCTCACTCAGTTTTTCAGCAATGGACTGCTTCAATGAGTCTCTTTGCTGTACCAATCCCTTGCCTTTCTGCACAGCGATAGTAAGCTTCTCTCTAGTATTAGCACACCTATTCTTCTCCTGCTCCAGCTCCGTTTTTGTTTGTCCAAGTTCTGCATTCACCCTTTCAGCTATCGTTCTCTGATTGTCCAGTTCTTCAACCAATTTCCTATTTGAATCTTCTAGAAGACTCAGCCTTTCAACAAATTCTGCTTCCTTTCTTCTGAGCTCAAGTAACTCATTACGAGCAGCAGCAAAAATCCCCCCCACCTCCTGCGAACTATGATCAAACCCGGTCTCAGGCAAACACTGTCTGAAATGTTCAATTTCAGAAAGCATCCGGGTGAAATTATCAACTAACATCGAAGTTCCATTCTCAACATGTACTAGTTTTCCACCAATAGAATCATCCAGCAGTTCTTGTTGACCAACTACACCGCTAAGGGAAGACAACATCCTATTTGCCAGAGCTTCAAAATATGCATCCTTCTCATGGTGACTCTCATATAAAACTTTCACATTGGCATTGAGACCCTCGATTTCTTGATCCTTCATATACACAATTCCATCAAGCTCTCTCACCCTGCCCTCAATCTGAGACTGTTTCTCCAACGCCATCTTAACAAACCCAGAACACTCCTTTATCAAGTCAATCCACGGGGTACCCTTGTCCACCACTGCAGTCTTTTCTCCGTTCTCTCCACTTCCAGCCTCATTACGAAAGTCACCGCCATTTTCACACTGTTGATCAGTGAGACCCCTAAGCTGAAACCGAAGAGTACCAACTTCTCTAACAAAAGACTCTCTCTCTCCCTGCACCCCAATACATATAAAAACCACATTCAATCCCGGAAACACTAGTCGGAACCACAAAACTTACTTGGAAACACAAAAAATTACTCGAAAAACACAAAAAAAAAAAAAAAAATTTAATTGAAGAAAGTTATGTACCTCAAATTGGCGAGCAAAGTCATCTTTCTCTGCAATAGTAGTATCCAGCTGAACTCGTAAACGTTCGACCTCATCCACCATGATATCGTCGGGGCAATCTTCGAACATGTCCTCCTTCCCTGACCCTGCGTCCTCCAACACCTTCCCCAATTCCTGTAATCAATCCAAAACCACATCTTCAGATCAAAATTGCAACCAATTCAGCCACAGCTTTATCTATCAGATCAAAAACTGAAACCGCGACATTGCAATTTGAGAATTCGTTTACCTCGGTTTTGTTCACCGGTGAAACGACGTCGTTCCAAATCGCATTCGAATCTGCAGCCGCGGACGGTTGTGCAGCAGCTGCAGCACCGTCCGGAAGCTGGCCGGAATCGCTCTTCTCAGACATCGCAGCGGCTGCTCATAACCCTCGCGATTGCTAATTGAGACGGAATCGGCGGGAATTAACAGACTTTGACCTGTGGAATTTCTGTACAGGACGAAAGGTATAGGCTTTGTGAACCGTTGAATGAAGACGAAGAAGAAGGAGTTGTTCCGGTGCGGTGTCTGAGAAAGAAGGAAGGAGCACCGTGAGTGTTATGCTGCTTTGGGCTTCAGATTTCGTGTTGGATCTCTGTCGATTACAATTGTCCTTGTTATGACGTTACTGTCTTTGCTGCATTCAGTATCGACATGCGTAAAGTTCTATATTTTTGGTCTCTATCTGAAAAATACTAGTTTTATATCTCTTACTTTTCATACCAAAAAAGTGTGTATAGATCTATTACTTTCTAATCAGTTAATGAATTGAGATGTGGAGCAGATTTGAACTCATTTAGATTTGATAATTAAGTGAATTATTGATGACCAAATCTAAAACTGTATTGTGATAAATAAATAAAATTTAAATTTGAATCTTTTTACATTATGTTTAAATTTTATTAAATATTTAAGTAAACAATATAAATTTGTGTCACAATATATAATTTAAAAAAAAAAAATTAAACTATAGTAGGGGTTGGCGCGTGCCTCTAGTCTCATTAGTGTGCGTCGAGTGCGACCGGACAAGTTGTTGTCTTAGGGGTTGGATCTAGTGAACAAAGTCAGGGGAAGTAGTTCCAAGCTAGTTGGCTTTCAGTTGGTGCCGGTGGCTGCACTAGAAAGGTGCGTGGCAGACATGGGTGACTGGTCTTGGGGCAACGGGTGTGGTTTCGGATTGTGAGGTAGGGTTGTTGATCATTGTTGGTGGATTTGAGGAGGGCTGCGATAGGTGTCCAAGTTCTCGTGTTGATCTGCGTTTTTGATTTGGGCGCTTAGGATTTGAGAGTGTGGTGGAGAGGGTGTAATACCCGCAAATTTCATTTTAAATTCGAGTAATTGTATCGAATGATTTTTGTGCGATTTCACGATTATGTTCGATAATAATTCATTTTTACAAATATCGAAGTTTCGAAACAATTATTTTTAACGAAAAGCTCGAAATACTCGGTTTGAGAAATCGACTTTTTCTACGTACGAAATTTGGAGAAACTTCCTTCTTGAAAGTTGTAGAGCTCGTCGATACGAGTCCGTACACGTGCGGAACACGAAGATCGGATTTTTTTCTGAATTAGTTATCGAATTTCGAAGTTTTCCGAAACATGTATATATAGAAAAAATTTTGGAAACCCTAATTTTTTTTCTACCAGTTCTTCTTCTTCCTTCTGTTTCTGGAAAAAGAAAAAAAAAAAAAAAACTGGTTCTCTCTCAGCTCTCTCACCGTCGCTCTCGACCGAAAAGGGGAGAAAATTTCTCCTTAATTGTTCTCCCTCCACAGACCACCTCTCGACCTCAAACCAAGTCCCAGGCGTTCGTCTCGAGCAGCTCTAGCTCCCGGAGGCAGTTTCACAAGGCGGCGCAGCCTGTGGCGGCGGCGGCACGGCTCGAACCGAAAACGACCATTTTCGGTTCGATCTCGATATCTCGAGCTACACTCCACCATTTCACTTGATTCTTGTCTCATTGAGCTCGCCTCAACTTCCTCTACAAGCACCAAGAAGGACCGGAACTGGGTCGAACGTTTTCACGTTCGTCGGAGCTCGACCCGAACGGATCGAAATACCGAAAATTTCGATCAAGATATCTCGAGCTATACACGATCGTTTCTTGTGATTCTTGGCTTGTTGAGTTCGCAAGGAAGTTCTGAACAAGTTTCCAGAAGGGATCGGGGCCTGAGGTTGCAGTTTTCACGTCGGTTTTCAAGCTCACCGGTTTTTGCATTTTTTCCGGTCGCCGACTGTAAATCGGTAATTTCGATCCCTTCCCGTCATTTTTAGGTCTTGTGCTAGTTATGAAAGTTGCTCAAAATGATGAAATGAAGGGGACAAGCTTGGCCCCGACACCATTGGCGGTGGTCGGTGGCGGCTCTGTCCCTAACTCCGGCGGCCTTTTCCGGCCACCTCCGGAGGTCTAAAATTTGGTTTCTGTCCATTTTATGATTCTATGTTTCGATACGATCATTTCGGCGTATTATACGCATTTTTCGGATATCGTATGAATTAGTTATGAATTTTGTGATTTCGATCGATTTCGATCGTTAGATTTGTGATCTGTGAATTTATGACCGTCGGATGAACTTGTAAATTTGTTATGATGATCATATGACTGTCCCAGAGGCTTTGTGTGGTCATGGGCGAAGATCCGACCGTTGGATCTTCGTATATGTGAAAAACGGTAATTAGGGGAGCGATTCGTGAGAAACCGCTCGTTGGATTTTAATGTAAATTAGAATCTGGCCGTTAATTAGTAGTTAAATTATGTGTTGAAATTGTTGGCTAAATTCGAATCACATTTGATTAGGTGATTGATGGATTTTATTTGAGTGGGCTATTCGGCGTTAATTATAAATTATAATTATATTGAAGACGCAGCGGGAGTTTCGAGGTGAGTAAAACTCACGTGGTTCATATTATGAACCGAGCATTGTAATTTATTTATTTGTGGTAATTGTGTGAAAAATATTTGCGGATTAAATATTTATTTTAAAATTTCATGGACTTGAATCAACACGGTCCATAGGTAAGTAAAATGAATTTTAACTATACAAATGAATTTCATAATATTCTTGTGTGAACTATAGATGGTATTAGTGGTCATTCCTGAGTGGATGATTACGTATATATATATTTACGTGGAAAATATATATTGATGAGTAGATTGTTTGATTGATGATATGATTGAGTTGAATTGATGAGTTGATTATATTACAATTGTGTAATTCCATAATAATATGATGTATCTTGGTTGGGTTGATTTCAGTATGTGATATTATATATTGGGTTCATTTATGGGTTTAGGGTCAATGTAATGACCGGTGTGGGTAATCGGACGCTCTAATCCTAGTGTGGATGATGGGATACGATTGGTTGAGTATGTGGAATTATTGGACGTTCTAAATATGTATATAGGTATACATATTGATGAAATACAATAATTGATAAATATGTCGGATGCCATAACCTAGGCCAGGTGACGGGCTACGATTCAGTTAGAGCTCTAGTCTGTCAAGTACCGTATTTTTATAAATACGATGATGAGAGTTATGGAGAAAGTTGTGAGTTGGGTTGTCATGATATATTGAATTGGTGTTGATTGAGATTGTTATTATTTGCATATGTGGAAATGATTGAGTGTTGCTGTGTGTGGGAATAAATGAGATTATATTAAGTAACAGTTCATTCTTTTACTCATACAAGCTTTCATAAGCTTACCGGGTTTTGTGTTGTTGCAATCCCGGTACACTATTCAATGGTGTAGCGGATATTCCTGCAGGTCAGAATAACCAGGGAGGTGACCGAGCTGTTTAGGTGTTACAGCAGTTTTGTTATTTATTTAGTTGTGAGGTGTGTGTATGCTCATTTAGAGCTTTACATTACCGTTTGGATTTGTGTTATAATAATTAACCGAGACTAAATTCGGTTTGATTTTATTTCGTGTGGTGAGTATGTTAAGAAAAGAAATTTTCAGGATGATTATTTTGAGTTTGTAGTATTTTCATGTTTCGGATTTTGAATTGTTATTCTAAAATTCGGGGCGTGACAGAGGGGATGGCGACTACCAGTTCTCTGCCAGCGAGGTTTATTCAAAGGCAGTCGAGTTTCAAAAGCGGCGGTGGCACGACGATCTTAGAGGTGGGATGGTGGTGGCGGCCGTGCTGCAGTTGGCGTGGTCCGAATTCACAAATTGGGATTGGACCGGTGGTTAGGATTGTTAGCTGGCGTGCTCTCCCTGTTTGATCTGGGGAAGGGTTCATTTTAGTCGTTTAAGTTGTTTAGTTTTGATAGGTGTTAGCAGTTCGGTCTGGTACACATCTAGCTAAGGTAGAGGCAATCATCGTTTTGGCCTTCTGGAGGGTCGTTCTTGTCTAATTTTGGTTCGGAGGCGATGGCCTAAAAGGAGCAGTGGTGGGTGAGGTTATCTTCTTCTATAAGCATCTCAAAGTTGGTTTGGTGTTGTCAATGATTGATTCGGATTGAAATTCATAGGGGTGAGGTCGATGATTGATCTGATCTGCATTTAGGTAGAAGAAGGTATGCATTTGGTATTTCCAGACTGGGTTTTAGTGTATATGAGGTGGTATAAGCGAGGGAAGGTGACAACCAAGTAGATGACGGTGAAGAGACGAAGGTGTTGGTATGGTGTCGACACTAGGGTGGTGGCAGTGCTGGTTTACTGTAGTCCAAGTTTGAGTGTCCAGCAATCAAATTTGGTCATGTCAAAGTCACAAATAGTGTAGGCTAGTTCGATAAAAGGATTGGTCAGGTGGACTTAGAGTGGCAAGTTAGTGTTGGCACAAGTGAGGTTGTATGGTTTTTTAGTCTTCTTGGCTGGATGAGAGGTGAGATGTCAAGGATACATTGTTTCTACCCATGGGTTATAAAGTAAAGTTATATTTAGTTGACTCTTATAGGCTTTGTGCAAGTTTTTTTTTTTTTTTTCAGTTCAAGTTTGTAGTTAGCGACTCGCAAGACGAGAGGGTGACAAAATTCTCATCATCTTGTTAAGAGAAGCCTTGTTAGGCCATCTCTAACCTTGGGCAAAGGGGTGGATATAGTCCAAAAAGTGAAGATTTCCATCTCCAATTGGGAATTAGACTAAAACAAAAATGCAATTGAGTGACTATAGGGTCAAAGGGTGGGGTAAAAGTAGTCATTTGTATAGCCCTTAAGCTATTTTTTCGTGGGGTCCACATTGGTGGCCCAAATACATGAATGAATAGAGTTAAACAGATTAATGGCTGAGATTAAAGCCTGGCTGATGTCAACTAGCTGTAAAATAACCATTGGTTTTTTTTTTAAGAGATGACATAGGAATAAGAGGTCATAGAATTTATTAATTTAATCAAGAATCTAAATAATTGTTTGCAAAGTGACAGGTGGTATTATAAAATCATATCCAAAAAATGTATAAGATTTGATCAAAATATAATTATATAAGAGTAGAAATAGTAGCATAATTATGAAATACTATATATTTGAAAAACATAATGAAAAACAATAAAATAATATGACATTTAAACTTATAACCCTAAGGGTTGGAGATGGTAGAAATTATAGCCCTTACTATTTATATGAATAATGATTATCGGGGTCTAAAATTTAGCATGGAGGCTATTTTAGCATCCTACAACTGGAGATGACCTTAGTCAGTCTTTGCGCTTTATTTAGAGTCGTGGCTTTCTGAATTCTAATAATGTGTCAATATGGACTTTCAATTTGAAGTTTAGTATGGACAAAGATTGGTTTTATCACATTGATATTGACTGTTGATAGAATGATTTTTGTACTTTACCCCTTGTAATCTTTCATTATGAATGTAGTTTATTTTCTAATTTTTGTACATTACCCGTATATTAATAAAAATATGTTAAAAACCTACCAAATTTTTGTCAATTAATTATTTTTTATATCTAAAAAAGATACAGTTATGCATAATTAATAAATATCATCTATATTTTTATTAAAATACGGATCGACGGAACTGAGAATGCTAGACTAAATAGTTGATAGAATGGTCATAATTTGAAAACTATCCCAGTAAACAACTAATGGTCCCATTAGGTAAAGAACCTAATGTATGGCATACCTAGCCTATAACTCTATAAGGCTATAAGTAACTGAAGAAGATTCACCAACTATTTTAGGTGAAGAACCTAATCAAAAAGAGGAGAAACCTTTATAATTTTGACTCCAAAATGTTCAATAAGTAAGCTCACAATTAGAGGTTACGAAAAACAAAGGTGAAGTTATTATTCACAAAAAAAAAAAATAATGTGAAGTTCAAGCTGTCCAGCAATCTGCAAGCGAAGCAAGCCATTAAGGTTAAGTGTGCAGAAAAGTGTTTTAGTGTATAACCGTTATATACGATATCTGGCCAGAATTAAGTCAGTTAAGAATTCATCTAAGCAATCATAGCTATATTTAATCTTAATTTTACTAGTATATCAGATATAAAAAAAATCTTATTATCATAGTCGAGAACTGAGATTGTTGCTCAATGCCCTTTTGCTCGTTCAGTACTTCACTCCCCATCCTCATCAGTATGTGACCAGATCGATGGCCAAAATGCAGATATGTTTGGAGCATCCGAGCACATATATTCTGGAGGACGGCAATGTGATGTTTGAGCCAAGTATCTTCTTAGTCAGCCTTTGCAGCAGTTTGAGTCATCGGAGTAGAGTTACCCTCGATTTTGCTCCTTGAACCAGATGCATTTCCCTCCAAATCATACGATTTGGCTTCTAAACCTTTGGTTAGTCAGGATAGGCATGATTTTCATGTACCCACTATAGTTTTCAAAGTTTAGGTTCTATGTTCCTTTGTTGTATTCCATTATTTCTGACCGTAATAAAAGTACAATGAAACAACCTCCCAGTTCGATTGATGTCTGTATTGATGTTGACGTATATATGTAATATTGTCACGCACAATTGAATTGAAGTCTCCTCGATCTCTATCCTATTGATTGAAATTATAGGAAGCTAGCTTCTGCAACATTTGAGCGAGAAAATAGGTTAGAAGAGGCAGCTCTTTTGTCTTGAATGTGCTAAGCATGTGGCGTAGAAGGTTGTCGAACAACCTCGATGTGGCAACCAAGATGTACAATGGCTTGAATATAAGTACTTATATAGCTGTAGCATTTGATGCACATTAGTACTACGTACTGTAGGCCCCGTTTGGTTAGCATACATGTCAAAATAGAAAAAAAAAATTATTTTCCTTTCAAGACCGATATGGAATGGAATATGTTTTGATATTTTCATGTGGGTGTTTGAAGCATTACTGAAAATTAAATTTTTGAATTAATTTTTCATTCCTATTGTATTGTTTGGTAAGTCATAAGAATGAAATATAAAATTATAATTTTCAATATATGCCCTTTTATTAATTAAAATACAAATATAACATCAAATTATAAGGAATATTAGTGAGGGAATATAAATTTTTTAAAGGGATGATTAATGTAATTTTGCATTTGACAGTGAGAAATGGAAATAAAATATCACCCTTGACTAGGTAATTCTATTAAGGCTTTATGAGGGAGTCAATTTCTAGTCATATATTGTTTTTTATTTACTTTCCAATATCTAATTACAACCAAACGACACATCTAAATATAAAATAAAATTAACTCCCATTCTATATCATAATTTCTTACCATCCAAATGCGGCTTAGTAGCCTAGTAGCATGCAAAGCCAACTCATCAATTCATTGATCTCAAAATGTGTTAAATTAGTAACAATAAGTCAATAACAATTAACATTATCTCATTTGCCTTGTCAAGCTGCTCTTACTCTTTATTTTGTTTGAATTAAACCGTTAACGTGACTTTTTGTAGCCTCTAATTTATTTTTTATATATATAATCGAAAAAAGAATTCAAAAGGTTTAAAAGATTCAAAGAATGTAAGAGATTCAACAGTCAACTCACGCGAGCTTGCTAATTAAACGTACTATTGCCATAAAGAACATATGTGTCACTCCCAATGAGTAAATGCATGAGTTGACTTTTAGTAACGGAAAGATCGTTCTGTCATGAGCTCCTCAGACTCCATCGCTCTCTATATAAGAGCACCCAGATCACTCAAACCTTCAACCAGATCTTCAAACCCTAATTTTGTCTTTCTTGCAAACTCAAAGATGAAGAGTTTAACATCCGTAGCAGCAGTTCTCATATGTTTCTTTCAGATTTCGCTTCTTCCAATATTTCATTGCGGCCGTGTTTCCCCTCCCATGGATGTGAATCTCATCGAGGAAACATGCCGCAACACACCCAAACCCAAACTTTGCGTCGATTCTCTTTACTCGGTTCCTCAGAGCGCCAGTGCAGACGTCAAAGGCTTAGCGCATATAATGAATGACGTCGTACTCAGGACCAAAGCACAAGAAGTTCATACCAAGATCGATCTGCTTATTAAGCAGGGCACTAGACCAGAGTTACTCACATGCACACAGACTTATAGCCTAATTATAAATGATAAAATCAACGCAGTCAATGAAGGATTGAAGGATGATCAGCCTTTGAAGGCGGAGCAAGCCATGGAAGATACTGTCTCTTTGCTCAATGACTGTAACAGTGGTTTGGAACATTCTTTGCCCGGCACTCCTCTGATTGGCATGAACATCAATGTGGCTGATCTTGCGACTGTGACTAAAGCAATAGTGAAACAATTGCCTTGATATGTACTCCTTAGTGTTGTTTCATTTCTCACTATATGCCCTTTTCTTTGGTGACATGCAAATCAATAAAATTGTTTAGGTCTTTCATATATGTTTTTGTCTTGCATACAACATATCATATTACCATGTCAAAAAGTAGAGCATAAGATTCATAACCCGTACATTAGCAATGGAAAAAAGGATTAGAACATCACACATGCATCTTTGGAATTCTCATTTTGGGATGCAATGTATTCCGGCCACAAGACTAAAAAGGAAGTACTTAATGTTTATTTGATATGACAAAGACATACGTACATTTTTTATATTCTATCTTATGTGATAGTCACATCCTTTCCAATCTACGTACCTAAGTTACCACATATGGTCTATTTTGATACAAGATTTATTAGTGTTTTGTGTGGTTGAAGACACGTATCGGTTTACTTTATCTAGACTATTACTAGCTAGCCAGTATATATTTTATATTTTGGTTCAAAGAAAAATGGGGGAGTCATGAAGTGATATGAATCCAACAGCCCTCAGAACAAAACGAATAGTCCAAAAGACAATAGCAAAATATAACTCATAACTTCAAACGAACTGTAAGCGTACAGTTACGAAAGTTTGATTGCTTGTGTTTTATGTAGAACGAAGAATGTAGAATAAATTAAGAAAGTTTAAAATAAATTAAAGGATTAAAATGAAAAAAACGATGAAACTAATGGAAAATTAGAAACATTTGATTTTAATGACACTAATTTTGGTGGAAATTGAAGTAAGAAATTCGGTCAATCAATTGCTTTTTTCTTTTTCCACAGCAAAATCTAAAATTTTCGAGTTAAAAACTAAATGAAGTAATTAATGTCTAAAAATTATGAATTCTCATTTTTATTTAAATTTAGGGTTAAATATTACTTACTCCTCATACTTATAAGATTTCATCGTTTCAGTCCCCGACCTTTGAATTTCACCTTAAAAGTCCCTGAACTCCCAATTAGTTCATGCCGTCAAAAACTCCGTTATATTCCCCTAAAAAAGTCTATTATACCCTCAATTACTTTAAAAAAGAAAAAAAATTCTCTTCCTTTTTTTATTTTTTTATTTTTTTTCTCTTCCTCTCTTTTTTTATTTTTTTATTTTTTTTTCTTTTTACCTCTTCTTCTTCCAGCTCTCTTGCATCCTTCTATTCATCTTCTTATCAAGATGGTTCAATTCACACACCTTTAAGAGGTGAAATGAAAAAAAAAAGAAATAAAAGAGAGAGAGAAAAAAAAATAAAAAAAAATTTGAGTGAGGGCATAATAGATATTTTTGGTAACTTTAAAAGAAAATTTTGACTGCATGGATCAATTGGGAGGAAATTAAGAGTTCAAAGACTTTTTAGGTGAAATTCGAATATCAGAGACTGAAACGATGAAACCCTATAAGTATGAGAAGTAAACGGTATTTAATCCTTAAATTTAATTATTTTTTTCTTCATTCAAACACACCATGATGGAATTATAATGAATGAAATTGCGTGATATGGAATGGGGGGATTTCAGTTCATTCTCTCTTCTCCCTACGTTGGCATGCATGGTTGAGACTCCATGCATATATATATAAAGAGTACTCGATCACATATCTCTTCAACCTTTAACCAAATTGTCAAATTCGTTTTGTCTTGCAATATGAATACATAGTCTAATTTCAGCAGCAGTTCTCATATATTTCTTTCAAATCTTGTTTGTTCCATTAAGTCATTCCAGTAGTGTTGTCTCCCCAATGGATGTCAATCTCATCTTCAAAGCCTGCAGCAAAACAGTGGATCTTGATCTTTGTAGTACTTCTCTTCGACCAACGGGAGCGAGGATGTCGAAGTCATAGCCAAGATAATCACCGATCAAGTACTCCCCCTAAAAGCAGCCGCTGCTCTGGACACAATCAATGACGAATATAAGCGAACCGGGAGGAAAATCTTAGTAACATGCTGAAAATTTTAAGAAAATCATAGAGGAGAATATCGAACTAGCTAGAAAAGCACTTGAATCTCGTGATACTAGGACTGCACTGCAAAACATCAGTGCTATTATCTATTTCGCTGATGAATCTCAATCAGCCATAAGCAGTTTACGAGGTTCTCCAGTATTAGACAAGTGCGTCGAAGTAGTGTCTATTATTGCGAATGCGGATGGATCGATAATTCTGAAACGCTCCTGAAATGTATTCTCATCCCTTTTATTTCTAGCTATTTTTCCTTTAATAAGTCAATAAAATTACTTATCGGATTATCGCTTCAATATCAACATCTTTGTTTGTTGCAAAACGATGTTGAAACTTGAGCATTCTATTCAAGTTTAATTGCCCATGGAGAGCTTAGCTTAAAAAAGGAAATTCATGACCTTCCGGTTATAAATGAGGGATGTCTGGTTGCTAAACCTTGAGTGTCACTGAACTAACCGATCATGCATCACGATATTGTTCAACTATTGTGCTCTCCTTTTTAATATTTTTTTTTATTTTTTGGAAAGCGAGAGAGGGACTAACTCCTCGTCTCCTCTCGAAAGTATATTAATGAAAAAAGAAGAAAACAAATTGGCTAGAGGATTAGACCAAAGCCAGCCATGGAACATTACACAAAATTACAAACCAACAACAAGGATCAACTAAAAATTCCAGCCCATGGTACAAAGAAAAAGAAAGCAAAAGATACAGCAAATCAAGGACATCGATCAAACGAAACTTCAGTAAATAACAAGGACTGAACAATTAATCAAGAAACGAATCTATAGACCGGCCATGAAACAAAGTCTCGACCAAAGGCAGAAGATAAAAACTGGGGCAACGAATCTCATCTGTGAGTACCTTCATGTGATGCACTATAGATAGCTAACACATCTGCCACAGCATTCCCTTCCTGAAAGATGTGAGTGACACGTAACTGCAATTGTCTCACTAAGACCATACCGTTTTGCCACTTAATGCGCAGCCTCCAAGGGACAAGGGATGGGGATGCAAAATATCTCACCACTATCGCTGAGTCCGTCTCAATCCACAAGTGGTGCCAATTATGTGACCTGACCACCCCAATTGCTTCCAGGAAAGCAAGAACTTCAACATCAAGGGCACTAGGAACTCTTACCCTCGAAGCAAAAGCATGGACAAAAACACCCTCATCATCACGTACAATACCACTATAGCCAGCATTGTCTGCATCCCGAAAAGAACCGTCGGTGTTAAGGCCAAGGGGGCGTGGGAGGCGTCCATGTCACTTTTATGAAACGGGGGAGGGGGGGGGGCCTTGCTCTCAAAGATGAAAGAAATAAGATATTAAAGATATGATAAGTTGAATTTGGGGAAGATTGGACAAAAGCCATACCTGCTGACTCTTTCAAAGTTAATAAGAAAAAGCACATGAATCTGAGGAGGTTGAAAGTGCCACCCTCATGTCCCAACCAATTCCTTTCTGACCAAAAGCACCAAAAAAGATTGCACAGAGTGATGCACCAAAGCAATTTCACTGAAGGAGAGAGAGAAGATATGAAGGTTGATGAAAGGAGCTGATGTAAAGAGTGTTGTTGCATGGAAGGGAACTTGAACATGCTAAAACACCACCTCTAGATCTCCCTCGAAGCCATGCAGCTCCAAAACAGGTGCTCCCATGATTCCCCAGCTGACCCACAAAAGCTGCATTTAGATGGAAGGGCCACACCCCTCCTTTGAAGTTGCTCATCAATAAGAATCTTCATGTGAAGAACTTTCCAAGTGAATGCTTTTCCGTGGTTGAATTGCCTTATGCCAAATTAATGAACCCTAATGTAACTTGGGAAGTGGCTGGGACAAGGTGTCATACGCATCCTTAGCCGTTGGAACACCCAATGAAGAATCAGACCAAACAACCTGGTCCCGCATAGGCTCGAAAGGAAGTGTATGAGAGGTGAGAGTAGCCGCAACATCGGAAAAGGCCTGGGAGAATATATCTGGCAAATCCCATCTTCCATGAACAATGAAGTCACTGACCTTATTGTCAAGTTGCCCCAAACTATGGGAATCAAAATTGAAAGCCTCACCTAATATTTCACCCATCCAATTATCTTTCCACAAACTTATCGAATTGCCATCCCAATTATCCAACAAAACTTGGAAAGAAGGACTTACCAAACTCTTTTCAGACCTAGCCATACTGAGGATTTTTCGTAGTATGTACAAGGTTGAAGCCCATTCAAAAGAAAACGAACATGAAGAAACTTTCCTGAAGGTGAAACGTTAGAAACAACCTCCCACCCACGTTTAATAAGCAAGGCTTGATTTAAAATAAATAGGTTCTTTAGGTTGAAACCACTATTGTCCTTAGGATGACAAACTTGATCCCAAGAAATCAAAGCTCCTCTATCTTTCAATGGATCCTCATTCCAAAAGAAGTTACGAATCCACCTTTGAACCACTTTCAAGAGAGATTGGGGCCAGGCATAGATATGAAAGCTATAGATGAGTAAGCTTTGAATTACAGAATCAATAAGTTGTAAACAAGCAGCTTGAGATAGCAACTTCCCCTTCCAGGAGTTGAGTTTACAACACACCTTATCTGCGATCGGGCTTAAAAAGGCACTAGTGGGACAACCTTGAAAGATGAGGACTTCGAGATAGCTGAAAGGAAATGTTCCTAATTGTATGCCCAATGACTGAATAATGATACTCTGGCGCGGACGAGGAGAGGCCTCTAAGAACAACAGAGACTTGTTTTTATTCACAACCTGGCCCGAATTAACAGCATATGCCTCTATAAATTCGGTAATGGCCTTAAGGCCAAGGGGGCTAGCCTGTATAGAGATCATTACGTCATCTGCAAATAGCACATGTGAAGGAGGATTACAAGCACCAGGAGCGGCAATACAATCAATCTCTCTTTGAGAAACAATGAAAGACAGACCTCTGCTTAACACTTCTTCCGCAAGGCAAAAAAGAATTGGTGATAAGGGATCGCCTTGGCGCACTCCTCTTGAACAAGTGAAAACCCCACAAGACTGACCATTAACTAGAATGGAGAGATGAGCAAACTGAAGAACGCAATGAACCCACCTTACAAAGACTGAGTCAAATCCAAAGGTACTGAGAACTTTTAAGAGAAAATGCCAATCAATTGTGTCAAATGCCTTTGCTATATCAAGTTTGATGGAAATATTCCCATACTTACACCGATGATCAAGGAGATTCATGCATTCAGAGGTAAGAATTATAGGATCTGTAATCGCTCTTTCCTTGATGAAAGCACTCTGATTCTTCGAGACAATCCTTGAAGCAATTGAACGGAGGTGATCAACTATTATTTTGGTAATGATTTTGAAATAGAAATTTACCAGAGTAATCGGACGATAATCACTCATGCCTTCTGCTTCAAGACCTTTTGCAACCAAAATTAGGAGATTGGAATTAAAATGGGGAAAAATGAACCCTGTTGCAAAGAAGCATCGAACAGCATCAATCACATCCTTGGCAATAATATCCCAACAGAATTTAAAGAAGTCACCTCCAAATCCATCAGGACTATGGGAGCTATTACCATCCATAGACTGAATTGCTAACACTATCTCCTCATCTGTAGGGATTGCAGTAAGAAACTGATTGTCCGCTGCTGAAACTAGTTGAGGAATGGTTCTTTCCACAAGGCCCGTATCAATGAGGCCCTGGTCTCGAGTAAACATGTTTGTGTAATGTTGAACAATATAACTAGTAATGGAATCACGATCTTGCAATATGACACTCCCATCAAAAAGAGAGGTGATGGATTTATTCAAGTGACGAATCCTGACCAGGTTATGTAGAAATGCAGTGTTACGATCACCGTCTTTGAGCCACCTCACCCGAGATTTATCTCGAAGCATGGTGTACTGCAAAGAAAGCTCCACTTGAGAGAGTGCTTGTGCATCATCTTCGCGGTTGAACCTTTCAATTGAGGGGCCCAGATTAGAAATTTCAGATTGAACACCATCCAAAGCCTGCCTGGCAGCCTCTACCCTTGCGTGAATTTTACCAATATGAACTTTATTCCAGCTTTTAAGCATTAACTTCAAGACACACAGCTTGGAGCTTAAAATAAACATCGAGCAAACATGGAATTCCAGCATGGTCCAAAACTCCTGGATTAACTGGAGGAAATTCAGGTGTTGCAACCACATATTCTGAAACCTAAAAAGAGAATGACAAGGGAGAGCAAATCTTTGGAATGAAAGTAAAATTGGACAGTGGTTAGAGGTGGACTTTGTTAATGTGTTACACTCCATAACTTGCCAAGCTTCCAACCACTCCAAATTCCCCAAAGCTCTATCTAACTTCACATCAATACGACGGTTAGACCAAGTGTAGGCAAGACCCTTGGTCTGTATATCAATTAAGCCACAAACAGTACACATCTGCTAGAAGTCTATGCAAGAAGTTAGATTAGGAGGACCATCACCCCACTTCTCATGCGCACCAAGAATGCAGTTAAAATCCCCAATAACCACCCAAGGATGACCAAGAATCTGGGAAGTATTAATCACAGAAAGATCCTGCCAAAGCATTCTTCTCCCAACAATGGTAGTCTTCGCATAAACGGCGCAATAACACAAAGTAAACCATTCAGTGAATAAGAAAAGGTGATTTGTTGATCTGTGGAAGAAATAACAGTAGGCAGGAGTGCTTCCTGACCCAAAACCCATAAATTTGGTGCTTGTTGTCCATGGTTATTAGTTGTTATAGGAACAAGGTTAAGAGTTCTCCAAAAAGACCTGTTGATACTATCAAGCAGAGTAAACGGTTCATATAGACAAACAAATAGAGGACAATGAATACGTACCATGTCTAAGAGAGCACCCTGAGTGTCAGCATTAGCGATTCCATGGGCATTCCAGTATAGGAGCTTCATTAAAAAAAGCTTATGTTTTGCTCCTTAAGCATGAGAGTAGGCCCTGCAACTGACCTTCTCCCTTGCACTGACTTTCTACCTTTCACTTTAGCAGTAGGTTTGTCTAGCTTCCTTAGTTGCTTTAGTTTTTTTTTGGACACTACTGGTGTAAACTCACCCTCCTCTCTAAAGTTGGAGGTTTCACCAATTAGAGGAGAGGCTGGGTCAGTAGCAAAACAAGAAGGTTCCAAGGTGGTTTTACCATTCTCACAATCCCCTAGGGAGGTGATATCACCAGTAAAAGGTAAGCCCATTTCAGAGGCAGTCGACTCTAACCTCTGAAACCCATGAGGACCAAAAGATGAGGCCTGATATGAAATTTGTTGACAAGTCTGATTCGAATTCACCCTATTAGCCTTCATCACTTGCTCGAGTGGAACAAGGTCGACCGGAGCATCCACTTGATCCAGTACAGCCTCCCTTTCCACCATGCCCTTCTCTATCTTCTGTTTAGAATTCTTACGCGATGCATTAGTCCTGTTTCGCCACTGACTCGATCGTTGGAGGGATCAGCCACGTACTACCGTTGCATCCTCCATAGGGGGCACCACATTCAACACTCTGCATGTAGTACTTTGTTGCCCAACAATTCCACAATTCGAACAAACAGTCGGTAAAGCCTCAAACTCCACTCCGATAACAATTTGCTGACCTGTAGAATGAGTCACCCGCAGCTGCTGAGGTAAAGGCTGAGAAAGATCCACATCCATTAGAACCCTAGCGTACAACCCCACAGTTCGGTTCACCGTACGTGAGTCGAGTTTCAAAGGGACACCAATTCCCCTAGCTATCTGGAACAAAGTTTGTTGCTCCCAGAAATCAAACCCCAAATCCCAAAGTCTAACCCAGACTTGGGCAAATGTATTCTTGTACGTAGAAGGGGAAAAGCAAGGTGACCACTTAATTAGACAGAGGGCCCCCTATTGTAAACTAATGGAACCCAACGACCAGATTTTTTGCATGTCTTCCAAACTCTGAAACTGAAGCATAAAGAAACCCCTACCAAAGGGGGAGACAGACCAATTGCTGAGAGAAAGCCACAAAGCGCTGAGTTGCCTCATCAATTCGTATGACTTCAATGGAGACGCTTTCGAGGGCAACACCAAGAGTCCTACTAAATTGGTTTTGCAGCGCGCTAGTCCCCGAAGATATGGTTCCTTTGAGATACGGACTGAAAGAAGTCCATTCTCAATAAATGGAGGCTGGAGGTCGTCTATGCAGAAGTCAAAAAGAGGGGATTCAGAATTGAGAAGAGAAGCAAAAGTGAGTTTCGGGGGTGGGGGGGTTGATTGGGCCGAGTGTAGGTACACATGGTTCTGGGAATAGGGAATCTTCTGATTCCTGTTGGCCGCAGCTGTTGGCATGCATGCACCTTCTTTCATCACTTTTATCAATTTTATCTGAGCATGTTGGCCAACAATAGACAACAGTCCAGAGCATATTCCTCCACTAGACCACTTTTCAGAGCACTAGTTATCGCCACTAGCAACCTCCACGTTCCAAAGCAATAAGATAATAAAAAAATAGGATGAAACTCTCCCTGAAGTTCCGCCGGCGTAAGTTATGAAAGGGAAGAAGATCACCGCCACATCGACAGAGGAATAAGGAAGAACATCACCATATATGAAACCAGGGGAGAAACATATTGCTTACCGGATTATTCACAGAAGCAAACCAGATCAGCAGGGTATTAAACCCAATCAGACCTGGTTATGCTTTAGTAAAAAATGAAAAGAACCGAACAAAACAGAGCAGCAATGCTTACACCTTGAACATGGATCTGTCATCCAATCAGCTAGCTTCCCTGCTGAAAGACTCATGGGTAAGCACAACCATGCATGGAGCATGAGAACTTGTGAACCCGAGAAGCCAGTAGGAACTTAGCAGCCTGAGCAAACCCACTTAGACCTTTTGAAACTTGAAGCTGCAGGGAGACTATTGTACCTCGATCATTGTGCTCTCCTGAAACAATGACTCTTAAAACAATAGACATGCACTTTGTTCAAATAAAAAAACCAATAGAAAATGGTACAACCTATAATGGTTGCTTGTACATACTTACCAATGCTGCATCTAGCATTTGACACAAAGACAATCCTAATCTTTCTTGATCATTTCCAAAAATGTTAAATTCATAGTTAGTAAAATGTGGGACATACATGTATTATTCGGACATTCTACGAAATAGTTCGTTGAAAAGTTGGACAAAATATTTTTAATTTTAAAATATTAAGTTATATATGTGTAAAATACAAAAAAAAAGGTAAAAATCATGTATAATATTTTTGAAGGAAAATTTAATATGTCTTTTTAAAAAATATGAAATATGAAATTATTTTTGAAAAAAATGTCAATACGTGTTTTATTCACATATTATACAGTAAGTTACTAATAGAGACTAACCAACTGGTGTGGTAAGGTAAGGTTAGTTGAGCTGCCTAGCATGGAACTCCCATGTCTAGAGTTCGAATCCCAACTCCCACCAATTTGTGGCCAGCAGGTTTGAGGGGCCTACAAGTTCGTGTGCCTGCCGCGGAAGATTAATTTGGCTTTACTGGGATACTCTTGTGGACTTCGGTTCGAATACTGACTGTGTAGGTGTATTACTAACTCGCTAACGTAACCAAGGTGGCTTGTTACCTCACTCCCAATCAAAAATAATAACATCAAACAATTCAAACAAACACTTGCTAAATTCGTTACGGTGCTGTAGTTCTAGATCATAATGGTATCGTCCCTTTGGCTTATGGATGTAAATCAGGTGTTAGTGAGGGTTTTTCAGACCTAATAGATATGTGTTTAGAAGTGTCTGATCTTGCGAATGATGCTGCATCACTTGTCATGTGTATTAAACATCATACTTCTTGAAATGCATTGCCTACTGTTTTCTTTTTACCAGTATAACCTGAAGAAATCAATAAAATCATTTTATTAGATTTTGTCTATTTCGAAATGATGTTAAAACAAAGAATCGAGCAATAAATTCAAAATCAATTGACAATGTGGGGAGATACTTCAATTCCAAATGTAGGTAGGGGCTATATTGAGAGTCGTGTACTGTTTCCTTAGTGAGAGAAGCTCCTGCTTCTCTCTTACCCAGGCTCTCTCTCCTCTGCAGCAACGTTTTCTTCTTTGATTTTCCTCACCCATGTGGTGACTCCTCACCCTCTGTGGTGATTCCTTATCCTCTGTGGTGATTCCTCACCCAAGTGGTGTTTTGATTTCCTTGTTTTCCTCTTCTTTTGCATCTGATTTTTGTTCTCACTATTTCAAATATGTTTTTAGATCTTCGATCTGAATCTCTAAGATTTACTCTCAAATTTGTTCTCATGGTCATTTTCAGTTTTTGTTCTGCCTTTGCTCCTCGAGATGTCCAAACCATGAACAAATCTCCTCCTTCTTGTCTACCTTGCCCTGCCATGGAAGAGTTCGTACTCCTTTGCAACCACCTCTTCAGATCTCAGGTTTCTTTGCTAAGATCTATTTTGGTTTGGTTGTTGTTATCCTTTTATGTGAGATCTTCTCGTAATCGGTCAACTGAAGAATGTATGGCGGCTCTGTCCATATCCTCACCTCTGCAGACCACCCTTGATTACCAACCCTTGCTCATGATTTCTGTCAAAGCTCCGGGGTTAAATCTGCTATGGTGGCTGCAAGTTGGAGATGAAGAAGAAGCTTTGATTAGGATTTGGGTTTTTTGGGCTGCTTTGACCTTTATGTTTTCAGCTGTTTCTTTCTTGTACTGTTGATTTCTCTAGTCTTGCTTGTTCTGGTAGTTGACTATGTGAATCATGCTTTGCGTCCCCCCTTGTATTGTTGTTTGGCTTTGAGCCTTGTTAATTGAATGCTACCTTTCCACCAAAAAAAATTACGGGCCCCCCCCCCCCCCCCCAAACAACAACACCAAACCACGTGATGATCAATCCCTAATAAAAGTGTAATAAAATAATTATGGTAATACAAATCAATGACATATTAAATTATTAATTAAATTTAGTTGCCGTTTTCTCATTCTTAGAGCTGGTTTTTTAATTTTCAAACAAGAGTTATATATGATTTTGTTTCGAATTTATAGTTTACTTATAAATTATATTGCATATAATTTTTTTTTATTTTTGGAGTAGTTTTTTTTTTTTAATTTCTGTTTCGAGTTCTCGACCACAGCGTTTAAATCCTAGTCTGCCCCTGAATGTAGGATATTAGTCTGTTGAGGTGCTTTTGTCTTGAGATCAAGGCCTAGACTTTCCGACCCTCTTTTGCATTGTTTACTTTTATTCTTTATCAATTTGGTCCTCAATTACGGTTGCTCGGTTGTAGTGAAGAGCACTCTCTTGTTAGATGTTATGTATGGCTCTATTTATAATGCTGCTGCACTTTATTAGTAAATTGGCTGCAATCTTTCATTTCTTGATTGTCAAGGCAGCAAAGCTTACATAACAACCAAAATTGGAGTTGGTGTAAGATAAAGTATCCAGGAACAAGGATCGAAACTGGACCAAAATGGACTGGAGAGAGATCCTTGATCACTCGAATGCACCGACAGGTTTGTGCAAATCAAAAATGTTAGTATGAAAATATTAGTAAATCACTTGCTAAATATAGTTTGATCTATTACCTTAAGTAAAGATAATAAGATTCTCAATATTTGTTATTTCAGAATCACAATAAACCACATGAATCTTTATATAATCTCATTACTTTCTCCACGTAATACACATAATTGGTGTTAATTCATCTTGATGGCTAGTGTTGTGTTCACATTATGATTCTTACATGCATCTAAAGCATTGAATTTTTCATGGATTCTTTCGAACTACTGAAAGAAAACTAGCTGCCGTTTTCAATCTTCAAATATTCTTCAATTTATGGTTGAGACTCGAGCTTAGTGCGCCTTAATACACAATGGATTGCATCTTCAGGAATTCTCTTGATGGACTCAGTTTTGGCGCTCCCACCTAGAAGACACTTTCCCTTCACTGTTAAAGGATGTGGCCTGAAAGTTAACAGTACATTTTGAGTGATTGCTATGATATTCATCAACTTCTAGTCCCACCATCGATCAGTAAAATATATACATGGTGTAGCACAGACATGGTTGATTAAGTACATACGGTACGTTGTCAACATTATTGACTGTTCATATACCGTAATGCTTTCTTAGGATCAAGGTAGTCAAATGTGCCTTTAGGCCTACTTCAATTATGCGATAAATCATCTTCTGCAGCAGAAGGAGAACGAAAACATTAAAAGGATGGGAGGATATTTAATTTGTTTTCGACACATTCTATTTGTGAAGTAAAAAGATCACTTGCACTGCAAGAGTACCTGAGCAGGATTCTGAATATATCTAGGAGTCTGAATATATCTAGGAGTCCGAATATATTTAGGAGTCTTATTTTATTTACAAATTATAAATACCTCCTAAGGTAGAGGAAACTGTTAAATGTAGAGATTTATGGTATAATCGTCTTACATGTTCTTCTCCAAAGTGGAGGATATATATAGAAGAACAAATTGTCTAGAGTAAGTGTGAAGATAAATACAAAAAGTTAAGAACTACGGCTACATTAATTACACAAGATTTGCAGCTAGAGATTTGCTGTTGCCTCTTTCTTCATGTCAGGATTTGCCAGGATTTGCTGTTGTGCCAAGATTTGTATGTTTATATCAACATGGCTCACAAGTCAACACTCCCCCTCAAGTTGGGGCATAAATGTCACGAAGGCCTAACTTGCCAAGTGAGTCATGAAACAACTTGCTAAATACAGCTTTGGTAAGTATATCAACTAATTGCTCCTCGGTTGGAACAAATGGAAAGGAGATTATCTTTGCATCCAACTTTTCCTTGATGAAGTGTCGATCAACTTCCACATGTTTCGTTCGGTCCTGTTGTATAGGATTATGTGATATGTCAATAGCTGCTTTGTTATCACAGTGCAATTGCATTGCTGACTGAGGCTTAAAACCCAAATCTCGTAGTAAATTTTGTAGCCACAGAAGTTCACACACTCCTTGTGCCATACCTCTATATTCAGCTTCAGCACTTGACCTTGCAACAACCTTTTGCTTCTTACTTCTCCATGTAACAAGGTTTCCTCCCACAAAGTTGAAGTACCCAGATGTAGATTTCCTGTCTGTGATAGAACCAGCCCAATCTGCATCAGTATACCCACTAACATCGAGGTGCTGACATTTAGAAAACATTAAACCTTTTCCTGGTGCTGACTTTAAGTATCTCAAGATTCTTACCATAGCCTCCATATGTCGTTCACTTGGATTGTGCATCAACTGACTCACAACACTAACTGCATAAGCAGTATCAGGTCTAGTGTGTGACAAATAAATCAGATGTCCCACTAACCTCCAGTATCTTAGTTTGTCAGTTGGAAGCTGATTAGGATATTCTGCCAGTTTGTGATTTTGCTCGATTGGAGTGTCAATAGGAGAACAATCCAACATACCTGTCTCTGCCAAGAGATCCAACACATACTTTCACTGACATAAGAAGATGCCGTCTCTCCCCCTGGCTACTTCAATCCCCAAGAAGTACTTCAAGTCTCCCAAATTCTTCATCTCAAACTCAGAAGCCAACTCTTCTGAAGACTTTCAATTTTTACCAAGTCATCCCCTATTATTATCATATCGTCAACATATATAATAAGCACAGTTACCTTCCCCTTCTGGCGCTTTAAAAATAAAGTGTGGTCTGAATTGCTCTGCTTGTATCCAAAGCTTCTCATGGACTGAGTGAATCTACCAAACCACGCTCGGGGTGACTGTTTAAATCCATAAAGGGACTTCTTCAATCTGCACACAACATCATCAGGTGTATCTGGTGCATAACCAGGAGGAAGATTCATGTACACTCCTTCATTTAATTCCTCGTGAAGGAATGCATTTTTGACATCAAACTGATTGAGTGGCCAGTTCAGATTAGCTGCTAGTGACAATAATAGCCGAACATTATTCATCTTGGCTACTGGAGCAAAAGACTCATCATAGTCAATCCCATATGTCTGAGTGAACCCTTTCGCCACCAACCTTGCCTTATACCTGGTTATTGTGCCATCTACACTATGTTTCACAGTCAAAATCCGTCTACACCCAACAGTCTTTTTGCCACGAGGAAGTGGTACAAGCTCCCATGTGTGATTCTTCTCTAATGCCTCCATTTCTTCCTCCATTGCCTTGGCCCACTTTCGATCTCTCAAAGCCTCCTGCACTTTATTAGGCACAGATACAGACGATATTTGATGCATAAAAGATTTATATGACTTTGACAATCTATGAGTTGACACAAAGTTTGCAACTGGATATTTAGATTTAGCATGAAGAGTGGGTTCATACTTCTTGACAGGTTGACCACGAGTTATGGTATATTTGGTTGGGCCAGACTCAACAAGAGTAGGTTCAACATTATTATTAGACTCAGATATGGATTCAGAATGTACCTCTAGATGATCTTCAGAACTTGGGAAATCTTGGTCAGTGAAGGATACTTGAGGAGGGGGATTCACTGTCAAAGGTTCTTCAGCATGATTTGCTGATTGATCGAAAAAGGTTTTGTGTCCTTCCGCCACAGAATTCGATTGGTCAGTACTATCCTCCTCAAGATTTGACTGGTCAATGGATAAGTTCGATAGGTTAATCAAGCTTCTTTGTTCCTTTAGGTCTATCATTGATTGGTTGATGTGGATACTTCGACCAGTCGAATCATGGATGTCAATACAATCTTCTTCATCCTTATGATTTTTCTTCAATGCTCCACCAACAAACATCTCGTCAAAAAACTCATTCTCCCCCTGAAGAGAAATGTTGTTGGGGGAAAAATAACACATGTCCTCATAGAATGTTACATCCATTGTAATATAGAACTTCCGATTAGGTGGATGATAACACTTATAGCCCTTCTGATGAGAACTATAACCCACAAATACACATTTGAGAGCTCAGGCATCCAATTTTGACCTCTAATTTTTGGGTATATGGACAAAGGCAACACAATCAAAGACATAGGCAGGAAGATTATGGAAGGAAGGAATAGAAACATGGGTTGACAGGACTTCAAAGGGAATACGCCCCTGAAGAACACTGGAAGGAAGACGATTGATGAGGTATGCGGCAGTCTGAACTGCTTCACCCCACAGATACTTAGGCATATGAGCACCAAATAACAATGCTCGTTCTATGTCTAAAAGATGACGATTTTTACGTTCAGACACACCATTTTGTTCAGGTGTTTGGGGACAAGTGGTTTGATGGATTATACCGTGTTCTTGGAAATGATTCTGAAAATCATGATTAACAAACTCTCCCCCATTATCATAACGAAAAACTTTGGTATGACCATTGAACTGTGTTTGAATCATTTTTTGAAAGGCTTGAAAAGCAGAAAACACAGTATCCTTAGATTTAAGTAATGCTACCCATGATACTCGAGTGCAATCATTAATAAACAAGACAAAATAACACATTCCAGAAACAGTGGGTTCTCGGGAAGGTTCCCACACATCAGAGTGAATAATCTCAAAAGGGGTAGCACTTTTAATGGAAACACTTCAAGGATAACTAGCACGATGACTCTTAGCAAGAACACAGGTTTCACAATGTAAAGTAGACTCATTTATCCCAATAAACAAAGAAGGCATGGTTTTTTTCACATTGCTAAAAGAAGGATGCCCAAGATGGCGATGCCACAACCATATGTCACTAATTTAACCAGAACTTGTGGTTAAAGCAGCTCGGGTTGTCTTTGTTGGCTTATCTCCACCATACATGCAATCAAGATGGAACAGTTTCCCCCTCAAGTATCCACGACCAATTATTTCCCTAGTGAGAAGATCCTGAAAAATGGCATACATAGGAAAGAATGTTACCGAGCACTTAGACTGAGCATTTAATTGTGGTACGAATATTAAATGATAAAGCTGGAACATATAAAACATCATGGAGTTCTAAAGCTGGAGTGACACGAATTCTACATATCCCCATTACAGGAAAAGATTCGCCATTAGCATTTATAACACTAGACACGGGCGGGGGTGACAGATTGGAAAAACGAGATTTGTCATAAGTCATATGATCTGAGGCACCTGAATCAATTATCCATTTATCTCCACCAATAAAGTCAGAAATTCGTAAAGCAACACCAACCTTACCCCGATTTCTGTGAACAATCAATGTAGAGATCTTATCATCATAGTTTGAATTGTTAAAGTAGTCGGGTGGATAGCTAACCAATTTGTAACATGTTGCTTTTGTGTGTCTAGAGGTGCTTGCAGTAGTTGCAAAACAATTGAGAGAATCAATGAGTGCATTGCATTGGTCCTAGAGTGGGTGCTTTCAAGAGTAGGCAGATGGCGAAGATTGGGAATTACGAACATGTGGTGGCCGGTATGGAGTATGCATAGCAGAATCAGCAGGTACAAACTCAGGAATAACTCATCGTATTTGTGCGTTTCTACCAAAACCATCTAAGCCGATATCCAATATTTGCAGCACAATGTCCACCGGTGAAGTCGCTTGCATCTATGCCGCCGTGATTCTTCAGGACGATGGCATCCCAATCACAGCAGAGAACATTGCTACCTTGGTGAAATCTGCAAACGTGGCAGTAGAATCATACTGGCCACGCCTCTTAGCCAACTTTGCGGAGAAGAGGAACCTTGAGGACCTTATTATGAATGCTGTTGGTTCGGCTCCAGCTCCAGTAGCTATGGCTGCTCCTGCAGTTGGTGCTGCTACTCCAGCAGTTGAGGAAAAGAAGGAAGAACCAGAGGAAGAAAGCGATGACGACTTGATAATCGACTTGTTTAGTTAAACTTAAACTCATATCAGAACAAACTTAGAAGCGTGATTCTTGTTTTGATATCTTGATTTAAGGGATTTTATTTTCATGATTAGATTAAATTTAGGCACTTTAAGACACTGAAGTTCAAAGTTTTGTAACTTTTCCTAATGTTTAATTGATATCTCTTTTATTTGTCAACTAGAAAATTTTTCTACAGCTACCTTTGACAGCTGAGGTAGGAACTGTTTACATGAGAAGTCGAGCTTCATATATCAGCCTCTACGGGCCTAACAAACCGAGCCTTGTTGATACATTCAATGGGACTATAAAGGCAATGGTTGCATGGATTAATTGGATTTTAGTGGAATAAATAGAATAATAGATAAATTGCATAATGGGAGGGGATTCGAGTTCTCTCTTCTTCTTTTTTCGTTTGTACATGCCACGAACTCATGAGAGCGAGACTCCTATAGAAAGGTACTCAACGCATCTTTCTTCAAGCTTCAACCAAAATTTCAAACTCGTTTTGTCTGGCAAAGTCGAAGATGGAGAGTTTAATATCAGTAGCAGCAGTTTTCATAGTTTTTTTTTCTTCCAAATTTGTTTTGTTCCATTAAGCAGTTTATTTGCCGATGGATCTCGTTGAAAAAAACATACAGCAAAACAGCGAAACATGATCATCTTGGGAACTTCTGGACAAAATCAATGAGCTCCGTAAGCTAATTAAGCCCTACAATGAAGACCCTTACATGCTCCGACAGTTACAAGAAAATTATAGAGATGAACATTGAACAACCCACGCTTTTCATGGTTGCACTGCAAGACGTCAATGGAGTGGTCCCTTTGGCTGACGAGACTTTTCTCTGGTACATATGTGCTCAAAAGTGTCCGATCCTGCGAAGGTGGCTGCATATAATCCAGCAAATCCCTAGAAACGTACTCACTGTCGTCGTACTTTTAACTGTGTTATCTAAATTAATCAATAAAATCGCTTTGGCACTTAGGTTTGTCTACTACAAAGGATGTTCAAACTTATTACGTAATAAAGCAGCACTCTTGTTAATTGTTTTTTGAGTAAGCTCTTGTTAGTTATTAGGCATGCTTAATGTAACAGTTTGATGGCTCTGCTTTGAAAATACAAAGCAAAAACCAAAAACAAAAACATTGAGGGAAAAGAAACTACTCCTTTTCTGATAATTTTCATTGCAGTGTCAAACTCGTGAATCATGGCAGCGGTCATACCAGTTTTTAATTTCATTTTGAATCACCCAAAATTATCAAAACTTTAAATTACTCCCTAGATCAGGCCCAAATTTCTGGCAAACAAACCGAATAGGCAAGAAACCTACCGATAAGGAATAACGAGAAACAAAATTTGTAATACAATTGGATTCAATCAGTAGTTTCATCACTGAGAAGCCCAAGGATATTGTTGCTGATCAAATCTAATCTCATTGTGAACACTGCCTTCACTAATGAAAGTGAGTGTTTCACCAAAAGAAGCAGAGCACCAGAATTCAAACACACTGAAGACAAAGTTCATGAGGAATTCACACTGAACACAAAGTTCATGAGAAAAAGAAAACCCACTTTATTTATTAATCTGGCTCCAACCCTTCATTTCCTGATTGTTAAGGGAGCAAACCATATATAACCACCAAAAAGGGAAGCTACATATTATGAGGCAAAGCCCATAAGTAAGTTGCTGTAAAGTATCTAAGAGGCAAGCCCATAAGTAAGTTGCTGTAAGATAAGGCATCTATGAGGCAAACCCAGTTGCATCCCACACCACAAAGAGTTCTACAAGGAGTTCCTCACCGCTGCCATTTAGCCATTGTATTAACAAGTTTTTTTTTTTTTTTTTTTTGTGCTTACTAATGGATTTGTATTTTCTAATGAAACCCAAATCTCTGAAATGAGAATTTTGATATTACTAAAGAAGCGATCTTACACTTGACTTCTAAACTTAAATAAGGATAACATAGAACTGTTATTCTGGGTAAGAATCAAATAAAAGTTCCTTACCAGATTCTATTTACATTTGACAGGAGCCTCTTTTCTTTCTGTACATCGCCTGCTCTTCATTTGTTCTTCTTTTTCAAATCAAATTAGAGTACTCATAATACACCAAGAAAAGAGCATCCGGATAGTCTTTTGGCAGGCTGTTGATGTAGAGGTAGAATCGCAACAAGTCCTCCCTTGAAACCGTTTCAGTGTCAACAACGTCATCATTACAAGTGAGCACCCATAAGTCTTCTGAATTAACTCTCTTTATATTACCACGACAGAAAGGACAGGCCTCCGACTTTCTGTTCCTGCAATTCACAAAGCACAGATTGTTTTAGTAAACTAGAAACCAACAAAAGGTTTCAAGTGCAAAAAAAGACTTTCGAAGACAACCACTCATGATTAATGCCATAGAGTCCACAAATGATACAGGGGATGCATTTCAATTTGAATCCTTGTACATACCAATTTCGGTAACATTTGATGCACATTTCATGACAGCAGTTAGGCAAGACCATTTTGGTGCATGGCTCTAAGCAAATCCCACACTCCTCTTCTCTCTCCAACTCAGCATTGCCAAGACTGCTATCTCCTTTAGCTATCTTCGCACTGCCAAGACTACTATCTCTTTTAGTTATCTTCTTTCCAGAAATTTTCATGCTAGGATGCCCTTCCTCAGCATCATCTAATTCCCCAAAATCCCCATGAAGCCGCTGAAGAGACGGTAAGATAACAGCTGCAGATCATTTTTCGAACAAACAAAGTTAGAATCAATTTAGTGAAGCAAATATCAATTCAACTCGTGTTACTGGCAAATTGAAGAACTGAGCTACTTAACATACAATAGAAATCCTTTATAGTTGCCTTCCTTCCATGGGTTGAAATGGTCGGCCTGCCATCTGTGTATACCTGTATCAAAAAGGGCATGCTCAAAATCTATAACAAACAAAGTAAACTCCTTTCCAACAATCATTATACACTAATAGACTAGAGAAGAGAAACCAACCTTGTAGACAAGTATATGGAAGAAATTTAGATATCTTGGAAGTAGACAAGTGCAAGAGGAATCAATCCACTGTAACAAGAACAGGAAGAGGGGAGCCCAATGATTGTAAACCAATTTCATTTCAAAACGAACACCACCCTTGGCTCTTGGAATTGCAGCAGCTCTACACATAAACCATAATCCAAACCAAAATTACAATCACTAAAATAGAACTAACAACAAGCAAAGTATCCACCTTTCCAATTCAATCAATAACTGAACCATGCTCCCAAAAAATCCCAAATTGACTAAATACAGTCTAAATTGCACTAGACAATATGGGTTTTGCTTATTCTTGCCTCAATTGGCAAATTATAATCTTTGACCATGATTATAAGGCTTAAATTTGGACCTGGACCCAAAACACAAAACTTCCCACTTGACAAAAAGATATGCAGGACAAACTAAAAATAGGAAACAAAGCAATTAACAAGAAGCAAAGTTGTACTTACAGAGAATTGGCATGCTGTATATCAGCCTCTATAACATTCAAAGACTCCTGGCACGAAGACTGGTAATATATCATCTCCATCACACAAAAAAGACAGAGAACCAAGAACAGAGAGAGCAAGAACTCCTCTCTATGCTCCAAAACGTTTTAATCTTTCTGGGTGAAACCCACAACCCAAAACCAACAAAGCTTTAATCTTTCTGGGGTGTTTTGGTCTGTGTACAGAGAGAGCTTAATACCCAGCACCAAAGACAAACAGAAAGGCTTGTTTCCCTAGGCGCTCTGCTTTTTATCCTCTGTGACATATAGGCGGCTGAGATTGACTGTTTTCGGTGTTGCCTGCTTTTTATGGTCCCAAATAAAATACGTATATCATAAAAACTTGGTCTTTTGCTAAGATGATGATGAAGAATTGAAGATGGCTTTTTTTTTTTTTTTTCCTTGGGAATTTGGTGAAGGATGCCCTCGTTTAATTTAAGTTCATATCATATATGCTTTTTAAATTTCTTGGAAGGTCAAATTCGATAAAAGAAATGATATTTTGGTTTGCTATCTAATCTTGCTTTTACAAATTTGGTTCTCTTTGAATATTGCCAAAGCACCTTTTGTTTGATTTTTCTAATGAAATGGTATTTATCATTTCTGAATGGTGGATTATTTTATATGGTTTGAGCTAATTTTAGGAACAATTCCAATCTTTCAATTCATCTACTTGTTTTTTGTATGATTTTATTTGGTGGTGAGGTTCTCTTATGTGTATTACAGTATTTACTGACTCATTATACAATCATCTTGTACCACTGATCAGATATGCGGGTCCCACTTTTGGGGTTGTTTATCCACAGAACATATCAGGTGGAGAATCCCATAAAGGAAAGCAGATATAATACTCTGCATTATGAAGTATTGATGTGGTGGCATTACAAAGAAAATTTAGGCCTCAAAATTAGCTCAATTAATTTTTCCTAACTTGAGAATGGGGTCTACTATCATATTTTATGGTGGCTTCTCTCTCAAGTAGTTCAGATTCTCCTTTGGGGCATGATTCTTAATTTACTCATTTGATAAGTTGACAAAAAAAAAAAAAAAAAAATTCTCATTTGATAATAACAGAATCTGCAATTGCAGTATTTCATTCTAAAACAAGTTTTAGTAAGGTACATATTCCTTTCATCACCTTAGTAAGCTCATTTTTATGCCCCCAGCAACATTATCACACATTATGTGCAAAATATAATGAGATTGAAGGCCTATGATTATTGTTAGAATGGTGTATTGTTAAAAGCAAAAAAGAAGATGATACAGAATCATCTTGCAGATGGAGTTAGGCAATCATTTGATATGTCAGGGCTCTCGATTTCAAGGAAGCTTGTGAGTAAAGTTTTCCGGGAAGATTGTGCTTTGGAAGAACTACCTGAAGATATTCTCTGGTTGGCTTCACTGCCTTTTTCAATCTTCATAGCCTCTTGTATGGCCACAATGATCTCCTGCATTCTCGGCCGAGAAACTCCATGTTGCTCAACACATTGTAGTGCAACTTCAGCAATTCTCCAAATGGACTCGATCTTGACACTCCCTTCTAGAAATGGATCCATGATGCTTACTACATCCCCTTTACGAATTAAGGATTTCGCCTGGAAATCAACAATTTTCAAGTGATTACAATAGTTTTCAACAGATAATTCTACAGTGCAAGAACATCAGCATTGAACTTCAAGAGAATTTTCGTGTGGAGTAGAAGGCATACCCAGTGAACAATGTTCAATTCAGGACCAAAGTCTTCTGGTGACACAGGCTTTTTTCCTGAAATCAGTTCTAGTAGAACAACCCCAAAACTATATACATCACTTTTCTCGGTCAATTGCTGACTAGCATAATACCTGTTAAGAGCAAATACATGTTTGACTAAGTGCATCCAAGAGAGAACATAATCGACCAACATTCGTGCATATATCATAACTATGGCTTACTCAGGATCCAAGTACCCTACTGTTCCTCGAGCAACGCTTGATATATGAGTTAGATCTTCTTCTGCTTGTCTAGACAATCCAAAATCTGATACCTTAGCTCTCATGTTAATGTCCAGCAGAATATTGCTTGTCTTTACATCCCGGTGGATAATACTAGGATTGCATCCAGTGTGTAAGTACTCAAGACCTGCAGATGTAAATTTGTGTCCGTAAGTTGAACTTGAAAAATGAAGGTAAGCATAAACTAGTAGGAAGTTCCAATTGAACCTTTTGCTGCATCTTCTGCTATCTGAAGGCGAGTTAACCAATCCAAGTGCTTGGGGACGGTAGAACCTGTTGTCAACAAATTATGTCATGGAGTCGATCAGACTGCTTCCAAACAACACAAGAGAATATTAACTCAAAGAACAGATTTTAACTTGTATTAGATGAGAGAGCAGACCATGTAAGTGATCCCGTAATGTCCCATTGTGCATATACTCATAAACCAGAATGCATTGATGTTCTTCTTCACAGTATCCAATTAAAGGAACCAAGTTCCTATGATGAATCCTTGATAAGAGAGCTATCTCAGTCACAAATTGCTTATTCATGTGGGTAGAGGAATCCGCCATCATTTTAACTGCCACCTCTTTTCCGTCTTTCATTCTCCCATAATAGACAGTTCCAAAGCTTCCTTTCCCAATTTTCTTTGAAAAACTGTTAGTGGCTTCTTCCAGATCAGGGAGCGTAATGTAGCAAGCTATGCCTTCATCCCTCAAATGCCCCCGGGAAACTGAATAGGCTGTTGAAGGCTTGGTGCTGGCGCGCAGAGAATCACCTGATGCACAAGAAAAGATGTTGGATTGCAGAAACTGTGATAGTGGTGCAACAGATTCTTGGAGTACAAACCTTTCTGATAACTTTTCTGATGACGTGACTTCTCTCGAAGACTACGCAATAGCAATAGACCCCCCAAGATTAAAATCGTTACAAGCACTAGTACTCCAACTGAAATTCCAACTATCAACTTAAAATGCTTCTGCTTTTGTGCTCCCTTGTGTAACCCGGGATTATCGTTATATCTGAAAAATAGAGTAGCATCTCTGTTGATAAACTTTTCAAGGCTAGGACCTATACTTTATTATTCATGTGTACAGATGTGTAGTCAATTGAAAGCAAAGTATATACATTATTTTCGACAGCTGTTTTCCTAGTATCATATTTATAGCATTGGACGTCTAATAGAGACACACTTACTCAAAAGTGACTTTCCCTGTTAACAGTCCTGCAGGAATTTCCCCACTGAAAGAATTGTTCTGTATGTACCTGCCACATATGGATTCACATTTTCAGCATGTTCAAAACTTGTATCAAAGCAAAACATGCTCATATTCGAGTAAGGTAGATAAGGGAACTTTAGAATCTTAACAATATATGAAGCATTCAACACAAAGATATCACACTATAAGTAGATTACTACTTACAGTTCTTGCAAATTTGACAAGCTATCCAGGTAAGAAGGTAGTGCACCAGTCAACTTGTTATTCTCTAGATGCCTCCATGTTGACGAAAAATAAAAAGAAGAATCAATACTGAAACACTAAGATGGTGTCTCAATTCAAATATGTAAATTTTGTTGCAAGATTTGAAAAGCTTACAGAATCCTTATATTGATAAGATTACTAATGTCAGGAAACGGTCCACTGAAGGAGTTACCATCCAACCGCCTAAGTGACACAAAGAAATCAATTGCAAGGGCAATTAATAAAACAGTAGCACACAGATGTTTAGAAGATAATAAAACTTACAACTCTGTCAACTCCTGCATGTTATTAAGCTCCAATGGAATCTCACCCTTCATATTTTTCCCTGATAAATCACTGTACCCATATGTCAGAGAGTTGGATCTGCAGCTAAGCTCTTAGACTATGAATGCTGAATAATTTTTAGAACTTAGGAGTTAGGACCAATGTCTAAGTTCCAGTATCGATCACCAGAAAGTGTTTTTCAACCTACATTGATCTATCGATGCAATACCTTTTGTTGTTTGCAAAAAGGAATTTATATAGACATCCATCAACAAACCTATAAGCAAGCAACTGCTGAATGCAAGATGAAGTTGAAAACCTGAAATTTGAATTCTTGATGTGTGTGAAGCAATTCTGTCAATTTTATTCAGCTTATGTATATTAGCACTGCACCACCAAAGGGGCAATTGATGAATAGTGGAAGCTACCTATATGATGAATCTGACCTTGAACCATTGTCTTAAAGTCTACAAAGATCCTTTCAGACTTTCAATATGTCCTTTCTGATGGTTTGAAAGTTCTGTGGTATTTAGTAATATTTATTGGTACACCATATTTACTGGCTTAAGAATCAATAAAACTTATTTGATTGTTGGATTTTCAAAAAATAACAAATGTGGAGGAGAGTTTTCAACAGAAGGAAGGTATGAAGAACTTACATTTTTGTAATTCTCGATGGTGATGTAGAACTACAATTCACCCATTCCCAGGGAGTCGGGACACACGGATCACCTTCATCTAGTGACAGACTTTCGGAGGACATGAGACGAAGGATATTGAGAACAGCCACTACAATCAAAAACCAAGACTGGTAATCAACAGCCAATCTGATGCAAATTCTCAGGTAACACAACAATAAGATCATGGAACTTACAATCTTGCCTATCCGTCTTTGCAGCAATCGGCACATATTTACTTATTTCAATTGCATTTAGAAGTGGTCCTCGAGTAGAATCCGGGGTCTTAACAAAGGCAAATGACAGAACAAACTCCAGACTCACATTCATGTAGCTTGGTTCATAAAGAGTGTACATCCCATTTGCATTCTCAGCAATATTCACCACTGCACTGTTATACTCCGGCAAGATAGGTTGCTCCAATCTGAATTTCCTACTCTCATTGGCACCCAAATCCTCTATTTCCGCAAAGTAAGCATAAGCTCGAGCATTTGCTGGAAAACCATCTAGATTCAATCTGTAGCTCAGTGTTCCTTTTGTACCAACCACCGCGGTCTGCATCACCTTCATAGGTGGGTATTCTCTGCTCCCTGTATTCACATTCTTAGATGTATTGATTCTTTCTGTACCAGGAGCCACCCCTACCAGATAGTTTTGCCTTTTCACAAGATCAGAATCCCAAATCCGGTCATAGGGATCATCAGGGTACCTGAGAAAAACATTACACTTGCAATGTAGGTATCAAATCACCACTTTCATTATCATCCAAAGTAATTCAGTCACAAAACAACCAGTTCATTCAGGCCTTTCACTCCACACAAACAATGCTTAACTTACCTTATGGCATCCGTGCTCGGAGCACCGAAATTCACCCTAGCAGCCACTTTCAAGAAGAAATCATCCTCGAAATCAGTGGCATACATAGAAATGTTCAAAGGCCGCAATTCCAAAGTGGAAATGAATGGGAAACCAGTTGTAGCACAACATATGCAAACATCAACCGAATTCGACGATGCCCTGATGATCATTTCATTCACGTATGTTCTTGAGGCCTCGAAAATAGTCACAGTAGACCACATAGTTGCATCCAAATAGAGCTCGAATTTTGGGTATGTTTCCTCACTTTTCAGGCTGCCATATTGAAACGTTGCACGAACTAGATACCTTCTCCTCTCTTGTGTGCTTAAGGTGTAGCAATACTTTTTGTTGTCTATGGGAAAGTCTCTGCGGGTTTGATACTGTACCAAGTTTCCATTTGGGTTTTGCACTGGGACTGACTTCCCCTGTTTCATAAGACCCATGTCGGAAATCCATGAAAGTCCAGTACTTGTGTCACTGGAATTTCTTGAACCCCCACAATCAATACTGACAAACTCTGTATATATTGAACAGAATTCAAGCAGATGTTACTCAATTTGCACCATAAAAGAACCTACTTTGTATTTCATAGCTTACAACTGAGAATCTACTAAAGAGGCAAAGAACATACCTTGAACTTGGGACTCAACAGATGAGACTAGGTAAAGAAATATGAACATGAAGTAAAATAATGAACCCATTGAAAATGAGAAAGAAGTGAGCTTTTTCAGAGTTGGGAATTTGAGGTTGATGAAACCGAAACTGTTTGTTAAGCTTAACGTTTAAGGATCTGTGTTTGTCTAGTACACTCTCCACTTACCTTTCGCTTTTGGTTTGTGCTGTGTTCAATCACGTTGGCTTTCTCTTTCTGATTTTGGAATCTTCTTTTTCCCCTCCCCTAGAAAATTGATTTCTGGAGGCTTTTAGATACGCGGTTTAGGTTTGTCTTTTCATTTTTCGTTTTTTTAAGTTTGGAAAAGAGTGACAGAAGCTCAGTCTACAATGCAAAAGATCAAAACTTTGAAGTTTATTTTGTGTTTCCAAAATCATTGCTTTGCACAAATCATTTCTATCAAAGTATCAACACTTAATTTTAAAGCAAAGACTCTGGTTGATTAGTGCCCTCACTCCATACTAATGTCTGTGCATAATTTCTTGGCCAAAACTTTGGTTGAGGAGTGCCCACTGTGCCCTCACTCCAACTCCAATGTTTGTGCATAACCGATTGTGCAAGTGTTAAGTACCGCCTTCATATGCTTATATCAGACGTTATATTGAGTGGAGACTAATAAAATCAGTCATCATAAAAAAATTATTGAATGTTATTATTCTTAATTCTCTCTTAAGAGATGAGAGATTCAATTTAAAACTCTTGTGCATTGATATGTTGAGATTATATATCCCATATGAAAAAATGAATATTTTGCGTATGAGTTTATAAGGATTTTGATCAACTTCATCTATTATTAATTGGTTTTTTATGTGACCTGTTGGTAAGTTGTAAATCCAACATTGTAAATGTCATAGGTTCTCAAAGAGGATATTGACTTACCAACGAATACGGACTGGAGCTGGAGCTGATCAAAAATGATCGAGAAGCTTCTTTTGAGCATGGACTTGGAGTTTGACGTATCTTCGACTCAAAGGGGGGTAACTACAAAAAACTCTCTGATGCCTAAGTTAGTGCGTTTCTTAGTCAAATGAAGTAGAATAAGTCGGAATGAGATGTCATACCTATTCATCTTGCCCCCTACTTATAAGTGTGAGGCTACTTGGGTCATAAGTCGTGATTTATCTCAGCTTTTATACCTGTACTTATTTCCGAGCTTTATGATAGTCATCATTACCGCGCTTGATAACCGTCATCACCGCAGTATTTACAATCATAATTATCACCGTATTCATGGTTATATTTACTCGTATATTCATGGCGGGGTTCAATCAGCATGATTGTGAGTCAAACTTATTGACCACACCCGGATCACCCAATATATACTCTGCACGTGTATGACTTAAAAATTCGTCACACTTGTAAACGCGTGTTGAGATTACGTAGTACTAAATTCATAATTTATCATGGGAATTAGGATGAGAATTTTGACGATGATAAAAGCATATAGTTTTGATGAAATGAATGGGAGCTACCAACACTACCGGGAAAACTAACACGGCATATAAAATATAGGCTTTTGCTTTATAGGCTTTTGCTTTAGCTTACAACGAAATCTCTTTTCTCATCCCATTGGACCAACTTGTCTCTAGCTTTTCTCAACTTTGCAAAAGTATGAAGAATTGAAGATGATGGTTTCATGCACCACTGTTTATATCTTGGACAGAATCACCTTATATGGTCCCCAACTCTATCACTATCTCTATCATAGTATCATCCTATCGTCATCAAAACAAATTCACTCACCCACTGATCCCAGTAGATACCTGTAAAAAGCATTTGCAGATTGACTCAGAGGCCAATGATAGCAGCACATACACGGCTGCATACAATTTTTGTTCCAAGCGAGATGAAGAAACTCACAAGTCCGCTCATTTTTCTTTAATCGCTCATGTTTTCTTTTGTTTTATTGAGGTAATTTGTCAAACACCTCATTCTTATAAAACTTCTTTCTATGTATAAGTTTCTTAGAGGCATTTTAACAAAGATAGATACTCTCAAACATGAAGTCGAGATGGGGAAAATGTCATCGTACATCGACAGCCCTACTTGGCTACTTCTGCCGACAGTAGAAAATGGTTTCCTTCTATATTAATTGGGCCCGGGATTTGATTGTGAAGCAAACATAACCTTTAATGCAGTTACAAAATAGATACAAAAGTTAAGGGCCAAGGGACCCAAATAGATGTAAAATCACATTTATTGTGTTTAGCTGTTGCAGATTGACTCGAACGACCCATGAAAGCACAAAATAAGCTCGCAAGTCCTCTTGCTTTTGTTTACTCGATTATTTTCACTTCGTGTTATTAAGGTAATTCGTCGAACATCCTTAGTCTCTTAATATGCTTCACACGTAAGTTTTTATAAGATGTTTATTAGATGTTTTAACAAACATCTCACCTAAATACTCAGTACACATCAAATCGACAGGGGTGAAATGCCATCATCATCAACATCCCTAGTTCTGCCAGCTGCAGAAAATGCTTTATATCCATTTTGGGCCCAGAACTTGATTATGAAGCATGTTAAAGCGGCAATGCAGTTGCAGAAAAGAGACAAAATTTAAAGGCTAAAGCCCCCAAAGCAAACAATGATGGGCTAAAATTATTTTGGAGAGTCCACTAATACCTAAACTTGATCATTGGTAATCACTAATCAGTCGTCAATAGTAAAGTCGATTCCGGGCTCCACGGGCCACACGTTGCAGTCAATCTGTTCTGTCTAAGTTGCTGTTCCAGCAAAACCAAATTGATTATAGTTGTGATGTGTTTAACACACTACTAACTTCCACTTAAACTATAGTAGGATTGTAGGAATTAGATCACCTACTATCCCTAAAATATTTGAGAAGTCCCATTCGTGGGGATCAATGCTAGTCAACTGTCGCAACCCAAGTTTGATCTTTTCTAGGAGCCAGCCATACATGCATATACTAAGCAAATTATGTTTTTCCTCTATCCAAGTTTGACTCTTCTGGAAGTCTTCCCTACTGGAATGTAAGAATTTTGTATGTCTTCAAGAAAACTTACTTGACAAGTCAATAACTTTCTGGCATTATTGATGGATAATACTGTTGTACGAATGAGTTTGGATATGCTGGTTCAAACTCTCTTGATTCGGTATATATTTTGGAGTGTTGTATCATGTTAAGAGCAGTCTAGTTAACCAACTATATTGAACAAATGTATGGTTCATGTTTTCAATATTGAGTAACACCGTCCTTTTGTTGGATAACAAGAGTTGAGGAAGAGCCTTATTTACTACTTGGAAATTTTCCTGAAATTCAACTGTGACGTAGGTGGTTTTATTCTTTGACAACATTGATTAAGGGGGACTTCAGGTCCAAAGTATCCCAAAAGTCAGAGTTGGCCTTGCAGATAATGGTAAAGCCCAAGCCTGAAGCGGTTGATACAATAATGAAGGATTGAAGGCAACATGAGAAAGAGAAGGCATCCCTTTCTTTCCTTGAAGGGGGAAAGGTTTGAACACTAAGCAAAGCTTTGGCTCTAACTTTGCCCGTCTCTCTCTCTCTCTTTCTTTTTAAAACCCCACCATCTAATGTCTCCCACCTCAAACATTCTTCAACAGAAACAAAACCAGAACTTACTCATCCCACCAAAACAAAGTCACTCTTTTCATCTTATCCCACACCCTCTTTCCCTCTTTTTGTCTTTGTTTCTTTCCCTTCTTCTTTTCTCCTCATAACTCAAAAGGGAGGGAGAACACATGTGGCAAGATCAGCCCAGAAAGTCTTGTTTCGGAGAATCCATCAAGGCTCTTGAAGCTGATATACAGCATGCCAATAGCTTGTGAGTCTATTGTTTTTATTTTCTTTAATTAGTTACGTATTTATGATCAAGTTTGGTTCTTTGTTGTTGATCAACAAAACTGTGGAATCCATATATGCATTTGCCTCACCTTTTTTCCTCTTCTGGGTAGTTTGTTGTGTGGTTAACTCAATTGTGGTTGTTAGATGGTATTTGTCATTTGAGAAGAAAAGTAAAGTTTGGTGTAAATGCATGTTAAGTTTAGTAATGTTATCCTAAGGGCCTTGTAGGTGAGAAATTCTTAAACTTCACACATATCATAAGTTCACAGCAATTATTTTCTCGTGTTGCTTTTATTTCCAATTGCTAAATGTGTGAAATTGAGTTGTTATAGTGGTCAATTCACTAGTGCATATGTAATCTATTTTTTTCATTGGTTTATGAAATGGGTTTTGCAGGGCCTCTTCTCTTCCCAGAGATTACGGTGGGAATTGTATCCAAATGAGATTGTCTTACAGCCCCTTTGCCCCTCTTTTCCTTTATTTCATTGAATGGATGGATTATAGTTGCACTGATATACTTCCCAATTACTTGGGCCTCCTCCACATACTTGTGTACAAGGTTGGCTGTTAATCTTTTGGTTTTATCATCTTTTTTTTTATTGACTTTCTGCAAAACCAGAAAGAAGAGACTTCTCCTGTTGCCTAAAAACACAAATTAAGCTCTGCATAATGTTGCAGGTATATGTTGATGGGGTTCCTTCAATATCCTCCAAAGAACAAAAGGTCACTATAAGGGAATTTTATGGTCTGTTTATTCTTCCACTGTTAGCTTCTTAAGCTTGAATTCTTGTTTTCTTATTGAAAAAATTCCTTGCCTCTTGGAATTTTGTTTTGACATATCAGTGTTTTCTGCTGGAAACCATTGCAGCTGTAATATACCCTTATCTTAGACAACTTGAAGGGGAGTTTAACGAACTGGAAGATAATAAGAAGAGAAGCCAAAAGAGGATGGAAGGGAGGAAAAACCTCTCTGATCAGGATCTAGAAGGAGATGATGAATGTGGTATATGTATGGAAAACTATGCAAAGATGGTCTTGCCGAATTGTGGGCATTCTATGTGCATCACCTGCTTCCATGATTGGTATTAGCACTTTCCATCTTCATTTATTTACTAGTTTCAGTAAGAACTACTGTGCATTTTACTTACTGCTGGTGATCTGCAACGTACCTGATTACAGGAATGCGCGATCACAGTCCTGCCCTTTTTGTCGTGGCAATCTCAAGAGAGTTAGCTCTACAGATTTGTGGGTACTCACTAGAAACAGCGATGTGATTGATGCCGTAACCCTTGCAAAAGAGAACCTTAGACGCTTCTATCTTTATGTTGAAAATATTCCTGTTGTTATGCCAGCAACACATGTTGTGGTGTATGATTACATGCTCTGACTTGGAGATGAAAATGAAGTTGCAATCCACACAAAATGCTGAGTACCCCTCTGTATATATAGTATATTAATATAGAGAAGTTAATGTAAATCACCATGGAAGGTTGACAAGCTGTTTCATGGTGGCTGTATATAGTATCTGAAATAGTGAAAAGCCTATTTCCAGGTGAAAAGCACGTAGCTTTGGACTTTGAAGATTCTTGATTGAGCGACATCAAGGAGCAGCTGCCAGCCTCCATCAAATAATGCACCTGCAAGTCTGTGACAGAGCTGGATATACTAGTATTGATATATGTAACAGGTATGCCTGCCATTCAACTCAGCATTTTGAAACCTGAGTGTAGCAATGGAAATGGAAGCAGTTTGCTGGTATTATGTAATCTGCTGATTACTTCATGATTTACTATACATTTAATGATAAAGGCTACCAGATTTACCTCTTTTTGTTCTTAGTGCTATGAATCATTTAAAAGATAAGAGGTTACCAAGTATTATTAATGTCAAGTTATGAACATAACTCTCCACATTGGTATGAAACTGTGGCTTTGACCGAGTTTTTATGAGACCACTGAGTATGAGTAACCCTGAGGTTGAGTAACCACTAGCTAAATTTTCCACTGTAATTATCGGTACAGGAAGATTAGCAGAATGCTTTAAGAGGTGAAATACCTTTGTGCCTACCTTGTGATGATGAATAATCACATTTTTAAGCCTCAAGAGGAAGCAAACTATTTATGCTTTGTCTTAAGATCTTCTGTTTGAGCCTTGATATATGGGCTTAATATACCTTGACTGCTTCCTTAAGGGATCTGGGGAAGAAGTTAAACAAAAATCTGAACCTGGTTCAGTAGCTCTGTCACTCATCTTAAACTATAAGCTGCATTGCTGATAGGGCTTAACTATTACCATCACAATGCTATTCCACTGAATGTCGGACAAGTTAAATACAGGGCCAAAGTAGGTTTCAATGTCTCTATCATTGTTGAAAGGAACTGGCAAATTGCCAATGTAATTATTTAAATTAGGCCCATGAATCCAAATCTAGCTGTAGCTCATACAACCATACACCTCGTAACACATGAAAGGCTTTGTTTGATTAAAAACATACTGCATAGCATAATCACTGCTGCATAAGAATCTCATTTCTCAAATGAAGATGGGCAAAACAGAAAACTAAAACCTAATTTAAGTGGTGCCAAACCCTAGGTTTAGGCATATTCTTGCTCACTGCATTATTCAGCATCAATATAACAGTTAAACAAGAGGGAGTAAAAAACGAAAAATACAAAAGTTAAAAAAGAATAAGCAGAGAAGCATCATAGGAGAGCATAATAGGGCAGGAGCCATATTCTATTAACTTTTAAATAAACAAACGAAAAGGGGGAGTCCACTTATGAGAAGTTGCATGGAGCTCATCCCCCTAAATTGTTTGAAACCAATGATGCTTACCCTCTCTTCAGTAAATAATTGATCTCAAGATAAAGAATTTCTAAGTGGGCATTTCCTTTTAGAGCCATTGAGTTTTTATTTGTTCAAAGTCCTTCTCTACCCCACTCCCCTAAAGCATACCTTTACAGGCTTTAAACCCTTGTTCTTTTTCTGAGTTGAAAAAAGCAGAAACATTAAGGGTTTTAGATTAAAGGTTCAGCACTAATGAGGCTCAAGATGTATCCAGGTTCACAATCACATGTCAATGTTTTGCTGCTCAGTTTGTTTGTTTTTTTTTTTTTTTTTTTTGGGGGGGTCAGATATTTGCTGGGTGAGTTGCTGCTCAAGAAAACTTAATTAAGCGATGATTGGCACTAATAAATCATTCTTTGAAATGGAGTTGCAGAAAAGATATATGCCACTTTATGTGGCACCAATATGGAGCAAATGGCACTAATGGGAGGCTCAATCTTTTTCTGCCAAAGGGGGTATCGTGGCCTCTATTAACGATAATGATTAGCTAGCCTCAGTCATCTTTCCAATGGGTTTATTCCAAAGTGATAAAAATTGAGGGAAATTACTCTGGCTATTAGCTTTGTCATTTTCATTAATCCTTGTGTCATTGAGTGCATGTCATCTGCTCAGAGGCCATGCTAAGCTATTGGAGTAACTGGAAAACAGTTTGATCAAGGAACTTCTTTCGTTCAAAGCTAATGTTCCATGGAAGCACATTTAAAATGTGCAGGTGAAGTCCATCGTATTCTTATTTTCAAAAGTAAGAGTTTCTAGAAAGTCATGAAATGCGTTTTGATGGAATCATGAGATTAATTTATGTAAAACATTGTCTGAATCTTGACTTATTTTTTTTATATTAGAGCGAGATATGTCAATTGACACGCTATCAAAACTTATCTTAAATCGCACTAAACATTTACTATAAATATAATACACCTTTTTGTTACTTAGGGAATAAAAATAAAACCTTTTTAACATCGTATATATCGTGATGTTGAAACTACGTGTTTTTTAAGGGAGTAAAATTATAATTAGCCATAAACCTGCTCCTAATCTCCTAGTTATATTTCATGTTGAAAAGATGAGAAAGACCAACGCGTGAAAGACACGAACAAAATGACATGGAGACAGAACGCACTCTGTCAAACTGGGTGCTAATGCTATCTGAAGTGACAAGGGTGTTTTGTCCCTCTGTTATTGGATTTGTGTTCTTTAAAACTATCATACGGGTCCATAATCCACTAGTGATCAAATAAGCATGACTAAGAGGTCCTAACTAAGGCATGGTTTTTGTGTCACATAATCATAATATACCTTGTATTTGCCTTAAACGTTAAGCCCTGCTTAGTGCTTACGCTCACGAAGTACATAGAGATTATTTAATTATTCTAGGCCAAGACATTACATAACCAGTAAAAAATTTATGTTTGCCATTTTTTGTTGGAAAGGATCAATTATTAGTGTTAGAAATCAACAATACCTCATAAATTTAATAGAACAATGATTTATATCAAACTAATAATTTGAGTTTATATCGATTTTATGAGAGATATCTTTATAAATACACAATATGTGCATGGCTTTTGTTTTTTTCTGCATTCAGTGAAACATGGATGTGACAAGATGTCAAATTATCTAGGTATCAAAATGTATTCTCCACCCAGTTTGGTTATCATATGATATTATGAACTTCAAATTGTTTCTTCCTCCTCCTAAGGCCCACTCATAGCCCTATCGGCCTATCCCATCCCTGTAAATGTAAATGGAGGGAACTATAGAACACAGTAGAATATGGCTGCATTAAGCTACCTATACTATATATTATTAGATGCTACATGCTTATTCATTCCAACATTCTTTCACACACATATTTTCAAAAAAAAAAAAAAAACATTCTTTCACACACACTGACCTTTAGATTCTACCTCTTTATTTAGGCTGACCTAAGATTCTACCCCCCATTTGCTCAAAGTTACAATCTTTATCCAGTAAAAACCATTTCTTTCCATACAAAAAGTCCTCATGACCCCCTCCTTTTGGGTTGCGCAGCCACAAAAGGTCCCTAACCAAAAAGGTAGTTAATGGCAAATGTGAGCCACCGGGACCGTTAAGCTATCGGCGCCAAAATATTCGTGGCTTCTCTCTGTTTCAATCACTCTCTCCAAAAGCTTCCCATAAAACTCCAAAAGAAGCCATTTTTAAAAAAAAATCAGAGGCACTCCAAGTTATATAGTAGTAGTCTCTCATTTTGGAGCTGTGTAAGTCCCAACTCTACCCCCCTCCCACCCCCAATTCACTTCAATCAAGCAAGTCTTTTAACTTTTTCCTCATGGAGAGTAGCTTCTCTTCTCCCCGGAACGATTCGTTTCCGGCCGGCCTCCGGGTTCTCGTCGTCGACGATGACCCAACTTGGCTTAAGATCTTGGAAAAGATGCTCAAGAAGTGCTCCTATGAAGGTTATGAATCAACTTTGTCACTGTTCCTCTGTTCCAGTAATTCTTAAGGCTTTGTGTTTTTCATCAATTGTTTCTTGTATTTGGTTGAACTCTGGTGATTCTGAGATGTGTTTTGTTATTTATGGGTTAATCTTGGACTACAAGGTTTCATGGGTATGTTCCATTTCTATGTTGGTATGCTTGTTTAGAAATGTTTATCTAGGCACTCTATGCATGTAGAGTTTTAATATGGATGGCTTCTATGATTGTGTCTAGACTATTCTATGGTTAACAGCAAAAATGGAGTAGAAGTTGGTCTAAGGCTGGCTGATGATGCTTGGGTTTATGGCTGTGGTTTTAGAATGGCTTCTGATCTTATTTGGTATCCCACCATATGGGTTTCTTGGAGTGCAAGGCTTTTTTCTAGTTTGTTTAAGCAAATTGATTATCAAAATGATCAGGGTTTGATTGTGAAGTGTATTTCATTTTATTTCTCTTCTCCAAAAGTTGCTGATTTTGGGTGGGCATAAATGCATACCAGAAGTGCCAGCCAGACTTTTGATTTGTGCATTTCTATTGACTATTACACAGGATATAATGATAATGTGATAGAAGTCCAATTGATTACAGGTGTTTCATTTATTAGCTAGTTTGACTACTAAACATTTATTTCTCTATTATTTATAAGCTTTGATGGGGAAAGTTTATGTTTGATGGTTTTGAATGATATATAAACTTACTCAAATCCAGGCAACAGATGAGTATTCCCTGGTGCCTTTGGTAGTCTTCCCAGTGGACTTGTTCTTATCCAGATCAGCTTCATGATAAAATGGTCACTAGTTAAGTACCGCGCTAATCCTGCACCGGTTCTTGGATTTCTGATGTCAAGACTCTTTTAGCACATTTCCTTTCTATCCTTGTTTCAACTATTGCCATCAAAGACCTTTCTAGCAATACAGCCTTCAACGTTATCTTTGTCGATTATATTCCTGGCCTGGCTGTGCGGTATGAATAGGGCTTTTGATATGCTACTTCTTTTATGTGGTATCAGACTCGCTGAATCAAATTTTTAGTCCTTCTAAGGACAATGAAGTACTTTCCTCTGAACCTCCTCTTCATCGTCGGTTCCTTTGATTATATATACGGGGATGTTCTCATTTATGATTTCTTGCACTGATGTGAACAAAGATAGAGAAGGCTTCCATTTGTAAAGTGGATAGTTCATTTTGCTTTTCAAGTCCTGATAAAGTCTCATTCGTTTAGTCAATATTACTGGATTTTTTTTTATCCGACTATCACCCAGAATGGCTTTGGCCAATCTGACAATATATTCAGATTGCCAACCCACTCTATAATGTCGGCCTCAAATTTTCAATAGTTCTGACATTTTTCCTTTTCTTCCGTTTTCTGTGTTTCAGTGACTACATGTGGTTTGGCAAGAGATGCTTTATACTTGCTTCGTGAGAAGAAAGATGGATATGACATTGTAATCAGTGATGTGAACATGCCTGACATGGATGGTTTTAAACTTCTCGAGCATGTTGGACTTGAGATGGATCTTCCTGTTATTAGTCAGTACTCTTCCCTTGACATATAAAGCTTTGTCTTCATTAAGGAAGTTTCTTTTACCAGCTAGTTTCTGACAATCATATTCATCCTACCTATGCAGTGATGTCTGTTGATGGAGAAACAAGTAGAGTTATGAAAGGAGTTCAACATGGAGCATGTGATTATCTTCTTAAGCCTATAAGAATGAAAGAACTGAGAAACATATGGCAGCATGTCTTCAGAAAAAAGATACATGAGATAAGAGACATAGAGGGTCATGAAAGCATCGACGGTATTCAGCTGACGAGAAATGGATCAGATCTCTATGATGATGGATACTTCCTTGGTGCCGACGACCTCACTTCATCGAGAAAAAGAAAGGACATCGAAAACAAATATGATGACAAAGACTTTGGTGATTCTTCATCTACGAAAAAAGCTAGAGTAGTCTGGTCTGTTGATCTTCATCAGAAATTTGTAAAAGCGGTGCATCAGATTGGATTTGACAGTAAGTCTATTTATATTTATAAAGCATGGCTTTTGGATCACCATCATGAACTATAAGTCGACACATATTGTGCTACTTTTCATAAGTCCGTTTGGCATTGGTGTTGGCTTTCAATGATATAGCCACCATCTTTATTATGTTTCTACAGAGCGATGATGTATAATATCTGTTTGGCAGAAGTTGGTCCAAAGAAAATACTTGACCTCATGAACGTGCCCTGGTTGACCAGAGAGAATGTTGCAAGCCACTTGCAGGTACATAGATAATTCTTAAGCTTTCTTCTGATACAATCAAAACTGCTTATTTAGTACAATTTGTACACTGCATCACTTTCATGGCAGAATTTCGATAGCCAGAATACTGTGCACTTGTTTTTGACATAGATTGTACAAGATATTTCGGGACTGATTCATTTTCTAAGAAATAAGCAGTAATCAGATAAAACTATTAACTCTTTTAACAACAATTTGATGTTTTTGATTTTCTGTTCTTGACATTATACATCTGATATGTTACCTGAAGGTTTGAACAGCTATTGCACCAAATGTTCGAGGAAGGACATTTTCTTTTCTAGTCTGTTCTTTAGAATAAACAAATATAGTAGTTTTTTCATCACCCAAAAAGTAATGAATTCTTCACCAAAAAGTGTTAAATTCCTCAATATTTGTGTATGAGCACACAGTTCCTTCTAGTACACTAATGGATTGGAAGTTCCCTATAATAGATAACATGTTTTCTTGCCATGAATATTCATTCTCATTGAGTAAATTTCCCATGCAGAAGTATCGGCTCTACTTGGGTAGGCTGCAAAAGGAAAATGACCTTAAATCTTCTTTTGGCGGGATGAAGCATTCTGATTATGCCGCAAAAGATCCTCAAGGAATCTTTGGTCTTCAGAACTCGATTAGCATTCCACAAAATGATGTTACAAATGGCAGCTACAGATTTTCTGGCAATAACTTGGTTGCTCCGACTCTGGTGGATCCAAAGAGACTTGAAGATGGTGTAAAGGGAATTATTCCGGAGCCTGTAGCAGAACCCAAGAGAGGTTCGACTCGCAGTATTCCTGATTCTCACAAGACCAGAAGTTCACAGGTGGACTTAAGTCATTCTTATGCAGAAACCAAGAAAGGCTTGATTGGTAATGTTGCTGATTCTGTGAAGATCAGGAGTTCACAGATGGGAGTCAATCATTCATTTGCATCAGTGGAATCTGAAATAAACTTCACTATACCAACAAAGTACTCTTGGATTGAAACTCAAATGAAACAAGAGCACAAGCCACAACCGCCTGGTGTACAGCACCACCTCCAAGCTGATCTACTACAGCCAATTCCTTCCAGTAGTTCAAGACCATCCATCTTAGATGGAGAAACAAATCGTCCCATAAAGAATAAGCCTTCACAAGCTGCGTTCAGAAACAGTCACATTAGCCATGTAAGTCCAACAATAACTGCAGCAGACTCCTTTTCAGAACAGACCAAGAGCTGTGTGGTGGACCAAGGTTTTGACCCCAGTTCCAGCAGTTTATCAAACATGAAAAACCAGGGCTTCAATCTGAGTTACCTGACTAATTTCGAACCTGGCCAAAAGAACCTATTCTTTGGAAGTGGGTCATCTTTTGCTTCTTTGGACGATGAGTTGCAAATTTGTTTGTATCCAGCTGATTATTTTGGTATGAACCTTGGGGTTTCGGAGTATAATGATCTTGAAGTTCCTGCTCACTTGTATGAGGCAATGAGATTTGGCTGTGAGTATCCATATGAGTCATCGGAATATTCACTGGCAGATCAAAGTCTTTTCATAGCATAGACTAGCCCCTGAGCCGGCCCTGCACTTTTGCACATCTTCATGAAGAACGATCCTTTGGTATTCTGTGTGGTAAACCGATATAAGTCGAGGACCAGTACCAACTAGGTGAATCTGGACATTATCTCTTGACCAGATAGATTGGATTTGAATATTGGAATGTGTATATTAGGAGTGATGGCAAACTCTAGCATAATAAGTTATCTTTAATTGGGATGTGCATTAGAGTTCTTGTATCTATACGAATGTAGAGAGAGGTATGCTGCCATATAAAAGTTAGTATGACATTCATTGTCCTCACAAATTATGAAACTAGAATAATTATAATTACTAATTAGCAACCAAGTCATGTAAAATCTGTTTCCTTCTTTGTTTCTTGTTGAAGCTGACACGGGCTGATGCATTTCAAGGTATCAAGTTCATCCTGCCAAAACTATATTGAGACCCCAGATCTGGGTTTAGTTTTGGTTAGCAGTCACTTGCAGCATCTTTAAGTAAACTAAACTCATTCTGCTCATGCACTTCTGTAAAGATCTAGTTGAGCGCAATAAACCGAACTATGCGACCATTATATTTGCGAACCCTTTGAACAAAACTGGTGAAATTCATCAACAACCTGAACCACCTAATGAAGCAAAGATAGAAACAAGAGATGAGCCATAGGGAATGTAATCTCTAGTTGGCAGAACTCAATAGATCTGCCTGAAAATGAAGACCAGGCTACCCCGCATTCTAGTTGCATAGTTCAGGGTGTTAACCGGCTGTGGGTGAATTAATCTCCATTCATATACGTATATATTCCGTCACTAGACATCCTCAACTCTGAATATTGGGAGAAGAATTCTCATGAGCATTCTTCTTTGGAAGGGAAGTGACTGATTGGCTGGTCCTTGGGTTATATTTCTGTGCGACATGCTTAGAGCTGTGAGGATTGACTGAAGGCCGAGTGCTTGGGTCCAAGACCTTGCTGGTAGTAGACTGCCTCTCGAGTTTCTGTGACTGACTCCGGGTCGGTGGAACCTGTATTAAGTGTCATCTACAAATCAAGATGATATTCATGGAGATAAATGGAAAGGTTATTGCCCAAACAAACGTAATTGCGCATACCTTCTTCACTTTATTATTCAGCAATTGGGATCCAGAAGACAGATCTTTGGCTTTTAAGCTTGTACTCTGACGCAATTTTTTAACATCATTCACTGCTTTTTCCTGCATAAGATTTTCTTTCTTTTAAGTATAACTTTTGCATTGTTTGACCAAGCAATAAGAAAGAAAAGGCATAAAAAAGAAATGAGAAGGAAATTTTATGTGAAAAGAATCAGATCATTCCGCATAGCATATTGCCCCATCACCTGTGCTATTTGCACGTCTTATGCCTTTTATGCTGTTAGGCAACCCCCAACCCTTTGTATTAGGTCTAACTAATAGAAAGATCAAAAAGAATGTTTTACACAGATCTGAGATAAATTATACTCAATCAAGTTGAGAAACTTCAGTAAATAATCCTAATCCGCTCAAGTCATGGGATTCCTTATCAGCATTAGTAAATTTCACCTTTTCAAATTATCCCGGTACCCATGTAGCATTTCTAAAGTTGCATTTGTCCTAAAGCAAATAGTAACTGAATATATACTTAAAAGTTATAAGAAACTAACCTTATTAGATCTCATTGGCAGCTGCTTACTTTCTGCCTCTCCATTTTTCTTCTCTTCCAGCCTCTGAAAGAACTGGCATAGAAATTGACATTAACTAACCGAATAAAAAAAAACCCACAACTATTTAATGAACCACAGCAGAAGGGGTAAAAAATAACTTTAATATCAAATCTTACCTCTTTCCGTTTTGCTGCTCTTTCTTCACTCCTAAGGCTAAAAGGACAGGACTTGATAGGACCTCGTGGTTTGCTTCCATTTGCAGCAAGAGATTGACTGCCAAACAATCAGTTTCATGATGTTATAAAATTGTTGCCAGTTAAGTAATTAGTTCCTTGAAGTAAAGTAGAACATAGCAACAGCCCAATCAAGTTAAGTTGCAATCCCCTGCCTACATAAACGAAACCTTGCAGGTACATAATTACTTAATTAGCAGAATTCTTACTCTTTTGAGGGTGACTTGCATACCCCATCTGCAGCTACACTCCCAGTTACTGACTTATTAAGTACTGTTTTTGCCCTGTCAACAAAATATTGTGATCATGCAAGTTAAGAGAACTGAATGCATTAAATAACACGGACATCAAGTAGAAAGCAAGATTGTTACCTTCTATCTTTGGACCATGGGTTTACTGAAGATTGCTTCAATACCCCATTAACAGATGCCTGCAGTTGGCCAAAGCTCTGTTAGAAGTGTTAACAATGTTCCCATATTGAAAATATCACAAGCATGTCATTTGTTTGTGTTTGTGAATAGAGGTGGACAAACAATATTATGAATAAGAATGGATAAAAATCATGAAAAGAAAGAATATACCCTAGTTGCAGTTCGTAGGGAAGCTGAGTTTTTAACAGGCACATTAAGTGCAGTAGCATCAACCCTTAAGTTTTTTATCTTCTCCAGGACCGGCGAAGTTCTTTTACTGGTTTCACCAGCATGAGAGCTGAAATTGATTGACATGTGGAGTGATTTTTTTGTTGATCTCCTCTTGTCAACTAAGTCAGCCTCAGAATTCTTACTCTTTGGGGTGGCATTGTTCTTCTTTCCAGTTGGAACACCAGCAAGTTGTTTGGCAGAAAAAGATTGGATCTTGGACGCTCTACATTGAGTAGATAACCTTGAGGGAGAAGAGTTCACTGATCTTTTCTTGCTTGTTGAAGCTAGATTTTCCTCACTCGCAGCTTCCTGCATGATCAATAACATGATAATTAGTTTGAGCTGTGAAAATTTGTAGTTCTAAATATAAATACAGGGACCACACTCAAAAGTTTACCTTAGTAGGCATCTTCTCTTCTTGGGTGACACTGTTAACAATCTCTTTTTTGTCATTTTCAAACTGGTTTGTGATTTCAACTTGAGTAGAACTCTCCATCTGAACCTGAATCGAAGTATCCATTTCATCCTCAATAGAATTCTCCACCTCAACCTGAATAGCATCCTCCACAGTAACACTTTCTTGAATGACCGCCTCTGCTCCATCCACCTTTGCATTTTCCAATTGAGTCCCTTCAACATTTGGATTGTGGTCATTCACATCAGCCGAGTATACCACCTCAGTACTTGGAACTATATTTTCCTCAACCATCTGGCTCTCTCCATTTGCCAACTCCATGTTGACAGAGGAGCTTTGACAACACTTGTGCATAGAAACTGACTCGGATTCTTTGCTATCACAAGTATTTGCGACCTCAGCGAAAGCTGCTGCTTTCTCAGCAGCCTTCTTTTTGTAGTGAGCTTCAAAGTAGGCTTTCTTCTGCGCAACCGAGCCCGGTTTGGAAAACTTCTCCACTTCTTCCAGATACCGATTGTGAGAAAATGTCGACCATTTTTCCCAATCAAGAGGTTCTGAAGCATACCTGCCGAATGAGACTGATTCACCTAGACACCGAAAGAGGTCCCCCTGCAATCGAAAACCATAGCATAGCATATATCTCAATTTTCTCATTCAATTCTGGAAACCGACTCATAAGCACCAAACTCATACACAAAAGATACATCAAGAAACAAAATTGCATCATTTCAACAAGAAAAACGAGAGGTACCCATAACATCAAAAACCACCATGAAGTTGTTCAGTTTCTTAATCCTAAAGAAATGCGTTGCAGGATTATCAAGAACTTAATCAAACAAAAACATAACTTGCTCAAAGAATCCAACTTTTCATGTTAAAATTGTTACAAACAATGACCCATCCGCAACTGAATCATACTGAATCCAAACCCATTTTCAAGTTCTCATTTTTCCCACAATTTCTGATCAAACAAACAAAACCCATCAAAGATTAAGCAAAACATGAAACCCCCATTAACTGAAAACCCTCAAAAAACAATCCAAGATATCTGAAACCTTGCAGAGACTAACCACTTTGACTTCACCGGAACGCTCAGATGGCCCAGAAAACGACCTCATTAGACACGAAGAGTCACCCATCTCCTTCAAAACAATGAAAGTTGCACTCTTTCACTCTTCAAAACTGTGTTTCACTCTGTCACAAAGCAAAGGGTGGCTTCAGAAATGAAAACCAAGGCAACTCAAGCAAGGCTCCCAATTGGGTACACTGCATGGTATGGTTTATAACCACCCAGGTGTGCTGGAAAAGGAAGCATTTGTGCCAGAGAAGGAGAGTGTCTGTCTAAGGTGGGATACACAGAATCATTTCTCCCCTGGGTTGGTTTCTTGGTTGTGCACTTGTGCCTTTGAAACGTAGGTTTTATTTTTTTACCTTCTTTGATTTTATTTGAAATTTTTTCTTTCGCTCTGTGGATCGTCAAATCAACGTTTAAAGTTCCAACCTTTTTGTTTAAGACTTGGGGCCACATTGGCTCCAACGTCTAGTTCCTCTTTTGCATACCGTTTGAAATTGGATTTTTGTTAGCTAGTTTGATTAGTTTAACACTAATTTTTATATTCTAATGGTAGATTTCGAATCTAAAATCACTATCAAGACCGTTTTCTAATTGTTTGGAGAGGAGTCTAATTGTAGAGGTTTTGCAAAGAATTTTAGTCTTGTTCTTTACATTTTTTCTTTCTTTCAAAAAACAAAAAGAAAAAATTCATTGAATGAGTTGCATGATACATTGTATGGTATCATCGTCCATCGTCAAATTTTAAGTACGTATAGAAAGCCATATGTTAATGACTCATTTTAGATAAGAAGGAAAAGTTGATAGACTAAAAATTTAATATGAGTTATCCTATTATGGTGGATTTAAATTAGATGAAGAAAGTCATATTTTAATCATTCATTCGAGAATACACACTATAGTTGAGAATAAAAGGTTTGGCAGGTGACATCTTATAAGCAGACAGACAAAAAATTGAATAACATGTTACGCTGTTGTAGTGGATTTTAAGTATTTATAGAAAGTCATAAATTAATGATTAATTCAAAAATACATGTTTTCATTAATGAAAAGTTTTAACACGTGATATCTTATGAGAAGACAGACTAAAAATTGAATGTGATGTTATCCTGTTTTATTGGATTATATAGAATTAGATGTTAATGATTCATTCGGTAATCCAGATTGTAGTTAAGAATGAAAGTTTTAGTAGATACATCTTATGAGATTGACAGACTAAAAATTGAAGACAATGTTATCCTGTTTTGATGGATTTTATGTACTTAAAGAAAGCCATATATCAATGATTCATTCAACAACACACGTTGTAGTTAAATATGAAAAGTTTTAACATGTAACATCTTGTGAGAAGATAGACTAAAAATTGATTGCAATGTTATGCTATTCTACTGAATTTTAAGTACTTATAGAAAGCCATATATTAATCATTCACTCAGAAATACAATTGTAAGTGAGAATGAAAAGTTCAACAAATGATATCTTATGAATAGACAACAAAAAATTTAATATTATATTATCCGATTGTAGTGATTTTAACTACTTATAGAAAGTCATATGTTCATGATTCATTCAATAGAACAAAAATTTGTAAGTTTGTCATTTACAAGTACAAAGTATGATACCTTTGTTTGCTGATATAGTGAATTCAAGTAATTATAGAAACTCATGTATTAATATTTCATTCAAAATACACAGCATAATTGAGAATGAAAAAATATTTAATGAGTAGCGAGACAAAATAGTTGGTCTAAGGATGTTTGGCATGACACTGTCAAGCGGAAGAGCTAGAACTAAATGGTGCTGCGCCCCAAGCAAAATATTCTAATAGTTATGGAGCTTACTTCAAATCTTTTGTCCCCGTTTCTCTATCCTCTTCCCTGTCTCCCTATTAAATCTTGACACCTGGCGTTTGTTGTCTCTAGGCCTACATCTCTTAACCAGCCTCTGCCCCGTTTAACTCTAACCAAACTCTAATAAAAAAGTTATGTTATATTTATATATGCCCATGCTAGGCTTGGCCTAGGAATCTAGCAAAAGCTGAAAACCACTAACACAAAAGTCAATATCCCTAGACCAATACATTAACTCTACCAACCAATATATATATATATATATACACACACACATGTATATTAAGCACCCAACTTCACTTTAGAGAAGGCATAAGTATTTGTTGTTCTCTGGTTTTTCATAAGCATTTGAACTTTATAGAAGAAATATATAATCCATGTTTAACACAATCATGGAACATGAATCTCCTGTGCCATCAAACATAAACAACTTAGCAATATCAACACCGGTAAGCATTGATTTTTCCTCATTTTTTGGCTTACTATAATTACATATGGACAACTTTGCTTTTAATTGATTGTGAAGTCCTTTAATTTTGATAGACAAATCAACTGTTCAATTTAGTTATTTTTCATTTTTTTTTCTAAACTTACAAATAGTTCTAAGCAAGTAGTTGTGATTGTGGTAGCTATTATCTAATATATTGATCTTATATTTCTTTTAAGGATGTGGAAGCTGCAGATAGTTGTGATTGTCAAATATCTAGTAAATTGGATCTTGGGAGTGGTAGACTTGAATGGTTCTGTAGAAGTTGAAAATAATGAAGTTGGAGGTAGTGCAGAAAGGTCAGAAGAAGCCACAAAACCTAATGAAACAACTGATTCAATTCATTCTAGAATGCGTCAAGAATTGATTCTTGCAGTTGGTATGGAGTTTAAAACAGAACATGATGCACTTGCTTTTTACATTCGATATGCATATAGATTTGGTTTCAGTACCAGATTAACTAAGGCACATAAATCCTCCAGTGGCCTATTGAGGGACATGCTCTTTGGTTGCTCGGCCGAAGGTAAACGTGGAAGAGACAAGCGAAATCCCTATGTCAAATCTTATCGTGCTGAGACAAGATTTGGGTGTAGAGCTAAGATGAAAATTAGGTATGATCTGTTATCCAGAAAGTATAGTGCTGTGGAATTTGTTGTTGATCATACCCATGTGACTTCAACTCCTTGTAAGACCCATCTTTTTAGGTCTCATGGGAAAATCTCTCTTGCACAAATTGTTCAAGCTGATATGGCTTACGATTCAGGAATCAATCCAAAAGAAACTCTTGAACTATTGGGTAGACAAGCAGGTGGACGTGAGCATTTGAGATTTATTCCAGAAGATTATAGAAATTATTTACGTTCAAGGCGAACAAGAGAAATGAAGTCAGGGGATACCGGCGGTGTTTTGGAATATCTACAAAGAATGCAGGTGAATGATCCTAATTTTGTTTATGCAATACAAGTGGATGAGGATGATTTGATAACCAATATTTTCAAGGCTGATGCAAAGATGATGGTAGACTATGATTACTTTGGTGATGTAGTATGTTTTGATACCACTTATAGGAAAAATAAAGAAGGCAGACCTTTTGCGATGTTTGTTGGTGTAAATAATAATAAGCAAACACTTATATTTGGAGCTGCATTGTTATATGATGAGACAGTTGAAACTTTTATGTGGTTATTTGATACCTTTGCAAATACAATGTCTGAGAAGACACCAAAGAGCATTTTCATTGACCAAGATCCTACAATGGCTAAAGCGTTAGCTTCACAATGGCCAGAAACACATCATCGACTATGTATTTGGCACATATATCAAAATGCAGCTAAGCATCTTAGTAGTGTGTTTGAGAAGTTTAAGGATTTTGTTGAAGAGTTTAGCAGTATCATCTATGATTATGAAGATGTTGAAGACTTTTTAATTGCTTGGAAGAAGATGCTTGAAAAATACAATCTCCAAGAAAATAAATGGCGAGGCTGATTATTTGATTTGAAGGAGAAATAGGCCTTAGTTTATGGGTGAGAAACATTATGCGCAGATATTACCACCACCCAACGCAGCGAAAGCATGAATAATTCTATCTAGAAGTGTGTGAGTTACAAGTATGATTTGCTGCGATTTTTTCGTCACTTTCAAAGATTACTTGATGACCGTCATTATACTGAGTCAGTAGCATATTTTAAAGTAAGTCAAACCACTCCTGCATTGTCATTCACAATGAAAATATTAAGGAATGCAGCAAAAGTGTACACACCAGCAGTGTTTAAATGGTTCCAAGTTAAGTTATGTAAAGCTCATGATTGTACCTTGAAGTTATTTGGTGAGATTGGAACAATGCGCATATATGAAGTTACCGCTCATGGTAAGCGTTTCCACCATACAGTAACATTTGACTCGGTTGATAATATTATCTCATGCACTTGTAAGAAGTTTGAGTCTGCTAGAATTTTGTGTTCACATGCTTTAAAGATTTTATCGACAAATAATATCAAGACCATTCCTAGTCAATACATCTCAAAGAGATGGACAAAGGATATTAGAGATCAAAGATCAAATGCAAATGATGATGACCAGAAAGCAAAAATAGCAAGGTGTTACAAAGAATTGGCTCGATTATATACTGAACTTGCAACAAGTGCTGCTGAATCTGATGAAGCTTATGAAATTGCTACAGTGGCCCTTCACAAGACATTAGCATATGTTAAGGCATCTTTAAAGAAAAAGACCAATCAAAAAGCACCTCAAGTTGCCTCACCGATCATCGATAGTGCACCTGAGGTTATTTCTGATGATTTTGATGATCATAGGGTTAGAGGAATCAAGGTTAAAGAAAGAATTGTTCATAAGGAGGAATCTATTAGACCAAAGAATGCTATGGAAAAGCTCTTAGGAAACAAAAGGTATAAGAGAGAGGTAGATACTTCATCGAGACACCAAAGAGAACCAGAATTAGATCATTCCAATGTGAACTCCACATGTATTCCTTCACTTGTTAATTCCACAAGTGCTCCTGCTTTACAAAATCAATTGAATGAAAAGGTATGGAATTGTTTCTTAATTTTTTTTTTGGCTTAGCTGTTGAAGACTTGTTTTTTCAGAATTTCTTTATGATGTACTTAATTCATTCACCTTACTCAATTGCTAGGAGGCCAATGTTACAAAGTCTGGTATGGGGATTTGCAGTGAAAATAGATGTTCACCTCCCTCATCACACTTTCTTCAGGTAGTAGAATTTTTATTATTATTCTAAGTTCCATCCATTTGTACTTGCTTAGAACTATTCATGTGTTGATCTAAAAATATGTGCACTAGAATCCTATATCTTCCATGCATGCTACATTGGAGCTGAAGCAAAATATATTACATGGAGCTAAATTTTCTGAGGTAACATTCTTTAGTTATATTGTTGCTGGTTGCTGGAGCTATGCATCATAATAATATTTTTACTTGACCATCTTTAAATACACCATGTTCTTCATATCAATAATTCAACTCATAAGCCAAATGCTTTGCCTCCACAAATGCAATTCACACCACCATTTCAATATGTCCAGGTTTCTTCAAATGTCTCTAACTGTCTCTATTTTTACTAATACGTTTATGACATGCTTGATTAATGCTTATTACTTTTATTATACGTTTGTTTGTGGGACTCTAAATATACCCACATGATTTCGGAGGTTTCAGAGTTGTAACAAATCATCCCCAAGGTTCTGTAATGAATTTTCAGGAAGGTTCTATGACGAATTATCAACAAGGTTCCATCTATAAGTTTTACTCATTCATGTACTTATATATTGAAACAGTTAGTGTGTTTACTGTATTGATTCCATAAAATTTCATATAATTACATTGTGTGAGTGCATGCACAATTTCTATTGAAGAAGGATTGGATTTGCTTTACACAAACTCTCAAATGCCAAGATGAATCATGAAATCAAAGAGCATGATGATCAATGAGATGAAAGTTGAAATTTTCTATATAGCTTAGACAGTTCAAAAATGCTACGCATAGACAAGTTATGAACCTTCAATTATGAATTGTTTTCTTTTGTTTGTAAAACAGATTCAGTGATGTTGAATCTTGGTCTAGGAATATTAACTTTTGTAAAAGATGCTGCCGGCAGCCTCATGACTACTTCTTACACTTCCATTTTCTGCTGTAAGGTTTACAGAATTCCATTGATCAATAGGAACAAAGTTTAAAGAAATGATATTGTGTTAAACATGGATTATACAGTTCTTCTATAAAGTTCATATGCTTACCAAAAACCGGAGAACAACAAATACTTATGCCTTCTTTGAAGTGAAGTTGGGTGCTTAATATACATGTGTGTGTGTGTGTCTATATATATATATATATATATATTGGTTGGTAGAGTTAGTGTCTTGGTCTAGGGATATTGACTTTTGTGTCAGTGGTCTTTAGCTTTTGCTAGATTCCTAGGCCACGCCTAGCATGGGCATATATAAATATAACATAACTTTTTAGTTATAGTTAAACGGCGGTAGAAGCTGTTTAATGAGATGGTTAGGCCTAGAGACAGCAAACGTCAGGTGTCAAGATTTGATAGGGAGATAGGGAAGGGGATAGGGAAACGGGAACAGAAGATTTGAAGCCAAGTTGCATTACCAATGGACCGTTCATCATAAGGAATCTTTAATCTATAAAAATATCTACTACAGCAGGATATGACATTAAATGAATTGAACATGAGAATGTATATTTCGTTCTTTTAGTTGGAATCACAACCTTAGAATTAGGGTTCGGCTCTAAGTTAAGAACGTGGTGCTAGATCTTCATAGCCTAAATGACAATTGACAAGTGGAAAAGAGTTTTTTTTTTTTTTCTCTGATGACAGAAATACAAACAAAAACTAGAAATCAAGTGGAAAAGAGTTCTTGCAGAAGTAGTCTTCCTTTTTTTTTTTTTTTTTTCCGAAAGAAGGTAAAGCCAATATATTGATGAAAAGCCAGAATGATCCTTACATGTCATTCTGCTGCCATTTAGACAAACAAGAAGATGTGTTAGTACCCACAGTGATACATAAAAACTGGGTCACTCATTTGACATTAAATACATCATAGACATAGTGGGATCCCCCGTTGGTACTACGCCGGAGGCGCTAGAACGCTCGGTCCTCCCAACTTAACTCATAAACCAGTAAATCTAGTCACCTAGAGACCACAATTGGTGTACAACTAAAGACACTAAGAATTAAGCTGACAAAGACCAAGACCAAATACTAAAACTAGGTAGGAAAACAATTCCACACTGCCTCAAAAAACGCCTAAATGAAACTAGAAAATAAACAACAACTAACTAATGGCCCAAAGAAGAGCAGAGCCCGAGGCCCAAGTTGATCTAGCCCTGTTGCGCTTCCGTCTTCCTGTGTTGAGGACGCCGCACGCTGCAAGCCAGCCACCACCACACCTGGACCATACCGTTGCCGCCCAAGTCAAGGACCACCGCCACACCACAACACCACCACTGCGAGGATAATAAATAAGCCGAACGACACCAGACCCGATCCAAAAAGAAAAGATTCCATGTGCCCCTAGAGCACCGGCTGCATCCTGTGATGCCGCTGCGCTGCCACCGTTGCCAGAACACCAGCCCGCGTCGTCCCTTGAATCGGATCCACAACTTCCCCAGCCACATAGAAGCTTCCACCCAAGCAAGACCCTGATCAAACGAAAACTTCGAGCCACTGCAGATCCATGAACCACAGTGCACCCCTAGACCATCAACGCTCGTCTAGCAACCTCACAGCGACGACGAGGCAAGCCCCACCGAAGCAGAGAGCCCCCAGACAAGAGGACCTCAGCTAAAAACTGGACCAAAATAGGTGCGCGTGCAGCGCCTTGGAGTTTAGGGTTTTTTTTTAATCTGCAGTTCAAACCAGTCTAGTTGTTGTTCGCACAGAAGTAGTCTTCCTTTTTTCAAATTAGTTTTAAAAAAGTGGGAAAAGTATGTACCCTAATAGTCCAAAATATTTTTACCCGTAATTTGAGAACAGGAACGCCTCTTTATGATCTGAAATTTCATAGAAACGATTCTTTACCATTTGGTCACATTCGTAGTCACTCGCCACTAGTTAGAGCATCATGAGCTTTGGCTTGCAACAATTTCAATGATGAACTTAACAATCCCTTCTCACAGGTACGATTGTACGAAATATGGTGTAAAATGTAATTTTTAACAGCAGCTGTTTATGGATTGCCAGGCTCACTATGCACGCAGCAATCTTGCGTAGTAATTGAAGAAACAGAAGAACAAGAACCAACTCTGTTTTGCATAATTGATCCCTTTCATTCTGAAAACACTTTCAAAACTTGAATCAAATACAAGAGAAACATAATCCTAATCCTCTGCTACATGTGATTCTATTATTGAACATTAATGTCCAAAATCTTGGTGCTGCTCATAGCTTTAGGAATAGTGATATACAAAACCCCATCTTTAACCTCAGCCTTAATCTTCTCAAACTGAATATTCTCCGGCAAAGCAATCCTACTACTATACTTCCCATAACTCTTAGCCGACCACTCTTCACCTTCTACTTCCTCGACTCCACCACCATCTTTCTTCTTGACCGCCTTCTCAGCCTTAACGACCAGCATTTTCTCCTCCACCCAAACCTTGACATCCTCTTTGGTCATTCCGGGCATGTCGAACCTCATCTTGTACTCTGTTTCAGCTTCTTTGATCTCCCACGGTGTCCTTCCCCTGCTGTACCCGCCAGTCTCGGCCGGCAACGGCGGCGCCCACACGCCCGACTGACCCGAATAGACAAGCGGGTCGTCCATCATCCTCTCCATGGTCTCCATCATCTGCTGAACTGTCCTTGCAGTCGGAAACCGGTCCCAAAGTCCTGCAAAAGATAAAACTCGAAAGATTAATCATTTGTCGAAAAAGTTTGGAACTTTTTGAGGTGGGAGTTTGGGTTCAGTGAGGGGTTGATTACCTACGGGCGGGGTAGGGGCGACTCTCTTCTTGGGTTGGCTTTGCTGTGGTTGTTGGTGTTGCTTGGTGACTCTCTGCAAGTGGTCGAGGTTGTCTCTAGCTTCGTTTGCCATGGCCTTCAAACTGAAACCTCCACCATTGACTGGAACAGTTTTGGTTCTTCTACCAGATGACAAAGGGAGAAAGAGGCTGAAATTGGATAGAGCTTGTGACATTGTTGTTGGTTAAGCTGTTTGACCGAAAATGGAGTTGCACGTGCTAGGGTGATCTGTTTGGTAGGGATGGAATTGTAGTAGAAAGAGAGTGTATTCTGTGGAAAGGAGAATGGAATTTCCATGATTTAAAGGGGAGAGTGGACATTTCCAGAAGAGGAATAGAGGGATGAAGAAATATTCGGACAACTTCTGGAGGAGTCCAGAAACCTCCCTTGGTAACCAAGGGTCAGAGTTATCTGTAGAATGGTGTTGACAACTTGTGGTAGGGTATGATTTGTCTTTTAGATTTTTTAAGAGCAGAAGTTTGAGTAGTGTTTAGTTTCCACGTGACCTATGCATTTGACGTGTTTGGATCGGCGTGAAAAATGCATTAATTCCATTTAAAAATTTGTGGAAAAATTTATGCATCAATCTGTTACACAGTGTCATTTTGAAATCGCATGCTGGAAAATCCAAGGCCATAAACACGTAGAACGGTAAACCTTATTGAGGGGTTTAGTTAGATGCCTCTTTTACTGTTAACATTGACATAAGTCACTGTTGATCCTAGAAGGGGCCTAGAGGGGGTGAATAGCCTTATAACCAATTTTCTTCGTTTAAAAAATCTTTCTCAGGGATTGCAACTTGGTGATCAATCTTGAGAGTAGATATTAGACAGAATGTAATGAACAATCAAACAAATCAGCTACAACATTAAAGAACACAGATTTTTGTTAACGCAGTAAACACGCTATCGAGTTAGGAAGAAACATCTGCGTGACATTTAACTCTTGAAAGACCAAAACCAAATCACTAGTGAAAAACAGATTACAAGTCTATGACACAAAGATTGCACTGACCGCGACAATCATTCCTGGACTGACTTGTTTACAACTTTGGGATTGCACTGACCGCGACAATCCTTTCTGGATAGACTCACTAGATGTTTTTCAAACTGTTTTCAATCATGGAACAGACAGTTTGATAAAACAAAAATACAAAGAGATTGAAAAGAACAATTATTTTCAATAGCCTCGAACAACCACAGAACTCCTATATATATAAGAGGAAGAAATCACAAAGATTCCTTCACTTTGGTTGAAGTGTGACCACGGGGTACAGAACCACTGACTTTCCACTTCCTTCATAGACGGCGAGATCTTCATGATTACACTGAGTGGACAGCAAGATGAACAGCAAGGATTCCATAATAGGATGATAAGAAAGTACAAGCAAGAGAGAGAGCCCATGCTCCACTATCCTTCAACATGCTTGAAAAGCAACTGACACATTTACAATTAAGCATATTTCATGCTTCGTCAGATTATTCTAATGCCATAGAAATAAACAAATTGGTATTTGGTTGCACATGAGACTTTGGGTAGTGTTTTGTGGTTAGTTAATTATGAATGTCAACATTTTAATACTAACAGTCACGGATTTCATCGGTAGACTATTGGGGTTGCCGGGATCGGACCTCTGTTCCTCGATCGATGCCGTTGGAGCTGGGTAAGTGTAATTCCAAAAAATTAATTGTGTTATAGTAAGACGATTTTGAGTTTGGGCACATTGAATGGTGAAATGCAAAGACCACGTTGAATCATGATATTCATTTTAGGCTCTCACTCCATAATGCCTTTCACAAAGGGCATAGAAGACTTTGTGGATGTTCTACTAACAGTGCAACAAAAAGAAGATTTAGAAGTGCCACAGTAGAATGGACAATGCAGCTGGTTAGACACCCAAAAGTGATGAAGAAACACAGGAAGAAGTTCGAAAAGTTGCATCCGCTGCCGGAAAAGTTGATGAATCCCACCTTCCACACAGTCATCACTTGAAAGCTGTAATAAAGAAGGCAACGCGATTGCAACCACCAGTTCCTCTACTGGTTCCTAGAGAATCAATGGAGAAGTGCATTCTGGACGGCTATGAAATACCTGAAAAAACTCGGGTTTTGATCAACGCCTATGGGATAGGAAGAGACCCAGAAGCATGGGACAACCCCCTGGAGTACAGGCCCCAGAGATTTGAGGATGGAAACAGTGAAAGAGTTGAACCAGGTTTCTACCATTTGGGAGAGGAAGAGGTTGTCCTTGTTCTGGTTTTGGCTTAGCAACTGCAACTGCACATAGAGATTGCATTAGCTCGCCTCTTGTATCACTTTGACTGGGCATTGCATCAAAGAGTTGAACCAGATGAGGTAGACCTTGATGAGATTTCCGGCCTTGCCACAAGAAAGAAGTCTGTTCTTGTTCTAGTCCCAACAGCCAACAAGCCAATTCGGGGAAGAATTCCAGTCCAAATTAAATCATATCCTAGTGCAATGTATAATTACCTAGTATTGCAATTCTAGTAATCAACTATAAAAATAACAACAAAGAAGATTACAAAAAGGAGTTCCATGAATCTTGGTTGAAGCGTTTTTGCTTAAATTCAGCTTTCAAGAGATTGTGAAAAATACAAGTAAGGAACAGGGCTAAATTTGTATTAGATGTTATTGGAAAATAACATAAATTTCTGAGATGAACATAGAACTATGAACAAAACCGTGTGTAGAATCCTAAACCACCTTTCAAGGAATTCTCTATGCAGCAGATTAGGCTTCTCTATCTTCCACTGTAACAGGCCGAGTGATTGCTTCTTCTCTTCAGCGTTTAACCCTGGCAAATAACCAACAATCATTTTAGTCATGTAAAGTGATTGATATAAAAGACAAACGCAAAGGATGTTGACAGGAACGAGATCAATTCGAGCAGGTCTTAAGTTTGAGAATTGTCTAATAACAGAAAATTCTACTAGTATAATTGAAAAACAAAACTTAAAAACTATAACTCACTTTTCCTTGGGTTTTTCAATTTTTTGTTCTGATTCCTCAGACTCGGATGAAGTTATAGCCGTCAGCTTGCCAAAAGATTCCTTTGCTTCCCCAAAAAAATCTTTCACTTTATCAAGAGTGGTTCTAAGCTGGTCTGGTGTTGGAAGCTACAATTTGGTTTCAGAATGAAAAAGAAATTAGCGCAAACAATAATCTGACAATTTGATGAGAACATAAATTTACTCAGCATAAACTATTAACTCATGAAGAATGACGGAGACCTCCAGCTCAAAGCTCAAATCTTTTGAGCATCCGAATGTCTAATGCTTCATAATCTCAAGACAAAGACAATGGCATACGCAAGCATAACCAATAATATAAAATAATTACCTCTATTACATCTGACGTTGAAAGTGCTGCTCTCATATTACCATTTTCCTACAAATTGGCAAACTATACTTGAGACACCAAAATCACATATTTTAACTTTGTCATATTTGTTAATTTTCATCCCACTTCAATGGTGGGAAAGGGATAAAATCATAAATGAAGTTTCAATTCAGTGTGTGAGATTATATGAGCATTACCACAATCTTGTAGCCATATCTAAACTCAGTCGCTGACCGCAATACACGATACTGCTTGAACGCCGTCTTCTGTATTTCCTTCTCATCCTGTTCAAGTTAAAAGAAATAGCAACTAAGTAAAACAGTAAATGAGAAACTACAATTCCTATGCACAAAATGTTTAACCATCACATTCAGTTGATGAAGACAGAACATATCCTCTAAATGAGGATTGGTCTACAATCAGAGAAAAGGTTCCAACCACAAGAAGGCATGCATCAGTTGTTTCAATTCATAGCAACAGAGACCATTGAAAGATTTTCGCAAATTATTCCAATTCATTGCACTCACATTTCCCTGCCTCAAATCCGTGAGACAAATGAGGCATAAAAGCACATTGATTATCTTTAAATATGCTCAAAATCAGCTTTTTCAATCAAGTCTCTACAATTGTTAATAGAGTTTCAACTTCACATTGCTCTGTCGAACCATTTGTATGTATACAACATAACTAATCAACACCTTGCAACGAGTAATGAGATGAGAAAGTGGTAAATTACACAGAGATGAGCCATGAATTAGTAATAAAACAACTAGACCGTACTGCAAAAATGTTGAAATCAATTTACATTTGGAAAACAAAACTTACTCGGTAAATAACCGCTGCAAGATTTCTAGCAAGTGTATCTTTGTATATATATTTCCCCAGAAAATTATCTTTCGCCGCAAGCATGATTTTTGCCGTGGTTCCACCAGAGATCACACTAAGTGGGTACCATAGGTAAACCTGCTCCAACCAATAAATATAATCCAAAACCATCAAACAAAATCACAAAGAACACAGAAAGTTGACAACTTTTGCAATTGAAAAGGATAAAGCAATGAACTTTGAAGCTTAAAATTAGAGAACAAACATTGGCCATTCGAATAAACACGACGAAACGTGGGTTGCCATCGTCTTCAATCTTGGGCATGGGGGGAGGTTGACGCCTCTGAAACTGGCGATCTTGCATTCCCTTTTTGCCCTTTGCTTCAATCACCAGTGCTTGGCCATGGCTTTGCTTACAAGCTTTCTGGGTCGTTTTTGAGGACACCAGTGAGTGCCTGACCAAACCATCTTCATGGGTTCTTGAATTCGATAGTGGAAGCCGAACCACTGCGTTTAAAGACATACCCACTTCCATTTTCAGTTCGATTTTGCTGAGAGTCTTGGTTTTTCAGAAAAGAGCTCGCTGGAAATGTCCCAGTGAAAACTTTAAGGTCTTATCCACAGGTTCTTCTCCAGACTCTGGTTTTCGATTCCGATGGACAGTTGCTTCGCCGCCATACACGTGGCAGCCCATAATGCATGGGATAGGAGACGCCTGGGCCCACATGGGAAGCTGCTGATGTGGCCATCTATTGTGCCACGATGGTGCTTTGTGTAATAGGTGATTAGGTGTTGGTTTCATACACCATTTACGATCGAGGAGATTTGAACCTAAGACTCACCACTTTCTTATTAACAAACGCTACATAAGTTATAACAATAGAACTCATGATATTTATCGATTTGAGTAGAACGGAATTATTGTCAAGTCATCAAACATGATTTAAGGAAATATGTTGTAGTAATACTTGCCATAATAGGAAATGACAGAGACTACGGACACAATTCTAGTTTAAAAGAACCACGAATTAAGTCACTATCATTTTATATGTGTTTATGATTCTTCTTTTGTGACATCTAGTTACATTTCCATCTCTCACTAAGTAAGGCGGTGTGTTTTTATAACCAAATATTTGAGAAGTGAGAGCTTTATAATCACCAAAACGGTGCATTTCGAAATCATATTCAAGCTCGAAATCAATGTTGTTTTGATTGTTTTTTTTTTTTTTAATAAATAGAGAGTAGCCTAGACGACTTATCTCCTATTGAATTTTATTCCGAAGAAAAACAAAAGAAAAAAGTACAAGAGTGAGTAGGAGACATAAAACCAAACTCCTTAAGGGAAAGTAACAAAACAGAAAACAAATGATAAATACAAAAGAAAGTGAAACTAATAAAATCGAAAAGTGGGCAACCCCAAGTAATCCTTTCGACAATAAGAGCGAATAAGATCCAGGGGACATGTCCCACCACGTTAAACTATCAGAATAGAGTCTCATGTTAGCAAGAACATCTACAGCTTGTTTTCCTTCACGATTGATGTGTGAAGAATGTAAATGCATCTGAGATACGGTGCAAACAATTATGCCACTCAACTCGTAGCTGTTAAGGTATCAAGTGAGAAGAATGAAGAAATGAAAGAATAAGAGCCAAGTCCACTTCTAACCATGTATGTTTCCAGGTCGGTCCCGGACCCAAGCTAACTCAAGAGCCTTGATGACTACCATAACCTCCGCTGTCACCGAGCTCGGAATATTAAGATTAGAGCAAAAGACACCCATAATACTACCTCTAAAATCTCTAAAGATGCCACCATAACCCTCATGTCCAGAAGAGCTACGCCAAGCACCATCAGTATTAATCTTTACCCAACCAAAAAGCGGAGGATGCCAATTAACTTCAAGTTTTGATTGTTATTAACATAATGAGTTTCATAAGTCTTTAACGGCCAACAAAGTCACAATGTTAAACGAGGTTTGATTCAAGAACATCTCCAGCAAGAAGCTGCAATGATAGGCTTCGACTTCCACCCAAGAACAAAGCAACCCTTGTCTTCCACAATTGTGTAACCCTCGCAAGCATTCATATCTAGCCATTTTGTAGCCTGCGTAATCATCTTCAGGGGTGCCGGTTGGAACCCAGCGCGCCTCATCCTCCTGCGCCATTGATCAACTCTTTCGTGCCGCTCCACTCGCGCAGGTCCCTCGCAGCTTACTATGTTCTTGATCTCCTCTCCGAAATAAAACTGCTCCATTTTAGTTCTCCTTGTGTCATATCTTGGCAGCATTGCATCTAAGGAGTCGAAGATGGCAGAGTAATTATGTAATGCCTCCATGAACCTCCCAAGAAAGAAAGGCCCATTGTGGCTCGAGTCCTGCTCGACTAGAACCATTAGCTTTGGTGATAGCTCATGTAGTGTTTGTAGAACCGAGTTCAATGCTCCTCTACTCTCTTTCACAAGACAATGCAGCTGCAGTATGCTATTGATGACTAAAACCTCCCCATCAATGAGATTGAAATCTTCGGCCTTCAGGTTTTCAAAGTTGCTTTCCACTGCTAAATAATCAAAATCCAGCTCCATGCTTTGTGCATACAACTTTAGTTCATTACCAATCGCTTCAAGGCGTTCGCCAGAGTTACCAACACCAGTTATTCGAAGCCGGCGTATGGGTTGTCCTGTTCGATTGGCTAGACTGTGCATCAAGCTGCGCCATTGGTACCCGTGAAGGAGGCCTAGGGTCATGCCCAAGTCTATGACATGAACAGAGCTCCCTCCCTCAAAGGCTTCCAATATTGATGTGTTTGCTACAAAATGACTAAACTGGATATGTGGGCAATTGTCATAAACAAGGTGCAAAGCATCATCCTTCTCTGATGAAACAGCAATCGTCTTCGTTGTAACTCCCACAGCCCCCAGTGGCTGAACGAGAGCAAGACGGTCAGAGAGAGCTTGGATAAAGCAGGAAGCTACTCGCTGGAATGATGTCCCAAAGACCTGGGCATTAGTTCTAAGCTCAGAAAGCAACGCTGAAGCATGAGTTTTGTCACGACAAGCCACAGCCTCAGCGCACGAAATGAGCTTTTGAACTAGTTTCATTCCATCTCCACTTCCTTCCTCCTCGGGCTCGCCTCCCAGCAAGGTTGAAGCTGCTTCTTCCATTTTCTCTGCTGCCAAGTATCTCCGGGTGTAAGCTGATATGTGATCCCGGAATTGAATTCTTGACAAGCTATTGAAGCCACTGGTATACATGCTGCCACTGTAAAGACTATAATTAGTACTTATAATGGATTCATCGGCACTATGTTCAAGCTTTACCCTCTTATGATTTCTTGTTTCATCTATGAACGGAATCTCCCAGACAGCAGAATTGTTCTCCAGAGTTGAAAGAGAAGGGAAGGGAAGGCATGACATGGATGAGAGATTGAGATCAAGACCAATAACCTCATCACATATGTTATTGCCATAGACTTCACAAGGTTGCACATAGAAACCAGATGCCATATTGTAGCTTTCTAATGTATCAAAAGCTTCTGCAATCAAGTGTAAAGACCCTTTACTCAGCAGGGCATATATACTGTAACTTGAAGCTTCCTTGTTCGAATTGATGACGATTACTATGTTGTTAAGTATATAAAATGAACCTACAGACAAGCAAGTAGAAAGGTAAGTACTTAAAGAAGTGGTCTTACTTCCAGCAGGCATAGAGCAATGCATGCATAGAGCAATTACTAATCAGGGAACATACATTGCCATCGTTTCACGGAATCCCTAGGATTTGGGAGTATTGCAACCTGTCTTTGTCCATAGTCTAGGGGGTTTATCGATATGTGACCATTATTTTCGCAGATAAAGAATTTTTGGCATGCGTCTTGTGGTCATTAATCTTATTCTAGACATTCCTTTCACAGTCCGGCCACCAGGTAATGTGGCCTGTAATAGTCCTGTAATATGTAGGATAAGCTCAACATATTGAAAAACTAGGTTGTGTAGTATGACCAAGTAAAACCACCAATCTGTCTTTGCCGACCAGATTAGATGCTGTCGTATGGGAATACTATATATGCATAGTGTACAAGGCAACCTGTGCAGGATATTCAACTGGAAACAGCAACATTCATATATTTGGATAATCTTGGAATTAAGTGGCAGTCATGTGAATAACTCAAAAAGACTAACAACCATAATAAATTTGTAGCTGAGTCAGGTGACTAGACAAATATGTGATGCAAGGTCTGCTCATGAACCACTGCATTCAAATGCACAATTGATGAAGATGACAGAGCCAGAAACAGAACTGATCTTTATTATTAGAATGAAAGAATAAAAAATTTGAATAAGTTTCATGGCAGGCATCACTATATTACATCTCAAAATTGAGCTAATGAACAATTACAAATCCTAGCAAAGGCAAAAAACTATAGCTATGTTGAGTGGAGAGTACAGTGGACCTCTACAGAGTTCCCAACAAATGGAAGTAACATCATGCTGTACACCGAAAAGTTCTTCCAAAGCTGATAAATGTGCTTCCTCAAGCTTCGACATATATTCTTTTTTATGTTTTCTCTGTACAAATCAATAAGAAAACTCACCACCTCTGAGTGATATATACTTCTTGACCCATATTGTGATATCATCAGCACAAGCCAGGGCCTGGGGTGTCTGGAGGAGCACATCAAGAGTAGCAAACTCATGAACAGCATTCTTGTACTCAAGAAGAGGTGCATCCACGTTAGCCTTCCGCAATGCTTCTGAGTAAGCAATTCCCCGGTCACGCATCCAATCATGCTCTGCAACAATTGTAAGTGTGGGAGGCATGGTCTTTAAGGGCGGCCCTCTCCCAGGAACGAGAGGGTTGCCAGCTGGGTGGTCTAAATCAAACTCTTCCTTGGGTAGAAATAGCTTCCATGCCATCATACAAGTAGCCTTGTCATAAAAGTAGGAATTTGCCAACTTAATCTCGGACCTGGTGGGAACGCTTCCAATGAAGAAAGGGTACATCAGGATTTGAGCCACCACTTTTAGAGGATCCAAGAGGCTGCCTGCTTCCACAGCCTTCCGAGCTACATAATCTGCTATGTTAGCACCACAGCTCACTCCGAGGAGTACACACCTGCTCTGATATCAAAACATGCCAACAACCCAATTAGTGACAGTGTCATCAATTCCATCATACAAAAGGAACACAAATCTAGCCAGCTTTATCTGTCTAAGAGAGGGATGCATTATTTAGAGGCTAGAAAAAACCATTGATTCAGAAATACCACTGGACATCATTTGGCTTCTAGGCCATAAATCTTTTCCCTTCAAAGGTTCAATTACATTTTGTAATTACCCTACACCAATCTCATATGTCGTTTCCCTCCCACTTTGAACTCTCTACTTCCAAAATTACAAGCTTTACGGTAACTATTCCCGAAAAGTGAAGACCACAAATATCTATACCACCAAGACACACACACACACACACACACACACACACACACACACACACATTCTGTAAATCATGACATTCATGTACATAACAGAGTTTAGACTGCAAATTTAGCAAATGCATGCGCAATTCAATTGGGATTATTTTCGACTCCAAGAACAAGCACTTGACAAACATTTCTGAACCACCATGTTATATGCATAATGAGTATAAAATACACAAATTCAGCAACTAAAACAAGTTTACAGTACACAAATTCCGCAAATGCATGTAATTTAAACAAAATAAATACCGATAAGCAACAATTCAATAGTTACCGGGGAGAAAACAAGTACCTAGAAGGTTCTCCATGAGCAGCCAACCAAGGCTCAACCATGGACGACCCAAAGCTATCGAAAATACCAGAACCATTTCCCTTCCTCCCATTGCGATTTCTCACCGCCGCCAAGTTGGCCTGCTTGGCCAGCCAGTTGAACACCGACATCCCATCCTCAAACGCCGCCGGGTACGGACTCTCCGGCGCCAGCCTATAACCCACCGCCACCACAATCACGTCGCACAGCTTCGCCATCCTCCTGCAAAACGCATCATTACACGACGTGTCGTTGCTCCCGATCACAAACCCGCCGCCGTGGAACTGCAGCATAATCGGCAGCTTGCGGTGGCGCTTTCCGATCGGGGGAGAGTATCCGCCGTAGACGACGCCGTCGGAGCCAAAGGCGGAGTCTTTGGCGAGGACTGTTTCCGGGAGGAAGATGCGGAGGGAGAGAGAGGAGAAGGGGTCGATGTGGAGGTCTTTGGTGGCGACGCCGTTTTGGAAAGTCGGGTTGGCGGGAACGGAAGCGTGGTCGGGTCGGGGAGTGTTGCCGAATTGGTCGCGGGTCTCTTCTTGGGTCTGGGTGAGAGTCTGTAGTTGGTGGCGGAGGTGGTACTTGAAGAACAAGCTCCGCAGCTGCAAGCTTAGGCTCTGCATCATTGAGTTTGGAAATGAAAAACAGAGGTCAGGTGAAGAAGAGGGTTTTGGGTTATTTAGTTAAAGATTAAAGATTTATGGTGGTGGCCGCCATTGAAGAGCGTTGGTTGTTCTTGGATTGGATTTTTCAGACGTGTTGAAATGAGGTGGTCAGAGTAGAAGCTTCGAGTATGAGGAGAGCTATGATGTCATCAGGTGTTGTACTTTAGTTGAGAGTTGAAGGTACAAAGCAGGAGAAGGAAAGGGAAATATGATTGGCTGGAGGCTGACGTGTCTCTTCGCTGGCAAAGTTAATTATTGGCCGGAATATTGGGCCGATTTTTGGAAGAAGCAAGGACTGAGAATGGGCTATGGCTTGTTCTTAAGGTATCTTGCGGTGTATGTTGTGTATACCAGTGGGCTGAGATGTTGGGCAGTTAACGTTCTAGTAAATGGGTGCCTAAGGGTGGAGAGTCTTCAATACGGCAGCCGTGGCACATAGATGGTGCGTTCTAACAATTTCTATTATGTTTCTGAAATTGTTCTTACTTGTCCACTGTGAAATACTAAAACCACCATCATTGATCTTTTGCTAATGCTCATTAGTCTGCCGTACCATCTATGTGGCACGACGAATATACAGGAGATATCTTTATCCTAAATGTGCACTTTTGGCACTGAAAGACCCGAACATTGTCACCGGTTCTTCACCTTTCGACACCTTCAGTGTCAGCATGGTTTCGACCATTCAGTTGGTTGGGAGAAGTCAAACCAACAATGTAACAGATGACACTAATTAGTGGCTCGTTGTTCTTAGTTTTTTTCTTTTCTTTTTTTCTTCTTATTTGAATGCCGGCTGAAATCTTTATCATTACATAAGTTTTTCTCTATTTGAATTTGATTAACCAATAAGTAGATTTTAGTTGCTTGTGTGAAATATCTTTAAAATCAAGGTGGTCAATCCCAATAATGGATCCGATGAAGAAACCGACGATTGGGACTGAGTTGACACTTAGCAGGGAATGTACGAGGTTCACAAACAATACCTCCATATGCTAATCTCGATTACTAAGGCATAGCTAGGTGAGCTACAACCTATAATTTAAACTAGGGATTGTACTTGGAGCCAGCTCACAAGACTCTAACAATCTGACTTTTATAGAAATTCCCTAATACATTAACTTAATAGTGAAACGAGAATTTGAGTTGATTATTTACATTTTTAAGAAGAGACCGTGACCACTTATTCAATTTCAGCTTAAAAATTGTCTGTTACTTGACAATTTTTGACCGAGCCTATCCAAAGAAACTTGCCTTTCAGTATCTTCAAGATCTCAATAATGAATTTGAGCATGTTAATTGAGCCCAGATTGAAACTGCTACAAGACCATATGTTTTCATTAAATTAGTTAGTTTACTGCTATAACTTAAAAGTCTTTCATATGTTATGTGCAATTCTGTATTTTTCCTTATGTTTTGGTGCATCTTTTTCCGATTTTGATTTCCTTTCACTTTTTATGTTAAGAAGAACATTCACATAGAAAACCAAGAAACTATACCAGGACACTCGTACTTAGCGGAATATTTCTAAGTGCAAGACTAGAAGAGATGCAAGATTTGGGGAGGTGATCAGGAGGATACCACAAAAAAAAAAAATTGAAGAAGTGCACCAATAACCAAATGATTTAGGCTTAGTTTGGTATTGATGCAAAAATAATCAGCAGTATTATAAATCAGTTGTAAAAATAATCAGCTGTATAATAAATCAATAAAGTGTTTGGTAAATCATTATTTTAAAAATTCTATGAATCTAAAAATCATCGTAAGAGTGTTTGGTAAATAGTTGATTAGAACAACTCCAACATATTCTCCATATTTTAATTTTTCTCTACTTTAAGAAAAAATGAGCTTATTTTGCTTAAACAGATTTCTTATAACTATTTTTATTTTAGAGAAATGAGGAAAGATAAAACCAAATTCTCTATATTTATAGCAAACTCTAAAATTTTAAAGAAGAATATAGAGGTTTTAGAAATTACTGTAAACTGGAGAATCTGTTGGAGTTGGAAAAAAAAAAGGCTAAAGGTTTGACTTTTGCTTCCTATAATACAAAAATTATAAGAAAAACTGTTGGAGTTGCTCTTAAAGCGTACAATAACTAAAATAGACATAGTTTTTTTTTTTTGATGACATAGAGATGGTTCTTGTCAATATTGAAGGAACCAGTACTGGAAAGCTAATCGACAAAACCAATCAAGCGAACAAAGTCATGAACTAAATTGAAAACGACCAAATATATTATCATAATCACTAGATATAATTAAATTTACCCAGTAGTTTAATCTCTAACAAGAACTGAAACAGAGTAAAAAGGATTAACAAGATGTAGCCTTGGTAGCAAAACCCAGAATAACAAAACCACAAGATTGAATAAGGGAGTGAAACATAAGAAGAATTAAAAGGTGCTGGATAATTGGGTTTTAGGAATTACACCTCTTATGTAAGAGGATTGACAAACAAATAAGAATTGAAGAAATGGATTGAACTGGCTCTGGTTCTCAGTGAGGAAGAAAAAGAAACGAGAGGGGAGAGAGAAGAATTTGGCAAGACAAAAAGGGTGTAAGTTTCAGAGAAAGAAGGGGGTGTTATTGGCAATTTAAAAGTTCCGTTAAACTCTCAATGCTCCGCAAGCGGAGAAAAAAACGCAGTTGTAAATAGCAACTCCTTCCTTGCTCATTGTAAATGAGCTGTTTACTTTTTTATAAAACAGATTTATGCTCTTTATCAAACACCAAATATATTTAAAATGTTTTAAAAAAGAGTGATTTTACGCTCCATAATGCAATACCAAACGGAGCCTTAAGTAGTTACTTCTATATTAAATTTATTAAGCAAGATCCCTAAACTCTTTTGAATAAGTATATTGTATTGATATAAGTACTTTAAATTTTTTTGAAAGGTGGATTTCATTAACGCATGTCAAGATGACCATTACATAGCATTCTGCTGCCTTCAACTAGACAGATCATGAAGTTGTAGTAAGCGAACTACTTTGATACATAGAGACAGATCATCTATATTCGAACTAATCGCTCACATATTTAAAGTGAGCCTATAAACTATGAAAAATAGAGAGACATAGTAAATAGGCTCCTACCATAACCATCTATATCTTGTCTTTGCCCTTCAAGCTAGGGCTTGGGGGTTTACCGGAATACAGAACTGTTAAGACCTCATCAGTAGAGACCTTCTTTGTCTTTGGGTTTTTATTTTTGGACCCCAAAGGCCTTCCTTTCTTCTTCTTTGTCCCTGGCAGCTCAAGTACTAGCTTTGGCACCATGCCCTCAGCCGGCACCAACATTCCTCCAGGAGTTTCCACAAGGCCCAGAGACTTGGCACTGAATTTAGAGGAGTATTCAGGCAACTTTACTGTCTTTGCAGAAGCAACCGAACTAGTTTTACCTTCAAGTAAGTCAGACATCAAAAATTTCAATTTTTTTGGGGAAGGAAAAGGTCTACCTCGTTTAGCTTGGCCCTCAGTTTCAACCGGCACAATAGCAAGGGAGTCCTCATCACTTGTCACCCTTGATTCAGCATTCTTGATGATCACCGGCCTTCTAGGCTTGCTGGACTCAACACCACCAAACAGGGAACGCCCTACCGATGGCAGAATGGGAGTAGTGATGCCCTGAAATCGGAATGTCCCTTCTTGAACTGAGGACCATGGAATCCCAGAACTGATTAGTGAGTTCGAGCTTTCGAGCTACAGGCTTTTCAACAGGCTTGATACTATTTGGCAAAGTATTCGGATTGCATGGGCCATTCTCATCGAAGACACGAGCACATATATCACACTTGCCTACTAGATTTTCAAACAGAAAGTGTACCTCCTGCTCTATCCCTTGTGCAAACTTTAAGGGTTTTGTGTGAAAACAAGGCTTGAAGATTGAGTGGGAGACACGAACCCTAATCTCTCCCGTAGCATCAAACAACCTTCCATCGAGTTCCAAGTACTTTCCGGCAACCGAGGCTACATTGGCAATAGTTTTCCGTTGTTCATATGCCAGTGGCATATTGGTTATGCTAACCCAGAAGAATAGGTCCTGCATTTGTATCGATTGCAGCGGAGCAATACCATTATATGGCTGTATCACGACCAAAGCCCGGTTAAAACTCCAAGGCCCTCCCATCATCACTTTCCGACTGTCACGGCGGAGGTCAAACGAGAACAAGAACCGATCTGGGGTCCTTTGCTACACGATAAAGCCTTGGTTCAGTACCCAAACACGCCTGAAATGGCGCCTCAAGTCCATGGCTGTTGTCGGTTTTGGAGTGAGCGGCCATGCAAGGAGATAGGACTGAGAGGTTCGCAGCGCGCCTCCCTCCGACATGGCAGAGATGTCAACCACATCATTGCTCGCAATGGCAAGCGACGTGGCGAAGCTTCTGGTGACAGAGTCAATATTAGATAAGGTAGGCAGTAAGGCTGGCTGAATTCCAGTTATTGTGGTTGCAAAACATGCCGACAGAGAGGTCGGAGATAGGTGCTAGGGTTTCTAGGTTGTGCGGCGTGAGAGCCTTTGGGGTTTTTTTTTTCAATTGAGAAGTTGTTTTCATTGGTTAGTTTTATATAAGTACTTTAAATCAGTACTTATTGTAAGGAATACTTATTTCAGTTATTACTTTAGTTTTAATATATATTTCTTTTGTCTTCTTGTCTTTATTATCTGCATTATTTTTCCTCACCATAACTAAACAACTGCAACAAAAATGAATTTTCTCGTTATGGACTAGAGAATCTACAATGAAAAAAAGTAAAGTTCCTCGTGATTGAGTACGTTTAAGGAGGAATGGTTTTCTTGCTACAAAGATACACAGTACAAGGAAAATAAAATTTCCTCATTGAAAATAGCTTATAGCGAGGAAAAACTTCCTCACCCAAAGCTATCTACAACGACAAAATTATTTTCGTCTAAAAAATGTATTTTAGTTTTTTTATTATTTATAATTACTTATCAGTAGTTATGAAATAATAGTTTAGCAATGAAATATATTTTATCAGAAAATATATTTAATGACTATTTTCTAGCCCTCAGTATTTTTCAGTCAGGAAAAAATGTGAGTTAGGCAAGGAAAAAAGTAGTAGCTAAAGCATAATGGGGAGAAAAAAATATTTCCATCACAAAAAAAGTTTAGCGAGGAAATAGTATTCTCCTCACACAAACTTTTCTTGACCACCCTCCTGTTAGGAACTGACGACCAAAATTTTTTCCTCGTAAAAACACTATGGCGATGAAATTTCAATTTTCAGCGACAAACTTGTTCCTCGCAAATTAGATTTTTTATTGTAGTAGGCCTAGCTAAGTGCTAAACAAACCAATATTTTCATGAGAACATTACATAAATAATCAAATCTACTCCATATGAACAAATTTTAAATACATATTTGACTAATAATTGATTCAATTTAATATCAAACTGCGATGGAGATCATATATATTGAAGATAGATCCATAACGTACATAAAGATGATGGAATGACTACAGAGGCTTTCATTATCAAGTGCGTCGAAATTGCATAAGACTTTAATTATAGTGATTTGTTTGGATCTTACAAATCACGAACTATAATATATATATTTGATAAAGGAGATAGTCCAATTCAATACGACTTAATTAGACGTGATGATTTAATTCTGAACGACTTCAATTTTAACTGTAGATCGACCAATTTGACTCGATCTGGTTTTGCATGCATGTAATTAACCTAATCTTCGGGTAAATTACTCATATCTTCCTTATAACACAACTAACAGTACTCACCTAACCAACTGTCAGCTAGCTATAGCTACATATTACAATCTAGAAATCTGACAATTTCTCTTGCCTTTTGTTTGGCTGGAATGAAACTGTCTTGTACCCAAACCAGAGGCATCGTAATTGTATTATATTATACGTACCGTACAGTATCCTAGTTAACGTGTAGTCGCTCGTCAGGATCTGAACCTTGGAGAAGAAGCAAATTAACCGTTTGAACTGGAAGGGATTTGTTCAAGTCAACATAGTCATTAACAATATAAAAAAGATAGTGGAGAAGTAGTCAATGGATTTAAAAGCAACATGACTATGGCAATGTGTTTGATTTGGTCGTTCTGCTGAAAAAATCTTCTTGGTAACTAAGACAGCTTGCTGTAGCTCATTTTGTCCACTAGATTAATTCCTCCACCAACTCAAAGGATGTAGATTATTGAGAGCAACATGCAATGGTGTGTACTAGTTTGAATCAATCTATCTATATATATATAAATAGAAGATCAGAGAAAACGGATAGATGTCAGCTCTAAATTAATGAATTAGGTATCTGTCCAAGTTGAACGAAAGGGCCTTCATACTAGGTGGTTAGATTTTGAAGGCAACCTTTTATCGTTCTGGAAATGAATTAATGAAGCTTTCTGGCATCAATGGTGTTTTAGTAGTTTGATTAATCTATCTACATATAAGTAGAAGATCAGAGATAACGGATAGATGTCAGCTCTAAATTAATGAATTAGGTATCTGTCCAAGTTAAACGAAAGTGCCTTCATACACGGTGGTTAGATTTTAAAGGCAACCTTTTATCGTTCTGGCAATGAATTAATGAAGCTTTCTGGCCTGAGTAAGTTGTTCAAAAGAGCCATTTGGTCTATATGTACGTTAGGCCGTCGAAATAAACATAACGCAAGTGAGTGACGAACTTAGAAAAGTGGACGGAGAAGTCATGGCTGCATCATGATAATTTGCTTTATTTGCCTACAAATTCTCGTCCTAGCTAAGTTCTGTATAGCAAATTAGCAATTAAATCAACGGCAAATAACCCATCTTATTTTCGGATCCCTAACTCTCGTAACGTACACTAGTTTAGGGCTAATGCCTAAGCCTCTTTTAAGAGGTAATATTTGGCCTCCACTGCAAAGCTAGAATAAGAGCAAAAACAGTACGGTACGTGATACAAAGCAATTGAAAACGTTATATGAACCTTTAAGAGATGAGATAAACAACTCGACCTATTTTTTTTTTCCATAATTTAAATTGGTCTTGTCCGAAGATAAATGCTTATAGTACTACAATTTGCATCTAGTTGCCTTATAATATGAACGACCTGGTTCACAAGGTTGGTAAGATTCATTTGCAAGTTCTTAAGCCAATTATATATTGTCGATGCCAATAATCACATACCAGTCACCCACTCATTAATATTCTACTTGTCTTGTAAGGTATAAAATCCCCTAAATTATATAAACTTGTAAAATGGCTATGAACAATTCGATAATAGTACTGATCGGTCAAACAACAGTTGAATTGCTCAAACTGAAACCCGTTTACTTTTCTGGATCATGCAACCACTTCCTTTGTTTATAAAATTTGCATCCTTTCTCTGCCCTTAAAGTCCACTAATACCGGGATTTCTTATGTAGGAATTTGGTATGTACCTACCAAACCCATTAATTTTGGTAGTCAAATTCAATTTTATCAGTAATTGCTTCATTTGTTAATTAACAAGCTACCAATGAACCGCTTCAAACTCCGTTTAGTCCTTCAAATTTCTCTTGCCTCTTGGCCATGATCAAGGCACATTTTAATTGAAATTGAACCATTATAAGTTATCAACATGGATCTTATCATAGACTTCATTCTCTATTGGACGAGTCCACATTCGTGAGTGTTTGATGCCTTAATTTAATTGAACTTAATATCATTAAATTATACGTCTTTCGCAAATTGTTTTTATGTTGATGTTATGTTTGTGTTTAGAGTTATGCTGTTTTCGATTTCTATACCTTTATGAAATAAGACAACTTCAATTTTGATATACGTGATTTGAACGGCACTAAGATTTATAAAAGATCTGTTGAGCTAGCTTATAAAAACAACCAATCGACTGAAGTGACTCTTCGTGAATATTTGGTTTTAAACACTTTGTAGCACCTATTTGACCCTTGATTTGGTTGAACACAATCACTTGCGCTAAAATTCTAGTATATATGTTGTTGAAAATTAGATTTAGCTTGTAGCTATTAGTAGAGAAAGGCTCAAACGTCTTATTTTTGATCGTCGGAATTGCATACTAACAAGAAGATAAACCTAAAAAAGGAAAACCAGAGGACTTATAGCTTTACTTAAGCGATGGGATCAATTACGAAGAAAAAACTCAATCATGAATCTCTCCCATGATCCATCAGCTCAAGGAGGCCATTGTAAATATACTTATCGAAAGCTCACCGGAAAACTCATTGGTGCCACGATCAATATTTCTCAAGCTGGATTACATATATTTTTTTTATGGAGTATTTGACTGAAAGAATTTTAAACCAGCACTTAAAGGTTTTATATATACCAGCAATTTCAAAGTCAGAACAACTTTAATTTAATAAACATAATTATCATATGTATTCTTTTCTTTTTCTTTTTCTCTCAAATAAGAACTGTCGAGGAAACATATTGATAGTACTTGTGGAATAAATATTTTAGAATCAATATCGAAATCGATTTGTTTGACTTTCTTACATTTCACTAGGCTTTAGCTTGTAGGAGCATCCATCACCAGCTCTATATAAACACAACTATCTTGGCAATAATTGGCATTCTCCCCTCAGCATTTCCCTCGCATATCCAACGGTACTACTACCCTTCTGGCAAAAGAAAGGAAAAAAAAAAAGGTTCCCGAACAAACAACAGCATGAAGTTTCAAGTGGAGGTTCTCTCAACAGAGACAATCAAACCCTCATCTCCAACCCCTGACCACCTCCGCCACCACAAGCTCTCCTACCTCGACCAAATCCAGCCCCCAATCTTCATGCCCATGGTCCTCTTCTACCCGAAAGAACCCGATCACAACGACCTGGACCTCATTTCCATCCACAAACAGCGATGCAGCAAAATCAAGGAGGCCTTATCCGACACCTTAGTCAAGTTCTACCCACTAGCCGGAAGAGTCCACGGAACCCAATACGTCGATTGCAACGACGAAGGAGCCTACTACGTCGAAGCCAAGACCGACTGCAAACTCTCTGACGTCATCAACAACCCAAACCCCAAGGAGTTCAACAAGTTCCTCCCTTTCGAGCTAGACGCAGCTCATGAACTTCCAGTGTGCTTCCAGGTCACCTTCTTCGCTTGCGGCGGCATGAGCATCGCCATGGGGATGTCCCACAAGGTCGGGGACGCCCTCTCCTACTTCACGTTCCTCAATGGCCTGGCCGCTGAGGCTCGTGGGGAGGGCAACGATATTCACCCTCCCGAGTTCGTCTCAGACAAGTACTTCCCCCAAAAGGACTTGTCCGGATTCTACCAACACCGCAGCGGAATCATAAAGCAAAACATATCAACAAAGCGCTTCGTCTTCGACGCTCCAATGGTTCAGGCCATCCGAGCCAAATGCATCGACATGTCCAGACGCCCCACTCGTGTTGAAGCCCTATCAGCCTTCATATGGAGCCGCTACATAGCATCATGCACCGGCATTCAACGAGATGGCGTCACCACCAACGCGACGTACACTGTTTCTCATGCTGTGAACCTCCGCACGAGAATGGAGCCACCACTTCCGGAGTACACATTCGGAAACGTGACCCGAACCGCGATTGCAGTGCCCCCCGTACCCGTTGACCCGAAAGACGGGACGCTTCATGGGGTGGTTAATCACGTCAGGGAGGCCATTAAGCAAGTTGACAAAGAGTACATAAAGAAACTGCAAGAGGGTGACGAACACTTGAGCTTCTTGAGGAGCCGTTCGGAGGAGGTGAAACGCGGAGAGGTGGTGTCGTTTAGCTTCACGAGTCTGTGTAGGTTTCCGATCTACGACGCTGATTTTGGATGGGGGAAGCCTGTTTTTGTTGGTTCTGCCAGCTTTACGTTCAAGAACTTGGTTAGCTTCTTTGACACCAACGTAGGGGACGGAGTTGAGGCTTGGATCAATCTGTTGGAGGAAGACATGGAAAAATTCGAGGCGGACGAGGAGCTTCTCAAGTATGTTTCACCCGCCCCGAGTTCAAAGAATGCCAAGGCCTCGATTAATTACTAACAAATGAAATCTTATCTGCTGGACGATCTAGTATATTATGTTATTTAACTGTCAATCTACGTCATTAATGGATGATATTAGAGGTGATATAGTTTATCAACATAGTATAATAGATATTTGTGATAAATATATATTTGCTGCCATCTCAAATTTTTTCGAACTTGTGTGGAAATGTAATATGTAATGAGCTTCTGCCTGTAAGTTTAACAGTGCAAAGATGTATATTATATATTATTTTTCAAATCTTGTACTGTAATAAGCTTTTTCAAGATCAATGTGTAATAATTAGTGAAAGAACTATTTCTTGTTCTTCATCCCCCAACCTGTTATGATTAAGATATATAAGATAATGCATGGGTGGCCATCTGGATTTGGAACTATGCATGTTTGTAATATGTTTCATTTCATACAGTATATATATCTGATATGTACATGTTGACATTTTTGCATAGTGGCCATTTGAAAGCTTTAGGTTGACGTTTGGACAATTAAAGGCTGACTGAAAGCTGTAGCTACTTCACTATTGCTATTGAAACAAAAATGAAAGAAGAAAATAATGTGAAAACCCTTTCTCCTTCATTATAGAGCCCGACTTACAGATTACGTCTCATTTCTCATTCATACACATGAAAAATTTACAAGAAAAACTAAAACGGTGTGCTTGTCCTTGTCAAAAACGAAAAATGGAGCTGGAAATTTTGACAAATGGATACATACATGCTGTGCATATGCGACAACAGTGAAGGCACTAATATAAATGACAAGCTTTCAAGTTAAACTATTGTGTAGTTTGTCTTACTTCATCAATTGGATGAGAGACAAAACTAAAATTAGAATAATAATTGAATATATGTATGAACAGCTAGCAGTAGCAGGCACAAACTTTGTCGCCCATGGATTGAGGAATGAGCTCTGAGTTTTTTGTGATGACAAGGAGTGAGCTCTGAGTTGAAACAAGAGCTACTCGGCTAGCTAGCTACTCCCTTTGATTCATTGATATCAATCTTTGATTAATATATTATTGTTTCTAATAATACTTTGGATTCATTTCTTGCTCCAGAGTAACTATGGACTACACGATAACTTTTTTTTGATACAAGACTAAACGATAACTTAAAATACTATATAAAACAGAAAAAGGATTGTTTTCTGCAGGCGTGTACATAATTCTAGACATACAGTGATGCATGTGGATATGAATTTAGAAGGTATAAATGACACACTCATCTCTTCAACAGATTAAAATCAATTATTATAATAATAAGTGTAACTATTTCAGACAGTACAACTCTGTTTGGGATTGCTTCGCTTTTAAAAAAATAAGTTTTTGTTTAAAATTTTAGATTTTATTGTGTTTGGTAAATAAATAAAAAACAGCTTTAACTGAAAGTCATAAGTCACTGGAAGCAGATTTTAGAAGCAGCCCAGAGGTTACTTTTAGAAGCTGCTATGGATCAAAACACACTCTGCAATTGTTTTATATACTGACAACACTTTTAAAAATATAATTTACTAAACACGAAACTGTTTTAATTCACAGCTGATTACTTCCACAACACAGCAGCAGTAGTTTTTTTTTTTTTTAAATCACAGCAATCCCAAACTAGCCCTACGTCAATCTGATAAAAGACATTGAACTCAATTTTCAAGAGATATTAACCAGGTAAGGCTTCTAGCTATTGCTTACCACGTCAATTTTGGGTACGTACTCACAAGTCATAACTCGTGATGCATGCTAGAGGGGCAACTATATATGTTAAAACCCTCTAACGACGCTAGTAAAAAAATCCCGTGAAGTGCATGTATAATTTGAAGCCCAATTACTACACTATAACGTACATTTCTCTAAACCCTAAACTCCGCCTGTCTCTTCACTTTATCAAGTCTACTACACTAGCGCAGCGCCCACCACCACCCGCCGCGGTAAGCTCGCGATCCACCCAGTCAGAACATTACTGACTTCAAGCCTTTGTTATACTTGGAAGAAAACGATGGTGGCATTGTAATTTGTCTGAATATATAGGGTTAGAGTTTTATGTGATTGGGCTTGTATGAGAAAAAAAAAAGGTTTAATGATGTCCCCGTCAAGGGGAATTAATTATCCTAACCCTTCAGATTTATGGACAAATAAACAATGATACTAAAATGACCTTTGCCAATTATCATTTTCAGGAAAGTTTGACATCCAAAAACAACCGTTACCCTCTTCAGTTTGACATGGTGTTAGATGTAATTGCGTACTACATAGGCTCTTAATTCCACCTCCTGGATGAACTGGCGTAGTTTCAGAACATAGACCCCGTAAATAATTAAGCACTAGCTACATGCCTTATTAGTGATGATTCACCAAGCGCGTTGAACTCTTAATTTTTGAAATAGGTACGGCTATCCTCAAGTCTTGATCATTAATGAAACCTCAAAATACGTGGGAGCATGATACCTGAACCCTCAATTACAATAAGCAAATGAGAACATTCTGAGATAATAACGAGAGTCTCTAAAATATATATATATATATATATATATATATATATATATTCTAACATGCCCTAATCAGCGAATAGCGCATTTCTGGTTACTCTATTCATCTTACAAAAGTAGTGACATGCCGGAAAGATATTACTCACATGGAGTCATAATTTACTAATACTATCAACGAAGAGTACACGTCCGGCTACTCTATTCGTATGAACTCATCTTAATTTGATTTAATTTGTTTGTCTTTAGACTCTGTTATATATTGTTCTCATTTAGTCATTATATCTTTACTCGCTTAGTAAAGATCGACGTTGACATAACAAAACTCACATATATCATAGATCATTCTTCATAATTCACAAGGTATAGCATGTACACCACATAAATCGGCTTATTATAACAAAAGAGATTGATTGGCAATTGTGAACTACCCTAATTGAGTTTAATTATGAAGATGTCCCATTACTTATTACAAGTTTTGAAAAACTAGTGATTGCGATTAATACCATTGGGATGATCATGATGTGTTGATATGACTCAGCCTTGATCCTTGTGAACTTTAATTATAAGGATTTGTAAACCCTAGCTACCCAATTAATTAACCAGTTGATGTTGATAGTTAACCAATGAGTACACGCTAACTATGGGAGCTACAGCTATCAACTGTTGATCTTCATGTAGTTCTGAACCAAACCGCTTGTTTGATGACGATGGAAAGTTTTCTATTAATTTTAAATTCAGAAAATTTGGGTAAATAAAAATTCAGGAGAATGGAAGTTATATTATATTAGATGGTACATAATAAACAGAGGAAGCAAGGAAAAAAAAAAAAGAGTCCCTAGCTCAAACTAGGCAAGCCGAAACAGCATCCCGACCAAGAAAACGACACCGTGACAACGTCTAACGACCGTCGTTAAGAGTACACCAAGCTGCCCGATCTGAAAAGAACAAGAAATCTGTTAAACAACGACAAGTGTGGCATGTGGCTCACCATTATACCGATACTGTCCTAACTTAACCACCTGTTAGGTGTTAGGTTTTAATCACAAAATGTCTCGGTATAATTGGGTAAGCGTCACCTACTTATAAGTTATATTATATTTTATCACTTTTCCAATATGAGATATTTCCTCTCCAACACGCCCCCTCACGTGCAGCTTAGCTCTAGGTATGCACGTGGAATTAATTGACAAACCCAATTCCACATTAGAAACCGGTCACAAGTCCCACATTAGAGACTTGACCAATCACATAACAATCCAAGGCCCAAATCAGACACCTGGCAATAATCTAATCGGAAACTTCCGATGACCAATTTAATGAACCCAAACTAGGTCCATGATTGGAGAAGAAATTGGTGAATCAATTAATCAATTAATGAATGAATCCATATCCAGGTCCATGATGGCGACGTATTGAAGAGCTACGCGCTCTGATACCATGTTAAACAGCGACAAATGTGACCCGTGGCTCACCATTGTACCGATACCGTCCCAACTTAACCACCTGTTAGGTGTTGGGTTTTACTCACAAAAAGTCTCGGTACAATTGGGTAAGCGTCACTTACTTATAAGTTATATTATATTTTGTTACTTTCCAATGTGGAATCTTTCATCTCCAATAAAATTTTGAAAAACTGCTGACTACATCCAAATGATGAACACAACTTTAATCAAAATACAAAAGAAAAAAACAAACAACCTGTTAGATCTTCTCTGCAAGTCTGCATTGGACTATTGGAGAACTTCTTCCTCCACCAAAGAAACCAGAATTCTAGAAGAAAATAAGAAGTGGAGAGATCCACAAAGAGATAAAAGGAGCAATCACCCAAAGGGTAAACATTCCCATGCATGTTATCCTTTTTCTTTACTTTTTAATTAATAAAATTTAATAGGAGTTTGGACATCTGCTAACCCATTCTCTGTTCATCCAAAAAAAAAAAAAATTCCCCTATTACACTACCAGGTTTGGACCCAGAGAGACTAGCGGCCAAATCCTATTTAAATCAAAGCTCTAAGGAGCAAATTTACAAACGATGACAAAAGAAAAAGGATAAGAGCCGGCTGGAAAGAGCCACGCAAATTTAGCAGAATTTTAATTAAGGAGCGAGGAATCTGAAAATCAATATTCGAATTGAAATCCACTAAGCGTGATTATGAAATTGACATTTAAAAATGACAAACAAAACAAAAAGTCCTTCTTCAGTGGGCGTAGTGGCAGGAGAACCGATCTTCAATCCCATGTCTTTCATTGTACGTTTACATATGTACCATCCATGCATGATGAGAGTTAATTAACTATTATAAAGAAGTGATCAGTTGGCAATATGGCATACCCTACATTCTCAGTGTAAGGATTAGTCTTCAATTCCCAAGTGCTTTTCCATAATACTAGCTTTCATATCATCAAGAAAAGTCATATTTATCATCAACCCGCGTATATAACATTAATATATAAACATTAAATTCCTCCAGAATAAAAATCCAAAAGTGGAAAAAACAACGTCACTGGTGTCTTGTACGAACATCATCGATCACTCACAAGGATGATGGAGACTAATAGCAAATACTAAAGAGATAAGATATAAACTCTCTTGTAGCGATGATGACTAGTCAATGAATGCGGGCGCAAGCTTCCAGCCACCTGAATTTAAATAAACCAGTCCGTTCAAGACTTCAAGTCCATCTTTTGTACTAGATTTTCGGGTACGAGTATGGACGTATGAACAGATTCTACATGGAAATGGGGTTGGTATATACAACTTAGATTGACTCTGTATTCAATGAATTGAGCTCGAAGTCTACAGTTCCTCCTAATTACTTTCTGAAGGTATGAAATGATGCACTAATTGAACTGTGGTTAACTTCTGTATGATAAAGATAAGAGGTTTCAAAGAGAATTGTTTTGCGAAGCAGAGCAAGGTAGCCGTAGGAGTTTCTGCCATTCCTTGTGGATATCTGAGTTTTTCAACTTTTCTTTTATTTTCTTCTATGCTATTCTGATAATTTTAGTCCTGTGATATAAGTAAACAAATAAGAAAAGTTTTAAATACACATCCTTAATTACTTAATACACACTCCTTACTCAATACACCTATAATTTAATTTCTCATTCTAATATTTTACTAAATATACAATCCAAATTACGTAAAATACCCTTAAACTAAAAAACCATGAAATACACTATTATTTAACTACATTAAGGCTACTATTTAATTTGATTAGTATATATAATTGACCATATTAATTACTTGTGTTAGTTATTGGGAAATCCATAAGGATTCATTATTGTTCCCTTCAAATAGATGCTTAGAAATAGGTTTTGTATTATTTGAATTCTCATTCACCAAACACGGAAACACCCTATTGATCAAGTATAAAATTTTGAGTCGAATATTCAATTAAAAATGTATCAGTAGTTTCTCCATAATGGCAAAACTCCAAAGTTGTTATTGGATAGTCAAACAAATTAACAATTATAAAGTTTTATACCTGTAATGTTTTATATTAGATAATAAATGGATTAATCATAACTTTTAGGAAAAAAATGAACTAAAAAGGGAAGTAAAGCGATATGTTTTAAAACCACTTAATGCCATTGATTTTAAAATTTTAAATTATATGGTCTCTCACCCCATTTAATTACAATTTTTTCAAGAAAATTTTAAATTAGATGGTTTCTAACTTTATTCTTGTTTTAAATGAGGATGTCATTTATAGAAGTTCATTGTGTTTATAATTATAAAATAATATAAGGAAGATATGGTTATCATTATTTTTCTTCTAATACATAGATGTCTATTTTGGTCATTTAATTTACCTATAAAATCTATTTTGAAATATAAAATAATAGGGTGTGTGATTAAAATATCTCAACAAATAAAGAAAAAAAAACGCTAAAGAAAAATCTATATTATTATCCACTTTGTAAAACATTTGCTATAATGTCCTTATCAGTTTAGAAAAATTTAATAAATTAAACGTAGTACAGTGTTAAACAAAGATATATAAATAAAAATTACTAATTAGTCAGATTGTCATTTTTCTCTTCTCCTTTACTACTCTTTATTTGTTATAAAAGACTTCTCCACTCTCTTTGCAGTAATTAACTTTTTGAGTCTCCCCTGCAGTAACTAACTTTTTGACTCTCTCTACAATTTTTTTTTTTTTTTAAGTCGAAGAGGTCAACCCAGTTTTATAATTTAGCAAGCAGTATCAAACGACACACCCTTATGGAGTCGACAGAAAGAGCCGTTCTTTAAGACATACAATCATCTTATTCTACGAATAGAACACCATAAACTCAGAGTACACTCACCTTTTACGAAGTCCACGCACCATTATTCTAACAAAAATCTAAGTACCCAGAAGAAATAAAATAAAGGAACCAACCGACTACCGGTTTTTGCGACCAAAAGAAAAACTAACAGACACTTTTAGATGAGGATACCAGTGCACCCTCTATACCCAAATCTGCAATTTGATCCAATTCCACGTGCCTAGCTGCATCTCCATCTTCCATCCCTTTTGGCTCAGGATTATTGTCACGCCCCGAATTTTAGAATAACAATTCAAAATCCGAAACATGAATATACTACAACACAAAATAATCGTCCTGATGATATATCTTTTCTTAACATACTCACCACACGAAATAAAATCAAACCGAATATATTCTCGGTTAATTATTACAACTCAATCTAAAACATAATGTAAAGCTCTAAAAGAGCATACACACACCTCACAACTAAATAAACAACAAACTGCTATAACACCTAAGCAGCTCGGTCACCTCCCTGGTTATCCTGACCTGCAGGAATATCCGCTACACCATAGAATAGTGTACCGGGATTGCAACAACACAAAACCCGGTAAGCTTATGAAAGCTTGTATGAGTAAAAGAATGAACTGTTGCTTAAATTAATCTCATTTATTTCCACACACAGCAACACTCAATTATTTCCACATATGCAAATAGTAACAATCTCAATCCAACACCAATTCAATATAACAAGACAACCCAACTCACAACTTTCCCCACAACTCTCATCATCGTATTTATAAAAATACGGTATTTGACAGACTAGAGCTCTAACTGAATCGTAGCCCGTCACCTGGCCTAGGTTATGGCATCCGACATATTTATCAATTATTGTATTTCATCAATATGTATACCTATATACATATTTAGAACGTCCAATAATTCTACATACTCAACCAATCGTATCCCATCATCCACACTAGGATTAGAGCGTCCGATTTTCCACACCAGTCATTACATCGACCCTAAACCCATAAATGAACACAACATAAAATTTCACATACTGAAATCAACCCAACCAAGATACATCATATTATTATGAAATCACACAACTGTAATAAAATCAACTCATCAATTTCACTCAATCATATCATCAATCAAACAATCCACTCATCAATATATATTTTCCACGTAAATATATATATACGTAATCATCCACTCAGGAATGACCACTAATACCATCTATAGTTCACACAAGAAAATTATGAAATTCATTTGTATAGTTAAAATTCATTTTACTTACCTATGGACCGTGGTAATTCAAGTCCATGAAATTTTAAAACAAATATTTAATCCGCAAATATTTTTCACACAATTACCAAAAATAAATAAATTAAATGCTCGGTTCGTAATATGAACCACGTGAGTTTTACTCACCTCGAAACTCCCGCTGCGTCTTCAATATAATTATAAATTATAATTTATAATTAACGCCGCTAGCCCACGAAATTAAAATCCGTCAATCACCTAATCAAATGTGATTCGAATTTAGCCAACAATTTCAACTCATAATTTAACCACTAATTAACGGTCAGATTCTAATTTACATTAAAATCCGACGAGCGGTTTCTCACGAATCGCTCCCCTAATTACCGTTTTTCACATATACGAAGATCCAACGGTCGGATCTTCGCCCATGACCACACAAAGCCTCTGGGACAGTCATATGATCATCATAACAAAATTACAAGTTCATCCAACGGTCATAATTTCACAGATCAAAAATCTAACGACCGAAATCGATCGAAATCACAAAATTCATAACTAATTCATACGATATCCAAAAAATGCGTATAATACGCCAAAATGATCGTATCGAAACATAGAATCATAAAATGAACAGAAACCAAATTTTAGACCTCCGGAGGTGGCCGGAAAAGGCCGCCGGAGTTAGGGACAGAGCCGCCACCGACCACCACCAATGGTGTCGGGGCCGAGCTTGTCCCCTTCGTTTCATCATTCTGAGCAACTTTCATAACTAGCACAAGACCTAAAAATGAACGGAAGGCGTCGAAATTACCGATTTACAGTCGGTGGCCGGAAAAAAATGCAGAAACCGATGAGCTTGAAAACCGACGTGAAAACTGCAACCTCAGGCCCCGATCCCTTCTGGAAACTTGTTCAGAACTTCCTTGCGAACTCAACAAGCTTGGAATCACAAGAAACGATCGTGTATAGCTCGAGATATCTTGATCGAAAGTTTCGGTATTTCGATCCGTTCGGGTCGAGCTCCGACGAACGTGAAAACGTTCGACCCAGCTCCGGTCCTTTTTGGTGCTTGTAGAGGAAGTTGAGGCGAGCTCAATGAAGCAAGAATCAAGTGAAATGATGGAGTGTAGCTCGAGATATCGAGATCGAACCGAAAATGGACGTTTTCGGTTCGGGCTTCGCCGCCGCCACCACAGGCTGCGCCGCCGTGTGAGACTGCCTCCGGGAGCTAGAGCAGCTCGAGATGAACGCCTGGGACTTGGTTTGAGGTCGAGAGGTGGTCTGTGGAGGGAGAACAATTAAGGAGAAGAATTTCTCCCCTTTCGGCCGAGAGGACTGTGAGAGAGAGAGAGAGTCCAGGTTTTTTTTTCCAGAAACGGACGAGGAAGAAGAAGAAAGAAAAAAAAGAAGAAAGAGGAACCGGTAGGGAAAAAAATTAGGGTTTGCAAAAATTTTTCTATATATACAAGTTTCGGAAAACTTCGTAATTCGATAACTAATTCAGAAAAAATCCGATCTTCGTGTTCCGCATGTGCACGGACTCGTATCAACGAGCTCTACAACTTTCATGAAGGAAGTTTCTCCAAATTTCGTACGTAGAAAAAGTCGATTTCTCAAACCGAGTATTTCGAGCTTTTCGTTAAAATAAACGTTTCGAAACTTTGATAATTGTAAAAATGAATGATTATCGAACATAAGTCGTGAAATCGCATAATAATCATTCGATACAATAATTCGAAATTAAAATGGAATTTGCGGGTATTACAATTATCTTGCTCTAAAGTTGCATGGGGTTTCCATTTCTTTGTCTTCTTGACCTGTATATCTTCTCAAGAGCTCGAGCGCATATCGGTTTGTTCTTACTTGCCTTTAGACGCCTCGCTTTCTTTTTCCTTGGAGAGACCACCAGTTAGCCATTCTTGTGTTGAAGGTGGAGCCAAATAACGCTTCCCAGAGCTCCCAAGGTCAGCCACCCCTTTTCTTTTGTACCATATTATAGGAGGGCGCACATTAGATATTTCCATGCCCATGCTTTCATCACCTCCTACCATTCTCGGTGATGGAATCACCATTAATGGCAACTCACTTCCAGAAGTAACCTCACTAACCTGTTTTGGCATAATTGGACTCATCTAGTTTTTCAGAAATGCAGTCATGTCAAGACCGGCAAAAACTTGACTCGGGACAGGTTGAGTATCTGCACTCTTGGGTTGCAGATTATTTGCATTAGCAGTAGTGTTGCCAGTGGGAGCAACAGACGCCATTCTAATCTGCACCAAAGCACGACTATTCTTTTCAATCTGATCCGCTCTCCCCCCCCACCTCCTGTCTAGGGTTACTGATATGAAAACTCGAAGCCAAGGTCAGTCTAGCCAAAGCTGCTGCCGGCGGCTTTGTTAGGATTTCTTCTTTCTCCTTCACCAATAAGTAATCACAACCTAATGCATCATGTTTAAAAAGACCACAATTTCTGTAGCAACCCGTTATATTTTCATAAAGAAAATGCAATTCAGGTTCCACCACCGGCGAGAACTCGAAAAATTTCCAGAAATGGACTCGACTTCGCACGTCAAATATCAGTCTGATCCGCCATTCCTCCTCCTTCCTATGAAGGGCAGTCTAATCGAAATGAAGTACATGTCTTATAATAACCGCAAATTTCAATTTTTAGTTCGTGTAACTGTGTGGAATTATTAATGTACTTTTACATGAATTTTAGATTCGAAGTATCTAATTCTTGATTTATTGAAGTTCCGAAACTTTAAGTTTTAAAAACTCGAAATACTCCAGCCTTGTTCTCCCTCCACCGACCACCTCCAGACGTCGGACCACTTCCCTTGGCTTTGCCTCGAGCTGCTTTACACGCTGGACGTCGTCGCTCCCTCCGGCACGGTCTCAAGGTCCGGCAAAACAACTCGATCCGGTTGTACTTGAAACCGAACCAAACCATCCTCCTTGCGTTTCCGGCCGCCAACCCACACCAAACTTCTCCCTCTACGTCAACTCGACCTCCTGAAGCTCTCAGAAGCAACCTTTCACGGTGGCGTGGCCGGTGGTGGCGGTTGGAAGCCAACCCCGATCGGATCGGAAGGAACTTTCGATCCGGATATCTCGAGCTGTGGAGCTTCATTTCGGCTGATTCTTGAACTGGGGAGATCGCTTTGAGTTGCTGAACAAATCTCTAGAAGGGATCGAAACCATTGGTGGAAGTTTTTATGTCAAACTCGAGCTCGCCGGTTTCTGCAGATTTTCCGGCCACCGTGACTATTTTGGTACTTTTCGATCTCTTCCAGTTATTTTTTGATCTTGAGTTAGTTATGAAAAATGATCAGCATGTTTAAATGAAGAAGAGCAGCTCGGCCCCGACACCATTGGTGGTGGGTGGCGGTGGCTCTGCCATTAACTCCAGCGACCATTTCCGGCCACCTCCGGGGGTCAAAAAATATAATTTCTATATATTTTAAGATTCTACATTTCAATACGATCATTTCGGCATATTATACGTATTTTTTGGATATCGTATGATTTAGTTATGAATATTTAGATTTCGATAGTTAGATTTATGATATGTGAAGTGAGGACCGTCCGATGGACTTGTAGTTTTGATATGTTGATCATATGACTGTTGTAGTGGCTTTGTGTGGTTGTGGGCGAAGATCCGACCTTTGGATCTTCGTATAATTGCAAAACAGTGATTAGAGAGGCGATTCGTGAGAATCCGTCCGTCGAATTTTCATATAATTTTGAATCCGACAGTTGGATGGTAGTTTAAGTATGTTTTGGAATTATTGGCTAAATTCAAGTCATATTTGATTAGGTGATTGACGGTTTATACTTAGGTGAGCTGGTTCGATGTGATTCGTGTTTAAATTGAAGACGCAGTGGGAGTTTCAAGGTTTGTAAAACTCACGTGGTTCATATTATGAACCGAGTGGTTTTAATTTATTTATTTTGTCGTAATTGTGTGAAAAATATTCATGGATTAAATATTTGTTTTTAAAATCACATGGACTTGATCAACTACGGTCCATAGGTAAGTAAAATGAATTTTAATTATACAAATGAATTTCACGATTTTCTTGTGTGAATTATAGATGGTATTAGTGGTCATCCCTGAGTGGATGATTACGTGTATATATATATTTACGTGGAATATATATTGGGTGGTGTGTTGTTGAATGATGATGATTGAGTTGGAATTGATTATTTGTATTATATTTCAAATGTTTAAATTTCATAATAATATTGTGTATCTTGGATGGGTTGATTTCATTGTGTGAAACATATTGTTGTACTCGTTATGGATTTAGAGTCGACGTAGTGACTGGTCTAGAAGTATCGGACGCTCTAGTCCTAGGTGGATAACGGGTTACGATTGGTTGGGTGAGTTGGATGCCACAACCCTTTTCGGGTAATGGGGCTAGCTTGAGAACGAGTATCGGACGTTCTAAATATGTATATAGGTATATATATATATATATTGATGAAATACGATAACGATAATTATGTCGGATGCCATAACCTAGGCCGGGTACGATACAGTTAGAGCTCTAGTCTGTCAAACACCGCATTTTTATAAATACGATTTCGGGGTTTTGACATTAAAGATGTGAGTTCAGGTTTCTTGTTGAACTGTTGATTTGGTGATTGATTGTGAGATTGTTGTTTTCTTTGTGGACGTGGAAATGGTTGGATGTTGACATGAGTGAAAATAAATATGACTTAATTAAACAACCATTCTTTCTTTTTACTCATACGAGCTTTCGAAAAGCTTACCGGGTTTTGTGTTGTTGCAATCCCGGTATACTATTTAAATGGTGTAGCGGATATTCCTGCAGGTCAGGATAATCAGGGAGGCGACCGTACTGTTTAGAAGTTGCAGTATTTATTTGATTTCATTTACGTTGTGAGGTTTGTTATGCTCATTTAGAGTTTTATAATTTAATTTGGGAGTGAGTTGTAATAATTAACCGAAACCAAATTCGGTATTTGAAATTAAATTCGTGTGGTGTGGTTGTTAAAAAAGAAATTTTCAGGATGATTATTTTTAAGTTGTGGTAATTCAAGTTTTAGATTTTGAATTATTATTGTAAAATTCGGGGCGTGACATGTCCGATCGTAGAACCTACCAGATGCAAGGCCGTTTTGTTGCGTAGGATTAAAGGCAGCCCCTTAACCGCAACCCAGGTCTCCAAGAGATTCAAAGGGACCTCCGACACTAATTCCATCCATCAAATTCTCCGGGTACGAGCATGGTATTCCTATAGATCCATGACCCACCATGCAGGATCCTATTCTGCTTTGCTTCATGTTCGAATTGGAACACAAAGCGATCTCCCACATCCTGTATAGTCAAACCAGATTTGATTCTCCAGATGATGGGAATTGTACCTTTGAAACCGAGAAACTTGGCTTTAGGTCCAAAGAGTCCCCTCACCATGTACCAGCGATTGATTTGCAGAGCTTCCAGCCCCGCCTATCCAAGAAAAACCCGCGCAGAATCAGCATGAGAAAGGGCTATCGTAAGGCTAGCCGTGGAGGAGGCCATTGAGGCGTGAGATTTGGTAGTTTTTGTCGAAGGCAATTCCATGAGAAAACCCTAGCAAACGACGGCTAGGTCAGAGAGTTTTTATACTCTCTCTACAAGACTGACTCACTAGTCTCTCTACAATAATTAATTTTTCAAAGAAAGAAATAATGATTTCTCTGCATACATAGCATGTGGGTAGTTTCTGGTTTTTACCGCATAAAAGCAGGAAGCTAAAAAAACGCTTTGACAATCGCTTTTATCATCCAAGTGAAAAAAAACAAAAAGTAACAACCGTTGTGATAATTTTTTATTTCTATAAATAAAGCACACCAAACAAGCAACCAAGCCGGCCTAATCTACAGTTCTACACCATTATTAAGATAAACAAGCCGGCCTAATCTGCAATTCTACACCATTTATTAAGATAATTAATGATCTATGCCAAGGATCATATTGTAAAAAAAATAAGCTAAACAAAAAATGTTTGGTCAATTAAAGAGTCCAGAAAAAAAAATATTTCAAGTAAAACTTAATCGAAAACGATTGCAATCAAATGAACGATAACTATTTGGTTGTTTTATCTTTTTTGGTAACAAAACTAAAGATTAAACAATTCCCATCGTTATTTTTCCAAAGTGAAAATCTGCAAATACATACGTTCTTTTGTCGAGGGCCTCATAGTATAGAGGATATAAGCAATCTTTCTAATCTTAAACCAGCGACATAACCCTATGCTTTAAGTTGGGTGATCAAGCACTCGATTAATCCCCGTACTATCTATTTTCGAATCTTTTTGTCTTCCAACCTCGTTGCATGTTCTCATTTCCTTTTTTGACATATTCAAATACTAATGGCACCCAGTCAAACCCATTAAGCTAGGTTACAAATGCATATAACATCCTATATAGTCCCCAAAATCCGCATCCAAACGACTTTGAATGTCAATAACTAAATTAAGTCTCCTCCTCAAGAACAAGATTCCACCTTATTTTACAAAGCAGAACCCTACGACCTTTATCTTGTATTGGGTGATAAGTATCCATTAAGCTTCATTCCTACCGACTTTCCTAGTTAATCATGTAGAAGAAGTAAACGACCATATTGCATATGTAACCGCGTCAACTAGTAAAGGGACAGCCGCCCCGGCCCCGGCGCTTTAGGACTATATATAGTGATTGCATATCCATGCAATATGCACACAAAACCATATCTTGGTTCTAGCTAAGCTAATACAACTCCTCCACATACCCAATTACTTATTGATCATTGTTCTTTTATAGTTTGATCAAGATGAAGGTTGAGGTGATTGAGAGGGATTGCATCAAGCCTTCTTCTCCAACCCCAAACCACCTTCGAAAACATGAGCTTTCATTTCTCGATCAAGTCGCCCCTCCCATTTTCATGCCCATGCTCCTATTCTACCCTGCTATTAATTATGGTCACGGTAATGACGAAAACGCTTTGTCTGCTAGCCGGGTTAAGCAGTCCCTATCCGAGACCTTGACGCAGTTCTATCCGCTAGCCGGACGGATCTTCGACAACGCCTTTGTCGACTGTAACGATGAAGGTACTCCTTTCGTCGAAGCACGAGTCAACTGCCTACTTTCAGATGTTGTATCCCAACCGGACCCAAACCAACTCAACAAGCTACTCCCATGTGAGTTGGAATGTGTTGTCGACTTTGTTCTTGCAGTCCAAGCCAACATCTTTGACTGTGGCGGCATGGCTATCGGAGTGTGCATTTCGCACAAAATCGCCGACGCCTTGTCACTAGTCATGTTTCTCAACTCTTGGGCTTCCATTTCCCGAGGAGATAATTGTAATTACACAGCTCCCACTTTTGACTTGGCTACGTTCTTCCCGCCGAGATCCATATCCGGGTTCAAACCAGGGACTGGAATCGCAAGAGACAAAATCGTTACTAAACGATTCGTTTTCAGCGCCTCCACCGTCGCTTCTCTCCGAACAAAATACACGACATCTGCAACTGACAGACGCCCGACTCGTATCGAGGCCCTGTCAGCTTTTGTATGGAGCCGTTTCTTGGCTTCCACGCAAGGAAAGCCCAACTCGGACACAGTTTACAAAGTTCTCCACGCAGTCAACCTACGAACCAGAATGGACCCGGCGCTTCCGGAGCATCATTTCGGAAACGTGAGCCGGTTCGCGACTGCAACGACGTCGTTTGAGGAGGGCGAGGAGGAGTGTTATGGTTTTGTGGGACAAATGAGAGATGCCATAAAGACCGTCGACGGGGAGTACATGAGGAAGATTCTAGCAGGCACCGCGCATGTGAATTATTTGAAGCAACGAGCGGAGGAGTTTCTGAAAGGTGAAGTGGTGTCATTTAGCTTCACCAGTCTCTGTAGGTTTCCATTGTATGAGACTGACTTCGGGTGGGGGAAGCCGATATGGGTCGGCTCTGCTAGCCTCACGTTCAAGAATCTGGTTTGTTTCATGGATTCTGGGTCTGGTGGTGGGATCGAAGCGTGGGTTAATTTGAAGGAGGAAGACATGGCTAAGTTCCAAGAGGATGAGCAGTTACGCGCACTCACTTATCCAGCCAGAGGTGCTAAAATTTAGTGCTGGTTGGTCCACTGATAATGGATGTTGCGCTAGATTTTACTTTTCTTGTATTGGATTAATTGTTATTTAGTTGGGATTGAATAAATTTGTTTCTCAACAGAAGGAAAAAGTAAAAATGTAACTTAAAAAAAAAGGATAGGATTAAGTCAAAAAAGGCTATGTATTCTGTTTGTGTACTGCATAAAATTCCCCAATTAAGCAATTTAAGGGTCATTTGGCAATACAGTTGTACCTACTCTTAGAAGGTTTGCTCTTCTTTTATTTGACTTTTTTTTTATCTATTTCACTAAAAGAACTTTGATTTCATGTTTCTCCGTACTCATGCAAATGAGGTTAATGGGCATGCCAACATAAGTGAGGTAAATAGAAATGTCCGTGAAAGAAGCTGAACAGACGGAAAACTGTGGTTTTCACTCTGTAATGATGTCCCAATTCTAGAACTATCTCTAAATTTATTATTATTTTTTTTTTGGTTAGAACCCATGATTTCTTAGAGAAAACTGTGGACTGCAACATACGTTTTATTGGCCTAAATCGTTCTAATCAAAATCTTCCGATCTCAAAATCATGATTTTTAACGAATTGTTGAAATGATGAAACTCAAAAAATCTCAACTTTTTTTTTGTGCCATTTTTCAAAATGAAAAAATTAGAAAATTAGTATTAAAAAGAGTATAAGTCTCATGCGTGTGGTGACTTTTAAACCCACAAATTGGGTTATCTATAAATTAATTATTAATTTATAGATTTAATAATAATTATGCTAATTTAATAATTTTTCGTTGTTCCAATTTTATTAATTTATCAAACTTTTACTGTAGTTAGGTTGAGAATCAATCATATAAGCATTATGATCTTTTGTCGCCCTCTTCTAACCATATTTTTTTTGATGTAAAGAGAATATCATTGTGTTAGCAGTATCAATATCCCACATCAAATATTATTCTAGCTAGTCCATGTCTCATACTGGCCATTGATTCCAAACCACGTGTCATCAATTTGTACATCATAGCTGTAGTATAAATAGTTGTACTAAGCTCCCTCATGTAGTACGATTTATCATTTTCTAATTCCAGTCACTATTTTTTCTCCCATTTCTTGATTTTCTTTACAAAGCTATCATGGCATCAAGATCCAGGTTCGTTCGGGACTGAAATCCGGCACCGGAAACCTAATCGGAGCTCTGCTTTTGCCGTCTATTATTGATTGATGTTCAGTTTTCAATTACTTTGCTCAAGATCTTCGAGATAAGTGTGACTTTTCTATATCTGAAAAATTCCTATTGATTCTACTGAAGGTTTACTATATGCTTGGTGATAATCTGTGGAAATGAAGACTAGATTCTGAACTTTGAGTATTTGGTATAAGATTCAGTTGAAAATTTCTGCTTTTGAACCCTTGATTATATGATTGAAGTTGCCTGCTACTATTTTTAGTACAAGATTCAGTTGGAAATTGATATTTGCTTGAGATTGAAGAATGTTGAGACCCTAATTTCTGTTCATCAAAGATTCAGAACTAGAGTTATGCATCTCACATTGATTTACCAGAAATTGAAGATTGTAGTACTTTGTGATATCGGAAGCTTAAAATTTGTCTCTCATCTGAAATTGCTCAAGTTCCATATAGCTGAATTTTGCTGGAATTATTTGCTTCTAGCTGTGAAGATTGGTTACTAATTATAAGGTCTATATAGTTTCTCCTACTACTGCACCTTCTACTCACACTATCTGCAATTGAGTTTCTTGATCATTAATGCATTTTGTTTTGCAAAAAGTTTGCTACTGTGAGGATTTAAGTTGGTTGGACAATTGTTACAAGTTGATCATACTACAAGTTCCTCGTTGAACTGCATTGCTAGTATCTAGAATAGTTATGCTACACTTTGTAGAAGCTGGAATTTGTGAGAATTTAGTTCTATTCATTTGAAACTTGTTAGAGTTTGGTTTTAGCTCTCTGATTCTCATTGGAGCTCATTAGTGGTGATTGTAGAGTGTTGATTTCTGGTCATCCTCGGTCACGATTATCTTTTGTGTTGCCTACCATCATGAATGACTTAAGCAATTGTCTACTGTCCAATTTCTGCAATCTTATTCCAATCCGTTTAGACAACTCTAACAATGTCACATGGAAATTTTCGTTAGACAATGTTAAAAGGTTGTGGCCTAATAAAATATGTTGATGGATCATTCCCTTGTCCTTCATAATACGTGATCACAAATGAAGGTGGTGTTCATCTGAAATGACAGCAGAGTACCTTACTTGGAAACAAAATGATTATGCTATTATGGCTTTGCTTGCTGCTACTCTATCCAGTGGTGTCCTCTCTTTTGTTGTAGGCAGTAATACTTCTAGAGAACTTTGGTGTTTGCCGAAGGGAATTAGTACCTGATTCACTTTCACCCTACCTTTTTATATTATGTGCAGAAGGACTCTTAGCTTTGTTATCATAAGCGGTCGACACCGAATTTATCAAAAGGTTGAAAATGTCTCCTCAGGCCCCTATCTTACATCATCTTTTCTTTGTTGATGATAGTTTCTTCTTTATTGACAAGTACTTGGATCGGGTGAAGATAGCTTGTGATTAGTTGGCTACCGTATGGGTTCATATGCCTGATGAAGACATAGTTGTTTCTGTTCTTCTTGGTTTGCCATCAGACTATACTACCATGAAAACTATAATCAGAGCTAAGCATAACCCCATTTCAATACAAGGTCTCTTTTGCTCATTGCTGAAGCTGAACTTGAAGAAGCTGACAAGTCTATTTCTGCTCCTGCATGTCTTCCTTTGTCACCACTGAATGCAATGGTTGCATATAATGTACTACATGGTTTGCCTACTAGTAATGAGTATATTGGTGTTCATTGTGGATCTCCTACTTTGAAGCATGAAGCACTACCATTTTCTTCACTAGCTGTATGGTTGCACAAAATAATCTTGTCAACTCATCTCAGAATATGCAATATGGGATACCAAATGAAGGAACACCATCTAATGCATTCTTTCCATCTTCATATGTTGTTTCTATCAGTAATGGTGCACCTCTTCCAATGCCTAACTCTAGATATGGGATGAATAATGGGACTGGTAATGAAAATTTCAATAGAGGATGCATGACTCAAAATGGTGGTTATAATCCTGCCCCTCAGTACAACTATTCATAGCATCAAGGGTTCTATCTCAACAATGATTCCTACAATGGCATGTCACCTCAGCAAGGTTTTCACTCACAATCAACCAATAATACCTATTCAGATACAGGGTACACTGAGGACAATATGAATTCTCCTAACTTTTCAAACAAGGGTACAAACTACAAGGATGACTACAACAAACCAAGAAGCAACAACTCATCTCCTAACAATCCAATTGTGTACCAAATTTGTGGAAAAAGATGACACTGTGCATACAATTGTTATCATAGAAATTCTCAGCCTCAGAATATTGCTTTGAGCTCATATGTGGAATGTCAAATCTGCAAGACTTCTGGACACATTGCCAAAATGTGCAGATATAAACAGCTGTCAAACAAGAAGTTCTCTCAACCCAAGTTTTCTTCCATTGCTGCTTAACCGAGTCCATGTTCTTCCATGCCACTTATTCCTCTAGGTTGAAGCATCTAATCAGCTTGAAGATTGTAACCAATTATCAAGCTGAGGGGGGTGTTAGCAGTATCAATATCCCACATCAAATATTATTCTAGCTAGTTCATGTCTCATACTAGCCATTGATTTCAAACCACATGTCATCAATCTGTACATCCTAGCTTTAGTATAAATAGTTGTACAGAGCTCCCTCATGTAGTACGATTCATCATTTTCTAATTCCAGTCATTATTTTTTCTCCCATTTCTTGATTTTCTTTACAAAGCTATCACATTGAAGGAGACTATCTCAGATGGTTACAATCATATTGAAGTACATCTATAATACAATTGGGAGCTTGGTGGAGCCAAGACTCTTTTTGACCATATTCAAAACCGATATTAGCTAGTATGTGCACAACTTGGTTGCAATTTTTGGAGGCAAAACCGATTTGTGCTTCGTGTAACTAGATCTGGAGGTCATGGATGTCAGTAATAATGGCTGCAAACTCAGAATAATCAGATTGTTGGTGCATGTGCTTGGACAGTAGCAAGGCAATCTGTTTCGATATTGACAGAGGATAGCTGTAGTTGGACTGCCATCTCAAGTCCTGTTCAGATAGCAAGCAGTTCTGCCTATTTAACAGAGTTCGCTTGAGGCAGATAGTGAGCAAAAACAGCCATGAATTGCCCAGTTGAGTATCAAGCAATACCTCCAGCTCCCCCATGCATCTGCGATGGTAAGAACACACCATCTACATTTATTTTCACTTTGCTCTCATTAGCTAGCTGCCAGTGGTGTTTTACTACTTGCTTTAGTGTTGCAGAAGTAGCTCTAGCTTTCTGGAAATCTTCCAACCAGGCCAAGGAGCTGCACAAAAGAACCGATGCTGGTTTTGAATTATTCTCCCATAGAGTAGTGTTCTGATTTTTCCAGAGAGACCAGATTAGCATTAATAGCTTTTCAAGTGTCTCTGGCTTGAGTACAACTGCAGATTCTAGCACCATTCCTTAAAAATCATATTTGGCATAGCCATAGATTGTAAATTAAACAGAGGAGTAGAGAAAATTCCGTTTGCAATCGGACACTTACAGAAGATGTGAGTTGTGTCCTCTAGTGTAGCAGAGCATAGTAGACAATTTGTTTCACCATCATAGCCCTTGGTGAGTAAACGCTCTCTTGTAGGTAGGATGTTTTGGCAGGCCCTCCATGCACATTGTCATTGCAGTGGAGAATGCTATACCCTTGCTGCAGTGTGATCACATTGCCTCCAAGTGAATCAGATCACTGTCCAATCCTTATTGAGATCAGGGCAGAAAAAGACATAGAAGTAAGGTCTGTGTGAACACCCGAAATTTCATTTAAATAAATTTATGTAATTCAATAATTGTTCGGATATTGAATTATTAATATTGAGACTATTTTGTGAGTCGTTGCACAAGAAACTCGGTTTCGAATCGATTTATTTTCGAAAACAACCGTTATTTAGGGGGTCGTGAAAATTTAATTTTTATACGTTCAAAATTTGGAACAACTTCATTCATGAAAGTTATAGATCCCATCGATACGAGTTCATGAATATGTGGAACGTAATATTCAGAATTCGTATGAATTTATTACGAATATTTGAAAATTGAATTCTTTCTATAAATATAGAAAATTTATGGAATTTTCAGAAACCCAAAGAAAATCCCAAAATTCCATTTTTTCTTCCCCAGCCCATTCTCCCTCTCTCTCTCTTTCTCTCTCCCGTGCGCCCCTAGCAGCCCAGTCGCCCCCCCCGCCTTGCCGCACCTCCGCCCCAGGAGCTGGATCAAAGCCCCTCCCCGAGGCTAAACCCCGACCCGACCTAAAAACCCATTTTCCAGCATCACCTTGGCCGATCCTCCCCATTTTCATGATCTCCTCTTCCTCCTAATCATCCATATATAAGGCTTGTATCATAATTTTGAGTGTAGAGTGGTACATCAAGGATTGAAGATTGACGGCTCTGGTTGAATCTGGAAACGTGATCAGAGGGCCGAGATTAATCCAACTTCAAAGCTCGATCTAGGACGATGTAGACCAAATCTTGCTTAGCTCCAGGTACGAAAATTACTCACCTTGTCATTTTGAAGAAGTTTGTAGTTGACAACTTTTGTATCGGAGGTAGTTGATCGACGTTGACTGCCGCGTTGACCGCCGTCTGACTGCCGCGTGTAGCGATGCGTCAGACCGTAATTTGAGTTTTTATTATCTAGACGATGATCTATCCATATGAGCTTTTTGATATATTAGAAGGTTATTTTACGAAAAGTTGATAAATGGATGATTTGAGTTTTGACGACACTATTTAACGTTTTTACGTTTATCTTCGGTTCGCAATTTTTGAGAATCTGACCGTCGGTTTTGGTTCAATTTTGATATGTTGATCGTATGACTGTCCTGATGACTTTGTGTTGTCACGGGCGAAGATCTGACCGTTGGATTTTTGTATAATTGTAAAACAGTGATTCGGGAGGCGATTCATGAGAATCTGTCAGTCGGATTTTCATATAATTTTGATAGGATGTTTTCAAGGGCTACCCATGAGGATCAGACCGTTGGATCATCGTTTAAATTCTATCAGACCGTTGGATCGTCTTTATTTTAGAATCCGACCGTTTGATCGTTATTTAAGTTTATTTCGTGTTTCGTTTGCTAAGTAAAGAGCGATTGGATTATCGTGATTTTGCCTTTTTAGAAGACGCAGCTGGATAAGAGGTGAGTAAATCTCACATTGTTCATATTACGAACCAAATGTCGTTAATTTCCTTATCTATATTGTGATTAAAATGAAAAAGGTTTTATGGAAATAAATATCTGTTTTGAAAAGTATCGTGTATCGTGTAACATTTTAGGTCCAGTGAGACTCCTTTAAATGTTTTGGTATTTATACCGTGGATCCAAAGACTTACGAGTTGGGAATCGTGGATCAAATGTGATCATCGGAACTCCACACCTTTGGCCGGGTTAGTGGATACGATCAGTTAGAGCTCTAGTCTGTCTGCTATAGTATGACATGAAAGCAGCGAGTTGGATTACTCGTGATCATGAATACACTTTTGAAATTGAGGTTGAATTTTTTGTTTTGAGTTGAGATTGTTTTTGGTAAAAAGTTATTGATTTACTGTTTTATTTCTATTTACTCATACGGGCTTTCAAAAGCTTACCGGGTTTTGTGTTGTTGCAATCCCGGTACACTATTCAAAAGGTGTAGCGGATAATCCTACAGGTCAGGAGAACCAGGGTGGTGATGGTGCGGGTTAGAGTGATAGTATTGTTTTACATCGTTGTATGGTGAGGTTTATTATGCTCATTGAGCTTTACTATTTTATTTGGTGAGAGTGTGCTGTAATAAGTAACTTGAGGATTTGGTTTATGTAATATGGAGTGGTGTGAGGCGTGTTGGTTTCTGAGAAAAAAATTCAAAACGTTGTTTGTATTTATTATTATTCATGTTTCAGATTTGAATTATTCAAAATTCGGGGCGTGACAGTATGTAAGCGCTTCAGGTTTGAAGAAATATGGCTTGAGGAGGAAAGATGCACTGCCATTATCCAGAAGCACTGGGCTCAATCCATAACGGGAAATCTACTATTTCATATTGGGCAGAAGATCTCTACTGCCGGACAAGAACTTTTGAAGTGGCACTCAACTGAATTCCAACACCAAAGGTCTGAGATGCATATGCTTCAAGCCAAGATGGATGCCATTATACGACAACCCTTCTCACCATTAAAATATAAGGAACAGAGGCAACTACATGTCCGGCACAGCCAACTACTTGTTCAATAAGAAATATACTGGCGGCAAAGATCCAAAGGTAACATGGCTCAAGGATGGAGATAGAAATTCTGCTTTTTTTCATCAGAAAGCTTCTAACTAAAAATGCAAGAATACAATTAAGGGTTTTTTAAATACCAATAATGAATAGACCACTGATCCTCATACAATTAAGCAACGGATTCTGGATTACTACAAAGAAATCTTCTCTACTGAAGGTACCAGTGATGCAGCAATATCTGAGATTTTTTGGGCAACTCCAATGAAAATTGCTCCATACATGAATGAAGATTTATTGAAGCCTTACTCTGATGATGAAATCAAGGCTGCGTTGGTCCAAATGCACCCTTCAAAAAGTCTTGGACATGATGGTATGTCCCTTTTTTTCTACCAAAAATATTGGAACATTGCTGGTTTGGATGTGTGTCTTGCTATTCGAAACTTTCTTGAGAAGGGTGAGATTTGGACTGCTTCCAATTTTACTCACTTATGCCTCATTCCGAAAATTGCAAACCCTACTGCTGCATCTCATTTTCGTCCCATAGCTTTGTGTAATGTCATCTACAGGATTAGCTCCAAGGTTGTGGCTAATAGGCTGAAGAAATAGCTCCCTGACATTATTTCTCCCCTTCAGAGTGCATATGTTCCGGGTCATTTGATTTCAGATAATACCCTAGTTGCTACTGAGGTGGCACATTTTATGTACTAGCTAAGGCATCAGGAGGAAGGTTTCTTCTCCCTCAAACTGGATATTTAGGCGTATGACCGCCTTGAATAGAAATTTTTTGCAGGCTATATTGACAACGTTGGGTTTTGACTCTAAATGGATTAACATGGTGATGGGTTGTGTTATGTCGGTCATTTATGTTATTCTTATCAATGGAGAATAGTCTGAAAGTATTATTCCAACCAGGGGAATTAGGCAGGGTGATCCACTTTTTGAAAAGTTATGGAAATGCCTTTGGAAAGCTAGGGTGCCTGCCAATTACTTCTATCAAGACGTTCCTTTGTGAACTTATTTGACCACGAAAACCTATTGCCAAAGAAGCCCATATCCATGAGACCACAATCTGCCATTACTTGCCTAATCTGTACCATTGGTGCTGCATCACGAGGAGGGTTACCCGATTTATCTGCTTGACACAAAATTTCGTTAAAATCCCCGGCTATAATCCATGGCAGGTCACAGCGTTCCACATTCAAAAAGCGAATCAAAACCCATGTACGAGTGCGATCACTGCGTGCTGCAAAATCATAAATTTCGGTGAAGCGGTATCATGCCAGGCCTTCAGGATCTCTGATATCAGCATCAATATGGTGAGGAGAGAGGATGCATACATTGACGTTGATATCATCTCTCCATAATAATGCAACTCCCTGTGAGTCATCTTCATGTGGGTATCAAGCATTGCCCGTAAAACCAAGCCTATGCGTTAGGGCTTCAATATGGCTTGGCTGAGCTAAGGTTTCTGCCAAGAAAATCAAACTTGGTTTCTTCCCCTGTACCAAATCAACGATTGCTCGTTGAGTCTCGTTACAGACTATACCTCTACAGTTCCAAATGAGAATGTTTTCCTGTGTCATTATGGCCGAAAGCAAGCAAAACCAGAACGGCTTGGAGGCGGCTTCAGCGACGTTAGCAACACTTAGGGTTTTTTTTCCTACTTTTATTAAAAACTTTTCCATCGAACCTCTTCTAATTAAATTAAAGAATACTTCACCATGTATATATATATACATACATACATATATATATATATATATATATATATATATATATTGTGTGTGTATACACACACGCACGTACATATATTACAAACTAATATGGACCCAAACGACCATCAGATACTGACATAGTAGGAAAGTAAGCCTAGATTTACAAGCAATAAACCTAAAACAAGAATTTTGGAGTCCACCAGAGATAGATGAGAAAACTCTCAATTTGATTGATAATATGATAAGATAGGTTCTGCGGCCATTTAAGGTTGCTTATATATGAGAAAAGAAACCCTAGGACGACTAACAATTAAACCTTAAAGCCTACAGGTTAAATAAAACAAATCCAAATCAAACTAGAAAACTGAAAATTCTGAAAAATAGCAAATTGTAGTTTTGAGGCCCGAAACGATTCCCAAAGCCTGAAAAAGCCCTAGAAAGCCAAGTGTTATTTTCCTGGCATCGTTCCCTTTCCTAAAAAATATAGCAATGACAATTCTGACACCGAATGCCAGATTTGCAACAAACTAGATTTTTCCTTTTCACGATCGAGCTGTTTTTCGATCCTTATCGCCATCCGTTATACATCAAATTTAACCTTAATTAATCAGAGAACAAGTACTTAATCGAGCTTGCTAGGAGAGACTTACAGTGAAGGCTGACACTGAAGTAAATCTCACAAAGAGATAGTCAAATTATCTTCTTTAACACCTAACATCTCCGCCATTACCCATTCTCCTTTCTCGATCAATTATCTCTCTCAATCTACAACCCCTTGGTCCTCTTCTATGGATTCAATTTATGCATGCACGAGCCCAGCTTACTCATCGTTCATTTCTGTGTAGTTTTTCACATGGGTAGACACACTCCTCTTAGGGTCCATGAATTAATTTTTTGATACGGAGTAGACCACAAGTTGTTAGAGATGGTGAATTGGCATTTGGGGGCTAAGAAGAGGATCTTGTCCTAGCGTTGGAGGTGGCTTTTACAACCCTATTTGGCTTTGTAAGCACCCATGATCACCACTATACTAAACTAGCTTATTGGCTTAGGAATCGAGTGAAAGATTTATAAAAAGTCTCTTGCTCATGCTTTGTTGCTTGCCCATGGGTTTTGCTTTGTGCATAGCTTACTGCCTAACTTATCATTCATTTCTTCTGTATAGTTTCTCCGTCCATAGGCGAATTCTGCCGATCCATTTAGGGTCCAAGCAAAGGAATTAACTTTTGGTACATAGTAGACCACAAGTTAGCGATGCAAACTAGTGATGGAGATGGCTTTCACAACCCTGTTTAGATTTATACCCACGTCATGATCAATAGTCACTACTACTGCCCAACACCCTAGAAAATTTTCCGGATCGAGTTTCAGTACTTCTACCGACCCCTGTGGGAACTGAGAAAGCAAAGAAGAAAATTAATTAAGCCATCCAGGGAAATCAGCTATATATGGCCGACCATGTCCCCGGTAGAAGAGACGGCGGCCAGTTCCTATTTCAACTTGTTGGTAAACAAACTATGAAAAAGTTTCGTTACCACCGGCCTTTTATTGTGAGTTTCGACAAAAATGCCATGTTGATTGTCATCTGAGACGAAAAGGCCACTAGGGATCCAACCAATTACGTTTTCCATACGTATACTGTTACGTTCACACCCTCCTTTTAATTTGCTGTTGGTGCATGCTAGATGGATAGCACACTATAAGTGGCTCATAATTAAACAAACCGAGTTTAGGTTTGTAAATCTCTCAACGATTTAAGAAACAAACACTACAGAAAAATATGCCATTGATGGCTTTACGCGTTGTGAATGACAACAGTACCCTTATATGATTTATTGTAGGATTGTATGTGAAATTATGAAGTATAAAACTTTGACTTTTAAAGTTTAATATACACATGCAAAGTCAAACTTCATCAGGCTACCATATGTGAAGAAGGATCCGTTTTTAGTTTTTACATGATAAGCACACACAATGACACAATTGCAACAATCACACGTAATTTGACTTTGTATCCCTAGCTACATATGTGTATAAGTAGGAGCAATCTAAACACCACTAAACCAAACAAAATCGAAGAACAATCCGATATATCAGTTTGCCATAGCCATTCGATCGAGTAAGTTAGGAGAGATCGATGGGCATAATGAAGTTTGAAGCTGAAGTAATCTCCAAGCAGATTATCACGCCTTCTTCTCCAACCCCTGACCATCTTCGCCATTATCAGTTCTCATTTCTTGATCAAATATCTCCCCCGGTCTATAACCCTTTGCTTCTCTTTTATGAATTCAATGCCAAAACTCAACCCAACATCACTGAAATATCCAACCACCTGAAGACCTCCTTAGCCAAAGTCTTAACCCTTTTCTACCCGCTAGCCGGACGACTCAAAGGCAACCAATACGTGGATTGCAACGACAATGGTATACCCTACCTTGAAGCTAAAGTGAACTGCAAACTCTCAGATGTTCTCGACAATCCAATACCCGGAGAACTCAACAAGCTCATGCCATTTGAGCTGGACGATGTGGCAAACAAATCTGCCCTTGGCGTCCAGCTCAACATCTTTGAATGTGGTGGTTTTGCTATTGCTCAATGCCTTTCTCACAAGCTCGCAGATGGGTTATCATACTTCACGTTCAGCAAAATTTGGGCGGCCACTGCCCGTGGTGAACCCAAAATAGCACATCCACAGTTCATTTCCGCCACACTATTCCCTCCCAAGAATTTAAGTGGATATGATGCGCGCACTGGTATCACAAGAAACAAAGTCACAAAAAGATTTGTGTTTAGTGTCTCTAACATAGAGGAGCTCAGAAAAGATCAAGCACATAAGGCCTTAACACGCCCTTCACGTGTTGAGGCCTTATCTTCTTTCATCTTGAGCCGATTTGTGGAGGCTACCAAAGATATTGGATCAGCTGACAAGTTTTACAGGGTGGTTCATGCTGTGAATTTGCGGCCAAGGTTCGACCCACCACTGCCGCACCATTCCTTTGGGAACCTTTACCGAGTAGCCATGACAGCTCCGTTACAAATAAGTTCCCGTGAACCATATCATGGTATACGAGAAGTGATAAGCAAGATCGACAATGAGTACGTGAGAAAACTACAGAAAGGTGATGAGCATTTGAGTTCCATCAAGAACTATGCTAAAAGTTTTGCTAAAGGCGAGCAGGTTACAATTAGCTTCAGTAGTTATTGCAGGTTTCCTCTGTACGATAACGATTTTGGTTGGGGGAGGCCTACGTGGGTGGGGTCGCCGGCACTGACGTTCAAGAACCTAGTGAACTTCATGGATACCAAAGAGGGCGGTGGGATTGAGGCATATATTAGCTTGGAGGAGGAAGTCATGACTAAGTTTGAGAGCGATGTGGAGCTTTTAGCTTATGTGTCTCCAAGTGCGGTGCTGAACTAAGCAAAATTAGTATGCGTTGACAGTGCAAAATATGAAGGTGTGTAGCGAAGTATGTCTTTTCGGACTTCTGGTACGTCCGTACTACCTAGAAGTAGTTTCTGTAATATTGTTTTATTCAAAATTTCAACTTGGTCTCCGCGTAGTTAATAATAACTGGTCCTTTAGCTGTTGAAAAAAAAACCTAGTCTAGCTTTATGTATTTTCTGGACCGACCTCTTGTAATTTCCCCCAAGTAAATTGGTTTGGTGTTGCAACCAAAAAAAATAAACAATTTGGTGTTGCTGCTGTAATTAGATTCTGTTCATATCAGCGATTGCTCTGGGGTTTGGGTCCTCTGGTAAAAAGCTACTTTTCAGAGTGAAAAACCACTTAATTGTTCTTAACTTCTTAAATCTTTATGATGCTGTGTTTGTAAATTTTGATTTAGGGCTTACTTATATCTTCTTGGGCTTTTATCAATTCTTTTGTCTTGGTTACATGGTGAATAGAATATGGGTTCTCCGAATTTAGTTTAGGGTTTTAGATTTGGATTCAAAACTAGGTGAAACCCCCGCACTTTGCCGCGGGATTAAAGCAGGTTACCCGAAATTCTTCACCAGAATCAATAAGATCACATCAAACTTGGTTTGGGGATTTTAGCAAAAGGAATTCGTCTTTGGTTTTGTGTGCTTGGTATATGCATTGTGGATTTTTGATATTACAGATCAACACAACCCATAGAAAGAATGAAAGAAAGAAAATAATGAGCAGACCATTTTTCTCATTTAGTACTTGCAGTCACAACAGTGAAATTAGTCTGCTGCTCTAAACAATCACATGCAAACACACATAATTTCACATATTAATATGGCTGACATTATGAACAACATATCAATGAGAACATGAACAAATTTTCCCAAGATCCTCACAAACAACATTTACTACATTCATATCTATAGCTTATAGAAACTGAACCTGCTGATCACATTTTTCGAGAAAATGATTTCAAAGAAAGCAGATCAGCAAAATAAGCCATCAAAACATTGGGACAATCACAATTTCAAATCAGAAAGAGATGAACTTCTAAGACAACAAACATATATCAATTTGCTGGTTAAAAACAAAGTACAATGACATAGGGGGAAAAAAACTGACTGAAAATAAGAAAACAAACAAACCAAAACGAAGAACAGGAGCCGACTCAAATAACCTCTTGTCTTAAATTGCACAGGCTAAAATCTTCTCATGCTCAATTGAAAATATTAAAATTAATGGTTAGAGTAGAACAAAAAATCAAACATGCCAAAACTGTTTAAGAACAAGAGGAATTGATAAACAGAAAAGGAGAGTAAAATTTCAGAGAGAATGGGGATTTCAATGTGTTTATTCATCTCATACAAAGGGGGTATTTATAGGAATACATTGAAGTGTGAAAGCTCAAAGAGAAACTCAAAATGATAACCATCTTGATGATGATTTTCTGCCATGCTTGTTGCCCTTTGGTAAAGCATGTTTACATAAGTCTTCATACACTCAAGTACCTATGATTATACACTCAAGTACCTATCTAAATACTTTTACGTATTTTATTACATGATATAGACATATACGGTATATATACAATTTATACTACAACACTCCCCCTTGGATATTTCATGTTCAATAGTATTGTGTAGATGGTGCGCATCGAAGTTGCCTCGTTAAAAACCTTGCCAAGTAATAAAACCCTGTGGGAAAAAAAACAACCTTGGTCGAAAGGGAAAAAGAGCACAACGCGCGTTGAGTGTGAAGTATGTTTCTGGATACTCCCCCTGATTTAGACTCCTCTTGAAGATTGTGGGAGTTCGGATATCCTCCTCAATCCGATGCTCCTTACATGTTTCTCGAAAGGGGATTTTGGTAGTGACTTAGTAAATAAGTCAGCTACATTATCTTCTGATCGGATTTGATTTACTTCAATATTTAGAAGTGTTTGCTGTTGCTGATTGTAGAAGAATTTCGGCGATATATGCTTGGTATTGTCGCCTTTGATGAAACCTAATTTCATTTGCTCAATACAAGCTGCATTGTCCTCGTAAATGCATGTAGGTTCATTTGTGGTGAATTTCAAACCACAAGTTCCTCGAATGTGTCTATTTATAGACCTTAGCCATATGCACTCACGCACGGCTTCATGTAGTGCAATTATCTCTGCATGATTTGAGGAAGTAGCAACAAGAGTCTGTTTTGTAGATCTCCAAGATATCGCGGTGTTTCCCATGGTAAAGACATAACCTGTTTGGGTGCGACCTTTGTGAGGGTCAGAGAGATACCCTGCATCAGCAAAACCCGTCAAAACATCATTTTGATGGAGGGGAGGAGGAGAACGTCGGTCACTATGGATAGTGTTGCCGGCGCTCACATTTCTTTTCTCTCTGTAGGGATAGAACAAGCCCATATCGATCGTACCTTTTAGGTATCGAAGGATTGTCTTTATACCAATCCAATGGCGGCGTGTTGGCGCAGAACTGTGTCGAGCTAACAAGTTTACTGCAAATGAGATATCCGGTCTTGTGCATTGAGCTAAATACAATAATGCGCCTATCGCACTTAGGTATGGTATTTCAGCTTCTAATAAATCTTCGTCCTCATCCCTTGGACGAAACGGATCTTTCATGGGCTCAAGACTACGGTTGATCATGGGAGTACTCACAGGCTTTGCTTTATCTTCATTAAAGCGCCTTAGTAACTTTTGAGTATATGCTGATTGATGGATCATAATCCTATCATTACGGTGCTCGAGTTCTATTCCGAGACAAAACCGTGTTTTCCCGAGATCTTTCATCTCAAATTCAGATTTCAAATATGTAGCAGTTTCTTTTAACTCATCTAGAGTTCCAATTAAGTTCATGTCATCAACATAAACTGCTACAATTGCAAATCCGGATCTTGTTCTCTTAATGAACACGCAAGGGCATATTTCATTGTTAACATATCCCTTCCCAATCAAGTAGTCACTTAGACGGTTATACCACATCCGTCCGGATTGTTTCAATCCATATAGTGAGCGTCTTAATTTTATTGAAAACGCGCTCCGTGGTTTAGAGCCACTTGATTTGGGTAATTGAAGTCCATCTGGAACCTTCATATATATCTCTGAATCTAGATCCCCATAGAGATATGCTGTAACCACATCCATGAGCTGCATGTCAAGTTTTTCAGAAACTACCAAACTGACAAGGTAGCGGAACGTTATAACGTCCATTACGGGAGAATGTGTCTCCTCGTAGTCGATTCCAGGACGTTGTGAGAAACCTTGCGCCACAAGGCGGGCTTTGTATCTAACAACCTCATTTTTCTCATTACGCTTTCTAACAAAGACCCATTTATGGCCAACAGGTTTTATATTTGGTGGTGTCAGTGTTATAGACCCAAATACCTGTCTCTTTGTTAGTGAATCCAATTCAGTCTGGATCGCATTTTTCCATTTTGACCAATCTGCTCTACGTTGGCATTCTTCAACGGAGCGAGGTTCGATATCATCGTATTCTATAATTCCTTTTGCAATATGATATGCAAACGCATCATCAATAACCATAGAATTTCTGTCTATAATTACATGTATACTAGTGTAATTCATGGAGATCTCTCTATTCTCTGGAATTAGTTCTATTATTGGAGCGTCCTCCAATGATGTCTCTTGGACATAACCATAATCCGGAATTTTTTCATGAGATGGATTATTTATATCGATGATTAATGGATTATTTTGTGTCAAGCTCGCTTTCTTTCTTGGGCGAGAATCCATCGAACCTATAGGCCTCCCGCGCTTTCTAGCAGGAGCCATGGGTCTAGCCACTGCATCACCCATAGAGGGGATGTCATGTCCTTTATTTTTAGGAACATCAATCCTTGCAGGTACGTTTGCAGCAGGTATGTGTGATCTTGTCACTTTAGCGATATCAGAAAACGCATCAGGCATTGATTCTGCTACGTTCTGAAGATCGAGAATCCTCCGCACCTCTATTTCAGACTGTGTGGTTAGGGGATCAAGATGAGACAAAGTGGGGACAGACCACGACAATTCCTGTCTTTTCTGTTGAACATTAATGTTCTTGTCTCCCCCTAATGACGGGAAGACTGTCTCACCAAAGTGACAATCCGCAAATCTAGCGGTAAATAGATCACCTGTCAAGGGTTCTATGTAGCGGATAATGCTTGGAGTATCATATCCAACATAAAGGCCTAAGCGTCTTTGAGGACCCATTTTGGTGCGCTGTGGCGGCGCAATTGGCACATAGACTGCACACCCAAATATGCGTAAGTGTGAGACATTAGGCTCATACCCAGTCACCAGTTGGGACGCAGAAAAGGGTTGGGTGGCAGTGGGTCTCAGACGAATGAGCACAGCTGCATGTAATATTGCATAGCCCCAAGCAGAAATAGGGAGATTGGTGCGCATAACCAATGCCCTGGCAACCATTTGAAGTCTTTTAATGGCAGCTTCTGCGAGTCCATTTTGGGTGTGTACATGAGGGACATGATGTTCCACCTCAATCCCAATGGACATGCAATAATCATCAAAGGTTCTTGATGTAAATTCTCCAGCATTGTCAAGACGAATTGACTTAATAGGATGATCGGGGTGGTGAGCCCTTAATTTAATGATTTGTGCTAGGAGTTTAGCAAATGCAGCAATTCTTGTGGATAAGAGCATGACATGTGACCAACGTGTCGATGCATCAACCAACACCATAAAATATCTAAATGGTCTGCAAGTTGGTTGGATAGGTCCACAAATATCACCTTGTATTCTTTGTAAGAATGGTATATTTTCTTTAGTGTCCTTTGCATAGGATGGTCTTGATCCTACCTTTGCTAAAGAGCAAGCTTTGCAAAACGAATGATACACTTTAGAAGTAACTCTTTGGACCAATGTTTGGTTCGTACTTCTTTTCGTTTTGAAGAATGGATGTCCGTGTGAAGTTTTTAATATACGGAGCATCATGTCACGACCTGGATGTCCCAAACGGTCGTGCCAAAGCTTGTATGTGTCAGGATCCCATAATTTGTCATTCATGACATGGTTGGATTCAATGACTCTAATAGTGGTTGCATACAATCCACTAGAGCGACACATAAGTTTCTCTAAAACTCGTGTATTTCCATAGTTTTTAGAGGTGATGCAAAGGAACTCTTGTCCATTCTCACAATGTGTTTCCACATGAAAATCATTGGCTCTTATGTCTTTAAAGCTTAATAGGGTCCTTCCGGCCCTTGGAGCATATAGAGCTTCGGCGACATTAATATTTGTGCCATTTGGTAACAAAAATTGAGCTGGTCCTCGACCATGAATCAATTGTGATGGTCCTGCCATCGTAGTTACTGAGGATCGACTGGGTGTCATCCATAAAAATAATTGCCTATGTCGCAATATCGTATGTGTGGTGCCACTATCAAGAAGGCATTCCAATTCTCCGGAAAACATACTGAAAGGAATAAAGTTCGGAATATTAACACATGTCCATGACATTGAATGCGATACTTTATTAATAGGGAAAATAGCCAATGATTACATCAAAGTTATTCATAAGTCTATTTCAAATATCAAACTTTAGACAAATTGCTATCACTCAATCCGTTTGGTAATTCCAATGGAATATGACCAGGAAAGTAGAGAGATGTTGGTGGAGCGAGGCTCGCTTAAATACCCCGATCTCAATTGCTTTCCTAGACATCATACTTCATTGGGTACGCCACATAAGAAGGAGTTTAATACAATTGTTATTTATTGACTAAGGCACATTTGCCATTCTTGGAAAATAGAAAGAGGATTATTCTAATCAAAGTCTGTTGCATTCTCGTGCTCTTCATCTACAGCTTTGAAGTCCTCAACAGTGAGATTGGCATCTTCACTATTTTCATCTTCGGCAAGGTTAGCTTCTTGCTCTCTTGCTTCCCTGTACTCCTTGTAGCGTGTAGCTAATTGGGTACTTGCATGACATTGTTTAAACCAATGCTCGATTGATCCACATCTATGACACATGTCATTGTGGTTCCCTCCCTTCATTTGAGGTATAGGTTGTGCAGGTTGTACAGTTTGTACAGGTTGTGCAGGTTGTGCACGTTGTGGATATCCCCTAGGAGGGTTGCTGCTACTACCACGGCGCATGGTGCGACCTCCACGGTTCATGGTGCTATTTCCACGGCCGGTGTTGCCATATCTCCCTCTTCCACGTGTGGAGTTACCATCACGTGTGCCCGCTCTAAAGTTGCGGTTTCCTTCCCTGTTGGGGCGGTTATATGGACCTGTTCGTCCTTCATGTCCCCTATTATTAGGGTACACATGTCCCCTATTGCTGGGGTACCGCTCCCTGTGCCCTCTCTTGGGTGCATTATAATTTGCCTCACGAACGCTCTTGGTTCCAATGGGTCTTGAATTATAATTCTTTACGAGAATGTTGTCGTGCTTTTCGGCTACCGACAAAATATTTATGAGTTCATTGAACCTCGTAATTCGTCCAGCATTTACTTCAGTGCGATACTGCTTTGATAGCAAAATTGCTGCAACAGGGAAGGTGGAGAGAGTTTTCTCAATTAGCTCTTCTTCTGTGAGGGGTCTTTGACAGAACCTCAACATGGATTTGAGACGAAGAGCTTCTGAATTGTACTCAGCAATAGACTTGAAGTCTGAGAAGCGTACATCGTTCCACTGAACCTTCAAGTCAGGGAGGAGAGAATCTTGGATATTGTTAAAGCGCTCTTGTAGTGCTTCCCATAAATCCTTTGCATCTTTGATGGACATGTACTCTAGCCTGAGTGCTTTGTCCATATGACGTCGCATCAAGATGATTGCTTGTGCATGCTTCTTGGGTGATCGAGGGAACACAAGAGCCGGGTTTGGTTCATGGATAATGGGCAATATCCCCTTCGATGTGAGATGGTTCTCAACGTCGGTTTTCCAGCTATGGTACTCCGAACCTGTTGAGTCAAGGATTTGAAAATCGAGTCTAGGTTCATTCGACATCCTTGAAGATAAGAAGAAAATATTAGTTTCGGAGTTAAAACTTCCACGAAAAATAATAAGATTTCCGAGCTATGCTACCAAGAAATCAATTTCCAAGAATCATTGTGAACACTGTTAGTTCATTGATTACGAACGCTCTTAGTTCGTTTGGCGTGAATTGCTATAATTCCGCTTTTGATTGTAAGTTCCCGAGAAAAAGGAAAAAGGAGAGAAAATAAATAAAAACTCAAAAACGGGAACTTTTAGTAAATAATACCTTGGAATAGTGTTGCCGGAAATTTTTGACCGGAAAAATTATCGGAGGTGACCGGAAGGATCGTCGGAAAAAGTCGAGAAAAATCGTCCGAAAAATCGCCGGAAAAGTGTCGAAAAAGTCGCCGGAAAGTCACCGCGCAAATCTGTCGACAAATGTGTCGACAGCTGCTCGACAGCTGCTCGGCAGCTGCTGCGCAGGGTCTCGGCAGCTGCTGCGCAGGGGCCTCGGCAGCGTCTCGGCAGCTGCTGCGTAGGGCCTCGGCAGCTTCTCGGCAGCTGCTGCGCAGGACTCTCGGCAGCTTCTCGGCAGCTGCTGCGCAGGGCTCTCGGCAGGTCTCGGCAGGACTCGGCAGCACCTCGGCAGCACCTCGGCAGGTCTCGGCAGCACCTCGGCAGGACCTCGGCAGCTCTCGGCAGCGGTCCGGCAGCGGTCCGGTTTGGTTTTTTGGCTTCCGGCGGCCGGTTCAGGCCGTTTCCGACCGGTTCCGGTGATTTTGAGACCGGTTCCGGGCTCCTGGAATCAAGGGCTTTAATCTGAGCTAGGGTTTGGGGATTTTTTGTAGGTTTTGAAAAATGACTTCGATCGATGAAGAACTCTTCTTTCGTCAATTTTTCGATTCTAATTCTAGAGCAACTTCGTGCTGATAACGTGTTTAAGAACAAGAGAAATTGGTAAACAGAATAGGAGAGTAAAATTTCAGAGAGAATGGGGATTTCAATGTGTTTATTCATCTCATACAAAGGGGGTATTTATAGGATTACATTGAAGTGTGAAAGCTCAAAGAGAAACTCAAAATGATAACCATCTTGATGATGATTTTCTGCCATGCTTGTTGCCCTTTGGTAAAGTATGTTTACATAAGTCTTCATACACTCAAGTACCTATGATTATACACTCAAGTACCTATCTAAATACTTTTATGTATTTTGTTACATGATATAGACATATACGGTATATATACAATTTATACTACAACAAAAACAACATTATCTTAAGTGCCAATTTTAACCATGACAATTTAGACGGAATACTTGTTTTCTCAAAAATGCATTCTTGTGCTTATTTGCTTTTGCAGGTTTCACCGGAATATAGTGATTTTTCAAAATATGCAAACTGAGGGAGGGGGGAATTAATTGCCCCTACAACTTCTGATCTGTTGGGAATTTGGTGGGATAATATGCTAAGGTTTCTGGTTCCTATGTTGGTAGTGCAGGAAGGAAAGCACTACCTCAACTGAATTAAACCCGTTACAGGTAGCAATGCATTCAAGGACAAAGAAGAACCTGATTTAAAGTCAGCTCTCCGAAGGTAAATCCTAACTTTCATACTCATCAAGGGCATTTATGCTATGAATCCAAAAAAACACGGGCCATACTTCAAACAAAAAAATGAGACTACATTTTTAAATAAGCTGCTTCAGCTGCACCAGATTACAATGATTACATATCAGGATGCTCAGGCTCATTCAGAAAAGAGCATACAACCCTTGTTCACACTTTTAACTTTCTTAAGAAGTTTGTGTTCACTTCCGGTTTTGTCCAAATAAATCAGCAATATAATGCAAGTAAACATCATATGATCATGTCATACATACCACATATATCTGCAAGACGCTGTTTCATATCTTGTTTCTGGAGGCAACTTGCTTGAAAGCTTGACCTGCATGGAATAAGTAAAGTAAAGAAGATGGAATCCAGAATGACAAAGGGTCAGGATTTGTGAACGGTATTTTTCAAAACAACAGGACTTTTAGCATATTAGACAACTTGATTAACTAATTAACATTATCGGAACAATCTTCTCACCCTTTTCTTCATTTTATGAGCTGGTATTGTTGAATCCTTGTAGAATTAGAACATTTGTTCTTGGTTTTGGTAGCAACAGACCATCCTACTGTTACATTTTGATTCTCATCATTCCTTTACACGATTCAGTAATACATGCCCTTTAAGAACTAACATGCTTAATTCTCAACCTTTAAGTCAAAGAGTAGTGAAAGTTTTGACCTTGATTTCTTGGTCCATGAATGATTCCTCTTCTGCTTCTCCTTGTAACTTCCTGAAAACAAAACAACATATACAAATCGAGTCATCAAACAATGTCCATTCGAAAACAAAAAAATGCAGATGGATATTGCAGCTTTGGCTCTGATTTTGAGGTGGGCATGGGTGACATAGCCTTTAAGACTATGAAGCAGAAGCAGAGTCGTCAAATACTTCACCACTGCTCGTAGCGCCTTGTCTGCTTCTTCGCAAATGAACGTCTTGTCTTGTTAGGCCTCCAGCAGCAATTGCAACAGCTGCAAAGACCTATCATGCAATCTAGGCCGTTAATATGATGATCAAAATTGAGAAGTGGTACAACAGGATTGGATAAACATTAATTGGTCAAATGCATCAGGGATAGTGAAGTCAAGCAAACTGTCGAATGCATCAGGGATAGTGAAGTCAAGCAAACTATCACCAAAGGCATTGAAGATATCAGCCGAAGCCATGATGGAGGTCTTGGTCAGAGGTCAGAGCAGTCCTTGGATTCTCTCTACCATCACTTTCTCTCTACATATAATCAGCATATACATGTCAACAAAACCATCAATCTCAAATGACAAATAGAATAGGAGTCAAAGAAAGGAACACTTCAAAGTTGGCACCAAGAGAGCAGAATGAAACAGAGCAAAACGTCTAGCATTGTTTTAGAGACTCGCACACTAAATTTGAAATATGCAAAAGCTGAAAACTTGTTTAAAGAACCTTAATTAGTAACGAATCTTAACTGAAATAAACTGGGCAATAATTCAACCGAAAAACAAGACTACTTGGAATTCAAAAACTGTCTTGGATTGATCATGCAGTAGCAAGAAGCCAAGAGGATGATGTATGCTTTGTCTGAGCTTGCCTTTTTATGCACAGAAACTAAAACCCGCCAAGTTTAGAGGCTTCAGAATCTGAGACAAAATAGACAGAGGAAAATAGATTACATTATCAAGTAGCATGACATGGTAACCGCCGAAAAGGCACTACATACATAGTGTAGACAATATCTGGAATGATTAGTTTGCTAAATTCTTACAAATGGGCCACGATGCACTATCTATCTACAAAAAATTTCCAACTGAAGGATTCAGAAAACAATTAACCTGCTCTCAACTTCTTTTCTGAATTCGAACCCTCAGCACCGTGCATTGTGCAAAACATGCCTATATTGAGTGAGTTAGAATTCAGAAACAACAAAGAATACGGAGTTAACAACCTCCAATGATTCTTTAACCCATAATTTAGCACAATTGAAACTAACTGTTTTGGTAAACCAACTGGGGCTTTTTTGATCTCTATCTCTTTTCTCTTCTCTCTGTACGCTCTCAACTACCAAAACAGACGGATGGAGGCGATAGAGATGCTCTCCCTTTCTTTGCCTCTATCGACCAACAACCACAACTGATCAAAGCAGTGGCAAGAAAACGAAAAAACTAAAGAAAACAGAAGAGAAATCTGTCTCTTGCCTAAGATTAAAATGACACACTGAAGAAGAACAAACCAGAAAGAGATACACACACAGCAATATGGCTGAATGTAAACTTCACTGCTCAAAGAACAAAACTGGGTACAAAGAAGAGCTGCACAGCACGAGCTGTTGTTCTACAGTTCCTAACCAACTAAAACACTTAAAAAAATACTGACTAAAAAGAGTTCTAGACACAAAGCATGCTGAGCATGCTACAACAGCAACATTGGAAGTAATGGAAAAATAAAAGCACGCTGAGACAACATTGGAGATAACAAAAGGTAAAAGCATGCTGCAATACAAAACTTTTCAGTTTTCCAAAAAGAACTTTAAGCTTAACACTCCCCCTTAAAGTTGTTTTTGGAGATCAGCCCTAGCTTTGCACGAAGAAACTCGAATGGACCTTTGGAGAGAGTCTTTGTAAAGATATCTGCAACATTATGATCACTTCTCACCTCCTTGTTGTCAATTGTTCCATCAAGAACCTTCCCTCGAATAAAATGATGCTCAATCTCAATGTGTTTAGTTCTAGCATGGCACACTGGATTATAAGCAAGCTTGATGGCACTCTGATTATCACCAAACAGATCAGTAGCCTTATGAATTGGATGATAAACATCCTTAATAAGTCTTCAAAGCCAAACACACTCTTGTGCAGCAAGTGTAGCAGCCTTGTACTCTGCTTCAGTTGTAGATATAACCACTGCATCTTGTTTCTTGCTGCACCAAGAAACACTTGTATTGTTGCACAGAAAAACATAACCAGAAGTGGATCTTCTTTCGTCTAAATCTCCACCAAAATCAGCATCTGTATAGCCATTTAACAAGAAACCACCACCTCTTTTGTAAAAGAGACCCAGATCAAGAGTACAATTAACATACTTGAGAATCTTCTTTGCTGCCTCTAGATGTGGCTTCCGAGGCTCTTGCAAGTACCGGCTTATGAGCCCAACTGAAAAGGCAATGTCTGGCCTTGTGATTGTCAAATAAAGAAGACCACCAACAAGAGAACGATAAGACTTAGGATATGGTAAGAGAGATCCCACATCTCGCCTTAATTTCTCACTTGTGTCAAGTGGAGTAGATCGTCTCTTGCTAAGTTTCAGGCCATATTTCTCAATCAACTTCTTAGCATAACCTTCTTGTGATAACATAACTCCATCCTTCATATTTTTCACTTCTAAACCAAGAAAATGGCCCAGCTCACCCAAATTCTTCATATCGAATCGAGTAGATAGTTCTGCCTTTAGCTTTGCAATCTCACCTTCATTACTTCTGGTTACTATCATATCATCCACATACAAAAGGACCACCATATGCAAGTCTCTATCCTTCTTAACAAAAAGACTTGAATCTGCATCTGTAGAATGATAACCACAGAATTGCAAAAATTCCTCAATCTTCCCGTACCATGCTCTCGGAGCCTGCTTTAGCCCATATAAAGCTTTCTTGAGTTTGCATACATAACTTGGATGAGCTTTTGATGTGTAGCCTATTGGTTGCTCCATATAGATATCCTTGTCAATATCACCATATAGAAATGCATTTTTAACATCAAGCTGCCATAGCTTCCAACCTTGAGAGGCTGCCAAGGAAATCACAACACGAACCGATGTCATCTTTGCAACGGGACTAAAAGTCTCCTCATAATCTTCTCCATAGCTTTGAGAGAAACCACGAGCAACCAATCTAGCTTTAAATCTGTCCACACTTCCATCAGCTTTCCTTTTCAACTTGTAAACCCATTTACATGTGATTGGATTCACATGATCAGGTTTTGGAACAAGATCCCAAGTCTCATTCTTAATGAGAGCCTTCATTTCTTCATCCATGGCTTGACTTCAGTGAGCACTTTCTTTAGCTTCATCATAACCAGAAGGTTCTTCATCATCAATTGGGCCTATAAAGAAGCAAGAATAAGTGCTTGTGAAGTTTTCATCTTGATATCGTGTCGGCTTGGTGATATTTCTTCTTGGCCTTTGATTTGGTACAACAGCTGCATCACCATCTTCTGGAACTCTTCCATCCTCAACTACTTCTTCATTTTCAGAATTAGTGCTCCCCCTTTCACCTTGTTGCAAATCAGATGAAGGCAAACAAAAACTAGGAGCATTTGAGGATGTTGGCAATTCAACAATTTCAGATTCCTGCAAATTTAACTATCCACCAGCAGCTGCACCATAATATGAAGAAATTTCATCAAATACAACATCTCTTGAGACAACAAAATTGTGAGTGATAGGATCCATGCATTTCCAGCCCTTTTTCCTTTCATCGTACCTAATAAATATGCATTTTTTCGCCTTTGCATCCAACTTCCCTCTCCTAGAGTCCGGCACATGAACATAGCAAATTGAGCCAAACACTTTGAAATGCTTTACACTAGGCTTCTCTCCAAACATCAGCTCATAAGGTGTCTTCATGTTATTTGGACTCAAAGGCAACCGATTGATTACATAGGCTGCACACATCATACCCTCCGCCCATAAGGCCTTGGGTAAATTTTTGGCATGTAACCAGCTTCTACATGTCTCTGTGAGATGCCGGATCTTCTTTTCGGCGATGCCATTTTGTTGGGGGGTTTCTGCACAAGACAGCTCTCTTCTTATCCCAAACCGATGACAAAAAGTAAAGAATTCATCAGAAATAAACTCTCCCCCATTGTCGGTTCGCAGCCGCCTAATTTTCAAGCCAAGAACACCTTCAACATTCTCTTTGAACTCTTGAAACTTTGAGAAAGCATCTGATTTTTGCTTAATACAATAGACCCATGTAAATCTTGAAAAGTCATCAACAAGAATCAACATATATCGAAGACTAGAAAATGAAGGAGTTCTAGTAAGACCAAATAAATCACCATGAATGCATTCCAAAGGAGCCTTGCTTCTAGATTGAGAAATTCCGAATGGAAGGCGATGAGACTTACCGAATTGGCACCCTTCACACACTCCTTTGCTGGGAAAAGTTGTCAAGTTTGGTAGGCCTTTCACCAAATTCTTCCGAACCATAACTTTCAACTTATCAAAGTTCACATGCCCCAATCTAGCATGCCACAAGGATGCATTCTCATTGCAGCTCACTTTATCAATATAAGATGAAGAAGCAGATAACACAAATGTATCTTTTATCCTCCTATCAGTATGCATAACATCTGCCTTTATAAATTTAACATTTCGGAGAAATTTAACATCATGTGGTCCAAACAAGACACTATAACCAGCATCCACAGCATTTGGAACTGAAAATAAATTCTTCTTCATGCCAGGAACATGGAAAACATTATTTAAGGTGATAGAATCGTTACCTCCATTGTTAATGACTACGGTGCCTTCATTCTTAACCTTGTGAACTGTATTATCTGCTGTCACCATATCTTCATTGCCAATGTGTGGTTGTAACTTGGAGAACTTTGATTTATCACCTGTCAAATGATGGCCACAGCCGGAGTCCACAATCCAATCATTCTGGAAATTAATAGAAGCTATGGCATTGAGAGTTGATGACTCTACCATAAAGCATTTTCCCCAACTGTCTTCATCTTCACCATGACTTGAGTCATGAAAGCCACCATTTTTCCTAGCATAATTTCCCGATTTGAGCTTCACATTGCAGCACCTTTTGATATGACCAGGCCTACCACATCGATGACACTTGAACTTTTTCTTGTAGGAAGGTTCACCATCTCCTTCATTCACATGCCTTTTAAACTCTCTCTTCGCAAATTTGAAATTCTTCCTTCCATGAGCAGAGAGTGCCTCCCCTGTGTTGTTGGAGTTGCTTGATATTGAAATTCCAGCCATTTGTCGGGCTAGAGATTCTTGAGAAGACAAGAGGTTCTCAAATTCTTCCAAAGAGGGTTGCCGATCCCACCCTTGAATTGAAGTAACAAAGGGAGTGTACTCCTTTCTCAACCCACGAATAATATGTCTTCTCACACGAGCCTCAGAGATAGGTTCATCCAGATCTAAAACTGAAATCTCCGAACATAAGTTCTTGATCTTCAGGAAAAATTGAGAGATAGAAAGATCACCTTGGCTTGAATTTGCCAATTCATTCTCCAACATTTGGAGACGACCGATATCTTTCTTGTTAAAGAGTCTGTTGAGAGTCTCCCAAATATCATTTGCTGAGGTGCACTTCATAATATGATCGAACAATGAAGGAGAAATGGATTTCTTTAGCACGAACTCTGCCTTTGCATTCATAGTTGTCCACTTCTTCAAATCTTCAGCGTTTTCTGCATTATCCTCAGGCTGAACTGTATTTGCTCCACCAACAACAGCCCACAGTTCTTCACCAACCAAATAAGACTGCAAACAAGATCTCCACATCTTATAATTTGATTGGTTGAGCAGCTCTATGCCAAGTCCGACACTCCGACTTGAAGACTCTATCTCTTGCAGCAACACCGGTTGATCTTCTTCACCAAGGGATTGACACGGCACCTACCGCCCTTGGAGCTCTGATACCATAAAGAAAACAGAAGAGAAATCTGTCTCTTGCCCAAAATTAAAATGACACACTGAAGAAGAACAAACCAGAAAGAGATACACACACAGCAATATGGCTGAATGTAAACTTCACTGCTCAAAGAACAAAACTGGGTACAAAGAAGAGCTGCACAGCACGAGCTGTTGTTCTACAGTTCCTAACCAACTAAAACACTTAAAAAAATACTGACTAAAAAGAGTTCTAGACACAAAGCATGTTGAGCATGCTACAACAGCAACATTGGAAGTAATGGAAAAATAAAAGCATGCTGAGACAACATTGGAGATAACAAAAGGTAAAAGCATGCTGCAATACAAAACTTTTCAGTTTTCCAAAAAGAACTTTAAGCTTAACACCAGGTGTCTGATACAAACAGCACAGCGCCAGGGGCGAGAGCGTAAAATGCCACAGAAGAGACGGGGGCAAACCCAAGGATATTGGGACGAAATCCCCTGTCCCAAAAACTCTCTCCCTACTCTCTCTCCATGTGTTGATTGGCTCAGAAGGAATAAAAAATAATTTTCTTAATATTTCTTTCATTTTTATTCCTTCTGAGCCGATCAACACATGGTGAAAGGGTTGAGAGAGGGTTTTTGGGGGCAACAGATTTCATCCCAAGGATATTCTATTGTTCGTAAATCGTAAAGAGATAGGGATTTAGAGTAGAGAATTTCAATATAGAGATTTTGTTTATAAATTTTTGATAAAAGTTAGGGTCATTAACCAAAAGCACCAAAATGAGCCAAAGTTGTCTCACTTACCTCATCAACAGAGTTTTATTCCCACTAACCCAATTTAAAGAGAAATGACTATTAAGTCCTCAACTTAATTAATGAATTACACACTGCCACTCACTACTCTTCCCTCTCCCTTCCTCCCCCCCCCCCCCCCCCCCCCCGATTGACCTCGGCTCCGGCAACGTTCCAAACCCTAGCCTCCGGTGCTCCGCCTAGGCCCTCCAACGTTCGCCCAGCCCCTCTGGGATTAGACCTAGCCCTTTCAGCGTTCGACGCTCAATCCAGCCCCTCCGGTGGTCAACCAAGGATCTCCGGCGCTCGACAAAGGTTCTTCGGTGCTGGACCAAGGTTCTCCGGTGTTAGTGGCGAACGAGAACAATGATTAGGTGCTCAAAGCTTTTCTTTGGGTTGCGAAATCAATTTCATTCTTTAGTTTTTTTGTTTTGTTTTAGAAGATCCAAAATGAAAGAAAAATGAAAAAAAAAAAATTCTATTAAGGGGCAATAGACGTCTGTTAAAGTTTTATTGTGGGACAATAGATGTTTTGAATGGATGTAATCTCCTCATTTTTTTCTTTAATCGAAGTATTGTTTGTCTAATTTTAAGGAGATTAGTTCCCATCTCGGCGAACGAAAGTTCTATTGGGGGGCAATAGGGGTTTATTGAGAAGCAATAGACGTCTATTAGGGAGCGATAGATTATTGGGGGTAATATACGTCTATTAGTATTGGGGGCAATAATTGTCCCCATTGCCCCTCTGTTGGGGGCAATAGACGTCTATTGGGGGCAATAAACCTGTTAGGCGACCTACAAGATCCCCGATGACCTCTTTGGGGACCTCTAGCGAGGTTTTCAGAAAAGTCCGATAGGCAGCGGCTTGTGACTGATTCCTGCAAAAGTTGGCAAGAATCCGACGGTCAGTGACCAGAATCCGGCAGCTGGTGACCGGGCTTCGATGAAGTCCCCTATGGTTTCTCTCTCTTCTATTTTCTCTCTATCTCTCTCTCTCTAAGTAACAAAGGGGTGAGAGTAAAATAGTCTCAAAAAAAAAAAAAAAAACTTAATGGGGTATTAGGAAAGACTTCCTTAGGGTGTTTTGGGTAAAGGGGAATTAAAAAAACTTATAAATGAGATAAATGGATAAAAACCCTAAAAGTTATAATCACAAGTAAGTAATTTGAACAAGAAAGATTACTTTATTTCAATCAGAAGAAAGTTGTATGTAATTCCTTAGAACATAGCAACAATAAGTATATACGTCAAAAACAGGTGGTAAACAAGAGGGGATCACAAGGAAAAGTAAAGGTTGTATATATCTTATATATCTTCCCATATATCTTTTGTCCCATTTCTTTTGAGGTTATGGGAAGGTGCTAGTCACCCCAAATAGGTTGTAGTAGAAGAACTAATATCGCTTATCTTCTATTTAATTTATCTTTTACAAAACCCCAACAAAGAGGTTAGACATTCGAATCTTATATGGTATACGTTTGAGTTGTTTTTATTAATAAAATAAAATTGATGGATTCTTTGCTATGACATTTCTTAAGTTGGTGGAAGTTAACAGTATCAACCATTAATTTATTTGATACAATTAATTAAGTAAACGACTCTTGTGTACATTTATTTTTTGCATAGTTTAATGATTGATGTAATTTTTAAATAATGGTGCTATTCACACACCATTTTTCTCTATTCACACACCCCCTCTATATTTCTATTACTTTAATTCAATTTTCTTTTAAAATTTAACATAACTATCCTTCCTTATAATTATATTTCTTTTTCTTTTTTCTATTTGGCAAGTCAATTATCCTCAAAGGGAAAAATTCACTAACGGTGTCTAGACACTTTGGTGACTTTCAGAATGATACCTGAACTCTGAATGTTATCAATGTGATACCTGGACTTTATTTTTTGTATGGGCTAAATACAGATTACTACCCTGTAGTTTGAGTCCAAAATCAATTCAATCCCTGAACTTCTAATTTAATAAAAAACACCCCTTCATTTTCAATTTTGATCTAATATGTTCAATTTGTTTGTTTTCCAATAATTAAGTTATTTAACTTGTTAATGTGGCTCATATATGGCCTATATTTTATGATGTGGTGTCTGTAGGTCATCTCTAGTCAATTTAAGAGTAAGTCCTACTATTAAAAATAAATAATTTTTCAACAAATAATCCAACTATAACTTGAATCCATAACAGAATATTAACGAATTGGACCTATTAGATTAAAATTGAAAGTGCATGGGTGTTTTTGATGAAATTAGAAGTCCAGGGACTAAATTGATTTTGGACCAAAACCACATGGTAGTAACCAATATTTTGCCCTTTTTGTATTGTTGTCGTACCTCTGGCCAACTTCCGTCACGTCTCCGTCAACTGTGAGTTCGTAACCGATGTGAGACCAAAAATGAGGGCAAAATGTCTGATATGCCCTCAGTTTGTTCTATACCATCATCTATACCCATTATTCCCTCCATAACACACAATTTGGACCAAATTTGTTGACTTCTTCCCTCCAAAGTTGGCCAACTGATAATTTTTTTCCCTCCAAATTACATAAAATTATTGACGATGCTAACAAATTTGACCAAGACCTGTTTCACATGCAATTGGTACAAATAATGCAACTGACATAAAATAGTGCCAAATGAAAGACAAATCTGTTATCTTAACAAACACTCCATCTTCATAAAAATCAGAAATTAAAAATGGCAAAGGCAATAACCAAATAGAAATTCATTGCCTCTTCAAACTGACAAATTGTTCAAGAAATTCAACAAAAGGGAGCAATTTGAAAAGTCATGTTCATTACATCATAACTCTACATGTTCCATACAAAAAGTATATTGGTTCTTCAAGACCCAACACTTGCCTCTGAATCCTACCCATTTAGATTCAGTTTGACTCTTGTGCTGTGCCTTTTTTGCTGCAGGGTTTTGGCTACTCTGAGTTGGAGGTTCATGCATTGCTTGTGAACTAGAAGCCCCTCTATTTGCACCGTGGTTGCCCTCCATGGTCTTTAACTTCTTCCAACCCCTCCTAGACTTGATGATCTGATCCCTCAATCCGCTATTACCATTTGAGGTTGGAACTTTTGGTGCCTACATATGAAAACAGAACCATATCCATCACAACCAGAAATCCAAAACCTTAATCTTAACTAACCAATCAGAACCTTAATCCATTTGAACTTCTTTTTTCATAAATCCACAATCACACATCCATTTCAACTCAACAATCATAAATCCACAATCATTCACCCATCAAACATTTACTGTAACAATACCACAACCAGCAAATTACTACAAGAAACACACAAAACAAAAAATGAATAGCTTGGTCAGGAAAACGCAAACCTGCTGCCTTCTTTGCCTCTTCCTAGTTTGCTGGGCTCCATTGGAACTCCCTTCACCCTATAATGAAAATTAAAACAAGTTAAATGTATGATTATAACCAATAACAAACCATCAATTCTGAAATGTTTAAATGACTTATTGCTTGTTGAGCTGCTGCTGGTTTTTTGGCCTTAGTGATTGGGCAGCCCAACCTGTTATGGCCTTTCTTGAAGCACACCTGGCAGGTCATCTTGGTGTAGGTTCTAGGCATCTTTTTTGTGTTATCTGTTTGGTTGGGTGCTGGTGGAGGCAGCTTGTTCTCACCAGGTTCCTTGGTTCTCTTCATTTTTGGCCTTCCTACTTGTTTCTTATATGGGGGAGGTGCAATTGGATACTTAACTTGTTCCCAATCATCCTCACAAGCAATAGGATGAATAATGGGATTATATGCCTCCATATAAGAGGAAGGCATCAAGTAGTCATCACAAAACACTACAGGCTCTGCGCCTTTGCTTCTAATAGCACAAATGGCATGAATACAAGGCATACCACTCAAGTGCCACCTCCTGCATGTACAAGTGTGGAGCCTTAAGTTCACTGCATGCTTACTGCCATTTTCACCACCTCCAGTGATCTGGAAGTCATGTTCACCACTGTGATATGCTCTATAACAAGAGGTCCTCTCTGCCACATTATCCAAAATCTTTTTAATCCTCGGCCCAACCATATCAGTCCACTTTTGAGCTGTAATCCTTCTGTTTGCCATCCTAACCATTAGGTCCATTCTTCTCTTCTCTAACAAGGTTAAGATGGGCTTATCCCTTGCTGGAAGAATTGCTGCATTGAATGACTCACACAAGTTGTTAAGCAATATATCACACTTGCTTGTGTCTCTAAAGTATGCCCTGCTCCATTGCTTTGGATGCTTGTCTTGAAACCATTGCCATGCTTCTTGGTCTAATTGCTGCAGCTCATCCATGTGCTTGTTGAACCATACTCTGGTGCTGCTCCTTGCTGCATCCTATACAAGATGTTTAAGCCCCTCTCCTGGATGCTTGGCCTTGAAGTTATTGTACATATGCCGAACACAATGTCTATGTTCAGCCTCAGGAAACAATTCATCTATGGCTATCCCCAAGCCCCTCTGTTTGTTAGCAAAAAAAGTGTAGGATGAATCCCTCTCCATTTGCAAATCCCACATCAAGTATTTTAGAAACCACCTCCATATATCTGTGTTCTCTACTTCTGCTATAGTATAAGTTATAGGGAACATGCCATTATTGGCATCAATACCTACTACAAATAGAAACTATCTTGGGTGCTGACCCTTTATGTGACACCCATCCAATCTAATCAAGGGTCTGCAGCCTTCAATCCACCCTTTCTTACAAGCAGCAAAACACACATACATCCTATGAAACCTTCTAACTTCCCCCACCATCTCAGTCTTAGTCTCCATCGTAAAACCTGTGTTACTCCTCAACAACTCCTTCTTTTAACTTGCTAGCTTGTTGTACTGCTCCACATAATACCCTTCAATCATCCTCTTAGCTTTATTTTTTCCTCTTGAAATTTTCTGCACAGAAACATCCAAATTGAACTTCTTTTGAATGTGGTTCTGAATCCCCTTCCTAGACAAGCCTTTATCCACCAATAGGTCTTGTTGTACCTCCTTAGCAATCCTATTATAGTTCAAGTGGTGACTTTTTTGAAGATGTGAGTAGTTGTGATCAGATCTGAGAGGGTTGATCACAAGTGTGCTTGATCCAAGCTCTTGAATGCCACTAGCATATAACCAAAAATGACAACCCAACTGACATTTTACCTCAACTTTCTTAGGTGTATTCTTCTGAAACCAAACACCCCTTCTATTCACCAAACCATACTCCCTAACTGCTTCCTTCAACTGCTCTGAGTTTGCAAAACATAGCCCAACCAAAAACTTGGGGTTTTTCAGGATTTGAGTTTAATGACTCTCCAAGAGTTTACAGGGATTGGATTTCCTTCCTTATCTTTTTTCAGTTTCAGATCCTTTCAAGCTATCAAGCTCCTCTTCAGTTTCACCTCCATCATCACTGCATTCACCCCTATAGCCCATGTCTTCAAACTCTTCAACATTTTGTGGATTGGACATATGTACCTCAAACTGAACATCATCTTCATCATCAGCTTGGTTATAGTCACTGTCTAATAAAAAATGATTTTGGCATTTTAGACCTAAGTAATTCAATGTCAATCAACTACATGACAAACCAAAACTATTTTTCAAATCATGGACCACTCCCGCTTGTCAATTAAAAATTCTGCCCCAAATCCCAAAACCCTAAAAAATTCATCTTAATCGAAACCTTAATCTGGTTTAACCTATTCTAAACCCAGATTTCCTGATAACGATGTCTTTAACCATGTAAGACCATGTATGCGAAATCAAAAGATAGGAATGGGAACTCACTATTGTCGCGTCTGGGTCCAGATTCTCTGAAAAACCTCCACATCTTCGCCATTGATCACTTTTTGTCGGGAATCAAATCGAATCGAATTCTTTCTCGAGAGGTTGATTCAGTTTTGTCGCCTTTTTGGTTTGAGAGCAAGAGTTTGGGAATGATTTAGGATCAGTCGTTTTCGATAACTGTTGTGTTTTGGAAGGAATTCAACTTTTAATCGATATTAGGGTTGGATCCACGAAAATGTCTTTTTTGCCCTCATTTTTGGTCTCACCTGAGTCACACGTGCTCACACTTTATGGAGACATGATGGAAGTTGGCCAGAGGTATGACAACAATACGAAAAATAAAGTCTAGGTATCACATTGATAATATTCAAAGTTCAGGTATCATTCTGAAAGTCATCAAAGTGTCCAGACACTGTTGGTGAATTTTTCCCATCCTCAAATACTTTTATTTTCCTATAGACATAGAGGATTTCACAATTCTTTTTGATTCCCTCTTTTCTTTTTCATCAAAAACTTCTCTAGCTTAGTCATTATATCTCTCTAATATGATGCTTTGAAGTTTAATCATGGTAGAACAAGAAACTTTAGACTCATCTTTTGAGAAATTTTTACATTTGATTTGCAATTGAGACATGGAAGAAAAAAAAAAGAGTTCAGTGATCATTCGAGCTCTTTTGAATCCTTTATTCCTGGAAAGATTCTAACTGAAATTATTTGGTGTATTTGAATTCATTGAGCAAATAGAACTTTACAACAGCCTAATAATGATAGCCTTATGATTATAAGCATGATTTGTTCTATTATATTATGCTAGTAGAACATAATTTCGTCCCCACACGAAGATTGCAACTCATTGCACTCAATATTATGTAGAGCATCTCCAAATTTTGTGTACATCATCAGTTGCAGTGTGGAAGCTTATGGCTGAAGTGGATAAAATGCGAATTCCATATATTTTTATTTTTTTTGTATTTGAGGATGATGCACCCGGATTAAGAGTCATAAACAAACAAGCATTGAGTTTGGTACTTTGCAAAGTATGAGGACAAACTTTACAATATGGATTCAGTTGGGTGAAGGTGATTATCTGGTAAGTATATTATTTGTCTAATAATACATGTCATTCTACTTAATAAACGTATTATTTTTCCTTCATTTATAGGTAAAAAAATTTAATTTATTGTATGATGATGTTTGATTCATGATTGAATTGTCAAATATAAAAAAGAAAAAAGAAAAATAAACGGATTTATAAGGGAGGGTAGTTAGGGTCATTTATAAAAAAAAAATTGAATTAAAGTAATTGAAAATTAGAATGGTGTGTGAGTAGCACCACCCTTTTTAAACAGTTAAATTATGAATTTAGATTGCCAATTATATGCAAATAAGATAAACAGGTCTAAACCGATTTGCATTTAAGTATTTTTCAATAATTTATTCTTCCGTAATCGATATTGGTTATTTTGTAGTTAATTTTTCTTTATCAAACGATCAATAAAAGAGAGGGAGTGGCGATAGCTAATTCAAATAAGAACAAACCTCGGGGCATTGTCTCCAACTTTAGCTTTTAATTAACCTTTTAACGCCGGACGGCCGGGCCCAAAAGCTACTCGACAAAGTAAAGGCTTATGCTTTCTCCATAACTTTCCTCGGGCAAGATCCAATTTCTCACCCCGACTCTGAATCGCCTTCTATGGAGGATTCATCACGATTCTGGAGTCCATTGAATTCTATTGCAATTCCATTGAAGTTACGCCTTTTGTTTAATTCTACAGCTTCCTGCACCACCTTGGCCTCAGCTTGGAGCCAGGAATGGGCAGAAAGGAAGAGCCTTTCCTGCGAGAAAAAGCCCATTACTAATCAATCAATGCCAACAGGTAGGTTGACGTTCATTACTCCAATGACATTTCACTAGGCCAAAAATTCAATCAAACAACACATATCAGATGATAGCAAACATTTTAACTGTCGTATGAAATAATCAGACGACAACAAGAAATTTTCTGTCGTCTAAATTTTTGAATCAAACTACAGTTGTTACATTGCTGTTGTGCAATTGTAAATCAGACAACGGTTGTTTTTCCGATGTTGTCTGAATCAATCAATTCAGAAAACAGTTATTACATTGATATTGTTCAAGGTTGATTAACACAATGGTTGAAAAAGATGTTGTCTGATTTTTTTTAATCACACAACATTTATTACTTCTCTGTTGTGCAATTGCTATTAATACAATGGTTGAAAAAGATGTTGTCTGATTGTTTTAATTCACACAACAGTTTTTAGTTGTCTGTTGTGCCACTCTCTTTCAAACAATGTACTTGAATTGATGTTGTCTGAGTTTTAGGATTCAATAAGTTGGCACCCTAGTTAATTGACTTTAACACCTAGCCAAATCTTCAATTTTCACTTCACTCCATTCGACCAAAACCCGAGCTCGCGCCTCTCTCTCTCTCTCTCAAAATCACTATCCATCTCACCCAACCGTACTAACCAGCTCTCTCACAAAGCCTCAACCATCACTACTGGATCTAAATATACTCTCACTATTCTCAGCCCTCAATCCTCAGCCATCAACTTCTCTCAGATAAATAGCATCTAATCCAAGATCGAGAACGAAGAACCCGTCCTGCGATACAAGGCTCAGAAGCCGTCTTGTACAGGTCTACCAGCCCAATTTGGCTTCAACCCCGGCTGTTGCAACGCCTCTATTCGATTCTCTCCCTCATCCACCTCGGAACATAAAAGATTAAGTCCTGCGAATACCTCCACCGCCGGGAACAATCAAACAACTTCATCGTTACCGCCATTCGTCTCTCCTCTTTGAATTTTGTAATTTTTGAGTTCGTATTTCTTTCATTTTTGATTAATCGCAGATTTTCATCTTCTATTTTTGTTTTCTCTGTGCCTCTTTCTCTTATTATTATGTTAATTTGTGAGTTCAGGTACTACAGATTCATCAAGAAAGGCCAAGTCTCGGTACCCAATTCAAGAACCATTTTTTCCAAAAGGACGTAGTCGAGAAAATGTAAGGAAACCATTTCTGGGTTCTTTAATTTGATTCGATTTTATTTCAAATTTTGGGTTTTTCTTTGTTAATGATTTGCCCCAATTCTGGGTTTCATTCTTTTGGCAAACCCGAATATCGATTGGAACCCCCCACATGGTTTAATCAAGATTCAAACTTCGAATCATGGATTTTCATTATTTCTGATTGAATTTCAATTGGATAGCATAGTTAAAAGTTTCATTGTTATTCTACTATACTTGGGATCTTTCTTGATGTGTTTTTGTATCAACAATAGTTGGTAATTAATATTTGGTAGTTCTAATATAGAAGCTCTCAGCCTCTATTGGATTTACTTTCATATATAGGCACTCCTTGCTTAATATATCTGAGTCGTCTACGTCAAGGTTAGTCCTTAATTGATATTAACCTTGTGGGAAAAATCTCTCTTGTTTTAGTGAAAGTCTTATTTTAGTAGGATAGATTCAGTTCTTACTCATTAGGCATGCTTGAGAATGTAATAGGACTATAATTGGTCACATTGGTTGTACACATTTTTCAGAAATGACCTCTAAATAGCTATTTGGTTTGCCAAACTTATACCTCCTTTTCAAATATCTATTTTTTTTTCAGTTCTCGGCTGAGGTATTAGTAACAAAGACATCTTCCTTCCAATGCTTCTGATGTAAACTTGCGTTGACTTTTTACATATTTATAAAATGTTTTCTTGGGAACCTTGCATGATACATACCAAATTTATTTCAGGTGCTATACAAGATTAGATTCCTTTCACTCAAAGATAAGGAAATTCAGGTTAGTTGATGTTCCTTGCTTTGCTTTAACACTATAAAGTGGGCTACTAGATGATGTGTTATTCAGCATTGTCCATTGATTTTCCAAAAACAAAATGCAAGTTAAATTAGACAGAGAGAGATCCTCTTCTACGTGACTGGAGTATAGGTATGGCAAAGGAGATGACTTGATCAAGAACTTGGGAATTATAGCAAACTCTGGAACTTCATGTATCTTTTGCTGTTATATTGAAGTTTACATTTGTTATATATTTCGAATGAAATTGTTGGAAAGATAAAAGTTATTAGAATCTATCGTTTGTTTATTTGTCTTCAGTTTGTATACTAGTACCTTCTTCTACTTGGTATGAGTTTTGCATCCCTAATAAATGTCTTATTACCCTGGAAATAAAATGCTAGTAATACAAGATTGATAAATTATTGTTCTTTTGTGTGAGGACCTTGTTGATCTAGTTAAATTAATTAATTATAGTTTGCAGGGGTTGATGTTAAATATGAAGAGATAATTGAAGCAAATTCAACTGGCTCTAGTTCAATGATTTTCAGGATTGTTCGAATGGTTAGTGAACTTACTTTTATTGATGACACTGACAATTATTTTGAGCAACCTTGCCTTTGTGCAAAAACACAAACTCATTGAGGATATTTATGTATCTGTGCAAGGAAAATCTCTTTGTTTTGTTTATTTTTCATGGCACCTGCTTTCTGACTTTTGAATTTTGAATGAGCGAAGGAGGAGCTATCACCGGCACCCCTCCTTCTCAGTTTGAGCTGCTAGACAATAATTTCTTAACTAAAGAGGTGTACCAGGAGCTATTTGCCTAAATCTTGTGCCTAACTCAATTGTAAGTCTCCTATATTTATTAAGATTGATTGCCTCCTACAAAGTGTACTGATGGCTCATCAATATGGCAGGATTGTGTAGTTTAATAGCTGTAGGTTTACATTTGTTGGTATGTTATGTTCTACTATTGTTGGTCTGTGGCATTTGAAATTTGTATGATTGGTTCAGTTAAATACTGTGCTCTATATAGAAACAATGAAATATAGAGTAGCTCTGTGCTCTATTGATGTTTATTGAAAGTTCTGAGTTTCTAACCCAGTTGAACTTTTACTGAAAACTGTACAGTTCGTTGGGAATTTGAAATTATTATATTCTTACACATCTTAAAGATTGTTTCAGAACTGAAATCTCCTAAAAATGATTTTTCTAGAACTAATGATTTTTCAAAGTTGCAGGTCTGCTGCAGGATTTTCTAAACACAGCAATACTGGGTGTTAAACTATCTTAGTTTCTTGGAAAATAGAACACTGGATTTCTTATGCCTAAGGTGTTTGTTGAAATGCGTAGCTGAAATTTCTTGTCAGACTTCTTTAACATCTTATATCCCATTTTGGTAACTGATATAATTTTAAGCCCAAGTTGTTCATGTTTTGTCTCTTGGGTCTTCTTTAAACAGCAGCCTACAGTTTACTACACTACTACAAAAAGTGTATCCGACAACGGTGGATTTCTGTTGTCTAATGAAGAAGTCCACCGTGATCTAAGCGAGTGTTGTGTGATTGAAATATCACACAACAGTGATTCCACCATTGTCTGATAATAGTTGGCTCAACAGAATAGTTATTTCTGTTGTGTGAAATCTGCGCAGGCATGGCCTACCATGGCATGCGGGGATGCCTCAAGCCATTCAGACAACAGAAGAGTAATACTTGCTGTCGTCTGAGATTTATAACACACAACGGCTATAATTCTTTCTTTGTTGTGTGAGATTCATAACACACAACAGTCATAACACACAGAATAGTTAACACATACTGCACTAGAAGGAATGTTCCCATTTGTTTGTGGTGTTCAGTAGAACGAGTTTCTGGAAATTAGATATTGGAGTGTGAAGAACCGTTTCCTCTATATCTACATCTTCACAATTCAAAATCTTGCAGAGGGTTTGCCATCACTTATCAAATACTGAGTTACCAATACAAGTCATAATAATTCGATGTCCACAAACATAGATAATTCAGACTGATGATTGTATAAGCTAAGACAGAGAGGTATATTTGAACATTATACACATACTTAATTAATGAGACATAGAAATCTTTTCTAGAAAAGCTCTAACTAGTGAAGACCCCCTACTTGGAATCCTTGATGTGTAACTCCTAGCAAGTACCAAAGGACCAATCTTCAGTCCACTTGAGCCCTTGATACTATTATATATGAACATGTAAACCATCATCAGTCTCAATGTTCTTTCTCCCTTAAGATGAAGTCACATTTTTATAGACTGAGCAGTAGATAGGGCTTCCATTTGTGGGCTTATTTTAAAAACAAGACACAGATCAGAATACACAGAAAACAGAGTTTTGTAGTTACTTTTGAACATGGATGAAACCTTTCGAACTGAAACTTAAGACTCAATGAATGCTTTACATGTCTAGTCCAATATACTAAAGTTTGAGGACTGACAGGAGAGTAAAAGTTTCTCAAATCAATAATCTTGTACCAAAAGCTGCAAGTTGAAAAGTTCTCAGAAAACTGGTAACAAGAAATAAAAATTCACCAACAATCATCCTTTCAATGATTTTAATCACAACTCTCCATATTTAAAGTAGACATGCAAAGCTACTATTTTGCAAAGTTTCATGTTATTCGCAGTTCAAATGGATGGCCAAACAAGAATCTGAAATGACAGGAACGCTGAATTCTGTACAAATCCTGAAACAGTGCAGTAACTTCAAAATAGCATAAGTATATCATTTTAACTCCGTTTTTCATGAAACCAAGTCCAAAATGATCATTGAATAGTCTATTTTAAGCTGTCAAAGACTGAGAGTGAAACAAGGAGTATAGGTTTTCGAAAATCATGGAATAGCCTACTGGTTCAGCTTGGGTGTTGTGTTTGAGCCATAACTTCGAACACATGGTGTGCAGTAATCAAACTTGATCCTTTCTAGTCCTAATCATCCTAATGGAGTCACCATAGCTAGATAATAATCAAAAGTGCATTCCACAACAACCTTGAATAGATTTAAGAACAGAGATTTAATAGAAAGTAGGTGTTCTTACCAAAAGTAAACCAAAAGAAAGTTTCTGACACTGATGCAAAATAGAGAGGAACTCAGTAGTTTGAAATCTCATAGTCCTCCATTTGTTCTGTCATAGTGTAATACGTAAATTAGAAGAGGTTTCTGACATCATTTTTGCCGGTTAAATGACCTTGAACACACAGAAAAAATGAAAATGAAAGAATTATCAGAAGGGGGCATAATGATTTCTTACTTTCTGGTAAAGAAAGCAAATACCACTTTACATGGTTAAGCAAATAGTTGGAAAGTTTATAGGTTCTTAGAGAGTTGGTTCAAAATATTGAAAGAGGCCTTACTTGTACATATGTAACCAAATAGCATGTTTGAGAGACTTGAGAATTTAGGTTATTGTATTAAGTGGTCAAATTGGACTAAACTGAAGAATGATGGATGAAGTTTATGATAAAGGAAATATTCTTCTGCTAGAAATAGATAAAGTGGCATAATAAACACATTTTCTTCCTTTTGTGAGGAACTGTTGCTTCTTCAATTACGTGGAAAAGTAAAGTAAAAAAAAATCCTGTAAAATTAATCTACCTGTAGCAACATGCTCTGGAGCTGCATACCCATATGTCCCCATCACCCTTGTTGAGACATAGCTTCTATCACCTACCGATCCGTCCTTAGCAAAACCAAAATCAGAGAGTTTGGCATTGTAGTTCTATCATTTTGGATGAAAAATATGAAGTGTGAGCAAGTTTACCAGCATTCTTCTAGAAGCCATAAGATTCACTAATAAATGTTTCACTTACTGAATCCAGATGACAAAAAGATATATGTTATGCAGGTGCTGCTTATATCTTGATTGAAGAATCAAACTTTGCACAGTTACATGAAGACTTAGAGGAGCCAAGATCTCAACTTTACTTTAAAAAATGGACAAGAAACTACAAAAGAGAACTGGGTTTCAATATTATAAATCAATCATAAACTGAATAGCTTGAAATTCATAATGCAATACCAAGATCTCAACTTTACTTAAATCAAACAGTAAATCTAAATCTGAATTGGGCATCATATGAGCAGCTCAAAATAAAAAAACCAGCACTAACAAGGATCCAAACCCCAAACTGATGACATGGGTGCCCTTCAATTTCATTACAATCTACAAAGAACAAAACTTTCCAGAAACCCAGAATCGCAACACATTCATAATCAAAACCAAATTAAAACCCATTTACATAGAGATAAGATGGTTACCAGGAGCAATTTCGAGCAGGGAATTCAGCAATTTTGAGCAGGGAATACTATCTAGGCCTTCCATTCTCCCAATTATATCGCTAAACCAAAACAAGCAAACCCTTAATTCCCAATTAATCAGTTACAGCAAGATGAATTCAAAAGGGTAAAGTAAAGCCCAACTAAAGGAGAAAGAAAGACTTACGTTTGTGCTTAACTTCTCCACCTGAGACCCAAGCTTCTTCTCCGACGCACCTCCTCCTCTAAGACGTTGGGATAATAAATGGGTTATCCTCAATTCAGATTTGCCAAAAAACCTGAATTCCAAATTCCCCAATCGAAATGCTTACTAGCGACCTTCAAGTACTTAGGATCGATCTTGCTAGCGACCTCCATGGCCGCATCGTTAAACGCTTGCATATAATCACTCAAATTTCTCAGAATAGTGAATTCCAAATTCCCAAATCGAAAATCAAATTAGGATTTACCAGAAAACCTTGAACAAATTGGGGCTATTATGCTAGAGTAGTAGAGAAAAGTGAACTGCCTGTTGCTGAGGTCACCGAAGGAGTGGAGATCGGAGATGTTGAGGACGGCCTTGATGTCATCCATGTACGACTGCAAAATTCACACCAAATTAGTCGCAGGGAGGGAGAGAGAGGGAAGAGAGAGAGAGTGTGTGAGGGTTTTCACAATTATGGTTGTGAAGGAGAGCAATCCAAATTGGACAATCTGAGAGAGGACTGAGAGGGTCGAGAGGGTTTGTTTTCTTTTTTCTCCTCTACAGTTAGGTCGAGAGGGAGCAAATATAGGGTTTCACTAAAACGAAGCCAAAACAAAACCCACCTTCGCTGGAGCAAATATTCTTCCCACTTTGATTTATTGGGTTTCAAGAAATCCACAGCAAATGATTTTGATTTCTAGGCTGAAGAGAAATGAAACGGTGTAAGTGGTTAACTAGGTTTTGATTTCGAGTATATGGGTTGCGGGTTGGAGGGAGCAAATGGGGCTGTTTTGGAAAGAGTACGAGTGGTCGTCGGGTTTGGTGGGAGTAAATTGGGATAAAGGTTTCAATTAAGTTATTTAGTGGGAAACTTCAATTTGTCTCAAGTTTCTCCAACGACATATAAATAAAACACTGTTGTGTGAGTACATGATAACAAAGCAAGCTGGGTGGGAAAATTTACCGTCTGTGCCTACATAAGTTTCATCAAATTGAAACTTTGCCACCCTGTGCAACTTACTTCCATGCTCAGACAACATAACCATGACAACCTGTTGTACAAATTTATGCATCTTACACTAAGTGTACCAAGTAGGATTTCTCAAAGTTCATACAACACTTCGTTGTACAACATATAACAAAAAACAGTTGTGTGATAGTTCAAATTTCATTTTGGTGAGCTCATTCTGGGAGGGAATTATGTGCTCATTTCTCTCCATTCTAGGCCTCACATTTACACAACAAAAAGTTCTAAACTCAATTGTGCAATATCTTCCTAAAAAAGAAGTTTTCAACTTGCTTACATTCACACAACAGAAACAGATTTGTACCGTTGTATGATAGAGTTCGTGTTAACACACAACAGCAGATTTTGTTCTATTGTGTGATAAGTGTTGTGTGTTTTGATTTTTTGTAGTAGTGCTAGCTCAGTAAAATTATCATTATCTGGTGTAGGTGTTGGTGTAGAGAAGCCTAACCAGTGATCATTTGATAGCATCCTCAAAAGATTGAAAGTCGTAAACTTTGTGATATCCGTAAATTTTTTACCGAGTGTTTGTTTCCTAGACCAGTAACTTGATATTGTTCTACTTTTTATTTTATTTTATTACTTTGCTTTGCTTCTTTTTTTTTTTTTTTTTTTTGGGGAGGGGGGGGGGCGGCGGCGGCGGCGGGAGGCTTTACATTGTATGAGGTATTTTAGAGTCTCGCTACGTTACCTGTGTATAGATGCCTATCCTTTCCTGCATTCACGTGAATTGTGGTTTCAATTGAAACAAGCCATTTTGGTTTATGTTGTTGTCTTAGTTGCTGGAATGAGACCATATATTGATATATAATATTGATTCCTTGGGACAGATGAAGCGCTACATACCCATGTCACTTTCCTTTTTTCATCTAATAATTGGGATGGCTATGGCAATTACAATGGTGTCAGAGTGAAAAGGGTGAAGATTTGCCCAAGATATGATATGCCAGATCAAAAGCATTCAATTCCCTCTCAAGTGATTTTCTGCAAAATCTAGTGCTCTGTTGTCTTTGTTAATCAAATATTGATTATGTATATGCTTGTATTGGATGAGGTCAGCATGGTCCTATGGCTGACCAATAGGGGAACATTTTTTATTTTAGAGTGCCATTGCTTATGACGTTTTGAATTAGGGTCTTGTAACTTGGCCAGCATGCTCTGTTTCTTTTCCAAATGTAGTGAATTTCTATGCCAGTGCTTTGCTAATGTTTGGCTGAAGATAAACAATGGAGGTACTAGCATTGAATTTCTACTTTCTACTTTTATTTGCCAACTTCTGGATCCTCTTTTGATCAAAGGCTTAAAGCACCTCTGGTTGTTATGCAATACTGCCAGCTTGCAACTGAAGGTATTTCCATTTTTGAAGTCATTTTGCATATAATATGAAATTGAAGAATGAACTTAAGGGCCAACTTGTCTACCGTCTCAGGAGCAATAAAGTCATTGGCAATAACTTCAGAGTTATGTGGGGAAAACAAATGGCATATGGCTAACAGTATTGCACCTTCATATGGACCCGTGAGATTCTTAATTTCCAGTTTCCAGGTCATCAGTTGCATATATTTGTTTCTCATTATAGATGTAGGTTATGGAGAGCGCCTGTGGATTCACTTACTCCTAGAATAGTAGACATGCTCAGTGAATAAGCTAAAAGTAAATCAAACCATGCCCTTAGCTTTTGTTCTCTGTTAATTATAGGCAGCATCTCAGCAAGGAAACTTTCTATTCTAGGACACTTTAGGATGCTGGAAAGGGATCACTATCTCATTTGCTATAGTTATAGGCATGGTTAATGTGCAATGGACTCGTTTTTATAGACAAGTTTATATTTTTTGGCTTTATGTATTTATAGGCACTTAGGCAGTGTTAATTCCTATGTAAATGTTGGAATGAAATGATTTTTGGAATCAAGGATGTGTTGTTCAATTGTACAAAATGTATGTCTTCTCTTCTATCTCAGACAATTCAATACCAACAACAAACCATTGTCTAACAAATGAACATGAAGAAAAAAGAAAGAAAAAACTGTTGCCTGAATCATCTATCTACAATAGTGATTAAGCATATTTAATTATCCAACAAGATATAAAATAAATATGTTCTGTTGTCTGATGAAAATAAAGACCACAGAGAATTGAAAAGCTACCATTGTATGAATTGATCAACTAGTACAGCATCTTAGAAAGCCATATGGTTGAAAAGAGACTTTAAGGACTCATATAGCAAGCAAGCTACAGTTTATTTTAGGATGCAATAACACACAATGGCTTTAAGAACTTTTTTGTTGTCTGGTTCAAAGTCAGTCATAGTATTCAATTACTTTGTTGATCTCCAAGCGTCCTTCAGACAACAATTTTTTACAAAAAAATGTTCTCCAACTGCATGTTCTTTACACGTCCCATCCTTCTAGGATCTGCCAACTGAAATTGCTTTGCACAAGAGTGAAGTTACCAACTCTGTTGTTCTTTGCGGTATTCTGACAACACACTGGGTAGTAACTTCTGTTGTACTAAATTCTATCAGACGATAGTTTTCTGGTATTATCTGATTCATGTATCATACGGCATTGAGATAGACAACAACAAACCTTATAATTAGATGACAGTGAAACACTGTCGTCTGATTGAATTTTTGGCCTAGTGTTTTCTCTGTTTTTTATTAGTAGCGAGAGACTATATGGTATAAGCTCCTCAGATTAAGGAAAATTATGAGCAAAGAAAGTTTTAATCTTGGGTGTGTTAGGATCACCGGATGTTAATATACAAAGAAGTGAAACTTTATTAGGTGAGAAAGTGTGTTAGAAACTTAGAATTAGGATAAGTCAGGTTAGTACAGATCTTCCAATATATCCAGAAAACCAGACTTTTCTGCTATTAGCTCACCATCTTATCTCGTGATCCTTATAGTTGAGGTTTATAACTCTGACCCCGATCATTGAACAGTATATTTGTCTCTCTATTATGTACAAGTTTGGTGAGAATCATAGAACTAGTCACTAGTCAGTTTTCAATTAGATACAACTCTATGCCACAACTCAATCCAGTTAAATAATCAAGAAGAATGAGGTTGAAGTTAATCTCCAAGGAAATAAACAAACCATCTTCTTCATCCCCTGCCCATCTTCACCATTGCTACCTTTCGTTCCTTGATCAAATATCTCCCCTGGTGTATAACCCGCGGTCCTCTTCTATGAATTCAAGGATGGATGCCCAACATTACTTAGATATCCAACCACCTTAAGAAGTCCTTAGCTGAGGTCATAACACTTCTCTACCCATTAGCGGGACAATCAAAGATGACCAATATGTATACTGCAATGACGAGGGCATATAAGCTATAATATAGCTTATACATGGAATTGGACATTGCTTAGAGTTTATATACTGATATGCAAACATATATATATATATATATATCTGTATGAACATGTAATTTGATTAGAGTTTAAATTACACATACACAAGTTGTCAAATGAATTTTGTTTATGGATAAACTTGTGTACCATTCAAAATCAAAACGAGTTAGAGTTGATAAGTAGTTAAAGGTTTGATATAACAGTTCAACAAAATAACAGTTTCTTTATGGATGAAACTGTTATGAAGGGCTTCTATATAAAGGTCAAACAGTCCCTTCTGAAACATGAGTTCTTTCTTAAAACTAGTCCTATTACTAAGAGAAAATCAAGATGGATTCAGGGGAAGGATGTCATGGATAATGCAAGTACATCGAGTAAGTTTCTGTGTTTAAGTTTTTTTTTTCTTGAAATTCTGCAGATATAGGATTGATACAGCACCTTCAATCCTAAGTATCAATTCTCATTCTGTTTATGTACAGTAATCTTTAACTACGTGTTTTGATCTAGTATAGGTTCTTGTTAATGTGTATATGACCCATATATCTTCTGTTTCAATGATTCAGTATACATTATGGTTCTAACAGGGCATTCCCTACCATGAAGCCCAAGTCAAAAACTGCAAACTTACTGATGTTCTCAAGAATGTGATCCATGGGGAGTTCAACAAGTTCATTGATTTGAACTAGATGATATTGCTAATCAATTTTCCTTAGGATTCCAGCTGAATCTAGCTCTTTCAATTTGTGAGGATTTTCATTGGTCATTGCAGTTCTTACAAGCTTGCAGATGGGAGGAGGGAGGGGTGGTTTGGTGCTCTTGTGCGGTTATCTCGTTCATATTCAACAACGCTTGGAGATCATGTCAACATAGTGTGACCAGAGTTTATTTCAGAAAAACTCTTCATTCCAAGGGATTTTACATTTTTATTGCCTATGATGTAGGCCTTGGCATACAAGGAATAGAGGTTTATGTTTAATGACACTGTGATACAACCTCTTAGATATCGAGACAATGCAGGCTTAGAAAACTAGAAACACCCATTGTGTTGATGCTTTGTCGGTTTTCATATGGAGTAGATATGTGGCCAGTACCAAGGATGCATGACCAGCTGAAAATTGTACATGGGGCCCCATCATGTGAACCTGCGTCCAACGCTTGACCCACCATTGCCGCAACATTGTTTTGGAAATCTATGTCATGCTGCCATGACAGCTCCATTCCGAAGTACTGGGGAAGAAGGCAATAGGGTGCAGAGCACTTGAGTGCCATTGATGTAGGACGAGAATGGGCCTAGTTTAGCCGGAAAACTAGAAAAATAAAGAAGCGGCGTGAAATCAAGAAGAGTGATTGGAAAATAGGTAATTCACGCATAATGAGGTTACTAGACTCTGCAATATCCAAGAAAATTTGGTTTTGGACTTTTCAAGTTTCTCGTGCAAAAAGTCAGGTTCTGGATTGTGAATTAGATTGGAGTAAATTTTGGCCAGAATGTCCGTTTGAAACGCATGAATCTTTCTGGAATAGGAACGACGAGATCTTCAAGAACCCTAACTGATTTAGGCCAAAATATGTCGTTTTAACTATCTGATTCGGGATTTAATATTTTTAGGCTTGTCTTACATTTGTTTTAGGATTCTTTTTATTTTAGGTTTTTAGTTTCCTTTTTAATTTGGATTCTTTAGGATTTCTTAATAGATTATAATTTAGGGTTTTGGATGCCTATATAAGCACCATCATGCTATGTATGAAGATTAGCTTATCATATCAAATTTAATAAAATGAGAAATTTTTGTCTAATTCTCTGGTGGACTTCAGATTTATCTTTTTAGAGTTTATTGCTTGTAAACTCAGGTTACTTCCAACTGCGTCAGGAATCCTCCACGCTTATGTGACCAGAAAAGTTAGGAATATCAGCTTGATTATGAGATCTTGGGAATCATGATCAACATCACCTCCATCACCATGTGGGGCTCTGATACCACCTGACGCAGTCGGAAGTAAACTGGGTTTACAAGCAATAAACCCTAAAAAGATAAATCTGGAGTCCATCAGAGAATTTGAGAAAAATCTCTCATTTTATTAAATTTGATATGATAAGCTAATCTTCATACATAGCATGATGGTGCTTATATAGGCATCCAAAACCTTAAATTATATCTATCAAGAAATTCGAATCCAAATTAAAATGGAAACAAAAAACCTAAAATAAAAATAATCCTAAAACAAATGTAAGACAAGCCTAAAAATATTAAATCCCGAATCGGATAGTTAAAACGACATATTTTGGCCTAAATCTGTTAGTACTCACTAAAATGAGTTTTGAAGATCTCGTCATTCCCATTCCAGAAAGGTATCATGCGTCTCAAATGGACATTTTAGCCAAAATTTACTCCAATTTGATTCACAATTGGGGGAAATCTAAAAAGTCCAAAACCAAATTTTTCTTGGATATTGTAGCATCTAATAACCTCATTATGTGTGAATTACCTATTTTTCAATCACTATTCTTGATTCCACATCGCTTCTTTATTTTTCTAGTTTTCTAGCTAAATCAAACCCATTCTCGTCCTACATCAGTCATCAATGGAAGTGTTGGATTGTGTTATTATTGGGGAGCTGGTGACATTTAGCTTCAGTACAGATTTTCTCTGTATGATAATGATTTTGTTTTGGGCAAACTTATTTGGGTTTCCTCACCACCATTGACCTTGAAGAACGTTGTAGTTTCCATGGTCACCATAGAGGGTGATGGCCGGAAAAGAGTCATATAATAGTTCGGAGGAGGAATCCATGGCTAAATTTGAAGCTGATATCGAATTCTAGGCTTATGCAACTCCAAGTGGGGCTGAACTGATTTGTTTGTTAGCAAAATAATGTTCTATTTGGAGTAGAGTATTATTCTTCTAGTTTTTCTGCAGCTGATAGGTAATCATGTTAGCAATAAATGTGGCTGGGTTGCTCTTTCATTCTTGTTGCAAAACTATCGGTTTGAATCACATAATTTCTTAACCAACAGAATTGTGTACTGTATTTCTAGTGAGATGAACCTCCATGTAATAGAGAATAGAACGATGTACCATTCATTTTTTTAGAAATGTCACTGATTCTCTATGCATATCAGTCATGGACATCTATCCAGCAGTTCAAAGCCGCAGGCGTTTTTAATTTTTCACCATATTGGGTTTGGTGTTGCTAGTGCAAGTAGACTCTCCATATTGCATACGCAGCTTCTCTTATCTATTACGTGGACGCTACACTGAAATTTGAATCCGGTATTACTAGATTTCGGCGATTAGTGTAGCTACTAAATAGTTGTGGTTTTAGTAGATTTTAAGATGGAAAAGCACAATGTAAAATCTGAAAGGTTATAATTATAAGAATAAGAACAACAATATATAAAAACACGACAAATGAAAAAGAATAAAAGAAAACATAGCAGTTAGCCTGTGAGTCGAACTTTGGACCTCTCATTTAGAAAGAAAAACTCATGCAAAACAACATATGGTAGTATGGTACTAGGATCTAGGCAGAAGAAAAAGTAAAAAGTTTAGTTGAAGAGAACATGTTTAAACTCCCTCGGTTTCACTTTCACATCCATCTCTTCGGTGGGGCTCGAGGCCAACCGCTCACTATCTACATCCGCCCCTGTAGGTTACGGGTGTTGATATTTGCAGCCGTGGGCTTGGGGGTTAAGCTGAGGCTAGAACTGCACCAACACGTGCGCACCCGTTTGAGGAACTCGCTGTCGCTTTCAAGTTTAGTCAAGACTTCCTTTGGCTGAGGTAATGGACGCCTCTATTCCATTAGCATCTCTGGTGTCGGTGAAAATAACTACGTTGTTGAAGTCGAGTCCTGGCATCCCCACCGAAACCCATGGTGGTTTTCCCCAACCAAAATCGTTATCATACAAAGGGAAATTACACAAACTAGTGAAGACAGACTCAAAGCTACCATCACTACGACTCTCGTGATCATCATGACCTTGTTGTAGTTTTCTGATGTAGCCCTCATCGATGTTTCTTATTGCTTCTCGAACCTGCCTTGCAAGACCATAACATTCTTCCCTTGTATTCAACAATGAAGGAGTTGAACCGGCAAGACTGATGAAATTTCCGTAAGTGTGTGGCGGCAAAGGTGGATCAAACCTGCGACGCAGGTTCACAAGCTGTCCCACTTTGTGCAACTTCTGATGGTCATGAATATCATCATCCTTGGTAACTGCCATAAAACGGCTCCAAATGAAGGCAGTCAAGGTCTCAATGCGCTTTGGGCGTTCAAGTTCCACATATTTTGCTCCGAGCTGCTCCATGATCTATGTTAGAGGCATCAAACACAAACCTCTTTGTCATTAATTTATTCTTTGCGAGACAAATACTTGTCTCTGCAAACAACTTCGGTGGGAAGAATGTGGCGGAAACGAATTCTGGGAGGTGTATTTCGGCTTGGTGGTCTCCGAGGGCGCGTCGGGCAGTGGCTGCCCACGCTTTGCTGAACATGAGAGCAGATAATATTCCATCTGCAATCCTGTGAGAAACGCATTGACCAATAGCAAACCTTCCACATTCAAAGACGTTGAGCTGGACACCAAGTGGAATCTTATTATCACTGTCATTAAGTTCAAATGGAACCAATTTAGTGAGTTCGTCGGGGACAGGATTGCAAAGAATGTCGGCAAGCTTGCAGTTGCTGACGTGAGCTTCAAGGTAAGGAATACCCTGGTCGTTGCAGTCTATATACAGGTTGTCATGGGCTCGTCCTGCTAGGGGATGAAAGAGGTTTAAGACGTCGACTAACGACTTCTTAAGGTGGTTGGAAATTTCAGTGATGTTGGGTTGTGTCTCGCCATTAAATTCAAGAAAGAGGATCAAAGAATTATATATTTTGGGAGCTTTGATTTGATCGAGAAAGGAAAACCGGTAACGGCGAAGATGGTCAGGGGTCGGAGAAGAAGGTTTGACAATCTCCTTGGAGACTGCTTCAACTTCAAGCGTCATTCCGGTTTGCTAATTCGACATTCTAATGAACTCGATTGAGTATTAAAAGTTGTATCTGAGTGTGATTATGGTGTTAGGAATTTACCCGACTGTACGTGATCCAATTTATATACATAATCAAGTCATTGTTTAATGCTCATTGCATCTGAATCTAGTTTGCAATACGTCGACGATAATTTGGCGATTGATGAAGTATTGGGCAGTACAATTTTTTTTTTTCATTCGTACGCGTTAATGCATTGGCGGTGAGGTACCACATGTGTAGTAATATAGTTCAAAATTAAATGCACACATGGTCGGAGAAAAGTGATAATCATAATTCACATTAGAATTAATTGTACGTTAAGCAAGTTTAGCAAACACAATAAAGTAGTTATAGAACATTTCTAGTGTAGTTTAAACATGTCTCGAAACCTGAACCGGTGACGTTGATCTTGACCGTAGGTTTGCTCGAGTTTGTTTTGAAAATAACTCATCTTGTATGATTCAGGCAGTTAATAATAGCTTGCATTCCGTGCAATAATATAGTCATTTGATTTGACCGCTCTGCTTTCATGGTTTTGATCTTGGGCTCTCACCTAAAATGCGTATTACTATGGGGAGGTGAATCTGCATATACAAGGCACATCACATCCTCCTCCGGGCAATGTGGTATCTGACACCACTTGCAATTAATGTATTGACAATGGTATTCCAATAATTTGATATTGCATTATACTTATTTTTTTCATTTAATTGTTGAGTAGAGTAATCTTGAACGGTTACATTTAAACTTATTTTTATTAAATGAATGCAAAAGAAATATCTAATTAGAAATTGAAACGACATTCGTAATGGAATGCGGTGGGGATACAATGGTGACGCGGTGGGATATATGTGCTTGTGCCCTGTCAACAGTCTCCTTAATGAGATTGAGAGCTATAAAGAGCAAGACGAGCATATAGACTTGCAAAAAAACAATAAAAACCTTTTTTTTTTACTCTCTTCTTTCGGATTATTTGTGGTATTCCAAAAGCCTCTTAGGCTCAGAGAAAAATCCGTTGGGGGCCGGACGGCCAACTGGATATTGCAGCCCCTCTCCTGGCCATGTTTATAATTCAGTAAATAACACTAAACCAACCAACTTTGGAATGTAGAACAATTGGTTTCCGCATCTTAAACGTTCCTGTGGGGGGATCTAGTACATCAACTGAACCACTTGCCGTGGTTAAAAAAATATAAAAAATAAAAATAAAAAAACAACTTTTTACTTGCATACTAGACTAAAAGGAGTATTTTTGGGTATTTTGAATGAGTTAATTAAGTAAACTTTAATTGCCAAAACACACCCTAAACTTGAAAGTAATATCATATTCAAAATAAGTAGATGGAAAGGCATGAATCTCCCCCTAAAGAATTCTTTTTCATTTATTTTTATTATTCAAAGAAATAAATATAAAATGACCATATTAGCCCTTATTTAGATGGAAAACTTTAAATTTGACAGAGGGGTGTTGATCGGCAGTTTTCGCCAAGTTCAGGGAGTCAATATTTGCAATTGCAAGTTGGAGGTGTAAATTGACAACTATTACCAAATTTAGGATGTATTTTAACAATTATACCTTTTCTTTTAATTAAACTCGATTTAAAATTGAAAGTAATATTAGATTCAAAATAAAAATAATAGGAAGTCAACTTGGGAACATGTTGACACTCATCAATGAGTATAACCAAGCTGGCCATATAATTATGTTTCTTTGGTGATAAATTTTTAAATCAAACAAACGTATCACGTGGCGGTGGGGTCATGGGGCAGCCAAATCAAAACTCAAAAAATTTTATGTGTCCCAAAATTATCCTTACTTATTAAAATGAAATACCTAAAACACCCCCTTGTATGTTTACTGATTAGACAGTCCTACCACGTGATACATTTGCCCTACGTAAGAATTTCTCTTGGTTACATAAATTAAATTTTAATAGGAGATTCCTTTATTTTTTTAAGAATTCCTAAAAAAAGATCGACTGTCTTTGTTATTTAAAAAAAAAAAAGACCATAGTCGATCACTCGATCGGAATATGCTTATTTGGTAAATTAGTTAGAAGCATCTAAACCCTTGACAAAGACCCGTCTGGTGTGCTAAAAAAAGGTCGAGATCGAGTCTATACAAAGACCCGTCTTGGGTGCTTAGAATAGGTTTTCTGACTGGGCTGCAACTTTGCCATGAAAACAGTCGGACCTTAGGCCATAAAAACCCATCTTCGATTCAAATACTGATCCAGAAGAACTATTTGATTAGTGAAAGCTAGAAGTATCCTGAAGCAAAACCAGTTATGCAAGAAGATACAAGGCAGAAGATGCTCAACTTCCATATTACAGAAAGCAGTTGTCAGTAAATATTCCAGTATGCGCTCTTGTTTTGTCCCCCATCATCCTCAGTGTTCCAGATATTGAAGTCTATGTAAGCAATTAAAAGAAACCATGATTGAGAGTTCACAAAAACTGTCTCGTAGATGAACACTCTTGCATGTGATATAATATTAAACTATTTTTACACTCTAAGATGGTTGGAGAAGTTTAGACCTCATAATGCAATTAGGTTACTCATGCACCTCATAATGCAATTAGATTACTCATGCTCTTGTGGTCTTTGCCTGGTTTGTGCTTAATAAATGGATTTTAATTATCTACAGGCTCATTAATAGTTCATGTAAAGGGTTGGACCAATATCAGGATATAATATAATATATATATATATATATATATATAGCGAGTCTCCTATAAATAATCACCTAACCCTTTCATTTTCTTGAGTTACATCTCGTTTTCTTGATAAATTTATCCAGTACCAAATATCATAATACCCAAAAGAAAAAAAAAGAAATTAGGAAATTACTCCAAGAGGAATAATCTATTTAAGCACACCATACACTTCCCCCAGGCACTGAGCTTTTGTATCTTTGGCTGGACAAGTATTTCAAGAATTATTGCGTGCGGAGGAGTATGTAATCCTACCAACATAAGCTGGTAAGCTTTCTAGCTCCAATTCATACTCCCTGGTATTAGGCGGAGACTTTTTATAGTTTATCATCTCTTGCACATTTAAAACTTAGTACTGAATACTTTAAAAAAAAAAAAAGTTAGTACTGACTTCATGCATGAAGACTTGAAGAAGATAGGCCTGGCCTTTGGCTTTAATATAATTACAAAACAAGAACAAGTCATACCCTGGGTGTATATTGCTTGAAATCTAGCCAGTGCAATTTGATCTCTTTAATTGCTCTCATCGCTTAGTCTTACAATTATGTTCAGAGACTCAAAATTTAAAACTGAACTATATACACATATTCTGACATAGAAATATACCCTAAAATAACAAACGTAGATTCATAATTTTAACACATGTCAGACCAATAATAAACTCTAAATACATGTTCAAACGTTCAACTATATATCCTAAAAAACCAATAACAAATGTAGATTTGTAATTTTAACATATGTTAGACAACGGTTTCTCAGACATACCAGCAATATATATGCTGCATAATGTATCTGGTTTATACAACGACTTTTCCTAATCTGCACCAATGTCAAAATATCAATTATGAATTATCAAATATAGAAATTATCACTATATTCATCATGGAGTATTAAAGAACTGACCATTTTTAAAAAGTAAACCATAGTCAGGAAATATGCCTATTTTTAGTATGACTCTTGCCTGGTTTCTGCTTTATAATTAAATAGATTTATAATTGCTTAGTTAGATAGCCCTATTGGCTCATGAGTCTGATATTGATGTCAACCCTACTTCAGAAACTAATACAACTATTTGCCTTCTTATAAAAAAAATGAAAGATGATCACTGCCCAGTTGGCCACTAGATGTTTGTTAAACAATCAAAAAAGCTATCAGTTCCAAGTTTAGCAATGACTTCCTCCACCAAACCATTATATGCCTCTAAACAGAGAGATCGAGCAGAGTACGTAGTAGGCAATTATTATTGGACTTCGTAGTTTTCTGGATAGTGGAACCTATATATACCGGACATATATAGTGACTCAAAGTCTAATCCCTCTACTTTTGACCCCACAAAAAAAAATATCTAAGCTTTCTTCTCCAGGAAAATCTGATTTTGTATGTAATAAATCTATTTTTGTTCTTTGATGATGGTGATTAAAATTATTAAGCTCAGTTGCTGAGCTCACTGGCAATTCATCCCGCTCAGTGACAACTAGTGTAAGTCAGTTAGCTTGCTTAGCCTTTAGATATATCTTTGTAATAATTCTAAATAGGCATAATATTTGCTTAAATATAGGCTTTGATCTTTGGAATAATTCTAACACAGTCGTTCATCAATACAAATTAATCCAGCTATTTTCAGCCTCGAATTCTCTCTCATTTTGTCTGCATCCTCTACCTTGCAGCTCTAGCTGTGGCTTCTGCATAGCTACTATACTAAAACTAATTCTCTGCTCTGTGTACGCTATTAACACTATTAGATTGGACCAGCATGGAAGTAAACAGCGTTGAACCCCGACTAAGTGCACCAGATAAGGTCATGAGCAATTACGGGCTGAGTACTCATGAATATTTCCTAGAGAAAATCATTTCGACGATCAAGAAACAGCAAAGTGAGGAAGCATTTTACGTGCTGGATTTAGGTGTTGTCATTAACCTCATGGACACCTGGAAACGTAACCTTCCGATGGTCCAACCCTTCTACGCTGTTAAATGCAATCCACACCCGGATCTCCTCGCCACCTTGGTTGCTCAAGGCTCAAGTTTCGACTGTGCAAGTCGGTCTGAGATTGAATCCATTTTGGCTCTGGGAGTTTCTCCAGATCGCATTATCTATGCTAATCCTTGTAAAGCTTGCTCTCACATCAAGTATGCTGCAGAAGTTGGCGTTAACCTAACCACTTTTGATTCAGTAGATGAGGTTCATAAGATCCGAAAATTGCACCCGGAATGTTCTTTACTAATCCGCATCAAAGCTCCGGACGAGAGTGGGAGCAGGTGGCCAATGAGTTCCAAGTACGGTGCTTTTCCCGAAGAAGTGCCTAAGCTCCTCCAAGCCGCTCAAACTAAAGGACTCAAAGTTATTGGCGTATCATTTCATATAGGGAGTAAGTCCCACAATTATCAAGCATACAAAACAGCAATACAGGCAGCTAAGGCGGTTTTTCAGGAGGCTGATAGGCTCTGCATGCCTCCCATGCATGTGTTGAACATTGGCGGTGGCTTCGTGTCCGATGCATTGTGCTTTGAAGCTGCGGCAACAGCAGTGAAAACTGCCGTGGACAAGTACTTTTCAAAGGAGGAGCGACAAAACTTAACGATGATGGCCGAGCCCGGTCGGTTCTTTGCGGAGACGGCTTTCACGCTTGCCACCAACATCATTGGGAAGCGAGTGAGAGGGGAGGTCCGACATTACTGGATCAACGAAGGGTTCCATGGCTCCATGATGCGCGTGGATCGTACAGCGCTAGTTGATTCGTGCATTTCTCTGAAATGCATGTCCAATAACAGTAGTGACGACAATAAGAAGAACCCAGGCATTATGGTATGTGGTAAAGGTGTCGGTGGTACTCGCACTTACAGTTCGATTGTGTTTGGTCCGACATGTGATCCCATTGACAAGGTGTTGGAGGGTCACCAGCTACCAGAATTGGAGGTGAATGATTGGCTGGTGTTTCAGAATATGGGTGCTTATACGTCATCCTGTAGCAACAAGTTTAATGGTTTTGGCGCAGCCAAGATCACCTACCTTACTAATTGATCGATGACGCATGAGTTTGCAATAAGTACTCTGTGTACCATATCAAGAAGCATCCTAACTCACGCTCGCTCAAGTGTGCCATGCCACTCACCTTTTTTCTTTATGTATCTTTTATGTATTAAGTGTCATTTTGATATTTTTGTGTAGAAGAATTAATTTTGGTATCACGTACATGTGGTAGTAATTTTTTGGTTTTTTGGCCAATAAATAAGTAATTGTTGGATCTTTGAGAGAGAGAGAGAGAGAGAGAGAAAACTGTAGTTGCAGTTTAAATACTAACAAGAACACTAGTTTCATGGAATCCGATTGGGAGTGTATCAAGCCGTTTGGTAGCATATTCCTTGTGAGATTCAGTGACTTTCTTTTAGAAGAGATGCAGCCAGTTATTAAAAGATATGCACACACTTTCATAGATACGTTCGTTCGCAGCTAGTTGTCATATATTATACAGGCAATGTATGCTATAAGATTATAAGTGTTGTGGATCGTGGCCGGTGATGTCGAAACCCCAAATAAGCATAGCACACAAAGACAAACAATTACATAGATACGAATATAAGAATACAAATTTAAGGTGGTTCAGTAAAAATTTTGTTTAGGTCTACAAGAGAGAAAAACAGTCTTCCACTAATTTATAATGGGTATGGTACACAATCATATCAAGTCTCTAACAGACTTGATGAACAACAAGAAAGAATAAGAAAACATTAATGACTCTCTCCTCTCTTTCTAATTTTGTCCCTCTCTTCTTTGCCCTTTTGGTAGTGTCATATCCGCGTCATTAGCATTTCCTAAGCTAAACAATCAAGAGTCATGTCTGTGTTGTAATACTCCTTACTCGTGGAACTCAGAAGCTTGGATCACATACAAGACTTGCTACTCAACTCACCTCAGCACCTTCAAATGGTAAGTCTGAATTCATGTGTGTCATGTTACTTTAGGAGTGAACAAGTTCTTCTATCCTAGATTAGGGAAGCATAGTTTTCTGTTTGCTGAGCTACTGAATCAGACGTGTTTCTTATTGTCGTGAATAGGTTTGTTATGAGATAGTTTATTATCCATGCTCGTTAAAAACGTTTTTAAAAGCTCATGCACAACAGGAACCCTACCATAGCTCCAGTGTCTCACTATTATAAATAAATGTTTGTTTAGCATGCTAGGGTTACGGCTTCTTTTCAGGGAACTTTGAGCCAAAAGAGATTTTCGATAATTCTTCACGAGTTGTTCCATGTTTAACTGTGAAGTATTATCAACACTTTTAATTCCTTCTTTGAAAGCTTTGGTTTTCCTTCTGTGTGTCCTACATTCATGCATGGTTCGTGCCTTGAGGTGATTGATAACTGAGTCTAGTGTTGTGCCGGCCATCTCAAGATTGACGAAGGTGATCATATCCACTTTCCAGATTTAGTAGCAAAGACAAGATCAAACTACCTTTCTAGTAGGGTTCTAGTAAGTAGAGTTTGTTTGTGTGAGTTCTTTATGTACTTATCTTTTATTAGTGGATTTTTACCGGCATAGTGCCTGCAATTGTTTACCTCTTTGGAGGGTTTTACTGCGTCAACATATCTTGTGTTGTTGATCTACTCCTATACTTGTTTTGTGTTAAATGCTGGCCTACTGACAACATCCCATTAGGCTGGATAATTCTGTTGATGTCTCACTCTCTAAATCTGAGAATAGAATACATTTTGCTCTCCGTCTCTATGATTCAAAACCAAGAGCAGAATGCTCCTTTTATAGTCATAAGGATATCACACGCTTCCCGAAAATGTTTAAGGGTGACCAATTACCATAATTGGAAGTGAATAATTGGCTAGTGCTTTTTGAATAAACGAGCTTATTTGTTTTCAATTAGTGGTACTTATTGTCAATTTTGATAGTTTGCTTGGTTCCATAAATGGTTGGTCCAAGATAGGAATTGATATATGTGCCGTTCTAGTTATGATAAGGAATGAAATTATCTGTTTCGTTTAAAAAAAAAAAAAAGTTTGTTTGAATTGAATTTGCTCACCACGTACCTTAATTGGAGTGGTGATGTACCTTAACTGGAGTGGTAATACCACCACTACTCTCAATCTTGACACGTATGCCACTGCTTATGGTTAACATTAACATGCAATAAATGGACCGTCGGAAGGAAATTTGGATAATATGGACCCAACCACTTTGATAATGTGGCATCCATGGTAGAATTATTAAAAGAAATAGTGCTTCTATTCATATCTCTACATTTGATAGATAGACCTCTCCAAACTTTTGTGATTTGTTTTATCCCATTTTTCCAATCTCTTCTTCTTCCCCGCTCTTACGGACTTTCTCCTTGCTCTTTTCTCTCTTTGTTTCTTCTCATTTTCTTTGGTTGAAGAGTAATTTTGCTAATTAATTTTGGTAGGAGTCAATATTTTAGATTCAAGGATGGGGTTTTGATTTTAGATTTGGGAATTCTTCCTTTCTTGATTATATGGGAGAGGGTAAAGAGTGTTGTAGATGTCTGCAACATTATTTGTTGTAATTCTATGTTATTATTAGATTCGATGTCTTGATCCTTTTCTAGTTTATCAAGTTTTATACCACAGGTAATCTGGTACGTGGTTTTAGCAATTGCATATTGCAATTGTCATACAATTCAAGTCTGCCAGCCGCAACATAAACAAATAAATACTAGCTTCCCATGAATCACAATAAGCACAAACAATTAGAGAACAAACAAAGAGAGAAAGAGAAAAGGGGAGAGAGAGAGGAGTACTTGAGGAAGAATCAGAGAAGAATATAGTCAAAGACGCCAGTTGCATTAGTTTTTATTTTTTTTCCTTAAATCTTTTAGAGAGACATAATGGGATATAAATGTTTACAAAAATTTAATGAGGTCCACATGCTGAATGTGAAGATATGAATACTTTAAAAGAAAATGAATCAATTCATGCCATAAAGAGGAGGGGGTAGAATGGAAGGAAAAAAATGACTTTGAAGCTTGATATGGCCAAAGCTTACGACATAGTGGAGTGGGGTTTTTTGGCTAGTGTGATGGAGAGATTGGGGTTCAATGGGAGGTGGATTGCACTTATGATGGATTGTATTTCTACGGTAACTTATTCAGTTATTTGTAATGGGGTTACAAAAGGTTTCGTTTGTCCATCTAGAGGCCTAAGACAAGGAGACCCCCTCTCCCCTTTTCTTTTCCTTATTTGTGCGGAGGGTTTGCCTGCCTTACTTAGAAGGGAAGAGGCACGTGGCCTAGTTCATGGGGTGAGAGTTGTGAAGGAGGCTCCCACAATTAATCACTTATTTTTCGCCGACGATAGTCTCATTTTGGGGATGCTTCATTGGTGGAATGCAAGCGCTTGAAAGAAGTTTTTTCTATGTATGAAGCGGCTTCAGGACAAAAAATTGATTATGGGAAGTCTACTATCTCGTTTAGTGCTAGCACAAGTGATGAAAGAAATTAGCAATTGGGGAGGAGATGGGGATGAAAATAGTAGAGTTCCATGAGAAGTGTCTTGGCCTTCCTACAATTTTGGGGAGAGAAGAAAGAAAAACTCTTAAAAGTGTGAGAAGTAGAGTTCAAAATCAGGTGGAGAAGTGGCACAGCAACTTACTTTCAATGGCTAGGAAGGAGGTTTTGGTGAGAGCAGTGTTACGGGCCATTCCCACCTATGCCATGAGTGTGTTCAAATTTCCAGTTGGGTTGTGTAATGAGTTAAACTCGATTGTTGCCAATTTTTGGTGGGGGAAAAAGGAGGAAAAGGAGTGCATTGGAAAAAATGGGATACTCTATGTGAACCAAAGGAGATGGGAGGGCTTGGTTTTCGAAATTTTGAAAGTTTTAACCAAGCAATGGTGGGAAAACAAGCTTGGAGATTAATTGAGTTCTCTAATTCAACTTGTGGGAAAAGTGTTAAAGGCTCGTTATTTTCCTAACCATTCTTTCTTGCTGACAACTATTGGTAATTATCCATCGTATGTTTGGTGATCTATTCTTTGGGGTCGTGACCTTGTGGTGAAGGGATGCATCAACAGAATTGGTAATGGCAGGTTGACGCGCATCTATCATATCATTCATACCAACCCACTTGAACAAGTTGAAGTTTTTGTTGTAATCTGCTGGCAGCTCTGGAATGAACGAAATTCAAGTTGGCATGGAAAGGTAACATGCAAAAATCCTTGCCTTATCATTCAACAAGCTCATCACATTATTGAGGAGTTCTCTGCTGCAAACCATAAGCACATTGAACCAAAAGTGAATAGAAGTTGTACCTGGTCAACCCCTGCAGTTGGAAGGTACAAATTAAACTCTAATGGAGCTTTGGAAAGCAATGGTGAAAGAAGAGGGTTAGGTGCAGCTATTCGGAATGAGTTTGGACAATTAATGGGAGCGATTGCTCACCCAATTAGGGGTCACTTCTCTCCTTTAGTAACTGAGCTTTTGGCACTGAAAGCGGGCATTTGTTTTGCTATTGAAGTGGGTATTATTCCACTTGATATCGAAGTTGACAGTAAAGAAGTAGCTTGTCTAGTGAATTCTATATATCTTTGTTGGTCTGTGGAGGGTACTTTGGTAGAAGACATCAAGACTCTCATGCACGCCTGCGGTACCGATAATGTCGTTTTTCAACCCGAAGAATGCAACATGGTTTAGCTAAGTCGATTTTGTATGAAAATGCTAGTCTTTATTATATAGAAGAAGGGCCGGAATGACTAATGAAGTCGGTTGAATCCCACTTATTTAATTGTAACCTTTCTTCACATTAATGAATGGTTACTGATTTGTTAAAAAAAAATAATAAAAGAAAAAGGACGAACCATAGCTGGTTAGCAAATGCTGACCTTATCCAATAATAAGAGGACATTTGTCCTTTAAATATTTTTTTTGAAAGCCAGTCATCCGCATTCGCATTTGATGTTCACATGTTGGGCTATATAAAAAGGCATGTGATGGCTCTCAAAGGATAGATGTCCTCTTATCATTGGATAATGTCAGCAACTATTGTCCAGAAAAAATGGAAAAAAGAAAAGATTATTTAAGGTTCTAAAGCACAGATAAATGGCTATCATTTGAAATAAATGTAAATGGTGGTAAATGATATAAGGGAAAACCTCAGGGGCATTGTCTCCATATTTTTATTCCACTGAGACCGTCCGGACCCAAAGCGGCAAAGACCACGGACATGAGTAAAGGCTCGTGCTTTCTTCAAAATTTCTCAGGTAAGATATAATTTCTCATCTCTGACTCTGAATCGCCTTCGACTATGAATTCGTTAATGATATTTTCAGAGTCCATTTCAATTGCAACGGTATTGAAGTTACACTCTGTCCAATTCTACAGCTTCATGCACCGCCTTGGCCTCAGCTTGCAGCGACGAACCGGCAAAAGGGAAAGCTTTTTCGGTGATGAAAAACCAGTGAGTAACTCTGGCTTTACTTTCCCAATATAACCCCATTTGGGTTCTCTCATTGCTCCTCTGTTGTAGAAATCAAGTATTGTAAAACTTCTACTAGGAAATTTTTTCATCTTGGGTCGAATTTACTGTTTCTATGAAGTAGAAAGCTTAGACTTTGAATGTTAATATAGACTTTTCTGCTTTGTATTTTAGCAAGAAAGCTGAGCATCTTAGACCACAAAGTCAACAATCAAACTTAGAACCCAATATCAATTGAACTACTACTTCTTTTGTATATGTGTTTTAGTTTTATCACAACCACAGATATTTTTTTTTTTTTTTTGCCAGAACTCGATCAGTTGAGTTAATTAGGAAGAAGAATGAATATTGAAGTTGAATTGATCTCTGAGGAGATTATCAAACCATCTTCTTCAACCCCTGATGATCTTCGCCATTACCAGCTCTCCTTCCTTGATCAGTTATCTCCTCCAGTCTATAACCCTTTGGTCCTCTTTTATGAATTCAATGACGAGACGATGCCTAGCGTTACTGAAATATCCAACCACCTTAAGAAGTCCTTAGCCGAGGTCTTAACCCTTTTCTACCCATTAGCGGGACGAATCACAGACAACAAATATGTTGATTGCAATGATCAGGGCACTCCCTATGTTGAAGCTCATGTTAAGTGTGAACTTTCTGAAGTTCTCAACAATCCGGTCCCTGGTGTATTCAGTAAGTTCATGCCATTTGAACTAGATAATATTGCTAATAAGTTCCCTCTAGGCGTCCAGCTTAACATCTTTGAATGTGGAGGATTTGCTATTGGTCACTGTATTTCTCACAAGCTTGCAGATGGATTATCTCATTTCATGTTCAGCAAAACTTGGGCTGCCACTGCCCTCGGAGATCAAGCCAAAATAGAGCCTCCGGAGTTTATATCAGCAAAACTCTTCCCACCAAGGGATTTTACAGCCTATGATGCAGGCCTTGGCATCACAAGGAATAAAGTAACAAAGAGGTTTGTGTTTAGTGCATCTATGATAAAGGCTCTTAGAGCAAAATATCGGGACAGCGAAGGCTTAGAAAACCAGAAACACCCATCACGTGTTGATGCTTTATCGGCTTTCATATGGAGTCGGTATGTGGTCAACACCAAGGATACAGGATCAGCTGAGAAGTTGTACATGGTGCTCCATTCTGTGAACCTGCGTCCAAGGTTTGACCCCTCGTTGCCGCACCATTCTTTTGGAAATCTTTATCGTGCTGCCATGACAGCTCCTTTCTTAAGTAGCGGGGAAGAATGCTATGGCTTGGTGATGAGGCAGGTACGAGAAGAAATAGACAAGATTGACAATCACTACATGAAAAGTCTACAACAAGGTGCTGAGCACTTGAGCGAGCTTAATGAAAGTGTTGATAGTGTTATCAGTGGAGAGCTGATTACATTTAGCTTCAGTAGTTTCTGCAGATTTCCTCTGTATGATAATGATTTTGGTTGGGGGAAGCCTACGTGGGTATCGTCACCACCATTGACCTTCAAGAACCTAGTGGTTTTCATGGATACCAAAGAGGCTGATGGAATAGAGGCATATATTAGTTTGGAGGAGGAAGTCATGGTTAAGTTTGAAACTGATATCGAGTTCTTGGCTTATGCGTCTCCAAGTGGGTGCTGAACTGTTTTGTTTATTGACAAAATAATCTTCTCTTTGGAGTTGATCGATTGTTGTTCTGCAGCTGATACTCTTTCATGCTTATTGTAAAACTATCAATTTGAATTACATGATTTATTAAACAAATTGTGGACTTCATTTTTGGTGAAGATCAAACAAGTTCACATTCATAATGTAGCATGGAAAGGTGGATCACGACGATGTAGCATTATTATTCTTTACCAGCGTCGAAATATCTCTAAACGTGTCAATAATGGAGCTATTTCTCTATCCACCACCTCAGGGCCTCTTTTGATTTGCACCAAATTAGTAATTTGGTTCTTGCTGGTGCAATTAGACCCTGTCAGACGGGGCCTATCAGGTTATTTCTCTGGGTTGAGTCCTCTGCTACAAAGCTACCTTCCACAGCAGTGATCCCGAGTTCATCCCAATTGAACTAGATGATATTGCTGAATCTTTACGGTACTAAGTAAGAAAATATAATTGGAGTGACTCAGACAGAAAAGGGCTTTTGTAGCCAGTAGATGGGCCATTCTAATATATCAACAAAGAGATTCCAGTGAGTAAGAAGTCCTCATGTGAGACTTGATTAATTAATCCCCACAGTTTTTACCTTGACGGCCACCAATTTACTCAACGGCCGTCAAAATTACTTGATGCCCCTACTTTCAGCCATTCTGTGGCGTAAGGAGAGCCACGTCTCCTTTTGTCGGCAGCTCTAAGTTACAGCCTGCGTATTCTAGCTGCCTCCTGCTCTTTCTTGGCTTTGAAGTCTGAAGTCTGACCTTCTCCTCAATGATAGTTATCCAGTTGGTATTTGAGAGTATGAAACTTTGAAGTCTGACCTTTCCTCAGTAAGTTGAACCACCCTATAATCAAGGCAAATAGACTAACATACAAGTTTTATTATTAAATCTGATTTGGTTTAATATGATACGATATATATATATATATATATATATATATATATATATATTGTATTTTATCTTTTTAATTACATTCGTAAATTTAAATTATACAACAATTAATTTTTCATGAGTCGAACTCATAACCTTTTACTTACAAATGAGAGAACAGTGCAACGAGATCAAATGGTATTGGCCCCTTTTTTAAAAAAAATTTATTATTATTGTTAGGGTAAATGTCACAAACAGTAAGGGGTCATTCGACACTTTAATTCCCTACATTTTATAGCCATCATATTGGTACCTCAAAAAATAATTTCCGACATACTTTTAGTCACCTCCAATAGTTAACATTGTTAACCTTTTCTTTTTGTCAAGGGCATTTTCATCTTATTTTCTCTCCCGCTCCCCCCCCCCCCCCCCCCCCCCCCCCCCCGGCCACCACCGTTTTGATTGAGATAATTATTCACTGATCAGTAACTAAAAAAAAAAACATAAAATAGTTTTAATATATGAAAAACGAGAAGTGATTAGGATAACTGTTAATCAATTAACCTAAGAGAGAAAAAGATTAAAATACCTCAACAAAAAGAGGAGTTAATGATGTTATTAATGGAGGGTAAGCACTAAAATTATGTTGGTTAATAAATTTTAAGGTACTAATGTCATACTTTTAGAATGTTAGCGACTAAAATCTCTAATGATTTGGGAGAGTTTATTATTGTTAACATGAACCATGTGTTTGTATGTATTACTTCATCAGTAGCTTGTCTTCCTGGAAAATGATTTCTAATCGATTTTCATTCATTTGAGCTCTGCACGATGATTGTACATTTAGCTGTCTATGTATATGAATCTGATCAGAGTAGGGCAAATTATTAATAGTACATTACCATAACCAGACCACGAGTTATTAAACAATTAGTTTTGTATCTGTGTATAAACTTGATCAGAGTAGGGCAAATTATTAATAGTACATTACCATAACCAGACCACGAGTTATTAAACAATTAGTTTTGTATCTGTATATAAACTTGATCAGAGTAGGGCTAATTAATAGAGCTACATAACCTTGGTACTCGATCAATCGAGTTCAAAAGATCGATCTAGCTTGTAAGAATGAAGGTTGAAGTAGAAGTAATCTCCAAGGAGATTATCACCCCATCTTCTCCAACCCCTGCTCATCTTCGCCATTACCAACTCTCCTCCTTTGATCAATTAGCTCCCCCAGTCTATAACCCTTTGGTCCTCTTCTACGAATTCAATGACAAGACAGTACCCAACATTACTGAAATATCCAGCCACCTCAAAAAGTCCCTAGCCGAAGTCTTAACCGTTTTCTACCCATTAGCTGGACGAATCAAACACGACGACTGGCATGTTGATTGCAATGATGAGGGCATTCCCTACCTTGAAGCGCACGTCAATTGCAAACTCTCTGACTTCCTCAAGAATCCGATCCCTGATCAACTTAGCAAGTTCATGCCATTTGAACTTGATGATCATATTGGTAAGGAGTTGGTCCTAGGGGTCCAGCTCAGCATCTTTGAATGTGGAGGATTTGCAATTGGTCAATGCATCTCTCACAGGCTTGCCGATGCGTCATCTTATTTCATGTTCAGCAAAACTTGGGCGGCCATAGCCCATGGCGAATCCAACATAGAGCATCCAGACTTTCTGTCAGCAACACGTTTTCCACTGAAGGATGTTATGGCATATGATCCAAGCACTGGAATCTCCAGGAATAAAGTTACAAAGAGGTTTTTATTCAGTGCCTCTGTGATAGAGGCTCTCAGAGCAAAGTATGGGGAAAGCGCTGTAGGCTTAGAAGAAAACCAGAAACGCCCATCACGTGTTGATGCTTTAACGGCTTTCATATGGAGTCGATATATGGCCAATACCAATAAGATTACAGGACCTCATGATGGGAAGTTGTATATTGCGGTCCATGCTGTGAACCTACGGCCAAGGTTTGATCCACCATTGCCACAACATTCTTTTGGAAACATTTACCGTGCTGCCATGACAGGTCCCTTACTAAGTACTGGGGATGCATGCAGTGCATATGGTCGGGCTATGAGGGAAGTACGAGAAGAAATAAACAAGATCGACAATGACTGCGTCAAAGGACTACAGCAGGGTGCTGAGCAGTCGGGGCTCCCCTTCAATGAGAATACTGGTAGACTAATCGAACTAGAGCTGGTTACGTTGGGCTTCAGTAGCTATTGCAGGTTTCCAGTGTATGATAATGATTTCGGTTGGGGAAGGCCTGCGTGGGTGTTCTCAGCACCATTGACCTTCAAGAACGTAGCAACTTTCATGGACACCAAAGAGGGTGATGGAATAGAGGTATACATCAGTTTGGAGGAGCAACTCATGGCTAAATTTGAAACTGATGCCGAGTTCTTGGCCTATGTGTCTCCAAGTGGGCGCTGAAGAGCCCTTTGGTTGTTTACAAACAGCTACTAGTCCTGCTATCATAATTTATACAATATCGTGTGTCGTACTGAACTTTGTTCTCATCTATTTGGTAACTTAAGTAAGTTTCGAGTAAATCTGGTATGGTAATTAAGTAATGGTTATCTTCTGGGTACCGAAAGGATGACGAAATTTCCAAAAATTCAAGTTTCGTTACGAGAAAGATGGTCGCTCAAATCAACTCAATGAGTGTGCCTGCCTGGTTGGTCTGCTCTTAAATTGTTGGATTTCTTTCTAATAATAGTATTTGTTGATGTCAATCATGGGGTAATATATGCAGTAAGTAGCTCAGAGCATGAGGAGGGTCAATCTCCTTAATTCGCAGCAAAGTAGTGTTATCTTCATTGCTACTAAGTGGGATATCCCTATTGAGTTGAGATCTTCTTGTTAGCATGTGTTTTCTTTGGAGGCTTTTCTCTTTGTTTTCTTTGTTTAGCAGGGTTGTTCCTCGTTGGTTTAACATAGTTTTATCTTGCTAGCTGATGCAGTTAGACTCTGTAATTCATTGTAAAAACTGTTTCTGCTGTTTAAGAACAAGCTAAATTGACACACACACAGAGAGTAATGTTTCAGAGAGAATGAAGATTTTCAAGTGTGTTTATTCATCTCATACAATAGGGTATTTATAGGAATACATTTGTAGTGTGAAAACTCAAAGAGAAAACCAAAATGATAACAATCTCAATAATGAATTCTGCCATATTTGTTGCCCCTTGGTAAAGCATGTTACATAAGTCTTCACACACTCAAGTACCTATGTTTATACACTCAAGTACCTATTTATACACTTTAAGTATTTGTTACATGATATAGACATACATAGTATTATACATTTATACTACAACATTCCCCCTTCGATATTTCATGTTCAATAGTATTGTGTTGGTGGTGCGCTTCGAAGTTGCCTTGTTAAAAACCTTGCCAGGTAATAAAACCCTGTGGGAAAAAACAACCTTGGTCGAAGGAGAAAAGAGCACAATGCACGTTGAGTGTGGAGTATGTTTCTGGATACTTTCCCTGATTTGGACTCCCCTTGAAGATCGTGGGAGTTCGGATATCCTTCTCAATCCGATGCTCCTTACATGTTTCTCGAAAGGGGATTTTGGTAGTGACTTAGTAAATAAGTCAGCTACATTATCTTCTGATCGGATTTGATTTACTTCAATATTTAGAAGTGTTTGTTGTTGCTGACTATAAAAGAATTTCTGCGATATATGTTTGGTATTGCCGTCCTTGATGAAACCTAATTTCATTTGCTCAATACAAGCTGCATTATCCTCGTAAATGCATGTAGGTTCATTTGTGGTAAATTTCAAACCACAAGTTCCTCAAATGTATCTATTTACAGACCTTAGCCATATGCACTCACGCACGGCTTCATGTAGGGCAATAATCTCTGCATGATTTGAGGAAGTAGCAACAAGGGTCTATTTTGTAGATCTCCAAGATATCGCGGTGCTTCCCATGATAAAGACATAACCTGTTTGGGAGCGACCTTTGTGAGGGTCAGAGAGATACCTTGCATCAGCAAAGTCCGTCAAAACATCATTATCATTTTGATGGAGGGGAGGAGGAGAACGTTGGTCATTATGGATAGTGTTGCCGGCGTTCATATTTCTTCTCTTTGTAGGGATAAAACAAGCCCATATCAATCGTACATTTCAGGTATCGAAAGATTGTCTTTATACCAATCCAATGGCGGCGTGTTGGCGCAGAACTATGTCGAGCTAACAAGTTTACTGTAAATGAGATATCCGGTCTTGTGCATTGAGCTAAATACAATAATGTGCCTATCGCACTTAGATATGGTATTTCAGCCTCTAATAAATCTTCGTTCTCATCCCTTGGACGAAATTGATCTTTTCTGGGCTCAAGACTACGATTGATCATGGGAGTACTCATAGGCTTTGCTTTATCTTCGTTAAAGCGCCTTAGTAACTTTTGAGTATATGCTGACTAATGGATCATAATCCCATCATTACGGTGCTCGAGTTCTATTCTGAGACAAAACCGTGTTTTCCCGAGATCTTTCATCTCAAATTCAGATTTCAAATATGTAGCAGTTTCTTTTAACTCATCTAGAGTTCCAATTAGGTTCATGTCATCGACATAAACTGCTACAATTGCAAATCCGGATCTTGTCCTCTTAATGAACACGCAAGGGTATATTTCATTGTTAACATATCCCTTCCTAATCAAGTAGTCACTTAGACGGTTATACCACATCCTTCCGGATTGTTTCAATCCATATAGTGAGCGTCTTAATTTTATTGAAAACGCGCTCCTTGGTTTAGAGCCACTTGATTTGGGTATTTGAAGTCCATCTGGAACCTTCATATATATCTCTGAATCTAGATCTCCATAGAGATATGCTGTAACCACATCCATGAGCTGTATGTCAAGTTTTTCGGAAACTACCAAACTGACAAGGTAGCGGAACGTTAGAACGTCCATTATGGGAGAATATGTCTCCTCGTAGTCGATTTCAGGGCGTTGTGAGAAACCTTGCGCCACAAGGCGGGCTTTGTATCTAACAACCTCATTTTTCTCATTACGCTTTCTAACAAAGACCAATTTATGGCCAACATGTTTTATATTTGGTGGTGTCAGTGTTATAGACCCAAATACCTGTCTCTTTGTTAGTGAATCCAATTCAGTATGGATCGCATCTTTCCATTTGGACCAATCTGCTCTTCGTTGACAGTCTTCAACGGAGCGAGGTTCGATATCATCGTATTCTATAATTCCTTTTGCAATATGATATGCAAATGCATCATCAATAGCCATAAAATTTCTATCCATAATTACATGTATACTAGTGTAATTCATGGAGATCTCTCTATTCTCTGGAATTGGTTCTGCCATTGGAGCGTCCTCCAATGATGTCTCTTGGACATAACCATAATCCGGAATTTTTTCATGAGATGGATTATTTATATCGATGATTAATAGATTATTTTTGTGTCAAGCTCGCTTTCTTTCTTGGGCGAGAATCCATCGAACCTATAGGCCTCCCGCGCTTTCTAGCAGGAGCCGTGGGTCTAGCCACTGCATCACCCATAGAGGGGATGTCATGTCCTTTAGTTTTAGGAACATCAATCCTTGCAGGTACGTTTGCAGCAGGTATGTGTGATCTTGTCACTTTAGCGATATCAGAAAACGCATCAGGCATTGATTCTGCTACGTTATGAAGATCGAGAATCCTCCGCACCTCTATTTCAGACTGTGTGGTTCGGGGATCAAGATGAGACAAAGTGGGGACAGACCACGACAATTCCTGTCTTTTCTGTTGAACATTAATGTTCTTGTCTCCCCCTAATGACGGGAAGACTGTCTCATCAAAGTGACAATACGCAAATCTAGCGGTAAATAGATCACCTGTCAAGGGTTCTATGTAGCGGATAATGCTTGGAGTATCATATCCAACATAAAGGCCTAAGCGTCTTTGAGGACCCATTTTGATGCGCTGTGGCGGCGCAATTGGCACATAGACTGCACACCCAAATATGCGTAAGTGTGAGACATGAGGCTCATACCCAGTCACTAGTTGGGACGCAGAAAAGGGTTGGGTGGCAGTGAGTCTCAGACGAATAAGCACAGCTGCATGTAATATTGCATAGCCCCAAGCAGAAATAGGGAGATTGGTGCGCATAACCAATGCCCTGACAACCATTTGAAGTCTTTTAATGGCAGCTTCTGCTAATCCATTTTGGGTGTGTACATGAGGGACAGGATGTTCCACCTCAATCCCAATGGACATGCAATAATCATTAAAGGTTCTTGATGTAAATTCTCCAGCATTGTCAAGACGAATTGACTTAATAGAATGATCGGGGTGGTGAGCCCTTAATTTAATGATTTGTGCTAGGAGTTTAGCAAATGCAGCATTTCTTGTGGATAAGAGCATGACATGTGACCAACGTGTCGATGCATCAACCAACACCATAAAATATCTAAATGGTCCGCAAGTTGGTTGGATAGGTCCACAAATATCACCTTGTATTCTTTGTAAGAATGGTATATTTTCTTTAGTGTCCTTTGCATAGGATGGTCTTGATCCTACCTTTGCTAAAGAGCAAGTTTTGCAAAACGAATGATACACTTTAGAAGTAACTCTTTGGACCAATGTTTGGTTCGTACTTCTTTTCGTTTTGAAGAATGGATGTCCGTGTGAAGTTTTTAATATACGGAGCATCATGTCACGACCTGGATGTCCCAAACGGTCGTGCCAAAGCTTGTATGTGTCAGGATCCCATAATTTGTCATTCATGACATGGTTGGATTCAATGACTCTAATAGTGGTTGCATACAATCCACTAGAGCGACACATAAGTTTCTCTAAAACTCGTGTATTTCCGTAGTTTTTAGAGGTGATGCAAAGGAACTCTTGTCCATTCTCACAATGTGTTTCCACATGAAAATCATTGGCTCTTATGTCTTTAAAGCTTAATAGGGTCCTTCCGGCCCTTGGAGCATATAGAGCTTCGGCGACATTAATATTTGTGCCATTTGGTAACAAAAATTGAGCTGGTCCTCGATCATGAATCAATTGTGATGGTCCTGCCATCGTAGTTACTGAGGATCGACTGGGTGTCATCCATAAAAATAATTGCATATGTCGCAATATCGTATGTGTGGTGCCACTATCAAGAAGGCATTCCAATTCTCCAGAAAACATACTGAAAGGAATAAAGTTCGGAATGTTAACACATGTCCATGACATTGAATGCGATACTTTATTAATAGGGAAAATAGCCAATGATTACATCAAAGTTATTCATAAGTCTATTCCAAATATCAAACTTTAGACAAATTGCTATCACTCAATCCGTTTGGTAATTCCAATGGAATATGACCAGGAAAGTAGAGCATGACATGTGACCAATGTGTCGTTAACTTAATGATTTGTGCTAGGAGTTTAGCAAATGCAGCATTTCTTGTGGATAAGAGCATGACATGTGACCAATGTGTCGATGCATCAACCAACACCATAAAATATCTAAATGGTCCGCAAGTTGGTTGGATAGGTCTACAAATATCACCTTATATTCTTTGTAAGAATAGTATATTTTCTTTAGTGTCCTTTGCATAGGATGGTCTTGATCCTACCTTTGCTAAAGAGCAAGCTTTTCAAAACGAATGATATGCTTTAGAAGTAACTCTTTAGACCAATGTTTGGTTCGTACTTCTTTTCATTTTGAAGAATGGATGTCCGTGTGAAGCTTTTAATATATGGAGCATCATATCGCGACTTAGATGTCCCAAACGGTCGTGCCAAAGCCTGTCTGTGTCAGGATCCCATAAATTTTCATTCATGACATGGTTGGATTCAATGACTCTAATAGTGGTTGCATATAATCCACGAGAGCAACACATAAGTTTCTCTAATACTCGTGTATTTCCGTAGTTTTTAGAAGTGATGCAAAGGAACTCTTGTTCATTCTCACAATGTGTTTCCACATGAAAATCATTGGCTCTGATATCTTCAAAGCTTAACAGGGTTCTTCCAGCCCTTGGAGCATATAGAGTTTAGACGACATTAATATTTGTGCCATTTGGTAACAAAAATTGAGCTGGTCCTCGACTATGAATCAATTGTGATGGTCCTGCCATCGTAGTTACTGAGGATCGACTAGGTGTCATCCATAAAAATAATTACCTATGTCGCAATATATATGTGTGGTGCCATTATCAAGAAGGCATTCCAATTCTCCGGAAAACATACTGAAAAAGAATAAAGTTCGGAATATTGACACATGTCCATGACAGTGAATGATAATGCGATACTTTATTAATAGGGAAAATAGCCAATGATTACATCAAAGTTTGTCATAAGTCTATTCCAAAAATCAAACTTTAGACAGATTTTTATCACTCAATCTGTTTGGTAATTCCAATAAAATATGACTAGGAAAGTAGAGAGATGTCGGTGGAGCGAGGCTCGCTTAAATACCCCGATCTCAATTACTTTCCTAGACATCATACTTCATTGGGTACGCCACATAAGAAGGAGTTAATACAATTGTTATTTATTGACTAAGGTACATTTGCCATTCTTGGAAAATAGAAAGAGGATTATTCTAATCAAAGTCTGTGGCATCCTCGTGCTCTTCATTTACAGCTTTGAAGTTCTCAACGGTGAGATTGTCATCTTCAGCAAGGTTGGCTTCTTGCTCTCTTGCTTCCCTGTACTCCTTGTAGCGTGCAGCTAATTGGGTACTTACATGACATTGCTTAAACCAGTGCTCGATTAATCCACATCGATGACACATGTCATTGTGGTTACCTCCCTTCATTTGAGGTGCAGGTTGTGCACGTTGTGGATATTCTTTAGGAGGGTTGCTGCTACTACCACGGCGCATGGTGCGACCTCCACGGCTTATGGTGCTATTTCCACGGCCGGTGTTGTCATATCTCCCTCTTCCACGTGTGGAGTTGCCATCACGTGTGCCCGCTCGAAAGTTGCGGTTTCCTTCTTTATTGGGGCGGTTATATGGACCTGTTCGTCCTTCATGTCCCCTATTATTAGGGTACACATGTCCCCTATTGCTAGGGTACCGCTCCTTGCGTCCTCTCTTGGGTGCATTATAATTTGCCTCACGAATGCTCTTGGTTCCAACGAGTCTTGAATTATAATTCTTTACGAGAATGTTTGTCGTGCTTTTCGGCTACCGACAAAACATTAATGAGCTTATTGAACCTCGTAATTCGTCCAGCATTTACTTCAGTACGATATTGCTTTGATAGCAAAATTGCTGCAACGGGGAAAGTGGAGAGAGTTTTCTCAATTAGCTCTTCTTCTGTGAAGGGTCTTTGACAGAACCTCAACATGGATTTGAGACGAAGAGCTTCTGAATTGTACTCAGCGATAGACTTGAAGTTTGAGAAGCGTACATCGTTCCACTGAACCTTCAAGTTAGGGAGGAGAGAATCTTGGATATTGTTAAAGCGCTCTTGTAGTGCTTCCTATAAATCGTTTGCATCTTTGATGGACATGTACTCTAGCCTGAGTGCTTTGTCCATATGACGTCGCATCAAGATGATTGCTTGTGCATGCTTCTTGGGTGTTCGAGGGAACACAAGGGCCGGGTTTGGTTCATGGATGATGGGCAATATCCCCTTCGATGTGAGATGGTTCTCAACGTCGGTTTTCCAGCTATGGTAATCCGAACCTGTTGAGTCAAGGATTTGAAAATCGAGTCTAGGTTCATTCGACATCCTTGAAGATAAGAAGAAAATATTAGTTTCGGAGTTAAAACTTCCACGAAAAATAATAAGATTTCCGAGCTATGCTACCAAGAAATCAATTTCCAAGAATCATTGTGAACACTCTTAGTTCATTGATTACGAACGCTCTTAGTTCGTTTGGCGTGAATTGCTATAATTCCGCTTTTGATTGTAAGTTCCCGAGAAAAAGGAAAAAGGAGAGAAAATAAATAAAAACTCAAAAACTGGAACTTTTAGTAAAGAATATCTTGAAATAGTGTTGCCGGAAAATTTGGCCGGAAAATTTGTCGGAGGTGATCGGAATGATCGTTGGGAAAAATTGAGAAAAATCGTCCGAAAAATCGCCGAAAAAATGTCAAAAAGTTGCCGGAAAAGTCGTCGGAAACTAGCCATGCAGATCTGTCGGCAGCTGTTGCGCAGCGTCTCGGTAGTTGTCGGTAGTTGCTCTCTGCAGCTGCTGCGCAGGGACTCGACAGATCTCGGCAGCGGTCCGGTTCGTGCTCAAACGTTCCGACGACCGGTTCAACCCTTTTCCGGCCGGTTTTGGCGGTTCTGAGGCCGGTTTCGGGCTTCTGGAATCAAGAGCTTTGATATGAGCTAGGGTTTGGGGTTTTTTTTTGTAGGTTTGGAAAAATGACTTCAATTGATGATGAACTCTACTCTTGTCAATTTTCGATTCTAATTCTAGAGTAACTTCGTGCTGATAACGTGTTTAAGAACAAGCTAAATTGACACAGAGAGAGAGAGAGTAATGTTTCAGAGAGAATGAAGATTTTCAAGTGTGTTTATTCATCTCATACAATAGGGTATTTATAGGAATACATTTGTAGTGTGAAAGCTCAAAGAGAAAACCAAAATGATAACAATTTCAATGATGAATTCTGTCATGCTTGTTGCCCCTTGGTAAAGCATGTTACATAAGTCTTCATACACTCAGGTACCTATGTTTATACACTCAAGTACCTATCTATACACTTTAAGTATTTGTTACATGATATAGACATACATAGTATTATACATTTTTATACTACAACATATGCACTGTTATGCATGCTTTTAATAGTGTGAAATATTTGACTTGCTGGACTAGTCTGTTGTCTGCATACTTTTGTGTTTTCTTTGAAGTTCAAACTTTCTCTAAACGTCTTGCCCTTTCTTGTTAACAAGGATGTTAGGTTATCTTAATTACCTGCACTTCACACGCTTCATATATACTGTTCTGCAAGAAAAGTCGGACTAATAATGTACCAAATCACAAATATTATATTTCTGCTTTTCTTAGAATTAGGCACTTTTACTGGAGAGATGAGTTGACTCCATCTGAGATCATTATCTCATTGGAAAATCTTTCCAAGCTAATCCTGAGATTCATTCCTTCTATTTCTCTTGTAGCACAAGAAAAGAAAAGATTTTTAATTTTTGTACGATACTTCAGAAAATAAAATAAAAAACATAATGTGATGCTATGCTGCACAAGTATCCAAGTGTGATTCGTCTTTTGGAGTTTAAGAAAAAGAAAATCACACAGCGTATAGGACGTCATTGTGATTTCAATTCATGAGCATGTATTTGCTTAACCAATGGGCCTTTGTTAATTAATTTTTTAAGATGCATTCTATCCCCTTAGCATTTAGCTATAGCTTTATATAAGTCTAACTGAAACACATACAAGCACAACCAGACATCCCCCTTGTTTGTAGGAGATCAATGATCATGAAGGTTGAGGTTGAGGTTGTCTCCAGAGAGCTTATCAGACCATCTTCTCCAACCCCTGACCACCTCCACAGATACCAACTCTCCTTTCTTGACCAAATATCTCCCCCAGTCTTTAGTCCTTTGGTTCTATTTTATTCATCATCCGAGGCTGATACAAATTTCGACATTGCTGATATATCGAATCGGCTAAAGAAATCCCTCTCCGATGTCTTAGTCCAATTCTACCCACTCGCTGGACGAGCAAATGACAACATGTTCATAGACTGCAACGACAAGGGCATACCCTTCTTGGAAACTCGAGTTAAGTGCCAACTATCTGATGTTATCCAAAAGCCAGTTCCCAGGGAACTCAACAAGTTGGTTCCGTTTCAACTAGACGAAGTTGCTGATCTAGCCCTTGGTGTCCAACTAAATGTCTTTGACTGTGGTGGAGTTGCAATTGGTGCTTGTATTTCTCACAAGATTGCAGATGCTTTATCGTTTTTCATGTTCATCAAAACTTGGGCAGCTACTGCTAGAAAAGATCATTATCATCAGACAGATGATCATACAGTTACGTCTCCACAGTTTGTATCAGCCACACTGTTCCCACCAAGGAACATATCCGGGTTTAATCCACGTGTCGGGATCACAAAAGAGAATATCGTAACAAAGAGGTTTGTGTTTGATGCTTCCAAGATAGATTCTCTTAAATCAAAATATGGTGATAATGGTCAAGATCATGAGCATGAGCAGAGCCTAGAAAGTTACCAAAGACCTCCATCTCGTGTGGAGGCTCTATCCGCTTTCATATGGAGTCGCTATGTGGCTGCAACCAAAGTTGGGTCCGAAGCACGTGAGAGGGTCTATGCCATTGTTCATGCTGTGAACCTCAGGACAAGGTTTGATCCACCACTGCCAGAATGCTCTTTCGGAAATCTCTACCGAATTGCAGTTACGGTTCCACGTCTGGATACAGGGGAGGAGTGCTATGGTCTTGTGAGGCAGGTCAGAGAGCAAGTGAGTCATATTGACGAGGATTATGTGAAGAAATTGCAGGAAGGCAGTGAACACTTGAGTTTCATAAAAAAAAGCTCTGAGAATTTCTACAAGGGAGAGATGGTTACACTGAGCTTCACTAGTTTGTGCAGATTTCCTCTGTATGAAGCTGATTTTGGATGGGGAAAGCCTACTTGGGTCGGCTCGCCTGCCCTGACTTTCAATAATTTGGTTGTTTTTATAGACACTAAATCTGGGGGTGGAATAGAAGCATACATTAACATGAAGGAAGGAGATTTGGCTAAAATTGAATCTGACAAAGAGTTCATTTCATTTGTTTCAAGTGAGTAAAAGCAATGAAGAATGTCTGCCTGCCAATGCAGCTCTTGGTTCTGTGTTGTTGACTGATATATGCCATATATTCTAGGTGTGAATGAGTCTATTATTGGAAGTGTATTTGGTAAACTGCTACTTTGTGAAATAAGATTGTTCAATTTCTACTTTTCATCACAAAGTTCATTATATATTCTTAAAGACTTTAATTTGATGCAATTCTTCATTGCAAACGCAAATTGAAGATAAAAACAAAAAAAAAAAACAAACAAATGTTTAAGAACAAGAGGAATTGATAAACAGAAAAGGAGAGTAAAATTTCAGAGAGAATGGAGATTTCAATGTGTTTATTCATCTCATACAAAGGGGTATTTATAGGAATACATTTGAAGTGTGAAAGCTCAAAGAGAAACTCAAAATGATAACTATCTTGATGGTGATTTTCTGCCATGCTTGTTGCCCTTTGGTAAAGCATGTTTACATAAGTCTTTATACACTCAAGTACCTATGATTATACACTCAAGTACCTATCTAAATACTTTTACGTATTTTGTTACATGATATAGACATATACGGTATATATACATTTTATACTACAACACTCCCCCTTGGATATTTCATGTTCAATAGTATTGTGTAGATGGTGCGCATCGAAGTTGCCTCGTTAAAAACCTTGCCAAGTAATAAAACCCTGTGGGAAAAAACAACCTTGGTCGAAAGGGAAAACGAGCACAACGCGCGTTGAGTGTGAAGTATGTTTCTGGATACTCCCCCTGATTTAGACTCCTCTTGAAGATCGTGGGAGTTCAGATATCCTCCTCAATCCAATGCTCCTTACATGTTTCTCGAAAGGGGATTTTGGTAGTGACTTAGTAAATAAGTCAGCTACATTATCTTCTGATCGGATTTGATTTACTTCAATATTTAGAAGTGTTTGCTGTTGCTGATTGTAGAAGAATTTAGGCGATATATGCTTGGTATTGTCGCCTTTGATGAAACCTAATTTCATTTACTCAATACAAGCTGCATTGTCCTCGTAAATGCATGTAGGTTCATTTGTGGTGAATTTCAAACCACAAGTTCCTCGAATATGTCTATTTATAGACCTTAGCCATATGCACTCACGCACGGCTTCATGTAGTGCAATTATCTCTGCATGATTTGAGGAAGTAGCAACAAGAGTCTGTTTTGTAGATCTCCAAGATATCGCGGTGTTTCCCATGGTAAAGACATAACCTGTTTGGGAGCGACCTTTGTGAGGGTCAGAGAGGTACCCTGCATCAGCAAAACCCGTCAAAACATCATTTTGATGGAGGGGAGGAGGAGAACGTCGGTCACTATGGATAGTGTTGCCGCCACTCACATTTCTTTTCTCTCTGTAGGGATAGAACAAGCCCATATCGATCGTACCTTTTAGGTATCGAAGGATTGTCTTTATACCAATCCAATGGCGGCGTGTTGGCACAGAACTGTGTCGAGCTAACAAGTTTACTGCAAATGAGATATCCGGTCTTGTGCATTGAGCTAAATACAATAATGCGCCTATCGCACTTAGGTATGGTATTTCAGCTTCTAATAAATCTTCGTCCTCATCCCTTGGACGAAACGGATCTTTCATGGGCTCAAGACTACGGTTGATCATGGGAGTACTCACAGGCTTTGCTTTATCTTCATTAAAGCGCCTTAGTAACTTTTGAGTATATGTTGATTGATGGATCATAATCCCATCATTACGGTGCTCGAGTTCTATTCCGAGACAAAACCGTGTTTTCCCGAGATCTTTCATCTCAAATTCAGATTTCAAATATGTAGAAGTTTCTTTTAACTCATCTAGAGTTCCAATTAGGTTCATGTCATCAACATAAACTGCTACAATTGCAAATCCGGATCTTGTTCTCTTAATGAACACGCAAGGGCATGTTTCATTGTTAACATATCCCTTCCCAATCAAGTAGTCACTTAGACGGTTATACCACATCCGTCAGGATTGTTTCAATCCATATAGTGAGCGTCTTAATTTTATTGAAAACGCGCTCCGTGGTTTAGAGCCACTTGATTTGGGTAATTGAAGTCCATCTGGAACCCTCATATATATCTCTGAATCTAGATCCCTATAGAGATATGCTGTAACCACATCCATAAGCTGCATGTCAAGTTTTTCGGAAACTACCAAACTGACAAGGTAGCGGAACGTTATAACATCCATTACGGGAGAGTATGTCTCCTCGTAGTCGATTCCAGGACGTTGTGAGAAACCTTGCGCCACAAGGCGGGCTTTGTATCTAACAACCTCATTTTTCTCATTACGTTTTCTAACAAAGACCCATTTATGGCCAACAGGTTTTATATTTGGTGGTGTCAGTGTTATAGACCCAAATACCTGTCTCTTTGTTAGTGAATCCAATTCAGTCTGGATCGCATTTTTCCATTTGGACCAATCTGCTCTACGTTGGCATTCTTCAACGGAGCGAGGTTCGATATCATCGTATTCTATAATTCCTTTTGCAATATGATATGCAAATGCATCATCAATAGCCATAGAATTTCTGTCCATAATTACATGTATACTAGTGTAATTCATGGAGATCTCTCTATTCTCTGGAATTGGTTCTACTATTGGAGCGTCCTCCAATGATGTCTCTTGGACATAACCATAATCCGGAATTTTTTCATGAGATGGATTATTTATATCGATGATTAATAGATTATTTTTGTGTCAAGCTCGCTTTCTTTCTTGGGCGAGAATCCATCGAACCTATAGGCCTCCCGCGCTTTCTAGCAGGAGCCATGGGTCTAGCCACTGCATCACCCTTAGAGGGGATGTCATGTCCTTTAGTTTTAGGAACATCAATCCTTGCAGGTACGTTTGCAGCAGGTATGTGTGATCTTGTCACTTTAGCGATATCAGAAAACGCATCAGGCATTGATTCTGCTACGTTATGAAGATCGAGAATCCTCCGCACCTCTATTTCAGACTGTGTGGTTCGGGGATCAAGATGAGACAAAGTGGGGACAGACCACGACAATTCCTGTCTTTTCTGTTGAACATTAATGTTTTTGTCTCCCCCTAATGACGGGAAGACTGTCTCATCAAAGTGACAATCCGCAAATCTAGCGGTAAATAGATCACCTGTCAAGGGTTCTATGTAGCGGATAATGCTTGGAGTATCATATCCAACATAAAGGCCTAAGCGTCTTTGAGGACCCATTTTGGTGCGCTGTGGCGGCGCAATTGGCACATAGACTGCACACCCAAATATGCGTAAGTGTGAGACATGAGGCTCATACCCAGTCACTAGTTGGGACGCAGAAAAGGGTTGGGTAGCAGTGGGTCTCAGACGAATAAGCACAGCTACATGTAATATTGCATAGCCCCAAGCAGAAATAGGGAGATTGGTGCGCATAACCAATGCCCTGACAACCATTTGAAGTCTTTTAATGGCAGCTTCTGCGAGTCCATTTTGGGTATGTACATGAGGGACAGGATGTTCCACCTCAATCCCAATGGACATGCAATAATCATTAAAGGTTCTTGATGTAAATTCTCCAGCATTGTCAAGACGAATTGACTTAATAGGATGATCGGGGTGGTGAGCCCTTAATTTAATGATTTGTGCTAGGAGTTTAGCAAATGCAGCATTTCTTGTGGATAAGAGCATGACATGTGACCAACGTGTCGATGCATCAACCAACACCATAAAATATCTAAATGGTCCGCAAGTTGGTTGGATAGGTCCACAAATATCACCTTGTATTCTTTGTAAGAATGGTATATTTTCTTTAGTGTCCTTTGCATAGGATGGTCTTGATCCTACCTTTGCTAAAGAGCAAGCTTTGCAAAACGAATGATACACTTTAGAAGTAACTCTTTGGACCAATGTTTGGTTCGTACTTTTTTTCGTTTTGAAGAATGGATGTCCGTGTGAAGTTTTTAATATACGGAGCATCATGTCACGACCTGGATGTCCCAAACGGTCGTGCCAAAGCTTGTATGTGTCAGGATCCCATAATTTGTCATTCATGACATGGTTGGATTCAATGACTCTAATAGTGGTTGCATACAATCCACTAGAGCGACACATAAGTTGCCCTAAAACTCGTGTATTTCCGTAGTTTTTAGAGGTGATGCAAATGAACTCTTGTCCATTCTCACAATGTGTTTCCACATGAAAATCATTGGCTCTTATGTCTTTAAAGCTTAATAGGGTCCTTCCGGCCCTTGGAGCATATAGAGCTTCGGCGACATTAATATTTGTGCCATTTGGTAACAAAAATTGAGCTGGTCCTCGACCATGAATCAATTGTGATGGTCCTGCCATCGTAGTTACTGAGGATCGACTGGGTGTCATCCATAAAAATAATTGCATATGTCGCAATATCGTATGTGTGGTGCCACTATCAAGAAGGCATTCCAATTCTCCGGAAAACATACTGAAAGGAATAAAGTTCGGAATATTAACACATGTCCATGACATTGAATGCGATACTTTATTAATAGGGAAAATAGCCAATGATTACATCAAAGTTATTCATAAGTCTATTCCAAATATCAAACTTTAGACAAATTGCTATCACTCAATCCGTTTGGTAATTCCAATGGAATATGACCAGGAAAGTAGAGAGATGTTGGTGGAGCGAGGCTCGCTTAAATACCCCTATCTCAATTGCTTTCCTAGACATCATACTTCATTGGGTACGCCACATAAGAAGGAGTTTAATACAATTATTATTTATTGACTAAGGCACATTTGCCATTCTTGGAAAATAGAAAGAGGATTATTCTAATCAAAGTCTGTGGCATCCTCGTGCTCTTCATCTACAGCTTTGAAGTCCTCAACAGTGAGATTGACATCTTCACTATTTTCATCTTCGGCAAGGTTAGCTTCTTGCTCTCTTGCTTCCCTGTACTCCTTGTAGCGTGCAGCTAATTGAGTACTTGCATGACATTGTTTAAACCAATGCTCGATTGATCCACATCTATGACACATGTCATTGTGGTTCCCTCCCTTCATTTGAGGTATAGGTTGTGCAGGTTGTACAGTTTGTGCTGGTTGTGCAGGTTGTGGATATCCCCTAGGAGGGTTGCTGCTACTACCACAGCGCATGGTGCGACCTCCACGGCTCATTGTGCTATTTCCACGGTCGGTGTTGCCATATCTCCCTCTTCCACGTGTGGAGTTACCATCACGTGTGCCCGCTCTAAAGTTGCGGTTTCCTTCCCTATTGGGGCGGTTATATGGACCTGTTCGTCCTTCATGTCCCCTATTATTAGGGTACACATGTCCCCTATTGCTGGGGTACCGCTCCCTGTGCCCTCTCTTGGGTGCATTATAATTTTCCTCACGAACGCTCTTGGTTCCAATGGGTCTTGAATTATAATTCTTTACGAGAATGTTGTCATGCTTTTCGGCTACCGACAAAATATTTATGAGTTCATTGAACTTCGTAATTCGTCCACCTTTTACTTCAGTGCGATACTGCTTTGATAGCAAAATTGCTGCAACAGGGAAGGTGGAGAGAGTTTTCTCAATTAGTTCTTCTTCTGTGAGGGGTCTTTGACAGAACCTCAACATGGATTTGAGACGAAGAGCTTCTGAATTGTACTCAGCAATAGACTTGAAGTCTGAGAAGCGTACATCGTTCCACTGAACCTTCAAGTTAGGGAGGAGAGAATCTTGGATATTGTTAAAGCGCTCTTGTAGTGCTTCCCATAAATCCTTTGCATCTTTGATGGACATGTACTCTAGCCTGAGTGCTTTGTCCATATGACGTCGCATCAAGATGATTGCTTGTGCATGCTTCTTGGGTGTTCGAGGGAACACAAGGGCCGGGTTTGGTTCATGGATGATGGGCAATATCCCCTTCGATGTGAGATGGTTCTCAACGTCGGTTTTCCAGCTATGGTAATCCGAACCTGTTGAGTCAAGGATTTGAAAATCGAGTCTAGGTTCATTCGACATCCTTGAAGATAAGAAGAAAATATTAGTTTCGGAGTTAAAACTTCCACGAAAAATAATAAGATTTCCGAGCTATGCTACCAAGAAATCAATTTCCAAGAATCATTGTGAACACTCTTAGTTCATTGATTACGAACGCTCTTAGTTCGTTTGGCGTGAATTGCTATAATTCTGCTTATGATTGTAAGTTCCCGAGAAAAAGGAAAAAGGAGAGAAAATAAATAAAAACTCAAAAAACGGGAACTTTTAGTAAAGAATACCTTGGAATAGTGTTGCTGGAAATTTTTGACCGGAAAAATTATCGGAGGTGACCGGAAGGATCGTTGGAAAAAGTCGAGAAAAATCGTCCGAAAAGTCGCCGGAAAAGTCACCGGAAAAGTCGCCGGAAAAGTGTCGAAAAAGTCGCCGGAAAAGTTGTAGGAAAGTCGCAGGGTAAATCTGTCGACAGATGTGTCGACAGCTGCTCGGCAGCTGCTGCGAAGGGTCTCGGCAGCTGTTGCGCAGGGGCCTCGGCAGCTTCTCGGCAGCTGCTGCGCAGGGCTCTCGGCAGCTTCTCGGCAGGTCTCGGCAGCACCTCGGCAGCTGCTGCGCAGCTCTCGGCAGCACCTCGGCAGGTCTAGGCAGCACCTCGGCAGCACCTCGGCAGCGGTCCGGCAGCGGGCCGGTTTGGTTTTTCCGCTTCCGGCGGCCGGTTCAGGCCGTTTCCGGCCGGTTCCGGCGATTCTGAGACCGGTTCCGGGCTCCTGGAATCAAGGGCTTTAATCTGAGCTAGGGTTTGGGGATTTTTTCTAGGTTTTGAAAAATGACTTCGATCGATGATGAACTCTTCTTTCGTCAATTTTTCGATTCTAATTCTAGAGCAACTTCGTGCTGATAACGTGTTTAAGAACAAGAGGAATTGATAAACAGAAAAGGAGAGTAAAATTTCAGAGAGAATGGAGATTTCAATGTGTTTATTCATCTCATACAAAAGGGTATTTATAGGAATACATTTGAAGTGTGAAAGCTCAAAGAGAAACTCAAAATGATAACCATCTTGATGATGATTTTCTGCCATGTTTGTTGCCCTTTGGTAAAACATGTTTACATAAGTCTTCATACACTCAAGTACCTATGATTATACACTCAAGTACCTATCTAAATATTTTTACGTATTTTGTTACATGATATAGACATATACGGTATATATACATTTTATACTACAACAACAGAGAGTTTCTTTGGGTATTTCGCCAAAGTTGTTGTCAATGGATTATCTTATTTCATCTAGACATTGATGTATTTGAGTAGGGTAGAACCAACTATTCTTTCTTTGCCAAGAACTCAACACTGTTAAAGTTCAGAGAGACAGATCAGGATGAAGATTGAAGTTGAAGTAATCTCTCAAGAAACAATAAAACCTTCAACTCCAACCCCTCACCATCTCCGCCATCACCAGCTCTCCTTTCTCGACCAGTTAGCTCCCCACGCCTACGTCCCTTTCCTCTACTTCTACTCCCTCCCCAACACTCCCAACAACCACACCCAAATCTCCACCCACCTCAAGAAATCTCTCTCCAAAATCCTAACCCAGTACTACCCAATAGCCGGCCGAGTCAAATTCAACCTCTTTGTGGATTGCAACGACCACGGAATCCCCTTCTACGAAGCTCGGGTCAAAACCCTGTCACTCTCAGATGTCATCACCAATCCCTGCCTCCCCGAATTGAACAAGTTGTTGCCTTTCGAGCTCGACAAGGTCACAGACATAGTTCTCGGAGTTCAACTCAATCTGTTTCGGTGCGGAGGAATTGCTATTGGGTTGTCCGCTTCGCATCGAATTGCAGATGGGTTGTCATTTTTCACGTTTGTCAAGAACTGGGCATCAACTTCTTGTGGAAATGAGTGTGTGAATCCCCATTTTTCGGCAGCTTCGATCTTCCCTCCAAAGAATATGGATGGGTATAACGGCGTTCCTCTCCCGAAAACGAATGATATTGTGACCAAGAGGTTTGTATTTGATGGGTCGAAGATTGAAGCTTTACGAGCAATGTATGCAGAGAGCATCAGACTGAAGACCAAGAAACGCCCGTCTCGGGTTGAGGCATTGTGTGCCTTCTTGTGGAACAGGTTTATGGCTGAGGTTGCAAAAGAAGAAGAATCAAGTTCAAGAAGGTTGTACACGGTTGTGTATATTATGGATCTCCGTTCGAGGTTTGACTCACCTCTGCCGCAGAACAGTTTTGGGAACTATTACCGGGCAGCCACTGCAACTCCAACATTGGTTGATGGGGAGGAGAGAGGTGGCCTTGTGAGGCAGGTGATCGAGGAAATAGAGAAGATTGATAGTAAGTATATGAGGAAATTTCAAGATGGCTATAAGGAACATTTGGATTTCATGAGAAGGAGGATGGAAAGGGCTGCAAAAGGAGAGCTTGTTACAGTGACGTTTTCGAGTCTCTGCAGGTTTCCATTGTATGAGGCTGATTTTGGTTGGGGGAAGCCAGCGTGGGTGAGCATGGCTTCCATGAGAATCAACAATCAAATAGTTTTCATGGACACCAAATTGACTGATGGAATAGAGTCGTATTTTAGCTTCAAGGAGGAAGACATGGCCAAGTTTGAACTTGACTCAGAGTTCCTCGAATTGATTTCTCCAATTGGTAATGTCAAGAAAAATCCATTTGCACGTCTTTAAATAATCTAAGTTGAATCATCCATCAATAATATTTCTACTGTAGCAATGTGATCACATATGCATTACTCTTGCCATATAAGATGTATAAAATGTTACAATATATCTGTCAATCTGTGGCTTAATAAGATGTAATGCTTGGATTCAAAGATGCATATGCTGGCAGCTCTTGATCACACTTGAATAGTTTCATGTCCTCTTTGCTCAAGCTTACCCAGGACCCCAGTCCATCACGGCCTTTTGTATCCATCAGATATACCATATTCTTGGCAGTTGGAATAGCTGAGCTCACCCAAATTGGTTTTCCGCACCCAAAATCTGTACCCTCGTATAGTGGAAACCTAAACCAACTTTTGCACACATAGAAGTCCATGCCATCACTGGTTAGCATTCTTATAGCCTCGTTCTGAGGCTCGCTTATCACCGAAATATCCGCACTCAGTGGTAGTCTTTTTGCTTTCTTGCAAAATTCTTCACTGCCTTTCCTTAATTCAGTAACCAAGCCATGTAACTCTGCCTCTGTGTCCTCTGCCCTTGCAATAAAGAACCCAACAAATTCCCGACAGAGTTATTTGGTAGGGGAGGGACTGTTCTGTTTCGAATGTTCACATTTTGGTACAGGGACGATGGGCTAGATGAGGATCCGAAATTTGTCCTTGAAGCCTTCATTGCACATTTCCAGATGAGTGCTGCTATCCTCTCCACCATTGTTGGTTGTTTGACACTCACAGAAGGTGCTTTGGCCCTAAGAGCAGCAATCTTTGAGCCATTGAATACAAACCTCTTTGTTGCAGATTTGTGTTCTCTGATCTTAAGATTTTCAAGATCTGGTGGAGTCATCGAGATATCTCTTGGTGGGGTTATTGACACGGTGTTGAATATAGGATCCACTTTCTGGTCAATCCCAGAAGCATTATTGGCCCAACTTCTGATGAATATGCTCAATGTGGCTGCATCAGCTATCTTGTGAGAAAGACATATGCCAAGGCCAATTCCACCACACTTAAAGTAGTTGACTTGAACATGCAGCACACATCCCCTGCCTTCTAGAAGGACTTCACAATTGATAGGCAGCAACTGTTTTATTACCTCGTGGTCTGGTGCTTTGAGACTTTTTTGTAAAACACAGGAAGCTAGAAATACTTTTGAGGTGAAAATCCTTAAATCACTAAATTCCATTTGTTCGTCTAAACTTGAAAAGAACACTCGCTCGAGAGGTACAACGTTCAAGGAAATAAGATATTAACGAAGTTCGACACAAGAATAGTTTCACTAGAGTTCCGAGATACAAATATCAAGAAATAGATATTAGGGTAAAGTCTAGAGACGGTTTACCGAACTTGTTCAGCACACCCAGCTCCGTCTGCCATTGTCTCGTCACCAGTGCATAGTACTTGCATCCACACTGTTGTAGGGGTGAGCTTTCGTCCTCATTGCTCTACAGGAACTCTACCACGACTAAGTTTGAAACCAGTAAATATATATTTGAGATCCCAGTATGAAAACATGTTTAAACCAAATATTCAAAAGAACGACAAACTTTATAATATTTTCAATTTGAAAATCGATGCATGATGCTTAATTAAATATGACGCCAAATCCAAGTATTACTTGATGGCCGCATAGACCCACTACACGACCTTACCTCAAATTAATTTATCATCAGATAAGCGTAGCGAGAGCATCCACTACCTAGCTACACACACGTACCGAGTCCGTGATTGCGGATACCTGGACGACCGGCATAGCTAATCCTACGGAGGTTTAGGGAATCGAACTCAAGGAAGTCAGTGCCCCTTTCGCTCTCAAGCCATCATATTTCTCACGATTTCGTTAGTATGCATTGCATTTTAACATAACCAAATCATACCACTTAACATGCATCATTTTAATAAAATAAGAAAACCACTAACCGAGGAGAGTCTTGTAATCCCTACCTAGTTCCGATGTTTTCTCTCACGTACTCCGAGAGTCGCGACCCTTCCGTTCCTCGAGTAACTGGAGTCCTAAGTTCCGACATTTCGAGAGTTAATAATCTATTGAACAATTATACGAAAACTCGACGATTAATAAATAGTCCAAACTAACTCTTCCTGGTTTGACCAGGAGTTGACCAAGGTGACAACTGTTTGATCGACATTTCTCAGTTTGACCGATATTGAAGTGTTTGACCACGTTTGACCAATCGCGACAAGTTCGATAATTAACCCCAAATTACCGAACATTCACTTGAAGTTTGTGATACCGACCAAATATATATTGACTGCACCCAAATGACTAGGGCCACCCAATATATAATTTATTTTCTTTACTTATTACCAAACCACAAAATACACAAGCACCCAATAACAATTTCACAAGATCCCAAATTTACTTAACAATTTCGTCACATAATAATTCGACGAAACTTACTATTGACACCTAAACTTATTCCATTCTAAATCAAGGTGTGCTCAAAACGCTAACGACACCCAATATCACAACTTGACCTTTTTCCAAAGCTTCATGAACCATTACAAAGCAAACTGCCTCTGCAATGTTTTGACCAACATGCCCATTTTAACCAATATAGCAAAGGGTAAAATCTTTATATGATACCTGAACTGTCACGCCCCGAATTTTTATGAATATCAATTCATAATCCGAAACATGAAAATTTTTCTTTTCTTAACACACTCACCACACGAAATAAAATCTAACCGACTTAGTCTCGGTTAATTATTACAACATAAATCCAAAATGTAATGTAAAGCTCTAAATGAGCATACACACACACCTCACAACTAAATAAATAACAAAACTGCTGTAACACCTAAGCAGCTCGGTCACCTCCCTGGTTATCCTGACCTGCAGGAATATCCGCTACACCATTGAATAGTGTACCGGGATTGCAACAACACAAAACCCGGTAAGCTTATGAAAGCTTGTATGAGTAAAAGAAGGAACTGTTACTTAATTTAAACTCATTTATTCCCACACACAGCAACACTCAATTATTTCCACATATACAAATAATAACAATCTCAATCAACACCAATTCAATATATCAAGTCAACTCCAATCACTACTTTCCCCACGACTCTCTTCATCGTATTTATAAAAATACGGTACTTGACAGACTAGAGCTCTAACTGAATCGTAGCCCCTCACCTGGCCTAGGTTATGGCATCCGACATATTTATCAATTATTGTATTTCATCAATATGTATACCTATATACATATTTAGAACGTCCAATAATCCCACATACTCAACCAATCGTATCCCATCATCCACACTAGGATTAGAGCGTCCGATTACCCACACCGGTCATTACGTTGACCCTAAACCCATAAATGAACCCAACATATAATATCACATACTGAAATCAACCCAACCAAGATACATCATATTATTATGGAATTACACAATTGTAATATAATCAACTCAATCATATCATCAATCAAACAATCCACTCATCAATATATATTTTCCACGTAAATATATATATACGTAATCATCCACTCAGGAATGACCACTAATACCATCTATAGTTCACACAAGAAAATTATGAAATTCATTTGTATAGTTAAAATTCATTTTACTTACCTATGGACTGTGGTAATTCAAGTCCATGAAATTTTAAAACAAATATTTAATCCGCAAATATTTTTCACACAATTACCAAAAATAAATAAATTAAAATGCTCGGTTCGTAATATGAACCACGTGAGTTTTACTCACCTCGAACTCCTGCTGCGTCTTCTATATATATATAACTCACAAAAATCCAATGCTCGTCAACTCAAGCCGTCAAGTACCTAATCAAGTACGGTCTTTACTTAGCAATGAAGCATGAAATAAACCTAATTGATGATCCAACGGTTGGATTTCTAAAATAAAGATAATCCAACGGTCGGATTCTAAAATAAAGATAATCCAACGGTTAGATCCTCACGGATTGCCCATGGAAACATCCTATCAAAATTATACGAAAATCCGATGGACGGATCTTCGTTAATCGCCTCCCGAATCACTATTTTATAATTATACGAAGATCCAAAAATCGGATCTTCGCCCGTGACCACACAAAGTCATCGGGACAGTCATATGAACATCATATTAAAATTTGAAGTAAAACCGATGGTCTGATCTTCGTAAATCTCAAACCGAAGGTAAATTGTAAAACCGTAAATAGTAACGTTAAAACAGAAATTGACTATTTATCAACTTTTTCTAACATGACCAAGTTATATCTCAAAACGCTCGTATGGATGCATAGATCATCGTCCAGATAATAAAAACTCAAAATTCGGTCCGACGCGCCGCCACACGCGGCGGTCAGACGGTGGTCAACGCGGCGGTCAACGCAGGTCAACCACCTCCGATGCAAAAGTCGTCAACTACAAACTTCTTCAAAATGAAATTTTGAACAACTTTAATACCTGACTTTTTCGGAGATGAGGTCTGGATCGTCCTAGATCGGGCTTTGAAGTTGGATTAATCTCGGCCCTCTGATCAGTCTCCAGATCGAATCAGGGACGTTGAAATCTTCAACTCTTGATCTACCACTCTACACTCAAAATCGTGATGCAAGCTATATATGGGGATGATCAGAAGGAAGAGCACGTCACGAAAATGGGGACGATCGGCCCGTGCACCGCCGGAAAAAGGGTTTTCCGGCCGGGTCGGGTTTTCGTTTCGGAGAGATGCTTCGATCCAGATCTAGGGACAGCGGCGGGGCGTGGCGATGGCGGGGATCGACCAGGCGTGAGGCGACGATGCGGGAGAGGGCCGGGTCCGGCGGCGGAGGGGTCGGGAGGCCCGACTTCCAGTCAGGTCTGGTCACCGGGTCTGAATGCACAGTAACCAGACCGAGAGAGAGAGACGGGGGACTGATGTGCAATAATGGAATTTTTTTGTCCTTCACAACAAACTCAGATTTTTCCACTATTTATAGAAAAATTTCGATTTTCAAATATTCATAACTTATTCATACGAACTCCGAATAATACGTTCCAAATTTTGAACGTATAAAAAGTCGATTTTCACGACTCCCTAAATAACGTTCGTTTTTGAAAATAAAATCATTCGGAACCAATTTTCTCAACCCACGACAATCCAAATAATCCCAAATATCACAATTCAATTAATATAACAATTATTGAATTACATAAATTTATTGTATGAAAATCTGGGTCTTCACATGAACTATCATGAAATGCACTTTTTAGTACCTACAAATTTTTATGGAGTCTAATGGTACATGTATTATCCCTCCGTTAGCCATTTTAATATTTCCGTCAATTATTCCGTTAAAGTATGGGTAAAATCGTAAAAACACATATTTTTTATATTTCTTTTATAAATTTTTGATTAAACTAAATTAAAACAAATTAGACTAGGTTAAAAGAAAGACTTAGAATTGAATTTAGTGAATATCTAGATTTACCTACCATCTCTATTGATTAATCCTGTCAATTGTTCGAGAAAAAGTTATATCTAAATTAATATATATATATATATATATATATAATTTTCATAAATAAAAAATACGAAATAAAAATAAAAATACTTAAATTAATTGACCCAAGTATCCTGATACCAGTGAAGAATAAATTTGATATTATTATTTTTTTTATGTGTCAAAATATTTTTTAATTATAGATATTCAATATATTAAATTTTATAATTCTAAATATGAATGAAAAGACTATTGTATCTTTACTATTTTACTCACATAAATGTCACATAACCGCTACGTAGACATTTTTAGAGGAATAATAGACGGAGGTATTATAAGGACTAACGGAAGGATAATACAAGTATCATAGGACTCCCTGAAAATTTATAGATACCAAAAAGTGCATTTCATGATAATTCGGGTATTATATGAAGATTTTATCCTATAACAAAATCCAATATCCACAATTTCACAAATCATTTTCTTCACACGGTTTCTAGTCCACAATCTCAATACCTCTTAACAGCTTGATCAATTCTTCCCAAACTTCTCATGAACTCAATTATACTCTTAATCAACAATTTTAACAACTTAGTGAAATCAAACGTATACCCGGAGACTTTGATTTCCACCACACCACCACAATCACTCAAATTAACAGTGTGCAGGAAAACAGAATTTGAACTTCAATGAAGTCAGACCAATCCCAGTAGCCTAACTTCCAATCATCAACACGAGCAAACTTGATTCAAAGGTCGAGTTATACCTTCGGAAATCGACTGTGACCGAGGCAAACTCACTGCCGGAACTCGACCAATGAGGAGCTGATGGTTTTCGATGCAATCAACCCGACAATTTGTGACTTCCAACTCCAATCGTGGTCAGCTTTCTTCTACAGACGCAACGAAGCCAGGATGAAGCCGAGAAGAGCCGGAAAATTCGCCGGTAACGAAGAACACGGCAGCCCGAGCCCAAACTCAGAAACGAAATTGTCAAAACTTGATTAAATTGAAAATCTAATTATACTAGAGCGTAGAGCACGACGAAGAGGTGAGGTTTCATACCACATACAGCTCAAATGGTAGCCGGGTCGCCGGAATTTGCAGACGTTGCCGGAGAAAACATAAAGCTTCCCGTCGTCGATTCTCTGTCTACGATCGATTCATGGACGATCAGAGGCCACAGGGACGTCGGCGTCGTTGAGACGAAGATGTTGCAAGTGGTCCGCCGTCGTGAGGTGGCCGGACGGAGCTGCACCGGTCGGATCCTCTTTGCGGTTTTCGGGTCGCGTCCGGGTCAGAGCTCGCAGCTCCCTCTCTCTCTCGTGTTTCTGATTCACTCTCTGTCCTTGATCTGATCAAGGCTTTTATATACCTCAACTTAGATTGTAATCAAGGGCCAGGATGAAGCGGTGGAAAGAACGGTCAGGATTGTACCGCAGAAATCCTATTTCTTTAAATTATTTTCTAAAATTCCACAACTTCGGAAAATAGCTATAAATAGCTTGAGTATCCGGAAAATTCTCCGAAATTTTCACGAACTCGTCGTCACATGTACTTTATTACTCAACTCTTTGATTGAGGATTTCACTTTATGAAAATTTCTGAAAATATCCTCGAGCAACATGACATTTATCGAGATCGTTGAATAATTTCGCGTACGATCTTCATTAAGCTCGATACATTTTCCGGGGCTCACATCAACAATTCAACCAATCTCCGAAAGTCTCCATTAGGATTGGCTAGCGCCGAAGCTAAACTAGCACAATCAGTCTCTAACTCAATTTCAAACCATCCTTCATGTATGGCAAGTAGTAGCCCAACTCGAACAGACTCGACCTCAACTTCCAATGCTGAAGTAGCAATAGGGAGATGAACTGCCATTGCTGCAACGCAAACCCCATCATTATCTCTTATCACCACTCCCAGACCATTCTGCTTAGTACTCATTCTAAAGGCACCATCCACGTTGATCTTAAACCGCCCACTAGGTGGACACAACCATCTCGCCCTAGGTCTCCTACTTCCTTTTATGACTACAATATGCAGCTTCTGGAACTCCTCCAGATGATGGAACGCCCATGTAGCCATGCATAATGGATTAAAGAAACCCCCTTTCCATATAATCCTATTACGTTCAGACCATATTACCCACAAACAAATCAAGAATAAATCAAGCTTGGCCCGAGGCAGTAGGTCCACTACATCCCTGACCCACCATTGCACCAATGTTCGTGGCTGAGACCTTGGGTGAAGACCAACCCCACCAGCATGACAAAAACACTCCAGAGCTTCACAATCTTTAAAGATATGCACATCACTTTCCACACCATTATTGCAAAACACACAAGATGTATTAGTGATACACACCTTCTTTTGTAGAGCATCCCGTGAAGGCACTACACTTCTCAACAACCCCCACACAAAGGTTTTAACCTTAGGTGGGACTCTAGCCCTCCAAATAGCTTTCGACACACCATTGGCTTCACTTTTCGTACCAGCAGAAGATGAAGATGTTCTGTTATGGGTAGACATGATACGTGCAACATGGTAGCCACCTCTAACAGTGAACAAACCTTTCTTGTCATAGTGCCAGGAGAAAAATCTTTAAATGGTATCTGAACTATGATCCAATGCATATTTTGGTATCTAAATTTTCAAAACTACCCTAATGGTACCTGAACTATTGCTCCGTTTCTCCATATGGTACTTCCGTCAAATGTGCCGTTAACTTTGCCTGTAATTTTTTTTTTTTGGAGATTAATGTCATCCAATAAGAATGAGTCACGTAGGCAAAGTTAACGGCACATTTGACGGAAGTACCATATGGAGAAACGGAGCAATAGTTCAGGTACCATTTGGGTAGTTTTGAAAGTTTAGATACCAAAATGTGCATTGGACCATAGTTCAGGTACCATTTGAGGATTTTCCCCTAGTGCCAGACTAACCGGTCCACTGCCGGCCTAGCATTTTTTTTTTCACTGAAATTTTGGATTCATGTTGGTTTCTCGACCTGCTGGATCATGATTGATTCCCCTTTTGACTTAAGTTATAACAGATTGTCATTCGATCACGAATTCGAGTCACAAGGGTTTGATAGCATCTGGCTTGACAATTAGATGGCAAGTTAGTAAATCCTTTCCAGGAGTTATCGTTCATGATCGAACGGCAACTACCTCATCCATCTCACAGACTCACACAGAGCTTTCTCAATCTTCAAGGTGTCGATCCCTCTCAGAGTACTCTCCATAAGAACCTCCATAATGTTCCACCTACAGCATGTCAATTGTCATCGCAGCACAACTACTGAAAATACAAGCGCACGTGGATAAGATATCAAATTGAGTGAATGAAATTGATAATTCCTCTGTTTGGGTAGCCATGCCCGCGTGTAGTATTTCTGGTGCTGCAGTGTGCCCTATTTGATGTCATGTTAATAATCCATCTGAATAAAGCAAACGCTAATTAATGACTTGATGAACCAACCTAGCTACTCTTTTGACAAAGAAATGCCAACCAACTCTGCATAGTAGCGCGATGCATACATAGTACTTTACAGAAGCAAACTTCTCAAGGTAAAAAAATTGACAAATAAAGGTAAGCGTGCCGGGTTTAAACCCGCTCTAACATTCTCTAAGCAAACTTTGGTTTTTGCCAGAAAGCAGCTAGGCTAGGGGACCATGACCATTACTGCTACACATTATATTACTCTTCAATTTGCTAATTACTTAAAACTACAAAATTATTTGAATGTTATATCTGTTCCTATGGTATGACTGGTCATGAGTTGCAAGCTGGTATCCTGGTACTAATTGCAAGCTTGCAATATGTTTGTGAAACAATAAAGAAACTTTATAGTTCAGTCGATTTCGTAACTTACTGGAATCTCGATCAGTTTTCAGAATTAACTCTTTTTTTAATTTCGTTGGCAAACTGTTAATGAGATTTAAATTATATCAAAAGAGCCAAATAAATAATGAAACAAGATTGAAAAAGGAAGTGAAATTAGCCCTCTCCAACGACCAAAATCTCTCTCAATTTCATGAAGAAACCACAAAAGACCAGCAACGTTAACGTATCAAGGACTGGAAGTTAGTGGAGAAAAATATCAAACAAGGAGATATAATATTTGTTGGTTTCCCAAAATGTGTAAAAACATCTTTTTCCTCACTTTGGAAATAAAGTTGGTTTGGAAGCATCTTATATTTTGAACAATTCTTAGGTTCACCCTTAGGTGAATGAACATATTCACCTTATATTGTGATTAACGCATAATAACTTTATAATTTTTAATCCAACCATTCATGTTGTATAACGTAATATAAATATTAACTTTGTAAAAAATCAATCAAATTAAAGACATTTTAGTTATTCAATTCTATGAAATACATGGATGGTTCATTATAATAGTAGTAAGTGTTGTTAGAATCATCTATTTGTTTGATTCAATTAAATAATTAAATGATTTGCGATTCGATTAATTTTTTACAAAAATGATCTTTAAAGACTAATTTAAGATATAGACCGTTGAATTATAAATTTTTTAAGTAAAAGTATGTTAATCGACAATTATGGTGAATATGCTCGTTCACCTTAAGGGTGAACCTAAGAATTGTTCTTATATTTTTACTGGGTGCGAATGTACACCACAAACTATAAGTTAAATTTGTTACGTACATGGATGCAATTACGAATTTGTAAACCCATCATCAGGCAATAATTAACCAGAGTCTATTTGAATTTCGAACGTTTTAGCATAAGCACCCAAATTAATGTATAGTAAAAGAAGGAAATTCCCTCAATGAAAACTAAAAGAGAGACATCTCAAAATATAGATAGCATAATATGCATTATCATAATATGCATCTATGAACTAAAATGCTTTCAGAGAGGAAGAAAATAATGATAACAGAAGAACAATAGTACTGATTTTCACTTTCATCTATCTCCACCCTTGTTTTCTTGCATACGTACATGGATAAATGTATCATATAAATAGTCATCATTTCCTATTGTAAATAGTTTGTAAAATAACCCTGATCAAGTAAATAGATTGTGTTTTACCTGAGGAACAAAGATATTTGGGAAGCATTGTAAATTAAGAAAGCAAAGCTAGGTCGTATCAAGTGGACTATGATTATGACTAATACGTATGTACTGAAAAATTGTCTCTATAGACAAATTGCTATTAGTCGTTTGGAGAATGAGAAGTACTGTGTTGAATAGAGAAAATATTTGCAAATTCTCTTTTGTTCATGGAACGATTTTTTTGTATGTGCTAATTGTTTGAACCGAAAATGCTAATGAACCAAAACAAGTTCATGTATTACCCAAATTCATGATCGAAAAGTCTTACAAAGAGATCGAGGCAAATTAATATTTCATTGATCAATTCCTGTTTGTTTCATATAGGATGAAAATACATTACAAAACCAGTACGTATAGCGAAAACTCAAACTCAAATAGATGCATGATGCGATGAATGGATGATCAATTAATGATGATGATATCGATCACTAATATACTCATTACACTTTTAACAGGCTCTCATCGAGCAAATACGCACTCTACCGTAGCAGCAAAGAGGCTACCTCTCTCCACCCACGATGGGGGAAGCGGGATTGTGTTGCAAAACTTCACAGCAAGTCCAAGCAGGAGTATTAAGACAAGCACTAGTAGTAACAACATGAACAGAAGATCTTGAACAACCATGACCTATCGAGAGAGAGAGAGAGAGAGAGAGAGAGAGAGAGAGAGAGAGAGAGAGAGAGAGAGAGAGAGAGAGAGAGAGAGTTTAGAAATGAAAGATCAAAGAAAACCAGGTCTGATCACCACCAATAATGCAAATTGATTTTTGCAATTGTAAAAATAGGACGATTGTGTCATGCAACTCGAGAGGAAGAATAATTCTTAGGTTCACCTCTGGGTGAATGAGCATATTCACCCCATTGTCGATTAACGCATAATAATTTTATAATTTTCTAATCCAACCATTCATGTTGTATAACGTAATATAAAGACTAGTTTTGTAAAAAATCAATCAAATTGAAGACCTTTCAGTTATTCATTTCTATGAAATACATGGACGGTTCATCATAATAGTAGTAAGTGTTGTTAGAACCATCCATTTGTTTGATTCAATTAGATAATTAAACGATTTCTGATTCGATTGGATTTTTTACAGAGATGATCTTTAAAGGCTAATTTAAGATATGAACCGTTGGATTATAAATTTATTAAATAAAAGTATGTTAATCGAAAATATAGGTGAATATGCTCATTCACCCTACGGGTGAACTTAAGAATCGTTCCGAGACGAAACAGGAAAGTGTTAGTTGTTGCATGCAATTCTGGAAAAAGGACAAATGGCAAGTAGATATGAATCATATGATAAATTCATAATTAATTTGAATCAGCCAGCTAGGTTGATTCTGTTTCGAAAACGTGGTCCTGTAAAATTTGAAGAATACGTGCATGCATATGCAACCTAATTGGGTGAAACAGTCGTATATAGTGGCGTTCTATATCACTATATGTATGCACGTGGTCTAGCTCACTTAATGGTTGATGCAAGTTCAAAACTACTAATTTGACACGGTGTTGATCATGTTTGTCTCTGGTTCTAAGGATATGTGACTTGGTGGGTCTTAGAAGCACCAGTAGTAGCACTGGTCACTAAAGCTGGTATTTGCCACGGATCATCGGAATCTCCAAGTTAATTACTTGTGTTATTGGACTCCCCAGTCCACCCAGCTAGGGCTGATCTCGTCATGGACTTGTGGTTAAGACAGAGCCGGGACAACAATATCATAAGCTCCAGCTAGGGCTTATCTCGTCATGGAACTGTTGTCATTTTAATGGCACGACAAGATAAATTGTGTTCCTTTTTCCTTCGTACGACGAGCGCTCTCAAAATAAAACACATTTGTGGCGACGAAATTTCTTAAGCCTAAAGTATGGCAAGGTCGAACGATACCTTTACTCCCAAAAAGAACTAGGTAACGACTATGGAATATTAATTACAAACGGTACGGAGCCTTTTGCTCTCTATCAGACCAAGGCAAAATGGGCCTCTGCTCTCTTGAATTTGGGCCGCACGCTTAAAGATGATTTGACTTGAGCAAATGAAAACTCTGTACTGCAGTCCACTCATTCCAGGACTTCAATCTTCTGAAATGAGTTATGCATGCATGTCTCACTTTGTTTGAGGTGTGCCATCACAGCGGCAGCTTCTTCAGGAGCTCCAAATTTTCACCAGTAAGGACCCTCGTAAAGCACTTCTCGATCGACCAGCTCAATCACATCCTTCTCCCATGAACAATTAGGCTGTATAGATGATTACAACTTGAACCAGCTGCAACACTATTGTATCCATGAATGTTATGCACCAAGGCAATGTCTGCTCACAGATTCCCAAGCCTTCACGGCATCAATGTATTTCGTTACTCAACAAGAATAATCTTTTGATTGGGAGGGAGAAGGACACAGGCCTCTTAATTAAATTTTCAGGAGTTTGGAGTAGTTGAGGTTCATGCTCATTTCACCAAAATACTCAAGATAGGTCTCTAAAGCAGTTGCTTATGGAAGATCTCCTCGAGTATTCTGCCACCAACTTGGAGAATGCAGAAGAACTATCCTCAAGTAACCGAGCTGGAGAGTCATACTCTAAAACCTTTCCTGTACAAATCAAAGAGTTTGTAAAAAGAAGATCAAATCATGTCACCTAAAAAATATAAGTTTACAGTGATCAAAGGGGAATGTTGTATTAAGTTTTAATTTTTCACCAAAGAGAAAGACGAATGTTCTTATTTTAGTTCCAAATTCTGTCATAGAAGCAAAAGCTTTGCCTCTTTCAGGATTTTGTACAGTACCTTCATCGAGGACTAGAACAAAGTCACTGTCAATAACAGTAGGAATTCGATGAGCCACAGTAATGACAGTGCATCCACTTGTTTCTCTCCTTATAGTCTCCTGAATTACAACATCTGTGGCGGTATCAATAGAAGCTGTAGCCTCATCCAACACCAGAATCCTCCTTTTCTTTAGGAGTACTCGTGCCAGGCACACAAGCTGCCTCTGTCCCACACTCCAATTTTCTCCATCTTCAGCAACTGTATTACAATCCAGGTTTTGGAAGGAAATATAAAAGCCAACAAATGATCAAGACGAAATAAATTCAACTTTGATTATATGACTGAGTAGATTACTATATTTTCTTTTCTTACATACCAGGTGCATCAAGATGCCTTTGGTCTTGCCTAACTATCTCTGCAAGCCGACACTGATTGAGAACCTGAATTACGTACAAAGGAAAGCGAGAGAAAAGTGAATGACTACATTGTTACCAAATTGAATGAGATCAGAGAATTACAAAACTATATATTTATATGACATCAACTAATGCTGGTGAAATTACCTATCCTTAACAACATTGTGCAATTTGATGTATGAGCTAGTTCACAACATTTGCATGCCTTAACAACATTCTGCAATTTATTAAGGCATGCAAATGTTGTCAACTGGATCATATTGTACAATGTTGTTGCATCATTTTTGAACTTTACAAGAACAACCATATATTATGAGGAGAAACAGTCACAAGCGATAATACGTCATCCCGAAAGAAAACAATGAGAAAAAAATGAGAAAAACAAGCACAAACAATAATATTAGTAAAAAGCTAAATATTACCACCATATCAGTCTTCTAATTTCAGTAGCGCAAACTAAAAAGTTTTGATCCTAACCTCCCAGATTTCTTGATCTGAATGCTGTTGCAGAGGATCCAGATTAGTCCTTATGGTTCCTTGAAATAATGTTGGGTCTTGTGGAATTATTCCTAACCTTGATCTCAAGTCTTGCAGACCTATTTTACAAATATCAACACCATCGATTAGTATATGTCCACCAGAGGGCTCTACTACTCTAAAAAGAGCTTGGATCAAGGTGGATTTTCCACTCCCCGTCCTGCCTACAACTCCAATTTTGTTTTGTCCAGGGAAGGTGCAACTGATCCCTTTGAGAACTATTGGAAGAGCTGGATCATACTGAACATGAAGGTTTTCAAGTTCAATTTTTCCGACTGGTGGCCATTCAGGGTTTGGTCTACAATCTTCAATGACTAGTGGTGCCTCACTTGGAATATTTGTGAATTGAAGGATCCTCTCCACTGATATCATTTTGTTTTCCACATTACACAAATTCCATATCACCCAAGCCTGGAGAACATTGAGGTTCAAACCATAGGTAGCTGCCAGTCCTGCCAAACCTGAGATGAGAGAATTTTTTTCATTAGTTCCGAATTTGAAGTGTCCAAGAATCAATGAAAGAATTCTAAAACAGAATGACAGTAAAGTTTACTTGTCAAGTCATGTTTCTTGCCAACTTATTTCTGACTAAACGTGAGGGGTTGAAGGGGCTTACTAGGGTTGATGGTAGACCTTGGCAAGCTCACTAAAATGACAAGAACAAGGAAGAATACAAGGTTGAACAGAAAATTGATTCGGACCGATAACCATTCCATTGTGGCATAATTGTGGAAGGCTACACGAGAATAATCGTCAATGAGGTTCATTATCTTCATCAAGAAGCGGTTTTCTTGGTTGAAACAACGAATTGTTGCTGCCCCTGTGATCGATTCTGAGAAGTGATGGAGGATTGGAGCCTTTCGAATTCCAACCATCCTCGCAAGTTCTCTAGCTGTGGTAATGTAATAGGCCTGCAATAAAATAAAATGAAATATAATACTTATGTGCAACAGAATAGTTGAATATTAGCCGGAAGGAACATTAACCACAATCTGACTAGTATGGGAATGACTACTGTAATTAATACCAAGATCTTAAACAATGAAGACATTATTTTGAAATGAGTTCTGTTCTTACTTGATACCATATGGAGAGTCCCAGAACCCCGAGGAAAAGAAGGAAAACTTGCCAGGCCACTTGAGACATAAGGACTATGATGCTTATTAGTTGGATCAGTGCAAATGCTAATCCAGCTAATCTATAAGGAATGTCCATGTCTACAGTGCTTTGATCCGTGGAAGACTGCAATCCATTTTGATTTTTTGTTTGTCAGGAAATTAGGAAATGATAGTAAGCTTTTAGTTTAAGAACTTGATATACTTCCACAAAACAGAATCTATTAAACTGGAAGAAGTAAATAAATAAATAAATAATAGAACTAACCCTATTCAGGATTCGGCTAGAAGGAGTGGAGTCGAAAAATGAGATGGGTGCTCGGAATACTGAAGTTATCATTCTAAGGAAGAGGCTCTGAGCAGTCTGTATAGCAATAGTTGCCAGAAAAACTGCCCTTCCCAATATGAAGATGGAACTCCCTCCAGACAGCATAATAAATACCCATATCAATTGCTCTCTACTGACCCTCCCTTCCTTCTCTGTTCCCCAAGCCATCCAGTAGTTGCTGCCCATTTGCATCCCCTGGAAGAGGACTTGGCAGAGAAGGATAACTGGGACAAGAGCACCTCCATAAGCAGAAGTTACAAAGGTGGAATAAACACTCAATTTCACTGGACCAGTTTCTGCTTCTTCTTCGCGACTCTTTTCCGGAAGCTTGCCATTGTTGAAAGGCCCTTTCTCTTCCACAACCTCTATTAGATTAACTTGATGAGGTCTACTCTTTAAGGAAACATCTATTTGGCATCTGTTAACTTGGTCTAACGATTTGCTATGTGCAGCCATTTGTCTGACAAGTTCACCATTGAGGTCGGCAATCAAATCTTCATATTTTCCAGACTGAGCAATCTGACCACCTTTAATTACCTATGAAGAATTGAATTAAGAAAAGGAGGGATAAGAGACTATATGAAATAGTGTTACCATAAGTCTGATTAGAGCACAAGAAATCTAAGAACTTACCAAGACAAGGTCTGCTGCTTCTAGAAATTCTAATTGGTGGGTAGCATAGATGACAGTCTTTAGAGACAAGTGTTGCAAGAGACAGTTCTGCAAAAAATTTCCAAATTTTTGATCAAATCCATATCAAATTTTAAATATAAACTTAAATGTGCATGCATGAACGACAAACACAAGCTATGATGATGAGTAGTTTCCTAGTGTATTCCAGTACCTTGAACAAGTGTGTTCCTGTATGTGCATCAACGGCACTAAAAGGATCATCCAAGATATATACATCGGAATCACTATAGACTGCCCTTGCCAGTTGAATCCTTTGTTTTTCTCCCCCACTTAGGTTCATCCCTCTCTCCCCCACTACAGTCAAATCTCCATCTTCCCACATTTTGACATCCTGGTCCAGTGCACAAGCCTCCAAAACATTCTCATAATAACCCTCAATCATCTCCTTGCCAAACAACACATTCTCCCTTACAGTTCCAGTTTGAATCCAAGAACTTTGTGGAACATAAGCTTTTGTCCCATAAACCTTTGCTCCTACCCCAGAAATTTTGGGAATCTCCCCAAGTATACTACTTAGTAAGCTTGACTTGCCCGAACCAACAGAACCGCAAATTGCTACCTTGTATCCTTTCATTATTTCTATCTTCTCCACAATTTTGATTGTAGGCTTCTTTAAGTTCTGATCACTTGTTTTCCATGCATATTCTCCTGTCTCAATTACAATCATGACTTTGGATTCTTTTGAAGTATGACCACGAATTAGCTTCACTTGATCTTCTTTCACGAATTCTTTGATACGATCAATTGATACCTTTGTTTGAGCAATCATGGAAATGAGCTCTGGGAGGTTGTAGATGGGCTCTTGAAGAATTCTAAAAGTAGCCAAAGCAGACAAGACAGTTCCTGTGTTTAATGGTGTATTGAGTATAATGCATACACCAAAAGTGGCAACTGAAACCAAAGTAGGTGAAGCCCAGAAGAGAAAAGCCACTACTGAGCATGTATAGAGGTATCTCTTCAGCCAACTCCTCTCAGTTTCCCTCAGCTGAAGCAGCTTCTTCAAGAATGTGGATTCCCAAGAATGCAGCTTCAAAACTCGCATGCTTTTGAGAGTCTCTGATGTTAATTTAATTCGTGAATCCTTCGCCTCCATCATCTTGGAATGAAGCCTTTCTTGCATGTTGGCCAAAGGTGTGTTGCAAACCATGACCAAAACTGTGGCAATAAGAGCAGCGGCAGAGGGGGCAGCGCCGAGATTCCTGTAAAGGATAACCAAGGCCAAGAAGACTTGAAGAGGGAGCAACCAAATTCCATGAATGTACCAGCAGAAGTCTCCAATTCTTTCTACATCCACATTGATCAAATTAATCATTTTCCCATTGCTTGGACCAGAATACTTGATCGAAATAGACTTCTTGTAAATCAACACACTGAGAGCTGCTCGAACGCGTACACCAATTATCTGAGCACCAAAATACCACTGCCTTTGACTCAGTGATTCCATTGTCTTCGCAATGAAGAATATAAATGCAAGAATCAATCCATGATGAATGCTTGAATAATCATGCTTTTCCAGTAAATAGTTCACAAAGTTTGTAATGAGGAATGGTCCCATATATGATGCAGTAGTATTAACTCCTACAAAAATAAATTAGAAGCACATAAAAACCTGCAGGTTTAAGATTATATAAAAGGACAAGTGAAGATTTTAGTAACATACATAAAATATATAAATCTCAAACTTGACGCCATACTTTCACACACAAATCTTTGAATGCATAATTCCAACATTTCTGAAAAATATAAAGTAATCGTGGCCAGTGGAATACTACTTCCAATCACACTATTTGAGTAGTACTAAATAGACAGAAATACCTGCAAAAACTGCATTTACAGCTAATGATTTCCATACTGCCCGAATTATGGCTTTTGGCAATGAAGAATCTTCCATCTTCTGTTTCCGGAATGATTCTTCGAGCAAAGTTGAAGCATTTGCTGCTCTTTCTGAAGGAGGGACGGATGGTATATAGTATAATTCCAGCTTTTGGTTTCGACCCCTCACGAAAATTGGATTTAGCCATCGGAATGTGACTTTGCTCCAAATCCCAGCATCAGTGTAACTATCAGTGTGAATTTCAAACTCCTTCTCGAGTAATGGTTCTTCGAGATCACCGTTATTCTGGACATAGCTTAAAGCATTGCAACAAAGTAATATTGACAGAGGAAAGGAAGCGAATTCGACTATGCTAGCCTTTGGAAGAATATCTGGCAACTTTGTAGACTTCAAGTAGTGGGTGATGAAGTAAAGGCACACAGAAAGTGAGAAAAAAATGAAGGAATAGATCCACCAAAAAATGAGGACCCTAGGCCACCTTTTGTGCTCACTAAAACCTCTGTTCTTGGAGTAGATTGTCACTATTGTTGCCAAAACCCAAGTCATCTCAGAAAAGATTGATTTCAAACTTACATTTCCACCACCGCAGTAGTCATAAATTCCAAAAACAATGTAGAACACTGAGATCAAGGCATTTGCAATAAGGGTAATCAAAGCAAAACCTTTACATCCTCTGCTTGCTCTGTCTCTCAAATATGTCTTATTTTCAGTACCATCTCTTCTTCTTCTTCTCAGTGTATCTAGCAAAACCCACGTCAATAACAATATGAAAAACCCAACATTGACAATTTCCAGAGAGATCTCCATGAAAGTCGAGTCTAAATTCCAAAGCTTTTCCCAGTCAGATAAGTTCTGAACCAATGCACCTGCATATATAACACACACTTTTGGATAAGTCCAATGGCAGAACCGATTCAGATAAACACACAAAGATTGGAAGCAAACCCAATTGCCATTAGAAGATAGCGGTGAAAACAAAATCTTTGGGATTAGAGAAGTTGATTCAGAACAAAAAACAGATAGTGGCAAGCTGGGATTATAAAGAAGCAGACCCGTTGAAGGAGGCACGTGGCTTAGTGATGAAGAAGAATAAAAGCTCAGTGCTTTACACCTAGTGGGTCTCTGAAACCACTGAAACAGTGCTTTGGATTCTTAAAGGAACTAGCGAAGCTTACTGCTGCTCTGGTACGTGTTGGAATCTTGGATATTCATATTTATAATATACAAAGGCTTCCCCCCATGTCAGAAGCCGTGTCAGTGTCACTCCAACCAGAATATGCTTGAATTTCAAAATGTAAAATATGCTTGAAAATTCTATAAATTGAATTAACTTCTGACTATTGTTAGGCTTGCACTCGTTTGGTTCGTGGATTTGAGAACTTTAGATTCATTTCCTATATTAGGTGTGCATCAATTTAAGAGAGAAAAATATGAGGATAAATGAATCATCACATCCTCCGAATGATTTATTTTTTCTTCTACTTTCTAAACATTAATTGCATAATATAAATACATTTATATTCAATTTTATTCACAAAGTTTATGAGATTCGTATAATTTTATATTTTAATACATAAGAATATAAATGGAATCTTAATATGATTTAGCTTCCTTTCTTTCTTGTTGATTCCCCAACGTTTTCAAACAGTGGAAGGAAAACAAACTTTCCATTATCTTTTCTTTCCCATAGGAAATACAAAGGAATTGATTTCCTTTCCGCGAACCAAACGAGACAAAAGAGTCTCGCCACTAAGATTTAACCTTGTATTGAAGAACCAGCTGATCCTTACACCTATAAAATTGACCAAATATAAATAACACTCACCATAAGTATTTATAATTGCTAGCTAGTAATATACTAAGTGGACGAGTTCAAAACAAAGGTAGGCGCGCTCAAAGTTTTGGTCAAATATTACCTACAACTATATGGAGCTGATTTAGTGGTTTTTACTAGGAGTTAATATATCTTGATGCACTCGTATGTTAATGTACCATAAAAAATTAATTCAGTGCCTGAAATTTTTACTTGTTTCTTGAATCTAAGAATGCGTACACGTATGTTTTCATTTCTAACAAGGATGCATCAAAACAATCTTATGCACCGTATCACTAAGACCTTAATCCCCCGCCTAAACTTTCAACCTGTCAATTTCTTGAATCTAAGAATGTGTTCATGCATGTCTCCATTTTCAATACGAAGCACATACAATCCCATGCACCGTATCATCCAACAAGTCGGCCGTTCTTATATAGATAATAGATATAACCCATCATTTTCTTATGTATGTTGTAATTCATCATCAGTTGCACAACACCACAATCTAACACGGTTGGTTAATGTGAAGAACAAGTCGTTCATGCATTTTGTCGAACACTTTACATGCATCAACAAGCGCACAAAATTACACATCTAGCTAGCATGGCTAATTGGTCAATGCAGATAACTATTCCGCTGTCTTATGCCATATAGATACATCACGATTCATAGCTACCAGTGAGTACAGACAGAGACATATGTAGCAGTAGTGCATGGGTCGGTAAAAGCATGATTATGAACAAACATATATCGTGGTCACAGAATCAGCTCACCCCACATTGCTGTAAGTGAACCACCGTTCATTAATTAGTTTCTCCATTTCAGCAAGTAGAGTTCATAATGGAGATCCAGCTGCTCAACTTTATTCGCTTTTTGGGTCCGGGCCGGGCGTGGTGAGTAGAAAGCAATCTCGTGGGAACTACCAGCTCTATCATATCATCTGAACCTCCACTGCGCGCAGTTTCTTTTCCTTTTTCTTTTTTGTACGTCTAATCCTTGATTTCTCAATGTCCACATATTTTTCACATTGCGCCGCCGCGTTGTTTAGACGGGTTATAGTTTCACAAAGCAGTCATCGACACCGACAATTTCAATATTTGGTTCGTAGGGAAATGTATCATCTAATGCTCTTAGGTACCCTCTTTGCGAATTTACTTGTTTGTACAAATCGATTTTAGATCATCTCCTTGTCGTGGTAAATTTGTTTTCCTTGATCTTTTCCTTTTTTAATCAAAGATTTGAACTTAGAACTTGTTTGAGTTGTTTCTGTGAAGGCCAAAGAAGCTACAAGCTAGTGAATTGAGACTTTGTAAACAACTACAAGTGTGTTGTAGTATAAATCGCATATATACCGTATATGTCTATATCATGTAACAAAATACGTAAAAGTATTTAGATAGGTACTTGAGTGTATAATCATAGGTACTTGAGTGTATGAAGACTTATGTAAACATGCTTTACCAAAGGGCAACAAGCATGGCAGAAAATCATCATCAAGATGGTTATCATTTTGAGTTTCTCTTTGAGCATTCACACTTCAATGTAATCCTATAAATACCCCCTTTGTATGAGATGAATAAACACATTGAAATCCTCATTCTCTCTGAAATTTTACTCTTCTATTCTGTTTATCAAATCCTCTAGTTCTTAAACACGTTATCAGCACGAAGTTGCTCTAGAATTAGAATCGAAAAATTGACGAAAGAAGAGTTCTTCATCGATAGAAGTCATTTTTCAAAACCTACAAAAAAATCCCCAAACCCTAGCTCAGATTAAAGCCCTTGATTCCAGGAGCCCGGAACCGGTCTCAGATTCACCGGAACCGGCCGGAAAAGGCCTGAACCGGCCACCGGAAGCCGAAAAACCGAACCGGACCGCTGCCGGACCGCTGCCGGACCGCTGCCGGACCGCTGCCGGACCGCTGCCGGACCGCTGCCGAGACCTGCCGAGGTCCTGCCGAGACCTGCCGAGCAGCTGCCGAGAGCTGCGCAGCAGCTGCCGAGGTGCTGCCGAGGTGCTGCCGAGACCTGCCGAGCAGCTGCCGAGAGCTGCGCAGCAGCTGCCGAGGTGCTGCCGAGTCCTGCCGAGACCTGCCGAGACCTGCCGAGAGCCCTGCGCAGCAGCTGCCGAGAAGCTGCCGAGAGCCCTGCGCAGCAGCTGCCGAGACGCTGCCGAGAGCCCTGCGCAGCAGCTGCCGAGAAGCTGCCGAGGCCCTGCGCAGCAGCTGCCGAGACGCTGCCGAGGCACCTGCGCAGCAGCTGCCGAGACCCTGCGCAGCAGCTGCCGAGCATCTGCCGAGACGCTGCGCAGCAGCTGCCGAGCAGCTTCCGAGACGCTGCGCAGCAGCTGCCGAGCAGCTGCCGAGCCATCTGCCGAGCAGCTGCGCAGCAGCTGCCGAGCAGCTGTCGACACATCTGTCGACAGATTTGCGCGGCGACTTTCCGACGACTTTTTCGACACTTTTCCGGCGACTTTTTGGACGATTTTTCTCAACTTTTTCCAACGATCTTTCCGGTCAACTCCGATAATTTTTCCGGTCAAAAATTTCCGGTAACACTATTCCAAGGTATTCTTTACTAAAAGTTCCCGTTTTTGAGTTTTTATTTATTTTCTCTCCTTTTTCCTTTTTTCTCGGGAACTTACAATCAAAAGCGGAATTAGAGCAATTCACGCCAAATGAACTAAGAGTGTTCACAATGATTCTTGGAAATTGATTTCTTGGTAGCATAGCTCGGAAATCTTATTATTTTTCGTGGAAGTTTTAACTCCGAAACTAATATTTTCTTCTTATCTTCAAGGATGTCGAATGAACCTAGACTCGATTTTCAAATCCTTGACTCAACAGGTTCGGAGTACCATAGCTGGAAAACCGACGTTGAGAACCATCTCACATCCAAGGGGATATTGCCCATCATCCATGAACCAAATCCGGCTCTTGTGTTCCCTCGATCACCCAAGAAGCATGCAGAAGCAATCATCTTGATGCGACGTCATATGGACAAAGCACTCAGGCTAGAGTACATGTCCATCAAAGATGCAAAGGATTTATGGGAAGCACTAGAAGAGCGCTTTAACAATATCCAAGATTCTCTCCTCCCTGACTTGAAGGTTCAGTGGAACGATGTACGCTTCTCAGACTTCAAGTCTATTGCTGAGTACAATTCAGAAGCTCTTCGTCTTAAATCCATGTTGAGGTTCTGTCAAAGACCCCTCACAGAAGAAGAGCTAATTGAGAAAACTCTCTCCACCTTCCCTGTTGCAGCAATTTTGCTATCAAAGCAGTATCGCACTGAAGTAAATGCTGGACGAATTACGAGGTTCAATGAACTCATAAATATTTTGTCGGTAGCCGAAAAGCACGACAACATTCTTGTAAAGAATTATAATTCAAGACCCATTGGAACCAAGAGCGTTCGTGAGGCAAATTATAATGCACCCAAAAGAGGGCACAGGGAGCGGTACCCCAGCAATAGGGGACATGTGTACCCTAATAATAGGGGACATGAAGGACGAACAGGTCCATATAACCGCCCCAACAGGGAAGGAAACCGCAACTTTAGAGCGGGCGCACGTGATGGTAACTCCGCACGTGGAAGAGGGAGATATGGCAACACCGGCCGTGGAAATAGCACCATGAACCGTGGAGGTTGCACCATGCGCCGTGGTAGTAGCAGCAACCCTCCTAGGGGATATCCACAACGTGCACAACCTGTACAAACTGTACAACCTGCACAACCTATACCTCAAATGAAGGGAGGAAACCACAATGACATGTGTCATAGATGTGGATCAATCGAGCATTGGTTTAAACAATGTCATGCAAGTACCCAATTAGCTGCACGCTACAAGGAGTACAGGGAAGCAAGAGAGCAAGAAGCTAACCTTGCCGAAGATGAAAATAGTGAAGATGTCAATCTCACTGTTGAGGACTTCAAAGCTGTAGATGAAGAGCACGAGGATGCCACAGACTTTGATTAGAATAATCCTCTTTCTATTTTCCAAGAATGGCAAATGTGCCTTAGTCAATAAATAACAATTGTATTAAACTCCTTCTTATGTGGCGTACCCAATGAAGTATGATGTCTAGGAAAGCAATTGAGATCGGGGTATTTAAGCGAGCCTCGCTCCACCAACATCTCTCTACTTTCCTGGTCATATTCCATTGGAATTACCAAACGGATTGAGTGATAGCAATTTGTCTAGAGTTTGATATTTGGAATAGACTTATGAATAACTTTGATGTAATCATTGGCTATTTTCCCATTAATAAAGTATCGCATTCAATGTCATGGACATGTGTTAATATTCCGAACTTTATTCCTTTCAGTATGTTTTCCGGAGAATTGGAATGCCTTCTTGATAGTGGCACCACACATACGATATTGCGACATAGGCAATTATTTTTATGGATGACACCCAGTCGATCCTCAGTAACTACGATGGCAGGACCATCACAATTGATTCATGGTCGAGGACCAGCTCAATTTTTGTTACCAAATGGCACAAATATTAATGTCGCCGAAGCTCTATATGCTCCAAGGGCCGGAAGGACCCTATTAAGCTTTAAAGACATTAGAGCCAATGATTTTCATGTGGAAACACATTGTGAGAATGGACAAGAGTTCCTTTGCATCACCTCTAAAAACTACGGAAATACACGAGTTTTAGAGAAACTTATGTGTCGCTCTAGTGGATTGTATGCAACCACTATTAGAGTTATTGAATCCAACCATGTCATGAATGACAAATTATGGGATCCTGACACATACAAGCTTTGGCACGACCGTTTGGGACATCCAGGTCGTGACATGATGCTCCGTATATTAAAAACTTCACACGGACATCCATTCTTCAAAACGAAAAGAAGTACGAACCAAACATTGGTCCAAAGAGTTACTTCTAAAGTGTATCATTCGTTTTGCAAAGCTTGCTCTTTAGCAAAGGTAGGATCGAGACCATCCTATGCAAAGGACACTAAAGAAAATATACCATTCTTACAAAGAATACAAGGTGATATTTGTGGACCTATCCAACCAACTTGCGGACCATTTAGATATTTTATGGTGTTGGTTGATGCATCGACACGTTGGTCACATGTCATGCTCTTATCCACAAGAAATGCTGCATTTGCTAAACTCCTAGCACAAATCATTAAATTAAGGGCTCACCACCCCGATCATCCTATTAAGTCAATTCGTCTTGACAATGCCGGAGAATTTACATCAAGAACCTTTGATGATTATTGCATGTCCATTGGGATTGAGGTGGAACATCCTGTCCCTCATGTACACACCCAAAATGGACTCGCAGAAGCTGCCATTAAAAGACTTCAAATGGTTGCCAGGGCATTGGTTATGCGCACCAATCTCCCTATTTCTGCTTGGGGCTATGCAATATTACATGCAGCTGTGCTCATTCGTCTGAGACCCACTGCCACCCAACCCTTTTCTGCGTCCCAACTGGTGACTGGGTATGAGCCTAATGTCTCACACTTACGCATCTTTGGGTGTGCAGTCTATGTGCCAATTGCGCCGCCACAGCGCACCAAAATGGGTCCTCAAAGACGCTTAGGCCTTTATGTTGGATATGATACTCCAAGCATTATCCGCTATATAGAACCCTTGACAGGTGATCTATTTACCGCTAGATTTGCGGATTGTCACTTTGATGAGACAGTCTTCCCGTCATTAGGGGGAGACAAGAACATTAATGTTCAACAGAAAAGACAGGAATTGTCGTGGTCTGTCCCCACTTTGTCTCATCTTGATCCCCGAACCACACAGTCTGAAATAGAGGTGCGGAGGATTCTCGATCTTCAGAACGTAGCAGAATCAATGCCTGATGCGTTTTCTGATATCGCTAAAGTGACAAGATCACACATACCTGCTGCAAACATACCTGCAAGGATTGATGTTCCTAAAAATAAAGGACATGACATCCCCTCTATGGGTGATGCAGTGGCTAGACCCATGGCTCCTGCTAGAAAGCGCGGGAGGCCTATAGGTTCGATGGATTCTCGCCCAAGAAAGAAAGCGAGCTTGACACAAAATAATCCATTAATCATCGATATAAATAATCCATCTCATGAAAAAATTCCGGATTATGGTTATGTCCAAGAGACATCATTGGAGGACGCTCCAATAATAGAACCAATTCCAGAGAATAGAGAGATCTCCATGAATTACACTAGTATACATGTAATTATGGACAGAAATTCTATGGCTATTGATGATGCGTTTGCATATCATATTGCAAAAGGAATTATAGAATACGATGATATCGAACCTCGCTCCGTTGAAGAATGCCAACGTAGAGCAGATTGGTCAAAATGGAAAAATGCGATCCAGACTGAATTGGATTCACTAACAAAGAGACAGGTATTTGGGTCTATAACACTGACACCACCAAATATAAAACCTGTTGGCCATAAATGGGTCTTTGTTAGAAAGTGTAATGAGAAAAATGAGGTTGTTAGATACAAAGCCCGCCTTGTGGCGCAAGGTTTCTCACAACGTCCTGGAATCGACTACGAGGAGACATATTCTCCCGTAATGGACGTTATAACATTCCGCTACCTTGTCAGTTTGGTAGTTTCCGAAAAACTTGACATGCAGCTCATGGATGTGGTTACAGCATATCTCTATGGGGATCTAGATTCAGAGATATATATGAAGGTTCTAGATGGACTTCAATTACCCAAATCAAGTGGCTCTAAACCACGGAGCGCGTTTTCAATAAAATTAAGACGCTCACTATATGGATTGAAACAATCCGGACGGATGTGGTATAACCGTCTAAGTGACTACTTGATTGGGAAGGGATATGTTAACAATGAAATATGCCCTTGCGTGTTCATTAAGAGAACAAGATCCGGATTTGCAATTGTAGCAGTTTATGTTGATGACATGAACTTAATTGGAACTCTAGATGAGTTAAAAGAAACTGCTACATATTTGAAATCTGAATTTGAGATGAAAGATCTCGGGAAAACACGATTTTGTCTCGGAATAGAACTCGAGCACCGTAATGATGGGATTATGATCCATCAATCAGCATATACTCAAAAGTTACTAAGGCGCTTTAATGAAGATAAAGCAAAGCCTGTGAGTACTCCCATGATCAACCGTAGTCTTGAGCCCATGAAAGATCCGTTTCGTCCAAGGGATGAGGACGAAGATTTATTAGAAGCTGAAATACCATACCTAAGTGCGATAGGCGCATTATTGTATTTAGCTCAATGCACAAGACCGGATATCTCATTTGCAGTAAACTTGTTAGCTCGACACAGTTCTGCACCAACACGCCGCCATTGGATTGGTATAAAGACAATCCTTCGATACCTAAAAGGTACGATCGATATGGGCTTGTTCTATCCCTACAGAGAGAAAAGAAATGTGAGCACCGGCAACACTATCCATAGTGACCGACGTTCTCTTCCTCCCCTCCATCAAAATGATGTTTTGACGGGTTTTGCTGATGCAGGGTATCTCTCTGACCCTCACAAAGGTCGCTCCCAAACAGGTTATGTCTTTACCATGGGAAATACCGCGATATCTTGGAGATCTACAAAACAGACTCTTGTTGCTACTTCCTCAAATCATGCAGAAATAATTGCACTACATGAAGCCGTGCGTGAGTGCATATGGCTAAGGTCTATAAATAGACACATTCGAGGAACTTGTGATTTGAAATTCACCACAAATGAACCTACATGCATTTACGAGGACAATGCAGCTTGTATTGAGCAAATGAAATTAGGTTTCATCAAAGGCGACAATACCAAGCATATATCGCCGAAATTCTTCTACAATCAGCAACAGCAAACACTTCTAAATATTGAAGTAAATCAAATCCGATCAGAAGATAATGTAGCTGACTTATTTACTAAGTCACTACCAAAATCTCCTTTCGAGAAACATGTAAGGAGTATCGGATTGAGGAGGATATCCGAACTCCCACAATCTTCAAGAGGAGTCTAAATCAGGGGGAGTATCCAGAAACATACTTCACACTCAACGCGCGTTGTGCTCTTTTTCCCTTTCGACCAAGGTTGTTTTTTCCCACAGGGTTTTATTACTTGGCAAGGTTTTTAACGAGGCAACTTCGATGCACACCATCTACACAATACTATTGAACATGAAATATCCAAGGGGGAGTGTTGTAGTATAAATCGCATATATACCGTATATGTCTATATCATGTAACAAAATACGTAAAAGTATTTAGATAGGTACTTGAGTGTATAATCATAGGTACTTGAGTGTATGAAGACTTATGTAAACATGCTTTACCAAAGGGCAACAAGCATGGCAGAAAATCATCATCAAGATGGTTATCATTTTGAGTTTCTCTTTGAGCATTCACACTTCAATGTAATCCTATAAATACCCCCTTTGTATGAGATGAATAAACACATTGAAATCCTCATTCTCTCTGAAATTTTACTCTTCTATTCTGTTTATCAAATCCTCTAGTTCTTAAACAAAGTGTAATAAAACAATTGAATACTTTTTATCTTTGAGCAAAACATTGTATAACAACTCCTTCCTTCTCCATTTCTTTTTGGAAAATATTATCAACCCTCATACGTAACATACCCAAAGCTTTACATTCAAAACCTAAAGGGCCCTTTCCATTTAGAGGTTGCTCGATCAAGTGGTCATAAAAAGGTTGCCGAAATGAATGATCAGTTTGATAAGATTTTACTTTTGTTAACTTGGATTCATTCATCTAGAAAAAGAAGTGCAAAATTCATGTTTCTCTACATGAGCTACAAGTGTGCTTCATCATTTGGTTAAGTTCATGTAACCTAAACAAATAATGCATGAATTAAATCACAATTTGATCCTCCACTTCAAAAACATGATGGACCATATATTGCTATCCTGTCCTGCAAACTTGGAGCTTTCTCTAATGGAATAGTTAACCTTTCACAGCTTTTTCATTTTTGGCAACTGCATGCTCTTTTGCCTTTAATTATTTATTCCCTGCAGTGATCATCATCTTCTTCTTTTTTATTACTTTGATTATTATACTTCCAATCGACCCATATGGCTTCTCTCGACCCTTTTGTTGTCTTTTGGTTCAACAAAAATATTAGAATGAATGGGTCATAACCTGATTAACAATATCTAAATCACATAGCTAGCACAAATTCAAGGGAAGTAAAAGTGGTTCAATTGACATTAGTAACAAGTTAAGGGAATTATTGTAAAAGCTAGCTAATATAAGACTCGGACGGGGCTTGGGGTTTATTGATAGGTAGAGTTAAGCTCTTTGAGAGCTGTCGTCATGCCTTTAAGAGCTATGTAATCTTTCGCAATCCTTAATCTTTGATAGTGGATTTCTTTGTCATTGTTGCTAGGCTAGACGGCCGATCTTTTGCCGAACCACGCACATTAAATTTGTGTTCTTTATATTTATTATTGCTTCCATTTGTTACTGTGGTGGTGTTTAGGTTTGCTGCGGTTTTTTCTCGTTATTTCTGATTTATTGCTCTTTTAGGTGCTGTTACCACAAGAAGCTTGAGATCAAATGATGAAATTGGAAGTAAACTACAGATTACGTACAGCCTAATGATGAACATGCATATATTTATGAATCATGAATGACAACATAGGGCGGAGCTAAGGTTGAATATTTAGATGAGCTAATTTAAATTCGACTCGCTTGATATTTGCGTGGACAATTAAAGTCACAAAATATTTAGGATTTGAGCTTCATTTACTGTGCTTATTAGGCTGGTTTTGTTTTCACTGTGCTCTGACCTTGATGATGCAATAATGCGGGCATGGGTATATAAAGTATAAACCAATATGTTTGCCAGTACGTGGTCGATCAACATAATTCAGGGTTGCTGTAGTTGGAACCCTGAATGGCTGGATCCACGAAACGCGCGCAGATATACTTGGTCTGCAGGGATTGAAATAGCAAACAAGCATCTACGGATCTACCTCTCTTTTTGAATCACACTCCACTAGTTATTACCTGCATGTGAATGTATTGGAATCACTTATATTAATTGAACATGCATGGCACCGTAAACCGTTGAAATGATAATTCAGGCATCCAGTAATTCATCATGTCATTATGTGCTGCAGTACCACAAATAGGTCGGTAGTTGAGCGGCCTTCATATATGGATGAAAGTTACGTTGAGATAAAAAGAAAGAAGGAATGAACGAGCACAGAGGTTCGTGGCCAGTGTCGACACTCTGTGATGGCATGGAAAAAAGAATCTAGGTCAAAAAATGGAGTCAATCGAGGACCAGTGGACCACAGTCACAGCAAAGAGACGCATGCATATATGCACCTATCCCTCAACCAATCTTTTGGTTCACGCCTATGTAGGTACCATGCATTTTCTGGAAAGCTACATCCAGATCACCTTTTGATATCATCCATAGTTTGGTTGTGACAATTGCATGACTAGCTAAGCTATCTATGTAGAGTTGCATCATATTACCATATAGAAGATTAGACTCTGTGCGGTCCAACGAACTCTTGATGTGACGAAAAAAACTAATCGAATGCATGCACAATTACATTAGCTAATCGTAAGTAAAGCTAGGAGCCTAGGGTTGATAAAGACATCACATGTTTATAAATCACTATTTGGAAAAATAGCCCGTACAATACCTCATTTTTTAGCAATTCTAAATTTTCGTATCTTAGGTTTTAGAAATATTATAACAGTATCTGAGGTTCTGACTCCAACCCAATTTTAGTATCTATAACTGTTATCTCCGTAACGGCGTCAACCAATTAATATATATTGAAGGATATATAGGTAATTTCAGTCTCTAAAATTATTAGTTTTTTTGAACGGATAAAGAGCTTGGATACGAAAAATTAAATCCAATATGGGAAGTAATCATGTTTGGAAGCCCATACAGTTCTCAGCTGGATTTCTTAATTCCTGTCAGGGATAGATAACCATTCTTGTTAGAAAGGTAAGATATAATTTATCTGACTAAAACGCCTCACGTTCTACATCTTGGTTTCCAACCACGACAGAACTGAACACTTGCCTCCAACTCCTCCAGTTCTCATCGCAACCTCTCATCATGTTCCTCCTCTTCTTTTTCTTCAATTACTTCTTTCTGGTAGTTCTCCACTGATTTCTCCAATATCTGATGCATCTTCGCCGATATGCAATGGTGATTTCGACCTCTGCTATTTTTGTTTCCAGCAAGAAGTCAAGAAATCATTGGCTAAAAACCGGCAATCGCTGGGAAATGTTCGGCCATCTCCGACCTCCATTACATCTGTGTTCTTCCTCCATTACATCTGTGTGATCTTCATCTCTGGCCGCCAATGCGAATCTCGCACTCTGTTACTGTGGAATTCTGTTAAGAATTTAAGATGCAGCCTCCCTCAACTGCAATTCAATTGATCTTTTCATTAATGGAATTGTAAACCCCAAACAATCCTAATTCTTCCGAGCTATCAATCTCTCACACCTTTTCTCTTTTCACTTTTTTTTTTTTTTTTGCAATTTGCTTTGGTTTTCAGGAAAAGGAAGTATTTCATTCCAACTCAAAATCCACTCTAACAAATGAAGTGTAATTAAGGTCACGGAGTTCTCATCCAATCTAATCTGATTTCAATCCAATCCTATTATGTATCCCATTCCAATCCAATCTGGGTAGCCAAACGTGGCCTATGGGTATAGCGTTTGGATTTAAATCTCATCTGGGCACCCATCTCCCTTTTCTTCACAAAATTACATAGGGATGAAAGAGATGCTTGGTTTAAAATCGGTTTGTTCAGCTCATTAACAATGAGAGATTCCTTTTTGTTCATCACTATATTTATTGAGAATATATACATCCCATATGGGAAAAATGAGATATTGCTCGTTAGTTTATAAGGATTTGGACTACTCCATCCATTACCAATTGATTTTGGATGTGGACCCTCAAATTACTTTATCATGATATCAGAGCGGATTACCCACGTGTGCATGCCTCACGGCCACATGGGCTCCATGTCACCCAAAGTTGTCCATGTATATAACTTGAAAATTTGCCACACATGCAGGGGCGGGTTTTGACCATTCCATCCATTGCCAATTAGTTTTGGACGTGGACTCCATATTCTTAATGCAAAAACCAATAAAATTTTCAATTTTTATTCTTTTCCATCTTCAGGCAAACCCAGAAAGATTGATTCCAAAACGCCTTCCAAAACACTACTGTTTATATGAAGCCCATATTGATTCCATCTGATTCAAAGGAGAGAGGGTGCATCCCATACCACCGGCGCCACTCATTGGTTGCCTCCTGCTCCACCGTCCCAACCAGGGTCCTCCGACATCCCAGACTACTAGATTCTTCTTCAGGCTACCTTCTGCCCAGACTCTGAGACCTAAGCCACCACCCCGCACTCGACCGAGACCCAAAACCATCACCTCCTTGTTCAATCCAGTCGTCCTCGTCACCACCGACAGAGATTAACTTCGTGAAGATGCTGCAGTCGAATCTGGTGGTCGGAGGGCCTAATCGTCGCTAAATTTCAGCAAGAAAGGTGCGAGTGGAAAAGAGATGGTGAATATGAGTAGATTGGGATTAGATGAAAAAGAGATGGTGAATATGGAATTTGATAGGATTAGGAGGAGGAGGAGGAGGAGTTTGAAGTTTACTAAATTTTGGGGCGAGTGGAAAAGAGATGGTGAAAATGAGGAGATTGGGAGCCAATTCGAGTGTTTGAAGGTGAAATTGAAAGAGTTTGAGAAGCTTGAATATTTGGGTGGGTTTAAGAACAGTGATTTTGTGGAGAAAGTCAAGTCTAGCTTCTTATTTCCTTCAAATCCTTGTAGCAATTGAATTTTTCATAATTGTTGTATGATTTGGGGTAAGAATCTTCCGTCTTTCCCATCCTTGGATTCTATCTCAATCCATATTTTTTTCTTTTGCCTATCTGGATTGAGCAAGGATCTAACATAGATCTAGCTCTTATCTCGTGGGTCTTCGAATATCAAATTGGGAAGACTTCGGTATTAATTGATTCACCCATATTATTTTTTGGAGATTTGATTGATCAATAGTATTGCTTGTGTTGAAAATGATCAAGTTAGTCATTGGGATATGACTGAATCTTGACGATCTTGTCGTTCGTCGGCTGGAATACTCTTAACTGCAACGTTGATAAGAATGAATCAGAAACAATTTCTCAATGAGCTTAGATAAGCAACGTATTACACCCTAAACTGAGAGATGGGTGGAAAGGGAATAGACGAGCTTGCAAGGAGTGTTTTCCACCCTGAAAATCAATCCAAAGCGCAAAAAGAATTGAATAGAGAGAGAGAACAGTAGGGAAACAAATAAATAAAGATGTTTAGAAAAAATATGAGAGATGAAATACACTTCAAAATATGCCAGTTGGTAGCCTCCGTACCGGAACTAACGACTCCAGGTTGATTATTCGATCGAGGTCAGAACCTCAGGTACCTTTATGATATTTTTAAAACTTGAGGTATGAAAATTTAGATTGAGGAAAATGTTGGGTACTATATGGGCCATTTTCCCATCACTATTTTGATGTGAAGAACGAAATACAGATAAAGAAATAGAGAGGTAGATAACACGATAGAGCGATCCGAAGGTAAATGATGGGAGATCAAGTTGTGAGGAGGAGAGAGAGTAGAGAAAGAGATCGAGAAGTCAAAAATTTCAAAATTATTCATCCACTGAATTTTGCAACACACTTTAGCCCACTCATCCCTTGGACAAACCCCAAGGGCGTAATGAAGATCTTTTTGAGAAAACGAATAATATATGTGTGTACGCGCACGCGTGAGTATATGTGTAACCTTGCACTTTACTATTTATAAAGTAGTATTCATCGTTATTAGGTGATCAAAAATTTTGTGGATCTGCTACCGTTTTATATTAGTTTTTATTTTGTAGTCCAGGCCGATAGAATCACCCATCTATGTGGAGCAATTTGTGTTGTGATCTATTGGGTTTGGGTTCAAATATTCCACCCTACATGGAAAAGGCAAAAACAAAAAATAAGTGAAATTTTTGAAGGCCAATTATGGTAGGTAACCCATTGCTTGGATTATTTTGAAGCCTAATTTCTCATTTCTTTTGCTCTTATATGTGTCATCTACGTTAGGAGAAAAATTAGGTAGAGCAGGCGTGCCACGTAATACATTCTTTCGGAGCCTCTCCACATGGCAGCTTGAAAATAGGACAAGACTTGGACCCCACAAATTGTGTGTGTGAGAGGTTTGCTAGAGTTCTATATTTGTTGCTGGGATTTGCTACTGGTGTTGTGTTTCTAAATCTAGTATTAGAGCTGGTATATCGAAGCTAGGGTATCAATCGATGGCGAACCAAGGGAATGAATTTCCTCAATGCCCAATTGGTAAATTTGATGGACAAGGAAACTTCCAGCATTAGAGATCGAAGATAGAGCTCTTCTTTAAAATCATAGAGTACATAGAAGTGGTGATCAATGGATTTACAAATCTAGAAGATCAAGCAAATCTCACACAAAACCAGAGAGGAGAATTGATTTGAAATAGGAAGAAAGATAGGAAGCCCTGATGTATATTTATGGAGCAATTATTGATTCTAAAGTCGAATGAGGCATGGGATTGTTTGATCAATAGCTATATAGGGTCAATCAAATGAAAGCCAACGGGGAGGTTATTAGAGAGCTCTACATTGTGGAGAAAATCCTTTGAACCTTGACGGAGCTGTTTGAAGGAGAGGTCACAACCATTGAGGAGTCACAGGACCTTAATGTTATGACGGTTGATGATTTAATCATTTTCTTGCAGGCCTATAAACAAAGGCTGAATGAGAAGTTGAAGATGGTAGTTGAAAAAGCACTACAAACTTAATTAGGCTTCAAAACGGGGAAAAACTGGTCATCCCGTGGTGAGTCAAGCTCAACCCAGAATAATCAAAATTCAAGTTACAAAAGAGGTTCATAGGGCAAATTTGGAGCAAGAAGAGGAAGAGGAAAAGGCTTTAATTGGAGTTGAGGACAATATAGATCAAATCTTGCGCCCCGTACCTAGAATTACTCATTTACTGGTCATTTAGACGGTAAACGATTAAAATATTTACTTTTTAGGGGGTTTCAAAAGTCGACTTTTCCTTCAGCTCAGTTTTTTAGGAAACTTCATTCAGGAAAATTGTAGAACACTTTAAACTGAGTCCGTAGACATGCGACATGCAAGAATCAGAGTTCATATGAAAAAGTTACGGTCTGAAAAGTCAAAGTTACAATTCCAAAAACTTCCTATAAATAGCAAGTGTAAAGCGAAACTTTCCATTTCAGGAAGTTTCCATTTTCAACTGAAAAACCCTAATTTCGCTTTCTCTCCAGTACGACCTGAGCTGACTACAAACCTGACTGGTTTTGCCACCTTCCCTCCACCGCAATCGGCTGGACAGGTTCCATTTGGAGTGTCTCCTCACACCGGCCATGTTTCTTGCCTTGGTGTCCTCCGATCACTGTCAACAAAAGCAAAGCAAAGCAAAAACACCACGGTAGACCCGTATTATTGACCCAGTTCGATTGCTGTTTTCAAACAACCTCCAGTGACTCTACTACCTAGGTTTTGAAGCTCTCATCTCGCTAGTTATCCCTATACCCACCAATTAGTTCGAATCGAACGGAGTTAAAAGAATCCAAGGCTTAAAGATCTCAGGTGTCGAGAAATTTTAGGCCATTTTTCGGCCAATCTACTTCGAGTTAAGCTTAGCTCTAGGTATGAAAAACCTTCCCCTTGTTGAGATGAATCGATTGGTGTATGGGTTGTGTTCCAATTTGCAAGTTGAGGTGGAGGCGAACGGGGCCCAATCACAGCTGCTTGTGGCATCATGTGGATATGAATTTTGTATCGATTGGTGCACGTCTTGAAAATGATCTGAATTTCCAAAGCTTTGAGATTTCTGGGTGTTATTCGTGATGATCCAATTGTTGGTTCGACCCCATTTTTCAATAAGTTGATATAGATATCGAGTCAATGTAACCGCTGAAATTTGAGCTCGTTCCTATATGATTTCAAGCTTTCAAAGAATTAATGTTTTAGGGTTTTGATTTTATTGTCGATTCTCGAAAACAATTATTCATAATATCAATTTGTTGAGGAGGACATGTAGATCGAGTTCGAGGATGAATTTGTCGGATGACCATCATAGTCGTAATTCTGTGAGTGGACATTTATTTTTAATTAAATATGCATGCAGTATTATCTTCTGAATATTAATTTATCGTATTGATTTATATTGATAATAAATGAAATATGATATTCGAGTTTTGATTTATGATTGATTTATTGAGATTTCATAAGTTATGTTTTTGGTTGCATTATCATGATTTATGAAGCTGATGAAGTTGATATTATTTTCCTTTCCAAAAGTCTTCATTATTTTATCGAGTTAATTGAATTTCGAGGTATAAGATTTTCTTTCGAAAAGTTGTTGAATTATTGAGATTTTTATGATTTTTACCAAGTAATTTGAGTATCGAGTTATTGAGAATTTTCCTTTTCATAAAATGGAGATTTGAATATTATGAGTTGATGACTTAATTATGAAATGAGGAATTAATGATTTGGATTATGGATTGAGAGGTAAATTATGAAAGATGATTATGATAGTGCATGCATGCATTACCTGGGCGGCAGTACTCTTAGTACCCTTCAGACAATATTCAAGTCGGCAGTATCCTCCATAATATATATTCAAGTCGGTAGTACCCTTCAATGCGTCATCTGGCTAGCAGTACCCTCCAGATAACATGAGATAGTACGTTAGTAGCCAGTACGCTCTAACTATTGCCTAACATGAGATAGTATTTCGGTCGGCAGTACCTTCTGATGCATCATCTGGTTGGCAGTACCTTCCGATGTGTCATCTGGTTGGCAGTACCCTCCAAATGAGTCAACAGTACCCCCTATCCATCGCATCCTTATATTCCAGCCGTCAATACCCTCTGATGCATCACCTAATCGGCAATACTCTCTAGGTGGCATGACATGACTAGTAGATAATTCCTTCTAGTCATCGCTTATTTTATTAAGAGATGATTTTGAAATGGAGTTTGAGATATCAGTATAATTTGAGATATCAAAGTAGTTTAAATGAGTTGATTTACAGTACATTTTGAGATTTCAATACAGAAGATGATTAAGAGTATTTTCATGAAATTTGAAGTAGTTTTGAGATGCCCATTTCAGTTAACAGTTAAAAGTGTTCTTCTTGAACTTGTACTGCATGCTTTGGTTTTTATATGTAAGTAAAACAAAAAAGCATTACATTTATTTTATTTATGTTGAAATCATTTATTTTTCGTCCCTAAACACTAACGGTTTTTAAATGCTTTTCCCTAGGCTTTTCGGTCTCATGCTCAGTCTGCAGATTAGTTGAGGGAGCATGCGTGGGCGTCGAGGTGTAGTGTCCACCGCCTTCATCTTTATTGTAGGTTACCCATTTAACCTACTCATACCTTATTTCAGTATTGCATCTAGATTGCATTGCTCTAATTACCAACCATTTGTGTATTTATAAATTTGAGAAGTTCTAGTGTTACATATTCATTTTATCTGATTGTGGAGTTGGTTGTGGTATACAGATAGTGATCGAACAGGAGATGAAAAGGCAAAGAAGCACCTCAGGTTATGTTTTTGATATTGGTTCTGGAGTATATATTGGTCATCAAAGAAGCAGCAAGTGGTAGCTCTTTCATCAACTGAAGCAGACAGAGTATGTTGCAGCAATTAGGTGTGCTACTCATGCAATTTGGTTGCGTTGAATTCTTGGTAATTTGCACCAAGAACAGAAGATTCCCACAACAATCTTTTGTGATAACAAATCTGCAATCTCATTGTCAAAGAATCCAGTCTTCCATGAGAGGACAAAGCATTTCCATGCCAAGCATCACTATATTCAAGATTTGGTGAAGAAAAAAGAAATTGCAGTTCACTTTTGTTCATCTGGAGCTCAAGTAGCGATATATTTGCAAAGCCTCTTAAAGGTAAAGGAGATGCTGTTGATAAAATTGGTCATGCTAAATGTCTTTAGTTTCAGCCTCCCAGTCAGATATAGTTTGCTTGGGAGAGTCAAACAATCAAACCCACCAGAAGAAAAGAAAGAAAAAACACCATGAAATCCATGCGGCTGAAGGGTGCAGCTAACCATTATGCCAGGAACTGCAAAATGTATCTACAGGTTATAGTTCTGATTGCCTCAAGCAAAAGACGCTAGAAAATTGGCAAAGACCTGACTCTCATATCTAATGTGAAGTTAATTTTCTTACAGAAACTCGGTCTCAAGCTGATCATGAATCCTTGCCCTAAAGCCCTAAAGCTGAACATGATTCCTTGCCCATAACCTGCTCCTCCTGCATCTCAGTTTGATCAACAAGAGGTTTAGGGTTTAGGAAAGAATGAAAGCTAAACAAGAGGGCCCTCGTGGCTTTTGTACGTCTATAGTTATTTGTATTGTATTTTCTTTCATCGAGAAAAGAAAGGAAAAGGAAAAAAAGAGTATATACATAATCCCTTGCAAATTTGATAACTGATTATTGGGTGTGGGAGTCAGACTATTTCTACTCTACAAGACCATGACTGACAAAAAAAAAAAAAAGACCATGACTGACTACTAACACCTAACACCCATGAATGTAACAGATCAGAAAATTCTTGGTCAGAATGAAATGTACAAGACTTGGATTTCTTTGCAACTCAAAACAAAGGTACACATTTACAAAAATTGCATGTTCAGGACTCCAGGCTATGTGTAAGAACAGAATCTGTTCCAGCTCTTGGGTATTGTTCTATCTACAATATAATTGCAAGAATCTACATGATTGCCACCCGCATTTAAGAAGAAAATATAATGAAGGTGTTGTAGTATAAATGTATAAATACTGTATATGTCTATATCATGTAACAAAATACGTAAAACTATTTAGATAGGTACTTGAGTTTATAATCATAGGTACTTGAGTGTATGAATATTTATGTAAACATGTTTTACCAAAGGGCAACAAGCATGGCAGAAAATCATCATCAAGATGGTTATCATTTTGGTTTTCTCTTTGAGCTTTCACACTTCAAATGTATTCCTATAAATACCCATTTGTATGAGATGAATAAACACACTAGAAATCTCCATTCTCTCTCAAATATTACTCTCTCTTTCTGTTTGTCAATTCCTCTTGTTCTTAAACACGTTATCAGCACGAAGTTGCTCTAGAATTAGAATCGAAAATTGACGAAAGAAGAGTTCATCATCGATCGAAGTCATTTTTCCAAACCTACAAAAAATCCTCAAACCCTAGCTCATATAAAAGTCCTTGATTCCAGGAGCCCGGAACCGGTCTCAGAATCGCCGGAACCGGCCGCCGGAAGCAGAAAAACTGAACCGGACTGCTGTCGAGTCCTGCCAAGAGCTGCGCAGCAGCTGCCCAGCAACATCCGAGACGCTGCGCAGCAGCTGCCGAGCAGCTGTCGACACATCTGTCGACAGATTTGCGCGGCGACTTTCCGACAACTTTTTCGGTAACTTTTTCGACACTTTTCCGGAGACTTTTCCGGCGAATTTTCAGAAGATTTTTCTTGACTTTTTCCAACGATCCTTCCTGTCACCTCCGATAATTTTTCCGGTCAAAAATTTCCGGCAACACTATTTCAAGGTATCATTTACTAAAAGTTCTCGTTTTTGAGTTTTTATTTATTTTCTCTCCTTTTTCTTTTTTCTCGGGAACTTACAATCAAAAGCGGAATTATAGAAATTCACGCCAAACGAACTAAGAGCGTTCGTAATCAATGAATTAAGAGTGTTCACAATGATTCTTGGAAATTGATTTCTTGGTAGCATAGCTCGGAAAATCTTATTATTTTTCGTGGAAGTTTTAACTCCGAAACTAATATTTTCCGTTTTTGAGTTTTTATTTATTTTCTCTCCTCCCTGACTTGAAGGTTTCAGTGGAACGATGTACGCTTCTCAGACTTCAAGTCTACTGCTGAGTACAATTCAGAAGCTCTTCGTCTCAAGTCCATGTTGAGGTTCTGTCAAAGACCCCTCACATAAGAAGAGCTAATTGATAAAACTCTCTCCACCTTCCCCGTTGCAGCAATTTTGCTATCAAAGCAGTATCGCACTGAAATAAATGTTGGACGAATTACGAGGTTCAATGAACTCATAAATATTTTGTCGGTAGCCGAAAAGCACGACAACATTCTCGTAAAGAATTATAATTCAAGACCCATTGGAACCAAGAGCGTTCGTGAGGCAAATTATAATGCACCCAAGAGAGGGCACAAGGAGCAGTACCCAAGCAATAGGGGACATGTGTACCCTAATAACAGGGGACATGAAGGACGAACAGGTCCATATAACCGCCCCAATAGAGAAGGAAACCGCAACTTTAGAGCTGGCACACGTGATGGCAACTCCACACGTGGAAGAGGGAGATATGGCAACACCGGCCGTGGAAATAGCACCATGAGCCGTGGAGGTCGCACCATGCGTCGTGGTAGTAGCAGCAACCCTCCTAGGGGATATCCACAACGTGCACAACGTGCACAACCTGCACCTCAAATGAAGGGAGGGAACCACAATGACATGTGTCATAGATGTGGATCAATCGAGCATTAGTTTAAACAATGTCATACAAGTACCCAATTAGCTGCACGCTACAAGGAGTACAGGGAAGCAAGAGAGCAAGAAGCTAACCTTGCCGAAGATGAAAATAGTGAAGATGTCAATCTCACTGTTGAGGACTTCAAAGCTGTAGATGAAGAGCACGAGGATGCCACAGACTTTGATTAGAATAATCCTCTTTCTATTTTCCAAGAATGGCAAATGTGCCATAGTCAATAAATAACAATTGTATTAAACTCCTTCTTATGTGGCGTACCCAATGAAGTATGATGTCTAGGAAAGCCATTGAGATCAGGGTATTTAAGCGAGCCTCGCTCCACCAACATCTCTCTACTTTCCTGGTCATATTTCATTGGAATTACCAAACGGATTGAGTGATAACAATTTGTCTAAAGTTTGATATTTGGAATAGACTTATGAATAACTTTGATGTAATCATTGGCTATTTTCCCTATTAATAAAGTATCGCATTCAATGTCATGGACATGTGTTAATATTCTGAATTTTATCCCTTTCAGTATGTTTTCCGGTGAATTGGAATGCCTTCTTGATAGTGGCACCACACATACTATATTGCGACATAGGCAATTATTTTTATGGATGACACCGAGTCGATCCTCAGTAACTACGATGGCAGGACCATCACAATTGATTCATGGTCGAGGACCAGCTCAATTTTTGTTACCAAATGGCACAAATGTTAATGTCGCCGAAGCTCTATATGCTCCAAGGGCCGGAAGGACCCTATTAAGCTTTAAAAACATAAGAGCCAATGATTTTCATGTGGAAACACATTGTGAGAATGGACAAGAGTTCATTTGCATCACCTCTAAAAACTACGGAAATACACGAGTTTTAGAGAAACTTATGTGTCGCTCTAGTGGATTGTATGCAACCACTATTAGAGTCATTGAATCCAACCATCTCATGAATGACAATTTATGGGATCCTGACACATATAAGCTTTGGCACGACCGTTTGGGACATCCAGGTCGTGATATGATGCTCCGTATATTAAAAACTTCACACGGACATCCATTCTTCAAAACGAAAAGAAATACGAACCAAACATTGGTCCAAAGAGTTACTTCTAAAGCATATCATTCGTTTTGCAAAGCTTGCTCTTTAGCAAAGGTAGGATCAAGACCATCCTATGCAAAGGACACTAAAGAAAATATACCATTCTTACAAAGAATACAAGGTGATATTTGTGGACCTATCCAACCAACTTGCGGACCATTTAGATATTTTATGGTGTTGGTTGATGCCTCGACACGTTGGTCACATGTCATGCTCTTATCCACAAGAAATGCTGCATTTGCCAAACTCCTAGCACAAATCATTAAATTAAGGGCTCAACATCCTGATCATCCTATTAAGTCAATTCGTCTTGACAATGCTGGAGAATTTACATCAAGAACTTTTGATGATTATTGCATGTCCATTGGGATTGAAGTCGAACACCCTGTTCCTCATGTACATACCCAAAATGGACTCGCAGAAGCTGCAATTAAAAGACTTCAAATGGTTGCCAGGGCATTGGTTATGCGCACCAATCTCCCTATTTCTGCTTGGGGCTATGCAATATTACATGCAGCTGTGCTTATTCGTCTGAGACCCACTGCCACCCAACTCTTTTCTGCGTCCCAAATGGTGACTGGGTATGAGTCTAATGTCTCACACTTATGCATATTTGGGTGTGCAGTCTATGTGCCAATTACGCCGCCACAGCGCACCAAAATGGGTCCTCAAAGACGCTTAGGCCTTTATGTTGGATATGATACTCCAAGCATTATCCGCTATATAGAACCCTTGACAGGTGATCTATTTACCGCTAGATTTACGGATTGTTACTTTGATGAGACAGTCTTCCCGTCATTAGGGGGAGACAAGAACATTAATGTTCAACAGAAAAGACAGGAATTGTCGTGGTCTGTCCCCACTTTGTCTCATCTTGATCCCCGAACCACACAGTCTGAAATAGAAGTGCGGAGGATTCTCGATCTTCAGAACGTAGCAGAATCAATGCCTGATGCGTTTTCTGATATCGCTAAAGTGACAAGATCACATATACCTGCTGCAAACGTACCTACAAGGATTGATGTTCCTAAAACTAAAGGACATGACATCCCCTCTATGGGTGATGCAGTGGCTAGACCCATGGCTCCTGCTAGAAAGTGCGGGAGGCCTATAGGTTCGATAGATTCTCGCCCAAGAAAGAAAGCGAGCTTGACACAAAATAATCTATTAATCATCGATATAAATAATCAATCTCATGAAAAAATTACGGATTATGATTATGTCCAAGAGACATCATTGGAGGACGCTCCAATAGTAGAACCAATTCTAGAGAATAGAGAGATCTCCATGAATTACACTAGTATACATGTAATTATGGACATAAATTCTATGGCTATTGATGATGCATTACACTAGTATACATGTAATTATGGACATAAATTCTATGGCTATTGATGATGCGTTTGCATATCATATTGCAAAAGGAATTATAGAATACAATGATATCGAACCTCGCTCCGTTGAAGAATGTCAACGAAGAGCAGATTGGTCCAAATGGAAAAATGCGATCCAGACTGAATTGGATTCACTAACAAAAAGACAGGTATTTGGGTTTATAACACTGACACCACCAAATATAAAACCTATTGGCCATAAATGGGTCTTTGTTAGAAAGCGTAATGAGAAAAATGAGGTTGTTAGATACAAAGCCCGCCTTGTGGCGCAAGGTTTCTCACAACGCCCTGGAATCGACTAGGAGGAGACATACTCTCCCGTAATGGACGTTATAACGTTCCGCTACCTTGTCAGTTTGGTAGTTTCTGAAAAACTTGACATGCAGCTCATGGATGTGGTTACAGCATATCTCTATGGGGATCTAGATTCAGAGATATATATGAAGGTTCCAGATGGACTTCAATTACCCAAATCAAGTGGCTCTAAACCACGGAGCGCATTTTCAATAAAATTAAGACGCTCACTATATGGATTGAAACAATCCGGACGGATGTGGTATAACCGTCTAAGTGACTACTTGATTGGGAATGGATATGTTAACAATGAAATATGCCCTTGCGTGTTCATTAAGAGAACAAGATCCGGATTTGCAATTGTAGCAGTTTATGTTGATGACATGAACCTAAATGGAACTCTAGATGAGTTAAAAGAAACTGCTATATATTTGAAATCTGAATTTGAGATGAAAGATCTCGGGAAAACACGGTTTTGTCTCGAAATAGAACTCGAGCACCGTAATGATGGGATTATGATCCATCAGTCAGCATATACTCAAAAGTTACTAAGGCGCTTTAATGAAGATAAAGCAAAGCCTGTGAGTACTCCCATGATTAACCGTAGTCTTGAGCCCATGAAAGATCCGTTTCGTCCAAGGGATGAGGATGAAGATTTATTAGAAACTGAAATACCATACCTAAGTGCGATAGGCGCATTATTGTATTTAGCTCAATGCACAAGACCAGATATCTCATTTGCAGTAAACTTGTTAGCTCGACACAATTCTGCGCCAACACGCCGCCATTGGATTGGTATAAAGACAATCCTTCGATGCCTAAAAGGTACGATCGATATGGGCTTGTTCTATCCCTACAGAGAGAAAAGAAATGTGAACGCCGGCAACACTATCCATAGTGACCGACGTTCTCCTCCTCCCCTCCATCAAAATGATGTTCTGACGGGTTTTGCTAATGCATGGTATCTCTCTGAACCTCACAAAGGTCGCTCCCAAACAGGTTATGTCTTTACCATGGGAAGCACCGTGATATCTTGGAGATCTACAAAACATACTCTTGTTGCTACTTCCTCAAATCATGCAGAGATTATTGCACTACATGAAGCTGTGCGTGAGTGCATATGGCTAAGGTCTATAAATAGACACATTCAAGGAACTTGTGGTTTGAAATTTACCAACAAATGAACCTACATGCATTATCCTCATAAATGCAGCTTGTATTGAGCAAATGAAATTAGGTTTCATCAAAGGAGACAATACCAAGCATATATCGCCGAAATTCTTCTACAATCAGCAACAACAAACACTTCTAAATATTGAAATAAATCAAATCCGATCAGAAGATAATGTAGCTGACTTATTTACTAAGGAGCATCGGATTGAGGAGGATATCCGAACTCCCACGATCTTCAAGAGGAGTCTAAATCAGGGGGAATATCCAGAAATATACTTCACACTCAACGCGGGTTGTGCTCTTTTTCCCTTTCAACCAAGGTTGTTTTTTCCCACAGGGTTTTATTACTTGACAAGGTTTTTAACGAGGCAATTTCGATGCGCACCATCTACACAATACTATTGAACATGAAATATCCAAGGGGGAGTAAATGTATAAATACTGTATATGTCTATATCATGTAACAAAATATGTAAAAGTATTTAGATAGGTACTTGAGTGTATAATCATAGGTACTTGAGTGTATGAAGACTTGTAAACATGCTTTGCCAAAGGGCAACAAGCATGACAGAAAATCATCATCAAGATGATTATCATTTTGGTTTTCTCTTTGAGCTTTCACACTTCAAATGTATTCCTAAACCCTAAACCCTATAAATACCCCTTTGTATGAGATGAATAAACACACTTCAAATGTCAATTCCTCTTGTTCTTAAACAGAAGGCACATGCTTCCCCTCAACTCATCACACCACAATATATCATAGTATTGTACCAGGTCAATGATCATCCTTATTTTCAATAGTGACAATTAACTCCAAGAACAGAGGTTTAGTGAGCACAAAAGGTGACCTTGGGTCCTCAGTTTTTGGTGGATCCCTTCTATCGAACACCTCTCTTCGTTATTGGTGGGTCCGAGAGGTCCGAGAGGTCCGAGAGGTCTCTTCTTTACTCCAATAATCACTCGAACATCTCTCTTCTTTATTAAAAGCCATATTGAGGGCCGGATGGAAATCACTAGCCATAAATGCAGTTTTTCCAGGTAACACAACTCACTTAGCTTCATTCTTTGGTACAATTAAGTACTTCTTATAGTTTATCAATTTATGGGAGTTGTTTTGTTCGAAAGTTAATTAATTTGCACTCTAAGTTCAATATTTTATTATCTCTGAATGAGTGTGTATGATGACTTTCTGAAAGTTCGAATAACATTGCACTTTATTTTGGCATGAAATTGAATCCCCCTCTACTGTCATATATTAATGGATTAGTAATTGAAAGAGCTTCAGCGAAGATTTTTTCTGTTTTTCAGCTAGTGGTTTTATGATGGTTATGTAAATTGCTTTTGGAATGTATATTATATATATATATATGATTAGTATAACTACAAAAATTAATTAATGTATCACTTAGTTCTTTAGAAGTCAATGTTGATGCATCCTATATTGGTCCCTTCGTACATTATGAAGTATGTATGATAGCCCAAACATTTTATGAAGTATGTAGTTGGAATGTATGATAGCCCAAACATGTATTATGGAGACAAGCTTGCCATCATATTCTTAATTTGCAATGACTTTGGACTCAATTACTCAAAAGACAACTATCTTTTGGTGCTCGGAAAATTGGTCCCTTCGTACATTATGAAGTATGTATGATAGCCCAAACATTTTATGAAGTATGTAGTTGGAATGTATGATAGCCCAAACATGTATTATGGAGACAAGCTTGCCATCATATTCTTAATTTGCAATGACTTTGGACTCAATTACTCAAAAGACAACTATCTTTTGGTGCTCGGAAAATTGGTCTACAAGTAAGAGCAGCAGCTCTGATCAATCTACAAGAAGTGCATCTCAATTAAGTACTCTCAATTAAGCAATGGTAAAATCATAAACTTAATCAACATGGATGTAGCAGTTGGAGAATTCGTCTCTTCTATTCATGAAGTTTGGGAGTCTCCCCTTCAAGTGTTTCACGTATTGGTTATCTAGTACAGAATTCTCAGTGTTGCTCCTTCTCTAGCGGCCTTTCTGATCACAGTAACAATAGTGGTATGCAACACACCATTGGCTCGTAGGTAACAAAATCTCCAATCAAAAATCATGGAAGCAAAGGATTCAAGAATTAAGAAAACCTCAAAGACTCTAAAGAGCATGAGAGAGTCGTAAACTTAAAATTCAATTCATGGGAAAATAGTTTCTTAGAGAAGCTCCTTCAACTCAGAGAAACTGAGAAAAGTTTATTAAAGAGATTTTGCACACTAAGGCAGCAATGGTATTTCTCTTCTGGACTTCACCAACTATAGTGTCAGTGATTACTTTTGGTGTTTGCATCATGATGAAAACAACATTAGAACCATATACAGTCCTATCTCTTCTAGACTTCACCAACTACAGTGTCAGTGATTACTTTTGGTGTTTGCATCATGATGACCAATGAGTGAAACACTTGAAGGGGAGACTCCCAAACTTCATGAATAGAAGAGACGAATTCTCCAACTGCAACATCCATGTTGATCAAGTTTACGATTTTACCATTGCTTGGACCAGAGTACTTAATTGAGATGCACTTCTTGTAGATTAAGGTGGTCAGAGCAGCTCTTACTTGTAGACCAATTTGCCGAGTGCCAAAAGACAATTGCCTTTGAGTAATTGGGTCCAAAGTCATTGCAAAAAAAGAATATGAAGGCAAGCTTCTCTCCATAATACTTGTTTGAGCTATCATACTTTCCAACTATATACTTCATAAAGTTTCTGATTACGAAGGGACCAGTACAGGATGCAACAACATTGACTCCTAAAGAACTAAGTGAAACATTCATTAATTTTTGCTAATCGTGTATATATATATATATATATATATGTATATAATATACATTCCAAAAGCAATATACATAACCATCATAAAACTACTGGTTGGAAAACAGAAAAGTTCTTCACTAGCTCTTTCAATTATTAAGCCATTAAGACATGACTGTAAAGGGGGATTTAATTTCATGCCAAAAATAAAGTGCAATGTTATTCAAACTCTCATATAGTCATCATACACACTCATTCGGGATAATTATACTGTTTAGAGATAATAAAACGTTGAACTTAGAGTGCAAATTAATTGACTTTCGGACAAAACAACTCCCATAAATAGATAAACTATAAGGAGTACCTGTACCAAATTAAGAATGAAAGCTAAGTGAGTTGTGTTACCTGCAGAAACTGTATTTTTGGCTAGTGATTTCCATCCAGCCCTCAGTATGGCTTTTAATAACGAAGAGTGGTGTTGGAGTTTTGCTGAAGGAGGAATGGATGGTATATGAGATAGTTCCTGCTTTTGGTTTCGACCCCTTTTGAAAAGTGGATAACCAAGGCAAAGAAGACTTGAAGAGGAAGCAACCAAATTCCACAGTCGGCTTTTGCTGAAGGAGGAATAGATGGTATATGAGATAGTTCCTGCTTTTGGTTTCGACCCCTTTTGAAAAGTGGATAACCAAGGCAAAGAAGACTTGAAGAGGAAGCAACCAAATTCCATGAATGTACTAGCAGAAGTCTCCAATTCTTTCTACATCCACATTGATCAAATTAATCATTTTCCCATTGCTTGGACCAGAATACTTGATCGAAATAGACTTCTTGTAAATCAAATGAATTATAATAGGCCTGCAATAAAATAAAATGAAATATAATACTTATGTGTACCAAAATAGTTGAATATTAGCCGGAAGGAACATTAACTACAATCTTACTTGTATGACAATGACTTCTGTAATTAAAACCAAGATCTTAAACAATGAAGACATTATTTCGAAATGAGCTCTGTTCTTAATTGATACCATATGGAGAGTCCAAGAACCCGGAGGAAAAGAAGGAAAACTTGCCAGGCCACTTGAGGCATAAGGACTGTGATGCTTATTAGTTGGATCAGTACAAATGCTAATCCAACTAATTCTTTAAGGACTGTCCATGTCTACAGTGCTTTGATCCGTGGAAGACTGCAATCCGTTTTATTTTTTGTTTGTTAGGAAATGATAGTAAGCTTTTAGTTAAAGAACTTGATATACTCCAACAAAACAGAATCTAACAAACTGGAAGAAGTTAAAAAAAAAAAAAAAAAAAAAAAAACTATCCCTATATTCAGGATTCGGCTAGAAGGAGTGGAGTCGAAAATGAGCTGGGTGCTCGGATTATGGCTTTTGGCAATGAAGAATCTTACATCTTCTGTTTCCGGAATGATTCTTTGAGCAAAGCTGAAGCATTTGCTGCTCTTTCTGAAGGAGGGACATATGGAATATGGTATAATTACAGCTTTTGGTTTCGACCCCTCTTGAAAAGTGGATTTAGCCCTCGGAATGTGACTTTGCTCCAAATCCTGAAATGCCAGCATTAGTGTAAAATGAGTGTGAATTTCAAACTCCTTCTCGAGTAATGGTTCTTTTGAGATGACTATCTTTCTGGATATAACTTAAAAGTTAAAACATTGCAACAGAGTAAGATTGACAGAGGAAAAAAATGAAGGAAAGGATCCACCGAAAAATGAGGACCCAAGACCCAAGGCCACCGTCTGTGCTCACTAAAACCTCTGTTCTTGGAGTAGATTATCACTATTAATGTTGCTAAAACCCATGTCATCGCAGAAAAGATTGATTTAAAACTTACATTTCCACCACCGCAATAGTCATAAATTCCAAAAAAGCAACATATAACACTGAGATTAAGGCATTTGCAAGGAGGGTTACCAAAGCAAAACCTTTCCATCCTCTGCTTGCTCCTCTTCTTCTTCTTCTTCGTCAAACCCTTGTGAGAGCTATGTAATCTTTCGCAATCAGTGATCTTGTGGATTTCTTGGTCATTATTGCCAGGGAGAGAGTGGGTGAGATTTATCCCTAAATGGTGAAAACCATTCTCTGCAACATGCATGATCAGAGCATTTGTTTGTGAAATGTAGCCATCCTTCAATAAATTGTGGCAGACAACCCACATGCTTTGGATTCTTTTGAAGCCCAATTTCTTTTGCTCCGATTTCTGTCGTCTTTCGTTAAAAGTGCCACGTCCTTCGCCTAGCCACGTGGCAGCTTGAAAATGGGACAAGACTCGGACCCCACAGATTTAAAATGTTACCGTTCGAGGACCAAAAACAAAGAAAAGGAAAATAGCCGTTGCAATTCCACTACTTGTCGTTTTTTCCCAACCGAAGCCCTAAATCTACTTCTTCTTCTTCAGCCTCCTCAATCCCACATCGCTCCAATCAAGTTTTAATCTTTCTCTCTTCCCAGATTGAATCGGATAGAATAATCGTTATTGGGTTTTGGATTTTTTTGGGTACTAATGGCTTCATCAAGAACCGCAACCAAGGACATCATCACTCTGCGTGGCTCCGCTGCCATTGTCAGCGAGTTTTTTGGTATGCAATCCCCTAATTCAGACCCTTATGATTGTTTTTTCTGATTTTGATTGCCAATTTCTTTGTTGGGTTTCCGACTGATCTGGGTATTTTTATTTTCTTTGCGATTTTTCTCTCAGGCTATTCAGCGAACAGGTAGTGTGCATGGGATCTTGATCTTTGTTCTTGTTGTTTATGGTATCAATTGGGGTTTTGGGGTTGTAAAGTTTGATTCTTGAAACTGATTATGGTTTGGTCTTGTGGTTTTTCAATAGCATTTTGTACAATCGAGGAGTGTATCCTGAAGAAAGTTTTGTAAAGGTCAAGAAATATGGGCTGCCTATGTTGCTCACTCAGGATGAGGGTCTCAAATCTTTTATTGCCAATCTAACTTCCCAGCTTTCTGGTATGAATTTCTCATTCTGGGTCTGTTTGGGTCTGATTCTGAATGAAAATGTTGTTCTTGGGCACTTAAATTTTGATGTTTCAATCTTGTCAAGAATGGCTGGAATCTGGCAAGTTACAGAGGATTGTTCTGGTGATCATGAGTAAGGCCACTAATGAGGTTCTAGAGAGGTGGAACTTCAGCATCGAGACTGACAGTGAGGTCGTCGAGAAGGGGTAAATCAGTTCAATTCTTTGTGAAATTTGTTATATGTGTTACATTGTTCTTCATTTTGTTACTAAATTTGTTTGGCGTGAAGTGTTTCGAGGGAAAAGAGTGACAAGGAGATTATGAGGGAGATCCAAGCAATCATGAGGCAGATTGCTTCTAGCATTACTTATCTGCCATGCCTTGATGAACCCTGTAAGAGCAAACACCACCTACACATGCATTATTACACACCCAAATGATCTATTTCTTGGCGTTTGTCATGTTCATGTGATTTGTCTCTTATTTTAGGTGTTTTCGATGTTTTGGCATACACTGATAAGGATGTTCAAGTCCCATTCACTTGGGTGGAGAGTGATCCCAAACTGATAGACAATCCACAAATGGTGAAACTGCATTCCTTTGACACCAAGGCAAGTTCGAATCATTGTAGTTCTATCTCTGATTTTGATTCATTGATGAAATTATTTAGCATAGAGAAATGGAAAGGAACTATTTAGCATAGAAATGGAAAGGTTTTTGATGATTATGGATTAATCTGTTGTTGGCTTTATGCAGATTCACAAGGTCAACACTCTGGTATCCTACAAGAACGATGAATGGGATGAGGAGTAGGATATAATCCATGTCCTCGACTCTGGTGTTGTGAATGTTTCAGTTCACATTTTGTTAATAGTTGGAAAGTTGACGATTCATGTACTACTGTACTAGTACTATTTGCAAGATGTTCTCAGTAACATGAATATTATCGAATTTATCGGCGTATAATTTGTGTGGATTGTGAGTTTTGTACTTTTGTATTCATCTGTGAATTGTGATGCACACATAATTCTCATGATGCAAGTGCCAGTTCCTTGCGTATCTGTACGTACAAGAATATAGGGTTCGATTAACACTGGTCTTTTCATCCTCCTAATATAAGAAACCATGTCTTCCGTTTCAGCCTCCCAGTCAGATTGTTTGGGAGAGTCAACCAATCAAACCAGCAAAAGAAAAGAAAAGGAAAAAAAACACCATGAAATCCACGCTGCTGAAGGCAGCAGCGAACCATTGTATTGTGAAGCTAGCTAATTTGTTACAGAAACTCGGTCTCAAGTTGATCATCTCCCTAAAGGTAGGCAGAACTATGAACATATATGAAAGAGCGATATAAATGAAAATTGATGTTATGGGAAAAAACTTCGAGCTTATTCCGTTTGGTGGTGGGAGAAGATTATGTCTCGGAGGTTCATTGGCAATAAGAATGTTACACTTGATGTTGGATTCACTAATTACCTGCTTTGATCGGAAGCTGGAAGACTCGAGACTATGAACATGGCAGAGACGTTTGGCCCTCACCCTACAAATGGTTCAGCCGCTGAAGGCCGTGCCCAAGAAGTCGTAGGAGAGGCATTACCTACATATTCGCCTTGGATTTGTATTTTTGCTTGGCTCCTTGTATAGTGTGTGTGTGTTTTTTTTTTCCTCTTCTTCTTTTGAAGGAAAGTTCTAGCTCAGACAACTTTGATTAGTTTGGGACAGTTGGACATAAAAATAGAAGGTTTAAGGGGAAAAAAAAAGACTATTATCCTCTTGTAGTACACTCCTGATTAATGAAAGCAATCAATTAGTTGGAAGTGGACTCTTCCCTCTTTCTTGATTTTTCTTTCGTATCCTAATTTAGTTTCATGGTAATTTCACATTGAGTGGAAAAATTGGTTGTATTGTATAAATAAATTTCCACTCTTCTCACATATTTTGAAAGAGTAATTAATTAATTAATTAATTAAATTGCCCATGTATTGACGAATTTTGGTGCTATTTTTACGAGCTTGAATTGGTGAGACTTAGCTCCCTCTTTCATTTTTGCAAGTCAATTCTAACAATTGTTTGAGACTTCAAGAGGGGGTAATATCTATGAGCTTGGTTTGGTGTACTTGGTTCGGGAGGGTAACCAAGTACAATTACTCTCAAAAATAAAAACAAACAAACGCTATTGACGGTTCTATATATGTTAAATCGGAAAATTATTTTTCTTGCTGTCCTAATTTAATCATCACTAGTAAAGTAAATAAGGATGCAATAATAATGATATGTGTATCTTTTTTGTTTTTCTTATTTAATACAAAAGATGTGTTTCATTTGGTTTGCCATAAAAATGTGTTTCATTTGGTTTTGCCATAATTGAAAGTTGAAGCGAGAGAGAGCCTTGTCAACAAACTTGTGAATGCATATGCTTGCATCCTTCTTCTAGTACAGAAAGTTGTGATTCTCATTTTGCCTCACTCGCAAATCCTGGACATATTCGCCGCCCACATGTTTTTGTTTACTCATAAGCGTCGTCAATTTGTGCGTGGTACCATTTCCCATAAAAGTAGGACGATAGGACAGAAACAACATGTCCTCAAATTAAGACCCTCGTCTGCCATTGCTAGTTTGCAACCCCAGTCAATTCCTGCGGCTACTAGGAGACAACGCCCCTGGATAGTAACAATCGTGCCTAAGTATACTAATGCTGACCCTGATAGTAACAATCTCTACATCGAAAGCTACTCTACGTACGTAGCTAGTGCATGTCATAATAATCAGAGATCTCCTATATCATCATGCAATGTATTGTTTGATATTATTGGTCAAATCCGAAATCATTTAGCTAATTGATTACCATCTTTATCAGATCAATTTTGTGTGTCAAAATCTATATATATGTGTTATTGAAATTTACAAAACTTCACACCCCAGGCAGGGGATCTCATCAATCCCAAGCTTCTTTGCTAATTGTAACAACTGTCGAGTCGAGTCTGCAACCTAGTTAGAGAAGAGTTATGGATTTCTTGAATTGTATAATAGGTCTTTGTTTTGCCTGGATCATCAGCCAAGCCTTCTATCGTTTTGCAAGAAGAAGTAAAGCTATACCCAGAAAGCTTCTTCCACCGGGACCAAAGCCATTTCCACTGGTTGGGAATCTGTTTGAGCTTGGAGACAAACCCCACCTCTCACTTACTAATCTTTCCCAACGCCATGGCCCCATCATAAGTTTGCAACTCGGCCGATTAACCACAGAGTCATGTCTTCACCAACTCTGGCCAAAGAAATACTCCGAACCCATGACCAAGTCTTCTGCAACCGACCCATCCGAGATGGAATCCACGCCTGCAAACATAGCGAGTAAAGCATGGCCTGGATTCCTGTGTCAGCAAGATGGAGAAATCTTCTCAAAATATGCAACTTGCAATTGTTTGCCCCCAAAGTTCTTGATGCCAACCAAGCCAACCGACGCGTAAAGATGCAAAAGCTCATCGATAATGTCAATGAAAGCATGAGGGCCGGTGAGGCAGTAGACATCGGAAGGGCTGCGTTTACAACCGCGCTCAATTTACTGTCGCAGACTATCTTCTCTGTGGATTTAGCTGACCCCAGTAGTGAGACAGCTAGGGAGTTCAAGGAGACTGTTTGGGGTATGTTTGAAGAGACAGGGAGACCAAACTTGGCGGACTATTTTCCTTTGCTTAGGAAGCTTGACCCCCAAGGCATAAAGTGCCGCTTGACCTATCACTACCAGAAAATGACAGAGATCTTTGATCGAATGATCCATCAAAGGCTGGAATCAAGAAAAGGGGACTGTTATATCACAGTCAATGATATGTTGGATACACTTTTGAACATCAGTAAAGAGAAAATGGACATGGACATGCTCGAAACACAACATTTGTTCCTGGTTAGTCACTAATTAATACTCATAGTGTTTCTTGGTACTTAATTTCTTCAAAAATGTCACTAGTGTCGCTAAATCTGCTCACAAAATATACAATATGTCACAGTAGCAATACCAGTATATATTTTTCCTAAAAATAAAGTTCTTAAATGTCACGCCCCGAATTTTAGAATAACAATTCAAAATCCGAAACATGAAAATACTACAAACTCAAAATAATCATCCTGAAAATTTCTTTTCTTAACATCCTCACCACACGAAATAAAATCAAACCGAATTTAGTCTCGGTTAATTATTACAACTCAAATCCAAAATGAACTGTAAAGCTCTAAATGAGCATACACACCTCACAACTAAATGAAATAACAAAAACTGCTGTAACACCTAAGCAGCTCGGTCACCTCCCTGGTTATCCTGACCTGCAGGAATATCCGCTACACCATTTGAATAGTGTACCGGGATTGCAACAACACAAAACCCGGTAAGCTTATGAAAGCTCGTATGAGTAAAAAGAAAGAATTATTACTTAATTTAATCACATTTATTCCCACACACAACAACACCCAACAATTTCCACATCTGCAAGTACTAACAATCTCAATCACACACCAATTCAATATATCAAGACAATCCAATTCACAACTTTCTTCACAACTCTCATCATCGTATTTATAAAAATACGGTACTTGACAGACTAGAGCTCTAACTGAATCGTAGCCCGTCACCTGGCCTAGGTTATGGCATCCGACATATTTATCATTATCGTATTTCATCAATATGTATACCTATATACATATTTAGAACGTCCGATAATTCCACATACTCAACCAATCGTATCCCATCATCCACTCAGGATTAGAGCGTCCGATTACCCCACACCGGTCACTACGTCGACCCTAAACTCATAACTGAGCACAACATATAATACACATACTGAAATCAACCCAACCAAGATACACCATATTATTATGGAATTACACAATTGTAATATAATCAATTCATCAATTCTACTCAATCATATCATCACTCAACAATCCACTCATCAATATATATTTTCCACGTAAATATATATATATATACGTAATCATCCACTCAGGAATGACCACTAATACCATCTATAGTTCACACAAGAAAATCATGAAATTCATTTGTATAATTAAAATTCATTTTATTTACCTGTGGACCGTGGTGATTCAAGTCCATGAAATTTTAAAACAAATATTTAATCCACAAATATTTTTCACACAATTACCAAAAATAAATAAATTTAAAAGGCTCGGTTCGTAATATGAACCATGTGAGTTTTACTCACCTCGAAATTCCCGCTGCGTCTTCAATATAATTATAATTAACGCCGAAATAGCCCACTCAATTAAAATCCGTCAATCACCTAATCAAATGTGATTCGAATTTAGCCAACAATTTCAACACATAAATTAACTACCATTTAACGGTCGGATTCTAATTTACATTAAAATCCGACGAGCGGTTTCTCACGAATCGCTCCCCTAGTTACCGTTTTGCACATATACGAAGATCCAACGGTTGGATCTTCACCCATGACCACACAAAGCCTCTGGGACAGTCATATGATCATCATAACAAATTTACAAGTTCATCCGACGGTCCTAATTTCACAGATCAAAAATCTAACGATCGAAATCGATCGAAATCACAAAATTCATAACTAATTCATACGATATCCGAAAAATGCGTATAATATGCCGAAATGATCGTATTGGAACATAGAATCATAAAATGGACAGAAACGAAATTTTAGACCTCCGGAGGTGGCCGGAAAGGGCCGTCGGAGTTAGGGACAGAGCCGCCACCGACCACCGCCAATGGTGTCGGGGCCAAGCTTGTCCCCTTCGTTTCATCATTCTGAGAAACTTTCATAACTAGCACAAGACCAAAAAATGACGGGAATGGATCGAAAAGTACCAATTACAGTCGGCGGCCGGAAAAATTCAAGAAACCGGCGAGCTTGAAAACCGACGTGAAAACTGCAACCTCAGGCCTCAATCCCTTCTGGAAACTTGTTCAGAACTTCCTTGCGAACTCAACAAGCCAAGAATCACAAGAAACGATCGTGTATAGCTCGAGATATCTTGATCGAAAGTTTGGTTGTTTCGATCCGTTCGGGTCGAGCTCCGACGAACGTGAAAACGTTCGACCTAGTTCCTGTCCTTCTTGGTGCTTGTAGAGGAAGTTGAGGCGAGCTCAATGAGCCAAGAATCAAGTGAAATGGTGGTGTGTAGCTCGAGATATCAAGATCGAACCGAAAACGACCCTTTTCGGTTCGGGCCGTGCCGCCGCCGCTGCCGGCCGTGTCGCGGCGCAAGGCTGCCTCTGGCAGCTGCGCAAGGTCGAGACGAAGCTCCTGGAAGTGGTTGCAGCTCGAGTGGTGGCCGGAGGAGGAGATGGGAGCACGGTGAAACCGTGCTCTGTTCTTGCATCTCGGCCGCGCGGAGGGAGAGAGAGAAACTGCAGTTTCTTTCCAAAAAAAGAAAGAGAGGCCGGTGAAAAAATAGGGTTTCCCAAAAAAAAAACTAGGGTTTTTTCTATATATACAAGTTTCGGAAAAACTTCTAAATTCGATAACTAATTCAGAAAAATTCAGATCTTTGTGTTCCACACGTGTACGGACTCATATCGACGAGCTCTACAACTTTCATGAAGGAAGTTTCTCCAAATTTTGTACATAGAAAAAGTCGATTTCTCAAACCGAGCATTTCGAGCTTTTCGTTAAAAATAATCGTTTCTAAACTTCGATAAATGTAAAAGTGAATTATTATCGAACAATAATCGTGAAATCGCATAATAATCGTTCAACACAATTACTCGAATTTAAAATGAAAATTACGGGTATTACATTAAAAACACTAAAATATGTCAAATTTGAATAAATAAAGCAATGACACATTACCTAGTGAACATGGTTGGACTACAGTTTAGTTATTGAGGCATGCATTTTTGCTTCAACGTTATTATTATTACGATAATTGGGGTTGTTTTTGTTTTGGTTTGTCGTTACACATTTGCCTAATTAATTACCTAATTATTATTAAATTGTGGAATACATAGGATCTATTTGCTGCCGGCACGGACACAAGTTCAGCCACATTGGAATGGGCAATAGCCGAGCTACTACGCAACCCAAAAATTCTTTCAAAAGCTCAAGTGGAACTCCAACAAGTGATTGGAAAGGGGAAAGTAGTTGAGGAATCAAACATTGCTCGACTCCCTTACTTACAAGCAATAATCAAAGAAACATTTCGGGTGCACCCAACAGTTCCATTGCTACTTCCCCGGAAAGCAGAAGCAAACATAGAAATTGGCAGGTATGTGATCCCGAAGGGTGCTCAAGTTCTAATAAATGTTTGGGCCATAGGTAGAGACCCCATCACTTAGGAAAACCCAAATCTGTTTAAGCCGGAGAGGTTCTTGGGATTAGAAAATCAAATTGATGTTATGGGAAAAAGCTGCGAGCTTATTCCGTTTGGTGGTGGGAGAAGAATATGTCCTGGACTTCCATTGGCAATAAGAATGTTACACTTGATGCTGGGTTCACTAATTAATTGTTTTGATTGGAACCTTGAAGATGGAGTTGTACCTGAGACTATGAACATGGCAGAGAAGTTTGGCCTTACCCTATAAATGGCACAGCTGCTAAGAGTTGTGCCCAAGAAGTCGTAGGAGAAGCATTACCTACATATTCGCCTTGGATTTGTATTTTTGCTTGGCTCCTTGTAGTTTATATTTCACCTCGTGTGTGTGTGTGTGTGTGTGTGTGTGTGTTTTCCTTCTTCTTGTTTTGAAGGAATGTCGGAATCAAGTCTAGCTCAGACAACTCTGGTCTGTGTGGAACAGTTGGACGTAAAACAAGAAGAGTTGAGAACCTGAAGAAAAAGAAAAAGTGTCATCCTGTTGGAGTACACTCCTAAATAATTTTAAAAAAAAAAATCAATTAGTTGGAAGTGGAGATTTTTCTTTCTTCTCTTAATTTAGTTCCATGATCATTTCGCATTGAGTGGAACAATTGGTTGTATTGTATATCTTAAATAAATTTCCACTCTTCTCACATATTTTGAAAACATTAATTAGTTGTCTATGCATTGACAAATTTTGTGCTATTTTTACGAGCTTGATTTGGAACTTAAATCCATCAGTTTTGCAATTCAATTCTAACAATGTTTGAAACTTCAAGAGGGTAATATCTGTGAACTTGGTTTGGTGTGCTTGGTTCGGGAGGGTAACCAGTTAATTCGACTCATACAATTATTTTCATAAATAAAAAGCAAACAAAGGCTATTGACGTCAAAATCTGAAAGTCATCTTTCTCACTCTCTTTTGATCGAATACCAATAAGCATGCAATAATTATGAAATGTGTTTGTTTTTTCTTTTTCTTATTTAATACGAAAAATGTGTTTCATTTGGTCTGCGATAATTCAAGGTTGAGATTGAGCGAGAGAGAGAGAGTGCAATCCCTTGCAAATTTGACAATTGGTGATTGGGTGTGGGACAGTGGGAACCGGACAATTTGTACTGTACGAGACCATGACTGACTGCTAACACCCATGAAAAGAATATTCTTGGTCAGAATGAAATGAACAACAGTACAAGACTTGGATTTCTTTGCAACTCGAAACAATAATACATATTTACAAAAATCGCATGTTCAGGCTATGCGCAAGAACAGAACCTGTTTCAGTTCTTGGTTATTGTTCTATCTACCATAAATGTTGTAATCTACATGATTGAACAGTACAAACCCACCCGCGTTTAAGAAGAAAATATAATGAAAATGCACGTGCTTGCCCTCAACTCACACCACGATATATTGCACCAGGTCGAAGATCATCCATATTTTCGATATTTCTGTACCCATCAAACTCCCGCAAACATGTCCACCCACGGCGGGTTAGGAATTCACGATAATCATCTTCGGTGTAAAAAATCTTCTCCTCTGTATGTACGGGTATGTTTTCTGGCTCATCATACAGGCACACTTTTACAGCCAACCCTGAAATTGGAACATTGAGCATCAAGTTCTCATTATGCAGAGAGAAAATGTTTTCAAATGCATTAATCCAAGGCACCTTTAAAGGTCATAACCGGGTGGACTTCAACCTAAATACTATTGGCATTTGTCTTGGCACCTTTAAAGTTCTCATCTTATCAATTCCCACAAAACAATATCAGTTTTGATGAAATTTTGCAAAATGATTTTACGACTGCTGCTTAAGAAGTATCAACACTTATCATGGTCAATACAAAACCTATACCTTCGTCAAGATGAAGGGTGTAATTTCCCAGAGGCATGTCCCTGTCAAGACTTCGGACAATTTGGTCTTCATCCTCCAACCAGAAGGCGCGTTTTGTTCTCAACCTAAAAGCAGACTTGATGGCCTCCTTAATCGCATCTGCCGAGCCATCAATTCCTATCCTCCGAGTATAATCACCCCAGGTTACTACTATGACTCTCCCGCCATATGATTGATTCTCCCCACCTGCCAAGGGGAGAAAAATTTGATATAAGTCCAGCATAGACAATGTTCACAACACAATCACATTTGAAGAAGAAAGTCAAGATATTCGAAGCATAAAAACATCCAACTGGATGCTAGTTGAGCAAATTTTAAAACTATGTTTCAAATTTAGCTGACTTACCATTTTCAGGGGTCTCTCTCCAATTCCAAGGTGCAACTCCATTTGCTGCAACCGCATCAGCAGCAGTAATGGCAAGAGGATGACCATCATGGTCCAAACCTGTCTCGAGATTGAGTGTTGGCCTGCCATTAGCTGCACACGAGCAAGTTATAGAGGAAGAACATTTCACTTAGAGAAAAAAAATTATATATAGAAACAAAACAAACGACTTGTAACACTAAGACAGAGTTCCTTTCTCCATTTTGCACCTTCTTCATGCAGGAGAAGTCAGAATTGCCAATCTTTTTACTTAATTTTTTTTTAAGGAAGGTATCACTTAATGATTGTTCATTAGACCATGAATTCCATCTATTATATCTATTATAATAATAATATCCTACATGGACATTTTATTTTTTTTATGGAAATTATCCTACATGGACTTTCATATCAATATTTTAATTGCTTGCATCTGCATAACCTTAAATTACCTGTTTATTTCCTGAAAGCTTATGAGCAATCATAATTCATACAGTGTTCATGAGTAACCAGGCAAGTTAGGTGATGAAATAGATGTGTGCAAACTAGAGTATTGAAACTCAAATTACATTAGCAGTTACCTTCCACATGTGCAAAGGAAATGTTTGTATCTTCCATCCCTGCATAAAATGAAATCAATCAATGGTCTTTGTAATGTTATCAAAACATGATGGAGACAGAACGGGTTTGAGGAAAGAGGGAAGAAAATGTAGTTTTTGTTGCTAAGTTTTCCATTGTAGGAACAGCAACACATTAGCAGAATTTTTAGAGAAAAAAGGCTAAAGGACATGAGTAGGAATGAATTGGAACTTAGAAGGATGTCTAAGTGAATCATGTACAAGAATCCCCATGCAATATCTGATGATAAGGAACAAAAAAAAAACATCAGAACTCAAATGCTACGCATCCTCATTGTCAATTACAAAACTTAAAGCTGGCATGTCCCCAACTCCAGGACACATGTAGTTATTTTATAAAATCTCTAATAACGTCAGGGAAAAGTAATTGCATACGAAATCTTTCCTTGTTTACAGGATTCGTCTTACTGAAAGTAGCATCTTCAACACAAACTAAATACATTTCCAACCAAACTAACCAGTATATTAAATACAACCCAGCTCTTCTTGTACATCCAGCACTTTTTAAAACCTAAACAAAACATCTCTATGATCAACAATTAAAAAGACAAATCCAATGCAGTATCACTAGTAGAACATTTTGTATCCTTTATCGTAGTAAAAACAATCAGCATAGTGATCAGCATGACCCCAAGGCCGGAGCCTGCACCTATCCTCCAGCATTCCAGAGCAATTCAAATTCCATATAATATCAGATAACTTGCCAAGTTTTCAGATCGTTATAGTGTTCAGGCAGATTAATCATAACTAAATGCTATGATTGCAAGAAGCACACAACTCAAGAGCAAATTCCAGATACAGTAACATTTATAAGTTCAAGATACCAAGAGAACCCCTTGTACGTTGATATTGCACCAATCTATTTTATAGTAACAGTAAGCACTAAGCACCATCAATTGGGAGAACACAAATTCAAATATGCATACCCTTTCACAACACAAGTCAAAGCAAATGGAAATTGAAAGTTCTTTCACAATATTGAATTGCTTAGCTCAAATTTTACAAACCCCCTTCCAATTCTTAACACCACATTTAGCCATGACACCTGAAGTTCCAAAGTAAAAAAGGCCAATACCTTTATCTGAGAACTGCTGCATAAAAGAATCAACCTTGGGCGGAGTAGGGGTTTTGTACTGAGCATTCTTGTTTCTTTCTTTCAAAATCTCCTCAATCTCTTTATAATATGACATCTTAGCCGAGCCACTCCCCCTTTCATGATGATGCTTAGCCTTCTTGAACTCCTTAAGCAAGTTCCTCCACTTGTCAGTGCACATATTGGGATTGCGGTCGAACCCTTTCTCCCTCATTTTCGCCGAAATCTGCTCCCACAAGTGCTTGTTAGATTTAGAAGTGTTGAACATGCTGTCCATTTCTCTGCGCAGAGCTATCAAACTCCGAGTCTCATCTTGCACCCAAGTTTCGGCTCTCTTTTTCTGGGGCTTAGCTTCGTGGTCCTCCCCACTGCCGCTGCTATCCCCCAGAAGCAGCAATTGCTGCTGCTGCTGATTCCGGTGATGGGTTTGGGAAACATCCTCATTCGGAACCACCTCAATCATCATGTTCTCGCCCCCTTCGTCCCCTTTGTGAAAATCAACCGGGTGAGGCTTTTCCGACAAATACATGGTGTTGGGTATTGAAATATCGGTCTGTAAATTGGGTAGTGTGACAGAACTAGAATTAGAATTAGAATTAGAATTAGAGAGGAGTCAGATTAAAGAAGAAAGTGAGGGACTTCTTAAGTAGCAGCAGAAGCAAACACATTTATTTGTGTCTAGAGAATTTTTTGGGTTGCGTTAAAGTAAAAGCTTTTTGTGGGAGTGATTACCAAAGAAAGGGAATTGAATTCAGGTGGACGTATCTCTGTCTCTCTGGTTAGTGAAGCCTAATCAAGACTCGAATTTGAAGCAAAACGACCCGTTTTAGCATAAGAAAACGACGCCGTGTTGCTCTTGGTATAAAATGGCTTTGTGTCTGGGATTTACGGCCCGCGCTCTATCTCTGAATTTGCAGAAGCAAAACCCTAGCGATGGTTGCCACCAATTGACGATGAAGCTCGCTCGTCAGTCAAGAGCTTCTCTTTGCTCTCTACATGGAGTGCCCAAATTGCCCTCTTCCTCCTTCGCAGCTGGCAAAGTCGTTGCCTTTAATTCAAGACCATTCTCAGGTATAAATTCCGACTCTTCCAGGCTCATTTTGGAACCAAGTTGTGTTAATTGAATTGGGTAAGCTTCAGATTGAATGGGGTTTTGCTTCTAGTTTGAATAGCATAATGCGTAAGGAGAAAAATGATTCATTTGGTGAAAGAATCAATACTTGTGTTGAAGGAGGAAAAAATGTGCTCAACTTTAAAAGTTGTCCAATTTTGATTAAGGAGAGGATTAATGACTGTTCATATAAGGTTATATGTGGCCAGCTATGTTGCATTGTTTGTAATGGAAATTTTGTGTTTGTTTGGGAAACCAATACCTCAATGTTTTCATCTTATGGTAGACAAGGTTATTCAATGTGAGGGATATTGATTGGACTGAACTTTCAAGCAGTGTGTGGCTTTTGTAGAACAGGTCATCGGAACAAAGTAGCTGCTGGTGGGATCGGCGTATCAGCAATGAGCAATGCCTACTGCACTGGATTCTGCAGCTTTCATCATAAAGCAGTAGAAATGCTGTCTTCGAGAAAGATGTGTGGAAATGTATTTTTGAGGGCCTTTTCGACATGCACCTCACCGATGATCTCTACGAATTTTGCTCTCGTGATGCGTTCCCCATCATCACTTGCATTGGCTACCCGGGGTGCACTATCTGATGCTCCCCAGCGTTCAGAGGAGTGGTTTGCCTTGCGGCGAAACAAACTGACTACAAGCACCTTCAGCACTGCCTTGGGATTTTGGAAAGGAAACCGTCGACCTGAGCTCTGGCATGAGAAGGTATTTGGTTCACAGAAAGAATTCGCGCAAGCTTCTAAAAATGCCATGCAATGGGGTGTGCTCAATGAAGAGGTGGCCATAGAGCGGTATAAAAGCATCACAGGTCGTGAAGTGGGTTCATATGGATTTGCATCCCATGGAGAGGAGCGGTTTGATTGGCTTGGTGCCTCCCCTGATGGTCTGCTTGATTGCTTTCAAGGTGGTGGTATCCTGGAAGTGAAGTGTCCTTTTAACAAGGGAAAACCGGAGCAGG